>CM050508.1:107242242-112042242 GCA_027563665.1 Antrozous pallidus | reverse complement strand
CTACACATTAACTTCTTACATAAGCCATGCTTTATGGAGAAGCCTGCACTAAACTGCCTACCTCCCACATTGAACTGCCTGTCTCCTACACTGAACTGCTTGCCTGCACTGTTTCTGCCATCCCAGCCAGCCCGTATAAAACAATTTCTGGAGTCATATTTCAACTAATAGAACACATATTTCAACCAGTCATATCTCCATTCAATCAGAGCTGCACAGCTATATCCTCATCAGCAACTTTACTGACCAGAGTGGCTCCATTCCAAGCAATCAAGGCAGTGCTTTATGGATAAATCAAACTGCGGGGATTTAGAGTCTTCATTTGCATGGGGTCAGACCAATCAGGGACCAGGAGTAGGGACTTCTGTCTTTTTAAGTCAGCTCCCCTCTGGCTCAGAGAGCACTTTCCCTTTTCACTAAAGGCAGAAGACTGGGTTTTCTCAGCTGGAGCTGGAGCTTGAATCAGAGCAAAGTGATGCAGAATAGAGCAGGGCAGAGTAGAGCAGAGAAGACTGGAGCTGGTGGAGCCAACCAGAGCACAGCACAGCCGCCTCACCCAAGGTATGCCTTGCCCCAGGGCCACCTCCCAGCCTTGCTGTTCCACAGCTGTGCTGATTCGTAACTGAGCTGTAACACTAGTGAGCTGTCCTCACAGCAGTGCTATATCATAACTGAGCTGTTTGCACTAATTCCTTTTTCGCCACACCCCAATTTGGGAATTTCTATTGGCATTGAATTGGCACCAACGACCATCAGTTAATAATAGCCAGAAATAAAATTGCTGGATCATATGATAGTTTTTTTCTAACTCTAAAAATAATCATTATGCAGTTTTCTTCAGCAGATACATCGTTTTACATTTCCGGAAGCATTATACAATAGCTTCAGTCTTTTCACATTCTCATCAGCATTTGCTCAGATCATTATTTAAAAAACACACAAATTTTAGAGAGGAATGGAGGGGCGGGAGAACTGGAAACATCAGTGATGAGAAGGAATTATCCATCGGCTGTCGCCTGCACGCCCCTTACTGGGGGCTGGTCCTGTGACCGTGACCTCCTGGTACATACTGGTAGGTTGATGCTTAACCACTGAGCCATCCTGGCCAGGCTCAGATCATTCTTTTAAGCACTGCTGGTTATACACACTTAACCTACTATGGAAAAATTAATTTCCCATCAGTTCCTTACTCAGAACTATTGAGTAATAATGCTGTGCTTTGGTCGGCTCCACCAGCTCCAGTATTTCTCTTTTTATAAAATTGTGATATAATTGATATATAACATTACACTAGTTTTGAGTGTATAACATGATTCATTATTTTTTTAATTTCTTTATTGATTAACGTATTACATATGTGTCCTCATCAACCATTACCCCTTCCAATTCCCTCTTCCCCTGTAACCACTTATGCCCCTCCCCCCCTGGTGTCCGTGTCCATTGATTAGGCTTATATGTGTGCATACAAGTCCTTTGGTTGATCTCTTCCCCTTACCCCCACCCTCCCCTACCTTCCCTCTGAGGTTTGACAGTAAATGCTTCTCTTTCTCTGGATCTGTTTTTGTTCATCAGTTTATGCTGTTCATTATATTCCATAAATGAGTGAGATCATGTGATACTTATCTTTATTTTACTGGATAATTTCACTTACATAATGCTATCCAGTTCCATCCATGCTCTAGTTTGAAACAACCACCTTTCCCCCCTTTTTCTTCTTCTTAAAGAATACCTTTCAGCATTTCATATAATACTGGTTTGGTGTTGATGAACTCCTTTAGCTTCTTCTTATCTGTGAAGCTCTTTATCTGACCTTCAATTCTGAATGAAGGGTAGAGTAATCTTGGTTGTAGCTTCTTGCTATTCATCACTTTGAAAATTTCTTGCCACTCCCAACTGTCCTGCATAGTTTCTGTTGAGAAATCAGCTGACAATCGTATGGGTGCTTCCTTGTAGGTTATTAAGTGTTTTTCTCTTGCTGCTTTTAATATTCTCTCTTTGTCTTTTGCTCTTGGCATTTTAATTATGATGTGTCTTGGTGTGGTCCTCTTTGGATTCCTTTTGTTTGGGCTTCTGTGCACTTCTGGACTTGTA
Organism: Antrozous pallidus; assembly: GCA_027563665.1. Classification (NCBI taxonomy): domain Eukaryota; kingdom Metazoa; phylum Chordata; class Mammalia; order Chiroptera; family Vespertilionidae; genus Antrozous; species Antrozous pallidus. The sequence continues at coordinate 112,040,151 of CM050508.1, read as the reverse complement.
AGTCTATTTCTTTCACCAGGTGTGGGAAGTTTTCATTCATTATTTCTTCAAATATGTTTTCAGTATCTTCCTCTCTCTCTTCCTCTCGGACCTCCATAATTCTGATGTTGGTACACTTGAAGTTGTCTCAGAGGCTTCTTACACTATCCTCAAATTTTTGGATTCTTTTTTCTTTTCTGGTTGAATGTTTTTGGCCTCTTGGTATTTCAGATCTTTGACTTGATTCTTGTGTTCCTCTAGTCTGCTGTTGAGTTTCTGTAAAATATTTTTTATTTCAGTCAGTGTATGTTTAATTTCTAGTTGGTCCTTTCTCATATCCTCGAGGATCTCGCTCATATCCTTGAGGGTCTCTCTAAACTTATCAGCCTTTTCTAGGAGCCTCTTGAAAAACCTTATAACCATGATTTTGAATTCTATATCCAGTCATTTGTTTTCCTCCATTTCTTTCATTTGTGATCTGTTTCTTTCTCTCCACATTTTCACTACTTCCCTGAGTTCGTAGGGTAGCTTTATGTGCTAGGTATCTCAGCCTCCCCTGTTACCTGAGGTGTACACTCTTGGTGCACTCCTTTGTGGACTGTGTGTACAGCCTTGTTGCAGATAAGTCTTGATTGTTGTTGGTATCACTGGGAGAAATTGACCTCCAGGCCAACTGGCTGTGAGGATCAGCTGTGTCTACGCTGGGAGACAGCCTTATGCACCAAGATTTGCAAATTTGCCAAAGTCTCTGTGCTCAGCTTCTATGGGCAGAGTTTCTGGGTGGGGTGGAGTTTCAGGGTGGAGTCGGCAGCCTTGGCTTCCAGTCAGCCCTGCCCCATGTGGTCACTGTGTCCTATCATCTGCAGGCAATCTCCACAGCACCTCTGTGAGAAAGGTGCCCTTGAGTTTTGCCTGCTGCCAGACCGTCCAGTCCCCAATGAATCCAGAATCTCAGATTTTTGCCTGGCACCTGGGTTCTGTGCAGTCGGAAACCCTTTCTCCCTTCTGCCAGATGCCAGCCACACAATCAACAGATCACCCTCACTGTGAGCACTTGTGCATGCCCCCGGAGCTCCGCCACTGGCTGTTACCCCAAGATTCCACCTCACAGCGCTGCCCGGAGCTCCTTTCTTCAGCCAGACACCACCAGCGGCCCAGTTCGTACTCTCTGCACACACTCACGTGCATGCCTCCAGAGCTCTGCCTTTGGCTCTTCCCCTGGGATTACACCTGCAATCCAGATTTTCCCCATAAGGGCCTGGGTCCCTCAGATTTTGAGTGCAAACCGAACTGGGTTCAGCACAGCCTGGAGGTTTTGTCTCTTTTCCACTAGAGCACCTCTGCCAGGCATTCAGACACCCTGTTCTCTCCAGCTCTGCGCACATGCAAGTCTCCTACCTTACTTAGGCTTTGCAGAGGCTCTGATTATCTATGTGCACTTCTGTATCCCTCTAAGTTTCAGAACTTCCAGTCAGCCAGCCTTCCTGTGGTTCTGTACAATGTCCGTTTTGTCCTTTAGTTGTATTCTAGAAATTGTTGTGCGAGGCAAAAGCCTAGGTGTTTACCTATGCTGCCATCTTGGTTTCTCCTCCTGATTCATTATTTGTATATATTTCAAAATGATCCAATAAGGAGTCTAGCTAACATCCATCACCACACCTAACAGTTTTAACTTTTTCCTTGTGAGGATGTGTATTTTTCATGATGATATGTATTTCTTAATAGGATACTTGTCTTATATTTTCCATATGCTTAGCAGATTATTTCTTTTCATTGATTCCTCCACATCTTGCTACAGTCTTTTCACAGATGCAAAAGTTCAGGAATTTGGAGAAGGGGCTGCGACATAAATGAATTAGAGATCAGATAAGAAATATAAATTTGGGAGGCATGGGGGAGCCAAGGGAGGCTCCACTTTCTAGCAAAGTGGGCTCTCTGAATTTCCAGACACACGGTTTTTTATTTCCACATTTTGTCATTTAGGAATATATATATATATATATATATATATATATATATATATATATATATATAGTCAGAGGTAAGATTTGGTAAACAATAAAGGAGCATCAGGTTGGGAGAACTGCCTCAGCTGTCTGGCAGCAGGCAATAATATGCTGATCTTCAGCCCTGCTGAAGGTGTCCATCAGCCTTCTGGTGAATTTCTTGCATAATTATGACCTGCCGGAATTTGCTACCAGCATATCCCCCTTCTTGATTTAATAAACTTAATAAGAATGTATGCCATTTGCAGAGCTCAGGTCCTTTTAAGATTTTTAAATTCAATGGAAAGGATTGAGTTCTTTTTAAAATATATATATTTTATTGATTTTTTACAGAGAGGAAGGGAGAGGGATAGAGAGTCAGAAACACTGATGAGAGAGGAACATCGATCAGCCACCTCCTGCACACCCCCGACCAAGGATGTGCCCGCAACCAAGGCACATGCCCCTGACCGGAATCGAACCTGGGACCCTTCAGTCCGCAGGCCGACGCTCTGTCCACTGAGACAAACCGGTTTCGGCAGGATTGAGTTCTTTCATGTCCCTTTAAATTGCTGCAGGGCATCAAAGGAATAAATCCGCAATAAGCTCCTCTCTGGGCCAACAGTTCCCCGAGTCCCCTTTCCAATCACTGTCCAACAGTTCCCTATGGGCTCTCCTCTCAATCACTATCCAACAGTTTTCCATGGGCTTGCTTTCCAATCACTGTTCCCTGTGACATGACAGCAATGATATTCCAGTTCTGGACTGTGGAGAAATGGTGGACAATGGCAATTGTCGACCTTCTTTGGCTTGGACCTCGGCAACCTGAAACAATGTACAGCTAATGTCTGATAGCATGGCAAGGCATCTTCACCATTTCCCATCTATGAACTGTTTTTCCTTTGTCTCGTTAACATGTTGCTTGGGCCCAGGACCATATGTGGCTGGAGTAGTCTGGTCAGTTCCTCTCTCAGATCCATTGTTGCAAGAATCCATATGGGCTTGGAGGAGTTTTCTGGAAATACATAAGCATATTCTCGACCAAAGTTTCATAAGGGAATCCTTCTATAAACTAGACTCGGGATCTTTTCATTCTTTCAAAATATTTCCCTTTGGCTTATTCCGACACCATGGGTGTCTTGCCATCAGCATTACAAGTGAAAAAAAATTTAAAGTAATTAAGGCTTGATGTAGTTTATTTACAGGGAATTACTACACTACCCCCCTCTTTTTTTAAAATAGTAGCAAGAGGCTTTTGGAAATCTTGCAATGCAGTTTTGATAACTTTTAATTCAATTCTTTGCAAAGAAGTATGACTGGCCTGAATTTATTGCATGATAATCATCTTTACTATGAAATGAGCCATCAGTAAAAAATTAGTTAATGCTCCAGGAATAGGTTCCTGCCTAGTACAACTAAGTTCCCCTGAATATTCACTTATTTCAATTTGCTAATTTAAATCAGTCTGAAATAAGCTTATTTTCTAACTTTACTTGTTCTTGGGTGTGGACAGTAAATGACATTAATTCCATTTCTGCTATCAGTCTTTGAGTATATCCACATAAGCTTTGCTTAGGGAAGCAAAATGTAAATTACTTTTCTTTTTCAGGTCTAAAGAAATTGACATTAAATTACAATTACAATTTTTCAGGTACTTGAAGGAAAACTCCCTTTATTTCCTCCCAGAGTAATTTCTAGGCCACATTTAGGAAGCTTCTTTTAAAAACCTTTTTCCTTTCTTTTAAATGAAACAATAAACTTACTTTTCAGATGCTGACCAATATTCCCATACCCACATTTTAAGTGATTGTCTTTTGAGTTATGGTGACTTTATTAATGATCAGATTTAATGCTTAAATAATAACCTTCAGTTTATCCTATAAATAGTAGCAGAAGAGATTTTAAAATTTCTTTTTATTAAGCTTAAAATTTACTTTTAAACAGCATTTTTTTTGGCTAGTTCTCATTTGCATACTCAGAGGGATCATGGGAGGTCTCAGTAACTCAGAGGACTTTACTAGAATCAATTGTTTAACATTTTGGCTTCTCATATAACTGAAATTATATGAGAACTTGATTATATTTAAAAAGCTAATTTATTAAGTAATTAAAATAGGCATCTTTTATTGAAAAAGTAAAGTAAGCAAACTTACTTATGAGGTATAGATGCTGTCTCAGCTCCCCAGCCTATCTGAGGCCTATTGATTGCTTTTGTTTTTAAAATTCCACTGCTGAGAAATATTTAGTAATTTGCCTTGCCCTCCCTTAGAGGTTGAAACCTTTATAACATTTAAAATATATGTATATAAATAAAATATAGTTATGAATTTTTATTTGATAAAACTTTCCATGTGATTTCAAGTATGTTAGATCAGCCTATTTCAAAATTATTTCTTTTAAGAAGAGAGAATAAATTCTTTTTTTTTTTAGTCAAAGAGTTAATATTTAATATGTTGAGCTCCTCTAAATTAATAAGAAGGACAACTAACCCAATAGAGAAGTAAATAACACAAACAAGCAATTCACAGAAGAAATAGAAATGGCCAATGTGAAAAGATGCTTAACCTCACTACATATTTTAAAAACTTTTATATTAAAACAAGGAGATAGTATTTGCCTATCTTTCAGCAAAGATTGCAAGTATCTAGTGTGGGTGAGGTTGTGGGCACGCATACACCATGGTGAGAGTGTAAACTGGTACAACCTTCGTGGAGGGCAATTTGCCGATATCTATCAAAATTTAAAATGTGCATACCCTTTGATCCAGCAATTCCACTTCTAGGAATTTATCCTAAAAAGTACACAAAGTTATATGTACAAGGATGTTCACTGAAGCACTGTTTGTAATAGAAAACATTGGAAACAACCCAAGTGCCCTTTAATAGGGTACTGGTTAAATAAATTATGCTACATTTTTACAATGGAATAGTCTACAGTCATTTAAGAGAAATGACCCAATCTGTAGAGTCATGGAAAAATGCTCGATAGATTTTTAAGTAAAAACAAAACAAAACAAAAACCCACCACGTTGCAGAACGGTAATAGAGCTGGTGCAAAATGAAACAAGCTCTATGCGTCTACACAGGTAACACATGCTTGTGTAGCAGAGAGGCCCTGCCGGCTCTGCACTCAACCAGGAAGTTACGACCTCGGGGAGAAGGGCAGGAGCAAATGGGAGAGGAGTGACTGAGAAAGGGATGGGGTTTCACTTTACTCATCTCTTTCCTTCACTAAGCACACATTCTTTTTACAGTCAGAAACCAGTACAGAGACAAACGGATGAAGACCAGCACTGCTGCTGCGACTGGAGCCACAGGGAAGCAGAAGAGGGTTCCACCTGGCAGTCTAGTTTTCCACTTAATAAATTTATTCACAAAAAGGGAGACTGTAGCTGAAACCGGTGTGGCTCAGTGATAGAGTGTCGGCCTGCGGACTGAAAGGTCCTGGGTTCGATTCTGGTCAAGGGCATGTGCCTTGGTTGCAGGCACATCCCCAGTAGGAGGTGAGTGCAGGAGGCAGCTGATGGATGTTTCGAGAGAATAAATTCTTGAACCACTCCAGGGCCCTTGGAATGTCCTATAATCATATCTCAGTTAAATTCTTGAAATTTAACTTGGAAAGATATATATATATATATATATATATATATATCCCAAAGTTTATATTATATACTTTTTATAATTATTCTAAAAGATATCAATCTGGTTTTTATATTAAAAATTTGGTTGAGACCACAGAATTAATCTTCTTTTTTAATTAGACCATATAAAATATCATACTTTAGATTGAAATTTTACTACATATAAAGAATATAATATATTTTAAAATACTAATTTTCCAGAGAAAATAGAGAAATTGTCTTCTCAAAAATTAAATTTCTATGCATATTGTAAGGTTTGCAATGCAGGAAACAAAACACACAGAGAGTCCAGGCGATTGGAGGAGGTTTTAATCTTGTGCTCCCGGGGCGAAATTCGCTGGTCTGAGGGTGGGCCAGGGAAGTTCGCGCCAAAAGGGGGCATTGGTATTTCTTTTATACAGCAGTTTAGTGTGGGGAGGCAGAGGCATGAGCGGTGTGGAATTTTTGCCTTGGGCAGGGGGTCTTAGGAAGGCTAGGAAGGCACCAGCTATCTCTGTATCTCTGTCACCATCTACCTTGCAGATGCGGCTCTGAACTTTACCCCCTGCCTAACATCCTGGCCTTTTGGTGATAGGGGGCACCGAAATTATCTTGGCTACTTCCTGCTGACCAGGTGCAAAGAGGGTGGGGGGAATGTTAAAGGCCAGGGTCAGGCAGAGGCAGGTTGGAGGGCAGCCCAGTGTAGGGGTGGAGCAGGAGCTAGTTTACAGTCACCAGTGACTTTCCACAATCCGGGAGCAGATGGACTTGAGGAGGCAGGGAGCTAGGGGGAAAAAGACACAGATGAGAATTAGGAGCCCTGTCAGAGGTAGGATCCAGGTAGCTAAAGGGCTTTGGAGGCAGCCAAAAAGAGAGTTGTCCCAGGAGTGTCTTGCACATAATTCTTCACTCAGCTTAGTCAGGGTCTGCACATTCTGTTTCACTAGGCAGGACTGGATGTAGTAGCAGCATTCTTCTTGAAGGAACATGCAGATTCCTCTCCTTTCTGCAGTAAGGGCCCGTCGGTTTTGCAGAGCTCTTTGGGCTACCGATGTTACTTGACCCAGCAAAGGTCCGGGGTCTCAAGGATTCAGTGTGCCTAATGATGAGAGGAGCCATGGAGTAAGTGAGCAAAAAACAGGGGGTGTTTTCCATGCTTAATGAGGGTGCAGCAGCATGGTTTCCCCAAGGAACTGGTTGGTGAAGTCTCGAGAGCAAGCCTGTTGAGTCACTTGGGAGGTAAAAGCTGGTCCTGAGGCTGCCACAGCATCACGTTTCTGGTTTTGCTGCTTTTCTGAGCCTGGAGCTGAAATACAACCTGTGGGTAAGGTTCTTGAGGAGGAGTGAGTCCTCCCGGGTAGAGGGCTGCTCCTCGAGAGTCGTGGTCAGCTGGTCCTGGCCTGGGAAGAAAGCTGTCAGCGTGTTCCCAGAGAAGTTGCCTGAAAATGGCTTAAGAAGGTGGGGCTCCTTGGTATAGCCCAGATTCCAGTCAGGGCCATGGGCAGGAGGTCCAGCCAGGAGCTGTGAATTTCTAGAGAGAGTTTAGTTAGATGGTCTTTAAGGAAAGCATTGATCCTCTTGATTTTACCCTAGTCTTGTAGGCAGTAGGGTATATGCAGTTTGGTTAAGTCAGGATTAGAGAGAGGAAGATCCGAGAGTCTCACCCAAGGTTGAGTGAGGGCCTCTGACGACCTCGGGCAGGAGTGGGTTGCCACAATTTGGGTGAAGGCAGCGTGAAGGAGAGTGGCTGGGTTCAAGGCTGGGGACTGAGAGGGGGTGAAGAGAGTTAAGGATTGGTGGGACAGAAGATCCTGTAGCCTATGGATGGAGAAGACCTGTAAGGGTTGCTGGAGAGGGAGCTTCTGGTTTCCCTTGGTGAGAATGGTGGCTGAAGCCAGAGTCCGGAGGCAGCATTGCCATCCCCAAACAGTGGGATCAAGCTGTCTGGACAGGTAGGCTATAGGGGTGAAGGCTGGCCTTAGAGGCTGCATGAGGACCCTCATAGCTATTCTCTGTTTCTCATCAGTAAATAGTTGGAAAAGTTTAGAGATGTCCGGGAGAGAGAGAGAGAGTAGATGCCAGAAGGGCATCCTGAAAAAGCTTGGTGATGAGGGAGGGTGAGGAGAGGAGGCCTACTGGTGTTTCTTTAGTGGCCTGGTATAGTGGGTTCTTTTATAATTCTTGTCAACAGTTAACTTTAGGACTTTTGAGGCCAGAGCAGTTTTCAGAGCTAAAGGGTGACTTGCTGTCAGTACCCATGACTGAGATGGTGGAAGGAAGAGCGGCCCGGGAAAAAGAGTGCAGGACAGAGGAGATAGCCCCTATATTGACCAGAAAGGAGACCGCTTACCACAGGAGTGCCAGAAATGTCCTAACTCCCCCAACTACCGCCTGAGTGGACCAATGAAGCTCCGGGAACGCAGCTAAGGTCCTAATAAGGCTATACCACAGGATGCTCCCTATGCGTAGCTGTTGACCAATCAAGAAATAATAGGGGAGGCTCAAACCTCAGAATGTGTTGGTCACTTCCTGACCATTGTGCCATAAAATCCTGACAAAAGTGATCAATCTCTGTAACCCATGTCACTCACCTAAGCCCACTCAAATGACTAGCCCTTTATAACCTTTGTTCTCTTGGGGCTGGCTCTCTCTAGCCCTGCCACTGCATCAGTAAGGACGCTGGAGGTGACAAGCCCGGGTTTGAATAAAGACTCTTTGCTTTTGCATCGGACGTGGCTCCCTGGTGGTCTCTGGGGTTCTTGAAATCTGAGCATAACAACTGCATGTCCTCAGCTTGCATGCATGGCCAGCCTGCCTTCCTGTTCATCTGCTCAAGGCAGCCACTTGCTCTTGGGTACTCTCTCTTGGCCCTTAGTTGTTTATAAATGAGCACCCAGAGATGGCATCAAGGGGGTACATTATACCAAAATAAGATGTGTGCTGCCACAAACTCTGCTTGTTTTGTGCAAAAGAATAGAGTCCTGATATTATACCACACTTTAAAATATATATACTTTTTTTATTGATTTCCAAGAGGAAGGGAGAGGGAGAGATAGATAGAAACATCAATGATGAGAGAGAATCATTGATTGGTTGCCTTCTGCATGCCTCCTCCTGGGGAATCAAGCACACAACCCGGGCATGTGCCCTGACTGGGAACGGAACCCAAGTCCCGTCAGTCCACAGACCAACAATCTAAACACTGAGCCAAACTGGCTAAGGTATAGGACATTTTAAAGAACATCTCTTATCTGTGCAACATATGTAAAAGATGTTTCAGTAAATTGTATGCCACTATGCAGAGGTTACTGAGGAGTTTTTGTTCTGGTAGGTAGTTCTGGTCTTCAGTTTCCTTGTTTCTCACTCCTGAAATGCTGTGTTTTCAAAATCTAAGGCTAAGAAGGGTGAGGCCAACAGGGAGTGTGAACATTCTCTGCACTTGGTAGGTAACACATGAAGGAAGAGGTAATGTTTTCACACAACGGGCTAATGTCTGAGCTGCTTTTTTTCTTACAGTTTTCTACTACTTTTCCTAAATGCTTGAAGAGCTTAGAATTCTAACCCTTCCACTCACCAACTGTGAAACTTTAGATTTTCCTAAACTCTCTGGGCTCTAAGCCAAAAGATATGAAAGCAAGATTACATGAAATAATGTTTGCAAAGTCTTTAATGATACAATGTACTTAATATTCTACCTAGAGGACAGATAGTAAGGTAGTATTATTATCCACCCTGTCGCCTCCTGCAGAAAGGAGGCCAGACTGAGGTTTAGGCCTGCTCCCCGCCATCAGTGGGACATCCCCTGAGGGTTTCTGGACTGTGAGAGGGTGCAGGCCAGGTTGAGGGACCCTCCCCAAGTGTACAAATTTTCATGCACTGGGCCTCTAGTTAACAGTAATAGCCAATACTCTTTCAGCACTATGTGCACATAGTATTCTCAGTGCTTTAGTGTGAACTAAGTTAGTAATCTACACAGCTGTTACTAACCCACTTCATAGACAAGGGCACTGAGGCACAGTGAGGCCAGACAGCTCTTACGTGACAAAACTGGGCATCAAACCCAGTAGTCAGACTCTAGGGCCCAGGTTCTCAACCACTATTCTGTATTACCTCTGTAATACTCTTAATGATAAATGTAAATGTTAAGTAATTTTTAAAAGAAATAGATGAATTTTTTAAAAACCTAAATATAAATTCTAAACTCAATTTCCATGTTTTAAAAAATTAAATTTATTGGAGTGACATTAGTTAATAACATTATATAAGTTTCAAATGTACAATTCTATAATACATTATCTGTATATTGTATTGTGTGATCACTCCCAAAGTCTAGTCTTCTTCTGTCACCTTATTTAACTCCCATTTACTCTCTTTTTCCTCCAAAACTCCCCTTCCCCTCTGGTAGTCACCATACTGTTGTTTGTGTCTATGAGTTTGTTAGTTTTGTATGTTCATTTTTTTTTGCTGTCTGTTTTATATTTCACATATGAGTGCAACCATATGGTTCTTGTCCTTTTCCATAGCATGATGTTATCAAAATCTATCCATGCTGTCACAAGTGGCAATATTTCATTTTTCTTTATGGCTGAGTAGTATTCCATTATGTATATACCACATTTTCTTTATCCAATCATCTATTGAGGGACATTTAGGCTGTTTCAGCCTCACACCTGTTAGAATGGTTTTTATCAATGAGACAAGTAATGACAAGTGTTGGAGAGGATGTGGGAAGAAAAGGGAACTATCATACATTGCTGGTGAGAGTATACATTGATTCAGCCAGTATGGAATGTAGTATGGAAGTTCCTCAAAATATTAAGAATAAAGTTACCAGCAATACCTCTTCTGGGCATCTACCTAAAAATTTTAAAAATACTTATCTTTAATGATATATAGATTGCAATATTATTCACAGTAACTAAAACATGGAAACAACCAATTTCTATATTCTAATTTGGATTATACCAACCTAAATTTAATCTGATCACCTAAGGACACTACCACTAGATGGCAGTCAAGACACCAGATCTGTTTTCCTCCCAGTCAGGCTACACTGAAGCAGATTAAACAGAAGTCTCAGGGAGTCTTTGGGTTAGGAAGCAGCACAGGCCCTTCCAGAAATCACACAACTCATATGTCTGTCTTAGCAGTGAGGATTTCTCCAGACTTCCAACTTAAACATTTAGAATCACTTCCATGACACAGTGCAGTCCACTACGCTGGGGGGGGGGGGGGGGGTGGGGGGGGGGGGGGAGCAAAATACAATACCTCAAAAGGAAAAAATAGGTTTAGGAAAACAGTGGTTCTTCAAGGAGCCCTAGGCAAACAGTGCCACTTTGATCCATGAAAGGCTGAAAAAATGTCCTGGGCATAATTTGCTACCAACGATGTCTAGGTGAAAAGATGGCCTGACTTTCAGGTTATATCTGACCTAACTCCAAGGAAACTGGGGGCTGCTAATTCTGCTCCCTAGAACAGACTTCGAACCAGCCACTCACCAAGTCTGACAGTTCCCCATGGTAGATGGAAAATGGGATGCAGAACTTTGCAGCATGTCTGCTCTCCCACCCCTTGGATCTGGACTAGCCATTGCAGCTTGCTTTGATGATGGATTGTAGCATAAGTGATGTTTGAATTTTGAAGCCTACCCTTCTGGAATGTTCCTGCTGCCCTGGAAGGAAGCAGTGGCTTAGACAAACTGAATCATGAGAACTCCCATGTACAAGACACCAGACCTATGTGCGAGGCTGTTTGGCCCTGACCCAGCCACCATCTAAGTGCAGCTTACCTAGTGAGGCAGGCAGCTTTCAGAACTGTGGAAAATGACATATTGTTGGTGTAAGCCACTTTGTTTTGGTGTGGTTTGCTACCTAGGGAGGTAACGGATCACCTCCCTAGTAAGGAAGTCTATATAAAAGATATTTTCCCTGCCCCCCAAGGCCCCAGCAGGACATTAACTTAGGTCCCTTCTTTGCCTCACTCCCTCACCCTTCTGCCTTCACTCAGCTCTAGTTCCTCTGACATTAATTCTGTCCCTCATCCTCTCCATGACAAGCATGCTCCTGCTCAAGGATTCTGCAGTGGCTGCTCCTTTCTCTGGAATACCCTGCTCCTGGGCTGGGTCCTTCACCCTTTCCAGGCCCTGCTCTTATGTCACTTTTCCTGAGAAACCTAACCTGCCCTCACTAGAAAGGCCTGACTCCATCTGAAATGGTTGGTCCCACCCTCCTCTTCTCTCCCATACTTTGTTTATTTTTCATAGTATTTATCACTACTTGCTTTTCTTTATTTGTCTCATCTCCTAGTCACCCTCCCCTGCCATTTAAATACAAGCTTCATGAATTTTTGTCTTTTTCACTTTAGTGTGCAGCAATAATAAAAAGCAATAGATAAGACCAGCAAAGCACTTATCCTCAGCCAGGTGCTATTTAGTGCCTCTTTTAGTCCTCACAAAAAAACTTAGGAGATAGGCACTATTCTCCCACTGAATAGATGAGGGAATTTGAGTCATAGATGCATTTAGCAATTTTGTTTAGTGGCATAGCTAGTACTTAAATTCAGGCAAACTAGCTCATAGTAGGTCCATAATAAATACACATTTAATGAATAAACAAATAAATACATGAATTTTTCTATTCTTTTGCTGAAGCAGGGCTGTCTTAGTTGCTGCTGAGTGATTCCTCCCAATAGTTCTTTCTTTATATATAAATAGAAAGTTGTTCTTCAGCTTCCTCATAGTACAGTCTACTTTCTTACTTTATTTTTTATTTTTATTTGAAATTCAGGCAAGATTTTAGTGTAAAAGAGCATTATACAAAAATCAATTATATTTCTATATATTAGCAATTAACAATCTGGAAATTATATTAATAAAACATTTTTATTTAAAAGACAATTAAAAATATAAAATACTTAAGAAGGAATTTAGGAGAAACCATAGTTAAACACCTAAACTGCTGCCTTGCACAACAATTTCAAAAATACAACTAAAAGACAAAATGGACATTACTCAGATGCACAGGAAAGCTGGCGGGCTGGAAATTCTACAACTAGGAAGAAAGAGAAATGCATACAGAGAATCATAGGAGCTGCAAAGACTGAGGCACGGAGACATGTGCGCTGAGAGGATGGGCCAAAGAGGACGGGGTGTCTGAATGCTTGGCTGGCTTGCTCTAGCAAGAAGGAGACAAAAGCTCAAGACTGCGCTGAACCCTAGTTCTGAATGCACTGAACCCTAAATCTGGGCAAGACCCCAGGGGACCCAGATTCATATGGGGGGATCTGGATTGTAAGGCAGAATCTCAGGGGAACAGCAAAAGGCAGAAGTTCAGCAACACATGCGAGAGTGCATGCAGAAAGGATGAACTGTTGACTGTGTTTTTGGCTTGATCTGGTGGGAGGGAGACGAATGGCGCTGAAACCAATGCCAGGCAAAAATCTGGGAGTCTGGATTCATTGGGGGAGAGACTGTACTGTTTGGCAGAAGGTGAAACTCAAGGGTGCCTTTCTCTCAGAGGTGCTTGCAGTGATTGCCTGCAGACACTGAGACCCAGGAATCTCGTGGGATGGGGCTGATTGGAAGCCAAGGTGGTTGGCTCGACCCTGAAACTCCAAGTACAGGAAGTGCAGAGAATCCCAAAAAAGGGGAGTCCAAAGAGGACCACACTAAGACACATCATAATTAAAATGCCAAGGGCAAAAGAAAAAGAGAGAATATTGAAAGCAGCAAGAGAAAAACAGTTAGTTACCTACAAGGTTCTACCCATATGACTGTCAGCTGATTTCTCAATAGAAACTATGCAGGCCAGAAGGAAGTGGCAAGAAATATTCAAAGTGATGAATAGCAAGAAGCTACAACCAAGATTACTAGACCCAGTGAAGCTATTATTCAGAATTGAAGGTCAGATAAAGTTTCAAAGATAAGAAGATCCAAAGGAGTTCATCAACACCAAACCAGTATTATATGAAATGTTGAAAGGTATTCTTTAAGAAGAGGAAGAAGAAGGAAAAAGAGGAAAAGGTGGCTGCTTCAAACTAGAGCATGGATGGAACTGGAGAGCATTATGCTAAGTGAGATAAGCCAGCAAAAGAAAGATAAGTATCACATGATCTCACTCATTTATGGAATATAATGAACAACATAAACTGACGAACAAAAACAGATCCAGAGACAGAGAAGCATTGACTGTCAAACCTCAGAGGAATGGTAGGAGAGGGTGGGGGTAAGAAGAAGAGATCAACCAAAGGACTTGTATGCATGAATATAAGCCTAATGTATGGACATGGACACCACGAGGGTGAGGGAATGAGTGGAGGAGGGGATTGGAAGGCGTAATGAATGATGAGGACACATATGTAATACCTTAATCAATAAAAAAATTAAAAAAGAATGAATTTAGCAAAAGAAGTGCAATATCTGCATTCTGAAAACTACAATACATTGTGAAAGTAAAGAAGACCTAAACCAATGGAAAGACAGCCCATGTTCATGGACCAGAAGATGTAATATTGTTAAAATACTAATACTTTCCAAATTGATCTATAGTTTAAATTTAATCCCTATAAAAATTACAACTAGGGGAGGTCAAGAGGGGGGGAGAAAACATATGTATTACTATTTGTAATACTTTAAACAATTAATAAAATAAAATTGCAGCTGGGTTTATTTCAGAAATTGACAAGGTGATCTTAAAATTCCCTTGGACATGCAAGGACTGTCTCAGAGTAGTCAAATATTCTTGGGGAAAAAAAGATTGGATAATTTATACATCCTGACTTAAAACTGTATGTCAAATCTACAATAATCAAGACATAGGACAAACATATGGACCACGGGAACAGAGTTGTGAACCCTACAATCATGGCCAAATGATTTTCAACAAGGGAGATTCAATGAGGGAATAAATAGTCTTTTCATTGAGTAGTGTAAAAGAATAACGTTGTACCCCCTATTTCACAGCACATAAAAAAGGATTGAAAATAAATAAAAAGCATAAACATAAGACTAAAACTATAAAACTTTTAGAAGATAATATAGTGTAAATCTTGTGATTTTGGGGGTTAAAGAAACCCTTCTTAGATATGACACTAAAAGCACAAGTGAGAAAAAATATAATAGATGAATTAGACTTTATTAAAATTAAAGACTTTGTGCTGAGAATGATACCCTGAAGAAAGTGAAAAGACAACTCACAGAACAGGATAGCATATTTTCAAATCATGCATCTAATAAGGATTATATAGCCAGAATATATAAAGAACCACAACAATGTAATTAAAGGATAACCCAATTAAACATGGACAAAGGATCTGAATAGACATTTACCTAAAAGCTTGTGGCCTGGTGCACGAAATTTGTGCATGGAGGGGGATTCCCTCAGTGTAGCCTGCATCCTCTCCAATCAGGGACCCTTTTGGGGATGTCTGACTATTGGCAGTCAGAGGTCTCTGACTGTTGGCAGTAGGACATCCCTCTCACAATCTAGGAACACTGGCTCCTAACTGCTCATGGCCTGCCTGACTGATTGTCCCTAACCCCTCTGCCTGCCTGATCACCCCTAACCACCTCTGCCTGCCTGCCTGATCGCCCCTAAGTGCTCCCCTGCTGGCCTGATTGCTCCTTTGGGCCAGCTTCTCTCAGGCAGGCTGCAGCCACAGGCAGACGCAGGCACCCAGGACCACAGGGCATGCTGCCTAACCCCAGGGCCAGAAAGAACCCCCTCCCCTTTATGTGACTGCCTGGCTGAGTCCCACTACTCTGACCGCTGTGGCTTAAAGAACTTTACCATATATGTTCTCCCCAGCCTCCTGGGGCAAGGGCCTGAGCTGAGAAACTAGAGATGCTGCAGCCCTGCTGAGGGTGCATCTTTCTCAGCATCTCCAGAAGCCGGAGCACCTGGTTGAAAGGCTCCTGGCTCCGATCCTGGCCTGAGGAGGTGGGGAGCCGCAGAGTGCGTGTGGTGCTTGGGGAAAGGGTGACCTTACTGGACTCATACACACTGCCACTGACAACGGCATGAGGTCATGCAGACTGAAGGAGCAGAGAAATGCATCCAGAACTGGGGGGGTTCGGCACCAACCCAGCAGGTGGGCGCCTCTCTGACAGCACACCCCGCAGACAGCTTGCCTCCCCAGCCTCGCTTCCCATCCTGCTGGCCACGCCCCCTGTGTCGGCCACTAGAACTACATTTCCCAGCATGCTTGGTGCTTCCTGCACTCGATGTCTGCTTCTGGTTAAATTATGCACAAACCAAAAGGACTGTGAGCCTCCTGCACCCGCTGGTGGCCACCGGGATCTCTGCACACCTCAGAGACTGGCAGCCAGCCCCTCCCACCCCCATCGTGGGTGCTGGGATGGGGGCGTGGGCCCGAACCACTGCTTGGGGCCAGAGCATGCACAGGTGGTTTGGGGAAGGGTAGGAACATTCCTGTCTCCCAAGGCCCCTCGATGCCAGCAGCCAGCCTCATCATAGGCGCTGGGTTGGGGGGCATGCAGGGATCCCTGGGCCTCACACAGCGGAGGGCACCAGGGTATCCACATGCTCCAGAGGGCAGCTGGGCTGGGGGCGTGGACCCAAACTGCCACTTGGCTCACAGCCCCACCTCGCACCTGGTGCTCATTACCCAAGGTGCCCTGGGCGCTCATTTGCATGTGACTCAGTCACAGTAACTGTAAGGAGGGATCTCGCTGGCCCTTAAGTACCATGTGGGCAGAGCTTATAGCATGGTGCTTGCTTCCACGGCACTGTGGCCATGCCCCTGCCGGCCTCAACCCCTGTCCACTAGCCATGCTCCCTGTCCACACCCCCTGTCTGCTGGCAACACCTCCTGTCTGCTGGTGACGCCCTCTGCTCCTGATTGGCTGGTAGCATAGCGAAGGTATGGTCAATTTGCATGTTACTCTTTTATTAGATAGGAGGATATATATACCAGAGGCCCAAGGGATGAAATTCATCCACTGGTAGGGTCCCTAACGGCTTCTGGCTACTCGCCAGGGCCTCCCTCTCTTCCCCTGACTGGCCCACCTCCTGATTGAACTCCCAGAAAAACTCTGGTCAAAGGAACAATTTACAAACTACTCTTTTATTATATAGGATATATATGCATATATATGTATATATACATATATATCTATATATGTACATATATATATGTACACACACACACAGCCAATAAGCACATGCAAAGATGCTCAACATTGTTAACTATTTAGGAAATGCAAATAAAAGGCATAATAAGATACCACTCTCCACCTAGTAGAATAGCTTTAAATAAAAAGATAAATGATAACAAGTGTTGACAAAGAGGTGGAGAATTCAGAACTCTCATGCCTTGTTGGTGGGAACATAAAATGGGGAGTCTTCATTTGAAAACTTTTGGCAGTTCCTCAAAAGATTAAACATAAAACATCATATGACCCAGCAATTCCACTATTAGGCATTTACCCAAGAGAAATAAAGATATATGTCCACATTAATTCTTCTACACAAATATTCATAGAAGCATAATAGCCAATAAGTGGGAATAACCCAAATGTCCAATAGCTAATGAATGGATAAGTAAAGTACAACATATTCATGCAATAAAGTATTAGCCAGTAATGAAATAAAGAACTTATATGCACTGCAACTTGCATGAATCCTGAAACCATGCTAAATGAAAGAAGGTAGACATAAAAGCTCATATAGGATGGGGGTGGGAAACTGTGCCACAACCAGGGCTGAGTTGGAGCCCT
The DNA here is from genome assembly GCA_027563665.1 of Antrozous pallidus. Classification (NCBI taxonomy): domain Eukaryota; kingdom Metazoa; phylum Chordata; class Mammalia; order Chiroptera; family Vespertilionidae; genus Antrozous; species Antrozous pallidus. The sequence continues at coordinate 112,022,834 of CM050508.1, read as the reverse complement.
GGAGCCACTGCTTCCAGGGTAGGGAAAACTGACGCCCCTCTGGGCCAGCATGGATGTCTGCTGGGCTATGTGTGCACTGCCTGGCATCTCCCCCGATCCCAGGCCCATAGCCTCCTCATTCTGAACACTTTTGTCCAAGGAAAAAGGAAGTATACTAAGCAAGGTTCATCGGGAGTCCAGGAAACACATCTTGGAGATGATAATTTGCAGATCTCAAAGAAGCAAATCCACTCTCCTTTAACGAGTTTCTGAAAACCAAGAATCTTACCCTGTTGAAAGAGCACACTGCAAGTGCAGGCAGATTATGGCCAGCAGGAAGGCAGTGAAGAAAAGAGTGTGACTAACTGAGGGAGTGAAAGGGGAGTGTGTGGATGTGTTGTGTGTGTGCGTGCGTGCGTGCATGAGTGTGTGTGAAGGACAGTTAGATTCTGCAGGACTTTTTGGTGCTGGTGGAGTAGGCTCCCCTATCCAGGCACCCTCTGTTACCACTGCAATCTCTCTCAGGTGGCCGGTTCTGCCACAGAGGCCATGCCATCTTGAAGAGAAAAACTGTTGTGAATGGGAGCCCAGCTTCACCTCCACCCAGGGTGCCCTTGGACACCACCCAGGACCCTATAGAACCTCTGGTCAGAGACCTGCTCCCTTGGCTACAGACCCACAAACATGGAGACTCCAGCATCCCTAGCTGCAGGCTCCTGTGAGTTCTGGAATGTGATCCCCTCCAGCCAGCAAGATGCTTTAGCCCCAGACACCACAACCTCATGAACAGCCAAGCCTTACACAGCAACCCTGGATGCTTCATTTGCATATGAAGAGGCAAGCCTCACACAGCAACCCTGGGAGCCAAGCCTTATGCAGCAACCCCAGGCGCCACATCTGTGCATGAACAGTCAAGCCTTATGTAGCAAACCCAGATACCACAACCACACTAGCCACCACTAAGCCTGACACAGCAATCTTTGATGCCATCCCAAATGTGAGTAGCCGAGCCCTACTCAGCAACCCCAGGAGCCTCATGCAGCAACCCCAGGCACCATGACTGCACAAATTGCTGCCAAGCTCAACACAACTACACCAGGCTTGGTGACTATGCAACCCACTGCCAAGCTCACATCTGCAGTCACAGGCCCAGTTCAACTTAACACCTAGATCCTTTAGTGAAAGCAAAGTTAAGGGGCCAAAGGAAAGAAAAGGAGGAATCACCAGAAAAATAACTAAATGAAATGGAGACATGCTATTTGTGAGAAAAAGAATCCAGAAGAAGGTCACACAGTTCATAAACTGAATAGATGAGAAAATCAACAACTTATGTAAGCATCAAGAGAAAATATAGAGTGATATCACTATAATAAAAAAACACTATGGAAGGTTTCAACAGTAGACTAGAAGAAGCAGAAGATCAAATTAGTTGATTAGCAGGCAGGGCAGCAAAGCACATCCAATCTGAACTGCAATTGGAGGAAAAATTAAAAGGCAGAAGGAGACCCTAAGGGAGTTTTGGGACAACATAAAACCAAATAACATCCACACAATAGGGATGCCAGATGACAAGAAGAAAAGCAAGGGTTAGAAAACCTACCTAAAAAAAAAAAAAAAAAAAAAAAAAGTCAGAAAACTTCTCTGATTTGGGGAAGAAGAAAGTCACACAAGCATAGGGAGTCCCAAACAAGATGAACCCAAAAATACCAAGACACAATGTAATTATGATGACAAACGTTAACGACAAAGCGAGAATCTTAAAGGCTACAAGAGAGAGACAGAGCATTACCTAAAAAGGATCTCCTATTAGATTGTAAAATGATTTTTCAACAGAAACAATCAGGCTACAACTGGATAGAAGGAAGTATATAAAGTGATGCAGGGCAGAGGACTGAGTCCAGGAATGCTCTATCTAGCCAGGCTATTATTTGAAATTGAAGGGTAAGTCAGAAGCTTCATAGACAAAAACAACCAAACAAACAAGCAAAAACCCAAGGGAGTTTTTCACTGCCAATCCAGCAATGCAAAAATTGCTAAAGGGACTATTGTAAACAAAAGAAAAAAAAAAGGAACACCAGCACAAAAAAATAAAAATTACTACAAGCAAGTACCTATTAATCATAACCTTGAATCTAAATATACTAAATGCTCCAATCAAAAGACATTGAATGGCTGAATGGATAAGAAAACATGACTGATATACATGTTGTCTGTAGGAGACCCACCTAAGAACAAAGGTAGGTCTCAGACTGAGAGTGAAGGGCTGGAAAAATATCTTTCAGGCAAATGGAAATGAAAAAAAAAGCTGGGGCAACAATGCTTATATCAGACAAAATGGAGCTCAAAATAAAGGCCATAACAAAAGGAAGCACTTCATAATATTAAAGGAATCAATATGAGAAGAAGATATAACTCTGGTAAACATATAAGCACCCAAAGCAGGGGCTCCAAACACATTAAGAAAAAAAACAACTTCTGGAAGAAATCAAGGGAGAGACCAACAATAATACAATCATAGTAGGGTACTTTAATAACCCACAGACATTAATGGATAAATCTCCTGGACAAAATATCAACAAACAAAAAGAAATTCTAAATTACTCACTAGATCAGATGGACTTAATTGACATCTTCAGAATAGTTCAACCCAAAGATATGGAATGTACATTCTTCACAAGTACACAGGGGACATTTTCAAAGATAGATAGATTACATATTGGATCACAACCAAAGTCTCTCCAGATTAAGAAGATTGAAATCATATTAACCATCTTCTCAGAACAAAATGGCATAATATGAGAAATCAACTACAATAAAAACAATTAAAAACATCAAACACTTGGAGGTTAAATAGCATGCTATTAAATAATGACTGGAGATAAATCAAGATGGTGGCATAGGTAAATACCTGTACATGCTTCCTCTTACAACCACACCAAAACTACAACTAAAAGACAAAACAATTATCATCCAAAACCACAGATGAGAAAGCTAAGTAGAAGTGCTACAACTAGAAGAAAAAAAGTGCATTGAGACTGGATAGGAGGTTCAAAGGCATGGAAGAGCAAAGGTACAGAGGCGTGCAAATTAGGCTGGCATCTGGGTGCTATTGGTATCAGTTGTAAGGGAGATATAAGCTCCTGATTGCTCTGAACTCCAGTTTCTGGTGAGACTCTGGGGACTCAGACTCCTACAGGGAGAAACTGAGGGTGAGAGTGGCTTTCTTGTAGAGGTGCTTGCAGGAATTATTGTTACTGCACAGGGGTGTGGGACATGGGGACAGGGAGACACAGAGATGTGGAGACACAGAGACTCGGAAATGCAGAGCCTTGGAGACGCAGAGATGGTTGATGGGCAGCCATTGCTATTTGCTATATCTTGGTGATTCCCTGAGACCCCCCACCCCACCCAAACTGTGAGCAATGGCTTTTGCATATGAATAGCCTATCCGTTTACAAGCTAACCTACAAACTGCAGCCAGGTCAGAGAGCTCCACAACTTCCAAACTCCAAAAAGGAGAAATCTACAGATCTCTCTGTAGCTCCAGCCAGGTGGCCTCAGACAGTAGCTGACTTTGCATTCCTTGGAGATCCAGGAGCCAGTGTACCTAGTGGACAGTGTGAGACAATAGCAGATTTCAACTCCTTGCATCCATAAGTGACACATTCAAGAGGCAGACTCAGTGAGCACCAAAACACCATTGAAGCAAGTCCTGCTCCATAAGGGTTTCTCCAGCATAGCAGTTCTTCCATTATAGACACAATGGGTCCTCACAGCTGATTGACCTGGAGGTCAATTCCTCCCAGTGATACCAACAGCATTCAGGCTTAACTACAACAAAACTGTGCACCCAGCCCACAAAGGGGGTGCACCAAGAGTGTCCATATCAAGGAAACTGGAGAGGCTGAGCCACTGGGCCCTGTAGGACACCTAGCACACAAAGCCACTCTATCAACTCAGGGAAGCAGCCAAAATGCAGAGACAAAGAAACATGTCATGAATGAAAGAAATGGAGGAACGCAAACTACTGGATATAGAGTTCAAAACCACAGTTATAAGGTTATTCAAGAATCTTCTAGAAACCTCTGAGAAACTTAGTGACACCTCTGAGGAAATTAGTGATACCTACAAGGATCTTATTGAGAATACCAAAATAAAAAATGGGAAAAGACCAGTCAGAAATTAAGCATACTGTCTGAAATAAAGAATAATATACAGAAATTAAACACTAGATTAGACGATCCCAAGAATCAAATCAAAGATTTGAAATACGAAGAAGCAAAAAACACCCAACCAGAAAAAGAAAAAGAAAAAATAATCTGCCAAAATCAGTTTGGCTCAGTGGATAGAGCATCAGCCTGAAACTTAAGGTTCCCAGGTTCAATTCCGGTCAGGGCATGTACCTTGGTTGTGGGCACATACCCAGTAGGGAGTGTGCAGGAGGCAGCTGATCGATGTTTCTCTCTCATTGATGTTTCTAACAATCCCTCTCCCTTCCTCTCTGTAAAACATCAATAAAATACATTTAAAAAAATAAATAATGACAGAAAATTTCCCCTACCTGGTGAAAGAAATAGATTTCAAGTCTAGGAAGTGCAGAGAATCCCAAACAAGAGGAGTCCAAAGAGCACCATACCAAGATACATCATAATTAAAATGCCAAGGGCAAAAGAAAAAGAGAGAATATTGAAAACAGCAAGAGAAAAACAGTTAGTTACCTACAAGGCAGTACCCATATGACTGTCAGCTGATTTCTCAACAGAAACTATGCAGGCTAGAAGAGAGTGGCAAGAAATATTCAAAGTGATGATTAGCAAGAACCAAGAACCAAGATTACTCTACCCAGCAAAAGCTATCATTCAGAATCAAAGGTCAAAGTGCTTCACAGACAAGATATCGTTAAAGGAGTTCATCACCACCAAACCAGGATTATATGAAATGCTGATGGATATTCTTTAAGAAGAGGAAGAAGAAGAAAAAGGTAAAGATAAAAATTATGAACAACAAAGTGACAACAAATACATATCTATCAACAAGTCAATAGAAAATACGATGAACAGAATAAATTGGTAAATATAATAAAATCAGGGGCATAGAAAGGGAGTGGGTTGACAATTCTCAGGGGGAAGGGGGCGTGAAGGGTGCAAGTAGATATTGGACAAAAATCTTATACCTATGGATGAGGACAGTGGCGGGGGATAAGGGCATGGGGTGGGGGGGAATCAGGTGGAAGGGAATTATAGGGGGGGGAGGAACATCTGTAATATCTGAACAATAAAGACTTATTTTTTAAAAAAGAAGAAGAAACATTATCTAAACATGGTGTCAGTCAGCAGATAGCTAAGCACATTTTGTAACAACTCCCTTCCCATTCATTCTGAAAATAAAAACTAGCAACCCACCCAAAAACAAACAAACAAACAAACAAACAAACAAACAATCAATGACTGGGTTACCAAAGAATCAAAGAAGAGATTGAAAACATCCTGAAAATGAATGACAATGAAAACACAATAATCCAAAATCTATGAGACACGATGAAAGCAGTCCTGAGAGGGAAGCTCATAGTTCTTCAGGCCTACTGAAAAAAAATGGTAATAAATGGTCTAACCCTGTAATTTAAAGAATTAGAAAGAGAGCAGTAAGAAAGGCCCAGAGTAAGCAGAAGGAAGGAAATGAAAACGATCAGAGTGGAAATAAATGACATGGACACCAAGAAAATAATTCAAAAGATCAATGAAACCAAGAGCAGGTTCTTTGAAAGGATAAGCAATATTGATGAACCTCTAGCCAGGCTCACCAAAAAACAAATAGAGAGGACCCAATAAACAAAATCAGACATGAAAGAGTTGAAGTAACAACCAACCCCACAGAGGTACGAAGGATTGTAAAAAAAAAAAATACTTTGAACAACTCTACTCCAACAAATTGAACAACCTGGGTGAAATGGACATATTACTATAAAAATACAAGCTTCCAAAACTCAATCAGGAAGAATAAGAAAACCTGAATAGGCTGATAACTACTGATTAAATTGAAACAGTAAAAAAAAACTTCCAGCAAACAAAAACATGGACTATGTGGCTTCACAGTGCAGTTTTACCAAACATTCAAAGAAGAACTAAAATCTATCCTTCTCAGAATATTCCAAAATATTCAGGAGGAAGGAACACTTCCAAGCTCTTTCTCTGAAGCCAGCATCACCCTAATCTCAAAACCAGATAAAGATACTTCAAAGAAAGAGAATTACAGGTCAATATCCTTAATGAATATAGATGCCAAAATCTTCAAAAAAAATTCTAGTAAATCACATCCAGCATTACATTACAAAGATCATACTCCATAACCAAGTGGTATGTATTCCAGGAATGCAAAGATAGTACAATACCTGCAAATCAATAAATGTGATATATCACATAAACAAATTGAGAGACAAAAATCACATAATCATATCAATTGATGCAGAAAAGGCATTTGACAAAATTTAACAGCCTATCCTGATAAAAATCCTCTGCAAAGTGGTAATAGAGGGATCATACCTCAATATAATAAAAGCCTTATATGACAAACCTACAGCCAACATCACACTCAATGGGCAAAAACTAAAACCATTTCCCTTAAGAACAGGAACAAAATAGAGATGCCTACTCTCACCACTCCTGTCCAACATAGTACTGGAAGTGCTAACCATAGCAATCAGAGAAGAAGAAATAAAAGGCAGCCTCATTGGAAAAGAATAAGTAAAATTGTCATTATTCACATATGACATAATATTGTACATAGAAAACCCTAAAGAATCTATCAAAAATTACTAGAATTAATAAATGAATTTGGCAATGTAGCAGGATACAAAATTAACATCCAGAAATCGATGGCTTTTTTATACACCAATAATGAAATCATAGGAAGAGAAACAAAACAAAACAAAACAAAAAAACAATCCCATTTACCATTGCAACAAATATATTAAGATATCTAGGAATAAATTTAACCAGGAGGTAAAGGACCTATACTCAGAAAATTACAAGATGCTGAAAAAAGAGATAGAGAAAGACATAAGCAAATGGAAGAATATACCATGAATTGGTAGAATCAACATCATTAAAATGTCCATATTACCCAAATCAATCTATAAATTCAATGCATTCCCTATTAAAATACCAATAACATATCTCAAAGACCTAGAACAAACTCTCCAAAAATTCATCTGGAATAAAAAAAAGACCCTGAATAGCTGCAGCAATGTTGAGAAAAAAAAGATCAAAGTTGGAGGGATCACAATACCAGATATCAAGGTATACTACAAAGCCAATGTTCTAAAAACTGCCTGGTACTAGTCCAAAAACTGAAATATAGACCAATGGAACCAAAGAGAGAACCCAGATATCGGCCCAAGCCATTATGTTCAATTAATATTTGACAAAAGAGGCAAGAGTATACAATGGAGTCAAGGCAGTCTCTTCAATAAATGGTGTTGGAAAAACTGGACAAATACATGCAAAAAGAAAATGAAATTACACCACCAACTTACACCAGACACAAAAATAAACTCAAAATAAATAAAGGTCTTAAACATAAGACAAGGAAACCATAAAAGTCTTAGAAGAACCATAGGCAGCAAAATAACAAACATTCGTTGTCGCAATGTCTTTACCAATATAGCTCTTAGGGCAATGGAAACTAGGAAGAAAATAAACAAATGGGACTACATCAAAATAAAAAGCTTCTGCACAGCAAAAGACAACATCAACAAAACAACAAGAAAGCCCACTGCATGGGAGAACATATTTGCCAATGTTACCTCTGATAAGGGTTTAATCTCCAACATTTACAGAGAACTCATACAACTTAACAAAAGAAAGATAACAACCCAATCAAAAAATGGGCAAAGGACCTAAATAGACACTTTTCGAAAGAAGACATACAAAAGGCCAAGAGACATATGAAAATATACTCAAAGTCACTAATCATTCTAGAGATGCAAATCAAAACAAAAACGCAGTATCATCTCACACCTGTCCAAATGGCTATCATCAACAAATCAAGAAACAACAAGTGCTGGTGAAGATGTAGAGAAAAAGGAACCCTCCTGCACTGCTGGTGGGAATGCAGACTGGTGCAGCCACTGTGGAAGACAGTATGGCATTTCCTCAAAAAATTAAAAATAGAATTTCCATTTGACCCAGTAATCCCACTTCTAGGAATACATCCCAAGAAAACTGAAACACCAATCAGAAAGTGTATATACACCCCCTTATTCATAGCAGCACAATTTATAATATCTAAGATTTGGAAACAGCCAAAGTGCCCATCAGCAGATGAATGGATTAGAAAACTAATCCACTAATACTAATACACACCTATACAATGGAATACTATGCTGCTGTAAAAAGGAAAGAATTCTTACCATTTACAACAGCATGGATAGAACTAAAGAGCATTTTACTAAGCAAAATAAGCCAATCAGTGAAAAATAAAAATCATATGATCTCACTTATTTGTGGAATATAATGAACAAGATAAACTGAAAAACTAAAATAGAACCAGAGTCATAGAAGCATCGAACAGACTGTCCAACTATGAGGGAAGATGGGAGGTGAGGGTGTTAGAGATCAGCCAAAGGACTTGTATGCATTCATGTGAGTATAACCAATGGTTACAGACAATAGGGGGGTGAAGGCATGTATGGATAGTAGGAGAAGCCAGTCAGAGGTGAATGGGGGAAAAGACTTATGTAATATTTGAAACAATCAAGGGTTTAAAAATTTAGGGCAAAATTGTAATATATCTCCTTGATAATTTTTATATTGGTTACATTTTGAAATGTCAATATTTTGGGATATAGGATGCTAAAGAAAAACATGAAAATTAACTTTTAAAAAAATGGAAAGAGGACACAGCCAATACAGCAGACTTCACTCAAAGGAAGCCACAATGCACTCACAACTACAGATCCCTGGCCTCCCATCTGTGGACTTCAGTCTGGAATACTAGCAGCTGTTTTTGGAAGACCCGATAGGAGCTGGCAATCTCCTGAAGGAAGAAGAGGATGGGTGGAATGGGGCCTACCTGCTATGGAGCAGACCCATTCCTTTAGGGTCTCAACCAGCACATCACCCTACAGCACATTTCCTTCTTCTCCAGCCCATCAGAGCTGGCAGGCTGAGCCCTGCTTCCATGGACACTGAGTGACTTTGATTCTGGAGTCTCTCCAGTGGTGAGCCCCGGTGTAGACTTGGAAGCTCATAGAGTCTCTGGGGAGCAGGCACCTTCAGATGCTACAGATGAGTTAGTAAGAACTGAAAGATGAGAATTTGAAGCTAAGAAGAAAGTTGATGGAGGTGCAGAGCTTCTCTGAGATCCAAACATAAATGATGAGGACATTTGAGTGGAAATTAGAAGCAAAAATGATGAAAGAGGAGAGTGACTACCATAACCTGGAATCGTGGTTCAGCAGGTAGAGGAGAACCTGGAGCTTATGACCAAATATGCAGTAAAGGCATAAAGTCTTGTCATGAAACAAATGAGACATAAGCTTGCTCTAGGTGCAGGTCTGAAATCTCAAACGTGAGAAAGGCCCTGCTTGCGCCAGAGCGCCAGCCTGATGGTGGTGAAGCAGAACAGGGACTTGGCCTTGCAGAACCTGCTCATGGTCATGAACAACGGTTACACCTCCATCAAGCAGCTGGTTTCTGGAACCCAAACACTCAACCTTGTTGCTGAAATCCTTAAATATATAGAAAGAATCTCTGAAATTAAAGAGTCTAGAGAAGTTTCTAGCTCGTGCAGTTCTGTTTACATCCTGCAATCATCACTTACTGGATTTGAAAATGCCTTTGTATCTGTAAACTTGTAGTCTTCACAGTAAAAATATTTATCATGAGATGCTAATTTCATGAACTAGAACAGTATCATTAACTGACCTCAACAAGAAGCAGCTAAACTCTGTAGTGAGTCTCACTGAGGTTCTATTCTATGCAGCCGTCCCTTCTTGGTGAATTCCCTGCTGTTATAGACTCACTGAGCTACTGAAAGAGATGTTCATAAAACCCACTGATGTTTTTAAGTTACTGAACATGAAAACAGCAGTTCTGTGAAATGAATCTTCCATTCTTATTCCAGAAGTTCACTCTAAGATAAGTTCATTCAATTGTCCTTGATTTCACAAGTAAAGGAAGACACTAAATAAACCAAAATTCAAATGATTACCTTGGACAGGGCCTTGTGCCTTTTTACCATTGCCCAGTGCCCCTCTGACTCAGTCCACTTCTACAGCCTTCACAGGGGTGGCTCCTGTGATTGATGGCCTGAGTGTGGACACTGCATGTGCTTGGATGCTGCTTTCCTTCTGAAGGGACCGGGTTGGCACAGATTCTACACTATGAGGCCATCAAAATGCACGTCTTTAAGGGGCCTCAGGTTTGAAAAAAAATGTTTTTGATGGAAGATTTTGATACATGTTTCAAGTGTCCTTTTGTATAATGAAGTCTAGAATTCAGGAATTCAGAGTAGGTGCAAAGCCTTCCTGGTTAGCACAAATCTCCCAGACTGCCTTTCCAGCTGCTCTCTGATGTAGGGAGTCATAATATCACTCTATGCCTTGTTGGCTGTTTTTCTGTAGATGTTTTTTTTTTTAACAAATGTTTCCTCCTATTCAGATTGACAGCTTTCTTAATAAATTCTAAGATGCAAAAAAACCCCACTCCCCAAAACCAATAACCTATATAATATATGATCCCTTTTACATGAAATGGTCCAGAACAGATAAATCCATAGAGACAGAAAGCAGATTAGTGCTTGCGTAAGATTGGGTTGGGGTTAGTGGGGTGGAATGGTGAGGACCAAACTGAAATATAGAACAAGCAATCTGAATAAACAATTGAAGACTAGCTTAAGAAAAGTCTTATAACTAAGGAATTGGAGAAGAAGCCACATTGAGACTGGTAAACAGGGCAGAGACCAAAAATGGGCTGCCCCACTCCCATAGGTAACAACTGAGGTTTTGGAGGGATATCTCAGCCGTGGGGGTTTCCTATGAGAAATGTGGGGTCTCAACCTCAAGCTGGACTCCCACAGAAGAGCACCAAAGCTGAGAAGAGGTACCCACATAAAATATGGCTATGAAAAACAATAGGGATTCTGTATACCACAGAGAAATGAGAGTCAGCTTGAGACACCATTAAAGGCCCAATGCACAAAATATCATTCACAGCCACTTAACTTGGGCTCAAGCAAAGGGAGGGCAGAATGGATTATAATCATATAAGGAGAACTGGGGTTTGGGGTTCCGGGGATAGACCTGAAGGGACAACATCCAGGATATTGGTGGTGAGTCCCTCTCTCATACTACATGTCTTTCTTGGGTGCGCACTGCCTTCCATATGGTACCAGCCTGGGGGTAAGTAATAGCTTCATCTTCTGGATGCAGTCTCATTCCACCTGTGGAGATTGAGCCATGCTAAGGAGTTAGCTGCCTGGACTAGGATATAGAGGTCTAGCAGATTCAGGGGGTATAGGTGACTGAGTTCTGTACCTTTGTGTTGGGAGCCATTCCTTCACTTTTCAATGAATTTGATTGGCACACCCCACCCCCCTCACAGGAGATTTGCTGGTCCTATTTTCCAGGCTCTCAGAAGCACCACCCTACTGACTCCCGGTGGCTCCATCCTGCAGAGGTCTGGGCAGAATTTGGAACAGAATGAGTGTGGTTCTAGAGTAGGAGACACTCTTACCTTCCCCCAAGTGTGACCAGCACCTTTCCCTCGTGGGAGGTCCACTAGCCCCAGCCTCATGACAGAATCTTGGACAGACTGAGGTGTGTGGCTCTAGCACAAGGGCCATTGACCCTTGCTTGCCCAACCAGTACAAAACCTTCCCTTCATATGGTCAAATCTTGGTCAGCTTTGGCCTAACAAACTCTGCTGAGCTCACTATGATGACTCTATGAGACCCCGACCCACATAAGTGTCTGTAGGCACATAGATGGGATCAGCTAGACTTGGTATACTTTGGAACTTTAAAATATATATATATATATATATATATATATATATATATATATATATATACTTTACTGATTTTTTACAGAGAGGAAGGGAGAGGAATAGAAAGTCAGAAACATCGATGAGAGGGAAACATCGATCAGCTGCCTCTTGCACACCCCCTACTGGAGATGTGCCTGCAGCCAAGGTACATGTCCTTGACCGGAATCAAATCTGGGACCCTTCAGTCTGCAGGCCGAAGCTCTATCCACTGAGCCAAACCCGTTTCGGCTATCTTGGAACTTTTGCTAAGTGACTACATACCCAGTACTGGCACAGAGTTTGAGTGTGTATTAACTTGGTGAACACTAGTCACCTCTACCTAGTGACTCACTAAGAACCTACTTCGTGCAATTTGAGTACCATCTTTCAGTGACTGAGGCTCTTTTAGTGCCTGCGCCTAATAATCAGCTAGCAGGTGAAGGCAGATGATGGCAGATCTCAGGATGACTTGGAACTTTTGCTGACCTGCCCCTGGGCTTGGTGCTGGTAAAAGTCAGCCCTGTTGCACAGTTTGGTCCTTCCAGCTCATAGCCAGGCCCAGTAGAAGTAGCCACAAATTATGGGTCACCTTTTAGCTTCAAACAAGTTGCTCAGGGCCAGTAACAGGCAATGTCTGACATTGGCCTGCACCAGAGTTCCTCCCAGGAGGCCCTAGAACTAATACATTCAGTGGCCAGCTTGAGAGAGCATCAAAACAGAATTCAATTAGCTTCACAAGCAGCATATCCATAGGGAGATCTTGGCAGGAACCAGACATTGCTGAAGTGAATTTCACTTAATATAGTCAGCATCTGCACTGTGGTTAAGGTTGATCCTCACAATCAGCCAGCCTAGGGGTCAGCTCACAAAGAAGATAATAGCAATCAAGACTCAATTACAACTGGAGGTCCCATGTATCCCATACAAGGAAAATACCTAGAGCACCTCACTGGCTGATGAAGGAGGCTATGCCACTGGATCTCACAGAACACCTACTACATAAAACCACTCAACCAAAACTGGGAGTCAAAGCATATCTATCAAATATATAAACACAAAGATGCAACATTATGGGTAGGCAAAGAAGCATGCCATCAAATTAAAGAATAAAAGAAATCTCCAGAAAAAGAGGTAAATGAAATGTAAACATGCAATTTATCAGATACAGAGTTCAAAAAATAGGTTATAAGGAGGCTTAAGGAATTCAGTGAGAACTGCAACAGCGTGAAAACCAACATAGAAACCATAAAAAAGCACCAGTCATAAGTGAAGAATACAGTATCTGAAATGAAGAATATAGTAGAAGGAATAAGCAGTATGTTGGATGAAGCAGAAGATCAAATCAGCAAGCTGGAAGACAAGTAGAAGAAAATACCCAATAAGAGAAGCAAACAGGAGAAAGAAGTTTTTAAAAATGAGAATAGTTTAAAGGACCTTTGGGATATCATGAAGTGTAATATACTTCACATCATAGGGGTACCAGGAAAATAAAAGGAACAGCAAGAGTTTGAGAACCTATTTGAAAAAATAATGACTTAAAACTTGTCTATCCTGGTGAAGGAAAAAAAATACACATTGTCCAGGAAGCACAGGGAATTTCAAAAAAGATGAATCTAAGGAGATCCATACCAAGATACCTCATAATTAAATCAACAAAGGTTAAAGATAGAGAGAGGCTCTTAAAAGCACCAAGAGAAAGACAGTTAGTTACCTACAAGAGGATGCTGATTTCTCAACAAAAACATTTCAGCCCAGAAGAGATTGGCATGAAATATTCAAAGTGATAAAAAGCAAGGATCTAAAATCAAGACTATTTTCCCCAGCAAGGCTATAATTTAAAATTGAGGGAAAAATAAAGAACTTCCCAGAGAAAAAAAAGCTAAAGGAATTTATTACCACTAAACTAGTTTTAGAAGAAATGTTTGAAGGGTCTTTATTAAGGCCCTGACCACCAATGTGGCTCAGTTGGTTAGAGCATCATCCAATACACTGAAAAGTTGTGGATTTGATTCTTAGGGTGCTTGCAGGAAGCAAATGATTAATGTTTTTCTCACATCATTCTCTCTCTCTCTCTCTCTCTCTCTCTCTCTCTCTCTCTCTCTCTCTCTTCCTTTCCTTTCTCTCTAAAATAAATGAAAATATATCTTTAGGTGATGATTCTTTTAAAAGAAGAAAAGAGGTATTTTTTAAGAAAGAGAAAAGAAAAATAGAACATAGAATAAAGAATCTGTCTCTTGCAATAATCACTTTAAATGTATATGACTTAAATACTCCAATCAAAAGACATAGAATAGCTGAATGGGTAAAAACACAAGACTCACATATATGCTGTATACAAGAGACCACCTCAGAATGAAAGCTACACACAGACTAAAAGGGATAGTAAAAGACATTTCATGCAAATAGAAATGAAAAAATAAAGAAGTTGGGGTAGTAATACTTATATCAGACAAAATAGACTTTAAAACAAAGACTATAATAAGGGACAAAGAAGGACACTACATAATAATAAAGGGAGCAATCTAACAAGAGGATATAACTCTTGTAAATATTTATGCACTCTACATAGAAACACCTAAATATATAAAGCAAATATTGATAGACATAAATAGATCAATAGTAAAACATTCATAGTAAGGGATTTTAAGACCCCACTGATATCTATGGATAGATCTTGCAGGCAGAAAATCAACAAGGAAATAGTGGCCCTTAATGACAAAATAGATCAGATGGATTCAACTGATATCTTCAGAGCATTTCACCCAAAAGCAGCAGAATTCTTTTCAAGTGTGCATGGAACATTTTCTAGGATAGGCTATATGTCAGAAAACAAAACAAGTCTCAATAAATTTAAGAAGATTGAAATCATATTAAGCATCTTCTCTGACCATATAAAACTGGAAATCATCCTGGCCAGCATGGCTCAGTGGTTGAGTGTTGACCTATGAATCGGGAGATCATGATTTGTTTCTGGTTAGGGCACATGCATGAGTTGTCTTAATCCCCAGCGTGGGGCATGCATGAGGCAGCCGATCAATGATTCTCTCTCATCATTTCTATCTCTCTCATTCTCTCTCATAATTTCTATCTCTCATTCCTTCTGTATTCCTCTCTATAATCAATGGCAACATTAAAAACAAACAAAACACTGAAAATAAATCACATGAAAAATACACAAAGACATGGAAGTTAAATAACATGTTACTAGACAATAAATTGATTAACAATGAGACCAGGGAAGAAGTCGAAGACATCTTGAAACAAACAAAAATGAGAACCCAACAACCCCAATCTATGGGTCAGAGCAAAAGCAGTCCTAAGAGGGGAAATTCATAGCACTGCAGGTCTACCTAAAAAAAAAACAAAAAACAAAAAACAAAAAAAAAAACCTCAAACAGTTTAACTTTACACTTTAAGGAATCTAGAAAAAGAACAACAAACATGAGTAGGAAAAATGAAATAATAAAAATCAGAGCAGAAATAAATGAAATACAGTATTAAAAAAATACAAACAATAGAAACCACCTGACCAGTGTAGCTCAGTGATTGAGTGTCAAGCCATGAATCAGGAAGCCTTGGTTCAATTTCTGGTTCAATACCTGATTGTGGGCTTGATCCCTAGTAGAAGGTGTGCAGGAGTCAGCCAATCAATTATTATTTTCAGCACTAATGTTTCGATCTCTATTGCCTTATTATCCCTCTCTCTGAAATCAATAAAATTATATTTTAAAAAAGGGACATATCTCCCAAATGCAATATGTAGACCAATCAGATTTAAAAAGAAAAAGATTCGTGAAATCATGAGCTGATTCTTTGAAAGGATAAACAATATTGAAAAATCTTAAACCAGACTCTTCAAGGAAAAAAAAGAGAGAGGACCAAATAAAATAAAGTCAGAAATAAAAGTGGAGAAGTGACACCCAAAAAATACAAAGGATTGTACAAAATATTACACACAACTATATGCCAACAAATTTTATAATATGGATGAAGTGGATGAATTCCTATAAATATACAATCTTCCAGACTGAATCATGAAGAATCAGAAACTGAATAAACAGACTGCAACAGATGAAACTGAAGCAGTAATTTAAAAAACTCCCAACAAACAAAAGTCCTGGACCAGATGGTTTCACAGGTGAATTTTATCTATCAAGGAAGAACTAACACCTATCCTTTTCAAACTATTCCAAAAAAGTCAAGAGGAGGGAAGACTCCCAGGGTCATTTAGTAGGCCAGCATTATCCTTATTCTAAAACCAAATAAAGACACTAAAAGGAAATAAAAATATGGGCCAATATCCCTGATGAACATAGATGCTAAAATCCTCAAGAATATATTAGATAACTGCATCTGACAATACATTAAAAAGATAATATATCAGGATCAAATGGGATTTATTATGAGGATGCAAGGTTGTTACATTATCTTGAAATCAATAAATGTGATACAACACATATACAAAATGAAAGATAAAAATCACATTATCATATCAATAAATGCTGAAAAAAACATTTTATAAATCCAGCATCCATTTATGACTAAGACTGTCAGCAAAGTGGGAATAGAGGGAACATACCTCAATGTAATAAAGGGCATATAGAACAAACCCACAACCAACACCATACTCAATGGACAAAAACTACTAGTAAATGCATTTCCTTTAAGATTGGGAACAAGAATGGATGTTCACTTTCACTACTCTTATTCAATACTAGAGGCCCAGTGCAGAGGACCTAGGGCATCTGAGGCCATTGCTTGAGTATAGACAGGGTGGGCAACAGTAGAGGAAATCCCAGAAGGCTGTCTGAAGTACCAATGGAGATAAGAAAGAGCATAGAGCAACAGGAATGTTCCTTTTCTGCAAAACAAATCCTTGAAATGGGTTTCCCAAATGCTGTCAGCTGGATAACCAGTGCCGCAGGAATTTCCGAGAAGTACTGGGCCAAGGCCTGGGCATGCCTTTGCTTTTGGATTGTCCTTTGTTATTATTTAGCTTTTGTCTGTATCTATTTTCCCTTGGTGTAAAGGTGAGACAGCAAGGTGCGTCCCACAGTCATAGCCTGGAAGCCCAGTTCCAGCACTTACTTGCTCATGGCAGCTTAGCCACCATTCTGACTGAGCCTCAGTTTATCTGTAAAAACCAGCTGATGAAAACCACCTCTGGGTAGAAGCAGTGCCAGCTACAGAACAGCTGCTGTGTGAGGATTATTTAGGTGTTTGTATATGACTCTGGCTGGGAGGATAAGTTACATTGCAGGGCTGGAGGCTGGGCATTTTGGAAGGAAAGCTGGATTTTGCATAAAGAGCAGAAGGCACGTGTGGAGGTTTCCTGAAGGCTGCAGGGATAGGACCTGGTTAAATGATCCTGGAGAGCCCTCTCCCTGCTAGAGTGATTGACTTGGATTCCTACTTAGAGGGGAGGCTTGGAAGGCATTTCACCGTGATGGCTGTCTCATCTTGGTGCACCCTGTCCTCTCCAGTGCTGGAAAGCCTGATCCTGATTAAACTTCTCATGGGTGGTCCATCTTCCAAGGCCTCGGGGCTCCTTTCTCTTTGGTGGTAGATGACAGTGGCAGGCTTGGTTTTTCCAGCTATGGGAAGCCACATGCGGTAGAAATTTGAGAGTGGCTTTTCTTCACGGTACAGTCAGCATCAACTGCCTTCCTGTTTACCACTATGAGCAGTGACTCCCCGAAACACTGTGTGTCCCTGCTGACCCCTGGCTGCCTGCCTCTCTGTGCCTAGTCTGAGCAGACCAGGTAGCTCACGCAATGCCTGACCCCTCGCTCACATGGACTCCCTGATGTGGGCTGATGAAACTGGTCAGTCAGAGTGTTGTAGTTTTATGCACATTAAAAAAAGTTCCTTCTGTAAAAAAAGTCAACAAATATTTGGAACACATAGTATGATGAAAAGAGAGTGGGCTTTGAAGCCTTATAAGCTTGGTTGCAACTCCAGGCTATAGCCAATGAGCATGGAAATAAAGAGCTTTGTGTCCTTTGGCAAGTTACTTGTCCATTCTGAGCCTTGTTTTTCCTTATTCATAAAAATCTACCTGTCCAGTTGTCTGGAAAACATTTTTAAAATGTATATAAAACACCTACTACGATATCTAGCACATATAAGTATTCAATAGTGGTGATTAGTATAAACAAAATTATATGTAACAACTTGTGAATTACTAATTTTTCTTGCCAGGTAAAAGTAGATGCTTTCTGTCACTTGCATCAGCCAAGGCACCTGTGATAATGTGAATCTGGGCGTTGTACCAAACCTTAGCATCAAATACATTTTGAACCACTTCCCATTCTGTTCTGTTACTTGAGATCCTTACTTGGGCCCTATAATTTCAGAGGAGATTTCTGTTCTGAAAGCCCCTGAAATGGGTTTTTGTCCTCTGGTTACAGAGGTGCAAGGCCAGGAAGAAGTTGAGAGACCACGTGGCCCACTCTCTCCTTTGCTGTCGATGACAGAGCCCGACAGAAGTCGCCAGTGAAGGTGAACAGGAAATCACAACCATGACTCAATGTATTGAACATTCACTATGAATTGTCTGAACAAAGTAAATGACCTTTCACAGAATTCTCTTATTCAATCTTCACAACAGCCTGTTTCATTCCCATTTTTACTGATGAGCAAATAGATACGTTCAAGTCTTTGGTCTTCAACTTGCCCATTTTGCCACCATGCATATCACCTCTCCAGCTATATGGAAGGGACTTGCACACTGCCAGCGTTCACAACCTGTGTGAGGATCTGTGACAGCGGCGGTCTGCACTTTACATTCCTCTCCGCTCTGTGAGTTGGATTCTCATTTGCACGCTTTCTGGCAGCCTTGCCAGGAACATGCTGTGATTGGCAATACAACAGCTAGGGAGGAAACACTGTTTAAGATGGGTGACAGTGGACGCCTCCATGATTACAGGAAGTGGAAAGAGCAAAGGTTGGGCCGGGAGTGCATATTGTCCACACACAGGTGCCCACCCCTGGCCGAGCACTGCGTGCAAATCAAGGCCCCTCCCAGCCCAGCTCAGACTTCAAACCATAACGGGGAGGGTGAGATCGAGGTGGAAGTCAACAAGTGCTCTGGGGACTAAGAGTCCTGACCTCACGACCTCCACATCTCTTTATGCACAGACCGAGTGGGCTCTTGGGCACCTCCTAATGCCAGACCACCTCAGAGAGGAGGGGCCCCACTCATGCTGGTCCCCTGCCCCCAGCCCTGTCTGCTGACCTGTTGGCTGGAGCTAGAAACTTGGGGTTTCAGCTTATGAGTGGATGGATTAACTCATGATCACCTCTTATCTCTGCTTTGGAAACCAAATATAATGACTTTATGAATAAAATAATAATTAAAGAAGACTTGTGTTGCTTGTGAAAACTACACATCCTGATTCTTACTTCTGTTCACTCCCTTTCATTCAGAAAGAAGATGGAAAAAAATAACAGAGAAAACTTGGCATTCAGTTCCCCAACACTATAAGTTAGCCCTAGGACACTGCTGGTCTCACACTGATAGCCCCTCACTGACAAGTCCTTATTCAAAGCTTGCACAGCAAGAGAAATAAACCTCCATTTGCTGATGCTCCTGTCTTACCGTCAAGCTTGTCTACGTGTTCTCAGTAGCAAATAATTTGTGGTAATGGTAGCTCATAAGCTCAAGCTAAAATTGCCTTGGAAGAGCAGGTACTTAATAAATCGTCTGGGAGTTGATGGAGGTCTTCTCAGACAGGGTGGGGGATGATCTCACAGTCTCCCTCAGGAACTAGCAGTCTATTATGAAATACCAGTCTATGTTTGGGTTTACCATGGCCAGAGGTAAGAGTGGCTCTGCCTCCTCACCCTTGATGTGCAAGGTCTCTGCTATGAGAAGTGATTGTCCCTGATATGGTCTGATTACGGCATCCTAACTCTCTTAATGTGGTAATGAGTTACTCCTTTCCAACCATATACTTGCTTTTAATTACAGCATCTAAATATTCCTATAATACTTTTACCTTCACACTATTAAGGTTTTCTCCAAAAGAACCTTTATGCTTTTAACTGCTTCAGGCAAGAGTTCTGGGCTATGAACTAGATGCTAATCATAGCCCGATAGTCAGTTGTTTTGATTTCCCCCCACGTATTTTCAGATTGCTTATGGCAGAAAGAACCCACAGTAATTTCCATCAGCCAATTAACATCTTCATTGTGCTTATCACTTTTTTACAATTACAAATACACTAGAGGTCCAGTGCACAAATTTGTGCATGGGTGAGGTCTGGCCACCTGGCCCCAATCGGGGTGCATTGGGACCAGGCCTATTGGAAGGAGGAGATGGCGGGAGGTTGACCAGCCTGCCTGCCCTGATTGGGGCCCCATCAGAACTGGGCCAGCTGGAGGGAGGGGCCATGGTTGGTTGGCCAGCTGGCCCTGCCCCTTATCGGGGGGGAGGGGGTCAATCAGGGCAGAGCTTGCTAGGGGAAGGGGTTGCAGGCCAATTGAGTGGTTGGGGCCCATCTGGGTGGGGCCGGCCAGGGCAGGGGGCTGCAGGCAGTTGGCCTGCCAGCCCTATCCCTGATCAGAGTAAGGGGTTCTGATTTTGGGTGGGGTCAGGCAGGGGTAGGGGTTGCAGGAAATTGGCCAGCTGCCCAACTCCCTATTGGGATGGGGGCAATCTGGGGTGGGGTTGGCCTGGGGGAGGAGCTGCAGGAGGTTGGCCGGCCAGCCCCACCCCCCAATTGGGCAGGTTCACTGGCCCCAGTGGGTGTTATAGCGACCAGTCATTCTGGTCATTGTGGTGTTCTGGTCACTGGGTTTTTATATCTATAGATTTGGCTACTTGTGTTTATGTTATGTATCCTCCACTGGGCCATGTACTCTATGAGAGTGGGGACTATGTTAATTTTGTTGATCTCTATATTCCTAAGGTATAGGATGCTCAAAGAGTAATGAATCGGTAGATATTAGCCCTTGAGCTATGAATAAATAAACTCATAACTCCAAGTTATGGCATATATGCTCTGATATCTGTGCTTAAAATTGTCAACCTGTCCTCTTACTGTAAAGATTGAAATCTCTTTGACGAGGTGGACATACAACACTCCACAGTTATTTTCACTTATGATATGAGTCACAACTTAATTCCTTTAGTGTTAGCATTGAAAAGGCACATTTTTCTTATTCTTAAGAATATAAATAACTTTCAAAAGTGGTTCTTGCAGTTGTGTCTGGTGTCATAGTGACTTCATTGCTTGTCCAAGAATCTTCTCAAATTCACCTTCAGTTGATTGGCACTTATGTTACCCATAGATTTCTCTTCATAAAGATGAGTTCTAAATTACCTGTAATGATGGTGGATTAAGACATGTTTTTCTGATTAAATGTATGATGAATTCCACAAATACATTTTCTTAAACTACATTATTATTTCAGTAGCCTTTTAATAAGCCCAGAGGCCTAAAACCATTAATATTATTGCAAGTGTGTTCTGATTATAAAACTATAAAAATATATAAGCTCACACCAATGTCTTCTCTTCACTCATATTTGGATGCAAACTTATATATCAAAGTTTTCTAACTGGGTGGCTGTCATTTTAATTTAAGCTATAGATGTGTTTTATTTAGCCAGCACAGTACCTTAAAAATATAAGACAAAATTGGGAGATTTTACATAATAATATGGATTTATGAAGATCAACATACCCTATAGGTCCACACAGACTGCACCTGAGGGCTTCTATAGGCCATGCCTGCTCCAGGTGCAAGTTCATTCTGTCCTTCTTGCTTCTTTTATGTTTATTCTTTAAACTAGAGCTCCGGTGCACAAAATTCATGCATGGGTGTCAGGGTGGGGTGGGGAGGAGGGCATGGGTGTCCCTCAGCCCAGCTTGCACCCACTCCAATCTGGGACCCTGGTATAATCAAGCCTAAATGGGCAGTCAGACACCCCTCTCACAATCCAGGACTGCTGGCTCCCAACTGTTCACCTGCCTGCCTTCCTGGTTGCCCATAACCACTCCCCTGCCAGCATGATTGATACCTAACTGCTCCCCTGCCAGCCTGTTTGCCTCTAACTACTCTCCCCTGTAGACCTGATCATGCTTAGTTACCCTCCCCTATAGGCCTGGTCACCCCTAACTGCCCTCCTTTACAGGCCTGGGTCCCCCCAACCACCCTCCCTTGCAGACCTGGTGCCTCCCAACTGCCCTCCCCTGCTGGCCATCTTGTGGTGGCCATCTTGTGTCCACATGGTGGCAGTCATCTTTGACCATGTGGAGGCAGCCATCTTGTGTGTTGGAGTGATGGTCAATTTGAATATTACTCTTTTATTAGATAGGATAGAGGCCTGGTGCACAGGTGGGGGCCAGCTGGCTTGGCCTGAAAGGTGTCCTAGATCAGGGTTTGGGTTCCCTTGGGGCATGGGGTGGCCTGGAAAAGGGGCCTGTGATGATTTTCAGGCCAGTCACACCTCCTGGCTACCCAAGTAGAGGCCCTAGTATCTGGGATTTGTTTATCTTATATCATTGAAACTTTGTAGCCTTGAGTGGAGGCCTGGGCCTGCTAGGGTATGTGGAAAACTGGGCTTCCTCCATTGCCAGGGAAACCCAAGCCTCCTGCTCACTCTGTGGCCATAGCCATCTTGGTTGGGTTAATTTGCATACTCACTCCTTACTGAGCTGGTGGGTATGGCTTGTATATGCAGCGGAGTGATGGTTAATTTGAATATTACTCTTTTATTAGATAGGATTCCTGAAAGTACTGTATTATAAGTGATTTGTTTTCTTTTTTTGCAAATTTTAATTGATGTTATTTCAAAAATATTTTTATAATAATGAATAAAAGCAATAGCTTTTGAGGAACTTGTTATATGTTTAATAATTAAAGTCAAATTGTACTTCCAGAATTAGTGAAAACTTTCTAATGGAAAATAAAAAGAAAAATGAAATGATAGCAATTTAGATTGCCAGAGACTCACTTGCTCATTTCTTTGTTAGCTAGTTGAGTTATTCTGTGTTTGACTTGTGGTTTCTAGTATTGCCAGATGTAAGAATGCTCTGGAGTAAAGAAGGGGGGCAGCCCTGTTATACACATCTACTACTTCATCTGGGGTAGGATGAGCCATCACTATGCTGAGACCCCTCGTGAGTCTCCTGGGGTTTGTTCAGCTGAAACTACATCTGCGTCTGAAAGATGTGGAATTATGATAAACTAGCTACCATCAAGAAGTGATGTTAAAATCAATGATAAAACCAAGTAACTCTGGGTGAATCATTTTATTAAGAGTCCCTAAGAATTGCTTTCATTTATTATATGTTTTCAAAATCAATATGTTTCATGCATAAGAATTGCCCTGCTGCCTTGTTAGGTATCCCATCCTCTCTCTTGCTGTGCAGTGCAGACCTGGCCTGGAGGTATCCAAATTCATTTGAAGATTCTCCTTCATCTTGGAGTGTAGATCTACAGCAAAACAAGGAATATTTATTTAGGTAGATTATATTGCAAGTACTCTTAGTTGGGCAATAAGATCTCCCATGATAGTAGCTAATAGGAGTACACCAGCCACCAAAAGACACAGAAAGTTTAACTGGGGGGATACAAAGTGACTGTAGAGAAGCATGCTGTTTTTAAAGATTTATAAGACTTCTTAAAAAGTGTTGAAACAGTTATAAAGTTTGACATTTTTAGTTTTAGTTTTAGCATAGAGTTTCTTAACCTCTGTCAACTATATGAAATCTTGGGTAAATAAGTCCTTGCTGTGGGGCTGCCTGCGTGCTGTGGGACGTTTCTCAGCAGCCTATCCACTAGCCGCCACAGTGAGCATCCTACCCTGCAGTGAGACAAACAAAACTGTCTTCAAAGATTGCCCACTGTCCCCAGGGGCAAAATGGTCCCTGGTTGAGAACTATTGCTGCTTATGGTCTAAGGTCTTGTTATTTTATCAGAATGGTTCAGATTTTGTCTTCCAAGATCTTAAAACTGTGTTCTCTCATTGGACTCTGAAGGGCAATGGCCACACTTTCAAAATCAAAGCAGAAAGTACACTTACTCTCCTGTGTCTTTGCTAAGCTGCCCTATTGCCTCAGGTTGAATCACTTCATCAGTTCTAACGTCTTGACCTTTTATTAAAATAATGAGTGGCCTGGTGCATGAAATTTTTGCATGGTGTGTGTGTGTCGGGGGGTGTTCCTAGACCCATTTTGCACCCTCTCCAATCTGGGACCCCTTGAGGGATGTCTGACTGCTGGTTTAGGCCCAATCCATAGAACATCCTTCTTGCAAACTGGGACTGCTGGCCCCCAACTGCTCCCCTGTCAGCCTGATCACCCCCAACTGCCCCCCCATTGGCCTGCTCGCCCCCAACTGCCAGCCTAATTGCCCCAACTGCCTCCCCTCCTGGCCTGATCGCCCCTAACTGTCTCTGCCTTGGCCCCACCACCACAGCTTTGTCTGGAAGGATGTCCAGAAGCTCTCTTGGTCTAATTAGCATATTACCCTTTTATTAGTATATATAGAAGACCTAATCCTTAGCCTCCCTGAGGACTCAGTGAGATAATATGTGTAAACTGGCTGCTATATCTTAGTGATTGGGTTCTTCTCATGACTTCCCCCTGGGCATGCCTGTCAGATCCTACACAGAAGGCTCCGTTTTGTATTTAAGCACAAGAGTGGAACAACGGTGTCCTGTCTTCATCTGCAGACAGTCAATTTCGGGTAGTGGGCTAGCCAGAAAAGAACACCTGAAACTCCTCTCTCCTCAAAACTTGCCAGCTTTGTTATAAACTCAGAGAGTGCAGCCTGACCTCACCTGAATGGTAACGTGAGGATGCAGAGCCCAGGCCCAGCACTTGTCATCAGCCCAGATCCAGGCCTGTCTTCGCACCTACCCACATGCCCTGTTCCTGAGATTGCCATCCTATCTAACAAAAGGGTAATATGCAAATTGACCATACCTCCAATCAAGCCATGCCCACAAGCCATGCCTACCAGCCAATCAGGAGCAAATATGCAAATAAACCCCAACCAAGATGGCTACGGCTACTGAGAGCAGGAGGTAGGCTTGGGTTTCTCCAGCAATGGAGGAAGCCAAGCTTTCCACCTGCCTTTGCTGGCCTAGGCCTCCACTCAATGCTACAAAGTTTCAATTATAGAAGATATATCCCAACAGAAATGGCAGCAGTCACAGAGCTGGAGAGAGCAGAGGATAGGGTTGCCCAGGTGGTGTAGGAAGCCAAGCTTTTGCAGCCCTAGAGCCTAGGCCTCCACTCAATGCTACAAAGTTTCAATTATAGAAGATATATCCCAACAGAAATGGCAGCAGTCACAGAGCTGGAGAGAGCAGAGGATAGGGTTGCCCAGGTGGTGTAGGAAGCCAAGCTTTTGCAGCCCTAGAGCCTAGGCCTCCACTCTAGGCTACAAAGTTTCAATTATAGAATTTAAATAAACCCAAACAGAAATGGCTGTCACCATGGAGCAAGCAGAAGGCTTGGCTCTGCTCCAGGTTACAAAGTTTCAATTGCAGAACATAAATTAAATCCCAGATCCCGGGGCCTCTGCTTGGGTCACTGGGGTGTGTGGCTGGCCTGTAAACCACCACAGGCCCCTTGACCAGGCCGCCCCATGCTCCAAGGTACCCCCGACCCTGATTTGGGACACCCTTCAGGCAAACCAGCTGGCCCCCACCCATGCACGAGGCCTCTATCCTATCTAATAAAAGAGCAACTTACAGATTGACCATCACTCCAACACACAAGAGGGCTGCCTCCATGTGATCAAAGATCCTGTCCCCATGTGGACACAAGATGGCCACCACAAGATGGCCAGCAGGGGAAGGCTGTTGGGAGGTTCCAGGCCTCACGGGAGGGCAGTTGTGGGCAATCAGGCCAGCAGGTGAGGGCCATTGGGAGGTTCCAGGCCTGCAAGGGAGGGCAGTTGGGGGTGATCAAGCCTGCAGGGGAGAGCAGTTAGGGATGACCAGGCCAGCAGAGGAGGGAAGTTGGTGGCAAACAGGCTGGCAGGGGAGCAGTTAGACATCAATCAGGCTGGCAGGGTAGTGCTTAGGGGGTGATCAGGCTGGCAGGCAGAAGTGATTAGGGGAAATCAGGGAGGCAGGCAGGTGAGCAGTTTGGAGCCAGCAGTCCTGAATTGTGAGAAGGATATCCAAATGCCCGTTTAGGCCCAATCCTACTGGGATCCTACCGGGATCGAGCCTAAATGGGCATTTGGACATCCCTCAAGTGGTCCCAGATTGGAGAGGGTACAGGCTGGGCTGAGGGACAACCCCCGCCCCTGTGTACAAATTTCGTGGACTGGGCCTTTAGTAAAAGAGTAATATGCAAATTGACTATTCTGCTACACCCACCAGCCAATCAGAGTGAAAATGCAAATTAACCCAACCAAGATGGCAGTTATTTTGCATATCTGGGTGCAGAAAATGGTGTAGAGACTATACCTCTGCTACACCCACCAGCCAATCAGAGTGAAAATGCAAATTAACCCAACCAAGATGGCAGTTATTTTGCATATCTGGGTGCAGAAAATGGTGTAGAAGGAAGCCAAGAACTGCCGGGTGGGAGAGAACTGAAGGAAGCAGATGGGGGAGGAGAAGAGAGGGAACAATGCAGCAAAGAAGGGAGAGAGGCAGAGGAGATGCGAGGGACCGATGCAGCAGAGAAAGGAGGGAGCAAGGCAGAGGAGATGGGAGGGAGGGAGGCAGCAGAGAAGGGAGCGAGGCAGTGGAGACACGAGGGAGAAAGACAGCAGAGACGTGAGGGAGCAAGGCAGAGGAAATGGGAGGGTGCAAGGTAGCGGAGAAGAGAGGGACAAGGCAGCAGAGAAAAGATCCCTTTGCTCAGGCCTCAGGAAGCCCTATTCTTGCAGGAATCTTTCTGCAATGGGTCTCTAGTCTTATATAATAAAAGGCTAATATGCAAATTGTTCTCTTGACTGGGAGTTCAATTGGGAGTTTGACCAGGGGGTGGGGCCAGCTAGCCAACCACACATGCACAAATTAGTGTACCAGGCCTCTAGCTGTATAATACATTTCAATGTTTTCTGCCTCTAGATAATGAAAATGTATTTATTTTTATGATTCTTGCAAAAAATCCCAACGCCACAATATTGTGTTTGAAGCCCAAAATCAACGACTTGCAGTTTCTCTCCAGTAATGCATTCCCCTCAACCATACAGACAAGAGGCTGCCCAAATTGCTCCTTTGCTCTAGTGGGTCCCCAGGCTGAGGCCTGCAGCCCAAAGAAACACACCAGGCTGCAGACCTTGTCCTTCCTCTGCTGGTGCTGGAAACCTCACCAACGTTTCAGCAGTGGATGGAATTGCTTTTGGATGGGCAGATCTGCCTTTCATTGCAGCAGGCTATAGGACCGTTTGAGCCCCTTTGCTTCATGCTCCTCCCTTTCCAGATTTTTTATATTTTTTGGGTAGCAGTTCAGGAGAAAAAAAATTTTGATCAATTTTTACATTCTAAAAAACACAATTTCTATGTGCATATGTGTGTTTTAAAGAAAATCCATAGCTCTTTTCAGCAAGATGTCTAAGGCCTCAAAGTAAGTGCAGAAGAATAAAATGGAAACAATCAGTCAGGAAATTTTTACTTGGTTTTAGTACATATCAAAATTATAATAAAGATGATAACTTCAGATCTACTTATATTCTTGTGTGTGTTGGCTATCCCTGAGAGACAAGAGGAAGAAAACAGTGGTCGCTTCTGAGGAGAAACCTTGCAGGGAGCTGTTTTCATACTTTGTAATAGTGGACCTGTTGCACATCTCTGATGTGCATGTGTTCGTGAAAATGTAACAAAATTTAAAACAAAATAGCAAATTAGAAAACTAAAATTTAAAACAGCTTTCTAAAATCGGGGAGGGAGGGAGGATGAGGCAGGTTGCAAATATATTCAGGGTGGGGGAAAAGTAGGTTTATAGTTGTTTATATGGAAAAATAACACAATAATCCTATCTAATAAAGAGGGAATATGCTAATTGGCCATCATGCCCTCACAAAGATGCCAGCACCCACAGCCAGTAAGGAGGGAATATGCTAATTGACTGTCACACCCTTAAAGATGGTGGCACACACAGCCACAAGAGAGCGGCTCCCAGTCCCCTCAGCCCTGCTGGCACAGCAGGTGTGTGGCACAGCTGGGCTTGCTCCCAGGCAGGTCTGGCTGCTTAGTGCACTTGCCTTCAGAGTCCCCTAATCCCCTCAGCCCCCCCAACTGCCTGGGACTGGTCCTAGGTGCAGGCAAGCCTCATATGGAGGCTGCCCAGCTGACCCCCAAGGCACAGGCAAGCCTTGGATGGTAGCTGCCCAACCACCCAGGGCTGCTCGAGGCTCAGGTAACCAGGGCCGGCTGAGGCAGTGACAGCAGCAGAGGTGTGATGGGGGCACCACCTTCCCCTGATCGCTGCATCACCTCCTGCCCCTGTGGGCTTCTGGACTGTGAGAGGGGGCAGACCAGGCTGAGGGGTCCCCCCTCTCCAGTGAATGAATTTTCACGCACTGGACCTCTAGTTAATAAATAATAATACAAGAATAAACTGTTTCATGTACTCACGACTGTAAATCTACTTTTGCCCCCACCCTGCATTTAACTGAAGAGAGGAAGCTGGGTGAGGAAAGATGGGTAGAGCCAGAATGCAAAAGGAATACCAAATAGAGCTCTATGGCTATGGAGGTTGAAGGTGAGCTTGACTTTGGAAACTTTCCTGTGACCAGAGCTAAGAATAAGCTGTGACCATCATTTATGTGACTCAGAGCCCTTGGTTAGAACCGGTGCTCATTGGTACTTATAGGATGCCATGATGGAGCAGGACATATTCTGAACAACACTTCTCCAGTAAACGTACTAGTGAAAATGAATAGCCATTCCCTGTAAGGTCCCTCAGCGTGGGCTTCAGTCTAATGCCCAAATATGACACAGAGGGGCAACTCTGTATGTGTGAAAAATTCTTTCCCAAGTGCTCAGCTTTCTGATGGGCTGGTGAGCTAAGGATAGAATGTAGCATGCATGAACTGCATGTTGATGGGTAATCGCTTATAAGTGTTATTTTTTAAAAAACTGGCTTTGACTGCCCTGGTTGGTTTGGCTCGGTTGTGTTGAGTGTCATTCTGTGTACGGAGAAGCTGCCAGTTCCATTCCCAGTCAGAGCACATGGCTGAGTTGCAGGCTTGATCCCTGGTAGGGGGTATGCAAGAGTCAATTTTTTAATGTATCGCTCTCATCAATGTTTCTCTATTTCCCCCTCTCCCTTTCTCTCTCTAAAAATCAACTTGAAATCTTTAAAATAAAAGCAAAATAGCTTTTGCTAAGATTTGAACAGCAGTGATGAAGGTTATAATCTCTGGCAAAAACCTCAATGTAGTGAACCTGTCTTGTTCATAAGGGGCAATTCCGTACACTTGAGTGATCAGCCATAGCCCATGTCAGCTGTCTGCACAGAGAATTATAAAATGATGAGATTTTCCCTCATACAGAGAGGCACGAAGGGGGAAATGTTCCATTTTCTAACCTGTCCAGGGCAGGCCTCAGAAAACTCCTAACAACCTGTAAAGCCAGGCTGTGCTTTTTCCCAGAGGAGGCAGGCCTATTCCTGATGCAGGAAGCTTCCATGGTGAACCATGTGTTTATACAATCAAATCTCTTTGGACCATAAGCTCTCACATCAATCAATATTTTGACTTAGCAAAGCTTATTCCATATCAGTTAATCAGTATCATATCCCACTTTCCCACGTTCCTCTGTCAGTCTGGCTGTGCTCTGAAGGTTGGTGTGAGTATCTCTCAGATCTGCCATCAGGTGCCTGGGATCTCAAGGAGAGGTGTGCATTTTGCTGTAAGTCCACCTAGTCACAGGCTGTAATGTGGTGAGGGTCACAGCTGCCTGTAGAGTGCAGGGAGATTCAAGAGCTTTGGGGGCTACTTATGTGCCAAAGGAAAGCTGAAGAATTTCATCCATCTGTATAGCCATTTGGTGCTTCATATATCATGAAGCAGAGGAGTTAATGTCCTAATGACACGCTCTTCATTCTTAAAGGCAATGTTCATCAGTGATGACCATTAGCCCTCAACTCCATGAAAAACACATGTCCCTCAGTGGAGGTTAATAATGCCTGACCATCTTCCCAGGAGCTGAGAAGGTTTCTGTGATCATAGACAATTGCTGTAGTGGCTTAAAGAGAATGACAAGCTGAGTCACTGGACTGTAAACAGGTCGTGGGGAATGTCTGGATTGGTCTTGAGTTTCTCATGGTGCCGAGGGGGGAGCCTGGGGAATTGGGCCCTAGCACAGAGACAGAGGAGCCAGGGCCCTGCAGGGCTGTGGCCTGAGGGCAGGGCTCTCCCGCAGGCGCTGACTTCTCCCCTCTCGGAGGAAATGCAGCAGACATTTAAATATTTCCAAACCAAACAAGACGCCTTGAAGGATTCTCCTCCTGTGGCCCCATCATCTGCCTCAGCCGGATTTGAAAATATCAAACAAGCAGTGACACAGGCAATGGCTAGGAGGAGGACTGGCAGGAAGACAGGACAACAAAGGCCGTCGCCGCCCCTTGCTGAGCATCTGCCCTGAGACTCCAGGGCTGTGTTTAAAAACTGCAGAGGCAGGAACACGGGGTGGTCTTCCCACCACAGTCCAAGGAGGGTTGAGCTCTTCCACCCTTCCTCCACAGTTCAAAATAAAAGAAAAATAAAAAGAGCTGGAGTGGCCTTGAAAATTTCAATTTCTCTTACCATTTCTTTTTCACTGGGGCACACTTGTTTAGATATTTAATACCCATTTTTTTTTGAAAGCATCTTTGTACCCTACTTATTCTAAAAAGCCTCTTCATGCTCTCTTCTGCCCCAGTGGTTCAGTCAGATTTAACATTTCACCTGGGCTTTGAAGGTAAAGGAAAGAGAAGTCCCAGAACTAAACCTCCCACTCCTGCCCACAGAGCCTGCTGGGGAATTCTGCAAAGCCTCATCTAATGTCAGCACTGAACGTGGGGAAAGAAAATGAAAGTTGTAACTGCAGCTTGTTCTACATGTAATTTTTAATAGAATTGTGGTTTCTCTTTTTCTTTTGTAATCTTGTTTTCCAAATTAAAATCCCTCAGTGACTCAGTCTCTGCTTGGTCTGAGAAGCAGAGTCCTGCAAGATCAGCAGAGGCATCATCCTGGGAGAAGGCCTGGCTTTGGATGAACATGGACATCCAGAGAAAGGGCAGTTCTAGCAAGCACTGACTCCTCTCCAGGGGCCTGCAGACCTTGTCTCCTCCAGGCCTGTAGGGAGGTTTCAGTGGTGTAGACTGAGCCTTGGGTGATTTATGGGTCCCTGGATGAATGTCCTGATATACGCTGTGTGCATCTCATGCCTCACCAGGATAGATGGCAGGGGCATCCTGGCATGTTGGGTATGGCATGCCTGCCCTTTCAGCAAAGCCTTTCCCACTTCAGTTGTCACCCCAGCCTCTCCTGACCACTCCATTCAGATGTGTGAAGTTCATTGGATTCACGTTAGGGTTGTGTAGTGATGAATGAGTTTGCTCATCTAGGAAGTGGTGTTAGCAATATGAACCTTATAAGACTACTAGAGACTTGGTGCACTCGGTGGCAGGGGATCCCTCAGCCTGGCCTGGACCCTCTCGCAGCCTAGGAGCTCTCAGGGGATGTCCAACTGATGGCTTAGGCCCACTCCTCATCCTTAGTGCTTCCAAGGAGGCAGGAGAGGCTCCTGCCACAGCCATTGCATTCACAGCTGTCAGCCCAGCTTGTGGCTGAGCAGAGCTCCCTCTGTGGGAGCGCACTGACCACCAGGGGGCACCTCTTGCTTTGAGTGTCTGTCCCCTGGTGGCCAGTGCACATCATAGCAACCAGTTGTTCCTGGTTGTTCTGCCATTGGAGTCAATTTGCATATTAGCCTTTTATTATATAGGATTTGAAGAACTGACAGATCTTCATGTAAGTTAGCAGAGTCCACACACAGAGCTGATTCTCAATGCTCATAATACTATGGGAATCACATAGTCTTCCCCAGCTCCAAAGGGAAACAGCTTTTCCCTAATCTTACTTCTCTTTGGGAGGTGTGATCCTGGGTGCAAGGTGTTTGATCAGTTTCGGGAACAACAAGGCCTCGCACAGGGGACTGAGGAGCCATCTCGGAGGCTTTGCCCAGAAGAGCACAGGCTGGCTGCAGCTGGGGCTTCCCCGCATGCTGGCTCTGGAGTCTTTCTAGTTGAAAGAAACAAAACCTAGCTTCCAGGCCATTCAAGCAAGGGGACATGTACCACTGCCTTACCAGGCCTTTGCGGAGTTGGGGGGGGGGGGTGACTTTCCCTGGGCCTCACCTCCAGCTCCTTCATGAGGAAGCGAGTAAGCATGACAATAATGGCTTCACAGGCCATGGGATGGACACCTGGGGAAGGGCTTAAGAAATGGGAGTGGGGAGGTCCTAGATAAAGTGCCAATGACAATGACTAGAGACCCCAGTGACTGCAGGGTGGGGGTATAAATAAGAGGGTGGAGTGGGAGATAAACTAAACTTTCTCTGTAGATGAGGGCTTGCTTTGGGGAGCAAGAGATGAAAGGGCAACCCTACTGATTACCAGGGGAGAGGAAAAGGTCTTTCATTCCACATGTCCTGGGGCTCACACTCAGTCAAACTCAAAGTCCCAGGAGGTGACTTGCACTTTCTGGGGAGTGAAGTCCCTGCTGGGCTCTAGCCAAGGCCCCTTGGGTATCTTCTTATCTGTGAGACAGCCACTCCCAGGCTGAAAGGGCAGGATGGAGCCCTTCCGGAGAAGGAGCACTGTTGAGGGCACCTCCCAGCTGCTCCTCAGACATCCCCTTGCACGAACTTATGCCAAGAGGACTGGTGACTCAGTCCTGGTATGGACAGGTCCCCTAGGAACTGGGAGCTGAATATTTATTAGTCAGATGGCTGTGGACTCAAGGCGCTCTGAACTTCAGAAGGACTTCCAGGACTTTTCTTTTTTCCCAGATGATCTTGACAACTACGCTGTGGCTGTCCCTGGCTCAGTGTCTATGTCTGTAGTGTTTTTCCTTGCTCAGATAGTGTTTCATAAAAGCAGGTTTGGTAAAATGTATTTCCGTTCCGATAAAATATATTAAAATATATTTCCATTCTAAATAAGTTGGTGTCTGTTTTGAATTAATCACCTTGATACAAAGTAATTAAATATAAATGAATAAAGAAGAGAGTTTGTCTTTCAGGAAGAAAGTACTAATTCTATTTATATGGCACAGTAAACTATGGGCCTGAAGATTTTTCTCAAAAATCAGACTTCCAGTTTCTAAAATGTTAACTCTTATTCTCCCTAAATTCTCTAGAAGTTGCTGCAGCAGTACTGAAACTTTGAGCATGCACAGCTAGAGAATTCTCTTACTTCCCCAGAATCCAAGGAGAAGCCAAATAAAACAAAAGTACATGCGCCTTTCAACCAGTGCCTGGCATTGGAGACTCGAGAGATAACTGTGGCCTCAGAGGACAGCAACCCAGCTTCAAAGGTTGCTTTGCTAACTTTGGGACAGTAACTCTTGAGATACTTTTGGATTCCTCCGCTCTAGATCTCTCTCCGTCTCCCTGTGGCTCTCCCTCCCTCCCCTTCTCTTCCTACCTCTCTCCACTCTCTTCTTCCATTCCTCCTTTCCTTTCTCCCCCATTTCCTCTCTCCCTCCCTCCTCTTTATCTTTCTTTGTTCACCTGTCCTTCTCTCTCCCTCCTTCCTCCTGCTGCCCCCATCCATATCTCTCTGTTTCTCTCTTTTCTCTCTCCCCCATGATTCTGCCTTACCTATTTGTATCTAGGGATCATTATTTGTATACACTGAGACTGTCAGACTGTAGCCCCTTTTCTTTGTCTTCTTTCTGTTCTACCCTCAAAAGATTTTATAACTAATGAAGGAATTTCTTTTCCCACTTGCTATAATCATCACCTCCTTTATCTGGAGGATTCTGACATTGCTGGGTCTAAGTACCTTGACTTACTGCTCAGCGGAGGCAGGCACACTTCAATGATTTCACCTGACTTTTCTTTCCTTTTGTTTCTTAATCCTCACCCAATGATATTTTTTCCATTGATTTTTAGAGAGAGTGGAAGGAAGGGGGAGAAACACAGAGAGAGGAACATGGATATGAGAGAGACACATTGATTGGTTGCCTCCTGCAGGCATCCAGCGCAAGGGATGGAGCCTACAATTGAAGTACCTGTCCTTGACAGGAATCGAACCTGAAACTCTTCAGTCTGAGGGCCCAAGCTCCAACCAATGAACCAAACCAGCCAGAGCTCATCTGACTTTTCTTTGCAGAGTTTACTAGAATAAAATAAGAAGCTTCATTGATTTGAATAAAAACAGGGAAGTTCTGCTTTCTGGTGCAGGGTTTAAAATTAGGCCTTGCGTTTCCTCAGGGGCCAGTAATCAATCACAGAGATATTTGGGTGGGCAAGCTATTTTAGGAAAACCTTTTTAGATCTTTGCCTAACTAAATTAATAGATAAGCCTCAACACTCACCCATTTGAACTTGAAAATATTTTTAATTCAAACTGCCTTTCTAGACCTGTGGTTTTCAAAGTGTGGTCCCTGGACCACCATCAGCGTCCCCTTGGAGCTGATCAGGAATACTAACTGGAGCTCTGTTCTATACAGACTGAATCAGAAACAGGGGTGGGCCCGGCATCCTGCGTTTAACAAGCCTTCCAAGTGATTCTGATGCACACTCTGTTTAAGAACTCCTGCTTCAGAGTGAAGACCGCCTTTATGCCTGTGATGTCACGTGCAAAGTTCTTACATGTGATGTTGGGAAAAACGTATGAAAGAAACGGAAACCCCTGATAGCCAGGACCTAGTTCAGGTCTGTAAACAGGATCAACATCCCCACATCATAGGGATATGGGAAAAACACCACAAAATGGGTCTGGGGTATCTTGAAAGAACCCTGAAGCGAGGAAAGCGGGGGAAAGGAGCTGTGTGTCACTTCACACCACTAGGGGGCGCGCTGGCCTTTCCAATGCGGTCACTGAGAGACGCAGCGTTTTTGTCTTTGAGGTCCTGTCATTCTCTGTATAAACAAGTTATGTTCAAGTGTTTAGGATATAAATTACGACCATGCCGGCAGCCTCGGAAGGAATGTAAACACAGCACTGTGGTCGGAGCAAACTCTGAAACTGACTTCATAATTTATAGCAGGCCCTGAGTAGCTCAGTATAAAAGAAAAAAAGCCCTATTTAACTGCAAATATGATAATGGAGACACACAAAAAGGCTTAAATCACTGCTTAATTTTGTGAACTACAGAAAAAAAGCTTAAGGATTAGGAAGATAGGTAAGCCTTTTTAAGACAAGAGGTTTGACTAGGGAGCCTCTTTGGCTTGAATTCACTTGGAATAATAAAAACCTGTGTGCAGATATCTACTGAGTGGTATTAAATGCCTGGTAACTGTTTGGGAGAGAACCTTTTAAAGCACCAGGGACAGAGGAGAGTTTTCAAAAACGAAAGCAAAAACAAAACAAAAACCCAGCCCCTAGTTGGAGTGGGAACCCAAAGAGTGACTGTGGGAGAGAATCTCTACCCTTGCTCAGCTCTACCTTCTCCACCACCACCACCACTGCCCAGAGTTTGAAGGGCTGGTCAGACCAGATGAGGTGGGCTGGGTAAGAACAAGTCCGCCTGCTGAGTGGGCTCGTTTTCTTTCTGTCATTCATAGCTTCACAGCCTTGCCACTAGCATTGGGAGGCTGAGTAAGAGTAACGAGAGCTGTGATGGGATCCCCTTGTGAAAAGGAAGGAGGGAGGATAGGGCACAAAGGAGAGAAGTGTGTAGGTTAGTGGGTGTCAAAGCTAAGCAGGTTGAGAAAGCTTTGAATTGGAGGGTAGAGATGGAGAGAGAGCTGGTACAGAACATCCTGTGAGGGCCAGGTTCTGTTCCTCTCCAAGGAAGTGAAAGAAACCAGGATGCTGGGTTCTGCCCACTGCCTTCCTCCTCTGGACTCTTTAGGATCTGACCACCAACTGCTAACAAAATGGGATCCGAATCCACTCAAACCTTTGACTTGCAAAGGGGAAGCAGGTCGCATTTTGGGCACCTAATCATTGCTGCCTGCTCAGCCGGCCTGTCCCTCCATGCTAGTAGGTAAGAGGAAAGAGCAAAAGGCAAACTCTCCGAGCACAGGAAAGAGAACAAAAGGGGCACTTCTTTGCTTCAAACCCAACAAGCTCTTGCCTTTCATTATCTTGCCTGGTTTTCTTTTAAGTTCCTTTCAACTTCTGGTTTTTGTTTAGTCAGAAAGAGCTAGGGTGAAGGAAAGAAAGAAAGAAAACAGAAAATATTCCTTCTTTTCTTTCTCTTCTGAGAAGACCCACAATCAGAATCTGGCCTGTGTTACACAAGGCGCAGACCTCACACCATGTCAATTACACACCTTGGGGGAAGAAGTGTAGAGTTGCATTGCTGGCTAGTGGAGACAACCTGGCGATTTCAGGATGCCTCGGAGGAAATAGTTCCCTAAAATGATTATTTGTTACCTACATTTTATTGAAAACATTTTACATCAAAATAGTTTGGCAAACTGTAAAAGTATACATAAGTGCAAATATATCCTTCTTTTAAAATACAAGTGTGAGTATACATGAGATAAAAATATCTTTAAAATACCGTGGTAGAAAATAACTTTGTAAAAAACGTTGTATTGTCACAATACTGAAAACCATGTTTTTAAACTAGACACATCATTTCTAAATACTTTCTTAATACTGTTCTTTGGCATCTATGTCCAAAGGTAGTGTTCGGCAAAACAGAACTCCTTCCTTAGGTAGGCAATGAGATGCAGCTGTCTTGAAATCTTGTTTAGCATTGCCCTTTTGAAAAGCACATACATTTTTACAGACAAAGAAAAACACACAGACAACTTGTCTGCATTTTTCAGACCCTGATTACTGAAGGCAGTGAAGATCCCAGAGTTACATGCTTATGTTTTTCATTTGGTAACTTTTTACCATCTTCTCTGAGAAGGTGAGCTCTCAGTTCTTCCCCTCATTGGAGCCTGCACAAGTTTAGGACATCACCATGCCAGGGCTTGTCCTTCTACCAACAGTAGATAAGTGTCAGTGAGCACACAGGCCTGGGGATTCTAAGTGAATGGTGTGCTACTTACAGCTATGGGGTGCACTTTACGTGAGTCCACCTCAGTCCTCCTCCCTCCTTCTCCTCCCTCCTCGGAGAAAGTGGCTTTGGCATGGCCTGCCTCCCTCCATTCACATGACACAGGGCTTAATATCCTGACAGACGCTCTGGTGATGGTGGTGGTGATAGTATGGCCCACTAGCAGAGGGATGGAAAGAAGAAATGCCGTTGAAGTTGAGGACGAAATCTTTTCTGTCACACACTGGGGTAGAGTGATGCTGGTACCGAGGCAGTCCCACTGAAAGAAGGAAGAAAATAAAAACTCTTTTCAGAAACAAATTTGCCCAGGTGAGGATGGAGCCTGTTAACTTTCAAATTTTAACTTAATTGGTATCTTAGTTGGTAACTTAATTGGAATCTTATTAAGGTATATTCTATAAAACTGGTAGAGGAAACCTGGCTCTGGCAGTTTCTCAAAGTTTTAAACGATAGGTCATAGGACAATTCTGGAACCATGAAGTTTTGTTTTGATGTACCCACAAATACAGAGCCACAGAGTGCCTGTTCCCCCTCTAAACCAGGCTCTCTTTTTTTTAATTCCTCATCCGATGATATGTTTTACTGATTTTAGAGAGAGGGCATGGAAGAGAGAGAGATGCATCAGTTGCCTCTGTATAGGCTCCCACTGGGGATCCAACTGCAATCTGAAAGCTAGATATATGCCTGGCAACCCTTCAGTGCATGGGAGGGTGTAGAGCACATGGGCCAGAGCTACACCCGGTTCTGTGCCTAAATTCCCCTATTAGTCCTGGAGTGTGCAATTCACTCACAGAAGGAGCAAGGACAGTGGGACAGTCTGACCCAGTCTCTGGTTCCAGGTATCTGAGCACAGGGCTTCTTCCAGAACTCAACTCCCCACACCAGAAACACTAGTTGTCACCCTCACATTTTGTTTCCCAACTAACTGGCCGGGTCAGAAAAGCAGGCCACAGCAGGGATATTTCCTGTGCCTAAAGGAGGGACAGAAAACAAACCCAGCACCAGAGAAAGGATGGGAAAAGAAAGCATACATCTTTGTCTTCCTACGTCCTGAATGCCTTACACTTCCTCTAGAAAACCAACACTCCAGGAAGCAGAGAAAGACCTTCCATAAGAGCTCAGCTAGAGACCCTGCTACCCTCGGAGGCATCTGGCAATACAGGGAGACCCTCAAAGAGGACAGAAAAGGCCCACACTCCTCTTCCCCGGGGCAACTCCTCAACTTCTCCTCAAGACCAGAGCCACCAGGCGCCAACCAGCCGCGCCCTTTACTTTTGCTTTCTCCTTTCCTGAGAGCCTTGGGTGCAATAGGCCAGGGGTGTCTGGGCTCCTCTCCTACAGGGCCTGTCTCTGGGCCAGGTTGGGTTAAGCCTGTTGACCTGAGTCTTTCTAGTTACCCGTGCGGAGTGGGAGCCACAAGGTGCACATTGATGCTAGACCTGATTCCATTTTTGAGTGAGTGAAAATCATAACTGTCACCCACTGAGTGTGTGCCCTGTTCTCATAGCCTGGGCCTGGCTGCATCCCAGCTCTATGGAGAAGCCAGGTTGCTAAATAGCTGGTGACTCGGCCTAGGCTATTGCCGGGTGGCACCTAATGTTGCCAATCCTGAGCTATCGTGCTCTCACAGCAGCAACCACCCGTCCTCTGTGCGCGCGTGGCTCGGCACACAGGGCCCAGTCACCAAATATCGGGCCCAGGCTGAACCCTTGAGCGAGTGCTCACAGCTCCAGGGAAGGAGGCCAGTGCTTTCAGGTGACGGGAAGTATGATAAAAGCCCTCACTCCTTTCAGAAAGGCTCAAAGGATTTAAGAAAGGGTGCAGAACCTCTGAGCACACTGGCCTTGGCCACCCTATCCCCAGTGAGAGGGCGCACCCTGCGTGGGTGTGCTGGGGAAAGATCACGTGTGTTTGTGTGCACTCGCTGGGGTTGGGGTGCGCCTGGGCCCCACAGCCTCAGCTCTTCTTGACCTCCCCGCTGCTCCTCGCTGGGCCTCAAACTCTCAGTAGGCCGCGGCCGTGGGGAAGGCGGCACACTCCCAACCCGCAGGCCGATGCGCACCACCGCCTTAGAGATGCCAAGGAGCACGGGGCAGTCAGTCGGTAGTAGTCCAGAGGTACGGGGAGCCCGAGGGCCGGGGATAAAGGCACAGAGCGTCCAGTTCTGGCTTGGGCAGAGCCATGGCCTCGCTGGTATTCATAGAGATCATATGAGGCTCCCCGGGGAAGCGAGGCCCCTTTGCTCTGTTCTCTGCTCTCTCCAAGACAAAGAGAGTGTTCCGCATTTCTTGAGGCGTCTGAGTGCCCCTGTGTGCGGGGTGGGGAGACGACGGCCACTCAGAAGGATCAGAAGTCTCTTTCCTGAGTGTTTTCTTGTTTTATTTTTTATTTTAAAGGTTCTTCTTTACTGTGGCTGCGAAGCCTCAGAGCCTTAGTTCTGGTTGGGTAAGCCCTGCAGGACCCCAGTGGACAAGTGGGCTCCACCTGGGGTGGGCGGTGATTGACAGCCAGTCGGGGGGGGGGGGATTAAAAAAAATAAGAGCGGGTGTGGGGGGGGTTGTCTGTATTGGTTATTTGCAGAAATTCCCATAAAATTGAACAAGACTCTGCTTTCAGTGGGTTAAGTCAGGCTAAAATCCTCTCCGGTGTGGTCCTGCCGAGACTGTCTTTGTTTAGTTAACCTCTGAGACCCGCATTTAAAAGGCCTATTTGGGAAATTTCACCATTCATGGAACCAACATGTTTTGCCCATTTCTGGGCTTCCCTTCTCCCCTGATGCTCTTATGGCACACGATTCCTTCCATTTTATAATGGAGGGGGCAAATGCAAACGAGAGCACCAGTTGGTCCGCAGCCCAGCCCGATTTTAATCTGCAGCCCGGTGGCCCAGAGGAGGTTAATATAAGAGAGTTTATCTCCGCTTTCTTGACAAACCGGGCTAAATATTCAAAGTTCTTCTCCATCCTATCTGTCCTCTCCCACTGACCATTTTGGCAAGTCAATAAATTTTCATATTCCTTGACCAACACCATTTACACCAGCAACACAAGTGGGGACCTAAGACAGACTTTAGTGTCACCAAGATGGGTCAAGCGATTCAGACAGTGTGGGGAAGCCGGAGACTCAACAGCCTGTGAAAGATCCTGGCATCCCGCTGCTTTCCTCTCTGTCCTTCTCTTCCTCTCAACACCTGCTCAGTTGCAACTCTTCTCAACCCACACCCTCAGGATACAGAACTGTCCTTCTGATATTTCGCCTTTTGGGCGAAAATACAGCCAAACAAAATTTACAAATGACAAGAGGAAGCAGATACAGCTCCTTGGCCAAAGTCCTCCAAAACCACATGCTTTCTCCCTAAGCTCAGTCAGGCCTGAGACTTGAGACGATTAAGGTCACCAAAGACCCTAGGCTGGTGGCTTTGCACCATCCTCCCAAGAATGTAAATTCTAGAGGCCCACCTCTGGGCCACGGGTATAGGGGAGGACGGTATGGACCTAATCCTGTCCCCTCCAAGAATAAAGTGCCAGCTTCCCCCAGCATCAGCTTCTCCCAGCGCCTGCAGACCCCTTAGGCTGCCGCGATCCTCTGCAAGTTGCAGTAGCCTTGGAGCCCGAAGGCCTAGAGGCGACGCCCCCAGCGGGCGCGATCCGTTACCTGACAGCTCTTCTCTGGCGTTCTGGTGCAGGTAGCTCTGCTCCAGCGAGTAGGAGGACATGCTGGAGTGCAAACCTGCCGAGGCCGCGGGGTTGGTGCTGGGCGTCAGGGTGGCAGACTGCTTGAGGTAAGGGGAGGCGCCGGGAGAGCCCCAATGCGCCCCTGGGCTCGTGTAGGGCGAGTGGCACTCGATGGCGCTCGGCAGGGCAGGGGACGAAGGCACAGGGCTGCTGCTGCTGTCCGGGCCGTAGTCCCCACCGCCGCCGCTGCCCCCGGCCGTGCTTACACCCCCGGGCCCGGCGGGCACGGGGCAGCTGGCCACGTAGGTGGAGCCCGGGTTGGGTGACATGTGCGGGACGTGGTGGTGGTGGTGGTGGTGGTGGTGGTGCGGGTGTGCGTGGCCGGGCGCACCAGCGCTGGCGTCGTAGCCCCCCGGCATCATGTCAAGGCCGCCGTAACCGCCTTGTCCGTGGCAGCCGAGCGGCGCTGACGGGGGTGTCTGGAAGTCGAAACTCTGGGGCAGCAGCGAGGCCCCGAAGCCCAAGCCACTCACCACGCGGTGGTACATGGGCTTGAGCGCCTGGCACTTCCGCCTGAAGCCGCGCGGTCGGCGGCGGAACGAGCCCTCCTCGAACATGAACTCGCTGGCGGGGTCGATGGTCCAGTAGTGGCCCTTGCCCGGCCGCCCCAGGCCCTTGGGCAGCTTGATGAAGCACTCGTTGAGCGAGAGGTTGTGGCGTACGGAGTTCTTCCAGCCCTGGTAGGCGCCGCGGAAGAAGGGAAAGCGCGCCTGCAGGAACTGGTAGATCTCGCTGAGCGTCAGGCGCTTGCTGGGCGAGCTCTGGATGGCCATGACGATGAGCGCGATGTACGAGTAGGGCGGCTTCTCCGGCCGCCGCAGCCCGGAGCTCGCCTTCTTGGAGACCCCGCTCCCGCCGCCGCCGCCGCCGCCCGCGCTCTTGCAGGCAGCCGAGGAGGCGCTGGCGCGGTTGGAGGAGGAGGGGGAGGAGGAGGAAGAGCAGGAGGCGGACGAGGACGAAGACGACGAGGTGGTCTCCGAGGTGGCGGCTGCGGACGGCGGGCTCATCAAGGCGGCCTGGAGCGCGCCGGGGGCCGGGCTGCAGGCGCGGCGGAGCGGGGCCGGCGGCGGGCGCGGGGGCGGCGGCGGCGGCCCGCCCTCGGTGGTCATCTGGGACCCCGGAGAGAGGCCGGTCCGCGGAGGCGCCGGAGCGGGGATGGCCCAGAAGTCCGGCGAGCGCCCTAGCCCGCCACCCGGGCTGTAGCCGTGACCACTCCGAGCCAGCGCTTCGGTGCGGGCTTCCTCAGCTCCGCTGGGGCTTCGGGCAGCGGCGGCGGAGGCGGCGGCGGGCCTGAGGCAACGCCCGGCGCATCACTCCCCTGAGCCTCGCGCCCCTGCCTTGCGCAAGGGCCAGCGGGCTGCAGAGCCGAAGTGGCCGGGCGCCGGACAGCTGAGCCCGAGAGCAGGGACTGTGGCGGGGACCCGGGGGACGAACCGATGCCTCCCTTCAGGAGCGCTCCTCGCTCTGTCTCTTAGACTTCCTCCCTCCCGCCGCTCCCCACGGCCGCCCTCCCTCTCTCCCTCTCTCCCTCCCTCCTTCCCTCCCTCCCTCCACCCCTACCCCGCCCTGTCCCTTCGTCGCGCCGCCGCTTCGGTGAGGGCACCCTCCTCCTAGGCGCTCCCCACC
This sequence comes from Antrozous pallidus, assembly GCA_027563665.1. Lineage (NCBI taxonomy): Eukaryota > Metazoa > Chordata > Mammalia > Chiroptera > Vespertilionidae > Antrozous > Antrozous pallidus. The sequence continues at coordinate 111,980,316 of CM050508.1, read as the reverse complement.
ACCACCACCACCCCACTCCCAACCTGGCGGCAGGGTTCCTCTCTTATCTACTTCCTCGCCCTATGGGACCTCCTCGGTCTTTTCATTCCTCTCAGGGCCTCTTTCCCTCTCCACCATCCACTTTCTTTAAAAGGAAGCGATCACAGACTATTCCTCCTTTTGCTAGGATGACCCCACCCGAAGCAAACCTCGGTCAACTAGGGTTTTAAGAAATATTCCTTTTGTCCATTACAGCACCCCGGCCGCTTATCCCAGGCACTAGCTGACTCCAGTGAATCGGACCTACCTCTCCTCTCCTTCCTCCTCCCTCTTCTCCTCCTTCCCCCCCCTCCTCCCCTTTCTCCTGACTCTCCCCCCTCCCGCTTCTCCTCCTCCTCTTCCTCCTCGCTGGTCCCGGGCCCAGTGGTGCGGCCACTGTTGCCGCCGCCCGCCGCTGGGAGCCTTCTTAGCTGTCTTCTTCTTCCGGTGCCCGCACTGACACCATCTATCAGCTTCATTTAGAAATTGCAGCACTCAGCTCGCCAGGGTGCCAGAAGCCCAAAGGTAACGTGCCAGTCCTCTCTCTTTCAGACGGGACCTGCCGGCTCCACCATTGTTAGCAGAGAACCGGGCGAGGAGCCAGGGAGCCCTATCGCCCCAGGGTTATGGCTTGGAGCAATCATGAGCATTTGTTGAATTTTGAGAAAAAGGGTTTAGGTACAGAAAACTTTAGAGAAGCTGGAAGTCAGGTAGAATAGGACTCGATTTGCATTTGTTTGCACTTCCTTTATTTTTCACTTGACGCTTTGTAAAAAAAAAAATGCAAAAAGAAGGCTGGTGCTGAGTAAGATGAGTGAGAGCTGTATTTATATTCCGTCCAAAATGAGGTGTGTTACTGCAACTAGATTTACATCCTCAGCCTCAAGTTGCCCACCAACAAAATTATGGGGAAGGTATATTTTGTGGGAAAATACACCACCACAGTGTGGCTAATTCCTCTCTGAGCAAGTCTGCCTGGGAGAGAAGTTGTGTCTCAGAGGAATTATTTCCAGTGAGACTGGACAGTTAGTTATTGGATTACATGTGCAAGGAAATGTAGTCTGACCAGGAACAGGGGCTGGACATGGGAAGTGGAGAGCAGTGGGCCTGGGAGCTGGCGGGCCACACAAGGGCTGATGGGGGAGGCTGAAAGGGGAGGTACTGCAGAGGACCACTTGGGAGGCAGGGCTGGGCACACCTCTGCCTCCACTCTGAAAGGACCAAGGTGCAGCAAGCCTGAGTGCTGGGAAACCTGGGGAAATGTTAGGTCTGGGGAAGGGGGCTGAGGGTTGTCCTGAGATCCTGTGGTGGGCAGCAAAGAGCCTTGGATGCAACAGAACCGAACCAGGCCTCTTGGCGCTGGCATTAGCTATCGGTGCCCCTAGAGTGCCTGGGGAACTGCTCCTGGCTGAGCGTGCCAGTGGGGCTGTAGAAAAGAAGAGTGGGAAGGGTGGGAGGTGGAGGCGGGGGGTTGGGCTGGGTCTGGCCCTAGACAGTGACCTGAAGTTGAGTGGAAGCAGGCTTTTTCCATCAAACCCTGCCTGGATACCACACACAGAGCCTGAGTGTCAGTTTACTGCCTTGAGCCGGGCTCCTTTTCCCTAAGCTCCACAGTAATTAGACAAAGAAAACCTAAATTAGTTGAACAGGCGTCGACAGCTTCCTCCAGAGCACCCCTGGTACCTACATGGGAATGTGTCCGAAAATGGCTTGATTGTAGCCCAGAGTCAGCTAAGAAAACATGGCCAAAATGAACTCAGTTTACCACCCATTTCCAATAGAAAAAAGAAACAAGTCGTTCTTTTCCGGATGGGATGTTTTGATTGAATTGGAGTAGGGGTTTGCAGTAGTTTCCACTTCTAAGAATTTCTTTCTGAGTGACTGGAGAGCAGTTTTTATGTGTGTTTGTTTTGTTTATTTTTTTAGGGATGGGTTCCTATTTATTTTATAGTTTTTTTCCTCTTATCTTCTTTTTGTCATTTTGCATGGAATAATGTAAATATAAGTAATTAAATATAGAAGTAAATATAGTGTGTTCACTAAATCAATACTTTAAGTCTCTGAAAAATAAATAAAATAGAAATTTTATAATATTAAAGGAGCACCTCTCTCTCTCTATCTCTCTCTCTCTCTCTCTGTGTGTGTGTGTGTGTGTGTGTGTGTGTGTACTGGGAAGAGAATTGGCTAGAAGCCTAGAAAGAAAGAAGGCAATTATTTCATTTGTAGATGGGGTGGTGGGCAATGGATTTGGGGAAAAATTCAGCAAGTGAATATCACTGTCAACTAGACCCTCCCTGATTTTCTGTACTTGAGGGATTCTATGTATTTTGGCTATTAGGCCCTAGAAGGTTTTAAGACCCAAAGACTGGAGAATAAATAGTACTAAAACTCAGTCAGGGCTTGGAATAACCTTTAATACCAGTAGTTCTTAGCTTAAGGGTGATGAGTTTTTTTAAAACATGATGGAAGCTTTGGAGCTTACTTTCAGAATACTCCCATTTTGCCAGTTGTATTAGGGGGTCCACAGATACTCTTTAAAAACAAACAAACAAACAAACACTTACTCTACACATCGTTAGTTTCTACCAATTCAGCTGGGTAAATTATCAGGGATTTTTGAAAGCTCCTTTCCTCATTCAAGTGACAGTGGTATCCATTTCTCTAAACTTGCAAGAAATGCCTCTTATAGTTTGCTGAATATTACAGGATGTTAGACAAGTTCTGGAAGGGCAGTGGACTGCAGAGCAGTGAGAGCCCCAGCCAGGAGCAAGTCAGCTGACTTAGAGCCTTTCTCTTTCTAGGGGTCTCAGTATTGCCCTGCACTCCAAAAAGATAAAAAGGTTGATGATCTTCTAAGCAGGAAAGGGCTCTTTGCCAAAACTCTCTTGGAGATCCTATTTGTGCCTATGGAAACTGTGCCACTGGCAGAGACTCCCACATCTACAAAGACTCCATCCCTGCATTTGTTCCTTATAGACTCCACAGGCACACACTTTTCTACTCAAATCATGGCACTGGCACGTGATCCTCATCCCACCTTTAGAGGAAAGGAAACTGAGGCTTAGAAAGACCAGCTGATTGCCTGAAAGTCACACCTGAGCAAGTGACAAACAAATCTGTAGCGTAGGCCCAGTTGTCCACTCCCATTCTGCTTCCACTACCTCACAGCAAAACCTCTCTGAACTTTGTTTTAATACAAACCTCCTGGGTAAAAATGAATGCGGTAACAAATTATGTCAAATTTTTTATCCATGGCAAGAATATCTGAATTTCTGTTTAGCAAATGGTTTAAAGGGAAGTCCTGTTTGTCTTTGGAGCAGAGACAAAGCATCCTTGCTTAGGATGTTTCCCTATCTGAGTTCCTTCTTTTTAAAAATATTTTTATTGATTTTTTAGAGAGGAAGGAAGAGGGAGAGATAGAAATATCAATGATGAGAGAAAATCATTGGTTGGCTGCCTCCTGCACACCCCCTACTGGGGATGGAGCTGGAAACCTGGCATATGCCCTTGACTGGAATTGAACCCTGGACCCTTCAGTCCACAGCCAATGATCTATCCACTGAGCCAAACCAGCTACGGCTCTGAGTCCCTTCTTATGGTCATTCGATCTTCCCAACTGACCCTCACTGCTTTACAAAGAAAAACCTTGATTTCTTTTTCTTATAGAAGGAAAGATAAGGGTCCTTAAAATGTGTATAGATCAGTCCCAGGCGCTCCTTGGTTACCCAGAGATACACGGTCTCAGTGCAGCTGGTCCCCTCTCCGAACCGGGGCTCTTCCTCCCTTTCGGCAACTGTCCCAGACTGGGCTGGCAGTTCCTTACCCGCTCCAAACCCCAAAGGCCCACCTCTGCTCTTGCGCAGGGGAGAATAAACTTCGGGATGCTTGTTTTTTTCTGATTTTGTTCTGCAATCAGTATTTTATTCTAGAAAATCTCTTCATTATTGCGGTTGAAATTTTGTGTTTTTAGCATACTTCCCGTACTTCGTGGGTTTTACATGAAAGGGCTTAGACTAAACCAGTACCCACCGGAGACTGAGACGCGTCTGCACCGAGCTGTTTACTGCATCTGTGAACTCGCCTCCCTTGGGCACTTCTTGCTCCTCCCTTTCTTCTACCAGCCGGTTCAGTTTGAAACCACTCTGTTCACCCTGTGTTTTGATACAAAGTTAACGTATGTAGATGATTCTTAACTCCCAGGAGGACTTTCCACTTGGGGAATGTGGGGATTCAGTGCTGAGGTCTAGGAGGTGTCAACTGTTTGAAGAAACCACGGAGGACCACGAGCTTGCACGCCACAGGGTCCACTCTAGAAACTTTACTATAGAAAACCCATACAGGAGGCCAGGAAGAGACTCTTAGACTAGAGTCTGAGAGAACTTGGCAAGGAGGGGCAACTGTGAATTCTGTATCCTTCTCAGCGTCTGTTCTGCTTCCTCTGTCCAGAAACCCCCAGACCTCCGGGTTTGAACATCAGCCACCCAATTCCAAATGTTTATTTGGATAGATTCTTCCGCTCTCCAAACGCCTGCGTCCCGGTCAGGGCTCTTTTTTTAGCTGGAGAGGTCCGTGGATAGTCCCAGATCTCCTGGGTCTGGAGTGGGCGTGACTTGATCACCCACTTGATCAGGTCTGAGGTGTTTGGAAAGGAAGAAAAAATAGGGCCATTTTATTTTACCAGAGCTCCACGGGGAAACTGTGCCTTTTCCATCTCAACACTTACCAGATTTCATTCCCCTTGGTAGGAAGAGACAACTTTGGAGTGCTCAACAGACAGTCCACGAAGCTGCCAGCGGGCCCTGACTCAGAGTGTGGGAGAGGAGGTACCAGACCAGGCACCTGCCTTAGGCTCCACCCACAGCCTGCACCGTTTATTTGTGGGGAGACTTGGACTTCGAGAAGAGGGTTTTCATGGCAGGACTGGCCATTCCTCCTACAAGGCAACTGTATGCCTTGGAAAAGGAGAGAGATGACATCGTGCTGTAGTAGACAGTTTGTGCGGCTCCTGTGGGGGCAGGAATGAGTGGGCTCCCACGGGCGAAAGAAAAGGAGGGAAGCCTGTACCACATAGTCTCAGTCTCGGGAGAATAAAGGCAGAAGCAAGTGTGGGTGCTGGTGCCTCTCAGCACATTAATTTTAGGTCCACTTGTGCTGCTGGGAGGAAAATCACCCCTGATGAGACTGAAACCAGTGGAGGCAGGCCGCATCTTGAGCTCAGCATCCCTTCCCCTGAGGCTGCACCCCCTCCCCCAGTGGCCACAGAGCCCGAGGCACCACGCCTGAAGATGCCTCCTACCTACGGCTTCTGTCTGCCTCCCCAGGCTGGGAGAGATGTGCCTGGGCCTAGCCCGAAAGCCAGGCAGGGCTGGCAAAGGGGCTGGGCCCAACCCCGGAGGGTTTCCGGGACCAGGAGGGGTTAGCTTGGAGGGCTTCGGAATGCACCAGCTAAAGGCGTCCGCAAGCCCCAAGGCCGCGCAAGGGGAGGAGAGGCCTGCTCACGTAAGGTTCACGGGCAGGGGGGCTCCCTGGAGGTCCCAACCCAGCTTGAGTCGGGTTTTCTTCTGGTGTCTGGCCGAACTGCTCTAACCCGCTGCCTCTCCCCCAAATAAATAATTATCTCCGAGGGCAGCGAACTCCTCGGGACACCGGGCCCTTCGTGCCTCGGGGGACAGGACTTCCTGGAGCGTCAAAACTCCCCTCTCGACCTCCCCGCTGAGCTCAGGATGCGGAGAGTGCGCTCGCTTCTCTTCAGAAAAGGAAACGTAGCGCTTCCAAAAATACAAATCAGCTCTGACGTCCAGATCTTTCTTTTGTCCTCTAGCATCCTCTGTGGGGATAAATAAAAACCTGCTAGATGCCCAGAGCCGGACTGGGGACCTGGGGGCGTCCACACTGGTCCTCTGGAGATGCTGCTTTTCCGAAGCCTTCTCCCCGAACCTACCCCCAACATTCCCCTACCCGACCCCATTCTCAGCCAGCAGTTAGTCCTGTTCCTGGGGGCGGCCTCACCCCTGTCCAAGAAGGGAGGAAGGCAGCTCCTAAATGCAACCCCGGAGTCTCAGTCTTAGAAGGCAAAAGGCCCGCGAGGTTGGCTTGAGGGGAAGGGGTTACTCGGCGAGGGTGCTTGGACAGAAGAGGAGGCCAGGAAAGGGGGGGGGGGCACCGCGGCTCTGGGGCAGGCGAGGCCGAGGGTCCTAGGTGGGGTCTCAAAGCTGGCTCTCCAGGTGGGCCTTACCCTCGAGGTTTCCAGTCCTACCTGTTAACGCAGGTTTCCACGTTGGGGGTCTCAACCCCAGGGCAGCCTCGCCTTGGAGACGCCCAGAGGAAACCTTGTTTGGGGCTGAGAGACCCCCAAGTAAGTCATCTCTGGAAGCTGGTGCTCCACGAGAAGGAAGAGGCTGGGCAGAGTCAGAGGCTATGTCCCTGGCTTGATTACAAGGGCTCTGAACCCATCAGACCGTCTGGAAGGCTTGAGAGAGGTCATCGTTCCTCATCCTCCCCCCATCTCCCTCAACCAGTTTGGGAGAGGTTGACATGGTTTTGGTTGGGGCTTCGAAAAGAAATCTATACCATGGGAACCACATGCCGTGAGTGTGGCTGAGGAGCTGGAGGAAGAGTCTAAAAGGGTGAAAGAATACAAAGAGGAGTAGGCCTGAAAATGCCTTTGGCACCTGCACTTTCTTTCTGCTGATACCCTGATGCTGAGAACTCACCAGCCTACCTGCTGTTCCCCATCCCCTCCCCAAGTAAGTCACTCCGTGTCACCCATGGGAGGCTGCCTGAAGGGCTTCCAGGCAAGGCGAAGTCTCCACCTGTGGTAGCTCTGCCCTGCTCTCATTTCCGCCTCCCCTCCCCCTTCCTACCCCTGCTCACAAAGGTTTTTCCAGTCCTGGGGCCTCGGGGCTGCAAGGTGGGGGCTGTCTGTCTCTCTTTCTCTCCCCCTCCCTCCCTCCTTCTTTCCCTCCCTCTTCCCCTCCCTCCCTTCTCCCTTCCTCCCCTTCCCTCCCCTCCCTCCCCCTCAGGGGGGTCTTATTGATGAGCTGCCTCAAAAACCACCGCCCAAAATGTCCCAGAAGGGTTTAGACAATCATCACCCACCACTTCAAGAATGCTTCCTCCCTTTCAAACACAATCCTCGCACACCAGACGGGCTGTGGTGGGGAGGGGCACGCACTTGAAAAGAGAACAGCTATATAATCAACGTCAAAGCCATCCCGAAACCTTTCGGAAACAGGGACTTTGGCCAAAACCCCTCCAAATGATTTACGCAGCCCTCCTCGCCCTCTCCCCGACTCTCCTGCCTAGACTCTCCCCTTGCCTGCTATCACGCACAGACAAGGCCACGCACGTCCCCGGCTCTGCCTTGAACGTTAGCACCAAACGCTTCACCGTGGGGGTAGTTTGCATTTAAGAGAAAGCACTTGCCATCTTGGGGTTCCAGGGAGAAGGAGAGTCCCGGCTTGGCCCACATGCTTTAGAGGCCTTAGTCATGGTGTCTTTTTGGTGGAAAGCGGTGAACTGCGAGGGCCGGGCCTGTTTTTTGTTGTTGTTGTTGTTGTTTTGTTTGTTTTTGGTTGTCAAATGGGCATTATTACCTCCCCTCCCTAGGATAATCCTTGGATTCTTCTATGTAGCCATTAGGCACCTCCCAGAAGAAGCTAGAGTTCTCGCTTCCGCTGGGTGGCGCCAGGCTCTCGGGAATCGCGCTCTGCGAGGCTGACTCTGGTGGATCCCCTTCATTCCTGTTCACCTGCCTGAGGCTCTCCACGCGCCTGGCCCTTTGGCAATGTTTGGTCCTCAGGTGAACATATTCCTTTAAATATTGCTTACCTTGTACCTGGTTGGCCACCTTAGGACATATTCTGCTTTTTCTACTCCTCCACCCCGTTAAAATATAAAGTAGAAAATTAGCCACATACTTGTAGGCAACTATTGAAATGAGCTCTACCTGTTGCTCACACGCACAGGAATGTCTGAAATTCTTCAAATATGCTGAAGAAATTCAGGATTCAGTTCAGTTATTTTGATTCCTGGAACTGTCCTGAGATCTAGTAGAAAGCAAACCAGAGCCTCAGGAGAAGCCAGTTCCATCGCTTCCCGAGCGTTTCCCTTCTGGACTTCATCATGAAGTGACTGCAAAACTGCTCTTGCCTTCTGGGGCTACAGTGACAGGAAGACAATGTTTTGCCCCCTAAACTTGTCATTTTTAAAGTCTGCAAGATGAAAAGGAACGTTGGGGGGTCTTTTGGGACCTGGTGGATACAAAGTGGGGGCGGCATGAGAGGCTTGGCAATCGAGAAAGCCAGCAACACTCGATTTGAAACTCCAGACCAAGATTTAACCACTGGTCAGATCATCCCCTGCAACAGAACTTTATTTTTCAGGGAACAAGAAGGTATTCTTCATAGCAACTGACTTTTTTAAAAAAGAAAAACTTCTAAAAATTAACTTTATTGAGCTATACTTTACATACAATAAAACACACCCATTTTAAGTGATGATGTTGAGTTTTTATTTTAAGAATATGTATTATGAAAGTTACACATAAGTGGACAGGGTATACAATAAGCCCTTCCTCATATACCTATCACTAGATTTAATAATTATCAAAGATATGCCATACTTGCTTCTTTTATCTCTTTTCTATTTTCATTTCTTGCTGAAATATTTTAGGGCAAATTCAGACATCATGTTCTACAAGTAGACCTTATTACTTTTCCCCATGCCCTCCAGTTTTAGCTCTCCATACCTAAAATTACATTTGGCACTGACAAGCACATTTCCTTGGGGAAGTTTGAAATTGTTCTGGATGTATGTTTTACACACAGAACTGTCCATCCTGCTGCTTCCTCCCCGCAAGTGACTTCCAGCCCCCGTTCTTGGCTTTTTCCAGGCTTTGTCCCTTCTCTATCCCCACCAGGGCTAAGGCTGTGAAAAGGGGTGCTTCTCTGTTCAACCCCCAGGGTTGATGCCACATTGCATCCATACATTCATACCAGATCATACATATAACATTAATTTTATTGCAAGATTACATGTTCCTTTGTGTATATCTATGCATTTGTATATTTGCCCATGTGGGCCAGAGAGTAGTTCCAAATTGTTTAACCAGGCAGTGGCCAGTCAGGAAGGACATTTTTGTGTTGTTTCTAAATGCCTGTAGGAGGATTTTGGAGAAGGCTGGAAAAGTGAAGGTATGGTGTGGGGCGGGGAGGGAGAGAGGTGTGGAACAGGAGGCCCTGGTTGGCCCATACCCTCAACCACCAGTCCACACCAGGAATCTGTGCAGATATTTTATCGGCTGATTTTTCTGCACCGCTAAGCAATACATGTTACCATAGTGCTTAGCATTTCTCTTGTTTTCAATGCAACCCCGATCAGATGAATAGCTATGTGGTGGTCATAGATAGCCCTAGATTTTGACAATGCACCTGTTTCCTGTAACCTTGGGTAAGCCTCTGAGCTTCAGCACCTAAATTTTTTTTGGTAAATTGTAAATAGTAAAAACAGTAACAGGCCCTCTCCCACAGTTACTATAAAGGTGAAATAAAAATTGTAAAAAGTGCCTGGCCCGTGTGGCTTAGTGGTTGAGCGTAGATCTATGAATCAGGAAGTCAGAGCCAGGCTTGCAGGCTCTATCTCCAGTGTGGGGTGTGTATGAGGCAGCTATCAACGATTCTCTCTCATCATTCATGTTTCTATCTCTGTCCCTCTCTGAAATCAATAAGAATATATGTAAAAATTTGAGAAAAGCATTAACATATATTGACATATACATTTATATTATTGTTCTTTTGCCAAAAGAATAAAAACGCTATTTGTTTTAAGGTACTCTAAGTTTCACTGTGCATGGGATCTTTACTCCCCAGAGAACTCTCTAATATACATTTTGTTTTTGTTCTTAATAAAGAAAAGATGTGCCCATTGTCTATAAGTTTAAGCCTACCTCTGCTGGGCATAGGTCTCTCTGGGTGTGGGCGGGGCCGCGTGGCACAAACAAGACGCCTGAGTTCTTGCGGGGCGAGCGGGAAGGAGGCCATGTTTCCTTTGGGGTTCACGCAGCAGTAGGCGGGATCCGACTGTTTCGAATCATCCGGGCCTGGGAGCTGGGCTCTGATGGGCACCGTGACCAAGGCGGGATGTGTGTGTGTGTGTGTGTGTGTGTGTGTGTGTGTGTGTGTGTGTGTGTGTGTAGAGCGTCATTTGTCCTGAGCAAAGTGTGCCTCTGAGAAATACTTGCGGAAGAATGCCAGGCACAGGCGGAGAGCTGTGTGGGATCTGGGCTCGCTCACAGACCGCTGATCTGCACTTGAGTTTATCTGCCCTGAGATATCTCAGGGAAAGCATGAAAGCGCAGCAAGAAAAACTTGCCTGCATGCTGCTGCAGGAGTTGCAAGAGAGCCTGTCGGGCTGCTCGCGGACTTGAGCCGAAAGCAAGACAGCGGCCGGAGTTTATTTCAGGCGGAAATTTCCTCTTTTCCGCCCCATTTCCCGTGTGCAACAAACGCAGGTTCTGGATCGCCCTGTGGAGGTTACAAGGCAGACAAAGATCCTTCACCATCCACCCAAACCACAGCGCCCAGGAGCCCTGGGCGGCGGGCGCACGTCCCTCCGCTTCCTGTATGGCAGGAAACAAAGGGCCCCTGCCGGCGCTCCCCATCCAAGCCCACGAGTTTCGGGCAACTCTAATTCTGAAATATAACCTGCGATTTGAAATACTAAAGTCATAAATGCTTTTTGCCCATTTAATTTTTTTTCTGTGCACCTCCCCATCCCAATACACCCTGCACTTCTAGTTACCAGACCTTAAACAAGTTACTTTATTTTTCGGGATTTCAATTATGTCATTATATAATTGGGATCATACTAGCTGCTTCATAAAGTTGCTGGGAGGATTAAATGAATTAATTAATAGACATCAAGAGCGTGGAATAGCGAGCAGCACGCGAAGGGGGTTGCTCAACAAACAACGGCCATGAAATTGACCACGAAAATGCCTGTGACTTTGGACCTCCTTTCCCCGCGGGGTGACTTCCAGTCGTGGTCCGAAGGGCCTAGGGCTAACTGGGCCAGCCACAACAAAACTCCTGGGCTTGGTTTCAGTTTTAATATCCGATTAAGAATTAAGAGTCATAACGGAGCTAAGAGAAAGCACGAAAAGTCCCTGGCAGGACCCGTGGCTTAAGGCTCATGCGGTGCGGACAAAGCAGGTGCGTGCGGCCCCTGGCTCGGTGGCTGGGCGTTTTGTTAAGGCCCACCCAGCTCTCTAAGAAGGGGCCTGGTGACTCCCGTCAAACTCGATTTAGCGAAGCACGCAGTTCTTTGGCCGCATTGTCTCGATGACTCAATGCGGGCCAAATTGGAGTGAGGGATGCTTTGGGCAGCGGTGCGCTACGGCGCCCACAGAGTGGAAGGGTGTCCTGGTTGGGTAGGAATGTAATGGAAACCGGCACAGAGGGGGACGACTTTAGAAGCTGGGGATATTTTTCTTTTAGTTCCTTCGGACTCTCCTCTGACTGATCTTGGTCAGGGTCCTCTCTGTCTGAGGCCAATGCTTGGAAAGGCAGACAATACATGCCGCTTTTCCAGTTGGGATTAGCGCGGTCCCCGGACTTGGGACGAGGTGCGGGGCCCAGTAAGGGGCAGGTTGGACGTTCCGAAGGCAAAATCAGCCCCTTGGTGGCAGCAGGGCACAAGGCGCAAAACCTCCGGGGGAGTCGCGGCTCCGGGCACCGGGACTCGGACGGCGTTCCGGAGGGGGGGCGTTCTGGAGGGGGTCCGGACGCCGCTGCTCCGCTGGGCCAGGAGGGGCAGAGTGAGAGGGAAGTGACCTCTTGAACCTCTTCAAATGCAAATCCTTCAAGAAGTTTTTTATGGAAAGAAAAGCGGAAGGACAGGGAAAATGGAGAAACAATCTAGTCCACCTGAGGCTTGAATGGCCTTTTAAGAATTCCAGGCGCCTGAGGTTTGCAGACTTCCCTGCGGTAGACCAAGGTTTGGTAATGAATTTTGGATTTTCCCTCAGGAGCATGAAGCTACCAGCTGACTTCCTCCAATATGCATATTTTGCATATATAAACACCTTCGTAGTTTAATAGCCATTTAAATAAATCATTCACATAAACTCTTATTCCTAAAACGATCTGGCACAAAACAGCTTTTCTTTATCGGATCTTTTTCTTCCTTCTTTTTATTATTGGCTTTTGCAGCTAAAATTTCATCTCCAGATTGGGGGCCAGTGTTTTTATACGTAACTTTTCTGTCTGTTCTATTGTAATGTCCCACATCACTTTTCTTGTGAAGGATAGATTTATAATATTATTTTTCCTATTATGAGAGAGCTAATATATATTTTGGGAAAAAGCAAATGTCCCTTTTGTTTGTTACTTGTCGGCTGCTAACTAGAAAATGAGACTCTTCCACTGTGGGCATCCTAATGAGACACTCAGCTATGACTAGTTCTCAGCTTCAAAAAAAGACCGAGTTATTTCCTTTTATTAACTTTTCGTTCAGCAAAAGAAAGGCTCTTACAGTTTTCTTCTCCCAGTTAATGAAATTTTCCTTGGGGACATGAAAATTAAAACTAAACCTCTAGAACTCAAGTTTTGGAACAAAATCGGTGTGTAAAGTTAAACAGGCCAACTGGGCAGGCAGGATTTGGGGGTGGGGAGGAGGGGAGTATATAGGTCTTTTGGAAAGTGATGCTCATCTGAATAAGGGAACAGGATGCATTTGTGGGTGTGGACAAGTATCAGAGAGGGGTAAAGAAAGAAGGTAGGAAGTGATAGATTCTCTTTTGTTGAGATCCTCCTTAATAAAAGACTGATTAACAGTGTTCTATGACAGGCCCTTAAACCTGAAAAAGCAGGTATAAGCATCACCCATTTTGGTCTGCTGCTTCATGTAGGTAGAGGGTGGGTGTCGGCATCAGGCTAAGGGGACTTGCCCTACTGAGCTCAGCAAAAGCCAACTTTAATAAACCTCTTTTTGTTTTGTGGTTTCTGCCTATGGAAAATTTCTGCAGTTGGAGTGCTCTTAGAAAAGATCTGAGCCTGAAGAACTTTCCATCTGTAAATCAGTTACAAAACACAATGAAGTGGAATTATTGTGTGTTTTATGGACATAGGGTTTTAACCAAAAGAAAAAGAATGTGGATGCATATAGCAGGTGTGACTACAGAAGAAATTTCTAACATTAGCATGTATAAATTCATAGTGATGAGAAAATAATAAATAATTTGAGTGTCTTGAATTTATTATAATATATAATATGTTCATTATATGACTTTCAGAGTAGGAAATTGTTTTGAGGCCAAGATTTGATTGATGTCTGTACTTTGGATGTTGCTACAAAGTGAAGATCAGAGTTGGGCAGTATAGGTAACACCCTTTAAAATATTTTTCCTGGCCTTCATTACTTGTACTTTTTCTTCTAATTTTCACTTGCTTTTCTGATATAATGACAGCACAATTTACCTTCATACCTCAAGTTAAATGTGGAATTTCAATTGGTGGGAATAGAATAAACAATATTGCTCAAATAATGCAGATACTTCATTTGCATAATTAAAGTTACCTTTACCTAAAATGCTTCTTAAAGCTTTAAATGTTACTTTAAGAAAAGGAATTAACTCTGTTTAAATAATTTAAAACATTTTAAACTTCACTTTTGTTTTGTGTGATAGCTTGCTTACAATGTATTTACTTGCAATGATTCACTTTATCTTTTTGAGGAAACATGAACAATTTTGTAAATGTCTATTAACCTATTAATCATTTAAAGAAGTGGAGGTAAACATCCTCACCTTTTAAAACTAGGCTAATGGAGTCATTGGAAGATTAACAATAAACCCTGAGGTCAATACAGTTTGACACTTCTATTAATAACTCAGAGTTTCAAAAGAAAGTAATGTGTTGGAGAATAGAATAAAAATGCATTAAAAAAAAACTTGCTAGAGAACTTTCTAGATATATGTTTTTTGGTTTTTATTTTAGTTTGCCAAGCATCTTTTCCTTCCTATTACTGATGACAGCATCTCTGTATCCTTAAGGAGAACTCCCTTCCTCTCACTCAGTATCACCCTGCTCCCATCACTTTACAATGACACTGTTAGATGTGAGGTCATATGACATAGGCTTGTCTGTATTACCCATCCTTTGGCCACTTGGTTGGCCAAGTGTAGACATGGGGTCAACCTTGGTCACTTAGAGTCCTTCCCTGGGGTTATTAGTACTAAAGATAAGAGAGAGGCTCACTCTTTCCCCTCCTAGATCAGGAGTCAGAAGGATGTGTTCTTGGAATTTTCTACAACCATCTTGACACTTTCCTGTCTCCTTGGCAGAGCCGATCTTAATGAAAGCCCAGGACTGTAAAGATCGCTCACCACCAAATGCTGACCATTCAGAAGTCATCCCTGGGTTGCCCAGCTGCAGCCTGGTGACCCGGCACTGATTGTCCAGGTGGCTGAGACCCAGAAAGTGAGTCAGGGTTTGATCTGCAGCCTCAGTGAAGCTATTAATCAGTGTACTTACCTCTCTCTTTCTCTCCCTTTCTTTATGATCTTCGCCAGCAGCCAGGCTTTTCTTTCTCTTCTGGTGGAGGTGAGGAGAGGGACTGCTGTTAAGCCATGCCTCTTTGATCAGCCCCAGAGATAGGCCTGGAGATGCTGACTGGCATAGACACTAACCAAACAGAACCAAATCTGGGTGCTGTGGGGAACCAATGGCTGCCTAGGAGGTGGAACTTCTGACACTAACTAGCATAGTAACTGACCAATCAGAACCAAATCTGGGTGCTGTGGAAAGCCAATGGCTGCCTAGAAGGTGGAGCTTTTGACACTAACTGGCATAGGAACTGACCAATCAGAAACAAATTGGCCAGCAGAGGCGGGCAGTTGGGGGTGATATCATGCCAGCAGGAGAGGGCAGTTGGGGGCAAGCAGGCCAGCAGGAGAGGGCAGTTAGAGGTGAACAGGCTAGCAGGGGAGGGCATTTAGAGGTGATCAGACTGGCAGGCAGAGGCAGTTAGGGGCAATCAGGCAGGCAGGCAGGTGAGCAGTTAGGAGCCAGTGGTCCCAGATTATGAGAGGGATGTCTGACTTCTGGTTTAGGTCGATCCCAGGGATGGGGCCTAAAATGGCATTTGGACATCCTGCAAGGGGTCCCCAATTGGAGAGGGTGCAGGCTGAGTTGAGGAAACCTCCCCTCCATGCACAAATTTTGTGCACTGGGCCTCTAGTTTATAATAGAAAAGAACCAATCCTGGAAGGAAGCAGAGGAGACCAAGAGAGTATGGGCTGACAATACTGTTGGAGATGGAGGGGCTGGCCAGGCCCTGAAGTTCTTATTTAATCAGCCAGTTTCATTATTCCACACATCATTTTTGAGTGCTACTCTGTGCTAGACACTATTCTATTTGTGCAAGTCTGGAACTCCAAATGCTTGGGGAAGACCTGATAAGATATTGTTGTAATTAACTTAGTTATTAATATCAGGAAAGGAGCAAAGGGAAGGCCAAATATTATAGGCATGTCATTTGTACAGCTCTGCCAGGAAACTACAGTTAAACACTCCCCAGGTAGGCACTGGACTGGTCTAGTCCCCACAAAACCTTGGGGGAAGGGTCTGGGCAGGGAGAAAATAGACACATGCAGCCTCTATAGTCTGGGTGAAATGGGGAAGGTACTTTCCTGAGAGCAGATCATTGGCCAGAGTAGGCATAGGCACTGCAAGTGTAGGAAGATTTCAGATATTTAATGCCCTTAACAAAGAAGTTTTCTCTCTTGGCTTTGTGCTCTTATTCTCCTGGTTTCTCTTGGTTCATTCTTGATTGTTCTTGGTCTGTCATGGTTCCTATTGGTTGACTCCAGGCTTGCCAGACTCTCATGATCCTGCTCTTCTGAATTTGCCCATGTAGCTCATAGCACAATGGACTAATGGACTGAAACTAGTCTGATGCTGTACCAGATCCAATTCCAATGGCAACTTTGGACACTGGCTTTTCATTTATTTTTTAATAGAAGCCCATTGCATGAAATTCATGCTGCGGGGTGGGGAGTGGGGTGGTCCCTTAGCCCACCCTGTACATTTGACTGCCTCTTGCAATCTGGGACTGCTGCTGGCTCATAACCACTCGCCTGCCTGCCTGAACATCCCTAACCACCTCTGCCTACCTGATGACCCCTAACCACCTCTGCTTGCCTACCTGATTGCCCCTAACTACCTCTGCCTGCCTAATCCTCCCAAACTACTCTGCTGCTGGCCTGATCGCCCTTAACCACTTCAACCTCGCCCACACCTGGGACCCAGGATTCCCTCCTCCGGCTGGTCACAGGCACCCAGGACCTAGGTTGGCTTCCCCTGGGCTGGCTGCACCCACAGGGGACTGTGGGTGGTTGGCTTGTCCCTCTATCGAGTTGCAGGCGCATGCACTGGTGCCCAGGACTATACGGTGGGCAGCTTGTCCCTCTCCTGCACCACAGCTCCAGCTGTTGGGGCCTAGGACTGTTGGGTGGGCAGCTTTTCCCTCTCGCAGGCTGCAGCCTGGCTGATCCCCATTCCTCTTTCATGAGCTCATTTGTGCCTGGCTGGCTCCCAGTCCTTTCTCCCGGTTGTTGAGTGTCTGAGCCTATGGTGTGACGGTGTGAGGGTGTGACAACCATTTACATATTAGCTCTTTGTTATGTAGGATCTTTTGTTAATCCTCACCCTGGGGATATTTTTCCATTGATTTTTAGAGAGAGTGGAAGAGAGAGGGAGAGACAGGAAGAAACATCAATGTGAGAGAGACACATCAATTGGTTGCCTCCTGCATGCCCTCCAGGTACATGTCTTAATCACAATCGAACCTGGACCCTTCAGACCAAGGGCCGATGCTTTATCCACTGAGACAAATCAGTTAGGGCCTGGTTTTGCTTTTATATCTACTGAATCTCCAGCTGCACTTCTTCCAGGGCTGGATAAAGGTTAATGGAACTTTGGAAACCCTGGGATGTAATTCCACACAAGTTAAAATGACTCATCCTCCAATGCAAGTCTCAGAATATTCTTCTTCTCAAGCTATCACAAGTACACCACTCTCATCATTCAATGGGGAAAGGGATACCTCACTTTTACTGGTAACAGTGGAATTGGTTCAGAAGACAATTTTGAGTTATTTTTTAAACTATAAGTTATTTTTAAAACTATAAGTGAATTTTTATGCTATAGTGAAAGAAATCAAGAGGGTATCAGGATGATTAAGGCCACATGCAACTGAAACTTTCACTAATATACTAAGTGTGCTACCTCAGAAAGCCAGAAATATTGGTGTAGGGCAGGTTTGGGAGCTGGTTATTTTAGCAGCTCAGTGATACCAGCAAGGCCCCAATATTTTTTACATACAGAATCTACTTCTCTTAAAACTTGTTTATATTCTGCTTTTAAGATAGCATCCGCTGGAGTTATGTGCTTCACTTTTTGCATTTAGGAGGATATATATGGGGAAAAATCTTCAATAGTGGAATGGAAGTTCTTCTTAAAATTTTTAGGGGAAGTTTAACTCAATTGCTTCTCTCTGGATCAGTAAGTTTCCAGTGGAGTGTCATTCACAGATCATCTAAGCCAATAGTAGGCATGGACAGTAGGCATGGGTCAACTTGGACTAATGACAGCTCTGTGGAGCTTGGAATGTGGTGAATCTTTCCTGAGTCATATAGTCTCATGCATGTCATGGGATTAAGAAATGAAATCTGAATTCGTTAGGAAGAAAGGAGGGAGGGGGAAATGCATGCATGAGGCATTTAGGGTAGATATAAGGAAGAATTATCTAATAGAGATGATTTTGAATGCTAAAAAAATGTAGCATGGGAGGACATGGAATCTCTTTTTCCAAAATTATAGGATTCTGTTTGTCTGAATCCTGTAATTTTGTCTCTGCTTCAGTCTGAATATGGGGGCAGGGTAGGATAGAAGCAAAAGAGTGTGCTTCCTGAAATTATTATTAGCCTTACCTAGAATTTCTGGTGAACACACAGATTTAAGAGTCTTACCTGGAGATTTAGATGTTGTATTTTAGGGTAAAGTCTATGGCATTCTATTTTTTGTTTGTTTTTTTACCTGAAACTTTATTTATTTGTTTGTTTGTTTATTTAGCAAAAACCAAACTATTTATATGTAATCATTTTAAAACTTGAATGTCAAGAGCAAAAACACTGGCTATTAAAATAACAAAACAAGGCCAATGCAACACAGCAATGAGAAAGAAATAAAAACTATAGACATGTTAATATTTTTAACCACTAAATGAAAGAAAGTTTCTTTTTCTGCTGGTTTATATTTATTTAGAATCCTCGGACTTGGCTGCACAAGACTTTACAGAAAGACTGGCAGCTAACAGATGCTAGCATAAGCAGGAACATGTTGAAGATGGAACTTCCACTTCTTTCTTTTCCACAATCTGCTGCACTTCAGTCATTAACTTCTTCAAATGATCACATATTGGCACCCCAGTCCCTTGTGTAGCTTTCAGTTTTCTTCTTCTTCCACTTTGCTGTCATCAGGGCAGCACTCAGTTCTTTTGAGTAAAGGGATAAGGAGCTTGTCTGGGTTCGTTGTGGTGACACACGTATCACTCTGGCACCCAAATTGGCTGTGTTGCTCCTTCTGAAAATATATGAAACACAAACACTTACTTTTTAAAATCTGTGGTGTGTGCAGTTCTTGGAACGATCCCCTCACCTGACTTACTTTTGTGAGTACCCCTGTACTCAGCCCCTGTTCAGGTGACAAATGTAGGTATTTCTTTCTGCATCCAGTGCAGCTAGAAAGCGGGGCCAGTTCCTGAGTAAATAACACTGCTATGATATATTCTTTCTAAATGGTGTTTTGGGGTTTTTAGGATATATTCCCAGAAGTAGGATCCCTGGGTCAAACGGAAGTTTCATTTTAAATTTTTTGAGGAAACTCCATACTCTTTTTCATAATGGCAGAACCAATCTCCATTCCCACCATCAGTGAACTAATGTCCCTTTCCTCCCACATCCTCACCAGCACTTATTTGTTGATTTTTATTTTTTATGAAAGCCATTCTGACAGGTGTGAGGTGATATATCATTGTGGTTTTAATTTACATTTCTTTGATGATTAGGAACTTTGAGCATTTTTTTCATAAGACTTTTGCCCAACTAAATGTCCTCTTTGGAGAAATGTCTATTCAGATCTTCTGCCCATTTTTAAATTGGATTGTTTGTCTTCCTTTTGTTGAGTTGCCATGAGTACTTTATATATTTTGGATATTAACCCCTTGTCATTGGCAAATATGTTCTCCCATACATTGGATTTCCTTTTCATTTTGATGGTGATTTCTTTGGCTCTGCAGAAGCTCTTTATTTTGGCATAGTCCCATTAGTTTATTTTCTCCTTAATTTCCTTTGCCTTAGGACAGTGGTCAGCAAACTGCAGCTCGCGAGTCACATGCACTCTTTGGCCCCTTGAGTGTGTCTCTTCCACAGAATACCATGTGAGGCACGCACATACAGTGCGATTGAAACTTTGCTGCGCATGTGCAAAAGTTGGTTTTCGGCTCTCAAAAGAAATTTCTATAGTTGTACTGTTGATATTTGGCTCTGTTGACTAATGAGTTTTCCAACCACTGCCCTTGGAGATGTAGCCATAAACGTATTGCTAGGTGAGATGTCTGAGATTTTAATGCCTATGTTCTTCTCTAGCATTTTTATGGTTTCATGCTTACATTTTAGTCTCTTACTCATCTTGAGTTTATTCTTGTATATGGTGCAAAGTGGTGGTCTAGTTTCATCTTTTTGCATAGGTCTGTCCAGTTTTTCCAAAACCATTTGTTGAAGAGATGGTTTTGACTCCACATATGTTCTTCTCTCCTTTGTCAAATATTAATTGATTACAATGGTTTGGGTCAATTTATGGAGTCACTGTTCTGATCCATTGGTCTGTTTTGGTGATAATGGCTTTGTAGTATAGTCTTGTATTTGATACTTTGATCCCGCTACTTCATTCTCCTTCCTCAAGATTGCTGCAGCTACTTGGGTTCTTTTATGATTCCATATGAATTTTTGGAGTATTTGTTCTACCTCTGTGAAACATTCCTTTGATATTTTAATAGGGATTGCATTGATTCTATAGATTTATTTGGGTAGTATAGACATTTTAATAATGTTAATTCTTCCAATCCATGAACATGGTATACCTTTCCATTTGTTTGTATCTTCCTCTATTTCTTGTTTCAGTGTCCTATAGTTATCCAAGTACAGGTATTTTTTAGCTCTTTGGTTAAGTTTATTCCTAGGTATCTTATTTTTTTTGTTGCAATGGTAAATGGGATTGCTTCTTTAGTTTCTGTTTCTGAGAGTTCATTATCAGTGTATAAAAATGCCATCAATTTCTGGATGATGATTTTATATCCTTCTATGTTGCTGAATTCATTTATTAAGTTTAGTAGTTTCCTTGTAGAGTCTTTAGAATTTTCCATGTACAATATCATGTCATCTGCAAATAATGAGAGTTTTACTTCCATCTTTTAAATTTAGATGGCTTTCATCTCTTCTTCTTATTTGATTATTGTGGCTAGGAATTCCAGTACTATGTTGACTCAGGGGGTAAAAGTGGGAACCCTTATCTTGTTCCTGTTTTTAAGAGAAACACTTTTAGTTTTGGGTCATTGAATATCATGTTGGCTGTAGGTTTGTCATATATGGCCTTTATTATGTTAAGGTATGATCCCTTTATTCTCACTTTAATGAGAGTTTTTATCAAAAAAGGGTGCTGTATTTTGTTGAATGCTTTTTCTGTATCTATTGTATGATCACGTGTATTTATTTTTTAATTTGTTTATGTAAAAGAGGAAAACAGAAGAGGAAACCGAAAGTAAATGAAATAATAATAATAATGAAATTAAAGTAATGTGTATATTAATGAAATAATGTGTATATTAATGATGTAAAACAATATGTCTATTAAGATATAGATAGGAAAAGTAAAATGGAAAAGAAATGAGAGAAAAGTGAAAAGCAAAACAAAATAAGGAAAACTAATTTTAAGAATAGGCTAAAGTAGAATAGAATCAAAGGGAAGAGAAAAATTAGTGATGTGCAAGAAAAAAGAAGAAAGAAAAATAAGGGGGCAAAAACCATACAAATAGCAACAAAAATACAGACACACAGACACACACACACACACACACACACACACACACACACACACCAACAAACAAAACTACATACACTCACAAACCTTTGAGTCTGCTATTTGTGGGTCTCTCTGGCTTTTGCTCTGAAGTTGTTGAATGTGGTCCCTTGGTGTGTCTATGCTATACCTCTTGAAAGGTGCTCTAGTGCAAGTGAATGTGAGTCACTGTTCCTTTCTGGCCCTGGGCAACCTGATTGAGGTCCAGTGGTCGGAGACTCCTTAGCCCAAAGGCTGGGTCTGCCTTGAGTTTCATGCTTTGATTTTCTCTGTTCTGAACAGTATTCCCTTCCCCCATGGGGCTGATCTCACAAGTGTCAGCTGCAGGTGCTAAGGCTAGTGGGGGTGCGTGTGTGGTCCCACTGGTGTTCTACTCACTAGCAATTCCTGGTGGTGCCTGCAGCAGTGAGTGCACAGTCCTACTGGCTTTCAACTCAATGCATGGTCTGGAGCATTGTCCATGGTCTGGGGCATTGTCCAAGCCTGGGTGGAGGTGAGGGTATGCTGCTAGTTGTTGTCATCCCCCCTGAAAAATGGTGTGGTTTCTGAGACAGAGCAGAACCTGCCAGGGGAGTGTCTGTGGCAGTAGCAGGGGTTCTTTAGTACAGGAGAGCCTGATCTGCCTGCTCCCATGTCTCCTGCAAGATATAACTCTCCCATCCCCTCCCACACACACTCACACACACACTACACACATCCACACACTCCCCTCTCACTACCTTACTCACTCACTCTCTTAACTCTCTCCCTCACTCGAGTCCTGTTGGCCACCACTGAGAATCATGGTACTCTATTTTTAAACAGTGATCTATATGATTCTGATGCAGCCTCTCAGCTGAACTCCATTTGAAATCACTGGAAATAAATACAGAATAGACATATATTTTTATATGTTTTCATTGGTTTTTAGAGAGAGAGGGAGATGGAGAGAGATAGAAATATTGATGAGAGAGAAACATGGATAGGCTGCCTGCAGCACTCCTCCTATTGGAGATCCAGCCAATCCTGCAACCCCTGTTTGTTTCCTGATAAGAAATGGAACCACTGACCTCATAGTGCATGGATCAAGGATTGACACTCAAAAGCTGAATCATAGTGGCTGGGCAGAATGGATATATGCTTTTAAAAAAAATATATATTTTTATTAATTTTTTACAGAGAGGGAGGGAGAGGGATAGAAAGTCAGAAACATCGATGAGAGAGAAACATCAACCAGCTGCCTCCCGCACACTCCCCACTGGGGGTGTGCCCGCAACCAAGGTACATGCCCTATGACTGGAATCAAACCTGGGACCCTTCAGTCCGCAGGCTGATGCTCTATCCACTGAGCCAAACCAGTTTCGGCACTTTTTGATCACATAAGGAAGAGTCACAAAATGTCACAAAAGGGAAATAATGAAATGCTGAGAGCCGATGACAGAAAAAAACATTTCTGGTCAGAGTGCAGCTAAAGCATTGCTTAAAGAGAAATTTATAGCTTTGAAACCAATGATCAAAAATTAAGAAAGACTGAGAGCAAATAAATTAAGGTTTCAACTGAAGAAGCTGAGAGTTCAGTAGTGGAACAATCCAGAGAAACAATGCATTGGTCTGAATTCTTACTTATAAACAGCAAAGCCCACATTGGCTAGATTCAGCAGAAAATGCATTTATTAAAAACTAGAGGCCTGGTGCATGAAAATTCATGCACTGGAGGGGAGGTCCCTCAGCCTGCCCTACCCTCTCTTACAGTCTGGGAGCCCTCAGGGGCAGGAGGTGACCCGGCAATAAGGGAAAGGTGATGCCCCATCACCCCTCTGCTGCTGCCACTGCCAGCAAAACAAGCCTTGGCTGGCCCTGGTTACCTGAGCCTCGGGTGGCCCTGGGTGGCTGCCCAGTCGCCATCCGAGGCTTGCCTGTGCCTCAGGCCGGCCCTGAGTGTCTGGGGGGCTGAGGGGACTGGGGCACTCTGGAGGCAGGCACAGAGTGGCTGGGCCTGCCCCCAGGCACCTGTCACTCTGGCAGGGCTGAGGGGACTGGGTACTGCCATCTTTGAGAGTGTGACAGTCAATTAGCATATTCCCTCCTTATTGGCTGTGGGTGGTACCATCTTTGCAATGACATGAGGGTCAATTAGTATATTCCCTCTTTATTAGATAGGATATTTAAAGACACTTTTGTTTTGGAGGGTTGAAGAGTCCATTTTGGAGGATACATTATCAGAACAACATCAAATCACACCACAAAACAGCTGCAGAAAGACCCCCCCTGTATTGCCACTACCACTGGGCATCACTAATACCAACCTTGATGTCAGAATCTTCTTGCCTGAGGTCACTCTGCCCAGAAAGGAGTTTCTACATTTTATGCCTGATACCTGGTTCTTCAAGTTCTCTCTCAAACAGAAGTCTCACATGGGTAGGCCTGATTGGCAGAGTCTAAGTAGCAGATGTAAAGTTTAGCTCTGAGGAGGCTGGAATTATAAATTCTGGCTTCCACATTGGGAGACAAAATGCATTGTATGGGAAATTAGCGAGATTTTGGATGAGAGGGCACATGGCAAATATCTTCTGCATTTTTAAAAATACATTTTATTGATTTTTCACAGAGAGGAAGGGAGAGGGATAGAAAGTCAGAAACATCGATGGAAAAGAAACATTGATCAGCTGCCCCCTTGCACACCTCCAACTGGGGATGTGCCCGCAGCCAAGGTACATGCCCTTGACCAGAATCGAACCTGGGACCTTTCAGTCCACAGGCCGACGCTCTATCCACTGAGCCAAACCAGTTCGGCTACATTTGTAAGGAAGAAAATCATAAAGATAATGACAGACATCAGTGAAACAGACACTTTTCCTTTATAAATTTCAGACAATTTAAAGAACTAAAAGACCTTTCTTTAAAAATAATAATCAAATAGACAGACCTCTGATAAGACTGAAGAAAACATTGTTGTTATACACACACACACTTCAGGAAATAGCTAAGTAGTGAGTTTATAATTTATAAACTTATAATTCCTCACCAGCACAAGATTCAAAGTCTGGAGAAAGAGGATGATTAGATAGGTCTGTTTCAGGCATGCTGGGGAGAAGAGAGGTTTTGGCTTCCCCCATTTCTGAGTTGACAGGCACTTCCTCCCAACAAGACTGTATACAGTAGGAAATATCCCAAAGGGACAGCCAGCCAAGTGACAAATATTAGTTTCTATAATGTGAGTTATTTCACTGGCACCTTATTGATGGACATTTAATATCCTTTCCAAAATTTCATTACTGTAAAAAAGCTTCAAAAACATCTTTATCATATTTTTCCCCTAAAAGTGAAAGTACTGAATCAAAAGACAGGAATGCCTTGGCTGGTGTGGCTCAGTGGTTGAGCGTTGACCAGGAACCAAGAGGACGTGGTTCAATTCCCAGTCAGAGCACATGCCCAGGTTGTGTGCTTAATCCTGGGGGCATGAAAGAGGAAGCTGATCAATTATGTTTCTCTCTCACTGATGTTTCTCTGTCTATCAATCTCTGTTTCTCTCTCTCTAAAAATCAATAAAAACATATTTTTAAAAAAGATAGAAATGCTTTTAAGCCCCGATTAAGCTTTCGAATTACTATCTCTAAAAACTGTAGCAATTTACAGCTTCAGTAGCTGTGAGAGAGGGCCATCTCACTCTCTTTCCCAGCTGATTAGTCCATAGTGGGGATTTTATCTCATGGTTGTTTTAATTTTTAAATATGTCTGAAGATATGCAACTTTATATGTATTGTCTATCTAATATGTACAATACTTTGTAAGGTAGACATCATAGTGTCCATGTTATAGAGGAGAAAACTGAAGCTCAGTTCTTTAGTAGCTGATACAGGATTCAAACTGAGGAGGTTTTTCTGATCTAAAGTCTTCATTCTTTTTCTAAGTGTAATTTTTATGTTTTCCATTGATTTTTTTTGGGGGGTGGTGGTGGAAGGGAATGAGAGGGGGGAGAGAGAGAGAGAGAGAGAGAGAGAGAGAGAGAGAGAGAGAGAGAGAGAGGTGAGAGAGACACATGGTTGGTTGCTCCCTGCATACCCCTGGCACACTAGGAATGGAGCCTGTGACCCAGGTATGTGTCTCTGACTGGGAATCTAACCTGTGACCTTTTGGTGTGCAGGCTAACACTCTAACCATTGAGAAACACAGGCCAGAGCTAAAGTAATTCTTAACTACTGTTTTAGTTTTAAGAAGATGGATATATTTAACTAAATAGATAAATTAAAAAATCTGACAGAAACAAAGACAAAGGGTACTTCATGGAATAAAAGACTTCTGAAAATCTCTGAGAAAACAAACAATGCAAAATGTTGGGAAGTGCTGAATGTATTCCCTCTTGGAGACTCATAGTAAGTGCCAGGATATTTAAAGCTTTGGGAAGTCTTACTGCAAAGAAACTGTTTAACTTTGTTTAACATTTCAGGAAAATTGTGTTCCAAGGATGTTTTGGGGAAGTGCTGCCAAACATTGTACCTCTTATTTCTGTGTCATGTTTTATTGCATTGGCTGGAAAGTCTAGACAATGGTAAATGATATTGGTTATAGTGGGTATTTTATTTTCCCTATGACTTAATAAGAATGTTTTTAGATTTTCATCACTAAGTATTATGTTGGCCTTGAGTTTAAGATAAATATAGTCTTTAGTATTTTAAAAATATTTTCTTATTTTTTGACTCAAAGAATCAAAAATGTATGCTGAATATGAAGAAGGCAGCTTCTCATGCAAAGGGAAAAAGATTTAGCAATAGGGTGTTAATTCAGGAAGTGGACAATATTTTTGACCAACTGGGGCCACTTCCCAAAACTCCTGCAGTAAGGTAGTTTCTTCACTGAACTGGGCACACACATTTTCTCTCAGAAGAATGGCATTTGGATTGATCACCTTTACTATTGGCTAGAGACATATACTTTGCTCACCATTCAGCAAGTATTTTTGAGTGCTTACTATGTACCAGGCACACTATTGGGTGCTATGTTTCTAGCAACAGTGTAGTATTTAGCACATATTTGGGGCAAGTAAATATTGTCAGTCTAAACCAAGTTTTGGATAATTGGATTTTATGTGGGCTGTCTGCACCCCACCCCATTCCAAGAGAACGCAATGTGGTGCTTTTCTGTTTCTGATCCCCTTTCTCCCCATTGTCTCTCCTCCTTCCTCTTTGGTCACCTTCGCTGTGTCCGAGTGTTCACTGACTGCAGGCACTGGAACATGGTTGTGTATCTTTCGCCTAGAGATACACACTCTTAACCATAGTCCAGTTTTGGCAGAAATATTCAAAATGGAAACAAGGCAGGAAGGTTTTTATTACTCAGGACACAAAATTTTTATTTTAGCCAGAGAAATCATTGGAGATGGAATTGGTGGTCTTTGGGGAGCTGACAAATGAGTAATTGCATTTTAGCTTTGGAAACCACTTCTTTCACCAACAATTTCCTTGTCTACACATTTATGAGGCAGTAACCAGCCCCTGTGTGCATAATGAACCCTGACATCATAGGACTATGGCACTTAAAACAGCAAATTAGCCAGCACTTTCATCAGAGGCATGCCCTGAGGCTACACAGCGAGCCTTTCTTGCCCAAGGTTTTATTATAAACCTTACTATAAAACATTCTCCAGCTTTTTTCTGTCTTCAGTGAGGCCTCTTTTTCATGGTTCAAGACATTTCCTCCCCCACTTCCCCAGGATTATTAGAATGAGATGCAATTGGATTACAAAACACCTGGTTTAGACCCACAGTTTTCTGTTTTGTGGGTGCAAGGCATTGTTTTAGAAGAAGCCGTGCCATCCTAATCCAACAGGGTGACAGAGGAAGAACCAGTTTCTCGGGTGTCCAACAAAGCCTGGTGACCTCTATCTTCCCTCCAGCTCCTGGTCCCCAGCCTGAGACATTTTTTTGGATGGGTGAAGAAAATGTAAGTTGAAAGGTAAATGGAGGAAGGGCTGGAAATTAGTGGTGGGGTATTAATTCTTAGTATTTATGTGTCTTTTTTTGTGAGGTTGAAAAGGTTTCCAAGAGACTAATCTTGAAAACTAATAATTTTTCTATGTGTGGAAGAAGCTTTATCTTTGAATCGAAGGTGATGAGAGCACAGAGGGCGTAGGGATCGGATTCTCTGTCATTCCGCTTGGCGTTTCAACCACACAGGCGAAGGTTGGCATGATGGGTTGGAGTTTATAAAAGTAAGTTTTATTGATATTTGTGAGGTATTGATCACAAAATGTCCAACAATTACACATACACCACTTAGAATATAAACATTGGTTTATTGCCAAGTGAGCATAAGTTCTTTTTGTTACAGGAAGCCAGAGAAGAACCAAGGAATACTTAGAGAGATGGAGTTACTTACATTTATTACGCGCAGGACCAGAGGAAAATGTCTCTCAAATTCTGGGCCCCAATATGGAGGAATTTTCCTTATTTATATGTTTTTATCTTTTTTGTCTCCCAAATATGGGGTGTTTCCGGCCCCCTTTGCAAGTTCTTAAAGAGCCTCTATGTGCTGGGGCCTTGAGACCTCAACCAAAGGCTTGGCCTGGTGCCAGCACTGATAATTTCATCCAGGGAAGTTTTAATGGCCTCTCTGAAGCGGGAGTAGTCTTATTTTCCTTATTATTTAAGCAAGCAAGCATTTATAGAAGCCAAATAGCAGGGTTAAAATTTCAAACACCAGTTTTTATATTAGATGGATGCTTCACTTTCTTTTCCTATCCAACTGAATAATGTTTCTCACTTAGAATGTTATTTAAGCCGAGACCGGTTTGGCTCAGTGGATAGAGCGTCGGACTGCGGACTGAAGGGTCCCGGTTCGATTCCGGCAAGGGCATGTACCCTGGCTGTGGGCACATCCCCGGTAGGGGGCGTGCAAGAGACGGCTGATCGATGTCTCTCTCTCATAGGTGTTTCTGACTTTCTATCCCTCTCCCTCCCGCTCTGTAAAAAGTCAATAAAATATTTTTAAAAAATAGAATGTTATTTTAAAAGTCTCTGTTTTACAATTACTAGATTATAAAATGGTCTTTTATCTTCCATTAAAAATAGAAAATGTATGTCTAAGGGTCCATCCTTTACAGACTGCAGTCAGATCATAGTTTTATAAGGTGTGGATGGGTAGGCTGGTTTGGGGTTCCTTTCCCCACAGTGGGAGTGGAGGTGACAGGCACCTGAGCCTGTTCCTACTCAATGACGGTGCCAGTGCATTGGGCTGTTCTTGGGTTGGCTGCTGGTCTGGGTCATGTTCCTCCAGAAATGAACACCTGATGAGATGTGAGTCAATAGCGATGGGTTTCCACACAAGGGACAGCTGGAGGAAGCTGCTTTCTCTTGTCCTGCTGTATTGGGCTCCCAGTAATGCAACCACTGCTTGTTCATGCATTGTCTGCTCTGTTCCCTCAATGTCCTCATCGTTTACTGCAAAATTCTCACCTGTGAAAAGCCTACGCCATTTTTGTTTCCCATTTTGAACTAGAGAGAACACTGGTTCTTCGAGGTTGTTATTCTGAGGCCTAGAACCGCCCTCCTCACTTTGTTTTTAATGCTTTGATGAAAGTCTTCTAAATTCCTTATTTTTCAAAGAATTTCCTCTGTATCAGGGACACAGAGAGAAAAAAAAAACACCCAACCAAACAAACTAAGAAATCAAAGGTTTCCTGCTTTTATAGGTTATCACAATTTGAATGTGAAAATAAGTTTTTCAAACTTTTTGTTTTGAATGAAATTCAGATGAATGGTCATCTGGCCATTGGTGTTTCCCTAAAGCAGAGGGAGGATTCTAGAATTCCAGATATAGTTGAATCTCCTCTTTTGCTAGGATCTGGGCCTCTGTGGTCTGCACATAATAGGTACTGCTGTGTTCTTTCTCTAAGAACATGTCTTAGCTTGGGAAGTCTGTAGGCTGCTTAGTTTTAGTGGTGTTGTTATTATTGTTTTACAGGGGATGTGCACTTAGCAAACAGTCTCACCAGGAGCTTCTGAGAGCTTGAGTGACACTGAACTCCCGGCCCACATGGTGCTGAGCTGGGCCCACACTGCTTCCTTCCTTCACAGCCACAGCGCAAGCCCTCAGTCCACAGCTACTTACTTACTCTGGGAAAATTCCCTAAACAAGGCTTCCAACTCAGAGCAGACCTTTTAAGGCAGAAATCTTCTGAAATCGCCTTGACTTAGTTCTTGAAATATGGAAGCATTTTTAAAAAGCTTCTTTTCCTCTTTACTTTCCAAGTGTAATCTTTTTTAGGCTTCATTGTTGCTGAATAGGTTATCTGTAGGTCAGTGGGTCTCCAGGTTGTTTGCATTTCCTAAGATTATGCCTTTCCACAACTGTGGCCCAGGAGATTGCAGGTTCTCTGTGCAGCAGCGAGATTCGGGTTCTCTGTGCAGCAGCAAGGGCCCATGAGGTCAGCATGAGGCTGTTGTTTCTGTTTCTGAGGCTCCTGGTGGAGGGACTTTTTTAGAAATATATTTTATTGATTTTTTTACATAGCGGAAGGTAGAGAGATAGAAAGTCAGAAACATCAATGAGAGAGAAACATCGATCAGCTGCCTCTTGCACACCCCCTACTGGGGATGTTCCCGCAGCCAAGGTACATGCCCTTGACTGGAATCGAACCTGGGACCCTTCAGTCCGCAGTCGGACGCTCTATCCACTGAGCCAAACCAGTCTTGGCTGGTGGAGGGATTTTAAGGCTCTATGCTGTTTAAGGAGATGAAAGCATCAGCAGAGAAAAATCCTGCACTTTTCAGCTTCCAGCCAATTTTGTAGAATTCAGGACAAGTTCTTTTTAAGAAAAATTTTTTCAATGACCTGTAGCAGTTGGCTACATGTTGCAGTACTTTTCCTTTTTTTTTTTTTATTAAATATATTTTATTGATTTTCTACAGAGAGGAAGGAGAGGGATAGAAAGTCAGAAATATCTATGAGAGAGAAACATCGATCATCTGCCTCCTGCACACTCCCTACTGGGGATGTGTCCACAACCAAGGTACATGCCCTTGACCGGAATTGAACCCGGTACCTTCCAGTCCACAGGCCGACGCTCTATTCACTGAGCCAAACCGGTTTCGGCACAGTACTTTTCCTTTTGATGAATCATTTTCCATACACAGTGTGAGGATCACTTTCAGTTTATATCAAGGGCCGTGCAACTGCCGATGCTCATGCACGTGCTGTGAGTTCTCAGAACAGACCATTTAAGTGTCGGTCCGGATGGTAGGCAAGATTCTTTTTCTCTTCCTAGAGAGAAGGAAAGAGAAAAAAAAATCCACCAGATTTGTTTAATTTCCTGATTTAAACACATTCACTTGAAAGGAGTTCAGTTACACTTGAAATTGAATCAAATGTAAAGAAATTTTGAACAAAAATCATTTTCTTTTAATCTGCATATGCTTTGGATTAATGAAGTGTATACTCACATGCAAAATTACTTGTCAATATAAACGGCTTTATCCCATGTAAGGCACCATTGAAAATAAACTTTACTCAACATTGGAAATTGGTCCTAACCCTCATTCTGAAAATTATACTTTAAAAGTTTATTTAGTTCTTTTATTTTAAAAATAAGACTAAAAATATTAAGTTTATAAAATAATTTTGTTACCACCAATAAAATAATAGTCTCTAGTGCTTTGTGGTGTTTTGTATGAGAATAAATGATTGTTATTATGATACTAGAGGCCCAATGAATAACATTTGTGCATGGGGGAGGGAGATAGGTTCCTTAGCCCGGCATGTGCCCTCTCAATCCAGGTCACCTTGCTCCTATCTGCCCACCTGCTCCCTTCTTACCACTTGGCTCACTGCCCCGGAGGCCGGAGAGGCTTCCACCATTGCAGCTGTGCTTGCCAGCTGGGAGCCCAGCTTCTGGATGAGCAGTGCTCCAGCTATGGGAGCACACTGACCATCATGGGGCAGCTTCTGCATTGAGTGTCTGCCCTCTGGTGGTGAGTGTGCATCATAGCCACCGGTCATTCTGGTTGTTCCAGTTGTTCCACCATAACAGTCACTGGACTTTTATATAGAGAGATTATAGAACTGAGTCACTTTAAGATTAGATTTTTAGGTTTTGCTATCTTTCATGTTTGTGATACTGCTGGCTGTACAAATGAATATTTGTAAAATTTTTATATTTTCAACAGATATCTGTTCAACCATTTCTACATGCCAGACACCTTTACTGAGCACTGTTGATACTGAGGTGAGCAAGGTAGACTTGTTTACACTGGAAGCATTCAAGGGATCCCAAAGGGATAGCAGGGAAAACAGGGTTGAATCATGTTAGTCCCAATTCATATGTTGGAGTCTTAATTCCCAGTACCTCAGAGGTAATGTTTATGGAGATGGGATATTTATTTATTTATTTATATTGATTTAAAAGAAGAAGGGAAAGGGAGAGAGAGATAGAAACATCAATTATGAGAGAGAATCTTTGATAGGTTGCATTCACGCCCCCTTCTGGGGATCCTCACAACCCAGGCATGTACCCTGACCCAGAATTGAATGTAACATCCTGGCCACACCAGCCAGCCAGAGATGGGATCTTTAATTAGAACATTACACAGTGGAATACTACTCAGCCATAAGAAAGTCAAATACAACCACTTTATTTATTTTTATTTTTTAATATATTTTATTGATTTTTTACAGAGAGGAAGGAAGAGGGATAAAAAGTCAGAAACATCGACGAGAGAGAAACATTGATCAGCTGCCTCTTGCACACCCCCTACTGGGGATGTGCCGGCAACCAAGGTGCATGCCCTTGACCGGAATCGAACCCCAGGACCTTTCAGTGCGCAGGCTGACGCTCTATCCACTAAGCCAAACCGGTTTCAGCAAATACAACCACTTTAGACAACATGGATGGATCTTGAGACTGTCATGCTGAATAAAATAAGTCAGAAAAAATCAAGAACCATATGATTTTACTCATCCTATATAATAAAGAATAATATGCAAAGTGACCATCATGCCCTTGCACAAGATGGTCGCCCCCATGTGGTCACAAGATGGCTTCCACAAGATGGCCAGCAGGGGAGGGTAGTTGTGGGCAATCAGGCCACCAGGGTAGGGCAGTTAGGGGTGACCAGGCCGGCAGGGGGGGACAATTAAGGGTGCCTGGACCTGCAGGGGAGGGCAATTAGAGGTGACCGGGCCTGCAAGGCAGGGAATTTGGGGGGATCTGGGCCTGCAGGGGAGGGCAGTTGAGGGACCTTGGTCTGCAGAAGAGGGCAGTTGGGAGGAACTGGACCTGCAGGGAAGGGCAGTTGTGGGCAACCGGGCTGGCAGGGGAGGGCAGTTGGGGGTAATCGGGCCAGCAGGGGGGCAGTTAGGCATAAATCAAGCTGATAGGGGAGTGGTTAGCGGTGATTAGATTGAAAGACAGAAGCAATTAAGGGGCAATCAGGCAGGTGAGCAGTTGGGAGCCAGCAGTCCTGAATTGTGAGAGAGATGTCCTTTCAGATTGGGCCTAAACTGGCAATCGAACATCCCCTAAGCGTTCCCAGATTGAAGAGGGTGCAGGCTGGGCTAAGGGACAACACCCCCTCCCCAGTGAATAAATTTTGTGCACCAGGCCTCTAGTGTGGGATATAAAACAGAAAGCAAACATACAAACAATATAAACAAACAAAACTCACAGGCATAGACAAAAGTATGGTGGTTACCAGAGGGATGGTGGTAAAAGGTAAATGAGGTCAACTATACAGTGAGGAAAGGAGACTAGACTTTGGGTGGTGAACATACAATATAATATACAGATAATATATTATAGAGATGT
Organism: Antrozous pallidus; assembly: GCA_027563665.1. NCBI lineage: Eukaryota > Metazoa > Chordata > Mammalia > Chiroptera > Vespertilionidae > Antrozous > Antrozous pallidus. The sequence continues at coordinate 111,947,328 of CM050508.1, read as the reverse complement.
ATACTTGAAACTTATATAATTTAACCAGTGTCACCCCAATAAATTTTATAAAATTAAAAACGTGATAATTAAGGTAAGTGAGGTCATTCTGTGGTCCCTAATTCAATATGACTGGTGCTCTTAAGAGAGAAGAGGAGATCAGGACATTGGCACAGTGGAAAAACCCTGTCAACACACAGGGAGAAAACACCATCCATACACTGAGGAAAGAGGCCTCAGAGGAAACAGCCTTGAGCTGGGACTTCTGGCATCCAGAAGTCAGAGGACTTATTTATGCCATCAGTGTGTGGCACTGTGTTATGGTAGCTCTACCAAAGTGATACAGGTAGAAAGCTCTCATGAAACAGAAAGGCAAATAGTTCCTAAACATAAAAAGTCAGACAGCAGTCACTATCACCTTGCGGCTCAAATCAATACTATATACAAAGTATGTGTGAGTAAATGCTAACATCTGCCAAACAAATCTGCGATTCATGAAGTGATGCATCACTACTGCTTTCACTGCCAGTTCCATTCAAGTCATTAGTGCACAGCTAAAGCATAGGGCTGATATCATATGCTAGGCCTTATTCTCAGACCACCATGTTTAAGGGTAAGGAAGGAGAGGTAGTACTCGATACCAATTGTTTATTGTTGTTGTTAATCATCACTGAGGATATTTTTTCATTGATTTTTTTTATTTTTATGTTTTATTATTATTTTTTTTAGAGAGAGAGTGAAAGGGAGTGTGAGAAACACACAGAGAGAAACATCTATGTGATGGAGACACATGGATTGGTTGGCTTCTGCACCAGACCAGGGCTGGGGATCAAGCCTATGACTGAGGAAGTCTCTCTACAGAGTGGTTCTCAAAATGTGGTCTGATAACTTGTGGGTCCTCTGCAACCTTCTGCAAGGAGATCTGCGAGGTCAAAACTATCTACACTAATAAAAGAGAAATATGTAAATTGACTGTCACTTTGTGATGCCCACCAGCCAATTAGGAATGTATATGCAAATTAGTGGGACAAAGATGGTGGTGGCCAGAGCAAGCAGAAGGTTTGTCATATATAGCCTTTGTTATGTTGAGATACTTTCCTTCTATACCCATTTTATTGAATTTAAAAAAATGTATATTTTTTATTGTTGATAGTATTAGAGATGTCTCCCTTTTATCCCCATCCTCCCAGACCCTACCCACTCCCACACAGGTCTTAACCAGACTATTGCCTATGTCCATCGGCTACACATATCTATACTAATAAAAGGGTAATATGCTAATTAGACTGGGAGACCTTCCAGGAGACCTTCTGGAGTTCCTTCTGGACAAAGCCATGGTGGCAGGGCCGAGACAGAGGTGGTTAGGGGCAATCAGGCCAGGAGAGGAGGGCAGTTGGGAGTGAGCAGGCTGGCAGGGGGGACAGTTGGGGGTGAGCAGGCCAACAGACAGAATGGTTAGGGGTGATCAAGCAGGCATGCAGGTAAGCAGTTAGGAGCCAGCAGTCTTGGATTGGGAGGGAAATGTCTGTTTAGGCCCGATCCCTGTGGGACATCCCTCAAGGGATCCCAAATTGGAGAAGGTGCAGTGCGGGCTGAGGGACAGCCCGCCCCCCCCCCCCCCCATGAATTTTATGCACCGGGCCACTAGTAAGTATATAAGTTCTTTGGTTTATCTATCCTTATATTTCCAACTTCACATCAAGGTATGTCAGTCTGTTCCAAGACTCCATGCTTTGGGTCTTATTTTATTGGTCAATTCATCTTGTTCATTAGATTCCACAAATAAGTGAAATCATGTGATATTTGTCTTTCTCAGATTGGCTTATTTCACTTAAAATAATAATCTGCAGGTCCAACCATGCTCTCTCAAAGGATGAGCAATCCTTCTTTTTTGCAACTGTATAGTATTCTATTGTGTAAATGTACCACAGTTGTTTTATCCATTTGTCCACTAATGGACACTTGGGCGGTTTCCAGATGTTGGCTATTGTAAATAATGCTGTTATGAACATAGTATTGCATATATTCTTTCTGATTGGTGTCTCAGGATTCTTAGATGACATTCCCAAAAGTGGATCACTGGTACTGTTTTGCTCTTAATTCAGCAGGTTAATAAGTAGAGGACATTCTTTTGTTTTCCAGTAGATGGTGCTATAGGGCAAGTTTCTATTTACTTTACTGGTACCTCTGGGATCTCAGTGGGCAGTGTTGCCTTGGTCATGGAATATGCCCTGTATTCCCCAAAATGGTGGCATCCTCTCTGCGTCTGTGTTTCCTCTGTCTCGGGTTCTCTTCCTGTGGTGGGAATGTGGCATGTGATGAGGCTTCGGGTATGTATGTTTTCAGAGCTGCCTCCTTGTAACCAGAGACTTCCTGCTGCTCTGTGATATCCTGAGACCACTCTGTTTCCTTTACTGGTTCTACCCTGAGTGTTGGCTGAAGTGGGGGTGGGGTGTGAGTGAGACCACTTCTTGAGTCTGTGGCTTTCCTTTATTGCGAAGAATGGCTGCTGCTAGTCCACAGCAGCCACACCACTGTGCTGTGTATCTGCCTGTCACTAGCTATATCTGCTGTGGACTACTTAGGCCAGAATGTTTGTTCTGTTCCACCTACCCTTAGTTGCTGGGTAAGGGCTGCAGCCTAACTCCTACACCCCTACCATGTCAGCTTGTCAGCAATAGGCACTGGACTGAATCTGCAGACCTCATCTCTGTTTACCCCCATTCTGCCTCCTCTGCTTATTCTGATATGCTTACCTTCTGATGTCTGAATGCATGGATCTCTCAGATATGTTTGTTTGTTGAGCAGGGCATCCTTTTGGAACTGTTGTTATCTGAGTTGTAACTTAAGGGTGGAAGTAAAGTGGTCTTCTTGTTCTGCTATGGTGCCGATTTCACTCTTCACCATTTATTAAAAATACTCTGCTTTCTCTATTTAATTGCTTTTGCTTCTTTGTCAAATGACTCTATTTGCATGGGTCTATTTCTGGGCTCTCTATTATGTTCCATTATTCTAATTGTCTATTCTTTTGCCAATACTATACTGTCTTGATTACTATTGTATGTAGCTTCATAGGAAGCATTAAAGTTGAATACTGTCAGTCCTCTTATTTTGTTCTTTTCTTTTAATACTGCATTGGTTGTTTGGGTCTTATGTCTTTCCAAATAAACTTTAGAATCAATTTGTTGATATCCCTAAGTAAGCTGCTCTGATATTGATTGAAATTGCATTGAATATATAAATCCACTTGGGAAGAACTGACATTTTAACAATATTGAGTCTTCCTATCACTGCCCATAGAATTTCTCTTCATTTAGATTTTCTTTGATTTCTTTGTCAGAGTTTTGTAGGTTTTCTCATAAAGTTTGGATACATTTGTTGAATTTATAACTATTGTGTTATATTTTGTGTTAACATAAATGGTGTGTTAATCTAAAATTCTAATTGTTTGTCATTGTTTTAAAGGAAAACAGTCGACTTTTTGTGTATTAACCTTGTATCCTATAACCTTGTAAATTGTTTATTAGTTGCAGAAGTTTTTTGTGCATTATTTGGGATTGTCTATATCAGTGATGGACAACATTTTGAACTTGGTGTGTCAAAATTCGCCAAAAACCAAGCATAATTCAGGTGGTGTGTCACTTCCAGAAAAAAAAAACATATTTCGAGGTATTTATAGTTTAAATAACAAAAATGTATAATTGTAATATATAACTGTATTTAATAAACAAAAACTAATTATTTAACTTACCTGCTTAGTGACTTCTTTATTCATCTGTCAGTTGGTTTCTTTTGTTAGTCTTAATATTATTTAACTTGTATGGGGTGCCGTGAACTAAGATAAGTGAGGGGGAGGGGGAATTCTTTAAGTAACCTGCCTATTAGTGACTTTTTTATTGCTGAATTTCATTGGCTAAACTTTCAATTGAAGGTTGGTATTTTGTACACTTCAAGCCCAAGCAAGCGCTACTAACTTCATCTGTCAATCTATTTCTTTTGTTGGTTTTGATATTATTTAACGCTGAGAATAAGGTCTCACAAAAGTACATAGAGGGAAAAATTGTGAGTAAAGCCATTGCTATAGTTTTGGGGTGCTAAAAGTGTCTGGTAATTGGTTCCAGGCACTCCAAATTTCCTGTTTATAGTGGCACTCCTCTTGATTCTCCAAGGGGCACCTTTCCAGATTCTCAAACTTTGACCTCAAGTCGACAAATACCTAAGCCCAGATGCTGTCTTGAAATTCTGCAAGCTGCATCTCCAAATCATCAATTTGCATCCATTGGTAACCATTTAATTCCAAACTACTGTAGACTACTACATCAGGATACTTAATTATTTTTATGATCTGTCCTAGGCTTCTAAATTGACTAAATCTATCACTGAACTGGTCAAGTAACAAGTCTAAAACATGCTGGTACTTTATATGCAAGAGGTCCATTTAATTTTTTACAGCTGCACTGGCCTTCTCAAAATACTGTGTTAATCGAGAAAAATACTTATAAGTTTTAGTTTCTACATCTCGCTTGAAAATTTTAACTTTACTTTCAAAAGCTTTTATGTATCCTAACATAATGTCAATACTTCTGCCAAAACCTTGTAGCTTTAAATTCAGTTCATTAATATGAACAGAGAGATCTGTAAAAAATATCATCATTGAGCTAAGAAAAGTTTCCCAGATCCTTATCCTCAAGAAATACCTTAATTTCTTCAAAGCACTCCTCAAAGTGCTCAAGAACTTTGCCTCGGCTCAGCCATCTTTCATTATTGTACTTCAGCAGTCTTCTGTAGATGGAATCAACCTCCAGTAAAAGTGCAGAAAATTCTCGCTTGTGAAGATGGCGAGCAGCTATTAAATTAACTATTTTTGTAACAACTGACATTGAGTTGTTTAAGTTGGTGAATCCTGCTTTGGCACACATAACCTTCTGATGGATAATACAATGAAAAGTCACAATCGGATATCTAATAGCTTCCATAAACTATTAGACAAATCCAACTTTTTCCCCACCATGTTTGATGCCCCGTCTGTTGTCACTGACACAACTTTAGAGATAGCAATGCTTAGGTCACGGAATGTTTGTATAACAGTCTTACATGTTTTGCTTCCTGATGTACTTTTTGGCACCAATACAAACTTTATCAACTATTCTGTCATTGTGAGACCATCAGAATATCGACCAATAATGGCCAACTGAGCATGTGATATGACATCACTAGTTTCATCAAGAGAGAGCGAAAAATATTTACAATTACTTAAGTCTCTCTTTAATTGATGTTGAACATTTGTGTTCAGTCTCATAATTCAGTCTTTTATGATATTTCTACTGAGTGGTAACTCAGATATTCTCTTAATAATCACATCTTTATTCTGCATATCATGAAATAGAATTGGTGCACATCTTAGGAGAGTTTCTTTAATAAATTCTTTCTCGCTGAGTGCTTTTCAATGCTGAGCTATGGAGTGAGCAATGCTCATACTTGCAGATGTTAAATGTGTGGAGCTTTTTATCAATTTAAGGATGTAATTAGATTGGCTCTTATAAAGGTGTAGCTGCCTGGAAATGCATTCTTTCCTTTCATTTTCACTTTTGTTCAAGAGCTGGGAATCATTAGTTTTAAAATATCTATTTATATTCCAGGTTCTGCTTGCTACCATTTCAATATATAGAATGCAAATTGATCTGCCATTTTTTTTCTATAATGCCACACATCTCGGTCCATGTCTCTTGAAAGGGTTGGCTACTGCTACTACCACTTCCTTTACTTAACCTTGGTTTTTTGTTTTTTGGATTCTCCGTCAGGGGGCCAGTGACAGAAGATAGAATTATAGATAGCCTGTTAGCCCTGCAGGCTATTAGGGGTTAACTAGCCTAACTGACCACAAGATGGCACATGTAACTGTCTTTTAGGAAAGGGCAGGGTTAATAAGCAGAAATAGGGGTTAATAAGGATGCACAACAGTAATAGTGGTGAAATGGAGTCTGCACTATGCTGCAAAATCGCATTCCTTATATAAATTAAAATGGCTGCTGCTATTTCTATTGGCAGGAAACGGCACCCATAGCACAGGCCCTTGCCTCTCCCAGCCTTCCCCTCACTTATCTCAGTAATGATGGTCAATTAGAAATCCATGACACCCCAGAACAGTAGATTGGATGATAGCTGCTGTGGTTATGTGGTTGCTGGTAATGGTGATCACAGGGCCCCCAGAGATGAGTCCCCCATGGCATTCTGCTGCTCTTTGCTCTGCCGGCCAGAAGTGAGGTCAAAGATCCCCTAACGGACTAACTGGAAGTCCCAGAACTAGAGGCTCTGTGCCGGAGTTTTTTTATTTTGGCCTACAGACCTCCAGTACAAAGTGTCTACACTACACTACAGCAAATGTTTCTCTTGTTGTTGGAAGCTGCCCATTGTCTTCACTAGCAGAAAGGTGTATACAAGGAACCTGGAAGGCTGGTCAATCTTGAAGCTCTGAAAGGTCAAAGCCAATCATCCATTGTCTAGTTGAGACAACAGCAGCTAAAGCAACTTACATATTTTAGTTTTATATAAATTCTTGCTTAATGGCTATTATTAGAATTACCTGCCTAAAGGCTATGGGTCTTAATAAAAGGGACAGCAAGGCCAGAATGGAGTGGAGTCCTTTCCCTTGACTTGGGCTCCTGCCTAGCCCCCAATATTTCCAAATTAATATTTTCTAGTTTCTTTCATTTGTGTGTGGCCTCCTCCATAGCCTGAACCCTGAACCTGAACCCTGAACCATGGGGTACCTGGGGGAGGAAGGGGAGACTCAAAACTGGCAACCCAATGAGGGTACTCACAACTAGCACCCAATATGGGGCCTCTGGAGAGGATGATATTTTCGCTTAGAGTGAAGAAAGGAAGATTTCCCCAAAAAAGGGTGGGCAAGATTAAGAATTCACCAAAAAGATGGGGAAAAGATCACCATATAGGTGAGGAAAATTCACTGCATGCAAAGCCCATGATTAGCTGCAGAAGTCTCAATCTGTAAGGAGGATATGAACATTTTTCTCAGCCAGACTAATGGGATAGAATTAGGTTATCAAGTAAACTTTATTACAGGCTTTTAGTTTGCATCATTAAGGAATGTGGTTTCTTGTTCAAATTAAAATCTTAATTTGGAGGGAACCAAGATGGTGTGGCATAGGTAAACACCTATCTTGCTGCCCCACACAACAATTCCAAAACTACAACTTAACAACAAAACAAACATCACCCAGAATCACCGGAAAGCTGGCTGAGTGAAAATTCCACAAATAAAAGTAAAGATAGGACCTTGTGGCTGAGAGGAGCGGTGGAGCGCAGCTTTGAAGATTCGCACAGAGAGAGGTTTGGAGCAGTACGCATGTGAGCGGTGAAGGGCGGACGGCAGCAAACCCGGCTGGTTTTCTCCTACTGGGAGGGCAGAGGCGTCCCACTGCACTGATTCCCCAGTTGCAGGCGAGGTCCGAGGTCCGGGGAAAGCACACTAAAATCTGGGCATGGCCCAGGTCTGCTAGTTTGAGGAGAGTGCATGTAAACTTGAAACAGCAGTTTGCGCGTAAACTTGGGGACAGAACTGCTCAACCGTGCAGAGAGGATTCGTGACTTGCCCCCTCATTCGGGAGACCACCGGACTGCTTTCTTTTACAAGCCTGGGTGAGACTTTGGGTGTGCAGACTCATTTGGGGAGAGGCTGAATTGTCTGGCAATGGGTGGAGACCAGCAGCAGCTTTATCTTGGAGGTGCGTGCAGCCATTACCACCCAGCACAGAGACCCAGGTGCCGCATAGGGTGAAGCTGATGCTGCCTGCTCAGCCCAGAGACTCCGCCCAACCAACCTGAACACAGCTTACCTTCACAGCCAGTTGTCCTGGAGGTCAAACCCTCTTAGTGCTAACAACAATAATCTAAGCTTAACTTCAACAATACTGTGCAACCCATAAAGGGCTGCATCAAGAGTATCCACCTCAGGTAACTGGGGAGGTTGCGCCACTGTCCCTTAGAAGACATCTACCACACAAAGCTAATGGACCAACTCAGGAAAGCAGCCACAATGTAGAGAAATGGAAACAAATCAGGTGTGAAAGAAATGGAGGAAAAAAGACAACTAGACATAGAGTTCAAAACCACAGTAATAAGGTTTTTCAAGAGGCTCCTAGAAAAGCCCAATGAACTTAATGAGACCTACAAGGAAATGAAAAAGACCTATGAGGAAATGAATGAGACACTCAAGGATATGAAAAAGGACCAAGTAGAAATTATGCATACACTGACTGAAATGAAAAATATTACACAAAGTCCTAAAAGCAGTCCAGAGGACTGTAAGAACCAAGTCAAAGATTTGAAATACAAAGAATCAAAATCCACTCAGCCGGAAAAGCAAGAAACAAAAATAATCCAAAAAATTGAAGATAGTGTAAGGGCCCTCTGGGACAATCTCAAGCATACAAACATCCGAATTACAGGGGTGCCAGAAAAAGAGAGAGAGCAATATAATGAAAACTTACTTGAAGAAATAGTGTCCGAAAACTTCCCCCATCTGGTGAAAGAAATTGACTTAAAAGCCTAAGAAGTGCATAGAACCCCAAACTATAGGAATCCAAAGAGGACCACAGCAAGACACATCATAATTAAAATGCCAAGAGCAAAAGACAAAGAGAGAATATTAAAAGCAGCAAGAGAAAAACAGGTAGTTACCTATAAGGGAGCAGCCATATGATTGTCAGCAGATTTCTCAACAGAAACTATGGAGGCCAGACGGGAGTGACAAGAAATATTCAAAGTGATGAATAGCAAGAATCTACAACCAAGATTACTCTATCCAGCAAAGCTATCATTCAGAATTGAAGGTCAGATAAAGTGCTTCGCAGATAAGAAAAAGCTAAAGGAATTCATTACCACCAAACCAATATTATATGAAATGCTGAAAGATATTCTTTAAGAAGAGGAAGAAGAAAAAGGTAAAAATATAAATTATGAACAACAAATACACATCTATCAACAAATGAATCTAAAAATCAAGTGAATCAAGAATCTGACGAACAGGATAAACTGTTGAATATAACAGAATCATGGACATAGAGAGGGAATGGACTGACAATTCTTGGGGAGAAAAGGGGTGTGGGAAGTGCAGCAAGAGACTGAACAAAAATCATGTACTTATGGGAGAGGACAGTGTGGGGGAAGTGGGAGCAGAGGGTGGGATGGGTACTGGGTGGAAGGGAGCTACAAGGGAAAAAAAGGTGGGGGGAACAATGTAATTAATAGACTGAACAATAAAGAAAAAGATCTTTAAAATTTTAACACTTAAAAAAATAAAATCTTAATTTGTATTCTAAAATCTGTAATAAGAAATGAAACTCCACTGTTGAATCTGCCTCTGGTGCAGAGAAATTCAAAGATGGCAGGAGAGGGCAGAGCTATCCACTCTCCCATATTGAGATTACTTAAAGTTTTGTTTAAAAATTAGAGAAGAACTCACAAAGAAATTGAAAATTTTGCTAAATTGGGTGCTAGTCATTACTTCAGAAAGCAAAAAAAGAAAGAAAGAAAAAATTTAAGATTTGTCTTTTTCTATTAAGCATAAAAAGATATGCAGCCAGAACTTTACTGAAAATTTCCCCCAAAGCAAACAGGATGTGGGGAAAGGGAGACATGTGGCAATCCAATATGGAAGACCACTCTCCCAGTATGCTAATTTAAAGTCTCTTTTCTCACCATGATAAAGTTTTAAATCTACACCCTTTGTTAATGGAGGAAGGGGTAGTTACCTTTCCCCCAGCAGACAGGTAAATCAGTTCCCTCCAGCAGCCATCTTAAAGAAAGAATGTGGTAATTTGCATTTGAATACCTGCAAGTTTGCTTCTCCACTTCTCAAGGCAGAAAAAACCTGGTTGGTTTAAAGTTAATTATTGTATTTTTGAAATTTATTCTTTTTTAATATTTCAATATTTATTGTTCAGTTTATTAATACATTGTTCCTCTTTTTTTCTCCCTATAGCTTCCCTCCACCCGGTACCCACCCCCCCTCCGCCCTCACCCCCCCCCCCCCACTGTCCTCTCCCATAGGTGCATGAGTTTTGTCCAGTCTTTTGCAGCACCTCCCACACCCCTTTTCTCCCCAAGAATTGTCAGTCCATTCCCTCTCTATGTCCATGATTCTGTTATATTACCAGTTTATCCTGTTCATCAGATTCTTGATTCACTTGATTTTTAGATTCATTTGTTGATAGATGTGTATTTGTTGTTCATAATTTATATTTTTACCTTTTTCTTCTTCCTCTTCTTAAAGAATATCTTTCAGCATTTCATATAATATTGGTTTGGTGGTAATGAATTCCTTTAGCTTTTTCTTATCTGTGAAGCACTTTATCTGACCTTCAATTCTGAATGATAGCTTTGCTGGATAGAGTAATCTTGGTTGTAGATTCTTGCTATTCATCACTTTGAATATTTCTTGTCACTCCCGTCTGGCCTCCATAGTTTCTGTTGAGAAATCTGCTGACAATCATATGGCTGCTCCCTTATAGGTAACTACCTTTTTTTCTCTTGCTGCTTTTAATATTCTCTCTTTGTCTTTTGCTCTTGGCATTTTAATTATGATGTGTCTTGCTGTGGTCCTCTTTGGATTCCTATAGTTTGGGGTTCTATGCACTTCTTAGGCTTTTAAGTCAGTTTCTTTCACCAGATGGGGGAAGTTTTCGGACACTTATTTCTTCAAGTAAGTTTTCATTATCTTGCTCTCTCTCTTTTTCTGGCACCCTTATAATTCTGATGTTGGTATGCTTGAATATCTTCATTTTTTTGGATTCTTTTTGCTTCTTGCTTTTCTAGCTGAGTGGATTTTGCCTCTTTGTATTTCAAATATTTGACTTGGTTCTTGAGGTACTCTAGACTGCTTTTAGGTCTTCGTATAATATTTTTTATTTCTGTCAGTGTATGCTTAATTTCTAGTTGGTCCTTTTTCATATCTTTGAGGGTCTCATTCATATCCTTGTAGGTCTCATTCATTTCTTCATAGGTCTCATTCATTTCCTTGTATGTCTCATTAAGTTCATTGGCCTTTTCTAAGAGCCTCTTGAAAAACCTTATAACCGTGGTTTTGAACTCTATGTCCAGTCGTTTTTTTACCTCCATTTCTTTCACACTTGATTTGTTTCCATTTCTCTGCATTGTGGCTGCTTTCCTGAGTTGGTCAATTTGTGTGGTAGATGTCTTCTAAGGGACAGTGGCTCAGCCTTCCCAGTTACCTGAGGTGGATACTCTTGGTGCAGCCCTTTATGGGTTGCACAGTATTGTTGAAGTTAAGCTTAGATTATTGTTGTTAGCACTAGGAGGGTTTGATCTCCAGGCCAATTGGCTGTGAGGATCAACTGGGCTTAGGTTGGATGGGTGGTCTTCGGGCTGAGCAGGCAGCCTTAATTTCCATCAGATCTGCCCTATGCGGCACCTGGGTCTCTGTGCTGGGTGGTAATGGCTGCATGCACCTCTGAGAGAAAGCCGCCACCAAGCTCTACCTGCTGCCAGACAATTCAGCCTCTCCCCAAATGAGTCTGCACACCCAAAGTCTCATCCAGGGTTGTAAAACAATGCAGTCCGGTGATTTCCCAAACAAGGGAGCAAGTCATGAGTCCTCTCTGTGCGCTCGCATACCTCTGCTGTTCCCAAGGTTACGAGCCCTCTCCACAAGCTTGCAGACCTTTGCAGTGCCCGAGTTTCAGCGTGCTTCCTTAATGTCCAGTTTCATCCCGTATGAGTGTGGTTTCCCCAGATCTCGCCCAGAACTGGGGAATCAGTGCAGTGAGACGCCTTTGTCTTCCTCCCCATTGGAGAAACCAGCTGGGTTTGCATCCTCCCGCCCTCTCCACTTGTGTGCACAGGGCTCCAAACCTCTGACTCCAAGTGTATCTTCAATGCTGTCCTCCACCGCTCTTCTGAGTCACAGTGTCCTATCTTTACTTTTATTTGTGGAATTTTCACTCAGTCAGCTTTCTGGTGATTCTGGATGATGTTTGTTCTGTCATTAAGTTGTAGTTTTGAAATTGGTTTGTGGGGCAGCAAGATAGGTGTTTACCTATGTCACCATCTTGGTTCCTCTCTTGAAATTTATTCTTAAAAATATGTGTTATTAATCTAGGAACTGTTAAATATTTGACTTGCCAGCTCTAAAAGTTTAAAGATTCAAATTAAATTAAATTGGGAGAAATTATATAATTATGGTAATTAAATGCCTAAAGTGCAAACATTTATCTTTGAAAAAATGTTGTTTTCTCTGGTAATTAGGAATTCAATGTATGTTACTTATTGGTATAATTAAATAAGAAAGATTAATTCTATGATCACATCAAAAATTTTAAATGAAAAACCAGTTTAAAATTTAATTGATATCTTAAGATAATCATAAAAACTAATATAATCTTTAAATCATATATAGATATTTGTTTGATGGTTTTTTCATGTTAAAATTTTAAGACTTTAACCAGGATATGATTCTTGGAGAGCTCCAAGGGCACCTGGAGTAATTAAAAAAAATTTGTACTCTCTTCTTAAAGGAAATATTTTTGAAAATCAAACCAATCTAATACACCTGAAATTGCATGGAAAGCTGTATCAAATAAAAATTAATAACATATACATACTAGAGGCTGGTGTATGAAATTCATGCACAGGGGGGCAGGGGTCCCTCAGTCTGGCCTGTGTCCTCTTGCAGTCTGGGACTTCTCATTCCTTATTGCCTGCCTGGTCACTGCTCCTTACTGCTCAGCTTGCTGCTCCTTAGAGCTGCCACAGAGTTGGGAGAGGCTCCCACCAACACCTCTGCACTCACCAGTCATAAGCCTGGCTTCTGGCTGAACAGTCCTCCAGCTGTGGGAGCACACTGACCACCAAGAGGCAGCTCTTGTGTTGAGTGTCTGCCCCCTGGTGGTCATGCATGTCATAGCAACCAGTCATTCTGATCTTTCTGTGGTAACTGTCCCTGAGCTTTTATTATATAGACTAGTGGCCCAGTGTACAAAATTCATGCATGGGGGGGGTGGTCCCTCAGCCCAACCTGCCCCCTCTCATATACTGAGAGCCCTTAGCGAGTGTCCAACTGATAGCTCACCCACAGCCTCCCCAAGGTCTAAAGCCTCTGACGGGGCTTTAGGCCTTGGGCACTCAGCCATCTCCCTGCTCGGCTCAGCTCCAGCTGCCTATGACCACCCAGCCCCAGGGGCTGGGTGCTCACCTCTGCTCCAGTGCCCCGGCTGCTTGCCCCGCCCCCCTGGCCGCCTGGTGCGCTCACTGCCTCTCGCTCCCCGGCGCCCCCAAGCTCAGGCGGTGGTGCTCCTGTTCTTGCCCCATCCCGTCCCGCCCCGCACCCCAGCCACCTCCAAGCTCGGGTGGCTAGGGTGCCGCAGTGTTTCTGTGCTTGCCCCACTCTGCATGCCAGCCGCCCCCAAGCTCGGGCAACCAGGACGCTGTGATGCTCCTGTGGTCGCCCCATTTCGTGCTCTGGCCCTCTCCAAGCTCAGGCAGCTAGGGCACTGTGTTGCTCGCTGCCGCTACTGTTTTGTCTCCACCCGCAAAGCCCAGGTCTCCTGTCCCTTGGCCCTGCCCATCAGCCCCTCCCCTTGTTCCTGATTGGCTGGTAGTATAGCCAATCAGGAGCAAGGTCCAGTCACATTTGCATGTTACTGTTTTATTAGATAGGATATTTTAAATGTTATAAAGATTTTGGCCTCTAAGGAGGGCAAAATGTTTCTTAAAATCCAACAGGGAAAAGTTAAAATAATAAGCCCATAGCTGCCTGCATTTTTATTTTTTAAAAAATTTTTAGATATATTTTATTGATTTTTTATAGAGAGGAAGGGAGAGGGATAGAAAGTCAGAAACATCATGAGAGAAAAACATCGATTAGCTGTCTCTTGCAAAGCCGCTACTGGAGACGTGCCCGCAATCAAGGTACATGCCCTTGACCAGAATTGAACCTGGGACCGTTCAGTCTGCAAGTCGACGCTCTATCCACTGAGCTAAACTGGTTTTGGCACCACCTGCATTTTCAATTAGGCTGAAGGTGGGGACCCCTTTGTGCTTTGTGAATCAGATGTAAACATTTGCTAAATTTGCTTTTTAATTAAAGATGCCTACTTAAATTATAAACAATTTCATTCTAATTAAGCCACCAGAAACAGCTAGTGAAATTTCTGTTTGTCTGCAGTGTAGTTTTGGCTTTAACAGTTTAGACAGTCACCATTTTTGGGCTGCTTGATTTGGCAGCATGGCTTACTGCTCCCCTGGGGGCCACCATCTTGAAATAGCAAAGGCCCACTCCTCCCTCTGAATAAGCCAATGTCTTTGTAAGCAATTTGATTAAGTATTCTAAGAGAGTTACTGAAGACCTCCCAAAATCCCTCTGTATATGCTAATTAGTCAAAGGGGATACTTTTTAAAAATAAAATTCTAGCTTAATAAAAAGGAGAAATTTGAAAAATTTGAAATGTCTTTCACTGATATTTACCGAGTAAACTAAGATGGTTGTCAGAGTATTAAATCTGATAGTAAAATAGTAGTCAAGTTTACTGTAATGAGATTTCTTGTGACATGACTATTTGGATGTATGCGCTAATATTAAGCAGCAGCTCTGTAGTTTGCTTAGTAAAAAGAAAGACAAATATTCTTTTTTTTAAAATTATTTTTTATTGATTTTTTGCAGTATAATAGTAGTACATGTTTTCCTTTCCCCCTCCCCCTTATCCTCCCCCCAGCCTCCCCCACCCCCCAGCACATATCCCCAGCTTCCCCCCTCCCCGCCCCAGTGTCTTTCATTCATTGGTTATGTTCATATGCATGCATACAAGTCCTTCAGTTGATCTCCCCCCGCATCTGCCTCCCATCCACCCAAGCCTCCCCCTGTAGCTTGACAGCCTGTTCAAGGCCATCCTGCCTCTATATCAATCACTCACCCCTGTTTCTTTTCTTCAAAAATAGCTTGCCTCTGCATACTAGAAATAAATGTATAAGAACAAAAAGTGTTTCAGTCTCGGTTTCAATGTCCAACTTTTCTAAGTCCCAGTTTCAGTGTCAAATAAGTCATTATGTGTATAAGTCAGCAATGGTATCCAGATGGTGGACATATCGTGTCAATGCATGATCCATCCTCTCTGGTTTGGTCCTGGGCTACCTGCAGACATGCACAGCTGCTGACTGCTAGCATGGCAAGGTGTCGTCAGTGTCCCCCATCTCTGGACCGTCCTCGTGACTGGAACAGATCCATCAGTTCCTCACAGTCGCAGGAACCCACATGGTCTTGGAGTTGTTCTCTGAAAACACACAAACACATTCTCCACCAAAAGTTAACAAAGGGATCCTCTCTGCAAAATAGACTTGGGATTCTTTTTAATTTTTGCCTAAATGATTTTCCTTTGGCTTATTTTGACACCATGTGTGTTTTTTCATGGGTGTCCTGCTATTGTTTTTACAAATGGAATTTACTTTACTGGAGTAAGAATTTTCTAGATGTATTTTACTTACTCGATATTTGTTTTTTTGTCCCTTACATGATATTACCCCGCTGTCCCCTCCCCTTTTTTGATTAATGGGGACTTTTGGAAATTTTCTATTGCAGTCTTGATAATTTTAAATTTTAATTTTTGCACACAAAGTGACTGCTTTAGGTTCTTTGGATGTTAGGCAAATTTACAGTGAGATGAACTACTAATAGATTTTTCAGTTAATGTTTTAGGAAAAGCTTTTTGTCCAGTACACTATAATTTTCTTGAGTATTCTCGTATTTCACTTGGCCAATTTAAATTAATCTGAAAACTTGATTACTATTTTCCTGTCAATTTTAATACTCAAGCAGAAATCTTAGTTTACCCTGTGAATACTAGTGGAAAGGAATATTTGCAATTTTGAGTAGGTCCCGAGCATTCCTGGTAATAGACTGAATTTAGATATACAGCAGTTATTGCTGGCCGAGTCTCTGTCTGCCGCCTGGGTCCCCGTATGAGTTGTGTGTGGGAGGCGAAGCAGCCGTGGGGGTAGGAGACCTCCCTTAGGAGGGTTGAGAATTCAAACCCCTGCAAGGTTTGTGGATGAGGGTCTGTGCCCCACCTCTGTTGACCTTTAGGTTCTCTCCTGTTGGTCCCTCTGCGACTGTGCCTGTCTTAGGTTGTTCCTTCCCTGAGGAATCTTACCCGTCTCTGGCTAACCAGCCATCCTCCGGGGCCAAACAGGGTGATGTGAGGTTCAGTTCTGTCTCCTTTGTAGTCTATGCCCCCCTATGGCCTCCACGTCCAGTACCTGCCTTGGGGTCCCCTCGCCTGCTGGCGGGGTCCTGGTACTGATCACATATCTCGGGGGACCCAGGTTTCTTCTCCAGAGAGGGCCCAGCTCACACCATTGGTCGAGATACAGATCCATGGTGCCAGCTGCCCAAAGGCTTCAGCCACAGCTGGAACTGAAAACTCTGTCATCAGCTGTGTGTATTTGGATAGTAACCAGAAGGTCCCTCTTGGCAGAAAGGGCAAGAAGGGCCATTATAGAATGCTCGGATGCCTTCCCAGTGCCTTAATTCCTTCTGAAAGGGATTAATTTCTTTCCTATCCTTTTTTTAAGTTGCTGCCCAACATTCAAAGAATTAGTTTGTAAGTTTATTTGGGATAATTGTATAATATGCTGTTGTCAAATATCAAATATTATAATGACATTGTAGAATAATATCATGTAAGGGTATTATGGTGTCATGGGAGGTTAAGCAGGGCCTAGCCTAAGGACTGGTCTCCATAGGATATGACAAGCTCTAGGCCATGTCAATTCAATGTCAGACTAGCTGCCATTTTTTTATAATTTTATATAAACTTTGTCAGGGATGTAAAAACACAAATCACTTACCTCAGTTCAAGAGTTCAAGTATATTGACTTTTCCACTTACTCTCACCACCTGCCACTTAACCTGAGGTTTGACATTCTGATGGACTTTTCTCAGTCTCTGGATCCATTCTTGTTCATCAGTCTATGTCATTGATTGTGTTCCTCAAATGAGTGAGATCATGTGATATTTGTCTTTCTCTGCCTGGCTAATTTCACTTAGCATAATGCTCTCCAAATCCATCCATGTTGTTACAAATGGTAGGAGCTCCTTCTTTTTTTCCGCGGCGTAGTATTCCATTGTGTAAATGTACCATAGTTTTTTAATCCACTCATCTGTTGATGGGCACTTCGGCTGTTTCCAAATCTTAGCTATGGTAAATTGTGCTGCTATGAACATAGGGGTACATATATCCTTTCTAATTCGCCTTTCTAATTTCTTGGGGTATATTCCTAGAAGTGGGATCACTGGGTCGAATGGGAGCTCCATTTTTAGTTTTTTGAGGAATCTCCATACTGTTCTCCACAGTGGCTGTACTAGTCTACAATCCCACCAGCAGTGCACAAGAGTTCCTTTTTCTCCGCATCCTCGCCAGCACTTGTCGTTTGTTGATGTGTTGATGTAAGCCATTCTGATAGGTGTGAGATGGTACCGCATAGTCGTTTTGATTTGCATCTCTCGGATAATTAGTGACTTTGAGCAAGTTTTCATGTGTCTCTGGGCCTTCCTTTTGTCTTCTTTCGTGAAGATTCTATTTAGGTCTGTTGCCCATTTTTTTATTGGATCATTTGTCCTCCTTTTATTGAGTTGGGTGAGTTGCCTGTAGATGCTTGAGATTAAACCTTTATCACTAATAACATTTGCAAATATGTTCTCCCATACAGTGGGTTTTCTTGTTGTTTTGTTGATGGTTTCTTTAGCTGTGCAAAAGCTTTTGATTTTGATGTAGTCCCATTTGTTTATTTTCTCTTTAGCTTCCATTGCCCTCGGAGCGGTATCATCAAAGAAGTTCTTTTGGCATATGTCTGAGATTTTTCTTCCTGTAGATTCCTCTAATATTTTTATGGTTTCCTGTCTTACGTTTAAGTCCTGAATCCATTTTGAGTTTATTTTTGTGTATGGTGTAAGTTGGTGCTTTAGTTTCATTTTTTTACATGTATCTGTCCAATTTTCCCAACACCATTTATTGAAGAGCCTGTCTTGACTCCATTTTATGTTCCTGACTCCTTTGTCAAATATTAATTGAGCATAGTGGATTGGGTTGATATCCGGATTCTCTATTCTATTCCATTGATCTATATGCCTGTTCTTGTGCCAGTACCAGGCTGTTTTAAGAACAGTAGCCTTGTAATACAGCTTGAAATCTGGTATGGAAATCCCACCGACTTTGTGCTTCTTTCTCAGGATTGCTGTGGCTATTCGGGGCCTTTTTTTGTTCCAGATGAATTTTTGTAGAGTTCTTTCTAGGTCTGTGAAATATGCCATTGGTATTTTAATGGGGAGTGCATTAAATTTATAGATTGCTTTGGGTAGTATGGACATTTTAATTATGTTGATTCTCCCAATCCATGAACATGGAATGTTCTTCCACCTGTTTACATCTTCCTCTATCTCTTTTTTCAGTGTCCTGTAGTTTTCCACAAATAGATCTTTTACCTCCTTAGTTAAGTTTATTCCTAGGTATCTCAATTTTTTTGTTGTGATGGTAAATGGGATTGCTTTTTTAGTCTCTCTTTCTGTAAGTTCACTATTAGTGTATAGAAATGCCATAGATTTCTTGGCATTAATTTTGTAGCCTGCTACATTGCTGAACTCATTTATTAAGTCTACTAACTTTTTATGGAGTCTTTCGGGTTTTTTATGTACAATATCATGTCATCTGCAAATAAGGATAGCTTAACTTCTTCTTTTCCAATTTGGATGCCTTTTATTTCTTCTTCTTGTCTAATTGCAATGGCTAATACTTCCAGTACTATGTTGAACAGGAGTGGTGAGAGTGGGCAACCCTGTCTTGTTCCTGTTCTTAGGGGAAATGGTTGTAGTTTTTGCCCATTGAGTATGATGTATGCTGTGGGTTTATCATATATGGCTTTTATTATGTTGAGGTATGATCCTTCTATTCCTACCTTATTGAGAGTTTTTATTAAGAAAGGATGTTGGATTTTGTCAAATGCTTTTTCTGCATCAATTGATATGACTATGTGATTTTTATCTCTCAATTTGTTTATGTGATGTATCACATTTATTGATTTGCGGATATTGTACCATCCTTGCATTCCTGGGATAAATCCTACTTGGTCGTGGTGTATGATCTTTCTGATGTACTGCTTGATACGATTTGCTAGAATTTTATTGAGGATTTTGGCATCTATATTCATGAGGGATATTGGCCTGTAATTCTCTTTCATTGTGTCATCTTTATCTGGTTTTGGTATTAGGGTGATGCTAGCTTCATAGAAGGAGTTTGGAAGTTTTCCATCCTCTTGAATTTTCTGGAATAGTCTGAGGAGTATAGGTTTTAGTTCTTCCTTGAATGTTCGGTAAAACTCCCCTGTGAAGCCGTCTGGCCCTGGGCTTTTGTTTGCTGGAAGCTTTATGATGACTGCTTCAATTTCTTCCACAGTTATTGGTCTATTGAGTTGTTTAGATTCTTCTGATTGAGTTTTGGGAGGTTATATTTTTCCAGAAATATATCCATTTCCTCCAGGTTGTCCAGTTTGTTGGAGTAGAGTTGTTCATAGTATTTTTTAACAATCCTTTGTATTTCAATGGGGTCTGTTGTTATTTCACCTCTTTCATTTCTGATTTTATTTATTAGGGTCCTCTCTCTTTGCTTCTTGGTGAGTCTGGCTAGAGGTTCATCAATCTTGTTTATCCTTTCAAAGAACCAGCTCTTGGTTTCGTTGATCTTCTGTATTGTTTCTTTGGTCTCTATGTCATTTATTTCTGCTCTGATCTTTACTATTTCCTTCCTTCTGTTTACACTGGGCTTTTCTTGTTGCTTTCTTTCTAACTCTTTGAGTTGTTGGGTTAGATAATTTATTGCCGCTGTTCCTAGTTTTTTGCAGTAGGATTGTAGAGCTATGAACTTCCCTCTCAGAACTGCTTTCACTGTGTCCCATAGATTTTGGATTGTTGTGCTATCATTGTCATTTGTTTCCATGATGTTTTCTATCTCTTCCTTAATCTCTCTAGTAACCCAGTCATAGTTTAATAGCATGCTGTTTAGTCTCCATGTGTTCGATTTCTTTGGATTGTTTCTATTGAGGTTGATTTCCAGCTTTATGCCACTGTGATCTGAGAATATACTTGATATGATTTCTATCTTCTTGAATTTGGAGAGACTTTGCCTATGACCTAATACATGGTCTATCTTTGAGAATGACCCATGGGCACTTGAAAAGAATGTATATTCTGTGGCTTTGGGGTGAAATGATCTGAAGATGTCAATTAATTCCATCTGGTCCAGTGAGTCATTGAGAATTGCTGTTTCTTTACTGATTTTTTGTTTAGAGGATCTGTCCAATGGTGATAATGGGGTATTAAAGTCTCCTACTATGATTGTATTGCTGTCTATCTCTCCCTTGATGTCCTCTAGGAGTTTTTGTATATATTTGGGTGCTCCTGTATTGGGTGCGTATATGTTTACAAGAGTTATTTCTTCTTGTTGAATTGCTCCCTTTAGTATTATGAAGTGGCCTTCTTTATCTCTTGTTATGTCCTTCACTTTGAGATCTAATTTGTCAGATATAAGTATGGCCACCCCAGCTTTTTTTTCATTTCCATTCGCCTGAATGACTTTTTTCCAACCTTTCATCCTCAGTCTGTGTGCGTCTTTTTTTCGGAGGTGGGTTTCTTGTAGACAGCAGATACATGGGTTGTGTTTTCTTATCCAGTCTATTACCCTATGTCTTTTGATTGGAGCATTTAACCCGTTTACCTTTAAAGTTATTATTGATAGGTGCTTATATGTTGCCATTTTTGTTCTTTGCCCCTGTGATCCTTCTTCGCTTCCTATTTCTTTTTACAGCAGATCCTTTAGCATTTCTTGCATTGCTGGTTTGGTGGTGACGAATTCCCTTAGTCCTTTTTTATCTGTGAAGCTCCTGATTTGACCTTCAATTTTGATTGATAGCCTTGCTGGGTACAGTATTCTAGGATTCAGACCCTTCCTTTGCATGACTTTGTAGATTTCATTCCACTGCCTTCTGGCCTGATAGGTTTCTGTTGAGAGATCACTTGTTAGTCTGATGGGTGTTCCTTTGTAGGTGACTTTTTGTCTCTCTCTGGCAGCTTTTAAGATTCTTACTTTGTCATTGGTGTTTGCCAATTTAATTATAATGTGCCTTGGCGTAGGTCTTTTGGGGTTTATTTTGCTTGGGACTCTGTGAGCTTCTTGGATTTGTGTGGGTTTTTCCTTTCCTATACCAGGAAAGTTTTCTGTCATTATTTCTTCCAACAGGTTTTCTATTCCTTGCTCAGTTTCCTGTCCTTCTGGAAGCCCAATTATACGGATGTTGTTTTGTTTCATGTTGTCCCAAAGTTCTCTTAGGCTCTCCTCCTGCTTTTTAATTTTTTTTTCTAGTAGCTGCTCTACTTGGTTATTTTTTCCTACCTGGTCTTCTAGCTCACTGATGCGATCCTCTGCTTCTTCTAGTCTACTCTTAATACTTTCTATTGAGTTCTTTACTTCAGCAATGTCACTTTTCATTTCTTCTTGGCTCCTCTTCATTTCTTCCTGGCTCTTCATCATTTCTTCCTGGGTCTTCCTCATTTCCTCTTGGTTCTTACTCATATTATCAAATTTATCTTCCATTCTTTTCAGCCACCTTATGACCATTTCTCTGAATTCTTTCTCTGACAGGTTGTTAACTTCCATTTCGTTTACCTCCTTTTCTGGTGAGCCTTGCTTTCTTTCATATGTGGGCTATTTCTTTGTCTTCCCATGGTCTCTCTTCTCTGTGTATGTGGTTATGTAGTTCTCACTCTCCTGCATTGATTTAAAGGCACAAAATACAACACAACCCGGTGCAACGCACCAGGCACTGAACCGGAATGTAGTCAAAGTAATTGTAATTCCAAATAAAGGTGACCGCCAGAGAAAGGCAAATTCGGTGATAGGTGGGAAAAAAGAAAGAGAACCTCCCCCAGACTCACACAGACACTCA
Source organism: Antrozous pallidus (assembly GCA_027563665.1). Lineage (NCBI taxonomy): Eukaryota > Metazoa > Chordata > Mammalia > Chiroptera > Vespertilionidae > Antrozous > Antrozous pallidus. Next base: position 111,925,326 of record CM050508.1, on the reverse strand, counting down.
CACACCCACACTCACACAAAAAAGAAAGAGACCCCCCCACACACATACACTCACAAAAAGAAAGACAGGAATGCCAGAATGATAATGGGAAAAGGGGGAGAAGAAAAAAAAGAAATAAAAGGAGTAAATTATAAATGTGGGGTGAAAACTCCTATAGGACAGCCCTTAATCCGAACCAAACCTGCAACAAGTACTTGGAGATTGATACAAATTACACACAACTACTAATATCAAGAGAGGTGAGGGAACACAGAAGCAAAAATCTATCTCAAAAACAATGCAGATGAGGACAACAAAACAAGAAACAACACCAAAAATAAAAATAACCCCCCCTACAAGACAAACCAAAATAACAGAATGAGCAAATCAATCTCATAAACCTGCTTAAAAAATCAATATAATCAACAGTCAAGTAAACAACAACAACAGGACAGGGATAAAAATGCTTTAAGATAGTGAAGTCAGAGAAGCTAGAGCTATATATGCACTTGGATTAGGTGGTTAGAGATTAGATATATCAGTGGGGTGAAATTTTAACAGGGGGTAAGGCTAAAGAATTAGGTAAATCTAAAGCGGGAAAAGTGTAAGGGAAACAAGGCACTAAATAGGGAAAGGTTAGCCAGAGAGTGGTAGTATAAAGGTGAAGTTGAGGTAGAGTAAAAGATACTAAAGTGTAGATGAAAATAGACTGTATTCCCAAGGTCGAAGAGAAAATATAATCAATTCCCTGTCACATAAGAGTCAATTTGTGATTTGGCCCCTGGGTGGCAGTGTTTCTAGGTTGACTTCTGGGTCTATTGGTCCTCTTTATCCTGAACTAAACAATACTGCCTCTCTAATGGTGACTGCTGTTTTAGCAGCCAGAACCCTCCCAAAATCTTCCGGGCTTCCCCCCTCTGTCAGGTCCAAACCGATTGCGCTCCAGGGATCAACTCTGCCATCAGCTCCAAGGGCCCTCTCCCACGTTCACCAGCTTCAACAGCCACAGATTCTATTTCAGGTGCAGATCTCCAGGTTTTGAGTTCCAAGGTGCAGATCTCCCAGACTGCCAGCCCCCTCAGTTTCGTGCCCAAAGTACCCCCAGGGAAATCTGACCTTTCCAAGCTGGAGTTTAGCGCTCCCTGGGCTCTGCGCGCCTCCGCGCCACCTGGGCACCGGTGCTCCGGGAGCCCCAGCGGTGCAGCCGGTACCGCGCACGGCAGCTGTATGTTTTCCGGCTCCTCTCGTTCAAGATGTCGTGGTCCGCCTCCGTGCGCCTCCTCGCGCAGTTGGCTCAGGGAGAGAACCCAGCAGTACTGGGGCTGCTCAGGCTAGGGAGGCCAGCCCAGCAGTCCTCTATCTTCTCCTGGAGCACAGCTGTCCCCCTAGCCGCGGACAAATGCTCCCTGCGCGACTTTCAACTGCTCCCTCCCTCTGCCCAGTGAGCAGATTCAGATCGAATCCCTCCGTTCCGCAGCCATTTTCCTCTCCTCCTTCAAGACAAATATTCTTAAGTAAAACCCTTTGTAACCTAAAAGTTATTTTGAAAGGAAATGAAGAGAAGTTTTCTTCAAACACCTTAAGAGTTGTAATTGAAAGTCAATATATTTGGCCTCCTAAAGTAAATAATTTGTTTTTTTGCCTCCTTGAATATAGCTTAATCTAAAGTTACTCAAGGACTATTTGCAGTTAATGTTATTTACTGTCCATAACCAAGGAGAAGTAAAGTTAAATTAATAAAAAACAATATACCTTATTTCAGACTAATTTAAGTTGGCTAATTGTAATGAATGAATATACAAAGCTAAAAACTTAATTGTACTGGACAAAGGACTGTTCCTGAAGTATTAAGTAAAAACTTTTATTAATGTTCATCTCATAGTAAAATTGCCAAACATGCTATAAATCCAAACCAGTCATATTTTTGTGCAAAATTTAAAATGAAAAGTTATCAAGACTGCATTGTAAAAATTTCCAAAGCCTCCTAATATTTAAATAAAAAATGAGGTGATAGTGGAAAAACATGATATGTGGAGAAATATCCTGTAAGTAAATTACATCAAGAAAATTTTTACTTTGAAAATTAATTTTCATTTGTAAATGCTAATAGCAAGACACCCATGAAAACACACATGATGTCAAAATAAACCAAAGGAAAATTGTTTGGGGAAAAATGAAAAAAGATCCCAAGTCCAATTTATAGAAAAGATTCTTCTATTAACCTTTGGTTGAGAAAATGTTTGTATATTTTCAGAAAACAACTCCAAGATGGTGTTGATTCTTCCAACAATGGATCCCAGAGAGGAATTGACAAGACTACTCCAGCCATGAAGACAAGAAAAGAAAAAGTCCAGAAATGAAGACCCTGAAGACACCTTGCTATACTAGCAGTCAGCAGCTGTGTGTCACTGCAGGTTGCCCAGGACCAAACCAGAGAGGATTGGACCTGCATTGCCACCATTTGTCCACAATCCAGAACTAGAATATCATTGCTGACATGTACACATAAGGAATTATTGTACATTGAAATTGGGACTCAAAATTGTTGGACATTGAAATTGGGACTCAAAAAAACTGTTGGCCCAGAAAGAAACTTACTACAGACTGATTCATTTGCCTCTCAGCATCACCATTATTGCTTGTCTCATTTTGTTCTTATAAGTTTATTTCTAGTCTGCAGATGCAAGATTTTTTAAGGGAAAAAAAAACCCGGGGGAGATGTTGGAATCCATCTATTGCCTTCACTAGCGAAGAGGTGTGGACAAGGAACCAGGAAGGCTGGTCAACCCTGAAGCGCTGAAAGGTCAAAGCCAAGCACCCACTATTTAGTTGAGACAATGGTAGCTAAAGCAACTTCCACCTTTTAGTTTTATGTAAATTCTTGCTCATTGGCTGTCATTGGAATTACCTGTCTAAAGGATATGGGTGTATCCCATAGTCTTAATAAAAAGGACAGCAAGGTCATAGTAGAGAGGAGTCCTTCCTCTTGAGTTGGGCTCCTTCCTGGCCCCCAATATTTCCAAATTAATATTTTCTAGTCTCTTTCATTTGTGTGTAGCCTCCTCCAGAGCCCAAACCCTGAACCATGCGGGACGTGGGGCGGGGGGGGGGGGGGGCGGGGGGGGGCGGGGGGGGAGGCACTCGCAACTGGCAGCCCAATGTAGGGCACTCACAATCTGTCTTCTAGAGTGGGGACTTTTGATTACTGGACTAAGTCCTGTAGGATGCTGCTGAATTAATGGGACCCATAGTAGCCTCATAAACAATGTGGACCTCATCCCTCTGTCAGGAACTGAAAAGCAGGAGTAAAATCCCACCTGAACTCCATATTGCAGAATTCTGGGATATGTGCTTTGCTTCTAGCCCTAAAATAATGATGGGTAAACATCACAAAGTTACACATCTTTGCCAAGGTTGGACATGTGACTGAGGAGGAGAAAGTCAGCCTAGATATTGTTAATTCTAGGACGAGCAGATGAACACAATCCAGAACTAGAATATCATTGCTGACATGTACACATAAGGAATTATTGTACATTGAAATTGGGACTCAAAATTGTTGGACATTGAAATTGGGACTCAAAAAACTGTTGGCCCAGAAAGAAACTTACTACAGACTGATTCATTTGCCTCTCAGCATAACCATGGTCCATGCTGATTGGACCATGCTGGGTGTGCTCCCACTCTGACCTCAGTACTGCATGGTGCCTTCGTCCGTTTCCTAACTCTGGCAGGTGAAAGAGGCATCATGCTGTGCTTCAGTCACATTGGTTTGGAAAGATAGCTGGGTTACTTTGAAATTATCTTTGCTGGTTGTGTATCCTTGGAGGAGAATGCATCTGAGACTGGGATTGTATCAATTGGGCTGAACATTTAGATAGTGACATTTATAACAAACTATCAGATGAAGCCCACACTCATAGTTAGAGATCACCCTGAGTAACAAGGCTCTAAATTAAATCTAAAAAAAATTTGTCCTTTATTTTCTTTTTTGTTAAATCATTATTTCCCCCACTTACGTACCTGCTTTAGAGAGTATTCTAAATCAGTACATTAAGAATGTTTCCATTTTTATTGAAAGACTGTTTTGTATTCTATGGAATAGATTTTCTTTGCTATTTAACCAGTTTCCTGTTGATGGACATTTAGGTGGTTTCTCATCTTCATTCTCACTAGTCAGGTTGTGTGTGTTCACATGTGTGTTGCATGTATGTATGAAAAGAAGGATTATAGACAGAGAACACCAAGATGGCGGCATAGATAAACACCTATTGTTCTGCCCCACGCAACTATTTAAGAACTACAACATAACAGCAGAGCAGACAGCACCCAGAATCGCCAGAAAGCTGGCTGAGTGAAGACTCCACAAATAAGAGTGAAGGTGGGACACTGAGACTCAGAGGAGTGGCGGGAGCGCAGCCTTTCAGAATGAAACAGGTTAGGAGCCGTCCTGGTTGCGCGCGCAGGCTGGGGCTAGAGCAGCAACCCCGGCCGGATTTCACCAATGGGGAGGGTGGAGATGTCCCACTACACGGATTCCCCAGTGCCAGGCGAGGTCCGAGGTCCGGGGACGCACCCTAGAAGCGGGGCAGAGCAGAGGCTCCTAGTCTGTGAGAAACCCGGAGGCGGGGAGAAGAAGTTTCCGCGCAAGGGTCGCGCAAACAGGCGACTTGCCCCCTGAAAACTTGTCTCCTGGTTCCGGAAACCATCTATTTTACAACCCTGGGCTAGACTTTTGGTGTGCAGACACATTTGGGGAAAGGCAGAGTTGTCTGGCAAGGGGAAGAGACTAGCGGCTTTCTCTTGGAGGTGTCTGCAGCCACCCCCATCCAACAGAGACGCCCCCGCGCGCGCGCGCGCGAGCACTGCATAGGACGCAGCTGAGACTGAGGCTGCCTGCACAGCTCAGAGACTCCGCCCATCCAACCTGAACACAGTCTCCCTTCACAGCCAATTGGCCTGGAGGTCAAACCCTCTTAGGGCTAACAACAACAAGCTGGGTTTAAATTCAAAAATACTGAATACAACCCATAAAGGATTGCAGTAAGAGTACCCACCTCAGGTAACTGGGGAGGCTGAGCCACACTGTCCCTTTGAGGATATCTACCACATAAAGCAGCCACCATGCAGAGACATGGAAAGAAATCAGGTGTGAAAGAAATGGAGGAGAAAAGACAACAAGACATAGAGTTCAAAACCACGGTTATAAGGCTTTTCAAGAGGCTCCTAGAAAAGGCCGATGAACTTAATGAGAATTACCAGGAAATAAACAAGACCAACCAGGAAATGAATGAGAATTACAAGGAAATGAATGAGACCCTCAAGGAAATGAATGAGACCCTCAAGGAAATGAACAAGACCTCTGAGGATACGAACCAGACCCTCACGGATAAAAAAACGGACCAACTAGAAATCAAGCATACACAGACTGAAATAAAAAAATATTACACAAAGTCCTAAAAGCAGTCCAGAGGGCCACAAGAACCAAGTCAAAGATTTGAAATACAAAGAAGCAAAATCCACTCGGCTGGAAAAGCAAGAAACAAAAAGAATTCAGATAATTGAAGATAGTGTAAGGGGCCTCTGGGACAACCTCAAGCATGCCAACATCCGAATTATTGGGGTGCCAGAAAAAGAGAGAGAACAAGTTAATGAAAACCTACTTGAAGAAATAGTGACTGAAAACTTCCCCCACCTGGTGAAATAAACTGACTTAAAAGCCCAAGAAATACACAGAACCCCAAAATATAGGAATCTAAAGAGGACCACACCAAGACATATCATAATTAAAATGCCAAGAGCAAAAGATAAAGAGAGAATATTAAAAGCAGCAAGAGAAAAACAGTTGGTTACCTACAGGGGAGCACCCATACAATTGTCAGTGGATTTCTCAACAGAAACGATGCAGGCCAGACGCGAGTGGCTAGAAATATTCAAAATAATGAATAGCAAGAATCTACAACCAAGATTGCTCTATCCAGCAAAGCTATCATTCAGAATTGAAGATCAGATAAAGTGCTTCACAGATAAGAAAAAGCTAAAGGAGTTCATCACCACCAAACCAGAATTATATGAAATGCTGAAAGATATTCTTTAAGAAGAGGAAAAAGAAAAAGGTAAAAATATAAATTATGAACAACAAATACACATCTATCAACAAATGAACATAAAAATCAAGTGAATTGATAGGCTGATGAACAGGATAAACTGGTGAATATAACAGAAACATGGACATAGAGAGGGAATGGACTGACAATTCTTGGGGAGAAAAGGGTTGTGGGAAGTACAGCAAGAGACTGGACAAAAATCTTGCAACAATGGGAGAGGACATTGGGGAGGGGGATAGGTACAGGGTGGAGGGGAGATATAGGGGGATAAAAAAGGGGAAAGAATGTAATTAATAAACTGAACAATAAAGAAAAAAAAGAAGGATTATATGGGCAGACTTGTATACTGAAAATTATTATTATTTTAATTAGTGATGATACCAAAGATGACACTTTTTGACAACGTGTTTTTATTTTAGACTCAGATTGAGCTAGCAGTCACCTAAAACCCTGTCAGTTTTGCACGTGCTATTATTATCTACGCTATCTTTTTCATCTTGTTCTTGTGTAATTGTTTATCTGAAAGCTAAGTGTGGACTGATTTACACAGGCTGTTACATTCCGTTTGCTAGCTCCAGACTATCATTTACACCTGTCAAGATAATTTTGGTTATTCACTCTGTCATCTAATATTTTCCCCAACTCTTCTAGGTTTATGGTATCTTCACATCAGATAATCGTGCTATATTCATCCATCCATCCCTTCTATTTGCCCATCCATCCATCTATCTATCTATCCATCCATCCATATGTTGATGAGTGACTATACATTGAGTACTGTAGCATATGCTAGACACTTTTCTAAACTCTAGGGATTTATCGGTGAACAAAACCAAAGAAATCTCTGTTCTCTTGAAGCTTCCATTGAAATAGGGAAGACAGATACTAAGCAAAGATAAATAAGTTACATGTATGGTATGGTAACGATAAGTGTCAAGGAGAAAAATAAAGCAGGCAAGAGAGAGGAAGAGAGGGAGGGATGTTTTGCACTTTTAGATAGGCTGGCCACAGAAAAGGTGACATTTGAGCAGAGATAGGAAGGAAAATGTGGTGCAAAGGAATTTTTTTAAACCTTTTTCTAGAGACTTTTTTTGCAACTTGATGTTAATCCATTAACTGGCACTATTAGGCACAGCTGGCTAATCCATTGAAACTCTCTGTCACTTGAGTATCTGCTTGCATTCCCTTATTCGGTTTTTAAAGACATGTTGAGACCGATTAAATTCTGGACTTTCAGCATCCATGGGGCTTCCTTATCTCATCTTGTCACAATTTGACCAAGGGCCATGTGTTTGATGTGAAAGACTATTTTTTTCCCTTGTCAACTTGGAGTAGCTCTCAGTGATTAGCAAGAGCCATGATCCAGTGGAGATGGCTGCTGTGAGCAGAGGAGTGAGACAGGATGGCCCATGGGCCATTTCTACGCGGATGGGCCTCATCTATAAAGCACAAGTGAAAAGGCTAAATTCTCTTGACAATATTGTGAGAAATTAAACTTTTTCCTCAGTAAACTTTGGCAAATATAATTCTGAATAGCAAACTATGCCTTTGGCACCATCATTTCAGTCCAAACCCAAAGTCTGCCCATTTGAAGCCATCTCTCCACTCAGTTTCTTTGTGCACACACTTTTGCAGGGTTTGAGCTGTCAGAAGACGTAGGCCCTATGCTGTCAGGCAGCTCTGTCCGGGTGTACTGCTGTTATCTCTAAACTTACCTGCAGGCTGCAGTATTGCCATGGTTAATACCTTGTACCTACAAAAGGTGGAGTTTTCCAGTTGTACAAACAGGTTGAATGGAGGATTTAAACAGACACTGAATTCATATAGGAGACAAAGAAAGCATACAAGGTTAGTCATGTACTCCAAGAATAAAGGTAAATCCAAGTGCTTTCATTAGGGCTAAAAAATATCTATAACTAAGCTTACCTCCTGCCTTCTCTGGCCTCAATTTCTTTATCTGTAATATCAATTGACTAGACTAAATTATTTTTAAAGCTAGATCTCTAGCCCTAAAATTCAGGTTCTATGAATTCATTTAGTTAAGCAACCAGGGCAGCAATAATTTAGGAGCCTGGTTTCATAAATATTTAGTCTGATGAAAAAATGCTACTCATGAGGACAGTGGTTTTGCTAACAAGGAGAAGCTGAGATAGGACTGGAAACCAGCAGGATGTTGGGTGCCAGTTGGTAAGCTGTGGCCTGTGTGGTCAGGAGGGCACACCTGTGAATCCTGGAAATTGAACAAAGTGGCAACAACAAGCACAGCAGCAGGAACAGAAAACCCTCACCAGGTCTGTGCTGTGCAGCAAACTCTTTGACACACTGTCCCCCACACCCACTCCCACACACACATATCTCAACTCCTTCCTAACCCCAGGAGAAAATGTACAAGAAATGTGTCCTTTCTGGAGAGCAAATGTGGACAACTTGGTCAGCATGGTGCTTTGTTCTGCTTCTTAATGACTAATTGCCATGCTATGAAGAGTGTTATGCAACCCAGGCAGAGCTGGGCCTTCATGCCAGAACTGCTGGAAGTGTGTAATTTTCAGAAAGCTATGACTGAGGCCTTAATGTTGCGTAAGAAGCAATTACAGAATCCAGCCTAGGCTTGCTTCTTAATACAGGCTTTGGGCTCTTACCCCCAGTGGCTTTACATGCTTGTTAATGTTTAAACTGTGGAGTAGTAGTAGAACCTTCTGTAAACTCCAGTAGTGTTTACAGAGTTCAGTGTGGGGCTGGGTGCAACATAGGCAGGGGAGGAGCAGGGTAAAGGCTGAGGTCTCCTCTGTTTTTCTGAGAGGATTTTGTTCTTCTGCTGGCCCTTTGGTAGGTCTAAAATTTTCTTTTTTTCTATAGAAAAGTTAAAGAAAAAGACCTCTGAAAGTCAAGTTATAAAAACCTTCATCAAAAAATTCTCTGCAATAACCCATTATCTTTTAAAATAGACCTTAAATATGACTTTAATTTATAAAAATAAGTAAGAAGAAATTTCATGTAGTTTCTGGTCAGTTACTGGAACCTTAAGGGGAAGAGTAAAGCTAATTTATCTGGGAAAACCTCACATACACAAGTGACAGAGACGCTGTGCTTACAGCCTCAGACTTTGATCAGTGCTGCTCCCTCTCAGAACCCTGACGGGTTCCCTGCCCTTTGGAAAGAAAGCCTCTCGACCTCTGCATGTCTGTCTCCTCTCTCCAGAATGAGGGCATGTTCTCTGCCATCGGTGTACTTTTGTGGAGCTTATCACTGTGGGGTCTAGGCACAGAGACAAAAATATCAGCAAAATTCACATGTATGTCCTGTGGGAGGAGATGCTGTCTGACTTCCTGGGGCCCACTTGGCTCACACTGACTGCCCCAGGACTTTATTCTAAGTTGGTCTACAAAGACCCCAAAAAAGCATACACAAGTCTAGCATTATGGTACTTTCTTGTTCTCATTTATAGAAGATGTAACAAGGTAGTGTTTGAGAATTTGGTAAAATGGCTAAAGTTTTAAAATGTGCTAATATCGGTCTTCTCTCAAAGGTAAAAGAGCTCATCTGCTCAAAAGAATGAGAAATGGTTTCTTCTCTCCCTTCCCTGTCCACCTCTCCCATGCTCATTCCTGTTATGTCCTCCCTCTCTACTCCTTTTTTCTCTTTCTTTTTCACTGTTGTTTTCTTTCCTTTTTAGTAAACTATGCTTTGTTTAAGTTGTAAGGTAATGCACATTAATGGTAAAAAAATATTTATTTTCCAAATAAAATAAAAGTATACAAGGTGGGAGAATAAAATATTTTCTCTACACCCCATCTTTCCAGTCCCATCAGCTACCTAGAGGAACTCTACAATTTAAGCATTTCTTAAAATCTTCCTAGAAGTTTCCTGTGCATGTACAGGCATTCCTACACATGGATGTAACTATAAAGATATTTCATGTGAGTGGGGCCAGAGTCCATGTATTGCTCTGCAGCTGGCTTCCACTCATCACATAACAGACACTTTTCCACAGTAGCACAGAGACCCACCCATTCACTTCATAACTGCTTAGCAGTCTGTTGTGTGGTGGTACTCTAATTAATTTAACAATTCCTTAAATTGGAACAGAGTTTATCCAGTTTGAGGGACCACAAACAATGCAGCTACACATGTGCTATTACACATGCACATTTTACACAGTTGAGTGAGCACACCCTTAGGATAAATTCTTAGCAGCATAATTTCTGGGTCAAAGGGCATGTGCACTTTACATTTTAATAAATATTGCCAAATTGCTCTGCAAAACAACCCCATTAACAGTGTATAAACAGCCTATTTCCTTAAAACCTCATGAACTTCATGTTCTATCCAGCTTAAATCTTCGCTAATAGGCAACAAATGGCAAGTCATTATTGTTTTAATTCATATTTTAACTATCAAAAATTGAACATTTTCATATGTTTATAAACTATTTGCATTTCTTTTTGTGGAAACTATCTGGTTTTGACTACTATTCATTTCTATTTAGTTTTTAATTTAAAATTTTATTTATAAAATCTATTTTCTTTTAGTCATTAGTCTTTATTTATCAAATAGGAAGGTCACAGATGTATTCCCTGTTTGTCTACTTCTTAAGTTTACAATATTTGTGGAGTCAAATTTATCTTCTTTTCTTGGAGAGCATTGAATGCTTGTACCATGTCTAGATAAGCCCTGAATGTACAAAGAAGACCAAAAACTATTCTGTGCTTTCTTCTAGCACTCATATGGGTTTGCTTTATGTGTGTCAGTCTTTGTTATTTTATTTTATTTATTTTTAAAATATATTTTATTGAGCCGAGACTGGTTTGGCTCAGTGGATAGAGCATCGGACTGCAGACTGAAGGGTCCCGGGTTCGATTCCGGTCAAGGGCATGTACCTTGGCTGCGGGCACGTCCCCAGTGGGGGGTGTGCAAGAGGCGGCTGATGAATGTTTCTCTCTCATCGATGTTTCTGACTTTCTATCCCTCTCCCTTCCGCTCTGTAAAAAATAATAAAAAAAGATCTATTATAAAATATATTTTATTGATTTTTTTATAGAGAGGGATAGAGGGATAGAGAGTTAGAGACATCAGTGAGAGAGAAACATTGATCAGCTGCCTCCTGCACACCCCCTACTAAGGATGTGCCCACAACTAAGGAACATGTCCTTGACTGGAATCAAACCTGGGATCCTTCAGTCCACAGGCTGATGCTCTATCCACTGAACCAAACCAGTTAGGGCAATCTTTGTTATTTTAGACATTTACTTTGTTGTATGGAGTGAGGTAGGGACTCAGTTTGAGGAGATTCTATGGGCTCTATGTAGTTTTGTAAATTATCCTATCAGCTATAGCGACATGCTGCCATGTGAAGGCTTTGTGCTCCCTTGGAAATAAAATGATTCAGACGGGCTGTTTTTATTATTGTTGTTGTTGTTATTATTCTATACCTGAGGATATGTTTTTATATTTTAGAGAGGGAGGGAGGAACAAACAGGGAGAGAGAAGAGAGAGAGAGAGAGAGAGAGAGAGAGAGAGAGAGAGAGAGAGAGAGAAACATCAATTGGTTGCAGGCATTACCAATTGGGGATGGAACCAACTACCTAGGCTGGGAATTGAACTGCCTGGCAACCTTTTGGTGCATGGGACAATGCTCCAACCAACAGCTCTACTGGCCAAGGCTTTCTGAAGAGTCTGGGCAGAAATTTGCCTTTTTATCTTTTCTTTTTGTATAAAAGATTCTTCCCTTCTCCACTCAGGGGAATACTTGGCTGTACTTTGGAGGAAACTTCAGAGTAAAGTAGAAAATGGCAAGAAGATCAAGAGAAAACTGGAAAATTGAGAGATTCTGATGGAGAGAGAGAAATACAAATTTAAAGTGAGATTATTTGCCTGTGTTCATCAACCATGGGGCTAATAGAGCATGTTTCTACTTGAACAGTGTGAACAGTGAAGACAGAATCAGATGACTTCTGTTTACCTTCCTTCCTTTAGATCTGTTCATGAAGAAAAGAAGGCATACACAACTTTTTGTTACTCTCATTTTAACAGTATTTCTGGAGTGAATTTTCTTGTTTAACAGGTGAAAATTCTTAAAGGAAAGTAAAAAGATCTCATTCATTATATTCACCAGTTTTCAATGTTCCTCCCATAGTTCATAAATATGTGGGATATGTTTCCTTTGAAAACCAGTAAGTTAATTGCACAATCAGTAACATTAGAGGTTTATATTTCCTAGTATGAATGATATGGCATACATGTTGGCAAAGACTTACATGACTTTGATTTGCAACATAAATAAAATAATCCTAGGGGAGCTTGAAGATGGCAGCTGGCAGGACAGAAGTTAGGGAGAGGAAGTGAGTGAGTGAGGGGATGAAAGGAGAGTGTGTGGGTGTGTATGGTGTGTGAGTGAATGAGTAAGGAACAGTTAAAACCTTGTAGGAGCAGCAGGGGCTGGCAGATCAGGCCCTCTTGGACAAGGAGCGCACCGCTACAGGCACTCTCTGGACTGTGGGACTCCAGCACGGAGCCCACACCATTTTGAAGGGGAGAACAGCCCTTTTTAGGAACTCATCAGCACCACCAACCAGACAAGCCTTGGAACTGCTGCGCAACCCAGCAGCCACTCCAGGCAAAATCTCGCTGCTCGACCTGCAGATCTGGGACCTCCACCTCCAAAGGTACACTGCTCAGCAGCAGTAAGTGCAACCTCCCTCTCCCCAGCGGCAGAACGCCGGACAAAACATTCCCATGTTTCCAGTGCATGCAGGCAGCCAGGGAATGCTACTCTGTAGGTTGCACCCGGGAGCCACTGAAAGCCCCCAAGAGTGTGATTTTGTACAGACAAGGGCCCGTGGCCCTGCAGTAGAAATTCTGAATTCCCTCTTCCTGAATAACTGCCCGCAGACACCCCAGCTACACAACATCAGTGTCAGGCCCCCTCAGAGCACATCAGAGATCTGAGCCAGCAAAGGCATCTCGACATATGCACATCTACAACAGGCAGGCCCCCTGAGCCCTTTTATCCACAGCGTACTTGGAGGAGCAGCTGTAAGACTCTGCTGGGTGTGATTCTGCACAGATAAGGGTGTGCTGTCCCACAGTAGAAATTCTAAATTCTCTCTTCCTGAATAACTGCCCATGGACACCCCAGCTGTGTAACTTCAGTGCTAGGGCCCTACAGAGTGTGTCAGAACTCTACTCAGACAAAGGCACCCCCAAAGATGTGAATTTCCAACAGGCAGGCACCCTGATCCCGTCTACCCACAGGGCACTCATGAAAGCTACTGTGAGCTCTCCTTGGGTCTGATCTTGGACAAACAGGGGTGTATTCCCCCTTAGCAGTAGATATTCTGAATTCACTCATCCTGGATATCTGCTCACAGGCCCCTCAATTAGACAGCCACACTACCAGGGTCCTTCAGAGTGCTTCAGTGTGCCTCGCAGGCAAGTGTATTGTGGGTGACCCTGTGAGCTGCCACTGGGAGTGACCACCTACCCATCACAGCAGCAGCAGCAAAAGCTGAATCTTCCCACTCCACAACTACAGAACTCTGGACACCACAGTCACGCCTTTCCAGAGTGCAGATCCCCTGAGCTCCATCACCCCAGGAGACAGTTCCTGGGTGCCACTGTGAGTCCCTGCTGGTCATGTGTGATTTCAAATAAGGGTGCAAGACAGCAAAAATTGGGACACTCCCCTTGACGGCTGCTGACTTCTAGACACCACAGTTATGCTTCTCAAGCTCATAGGCCTACAACAAGACAACCCAAATAGGTCAAGTATGGAACTACACTAGATTAACAAGCCCAGGATAACTGATAGATTACACCAGTAGCACCATCCCCCAAAGAACCTGGGTAACAAAGCAATTGGATCTACAATTAGAACATGGAAACATGGGAAGACAAAAAAGCAGTCCCCAAAGGAAAGGAAAAAAGGAATCACCAGAAAGGGAGTTAAATGAAATTGAGGCTAGCAACATATCAGAGAAAGAATTCAGAGTAATGATTATAAGGATGCTTAAATAGCTGGATGACAAATACACACAACTCAATGAGAATTATAAGCTCATTGAGCTTAATGATAATGTTGCCAACATGAAAAGTAACCAAGAGGAGATTAAGAACGACATAGCTGAAATAAAGAACACAATGGAAGGCTTAAACAATAGACTAGAAGAGGCTGAGGACCACATCAGCAAATTAGAAGACAAGGTAGGAAAAAACACAATCACAGCAGCAACTGGAAAAAAGACTTAAAAAGCAAGAGGAGAACCTAAGGGAGCTTAAGGACAATGCAAAATGAAACAATATTAGAATAATAGGGGTACCAGAAAGAGAGAAATAGAAGCAAGGAATAGAAAACCTGTTTGAAGAAATAATGACAGAAAACTTCCCTGATATTGGCAAGAAAAAACCATGAAGCACACAGAGTCCCAAACCATGAAGCACACAGAGTCCAAGAAGCAGACAGAGTCCCAAACAAGATGAACCCTAAAAGACCGACACCAAGACCCATCATAATTAAATTGGTAAACACCAATGACAAAGTAAGAATTTTAAAGGCTGCCAGAGAAAGACAGAAAATTACCTACAAGAATTGTCCTATTAAAATATCAATGGATTTCTTAACAGAAACACTTCAGATCAAAAGGGAATGGAATAAAATTCACAAAGTGATGCAAAGCAAGTATCTGAACCCAAGAATACTATACCCAGCAAGGCTATCATTCAAAATTGAAGCTTCACAAACAAAAAGTGGCTAAGAGAGTTTGTAACTTCCAAGCCAGCAATGAAAGAATTGCTAAAGGTACTGCTGTAAAAAGAAGAAAGAGAAAGGAAAGAAGAAACACAGACATTAAGGTAAAATATGACAATAAACATGTCCTTGTCAAAATAATATTAAACATAAATGGATTAAATGCACCAGTCAAAACACATAGGTAGATGAATGAATAAGAAAACATGACCCATATATTTGCTGTCTGCAAGAGATGCACCTCAAAACAAAGAATTCACACAGACTGAGAGTAAAGGGATGGAAAAACATTTTTTCAGGCAAATAAAAATGAGAAAAAAGCCGGGTTGCTATATTTATATATGATAAAATAAACCTCAAAGTAAAGGCCATAACAAGAGTTAAGGAAGGCCACTACATAATACTAAAGGGAGTAATTCAACAAGAAGATATAATTCTGGTAAACATATATGCACCCAATACAGGAGCACCCAAATACATAAAACAACTTCTGGAAGATATCAAGGGAGAGATTAATAAAAATACAGTTAGTACCCCACTGACACCACTGGATAAATCAACTAAAAAATACCAGCAAAGAAACAGCAATCTTAAATGACACACTGGATCATATAGACTTAATTGACATCTTTAGAACATTTTACCCCAAAGTTACAGAATATACATTCTTTTCCAGTGCACACAGAACATTTTCAAGGATAAATCACATATTAAGATACAGGCAAAATCTCTTAAAATTCAAGAAGATAAAAATATATCAAGCATCTTCTCAGATCACAATGGCACAAAACTGGAATTCAACTACAATAAAAATAATCCTAAAAGTCAAACACTTGGAGACTAAATAGCATGCTATTAAACAATGATTGGGTTACCAGAGAGATCAATGAAGAAATAAAAAAACATCATGGCAACAAATGACAATGAAAACACAACAATCCAAAATCTATGGGACACAGCGAAAACAGTCTTGAGAGGGAAGTTCATAGCTCTACAAGCCTACTGCGAAAAACAAGAAACAATGGTAATAAATTGCCTAGCCCTAAACTCAAAGAGTTAGAAGGAGAGCAACGAGAAAAGCCCAATGTAAACAGAAGGAAGGAGATAATAAAGGTCAGAGCAGAGATAAATGACATAGAGACCAAAGAAACAATACAAAAGGTCAACAAAACCAAGAGTTGGTTCTTTGAAAGGATAAACAAGATTGATGAACCTCTTGTCAGGCTCACCAAGAAGCAAAGAGAGAGGACCCAAATAAACAAAATCAGAAATGAAAGAGGTAAATAACAACAGACTCCCCAAAAGAATTGTTTAAAATACTATGAACAACTCTATTCCAACAAACTGGACAACCTGAAGGAAATGGACATATTCCTGGAAAAATACAACCTTCTAAAACTCAATTAGGAAGACTAAAAATCTCAATAGGCCAATAACTATGGAAGAAATTGAAGCAGTCATTAAAAAGCTTCTTGCAAACAAAAGCTCAGGGCAAGATGGCTTCACATGGGAGTTTTACTAAACATTCGAGGAAGAAATAAAACTTATCCTCCTCAGACTATTCCAAAAAATTCAAGAGAAAGGAACACTTCCAAGCTCCTTCTGTGAAGCTAGCATCACCCTAATACAAAAACCAGATAAAGATAATGCAATGAAAGAAATTTGCATCATGAACATAGTTGCCAAAATCCTCAACAAAATTCTAGCAAATCAGATCCAGCAGTACATCAGAAAGATCATATACTGTGACCACCCAGGATTTATCCCAGGGATGCAAGGATGGTACAGTATCTGCAAATCAATAAATGTGATACATCATATAAAACAATTGAGAGATAAAAACCACATAGTCATATCAATTGATGCAGAAAAGCATTTGACAAAATCCAACATCCATTTGTCATAAAAAATCTCAGCAAGGTGGGAATAGAAAGATCATATCTCAACATAATAAAAGCCATATATGACAAAACCACAGTCAACATCATACTCAATGTGCAAAAACTAAAACCAATTCCCCTAAGAATAGGAAGAAGACAGAGATGCCTGATTTCACCATTCCTGTTCAACGTATTACTGGAAGTACTAGCCATTGCGATTAGACAAGAAGAAATAAAAGGCATCCAAAGAGAAAAAGAAGAAGTAAAACTGTACTTATTCGCAGATAACATGATACTGTACATAGAAAACACTAAAGACTTCACCAAAATTATTAGACTGAATAAATGAACTTGGCAATGTAGCAGGATACAAAGTTAATGCCAAGAAATCTATGGCATTTCTATACACCAACAGTGAACTTACAGAAAGAGAGACTAAGAAAACAATCCCATTTTCCATTGCACCAAAAAATTAAGATACCTAGGAATAAACTTAACTAAGGAGGTAAAAGACCTCTACTTAAAAAACCATTGAAAAAAGACATAGAGGAAGACATAAATAGATGGAAGAGCATATCGTGTTCATGGATTGACAAAATCAACATCATTAAATTGTGCATACTACCCAAAGCAATCTATAGATTCAATTCACTTCCCATTATAATACCAAGGCATATTTCACAGGCCTAGAAAGAACTCTCCAAAAATTCATCTAGAATAAAAAAAAGTTCTCAAATAGCCACAGCAATCTTGAGAAAGAAGCACAAAGTAGGTGGGATATCAACACTAGATTTGAAGCTGTACTACAAAGCCACTGTTCTCAAAACAGCCTGGTACTGGCACAAGAACAGACATATAGACCAATGGAATAGAATAGAGAACCCAGATATTGACCCAAATCACTATGCTCAATTAATATTTGACAAAGGAGGCATGAACATACAATTGAGTTAAGACAGATTCTTCAATAAATGGTGTTGGGAAAACTGGACAGATACATGCAAGAAAAAAGAAAAGAAAAGAAAAGAAAGAAGACCACTAACTTTCACCATACACAAAAATAAACTCAAAATGGATAAAGGACTTAAATATAAGATGGAATATCATAAAAAATGATAGATGAATTCACAGGCAGAGAAATGTCAGACATATGCTGAAGCAATTTCTTCACCATTACCACTGCTAGGGCAATGGAAACGAAAGTGAAAATAAACAAATGGGACTGCATCAAAATAAGAAACTTTACAGCACAAGAAACCATCAATAAAACAACAAGAAAGCCCACTGTATGGGAGAACATATTTGCAAATGTTATCACTGATAAAGGTTTAATCTCCAACATTTACAGGCAACTTATACAACTTAATAAAAGGAAGATAAATGATCCAAAAAAATGGACAACAAATCTAAATAGAATCTTTTCCACAGAAGACAGAAGGATGGCCAAGAGACATATGAAAACATACTCAAAGTCACTAATTATCTCAGAGATACAAATCAAAATGACAATGCAGTACCATCTCACACCTGTCAGAATGGCAATCATCAACAAATCAAGAAACGACAAGTGCTGGCAGGTATGCAGAGAAAAAGGAACCCTTGTGTGCTGCTGGTGGGAATGCAGACTGGTGCAGCCACTGTGGAGAACAGTATAAAGTTTCCTACAAAAACTAAAAATGGAACTTCCATTTGACCCAGTAATCCCACTTCTAGGAATACATCCTAAGAAACTAGAAACACCAATCAGAAAGGATATATGCAACCCTATGTTTATAGCAGCACAACTTACAATAGCTAAGATTTGGAAACAGCCTAAATGCCCATCAGTAGGTGAGTGGATGAGAAACCTACAGTACATCTACACAATGGAATACTATGCTGCTATAAAAAAGAAGGAATTCTTACCATTTGCTGCAGCCTGGATGGAACTGGAGAGCATTATGCTAAGTGAAATAAGCCAGTCAATGAAATAAAAATACCACATGATCTCACCCATTTATGGATAATAAAGAACATTATGAACCGATGAACAAAAAGATAGCTACAGAGGCAGTAAAGCATGAAACAGACTGTCAAACTACAGTGGGAAAGTTGGGGAGGTATGTGGGAGATAAGAAATCAACGGAAGGACTTGTATGCATGTATATAAGCATAACCAATGGATGCAAGACATTGGGGAGGTGAGGGCATGTAGGGGAATGGGGAGCGGGGTAATGGGAAGATCTGTACACATGTAATACCTTAATAAATAAAAAATAAAAAGATAAAAAATAATATAATCATGTAGATCAAATTCCAGGTAATTTAGTTAAAAGATAACGAAGAATTCTTTACCTCCAGGTGTCTACTTCAAGGTAAATTGTGTAATTTGTATAATAATTATAAGTCGATTGATGAAGATTTGATTTCATCATTAAAGGTTAAGGTGGTCTACCACTACTATTAATAATGATTACCATTTGTTTTGTGTAGAATACATATACAGTACTCAACAAATAGACGTGTGTGTGTGTGTGTGTGTGTGTGTGTGTGTGTGTGTTTTCTAACTCAATCTTAATGCTCTTTATGAGAACTATAGGACCAATTCCATTATGTACACTCTACAAATGAAGAAACAGAGGCTCAGATGGACTAAGTGCCTAGTACAAGATCATAAAATCATTGACTATAGTGTTGAAATTTAAACCAGGATTTCATACTATCCCTTACCTCAAAGAGATGTGCAAATACAGTGAGAGGGAGGACAATTTCCAGTGGAACTTTAATTCCACATCAGCTTAAGAAATCAAAATTGATGATGCTCTCTTTTCTTGCCCCTTTCTCGCCTTCATCAGATCTGCCATCTACTTGTTGCTGTGGAATCCTTACCTCTAAGGTCTCTAAGAGTCTCCATCTCTGCTCCCACTGATATTCCAACTGGTGTTCCAATGATGGGAAAGCAGTCCATGTGAAGTCCTGGGAGGGCAGGGAGCCTCTCCCAGCCTGGTTATGGTTATCTTCAGGCCTAAGTGAGGGTTTGGAAAAGAACCAGGGGGTTGGATGAAAGAGGTCTAGCAGTGGCTCTTAGATCTATACCCACTGGCCAGGTGTCCTTGAATAGTTACCCCCCCCACCCCCAAATCAAGCCCTTGTTACTTCTTTTCATCCATCTGTAGCTTCTTTTCTCTCCTGATTCTTTCCCAGTGAAACTTCAGAATGTTCAAGCATTTGTTTACCTTAGGAAGGAAGAGTGATCTTCTCTGGACTCCCTTTTCCCCCTTGACATTCTCTAGTCTGTCTGTGTTCCTAAAAGGACTCGTCACAGTCACTGCTCCTATCCCTTGTCCCGATTGGTTTTCCAGCTCCACCTACCATTTCTGCAGTGGAGCTTCCTAAGGTCACTGTTGGTCTTGCTGAGAAGTTAAACCTTAAAGGACACATCCTCTCTTCATAAAATGTATTTTTTCTTATATTTTAATACTGGGCCAGTGCACAAAATTCATGCACACGGCCTGCATCCTCTCCAATCTGAGACCCCTGTGGGATCAGGCCTAAACTGGCAGTCTGACAACCCCCTCACAATTCGGAACTGCTGGCTCCTAACTGCTCACCTGCCTGACTGCTTGATCACCCCTAACCACTCTGCCTGCTGTCCTGATTGCCCCAAGTGGTCCCCTCTGCCAGCCTGCTCACCCCAACTGCCCCCCCAACCAGCCTGATCACCCTCAACTGCCCTCCCCTCCTGGCATGATCACCCCTAACTGCATCTGCCTCGGCCCTGTCACCATGGCTTTGACCAGTAAGACTTCTGGAAGGTCTCATGGTCTAATTAGCATATTACCCTTTTATTAATACAGATAGGATATGATATACTGCCATAACTATAACATATGTAAATACATACTTTATGTGGTAGGAACATCTAATAAGTAGTAGGAACTACTGTATTCATAGCAATAATATACACCTTGTGACTTCCCTTCCTGATCTGGGAATGGTTCCCCAGTTCTTTGAATGTTTCTTAGCCCCTAATGTATTTTTTTTGTCATTCAGTGTAACTTTATTTACTGTTTATTGCACATGATTTGAGGTCTTTAATTTCTAACCACCAAAGATTCAAAGGACTATTTTTTCCATGAAGTTTAACATTAACATCAGTGAATTCATGTATTCATGTGTTCTTATTGTAAACATCTGAATTATTCACATTGTCATAGATCCTGAACTCATAAGCGTGGACCATACACAGGCTGGCAGTAAGCCAGGAAGCCACTCCGAAAGCAAACAGATATTCTGCATAAGTCATTGCACAACATTTAATGTCCAACCTCAGTCATCTTAGAATGTTATATATATTGACTTCTTAATTCCTATAGTATTGGGAATTCAACTGCTTGATGGGGTTGACCTGATTTCAGGAGGATTACTCCTGAAATAATTAAGGAAAGGGGGGCTCAATCTTTTCTTGGTTGCTTGCCCTCCCCAGCACCTTCATCTTTCTTCTCATCCTAAGCTTCTTGGGCATCTTCTCCTTCACCTTCACCTCCTCCTTCTTCCTCCTTTGCATCCTCAGATTCTTCCTTGGCACTTTCTTCCTTTTCCTTTCCTTTCTCTTTGTCAGCCACTTCCTCTCCTCCTCCTCCTCTTCAGCTTCTCCTTCAGAGCGGGGTTCATCCTTAGCTTCCTCGGCTTTTGCAGCCTCCATGGTCTCCTCCACCTTGATCTGCTCCTCCTGGATGTGGCTAGTGTATTAAGAAGGGAAGGAGCCAGCGGACATCAAGTAGAAGCTGGTCTGTAAACTACCATAGGCAGATCAACCTGGGAACTATGGGAATAGCCACTGGCTATGTTTCCCATGCTGGTGAAACTGAGCCGGGTCTCCTCACCTTCCAAGAGTTTCCTGTAAGCTGCAATGTCAATGTCCAAAGCCACAATGAGGAGGTCCTGGTATTCTTTTAAATATCATGCTATTTCACTCTTTGTAGTCCTCAACTCGTTTTCTTATGTGTTGGTTGTGTCCTGCATAGCACTAACACCTGAGTTCTGCTTATCCTCCAGCTCTCCCAGCTGCTTTCCCAGAGCTTAGTTCATGCCCTGGCATGCTTGCATCTCCAGGGTCTTGGCCTTGAACAGGCAGCGGCTTTCAGATACCTCCTCCTTGGCTGTGCACACCCCAAAGATGTTCTTGACAGAGCTCCCAGTGAGCATGGTGAAGCAGCTCTTGTACCATTCTTTGGCATTCTACATGTTCTTGGTAGCCAGCTTATTGTACTGGGTGTAGAGATGTCCTTGAGCTGGCAGAGAGGTTGAACTTGTAGAACACATCCATCACCATGGAGATCTGAGCATACTGGATTTGCACCTGCAGCTCAGTGATCTCCTATTCATGCACCTTCTTCAGAAAGGCGATTTAGTCCACCAGGCTGTCAATGCACTTTTTTTTCTTTTCTTTTTTTCTTTCTTTTTTAAAATTCATTTTTATTTTTATTTTTTTTGCAGTATAACTTATATCTAATAGTAGTACATGTTTTCCTTTCCCCCTCCCCATTATCCTCTCCCCAGCCTCCCCTACCCCCGAGTACATGTCCCCACCCACACCCCTCCCCGCTCCAGTGTCTTTCATTCATTGGTTATGCTCATATGCATGCATGTAAGTCCTTCAGTTGATCTCCTCCAGCATCCACCTCCCATCCACCCAAGCCTTCCCCCTGTAGTTTGACAGCCTGTTCAATGCCTCCCTGCCTCTATATCAATCACTCTCTCCTGTTTCTTTTCTTCAAAAATATCTTGCCTCTGCATACTAGAAATAAATGTATAAGAACAAAGAATGTTGCAGTCTCAGTTCCAATGTCCAACTCTTCTGAGTCCCAGTTTCAATGTCAAATAGTTCTTTATGTGTACATGTCAGCAATGGTATCCAGATGGTGGACACATCGTGGCAATGCAAGATCCATCCTCTCTGGTTTGGTCCTGGGCTGCCTGCAGCCACGCACAGCTGCCAACTGCTAGCATGGCAAGGTGTCATCAATGTTCCCCATCTCTGGACCATCCTCGTGACTGGAACAGATCTGTCAGTTCCTCACATTCGCAGGAACCCACATGGTCTTGGAGTTGTTCTCTGAAAACACACAAACACATTCTCGACCAAAAGTTAACAAAGGGATCCTCTCTACAAAATAGACTTGGGATTCTTTTTATTTTTGCCTAAGTGGTTTTCCTTTGTTTATTTTGACACCATGTGTGTTTTTTCATGGGTGTCCTGCAGTTGGTTTTACAAATGGAATTTACATTACTGGAGTAAGAATTATCTAGATGTATTTTACTTACAGGATATTTTTTCTTACATGATATTACCCCACTGCCCCCCCTTTTTGATTAATGGGGGCTTTTGGAAATTTTATCTTGCAGTCTTGGTAATTTTAATTTTAAATTTTGCCCACAAATATGACTGCTTTAGGTTCTTTGGATGTTAGGCAATTTTACAGTGAGACGAACTACTAATAGATATTTTAGTTAATGTTTTAGGAAAAGCTTTTTGTCTAGTACACTCAAATTTTCTTGAGTATTCACTTATTTCACTTGGCCAATTTAAATTAATCTGAAAACTTGATTACTATTTTACTGTCAATTTTAATAGTCAAGTAGAAATCTTAGTTTACCCTGTAAATACTAGTGGAAAGGAATATTTGCATTTTTGAGTGGGTCCTGAGCATTCCTGGTAATAGACTGAATTTAAATATAGAGCAGCTATTGCTGGCCGAGTCTATGTCTGCCACCTGGGTTCCGGTCTGAGTTGTGTGTGGGAGGCGAAGCAGCCGTGGGGGTAGGAGACTTCCCTCAGGAGGGGTGAGAAATCAAGCTCCTGCAAGGTTTGTGGATGAGGGTCTGTGCCCCACCTCTGTTGACCTTTAAGTTCTCTCCTGTTGGCCCCTCTGCGACTGTGCCTGTCTTAGGTTGTTCCTTCCCTGAGGAATCTTACCCATCTCTGGCTAACCAGCCATCCTCTGGGGCCAAACAGGGTGATGTGAGGGTCAGTTCTGTCTCCTTTGTAGTCTATGCCCCCGTGGTATCCATGTCCAGCACCTGCCTTGGGGTCCCCTCGCCTGCTGGCAGGGTCCCGGTACTGATCACATATCTCAGGGGACCCCGGTTTCTTCTCCAGAGAGGGCCCAGCTCACACCATTGGTCGAGAGATAGATCCATGGTGCCAGTTGCCCAGAGGCTTCAGCCACAGCTTGAACTGAAAGCTCAGGCATCAGCTGTGTGTATTTGGATAGTAAGAAGAGGGTCCCTCTTGGCAGAAAGGGCAAGAAGGGCCAAGATAGAATGCTCAGATGCATTCCCAGTGCCTTAATTCCTTCTGAAAGGGATTAATTCCTTTCCTAACCTTTTTAAAATTGCTGCCCAACATTCAAAGAATTAGTTTGTAAGTTTATTTGGGATAATTGTATAATATGCTGTTGTCAAATATCAAAAATTATAATGACATTGTATAACAATATCATGTAAGGGTATTGTGGTGTCACGGGAGGTTAAGGAGGGCCTAGCCTAAGGACTGGTGTCCATAGGAGATGACAAGCTCTAGGCCATGTTAATTCAATCTCAAACTAGTTGCCAATTTTTTTATATAACTTTATATAAACTTTGTCAGGGATGTAAAAACACAAATTACTTACCTTAGTTCAAGAGTTCAAATATATTGACCTTCCCCCTTACTCCCACCACCTGTAACTTACCCTGAGGTTTGACATTCTGATAGACTTTTCTCAGTCTCTGGATCCATTCTTGTTCATCAGTCTATGTCATTCATTATATTCCTCAAATGAGTGAGATCATGTGATATTTGTCTTTCTCTGCCTGGCTAATTTCACTTAGCATAATGCTCTCCAAATCCATCCATGTTGTTACAAATGGTAGAAGCTCCTTCTTTTTTACCGCAGTGTAGTATTCCATTGTGTAAATGTACCATAGTTTTTTTAATCCACTCATCTATTGATGAGCACTTAGACTGTTTCCAAGTCTTAGCTATGGTAAATTGTGCTGCTATGAACATAGGGGTACATATATCCTTTCTAATTCGCGTTTCTAGTTTCTTGGGGTATATTCCTAGAAGTGGGATCACTGTGTCGAATGGGAGCTCCATTTTTAGTTTTTTGAGGAAACTCCATACTGTTCTCCACAGTGGTTGCACTAGTCTACAATCCCACCAGCAGTGCAGGAGAGTTCCTTTTTGTCCGCATCCTTGCCAGCACTTGTCGTTTGTTGATTTATTGATGTAAGCCATTCTGTCAGGTGTGAGATGGTACCGCATAGTAGTTTTGATTTGTATCTCTCGAATAATTAGTGGCTTTGAGCAAGTTTTCATATATCTTTGGGCCTTCCTTTTGTCTTCTTTAGAAAAGATTCTATTTAGGTCTTTTGCCCATTTTTTTATTGGATCATTTGTCCTCCTTTTATTGAGTTGTGTGAGTTGCCTATAGATGCTTGAGATTAAACCTTTATCACTGATAACATTTGGAAATATGTTCTCCCATACAGTGGGTTTTCTTGTTGTTTTGTTGATGGTTTCTTTAGCGGTGCAAAAGCTTTTTATTTTGATGTAGTCCCATTTATTTATTTCATCTTTAGCTTCTATTGCCCTAGGAGCAGTATCATTGAAGAAGTTCTTTGGCATATGTCTGAGATTTTTTTCCCTGTAGATTCCTCTAATGTTTTTATGGTTCCCGTCTTACGTTTAAGTCCAGTATTCATTTTGAGTTTATTTTTGTGTATGGTGTAAGTTGGTGGTCTAGTTTCATTTTTTTGCATGTATCTGTCTAATTTTCCCAACATCATTTATTGAAGAGACTGTCTTGACTCCATTTTATGTTCATGCCTCCTTTGTCAAATATTAATTGAGCACAGTGGTTTGGGTTGATATCTGGATTCTCTATTCTATTCCATTAATCTATATGTCTGTTCTTGTGCCAATACCAGGCTGTTTTGAGAACAGTAGCTTTGTAATACAGCTTGAAGTCTGGTATTGAAATCCCACCGACTTTGTGCTTCTTTCTCAGGATTGCTGTGGCTATTCGGAGCCTTTTTTTTTAATTACAGATGAATTTTTGGAGAGTTCTTTCTAGGCCTGTGAAATATGCCGTTGGTATTTTAATGCGGAGTGCATTAAATTTATAGATTGCTTTGGGTAGAATAGACATTTTAATTATGTTGATTCTCCCAATCCATGAACATGGTATGTTCTTCCATCTGTTTACATCTTCCTCTATCTCTTTTTTTCAGTGTCCTGTAGTTTTCCGTGAATAGGTCTTTTACCTCCTTAATTAAGTTTATTCCTAGGTAACTTAATTTTTTTGGTGTGATGGTGAATGGGATTGCTTTTTTAGTTTCTCTTTCTGTAAGTTCACTATTAGTGTATAGAAATGCCATAGATTTCTTGGCATTAATTTTATCGCCTGCTACATTGCTGAACTCATTTATTAAGTCTATTAGCTTTTTTATGGAGTCTTTCGGGTTTTTTATGTACAATATCATGTCATCTGCAAATAAGGATAGCTTAACTTCTTCTTTTCCAATTTGGATGCCTTTTATTTCTTCTTCTTGTCTAATTGAAATGGCTAATACTTCCAGTACTATGTTGAACAGGAGCGGTGAGAGTGGGCAACCCTGTCTTGTTCCTGTTCTTAGGGAAAATGGTTGTAGTTTTTGCCCATTGAGTATGATGTTTGCTGTGGGTTTATCATACATGGCTTTTATTATGTTGAGGTATGATCCTTCTCTTCCTACCTTGTTGAGAGTTTTTATCAAGAAAGGGTGTTGGATTTTGTTAAATGCTTTTTCTGCATCAATTGATATGACTATGTGATTTTTATCTCTCAATTTGTTTATGTGATGTATCACATTTATTGACTTGTGGATATTGTACCATCCTTGTATTCCTGGGATAAATCCTACTTGGTCATGGTGAATGATCTTTCTGATGTACTGCTTGATACGATTTGCTAGAATTTTATTGCAGATTTTGGCATCTATATTCATGAGGGATATTGGCCTGTAATTCTCTTTCATTGCATTATCTTTATCTGGTTTTGGTATTAGGGTGATGTTACCTTCATTGAGGGAGTTTGGAAGTGTTCCATCCTCTTGAATTTTCTGGAATAGTCTGAGGAGTATAGGTTTTAGTTCTTCCTTAAATGTTTGGTAAAACTCCCCTGTGAAGCCGTCTGGCCCTGGGCTTTTGTTTGCTGGAAGATTTATGATGACTGCTTCAATTTCTTCCACAGTTATTGGTCTATCAAGTTGTTTAGATTCTTCCTGATTGAGTTTTGGGAGGTTATATTTTTCTTGAAATATATCCATTTCCTCCAGGTTGTCCAGTTTGTTGGAGTACAGTTGTTCACAGTATTTTTTAACAATCCTTTGTATTTCAATGGGGTCTGTTGTTATTTCACCTCTTTCATTTATGATTTTATTTATTAGGGTCCTCTCTCTTTGCTTCTTGGTGAGTCTGGCTAGAGATTCATCACTCTTGTTTATCCTTTCAAACAACCAGCTCTTGGTTTTGTTGATCTTCCATATTGTTTCTTTCGTCTCTATGTCATTTATTTCTACTCTGATCTTTACTATTTCCTTCCTTCTGCTTACACTGGGCTTTTCTTGTTGCTTTCTTTCTAACTCTTTCAGTTGTTTGGTTAGATAATTTATTGCTGCTGTTTCTAGTTTTTTGCAGTAGGATTGTAGAGCTATGAACTTCCCTCTCAAAACTGTTTTCAATGTGTCCCATAGATTTTGGATTGTTGTGCTATCATTGTCATTTTTTTCCAGGATGTTTTCTATCTCTTTCTTGATCTCTCTAGTAACCCAGTCATAGTTTAATAGCATGCTGTTTAGTCTCCATGTGTTTGATTTCTTTGGATTGTTTCTATTGTAGTTGATTTCCAGCTTTATGCCACTGTGATCTGAGAATATGCTTGATATGATTTCTATCTTCTTGAATTTGGAGAGACTTTGCCTATAACCCAAAACATGGTCTATCTTTGAGCATGACCCATAGGCACTGGAAAAGAATGTATATTCTGTGGCTTTGGGGTGAAATGATCTGAAGATGTCAATTAATTCCATCTGGTCTAGTGAGTCATTGAGGATTGATGTTTCTTTACCGATTTTTTGTTTAGAGGATTAGTCCAATGGTGATAGTGGGGTATAAAAGTCTCCTACTATGACTGTATTGCAGTCTTTCTCTCCCTTGATATCCTCTAGGAGTTTTTGTATGTATTTGGGTGCTCCGGTATTGGGTGTGTATATGTTTACCAGAGTTATTTCTTCTTGGTGGATCGCTCCCTTTAGTATTATGAAGTGGCCTTCTTTATCTCTTGTTATGACCTCCACTGTGATATCTAATTTGTCAGATATAGGTATTGCTATCCCAGCTTTTTTTTCATTTCCATTCGCCTGAATAACTTTTCTCCAACCTTTCATCCTCAGTCTGTGTGCATCTTTTTTTCGGAGGTGAGTTTCTTGTAGACAGCAGATACTTGGGTCGTGTTTTCTTATCCAGTCTATTACCCTATGTCTTTTGATTGTAGCATTTAAACCATTTACATTTAAATTTATTATTGATAGGTACTTATATGTTGCCATTTTTGTTCTTTACCCCTGTGTTCCTTCTTCGCTTCCTATTTCTTTTTACAGCAGACCCTTTAGCATTTCTTGCATTGCTGGTTTGCTGGTAACGAATTACCTTCGTCCTTTTTTATCTGTGAAGCTCCTGATTTGATCTTTAATTTTGATTGATAGCCTTGCTGGGTATAGTGTTCTAGGATTCAGACCCTTCCTTTGCATGACTTTGTAAATTTCATTCCACTGCCTTCTGGCCTGATAGGTTTCTGTTGAGAGATCACTTGTTAGTCTGATGGGGGTTCCTTTGTAGGTGACTTTCTGTCTCTCTCTGGCAGCTTTTAAGATTCTTACTTTGTCATTGGTGTTTGCCAATTTAATTATAATGTGCCTTGGCGTAGGTCTTTTGGGGTTCATTTTACTTGGGACTCTGTGAGCTTCTTGGATTTGTGTGGGTTTTTTCTTTCCTGTATCAGGGAAGTTTTCTGTCATTATTTCTTCCAACAAGTTTTCTATTCCTTGCTCAGTTTCCTGTCCTTCTGGAAGCCCAATTATTCGGATATTGTTTTGTTTCATGTTGTCCCAAAGTTCCCTTAGGCTCTCCTCCTGCTTTTTAATTTTTTTTTCTAGAAGCTGCTCTACTTGGTTATTTTTTCCTATCTGGTCTTCTAGCTCACTGATGCAGTCCTCCACTTCTTCTAGTCTACTCTTAATACTTTCTATTGAGTTCTTTACTTCAGCAATGTCACTTTTCATTTCTTCTTGGCTCTTCTTCATTTCTTCTTGGCTCTTCATCATTTCTTCCTGGATCTTCCTCATTTCCTCTTGGTTTTTCTTCAATTCCTATTGGTTCTTACTCATATTGTCAAATTTGTCTTCCATTCTTTTCAGCCACCTTATGACCATTTCTCTGAATTCTTCCTCTGACAGGTTGTTAACTTCCATTTCGTTTACCTCCTTTTCTGGTGAGACTTGTTTTTCTTTCATATGTGGGCTGTTTCTTTGTCTCCCCATGGTCTCTCTTCTCTGTATATTTGGTTATGTAGTTTTCACTCTCCTGTGTTGATTTAAAGGCACAATATACAACACAACCAGGGGCAACACACCTGGCACTGAACTGGAATGTAGTCACAGTAATGGTAATTCCAAATAAAGATGATTGCCAGAGAAAGGCAAATTTGGTGATAGGTGAGAAAAAATAAAGAGAACTCTCCCCCCCGCCCCGCCCAGACACACACAGACACTCACACACCCACACTCTCACAAAAAGAAAGAGACCCCCTCCCACACACGCACACTCCCAAAAAGAAAGACAGGAATGCCAAAATGATAATGGGAAAAGGGAAGAAGAAAAAAAAAGGGAGTAAACCATAAATGTGGGGTAAAAACTCCTATAGGACAGCCTCTAATCTGAACCAAAACCTGCAACAAGTACCTGGAGATTGATACAAACTACATACAGCTACTAATATCAAGGGAGGTGAGGGAACACAAAAGCAAAAATCTATTTAAAAAATGCAAATGAGGACAACAAAACGGGAGACAACACCAAAAATGAAAGTAAAAAACCCCTATAAGACAAACCAAAATAAAAGAATAAGCAAATCAATCTCATAAACCTGCATAAAAAATCGATATAATCAACAGTCAAGTAAACAACAACAGGACAGCGATAAAAACAATTGAAGATAGTGAAGTCAGAGAAGCTAGAGGTATATATGGACTTGGAGTAGGTGGTTGGAGATTAGCTATATAAGTGGGGTGAAATTTTAACAGCAGGTAAAAAGAAAGAATTAAGGTAAATCTAAAGCAGGAAAAGTGTAAGGGAAACAAGGCACTAAATAGGGAAAGGTTAGCAAGAGAGTGGTGGTATAAAGGTGAAGTTGAGGTAGAGTGAAAGATACTAAAGAGTAGATGAAAATAGACTGTATTTCCAATGTCGAAGAGAAAATATAATCAATTCTTTGTCACACAAGAGTCAATTTGTGATTCGGCCCCAGGGTGGCAGTGTTTCTAGATTGACCTCTGGGTCTATTGGTCCTCTCTAGCCTGAACTAAAATCTCGCTGTCCCTGTGGTATCTAATGGTGACTGCTGTTTTAGCAGCCAGGACCCTCCCAAAATCTTCCGGGTTTCCCTCCTCTGTCAGGTCCAAATTGGTTGCACTCCAAGGATTAACTCTGCCACCAGCTCCAAGGGCCCTCTTCCATGTTTGCCAGCTCCAACAGCCACAGATTTTATTTCAGGCGCAGATCTCTGGGCTTTGAGTTCCAAGGCGCTGATCTCCCAGTCTGCCAGTCCCCTCAGTTTGGGGCCCAAAGTACCCCCAGGGCAGTCTGACCTTTCTGTGCTGGAGCGCAGAGCTCCTTGCACTCTGCGAGTCCGCCTCAACTGGGCGCTGGTGTTCTAGGAGTCTCAGCTGTCCAACCCGTACTGCAGCTGTTTATTTTCAGATCCTTCCCCTTCAAGATGTCATGGTCCACCTACACGCAGTTGGCTCAGGGAAAGAGTCCAGCAGTACCGGGGCCGCTCAAGCTGGGGAGGCCAGTCCAGCAGTCCCCTATCTTCTACCCGAGCACAGCTCTCCCCCTATTCGCCAAAAAACACTCCCTGGGCAACCTTCAGCTGCTCCCTCCTTCTGCCCTGGGAGCAGATTCAGATCGCATCCCTCTATTCTGCCACCATTTTTCCCTCTCTCTGTCAATGCACTTTTCAAGCTCAGTACCAGCGAGAGCTGCCTCATCTGCACCTTTGTGTACCTCCATCAGCCAGCCCTCTGCCTTATCATGGTTCAGCACCTCTTCCTGGTAGCATGCCTGCAGGTTGCTCCCAGTCCTTTCCAAGCCTTGGTGCCTGCTAACTGCCCACTGCCTTCTCCTCCCCAAATACTGGGCTCAGTAAGCAGGGGCCCAGGCATCCCATTTTCATTAAAATGTTCAACCCTGGCCTGCTCTACCAGTGTGCACAGGCAGCTCAGGGGCATACAGTGATCCAAGAGACCCTGGCCACCCCTGCCTACCCACATCCCCATTGGCAGCTCTACCCCCAAGGGCAAGTCAGGTGTAGCCACCCCATCCTCCCTTGACTGCCCTGTTACTGATCTCGGCCTTGACCCAGCGGGCAGCATCAGGCACAGCCAGCCCACCCTGTCCAACCCCAAAGGCTGCCTGTACCCCGCAGGTGAAGTCAGGCACTGCCCACCAGGCCCATCTGACCCGATGGTGGCCTGGACCCCTCGAGCAGCTTCAGGCGCTGCCTGCCAGGCCTGCCCTGACCCTCATGGTAGACTGGACCCTTGGGGGGTGTCAGGCACTGCCGCCCTGCCCTCCTTTGCCTGCCCTGTTACTGATCTCGGCCTTGACCCAATGGACAGCATCAGGAGCAACCAGTATGCCCTGCCCATCCCCAGTGGCAGCCTGGAATCTGCCAGTGGCATCAGGCACTGCCCACCAGACCTCCCTGACCCCGATGGCAGCCTGGACCCTGTGTTCAGCATCAGGTACTGCCACCACCCGCTCCCTTACTTATTGCCTCAGCACTGCCTGCCTGGCCTGCCCAGTCCTCCATGGTGGGGCTGCGATCTGGACCCCCACTGTCCCTTCACTGTGGGTGGCAGGGGGCCGGGTCCCCTGCTAGGGCTGGGGCTGGGGCTGGGACTGGGGTTGCGGTGGGGAATCCCGCCACCTGCAGCGAAGCTGCTGCCATGGCCAGGCTTTGCTGCAGGCAGCAGGTAGCCGGGTTCCCTGCTGGGGCTGGGGCTGCCATGAGGACCCAGCTACCGGCAGTGCCACCATGGCCTGCTCTGGGCAGAGGGGGCCTGCCTGCCATCTTCCTTGGGGGATAATTTGCATATTGCTCCTATTGGCTGGTAATGTAGTGAAGGTATGGTCAATTTGCATGTTTCGAGGGAGAACTAAGATGGCGGCAAAGGCAAAACACCTATCTTGCCGTCATAATCAGCAATTTTAATACTACAACTTAACGAAGGAACAAACACCTTCCAGAATCACCAGAACGCTCGCCGAGTGAAAATTCCACAAATAAAAGTGAAGATAAGACACTGTGACCCGGAGGAGCGGCGCCGGACAGCGTTGAAAGATTCGCGCGCAGAGAGGTTTGGAGTGCGCGCCGCGGAGAGGGCGGGTGGCTGAAAACCGGCCAGTTTTCTCGAACGGGGAGACAAAGGCGTCCCACTGACTGATTCTCCAGCTCTGGGCGAAGTCCAGAGAACCCACTATCACACGGGGTGAAAACTGGACAGTGGGAGGGCACGCCGAAGCTCGGGTGCTGCTGGGTCTGCCGGCTTGTGGAGAAGGCAGCTCTCGCAAGAACAGCTCGGCTGAGTGACGGTGCAGAGAGCGCACCGCGACTTGTCTCTCATTCAGAAAACCGTCAGACTGCTCTGTTTTACGACCCTGGGTGAGACATTGCGCATGCAGACTCATTTTGGGAAAGTCTGAATTCCCCGGCAACAGGCAGCCGGTGGAGCTCCGTAGCGGCTCTCTCTCAGAGGTGCTGGCGGCCATTGCCCCCGGCACAGAGCCCCTGGGGCCACATAGGGTGGAGCTAACACTGTCTGCTTGGCCCGGAGACTCCGCCCATCCAACCTGAGCACAGCTGAGCTTCACAGACAATTGGCCTGGAGGTCAAACCCTCCTAGGGCTAACAACAAAAAGCTGGGTTTAAATTCAAAAACACTGAATACAACCCATAAAGGATTGCAGTAAGAGTACCCACCTCAGGTAACTGGGGAGACTGAGCCACTGTCCCTTTGAGGATAGCCGCCACATAAAGCAGCCACCATGCAGAGACATGGAAAGAAATCAGGTGTGAAAGAAATGGAGGAGAAAAGACGACAAGACATAGAGTTCAAAACCACGGTTATAAGGCTTTTCAAGAGGCTCCTACAAAAGGCCGATCAACTTAATGAGAATTACCAGGAAATAAACAAGACCAACCAGGAAATAAACAAGACCAACCAGCAAATGAATGAGATTTACAAGGAGATGAATTATACTTACAAAGAAATGAATGAGACCCTCAGGGAAATGTGCAAGACCTCTGAGGATACAAACCAGACCCTCACAGATAAAAAAAAGGACCAACTAGAAATCAAGCATACACAGGCTGAAATAAAAAATATTACACAAAGTCCTAAAAGCAGTCCAGAGGGCCACAAGAACCAAGTCAAAGATTTGAAATACAAAGAAGCAAAATCCACTCAGCTGGAAAAGCAAGAAACAAAAAGAATTCAGATAATTGAAGATAGCCTAAGGGGCCTCTGGGACAACCTCAAGCAAGCCAACATCCGAATTATTGGGGTGCCAGAAAAAGAGAGAGAGCAAGTTAATGAAAACCTACTTGAAGAAATAGTGACTGAAAACTTTCCCCACCTGGTGAAAGAAACTGACTTAAAAGCCCAAGAAGTACACAGAACCCCAAAATATAGGAATCTAAAGAGGACCACACCAAGACATATCATAATTAAAATGCCAAGAGCAAAAGATAAAGAGAGAATATTAAAAGCAGCAAGAGAAAAACAGTTGGTTACCTACAGGGGAACACCCATACGATTGTCAGCGGATTTCTCAACAGAAACGATGCAGGCCAGACGGGAGTGGCAAGAAATATTCAAAATAATGAAGAGCAAGAATCTACAACCAAGATTACTCTATCCAGCAAAGCTATCATTCAGAATTGAGGATCAGATCAAGTGCTTCGCAGATAAGAAAAAGCTAAAGGAGTTCATCACCACCAAACCAGTATTATATGAAATGCTGAAAGATATTCTTTAAGAAGAGGAAGAAGAAAAAGGTAAAAATATAAATTATGAACAACAAATACACATCTATCAACAAATGAACATAAAAATCAAGTGAACTGATAGGCTGATGAACAAGATAAACTGGTGACTATAACAGAAACATGGACATAGAGAGGGAATGGACTGACAATTCTTGGGGAGAAAAGTGTTGTTGGAAGTACAGCAAGAGATTGGACAAAAATCTTGCAACAATGGGAGAGGACATTGGGGAGGGGGAGATGAGGGCGGAGGGTGGGATAGGTACAGGGTGGAGGGAAGATATAGGGGGATAAAAAAGGGGAAACAATGTAATTAATAAACTGAACAATAAAAAAAATTAAAAAAAAAATTGCATGTTTCTCTTTTATTAGATAGGATAATTCCATACTCTCCTAATTCCCTCCTTTTCACTTTCCTTTATTCATGTCCTAAATATTAATATTAACCTTGGCTCTCTTATCTTCTCCCTTTGCTCAGGGCATTTCACAATGAGCTTCAGAAACTATTATTTACCATGTTCTCCCCTCACCCCCTGCCATATTCTATATAACAAATATGTAATATGCAAATGGTCATTATGTTGTGAAGCATAATGACTGACCTCATAATTACCAGATCATGTATCAGCAGGAGGATGGGGCAGAGACCTACAGGAGGGAACAGGGCACCAAGCCATGAGGGGAGAGTGGGGAAGAAGGGCAGAAGAGAAAAGGGGAAGGGAGAGGGAATGGGGGGCACTACAGGAGGGCAGGGCAGCAAGCAGAGTGCTACTGGAGGTGGCAGTGACCTACTGGCGAGCTATTGGTGCACAGATTCATGTGCAGGGGCTACTAGTATATATATATATATTTCCTATCTAATAAAAGAGTAATACGCAAATTGATCGTACCTCCACTACACCCACAAGCCATGCCCACAAGCCACAGTCACCAACAAATCAGGAGTGAATATGCAAATAAACCACAACCAAAATGGCTGTGGCCACTGAGAGCAGGACGGAGGTTTGGGTTTCCCAGGCAATGGAGGAAGTCAAACTTCTGCAGTTGTGGCCAGCCCAGGCCTCTGCTTAAGGGTGCAAAATTTCAATTATAGAAGGTAAATAAATTCCAACAGAAATGGCTGCCGCCACAGAGTGAGCAGAAGGATTGGCTCCGCTCCAGGTTACAAAGTTTCAATTGTAGAAGGTAAATAAATCCCAGATACCAGGGACTCCCCTTGGGGCACTGGGGGCCATGGCTAGCCTACAAACCACCACAGTTACCTTGCTCAGGCTGCCCCACACTCCAAGGGAACCCTCATCCTGATTCAAGATACCCTTTAGGGCAAACCAGCTTGCCCCCACCCGTGTACCAGGCCTCTATCCTATCTAATAAAAGGGTAATATACAGATTGACCATCACTCCAACACACAGGATGGCTGTCCCCATGTGGTCAAAGATCCTGCCCCCATGTGGACACAAGATGGCTGCCACAAGATGGCCAGCAGGGGAGGGCCATTGGGAGGGACCAGGCCAGCAAGGGCAGTTGGGAGTGATCAAGCCTCCAGGGGAGGGCAGTTAGGGGTGACTAGACTGGTAGAGGAGGGAAATTGGGGTTGACTAGGCCTGCAGGGAAGGGCAGTTAAGGGTGACCAGGCCTGCAGAAGAGGGCTGTTGGGGGGGACTAGGCCTACAGAGGAGGGCAGTTGGGGGCAATTAAGCCTGCAGGGGAAAGCAGTTATAGGTGACCAGGCCAGCAGAGAAGGGAAGTTGGGGGCAAACACACTGGCAGGGGAGCAGTTAGACATCAATCAGCTGGCAGGGGAGTGGTTAGGGGGTTATCAGGCTGGCAGGCAGAAGCAATTAGGGGCAATTAGGAAGACAGGCAGGTGAGCAGTTGGGATTCAGCAGTCCTGGAATGTGAGAGAAATATATAACTGCCCTCAGGGGGTCCCAGATTATTGGAGAGGCTGCAGGCTGGGCTGAGCCCCCCCCCCCCCCATGCATGAATTTCACACACCAGGCCTCTAATACACACACTACACAAACACACATACTACACAAAGACACACACACACACACATACACACACACACATATGTAGGCTCATTATGATTCCCAAAGAAGTACATAATTCCTACAAATGAAGCTCAGCTCACATCCTCCTGGATGATGTAATCTGTCTTCATGGTTGTAAAATCTATATGCTATTTCTCAATTTATATCTCTCTCCCAGATCTTTCCTGAACTTCAGATGTTTATATTTAAATGCTTACTACCTGATTGCTCCATTTAAATAGTCTATAGGCAACTCAAACTTAGTATAACTCCAGACTGCCCTCAGGGCCATGGTTAGCCTTTGAGCAAATTAGAAAAAAATATACATTCATCAAAACACTTTACTTCCATTTAGTAATAATTTTATAAGTGCTATATAAATTATTGTGACTGTGATATAAATGGTACCCCCCTTTATTTTTAACTGTATTAAGGACTTAACCACATGCTCATCTCCCCCCTCTAATGAGTGAACTGAGTTGGCTCCTTTTTTTTATTTTAATTTTCATTAATTTTAGAGAGAGGGGAAGGAAGGGAGAGAGGGGAAAAAAAGAGAGAGAAAAACATTGATGTGAAAGAGAAACAATCCATCACTTACTCCTCACCCCATACTCACCCTGGCCAGGGATCTAACCTGCAACCTAGGTATGTGCCCTAACTGGGAATTGAACCCACAACCAACTTGGTGCATGGGACAATGCTCCAACCAATTGAACCATTTATCCAGGGCACGATTCGGTGGCTCCTTTTTGATGCCTTTGCTGCCTGGACCCGCCTGGTGTCAGTATTCTTCTCATGCTCCCCACATCAGTCAGTCTCCAAGTCCTGTTTGGCCACTACAAAGTTTGTGGGAACCTACCTGATCTCCATCCCCAGTGTAGGCACATTGATCACAGCCCCTTACCTGCATTGTTGTAGCAATTTCTTGCTTTCCTCTGGTTGTCTCCCACTCATTCTAGTCTTCACAGAGGGGCCAGTTACCTTGACAATAGCAGTATTTATTTAGAAACACCCCAGTTATTCTTTATTATCCTCAGAATGAAGACCAAGGTCCTTTGTGATCTGGCTTATATTTATTTACCTTTCTTCTTGGTCTCCTTTTCCCACGCTACAGGTTCTGCAGTTCACGTGTGCAGAGTTTGCTCTTCCATGACTACTCTGTGTTTTCTCTTACTGGTGCCACTGCATGTGCTGTTTCCTCCACCTGGAAGGCTTTCCTTTCACTCCTAGCCCTTCCCCTCAGGTTTGTTCATGGATCAGGTTGCAGTGGAAATCACAGCTTGCAAAAAGGCTTCTCTAAATCCCTGGGGCCCAGGAATGATGTACCTTTCATATGACACATGGCACCTGAGACTGGCCTCTGGTACAGCACTGTCACAGGACTAGTACCTGACTGCTCTCTGTGAGACCCAGAGGCCAGGAGCTATGTATTGCCCTTGCTTCTTCAGTGCCAGGTCCCTGGCACATAGGAAGGTGCTCACAAAGGTTTGGAATTGAACAAATCAATGTAAGTACATCAGCGTATCCCTGATTTCCTATTCATAGATTTCAGCTGGAACCTTCTCACTTTATTGAAAGCACTTGACAGACCAAAAATTATAAAATAAAAGTAAGGCATCTGTTATTTAAAATGGTTTTAACCTGAGACTGATGCTGTGCAAACCCCAAACAAGGTTGTTTTGCTTTCTAAGACCTAGGTTAAAGGGTCTGCTCCATTGGTTGTGGCAATAAACATTTATTTAATCAAGAAGAGTACCCCTCTTCCCTTCCTCCCTCCCTCCACCCCCCTGAATTAATTCTGGGTATAGTTCCATCTGATGGAAATGCAATATCTTCAGGAGGAACAAGATAGCTTCACTATGCTCTTAGGGTCCTGGCTAATCAACTGCTCACTTCCATCCTAAATAATAATAACTAACTCTAAGTAGTGCTTACTAACTAAATATGTGTCAGACACTGTCCTAAGCATTGTGCATAGAATAAGTAACTCACTTCATATTTACAAGAATCTTGTGAGGTAATTACTATTATTACAAGTATTACTCTCATTTTATGAGTGAGGGAACAGGTACAGAGAGGTTAAGTAACTTTCCCAATGTTACATGGTAGAGCTGAGATTCCAACCTGGGCAGTCTGCCTGCAGAGTTCATGTTCTTAACTGTTATAGCACATTGACTTTTAACCTCATGTCAACCCTTGAACTTTAAAAATCAGTTCTAGACACAAGAGCTGCTACTGAGTTGATGATCCCAATGTAGGGATCACTGGTGACCAAGGGACTCTTTCCTCTGGGGCTCAGCACACGAACACAAAGACTTGGGGATCCCCACCCAACTCTATGGTATACAAGAGCAAGCTCCTACCAGCTTAGGACACAACAGCCCATTGCTAACTAGTCAGGGAGATTGCATTCAGTGTTAGATTGTTGATGGCTTGAAATCAGCCCTGTTAGGAGTATTCACATCATAGAAATTGGCAAACACTACAAATCAGAGGCCACATCCCCAAATGGTGCCCCTGCTGGGAGATCCTGATATTGACTG
Source organism: Antrozous pallidus (assembly GCA_027563665.1). Lineage (NCBI taxonomy): Eukaryota > Metazoa > Chordata > Mammalia > Chiroptera > Vespertilionidae > Antrozous > Antrozous pallidus. The sequence goes on along the minus strand of CM050508.1, from coordinate 111,886,644 downwards.
AAAGAGCTTGGTCTGTGCCCAGAGAAGGATTTTAATTTTCCTAGGCCGTAGCTAAGCTGGACTGGATTAGATGTTTTTATCTGTGAGACATTTTCATTTGCTGGTATCAGCATGAAGCTCTTTTTGAAGGCATAAAAAGCCACTAAGGCTAAAGCATACCTCAGAAATGCCAGGTGATCAATATTTCCCTGGCTCCTCTAATCCCAAAACCTTTTCACCAATGACTTCCTTGTCCCTCTGGTCACTAGTGGTATCTTTCTGAGGCAGGCATTTTATACTGTTTTCAGAATTTCCACATGGCCTTAAGCTCTAGTTATTCACAGTAATAGTTGACTTGATAACTCTCCTTTTATTTGCTGCCCTCAGTTCCTGGGCTCAATGCCTTGTGCCTATGCTGGCATTTCTTGTACCTACCAAATAAACTTGCAGCCCAACTGGTTTCTGAGAGTTCTTCTGGGGGCACACAGATAAAAGGGGCTAAGTGGATGGACCTGGTTCGGCCATACAAAGGCGGAGTCCTGGCTTATGGGCTCGGTGGCCTGAATGTTACTCAGGTGTGGCCCTAACACATATCTCCAGCATGAAGCAGTCTGTTTCCTGAATCTGGCAGGGAACAGAGATTTTGAGCTGATATGCCTGATTATAGTGATCCCGTTTATTCCTTAGATTACTTCTGATTTAAAGCTAAAGCTTGCCTTTGGCTGCTGGGGGTGCTCAGTGGCAACACATTTTCATTTTGCAAAAGGGCTAAGCGGGGAGTACAGGGCAGAATTGAAGAGCTGGGCCTCAGAGCTGACCCAAGAGCCAAACTGGTGGGGCAGGCAGGGGCATGTGTCCCTCCCAAATAACTCAAGTCCTCTCTTGGCTGTCCTCCATCACCCCCATTTCCCCGGAGCCTGTCTTCTAAATATGGGTTGTGATTTAAGTCCTGCATTTGCTCTCTAACTTTGGTAAAAAGCTGTAGGCAAAAGCAAAATGATTTGTGGAAGGAATTTAAAAGTAAATTTATTCAAGTACACAATGTGATATTACTTCCTATCCTGAGACAAAGGAACAGTGGCCATCCAGAGGGAAAGTCGATCATGGCCCGTGGTCGGCAGAACTGAACACCATATTCACTGCGCCATTTGAATTCACTGCTGGTTACCAGAACTGTTTCATTCATTCCTAATACCTCCTCCAATGAAGCATAGAAGATAAAAGCTTAAGGTTGGCACCCGAAATTTTTCTGTGTGTGTTTATTTATGGAAATATGGTTGTTGTGTAACTTTATGTACCCCAAGGCCAACAAGTGGATTCGCATGGGCCCTGTCATTTCAATGAGCAGAGGTGTGGGGAGGGGAAGTTGTGTTTGCAACTAAACAATTATCACCTCTGTCTCCCCACCAATTTTTCATTTTGGCAGAATTTATGTTCCATTTTTATTATTTAACTGACAATGAATCAAATAGTAATATTTCAGATGATAGAGTAAGCCAGGGGAGGGGTGTGGGTTGATGGGCAGTCAGAGAAGCGTGGGAGGAAGATTTTATCCGGCAGAAAATTTGGCTGTCTTCACAAATTATTACTCTGTGTAAGCAACCAGCCAGTGGCCCCAGCTGTGGGCTAGCCCTTGATTCTGTTGAATCAACTGTGAGTAAAAGATATGCTGGTTCCTAATTTCCTGTGATTCATTAAGAAAGCCCTACTGGGTGGGGTGTGCAAGAGGCAACCGAGCAATGATTTTCTCTCCCTTTCCCTCTCCCTTCCTCTCTGAAATCAATGAAATATATTTTTAAAAAGAAAAGAAAAGAAAGCCCTACTGGGCAAGCTTTGTTCCTCAGCTGAAGCATAAGCACTTGGCCTCTGCTCCTGGGCGCAGCTCAAAGAGGTTACGTGGGTCACCAGACAGCTCTTTTTAGTTACGATTTTTCTGGGGTTACATATTGGAAAATTATGGGCTGATTTATCTTTACTGGTTCCAAACTGGCTGACATCTCTTACTAACTTCAAGCCCCTAAGTGATTCCAGCAGGCCTTTATGCAGCAGATACTGAAGTTGTGGGCACAAGTGGAGAAGATTTCAGCCATAGCCTTGTCCCCTCGGGAGTTTAAGCAGAGGCCTGCTTTAGTCAAAATCCAAATGACCGACATCATTTTTCACTGAACAATGATGAGGTCTTTTATTGCATTTATAAATGTCCCCAGAGGCCATTCTCAAATGGGTTCAGCTAATAAACATGAGAACTAATAATTATCTTGTTTCAGATTTCTGGCATGTATAACTGCTATGAGGGGTCAGGAGTATCCATTTTGATCAACATTTCTCCAGCATCCTAACACTTGTGATTACAGAATTGGGGTGCAGGTAGGGGTCAGGGATCTAAGGGAATGAATTGTGCTTGTGTAACCCCTTTCATTTTGGGGGCTGCTTTCTGAAATTTGGTGCTGTTAGGTGAGTGCTTTTGATAGGTTTGGGCGATGTAATCCTAGTATTTCCATCTTGGGTCCCTCTTCCAGTAGCCCTTCCTTTCAGGAGTGCTGGGCACTGACCCAGGTCTTAGAGGGTCAGCATCCCCCAGGAGTTGTTTTGTGAACTCATCCAGGCTTCAGGTGGCCAGTGCGACTGTAGTCACGCTGTTTTCTCTTTTGGATGCCTCTCCTAGTTCCTCAGTCCTTTCTCAGCTAGCCAGCGAGGTGAAGAAAGCCATGTGTCTGGACATGGGAAGCACACCTCAGAGTAAGCCTTGGCATGGTGCCCCTTTTTTGATGGTGACCCTTGAGAGAGTTCCTACGTAGAAATGGAGTGAGCACCAGCACTACATGCTGCATTGCCCAGAGTGGGAAGGGGCAGCTGGGTGTCATGTATGACTTAGGAGGCACCGGGAAATTTACTTTTCCTCTGAAAACACTCCTTTAACTAGTACATTAGTTGAAATTCCATAAATAAAGCTTTATTTCCTTTACTGTAAGCTTCTATTGGGAAATATCTCAGGTTTGGGCAATACAGTAAGTCTTACCATTCATTATCTATACAAATGAATTTATTTCTTAGGTGAGGTTATTGAAATATAATATACATACAGAAACATGTACTTTTTAGGTGCACAGGATTTTCGACCAATGTTTTCAGTCATGAAACCACTTTCATAATCAAGATGTAGATTATTTCCATCACCCTCAAAATTCCCTTGTTCCTCTTGGAGCTCCCATCCCAACTCCTGGCAGCCACTGCCCTGGTTTCTGTCCCTTTTGGCTTTTTCAGAGGGTCCTGCACATGGAATTGTATGGAAATAACCTTTCATGACTGGTTACTTTTACTCAGCCCAATGTTTTCAGGTGTTCCTGTGTTACTGAGCTCAATGGCCATGCCTTTGTTTTGCTGAGTAGCCATTCATAGTGTGAGGTCCCCTTTACTTATTTGTGCCCCCAGAAGGGGAGAGAGCTACTGCACTGCACTGACTGCCTGCCTGGCCCCCACTTCATCCTTCTACCTTCTGTGACCCTGCATCCTCCCACTGGGGGTCTGTGTGTCCAGGGAGGACCAGTAAAAGGGAAAGAGCTCACAAAGGAAAGGGAGCAAGAACATGAACATCATCTTGACTGACACACTGTGCCAGGAGTGACCAGGAAGGACAGTGAGGAAGTGACCAGTGACAGAACCTAAGACAGATGTGTGCAAAGCAGGACCTAATTGGAAGGATTTCCCTGAAAAGGACAGGAACCAGGGCAGCTCCAGGTATCCCATAGCAGAATCTGATGGACCATTTTATTGGGCACCAGGAACAAGACAACTCAACTCATGTTTGGTCCTAGAATCTCTTTTCAAGTTTCAGAGTCTTGGGGAAGTGAAGGCCTGCCTGGCCGGCCTTGGGCTGGGGAGGTCAACTTGCAGAATGGCATTCACAGGGAGAGGTGGCTCCTCCTCAGGAAGTCAGGGTGCTGCGACAAGAGGAAGAGGCAGATACTGGGATGGCAGATACAAATGTTGACTCTTCCAGAAAAATACTAGCTCCCCCAAAGGAAAGTGGCTCTACCTGCATGCTCATGTAATCTTTGCCATTTATACTTTCCTTAGGCCTGAGAATGTATCTGGAATGTGCTTTATTAAATAGAAATATTACTATTTGGGATGGTATTTGTAGGAATATTCTTTAATTTCCAGATTTTCCCTCCTTTATCAGCCTCACACTTATTTTACTTTAGTATTTAATCTTAATATTTTCATGTTACATTTGTAGACATACACATACACACATTCATTTCATTGGCTTAAGTCCCTTGGTGCTAATTGTATTTTTAGGTTGTATTGACTCTACTACCCTGAGAATTGCCTTGGTATCATTGGACTTGGTTCATAAATAAAGAGATGAGGGTCTGTTCTAGGCCTGTCATCCCAGGGTTTGAGGTCTGGCCTGGGAGCGATCACTGGAGTTAGGGAAGTGTCTTGGATGCCTGGCTTAATGATGAAGCCCTATTGAAAACAATCCAACCTCTCTCAGCCTCAATTTCCTGTCAATGAAATAAGCATGTATTTTACACCTAATTCTGTAAGCTAGAATTTTTACAAAATATAAGTTAAGAGCATACTGGGGGAAAATGTTGTTTGAATAATAAGCTACATATGTTCATTGTACCCTAATGGTTTAAAATATGTTTTGATGTATCCATGAGTATTTTATTTATGTTGAATAATGCTATAATGAAACCTGTCCCTGAAATATACATTTGATTCCAAGTTGATTGAGTTTAGGGGAAAGAAAAAGCATCCATTTGCATGAGTTCCATGGCTGTGCTCTCTGAGTAGAGATGTGTGACCATGTGCTATCTCAATCCCCTAGTCGCAATGAGGCATACAGGGGTGACCTGCTTCCCGAGTCACCCAGGAAGAGAGCCAGAACCAGAATTTAGACTCCAGTATGTTGGGGTTTTTATTTGGAGTTTTTTTTTTCTTGAATGGACCAGTTCTGTGATTTTGAGTGTTACCAGATATTTAACTACAGTGAGCATAGTTAGCCAAAGGTGGCAAAGCATTTCTGCCTTTTCCCTTAATGGTTAGAAATTGGTGATCAGAAAAAACAAATACATGTCAGGGATGTTGGATATGTATATTATTTTGGGCTTCAAGCAGATGTGATAAAAAACTCAGTTATGGCAAGTTTTCTAAGTTAAACTTTTCCTGGAAAGAGCAGAAAAGAGGGTCCAGCAGTGGCAAGGGAAATGTTGTATTATATTAATGTTTATATTTGGCTGTAGCTTGCCAACAATGAAAGTTAATGCAGTTCTCTCTTCCAGTCTGTGTATAAGTTGGCAAATGACAGGAACAACATTTGCTTCTAATCACACATCCATCTTAATAATGCCAAACAGATAAAGTGCAGAAATGATTGCACAACAACCAGCATTTTTTTTTTAACATCAGAATCTTTACTAATTTGAAAGAAGACCTCAAATCTGGAGAAAGTTACATTTTTATGTTTTTGATCATGATTTCAGAAGACAGTTATTAGGCCCATTTGCTGACACCATTAAAAGTTAACAAATTATGTTGTTAAAGCATAAAAAAAGTCTGTTACTTAAGAGAGAAATACTGTGATGCTTGAAATCAGGAAATATTTACTGAAGGACTCTTTGAGGTCCAATTTCTAGAACCAAGGCAAAGCTCAGCTATTATGATCTAAATGATTAAAAACAATAAAACAGAGGAGCAATATCTTTGTATGTTTGATGCCAACAAAAATCCTTAAAATCTAAGAAAGTTGTAGTCATGTGGATGTTTTGAGTTGGCATGTTTTAAAAGCTAAAAATGGAAGGCAAATTATCATTGGAAGTTTTAGTCTCTTTCCAATGTGGGAAAAGGGGTCATTTTTGTTTTGAGTGTGGTGTGGGAAAACAGGAGCTGTGGGAGTCAGGGAGTGCCACTTGCTAGTGCTTGTCATCAGAGAGCAGGGACTGCTAAGTCTCACCCAGTCCTCTGCTAGAGGACTTTCAGCACAGACTTCTTCCTGCTGCCCTTAGAAGGGTATGCGGTGCTCTGAGAAGCGATGCTCAATTCCACTGTGGGAGCACGATCACTGTCTAATGCACGGAGGCTGAAAAGTCTAAGCATGCAGATCTCTCAGACGAGGGGCAAACATGGCCTTTTCTAGAAAAGGACAGTTATGGGGGTGTGAGGGCAAAAAGTTCTTACCAGTTTGAGAAATCTACCTACCATTGTAATAAAAATGAATTGAGACAATTATCTGAATAGTTCAACTGAATTCTCACCAAAATATGTTTTGGTCTGAATTATCCAGATAATTATGTTATAGTGCAAAGAATTGTGAACTGGGAGTTGGGATCTTGGTTTCCACCTGAAGTATCACAAAGGAATGTTTAAACTCCTCTATGAGCCCTGGTTTTCATCTTTAAGAATAGGGTCTATCCAAGGGTCAGTGAATTGGATTTTGAGTTTTATGTGTAAACACACGTCCCCTGAGGCACGAAAATGTCAAGTTTGTGAAATTGTGCACTAGTGGAAGCAGAGTGGGCATAGGTAATTCTTCTCAGTCATGCTTCCAGCCCAAGGCCAACCTGGGGAGAAGTCCCCACAGTGACCCGTCTTTATTGGCTGAGGATGACTCTCTCTCTCTCTCTCTCCCCCTCTCTCTCTCTCTCTCTCTCTCTCTCTCTCTCTCTCCCTCCCTCTTTCCTCCCTTGCTTCCTTCCTTTGTTAAGAATCTGACCCCAAACCTTAATTGCATTGGTTATCCCTATGCTAAGGGACTGCAAGTAAGCCTGGCAGAGGGTGAAGCTGTCCACTGCCATGGCTCACTCATGGGCAGCAGAGCTGGGGCCCAGAACTAGGGGGCATCTACCACTCAGCGTCCACATTTATAGAAATTGGCTTCTATGCTAGAAAGGGGTGCTAGGATGGCCAGAATGTTGTGTTGCTAACCAGAGAAGTGTTCAGCTCCCAAAGGCAGCCGCCTTGACACCTGGTGGTGGGAAGGATCTACAGGGAGCATGGAGGAGATCCCCAGGCACTGAAGTGACAGCTCAGCTGGGACAGCGCAGTTACCCATTTCTCTTCTCCTACTTGTTCAATGTGGCCTGGAAGGGTCTCCTAGGGGGTGAGGAAAAACGGGACTGTAAAGCGCCAATTCGGGGGCTAGAAATGGGGTTCTCAATCTACAGCCCTGGCTCCAGGCAAGTCTTATCAAAGAGCTTTTGCCAAACTAAGCAGACTCCTACTCCCACTCCGCAGTTCCGCGACCCCCGCTGCCGCAGCTTCCGAGGGGCGAGCTGGGGCGAGGAGTCCGTGGGCTGTGGGGAGGGCAGCCATGTGAGGGGCGGGCTGGGAGAGGGACAGGCCCTGTCCTTGGCCCGCCCGCCTGCCGCGCGTGGAGGTTCGAGTGTGCTCTGGCGCCAGCGTGGAATCCAGTTCCCTGGGCGATGCCAGAAGGAAAGGTCCTGGCGGGGTCGCATCCCCTGGCTGCGGTGGCGGCCGGGTCCTGCGAGAGTGACCAACCTGCATCGCTGAAGGTCCAGGTCTTGGTCGCGATGTGCGGAAAGGGTGCATCGCTGGAACTTAAAGCACGCCTGCAACTTTCTGCTTTTCCCGAAGAAAACAGGGGCTCGCGCGCGCGGCTTCTGGAGTCTGGGCCCCCTCCTCGCAGCGGGTAGAGGCCAAAACTGCCGGGGATGTGAAGGCGGGTGGGGAGGCCTGGGAGGGCAGGGAACTTCTTCTTCCCCCTCCGCCTGATTGTCATTTGGGTCGTGGGAGTAGGAGCTGGGTCAGGGAACACCGAACAGGGCGCAAAGGTCACGCGACCCTGACCACGCTCAGAAAACCTTACAGCCCCTGAGGGTCAGAAGCTGAGGACAGGACCCCAGTGCACTCAGGTTCTGGGAGAATTGTTTAGGAAGGAAGGAGTTTTTTCCAGGGAGGAGAGAACAGCTGTGATTTTAAAAACTTTTTTTTTTTTTTGCATTGCTTTTCAACACAAATCAGTGGTGACTTAAAGTCTCCATTTTCAGAGCTGTCATATTCTGTGTAAAAATGAGAATCTTGGCTTTACAAACTGGTATCAAAGGCAGCACCCTGCCTCTGGAGACAAGGCAGCAGTGGGAGAGAAAGGGTTGGTGGAATCAGAGATGGGAAGCAGCTGAAGTCGCTGATTCCCCCACTCACCTTTAATCTTACTAGGAAGAGTGTGTTTTCAAGAGAAAAATCAAAGAATTAAACACGGGTTCTGATCATTTCAACCCAGCGAACTTATTGACTCCGCTCCTTCCCCCAGTCTGTTTCCGTTTTATTTTCAGGTCTAATTATTAGCCTTGTGATAGCAAATCTCCACTTAAATGCCTACCTTTTGTCATAATTCAACCCCATTGTTATCACTCTTCTTGATACTAAGTAGATAGAAGGAAAATCAGCCAAACTTGTTAGCTAGACTTAGGGATAGGCTTTCCCCCTCCCATTCTTGCCAAAAGATAGCACCCTGAAATAAGCACCCCTTCCCCCCACCTCACAATATGTTGTTTACAAACTGTCTTGGATGAGATGAGATCTGTCCAAGAACATCAAGAATAACAGTGGGGCCTGCATTTCCAGTCTCTGAACTTCTCAGTGTTTGTATTACTCTTTAGAACACTGCAATCTGTAAATTGTGAGAATGCCACTGCCTTTGAATTTATTGAGAAATGGATGTTCACACTTTTATGGTACTTCCTCCTGTCAAATCTCCCATATTTTTTATTTTTAAATATATTTATTGATTTTTTTACAGATAGGTAGGAAAAGGGATAAGGAGTTAGAAACGATGAAAGAGAAACATTGATCAGCTGCCTCCTGCAACACCCCCTCCCTACTGGGAATGTGGCCGCAACTAAGGCACATGCCCTTGACCTGAATCAAACCTGGTCTGCGGCCAGGCCAGCCTATGCTCTATCCATTGAGCCAAACCGGTTAGGGCAAATCTCCCATTTTCAATATGAGAAACTGTCCCTGGCTCATCTGAAGAGGCACTTTCTCTTCAGATCACAAGGGAAAAGGCCTGGCAGCCTAACATCTGAAAAAAATACTACTAATGGGTTCACACCCAAATAGACTTTTTGCATTCCTAAAAATGTAGGTTTTGTTTTGGAAACAAAACAAACAAAAACATTGACATTCAAATTGCTATTAAAACGGCCCTAAGGAAATCTTGGGTGATTAAGATAATCACATGCCAAGAATGTTTCCAGCTTTTTGAACCCCAATCAAGACCAATTTGCCTGAAAATGCCTGCTTGACTAGAAGTTTGTTGATAATGTCTACCAGGCGATTCTTGGGGCCCATACCTTCTAAATTGTTCTGTAATTCGTAGGAGAATTCTTACAGAGATCATTGGTCTTAAGTTTTAATAAATCTCATTGTTAGAAGTCCCATCCTGGAGATTTGTACAGCAATCTCTCAGGTAAGAAAACATGCAGAATGCCTCTACTTTTATTGAACCATTCAGGAAAATATTTTGACCCCCACAGGAAGTTTCTTCAGACTGAAACCTAAACCCATTTGGGAAAGGAGGGGGTAAAAATTCTCCATCTCCAGCCCATCACCACAAAGTGCTAAAGTCAGTTGTGAATTTTATTTAAAAAATAAGCACTATGCCTGGGTTTCATAAAATTTATACATGAATATGTACACAGATACAAATAAAATAACAAAAATAAAAATCACAATTGCTTTCATGTGGCAGTGGTCCTGGCACTTTACATACATAACTTCAACTTTTGCTTTAAAGAAATTGCTTGGCCCACAGTGAGTGATCACCAAACCATTAATAAAGCTGTAGCTTGTTGCCTGCAACTTTCTCAATCCAGATTTCAAAAATATATAAATAATTTAATTATAAAACCCAACAATATATATGTTTTTAATCTTTTTTTTTGGCACAGTGAAGCATTGGTCAATAGCAGAAAAATGACTGAAAATTCAGACACTTATCTCACATTCAGTCACATATGTACACATGGAACAGGGGCCCAATAAACCCCAAGCAGTAGTCATATCATTTATCATACGGAATTGTTCCCTGATGTGCTTTTTTTCTTTTTCTTTTGTTAGGAACAGATCAATGGAAGGTGCAACAAAAATGGTAGGAATGAGGGAGTGCCTGGGCAGTAAGAAGAGGGGAAAAGTCGATGAAAGAACGGAGAGACAGGCTTGGTAAAGAAACTCAAACAACTATGAAATATTCCTTTGGTCCTCTGTAAAGTTATAAAAGAGGAAGGAAATATTCTGGACTAAGTTTAAATACTTCTGTCAAAAACTCTTTAGCGGTAAGGCACGTTTCATGGAGAATTTTCTTTTAAAGCTCCTTTTCTCTGGATAGATAGTGCAAAACCCTGAACTTGAGATACCGGCGTCTCCTAGGATGCCTGCCCATCCCGGCGGGGCTCAGCCAACTCAGGCTAGCAGCGTCTCCACGGGGTAGGGCAGGTGCGCGCCCTGGCCACGGGAGGAAGCCGCCTGCAGGGCCGCGGGCAGCCGCAGGGGGCAGTACAAGTGAGGGCCGCCCCTGACGCCGCCAGTCGCAAGGCCTTGGAAGGGCTTGGCGGGGACGGAAGAGGAGAAAGGCGGGAGCAGGAGGTGCGGCGCGGGTGGCGGCGCCTCGTCTCCGCGCGCGCCCAGCAGCGCGGGCTCAGCCGCTCCGTACGTGCAGAGCGGCAGGAGGGCCCCGCAGGGCGCGCCGGGGAGGAGCGCCGGATACGCGGATAGCGGCGGGCAGGGTGCGGCGCCCCACGGCAATCGCACCCCGGGGGCCGTGTCCCCGTCGCGGCGGCTGCGGAAGGGCTTGCTGAGGATGCTGTCTATAGCGAAGGAACTGGAGAATCTGCCCGTGGGGCTGGCGCGCCCCTCCTGGCGGGCGGAGGAGCGCGCACAGGGCGAGCTCCGGGCGGCGGGCGTGGGCGCAGAAGCAGGCGGCGGGGCCGCGGTCTCCTCCGGCCGAAGCCCGGGCGCGGGGACCGGTGCCCGATGGCTGAGGCGCTTGCGGCGGCGACGGAAGACACCATCGGCGAAGGTGTACTCGCTGTTGGGGTTGAGCATCCAGTAGTTATCCTTGCCCCAAGGCCGCGAGGGGTCGCGCAGCACCTTGACAAAGCAGTCGTTGAGCGAAAGGTTGTGGCGCACGGAGTTGCGCCAGCCCGTGTAGCTGCCGCGGAAGAAGGGAAACTTGCCCATGAGGTACTCGTTGATCTCAGCCAGCGTCAGGCGCCCGCCCGCCGAGTCGCGGATGGCCATTGCTATAAGCGCGATGTACGAGTACGGGGGCTTGGGCCGCCGCGTGTACGGTTTGCTGCGCCCGCCCTCGCCGACCCCTGCGCTCTCCGCCCCGGGCCCTGCGGCATCCTCCTCTACCATCCCCGCCGCAACCGGGCCCTCCTCCTCGGCGGCGGGCGCACCTCTCGCATTCCGCTTACCGCCGCTTACCGCCGTTGGGCTGTTGGCTGCACAGTCCCCGTCCGACCCCAGGGAGTCGTCGCCGGCTGCGGACATTGGAGAAGGCGCGTTGCTACCTCCTGTGCCCTCTAGATCACTACCCGGCTTGATCTCGTGGGCCGCACGGGGGCTGAACACCTCCGACTCCATGCCCACGCACCCTGTCCCGGCCCAGCGCCGAACTCTTCCTTTGCGCAGTCTTGGGAACCTGGTGCGGGGGGCGGCGTGGCGACCTCGGGTCCGGAGCCCTCGCCTTTCTCTCCCAGAGAGCTCTCCCTCCTCTGGTGAGAGACAGTCACTTTTCCGTAGAAGAGTCCGATTCCACCGGAAGGTTTCGTGGGAGGGGTTGTGCTTATTGGGTGAACTAAGAGGGGCGAAGAGGGAAGAGTTGGGTGAGCGCCGTCTTCAGTTCTCGGTTGAGAGACTTCAGGGTGAATGTGTGCGAGTGTTCGGCTTTAACTTCTGCCGCCCAGGCATAAGAGCCTTGGGATTTCCTGCTGGAGGGAAGAAGTGTAGGCATCTGCTCTCTGACCCGGAGGGTTTCTTCACTGAACGTCGCAGGTCCCGGGCAGGCGTCCACGGGGCAAGGAAAGGCGTGCCACCCTTGGGGAGGGTCTGGTGTCTTCAGCCCTGAGCGCCCACGGAGACGAGTCCCCGAGGCTGTGGTTCCCGCAGCAGCCTTTCCGCCCAAGGCCTTCAGAGAAGCATCTCCACGCTGGCCCGCAGCCCCTGCGTCTGGCCTCCACCTTCCGCTCGGCCCGATAAAACCTGCGGAGGCGGGGCCTGGGGGGTGGGGGAGTAGGGTGGTTTAGGTGGCTGTGGCTCCCAGGTTGAGGCTACGAGGCGGCGCAGCAGAAAAGTCGCTTCGTGCAGGTTGTTGTTTTGGATCCGGCCCGCCCCGCCCTCTGCTTCTAGCCAATGGGAGTGTGCGCGGAGCAGGGAATGTGCGGGTGTCCGTGTGCTTCTGCCCCGCAGGACCCCCTCCCCTTGTTAAGTTCAGGTGGGAGCGCCCCGCCGCCCGGAGGGGCCTCTGCGCCCCAGAGACCAAGGAAACGATTTGGGCGAGAGGGCGCTGGGGACGGGACGGGGGAGGGACCTAGAAGGGCTGGGCCAAGTCGGCAGGGACTTGGCTTAGGCTTGTGGCCTTCCTAAGGTATACGCGGTATATGTTTGCTTCTGTTGTAGTGAAAACATCGCTTCTTTCTAAAGTAAACCCCTCAAGCCCCTGAGGAGGTGCTGCACTTAGAGACCTCACTGGGCGCACATTGCAGTGACCTCCAACGGATGCCACACGCTGTGCCCCGTCATGTGATTTCCTTTTGAAGACTATTTTTGTCGTCTTTCCTTTTTTAATGAATAAAATACTGGTCTTGCCTTTTCGGATGAACTTGACTCTTGTTTGCTAAATGGTGTCTGACTTTGATTTTACTTTTTTGCCTTTACCCCAGTTTCTGCACTTGGCTGGTGGCTCTTGAGGAAAAGCAACTGTGCCTAGAACGGGGCACCAGGCTCCGCCTGCTCGAGTGCCCCTCTCTATTCCCGCCTATGTATTCCTGGGTTCCAACAGATAACAGGAACGATTGGGAGGGCCTGTTCCCAGGTAGGCACGACGTGCTGATGGCCATTTCTTTCCAATCCTTCTCCTTGGAGACTTTTGCTATGATTTCAGGTGGCATTGGTGTAGGAGAGCCAGGAAAGGGGGTACTTTCTCCGCACCAGAAAGTTTGGGACCTGAGGTGTCAATACTACAGGGAGGGGGCTCACTGACCCCCAGAAGGGTACATTTCTAACCTGCTGCCCTTCCACACTAAGGTTTCCTCCTTTTTCCTGTCTTTGTTGCAAATAGAGAAAGAACTGCCAGTACATGGGAGCTCACCTTTGATGTTTGTTTTATTACCTTCCACCATTTGTGTGATGTACACAATCCTCTCTTATCTACATTAAGACAGTTTTAAAGGCATTCAGCACGGGGTGGGCAAAATGACAAGCCCATTTATGTGTTGTTTTTGGTGTTTGGGAGAAATCACATGTTTTGGATATTAAACTCACATTTTGTGTTCCAGTGGGGAGCTGTGAGGGACGGCTCCTTTCCAGGGGATGTGCTACCCTAAAGAAGATCTGTTTCTCTCTGGCCCTGGGAGTTCATTGTCCCTTAGACCTGGATATGGGAGTAAGCTGGGACAAGAAAGCAGCCAAGCAAAGAGGCCTGGGTTGGGCTAGGGATAATAGGCGCGCATAATGAATGTCATCCTCCTTTGAACTCGAGGTGGACAGGACTTAAGGACAGGACAAAGGCAGGACACAGGACAGGACAAAGGCCCATTTTATGGAGGAGATAAGCCCACAGTTGATGTGCAGACACAAGTTGGCTTGTCTAAGGAGGCCTCTGAGAGACTAAAGGACCAAGGTTTTCTGCCCCTCACGAGTTCCATTTGGGAGACCACACAGATGAGCTGTCCTGCAGGCATGAAGCTATTCAGCTAGCATCACACCCCTGTCCCCATGCAGCTCAAATGCCCTGCCACTGTGTTGACAGCAACCTTCCTCCCAGACTTGCCAGCCACATGGCTTCCTTTACTCTGGACACACCTTCCTATCTCCACCCCAACTTCTCTCCCAGATCCTCCAGCCCAGCTGTTCCAGGGTCCTCAGTTATTCTGGGAAGTTTCAGGAGCTTTGGCCTGTTGATAGGGAGGAGAGAAAATGATGCGCCACACTAGGCCACACTGCCACTCACAGGACTACATGGCCTTGGGGCTGCTGCTTGTTGGCCTTTCATCACCTATGAGAAGAGGACAGTTGAATGGACTCAAATCTTCTTTTAGCTCCTGCATACTCCATTGTTTGGCACTAGTCTTTTCTTGGGTTGAATGTACAGCAAGTGCTTTCCCCCCTCTGGTCACTTCTCTGGGCCATCTGGTGTGAACTCCCAGACTATAGCAGCCCAGGATGCAGATCTGGGGAGAGAGTAGATTGGGTTGTTACTCTCCCTGGTGGGCAACCTGGGGTTTGTGTTTATCTCCCCCATCCTCTTCCCTCCTGTAGACAAAATGAGTATTGGCCACTGAGAAGGAAGGTGTACTCTCCCCATCACACCTCACTTACTCAGAGACCTCCTCGTCCCAGTAGCAGCAACCTCTCCTTACCCTATTCCACATCTCAGGCAGGGAAAGGACCTGCCAAACACTCCTGTGGGATAGACCTTCCCCTTGTCTCAGGACTGAGCCACTGGTGGGCTGCTTTCTGTTGGTTTGGAGACTCTAAAGGTCTGGGAGTAAGGGAGTAGGAAAAGGTGGGAGAATTCTTATCAGGAAAATTTTTTCTATTTTCTTAGGCAGTGGACTTTTGGAAAGAAAGGCCCATTTGGAATGGCTGGCGGGGGGGGGGGGCGCGGGGGGGCGCTAGAAAGGATTGAAAGATCCCAAGAACTAGAATGTAAGCTCTAGGAGGATACGAGTTTTGTCTGTTTTCTCCACTGCTGTACCCCAGTCCTTGCTTTGAGAATGACCATCACATTGTGCCCCACACTGGGAATATGCTGCATTTATCTTCAGTTAAGATCAGAAATAAAAATGTTCTTTCTTTTTGTGGTTTATTTTGTTGTTATTATCTTTTAAAAAATATTTTATTGATTTTTCACAGAGAGAAAGGGAGAGGGATAAAAAGTCAGAAACATCAATGAGAGAGAAACATCGATCAGCTGCCTGGGGATGTGCCCACAACCAAGGTTCATGCCCTTGACTGGAATAGAACCCCGGGACCTTTCAGTATGCAGGCTGATGCTCTATCCACTGAGCCAAACCGGTCTCGGCATGTTGTTATTATCTTTAATTTTTGTTTTACATCTGGGAAGCCATTCACCTTTTGCAGATATAAGAAATATAGGAATGGATGGGAAGTATATCCATTCACCACACTCTATCCAGAACATCCTCCGAGCTAGAGACAGTTTAAGAGCTCAGTCACTATTGTTAGTTCATAAATTCCCTAGAAATGCTGGGAAACATCTGTCCCCTAATTCTCAATCCTTTGGATTAGAACTATCAATGAATTAATAATAAATGCCTATCGGTGGAGCCTGACCCAATTCTTTGTAGGTACAAAAGACCCATTCGCTCATTTTTCCCATTGGCCCTTAATTTCCATGGAAATAAGTGAATAAACTATGGCAAAGAATGAGTTCACATTTCTATGATTTCCTGACCTCTATGAGGTGGTTTTCAGCAAAGGAAGATAATGTATCCACCTCCAGACATCAAGAGATAACTTAATTAACTGTGGGGACTATTATGAATTTAGAACTTTCCATAATTTGATGATGTTTCACCACCCCATTACTAAATGCTGATGTGGGAAGAAAACCATTTAATTCCTAACATATCTGAGATTACTTGTTAGCCTGGAAGCTGAGCCCCATTAGAAATAAGGGTGACTTGTCCCATGCATTAGAACAGGCTTCTAGAATGAAAGGAACTATGGAATCACCTTGATAACAACACCCTAGCAACCGGGAAACAGCTTTTGAATTTCTTGTCATGTTAACCTCTGTCAGTATCCACACTCTTGCCTCCTGGATCTGAAGGAAAGGTGAACTTAAAATTGCTTTCCCATAAGGACCTGTGGCTCTTGGAGAAGTCTGTTATAATGATGTTAGAAACGAGGAGACCAGGCACAGAGAACCCGCCAATGTTGGGAGCCCCAGGCAAAATGTATGGCTTTGAATCTATGCAAAGTCCCTCCTATAGAGCAGAGAGTTGAAACTAAAGAGCCTCTTCAAAGATAAATCCCAGCTCCCTCTCTACGCCTTCTTTCTTAGTGAAGAAATATGGAAAGAAATGGAGTACTTTGTAGTGTGCTCTAACTCACAACTCCATAATCTGGCCTGTTCCTTACAGAGGCTGAACACTTGGGAAAATCAAGGGTGGGTGTTGGAGCATATAGACAAACCCTAGGTCTTTTTTTCTTTTTTAAAGCTTTTTCTTATATATTTAAATAAAATAAAATTAAAATATTGATTTTAGAGAGGAAAGGAAAAGGAGAGAGAGATATAAACACCAATGATAAGAGAGAAACATTGATTGGTTGCCTCCTGCATACTCCCCAACCAGAAATTAAACCCAAAAACTAGGTATGTGCCCTCATCAAGAACCAAACCCACAACCCTTTTGGTATATGGGAGAATGCTGCAACCAACCAAGCTACCTGGCCAGGGCGCCTTCGTTGTTTTTGTTTGTTTCATAATTATATAATACTAGTGGCCTGGTGTGCGAAATTCGTGCACATTAAAAGGGTATTAATTAGAGGAAATAATTTAATATTGCTATTTGTTCTTTCTCTATAATAGAAGTATCAGAGGCTAAAGAAAATTAGTAAAATGTATACGAGAACCTTCCTCCTGTCAGAGTCTGGGGCGCACCATGGGGCTCAGAGTCAAGTCCCCACTCACTCACATGTGCCTCAAAATCACATGAACCCAGACCCAGCCATGCCCCTCCCACCCCCGTGCATTGGGGTAGATCCAGACCCGGCCAGTCCCACCCTTGTCAAGCCTCACAGGGCAGAGGGCATCTTCGGGTCCCCTGGCCCAGCACCAGGATGGGGGGCATGGCCTGAGGTCCCCATCAAGCCCCACCAGGCAGAGGAGCTGGTCCCCTGGTGGGACCACAGCCTCAGGTCCCCTGGCCTGGTGCTGGGGCGGAGGGTATGGTCTGAGGTCCCCTAGCCTGGTGCTGGGTCGGCGTGCGGCTTGAGGTCCCCTGTCAAGCCCTACCAGGTGGGGGTGCAGCCTGAGGTCCCCTGTCAAGCCCTGCCAGGTGGAGAGAACAGTCTGAGGTCCCCTAACTCAGCACCAGGATGGGAAGCACACCTTGAGATCCCCTGTCAAGCCCTGCCGGGTTGGTAGTGTTGCCTGCAGTCCCCTGTCAAGCTGCACCAGGTGGGAGGCATGGACTGAGGTAGCCCAGCCTGGAGCTGGAGTGGGGAGAGCAGCCGGAGGTCCCCTAGCCCAGCACCAGGATGGGGAGTACACTTTGAGGTTCCCCATCAAGCCCCACTGGGTGGAGGACATGGTCTCAGGTCACCTGGCCTGGTGCCAGGGCGGGGGTGGAGGCCTGAGGTCCCCTGTCAAGCCCCTCTGGATTGGGGGAGGGTATAGGCCTCCCATCCTGCCACGACCACCTCACACTCTCTGTGAGCAGCTATGCAGAGGGAAGGCTGGGCCAGGATAATTGAGAGGGGGTTTTGGGGGGCCAGCATCCTGGGTGAGCTGGGCCTCACAGCCTTTCTGCTTCAGCTCCCAGCACCCAGGACCTAAGGAGTAGTGCTTTCACAGGGGCCTGGCAGGCATTGGATATGGCAATGCCTTAAAAACAGAAGAAGCCCCCTTTAACTCTGGCTGGAAGTGCGTTGGGAACTTATGGTCGGGGGAAGCAGCTCAACATCAAGACTGAAATAAGACCTTGGGTAGCCTCTGGAGGGGGCAGACCAATAGTAAAAGGCATCTTTGAAACAAAGACATTTGAACGTACAGTGGATATTAGGTGATATTAAGGAATTACCTTAACTTTTCAAGGTGTGACAATGACTGAATATTTACTTCTTTTTTAAAGATACTCATCAGAGGATATTTAAGTGGGAAACAACTTTCTTTGAAAGTATGGTGTTGTCCTGGCCCAGCCCTCCCCGCACCACGGACACCTCAAGGACCGAGCCTCTCCTGCTGGCTCGCTAGGCCCTCGAAAACACCCTGTGCAGAGGCGTGATCCCTGCTTCGTTCCCTGCCCCCGCCAGTGTGAAGCGAAGCGTTCCCAGCTGTTGCTGGTGTGAAGTGCTTCATTCCCCACCTGCACCGGTGTGAAGTGAAGTGTTCCCCACAGGCCTGAAGCAAAGCGTTAGTGAAGGGAAGTGTTCACTGGCGTCCAGGCAAGCTGTGGCTATGCCCCCCAGTCACGCCCCCCACTCCTGATTGGCTGGTAGCATAGCCAATCAGGAGCCAAGGTATGGTCACATTTGCATGTTACTCTTTTATTAAATAGGACTGGAGGCCTGGTGCATGAAATTCATTATGGGCAATTGGACTTATGAAGAGCATTGATATTTTAAGGAGTATTCAAAAATTCTTTTCAGAATTTCCACAAAGCCTCCATCTAATCCCTTAATATCTTCTTTAAATTAAATTGATAATGAAGCAATAAGAATATTATGAGGATAATATTTTATAATTTTTATGTCTCCTAGTATCTGTCACTCAAAATAGTTGCCCAGTTTTTATTTTTTAAAAGAATAATTTATGACATTACTCATGTATTTAAAGCACTTAAAGTATATATTTTTTGCTATGGAAAGTTACAAATAGATAGCATATAATTTCATTAAAAATATTTCACTGTATACTTCTGAAGGTAAGGACTCTTCAAAAAATATAATCACAATATAATTATACCTACAAAATTAACAGTATGTCTTTAGTAAGATTAAATACTCGGTAGGTATTCAAATGTTCGTTATCTAAAAAGTGTCATATTGTTTCAGTCCGTTTTATTGAGGTATGTTTTACACGCAATAAAATGTACCTATTTTAATTGTACAGTTAAATGAATTTTGGCAAATGTATACATTCCTGCAATCATCACTGTAATTAAGATATAAAACATTTTCAGTACTGGCCTTATGCCCCTTGCAGTCAATTCCACCTTCTCTCCCTATTCTCAGCCCTAGACAATAGCTAATTTGCATTTTGTCACATTTTATATGAACACTAGGGGCCTAGTGCATGGATTTGTGCACCAGTGGGGTCCCTTGGCTTGGCCTGCAAACATCCCCCTGAGGGGTTCCAGATTGCAAGAGGGTGCCAGGCTGAGGGACCCCAATGGTGCACTACTGGGGCAGGGGAGGGACTGCAGGAGGGCTCCAGGGAATGCCCAGCCCATCTGGCCCAGTCCTGATCAACCAGACCCCAGCAGCAAGCTAACCTACAGGTTGGAGCATTTGCCCCAGGGTGATCAGTGGCATCATAGCTACTCGTCGAACAGTCAAATGGTCGAATGGTTGCTTAGACTTTTATATATATAGATGTGAATTATAGGAAGATACACATATATCTCTGAATCTGTGTTTGGGGTTTTTTGCCACTTAAAATATTTTCTGATTAGCTCTGGCCAGTGTGAAGCCATTAGCCCTTTCTCAGTGGTTAGAGCATCTGCCTGTGCACTGAAAGGTTATGTGTTTGATTCATGGTAAAAGGCACATACCTGGCTTGCAGGTTTGATTCCTGGCAAGTGTGGGAGATAACCAGTTGATGTGTCTCTCTCACATAGATGTTTCTCTTTTTTTTCCCCTTCCTCCCTCCATTCCACTTTCTCTAAAAAGAAAATCAATGGGGAAAAAATATTCTCAAGTGAGGATTAACAAACAAACATACAAACAATATATATATACATATATTTCTGTGATAGCTGTTTTTCAGCAATTTGATTATAATGTTCCTTCTTATGGTTTGTGTTTATCCATTTCACATATCATTGAACTTCTTAGATATATGGATTTATTATTTGTATCTTAGATGGAAAATTTTCAGTTATTATTTCTGCGAATATTTTTTGTTTTTGTCACATATACTCTTAGCTCCTTTTTCTTCTTGGTCTCCAATTATTTGTTTATTTGGTTGCTTGATATTAGCCCACAAGTGGCTGAGTTTATATATCTGTGTTTGTGTGTGTGTGTCTGTTTCCCTCTCTACCTATTATTTGAATGTTGCAAAGTCCTCATGTTCACTGGTCTTTCTTTTGCCACATCTGTTGTGCTGTTAAAATTGTCCAATGAAATTTTCCAAAGAGATAATGTATTTTCCTTCTCTAGAATTTTCATCTGATTTATTTTTTTATATTTTTCATTTGTCTCTTTATTATGTTCATGTTTTCTTTTAATATCTTAAACATATGTATAATAGTCTTTAGAAGTCCTTGTCTGCTACCTCTAAAATTTCTATCATTTATGACTTTTTCTTTCTTTTAACATTTTCTTTCTGGTTTACATGTCATAATTTGCTGATTTTTTTTGCATGCATAGTTATTTTTGATTGGATGCAGGACATTGTCCGGCTTATTTTATTAAGTATTTGATTTTCCTTTTTTTCTTAAAGAGCTCTGAAATTTGTTTTGGTAGACAATTAAGAAATTTTATTAAACCTTACCAGACTTGTTTTTAACCCTTTTAAAAAGACAGTTCTAGAATAGTCTGTACTTTAGGGTTAAGTTAGCCTTACTATTAAGGGATGGCTTTTTTTGGCCTCTATATTGCCCCAAGTTTTCAAGAAGGGAAGTCCATACTTGGTTGTTTAGAATCTATATACTTTCTAAGTCTGTGAAAGTTCTAGGAACTGTTTTTCAATTTTTCAGACAGCCTTGTATAGTACAGATTAGTGTTTAGCTAAAGACCCAAGGGGCCTCCTCTGCAGATTTCTGGAACCCTTCTTTGCATAGTTCAATTCTCTGTGATACTTTGCTATAAATTGCAACAGGTTTAACCCCCCTATACCCTGAGACTCTTTCACTTCAACTCAGTGAGACTGTAGCTTCTCTTGGCTTCTCCTGTCCCATTGCTGTTATTTTAAAATTGCTTTCATTATAACCTGATGAACAAAAAGATAGATACAGAGGCAATAAGACATCAAACAGACTGTCAAATTACAGTGGGAAGGTTGTGGAGGAGGGGGGAGATAAGAGATCAACTGAAGGACTTGTATGCATGCATATAAGCATAACCAATGGATGCAAGGCACTGGGGGGTGAGGGCATGTATGGGAGTGGGATGGGGGCAATGGGAAGATATGTACACATGTAATACCTTAATCAATAAAAAATTGAAAAAATAAAATTGTTTTCACACAAAAATCCAGTATTATTTTAAAACTCAATTCCTTTGCTTTGTTTTCTCAGAGATCACAGTTATATAGCTTGATATCTTATGTCTTTTGTACAGTTTTTTAATTTCTTTTGTGGAAGAAAATATTCAGTATTAGTTTCTTCTTCATGGCCAAGATTTGTTATAATTTTAAAAGACAGTTTATATATTTGAATCAGGATTGAAAGAAAGGCCACGAATTTTTATTAACTGGTCTGTATTTTTACCTTTATTTAATGATTAAGTTCATTTGTCACCTTCCTCATTGTCTCTTTTTTCTTCAATTTTCTTTTGTTGAAAAAAATCTGCAAGGTTTGTATGTAGAATTTCCCACATTATGGGTTTTACTGAATGCTTTCTCATAATGTCTTTTAATATATTTCTTCATATGCATGATCTAATAATTAGTAATTAAATTTGAAGATTTGATGAGATTCAGATAAATTATTTTTGCAAGATGACTTCAAAGGTTTTGGTTTGCTTCTCCATCAAGAGGCACATGTTGGAAAAAAAAGAGGCACATGTCACCCTGGACAGTGTTGTGTGATTAGAGCATCACCCCATATACCAAAGAAATGAGGGTTCCATTCTCGGTCATATACCCAGATTGTGGGTTTGATTCCTGGTTGGGGAGTGTGCATGAGGCAGCTGATATATGTTTCTCTTTTATCTCTCTGTCTCTGTCTCTGTCTCTCTCTCTCTCCCTTCCTTTCTCTCTAGATCAATGATTTTTAGTTCTCAAGTGAGGATTCAAAAAAATTTTTTAAAGAAACACCTGTCTCTTTTTGTAATGTTAATAACCATTGATGCTAAATAACTATACTAAAATATTTCTTTTAATTTATTAATTTATTGGGGAGACAGGGCCTTTTTCTAGGTCAAATTACTAGACTGTGCAACTGGGACTATTATTTCTAGCCATAAACTTGTTTTCAAAATATCAATTATAATGACAAATTGGAGCTCCAACAAAAGGGTAATGTTTTAAAACTTGCTCAAGGAAAAGTTGACCCATTTTTATAAACTGGAAGGAAGCCAGCTTGAATTATATCAATCCATATATATTACTTTCAAGGGTATGCTCCAGCTAAAGCTGGGCTTAAGTGTCCTACCAGGAGAGAAGGCACCCCTATGTCTCTTGATGAGAGGCAAACATAGCTTTTATGTCAGTCACAGACAGAGATGTTCTAGTAGTCCTGAGGATATGTGAGAGCTGTTTGTAGAGTAAATTTGTTAAACTTTTTAAATGTTAGTTTATGGGGTTGACATATTAGCTGTGAGCATAGGACTTTTTCAGCAAAGATGAGTGTCTGCCCTAACTTTCATACGAGTAGACATAAAATTTATTTTTTACAAAGTACTTTCTATTATTTCTTTTTTCTCTCATGATTTTCTCTAATATTATAAGCCTAATTTTGTAATAAGACTTGAAAACTGGGGCACAGATGATTCAAGGACTTGGAAATGTTGATTTAGCCAGCGTTCCCTGAACCAGTCCCCTGGTAGTGTCACATCTGTGCTCCCAACTGTGGAACATGGTGGGAAAGCTCTTCCACCTCCTCACATGCCACACCTGTGCAGAAGAACCAGTGCCAGTGCCTTCTGAGAAGCTCTGGGGATATGTATTCTAGGTTAGGCCTGCTTGTGGTGTCTTGCTTTGAAATCTATTTCTCTGCAATGTCTGGGAAACAAACATTTTTATAGTGTGTTGGTTCTTTGTGTAAGTGTACTCCCCCAAATGGTCTGAGCCATGCAGGCAGTTGATCTGGTTGCTTATAGTCATCAGCATCTAACCCTTTTCCTTCTCAAATGCTCCCAAGATGTTTTGCATATTTGGTAAAGCACAATCTTAGTTTCTTAAGCCTTATGCTGTTTATTTTTGGAGTATTGCAGTATTGGTATTCCTTCCTCCACCACACTCCAGGTACACTTTAGAGGGTAACTCTTCCTCTGTATGATAAAATATTTGTTTAGTGTGGGATTTTGATCTCAACTTTCTGGGAAGTATTTTTCAAAAGCTACTTCAGCAGTCTCAACTCAAGTGTGGTGACAACCTCTGAGCATTGATGTGGCTCATCGCTGGCTTATTGCCAAACGATACAGATCTTCTTTGCCTCGTTGTCTCAGTCTCTTGAGGGAAGTAAAGTTAAACTGTATTTTCACCATTCTTATGCAATATAAACCATGTATTCGGTTTTGGGAATAGTCTTATTTCAGATTTTCTGACTAGTTATCTAAACAAGTTTTTGAGATTCTCTAGAGTTCTATTTCAGTGCTCAGTCTGTGTCTTCCAGACCATGCTTGGAAGTAGAAATGGCACATAAGCATCTTGTGTAAGGTCTCATGTCATGTTTGTTGATTTTAAAACTAAAGTCATTTGAATTGTACTGCCAGAAATGGTTTGTCTCAACTACATGATTGGGTGACCCTGAGGTAGAAACTGAATGCAGGTACTTTATTAGGGCAAATCATGTTGGATCAGGAGTGAGGAGCAGAAACAGGGAGACTGGGAGGGAAGGCTCCTATATGATGCATGTGGAGGAGACCAGCTCCAAGAGAATTCCTCAGGTGTCTTAGGAAAGGTATCTTGGAACTGTCTGCTTTCCTCCCAAAGGGAGAAGCATTTATACATGGCTTCATCTACCATTGGTCAAGGTGGCTCAGTGGTGTTAAGTTCCTGTGCTCCCTGTTTTAGTGCCCAGAGTGCCTAGCAGGCATCAGAGGCTTGGGGTGAGGTGCTGTTGAGCCACATCTGCCCAGTGGTGCTGGCAGAGGCTGGAATGAGATGTGAGCCCAGGCGAGGAGAAGTGGACCAAGGGGAAATTCAGTAGGATCAGCTATTTTATTGGGGGAAAGGAGATACAGATGTCAGCATATATATCTTCTTTATCCTCACCAAGGACATGTTTATTGATTTTAGAGAGAGACGAAGGAAGAGGGAGAGAGAGAAACATCGATGTGAGAGAAACATCTATCTGTTGTCTCCTGTATATACCCTGTCTTGGGATTGAACCCACAACCTAGGTATGTGCCCTGGCCAGGAATCAAACCTTTTTGTGTATAGGGCAGCATATGTATCTTTAAATGAAAATATCTTCTTAAATTTTACCAGATCTGAATTCACATTGATAGGTGAGTAAAGATGAAAAAGAGCATCTGATTTTTATAGAATTTCTAGCAAGTTCCTCTTATCATTCCATCTGGGTCACATTCCATCTTGGCCCCACCACTCGGAAGATGCATGGAGCTCATAGTGAAGGTACATTTAAACAATGGCAATTTTATCCCATGCAGTTCAAGCAAATGTGTGTTCTTTTCAATACTCTATCTTTTATTATTTTCTAAAGGTTATTTAAGAATCACTAGAATTGTATGAAGGGACTTGAATACGTTCAAATTTACTCAGTTGTGCACTTAATAGCAATCAAGGCTGTGTCAAAGAG
The DNA here is from genome assembly GCA_027563665.1 of Antrozous pallidus. Classification (NCBI taxonomy): domain Eukaryota; kingdom Metazoa; phylum Chordata; class Mammalia; order Chiroptera; family Vespertilionidae; genus Antrozous; species Antrozous pallidus. The sequence goes on along the minus strand of CM050508.1, from coordinate 111,861,856 downwards.
AAAGATCACAGGGACATTCTTATTCACATAGGAGGTCAATTTGAATTTGCAGTGGAAAACCAGTCCGCTATTAACCAGAACTGAATAGGTGTTTGGGCTGTGTTAGCTGAGGATGCTTCCTATTTTATCTCAAGTTATACCAAGGGGATGAAGGTATGAGCTGGCATTGGCAGAATGGGGTATCAGAAAACAAAACGGCATTCAAGGAATCTTTTACTGAGCACTTACTATGTGCTGATCAGTATGTTAAGCTCTTTATCTATTTTCATATATCCAATCCTTATACTAACCTTATAAGGATGATAATATCATTTATCAGTTTGCAAATGGTGAGAAGAAAGTTCAAAGAGCTTGTTCAAGGTGGCTTAGCTAGTTAGTGGCAATGAGGGCATTTGGATTTATTTTTGGAAGATGCCAAACATGGGCTTCTATTTCCTTCTAGCAGTGTAATCTTGTCAAATTATAGGATCTTTCAGTAGTTGTTTCCTCACTGAGGAAGTAAGAGTTATGATAAAGATGAAATTAAATGTGACAATTTTCCTAACAATCAGATTGGAATAATGTAGAGAATAGGAGAGCAATTTACGGGAGCCAGCTAGTCTCTGGTGCCAAACTTTTGGCAGCCGCTGAGGAGCTTACTGTGACTGCCTACATGGAGGCCTCCTGTGAGTTTAGGCCACTTGTGTGATATTTACAGTTTGAATTTGGAAATGCTCAGGTTGGGACAAATGTCTGGCCCAGACATTTAACACCAACAAGGGTGTGTGTGTGTGTGTGTGTGTGTGTGTGTGTGTGTGTGTGTGTGTGAAAAATGAGGGGTGGGGTGGCTGGGGAGTCTTTGGACACTGACGTGACAGCAAGGACTTCTCCCAGTTGACTCTACAACACATGGTTCTTTCTCCTGTCTCTTACTGCTCATGCTTCAAGTATTTCCAGATTTGAGGGACGACTGTGGAACTTTTCCCCTAGAATTTGCTTTGAGATCAGGCCATTCTGTGAAGTTTGCTCCTCTTGTGCAGTTTGGTCTCATGCACTTGGATAGTGAGAAGCTGGTGTTTGGAATGTGTGAAGAGAGGGAAAATCAGGGTTTTCCTGTACCTTTTACCACGCACTGGATTGAGTCTCTGGGAATTTGACTTTAGTGGGTTCTCTTAAAAGTTGTAGGGTCAAGGTTTCACTAGGGTGGAAGAGAAGACATTCCAGCATCATGCCCTCAGGTTTGCACAGAATCAGAAGTCCTTTCAGCTGGCTTGGGTAATTATTGCCATCTTGGGCATTATGACCTAGTTGGGAAGAGCAAACCCAAATGAAACAACTTGAGAATGCTTAGAAAGCCACTTAACAACATTGGAGAGCAACATTGTAGAGATCAAGTGCTAAGAATATATCAAGATAGGACTCAGCTGAGTCCCTTCAGAATCATATAGGCAAACACTTCCTATCAGGTGAGTTTAGAAAGAGTTTGGAGACACTTTCTGTCCACAGACTGGTCACTGATTGCTACCACACCCCCTGTCCTGGTGCTGTGAGGCCACAAACTCACCTGCAGAGGAGACTGCAGACCTGGACATTTAGAAAGGAAGAGACTGGATGGTGCGTTTCTCCACCACACAAGGTCTCACACTGGTGCTGTTCTATTTGTTTAGCACTTACTGTTTGTTGGTACAGAGTCAGGCAACAAACACACATCAGCTCATTTGTTTCTGTAACAGTCCATGTATATAGGAACTCTGGAGTTGAGTGAGGGTAGCATACTGCCCAAAGTCAAGATGTGAGAGAAACATCTATCTGAGCAATGTGGGGCTCTGGCCCAGGTTGTCTGACCACAAAGCCCCTGCTCTTCACACCCAGGTCTTTTACCTGGCACACCCCCAGGTAGGACAGGGTTGAGGGCTATTGTAAGCCAGGTACCATGCGCAGCACTTTGTGAACATTTTGCACTCAGTCATTTAATAACCTGATAGCTCAATGCTGTCATTGATCTATCAGTTGAACAATAGGTACAAATGTAAAACTAAGTAAACCAGGTCCTTCCTGGTGCACAATGGTTCTCTCAGTGAGCTTCATGATCAGCCATGTGGCCTGAGCTATAGTCTGGATGAGCTTGATAGGTTGTAGTCTATGTGAACATGTGTGTGTGCATGTATGTGCATGTGTGTATGCAGGTGTGTGTGCATGTACACAATTGGATTACTTATGTATGGAGAAAAGAGGATTGGAGGAAAGTCGAGTGCTTAGAAATATGTGAGGATGTTATTGAAGCTTTGTCTGATTTCTAGTCATTTTTTTTGCCATTGACCAGCTATTTAACTTTGATTAAGTCATTTAACGTGTTGAACATCTGTTCCATCAAAAGTTAAATTCTGGGATTGGAATGGATTTTCCCAAAGAACCCTTTCCACTAGGACAGTCTATGATTCCAACATGAACACTTCAAAGCCTTAATGATTCTTCATTGAATGTAGCTTAAAATGGCTACAAGCTGAGTGTATTGGTGTATTATTTCTCTTGAAGACAAGCTGTCCTTGAGAGCTAATGCCCTTGAATAATGTGAGGTTCATGTGCTTCATTGTGCCAGCTATTCTTGTAGTGTTTTTCTAATCCTTCATTTTGGCAGCATTTGTTTTGGCTGCATTTCTGAATTTCCTTCTAAAGATTTGTATTTGGTCTTACCATCTATCATGTGGCCCTCCAGGGGCTGGTTGCACTGACCAACTTTTTTAAGGAAACTGAGCTGTGGAAATGATCAGTGGGGACAGGCTTAAGGATTGTGGGAGCAGCACCTACTTGCTGAAGCCAAAGTGAACACATGGAAAGGAGGGTTGAAGACTCCAAAGCCTCTGAGCTCCATTTTGCCCAGTGAGTGGGTCAAAGTTAACTTAGATAATGCTGAAATGTACTCTTTGTGTTTCCTTTCAACAGAGGACTCCTCAGTGGCCATAAGCTCCTTGGTACATGTCCTCCAGGGCTTTGCTGTGGGAGGCTGCCTTGTGGGGCATACTATGATGTCTGGGGTTCTGATTCCACCTTGGTGACTGTGAGGGCACATTCTGCAGTCTCTTTCAGTCCCACGTCCGTAAATGGAGACTACAGGATCTGTGCCACTTAGAAGGACTTGGAGTAGTTGAGAAGCTAATGCATGTGAAAGTGCTTTGTAAACTGCAGAAGGCAAGGACATGATGGGAATCTTGGGCAGGCATTTGTAGGGCAGATGCATTTCAGTTTGAACTGCACTTTGGTTATTGTCTAGCTATGTGGCTTTGGAAACTGTTCAGTCCCCCTTTATAAAGAGTTTGGCAAAGACTAGGGCATGATACCATGCGCAGATACCATGCACAGTACTCAACACATGAAAGGTTACTTACTTTTAAGTTTGAAATGCTTTACAAAGGAAGAGTATTATTATATATAAACACTAGAGACCCATTGCAGGAAGATTTCTGCAAGAATAAGGCTTTCTGTGGCCTGAGCAAAGCTCCTTCCCATCTCTGCTGCCTCACTCTCTCCCATCTCCTCTGCCTTGCTCCCTCTAGTGTCCTCTGCCTTGCTCCTTCCTTCCTCTGCTACCTGCCTGCTTCCCTTCTCTCCCCCCCACCCCCGCCCTGCTTGCTTGCTTCTCTACAGCTTTGCTCTCTTCTGCAGTGCTTGGCCTGGATATACAAATTAACTGCCATCTTGGTTGGGTTAATTTGCATACTTGCTCTGATTGACTGATGAGTGTACCTTGTGGGTTTATCAGAGGTATGGTCAATTTGCATATTACTCTTTTATTAGATAGGGTATTACTCTTTTATTAGATAGGATAACCTAAGGCTAAAGGAGGGCTGTGACTGGGGCTTGGAGAGATGGCTGATAAATAATGAGCAGGTATCAGCAAATGAGAGGATTGTTTGGATCCTTATAATACATTAAGAGGATTACCTTTCTCATCTATCTTCTAAAGATTTCTGATGTATTTGTAAATTTTCTCTGAATGAATCCTAGTATTATTTCATTTAGGTATAACTCTGCTATCTTATATAATCAAAGGCAAAGATGGAGAATTCTGGGATTGTGTTAGGAATAACCATGGGGGCAAATTATTGCCTATGACAAGTGTAGGTGGAAGGGAAGCACCTCAACTACCCACAAGGACTGAGGAAGCCAGTTGGAATTAGGCTGTTGGGTTAATAGCTGTCTTGCTGTTTAGCTCCTGCAGTGTCTTTTGGGACAATTTTAGAGATATATAAACTGAAGTTCTAGTTTAATAGCAAGGACAAATGAGGCATAGCAAGCCTTCACATTTCTCCTGTGGGTATCCATAAGGGTTCTCTTTGCCTTTCACATGTCCACATGTATGATTGCTAAGAACCCCAGGTTGTGGATAGAGGCCCATCAGCTGAGCACTCAGTGACCTGTGAGGCACCGGCATTTGATGAACATTGTCTTAGGTAATTTCCAAGCTACATTGTGACATAGTGAGGAAACCAAAGCCCAGAGAACAAAATAACTTACTTGTGGTCACACAGCAAGTCCCGCTCCTGGACAAGCTCCAAGTTGGGACCTCTGACCCCGTGCCATCTCCATTGTACACGTCCCACCTCTGGAGAATGCTCTGTAGCCAGAGCTCAGTCTTTGTTTCAGTGAAGAGTGGTTTGAGTTTGAGAATGAGAACAAGAGATTTTAGGTGCCTATAAACATATCAAATGACAAAAATCTCACTTCTTGGGGGTTGGTAAAGTGACACAAAAAGTCCTGCCAGGGGGAGAAAACTCAGAAAAAGACACATTAAAAGGAAAATTACCACTTTATGGCTCAATCTGACCGTTTTCCCTTCTGCCCCTCCTTCCAGTGCCATGCACTGTTATCCAAATCCCTTAGTGTTGAGGATTAGGCTACCAGCAAAATCCAACAGCTTCTGCTTACCTAACATGCTTCTGCTCATCTATACAACAGGGGGACTACAGTCATTACTCAAGTTCCTATGCTAATTATAAACATAAGTGAAAGTTGTCAATTGGGTATCAGTACATTCCATAGAGAAAAAAAATGGTAGCAAAATGACAATGAATTAATCTTCTTAATATATGAAGAGATATTTCTAATTAATAAGAAAAAGATGAACACTCTAATTGAAAAATGGGCAAAGGACATAAACATAAAACATATATAAAAACATACATAGAAGAAACACAGAATTAGCACACTTGCATATGGAAATACATGGGAATATAATGCCCTGCTCAACAACATGACTTTGGGGGCAGATCTACTGACTGAGTTCTGGGTTCACTTTTTACTAGCTGTATGATCTTCAGCAAATTAACCTCCAAGTCTTTGTTTTCATCTGTGACACAGGGACACTAACTGTACCTCCCTAGCAGGGCTATCTAAGAATTAAAGAAGTGATTCTATAAGGTGTCTGGTTCATACTACACTTTCAGTAAACATTAGCTATTATCACTACCAATTCATTGACAACAAGTAATACTAATTTAACACCTCACTGAAATTTTAAAAATGAAATTTAAAACAACAGTGAAATGTTGTTACTTGTCAGAGTGGAGAAAAGTAAAAGTAAAAAATTGATGATACCCACTCTTAATAAGGTAAGGAGAAACCGGTTCTCTCATACATTGCTGAGGCGATGGGAATGGGCACCCCATTTCTGCAGGGATATTTGACAATATGCATTAACATTGCAAGTGCAGATGGATTTTGGTTCATTCTTCTTGAAATTTATCCCAGAGAGATAATTGGATAAATGCACAATGTATAACATTGTATTGTAACAATGTATTGTGCATGCAAGCAACAATTCTGAAGCATCTATAAATGTATCAAATTAGCACACTGTACATTTTAAATTTAGTGTTGTATGTCAATTTACCAATTAAATCCAGAATCAACTTGTGTCCTTCAGTAAGATTTATTAATAAATTATGATTTATTCATATGAAGGACTACTGTGTAACTACTGACAACAGTGTTCTCAATTTCATTCACCGTCATGGATCAAGCTCTCTGACATATTGATGGATGAAAAAATGGGTTGCAAAATAACATCTGTACAATGTCTCCATTTATGTCTAGTCACCTGTTAGTTCAGTTAAAAAAAAACAGGTTTGGAAAGATGCACTTTAAAATCCTGGCATTCCTGTCTTCTTGGAAATAATTTTATTATTTGATTCACGTGTGTCTATTATCTTTTTAATTAAAGTATAGAAAAGAAATGGACTTTCTTTTTTGTTCTTTAGCAGTGTACCCTAAACAGAGATCTACATGTTGATTTTGTTAATGTAAATTGACTTGGAGTTATGTTCCAAGAACACATCAAAGCTTTCTTCCTTTTCTTTTTTCCTTGTTTGCCTTTCAGAAGTGTTTCTTCATACTTCAGTCTATGACTCATCCAAGAAGACATTAGAGCCAATGTTTTGCAAGACCTTTCCATGAAGTGGAAAGAACTTTAATGTTCGCTCCAGTAAGAGGCATGCACGTAATGCTGCCTTGTTTCCTCAGTAAGTGATGGGCTTGCATGGATTGCCTACCACGCTGCTGGGGTGGGGTGGTTAGCCAGAAAGGAGTGGTCAGCACTAAACTTTCAGTTGCTATGAATACTAGCCCCAGGGCCAACGGCATTTAACAAAACAAACTTGGAACTTCCTTTGCTTGTGTTGCTTAAAATCATTGCAGTAGAAAGATTCCTGAAGCATCACCTGGACTGTGTCACCTAGCTGGACAGATAGGGATCTGGGAGGATGCCATATGTGATAATTTGGGGGATCTATAACACTCCCTGAAACCTCCGACAGCTCCCAAACTGTTATTATCCATCTCTTCCCACTATAAACCATAATTTCAAAATGGCTTACGTCAGCCTTGTCCTTCGTGTGTACAGTGTTCCATTTGAGCCGCACAGCAGTCCTGTGGGTTTGGCAGAGCAGGGCCTATCAGCTTTATCTCACAAGTGATGAAAAGGCTCAAAAAGATTATGGCACTTGGCTGGGGACACACAGCATGGCCAGCACTAGAATCCAGATTCCAATTTTGATTCCATTCCATTCCATTCTTTAGAACAAAAAAGGAAGGAAAAGGTTGCCCATGACTCAGTGGCTTGATTTTGTGACCCCTGGGATTGCACTTGGGCTGAATTTTGCACCAGTGCACAGCAGGGGGCATTTTGGATTCCTGGGTACATTTTGGAGAAACTGGCTACTTGGTGCTTCATAGAGAATGGAACCAGAAAGGAGGGGCTGAGATTCACTGTTAGTAATCTCTGCAGAGAGGAAAGGGTGACTTGGCAGAGTAGGGTGCAGCCTGAGGTGGGCATGTATAGATGGAACACTCAAGACAATGGTCCAAAAGACCTGCTTAATTTTTATGCCTGAGCATTTTACCAATAGGGTGGGGACGATGGCCTGTGGGCAAGGCTGATGTTTGACTTTTGCCTCCTTCAGTTCCAGGCATGGCTGGCCTGTCCCTCTGCTCAGCAAGGCACATCTACATCACACCAGCTGCCACCAGCAATTAAGGATTCAGAGGGGGCCATGTTCCCAGAGTAACTGGCCTCAGGGCTCCTGGAGTTGGAAAGGCCTTCTGCTGGTCCACAGGAAAGGATCCAGGTGGAGTGCATCTCCATAAAGCACCACCTGGCTCTTGGCAGGTGAGGGCTAGAGCAGGGTTCTTAATCTTTTCAGGTGACAGATCCCTTTGAGATCTGATAAACATTTTGAATATTTTCTCATAAAACACACACAAGTGCACATATGTAAGAGGATTGCATAACATTTTGTGGGTCTTAGAGATGCTGCCGTCTAAAACTGGAATGGGGTATTGATCAGGAGAATCCTAAAGGCTGAAATTCAAAGATGATGGAACCAGAAAATGAATTCACAAGGAGAAATTCTTCCTTGCCAACTCACTTTTGTCTAGATTACCTATGCAATCTTGCTACCAGTTTGCTTTTGGTATCACAAAATTAGCTCTTTTCATTTCCACACTCTCCTAAATATCTTGCAAGTTCCCCTCTTATCTTACGCTGTTTATACTTTATACTGGTACCTGATTATGTAAAGGAAGAACTCAATCATGTCAAAGTGCTTTTCCCATTCACACTGCAGGAAAGTTGTCTGGGGTTAGTCTTGCTACAACCACTACTTGTTCTAGATCTGTATCCATATCTGTCAAATAGGGGTAAGAATACCTTCCCATAAAGTTGTGAGGATTAAATGAGATCACTTATATAAAATTTGAGCACAATGTTAAGCACATAGTAAGTATTCAATAAATGCTTCTTGTTATCATCATCATTATTATCAAGGTATGCCTTCATTTTGAAACTGAGCATGAATTGTATTTCTCCATCTGCAGTCAGTGTCAGGTAGCCCTTCTTTTGGATCTTTAGAGTGTATGGTTAGCCGTTGTTGCATTTTCACAGAACCTACTTATACAGGGTGGGGGAAAAGCAGGTTTACAGTTAGATGTTCATATGGAAAGTAATATTGTAATTAATAAATAATAGTACAAGAATAAACTCACAACTGTAAACCTACTTTTGTCCCACCCTATACATTTTTAACTGTAGGTCTAGAGACTGAGATTCAAAGAGGAGAGACCCACTTCATTGCACCTTCCTCCTTCCTGCTGACTGGAATGTGGACATGCTGGCAGGAGTTTGAGCATCCACTGTGGGTTATGAAGCGCTGGGCTGGGCAGCCTGGAAGCTTGGAAGAAGCCTGGTTCTCTGGACACTTAGTGGAATAGCCAGACCAGGTTTGAATTTTCCACTTTCCAACCCTTTTAAAGGTGCCTCAAACATAATTTGTTAATTTGAATTTTCTATCACTAATAACTAATATTATGCCTAACAGATATAGGCAACAAAATTATGGAGAAGCTCTTTCCTGTTTTCTCTAAATTAAACATGTGTCACTGGCTAAGTGATTCGTGCCAACTCCCTCAATACACAAAAAGCTGCCTGTGCATTAGAGGACATTTATATTCCTCTCCTTACCACGTTTTGCTACATAATGGGGGAGGAGGGGTTGACCAGAATAAAAAATAACCGATTCTTTAGCGTAATAAGCAAATTGTCCAATTTCAGTCATTTGTGCTCTGATTTCTCATGGCCTATTTATGACTTTTGTTATGCACCATTAACTACTAACCAAAACTCAACCAAATTCCTGACACACACAGTCCAGAACGCTTTTTCAGCCATAACATCCGTCTCCCCCAGACATGTGTGTGAGTAGAGGCCTTTTGAACAAAAGGACTGAGGTTAACAGTCTCAATTGACTCTTCAGTGGTACACTGTGGTGCTTCAGAGCTCAGGCTCAAATTATGCAGATCAAGATTCAAATATCAGCTCTGCCATGTACTTGGGCACACTGACCCAGTGTCTTGAAACCTGAGCTTCCTTGTCTGCAAACGGAAGGTAAGGTAATGGGGATCCTGGAGGATTTGAACGGCACAAGTGAAGTGCTCACAGATTGCCTGCCACAGGGTAAGTAGATGCCTGTCCTAAGCCTATGCTGAGCTGAACTCAGCTGTTAGAGCAGGAGGCAAAGAAAGACACAAAGAAGGAGTTGTGGTTAGTGTGAAAGGAAAACTCTTCTGCATGCATCTCTGTGCTAAATGATGGTAATTGCATGAAAAGAATCTGTGCAGAGGGTATTTGAGTAGATCAAGCACAGCTGTATAATTTCTATTGTAAAGTTAAATGGAAAGAACAGTGCAAACCCTTGTTTTCCTCACTAATTCAATAGCATCCTCCTCTTCCACTGTGGCAACACGGGTTTGGGAGCCAAGAAAATGTGGTTGATCTCAGTTCCAGTATTAATCAGCTGGCCTTCACCAAGCCCTACAGTACCCAGGCTTCACTTTTAAAATAAGGCCATTGGCTTATAAATTTCAAGGGCCTTCAAAGCTCCAAAATTCTATGATTTCTTAACCTAAAGCTGCTCAGCACAATATTGTGGTACAAGGCATTTTTCAATTTTATTTTTTTCAATTACAGCTTACATTCACTATTATTTTGTACAACATAATGGTTAGACAATCATATACTTTGCAAAATGTTCCCCTTGATATTTCAAATACTGAGCTGGCCAAGCTTTCATTGTTAACACAATATTATTGATTATATTTTCTTTGCTGTACTTTACTTTCTTGTGACTATTTTGTGACTACCAATTAGTACTTCTTAATCCCTTCACTTTTTTTTAAATCAGGCCCCTTAACCCCTCTCCCATCTGACAACTACCAGTTTGATCTCTGTATTATGAGCCTTTCTATTTGTTTGTTCATTTATTTTGCTCTTTAGATACTATATATAAGTGAAATTATATGCTATTTGTCTTTCTCAGTGTGACTTATTTTTCTTAAATCCATCCATTCTGGTACAATGTAAAATTTCATTATTTTTTATGGCTGAGTAATGCTCCATTACATATATGTACCAAACTTCTTTATTTAGTCATCTATTGATGAACATTTAGATTGTCTTCATAGCTTGGTTATTATAAATAATGCTGCAGTGAACATAGGGTTGCATATAACTTTTAAATTAGTGTTTTGTTTTGTTTTTTGATAAAAATCCATAAGTGGAATTGCTGGGTGATAAGGCAATTCCAGTTTTTATTGCTTGGGAAACTTTTATACTTTTTTCTACAGTGGCTGCTCCAACCTGCATTTCCAATCAACAGTACATTAGGGTTCCCTTTCCTCTACATTCTTGCCAACACTTGTTGTTTATTAAATTATTGATGATAGCCATTCTGACATGTGTGAGGTGATATCTCATTGTGATTTTAATTTGCATTTCTCTGATTATCAGTAACTTACCCACTTTTTACATGTCTATTACCGATCTCATGTTCTCTTTGGAGAAGTGTCTATTCAGATTTTCTGCCCATTTTTTTTTGGGGGGGGGGGTTGATTTGTATGAGTTCTTTATAAATTTTGAATATTAACCTAAAAAATGAAACTAGTCCAGCTTTTTACACCATTCATAAGAATAAACTCAAAATAGACTAAAGACCGAAATGTAAAACTTGAAGCTATAAAGATCCTAGAAGAAAACATAGGCAAAAAGCAAGATTTTTTTTTTCATATATCTTCTCGGGCAAGAGAAACAATCCTATCTAATAAAAGACTAATATGCAAATTAACCATCACTCTGCTACTCCCACAAGCCACTCCCACAAGCCACGGCCACCAGGTAATCAGGAGCTAGTATGCAAATTAATCCCAACCAAGATGGCTGCGGCCACCAAGAGCAGGAGGGAGGCTTGGGTTTTCTCAGCAATGGAGGAAGCCAAGCTTTCCACAGACCCTGGGGGGCCCAGGCCTCAACACAAGGCTTCAAAGTTTCAATTATAGAAGATAAATAAATCCCAACAGAAATGACTGCTGCCATGGAGTGAGCAGGAGGCTTGGTTCCACTCCAGGCTACAAAGTTTCAATTGTAGAAGATAAATAAATCCCAACAGAAATGACTGCTGCCATGGAGTGAGCGGGAGGCTTGGTCCCACTCCAGGCTACAAAGTTTCAATTGTAGAAGGTAAATAAATCCCAGATACCAGATCCTCCACTTGGGTCATGGGGGTGCGTGGTAAGCCTGCAAACCACCACAAGCTCCTCAACCAGTCTGCCCCATGCCCCAAGAAAACCCCCACCTTGATTCAGGACACCCTTCAGGGCAAACCAGCCAGTCCCCACCCATGCACCAGGCATCTATCCTATCTAATAAAAGAGTAATATGCAGATTGACCATTATTCCAACACACAATATGGCTTACCCTCTGTGATCAAAGATCTTGCCCCCATGTGGACACAAGATGGCCACCACAAGATGGCCATCAGGGGAAGGCATTTGGGAGGGACCAGGCCTGCAAGGGCAGGCAGTTGTGGGCAATTAAGCCTGTAGGGGAGGGCAGTGAGGGATGACCAGCAGCAGGAGAGGGCAGTTAGAGACAAACAGGCTGGCAGGGGACCAGTTAGGCATCAATCAGGCTGGAAAGGGAGTGGTTAGGGGGTGATCAGGCTGGCAAGCAGAAGTGGTTAGGGACAATCAGGAAGGCAGGCAGGCAAACAGTTGGGAGCCAGCAGTCCTGGATTGTGAGAGGGACTTCTGACTGCCCATTTAGGATCGGGCCTATGAGGATTGGGCCTAAATGGGCAGTTAGACATCCCTCTTGGGGTCCCAGATTGAAGAGAACGCAGGCTGGGCTGAGGGATACCTCCTGTGCACAAACTTTGTGCACCATGCCTCTAGTATAAAATAAATAAATGAGACTACATAAAATTAAAAAAGTTTTCCACAGCAAAGGAAACCATCAATGGAATGAAAAGACAACCTACTGAATGGCAGAAAATTTTCAGCAATGGTACATGGTCAAAGAAGCTGATAAAATTTCATTTTTTTAAATAAAGATCTGTCTAATTTTCCAATGCCATTTATTGAATAGAATGTCATTACAGAATTGTATGTTCTTGCCACCTTTGTCATACAGCAATTGACAATATAGGCATGGGATCCTTACTCCATTCCATTAATCTATTTTTTTATGCTAGTACTATGCTGTTTTGAGCACTATAGCCTTGTAATATAGTTTGATATAAGTTAATTTGATACTTACAATTTTGTTTTTCTTTATCAAGATTGCTATGGCTATTCGAGGTCTTTTATGGTTCCCTATTACTTTTCCAATTTCTTGTTCTAGTTCTGTGAAAAATGCTTTTGTATCTTGATAGGAATTGCATTGAATCTATACTTTGTTTTGGGTAATATGGATATTTTAATGATGTTAATTTGTCTTACTGTGAGCACTGAATATGCTTCCATTTATTTGTAACTTCTCCAATTATTTTCTTCTGTGTCTTATAATATTCTGAATACAGGTCTTTTACCTCCTTGGTTTAAATTTATTCCTAGGTATTTTATTTACTTTTTTGATGCAATAGTAAATGGAATTGTCTTCTTAGTTTATCTTTCTAATAGTTCGTTATTGGAGTATAAAAATCTAACCAAATTTATGAATATTTATTTTGTGTCCTGATAATTTACTGAATTAATTTATCAGTCTTAGTAGTTTTTTTTTTTCCTTTCTAGTCTTTAGTGATCTCTCTATACATTATCAGGTCATCTGCAAATACTAACAATTTTACTTCCTCCTTTCCAATTTGGATGCTTTTTATTTCTTCCTTTTTTCTGATCTCTCTGGCTTTAAGTACTATGTTAAATAAGAGTAGTGAGAGTAGGTATCCCTGTCTTGTTCTTGATCATAAGGGAAACACTTTTATTTTTTTCAATTGATTATGATGTTAGGTGTGTTTTTGTCTTATATGGCCTTTATTATGTTGAAGTGTATTGTCTATATTACCACTTAGCTGAGAGTTTTTATCATAAACTAGGGGCCTGATGCATTAAATTCATGCACTGAGGGTGTGTGGTCCCTCAGCCCAACCTACCTACTCTCACATATGGGGAACCCTCAGGGGATATCCTACTGATGGCTGACTATCTGTCTTGGGCGGGGGACCTCAGCCAGGGGACCCGCAGTGCCCTCCGATTGATCAATTGCTGGCTCTGCACCAGCCCTGGCCTGCCCAGGCTGAAAACCTCTGGCCGAGGCTTTTGGTCAGGGTAGGGGACCCTTAGCCCCCTCAGATCGCTGGCTCCACCCCTGCCCCCTTGGCTAAGATGGCTTACCTCACAGTGACCCGGGTGCCAGAATGTTCCCGGGACACAGGCACTGGGGGCCTATGTATGCAAATTAACCACCATTTCGTTGGGTTAATTTGCATACTCATTCTGATTGGCTATAAGCATAGCAGACGTATGTTCAATTTACATGTTTGTCTATTATTAGGTAAGATGGATGTTGGAGTTTTTCAAAAGCTTTTTATTCATTTATTGATATGATCATATGGTTTTTAACCTTCATTTTTTTTTATTGATGTATCATGTTAACTGATTTGTGGATACTAAACCAACTTTGCATCCCAGGAATAAATCCCACTTAATCATGGTGTATGATTTTTTAAATGTATTTATGAATTCAGTTTGCCAATATTTTGTTGAGAATTTTTGCATCTATGTTTATTAGCCTCTTATTGGCCTATAAATTTACTTTCTTTGTGGTGTCTTTACATTGTTTTGGAATCAGGATGATGTTGGCCTCATACAATTAGCTTTGACCCTATCCTTCTATGAATTTTGGAGGATAATTTGAGAAGAGTACTAGTAAATATTAGCTCTTATTTGAATGTTTGGTAAAATTCACCTGTGAGAATATCCAGTTAAAGATTTTTGTTTGTTGCACAGAGGACTTCCCTTGGATGGCTCATCCTTTGAACCTAGGCAACAGTGCTGGGCCAGTCTGACACCTTTATTAAATGCCACCCCTCTTCATGAGACCTGATACCTCCTCCTCAGTTGATCACTTAAAGACCAGACCTAAACACCTATAGCCCTCCTTGGGCTGGCTGACTCCATTTTCATCCAAAAAGCATTGTTGAGCACATACCTGGTTTTCAGGGTCAGGGGAAGATACATAATTGAATGATAAATTATCTCTACCTTGTACTAGTTCATAGTCTGATTTCAAAAACAAACACATAAGAAACAACTTAATTATCATACATGAGTTAGCTTGCTGTGGAGTGCCAGTGTTGTAGTGACCAGTTTTCTCCGGGGTCACTGAGGGAGGCTCTTCAAGAGTGCTGACAGCTGAGTTCAGGTAAGTGGATGTTCTCCAAGTGAGGAAGAAGGTGAAGGCATCTGACAGATGTCCGCTTGCACATACCTGGAGGTCTCTGAGTATGTGGCACACAGGGAATACTAGTAGCACAGAGTTGTGTGACCAGAACCCAGGGTGGGAAAGAGACAAGTGAAAATGGACTGGGCTTATGAGAAGGGGCCTGTATGTCTTGCTAAAGAACTTGAACCTTATCTGGTAGATACTGGGGGCTGTTATTGGTTTTAAACGTAGGAGTGATATGATGACATTTGTATGTTTGAGGTCGCACAGTTTCTCTTCATTGTAACTAGAGAGCCTCTGCTTTGGTCCCCCCTCTCTATGTTCAATTCACCATCTCAAAGTGGGTGTGGTGTGTGAGGTTGCTGAAGAATAACTACATGATGCTTATAAATGACTTGAAAACAACTGTAAGTGCTATCTAAAGATGAACATTGTTCTTAGTTAAGAAATTACCACAGCAATTCTCTAATTGCTGGATCCTTTCCCCTCCAATTAGCTGATTGCAGGTGCAATTAGTTTACAAGAACAATTTTGTACCCACGTGCAAAATTTCCCAAAATGAAAAACTGAATGTGTAGAAAAATAAGGCCAAATTGAGTTTCTTAAGAGATTGTCCTAAATATTTGATAATGCTGGGCCTGAGGAAATGTATTTCCCTCCATCATTTGTAGATTACTTGCATAAGATGCACTCCTACTTATTACACCATCTCTAAGGCATCTTACCATTGGGAAATCCTCACATTTCAAGGCCTGTGAGTAAAGAATATAGGAATAGGTGGTACCCACAATTGGAGATCATCATGTGTCCTGTTTGATTCTTGAAGTGCAGGTTGAAGGATAGTTGGTACAACAAGAGTCTGAAGCCAGGAGAAGGGTCAGCTAGCCTTCAAGCAGGATGAAGAGGGCTGGCTAGATTGGACCCCATGGGAATGAAATTACCCAATGCTATCCTGACCCAGGGAATTCTGCGCTATGGATGGTGATGGTGGTTGCAGTGTTGGCTCTCAGAATGGATTCCAATATGAACATTGACTATTAGCGAGTGAGATGAAAGTAAAACAACGAAGACAGGATGTGATCCACTATTTTTGTTGAATCAAACAGCAGTTTTCTTTTAAAATATATATTTTTATTGATTTGAGAGAGGATGAGAGAGGGAGAGAGAGATAGAAACATCAGTGATGAGAGAGAATCATTGATCGGCTGCATCCAACATGTCCCTTACTGGAGATGGAGCCTGCACCCTGGGCATGTGTCCTGGCCAGGAATCAAACTGTGACCTCCTTGTTCATAAGTCAACATTCAACCATCTGAGCTACACCAGCCAGGCATCAAACAGTAGTTTTCAAATACTGAAGTAATATTTCTTTAATTATTTTGTGCTACTCACAATATAATGTGTACACATAACACATTTTAAAGTTTAATCTTCATTACTACTATTTTCTCTATGATTTTCTTATATTTAAACAATCAATGAAACAATAAATCAAGCCCTGATTTACAACATGTACCAATTTCCACAGTATAAATACACTGCGGGCACTTTTGAATTAGCACTTGTTTCACAATCAGTTCTCAGACTCTTGAAAATTTACTAACTAGCTCCAATGAGCTGGCACAAGTTGCCTCTAGCAAGCTACCGATGCTCATAAACCCTAAATGAACCCGTTTGGGAACTAGTTACAGACAGTATTTTAGTTTCCATGATTTGAAAGAGGCATGATTATTTGGAACAAATGTGAAGTATTGTGGGAATGGAAAGGGAAAATATAGCTGCTCAAACAAAAGGGTAACCAAATAAATGAATGTCACTTCTTTAGGGGAAATCAGAATGGCAGGGACTTCAGGGTCAGCAGGATGGGAAGAGGTTCAGCCCTTCTAGGGTGATAGGCACCATGGTGTCCAGTAGGTCTGATAGATGTTCATTCTTCCAGTGCCCTGAGGAGGCCCTGCTCATCTATATTGTGAAGGTGTGAAAACTGAGGAGCACAGCAATGTGACTTGAGCTGAGGTTTATGAAGTCAAAGAAAGCTAGAGATGAGGAGAGATTTTATTAAGTTAGCCTATTTTAGAAACTTCTTGTTAATGGGGACAAAGTTCACACAGTCATGAAAGCACTGAAGAAGGGTTAATTTCTTGGATGCCCATTTGGTCATCGGTATGCTAGGCAGGAGGGAGGGGGGCAGACTCAGGGCCAGGACTCTATGGGGCCAGGGGAACACTTCCTGGGACTTCCTGTTTCTTCCCACATCATGTTCAAGTTCATTGGCTACTTTTCCAAGCTGTCCATAATCCAGGCCCACTATACTTCTCTAAGCCAGTGATTTTCAACCTTTTTCATCTCATGGTACACATAAACTAATTGCTAATTTTTTTCAGCACACCAAAAAAAGGTATTTTTTCAATATGACAAAAATAGGTATAATTTTTGATTCAGACGGCTATTGTACCAGCTGTTGTAATTTTTTATTTGACAATCTAAGGGAGAATAGGTCAGTGCCCCTGAGTAAAGAGTCAGACATTGCATGTTTTAAAAATTCCTATGGCATTTTGAAAATCGCTGTTTTAGGACAATGTTCATACACTTCTCAAAGAATACAGACACTCCCATAGCTCCTCTCCCTGTCCCTTGAACAGGCTGGGCTCATTCCTGCATGCTACAGGCTAAGGGCTCACACTGCAGAGAACTTTGGATGTCATCATGCTAAGAGTTTCCTACACCTCATCTCATTTGCTATCATTTCACCATTTTATAGAGAAAACTTAAACAGAACATATAAGGAACTTACCCAAGATCATATAGTTAGCAAAGAGGGGCAGCAGGCATTTTAATACAGGACTGACTGTTCAAAGGTTGAGCTCACAACCTCTGGGGTCAGCAGCCTCCTTGTTTATGGCATTCCTTTCCCCTGTCACTTTCCCTCTCACTTAAAGCCAGGCCTTGTACACCCCCAATACTCAAGACCTTCTATCTGCCTTCTATATATGCTCCCTAACTTACAAAGTTCCCATTCCTATCCTATGGGTTACTTTAGACATTGTCTACAGCATGCACTTTGCCTTCTAAGTACATCCTTCCCAACAAATGATGCTTCTTCAAGTATTTGATACAATTGCTTCATTGGAAAATTCTGATTTTCATTCATTATCCTTTATCCTAACTAGACCCTTAGCCTTGCTAACTGTTTGTTTAAATTCACCACTTCCAAGACAGAAGGACCAGAAGCCCCTGAGGTTTGAAGAAGCTGGTGGTGGAGGCTACATAGATATACCTGTATTTTTATTTTTATAATACCAACCGAACCTGAAACTTCCTGTCTTCTATTCTCTCTTCTTGAAAAAAAAACACACACAAATATACGCATCCACCTCCTGGCCATAGATACACACACACACACGTAAAGGAAGGAGAACTGCTCAGATTTTTTTTAAGCTTAATTCAGTAGTAACAGTTCTGCTTAATAAATGGAATTAAATAGAAATAACACTGTTTCTTCTCTTCTTGAAAGAAGGAGAGAGATTTAGGAGGTTGGGGAGATCTCTAGAGTGTCAAAGTCACCCCATTTCATCTTATACATTTAGGATCCAGACTGTGTGTCCATGCAGTTCATCAAATTCTAGGCACAAAGAATGAAACATCTGGTTATCTCATATAAGTTATGCCTCAAATCAGAGCCCCCAGTAGAACATTTCTGTCTCGTGTCCACTTTTAGAGACATTTCAGAGTAATCTATACTAATAAAAGGGTAATATGCAAGTTGGTCAGGACACCCTCACAATAACAATCGAACAGCAGGCCCTGTGGGATGACCAGACCAGCAGGGAGGTTAGTGAGGGATGACCAAACCAATGAACAGCAGGCTGCATGGGGTGACCAGGCCAGCAGGGGGGTTAGTGAGGGACGACCAAATGACCAAACAGCAGGCTGTGTGGGGTAACCAGGCCAGCAGAGGGGTGACCAGGCTGGCAGGGGGGACAGTTAGAGTGATTAGGCCAGCAAACAAAGGTGGTTAGGGGTGATCAGGCTGGCAGGCAGGTGAGCAGTTAGGAGCCAGTGGTCCTGGACTGGGATGGGGCCTAAACTGGCAGTCGGACATCCCCTGAGGGGTCCCAGAGGGAGCAGACTGGGCTAAGGGGACCACCCACCATGTACACATTTTGTGCACTGGGACTCTAGTGTATAATAAAATAATAAGCCTTTAAAAATCAGGTTAGCATTTAAGAAGTCTTATAACCTATTCTTTTCAGCATATATCTTTTCTCCTTCAGACAAATCAGACAAAATGACAAAAAATAATTATATTCCACTAATATGAAATTCCATTTGTTCTTGATTCACTCTTTTAAGATTTCTGGATTTAAGAAGGAAGAAGCTTAGAGCAAGGAGAGGACACCGGTTCCCAGTTCAACTGCCAGCTTAGATGGATGGGAAATGCCATCTGAGGGCCTGAGAGGGGCCAGAGGCAAGACTGGACTTGAAGGATAGGGGTAGTGTCCTGGGCAGTTACAGTCTTCCCAGGGCTGCAGAGGGAAGTGGGGCGGTCCTCTGTCTTGTACTTACCACCCTGTGCAGAAGAGCTAAGAGTGAGAACGTGTGTGTGAATATGAGTGTGTGAGCCTGTGTGAGTGTGTGTGTGTGTGTGTGTGTGTGTGTGTGTGTGTGTGCACGCGCGCACGCGTGCATGCACGCAGGCATGAGAATGTGTACGTGTGCATATTGTGTTTCTGAGTATGTGAGTATGTGTGTGTGTATTGTGTGTCTGAGTGTATGTGTATGTATGTGTTGTGTGGTGATAATGCCTAGTTCTCCCAAGCTTTTCTTAGACCTTTCTAATAGAATTCACTTTGTGAGGTTCAACTCTCTCCATTCTATAAGGTAAAGAACTTGAAATAAATCATTAGGTTTGGAAGCAACATTAACTTCTGTCCCCATTTCTTGCAAGAAAAAGAAAGTTCCTGATTTTCTTATTGTGTGTGCTGAGAAGAGAAAACATGCCTTTCTTGTGAAGCCTCTTTCTACACAGAGCAGTGTTGAGGACACAAATGTTTTTGTGTAGAAAGGAGATGAGGATGGCCAATGTTAATTTTAGGAAATGAAGGTGGTTGGTTGAATTCCATGCTTTACCTATGGAGTCTATATGCTATTTTTTGTGTGCAAAGTTGATCTCTGTTAAGAGACCTCAGCTTCTGTTCCCACTGCTCAGATAGGCCTTCATGGTTGTTTTATATGTAAATTTTAAAAGCATTAATGCCCAGAGTAGACTTGGGAAAATCCTGTCTGATATTTCACCTCAAATCACTTCCAAACAAATGTACTTTTATCTTTTAAAAATTAATTTTGGTTAAACTTGTTGTGAAATTTTTTATTGCTCAATCTATTTACAATGGTAGTTTTTATAGAGGCCCTTATTTTCAAAGAAAGACAGGCTGCATATTGATCTAATGGGCTCAACAATGACTAAGGAGAAAATTACATAAAGATTATCACATGGACTTAGTGTGTGTTTTAGTCCCATGATTCATAAGGCAACTTTTTTTGTGTGTTGCATTTATGGGCAGAGGTGCTTAAGAAAAACATTTGGAGAACAAGAATTGCGAAAGAATGCCAGTCATTGAAACTTCTGCCAAGACATGATGCTTTTACAGCTAGAGACAATGCTATAAGTGATATTGAAGTTTGAAGGTGTATTATGAAATGCCAGAGCTTTCCACAACTCAGCTGCATCACAGCTTTTAACCCATTGGGAAAATTAAGCCCAGACTTAAAGAGAAACCACTGCCTAAGAAATATCCCTACTTCTCACATGTGCAGCAATTCCATTTTGGTGAGATGAGATGAATTTGTAGTGGCTATCTGTGGTTGGGTGACCAGGATGGGAAGGAAACTTGCTTTGCAATGGGAGGAGACTGTATAAAGTTGCCCATAATTTCTTCTGGAGAAATGTGAGTATGTGTTTTTAATTGTTTTAAATGGCTGATGCTATTTTAAAAATTGTGGTAAAATATACATAATTTAAAATGCATAATTTTAACCATTAAACCATTTATTTTTTTAGATAGAAAAAAAGAAGAAGATGGATAGAAATATTGATGTGAGAGCATAACATTGATTGGCTATCTCCTTGGGATCCAGTCCAAAACCAAGGCATGTTCTCTGACCAGAAATCAAACCAGCAATCTTTTGCTGCACAGGACAATGTCCAACCAACTGAACCATATCATCCAGGGCCATCTCAACTGTTTCTAAGTATACAGTTCAGTAGTGTTAAATATATTTACATTGTTGTGCTACCATCACCACCATCTATATGTAGAACTTTTTATCTTGCAGAATTAAAACTCTGTGCCCATTAAACAAAACTCTCCACCCTTCTGTTCCTCCAGTCTGTGGCAGCCACAATTCTACCTCCAACTCTATGAATCTACTACTTTAGGGACCTCATATAAATGGAATCCTGCAGTATTTGTCCTTTTGTGACTGGCCTTTCTCACTAAGCATAATGTCCTCAAAGTTCATCATGCGGAAGCATGTGTAATAATTCCCTTTTTGAGGCTGAGTAATATTTAATTGTATGTATATACTACATTTTGCTTACTCATTCATCTGTTGATGACACTGGATTGTCTGGGGGGGCACTTTTATTCCTATTTTTTCTCAAGTTGAATGCAGCTCTTAAGAGCAGGTGTGTCGGGGTGTAGTAGCAGTGTGGAATATATTCCTGGCACCCTATGGCGAGAGAGCTGTGTTTGGACAGTACTGTTTATAGGACTAACACTCATTGTTTGTGTTCAGTCCTTCAGCTTCAAGCTGTCTCAAACACAATGGCTGGCATAGCAGCCCTCTGCTGGTGGTGCTCATTCAGTGAAGGTCAGTGTGAAAGCAGAATGTTTGTCTCCCTCAGATTCATACATTGAAGCTCTAACTCCAGTGTGCTTGAGATAGACATAGGAGGAAATGATAAAGATGAAATGAGGTTGTGAGGCTGAGGCACTGATCCAATGATTCTGGCTTATACGAAGAGGAGAGACCCTGTGAGCACAGCAGGAAGGCAGCAGCCTGTGGGTGATGGAGGACCCTCTCACCAGAAACCAATCTACTGACACTATTACCTGGGACTTCCAGCCTCCAGAATCTGGAGAAGTCCAAGTCCATTGTTTAGGCTGCCCTGTCTGGTCTTATGTTATGGCACCTGAGCAGACTAAGATAGTGAGTTATGAGGGATGGAGACTCCTTCACCTCAGTAAGGAGTCTGGACTGTGAATTCTGCGGCCATGCTCTGTGGCATCTGGACAAGGAGGCTCAAGGCTGCAGTCCTTGGACACCCACATCCCTGCTTGGCACACCTCCATCACTGCAGAGAGTGTCCTCATAGCAACGCCACACTCACAGAGGCATCTGTGGAGATAACATGACTTCATTTAGAATATCATTAATGTGGAAATGTTATCTTCTTACTTTTCCTTCAATAGAGAAAACAAAATGGGAGAACACCAAGATGGCGGCATAGGTAAACACCTATTGTTCTGCCCCGCACAATGATTTAAGAA
The DNA here is from genome assembly GCA_027563665.1 of Antrozous pallidus. Lineage (NCBI taxonomy): Eukaryota > Metazoa > Chordata > Mammalia > Chiroptera > Vespertilionidae > Antrozous > Antrozous pallidus. The sequence goes on along the minus strand of CM050508.1, from coordinate 111,839,559 downwards.
CTACAACATAACAGCAGAACAGACATCACCCCGAATCGCCAGAAAGCTGGCTGAATGAAAACTCCACAAATAAGACTAAAGGTGGGACACTGAGAATCAGAGGAGCGGCAGGAGCACAGCCTTGAAGACGGAAACAGGTTAGGAGCCGTCCTGGTCAGGGGCACGGGCTGTAGGGCTGAAGCAGCAACCCTGGCTAGATTTTGCCAATGGAAAGGGCGGAGACTTCCCACTACACAGATTCCCCCGTGCCAGGCGAGGTGCGAGGTTCGGGGGACGCACCCGGAAGCCGGGCGCGGCAGAGGTCTCCTAGTCTGAGAAGAAACCCGGAGGCGGGGAAAAGAAGTTTGAGCGCAAGTGTCGCACAAACCTGCGACTTGCACCCTGGAAACTTGTCTCCTGGTCCCAGAAACCACCTATTTTACAACCCCCAACAGAGACCCACACACGCGAGCGCCGCATAGGACATAGCTGACACTGAGGCTGCCTGCACAGCTCAGAGACTCCGCCCATCCAACCTGAACACAGTCTCCCTTCACAGCCAATTGGCCTGGAGGTCAAACCCTCTTAGGGCTAACAACAACAAGCTGGGTTTAAATTCAAAAATACTGTACAACCCATAAAGGATTGCAATAAGAGTACCCACCTCAGGTAACTGGGGAGGCTGAACCACTGTCCCTTTGAGGATATCTACCACATAAAGCAGCCACCATGCAGAGATATGGAAAGAAATCAGGTGTGAAAGAAATGGAGGAGAAAAGACAACAAGACATAGAGTTCAAAACCACGGTTATAAGGCTTTTCAAGAGGCTCCTACAAAAGGCCGATCAACTTAATGAGAATTACGAGGAAATAAACAAGACCAACCAGGAAATTAATGAGACTTACAAGGAAATGAATGAGACTTACAAGGAAAAGAATGAGACCCTCAAGGAAATGAACAAGACCTCTGAGGATATGAACCAGACCCTCACGGATATGAAAAAGGACCAACTAGAAATCAAGCATACACAGACTGAAATAAAAAATATTACACGAAGTCCTAAAAGCAGTCCAGAGGGCCACAAGAATCAAGTCAAAGATTTGAAATACAAAGAAGCAAAATCCACTCGGCTGGAAATGCAAGAAACAAAAAGAATTCAGATAGTTGAAGATAGCGTAAGGGGCCTCTGGGACAACCTCAAGCAAGCCAACATTCGAATTATTGGGGTGCCAGAAAAAGAGAGAGAGCAAGACAATGAAAACCTATTTGAAGAAATAGTGACTGAAAACTTCCCCACCTGGTGAAAGAAACTGACTTAAAAGCCCAAGAAGTACACAGAACCCCAAAATATAGAAATCTAAAGAGGATCATACCAAGACATATCATAATTAAAATGCCAAGAGCAAAAGATAAAGAGAGAATATTAAAAGCAGCAAGAGAAAAACAGTTGGTTACCTACAGGGGAGCACCCATACGATTGTCAGTGGATTTCTCAACAGAAATGATGCAGGCCAGACGCGAGTGGCAAGAAATATTCAAAATAATGAATAGCAAGAATCTACAACCAAGATTGCTCTATCCAGCAAAGCTATCATTCAGAATCAAAGATCTGATAAAGTGCTTTGCAGATAAGAAAAAGCTAAAGGAGTTCATCACCACCAAACCAGAATTATATGAAATGCTGAAAGATATTCTTTAAGAAGAGGAAGAAGAAAAAGGTAAAAATATAAATTATGAACAACAAATACACATCTATCAACAAATGAACATAAAAATCAAGTGAACTGATAGGCTGATGAACAGGATAAACTGGTGAATATAACAGAAACATGGACATAAAGAGGAAATGGACTGACAATTCTTGGGGAGAAAAGGGTTGTGGGAAGTACAGCAAGAGACTGGTCAAAAATCTTGCAACAATGGGAGAGGACATTGGGGAGGGGGAGGTGAGGATGGAGGGTGGGATAGGTACAGGGTGGAGGGTAGATATAGGGGGATAAAAAAGGGGAAACAATGTAATTAATAAACTGAACAATAAAGATAAAAAATAGAGAAAACAAAATGTTATTTTAAGTCTTAATAGTAGGCTAATGAATGGGAGTCAGGACTCAGTTAATTTATTAATGACTATAAGAGAAAATTCTTATTTATTTGCTCTTGGAATACATTGTAGATTTGCATCGTACTAACCTTCCTTCCTAATTATCTCCACCCCCCATAAACTAATAATGAAGTGAAAACTTGCATTTTGTGAGTTAATTGGTGGATGGGGAGAGGCAGTAGCTATGCATTTAAGTATGAGAAAAGGCAGTGGGACTTATATAGAATTATTAATGGCTAGAAGAGAAGACCGTTGGGTCTATTTAACATCATCTCACCAGCAGCAGGCACCCCACAATTGGAGATGGGCTGCCAAGGACCACCCTCTGGAGCTGTGGTGCTCAGGAGGGCAGTTGCAGATATTCAGAGGAAAGTGGGCTCTGAGACAGGACCTGGAAATGCTGAGCCCCACAGAGTGAATAGATTTCTTTCCTGAAGCAGGACTTTGTATGCCTTGCATTCATTCATTTACTCCTTTCATCATTTTTACTGAGTGCTTACCGAGTCTCAGGCTTTGTATTGGGCCCTGTGAAGACAGTGCAAAGCAAGACCAGAGGAGATTACAGTCTGGTGGAGTTCTCAAACTGCTAGTTTCAAAGAGAGAAGACTAGAACTGGAGTTACTTGCATGACAAGCCCAAGGCCACCTGTGTGGTAGGAAGGAGAGTTAGGGTTGGATCTAAGTCTGTTTGGCTCTGGCTCTATAGTTTCCCACCTTCCATTACTATTTCTCCCCTGAAGAATCTAAGAATCTAAGTCTCAGGTTCAAGAAACGGGAATTTGAGTCCCGACCTTTCTGCTAGTTCATCTGGCAATCTTGATTGAGTCTAAAATTCTCCTAGTCTGAGTCTTTTAAGCAGCTCACCTCCAAGCTGACTTGTGTTGTAAACATCAGGTTAAGCGGAGGTTGTCATTTGCAGAGCCTGCAGTGTGTTCAAGGCTGTCAGCAGTCCCAGCATCAGACAAGGTTGAACAGTATTGGACTCAATTTGATTCAACATGCGAATGTTATGTTTGGTCTCCTGGAGAGCATGTGTAGTAGCTACTGAGCAGGTCAGTGTTTCTTTAAGGAATGGAGTACCTGCTCTGATAGCTGCCTCTTAGAGGGACTTCAGTCCCATGACTGTTTGTTAAAGGAACTTTTTATTTAAAGAGCAGTAACACTTGGAGACTCATTTTTCACTGTCTCTGTCTCCTGGAGATCCCACCTATACCCTGAAGAATGATGGCAAAAATAATATTTATGCAACAAACCACTGGAGGAATGTAAAGGGAGCCCCTCTGTGTTAGAGGCAGAGATTACTGACCGCTTTGTAATGATTTTAAATGGCATTCTGATCAGGAAGATTTGTGGCTTCACAAACACAGATGGTTCTTCTATCATTGTTAAAGGGGGGAGCATTTTTCTTTGGAATCCAAACTGACAAGGTGGGCAGTAATTGGTCCAAGGCAGGCCTCATGCACTTTTATCTTAGCTTGATTGGAATGCTTTATTCTGTTATTCTTTTAACTTTATTCTGTGACTTTTGCAGTATGAATCCATAAAAGTCACCCAGACACACCCAAGAATGAATGCCTCCTGTTAGCAGCGGTGGAGACTGGGCAGAAGGTGAGAACCCGCGGGGAGCCTGATGCTGACTCAGTGACAGGCACCAGCCCGGGCTCCTTTCCGGGAAGCAGGTAAGGACCTTTCCTTGGAGGAGAGGCACCCACAGTTGCCCAGTCTCTACTCCATGCCCGTCTGTCCTCCCAAGAGCCCACAAAGGAAAGGGCAGGCAGCTCACTGAAACTCACCTGGCTGAGTTCTGGGGAAAGCAGAGCCCCGACAGCTCAGCCCCTCCTTTACCTTAGCTAAGCCTCTTCAGACTTGAAGTGGCAGAGGTGACAATCAGGGTTGGGGTAGGCTGTCAATATTTGCTGGGGTGGCAGGGCAGTCATGGCAAGTGCACAAGTCTAGATCTGCAGGTACAATCCACACTACAGCCAACCCATTGTTTCTTTTGACAGGGCCACTGGGCTAGCAGGTCCAGGAAATGCTGCCACTGTGCGGTGTTCGAAAGGCATTTGGCATAGTCTCTGCGATGCTGCCCTTGTGTACAAGTGAAGGCATGTGGTAGAGGTCAGTGTGGTGATAATTCTTTAGAGGTTCAGTGACTGCATCTGACAAAGGCTGATCTCTGGGATGATGGCAGCGACGGGGGCACACTTCGGTGCTGAACCAGACACCTAGCTCTGTGGTCAACACCTTTGGAAGAGTATTCTGGGTCAGACCCAAAAGGGCCTCACAGCACAGGTTAGACAGAAAGGCTGAGCAGCATAAAGTGGCATATTAAAAAAGATTAAATATAAAGTCTCTTTACTTGGGTTCAAAGAATTAATGTCACTAGTCCTCTGAGGGTATAAATGGCTTAGCAGCAGGATAAAGGATAAAAGAATCCAGGCTTCTGGTAGAAGGCAGAAGACAGGCATTCCTTGCTTGCTTAGTCCCCCTTTGGCTGCATATGGCAGGATTCTTCTTGCTGTAATGCTGAGCTACCCCTCTTCTCCAGATTTTGCAACTACATTGGGAATATTGGCATTCAGTTTTTTGGGCAATGCATTTCAGAAGACAAGAACACAATACACAAAAATCCCCTCTACCCTGTACCTATCCCACCCTCCACCCTCACCTCCCACTTCCCACTATCCTCTCCCATTGTTGCAAGATTTTTGTCCAGTCTCTTGCTGTACTTCCCACAACCCTTTTCTCCCCAAGAATTGTCAGTCCATTCCCTCTCTATGTCCATGTTTCTGTTATATTCACCAGTTTATCCTGTTCATCAGCCTATCAGTTCACTTGATTTTTATGTTCATTTGTTGATAGATGTGTATTTGTTGTTCATAATTTATATTTTTACCTTTTTCTTCTTCCTCTTCTTAAAGAATATCTTTCAGCATTTCATATAATTCTGGTTTGGTGGTGATGAACTCCTTTAGCTTTTTCTTATCTGCAAAGCACTTTATCAGATCTTCAATTCTGAATGATAGCTTTGCTGGACAGAGCAATCTTGGTTGTAGATTCTTGCTATTCATTATTTTGAATATTTCTTGCCACTCGCGTCTGGCCTGCATCGTTTCTGTTGAGAAATCCACTGACAATCGTATGGGTGCTCCCCTGTAGGTAACCAACTGTTTTTCTCTTGCTGCTTTTAATATTCTCTCTTTATCTTTTGCTCTTGGCATTTTATTTTATTTTATTTTATTTTATTATTTTTTTTGAAACCCACATGAATCACTGTGGTATCCAGTTTCTATTCACAAAGAAAAAGCTCCAGTCCATCTTTTAATTTTTTTTGAAAAATTCCTGACATTACAGAACTAAACTGAAATGTATTAATATTCCACTCTTACATTTCCATGACAAACAAAAAAAATTCATGAGCCAAAAAAAAAAGAAAAACAAAACAAAAAAACAGGGAGAAGCTTATAAAACTAAATATGGATCTCAGCATTAACAGCTGAACAGAGAAAGGAATTAAAACGCTTTAATTAAAAAATCATGAGTGGATGATAAAGTGTGTAGAAACTGAAAATTTACAAACTATTTAAAACCTGGAAGCGCTGACTGTTCAGAAACTACACAGATGGATCATGGGTGGTGGTGAACAGCAGAAAGGGATTATGGATGAATCTGCATTGTTCTAGCTGCTCCCCATGCCACCCGTCTCCGAAGAAAGCCTGACATTGATTAGGTATTGAGCCAGGCTGATGCTGGCAGCAGATCCAGTGATGGTAACCTGCCTATCAGTAGATCCTTCCACTGGGTTCGCAATTTTGATCTGCGCCCCAGACATCTGACGGATCTCATTGATTTTGGCGCCTTGACGCCCGATTATGCAGCCAATCAAATCATTTGGAATGGTGAGTTCATGAGAAGTAGTCTGAGCAGATGCATCCAAACCTGCCCAATAGCCTTTCACCTCTGGAGAGCTGGATTCAATGCCACTGAATCCGGTGTTGCCATGCGTCATGGGAAAATGAGACTGTTGCATTGCCAACTGGTGCAGCTTGGTCAAATCTGGCTGTGGAATGGCATACTGTCCTTGAATGGTATAGGCCTCTAGAGGTGGTCCCTCCAGGTCAGGGTTGAGGCACATGGACGGGGTGGTGTGGGGAAAGCTCGCACTGTCGCTGCCTGTGCTGTACCTGTCCTGACCACCTGCAAAGATGACCGGTGAACTGGACGGCTTGGGCCGGTACGGGATGGTCACGCCCTTCGGGGGGGACTCCAACATGACCACGCAGATCTGTTTCACACACTCAATGAGGGATTGCGGAATGCCAGCAATAGTGATGGCCCGCTCAGTTGAGTTGGGGAGCATATCCCCTGCCACCTGGACTTGAGCCCCTGTACTCTCTCTTATTCCTTGATCTTGCAACCACCTTTCCCAATGAGAGAGCCACATTGACTAGCAGGGACCACCAGCCGCAGGGTAACTGGGGGTCTACTGGCAGCTGTGCTATTGGTCATAGAGCTGCTGATGTCCTCTTCCAGTTTGTCAATGATCATAGCAAAGGCTTTGAAGATGGCATTAGTGGATCCAGCCAAAGTGATAATTCTCTCAGGACAATTCCCTTCTGAGATGTTGATATGTGCACCACTCTCCTCGCGCATCTTCTTAACTGATTCTCCTTTCTTTCCGATGATACTGCCAACTTCCTTTCCATGCATAAGTAGCCGGATGGTAAGAGTGACGTTTAATCCACCTTCAATCACACCGGTGTCCATGTCGAGCAGTATTCTGGGGAGCTGGACTTTGAGTGGTAAAGTCTTTGGTCACTGGTGGGGGGGAGGGAAGGTGAAAGCCAATAACTGCAGGCGCAAGGCGACTGAGGGGAAAAGGGGAGCGGGCGGGAAGGGGAAGGGCGGGAGGCCGGGGGCGGCGGAACAATAGGGGCGGGCGGGAAGGCGAGGGGGGCCCCGCGGGCGGGCGGAGGAGGAAGGGGGGGGGGTGGAGGAGGAAGGGGGAAAGAGACCCCGGGGCGGGTGGAGGGCGGTGGAGGGCGGGCGGGCGGGAGAGGGCGCAGGCTGCGGCTGCTCCGGCTGCTGCCTCTGCTGGTCTGGGTGCTCTTGGCATTTTAATTATGATATGTCTTGGTGTGGTCCTCTTTAGATTCCTATATTTTGGGGTTCTGTGTACTTCTTGGGCTTTTAAGTCAGTTTCTTTCACCAGGTGGGGAAAGTTTTCAGTCACTATTTCTTCAAGTAGGTTTTCATTAACTTGCTCTCTCTCTTTTTCTGGCACCCCAATAATTCGGATGTTGGCTTGCTTGAGGTTGTCCCAGAGGCCCCTTACACTATTTTCAATTATCTGAATTCTTTTTGTTTCTTGCTTTTCCAGCCGAGTGGATTTTGCTTCTTTGTATTTCAAATCTTTGACTTGGTTCTTGTGGCCCTCTGGACTGCTTTTAGGACTTTGTGTAATATTTTTTATTTCAGTCTGTGTATGCTTGATTTCTAGTTGGTCCTTTTTCATATCCGTGAGGGTCTGGTTCATATCCTCAGTGGTCTTGTTCATTTCCTTGTAAGTCTCATTCATTTCCTGGTTGGTCTTGTTTATTTCCTCCTAGTTCTCATTAAGTACATCTTAATGAGATGTACTTTTCATGTACTCTTAATGAGAGGCCTTTTGTAGGAGCCTCTTGAAAAGCCTTATAACCGTGGTTTTGAACTCTGTCTTGTCGTCTTTTATCCTCCATTTCTTTCACACCTGATTTCTTTACATATCTCTGCATGGTGGCTGCTTTATGTGGTAGATGTCCTCTAAGGATCAGTGGCACAGCCTCCCCAGTTATTTGAGATGGGTACTCTTACTGCAATCCTTTATGGGTTGTACAGTATTTTTGAATTTAAACCCAGCTTGTTTTATGTTAGCCCTAGGAGCGTTTGACCTCCAGGCCAATTGGCTGTGAAGGGAGACTGTGTTCAGGTTGGATGGACGGAGCTTTGCAGGCAGCCTCGGCATCAGCTACGTCCTATGCGGTGCTCGTGTGCATGCGCGCAGGTCTCTGTTGGATAGGGATGGCTGCAGGCACCTCTAAGAGAAAGCTGACAGTCTCTTCCCCTTGCCAGACAACTCTGCCTCTCCCCAAATGAGTCTGCACACCCAAAGTCTAGCCTAGGGTTGTAAAATAGGTGGATTCCGGGACCAGGAGACAAGTTTCCAAGGAGCAAGTCGCGTGTTTGTGCGACACTTGTGCGCAAACTTCTTTTCCCAGCTACCTGGTTTCTCTGCAGACTAGGAGACCTCTGCCGCGCCCAGCTTCCAGGGTGCATCCCCCGGACCTCGGACCTCACCTGGCATGGGGGAATCTGTGCAGTGGGATGTCTCCACGTACCCTGGATCTCGGACCTCGCCTGGCACTGGGGAATCCGTGTAGTGGGACGTCTCTGTCCTCCCCATTGGCGAAATCCAGTCAGGGTTGCTGCTCCAGCCCCATCCCGTGCGTGACCAGGATGGCTCCTAACCTGTTTCCATCTTCAAGGCTGAGCTCCCGCCGCTCTTCTGAGTCTCAGTGTCCCACCTTTACTTTTATTTGTGGAGTTTTCACTCAGCCAGCTTTCTGGTGATTCTGGGTGATGTTTGTTTTGTTGTTATGTTGTAGTTTTTGAATCGTTGTGCGGGGCAGAACAATAGGTGTTTACCTATGCTGCCATCTTGGTTCTCTCCTATATTCTTTTCTATTGATGTCCAAAGTAATCTAACCTTATTAATATTTTTATTTAAAGTTATTATGCTCAGTTTTCCCTTAGCACATTTTTCTAAATTAAGAAAGGAAACAAAATAAATACCTCCAGCTTTCTGCTCTAACACAACTTTGCAGTATTTTTAAAGACAAAAGGCACAAAAAAGAATAATCAAACAAAAAACCTCCAGAATCCCTCCCCCCAAAACGCCTAAACCCTTTGCAATATTAATCATTCTCTTGACAACCATTGAAAAGAAAAACTACATATCCCAAAATAAAATGAAGTGAACAAACTCCTTAAGAAGCCAGAATTTCCAGTTTATGCCCAGGATTTTCATAGGTAGTAGACTCTACTTCTGTACACTAAGTAAATACCAAGTAGTAAAGAATAGAAACAGTTCCTTTTTCTTTATTGAGTGACCAAGCAACACAGAAGAAAGCATTTTTTGTTTAGAAAGAAAATAAAAGAGCCACTACCACCAAATTAAAGCTTCTTGATTCCTACATTAATTTGGGGTGCTGGACTTCTCCCAGCCTCTCTTTGCCAGATTACCCCATTGTCATGGCCAGGGGACTTGGAGTTCACATTGAAACCATTCAGCTGATGGCAAGATTCCCAGGGTCACACCCAGATAAACAGAACTGGAGGTTCAAGGAGTTCCTGAGGCTGGAAATCCCAGCAACATCATAACATAATGCAGTGTATAATTAAGCAATTGCTATGATCTCAAGTAAAGGATGTTTTGTTATTTTTTTGACCTTACTCACCTGTGTGGACTGCCAGTGACTGTAGCTGTTATGAAGCTGAGATCTATATAAACAACTACTTCTTACCCTCAGCTCACCTTTCTTTGCAAAGAGCCAGGGACTCAGCAGACGTTCTTTTGGTCTGTTTGGGTCAGGAGATTGAGCACTGGTTTTCCCAACAATGTTATGATGTGGTGCCCAGCACTGGTTGCTTTGAGAGACTCGGGTAAGTGGTGAGGAAGGCTTCTCCTGGACTGTAGGGAAAGATGATGGAAGAATTCCAGAGAACCTTGAGTCTGGAGTCAGAAGGTGCAGTCTTGGCCCTTCCTGCTGTGACTCTCTGCTTCTGCCACTATGTGTCATTTTATATAAACTCTCAACATTAGGAGCCCAGGTTGTGTAAATGCTGGCTGTCACTTGCAGCTCTATAGTCTATCATTCTGTCCTATTTTGAGAGGCATGAAGCTCAGAGTGAAAACTCAGATCCTATCTCTGCCAGTTGGCTGCTGTATGACCTGCTTGAAGTTCTTAGCCTCTCTGAGTCTCAGTTTCCTAACATGTGAAAAGGAGTTGAGCTGGTACTTAGCTCGCAGTGTTGCTATGGAGCTTTGTGTATAAAGCATTAAGCCTGGAGCTTGAGAAAAGCTAAATCCCACTGAATAATGACTATTGCTGGGAGCACAGCCATATCCTGTGGACATTTGGCTCCAATTCCAGTCTAATGCCTGGTTTCTCTTCTGTGGAGAACAGAATTCACCAAACCAATTTGAAAGATGGCACTCCTGTTGCTGCATCATAGGTAGATCTGTGCAGCCTGGAGGGCACTGAGCACGTGGCAAACTTCATTTCAGTTCAGGGGAACCCAGCACCTATGATTTTATTTTTCTCCTTTTGAATGGCAGTGACAGACAGCACTTGGAAATTCTGGTGAGGATCTGCTTAGTCTACAGGTGCTTTTTAGTGCTGTCACCATCTGCTAAGTTCTTGGTGCTGGAGAGGAAATAGTCCTGGAAGTTTCGGGCAGGGACTCTGGGGTCTTTCCCCACCCGTCTCCCTTGTGACTACATCCAGAGTGACAAAGTTCTGTGTTATGTGTTATGAAATCAAAGTAGCTAATGTTATAGAGTGTAGAGAAAGACACAGACTCCCTGGAGCCTGACGCTCTTACAATCAGGGAGGGATCTTTAAGGGTCCTCTGTGAAGCCATCATGCTGAACAGTGGTGGTCGTTTCCAGATGTGGGACTGGAGCTTGCATGAGGTTGCACAGTAATGCTGGGTTTGAGGCTGGAACCCCTGTGAGCCTAAGGCCCAAAGCTGGGCTCTATACCACTAAGCTGCCTGTCCTCATTAACAACAGACCTACTGTGCATGTTTGTGTGCTTGTGTGTGTGTGCGTGTGTGTGTGTGTTTGAGAGAAAGAGAGATTCTGTGTACTTGCGCCTGCATGAATGTCACCACACTCTGCCTGATACACCATGTTTGATTTTGTGGCCACATTATAAAGCTTACCCTGTACTACATTCAAGCTACCTGGCCCATCTTCAGTACCTGCCTGTCTACTCAGGCATACCTTCTCCTCTTCCCTGGTAAATGAAAGGATCAAGGATCTAAATTTTGTGCCTATACTACTATTTTCAAGTTACATGAACTCAGGTACTTCCATAAAATAGAGACTGTGTTAAGCCCTGTTTATCTCAGAATAGTTTTAAGAGCAAAGAGGAAACATCTGAAAGTATTTAGAAAACAGTAAAGTGCTGCATAATATAAGTAAGCTATTGTCATTAGGCATAAACCCTTCTTCCCTTCTAACTGTTCAGTCAGTACTGAGGTTTCCTGTCTTAAGGAATGCTGACTCTATCACAGGTTAACATGTCAATGTTACCTAATTGTTTTGAATGAGTTTGTTTTATTTTTATTACCAGATCATATATTCTCTACAAAGGAAATCAAACTTTTTGCTTTCTCTTGGTCCTTTACTGAATAGGACATATTGAAGTCTTTTCTTTTTGTGATAAAATTTTGTTATTTGTTAACTTTTCCAGATTTGTGAAAGATCTTAAAGTTTTGTTGGTTGACTAAGATATTCATGATGTTGTCTCAATATTTGGTTCACAATTGTTTTCTAATATGTTTGATCTTTGAATTGTAAATTCTGTGGGCTCTTATGTAAACTGAAAATTTCTCTTTTCCAATTATTTATGTTAGTATTAAAACTCTAATTGACTTGTATTCTAGACTTTGATGAATATTCGTATAAGTTTTAATGGCTATTTCATTCATTTCATTGGATTTTCTAAATAAACCATGTGTCATTTGTAAACAGAGACAGTTTTCCTTATTTCTATCTAATCTTTATTTAATTGTATTTAATTTTATTTTTATGTTTAATTGAATTTATTGGGGTGACATTGGTCAATAACATTACACAGGTATTAGGTATACAATTCTATAGTGCATCATCTGTGTATTGTATTTTTTCTTACCTTAATAGAAATGGTTAATACTTTGAGTATAATTTTGAATAGAATGGTGGGGATATGTAGCTTTGCTTTACTCTGAATTTTACAGGGAAAGTAAAACATTCAGTAATTCACTTTAGGCTTTGTTTATAGGTGATCAGTTTTAAGAAGATCCTTCTATACCCCTTTTCCTAAGAGTTTGAAAAAAACAATTAACAGGTGGCAAATTTTGCCAAATGTTTTTTGAGCATATATTTTATTTATTTATTTATTTATTTATTTTCAATTTTTATTTTATTTTAATGATAACAAAGTTTTAGTGGTTTTAATTTCAATTTGAGTTTCTGGTCTTTGAGTTTTTCTAAATGTTTTATCTTCATCAAATTCTGAGGATTCAAGTCTGAATTGAAAAGGAGCTGAGGTTTCAGGAAATTTCAACCTATTCAAGTCCAATTAAATTGAGGTAGATTGAAGAAAGTTCTTCAAAGGCAATTATCTCGTTCTTGCTTGATCTGATGGCATTTGGTATGGCTTTTTTTTCCTGATTGCAAAGAACAAGGCCACATTCCTTCAAGTCTATTTGTCTTTCTCAAAGGCCCACAGGCAGCCCTTCCACTTTCTAAATATTATGGTGATGAAACTTTTTATTATGTGATGAACTGAAGCTCAGAATAAAGCAAACCTACTTGCTTGAAAACAGTTTTAGTAATTCAAATTGCAGACCATTTCTTCAAAATAAAATTAGACATGATACACTTACATATTCTAGTTTTCTCTCCTTATTTTCTTTTAGTTGTTTTTTGCATCTTTGGTTATTATCATTACTGTTCATATTCAAATCACTGCACTTCATGGCAGCATTACTCAGTTACTGGATTTCAAAGTTTAACCCAGAAATAGTTTTACTTTGTGACTCATTTTATATAATAGACACATTATTTTGTTCACCAAGGGTGTTTCATCTCATGATGATGGCAAAGAATGTGGGGATTAACTAAATTAGGGTTGTAGAATTTAATAGGTAATGATAGATCTGAGGCTTAATCTCAAATCTTTTACAAATATAGTTATGTACCATGCTTTACATTAATACTAAGTAGTAATATGTTTGAATTCTTATAAAATCTCCCAAAACATAAGAATTAATATATGCATAATTTTTTCATCCATTTTGTTCTTTGGTTTATTTATTTACATATGTATATTTTTTGTTTTTATTTATTTTTAAATGTTTTTCTTGATTTTTAAAGAGAGAGAGAAAATGAGAGGGAGAGAGAGTGAGAAATGTTGATGTGAGAGAGAAACATTGAACAGTTACCTACTGTATGCCCTCTAATGGGAATTGAGCCCCAAACCTTGGCATGTGCTCTGAACAGGAATCAAACCAGCAATCTTTTAGTGCTCAGGGTAATGTTCAATCAACTAAGTTACAGTGGTCAGGGCTATTTCAAGTTTTTTTAAATTACACTTGGCATTCAATATTATATTAGTTTAGGTATACAAGCATAGTGGTTAGGCATTTATATAACTTACTAAGCAATCCCCCCATAAATCTAGTATCCACTTGACATCATACATAATTTTTATAACATTATTGACTATGTTCCTTGTGCTGTATTTTACATTCTGTGGCTATTTTGTAACTACCAATTTGTACTGTTTAATCTCTTCACCTTTTTCACCCAGCCCCCTTAACCCCTTCTATCTGACAATCATAAGTCTGTATCTATAAGTCTGTTTCTGCTTTGTTTTTTTCATGTGTTTTTTAGATTTCATAAGTGAAATAATATGGTATTTTTCTTCCTCTGTTTAATTTATTTCACTTAGCACAATAACCTCTAGGACCATGCATGTTATCACAGATGGATAGATTTTATTCTTTTTTTTATGGCCAAGTAATATTCCATTATATATATATATATATATATATATATATATATATATATATATATATAACAATCTTCTTTATTCAGGTTGCTCTCATAGGTTGGCTATCCTATCTAATAAAATAGTAATATGCAAATTGACTGTACATCCACTATACCAACCAGCCATGCCCACCAGGCAATCAGGAGTGAATACTCAAATAAACCCAACAATGATGGCTGCGGCCACAGAGAGTAGGAAGGAGGCTTGGGTTTCCCCAGCAATGGAGGAAGCCAAGCTTTCCACCTGCCCTTGTCAGCTCAGACCTCCACTCAATGCTACAAAGTTTCAGTGATAGAAGATAAATAAAAATGATGGCAGCCATGGAGCTGGAGAGAGCAGGAGGCTTGAGTTCCACTTGGAGATGGAGGAAGCCAAACTTTCCACCTTCCCCGGCCAGCTCAGGCCTCTGCTTAAGGCTACAAAGTTTCAATTACAGAAGATAAATAAAACCCAATGGAATTGACTTAAGCCATGGAGTGAACAGAAGGCTTGGCTCTGCTCCAGGCTACAAAGTTTCAATTGTAGAAGATAAATAAATCCCAGATACCAGGGCCTCCACTTGGGTCGCTAGGGTATGTGGCCGACCTGCAAACCACCACAGGCCCCTTACCCAGGCCTCCCCATGCCCCAAAGGAACTCCCACCCTGATCTGGGACAACCTTCAGGGCAAACCAGCTGGCCCCCACCCATGCACCAGGTCTCTATCCTCCTATCTGATAAAAGAGTAATATGCAAATTGACCATCACTCCAACACACAAGATGGCTGTCCCCATGTGGTCAAAGATCCTGCCCCAATGTGGACACAAGATGTCCAGCAGGGGAGGGAAGTTGAGATGGATCAGGCCTGCAAGGGAAGGCAGTTGGGGGTGATCAAGCCTGCAGGGGAGGGCAGTTAAGGGTGACCAGGCTGGCAGAGGAGGGAAGTTGGGGGTGACTGGGCCTGCAGGGAAGGGCAGTTGGGGGCAAACAGGCTGACAGGGCAGCAATTGGGCATTAATCAGGCTGGCAGGAGAGTGGTTAGTGGGTGATCAAGCTGGCAGGCAGAAGTGATTAGGAGCCATCAGGAAGGAAGGCAGGCAAGCAGTTGGAAGCCAGCAGTCCTGGATTGTGAGAGGGATGGAGAGGGTATAGCCTGGGTAAAAGACACATATCCCCGTGCACGAATTTCATGAAAACATCCATGGGGGGGGGGGGCGGTGTTCCTCAACCTGGCACCCTCTCCAATCTAGGACCTCTTGGGGGTGTCTGAGACTGATGGCTCCTAACCACTTGCCTGCCTGCCTGCCTGCCTGATTGCCCCTAACCATTTCTGCCTGCCAGCCTGATATACCCCTAACTGCTCCCCTTCTGGCCTGATTGATGCATAACTGTTCCCCTGCCCTCCCCTGCTCGCCTGATCGCCCACAACTGTCCTCCCCTGTTGTGACTCGTCTTCTCTGCGTGAGATGGTGGAGATCCCAGAATTGGCCTCCTCTGTGCCACATAAGCTGTGGGACCCCCAGGCCTTACTGTGCAGAGCAGCTGCCAGGCCCCACCTCCATTGTGTGGATGGCCATCTTGTGGTGGCCATCTTGTGATGATGTTGTATGAGGGCATGACAATACCTAGGCTTTTATTATATAAGATGTTGCAATGAACATAGAGATGCATATATATCTTTTACTGTTTAAAGTATTACAAATAGGGAGAACACCAAGATGGCGGCATAAGCAAACACCTATTGTTCTGCCCCGTGCAACAATTTAAGAACTACAACATAACAGCAGAACAGACAAGCACCCAGAACCGCCAGAAAGCTGGCTGAATGTAAACTCCACTAACAGGAGCAGAGGTGGGACACAGACTCAGGACCTGCGGGAGCGCAGCCTTTCAGACGGAAACAGGTTAGGAGCCGCCCTGGTCGCAAGCGCACGGGCTGGGGCTGGAGCAGCAACCGGCCGGATTTTTCCAACGGGGAAGGGCGGAGGCGTCCCACTGCCCAGATTTCCCGAGCCAGGCGAGGTCCGAGATCTGGGGTACGAGAAGTCCCCCTGCACAGATTCCCCAGAACCGGGCGAGGTCTGAGGTCCAGGGGACGCACCCTGGAAGCGGGGCGTGGCAGAGGCTCCTAGTCCCAAGGGTCGCGCAAACCCGCGACTTGCCCCCTGGAAACTTGTCTCCTGGTTCCAGAAACCATCTATTTTACAGCCCTGGGCTAGACTTTTGGTGTGCAGGCACATTTGGGGAAAGGCAGAGTTGTCTGGCAAGGGGAAGAGACTAGTGGATTTCTCTTGGAGGTGTCTGCAGCCATCCCCATCCAACAGAGACGCCCCCGCGCGTGCGCACGCGAGCACCGCATAGGACGCAGCTGAGACTGAGGCTGCCTGCACAGCTCAGAGACTCCGCCCATCCAACCTGAACACAGTCTCCCTTCACAGCCAATTGGCCTGGAGGTCAAACCCTCCTAGGGCTAACAACAAAAAGCTGGGTTTAAATTCAAAAGCACTGAATACAACCCATAAAGGATTGCAGTAAGAGTACCCACCTCAGGTAACTGGGGAGACTGAGCCACTGTCCCTTTTAGGATATCCACCACATAAAGCAGCCACCATGCAGAGACATGGAAAGAAATCAGGTGTGAAAGAAATGGAGGAGAAAAGACAACAAGACATAGAGTTCAAAACCACGGTTATAAGGCTTTTCAAGAGGCTCCTACAAAAGGCGGATCAACTTAATGAGAATTACGAGGAAATAAACAAGACCAACCAGCAAATGAATGAGAATTACAAGGAGATGAATGAGACCCTCAGGGAAATGAACAAGACCTCGGAGGATATGAACCAGACCCTCACGGATATGAAAAAGGACCAACTAGAAATCAAGCATACACAGACTGAAATAAAAAATATTACACAAAGTCCTAAAAGCAGTCCAGAGGGTCACAAGAACCAAGTCAAAGATTTGAAATACAAAGAAGCAAAATCCACTCAGCTGGAAAAGCAAGAAACAAAAAGAATTCAGATAATTGAAGGTAGCATAAGGGGCCTCTGGGACAACCTCAAGCAAGCCAACATCCGAATTATTGGGGTGCCAGAAAAAGAGAGAGAGCAAGTTAATGAAAACCTACTTGAAGAAATAGTGACTGAAAACTTTCCCCACCTGGTGAAAGAAACTGACTTAAAAGCCCAAGAAGTACACAGAACCCCAAAATATAGGAATCTAAAGAGGACCACACCAAGACATATCATAATTAAAATGCCAAGAGCAAAAGATAAAGAGAGAATATTAAAAGCAGCAAGAGAAAAACAGTTGGTTACCTACAGGGGAGCACCCATACGATTGTCAGTGGATTTCTCAACAGAAACGATGCAAGCCAGATGTGAGTGGCAAGAAATATTCAAAATAATGAAGAGCAAGAATCTACAACCAAGATTACTCTATCCAGCAAAGCTATCATTCAGAATTGAGGATCAGATAAAGTGCTTCGCAGATAAGAAAAAGCTAAAGGAGTTCATCACCACCAAACCAGTATTATATGAAATGCTGAAAGATATTCTTTAAGAAGAGGAAGAAGAAAAAGGTAAAAATATAAATTATGAACAACAAATACACATCTATCAACAAATGAACATAAAAATCAAGTGAACTGATAGGCTGATGAACAGGATAAACTGGTGAATATAACAGAAACATGGACATAGAGAGGGAATGGACTGACAATTCTTGGGGTGAAAAGTGTTGTTGGAAGTACAGCAAGCGATTGGACAAAAATCTTGCAACAATGCGAGAGGACATTGGGGAGGGGGAGGTGAGGGCGGAGGGTGGGATAGGTACAGGGTGGAGGGAAGATATAGGGGGATAAAAAAGGGGAAACAATGTAATTAATAAACTGAACAATAAAAAAATAAAAAATAAATAAATAAAAGGAAAAAAAATAAAGTATTACAAATAGTAGTACATATGTTTCCCTTTTCCCCCCATTGATCTCCCCCTGGCTTCCCCTACCCCCCGCCCCCGCACATGCCCTCACCTGTCCCCCCCACCCCCGCCAGTGTCTTGTATCCATTGGTTATGCTTACATGCCTGCACACAGGTCCTTTGGTCGATCTCTTACAGCCCCCGCCTCCCACTCTACCCTGCCTTCCCACTGTAGTTTGACAGTCTGTTCAATGCTTCTTTGCCTCTGTATCTATTTCCTCCCCATTTCTTTTCTTTAAGAAATCTTGCATCTGCATACTAGAAATAAACATATAAGAACAAAAAATGTTTGAGTCTCAGTTTCAATGTTCAACAGTTCTGAGTCCCAGTTTCAATGTCAAATAGTTCCTTATGTGTACATGCCAGCAATGATGTCTGGATGGTGGACAAATGGTGGCAATGCAGGTCCCACACTCTCTGGTTTGGTACGGGACAACCTGCAGTGACACACAACTGATGACTGCTAGCATGGCAAGGTGTCGTAAGCATCTTCTGTCTCTGTACTGTCTGTGTGGTTGGAACAGACCTGTCAGTTCCTCTCTGTTGCAGGAATCCATGTGGTCTTAGAGTTGTTTTCTGGAAATATACAAACATATTCTCGACCAAAAGTTAATAAAGGAATCTTTTATGTAAATTAGACTTGGGATTCTTTTTATTTTTGCCCAAATGATTTTCCTTTGGCTGATTTTGACATCATGTGTGTTTTTCATGAGTGTCCTGCTGTTAGCATTACAAATGGAAATTAATTTTCTGAAGTAAGAATTTTCTAGATGTAATTTACTTACAGGATATTTTCCCTTACATGATATTACCCCACTATCCTCCTCCACTTTTTTTGATTAATGGAGGCTTTTGGAAATTTTATATTGCAGTCTTAGTAACTTTAAATTTTAATTTTTGCACAAAAATATGACTGCTTTAGGTTCTTTGCGTGTTAGGCAATTTTAAGGTGAGATGAACTACTAATAGAAATTTTAGTTAATATTTTAGGAACAGCTTTTTGCCCAATATACTTAAGTTTTCTTGGGAATTCCCTTATTTCAATTGGCCAATTTAAATTAATCTGAAAACTTGATTACTATTTTACTGTCAAATGTAATACTCAAACAATAATCTTAGTTTATCCTGTAAATATTAGTGGAAAGGATTATTTGCATTCTTGAGTAGGCCCTGAGCATTCCTGGTGCTAGACTGGGTTTAGATATATGGCAGCTGTTGCTGGCCAAGTCTCTGTCTCCAAACTGGGTCCCAATCTGAGCTGGGCATGGGAGGTGAAGCAGCTATGGGGGTAGGAGACTCCCTCAGAAAGGGTGAGAGTTCAGGCTCCTGCAAGGTTGGGGGGGGTGAGGCTCTGTGCCCCACCTCTGTTTACCTTCAAGTTCTCTCCTGTTGGCCCCTCTGCGAGTTGCCTGTCTTAGGTTGTTCCTTCCCTGAGGAATCTTACCCATCTCTGACTAACCAGCCATCCTCTGGGGTTAAGCAGGGTGATGTGAGCTTCAGTTCTGTCTCCGTGGTAGTCTATGCCCCATGGCTTCCATGCCCAGCACCTGCCTGGGAATCCCCTTGCCTGCTCAGGGGATCCCGCTACTGATCACATATCTTGGGGTACTCAGGTTTCTTCTCCAGAGAGGGCCCAGTTCACACCATTGAGTGAGAGACAGATCCATGGTGCCAGCCGCCCGGAGGCTTCAACCTCAGCTTGAACTGAAAGCTTTGGCAACAACTATGTGCAATTGGATTGTGAGAAGAGGATCCCTCTTGGCAAAAAGGGCAAGAGGGGCCAATATAGAATGCTCGAGTGCCTTCCCAGTGCCTTAACTCCTTCTGAAAAGGATTAACTGGAGATGCACATATTTTTAAAATTTATATTTTATATTTCTTTGAATACTCAGAAGTGGAATTGCTGGGTCAAAAGGTAATTTAGTTTTTAATATTTGAAGAATCTCCATAGCATTTTCCTTAGTGGCTACACCAATTTGCAACCCCACCAATAGTGAAAGATGATTCCCTTTTCTTCACAACCTTGCCAACAATTGCTGTTTGTTGATTTATTGATAATAGTCATTCTGGTAGGTATGAGGTGATATCTCAATCTCAGTTGCTTCAATAAATGGTGTTGGGAAAGCTTGACAGATATATGCAAAAAGTGAAACTGGACTACATTCTTACACCATATAAAAATAAACTCAAAATTGATTAAAGGCAAATATAAGACTCAAAATCATAATGATCTTAGAAGAAAACATAGGTAGTAAATCCTCTGACACTGCTCTTAGTAACATTTTTTAATACATTTTCTTAGCAACGGAAACAAAAGAAAAAAGTAAACAAGTGGAACTACATCAAACTAAAATGTTTTTGCTCAGCAAAGGAAACCAACAAAATGAAAAGACAACCTACAGAATGGAAGAAGATATTCACCAGTGATATATTCAATAAGGGGTTAATATCCAACATTTAAAAAGAACTTATACAATTTAATACCAACTCTGCCCCCCCAAGAATCCAA
The DNA here is from genome assembly GCA_027563665.1 of Antrozous pallidus. Taxonomy (NCBI): domain Eukaryota; kingdom Metazoa; phylum Chordata; class Mammalia; order Chiroptera; family Vespertilionidae; genus Antrozous; species Antrozous pallidus. The sequence goes on along the minus strand of CM050508.1, from coordinate 111,819,148 downwards.
TTAAAAATGGACATACAGGTGCCAATAGACATATGAAAAATACTCAACAACACTATCCAAAAAAAGGGAAATTAAAATCACAATGAGATATCAGTTCATAACTATCTTGTTTATTTTTTGATAATAACCCATATTATAAATGTTTCAGAAGAATCTCTTCAACCATTGACAATTAACCAATAAGTTTTTATTTCTTATTCTGCTTATCAGATTTTCCTCAGTTCATAAAATCTGTTCTCCTTTCAGCTTACAGTACAAGTCTAAAGGGGCTTCTTTTTTTTTAGTAGGGCAAATGCTTTCATTTATATTTGTCTTTACTTGGTAAAGAGATGGAATCCAGGAGGGTCTCTTTTCTTCAACCTAGAATATACTCTTTGATAGATAATGGAATTTCATGTGAATTAAGTACATCTTCGGCTTCAGGGACTAAAGTCTCTCAGCTGAAGGACTAAAGGACATTGTGATAAGATGGCACCTCAGTATGCACAAGTATGCCAGACTCTAGAATAATTATCAGGTTGAAACGAATGCTAAAGATTTCTAATGAATGTGAATATGTGCATGTATGCATGTGATTGTATATACATATTAGGTCACATATTAGTTACTTATTACTAATAAGTTACCCCAAATGTAACAACTTAAGCCATCAAACACTATATCAGTTTCTGTGGGCCAGGAAAACAGGTGCTTAGCTAGATAGTTCTAATTCAGGTTCTGTCATGAGTTGGGAGTCAAGCTGCCAGCAGGGCTGTAGTCATCTAAAGGCTCACCTGAGGGAGAGTCCACTTGATGTGGCTGTGAGCGGCCTCCATGCTTGTTGCCTTTTGACTGGGGAATCTCAGTTCTTTGCCCTATATATGTTTCCTAAGATTGCCCGAGTATCCCCATGATGGGCAACTCCTTCCTCCAGAACCAGTGATTCAAGGTAGAGAGAAGACACCCAAGGTTATACCATCACTTTAGCCATTTTCTCTTGGCTACACAGACTAACTATGGTACAGTGTGGGAAAAGGCTTGATACAGAGGGACTCCTTGGTGTCTGTCTTGGAGGCTGCCAACCACAAGTGAGCTTCTACAATAGAACTGGGAGTTTTGATAATTTTACCCAGTATAGAAAGAGATGTTTCTCTATTTCATTAGCTTTAAATAGCAATATCCTATCCAGCAACATGGCCTTAAAAATGTTACATTACCACAACTGTATAATCATAAATATAATAATAAGGTTTTATTATTTGGGAGTAAAAGTCAACTGCTTCTGTAAAACTCCTTACTCTGAAAAGATAAACATTTATGGGTTATAGAAACAACTGTATAAGGGTCTTCATGACACCTGTACCTGTTGATAGAATATGGAAGCAGCTATTACTGATACTCATTTTAAAAACAAGAAAAGTTGATAGAGAATGAGTGGAGTGTGTGAATTTTGTGTAAGTGGGAGGGAGGAAACTCACATTCATCGTGAGTCTTCTGCTTCAGGGTTATTCAGGTCAATGAAGTTGTAATTTTGTGGATTTTTAAAGATTTTATATATATATATACATATATATATATATATATATATATATAATTATTATTGATTTCAGAGAGGAAGGAAGGGAGAGGGAGAGAGAGATAGAACCATCAATAATGAGAGAGAATCATGGATTGGCTGCTTCCTGCACACCCCCTACTGGTAATCAAGCCTGCAACCCGGGTATGTGCCCTTGACTGGAATAGAACTGGGACCCTTCAGTCCACAGGCCAATGCTCTATCTATTGAACCAAACCAGCTAGGCCACCACGTGTCACTTTAGGTGGAATTCTCACAGCAACCTTGCCAGTGTATTATACCATGATTACCTCTACTGTACAGATGAACATGGTGAGGCTGAGTAACGTGCCCAATGTCATAAAGTTAGTAAGAAGCAAAGCTGAGAATCAGCTTGAGGCTTCAGGATCTAATTTTCCACTGATGCTGTTTGAGCGTCACTGACACTGCTGTCTCCCCCAAGAGAGCTGCATGACTCGCCTGCGGGCCACAGCACTATAGTGGGTTGGCACCCACTCTTCAGTGATAGGTGATATCTCAGTGACTTGCTATTGAGATTTTACAATATGAGATCTACACATTTGAAGTATGTGTTAGTACTTCATATCTGTTGCAGAATAAGTTGACTTTTAGTTTTCAGGTAGTTCACTAAAACTGGCCATCTATTCTCTGAATTTTCATGACTGAGTTTTGGTGCTCAGACATTGGGCCTGGACCTTTTGGCAATTCTAAAAAAATTATTTATTTATTTATTTTTAGCAAAAAAGTATCTTGTGAGTTGAAATGTGGAGGACTGTGATGCCAAGGCCTTTTCCATGTGGCCGTTCTGCATGCTTCTGAAGGTGCCGGGAAGCCTCCCTGAGGCCCCCTCCTGCGGGATGCACTGCTTAAAAAAAACATGACAGAGCCAGGAGGGTAAGTTGTGAGTGAGAAAAATTGGATGGCCTTCACTATGTTAGCATCCATCACAGACACATCAGGGGGTCAGCGTAGGAACTCCTTGGGAATTCCTTTTTTTACTTTCTTTTTTTTTCTCCTGCTTTAGGATTATTCAGGTCAGTGGAGTTGTAATTTTGTGAACTTTTTTGGATACCATAAGAGATGGCAAAAGGGTCATTTATTATAATTAGACTTCTCCTGTAGCATAATTCCTAATCAATTTCCCTTAATATGTACACATGACATAATCTTGGGCTCTTAGTATCTTTTTATATCTTCTTTTTAATTTATCTGAATATCCTACTCATTATATATATTTTCATTCTCCAAAACAGTCTATGTGGAGTTGGAGGAGAGAGAGAGGGAGAGAGAACCCCTCTCGAGGTGATAGAATAGTCTGGTTGCACTGAACCGAAATAACCTCTAGGTTTTTAGACTTATGAACAGGTAAGCATGTTAACCGGACAATATAAGACTCAACAAACAGGAACAGGCTGGGAACTGTAATAAAATAAAAGTTATTATAAACTTAATTTGACACATGCTGTCATACCTAATAGCTATTGTGCTGATGATAGTTATCCACAAAAGACAATCAATTCCCCCATGACACTGCAATTAACATGTGCTTCACAGAATACATATTAAGGTATAAGATTATAGTTCTATTCCCTTCATTGCCTTATGTCAACAGAAGAACAAATGATTTCCCCCCCCCCCCCGCTCTCTACACTGAATTATAAAACCATTTTTCTTACAGATGTAGTGACAACTCACCTCCTGGCTCTGGCCTCTTCCCTGTGTGGTGATTGTGGCTCCCTCCACTTGTGATGCTGTGTCTCAGCTTCTCTGAGTTTGCTGACACTTGTGGCCTTTGCTTCCTGGGTGGGAGGGGCCAAAGTCTCTGGAAGAATGGCCTTGTTCCTGGAAGACTGGGGGCCAAGTCTGGGAAGGAGGAGAGAGAGGAGGAATTTGGGGGAGGAAGAAGCAGCCAGGTCAGCGGCCTCCAACAGGCCTGGCTGGGACATGCGTTTGCACCAAAGCAACATTGGAGAGGAGGAGCATTGATGTTTGCTGGGGACCTGCTCTGTGTCAGATAGAGGTTCTGGGGGTGCATTTGGAATTTCAGGGACAGTGGGAGCATGTATTCAACTGCCCCAAGCTTCCAGGTCAAAAGCTCCCCTGTCTAGCCATTATTCTCTCCATCTTGTTTTCTCCCAGTCCTAGGCAGACTGGCGTACCCTCTCCTCCCCAGGATTCTGTCCTGTTGGGAAATGGAGGCAAGTTTGACCAGATGAACAAAAGACCCTCTCACACCTGAGGTTATCTGAGAGAAGCACTCCCAGGACCCTACTTCAAGCACCACCCACCCTCTCCAGTCAAAGTTCTCAGAATCAACAGACGCCAACGCAGGCTAATTTCAGAAGAAAAAAAAAGTATTAAATGCCTTACAGACTCTCTGGGAATGCTGGAGAAGCAACCTCAGAGGCTGCAGATCCAGGAAGTCACCACAATGACATCCCAGACTGGGAGCAGTGTCACTGATGTCCCTAATGCTGCCATCACCAAGAAGCCAGTCTCCAAGTGGTCACTAGATGCCATTCCTGCAGATTAGAGAGAGCTACTGCTGAAGGAGTCCTATGTTTTGCCAGCCCCTGAGACAGAGCCAGAGTGGGACACTGATGGGCAGAGCTCCCATCCCTCTCCTGGGTGCCAGAGTCAGTTTCCCACAGTGGGAGCAACCCTGGCCTCCCAGGAGGACCTATGAAACAGTCTTAAAGTAAGAAAAGAAGTTGAAGCTGAGATTGTGGGTGGCCAAACAAAAACGACATTTGTCCTTACAGCTCTGCCTAACATGCTCCACACTTTCTTTCTCTATTCGTTCTGATCTAGTGAGAGCTGCCTGTGGGGAGAAAGCCTTAACCCATTCTGGTTACCATTTCGGCCCCTTTCACTTAGTTTTGCCTCAGAATGAGGTAGTCCACAGTCATCCATCTGATTGTATGAGTTTTGGAAGAGAAGAACCAAAAAGGAGAAACAGCAGAGATGGTAGAAAGAAAATGCAACATATTTTACTTACAAGGACCTGTCCACCTTTTTGTGTGTTAAAAGTTCATGTAATTTTCACTCTGTATTTAATCATCCTAGGCTAGATCCATTTGATTTATTACAATGATCACTGTGGGATGCTCTACTTTTTGTCAGTAGGCAAACCACAGGAGGATCTTTGAAAAGTGACCTACTTTATTCCAGTTGCTGTTCACCTTTTCCCCAAAGCCTTCCCAGATTTCTCCAAGCCCAGCTGGTTCCCTGGAGAGCAGCAACCTGTCTTCCTCACTACTCTGAAGCACATCATACTCACCTGGTAGAAGGAGGCCCAGGACACAAGAGTAGCAGAAAGAAGGCAGCTGACCTCAACCTGGGACTGCAGCAAGGACTTCTTGAAGAAATGACATCTGAAACATAAGTTTTCAGGCAAATAGGAGTGAGCCAGGCTGAGTCAGGGAAGAGTGTGCCTATTCCTCAGTCTATCTGAGCTGCACTAACCCACCCTCAGCTTGGAGGAGAAAGGGCTTGGTGATTTAAAACAGCTGTGGCAAAACCATGAATAAATATTTACTTCAAATGCAATAGGCACTTTAAAAGCAAATATATTTGGTGTGTGTGAGTGTGTCCAGGGCAATATTTTAAAGCAAATATCTGTCAAACTTATGGCAACTTCAGTCTCAGGATATTGATGAGCCGAATAGTTTCATAAGATTTTATTTTTATTTTTTTAAAATATATTTTTTATTGATTTTTTTACAGAGCGGAAGGGAGAGGGATAGAAAGTCAGAAACATCGATGAGAGAGAGACATCGATCAGCTGCCTCTTGCACGCCCCCCACCGGGGATGCGCCCGCAGCCAAGGTACATGCCCTTGCCGGAATCGAACCCGGGACCCTTCAGTCCGCAATCCGATGCTCTATCCACTGAGCCAAACCGGTGTCGGCAAGTTTCATAAGATTTTAAAGAGGATTAGCAATGCATATGAATAAGACCAGGTACTGTAATTATTTTTGAAACAATTTCTTAATGGGCAATTAGAAGATTAACCATATAATTTGATCCAATATTCAGACATTTTACATGCTACAATTCCCAGGTCTAGGAATAGATCCATTTGTCTTAATATTATAGTCAACCTTAAAAGAATCACTCAGCGAAGAGATTTACCATCAAAACTTAATGATTTTTATTTCTCCAACAGCACAGAGAAATTTAGCCCTTCTTAGAATTTCACAGTCTTATGATTAATCCTAGGTGGATGGGTGCTCTAGATCAAAGAACATGCATATACATACACATTTTATATACAACCTAAGTGATTCTTATGTAAGATAAATGGTATGACTAAAGGTTAATTGTAGAACAAGGAATAATACTGTGAGTGTTATTAGCTCAGTGAGCATTGAATAAATGTTCTCTTTAAAAAAAAAAACTTCCTGCTGCTTAATAAACAAATCATTCACATTAGAATAATAGCTATTTTTTACATGTGAATTCAGGTTTTCCCAATGCAGGTTTCAGATTCAAGTTTGGTATCTTCTATTTCTTTTACATGAAATATTCACTGTGAAAATAATGAAACTCCTTGCAGTGAATATATGTACAGGGGTGGGCAAAAAGCTTTGTTTTTCTTTTTTTAAAAATATATTTTTATTGATTTTTTTGCAGTATAACTTATAATTAATAGTAGTACATGTTTTCCTTTTCCCCTCCTCCTTATCCTCCCCCCAGCCTCCCCTACCCCCCAGCACATATCCCCACCCTCCCCCCTCCCCGCCCCAGTGTCTTTCATTCATTGGTTATGCTCATATGCATGCATATAAGTCCTTCAGTTGATCTCCTCCAGCATCCACCTCCCATCCACCCAAGCCTTCTCCCTGTAGCTTGACAGCCTGTTCAAGGCCACCCTGCCTCTATATCAATCACTCTCCTCTGTTTCTTTTCTTCAAAAATATCAAAAAGCTTTGTTTTTCATATGGAACATGACATTCAGGTTATAATTATGACAATACTTTTATTAACTCAAAAGAATGTTAAGATGCAACTGTAAACCTACTTTTACATACTCATTTATATATGTATATGTAATGTTATATATATATATCCCTAAAGGCTGTATTTAAAACAATTGCTGCATTGTAAAAAGTATTTATGCTTCAGAATAGAATTATGAAGGATGTAATTATTTAAGTTGGTTGTTTCTCCAGGGAAGGCATGCCATGCCAGAATTTATGTGGTCATTTATAGCATTGTTTATAGCACTTTTATTTTATGGGTAACTTGGGATCATATCAATTTCTAAATTGCAAGTTGCATATGACATGTGACTGGGTAAGAGGGGGTACACCAGATGCCTCTAAGAGATAGGTTTGCCTTTGGTCTGCTTTTGCAGAGGATGGAGTAATGGAGATCCTCACAAATCCTGGTGCTAACTGCCTCCACCAGGGCTTGGATCTTCTCTTGGCGGGGAGGGGGCAGTCAGCTTGTCTTCTCAGTAAAGTAGCAGCACCCAATGATTGCATTTCAAGTATAAACTTCAGTTTAAGAAGGAAGAGAAGCCTCACATAGCCACTCCCACCTCCTACTCACAGTCTGTGGTTGTGTGTGCTCTGTGCAGACAGACTCCAGTTGTTTTCACTGGCTCACTTGTGATGCAGACTTGAGTCTGGAAGGGCTGGGTGTTTTTTTGGTTATCTACTGGAAGGCAGTCAAGAGCAAAACACAGAGCCACACTGACCTCTGGCAAGGTATGTCTCATTTATTATCTTCAGTTTTCTCATTCTACATGTGGGTAATAATTCTGCCTTGCAAGGCTGTGGCAACATTTAAGTTCAATGTTTCTGAAAGTATAGTCAATTCAACATATGTTTATTAGTTACCTGCCTAAATATAGCTCAGTTTACCCTACTTATATAATTCATAGTATAACTTTATTTTGGATAGCTCCAGTTAGATCTAGAAACACAAATACATAAAACACAGTCAACCAGGTTTTGTTAAAACTATGAGGACATCTGATACAAAGTCAGATAATGTTGGGAATGGTGTACTCATTTCATCAACCCTGTTTGAATCAACCCTTGTTGTGTGATGGAAGAATACTAAAAGTTATGGAAATCTATGATAATCCTCCAGTAAATGTTACTTTAATTTCACAATAAGTTTAACATAGGGAACCCCAGTACATTACCTCTTAGGACCTGTATTTATTGGACTAGGCTTGGTTTGTTTTCTACCAAATTAGAGAACTTGAAATACTAGTATTTATAGAGGTTACCTATGGAAAGGAGTTAATGAACCAAATTCTCTCTATTCCTGAAACACTTCTACCAATGGGAGCCCATGGCTGGCCAATAGTAACCCAGAGAATACATGGGGACCAAATTCCCTTATCGACAACTTTACTCACCTCTGCTGTACCTACTGGGGAAGGAGGGCCAACAAGCAGAATAAAGTCAGTCAGCTCTGTTTTTCTTATTACACAATAATCTCTAAGGCAGCTCACTCAAACTTCAGGGCTGGAGCCCACCCTGAACTGCGACTGCTCAGCGCCCCTACCCCAAGGCTATAACTGTTGTTAACATTTGTTGGTTTCTCCCACAGAGCACATGGCTGTTTCTTAGCTGGGTCCTGGAGCCCCTCCTTCACACTGGTTGGGATTGCAATGATGTCATTTCCTAGAACCCATTGTCCTTCTGTCTCCCCATTGGGCACCAATGCTGGCTTGAATGCCCTGTGGGTGCCATTTGGGTGCTTCTCCAGGTTCCTATACATTTCTACACATCCTTCTGGTTTTGAATTCTCCCTCCTTTCTCGTTACTGAAGTTCTAAATGCCTCAAAGAAAAGAGTGCAGATGAAACAAATAAGATGGCTTTCAGATGCACTGAGATGGATGGGGATGGTCTCACCAGGGAGAGATTTTGACAGTTATACCTTCAAGGAGATGGGCAGGTGGTGGGATGTGGAAAGTAGGAAATGAGCTCAAAGGACACAAGTCTTGCTTATGGCTAAACAGCCAGGGCTGTCTGCTCTCCTCTAAGATTGTGAACCTATGGGGCTGGATTGGAAGCTTTCTAATAGGCTTTGCCAGAAAAACAAACTGTAACATGGAAAAGGAGACATGTCATGAAAGATGAAGGCAAGGGAGAAGCATTGACTGTGCACAGAATGCAGGGAAGGCCGAGTCCCAAGGGCAGTCAAGCTCAGGAAAGAGGCCTTGCTGAGCAAAGCCACAGGCTTGGAACAAAGTTTGGGATGGGGGGGGGGTAATGCTAACAGAGGTGGGAGAAAGGCAGCTGCTCAGCTGTGTTCTGCGTCTGTGGTTTCATCAGGGAAACTATCTTCATACCCAAGCCAAGAGCTCACATGACTATGAGATGGCTAAGCCCAGCTTTCATGGACATGAAGAAAGCCTCCAGGTGGAAAGAGTGGCTGTGAGCGAGTTTGCAATGCTAATCTGGCCACACTGATTGCATTTTATATATGGTAGCTCACAGAACCACTGTCAGTGGACTCAGATTTTGGAAAATCTGCTGGGAATGAGGACTGTTCCAGGAGCAGGCTGATGGCCTCGCTGTCAGAGCCCAGACAGGTGCCATCCTCAGTCCCACTGTATCCTTTTCTAGCTTTTTGCTATGAGCATATGACTTACCTCACTTCCAGTACTGCAACTTCTGAGGGTATTGAGCGATTCTTGCTCTTAAGCTCTTTCATCCCAACCTATGCATGACTTTTATAACAATAACAATATTTTCATTAAAGCATTTAAGAGTGCTGAGACAAGGCCTAACTTTAGATGTCACTTTCTCTGTGCAGACACAATTCACCAGTGTATGTAAATACTGCTTTTTCTTTTATATTTAATATCAACATTTGGTCCTGAGAAAGCTTAATGTATCCCCTCCAAAATTTATATTTTCTTTAGTTTCACAAGATCACAAAGCAGCATGGGTGTATCTTCAACCTCATCCTCATCTGTATCTTTAATCTCTTCCTCAAAGAAGGGTCAGCTGACCTCATGCCCTCTGTTGAAAAGTCTGCTTAAACCCAGACAGACTTTGGCATAAAGTGCAAGCCCCTGAACAGTCCCCACTGAGGACCATGCCCAGAGCCTTCCCACCTCCATCTCTCTGCCTTCTCCAGCAGCCCTCCCAAAGTAGGTGACCAGTGCCCTGTGCTATGTCCATGGAGAGTATTTACTGTCTCAGTGAAGGTATTGTGACTACAGCCTAAAATGGCCTTTAAGTTTTGGGCAGTTTCATAATGTGGTTCATAGTAATTAAATGTATAAAAAAAACCAGGGTTCTCAACCTTAGCACTATTGGCTCTGAGTCTGACAAGTTCTTGCTCAGGGCGGGAGAGGAGGGGCATTCTGTATGCTGTAGTGTGTTCAGCAGGGTCTCTGGGTCTCTATTCACTAGATGCAGTAACATTTTCTCCTCAGTCATGACAGATTAAAATGTCCATAGACATTGCCAAATGTCTCCCTAGTTGGGTCCTCCCTGGGAGATAAAACACCCGCTTTTGAGAAGAGAAACACTGAAAAAATTAAGATTTTTTGGGGGGGATGGGATGAGGAGGAGGCAAAGCACAGATACCAGACATTGTAGCCTTTTTTACCTTGCAGCATGGAGAAAACGGTTCATTTTGATTTATTCCAAAAACTGCCTGTCTTTCCATTTGTAAAACACGTGTGCTCCAGTGTTCTTGTTTGCAGATGGATCCTAAAATAATAAAAAATTGTTAATCTTTTGAGTTTAAATTAATTCAGAATTTAGCACTTTCAAAATAATAGGTTTATCTGTCCTATTATATCTAAGAAGTCTCAATAATTTGAATGCCATAGTAGCTGCACAGGGATTGATGGGATTGCATTCATCCCATTTTGAGGATGCCATCTGACCATAAAAAATCTTAATAAAAATGTGGATAAACTTCTAATGAGAATCTGTCACTTGAGTATTTGGCCTTTGTAGGTTTAAGGGAAGCAGCTCATGTAAAATGGGTGTGTTAGTGTTAACCCAAATTTACCAAAGTCTTGAAGAAAGGAGTAGTCACTGAAGCAAACCAGATGCCATTGACAGGAGATGGGAAGACATAGTCTTGCATTGTCAACCTGCTGTGGAATGCACCTGGGAATTTACCTTGATAGCACTTCCTAACTATGCCTTTCTGACCCCAAACTCTTTGAAGGAAATTTGATATTGGACTCTTACATGTGTGTATTACAAGTTTTCTACTTGAAATGCCATTTCTGTGATTTGTCTTACAGAGCCTAAAGATAGCAACAACAAAATCAATGAAGCACAAGGCTTATCCAACCACAAAATATCCCTAATGCATGCAGTGACAATCCCAGAGCAAAAGGAGACACGCAGGGCCTTCATACAAGCTGGGAAAACATCATCTGGGTTGGTTCCACTTGTCCTGTCTTTCCATTTGTAAAACAGAAGGAAACAGCAGAGTCTTCTTATCTCAGCGGAGTGCTGGGAGCAGGAGAAGCTGCTTGGAGATTCGAACAATCTTGGAGATTCAAACAACCTTGGAGATTCGAACAACTCTTATTTGGTATTGAGATTAAAAGTCTGCTATGTGGCCGAAACCGGTTTGGCTCAGTGGATAGAGCGTTGCCCTGCGGACTGAGAGGTCCTGGGTTCGATTCCGGTCAAGGGCATGTACCTTGATTGTGGGCACATCCCCAGTGGGAGGTGTTGGGCACGTCCCCAGTGGGAGGTGTACAGGAGGCAGCTGGTTGATGTTTCTCTCTCATCGATGTTTCTGACTTTCTATCCCTTTCCCTTCCTCTCTGTAAAAAATCAATAAAATATATTTTTTAAAAAATGTCTGCCATGTGTTGGGAACCAAATTACATCTCTCTTCCAAGACAAGGAAGTAGATCCTTCCTTGAGTTGAGTCTTGTGATGCAATGTTATTGACTGGAATACCATTCTCAGACGGTTTGTATCCAGGCTTTCCTTATAAATGAACACAAGTTCTAGGGACCATTGCTGGGGTGCATGCATGGCTGAATCAGGGCTGGAGTTCCTTTCCATGGTGTTTTCCAGAAGTCTGGAGGGGCTCCAGCTTGGTGTTGAGTATAGCCCTGTTGGCCCTGCAGCCCTGCTGGCCCCACAGCCCCGCTGGCCTGAGTGTGATATGAGACAGGATGGTATTGCCAAACATCCCACCATAGCTAGGTTTAGTTACTGCTTCATTCCTAACTATGGAGCACCTCCCTCCCTGGGGAAAGTCTGGCTCACTTCCCACAAGAGTGAGGCAGAGTATGGTCCGGGAATTCTGCACCTGGAAGTCACTGGCTTTGACATTGCACCCCACACATGAGCCATCAGAGTGAACTAGCCACAGCACTTTGGGCAGGAACCCTAGGTGATGAGGGCTTCCTTTTCTCAGCAGCAAGGAAGGGGTAGAGCTGGCTGTCTTCTGCTTCCAGCAGTCCATCACTTTGAGTTTATTAGCTCAGTGGGTACATGTGTCTGTAGGAACAGATGAATGACTTTAGGACCAAGAGATTGCCTTCCTTCCACTGAGATGTTTCCTTTCAGAAAAATATTCTTGCCGAAACCGGTTTGGGTCAGTGGATAGAGCGACAGCCTGCGGACTGAAAGGTCCCAGGTTTGATTCTGGTCAAGGGCATGTACCTTGGTTGCAGGCACATCCCCAGTAGGGGGTGAGCAGGAGGAAGCTGATCAATGTTTCTCTCTCATCGATGTTTCTGACTTTCTATCCCTCTCCCTTCCTCTCTGTAAAAAGTCAATAAAACAATATATATAAAAATATTCTTGAGTAACAGTGCCTCTTTAACACAGAGAGCACCTTTGTCAGCAACAGAAGTTTGCAAAACAAGGTCCTTAAGCTAAACCCAGCTTTCTGCCTCTTTTTATAATAAAGTTTTATTGGGACACAGTCTCATTCATCTCCACCCATCTCCACATCTGAGGCTGCATTTGCACAACAGCAGAGCCAAATGGTTGGGACAGAGACTGCCATGCCTGGAAAGCTGGAAGTATTTACTCTCTGGCCCTTTATAAAATGTTTGCCAACCCCCCCCCACCCCCTACCCCCGGTTTCGAACATCATCACTCTCCTAGTGACACTTACCTGACTCTGCAGCCCACCAGGCTCTCTGCTAGGTGTGGGGCTGGAGAGAAAATGGACACCTGTCCCTGACTTTAAAAAATGTGCAGCCTGGTGAGGAAAGAAGAATAGGTTGCTTTATTAAAATAGAAAGCAAATAATACAAACACTAACATTAATATTATTCTTAAGAAGAATCACTGTTTTTCACACCCCATAATGACTATTGTGTCCAGTTCTCTTTACTGTTTCTATATAGGATGTGTTTCCATGCTTAGTAGTTTCCTGTGTGTCTTTCTTCCATGCTGCATTTCAAATTCCTTAGAGCAATTCAATGTATTTCTGTCAGTGGGATAAAGCATTTAACAACTTATGTCATACCCTCGCATAAAATATTCTGTCTGATCCATTTTTTTCAGATGACAGGAGGCCAAACTTTTTTCCATTGTTGATCCTCCTTGCCACTGCCCTCACACTGCAGTGTCCTCTGTTTTTTGCTCTTATTTTAATGCACATTGCTACTTTCCTGGATGGCATACCCCATCCTTGTCTGGTCTCCCGTTGATTCCTACTTTCTTTTCAAGGCCCTATCTAGCATTACCTCTTCTGAGCTCCTTTTTAGGCAAAGCTGCTTAGATTGACTTTTGTATGATAATCACAGTTATATATAACTCGACTACTAAATTTGTCATACAATATTGCAAATATTTGTCTATGTCAGTGGTTCTCAATGAGGGAGAGTAGGAGCATCACTTTTGTTCTCCAGAGAACATTTGGCAGCATCTGGAGAAATTTTTTGTTGTCACAACTTGGAGAGGAGGTGCTATGGCTCTGGTGGGTTGAGGTCAGAAATGATGCAAAACATCTTATAACACACAGGACAGTCCCTCCACAAAGGATGATCTAGCCCCCAATGCCAATGGTTCAGGCTGAGAAATGCTGGTAGAACTATATGACCTTTCTGTAGAATTAGTTCCTTATTGTCAGGGATTGAGTCCCTTTAGTCTTTGTATGTTTAGGGCCTGATACATTGTAGGTACTCAAATCTTATTGAAATAATTAGTTTTATATTTATTTTGTCTCCTATCTGAAATCCATAGCATGGAGCTGGATTCATAGTAAATGCCAATAAGCATGTGCTGATAAATTGTTTAACTAAAGTAATGAGTGGAAAAAGAAATACCCTTGCTCTTAATCTGGTGACAAATTTTCCTCAGGGACCAAGTTACCTTTTTAGGTCTCCTGCTGGGAAACCTGCTCTCTGACCAATTTAGTTTCCTTTAATGTCACTCCTGATTTCAGATGAAAAAGTTTCTCTTTTTGCTCACAATTGCTTTGCATAGAAAATGTTTTCTTCTTTCCAACTTCCCATTTCCCACACAGGGAATGGAGGTAAAAAAGGACAGGGATGCTCAGACTTCCAAGCAAAGAGAACCAATTAAGGGTGCTGTCCCTTCAGAGTCCCCTGTGAGGGAAACAGTGCTTGGATGAGGATCCCCAGGGGCTCATTATGGAAAGGATGTCTTTGAAAATGGAGATGGTGCAAAACATCCTGTTCAGTGCTCTGTTATTGTTAACCAGAGGGCTCTGCCCTCTGTGGGCAAGTTTGGAGATTCCAGGGTGGACACAGTCAGAAAACCATTAGCCAGCAGTGCTAAGGGAGGGCTGGAGAGAAGGGCTATGGAAAGGCCGCAAATCATCTAAGACTGTTGCTTAGGCTTATGCCTTCACTGGCTACGCACCTCTTTGAAGAGTGGTTCATTAACAGGGCAGCAGACTTCTTTGATATCTCAGTCTCATTTTTTCTTGCCCAACTTTAGAAAGAGTGTATTCCAATGACCATCTAACTAACCAGCAGATAAAGGTGTGAGACAAGTAACAGATGCATTTGCTGAACATCGAAGTCTCCTTGATAATGTTGTCTTCAGGCTTTGTTCCTCTGTGTGAGAAGTGAGTTCCAATGAAATCCTCAGGATGGAATGAACTCAGAGCTCTGAGTAGAGCAGAAGTATGGTATCTCCACAAATGAATGCCACCAACCCATAAGTTCCCAGCTATGGACTGAAACATCCCAGGAAATCTATTCTTTTGGAGCAGGTCCCTAGGACTACTACCTCTTAGAGAAATTATTGATAGATCTTCAATTCTTAGCTTTGAGTGTTGGCATCCAGTGTATGAAGGATATATACAGACTATTAATGGTTAACCTTGGTGAAATTAGCTTCCCAAAGGAGACTATTTGTTTTAGATGTTGTCATTCTGGTTACTTTAAGGAAATGGGGTGATTGTTTTTCTGTGTATCTTTTCCTTTCCCAAACACACAGATTACAAGGTGATTACACTGTTATTGGGAAACCAGTGATTGTGGACTGGACTCCTTATACAATGAGGGTACTGTAAGTGGTACAACCATCAGGTACTCTGCCAGGCTTTGGTCTAGGTGTATGCTGCTTGCAAAGGTATGTGTATTTGTCCTATTGTCATTTATTCACAAAGTCTGCATTGCACAGTGTGCCTCACCACTCCTGTAGAATCCGCAGAGTAAGTCTGGGTATAAAGCTAGTCCTTTCGAGGAAACCCAGTGAAAGATTTTCCTATGACCTTGTGGAGACCTGTACATTAATGTCTATGGCTTACATTTTGCATCTTGAAAGTTTTAACTGTAAGTACTGAACATACTAGTGGGATCTGTAGTAAACCAGTACTACTCCCATATTTAGGGCCAGCGGAAAATGGAGGGCAGATAGTTGTTTTTCAAAGTAGCCTTCTTTAGGTTATTAAAACAAGAATGATACTGGACCACAGGGTAACGTGATGTTTGTTTTTGGAACAAGTTAACCCTTCATTGGATGTATTTCTCTCTCTCTTATGGCTCAACTTACTAGGTACTCACTAGGGCCGAAGAAGAATGACACCAAAGTTGTTAGGGATAGGTCAGAGGCTTCTCTCTGGGGTAACTGTGCCCCCCCCCCAGGGGATACTTGGTAACAGCTGGAGACATTTTTGGTTGTTACATTGTGTGTGTGTGTGTGTGTGTGTGTGTGTGTGTGTGTGTATGTATACACGCGCCAGCGTGTGCACGTTATGGGCATCTAGTGGATGGAGGCTTTGGGATGCTACTACACATCCTACAATTCCCAGGACAGCCATCACAACATAAAATTATCTGGCCCAAATTGTCAGTAGTGCTGAGACTGAGAAACTGGAATATATGACTATGAGCTGTTTCCCTTTGCTGTGAAAGTCACCAGCACTTTTATTCATTCCCTGTTAACCAGAAGCCTGCAGGCCCACAGGATCCTTGCTTACCTTAAAATGATCATGTAGTAGCTGCTTTTTCTCCCAAACCACATATAACATCAGGCCTGGAGTTGGAGCTAAATGCTCACCTTTATCTTTGCTCTTCCAATCCTTTTCCCTTATTTGTCTTGAAATCTCCATCTCTTTTGAATTCTATACCCTCAAACAATCCCAATCTCTGCATTTCTTTTTCCAGCATGTCTGTTATACTCCTGGTTGCTGGTATACTCACTGTAGATGTACCTGGATGGCTGATTTTCTTCTTCACCTCTGCTCCTGCCATTACTCTTGGCAACTTCAAATCCACGTGGATAATGCTTGGACACAGGCCTCTGCATTTGGGTAGTTTTACTTTTATAGACTTTCCATCCACCCCATTTTATTCATCTGTCTGCATGGTAAGTTTTAGACTTGCCATTCTCTGGCTCCAGCCCCATTGTGGCAGCGTGCTCACTTGTCACTTGTCATCCTTCCCGCCCTATCCTGTCTCTCTGACACTGGATCCATGCACCCTGATTCCGACCCAATTGGCTTCAATTCCAGGTGCATCCCTGTCATCACTGCTCTGTGTGCATCCTTGATGCTCTTGACAAAACTCCAACTCTGCTTAGCTCCAAGCTCACTCGGCTCTACACCTGTGTCCAAGCAGGAAAAAAACCTTGCTTCAGTTCATGTCCAGAGCTCTTAAATGAGAGCTTGATTCCCTGCTTCTGAGATGCTTGCTCCACACCTTCCCTTTCTTCTAAGTTATAACCTGCCTCTTACTCCTCACTCTCCACTGATGATCTGGTTTCTTATTTGACTGAGAAAAGAGAAGTGATAAAAATAAACTAGCTCATTGATGTACTGACTTTCCTTATCATTACGATGGATAGACACCTCTGCTCTTCTCTCAAGGTGATCCCTCCTGTTGTGAACTGGGTTCCCTCTGCTCTCTTGGCCATAGACATTGACATTGCAGTTAAACTATTTTTCTCCTACATCATTAATTTCCCTTTCCCTTTTGGATCATTCCGAACAGCATAACATTCCAGACTCTTTTCCACTAAAAATCCTTCTTTGATCCACCACTCATGCTGGCTACTGACTTATTTTTCTCTTCCTTTTCACAGCAAAACTCTCTATGAACAGCTGTTGGGACTATTTCCACTTCTATGCTTACCACATTCAACCAGTGGTTTCTGAATTGCCCAATCAGATGATCTAATCTTGTTCTGTTACTCAATAGGGGTGGACATAATTGATATTGACCTTTCTTTCTTCCTTTTCTTATGGAACATAAAAAGTTGCTTTGTTTTTGTTTGTTTATTTGTTTTTATTTATTTTAACCTCACTAATAGCTTCCTGTCTGTCTCCTTGGTGGTGCTCCTTCATTCTTCCCATCTATAGATGCTAGGATGCTTCAAGACACAGACCTTAGCTCTCTTCTCCATTACACTTTTCCTCTTTACCTCAGGAGTCTCCCTTGTGACTTTAAATGTCATTGATTAAAT
Organism: Antrozous pallidus; assembly: GCA_027563665.1. Classification (NCBI taxonomy): domain Eukaryota; kingdom Metazoa; phylum Chordata; class Mammalia; order Chiroptera; family Vespertilionidae; genus Antrozous; species Antrozous pallidus. The sequence continues at coordinate 111,801,738 of CM050508.1, read as the reverse complement.
CGATTGTCCTCATAATGATCTCTCTCCCCTGAGTCATAGACATGAGCACCAAACTGTCTACACGACCTTGCTACTTAGACATTGCGTAGCACCAAAAATTTAAAAATTAGTAATTTAGAACTTTGCTCTCCTACCATCTGCACCCTAAGCTCTGTCCACCACTCTTTTCCAGCTCTGGGATTAGCACCAATTGCCCCGACACACTATTGACCCATGATTTCTTTACTTTCCTCACCTCTCCTGCCCCCACTGCTGCCTGGTCTAGGCTGATGTCACCTCTTTTTTGGTCTGCTGCAATAGTCATTAGCTGATTGTGCTACTTCCATCCTGTTCCCATCCTCTCTCCCAAACTGATTCCTTTGCACAGCCATCAGAATGGCCTTTAAAAAGTCTGTATTAAGGTCGGTCGCTCTTGACAAGAACGCTCCCTGGGCTCCCATCATCTTCAGCACTAAATCTGCAGGCTCTGGGCCTCCTCTGTCAAATGCCAGCCACCCAGTTCTTACCTGCTGTGGAGCTCACCACTTTGATTCTGGCTTTAATCTCTTCACCCTCACTGTTCCTGCTGCCTGGGAGCTTTCCCCCTGGGCTTTTCTATGTGCTTCTTTGTATAACCCAGGTCTCTACTAAATGTCACCTTCTCAGGGAGACCTTGCTGACCACTGCATCTAAGAGCATGTCCTCCTTCACTCCTTCTTTTCACTTGATTCTCTGCACAGCATTGGTCACTCCTGGCATTATTTTTTACATGCATTTGTTTGCTCACTTATTCTGTCTTCCCCATTACAATATCAGATCCACTGGGCAGGTACTTCATCTTTTTATTTTTATTTTTTAATATATTTTTATTGATTTTTTGCAGTATAACTTATAATTAATAGTAGTACATGTTTTCCTTTCCCCCTCCCCCTTATCCTCCCTGCAGCCTCCCCTACCCCCCCAGCACATATCCCCACCCTCCACCCTCCCCGCCCCAGTGTCTTTCATTCATTATTTATGCTCATATGCATGCATACAAGTCCTTCAGTTGATCTCCCCCAGCATCTACCTCCCATCTACCCAAGCCTTCCCCCTGTAGCTTGACAGCCTGTTGTTCAAGGCCACCCTGCCTCTATATCAATCACTCTCCCCTGTTTCTTTTCTTCAAAAAATATCTTGCCTCTGCATACTAGAAATAAATGTATAAGAACAAAAAATGTTTCAGTCTCAGTTTCAATGTCCAACTGTTCTGAGTCCCAGTTTCAATGTCAAATAGTTCTTTATGTGTACATGTCAGCAATGGTATCCAGATGGTGGACACATCGTGGCAATGCAAGATCCATCCTCTCTGGTTTGGTCCTGGGCTGCCTGCAGACATGCACAGCTGCCTACTGCTAGCATGGCAAGGTGTCGTCAGTGTCCCCCATCTCTGGACCATCCTCGTGACTGGAACAGATCCATCAGTTCCTCACATTCGCAGGAACCCACATGGTCTTGGAGTTGTTCTCTGAAAACACACAAACACATTCTCGACCAAAAGTTAACAAAGGGATCCTCTCTGCAAAATAGACTTGGGATTCTTTTTAATTTTTGCCTAAATGATTTTCCTTTGGCTTATTTTGACACCATGTGTGTTTTTTCATGGGTGAGGGACTTCATCTCTTTTATCCACAACATATTGTTGATGTCTGGAACAGTGACAGGAACACAGTGGGGGCTTATTGTATCACTATAACATCTAGAACTTTTGTTCTCTCCGCTTAGATGTACAAAGAGAAAAGCTGAACAAAGGGTTTCAGTTCCCACAGTTCTGAGAGCTACACTATCATGGAGTCTTTAAGACCAGTCTTAAAAGTAGGAGAAGTAGGTCACTTTCTGGAATTGCTCTTTTTCTCTAAAGTACTTAGGAGGAGGGTGGCCAGGCATGTGGTAAACTGGCCTGAGATATTAGAGACTTTATGTTGCCTACATTTAGTTGTGTGATTTTGGGTCATTAACTTAATTGTAATGTCCCTTGTAGCTCAGAATTTCTGTACTCTTCAACTAGGGATTGACTTATTTGTTCCTATTGAAATGCAAATACCTTTAGGAGGGATAACATTTAAAGTTTTATTGGATCATTGAGTCATGGTGAGATCTCTATGTCAGTTCTTTTCAGAAGCAGATTTTTTTTTTTTTTTTTGACAAGGGACAATGAGCAAGCTTGGGCAAGCTGTCTGGTTTAAGTGAGAGAAGGGGATAGATAATGAAGGAACACAGAGGCTAGAGCACAAAGTCAAGCTTCACAAAGTTCAGTCTTACTGATGGCCAGATGTGGGTGTGGTGGGGAGCAGATGAGAAGGTTATTAGGTGTGTTCAAAGAAGCATGCTGATATGGGAGTGGGTGTGGGGATTTCCTCACCATTGCCAAAGTGGCCTACTTACATTCTTAACCCTCATTGCTTCAGACCTTGTTAACTTTGACCTATAAAAGTTTAACCTTGACTTGGGGAGAGGTTTGCTTTAGAATTATTTATGAGGAAAGACTTTACGAAGCAAACCATTAGTGAAAGCAAGTCACAAGTGAACTCTTCTAACTTCTTATAAGAATGGGCTGTTCTAGAAAGTTCAAAATAATGTTTACAACTGGTAGCCAAGGAACCTGAGACACACCGGAGTTTAGTAGGAATTTCAGAGAAATGGGGTTTTGTAGTCAAATAGACTATATATGAATGTGTCTTAGAAATCTCTAAGAGGATTTATAGAATGTGCTATCTGACTGTAGAAATTTTGTTTCCTTCCAGACACTTATACATATCTCTAGTTTCCCTTGGGACACAATTTGAAAAATATCACTTTGGAAGTAGTCATTTATTTCACAGTGATTCATAAAGTGATTATAACATCCATTTATGAAAAATTCTTCAATTTATAGGTCTATCAATAAAACATTGAAAGAATCGGCCTAGTTCAAGTTCATGCATTTTCTTGAATAAATAGAAACAAATTTTTGAATAAAATAGTTGATAATTCAACATATTCCTAGTCTTTTTCTCTCCCATGCTGACTTTTCTTTACTGACAATTGATCTGGCCCTGGCTGGTATGGCTCAGTTGTTTGGAGTGTTGTCCTGTGCACCAGAAGGTGGCAGGTTCAATGCCCACTATGGGTGTGTGCAGGAGGCAGCAGATCTAAGTTTCTTGTTCACATCAATGTCTCCTTCCCTCCACCCATCCCTCCCTTCCTCCCTCTCTTCCTCCCTCCCTCTCTCTCCTCTCCCCTTTCTCCCACTCTCTCTGAAAAAGCAATGGAAAAAATCCTTAAGTGAGGATTAATAATAACAAAATATCTTGTGGTTTTAAGGAATTAGTCAGTGGTGATGTCAATTGATAGTGAGAGTCTGATACTTTGGATGTCTTATTGGGACTCCAGTCAAGGTTGGTTATAAAACTGATCCTAGCAACCTTGCTCAGTGTGAAGCACCTGCTCTCTGATGGCTTACCCACAGCCAACTGGAACCCTCCTATGCCCTTCTAAAGGGGCAGTGTGACAAAGTCATGCACTCACTCTGCTTTGAGACTTTCCTGGTGGGGTCTTTCCCTAAGGTGCCTGATATTGGGGTTCTGTTAGAAACCAGGTGATACAAAGAAATCTCCTTGCTGTTCCTATACTGACTTCTGTGGTCAGTCCTACACTAATCTGGTTCCTCCTTAATGTTTGTGTCATTACCCTGAGTTTGGAATTTCAAGCAAATCAAGCCTTGCCATCATGGATTTCCACCAACTACTTCGCTATGCTTTATAACCAGAGACTGGGAAGGAATTTACTGCCTACCATCTCTCATCTCCAGCTTGGCTTCCTTCCACCAGAGCACTTAGCAATGAGGAAGCTTTTTTCTCTACCCCCCACCCCCTACCCCAATGGGGGTTGAATGGAGCAAATAAGCTTATTTATACTTTGATATGCTTTTGAGATAAGTCATAAGATTTGAATATTATCACTATGTTTCCTGAAAATGATTTGAAACAAACAACAAATCCAAGATATACTATTATTATTTATTTTTGTAGTTGTTATTAACAAAATCTGTGTCATCCATGAGAATAACTCTCAGGAATGGAAATTAAATTATATTGAAGAAAAAATAATGATGACTCTGGTCCTAGTTCTTTTTGAAATCAGAGTTAAAGAAATGTTTTAGGCAATTTGTTTCACTGACATTGGCCTCAGTTTGCTAATTAGTAAAAATTGGAGATAGAGAGGGTGAATTAGATGATCTCTAAGTACTCACTTTACTCTCAAACATGAGTTCTACCTTCTATACATGTCCTTTTCAATAGAAGACATGCCTTTGAAATTTAAGTATTCTCTACTTGTGCCATAGTTAGTTTTAGTTATATATTATCCTATGAATTTTAAGACAGACTGTGTATTTACAAAAAATTTAACATTAAATCTTTTCTTGAATAAAGTGAGAATAAAATACATATAAAGTTTAATTTCAAGTAGATAATTAATTTGGATCATGTTTATCCTTGACTCAGATTTCTGGATTTTGCTAAGAATGTGGAAAATACTTTTGCAATCACAGTGGTTATATTTGGTTTTCCTGACTCTGTAAGATTTTTATAAAGGCTGCTTAGGTAATTGAACTCAGGGCATGCCTTGTCAAAGTAGCAAACATGTTACCCTGCTATTCTTATCACCAATAGTCATTAGAACTCCAAATTGCATCACCTTTCTTTTATATAGATTATCAGTCACTGGAACCATTTCAGATCAGTGTTACCATTTCCTCTTTTGGCACTAAAGCAAATTTACTAAGCTAATATATTACCTTGCTTTTAAAATATAAGCATTGATTGGCAAGATCATGCCAAGCATCTTGTGCAATTCTCCTGGAAGCTGTAAAATCTAATCTGAATGGGAAAGCAGGAACAAGTTTTACAGGCATTCATGTAATACACAGTGAGATAGCTTCTTTGGTCCTGTCCAGTTGTGTGTTTTTTAAAAATGATTGGAACTAGACCCATAAGTTTCTGATTATTTCAGGCAGATTAGGAAATAAATTTAAATATTTAATCCTTCTTAGCTAATACATAGTGATAAACTAAAATTTTCTTTGTTATTGTAACATTTCAAATAGTTATCACTCATTCTTTTTTTCTTCTTTTCATAGAACAATTAATTCCATCAAGATCACTTTTTCAGCAACTATTCTAGCCTTTTAAAAACATATGTAAATGGCTCTCATTTTAGAGAAAAGCATATTTGCTCAACTAGCCCATGTCTAGGTATTATCCAAACCAGATTCACTTTATTGTTATACTTCTCAAACAATTGGTCTATGAAGAATGTCTCCATTTTTAAAGTTATCTGTTTCTTTGTTACCTGCTTTATTCACTTCTAAAGGCTACCAGTCACTTAGCAAATCATCTGGTCTTTCCTCCACCTTCTTTCTTTGATCTCCTTGTAGCATTTGGTTCCAATGACCACACTCTGTTCTTCAAAGGCTATCCCCTCCCTGAGCCCTGGAAACATCAATGTTTCTTGGTCTTCTTTCTCTTTACTGACTCTCTTTCCTCTTCCCTCTTCCTTGGGGGTGCTCTCCAAAGCCAATGTTCCCATCAATGTTAGTAGTTCCTTGTCCCCAGCATACAATCCTTCTCTCATGACTTCAGTTATTACTTCAAAGCTGAGACTCTCATCTCTAGATCTGGTTTGCTTCCAGCCTTACATTTTGATCGCTTCCCAAGCATCTCTGCTTGAACATAATCACGGCCATCTCAAACTCAGCATGTCCAAAGCCACAAAACGCAATTCATTTCCTTTCCCAACTTTTTTATTTCCATGAATGGCATCTTGCTTCTTTAATTAAATAGTTTCAGAATCTTAAAATAACTTTTATGTTTTCTTTTCTCTCATACTTGCATCTTAGATGATGATAAGCACTTGCCATTTTTATAGGATTTCATATTACTCCTCAATATGACTGATAAGTTATTCCTCAATATGATTGATAAGACTGTAACTTGCTTATAAAGACATAATAAATTTGAGTGATTTGACCAGTAGCCACAGGACAGTAATCATACCAAAACAAGAAGTATAATTATGATACTTTCAGTTAGTATTTTGAGTCTAAAGTAACTTCCTATCTTTCTACATACTGGTACTTACCTCTGGATGGACCCACCTCTGTCTCAGGATTTCTCAGCCTTAGCACTATTAATATTTTTGCCTGGATAATCTTTTGTTGTTGGGGGCTGTCCTGTAATATTGCAGAATGTTGAGCATTATCCCTGGCTGATACCCACCATATGCCAGAAGCACCCCCATCCTTTGTTTGACAATCAAAAATATTTCTAAACATTGCAAGCTATATCTCAAAGACAGAGTCGAAGTATTGGGGGCTAAATCTTCCTTGAGAACCACTGCTTTTTCCTATTTCTTACATTGCTCGATAAAAATATCCTATTCCTAACATTGCTCTAGATTTCATAACTGAAAATATATGCTATTTTATTCTAAAATGTGTTATTAATGCTTTTCTAAATAATTAAGTGTTCTGTTTGTAATGTTATAATATTCAACGCACATTGACTATGTGTATTTATTTATTGTTTTAAAAAATACCAGTTGGAGGAGAACTAAGATGGCGGCAAAGGTGAAACACCTATCTTGCCGTCATAATCAGCAATTTTAATACTACAACTTAACGAAAGAACAAACACCTTCAAGAATCACCAGAACGCTCGCCGAGTGAAAATTCCACAAATAAAAGTAAAGATAAGACACTGTGACCCGGAGGAGCAGCGGCGGACAGCGTTGAAAGATTCGCGCACAGAGAGAGGTTTGGAGTGTGCGCCGCGGAGAGGGCGGGCGGCTGAAAACCGGCCAGTTTTCTCGAACGGGGAGACAGGGGCGACCCACTGGACAGATTCTCCAGCTCTGGGCGAAGTCCAGAGAACCCACTATCACACGGGGTGAAAACTGGACAGTGGGAGGGCACGCCGAAGCTCGGGTGCTGCCGGGTCTGCCGGCTTGTGGAGAAGGCAGCTCTCGCGCGAACAGCTCGGCTGCGTGACGGCACAGAGAGCGCTCTTTGACTTGTCTCTCATTCGGAAAACCGTCAGTCTGCTTTGTTTTACGACCCTGGGTGAGACATTGCGTATGCAAAGTCATTTGGGGACAGTCTGAATTCCCCGGCAGCCGGTGGAGCTCCACAGCGGCTCTCTCTCAGAGGTGCTGGCAGCCATTGCCCCCGGCACAGAGCCCCTGGGGCTGCATAGGGCGGAGCTAACGCTGTCTGCTTGGCCCGGAGACTCCGCCCATCCAACCTGAGCACAGCTGAGCTTCACAGACAATTGGCCTGGAGGTCAAACCCTCCTAGGGCTAACAACAAAAAGCTGGGTTTAAATTCAAAAACACTGAATACAACCCATAAAGGATTGCAGTACGAGTACCCACCTCAGGTAACTGGGGAGACTGAGCCACTGTCCCTTTGAGGATAGCCACCACATAAAGCAGCCACCATGCAGAGACATGGAAAGAAATTAGGTGTGAAAGAAATGGAGGAGAAAAGACGACAAGACATAGAGTTCAAAACCAAGGTTATAAGGCTTTTCAAGAGGCTCCTACAAAAGGCCGATCAACTTAATGAGAATTACCAGGAAATAAACAAGACCAACCAGGAAATAAACAAGACCAACCAGCAAATGAATGAGACTTACAAGGAGATGAATGCTTCTTACAAAGAAATGAATGAGACCCTCAGGGAAATGTACAAGACCTCTGAGGATACGAACCAGACCCTCACAGATAAAAAAAAGGACCAACTAGAAATCAAGTATACACAGACTGAAATAAAAAATATTACACAAAGTCCTGAAAGCAGTCCAGAGGGCCACAAGAACCAAGTCAAAGATTTGAAATACAAAGAAGCAAAATCCACTCAGCTGGAAAAGCAAGAAACAAAAAGAATTCAGATAATTGAAGATAGTGTAAGGGGCCTCTGGGACAACCTCAAGCAAGCCAACATCTGAATTATGGGGGTGCCAGAAAAAGAGAGAGAGCAAATTAATGAAAACCTACTTGAAGAAATAGTGACTGAAAACTTTCCCCACCTGGTGAAAGAAACTGACTTAAAAGCCCAAGAAATACACAGAACCCCAAAATATAGGAATCTAAAGAGGACCACACCAAGACATATCATAATTAAAATGCCAAGAGCAAAAGATAAAGAGAGAATATTAAAAGCAGCAAGAGAAAAACAGTTGGTTACCTACAGGGGAGCACCCATACGATTGTCAGCGGATTTGTCAACAGAAATGATGCAGGCCAGACGCGAGTGGCAAGAAATATTCAAAATAATGAAGAGCAAGAATCTACAACCAAGATTACTCTATCCAGCAAAGCTATCATTCAGAATTGAGGATCAGATAAAGTGCTTCGCAGATAAGAAAAAGCTAAAGGAGTTCATCACCACCAAACCAGTATTAGATGAAATGCTGAAAGATATTCTTTAAGAAGAGGAAGAAGAAAAAGGTAAAAATATAAATTATGAACAACAAATACACATCTATCAACAAATGAACATAAAAATCAAGTGAACTGATAGGCTGATGAACAAGATAAACTAGTGACTATAACAGAAACATGGACATAGAGAGGGAATGGACTGACAATTCTTGGGGAGAAAAGTGTTGTTGGAAGTACAGCAAGAGATTGGACAAAAATCTTGCAACAATGGGAGAGGACATTGGGGGAGGGGGAGGTGAGGGCGGAGGGTGGGATAGGTACAGGGTGGAGGGAAGATATAGGGGGATAAAAAAGGGGAAACAATTTAATTAATAAACTGAACAATTAAAAAAAATAAAAACACAATAATTAAAAAAAAATACCAGTTGGAGAAATCGTTTGGACAGGCCTTTATCTGTCTTCTGGTTAGAGGATTTAACACAGTAAGGAATTGAGTGGCACCAAGGAAAGAGCCTTGCCCTGTGGAAATTGAAAGGTGTTTTATTTACAAATGCTGTATCAGTGTGCAGATAGTCCTCCTGGGCTCAAAGTCTAGACCCATTACTTAACTTGTTTTGAGACGAAAATTCCAAAAATTTGCCAAGATTTTGTGTCTTCATTTTAAAAATGAGAGTAACTGTACCTATCTCAAGGTGTTGTTATAAGTTGTAAATAAAAAACATGTAAAGCCCTGGACACAGTGCCTGGATTTGTGTGACAACCAAAAATATTCCCAAACATTGGCATATGTCTCTCAAAGCCAGAGTGGGAGTGTTGGGGGAGAAATCTGTTGTAACAACATGGTAAATGTTAACTTTCACTTTTAAAAATATATTTTTATTGATATCAGAGAAGAAGAGAAAGGGAGAGAGAGACAGCAACATCAATGATAAGAGAACCATGGACAGGCCACTTGCCGCACATGTCCCCCACTGGGAATAGATACAGTGGAATTGCTCTGGTTAAAGTCAGGTAGGAGACCTGGACTCAACTGTGCAGGCTCTCTTCATGCTGAGGACCAGCCAGCAGCCATGCTTTTCATTGGGTAGTTACCCTAGGCTCCCCTCCTCTTCCCCCATGCTAATATCAGCCAATGAATGCAGTGTAACTGTATTGTGGCTTTTAGATAGTTGGTATGAAGCTGTACATATAACATCTGAAGCAGTGTATTGGTTTGGGTAGTGTTATGCTCAGATTTCATGATCCTCAAAGATCACCAGGAAGCCGAGTCCAATGAAAAAGCAAAAGAGCCTTTATTCAAGCCCGGGCTTGGCTCTCCGCCTCCACTGACACAGCAGCAGGAAGCAAAAGAGAGGGAATTTTCGAAAACACAATGATTTTATAGGGAGGTGGGGCCAGACTTGAACCTCTTGAGTTGGCTGATTCTGACTGAGTGGATGAGGGCTGGGGCTAGTGATGCAAAGGCAGGGTGTGTCCAGGTTCTGGCTACACAAAGACAGGATGTGATCAGCATATCCCTGGATTCCCATTGGCTGACACGATAGTCAATCCTGCTCTGTCCTTTCATTCCCCCCTTGTCTTGGAACTTATGGCTCAATCATGAGACGGACTGCATTTCTACCTCGACTTCCATTATTACTCCTGAATGATCAACATAAAAACAACATTCTTCCCCTAGGGCTGCACATAGGCCTCCTTGCTGCATGAATACTAAGGCAGGCCATGACTATTGCCGGAAAAAAGGGTGGACTCCAAGCAGTGTGGGTGACAGCGAACAAAGTCAACAGAGTTATCGACATCAGGTGGGTTGAATGCACTGTAATTTGAGCTTGCTCCATTGTGTGGTGAGGTCCTTCCGGACTGCAGAGGGATCAGCTGGGCAGACGTGAGTGTGGTGGACCCAGGTTGCGACGCCGTCTACCCTGAGAGCAGTGGATGTAGTCAGCACTACGATGTAGGGGCCCTTCCAACGTGGCTCAAGGGTCTCCTGGAGGTGCCTCTTGACAAAAACCCATCTCCTGGTCTGCACTGACGAGGCGTCAGGGTTGGGCCAGCATCATCATGGAGGCATGGCAAAATGTCCTTGTGTGCCCTCTGGAGCCCTCTTAAGAGACAAATTCAGTAAGAAGCTTGGCCTTGAGGTTGGGAATGATAGGGGGTGGCCTGCCAAACACGATCTAAAACCCAGGGTATAGGGAGAGTTCCTCACCCGCAAAGGGCATACAGCAGGAGAGCCACCCAGTCCCCACCAGTCTCCATGGTTAATTTGGTAAGGGTCTCTTTTAGAGTTCTATTCATTCTTTCTACCTGCCCTGAACTTTGGGGCCTATAAGCACAATGGAATTTTGAATATGCCCCTATAGCCTTGGCTACTGCCTGTGTTACCTGTGAAATAAAAGCTGGTCCATTGTCTGACCCTATCATAGCAGGAAATCCATACCTGGGTAGGATGTCTTTTAGCAGTTTCTTGGCCACCGTCTGAGCTGTAAAAGGTGTCCTTCTCCTGCTGTACATTTCCTACCTTAGCCAAATTAAATTAATCTGAAAACTTGACTGCTATTTTACTGTCAAATTTAATATTCCAACAACAATCTTAGTTTACCCTGTAAATATTAATGGAAAGTATTGTTATTCTTGAGTAGGTCCTGAGCATCCCTGGTGCTAGATATAAGGTAGCTGCTATTAGCCAAGTTTTTGTTTGTTGCCTTGGTTCTGATCTGGGCTGGGCCAAGTCTTTGTTACCTGGGTCCTGATCTGAGCTTGGCATGGGAAGTGAAGCAGCCAGGAGACCTCCCTCAGAAGGAACGAGTATTCAAGCCCCTGCAATATTGGGGGTGTGTGTGTGAAGTTCTATGCCCCACCTCTGTTGGCCTACATGTTCTCTCCTGATGGCCCCTCTGCGACTGTGCCTGTCTTAGGTTGTTCCTCCCGTGAGGAATCTTACCTGTCTTTGACTAACCAGCCATCCTCCAGGGCCAAGCAGGGTGATGTGAGGTTTATTTCTGACTCCTTGGTAGCCTATGCTCCCTTGGCCTCCATGCCCAGTGTCTGCCTTGGGATCCCCTCCCTTGCTGGCGGGGCTCCAGCACTTGATCACATATCTTGGGGAACCCAGATTTTTCTCCAGGGAGGGCCCAGTTTGTACCATTGGGTGAGAGACAGATCCAAGGTACCAGCCACCACGAGGTTTCAACCTCAGCATGTACAGAAAACTCAGGCAACTGTGGGCAATTGGATTGTGCCAATATAGAATGCCCAAGTGCCTACCCATGGAGCCTTCTACACAGTGGAAGGGATTAAATCATTTCATGTCCTTTTTTTTTTTCTATTTATAGCCTCATCTTGCTCAACATAAGGTAGAAGTAGTATTTGAGCAATTCCTTGCCCTGGAATAATTTGCATAACATGAATTTCTCCTTCATAATCTGAATCAATGACTCCAGGCAGAACAGTTAATCCTTTTAGAGTGATTCCACTCCTCCCTAAGATTAATCCTAAAGTTCCCTGTGGCACAGGTCCACAAATTCCTTTAAGAAATGTCCTGTTTTTCCACACTTATAACACCTCTTATTCCCCAGTGTTACTACAGCAGCAAGTAAACTTGCTTGAAAAGTGCCTGATCCCACATTCTGACAAGCTCAAATCATCCTGCCTTTTCTCAGAGGCATCAGACATTTCCTACAATCAGCACTGGCATTTTCATTTAGCTGAAAACCTTAATTTTATTCAGATTATTAAACAAGTTTTTATCACTTGGTTAACAAGCCCAGGCTGCCGCTTGACTTTAAAAATAAAAGCCATAATTTTTCCTTTGCCTGAGTGAATTGAGTGGCCAGCCTGGAGATATTCAAATGCAAATTATCATATTCTTTCTTTAAAATGGCTAAATGGCAGAAGCTGGTCTATCTGTTAAAAAAAAAAAAAAAAAAAAAAAAAAAAAAAACATGGCGAAGATGAGACCAGATGCCCTCTGGGGAGTGGCGTCCATATTGGATCACCACGTGGCTCCCTTCCCCCACATCCTTCTTGCTTTGGAGGAGAATTCAGAGATGGTCTGGCCTTTATCCAGTACAATTAAATTTCCTAGATTTCCTTTAGCCAAATTAGTCTGCTTCCTAGCAGCCATCTGAAGACCTCCCCCGCCCCCCATTAGAGTCTGGCGGTAAACCCAGAGCTTCTCCTTACCTTCTGTCCACTCACGCCTAGTTAGAGGAAAAGAGGAGTAGGATTCCTGTCCGCGCCCAGAATTAGCTTCTGGGCCTCATTAAGGTTCCTCTTCCTCTCCTCAGTGGTGAATAGGACCTGCAAAAGCTGCTGAAAAGAACAGAAATCAATGAGCTCAGCCGGCTTTTCAGAGCAACGATGGAGGCAGACTGCTCTCTCTGAGCAGGGTGGGCTTCCCGCGGTAACTCCTCTGCTCTCCGCTCTCGGAGCAGCGCCTGCTTCCCTGGATGGGCGGCGGAGGGTGGCTGAGTGATCTTCTCCTCCTGCAAAGCAAGAATAGGTCTACCAGCCCTTCCCGACCTCCACACTGAGGTCGTTGGCTCTTTCCTTAATCTCTTTGAAATAATCAATCATAATACTTAAAGGAGTAGTCAAGTCTGTCCCATAATGTCCGTCCAGCAAGTCCACAGAATAAAACAGAAAAACACAAACAGACAAACAAGAGCCCACAAAAAAAAAAACTGTCTTCCAACTTCATGGAAGCAAAACCGAATGCTAGCTAAGATTTGTGAGGGGATTCCACGTCCCTCCAGAATGAAGGGAATACACATCCCTCCAGAGTGAGGGGAATAAACATCCCTCTAGACAGAAGATCAGAACGTCTTCCGAGTCCTCCGGCCCATGGTCCTCCAGTTCGTCCACCTAGACCGCTTTGGGCAAAACCAGACCAGAGACAAGCTCACACAGGACAGAAAACAGAAACAGACAAACACCTACCACGGTCAGTCAGGGTCTGTGGGTCGGGGTCCCTCATGGGTCTTGGGGATCCTGGCAAGCCCCCAAATGTTATGCCCAGATTTCATGATCCCCAAAGACCACCAGGGAGCTGAATCTGATGCAAAAGCAAAAGAGCTTTATTCAAGCCTGGGCTTGGCTCTCTGCCTCCACCGACACAGTGGCAGGAAGCAAAATAGAGGGAATTTCCGAAAACACAATGATTTTATAGGGAGGTGGGGCCAGACTCGAACCTCTGAGTTGGCCGATTCCGATTGGTTGGGTGAGGGCTGGGGCTAGTGACACAAAGGCAGGGTGCGGCCGGGGTCTGGCTACACAAAGACAGGATGTGAACAGCATACCCCTGCATTCCCATTGGCTGACATGGTAGTCAATCCCACTCTGGCCTTTCAGTAGCAGTTTTCATATTTATGCAATATTGTGCTTCTTAGATGGAGAGACATCTAAGCTCACACTTGCGTGAGTGGGGTTGGGCACTGTGAGGTCATTTTTTTTCCACTAAAGTTGCTTTCCTGAAAACTGATGACCATTGGTTTATCATCAGTTAATTAAAGTGTATTTATTAAACCTACTTTGTAATCCAAACTAGGCTCAATACTGCAAGAAGTACCATTCAACTTAAGTCACACCTCTGCCCTTTTAGATATTAAAATATAAATGAAGATAGAGGTCTGCCATGCACATGAATAGCTGAAAGCCCATGACATGTAATAAAAAGAACAAGAAGATTGGAATAAAATAAAAGCTGAGTTTAAATTTCAGCTCTACCACCTTCTAGTTCTTTATTTGAATAACTAGAGGCCCAGTGAACAAAATTTATACACAGGATGTGGGGGATGTCCCTCAGCCCAGCCTGCACCCTCTCCAATCCGGGACACCCTTCTCACAATCCAGACTGCTAACTCCAAACTGCTTGCCTGCCTGCCTTCCTGATTACCCTTAATTGCTTCTGCCTGCCAGCCTGATCACCCTCTAACCACTATCCTGCCAGCCTAATTGATGTCTATCTATTCCCCTGCCAGCCTGTTTGCCCCCAACTTCTCTCCTCTGCTGGCCTGGTCACCCCTAACTGTCCTCCCCTCCAGACTTGGAACCTCCCAATGGACGTCCCCTGCTGGCCATCTTGTTGTGGCCATCTTGTGTGCACATGGGGGCAGAATCTTTGACCACATGGGGAAGCCCTGTTGTGTGTTGGAGTGACGGTCAATTTGCAAATTACTCTTTTATTAAATAAAATAAAGGCCAGGTGCATAGCTGGGGACCAGCTGGTTTGCCCTGAAGGGTGTCCCAGATCAAGGTAGGGGTTCTTTTGGGATGTGGAGTGGTCTGGGTTAGGGGTCTATGGTGGTTTGCAGGCTGGCCTCACCCCCCCAGTGACCCAAGTGGAGGCCCTGGGATCTGTAATTAATTTATGTTCTACAATTGAAACTTTGTAGCCTAGAGTGGAGCCAAGCCTTCTGCTCACTCCGTGGCTACAGCCATTTCTGTTTGTGTTTATTTAAATTCTATAATTGAAACTTTGTAGCCTAGAGTGGAGACCTAGACACTAGAGCTGCAGAAGCTTGGCTTCCTCCATTGCCCTGGCAACCCTAGCCACTGCTCTCTCAAGCTCCGTGGCTGCTGCCATTTTTGTTGGGATATATCTTCTATTATTGAAACTTTATAGCATTGAGTGGAGGCCTACGCAGGGAAGAGCAGGCAGAAATCTTGGCTTCCTCCATTGCTGGGGAAACCCAAGCCTCTCTCCTGCTTTCAGTGGCTTCAGCCATCTTGGTTAGGGTTTATTTGCTCTTGATTGGCTGGTTGGCATAGCTTGTGGGCATGGCTTGATCAGAGGTATGATCAATTTGCATATTACTCTTTTATTACATAGAATAATGTTTCTCTAGTGGAATGTTTGTACAGATTAAATGAAGCAACTTGCAAATTACCTAGTACAATGTATACTTACACATCATAAAACTTTTTTTTATAGATAAAAATATCACTTTTTTTCTTTGTTGTTGCATTGTGCAAAAGTGGTTGGTTAGATTTTCATTAGATGCAAAGGGATGTTTGGGATGTTTGATTTAAATATAAGCTAAGATCAACACTCTGTTACTTGTGGTTGTGACCTCATATGCCAGGTCTGATACCAGACCTCTTTTTGGTCCCACTTAGCCCAGTTCTAATAATGGGATTGTGCTCTGATCCCAGTGTCAGTATATTTTTAGAATCTTCCTAGGACCAACGGAGATTCAGGATGGAGGCTTACTCTCCTAGTGGCCCTGTAGGTGTGAGACTTGAGGCCCGAAGCTCAGCTTCCTGGTCTACTTAGCCTGTCCCCAGCCACTACTCCAAAACCCCTTGAGATGAGCTTGTTTCCAGTCCTGGCCCTTGTGAGGCTTCCACACACTGCTTCTTAGACGACGACAACACCCTGTTTAAAATGCCCTATAAGAGAACATTATGCGGTATAGAAATTTGTCAATGTTATGAAAAAGAATTGGTAGCCCCTAAAAGTAGCTCATTTTGAAGACAGATGGTGAAGTCAGCCCCTTCAAGTGTGAGGAACTGACAGAGGGATGTTTATTACATAGGGGAGGTGGTATCAGAGGTTCAGGTTACAGATGGCTATGGGAGAATAAAACCAGAGAATCACAAGGGGGGTTTACTTAAATTCTGCAAACGTTTACTGTGTCAGGCAGCTTATTGGCTTTGGAGATACAGAATGGAAGAAGACTCAGGCTGTAGTGGAGGCTGCTGGGCCAGGTGAGCCAGGTACTCATTCACCTGAGGATATATTTTATCGATTTTTTTGTTTGTTTTGTTTGTTTATTTATTTTTTAGAAAGAGTTGAGGGAAAGGAGGAGAGGGAGAAAGAGAGAGAGAAACATTGACTGGTTGGCTCCTACATGTGCTGGACCAGGGTCTGAAATTGAGCAAGCAACTGAGGTCATGCCCTTGACCAGAAATCGAACCTATGACCCTTCAATGGGAGGACCAATGCTCTAACCATTGAGAAACACAATGGGGCTTTTTTTCTTCTCTCTTAGTCTTAACAGGTATAGTTAAAAAATAACTGAGTTGCTATACCATTTTCTTGCTAGGAATATTTTCTGTAGAAAATCCATGGGTGAGTATGTTGATTTTATATATATATTTCATGCCAGGTGCATGAAATTCATGCACAGGGGACAGGGAGTGTCCCTCAGTCCAGCCTACATCCTCTCCAATCTGGGACCCCTCGAGGGCAGTCAGACATTCCTCTCCCAATCCAGGATGGCTGGCTCCCAAGTGCTCACCAGCCTGCCTTCCTGATTGCCCTTAATTGCTTCTGCCTGCCAGCCTGATCACTCTCTAACCACTCCCCTGCCAGCCTGATTGCCCCTAATTACCCTCCCTTGCAGTCCTGGTAACCC
This sequence comes from Antrozous pallidus, assembly GCA_027563665.1. Classification (NCBI taxonomy): domain Eukaryota; kingdom Metazoa; phylum Chordata; class Mammalia; order Chiroptera; family Vespertilionidae; genus Antrozous; species Antrozous pallidus. The sequence continues at coordinate 111,784,939 of CM050508.1, read as the reverse complement.
TTAACTGCCCTCCCCTGCAGGCTTAGTTTCCACAACTACTCTTCCTTGCAGGCCTGGGTCCCCCACAACTGCCCTTCCCTGCAGGCCTGGTCACCCCCAACTTCCCTCCTCTGCTGGCCTGATCACCCTTAACTGCCCTCCCCTGCAGGCTTGATCACCCCCAACTGCCCTCCCCTGCAGGCCTGGTCCCTCCCAACTGCTCTCCCATGCTGGCCTGATCACCCACAACTGCCCTTCATTGCAGGCCTGGTCCCTCCCAAGTGCCATCTTGTGTCCCCATGGGGGCAGGATCTTTGACAACATGGGGGTAGCTATCTTGTGTATTGGAGTATGGTCAATCTGCATATTACTCTTTCATTAGATTAGATAGAGGCCTGGTGCATGAGTGGGGGCCAGCTCGTTTGCCCTGAAGGGTGTCCTGGATGAGGTTGGGGGTTCCCTTGGGGCATGGTGCAGCCTTAGTGAGGGGCCTGTGATGTTTTGCAGGCCGGACACACCCCCAGCTACCTAAGGTGAGGCCCTGGTATCTGGGATTTATTTATCTTCTACAACTGAAAATTTGTAGCCTTGAGTGGAGGCCTGGGCTTGCCAGGGTCTGTGGAAAGCTTGGCTTCCTCCACAGCTGGGGAAACCAAGCTTCCCTCCTGCTTGCTCCGTGGCCACAGCCATCTTGGTAGGGGTTAATTTGCATACTTGCTTCTGATTGGCTGATGGGCATGGCTTATGGGTGTAGCTGAGTGATGGTTAATTTGCATATTACTATTTTATTACATAGAATGTATATATATATATATATATATATAAAAGTAATAAATGTTTTTATCAATATGCATATCATTATCCTATCTAATAAAAAAGTAATATGCAAATTGACCATCACTCCAAGATACAAGATGGCCACCCCCATGTGGTCAAAGATGGCTGCCCCCATGTGGACACAAGATGGCCACCACAAGATGGCTTGCAGGGGAGGGCAGTTGTAGGCAGTTGAGGATGACCAGGCCAATAAGGGAAGGCAGTTGGGGGAGTCCAAACCAGCCAGGAAGGGCATTTGGGAGTGACCAGGTCAGGAGAGGAGGGCAGTTAGGAGTGACCAGGCCTGCAGGGGAGGGCAGTTGGAGGGGTCCAGGCCTGCAGAGGAGGGAATTTTGAGAGACCACCAGGAAGAGAAGGCAGTTGGGGGGGACCCAGGCCTGCAGGGGAGGTCAGTTGTGGGGGGAGCAGGCCTGTCGGGTAGGGCAGTTAGGGGTGATCAGTTCAGCAGAAGAGGAGAGTTGGGGATAGGGGAGGACACTTGGGGGGACCAGACTTGCAGAGAAGGGCAGTTCAAAGAGACCAGGCCAGCAATGGAAGGGCAGTTGGGGGGGGGGACTCAGGCCTGCAAGGGAGGGTAGTTGAGGGGGATCAGGCCTGCAGGGAGGGCAGTTAGGGGTGACCGGGTCAACAGAGGAGGGCAGTTGGGGGAGACCAGGCCAGCAGGGGAGGGCAGTTAGGGGTGAGCAGACTGGCAGGGGATGGCAGTTAGGGGTGGCCAGGCTGGCAGGAGAGGGCAGTTAGAGCCAATCGGGCCAACTGAGGAGCAGTTAGGTATTAATCAGGCTGGCAGGGGAGTGTTTAGGGTGTGATCAGGCTGGTAGGCAGAAGTGGTTAGGGGCAATCAGGCAGAGGCAGGCAAGCAGTTGGAAGCCAGCAGTCCTGGATTATGAAAGGGATGTCTGACTGCCTGTTTAGGCCCACCAGGATAGGACCTAAACAGGCTGTCAGACATCCCTCAAGGGGTCCCAGATTGGAGAGGGTGCAGGCTGGGCTGAGGGACAACCCTCCCCATACATGAATTTCATGCACTGGGCCTCTAGTAAATAATAATAAAATGGCTAACATTGGTTGATTCCTCACTCTGTGTCAGGCATATTTGTATGATCTCATTTAAATCTCTCAACTGTCCCCTGAGGCCAACTCTGTAATATGCATTTGTGGATGAGGCTTCAGCTTATCTCAGAAAATCATCTGCCCAACATCACACAGTCCTAGAGGCCTATTCATCTGCTCCCAAACATGTGCTGTTAACTCCCATGCATGCAGCGTGGCAGGATGAAAGATAGTTACCCTGGGTGGTTAGGCTTCACTTCTATTTTATAAGTGCCACTTGAGATCCTTGTTTTATTTATTTAGTTAGTTTTTTATCTTTCTTGTTGAAAGTATTTTGTTTTAAAATTGAGTTTGTTCAGCCAAGGAGAAGGAGTGCTCAGTGCACGCTGGTGGACAGCCATTTATAGAGTGACACCAAAGCAAAGGCATTTCAAAGCTTGTTGTCACAATTGATGTGTTTGAGAGCAACATCTGGACATAAAGAACACTGCTTACAGACATACTTGATGTTACCTGCTTCCCCTAATACGTATTTATGTGTTCATGCATCACCAGGACTAGAGTGAATCAGGCAAGGTACCAACCTGAGAAATACTGCCTTCTTGTACTCTGCTCCTCTGGCCAGGTACTCCCCCTGCCCAGACCATCTGGGATATATTAGAAGCTAGGGCCTCACTGAGGCAGCAGGGAGGAAAGCAAAGGCTGTTCTGATTTCAGACACAGGCAGCATTTTTGCTTCCCTTGCATTTGGGAGGGAAGGAGAGCACTCAGCTCTTATGAGGATGGCTGCCACTGGTGTATATTCTGGAAGATGCAGCCTGGGGAATCTTCATTTGCCCCATTTTAGCTTCTCCACCATGTTTGGCCAAGACATGGTATAGGGAGGAGAACCACCAGGATGATGACCTTACTATCTCCAAGACAGATATTGGAGGGCAGCTTCTCTCAGGGAAGGTCTGGAGGGTCCTCTCTGTCCAGGCCCAGTCTGCAAGTACCCTGTCCCTGGGCCTTAAAGGCACCAGGAGATGAGGCAGCATTTCCCATGTGCTGAGCCACATCTTCAGAGAGCTGTTCCTATGCCCTCTTTCCCGCACTTGCTTCTCTCTTGGTGGTTCTAGGGAGGCAGTCAGTACAGTCACACGTGAGCTATGCATCTGCCTCTGCATGAGCTCCCTGGAGGCCCCACTTCTGAGATGGCAAAGGCCAACGTCTGCAGAACGCAGCTTTGAAACGGGTTCGGGGGACTCGGGGCTTTCAGATGCCTTTGGTGAAGCCACCCAGCAGCCTTTTGGGAGTCTTCCTAGGGGTACACATCCTGGCTGGTTGAAGACTATGGAGAGCAAACATTGATGGTGGATGGTCCCGTTTCCCAGTGAATTTGTGCCCATTGCAGCACGGAGCAGAGCTGATATCAGATAACCCTGGCTGAGACCTGCAGGCAGGAGTGGGTCCAGCTTTCTGGGGGCCCTTAAAGATTCAGAATACAAACTTCTTTTTTTGTATGTGTTTATTTGGTTCTATGATTATCCAAAATATAAATAGCCTTTTAAATTGCAGATAATGAATGAACAGTGTGGACAAAAATTTAAACAGTATAAAAAAGTAGAATTTTAAAAATAGAAAACAGTCTTATACCTGCTGCCTAGATCTCATCATTTATCTCTTAATGGTTAACCTTGATTTTACATCTATTTATACCTCTAGCCATCCATCCTTCCATCATATTTCATTTTAAAAAATGTATTTCAAAGCATGTTGTAGACATCAGTACACTTTCCTAAATACTCTCATACATACCACTAGTTAGTTTTGAATGTTTACTTTTTCTTTTTGATGTGATTTTATATATAATCCAAAGCACTAACCTTGAGTGTAGCATCTGATGAGTTTGACAAAGGAATGTGCCTATGTAACCCAAATCTCCCTTTGCATTCAGTTCCCAGAGATTACCTCTATTCTGGTTTTCCCACTATAGGTTATATCTGCCACCTCCAGAACTTCACATGTGTACACAGAGTTGGACAGAATGTGTCTCGTATAAGGCTTCTGGATGTTCTTGAAACCCATCCAGACTGTTGCATAGCAGGAGTTTGTCCTCCTTTAGTTCCCCTACACTCTTCCCTCCTTTTTTTCTGAGCAGTGTTTCATTTGATGTATAATTTGTTCATTTTCTAGTAGATCAACACTTGGACTATTTCTATTTGTGACTATCAAATAGAAAATTGATATGCCACACATTTTAAAAACAACTATAGTATTTCATTGAGCATATTCACAAAAATTTATTCAAATACCTGTAGTTCTCTTTTATTAGATGCTAGATTGAAAGGAAATTAATTAGAAATTGGCTGGCAGGGCAAGACTGGGTGAGATGGGCTCGACACTCCCTGGATCCAACATCCCATGGTCCCTCCTCGTCTAGACACACCAGGGGCAGAAACAGTTTGAAGGGCATCTCCAGAGTAAGTGGGGTCCCTTCGGCAGTTGGGGTCCCTCAGTCTGGTCTGTGGGGATTGGGCTGACACCTGATCTCTGACATCCCCCGAGGGATCCAAAGTGTGATAGGGCACTTTGCAAAGTTGCTGTTATACAGGGTGTGGAAGGCAAATACAAATGTGCAGTAAACCAGATTCAGTGCTGACAGAGCCCCATTAACAACGTAACCCATGGCCTAAGGTGAAATTGTGGGGCCTCACAAGCAATCCGACTCTCTCCACTCTGGTTCTGGGGTGCATCACCAGAGAACCACCACTGTCAAGTCACTGCAGCTCGGCAGCTCTTGTGTTGAGCGTCTGCCTCCTGGTGGTCATTGTGCATCAGATCTACCAACCAGCCAGTTGGCAGTCGGCCAGTCAGATGGTCACTTAGCCTTTTATATAGGTAGATTAAGTTCTCTCTTGCTCTCTCTTACTTTTGGTTACTATAAGCATTGCTATGATTTAAAATTTCTTTAATCCACTGATGCTTTTATTTTTGTAGCTAGATTCCTGAAAATAGGATTGTTACTCTAGACAGTCAGAGCACCAGAGAGTCTCCCCCATTGACTAAGATGCCAAAGGGAGCAGATTCTTATACTGAGCCCACCAAAAGGTAGAGAGATGAATGGAAAGGGCCTGAGTGCTCCAAAAGTTAGGAATATAAATGGATAGGACTCTTAGAGTACCCAGATCCTAGCAAGATAATTGAGTAGAGAAAGAAAAGCTCTCCCTTCCAAATTCATATAATAACTGCAGGCTTGAGCAGAAAGGGGAGATGGTCCTTGAGATGGGAGTTCACTGTTCTTTCAGGTAACATGACACCTGAATAAAATCTCGTTCCTTTTGCACCAGCACCTGTCTCATGAGTTTGACTTTTATTGCAGTGGGCAGCCAAACATGAGTTTTCTGTTTACTTACATGATTGCTATATTGAAGTACATGTATTTCTTTACATTTATTTAATAGATATGCCAAAATGCTTTGCAGAAAGACTACAGCCAATTACATATCTACCAGATGTGTGAGAGTATTTTTACCAACTTCTCTGCTGGTTAGGGTGTTACCATGTTCAAACGTTTACCTTACTAATTGTTATTTCCTTTCATTTTCCTGACTACTGGTGGAACAGAACATCTTTTTATACAAGAGATGGCCATTTATTTGGATGTGTTTTGTGAATAACCTCATTTCCTTTGACCACTTTACTTTTAGGTTGTATGTCAATTTGTGAATGTACTACATATGTTAAATAAGTGCCTTTACAAATTATTTTCTTGTTAATATACATGACAGGTGTTTGCCTCCAGTGACTTTACATTTTATTTACACTCGATTTTTGCCTTGCCTATTTAATTTTCTTTCTGTAGTCAATTAGATGTGTATGTGTGTGTGTGTAATTTTGTATACATTTTTAGCTCCTTTTTCCTCCCACTTCCCCCCACATCCAATAGGTCATTTGTATATGCTCCTAAAATTACACTAAATTATTATTAATTTATTTTTTTAAATTTAAATATTACTTCATTGGGTGTTAGCTTTAGATGTAGTGTGAGGTAGTGGTCCAATTTCTTTTCCTCTGGATGGATAGCCATTTGTATCAGCATCATTCATTTCATAAATTAACGTCTACACCAAATATTTATTAAGTTCTTATGTAAATTAAGATCTGTTTCTAGGATTCTGTTTTGTTTCATTAATAGCTTTGACTATCTCTGTGCTAATAAAATTTTATTTTGATTATAGTGTTACAATGATTTTATAGTGTGTCTTACTGGTGAATCCACTTTTTCCTTACTCTCTAACACATACACACTTAAAAACCTTTCTTTTTTTTCCTATATGAACTTTAAAATATTTTATCCAACCCAAATTTCTCCCAAATCTACTAGAATTTAAATTGCAATTATATATTACTTTTTGGATAATTGACAATTTTTCATATTAAATCTCCTCATTCAAGAACATGATGTATTTTCCTATTGGTTGAGACCTGGTTTTTATTTATTTTTTAGCTACATAATACCAACACAGAAAAACAGGGATTTTGGTGTGCTTATTTGTACCAAATTCTTTAATTCTAATAGTGTTTTATTCTCAAACTATCTTTAATTTTTAATGAATAGAATCATATCTCCAGCAAGAAATTTTGTCTTTACTCCTCTAATACTTATGTGGATTGTTTTCTCATTTAATTTGGCAGATCATTAAAGCTACGAATAACACAGGTGATAGTGTATATTGCTGTTTCTTCTTGATGGTGGTGGAGATAACTTCAGTATTCCTTCATTTATAGTGATTTTGATTGTATTTTGGTCCTCTTTGATGTATTAGCTATTCAATTTCTATTCCTATTTAACTGAAGTTATGGTGAGAACAGCTGCTGAATTGTTAAAAAAGGTATTTTCAGTATCATCTGGTGTGCTTGTCTGATTCTCCTTATGAATGCGATAAATTGTGTTTATATGTCTCTAAATAGTACATATGCATTTATTCTTGGATTAAACTTGGTCTTGATCATACTAAGTTATTCTTCTGAGATACTTTTGATTTCATTTGCTAACCTTCTATTCAAAATTTTAAATGTTTTTATTCATAAGTGATTTGTCTATGGGTATTTGTTTTTTTGTAGTATACCCAATTTTGACAAGTTATGTTATTAAGGATGTACTAGATTTAGAGAATGAATTATGAAAATTTCTACCTTTTAATATGCCATAGACAAATGTACATAACGTTAAAATTAACTTTAAAAAATATTACATAGTCTCAGCTTTGAAGCCAACTGGCCTTAGGATCTTTATGTGATCATAGCTCTCTAAATACTCTTTGAGTTTCTTCTATGACAATAATATAGACAATTTTTTTTCTTATTCATGCGGAAATTTTGGCTTATTTTATGTTAGAAAAATCACTATTTTTTTTCTAGGTCTCAATTTTTTAATTATTATTATTTTTTTAATCTTTATTGTTCAGTTTATTAATTACATTGTTTCCCCTTTTTATCCCCCTATAGCTCCCCTCCACCCTGTACCTATCCCACCCTCCACCCTCACCTCCCCCTCCCCACTGTCCTCTCCCATTGTTGCTAGATTTTTGTCCAGTCTCTTGCTGCACTTCCCACAACCCTTTTCTCCCCAAGAATTGTCAGTCCATTCCCTCTCTATGTCCATGTCTCTGTTATATTCACCAGTCTATCCTGTTCAACAGCCTATCAATTCACTCGATTTTTATGTTCATTTGTTGATAGATGTGTATTTGTTGTTTATAATTTTCATCTTTACCTTTTTCTTCTTCCTCTTCTTAAAGAATATCTTTCAGCATTTCATATAATGTTGGTTTGGTGGTGATGAACTCCTTTAGCTTTTTCTTATCTGCGAAGCACTTTATCTGACCTTCAATTCTGAATGATAGCTTTGCTGGATAGAGTAATCTTGGTTGTAGATTCTTGCTGTTCATCACTTTGAATATTTCTTGCCACTCCCGTCTGGCCTGCATCGTTTCTGTTGAGAAATCCCCTGACAGTCGTATGGGTGCTTCCTTATAGGTAACCAACTGCTTTTCTCTTGCTGCTTTTAATATTCTCTCTTTGTCTTTTGCTCTTGACATTTTAATTATGATGTGCCTCGGTGTGGTCCTCTTAAGGTTCCTATATATTGGGGTTCGGTGCACTTCTTGGACTCCTAAGTCAATTTCTTTCACCAGGTGTGGGAAGTTTTCAGTCACTATTTCTTCAAATAGGTTTTCATTGTCTTGGCCTCTCGCTTTTTCTGGCACCCCTATAATTCGGATGTTGGTATGCTTGAGGTTGTCCCAGAGGCCCCTTACACTATCTTCAATTTTTTGGATTCTTTTGGTTTCTTGCTTTTTCAGCTGAGTGGATTTTACCTCTTTGTATTTCAAATCTTTAACTTGGTTCTTGGGGTGCTCCAGGGCACTTTCAGGTCTTTGTATAATATTTTTTGTTTCAGTCAGTGTATGCTTAATTTCTGGTTGGTCCTTTTTCATATCCTTGAGAGTCTGCTTTATATCCTTGAGGGTTTCTTTCATTTCCACGTTGGTCTTGATCATTTCCACGTTGGTCTTGATAATTTCTTTGCAGCTCTCGTTTATATCCTTGAGAGTGTTGTTCATTTTCTTGTAGGACTCATTCATTTCCTTTGTGGTCTTGTTTATTTCCTTATAGGCCTCGATCTTTTGTTGGAGCCTCTTAAAAAACCCTATAACTGTGGTTCTGAATTCCATGTCCAATCGTTTTTTTTCCTCCATCTCTTTCACATCTGATTTCTTTCCATGTTGCTGCATGGTGGCTGCTTCCCTGAGTTGGTCAATTAGCTTTGTGTGGTAGACTTCCTACTAGGGATAGTGGCTCAGCCTCCCCGGTTTCCTGAGGTGGATATGGGCTGCACAGTCTTGCTGAAGTTAAGCTCAGTTAATCGTTGTTAGCACTTGGAGGGTTGACCTCCAAGCCAATTGTCTGTGAAGCTCAGCTGTGCAAAGGTTGGGTGGGAGGAGTCTCTGAGCCAAGCAGACAGCGTTAGCTCCGCCCTATGTGGCCCCAGGGACTCTATGCTGGGGGCAATGGCCGCCAGCACCTCTGAGAGAGAGCTGCTGCAGAGCTCCACCGGCTGCCGGTTGCAGGGGAATTCAGACTTTCCCAAAATGAGTCTGCATGCACAATGTCTCACCCAGGGTCGTAAAACAAAGCAGTCTGACGGTTTTCCGAATGAGCGGCAAGTCGCAGTGCGCTCTCTGCGCCGTCACACAGCTGAGCTGTTCGCGCGAGAGCTGCCTTCTCCACAAGCCGGCAGACCCGGCAGCATCCGAGCTTCGGCGTGCCCTCCCACTGTCCAGTTTTCACCCCGTGTGATAGTGGATTCTCTGGACTTCGCCCAGAGCTGGAGAATCAGTCCAGTGGGACGCCTTTGTCTCCCCGTTCGAGAAAACTGGCCGGTTTTCAGCCGCCCGCCCTCTCCGCGTTGCGCACTACAAACCTCTCTCCGTGCGAATCTTTCAACGCTGTTCGCGGCCGCTCCTCCAAGTCACAGTGTCTTATCTTCACTTTTATTTGTGGAATTTTCACTTGGCGAGCTTTCTGGTGATTCTGGAAGGTGTTTGTTCTTTTGTTAAGTTGTAATATTAAAATTGCTGATTATGACGGCAAGATAGGTGTTTTACCTTTGCCGCCATCTTAGTTCTCCCCTCTAGGTCTCAATTTCATTGCCACAGAGTTAACATACTATTTATTTAGTAGTCTTATGATCCCTTCAGTATCTGTATTTTTCTTCCCTGATTTTGTATCTTTTTTACTCTATTTTTTTTCTTAATGAGACCCATGAAAAGATTACCTATTTAATCTTTATTGGTCTCTTCAAATAATCAGCATTAGGACTTGTCTTTTCTACTCCGTTTGTTTCTTATTTTTTTTTATTAATTTCAGATTATATCTGTATTGATCTTATGTTTTTATCTTAGACTTTTTTTTCTAATGTCCTAAGGTAAAGCAGTTAGTACTGCTTCAGCTATGTTTTGGCATAAAGTATTATTTGATTGTTTTCTAGTGGGATTTAATTTTAAATTTGATTTTCTATATTATTAAAATTGAATAATTACAAAGGTATATTTTAGTTTCTAAGAAAACTATTTGTATTACATTTTTCTAATTTTATCCTATTTAATAAAAGGGTAATATGCAAAGTGACTGTCACTCTAACACACAAGATGGCTGTCCCCATGTGATCAAAGATGGCTGGCCCCATGTGGACACAAGATGGCCACCACAAGATGGCCAGCAGAGGAGGGCAGTTGGGAGGAACCAGTCCTACAAGGGAGAGCAGTTGGGAGTGATCAAGCTTGCAGGGGAGGGCAGTTAGGAGTGACCAGGCTGACAGAGGAGGGAAGTTGGGGATGACCAGGCCTGCAGGGAAAGGCAGTTTGGGGGTGGGGAGCCTAGGCCTGCAGGGGAAATCAGTTGGGGAGACCAGGCCTGCAGGGGAAGGCAATTACTGTAGGGGAGGGAAGTTTGGGGCAATCAGGCTGGCAGGGGAGAAGTTAGGCATCACTCAGGCTGGTAGGGTAGTGGTTAGGAAGTGATCAGGCTGGCAGGTAAGAAGCAGTTAAGGGCAATCAGGAAGGCAGGCAGGCGAGCATTTGGGAGCCAGCAGTCCTGGATTGTGAGAGGGATCCCAGATTGAAGAGGGTGTAGGCTGGGCTGAGGGACACACATCCCCATGCACAAATTTGTGCACCAGGCCTCTAGTTGGATTATAATCACAATATCCTAACTACTTTTTCTGTAGATCTGTCTAATTCTAAAAAGAGTGTATCAACAAATTTTGTTGTAATTGTTTTGGGTGAATACATATTTGAGAACATTATATAGTTACCTGAGGTCTGGTGCACAAATTCGTGCATGGGAGTGGTGGGTGTCCCTCAGTCTGGCCTGCACCCTTGCAATCTGGGTCTTCTTGGGATAGGGCCTAAACCAGCAGACGGACAACCCCTGAGGGATGGAGCAGTACACCAAGCATCTGGAGGCCAGGGAGGAGCCTGAGCCAGGGCTGGGCGCTGCACTGCTCATGTTCATCCTATCCTGCTGCGCCTGCTGCCACCACTTGTTAATGCTGCTGTGGCATCAGGAGAGGCTCCAATATTGCAGCAGCTGTGCTCGCCAGCTGTGAGCCTGGCTTCTGGCTGAGCAGTGCTCCTACTGTAGGAGTGCACTGATCACCAGAGGGAAGCTCCTGCATTGAGCATCTGCCTCTGGTGATCAGTATGAGTCATAGCAACTGGTCTTCAGGTCATTCTGGTGATTTGGTTGTAACAGTCACTTGAACATATATATATATATATATATATATATATATATATATACATACACACACACACACACACACACACACACACACACAGATATAGATATAGATACTGCTTATGGAATTAAAGAAACATTATATAATTTTAAAGTATTACTGTTCTGACTCCTGTTTTCAACTTGTTTGTATTTGCCTGATATATTTTTGTCTACTTCTGCTATCTCTTTTCTCATGGATTCTGTCCATACATCATACATTTTTTACAGAACAAGTAGGAGAATAAATGAGAAAGAAAGAAAAAAGAAAGATAACTAGTTAATTAGTAAATAATATAGAGAAGTTTAGAGACTTAAGCATAAGGCCAGGCAAGGAATACAATAAGGAAGATAATATGCTTGCTGAGGCAAGCACCAATTATTTATTTAACATGGTTCTCACTTTGGATGGAGCCTTTGTTGTCCATAAACATATTTATTTATTTCAAATATATGTACATATATAATGCACGTGCGCGCGCGCGCGCGCACAGACACACACACACACACACACACACACACACACAGAATACATTCTACTTCACTTTAATGGTCAGTCTTCATCTCCATAAAGAATTTCATTAGTAAGAGCCACTCAAGATAGGACTAATTTTTTGTTTTGAAATTTTGTGTTTTGGTTGGACCAAACAAGATATCTAATATGAAGTGCTGATAGATTTTAACAACCAGCTGGGGAGGAGAGAGTAGAAGCTAAAAGGCTCTGATGTGTTGTTTTTGCTGATTTTTATACTGTAAATGCTGCTTGACTTCAAGCTACAGGTGTAGCACCACTGATGTGGAGTTGGGAACACAACACTGCATCTAATGGAAATTTTCATATTTTATTCCCAGGGTGAGTTTCAGGAAGCAACCCAGATTTCTGTTCATGCCAGCAGCCCCACCTCACTAGACAAGTGGGCATTACTAGATGTGGCATGAAAGTAATATGAACAACTTGATAGACAAGTTTCACAGATGCATTCCTGTGGTTTGCTTGTTGTTTTAGCAACTTAGCCACACTTCATGTTTCTAATTACAGGGCTTTGTTTTCATTTTTTAAAACAGTGTGGTCATGACATAGGTAATCTCTTTAGGGTACATTCTCTGCAAGTCTCTCTTAGCAAATCCAATACAATTATAGTCTGCCTATGCTGACACTTCAAATAATTTACATTTTCATGCTGTAAAACTCAGTAAAAGTGTTTTAAATTCCCTTCTTATTTGCTATGGCTAAGGGGAGTGCTAAAAGGATGAAGCAAGTTGCTTAAGGACCAATGGCTAATTATTATTAGAGTTGGAACCTAGAACATTTGCATTTTGAATCTGTCTGGTTTTCTCACTACATTTACCAAATTTTAATAGGATTTAATTTACGTGGTTATACAGCCAATTAGGCTATTATATAATGCTGGGAAAAAACACCATTATCCTAATAAGAAAATATTAGTCTAAAAAATTAACTTTAAATGTCTTCCTGTGAAGTTTGAATTACATAGTTAAGTAAACAAGGTTTAAATTAGATCATTTTAAGGAAAATGTGGTGAACATTTATCAGACCAGAGGCTGAGGCATAGTGAAATGATTTGCCCAAGGTTGGTCACAGGGCCATTAAGTGTTTGGGTTAGCACTGAGGCCCAAGATTCCCCTTCATCTCTACTGTATGCATCCTCAAATAGCTTCACTGGAGATGCCACATAGTGACTGATGCTCCAGGAGCACTGCATTAGGGCACAGAAGAAAAGCCTGGACCTAGAAAGTGGAAAGGGAAGGGTCCCATTCTCTAGACAATATTCTTTGAGCAGCGGCTGAACCAGGACTGCTCCTGGAGCTGGGAGCTCTGCAGGCTCCTGTGCTCCCAGAAGAATCACTGAATCTCCAGGGTTAGGTAGAGGTGAGATAAAAATATATGTGAAGTTCGCTTTATTCAAAAACCTTGTTTTTAAAAAAGGCAATTTATAAATTTTAAAGACTGATTTTTGTTGTCATCATTAAGTTGTATGAATTCTTTGTATGTTTTTAGCTATTACCCTCTTATTTGATACTAGTTGCCTGGTGCACAAAATTCATACATGTGGGGCCGGGGGGTGTTGTCTCTCAGTCAGCCTGTATCTTCTCCAATCTGAGTCCCCTGTGGGATCAGGCCTAAACTGGCAGTCGGACAACCCCCTTGCAATTCCGACTACTGGCTCCTAACCGCTCACCTGCCTGACTGCTTGATCACCCCTAACCACTCTGCCTGCTGGCCTGATTGCACCAAGTGGTCCCCTCTGCCCGCCTGCTCGGCCCCAACTGCCCCCGCAAGCCTGATCACCCTCAACTGCTCCCTCCCACCAACCAAGCAGTTGAGTATTGGGAACTCAACTGCTTGGTTGGTGATGGGGTTGACCTGGTTTCAGGAGGATTACTCCTGAAATAATTAAGGAAAGGGGGGCTCAATCTTTTCTTGGTTGCTTGCTCCTTCCCAGAACCTTCATCTTTCTTCTCATCTTCAGCTTCTTGGACATCTTCTCCTTCACCTTCACCTCCTTCTTCTTCCTCCTTTGCATCCTCAGATTCTTCCTTGGCACTTTCTTTCTCTTCCTCTCCTTCCTCTTTGTTAGCCACTTCCTCTCCTTCTCCTCCTCTTCAGCTTCCCCTTCAGAGGGGGGTTCATCCTTAGCTTCCTTGGCTTTTGCAGTCTTCATGGTCTCCTCCACTTCGATCTGCTCCTCCTGGAGTTGGCTGGTGTATTAAGAAGGGAAGGAGCCAGCGGACTTCAAGTAGAAGCTGGTCTGTAAACCACCATAAGCAGATCAGCCAAAGACCTGGGAACTGTGAGAGTAGCCACTGGCTATGTTTCCCATGCTGGTGAAACTGAGCCGGGTCTCCTCACCTTCCAAGAGTTTCCTTGAGAGGTGTCAGGCACTGCCGCCCTGCCCTCCTTTGCCTGCCCTGTTACTGATCTCGGCCTTGACCCAGTGGGCAGCATCAGGAGCAACCAATCTGCCCTGTCCGTCCCCAATGGCAGCCTGGACTCTGCCAGTGGCATCAGGCACTGCCCACCAGGCCTCTCCGACCCCAATGGCAGCCTGGACCCCACGGTCGGTGTCAGGTGCTACCACCACCCACTCCCCTGCATGCCCAGTTACTTATGGCTTCAGCACTGCCCGCCTGGCCTGCCCAGTCCTCCATGGTGGGACTGTGATCTGGACCCCACTGTACCTTCACTGTGGGCAGCAGGGGGCTGGGTCCCCTGCTGGGGCTGGGGCTAAGATGGGGACACCCGCCACCCGCAGCGAAGCTGCCATGGCTGGGCTTTGCTGTGGGCATCAGGGGGCCAGGTCTCCTGCTAGGGCTCTGGCTGGGACTGCGATGGGAACCCTGCCACCAGCTGTGCCACATGGCTGGCTCTGGGCAAAGGTGGCCTGACTGCCATCTTGCTTGGGGGTTAATTTGCATATTGCTCCCATTGGATGGTAATGTAGCAAAGGTATGGTCAATCTGTATGTTTCTCTTTTATTAGATACGATACTAGAGGCCTGGTGCATGAAATTCGTGCACAGGGGGCGGAGGATGTCCCTTAGCCCAGCCTGAACCCTCTCCAATCTGGGACCTCTTGAGGTACGTCCGACTGCCTAAACAGGCAATCAGACATCCTTCTCACAATCCAGGACTGCTGGCTCCAAACTGCTCACCTGCCTGCCTTCCTGATTGCTGCTAACTGCTTCTGCCTCCCAGCCTGATCACCCACTAATCACTACCCTGCCAGCCTAATTGATGTCTAACTTCTCCCATTCCAGCCTATTTGCCCCTAACTTCCCTCCTCTGCCAGTCTGGTCACCCCTAACTGCCCTCCCCTGCAGGCTTGATTGCCCCCAACTGCCCTCCCTTGCTGGCCTGATCACCCATAACTGCCCTTCCTTGCAGGGCCTGGAACCTCCCAACAGCCCTCCCCTGCTGGCCATCTTGTATTGGCCATCTTGTGTCCACATGGAGACAGGATCTTTGACCACGTGGAGGCAGCTCTCTTGAGTGTTGGAGTGATGGTCAATCTGCAAATTACTCTTTTATTAGATAGGATAGAGGCCTGGTGCATGGGTGGGGGGTCAGCTGGTTTGCCCTGAAGAGTTTTCTAGATCAGGGTGAAGGTTCCCTTGGGGTGAGGGTCAGCCTGGGCGAGGGGCCTGTGGAGGTTTGCAGGCCGGCCATGCCACCCAGCGACCCAAGTGGAGCGACCCAAGTGGAGGCCCTGGTATCTGGGATTAATCTATGTTTACAATTGAAACTTTGTAGCCTGGAGTGGAGCCCAGCCTTCTGCTCCCTCTAGGGCAGCAGCCATTTCTGTTTGAAACATTGTAGCCAGAGTGGAGGCCTAGGCCAGCAAAGGCAGACTGAAACCTTGGCTTCCTCCATTGCCAGGGAAACCCAAGCCTCTGTTCTCTCCAGCTCAGTGGCTGCCACCATTTCTGTATCTTTTATAATTGAAACTTTGTAGCATTGAGTGGAGGTCTAGGCCAGCAAAAGCAGACGGAAAGCTTGGCTTCCTCTGTTGCAGGGAAACCCAAGCCTTCCTCCTGCTCTCAGTGATGGCAGCCATCTTGGTTGGGGTTTATTTGCCTAATCTGCTCCTGATTGGCTGGTGGGCATGGCTGGGGGTGTGACTTGTAGGTGTGGTGAAGGTATGGTCAAATTTGCATATTACTCTTTTATTAGATAGGATGATTTGTGAAGTTTTCTTTCCATTCTATAGGTTGCCTCTTTTTTTCTCTCATTCTTTTTTTTAAAAAAATATTATTGTTTAAGTTATTACATATGTCTCCTTTTCCCCCATCCACCCATCCTTGGCAACTCTCAATCCCACACCACAACCCCCAAAACAAGCCCCCTCTGCCCCAGTGTTTGTGTCCACTGGTTGTATATAAGTCCTTTGGTTGATCTCTTACCCCCTTCCCAACCCTCACCGCCGCTACTTTCCCTTTGAGGTTTGATGGTCTGTTGGGGTTTCTCTGCCTCTGGATCTATTTTTGTTCATCAGTTGATGTTGTTCATTATATTCCACAAATGAGTGAGATCATGTGATATTTATTTTTCTCTGCCTTATTTAGCTTAGCATAATGCTCTCCATTCATGCTAATGCAAATGGTACAAGTTCCTTCTTTTTTTTATAGTAGTGTAGTATTCCATTGTGTAGATGCACCACAGTTTTCTAATCCCCTCATCTGCTGATAGGCACTTAGTCTGTTTCCAAATCTTAGCTATTGTAAATTGTGCAGCTATGAACATAGGGGCACATATATCCTTTATGATTGGTGAAGTGTGGTTACTGGGTCAAATGGAAATTCCATTTTTAACTTTTTGAGGACTCTCCATACTGTTTTCCACAGTGGCTGCACAAGTCTGCACCTCCACTAACAATCCAAGAGGGTTCCCTTTTCTCCGCATCCTCTCCAGCATTCATCATTTGTTGATTTGTTGATGATAGCCATTCTGACAGGTGTGAGATGATACCTCATTGTCATTTTGATTTTCATCTCTCAGATGATTAGTGACTTTGAACATGTTTTCTTATGTCTCTTGACCTTCTGTATGTACTTTTTTGAAAAATGTCTATTTAGGATTTTTGCCCATTTTTTGATTGGATTGTTTATCTTCCTTTTGTTAAGCTGTATGAGTTCCCTGTAAATTTTGGAGAGTAAACCCTTATCAGAGATAACATTGCAAATATGTTCTCACATACATTGGGCTTTACTGTTTTGTTCATGGTTTCTTTTGCTGTGCAGAAGCTTCGTATTTTGATGTAATCCCATTTGTTTATCTTCTCTTTAGTTTCCATTTCATTAGGAGCTGTGTTGGTAAAGATATTGCTGCAACATATGTATGATATTTTGCTGCCTATGGATTCTTCTAAGACTTTTATTTTTTTCCTGTCTTATGTTTAAGTCCTTTATCCATTTTGAATTTATTTTTGTGTATGGTATAAGTTGGTGGTCTAGTTTCATTTTTTTTTTTGCATGTATCTGTTCAATTTTCCCAACACCATAAATTGAAGAGCCTGCTTTGACTCCATTGTATTCTCTTGCCACCTTTGTCAAATATTAATTGAGAATTCTGGCTTGGGTCTGTTTCTGGGCTTTCTGTTCTTTTTTCTTTGGTCTATATGTCTGCTCTTCTGCCAGTACCAGGCAGTTCTGAGAGCAGTGGCTTTGTAATATAGCTTGATATCTGATATTGTGATCTCTCCAACTTTGTTCTTTTTCAGGATTGCTGTGGCTATTCAGAGTCTATTTTTATTCCATATGAATTTTTGGAGTGTTTGTTCCAGGTTTGTGAAATATACTGTTGGTATTTTAATGGGATTGCATTGAATCTATAGGTTGCTTTAGATAGTATGAACATTTTAATGATGTTGATTCTATCAATCCATGAACACAGTAGAAGACATTTGTTTATGTTTTTCTCTAACTCTTTTTTCAATGTCCTGTAGTTTTCTGAGTGCAACTCTTTTACCTCATTAGTTAAGTTTATTCCTAGGTATCTTAATTTTTTTTTTTGGTGCAATGGTAAATGGAATTTTTTTCCTCTTTTTTAGTTCATCATTGGTGTATAAAAATCCCATATTTCTGGGTGTTAATTTTGTATCCTGCTATATTACCAAATTGATTTGTTAGTTCTAGTAGATTTTTAAAATAGATTTTTGATGGAATCTTTAGGGTTTTCAATGTATAATATCATGTCATCTGTGAAAAATGACAGTTTTACTTCTCCTTTTACAATTTGGATGCCTTTTATTTCTCCTTCTTGTCTGATTTCTATGGCTAACACAGTACTATGTTGACACAGAAGTGGGCATCCCTGTCTTGTTCCTCTTATTAGGGGTAATGGTTTTAGTTTTTGCCTATTGAGTATGATGTTGGCTGTAGGTTTGTCATAAGGCTTTTATTATGTTGATGTATGATCTCTCTATTCCCACTTTGCTGGGAATTTTTTATCAACAAATAGTGTTAGATTTTGTCAAATGCCTTTTCTGTATCGATTGATATATGATTCTGTGATTTTTGTCTCTCTGCCTTTTTATTTGAATTATTTCTTTTGCTGTGAAAAAGTGTTTTAGTTTCATATATTAGTCTTATGTGTTCATTTTTACTTTTCTTTTTGTTCTTGTGTTTTCGTAAAAAATTTATTGCCAGGACTGATGTCTAGGAGCTTCTTCCCAACATTTTCTAAAAGTCATTTTATATTATCAGGTCTTATGTTCAAGTCTTTGTTTCATTTGGAGTTAAAAAGAAAGGATAATTATGTAGTATGACATAGGTGCTAACTATAGCTACAATGACAATCATATTACAATATATAAATGTGTCAAGTTACCAGGTTGTAAAACTTAAATTTATGCATGTTTATATGTTAAATATACCCAATTAAAAATGACTGTCAACTAATAAATTAGACAAAGGTTAAATTGTTTAACTTATGGCTGGAACCATTTCTCCTTTTTCTTACTCTTTGTCTTTCCTCCCCCCCCCCCCAATTCTATTATCACTTTAAATGGGATGTCAAGAATCAAATAATATATTTGCTAAACCCATTTTTCCCCTATTAGACACCTAAGTTTAGCAGCCATTTGGCAGAGATACCTGAGAATAGCCTAGAAGTCACAAAGAAGTCTCAGGTGTAGGAGTTTGCTTTGGGCTTGTTTGTGTATTTGTTTGGTTTTAAGCTTAATTTTATTTTACTAACCAATAAGAGTGAGGGAGCATGCATAGTATAATGTAAAGAATAAAGAATGATAATAAAACTAATCCCTGCAGGACTTCTAATTGGAAAAGTGCAAGATTTCAAGATATTAAGAAAGACAGGTAAATTTTTTTTCTTTTTTATATTCTTTATTGATTAAGGTATTACAAATGTGTCCTCATCTCCCATCACCCCTTCCACCCCCGCCTCCCCACTCATGCCCTCAACCCCCTGGTGTCTGTGTCCATTGGTTAGACATATATGCATGCATACAAGTCCTTTGGTTGATCTCTCCCCCTTACCCCACATTCCCCTACCTTCCCTCTGAGGTTTGACAGTCAATGCTTCTCTGTCTCTGGATCAATTTTTGTTCATCAGTTTATGTTGTTCATTATATTACATAAATGAGTGAGATCATGTAATATTTATTCTTCTGTAGCTGACTTATTTCACTTAGCATAATGCTCTCCAGTTCCATCCATGCTCTAGTTTAAAGCAGCCATTCTTTTCTTCTTTTTCTCCTTCTTCCTCTTCTTAAAGAATACCTTCCAGCATTTCATATAATACTGGTTTGGTGTTGATTAACTCCTTTAGAATCTTCTTATCTGTGAAGCTCTTTATCTGATCTTCAATTCTGAGTGATAGCTTCGCTGGGTAGAGTAATCTTAGTTGTAGGTTCTTGCTATTCATCACTTTGAATATTTCTTGCCACTCCCATCTGGTCTGCATAGTTTCTGCTGAGAAATCAGCTGACGGTCCTATGGGTGCTCCCTTGTAGGTAACTAACTGTTTTTCTTGTGCTGCTTTTAATATTCTCTCTTTGTCTTTTGCTCTTAGCATTTTAATTATGATGTGTTTTGGTGTGGTCCTTTTTGGATTCCTTTTGTTTGGGGTTCTGTGTGCTTCCTGGACTTGTAAGTTTATTTCTTTCACCAGGTGGGGAAAGTTTTCAGTCATTATTTCTTCAAATATGTTTTCAGTATCTTGCTCTCTCTCTTCTTCTGGCACTCCCATAATTCTGATGTTGGTACACTTGAAGTTGTCCCAGAGGCTTCTTACACTATCCTCAAGTTTTTGGATTCCTTTTTCTTTTTGCTTTTCCGGTTGAGTGTTTTTGGCCTTTAGGTATTTCAAAACTTTGACTTGATTCTTGTGTTCCTAGAGTCTGCTGTTGGGTCCCTGTATAATATTTTTTATTTCAGTCAGTGTATGTTTAATTTCTAGTTGGTCCTTTTTCATATCCTCGAGGGTCTTGCTGAATTTGTTGGCCTTTTCTAGAAACCTTTTGAAAAACCTTATAATCTTGGTTTTGAACTCTATATCCTGTCGTTTGTTTTCCTCCATTTCTTTTGTTTGTGATCTTTCTCTTTCTCTCCTCATTTTCACTGCTTCCTTGAGTTGGTAGGGTAGCTTTTTGTGCTAGGTGTCTTAGCCCCCGCCATTACCTGAGGTGGACACTTTTGGTACATCCCTTTGTGGACTGTGTGTACAGCCTTGTTGTAGTTAAGTCTTGATTGTTGTTGGTATCACTGGGAGGAATTGACCTCCAGGCCAATTGACTGTGAGGATCAGCTTTGTCTATGCTTGGAGACAGTCTTATGTGACAAGACTTGCAAAATTGCAAAAGCATCTATGCTCAGCTTGGATGGAATTGAGTTTCAGGGTGGAGCCAACAGCCTTGGCTTCTAGTCACCCTCACCCAATGAGGTTCCTGGATCTCAGTGTCTGCAGGCAATAGCTGCAAGCATCTCTGAGAGAAAGCCACCCTCAAGTTTCGCCCACTGCCAAACAGTCCAGTCTCTCCTTCAATGAATCCAGACTCCCAGATTATTGCCCAGCACTGGGAGTATGTCAGAACTGTGTTCAGTGCTGTCTGGAGCTCCTGTCTTCCTCTTGCCAGATCAAACCAGAGGAACACTCAACAGTCCGTCCTCTCTGTGTGCATTCAGACCCGTGCCTCTGGACCTCTGCCTTTTGCCATTCTCCTGAGTTTCCGCCTTACATTCCAGTTTTCCCCTGTAGGGGCCTGGGTTCCTAGGGTCTCTCCTGGGACTGGGGTTCAGCGTAGTCGAAACTGGGGATCAGTGTAGACCAGAGATTTGTTAGTTTTCTCTGCTTGCACTTATGTGAGCCCCTGGACCTCTGTCTTTTGCCGCTCCCCTGAGATTCTGTCTTACAGTCCAGATTCCCCCATATGAGCCTGCGTACCAGGGTCTTGCCCCGAACTGGGGTTCAGTGCAGTAGGAAATGGGGTTCAGCGCAGTCGGAACTGAGGTTCAGAGCAGTCTGGAGCTTTTGTCTCCTTCCTGCTAAAGTACACCACCCAGACACTCAGTCACCCCATCCTTTCTGGCCCATCCTCTCCACACACATGTCTCCATACCTCAGGTTTTACAGCCCCTCTGATTCTCCTTGTGTGTTTCTCTTCCCTTTTAATTATAGAATTTCCAGTCAGCCAGCTTTTCTGTAGTTCTGGACGATGTTCATTTTGATTTTTAATTGTATTTTTGAAATTGTTGTGTGGGGCAGAAGTTTAGGTGTTTACCTATTCTGCCATCTTGGTTTCTCCAAGATAGGTAAAAATTTTTGGGGTGATATAAAAAGGTGATTAAAATGGAAAGTAAGTAAAAAAAATAAAAAAGATAATAAAATGGAAAGTAAGTAGAAATAAACAAACACATGGTCCAGTAACTTCCATTATATGATCCCACCGCTTTCTAGGGAAGATATGTTGCCAGATATTTCTGACTGACTCTGAAGGTAAGTAAGGGCAGTGGGGTAAGTGACAGTCTGCAGGAGTCAGTCAGGGGAACAGGGAGGGATTATGGGGTAACACTTCTATGAGCTCCAAGGCCTGCCAGTGAGAGAAGAAATAGCTGATTTTCCTGAGGAATTAAAATTCCCTCCAGTTATCATCTGGCCTTTTTGGTGGCCAGCCATATATAGGGTTGTTAGATGTCTTTGGGAACTTGATTATGAAAAATCATCTGAATGTTATACAAGGTCCAGTGAGTTGAATGTTACTATTTTCCAGACCTTTATACTTCAGTGCACAAGTGAGATTGAGCAAACAGTATTAGTAAATTTAGCAAATAAAAATATAGGACTCCTAATTAAACATGAATTTCAGATTAAATTAAGATTTTTTTCTTTCCTTTATGCTGTACCCACCTAGCTACAAGTTGCATAAACAAAAAAAATAAAGACATAGAAGGATGTAAGCAAGATATTTGTGATGTGTTGGAGGTAGGAAGGGAGAGGGCTATGACCCCTGCAGCAGGGGATATGAGGAAGGGGTGGGCAAAGATCCAAGGTAGCTGAGGGATGGAGGAAGTTCTTAAACCCAGAGCTCCCATACAAATCTTCACTGTCTTAAAGATTTTTTAATAGTATAAGTGTGTCCTATGCAGTATTTAGGGCATATTTATACTAAAAAATATTACTCATTGTTTATCTGAAATTCAACTTAAACTGGGAGCATTTTGTTCTACCTAACAGCCGTGTGTGTGTGTGTGTGTGTGTGTGTGTGTGTGTGTGTGTGAGAGAGAGAGAGAGAGAGAGAGAGAGAGAGAGAGAGAGATTGACTGAAATTTGAAGGAGGCCAGGAACACCTTGGGCAAGTTAATGTTTCTGTGGTCTATATTGTAGAATCATTTAATCAGACCTAAGTCACAGAGTCATGGTGAAGTTTAAGTAACATGTTGAAGCAGCAACTGTGTCTAAAACATGGATGATGGTTTGTACAGACAACTGCTACTGGCTGAGATGGCATTGGCCCAAATTAGATAATAAGCCTGGACGGATTTCAGCTCCACTCATCCTCAGGGTCTCATGTGCAGGCTGAATGCACGTCCACATGGGACAGCCTGTGGCATGTGAGCAGCCTGTGGCCAGGGTTTATTGCTGCTGCTGTTGCTGTCTGTTATTTCAAAGGATGGAATAGACACAGGTTAGCTTCCTTCTTCCTTTGACAAGTGTCAAAGGCCTAGATTACTATGCCAGGGACTGAAATAGAGCAGATAACAACAGACAGGACTCTTGTCTTCATGCTCTGAAGCCTAGCAGAGGGAAAAGGAGGCACAGATTAAACGAGTGCTTAATTAGAAAAAGGATCAATTTTATCTTGAAAAATTCCAATTGGTTTGTGAGTACATGACTGATGGAGACCTAACTTAATGAGGTTGGTAGGTGGCAGAAAGGTTTATAACCCAATGTGAGAATGGAAGGGATAGGTGATAGCCCTGGAAGCCTACAGGCAGAGGAGAGTGCCAGGGAGCAGGAACAGCCTGTGCAAAGTGTTGATGCATGCAGGCCATGACATCTTTTGAGGCCTGACTGCTAGAGCTGGCTGAAGAACAAGGCCCAGGTGAAGCAGGCCTGAATAGTCAGTTTTCTCTGCTGAGGAATTAGGAACCAATCTCATCATAAGAAGTCATTGGAGGATTTAACCACAGCAACAGAGTTAATATCTGTTATTTTTCTCTCATCAAATGTACATCTAAAGTTTCAAGTTGCTAACTACTAAATTTAACTTGGTGAATGGAGCTCTCTTTTTTGGAAACGACCACTCATGAGCGTCATGGGGAAAGCTATGGTTGGTCATTAATTCTATCTCCTCCAAAAGGATGGGGGACAGATCAACACAGTGGCTGAGCTTAACTCTACTCATCATAATAATAAATGAGTAAAATGAACCTACCTCATAGTATTGTGAATGGAGTCAGATGAGATCACTGTGCAGGGGTTAGTATGTGCTGACATTTAGGTATTTTATAAGGAATGTTAGTTATCATTCATGTGCAAACACAAAGGACAATGCAAGCAATTTTTGGTTTATTTTAAAAATGCATTTCCAAGAGAGTCAAATGTCACTTAGATTTGTGTAAAGCTCACTCCTAATCATTGAGTAAATACTGTGAATGTGAATTGGAGAGTTTAAGTAGCAGAGAATCAGCACGTCTGACATACTTAAGACCTGGACATACTTGGCCTCAGCACTGGCCTAGTTCCTAAACATTATGAGGTGCTCACGATCACCATGGGTAATTTGAAGTTCATGGTTCTTGAAGACCTACCACAGTCTGATTAATAATTCCGGCTGTCAGCCCTCTAGTGTTTCATACCTCGTGAAGTTATTTTGTAATGCCTCTCTGGCTTGTCGTCAGAGGGAGGACTCTTTTTAAAATCTTTAAATTATTTTATTTTTCTATTAGAATTGACATTCAATATTATTTTATATTAGTTTTAGGTGTACAGCATAGTGTTAGGTATATTATATAATTTATGAAGTTATTCCCATAAGTCTAGAACCCATCTGGCATCATATATAGTTATTACAATACTAAAGGCTCGTTGCACAAAATTCATGCACTGTGTGTGTGTGTGTGTGGGGGGGGGGGGAGCGGGAGGCGACCCCTCAGCCCAGCCTGCCCCCTCTCACAGCCCAGGAACCCTCAGGGGATTTTCTACTGAAGGCTTAGGCCCACTCCCCGCAAAATGGGCGTAATTCACAGTCTGGCTTCCCTCTGCAGGAGACAACTTGGCTGATCAAGGGAAGGCACCTCCCCCATTATGCCGCTGTTGTTGCCACTGCTGGCTGATGCAGCCGCTAAAGTGTTTTTTTTTCTTTTTTTTTATTCTTCAGTTTATTAATTACATTGTTTCCCCTTTTTTATCCCCCTATATCTTCCCTCCACTCTGTACCTATCCCACCCTCGGCCCTCACCTCCCCCTCCCCAATGTCCTCTCCCATTGTTGCAAGATTTTTGTCCAATCTCTTGCTGTACTTCCAACAACCCTTTTCTCCCCAAGAATTGTCAGTCCATTCCCTCTCTATGTCCATGTTTCTGTTATAGTCACCAGTTTATCTTGTTCATCAGCCTATCAGTTCACTTGATTTTTATGTTCATTTGTTGATAGATGTGTATTTGTTGTTCATAATTTATATTTTTACCTTTTTCCGCTAAAGTGTTTTAATCAACATGGACTTTAGTCCCTTCATTACAGAAAAAATGACAACTTTCTTTAGGCATTTTCAAGATGTCTCTTTTATAGGATATGACATTTCTTTCCTTTTTTTACCCTCCCTTGAGGATATTTTTCCACTGATTTATAGAGAATGTGGAAGAAAGAGGGAAAAACAGAGAGAAACATCAATGTGAGAGAGATACTTTGATTGGTTGTCTCATACATGAGACCTTATCTGGGCCCTAGCCAGGGAAGAGCCTGCAACTTAGGTACATGCTCTTGACCAGAATTGAACCCTTCCCCTGCAGTCAGCAGGCCAAGTCTCTATCTACTGAGCCAAACCAGCTAGGGCAGAATATGACATTTCTTAAACTCTCTAGCAGTGGACCCTCATTTTTTCCTCCAGGAGTGTGGCGGAAAAACCCTAGATCACCTTCTTGGATTCTTATTAGGCAAGTTATCAATAACACTGTGAGTGGCATACTGGCAGCTTAGGTGTCAGAAAAGGTGTTACTCTGCAGCTCACGTGCAGAGGCAGGACTGCTGGCAAGGGTCTGCCCTCAACCATAGCAGCTGAGAGCAAGTCCTCTCCCCTCTCCCTTCTTCTCTCTCCTCTCTGGGCCAGCCCTTGGCCGTGGTGACTTGGTCAGGCCCCCCATCTCTGTCTCCATCTCTGCTCCAGGCCTCACCTGCACATTCAACCTCCTCCTGATTGTCATGACTGTTACAGTGTCCTAGCTAATTTGCATATTACCTCTATATATAGCTAGATTATGGAATAAATTCCCTATACTGTTCTTTACATCTCTGTGACTGTTTTTATAACTGACAATTTGTACTTCTTAATTCCTTCACCTTTTTCACCCAGTTCGCCAAGCCCCTCCTACGTGACAACCATCAGTTTGTTCTCTGTATCTATGAGTATTTTTCTGCTTTGTTAGTTTAGTTTGTTTTTAGAGTCCACATATAAGTGAAATCATATAGTATTTGTCTTTCTCTGTATGACTTATTTCACTGAGCATAACACCATCTAGGTCCATCCATGTTGTCACTTATGATAAGATTTCTTTCTTTTTTGTGGCTGAGTAGTATTTCATTGTATACATCCACCACATCTTCTTTATCCATTCATCTCTTGATGGACACTCAGGTTGCTTTGGTATTTGCCTGTTGTAAATAACAGTGCAGTGAACATAGGGGTGCATATGTCATTTTTTCCAAGTTGAAAATTGTATTTTGCTAATGTGCAAATAGAATATAGCAGTCCACTTTCTGTGCTTTCTGAACACTTAACCACTGACTAGTTCCATACGATGCTATTGACTTTCACTGTGCTGGTGTCTGGACCTTTTATGGAAGCCAGCCTGAATTACTCCTACAACCACATTCATTTGTCTTCCCAGATGTTTTCTTCATTGGCCTCTCCATTTTTACTGCTTCATTTGAAAGACTTCATTTTCAAATTGCACAATAGTCTTTTCAATCTCATTCTTACTGACCAGGGATACCCAATTTGACTCCATTTATCCTCATTTAGAGTCAGTTGTGAGTTGTGAGTTGTGAGTTGCAAGTTCTTTCTCTGCCAGTCTAACTCTTGCATATGTTTCATTACTTCTGGAGCTCTTTTTGTGCATGCTTAAACATCTGAATAAGATTTTCATTATACAGTTTCCAAGCATTGCATCCACTCTGTGACATTAGTTCCAGATTCTCCATTCGAACCACTTCACAGTTTCACAGGGCTATAGAACTGTTTACTCATTCCTGGATGCAGTAATGTCATTTTTCTGACTCGAGGAAGGAGTTGGATGTTCATATCATTTCATACCAGCAGTTCAATTGGTTGTCTCATTAAGTAGGTTTCAAAAGCAAAATAATTTGGGGATGTGAAGTGGCTCAGGTAATAGGTTGGTATCTATAAGTTTCCTCTTGCACCAAGCATCACAGCCCCTTCCCATGAACCAGGTCCTTCATAACCTTGGTAACAATACTACAGGCACCCACAACAACTCCTCCAGCTACCAAAACCAGCCCACCATTCTTAAGCTCATTTGAGTTTTCTGAGTCTTTTTTTGAATGAATGTTTTAGATTTCTTTTTTTTAAATATATTTTATTGATTTTTTTACAGAGCAGAAGGGAGAGGGATAGAAAGTTAGAAACATCGATGAGAGAGACATCGATCAGCTGCCTCTTGCACGCCCCCTACTGGGGATGTGCCCGCAGCCAAGGTACATGTCCTTGCCGGAATCGAAGCCGGGACCCTTCAGTCCGCAGTCCGACGCTCTATCCACTGAGCCAAACCGGTCTCGGCTTGATTTCTTTAGATAAATATCCAGACATGGAATTGCTGGGTCATAGAGTGCTCTATTGTTATTTTATTTTTTGTTTCCCTTGCTCAAGGGGACATATCACAAAAAATATTACTAAGGAAAATGTCAGCCATTGCTTTTATAAAAGTTTATGGTTTTGGGTCTTATATTTAAGTATATAATTGACTTTGAGTTTATTCTTATATATGGTTTAAGAAGGTAGTCTAGTTTCATTTTCTTTTTGCATGTACCTGTCCAGTTCCTCCAAGCATTTATTAAATAAATTGTCTTTACACCATTGTATGTTCTTGCTTCCTTTGATATTAATTAACCATGTAGACATGGATTTATTTATGGGCTCTCTATTCTGTTCAATTGATCTATGCATCTGTTTGTATGCCAGGACCATGCTGTTTTGATTACTATAGCCTGGTAGTATAGTTTGATATCAGGTATTGTGATACTTACAACTTTGTTCTTCTTTCTAAATATTGCTATAGATATTTGGGGTCTTTTGTGGTTCTGTAAGAATATTTGGATTATTTCTTTTAGTTTTGTGAAAAATGCCATTGGTATTTTGATAGGAATTGCATTGAATCTAAAGATTGCTTTGAGTAGCATGGATATTTTAACAATATTAACTCTTCCTATTCACTAGCGTGTATATGCTTTCATTTATTTGTATCTTCTTTAATTTTTTCTTAAATAACTTATAATTTTTCCAATACAGGTCTTTGACCTTCTTGGTTAAATTTATTCCTACATATTTTATTTTTGTCGATGCAATTGTCGATGGGATTGTTCTCTTAGCTTTCCTTTATGATAATTTATTATTGGTGTATAAAAATGCAACTGATTTCTGAATATTAATTTGGTATCTTCTAATTTCCTGAATTTATTTATCAGCTCTAAGAGTTCTTTGGTGGAATATTTAGGGTTCTTGGTAGAACTCTTGATGGAACAGAATACTCAGGGCTGAGGGGTGGGTAAGGAAATGCTTCTGGCTACTCTTGGATTATCAAGCAAACACAGTGGGGCCTCCAGGACCTCTCACTGTCATATGCTTGGGATCTTAAAGAGGAGAAGAGCTGTGAACCAGGCCCAGAGCCTTGAGTCAGTGAGTATACTCGCCTCAGGGTGCCTCAGGCAGTGGGATAGGTAAGCACAAAGGCTGCTTGAATGTTGGCTCTATAGATAGAGCTTCCCACCTCATTACGAGGGGCCTCTTGTATTTTTTCCACTTTCTGCCCTCCATCTTCTGCACCTTCCACACCCTCCTCTCTTGCTCTGTTCTATTACCACACTGTCAATGCAGCTTTCCATTCACACTAATTTTTCTGAGATCTATGTGTAATTTTCTACTCTCCTCCAAAACTCGACCTGAATGCAGACCCACTCACTGGGACTTTGTGCATGCTCACTTCATGCTGGCAGGCCTGTCCCCGCATCCCCCTGCAGGGCTTCCTACTTGTTTCTTCTCAGTGTCTTGTCCCTAAAACATTGTCTCTTTCCAACCCCATCCTCTGCTTCTTTCTCTCTCTCCTTCCCTTATCCCCCTGGGTGGCCATGTCCTAACATAAGGTTTTAGGGAGCCCCTCTATGATCATGGCTGCCATATGATTAGAACCCCAAACCCTAAATGTGATCTTCCACTCTGGGCTCAGGCATCCAGTTGCCTATTGGACATCTGCCATTGAATATTCCACAGGCATAAACTCTGACCACCTAACCAGAAGTGCCTCTCCTCGGGTCACTCAGCCAGTGCATGTCCTCACCATTAGACAGGGAGGAGGCCAGAAGATCAGAAGCTACCACAGAGTCTGCACTCTTCTTTATCCTCAATACCCAAATCAGGTTCTGCCTGAGGTCAGGTGGCTTCTCTCTGTCTCTGTGCCACTATCTTATTTCTGGCAGAAGTCATTCCCACCGGATTCCTGCAATAGCTCTCGTCTCCTTGCCACCAGTGCACCTGCCCTGGAGGTCATCCCACAGGTCACATCCTAGAACACATAGCTAAGCACTTTCCACAGCTCCCAGTGGCATGCAGAATGAAGGCCCTAATCCTGAACTTGGTGTCAAGACCTTGGTGGTCTCATTTCTGCTTATAACAAACTTTACCTCTTCCACTCACACTTGTTCCTCTGAAATCCTGAACTCTTCCCTGATTTCTTTCAGACTTCAGACCTCCACTCTGACATCCATGTCGCAAAGTTTCCTAGTTTTTAAGATCAATGTTACTGTGTGTTGTACAGTATTCTTGATTAAAAGAACTAGTGCAGTAATCATTTATGGAAATAAGGCTTGGTAATAATGATTTCAATTGACCCCTGATAAGAGGCAGTGGATAAAAAATAAGCCCTCCAGACTTCATTAGGGAACTTTCTGTGTGTATATAAATATCCAGCCTCCACACATGACTGAGCAGTGTGTCAAGGGCCTGCCCAAGACTGAGATCTGTACTGGGACTCAAAGAGGCATGCAGATGATAACACACTTTACTGCACAGTCCAGGTGAGGGGTTATGTCAAAAAGCTGACACCTGACCCTGAGGAGGCCAGAAAGGAGATACTGACAACTGCCCTTGTATGTGCAAGGAGGCTTCAAGCATGTGGGGCTCAGGAGAAGCTTTATGGGCAGGGAGCATCTGAAAGTGGTCCAGCAGGCTTCACACTGGGAGAAACTTTTATGAAATCCTGGTGCCGTCTCCCTGAAAGTTGAACAGGTGAGGTAATGGGCATGCACATGTTTAAAAGTGTCCCAGGTGACTCAATGGCTATCCAAAGGCTAAGAACCACAGGATCCCAACAGGGGAAATGAGGGAGAAAGCATCAAAACCAAGGCACTGAATGAGCAAAGGCTTGGCACTTGTTAGGGAAAGAATAAGTAGTCGAGTTTGATCAGAGGGGACCTGTGTAAGGTAATTTTGTAAGGTAGCTTGGAGCTGTGTGTATGCCACAAGGAAGTCACACTTTGTTTGAGTGGAGAACCGTAGTGCTCAGTG
Organism: Antrozous pallidus; assembly: GCA_027563665.1. Lineage (NCBI taxonomy): Eukaryota > Metazoa > Chordata > Mammalia > Chiroptera > Vespertilionidae > Antrozous > Antrozous pallidus. Next base: position 111,754,755 of record CM050508.1, on the reverse strand, counting down.
ACAAAACTCTGAGAAACATTGCCCTGGTCTAGTGACTTTGATGATTGGGATGAAGCTGGAGACCATACAGATAACAGAAAAGGTGATGAGAACCTCACCTGGGAGAATTTGAGACTGGAAAGCTGGGGAGGATTTGTGAGTAGTCTAGAGATACAATTGACATCAATCGTATTTAGGTCTTAATGTGGCTGCTAAATAAGCCAACAATTAAGAGATATTACAGAAGATTTAGGATGAGCAACTGAGTTAAACTGAACCAGAGTTTTTCTTTTTTACTATCTCTATTAGGTTTGGATAATAAAGTTATACTATCATCACACACAAAAAAGAGTCTTAGGTGCAGATGGAAGGGGTCATCAACTGCAGGGTCTCCTAGGGACAGAAGACTGACTTTCTGCAGATTGTTACTGAAAGCATGAGTATGATTAAGAAATTACCACTCCCCTTAAATATGTACCTTACATTTTCCTCTCTTATTTAAAAAATATCTTACTTAGGGATCCTCTTTTGCAAAAGCTCTTTGCTGTAGTTTCAGTTCTGCTGGCAAATCCAAATCAGTGGGAAGGTGTATCCCATGCTGGGTTCCATATGGGATCTCAAGTGTAGCTTGAGGGGGGAGAGTCTGTTTTCTGATGCATCGGGACCAGGCCCATCACCTGGCTGGGTCTCTGAGGCAGCATTTCTCCAGAGTGGGGAATTGAGCCCCAAAAGTAATCAATTCCCAAGAGTAGGAAATTCCAGGAAGAGCTGTGTGTCATACAATTCTGGGGAGTTATCTTGGGCTGGAGTTTTGAGAGGCTCAGTAAGAACCTTAGAACAGAAGTAAACACTGTCTATGGCCATGGGAACACAACTACATGTCCCTTTACATGATCTGCTGCTCTTTCCTTTTGGCACCCCATTGGTTTCCTGATAGCAGGTATCGGAAGAGGCTCAGGGAGACTGGGCAGCCTTGGGTTCTCTCTGCTCTGGACATCACCACCCATCACAGGGGCAGCACTTCAGCCCCTCTGGGCTGGCACAAGGCAACACAGCCTCAGAGTTCAGTCCTTGGCATCAGACATGTCTGGCTCGCCCTCTCCTCTGCCACTCAGGAGCTGATATGACCCTGGTCTTCCTGAATATCTGCTTTACCCCTCTTTGTGAGTTTTTATTGTTTCATAGACCCTCAGTGGATTATAACTTTTATTATTAGCATTCTCATTTTCTGGAACTTTATGTTTGAAATGGAGCAAATACCACACTCAAAACCTCTGGGGCTCCAGAGAAATGCAGTCCCACTTTTGGGCCCTGGCCGCCTCCTCCTCACTTCCCCCTGATACCAGAATGACAGGTAACAGTGAATCGGCTTCCAGGGGCATGGGGCACACAGAGCACAGGACTGCAGGAATAAGAGTCCAATGAAAGGATTCCTGGCCAACATAGGACAGCAAAGATGAGCCTGTCAGGAAGGAGGCTTCTGTGTGGCCATCTGCTCAGGGTGTGGCCCAGAATTAATACAGTATTCTGAACTTGTACTTGGCCATAACCACACCCAGTTACTGTGCCACATAAGAATGGATCAAAGTCAGATGGAGGCTGCACACAGTTTATAAAAACACAGGGCTTATTTAGTTGTAATTTTCCTTTGGAGTCTGAAGCAAGAGGTATTGATCATAAAACAACTAAGAGAGTTACAGAGTTGAACTTGTTCCCAGAGTGTGTTGTGCAATTCCAAATGCACGCTGGCAAACCTCCAAGGAGGATATAGGGATGGATGATGCAGTGCATGGGCAGTCAAGAAAGAAGGACCATGTAAGTTTAAGGGTAAAGAGGGCTCTCAAGAAGAGAGACCCACTACTTGTTCCATGAGGTGGAACTGACTTTACAGATGCGCTTGAAGGCCAGCAGGGGACGTTCCTCAAGGTGAATCGAGAAGAGTAGGGGGGACTCTGCTCTCTTTATTTCCTAAATGTTGGCCATGACTACCAAAGCTTTTGTAACTTCCTCCTGCCACATATAGCTGAGCATCAGAAAGGAGGCTGACCACTCAGGTTTAGCCAACCTGTCACCGACAGGAGTGCCGTTGACTTACCCAGCACTGGCAGAGGTCTTCAAAGACGGCAGCAAGGAGGAAAAAAGCAGGGCATGAATCCTTCTTTGAATGTAGAGAGAAAAAGAAGATTTAAAATTGCTAATTGTTGAAATGACTATGGACCTATTTATAAGGCAAACTAACTATGGAAAAATATGTACAGGTTGATTCCTTGGAGGCATATTTATGAAGCTGGAATTCATGTTATATCACCGCAGTCCACAACAGCAAGCAGAATAATTTTCTAAATTAAAATCTATCTGACTTTAGAATCCTCACTTAGCCAGGCTAGCCAGAAATTCCACCTGCTGCAGTCCCAGCCAACCCTATAGCATGATCTGGCTGCACTCAGATGAGGTCCCAAGATCTGACTTCCAAGGCCTGTCAGCATCAGTTTGCACCTCTTCTCTGCCACTTGCTAGCTGGGAGTGAGGAGGGGATAGTTCCCATTCTTTAGTACACATCTGTCTGTAACTTTGTGGAGGTCTGGCTGGGATTTATGCTTTGTTAAAGGAAAGGAATGATATCAAGTTTGGGAAGCAAACAAAAATAATAGAACTAGTCCTCCAGGGTGGTCCTTGCAGTTGTGCCTCTTTGAGGTTCTTCCCACTGCCATGGGCTCTCCAGAGAAGCTGCCTACGTCTTTCCTCCTAAAGGAACAGTAGCCATTGTCCTCTGCACTAGTCTTGTCTTTTCTTCCCACGAACTTGCTTCTCTGCCCTTTCTTTCAGAGGAGGCCCCACTTATCTCCTCCCTGGGTCTCTGTCTATGGGCATAACTGGGCAGAGGACAGCAGGACACCCATCAGCTTGTTTCATTACCAACTATTTATTAGCTTATCTACCAACCAGAGTATGAGGAGAAGGAAGGCCCCGAGGAGCTGAGGGTGGAGAAAATGAGAACACTTTTCCTCCTGCCCTCTGCCATGCCCTCTCACCCTGTTCTACTGCATAGTTGTAAGGCTGCTGTAGCTTTGTCTTTAAGGCAGAAAATGAAAGCAATGAAAACAAACAGCAAAAACCATGCTTTCATACAAAGCCAGTTTTAAATTTGACAAATATTAGAGAAATCTGAGTGTGAGCTCCTCTGTCTCCACCTGGTACAACAAGTGGTAGAGGGAGGGAAGGGCTGATGCTGGCAGGAGTCCTGGAACACTCTCCAAACTCTTGTGCTCAGTGTCTCCTGGCCTACAGCTTGACACCATCCCAAAGCAGCCACCCAAACTAGTGCCAGACCAGTGTGGTTTTGTGAGTCTTTTAATATTCGGGTTTGACTTTATTTTTTTTGTCATTTTAGTTCTCTGAGCACTTTTAAAATTATTATAGATTTGTGCTTTGTTAAAAGAAGGGGAGGATATTAAGTTTGTGGAGCAAAACAAACAAAAAAACAATAATAAAACTAGTCCCTTAGTAATTCATAATTTTATCTATTGATGAATTCCAAAAGAAGATGAGTTTAAGTGAACTGATGCGTGTCAGTGAACATGAAGTGGTAAGTCTGAAAATGTGAAGGGTCTTACATGTTATCCCACCTGCAAGATAACATGTTAGTCTGCCACAGTTTAGATAGAAGGATGGTTGGGTGGGTGGGTAGATGGATAGATAGATAGATATATACATGCATAAATACATGTATACATACATACATACATACACACATTGGTCTGAATATCAGTTCTTTAGGAATTCATAGTATATGTAAATTGAGACAAAGATCAAGAAATAGACCTTTTCCTCATAGAGCAACTTGTTTCGGTTCCCCATGCCTCCATTCATCACATGATAATATGCATGTGCATGTGGAGTTTACAGTTGAAGCACATATTCTGTAGGAGTTGCTGGCATGTCTTGCTTTCCTCTTCTCTGGGGAAGAGAGACGAGCAAGAGAGAGAAGAGAGAGAGAGAGAGAGAGAGAGAGAGAGAGAGAGAGAGAGAGAGAGAGAGAGAGAGAGAGAGAGAGAGAGAGAGAGAGAGAGAGAGAGAGAGAGAGAGAGAGAGAGAGAGAAACATCCATGATGAGAGAGAATCATGGATCAGCTGCCTCCTGCAAGTCCCCACTGAGGATCGAGCCCACAACCCGGGCATGTGCCCTGGACTGGAATCGAACCTGGGACCTTTCAGTTCACAGGCTGACACTCTATCCCCTGAGCCAAACCAGGCAGAGCAGAAATTTCTATCTTTAACTTTTATAACTTGTGAAAGTTTGCCATTCAATCATACTTTACCCCAAGTTGCCAGTAACTTTTGCTAAAACAACTGACCTTGCAGAAACATAAAAATATACAGGGAACACTGTTCCTCAACAGGAAGTGGGAATTTTTCTCCAAGAGTTAGATAAAACATGGACAACAGTGTAAGATCAAGAATAGGAGACACAGTTAGAAAAAGGTTGAGCAGGCTGAAGGCATGGGTAGGAGAGGAGATCATGTGTATTCAAATGATTCAAAGCAAACATGCAGGCATCCAAAATAGATTCTGTGAGCTAAGAGTACTTTCTAAATCAAATATGTAATGCATGATAGTCAAAGTGTAAAAGTTCTCCCCTTCCTGAGGGCAACAATAACAAAAAGAAAGAGTATTGCATATGCTTTGAATCCCACAGAAGGATGTGATTTGATAGTAACCGGATGGAATCCTATATAATAAAAGAACAATATGAAAATTGACCATCACACCAAGACACAAGATGGCTGCCCCCATATGGCCAAAGATGGCTGCTCCCATGTGAACACAAGATGGCCACCTCAAGATGGCTGGCAGGGGAGGGCAGTTGTGGGCAGTTGTGGGTGACCAGGCAAGCAAGGGAGGGCAGTTAGGGGGACCCAGTCCTGCAGGGGAGGGCAGTTGTGGGTGATAAGGCAAGCAGGGAAGCCAGTTAGGGGTGACTGGGCTGGCAGAGGAGAACAGTTGGGGGGACACAGGCCTGTAAGGGATGGCAGTTGAAGGGGATCAGGAGAGAGAAGTTGTGGGGGGATGAGGCTTATAGGGAAGGGCAGTTTGGGGGGACCAGGCCTGCAGTGCAGGGTAGTTGGGTGTGGGGACCAGGCCTGCAGTGGAGGACAGTGAGGAGGGGGCAGGTCTGCAAGGGAGGGCATTTGTGTGGGACCCAGGCCTACGGGGGAGGGCAGTTGTGGGTGATCAGGCTAGCAAGGAGGGCAATTAGGGGTGACTAGGTCAGCAGAGGAGGACATTTGGGGAAGACCAGGCCATCAGGGGAGGATAGTTAAGGGTGACCAGACTGGCAGGGGAGGGTAGTTAGGGGCAATTGGGCCAGCAGGGGAGCAGTTCGATGTCAATCAGGCTGGCAGTGGAATGTTTAGGGGGTTATCAGGCTGGCAGGCAGAAGCAGTTAGGGGCAATCAGGCAGAGACAGGTGAGGGATTGGGAGCCAGTAGTCCTGGATTGTGAGAGGGATGTCTGACTACCTATTTAGGCCCACCAGGATCGGGCCTAAACGGGCGGTCAGACGTCCCTCAAGGGTTCTCAGATTGGAGAGGGTGCAGGCTGGGCTGAGGGACCTTCTCCCCCCCCCCCCCCCACACACACACGAATTTCATGCACCAGGCATCTGGTAAGCTCATAGTTCACTGAAGTTAAAAATACGCATGAAGCCTGGATGGCATGGCTCAATGGTTGAGCCTCGACCTATGTACCAGGAGGTCGCTATTTGATTCCAGGTCAGGGCACATGCCCAGGTTGTAGGCTCGATCCCCAGTAGGGGATCAGCTCATCAAGATTCTTTTTCATCATTGATGTTTCTATCTCTCTTTTCCTCTTCCTTCCTCTTTGAAATAAATGGAAAAAAATATTTTAAATGTGTATGTAGTCCCACACTAGCACTTATGGAGTGTTGTGTATATGTCAGTAATTGTTCTATGTATTTTACATTAGCAACTCAATTTAATTCTCTAAATGACCTTATAAGGAGTACTATACTTGTTCCCTTTTTAAAGATTAGGAAATTGGAACAAAGAAAGGTTAAGTTACTTGACAAAAATCATTCACCTTGTAAGTGACAGATTCCTGATTTGGACCCAGGCAAATCTGAGTCCTTGCTTTTTATCCTGTCTCTTGTGTAGCTTAGCATCCTATTCAACTGTTTTCAACATCAGTAGGACTGTTTGGAAGTGAACTGGGAAGTGTTTAAGATCATAGGCACTATTTTCCTTCCTTTTATATGCATCAGTTTCTGTCCAGTTTTCCTAAGTCTCATCAACAAAAGTGTGGTTGTTATCTGAGGTAGGTTAGTTTTATTTATTTTTTTCTGGGCATAAACACTACAGCTTTCTTCTGTGATCCATCCAGGTGTTCTTAGGGCAGGTAGAGCTTTAGCAGAGAACTAGTTGAGGAGAAGGGAAGATACAGGGGCAAGGTCTTTACCCTGGAGGGAATCCCAGGGTTATTGCCAGAGGCCTCAGTATTGCAGTTTTTATTCAGCTCTCCTGGTGTGAAAACACAGAAACTATTAAAATATGCCTGGTCCCTTCCTGAGACCTCACGTGAGCAACCAGGTCCAGTTCCTAGCCCATCCCCCATCCTGAGGGCTGTGGCCCATAAAAAGGAGGGACACCTGCAACTTTGGTGATTTCTCCTTATACCTTCTGTGGAAAGACTGGGTTGTATGTTTGCTTTGCTATTCTGAATCCTAAGAACATTTAATAAAATAAATAAATAAAATAAGCAAGCTATCTAAAGAATGTTCATTGATTTAATTACCTCCATTAAACTTAATTGCCATAATTGTGCTTCACTGGCATAATTGTTGTACCTGTTGTCTTTACAAGGATCACCAAAGGCATTGTGAGCTTTGGGCAGTTGTTTACACGGTGTTTGATTCTATTTGTCTTTCACAATGTTTACTTCCTGCTCCTTCGGGATTGCATAGTCAGCTCAGGACATCGCCTTGTTTCCAAATCTGAGAACAGACAAAGAAATGTGACCGTTCTCAGCCTTTGATGGCATGAAGAAATTAACCATGTAGAAACAGTAAATGATAAAAACTCAAATATTCCCAGGAAACTTTATTACTACTAAAAATAGCTAACATATCTTGAGACTTACTGTATGTTAGGTGCTTTGGGCATTAACAGTAGTCTCATTTAATCTTCTCAACAGCTTAGTGAAGTAGAAATTATTATCATGGTTTTGCAAACGAGAAAACAGGCATAGTGAAACAGGGAGACCAAAGTCACCGAGCTAGGAAGTGACAGTGCTTGGGTATAAACCTAAGTGCAGAGCTATCTTGTGAATTTAGTTGCTATAATAATTTAGGTGCTAGGCTTCTGTTTTTTGGACATTAGATATGTGAACCAGGAGAGGAAATAATCCATGTCTCCGATGGCCCCAAATATCTCCCACATGGTTCCTAATGGTTTCGTCATTAGAAGTCTCTCTTTAAAAAAATTATTATAGACAGACTTTTTTCTATATTGTTTCCTTGCTATCCTGCTTTTATTTCTTGGATTTTATTTATTATATAACTATATTAATGCAAATTTAAGAAAAAAAACTTATAGCTGGGTAGCCCAACGAGCCAAACTAATTTCATTCAACATGCTCATTTTTTTAATAAGGCCCCTATTGCAATGTTCATGGATTACTTTTAGGGTGGTAATGCCTGGATATATTTCTTAGTGTCATTTACCCAGTTATTTCATTTACTTTTGGCAGATTTCTAGGCTCAAAGAACATGGCATCTAGAAAGAGGTGCTTTTGGTATGATGAGGGGGTCAGGTGGTCATGTCCTAAAGGATATTCATTATATTTTTATCCTACAAAGCCGAATATTTTCCTTATTTCATTGATCTATACACAATATCCTTTGTTGTTTAAGCTGGATAATTGGAATTCAACCTTGAATTTCCCTCACAACACCCACTCCCCAGTCCAAACTGCTATTTGTTTAATTGATGTGTCTCAATCAAACCCCCTTCTCTTCCTTTCCCCATTTCTTCCATTTGTCCAATGTATTCTCTACAGACTGTTTGTGTCACCTTTCCAAAATGCAAATTAGCCTAAGATAGTGGTCAGCAAACTGCGTCTTGTGAGCCACATTGGCCTCTTTGGCCCCTGGAGTGTGGCTCTTCCACAAAATACCACGTTCGGACCCAAAAGTACTGTGCGATTGAAACTTCGTGGCCCATGCACGGAAGTCGGTTTTCAGCTCTGAAAAGAAATTTCAATTGTTGATATTTGGCTCTGTTGACTAATGAGTTTGCTGACCACTGGCCTAAGATACTCTTTGTTTAAAAATCTTCAGAGATTCCAAAGAATTACTAGATGAAGTCCAAACTTCCTGTCAAGACCTAGAAGGCTCTTCCTGATCTTGGTTCTGCCACCTTCTCTGTACCTTCTTATATTTTTCTTCCTGCCAGACCCAACTACTAAAGATTCCCAGCAGGTCATTCTCTTTTATTCCTCTAACTTTTCTTATGTTGTTCCCTCTAACTAGTTTCTCTTTCTAATTTCTCATCCAATCTACTTTTGTAACCAACTTATATTTTAAGGACAATCAAATCTCTCCTTTTGCAGAAAGTCTTCTCTACTACTCACTTTAAAAGAGAGGAAAAGGCCTCCTTTCCTTTGCATCATTTTTCTCTGTTCATATTCATTCATTCACTCATTCATTCATTTTCATCATCATTACCAAAGCTTTCACCATTGAGCAATTATTCTCCTGCCACTGATTTGGCAAATATTTATTGAGTATTTTCTGTGTTTCAAAAGCTATCCTGGGCACTGGGTATATAGTGATGAAAAAAAATGGATATGGTTCCTGCCCTTCTGGAGTCTGGAGTATGAGAGAGACAAATGTTAAATAAACCAATGACTATAAAATTAAATATATAGCCCTGACCATTGTTTTTCAGTGGTTAGAGCATCTGCTTAAGCACTGAAGGTTCCAGGGTTTGATTCCTAGTCAAGAGCATGTACTGCCTTGCAGTTTTGACCATTGGCCCAGGTTGAGGCAGATGAGACAGGCAACCAATCAATTCTCTCTCTCTCTCTCACCTTCCCTAACCTCCTTTCAACTGTCTCTAAAACTCAATGGAAAAAAATATCCTCAGGTCAGGATTAACTAACTAACTAACTAAATAGATAAATAAAATTAAAATATATGATATAAAATAAAGGATTAGGAGACTGAAGGAAAATTAAGAGTAGGAAGAAACCTACTTTACTGTTTGTTGTTATTTGGGGTCTTTCATGGTTCCATATACATTTTTGGAATATCTCTTCTAGTTCTGTGAAATATGCCATTGGTATTTTGATTGGAATTGTGTTGAATCTGTAGATTGCTTTAGGTGGTATGGATATGATATTAATTATTTTTTAACCATGAACACAGTATATGTTCTGACTTATATGTATCTTCTTCAATTTCTTTCTTGAGTGTCTTATAATTTTCTTAGTAGATGTCTTTTACAACCTTGGTTATATTTATTCCTAAGTATTTTATTCTTTTTGAAGCAACTATGAATAAGATTATTTTCTTAGTTTCCCTTTCTGATAGTTCAATATTGGTATGTAAAAATGCAACAGATTTCTGGATATTTATTTTGTATACTGCTACTTTACTGAGTTCATTTGTCAGTGCTCATAGGTTTTGGTGGAATCTTTAGAGTTCTCTATAGGCAGTGTCATGCCACTGCAAATAATAACAGTTTTACCTCGTCTTTTCCAATTTGGATACCTTTTATTTCTTTTTCTTGTTTGATTGCTGCGGGTAGGACTTCCAGTTGAATAAGAGTGGTGAAAGTGGGCATCCCTGTCTTGTTCCCTATCTTAAAGGGGAACACTTGTAGTTTTTGCCCATTGAGTATGATGTTGGCTGTGGTTTTGTCATATATGGTCACTATTACATTGAGGTATACTAGTATTACCTTTCTTTACACTTTGTTGTTGTTTTATCATAAATGGGTGCTGAATTTTTATCAAATGCTTATTCTGCATCTATTGATATGATCCTGTGGTTTTTATTGTTTATTTTCTTTATGTAGTGTATCGCATTTATTGATTAATGGTTATTGTACCAACCTTGCATCCCCAAAATAAATCCCACTTGATCATAGTGTATGATGTTTTTAATGTATTGCTGGATTCAGTTTGCTAATATTTTGTTGAGGATTTTAGCATTTGTGTTTATCAGGGATATTGGCCTATAATTTTCTTTCTTTGTAGTGTCTTTACCTGGTTTTGGAATTAGGATAATGCTAGTCTCATAAAATGAACTTTGGAGTCTTCCTTCCTTTTAAATTTTTTGGAATAGTTTGAAAAGGGTAGGCGTTAGTTCTTCTCTGAATGTTTGGTAAAATTCACCTGTGAAACCATTTGATCAGGGCTTTTGTTTGTTAGGAGTTTTTATTTTTATTTTATTACTGTTTTAATTCACTAGTTGTAATTTGTCTATTAAGATTCTCTGATTCTTCCTGATTCAGCTTTGGAAGATTGTATATTTCTAGGAATTTATCCATTTCATCCCAACTGTCCAATTAGTTGTCATATAGTTGTTTTCAATATTTTCATACAGCCGAGACCGGTTTGGCTCAGTGGATAGAGCATCGGACTGCGGACTGAAGGGTCCCGGGTTCGATTCCGGCAAGAGCATGTACCTCGGCTGTGGGCACATCCCCAGTAGGGGGCGTGCAAGAGGCAGTTGATCGATGTCTCCCACCGATGTTTCTGACTTTCTATCCCTCTCCCTTCTGCTCTGTAAAAAATCAATAAAATATATTAAAAAAACCCACAAAACAATATTTTCATACAATCCTTTGTATTTCTTTGGTGTTAGTTGTTACTTCTCCTCTTTCTTTTATAATTTTATTTATTTGGGTTCTCTCTTTTTTCTTCATTACTCATTAAAGGTATGTGAATCTTTTTTTAATTTTTTTATCTTTATTGTTCAGTTTATTAATTACATTGTTCCCTTTTTTTCCCCTATAGCTCCCCTCCACCCTGTACCCATCCCACCCTCTGCCCTCAACCCCCCCCACTGTCCTCTCTCATAGTTGCATGATTTTTGTCCAGTCTCTTGCTGCACTTCCCACACCCCTTTTCTCCCCAAGAATTGTCAGTCCATTCCCTTCTATGTCCATGATTCTGTTACATTCACCAGTTTATCTTGTTCATCAGATTATTAATTCACTTGATTTGGGTATTCATTTGTTGATAGATGTGTACTTGTTGTTCATAATTTACACTTTTATCTTTTTCTTCTTCCTCTTCTTAAAGAATATCTTTCAGCATTTCATATAATATTGGTTTGGTGGTGATGAACTCCTTTAGCTTTTTCTTATCTGCAAAGCACTTTATCTGACTTTCAATTCTGAATGATAGCTTTGCTGGATAGAGTAATCTTGGTTGTAGATTCTTACTATTCATCACTTTGAGTATTTCTTGCCACTCCCATCTGGCCTGCATAGTTTCTGTTGAGAAATCCGCTGACAATCTTATGGGTGCTCCCTTATAAGTAACTAACTGTTTTTCTCTTGCTGCTTTTAATATTCTCTCTTTGTCTTTTGCTCTTGGCATTTTAATTATGATGTGCCTTGGTGTGGTCCTTTTAGGGTTCCTATATATTGGGGTTCGATGCACTTCTTGGACTCTTAAGTCAATTTCTTTCACCATGTGTGGGAAGTTTTTGGTCACTATTTCTTCAAATAGGTTTTCATTGCCTTGCTCTCTCTCTTTATATGGCACCCTTATAATTAGGATGTTGATATGCTTGAGGTTGTCTCAGAGGCCCCTTATACTATCTTCAATTTTTTGGATTCTTTTGGTTTCTTGCTTTTTCAGCTGAGTGGATTTTACCTCTTTGTATTTCAAATCTTTAACTTGGTTCTTGGGGTGCTGTAGAGTATTTTTAGGTCTTTGTATAATATTTTTTTTATTTCAGTCAGTGTATGCTTAATTTCTGGTTGGTCCTTTATCATATCCTTGAGGGTCTCATTCATATCCTTGTAGGTCTCGTTCATTTCCTTGTAGGTCTTGTTCATTTCCTCGCAGGTCTTGTTCATTTCCTCATAGGTCTTGTTTATTTTCTTATAGGACTCGCTCTTTTCTAGGAGCCTCTTGAAAAGCCCTATAACTATGGTTTTGAATTCCATGTCCAGTCATCTTTTTTCCCTCCATTTCTTTCACATCTGATTTCTTTCCATGTCTCTGCATGGTGGCTGCTTCCCTGAGTTGGTCAATTAGCTTTGTGTGGTAGATGTCCTACAAGGGACAGTGGCTCAGCCTCCCCAGTTACCTGAGGTGGATATGGGTTGCACAGTCTTGTTGAAGTTAAGCTCAGGTTAATCGTTGTTAGCACTTGGAGGGGTTGACCTCCAGGCCAGTTGTCTGTGATGTTCAGCTGTACTCAGATTGGATGGGCGGAGTCTCCAGGCCACGCAGACAGCATCAGCTCCGCCCTATGCAGCCCCAGAGTCTCTGAGAGAGAGCCGCTGCCAAGCTCCACCAGCTGCCGGAGAATTCAGACTCTCCCCAAATGAGTCTGCACACCCAATGTCTCACCAACTGTCACAAAACAATGCAGTCTGACGGTTTCCCAAATGAGAGAGCAAGTCATGAGTGCTCTCTACGCTGTCACGCAGCCTGCACTGTTCCCAAGCTCATGCACAAGCTCGCCTTCTGCACAAGCCCGCAGACCCCTGCAGCACCCGAGCTTTGGCGTGCCCTCCCACTGTCCAGTTTTTACCCCGTATGATAGTGGGTTCCATGGACTTCGCCCAGAGCTGGAGAATCAGTCCAGTGGGATGTCTTTGTTTCCCACATTCAAGAAAACTGGCTGGTTTTCAGCCACCCGCCCTATCTGCTGGCGCACACACTCCTCCAAACCTCTGACTCCGTGCATATCTTCAACGCTGTCCGCCGCCACTCCTCCGAGTCACAGTGTCTTATCTTCACTTTTATTTGTGGAATTTTCACTCAGCCAGCTTTCTAGTGATTCTGGATGATGTTTGTTCTTTCGTTAAGTTGTAGTTTTGAAATTGCTGTGTATGGCAGCAAGATAGGTGTTTACCTATGCCACCATCTTGGTTCTTCTTCATGTGAATCTTAAAAAAAAAATTATATATATATATATATATATATATATAATTGATTTTTTACAAAGAGGAAGGGAGAGGGATAGAATGTCAGAAACATTGATGAGAGAGAAACATCAGTCAGCTGCCTCTTGCATACCCCCTACTGATGATATGCTCACAGCCAAGGTACATGCCCTTGACCAGAATCAAACCCAGGACCTTTCAGTCTGCAGCCTGACGCTCTATCCACTGAGCAAACTGGTTTCAGTAAGCTAGGTGAATCTTGTTTATTCTTTCAAAAAAAACCAGCTGTTGGTTTCAATGATCTTTTCTATTGATTTTTTTTAAGCTCTATTTTGTTTATTTTTGTTCTGATCTTTATTATGTCTTTACTTCTACTCACTTTGGGCTTTGTTTGTTATTTTTCAAGTCCTATACATGTAAAATTAGCTTGTTTATTTGGGCTTTTTCTTCTTTCTTGAGGTAGTCCTGTAATGTTATGAATTTCCCTCTTAAGTCTGCTTTCCCTATGTCCCACAGATTTGGATTGTTGTGTTATCATTTTCATTTGTTTCAATGCATCTTTCAATTTCTTCCTTGATCTCATTGTTAACCCATTCATTGCTTAGAAAGATGTTATTTGGCCTCCATGTCTTTGTGTGTTTTTCAGTTTTTATTCCTGTGATTTCATACGTTATGTTCAAAGAAAATGTCAATCTCTTCCTTATGTCCATTAAGGTTTGCTTTACAGATTTGGGTGCTCTTATATTGGGTCATAAATGTTTACAAGGCTTCTACTCTCTTGTTAGATTGCTCCCTTTGCCATTATCTAGTGTTCTTCTTTGTCTCATATTATAGCCTAGGTTTTAAAGTCCATTATTTATTCCCCTTCCCATTTGCATGAATTTTTTTCCATCCCTTTACTTTTAGACTGTGTGTATCTTTCATTCTAAGATGAGTCTCTTGAAGACAGCATTTATATGAGTATTGTTTTCTTATTTATTCAGCTACAACATGTCTTTTGATTGGAGCAGTTAAGCCATTTATATATAAAGTGATTATTGACAGGTGTGTCATTTATTGTCATTTTATATCTATGCTCCTTCCTCTTCCTCCTCCCTCTTCCTCCTCCCTCCTCTTCCTCCTCCACCTCCTCCTCCTCCTCCTTCTTCCCTCTTTCTTCTCCTCCTTCTTCTTCTTATCAAAGACTTTTTAACATTTCTTGTGATACTGTTAGGTGGTAATGAACTCCTTTAACTTCTTTTTGTCTGGGAAACTATTTATATCTTCTTCAAATTTTAGTGATAATCTTGCTGGGTAAAGTAGTCTTGATTTTAGGTCCTTGCTTTTCATCACTGAATATTTCATGCCTATCCCTCTGGTCTGAAATCTTTCTATTGAGAAATAATCTGACAGTCTTATCGGAGCTCCCTCTTAAGCAACTAACTTCATTTCTTTTGCAGCTTTTAAGATTCTCTCTTTGTGTTTAAACTGCCATTTTAATTATGATGTGTTTGGTGTGGACCTCTTTCGGTCTATCTTGTTTGGAACTCACCGAGCTTCCTGAAGAAGCATGTACACCCGAATCTTTGAAAAGCCCGAATTCTGGGCACCAAGGTGAAGGGAGGTTTGTGTGAAAGTTCTCATTAAACCTCCTCTGTTGGTTGTCCTTGGTTCTGCTTAGGTTTGACTAAGTTCCCAGAATTTGGTCATTCTATTAATAAAAGTAAAGAAAGTAAAAATTGAGAGCACTGAAGATAAATTAAATTCAGTTCTTTGTCTTTTCAATATTCCAATCTTCATCAACAACCATTATGTGTTAATTATACACTTATAAAAATCTGTTTGTTAAATACCCAAATTTTGAAAAAATGTCAGATCACTATCAGATTATTGCTGGAGAAAGATTGTTTTTTCTTGACTTCAAGGTTGACATTTACCAATTTTGTTATTCTAAGACTATCCTTGACATTATCAAATCTGACGTTCTTTTCCTGCATCAATTACTAGGCACTAATTTTTTTTTTACATGAATGTCGATGCTCCTGTGTTAAATTATTTTCTTGTTGGGAGCCAAGATTGAGTTCTTTTTCTCATTTACCTGAAAGGAAAAGAAGGATCTAAAGTATTATTAGTGGCTGACAAGATGCCACTTTTTTGGCTATTTTCCACAACATTCAGATTCATATCTGAGCTCAACATGCTTTGCATGTTTTTCCTCACATGCTGGGACAGGCCTGTTTTCAGAGACAAGCAGCAGTGGAGAGAAGGGGCTTGTTTTACATATGGTCATCAGCATGGTGCAATCTCTCTAAAAATTAGGGAAGTTCCCATGGCTGAAGGTGTGCTCCCCTTGGTCAGTCTTAGGTCAGAACTCAGGAGCCCACTGAGTGATTTTTGCCCCATTACCAAACCTTTGACCTGCCCTTTAACTGAAAAAAAGACACCTTCCTCTCCCCATTTTGATATTTTATCTGAATCCTTAGCAAAAGTTGAGAATATAATTTTTTAATTAAGATGCCTGTATTTGAAAAGGTAGTGACAACTGAGCTCCAGGCTAATATAGTTTATCACATGCTCCAAGACAGGTTTAGGTCTGAATTTCAATCAGGTCAGAACATGAAATCAGGCTCTGCGATAATCTAATTATCTATGTGAACAGAGACTTGTTGCGATAGACACTCTAGTGACCAACACCTCCAGTGTCCTTTCATACTATGCCCTTGGATCAAAATTTCTCACCAGAGCACTTTTAAGGTTTCACAAGACTTGTTTCTAATCTTTCAGAAGAGTATCATTCTGTTATAGGCCCTCTCTCTAACACCAGAGAGGTGTTACCAGACAGAGCCCTGAGTTCAGTGGTAGAGGGCTATTCCCAACCTTGATCCTGGTCTTCTCATAAATATAAATTTACATGAGAGACCTTGATTGCATTTTGAAAAGCCAATTTATAAAGCATGCACCTTTATTGAAAAAGCAAAGCAAGTAAACCTATACATCTGGCTTATGAAGGGCAGACAGACTCTTAGCTACTCTGAGGAGTAGGTTAGGTGGGGGTCTGAGGCATTGTATAACCTCCTGTATATAGATTTCAAAATTTCTTTGCTAAATATTTTGGTACAGATTAATTCTCAAATCCCCCCTCCTCCCTCCCATTTTTTTTTTTTAACTTTATTGTGGCCTTCCCAGAATTCATGAGGAGCACCTGCAAATTTAAACTTGCCAAGCCTTCAGACTGCTGGTTTCTTTAGTTAGGGAGTAAAATTTTCCTTTTTTTCTTTCCCCCTTTCCCCTTCCTTTCTGCATTCTTTCATTAGGGAAGTTTTTTGACCATTTACTCTAGTGTCTTTGGCTGGGGAAGATAATAGTTCGTTAGTCACAGGCTGGCCGTAAGTTGCCCATACTGTTTGGCCTTGTTTTAACTTCCTTATCCCAGTTTCCCTATTCTTCCTGCCCTGCAATCCTATATTTTTTTGGTCAATCATTAATATTTTGGCCCACTTGGGTAAATCTTTCAGAGTTTTACCTGGCAGAGAACTTGCCAATATTTAGTCAAAAGGAAGCTATCAGAATTGCAATTTGAAGGCTGTCCTGAAAGTCTAGCTTCAGATGCCTTCAGAATGGGCCTGACATCTTCACTCTTGTTATTCCTGGTCTATGGCAGTGATTTTTAACTGGTGTGCCACAAGAATTTTTAAAACAGGCAATACCTGACTATTTAGTCAGAGGCACTGGCCTCTTTTCTCTTAGGTTGTCAAATTTTTAAAAAAATGACAACAGCCAACAAAACAATAGCTGTCTAGTGTGAATAAATAAAAATTATACCTAGTTTTTGGTCAGATCAGCAAAAATTATAATGCACTAGAGGCCTGGTACACAAATTCATGGACAGGTGGGATCTCTCAGCTTGGCTGACAATCAGCGGTGATCAGGGTTGATGGGGGCTGATTGGGGCTGGCCAGCAGATGAGGAGAGGGGAGGAACCATGGGAGGTTGGCTGGCTGCAGGAGGTTGGCTGTCAGAGAGTACTACCAGGGGGCAGCTCCTGCATTGAGTGTCTTCCCCCTGGTGGTCAGTGCATCATCATAGCAACTGGTCAACCAGTTGCATGGTTAACCAGTCGTAAAAGTTGCTTAGGCTTTTTATATTTGTAGATTATTTTGGTGTGCAACAGAATTTTAGTAGTTAGTTTATATGTGCCATGAGATGAAAAGGTTGAAAATGGCTGGTCTAAGACATTACCCCCCAAAAGTATCACTTAAGATATAACTGTCTTACCAACAGCTCATTCAACAAATCTTTTATTTTAGTAGTAGTAGGAGGAGGGTCTCAAGGTCTGTGCAATTCTAAATGTTATTTCTAAATGTTATTCTTGCTAAATGTTAAAATATGCAGCAATGTTGTGCAAATCAGATGTAAACAGGATGAACTTAACAGGAACTTATTTGATAAGTGTAGCCAAATGTAGAGAAGAAATCAATGTATAATTGACCAAATAGTTTATGTGAGGAGTGGTCAGCCTCCTATCTGGAAAGCAGAGCTCTGTATATGAATCCCTTCTCTCCTTTAATTGTTGCAAGTAAGTAAGACTACCTTGCACCAACCATGTCTTGTTTTTTTATAGAGCACTCCAAGTGGGAAACCCTTGAGTTTGGTAAGCAAACTCCTGAGCAGTGGACAGTAGGGTCCAATGGGACAGGAACATGGGTCAGCTAAGTTGTTGTTGTTGTTGTTTTTTTTTTTTACAATTCAATCAGTATTTTTATTTAATGCCTCATTTTAGAAAGTTTTTTCCATCTAATAAAATGTATGTTCTTTGTTTTTTTTTTTTGTGTGTATATATATATATTATTGTTTAAAGTATTACAACTAGTAGTACATATGTTTCCTTCCCCCCCCCATTGACCTCCCCTTGGCCTCCCCTACCCCCCAGCACATGTCCACCCCCCCGTGTCTTGTATCCATTGGTTATGCTTATATGAATGCACACAAGTCCTTTGGTCGATCTCTTACAGCCCCCGCCCCCCCCCCCCCGCCCCACTCTCCCCTGCTTTCCCACTGTAGTCTGACAATCTGTTCAATGCTTCTTTGCCTCTGTATCCATTCTTTCCCCCCATTTTTTTTCTTTAAAAAATTTTGCACCTGAATACTAGAGATAAATATATAAGAACAAAAAAAGGTTTGGGTCTCAGTTTCAATGTCCAACAGTTCTGAGTCCCAGTTTCAATGTAAAATAGTTCCTTATGTGTACATGTCAGCAATGATATCTGGATGGCAAATAAATGGTGGCAATGCAGGTCCCACACTCTCTGGTTTGGTATAGGACAACCTGCAGCGGTGCACAACTGCTGACCTCAGGGTGCCTGGCACCATCGATCTGTATCTCACTCAATGGTGTGAGCTGGGCCCTCCCTGGAGAAGAAACCTGACTCTACCAGGACCCTGCCAGCAGGCGAGGGGATTCCCAGGCAGGTGTTGGGCATGGAGGCCATGGGGGCATAGACGACCAAGGAAACAGAACTGAACCTCACATCACCCTGCTTGGCCCCGGAGGATGGCTGGTTAGCCAGAGATGGGTGAGATTCCTCAGGGAAGGAACAACCTAAGACAGACACAGTTGCAGAGGGGCCATCAGGAGAGAACTTGAAGGTCAAAAGAGGAGGGGCACAGACTCTCACCCTCCCCAACCTTGCAGGGAGGTCTCCTACCCCCATGGCTGCTTCGCCTCCCACACCCAGCTCAGATTGGGACCCAGGTTGGAGACAGAGACTTGGCCAGCAACAGCTGCCATATATCTAAACCCAGTCTAGCACAAGGAATGCTCAGAGCATACTCAAGAATGCAAATAATCCTTTCCACTAATATTTACAGGATAAACTAAGATTATTGTTTGAGTATTAAATTTGACAGTAAAATAGTAATCAAGTTTTCAGATTAATTTAAATTGGCCAGTTGAAATAAGGGAATACCCAAGAAAATTTAAGTGTACTGGACAAAAAGCTGTTCCTAAAATATTAACTAAAATTTTGATTAGTAGTTCATCTCATCGTAAAATTGCCTAACATGCAAAGAACCTAAAGCATTCATATTTCTGTGCAAAAATTAAAATTTAAAGTTACCAAGATTGCAATATAAAATTTCCAAAAGCCTCCATTAGGCTAAGTTTTATCAGGGGAAGGACTACAACAGAATCTGAGCTTGGGACTCTCAATAGAAGATTCAGACATGATACAGTAGAGAGAGGTCAAAGTCAGTTATGGAACAAAGTGGAGAAGGCTGCAGTAAAAACTGTCAGGCAGTTTCAGGTTTTGGATAGCTGGGTTTTCCAAAAGAACTGTAAGCCATCTCTTTAAGTATAGGAATTTTATAGTGCCAACTGTCTTTGATGGCCAGGTACCACATACTTCCTTGTCCTGAGTTTAATCTTGCTAAGCTTTGGGAGCAAATGCTTACCTCATCACATGTCATAATTAACCCTGGGTAGCCTCAACTTATGCTTACAGTTCTAATGTAATTGTTTCCCTTTCACTCTCAAAAGTGTACTTGTTTGCACAATAAGTAGTCTAATAATTTTAGATAATGCCAGTGGATATTGTTGCTTTCCTCTTACGTATCATAGAAATACTTCAAGTTTTGAGGCACTTTTCTTTCAAATTTAGGGCTACTTTTTATGTCTTCCATGTGGCTCTTTAATATGCTCATATACTTATCTATCTTCTGTAAGATATAGTTTTCATGGTTGAAGTTTGTGAAATAAGAAAGTATTAGGGAATGAGACTTTAGAATCCACAAACTAAACAGGTGTTATGGTTATTATAAATACTTAGGTTATTAGGAAGTCTACAGTGTTACACAGTTATAGGTAGATAACAGTCCCAAGTTTTCTTGGAATCTAATAAATTAGTATCTGGACATCAAAAAGGTCACACACTCTTTCATTACCATCTAAATTAAAGTTGTAGTCATCTGCTGGAGTGGGAGAGTCACAGAAGAGGAAACACACCAGAAGACATTAACTCATTAATGATATTCACACTAATCAATGCTGAAGCCAAGTCTGTGACAATGTATACTGGAGGCCCTGACCTCTTTCAGAGGTAGGCTGTTCAAGGGCCTCTGATTCTGGGGGCTGGGCTTCTGCAGAGAAGGGCTAAGAGAAGGGCTGCATAAGGTTGTCCAGTGGGGGAATATGAAAAATCTCGGGCTGAGTGAACAGGACTATTTATTTATAAGCAGCACATGCATGGGGCCTGAATGATTCTTGGTATGTATTTTGTCTATTCTGATCCATTTCTGGACTAGGAACCTCCAGTTCTGTAGCAGAAGTTGCCCGCATAGCCCAAATTGTGTCACTGTTAAAGCAATTGCAGATGTCTTCATGGGTTACATAGCAAAACCTATTATTAATGGAGTCATCCATTCCATTTTTGATGCATTGCTGCAGCTACTAGTTCTCCTGATCAAGTTGTTATTCTTTCAGTTCTAGGTTCTCAGACTCGGCTTTAAGGTCTTGACTAAGAAGTCAAGCTTAAACGGCTTTAAAACAATTGGTTTTCTTTACAAGTTTTAAATGAATCTCTCTAATCTCTTTATGACTTCTTAGCGTTACAGTCAGCAACCACACCTTTCCATTGGATTTTTTTTTTTTACTTTTTTCAATCAGGTCAACCCCCTCCAAGATGTTGGTGTTATACTAAATTATTATTTTTGTCTCACAGCTAAAGTATCTGCAGCCAACTTGAGGTCCAGCACACTATTCTGTGCTTACAGTAGTGACAGAAACTTGGTGGTGAGCAAGAGAGAGAGAAATGTTGATTGGCTGCCTCTTGCACACACCCTGACCAGAGCCAAGGGTCAAACCTGAATCCCAGGTATGCACCTATGACTGGGAATCCAACCTGTGACCCCTCAGTCTATGGGCTGATGCTGCAATCACTGAATTATAGCTACCAGGGTCCTTCCTTTTTTACCTCCTTTTCCCCACCCTTATCCCCCTCCTTTTTTATGTGTTATCTATTTATCTATCTGTCTATCCATCCATCTATTTATTATCTATCATCTATCTTTCTGATTATTATTTTTCTATCAATCTATTCATCTAACTATAATCTATCTTTCTCTTTATCACCTACTTATTATCTACTTAACTGTTAATCAACCAATGAATTGTCTACCAGCTAATGAATCCATTTATGTCTTTAGAGAATTAAATACTTAAATTTTGGTTTTTCTTTTATTTTGTATCTCTTTTCTCTCAATTTTAGTTTACATTCAATATCATTTTATGTTAGTTTCAGGTATACAGCATAGTTGTGACAGAAGCATATACTTTACAAAGTGTTCCCATTGATATTTTAAGTACCCACCTGGCCCCATAAATGGTGGTGTAAAAATAAGTTTACAATTGTTCATATGGAAAATAATACAACAATGAATTAATAATAAGAAAATAATAAACTCTGTGTTTCGCATACTCACAACTAAACCATGTTTGTCCCACCCTGTACATTGTTATCATGATATTATTAACTATATTCCCTATGCTGCAATTGACATTTCTGTGACTATTCTGCAACTGCTAATTTGTACTTCTTAAGCCCTTTACCTTTTTCATCCCACTCACTCAACCATGCCCTTCTGTCAGCCATCTCTGTATTGTTTTTATTTTGTTTGTTTATTAATTTTGTTCTTTAGATTACATATATAAATGAAATCCTATAGTATTTGTCTTTAGATTTCTGATTTATTACACTTAATATAATATCTTCTAGTCCATCCATGCTGTTCCAAAATGTAAGATTTTTTAATGGCCAACTAGTATTCCCTTGTGTATATGTATCATAGCTCCTCTCCTCCTCCCCCGCCCCCCACCGCCCCTGACTCATACATTGGTAGGCATTTAGGCTGCTTCCATATCTTGGCTATTGTAAATAATGTTATATGAACATGGATATGCACATATTCTTTCAAATTAGTGTTTTGGGTTTCTTTGGATATATTTCTAGAAGTGGAGTTGATGTTTCACAAGGAAGTGTCATTTTTAATGTTTTGTGAAAACTTCACACTGTTTTCCATAGTGGTTATATCAGTTTGCATTCTCACCAACAAAACATGAGGTAAGAATTCAAATTCTTGCCAACACTTATTTGTTGATTTATTTGTTGGTTTATTGATGAAAGCCATTCTGATAGGTGTGGGGTGGTACCTCATTGTGCTTTTGATTTGCATTTTTCTGATTATTAGTGATGTTGAACAACTTTTCACATGCCTATTGGCCATCTGTACATCTAATTTATTTTTGTTTTATTTAAGTCTTTGAAATCAGGATTTTCTTTCTTCTTCTCATTTCCCTGTTGAACTCTTGAATCCTAAAAATATATCAAATCAGCTTTGTTTCATAGTTGCTAAAATGTGTCTGAAAAGAAATTCTTCTTTTGTATTTCTAACTTAAGTTTTTTAAAAGCAGAACATGATTATATTTAATATACAACTTTGGTACAACCAAAAAGTAAAACACTACAGTAAAATAGTAACAAAAAAAACATGGTATTTCATTTATAATGCATGAGAAATGGTTAAAATCTTTAGTCATAAACAAGCTCTTAGAAACCAGTAACAGAAGCACTATAATCCAAGGAAATTGGAAAAAAGAACATGAAATAATACAAATTATGATTAAGGATTAAGCACATATGATGATTGTCCTGAACAGTGATAGAAGAATACTTTGCAATATCACACTCACAGAGTAAAATAAGTGACATCTAATATTTTTCAGTTTTGAACAGTGTTGTGCAGTTTAAACTCTAATAAATGAACACTGGGAGACATATTGATGAGGAGCATCTACAATTGGGAAAGCTAGTTTTGAATAAAAACATAAGCTTTGAATATCATTAGCCCTAACAATTCCAATTCATTGAAATTATTTCAATAAATTGGTTGAACAAATTAAAAATACAGAGAAAATGTTATTTACCACAAACTTTTACTGACCACTTATTATTTTTAATAGATTCCTATTGTTTAGAAACTTACACCATATTTGGGAAGATTATCATAACCCAGTTAGATAAGTACTATGACAGAGCACAGATTGCTATGAGAGGGCAAAAGATGGATGTTAAGTCCAAATTTCCTGGAAGAAATGTTACCAGAGATAGAAGTAGAAAGGGATTAGCAGTCAATGAGTAAGAAAGCAATTAAGGAATTTCCATTGTTTTGTTTGTTTGTTTGTTTCTGAAAGGTCAACCTTTATAAAACTGATAGAGATAAGAGTACAACAATTCTAATAATAATATGAAAATTGAACATCACTTTAACACACAAGATGTCCGGTCCTACGTGGTCAAAGATGGCTGGGAAGGGAGGGCAGTTGGGAGGAACCAGGCCTGAAATGATCAGGCCAGCAGGGAAGGACAGTTGGGAGGAACCAGGCCTAAAAGGGAGGGCAGTTGGGGGTGATAAAGCCTGAAGGGAAGGGCAGTTAGGGATGACTGAGCTGGCAGAGGAGGGCAGTTGGGGGGAACCAGACCTGGAGGGGAGGGTAGTTGGAGGGGACTAGGCCTGCAGGGTAGGGCAGTGGGGGCAATTAGGCTGCAGGGGACCAGTTAGGCATCAATCAGGGTGGCAGGGGAGTGGTTAGAGGGTGATCAGCCTGGAAGGCAGAAGTGGTTAGGGGCAATCAGGCAGGCAGGCAGGCAGGCAGGCAAGTGGTTGGGAGCCAGCAGTCATGGATTTAAGAGGGATGTCCAACTGCCCGTTTCCCTCAAGGGGGCCCAGATTTCCAGATTGGAGAGTGTTCAGGTTGGGCTGAGGAACACACCCTCATTCCCTCCCATTCCCCCATGCATGAATTTCATGCACTGGCCCTCTAGTTTGAAATCAGTTATAGAATTTTCTTTGATTAGATTATAGTAGAACAAAGTAGAAATGTTAAGATCAAACAAGGAGAGATAAGAAGGTGACACAGATCACGAAGAATATTGCATGGCATGTGAGAACTTTTGGATCTTTTACAGAAGTGTCTAGAGAAAAAGTTAAAGTTCTTTGCTAATGAGATGATAGGACCAGATAAAGTGTTATAAAGATTACTCTGAATGCAAAGAAGAATGGGTATGCCAGGGCAATACTACAGGGAGAATGACAGGGAGGCTTTGTTTATTTTAGGCAAGAAAATAAGCTGAACAAAGAATGGTACTGGGAATGGAAAGAGAGAGAGAAATGAAATCAGGAAATATACAGAGATAAAACTGGCAGAACTTGGTGGCTGATTGGATGTCAAGGGAGAGAGAAAGAAGTCAAAGATGGCCCTTGGGTCTCTAACTCTAATGACTGTGAGAATACCTGGGCTACTTTCACTGGAATAGAGGGTACCAAAGAAAGAACATATTTGAACTACACGATTTGAACTGCTTGTGACATAAAACTGTAGTTGTCTGGAAGCTAACTGGACATATGGAGTTGCAGCTCAGGAGAAATATTTGTGAGTGATATAGGGTGGTCTTCAGTCTATAGATGATAGATCTAAACGTGTTGGAGGTAGGTCATGCCTATGGGACAAATTTGTACTTGTATCTGGTATTTAAATACTTTGAATATCTCTATTTCATTATTTTCTATTTGTAAAAAGTTATGAAAACAAGATCTCTTTTGTTGTGTCTTTGTCATTATATCTGACATCTAGAAGAAAATTTGATAATTACTTGAAAAGTTTTCCATTTATAATTGCAACTTTCACATGCATGTTTTTCTGCAAGCTAAACAGAAAAGAAGAGGCTGTAAAAAGATGTAGATGTGAACTCCGACCCTCTCGTGGAAATATGGGGCTGAGTTCAACACTTGGCCCTCAGGGACTTTTTGGAATGTTTTTACTTTTAATCCCATGACACTGAAGTTTTTGTTACATAGACTGTCCTGTGATTGCCCAACAGAGGATAGATATCTTTCTGAGTTTCTTGACCTCTATTCTCATATTGGCTGATATTGCCCTATTGACCAGGCTTAATCTTATACATTGATTTTTTTGTTACTTATTCATGTAAAAGTGGACTTTTTGGAACTTGGCCCCATTTTCTCAGTGAGTGGTAACATATGACCTTTGAATTCAGACAACCTTGTTTTGAGGCAGCTCTGTTACTGACTAGAGATATGATAACAAGCAAACTCTTTTGACTTTCTGAGATTGGGTTTCTGCACCTAAAAATTGATTGTGAAATAAAGTTGTCATAGGATGGTTGCAAAGATTAAAATTTATAATACATGTGAAATGCTTAACTGTGACTGAAACATACAGTGTTTAATAGATTGGCTATGGTTGTTTATGTTACTGGGTACCTAATATCTTTCCTAGTGATTGGTATAATCCAGTCCCACCAGCACTTAATGATAATCTTTGCAAAGGCCCCACATTGCAGGCACATTAAAAGATGAACAAACCTAATTGGCATTCTCAAAGAATTCACCCAAAGGTTTTTTTTTTTGTGTGTGTGTGTGTGTGTGTGTGTGTGTGTGTGTGTGTGTTTTGCGGGGGGCGGGGGAGATTTTTAAATTACCTACAAATACAAATATTTGAAACACACAGAAAGCTCACACATGTTGATAAGAAAACAATTAATAAATAGAAAAAAATGGGCAAAAGACTTGAATAGGCACTCACAGAAACAATTACTCAAGATTCCAATAAAGATATGAAAAAGTGCTGGAAATCATTATTCATCAGTGGGGGTAGGGTGTGGTTACATAAATAAGTGTAAACAAGATAGCTGAAATGAAAAAGACAGATAATACCAGAAGCTTGTGAAGATGCAGGATAATTGGAATTCTCACTCACTGTGGATAAAAGCTTAAATTGGCACAATGCCTTTGGAAAACTCCACATCTGCTAAAGATGAAGGTGTGCACACCCCAATAAGTTACTTTAGTTCTAGTTTGATACTCAGTAGGAAGTGTATATGACATGTTCACCAAAGACATGCACAAGAATGTTTATTGGAATACTCTTTGTAATAGAGCAAAACTGGAAATAAATGTCCATCAACAGTAGAATACTTTGTAATAATAAAAAATAAGTGGCATGCAACAACATGGATGAATCTTATAAACATCATGTTGAGTAAAGAAGGTAGGCAGAAAAGAATACCTATTGCATGATTCCATATATGTAGTTGTCCCAAAAGCAGGCAATACTAATCTACAGTGTCAACTGGCATGGAAATCATTATTTGGGGAGGTAGATAATGCCTTGGAGGAGTAAATGTTTACCTTAGGGGTTTTAATGACTGGAAGAGGGCCTTCTGAGATGCTGGAAATGTTCAATTTCCTCTTTTTTAATTTAATAAATGTTTAGTGTTCAGATAATTACAATTGTTCCTCTTCCCCAACCCCTCCAGTAGCTCCCTTCCACCTGGTTCCCACTCCACCCTCTGTCCTTACACTGTCCTCATCCATAGATGTACGATTTTTGTCCATTCTCTTCCCACACCCCCACATCTCTTTCCCCCTGAGAATTGTCAGTCCATTTCCTTTCTATGGCCCTGATTCTATTATATTCACCAGTTTATTCTGTTCATCAGATTTTTAAGTCACTTGATTTTTAGATTCACTTGTTGATGGGTCTGTGTTTGATGTTCATAATTTTTAACTTTACCTTTTTCTTCTTCCTCCTCTTTTTAAAGAATACCTTTCAGCATTTCATATAATACTGGTTTGGTGTTGATGAACTCCTTTAGGTTTTTATTATCTGTGAAGCTCTTTATCTGACTTTCAATTCTGAATGACAGCTTTGCTGGGTAGAGTAATCTTGGTTGAAGGTTCTTGCTATTCATCACTTTGAATATTTCTTGCCACTCCCATCTGGCCTGCATAGTTTCTGTTGAGAAATCCGCTGACAATCGTATGGGTGTTCCCTTGTAGATAACCAACTGTTTTTCTCTTGCTGCTTTTAATATTCTCTCTTTGTCTTTTGCTCTTGGCATTTTAATTATGATATGTCTTGGTGTGGTCTTCTTTGGATTCCTTTTGTTTGGGGTTCTGTGTGCTTCCTGGATAGAAAGTATATTTCTTTCACCAGGTAGGGGAAGTTTTCAGTCATTATTTCTTCAAATAGGTTTTCAGTATCTTGCTCTCTCTCTTCTTCTGGCACCCCCATCATTCTGATGTTGGTACACTTGAAGTTGTCCCTGAAGTTACACTATCCTCAAATTTTTGGATTCTTTTTTCTTTTTTCTTTTCTGGTTGAGTGTTTTTTGCTTCTTTGTATTTCAGATCTTTGACTTGATTCTTGCATTCCTTGAGTCTGCTGTTGTGTTCCTGTATAATATTTTTTATTTCAGTCAGTGTATGTTTAATTTCTAGTTGGTTCTTCTTCATATCCTTCAGGGTCTCACTAAATTTATTGGCCTTTCTAGGAAATTTGTGAAAAATCTTATAACCATGGTTTTGAACTCTATAGCCAGTCATTTGTTTTCCTCCATTTCTTTTGTTTGTGATCTGTTTCTTTGTCTCCACATTTTCACTGCTTTCCTGAGTGGGTAGGGTAGCTTTGTGTGCTAGTTGTCCTATATGGCCCAGTGGCTTGGCCTTCCCAGTTACCTGAAGTGGACACTCTTGGTGCATCCCTTTGTGGACTCTGTGTACAGCCCTGTTGTAGTTAAGTCTTGATTGTTGTTGGTATCACTGGGAGGGATTGACCTCCAGGCCAATTGGCTGTGAGGATCTGCTGTGTCTATGCCAGGAGAACTTCTATGCTGGAAACAGCCTTATGAGATAAGAATTGCAAAATTGCAAAAGCCTCTGTGCTCAGCTTGGATGGGCTGGAGTCTCAGGCCTGAGCAAACAGTCTTGGCTTTCCATCAGCCCTGTTCTATGAGGCCCCTGGGTCTCAGTGTCCCTCGGTAATCGCTGCAAGCACTTCTGAGAGAAAGCCGCCCTCAAATTTCACCCACTGCCAGATAGTCCAGTTTCTCCCCAAATGAGTCTGGGTCTCCAGATTCTTGCCCGGAACTGGAGTTCTGCACAATTGGGAGCGTCTGTTTCCCTCCTGGTAGAGAAAGCCAGTGGCACACTCAGCAGTCAGTCCTCTCTGCGCTCAATTGTGCATGCCTCCAGATCTCTGCCTTTCTCGGCTCCCCTGAGTTTCCGCCTGACATTCCCTACCCCCCCATATGAGCCTGGGTCCCCAAGGTATGACCTGGAACCGAGGTTCAGTGCAGTTGGAACTGGGGTACAGTACAGTCGGAGCTTTTGTCTCCTTCCTGTTAAGGAAGCTAGCCAGGCATTCAGCTGCCCATCCTCTCCATTCATACCTCAGTCTTTTGCAGCTCCTCTGATTCTCCATGTGCTTTTCTCTTTCCTTCTAGTTGTAGAATTTCATTTCCACTCAGCTAGCTTTCCTGTGGTTCTGGATGATGTCTGTTTTGTCTTTTAGTTGTAGTTTTGAAATTGTTGTGTGAGGCAGCAGTTTCAGTGTTTACCTATCTTGGTTTCCCTCCATCCAAAAGTTTTATCACCATTGTCTCCTACTTTAAATTTGCCTGTGGTACCCACTCCCTTCCTCCTTCCAGGGGAAATATTTTTAAAGCTTTTTCCAAAGTCCAAAATCTCCTTTGGACTTTGGCAGACTTTTGGTCTATGGGGACCAAGTTTTCTCATTCCACTTGGAACTCTTTGTTCAGGCCTCTGTCAGAAAAGAAACACACATAAACACACACACACACACACACACACACACACACACACACACACAACACACACACACACACACACACACACACACACACATACACACACACACACAAACACTATACTAACTTAGGAAAATAACATTTGGCAGGAACTTGGCTATAATAACCCCTTTGTTGCCAGAATCCTTGTTCACAGTGTGGGTGGTTCAGATGGCACTTAATTAAATGCATTTTCCTATAAATTCTCAGTAGTATACTTATTTTTACTGGTGGCTAATAAATACTCTATCTCTAAGGCAACCAGATTTCACAGCTTCCAGAAGAGTGCCATCAGAATGCATAAATACCAGGTTACTTTGTTGGTGACCAGCCCCATTCTTCATTATCTTTGCATGACAAAGGACTTACCAATTTCTTTCTACTTAGTACTTTGCCATTCAGTACTTTTCTTCTACCTGAAAGACCAATATACCTATTTAATAAAAACAATACTGCCATTTTGGGTGCCAACTCTGAGTCAGGCACTGTATTTGGAACTTATACTAATTATCTAATTTAATCCTCACAGATCTTTGAGGTAAGTGTTAGTAATCCCATTTAAAATATGGAGAAAACAACATATAAAGAGGTTATTTAATTAAGGTCATTCAACTGGAAAGTGATGGCTGTGAAGAGACCACTGAAAGATTTGTCTGATGCCAAAGCTCCGCAATCTTCCCTTCACATTCTGTGGACATTATCAAAGACAGGTGCTTTCACGTTTTCAGGTAGTCTCAAAGTACCTTCAGCAGGCAATGCATCTCAAGAAAGTTATTGATGTCTCTATTTACCTCCATACCTCACACTTGAACATTTTCTGTTCAGTGGAGGAACATTAGGAACACAATGCAGAAAGACAATGAATGTCCGTATCTTCCTCAGCTGCTGTGTGATACCAGAGTAAGATCTTTAATTTCATTTTCTCATGCTTTCCAATTATCAAAGAAGTTAATTATATAGAGATTGCAGGGGCCAGTGCATGAAGTAGTGCACCTTGAAAGGAACTGTGGGCCTTGAGGCTGCAGTGGGCAAAGGGCATGTCTCAGCCCATCCTCCACACCCAGGCGGTCTGGCCCCTCACGCTGCAGCCCTGATCCCATGTCTGTGGGCAGCCCCACTCCCACAGCCACCACTTGCTCTGAAGGCGCAGAGCAATTGGGGTCAGTGCCAGCAGCAGGTCTGAGTGGTGGCTACTGCCCCATCACCCCTCGGGAGCAGAGGGAGGTGGAGAAGCACTCAGGGGGTGATGAGGACTGGCAGCTGCTGACAGTGTCCAGGGAACAGGACCAGCACCGGGAGCTAACAGCAGGTGTAAGCAGCGACTCTAGTGCTGGCTACAGATGTGAGCAGGGTCTGTGCTGGCTGCAGGTATGAGTAGGGCCTGTGCTGGCAGCAGGTGCAAGCACCTGGCAGGACCATGGCATGTGGGAGTAAAGAATTTTCAGTAACCACTAGAGCAGTGATGGGCAACCTTTTGAGCTTGGTGTGTCAAAATTCGCCAAAAAACAAAAACAAAAACAAAAACAAAAAACCCCGAGCATAACTCAGGTGGTGTGCCACTTCAAGAAAAAAAAAAACCCCATAATTTTGTGATATTTATAGTTTAAATAACAAAAATGTATAATTATAATATATAACTGTATTTAATAAACCAAAAACTAATTATTTAACTTACCTGCTTAGTGACTTCTTTGTTGTCAGTTTCTTTTGTTGGTCTTGATATTATTTAACTTGTGTGAGGTGCTATGAACTAAGATAAGTGAGGGGAAGGGGGAATTCTTTAACTAACCTGCCTATTAGTGACTTTTTGTTGCTGAATTTCATTGGCTAAACCTTCAATTGAAGGTTGGTATTTTGTACACTTCAAGCCCAAGCAAACACTACTAACTTCATCTGTCAATCTGTTTCTTTCATTGGTTTTAATATTATGTAATGCTGAGAATAAGGTCTCACAAAAAGTACATAGAGGGAAAAACTGAGTAAAGTCATTGCTATATTTTTCAGGGTGCTAAAAGTGTCTAGTAATTGGTTCCAGGCACTCCAAATTTCCTGTTTGCAGTGGCACTCCTTTTGATTCTCCAAGGGGCACCTTTCCAGATTCGCAAGCTTTGACCTCAAATCGACAAACACCTGAGCCCAGATGCTGTCTTGAATTTCTGCAAGTTGTATCTCCAAATCATCAATTTGCATTCATTGGAAACCATTTAATTCCAAACTACTGTCGACTACAACATCAGGATACTTAATTTTTTTATGACCTGTTCTAGGCTTCTAAATTGATTAAATCTATCACTGAACTGGTCAAGTAATGAGTCCAAAACATGCTGGTACTATATATGCAAGGGTTCCATTTCATTTTGTACAGCTGCACTGGCCTTCTCAAAATACTTTGTTACTCGAAGAAAATACTAATAAGTTTTAGTTTCTACACCTTGCTTGAAAATTTAGAGTATCTACACCACACTACAGCAAATGTTCCATCCTCGGATACTGCACTTGGCCATGCAGTAGCTGAGGATGAAACATCCTTCTCGGCATGTGGCCCCATACTTCTCTGTATGCTACCACATACGGCTGCGTGTCATCAAAAATGGCTACACATGTCAGTGCTGACATGTGTGTCATAGGTTCGCCATCACAGCACTAGAGGCTCACCCCTATGACAGCAAACTGAAGTCCTGCCTTGGTCTGGCACCTACCTCCATCCCTTGCTCACCTGCTCCACCATCCCACTGCAGCCAATATCTGCCATGTTTCACATTCTGCCACCTGATGCCAATGCCTGCTATGTTCCATGCATGACTCTGGTGATCAGCACACATCATAACAACCAGTTGTTCAGTTGTTTCACTGTTTGGTTTATTTGCATATTAGAGTTTATATATATAAACTAGAGGCCCGGTGCACAAAATTGGTGCATGGGGGGCAGGGGTTGTCCCTTAGCCCAGCCTGCACCCTATCCAATCTGGGACCCCTCGAGGAATGTCTGACTGCTCATTTAGGCCCGATCTAAATGGGCAATCAGACATCTTTCTTGCAATCAAGAACTGCTGGCTCCAAACTGCTCACCTGCCTGCCTCCCTGACTGCCCCTAACTGCTTCTGCCTGCCAGCCTGATCACCCACTAACCACTACCCTGCCAGCCTAATTGATGTCTAACTGCTCCCCTACCATCCTGTTTGCCCCAAAATTCCCTCTTCTGCTGGCCTGATCTCTCCCAACTACCCTTCCTTGCAGGCCTGGGCCCTCCCAACTACCCTCCCCTGTTGGCCTGATCGCCCACAACTGCCCTCTGTTGCAGGGCCTGGAACCTCCAACAGCTCTCCCCTGCTGGCCAACTTGTGGTGGCCATCTTGTGTCCACATTGGGGCAGGATCTTTGAACACATGGAGGCAGCCCTCTTGTGTGTTGGAGTGATGGTCAATCTGCAAATTATTCTTTTATTAGATAGCATAGAGTTCTGGTGCTTGGGTGAGAACTGGCTGGTTTGCCCTGAAGAGTGTCCCAGATCAGAGTGGGGGTTCGCTTGGGGTGAGGGGCGGCCTGGGAAAGGGGCCTGTGGAGGTTTGCAGGACAGTCACGCCCCCCCCCCCCTCCAGCGACCCAAGCAGAGGCCCTGGTATCTGGGATTAATCTATATCTACAATTGAAACTTTGTAGCCTGGAGTGGAGCCAAGCCTTCTGCTCACTTCGTGGTTGCAGGCATTTCTCTTTGAAACTTTGTAGCCTAGTGTGGAGGCCTAGGCTGGCAACGGCAGGTGGAAAGCTTGGCTTCCTCTATTGCCAGGGAGACCCAAGCCTCTGTTCTCTCCAGCTCAATGGCTGCCACCATTTCTGTATCTTTTATAATTGAAACTTTGTAACATTGAGTGGAGGCCTAGGCAGGCAATGGCAGGTGGAAAGCTTGGCTTCCTCTGTTGCTGGGGAAAGCCAAGCCTTCTGCTCACTTCGTGGTTGCAGGCATTTCTCTTTGAAACTTTGTAGCCTAGAGTGGAGGCCTCAGCCAGCAATGGCAGGCTGAAAGCTTGGCTTCCTCCATTGCCAGGGAAACCCAAGCCTCTGTTCTCTCCAGCTCAATGGCTGCCACCATTTCTGTATCTTTTATAATTGAAACTTTGTAACATTGAGTGGAGGCCTAGGCAGGCAATGGCAGGTGGAAAGCTTGGCTTCTTCTGTTGGCGGGGAAACCCAAGCCTTCCTCCTGCTCTCAGTGGTGGCAGCCATCTTAGTTGGGGTTTATTTGCATAATCTGCTCCTGATTGGCTGGTGGGCTTGGCTGTGGGTGTGGCTTGTGGGTGTGACGAAAGTATGGTCAAATTTGCATATTACTCTTTTATTAGATAGGATAGTTTCCTAGGCACAAGTTTTTATATATTTGTGTTTTTTTTGTGTTTTTTTAATCTTTATTGTTCAGTTTATTAATTACATTTTCCCCCAATAGCTCCCCTCCACCCAGTACCCATCACACTCTCCGCCCTTACCTCCACCCCCCACCATCTTCTCCCATAGTTGCATGATTTTTGTCCAGTCTCTTGCTGTACTTCCCGCACCCTTTTTCTCACCAAGAGTTATTAGTCCATTCTTTCTCTATGTCCATAATTCTGTTCTATTCCGCATTTTATCCTGTTCATCAGGTTGTTAATTCACTTGATTTTTAGATTCATTTGTTGATAGATGTGTATTTGTTGTTCACAATGTATATTTTTACCTATTTCTTCTTCCTTTTCTTAAACAATACCTTTCAGCATTTCATATAGTATTGGTTTGGCGGTGATGAACTCCTTTAGCTTTTTCTTATCTGCGAAGCACTTTATCTGATCTTCAATTCTGAATGACAGCTTTGCTGGATAGAGCAATCTTGGTTGTAGATTCTTGCTATTCATCACTTTGAATATTTCTTGCCACTCCCATCTGGCCTGCATCGTTTCTGCTGAGAAATCCGCTGACAATCGTATGGGTGGTCTCTTATAGGTAACTAACTGTTTTTCTCTTGCTGCTTCTAATATTCTCTCTTTATCTTTTGTTCTTGGCATTTTAATTAGGATGTGCCTTGGTGTGGTCCTCTTTAGATTCCTATATTTTGGGGTTCTGTGCACTTCTTGGGTTTTCAAGTCAATTTCTTTCACCAGGTGGGAGAAGTTTTCAGTCCCTATTTCTTCTAGTAGGTTTTCCTTATCTTGCTCTCTCTCTTTTTCTGGCACCCCTATAATTCTGATGTTGGTATGCTTGAGATTGTCCCAGAGGCCCTTTATACTATCTTCAATTTTTTGGACTCTTTTGGCTTCTTGCTTTTCCAGCTGAGAGGATTTTGCTTTTTTGTATTTCAAATCTTTGACTTTGTTTTTGCTTTTGTCTGGACTGCTTTTAGGTCTTTGTATAATATTTTTTGTTTCAGTCAGTGTATGCTTAATTTCTAGTTGATCTTTTTTCATATCCTTGTAGGTGTTGTTCATTTCTTTGTAGGTGTTATTTATTTCGTCGTAGTTCTCACAAAGGTGAAAGTTGTGAATTGGAATAAGAAAAAAACATGAAATGCATTAGTTAAGATCACCTGTATGTCTGTTGCCATTGTCTACACTTTTCTCTTAAAAATAATTTGTGGTTCTTAAAAATAATTTGTGGTTTCTTACCTTGTCTGTCTCTTTGTAGTTCTATAGCCTAGTGGGAGAGACCATACACATTAGAAGAAAAAAATGAATTTCACATATATTGTTTTAAACAAATATTTAAAACTTTCTTTCCTATGCTATATTGCTATATAGCAATAGATTTGACTACATACCTTATCTGACCTTCACTTAAAAAGATATTTTTTCAGATTTAGAATTTGGCAACTATTTTCTTCTATAATTTCAAAGATCATTTCATCATCTTCTGGATTCCATTGTATCTTTCTTACACCTTCAGTTGTAATTGGTGCTATTCTGAATGTGATATATCTCCCTCTTTATTGTCCCTGCCTCTCATCTCTGCCTATTTTTACGATTTCTCTTTTGTTTTTAGTTTTCAGCATATTGACTATGATGTTTTTAGCTTGATGTAACTCTGATGAATCTAAAAGTCCTTCCCCGCCTTTGGATTTACCCTGTTTCAATTTTGTAGAGTTTTTTAAATTTGTGGATTAATGTTTTGACCATTTTGGAAAAATTGTTGACCAATACCTCTTCAAACATGGCTTCTGGTCCTTTATCTCTATCTCCTCTATAAACCACAAATATGTTAGACCTTTACACTGTCATGTACTTCCTATGCTCTTATATTTCTTTTCCAGAGTTGTTTCTCTCTTTGCTTCCTTCTTTCTACTAACTGGTTTTCCAATTCACTAATTCTCTGTACTGGTTTTGTTTATTTTATCATTGAGCACATCATTGAATTCTTAATTTTGATAATTACATTTTTAATTTCTAGATTTTTCATAAATTTAAAAATATAAGTTCCCCATCTTTGTTATCTATTCTCTTGATTAACCACTTATTTAAAAATTCTAGCTGATAACAAGACCTAGATCACCTGTATGTCTGTTGCCATTGTCTATACTTTTCTCCTAGTTTTCATCCATTTGATTCTATTTATCAGCATACCTATAATTTATGATTGAATATTGCATATAAAAATTACAGATTTTATGAATGATGCTGTCTTTTCTCACAGAAAATTTACTTTCCTTTTAACAGACATTTAGATCCAAAGGGCAGATCACTTTGATCCAACAGGTATGGAGATGTTTTAATTCTTTATGTGGGCTAGTATAGTTTTAGTTTTCTTTTATTACCAGCACATTAATCTTCAGGTTTTTTTTCTGTTGTTCCTGGTATCATGAGTTTTCTGAAAGCTTTGCAGTTTTGTAGACTCTTAGCCAACATTCTCTTATTGGCTTCTTGGTTTCTCCTTGCACATAGTCTAGGAACTGACAGGCACCTCATGGTGAAAAGCAATGCAGAATGTTGTGCTTACTGATCTGTGATTTCTGTGTCTCCAAAGTCTTGCATTCTTCAGTACTGCTGCCTTGGTAGTCCTGATCTCCAGTTCCATCTCTTCTGTTCTTTGACACCCGGTGAAAGCCGCTTTATGCTTGTGCTGGTGTTGTTTAGGATATAGCTTTAAGCAGAAAGCAAAGAGGAATACAGAGTTCACTTGGTGTTTTTCTGAGATCTTTCCCCCTCAAGTCTCTGTTGACTTGGTTACTGTCTATAACTGTCTATAGTCTTTCAACTTCTCTTGTAATTTCTTCAGGTTTTATGATTGTTCCTAGTAGGATGGTTGCATTGAAACTTTAGAGCCAGAAATAAAACTTCTATATTAATAATTTTGAATTAATAGCTCTATTTTTTCTTTTTTATCTAATTTAACCCATTTAGATAATGAAATACATGTATTTAGGCCATAGTACTAAAATTAAAATGAGAAAACTTTGGCTTCATTCTTGATTCAACTAGAAAATGTTTTGTTATCATGAGTATTCTGATCTTAATTACCCAATCTGTAAAATGGGGATACTATCTAATTTTTATAATTGTTAGGACTATTGAATCTAAAGGAAACACAGACATTTTTTCCCCTGAAAACAAAACAATATTCTTTGTCTTCTTCTTCCTCAGTCTCTTTAAGTTAGTTCCATGTGGACATTGAGTAGTGAATTCTTAATTTAAAACCTTTTTATAACAACCACATCAGCAATCATACTTGCATTGTATTGGGCCCGTGTTTCCCATCTATCCACACATCAAAGAAAACCCAAAAGAGGAACAAGCAGATGTCAGCTCAATGTGAAACTGTAATCAGATTGCAACTTGTATTGAATTTGCATTATTCTTCAGCCTTGGTTTGCACAGCATTTGTTTTCTAAGAGGAAAAAGAAATGCATTTGTTCACAGAAGTGACTCTTACCTAGATCATATGTGTCCATCAGATGCCACAAAGAGCTATGAGAATAGGTATGTGCTGCTAATTTGAGCACTGCAAATACATTATTAAGTAGGTGAGCAGTTTCTATAAATATATATAATCTTGGTCATTTTACTAAGCCAGAATTGATTCAGCTTTTTTCTAGGTTAATCTAATGTAAAAATAACACTTTCATCTCTTATTAATAGGTTAATTATTATCTAATGTTTGCTGTGGGTTCAGGGCTCCAGAATAATTTACACTTTGATGATAGGGTGATTTGAGTTGTGCTGACTCATTCAGGAAGGGGCTGTGCACAGAGTTTTGGTCATTCCCTGGTCTCAGCTGAAATAGGGCTCATGCAATCCTCAGTCCTGCTTATATCATTCTGGAGGAGCTACAGAAAATCTTGTATTGGATCTGGCAACAGTCATTGTGTGGTAGCAGCTGGGGAAGGAATAAATCACCTGGAAAACATTTTTTCTCCTTCTAGTTCCACTAAGAGATTAGGTCCCCCATTATTAATCCAAGTAATGAACTAGAAGGAAAGTCAAAATGTCCTGGAGATTAACCACAGGGTTTATATATTTTTTAGTCCTCCAAGTTCCATGGTCCTTCATCCATTTTAAAATATTCCCATGTTTAGGGGCTCCGCATCCTTCTCATTTTGACAAGGTCTCGTGGATCTTTTTTGCATTTTAAGAGACAGAGTACCTAAGTAAGTCTCTGTCATTCTGTTTTGAAATTCCACAGATAAGAAATAGGAAGCAGCATCTGCAGAGACCTTGCCTGGACTTGGTAAAAATGGATACTATATAGTATGATACATCTATGGATCAAGTTACCTTGACATTCACTCAGCAGTAGTGTCTGTAATGTTCTATATTAGGTCTCCATCACTATGTTGTCAGGAGCTCCTCTTTGGTGTCCCCTGCTAGTAGTTATGCATGACTCCCTATACTTAAGTCAGTCTTTAAACACATATTTATTAAACACCAACCTATGAGCCAGTGATAATTCTACACCTTGGGGATTCACAAGCATGTGTAATAGATTTGTCTTCTTTCGGCATCATGTTTCTGCTTGCTGATACCCATGCCATTCATGGATTTTGTCCACTGCCTTATTTGTGCTTTCCAACTATCTGTGTCCTTGTTTATATGTAGCATGAATACTCCAGCCCAAAGAACATGGCAGTTCCTGCCAATCAATCATTTGTATTAAGAACTCATGTTTCAGGCTGCCTTCTGAACCACCTTTGGGCAAGACACCCAACTTTGGTCTTGTCTGACCAGGTTAGTAATCCCCAAATGTAATTGTGGTGACCTATGCATAAAAAGACTCTAACCAGGAGACAATGAGTGTGCGAAGTTGCAGGTGCTCTTTAGAAAGGGTCCATTTACACCATACATAGCTAGTCTAGTATGATTAGACCTGCCTACCCAGGCAATACAGAGCCAAGCATGTATTGCTAGTTAGAACGTTCCACCTATTTCCCCAAACCTTTCAAGTAAATTAAAAAAAATTGTCCTACTCTGGTTAAGGTCCCTTGTGAACACTGTAAGGGTTTAAAGGGCTAATGAGGCTTATGGGAGTGTGCTGCTAACTCTGGTATCCTTATCAGCAGGCAAGGGCATAGTTCTAAGGAAGAGAAGACTGAAAGCTGGCCAGACCTAAAGCATTGTGTAGTTAGCCTTGCCGAGGGACCCTTAGTGAACATAGTCGGGTGACACAGAAAAGGTAGAGTGTGAGATGGGCAAAGTGGCGCACAGTGTGACTAGAACACACTGTGCATGTTTAGTGGATTTCTTTAGAGCAGGTTACAAAACTCTGGCACTGTTGACATTTTGGGCTGTGTAATTTTTTGTTGTGGGGACAGACTGTCCTGGGCACTGTAAGATGTTTTAGGAACATCCCTGGTCTCTCCACACTATATGCCAGATGCACCCTCACACTTCTGTTCCCAAGTTGTGAAGACAGAAATGTGTTCATACATCATTCAATGTCTCTGGGGGTGCAGTCACTCAGTTGAAAAATCACTGGTTTAGAGGCAACTAATTGTGGATGAGAAGCAGGAATCCTATACATTTAAATTGCATATTAATGAAATTCAACCCAACACTTGCAAATTTATTACCAACTCACCAACAAAGAACAAATAAGAATAACAACCAAAAAGAAGGATCAAAATGCCTCCATCCAGGTTCAAAATTTTTATTACCTCCCTGGGTTAAGTTTGCCATGATTCTCATGGTAGGTAATTATATGAGCTTTGAATAAATATTGCCAATTTAGGTTAAATAGATTTGAACATCACCAATTAGTCATGCTTTTTAGAACAATATTCTACCTTTGATTCTCCATTCACAGTTTTATTTTAATTTCTTTGATCTCACTTAGCCAAATCTTGTGCATTTGTTAGTAAACTGTGTGTACCTGGTGAGTTATTGGTGGCATTTAAGACTGAGATCTAACATATTTGGAAATAAGGTGGCTCTTAAGTTTTTGGTTAATATTATTTCAAGAAAATTTAAACAGATTTATACTGTTTATGGATCAAAGTGAGGCAAAATTAGGGAAGAAAGTCTGCCATAAGAAATCCACACAGTTTAAGGAAGCTTAAACTTAGTATGCTGAAATGTTGTCACTACATGGGACCAGGGAAGATCTGAGTTGGAAGCAAACCAGGAAAAATAGGTTCTAAATTTCTGATGGAGATGGAGGTACAGACTATTTTCCTTGACTTCACTGACTGAATTTGCACAGCAAAATCACTCTTGTAATCCTGCAAGTGGACCCACCTAGACCCAAGCAACCTGAAAGAAGGCATGTGTCTTTCCTATTTTTTTCATCCTCAGTGCCTAGCACAGTGCCTGATACAGAGGAGTAACTCAGTAGGTACTGAACTGAATGAAGAGGCTTTAGAACAGGTCCCAGCAGAAGCAGGATGACTCCATTCATTGTTGGTGAGTTGGTAATAAATTTGCAAGTTTTGGGTTGAATTTTATTAATATGCAATTTAAAGGTATAGTAATCTTGCTTCTCACCCACAAATTACCTGTCTCTAAACCAGTGATTTTCAACAGAAAGATGGCCTGTGTCCGCCCTCTCCTCTACCCAGCTGCTAAGACTTTTATTACTCAACTCTGCTGATTTGGGTAAAGCTATTATTTTTACATTAGATGTAATTATTGATATCAGTTCCAGCCTTTGACCTCAATAAAATGTGAGAGGAGAGAAGAGGTAACAAGGAGTGTATGGGGCTGGAGCAGCAGGAGAGAAGGCCAGGAATAGGTTGAGGGGAGGGAAACACGAAAAGCAGGAGGCAAAGGCTGAAGGTAGAACATGATGCATGTTCCAGTTTGTATCTTGCAGCTGTTGGCCAGCAATACCCTGGAGGAGGTGTTTGAGAGTTGGTCTTGCCACAAAGTACATGCTTTATATTATATTATATTATATTATATTATATTATATTATATTATAATATATTATATATTACCTATATTCTCTGCTGGGGCAAACAGAGCTTCTTGTAGGGTCTTTGGTAAGTAATTCTGAGCCTCTATTTTATGCACCCCAAGGCATTTTGCAGTGCTTTGATTTAGATATTTTGCAGATTGCTTTCAGATGATGTGGAGTGATGGCTGGTCTTTGATGGGTTTACTTTTCTGGCAGCAAGCTCCAAGATGTGACTGTTGTGGACAACATTTCTTTTGTTTGATCTGTGAACACTTAGATCTTGTTCTCCACTGTCACTGCTTCAAAGTCTTTAATCAAAGGCTATTTGGAAATAACACCAGCTAATTAGCAGTTAATGTTAGAGCAAGGCTGACTCTCTTGGTGTCTCAAACCTTACACCTAAAACACAAATATGCCACACTTGAGCTCTAATTGTCAAGGAAGAGGAAAGTATATGAAATGATTGGCTGGATAAAGCCCTCCCTGTTGACATAAGCACCAGGAGCACACAGCTTGTGCAATGTGGGCCTGCAGCTACAAATTGACCACTACCCAAGCATGCTGCAGTGATGCATTGATATCTCCAGCAAGCCCAGGAATAAAAGCACTGGGCTCAGTGGCATTGTCCCAGTGCTGTGTTCATGGACAGTGCCTGCTACAGTCAGACTGCACAGAGTTCCTTTTTCAAGCAGGACTTTTAAGGAAAAGATGAGATATGTTTAAATGCATGCTTCATTTTCTACACTTTTATATTTGTTTGTGGTTTTATAAAGGGCCCTTCTTTTATTCAGCCAACAATATTCTTAGCACAAAATATGTACCAGATAGCACAGATATAAGGACCTGAATCCTGCCAAGGAAGGGCTTGCAGCCCAGAATTGAAAAGAAATAGGAGATAATTACAAAATAGCATTAAAATAATGCCGTGACGGGCAACTATTTAAATTTGACATTTAACTGAGAGAAAGGGGATAGGAGGTGGAATCAAAGACTTTGCACCAAAGATTTGAAGCAAAGGAGGTGTGTAGCTATTGACAAATCTGTGTGGCTCATATCAAAACTCTAGGGTGATATTAGCTTCAGCCATAGTCATGTGCCTTGGGGCAGCAGTCGGATGCCTCTCTCCCACTCCCCAGGGTGGCTAATAATGCAATTTGTATAGTTCTTTCAATGAATCTTTTCCTCTTATCATTTGTATTGATGATGAGGTTATCCAATATTGCTGTTTACTAGTTTCAAGATCTGGTTAACTATCTGTATTTGTGTGATATAAACCAATTGAACTGAAGTTTTATAGTTCATTTATATCGTAATTTAGACATACGTTGAATTGAATCACCCCAAACTAGCAGCCAATGAAAGAATTTGGC
This sequence comes from Antrozous pallidus, assembly GCA_027563665.1. NCBI lineage: Eukaryota > Metazoa > Chordata > Mammalia > Chiroptera > Vespertilionidae > Antrozous > Antrozous pallidus. The sequence continues at coordinate 111,713,217 of CM050508.1, read as the reverse complement.
AAATAAGTCAATAAAGAAAATTATAGGGATTCACTTAAAACTTTCAAAGAAAACCAATTGTTTAAATCCTATGTAAGCTTGACAAGTATTCACTTTTTTAAAAGAATAAGAATTTTAATTCATGTATTTTCTTAAAGAGCTAGACATAAGTATCAAAGTCTAATTCTATTATTTGAATTAAAAAAAACATTCAAGTTGAACTTTAAAAAATCTGTAAGATTTTTGTGACCAAATCTTAGTGTAAATTAGGGTCATTTTAACCTTTACTTGAGTTATTCATATTAACAAATGGTCCGAATAAAGGTCTTAAGTTGATTGATATAAGAGAATTGTTATTAAACTTTCTTAGGACATAAACCTATGGGCAGACAGATTTACATCATAGCTGGAAGGAAAGTTAGTTGCCCTATCAACCAGTGAAAGTCAAACTTGACCAAAAGACCACACGTGGAGTGGCAGGGGCTGAGAGGGAGCCTGCCCCTGTTCTGTTCTTGTCAGACCCCCAGCACTGGCTCCGTGCAGTTACTCTGCAGTGGCAGCCCTCCCTTCCCACTGCTGGGCCCCTGAGTGTTATTCTATTTTAATCCACTTGCAGTTAGTCATTTTCTCAGGTGGGGCTGGTTGCTGAAGCCTGCTGGTTGCAGAAGGTGGGACCTGAGATAACCATGCCTTCACCCATGTTGGCGAGTTTCTATCCCAGGCCCTGCATCCTGACACTGTCCATCTCACTAAGTGTTTCTTTGGGTCTCCCGGTACTGCTTGCCTTGCCCTCACTCCCGGCACCCAGCATGTGGACATGTTTCTCATCACCAGGCCCTTCTTCACATCAGGAGATGGCAGCATCACCCAGGGGTGATGGGTGGGAGCCAGCCACACTGTCCCTTCTGGGGCTGATCTCCTTATCTCTCGGTGTGTTTGTTCTCTCCTCTGTGAAATGGGATGATATAGTACTTACCACATGGAGTCATTTGATGATTAAGTGTGCGGACATGGTAAATAGTTGCTAATACTACTTATGATCTTTGTGTACAGATGGTGTGAATGGGTGTGTGTTTGTGTAGAGGGCAGATCATCAGTGAGTGGATTTATTATTGAACCTTTCTCTCATTTTCCTTATCTGCAAAGTAGGAATAAATATTCTGTTTTCCTCAGTGAATAAATCATCACGTGATTTTTCACAGTAAATCCTTAGAATGGTACCTGGCACATAAAATTCAATAAATGTTTGCCATTATTGTTGTGATTATGATTTATAAATTATTAATTCTATTAATTTTAGAATCCTAGTCTCCTATGTTCCTGAGGCTTTCTTGCTCCTATGTAGTTCATGGATGGGAATAGATTTCCAGAGTGAAGTATATGAGACTCAAACACAAAAAAAGTATTTTGTTGGAAGAATGAAATTTAATTCTGGAACAGAATGGAAGCTATAGGCTCTTGTCTGGATTCATTCAGAACTGTAAATTAAAAAAAAAATCTTATGGGATACTGTCTCAATTGCCTGTAGCTGTTATAACAATTTACCACAGATGTAGCGCTTTAAAACAACACAAACTTATTCTCTAACAGTTCTGGAGGCCAGAAGCCCCAAGTCCTCTCACTGGGTGAAGTTAGGGCGCCAGCAGAGCAGATTCCTCTGGAGCTTTGACAGGGAAATCCGCCTGCATTCCTTGGCTCACAGCATAATCTTCCCGTCACAGGCTCCTTAACTCCATCATATCTGCAAAGTCCCTTGTGTCAGATGAGGAAACTTTCACAAGTTTTAGGAATTAGAAAGCAGACATATTGGGGGGAGCTTTTATTTAGCTTACCATAGATACAGAGAATATAACTTAAAAATGTTTCTTCCCCTAAAATTAGAGTTACCATTTCCTAACACGAATTTATCAAAGACAGGGTGTCAGGAGAAACCGTTCTTTTCCAGGGTCTAGTTTTGATGGGCAGAGGAAGGGCAGCTTGGAGTGGCCTTCTGGATCACATGGGTTGAGAATAGACACATTTTATGGTAAGTATAAAATGAGACACACTTCTTTGCATTTGAAGGTATGGTTGGGCTCCCTGGCCTCTCCAGGCTGTGAGATCTAAGACCTGGCTCCTCTCCTTCAGAGATGTCAGCCAATAATGGAGATGGACTGTGAGGCAAATAGTCTCTTCAGCTGGCTGACCAAAGCCTTCCCTCCCTCGATGTTCATGCCTCATAACAAGAGGGATGATCTAGCTTCCTCCCCTTGAACTGCGTCTAGCCTTAGCAACTTGCTTGGCTAGTGGAAATTGGTGATACATTCTGAGGATTCAAGGCTACATCATATGTCTAGCTAGGTCCTTTAGAATGCTTGCCCTGGGGAGTGCTCTCTGGGAACCCAGTGCCTGCTGGTATAGGCTGTTTTATTAGAAGCCCTAGCTAAGCTGCTAGCCAATCCAGCATCAACTCCCAGCTGTGTGAATGAGCCATCTTGGACATCTAGCTCAGCTGAGACGTTGGGTTACTGCCGCATTTGCTGACATTTGACTGCATCTGTCTGTGACACCTAAATGAGAAATACCTAGCTGTGGCCAGTTCACCCAGGGAAGAACAAGAGAGGATGAAGCAGGGAGCCAGAACAGATAGGAATGGGGTGGACAGGTGTTTATATTCAGATATTTTTCTGTGTGTTTACAGAATGCACAACAACTCTACCACTTTGGTGGTTCCATTTCTAGACATGACACAGTAGGGAGCAGGGATAGGCCTAGCCCAGTGGTCTGAGACAATCTTAGAAACCTCCCAGGCATCTGAAACCACAAGGTCAGGCTCTGGAAGGGCTGACTTGGCCTCTTAATGACCTCATCATGTCTGCTCTCCTGATTCACTGGGATTTACCCAGCCTCTGTCATGAAGAAGCAGAGCCTTTGGCAATGTCAGGCAACACCTGACTCAGAGGAAAGATTATTTGTGATCTATGGTCAGAGCATCTGAGTAGGGAATTGGTTCAATAAGGTTCAGAGGCTTTAAAAAATGATTGGCTGACAATATAATCACATGTGATGTCAAAAAGAAAGAAGGAGCAGCATCTAGAAAAATTAGTGTTGATACTGGAGCTGCTGGATGGCTCAGATTTTAAAGGGAAGATAAAAGGAAAGGCCAATAACCAAGGTTACAATGCAGTCAGGAGGAGTGGGTGTGTGGAAGTGGTATGGGAGATCAAAAACAGAGACAAAGCTCTGGCTTATAACAATGCTTAGGACACAAGAGGTCTTGAAGAAGCCATGTTTGGAGGAAAAGCCACATGGGATGTGTGGACTCTGGGCTGAGGTGAAGTGTGAACATGGAACTATCCAATCCTAAGTTTACATCTACATTTTCCTTGGAGGAGAAACTTTGATACAGCATAGATGGACCTGGAAACTAGTATGCTAAGTGAAATAAGCCACTTAGAGAAATACAAATATCAAATGATCTCACTTATCTGTGGAATCTAATGAACAAAATAAATGAGGAACACAATAGATCCATTCAGAACTAAGAACTAAAATAAGGATGCATGCAACAGACTGACAGATCTCAGAGGGAAGAGGGTATGAGGAGATGGGAAGAGATAAACCAGGAGCTTATATGCATATACGCATAACCCATGGACACAGACAGTAGTATGGGAAAGGCCTGGAGTGGGTTGAGGGTTGGGTGGAAGGAAGCATAAAAGGATAAAATGGGAGACCTATGAACTACTGACAATAACAACAATAGAAAAGCACCCCCCCAAAAAAACCCCACCCCTAAGAGGGCTTGAAAGCACCAAATAAATGAACGTGAGGTTGCTTAATTACATCAAATGAGCTTTAGTTTTAGCATGGGACTTGATAATGTCTTCTGATATCCTGGCTGAATTATAGCACATTGGGATGGATTTATGACTGATGCAATAACTGTCGGCATGGGAATTTCAATTGACAAGCTGCAGTGTTGGACTTGGAGGCACAGTGAAAGATGCAGGGAGTCTGTGTGGATCCTTGTGGGGTCTCCTACACTCCCCTGTTCCATATGCAGTAATCAGGTCTTCACTGTACCTGGACTGCCTGAAATGAATCCATCTCTTTTTCTCACATTGGTCACCTGTTGTCATGGGGCTGTAGGAAAAGGTGACTAATGACTTTGTGCTTCTCAGATGGTTGTTGTCTAATCTTCCCTATTTTAGTTACTATTAGTTCCCAATTCTAAAAGAGCCTGTTTGAAATTTCCTGAGGCTCTGGTGATATTCTAATGTAATCTGGATTGATTTCAGCCTTTTCCCACTGCTGGCTGTGAAGTGAGCTTTCCTGGGTCTATTCCTTATAATCACTTCACACATGCTTTCCAGTTGCCAAATGTTACAGCTGTTTCTCTTCTACCATGTGTTGATGTGTTTTTAAAAAATCCTTGGCTAGTTTAGTAAGAGTTTTACAAGAAGGACACATTGCATTGATTCAAGCAACTTTCTTTGCCTGGGCTCAGTGCTTACTATTTCTACCAGTCAGGGTGATACAGCTAGGCTGGAAGACCCTGCTCAATTGTTCCTGTGGAAGCTTGAGAATCCCAGTGATGGTCCTGGGGGTCTTCGGGAGAAAATGAAAGTCTGCAAAGTATATCACTAACTGGAAGTTTCTCTGGATGTTTTATGTCCATTTATCAGTTTGATTTCAGTGGCAAAGATCCCAATAACTAAAACCTTTCAAAGTAACCCCAAGCTCTGGGGCCCATACTATGAAAGGGAATGTGATTGTGGACATTCAGCCACATCTCCCACTTAAAGCTTACCCTCTGAGACAGTTTGTTGTGTTAACTTTAAGTAATTCCCCTGTCTTTTTTCTGTTGCCTCCCCCAGCCTTACCTATTAGTAGACACTATAAATATCACTTAGGGTTATTAAGTAATAGACTGAAAACATCTAAGTGGTATAATGATACCCTTTGCATGCATAATATTTGTACAGAGTATTCATGGAATTTCAGGGGAGGAAACTAATTAATCTGTTAAGTGTAAGCGTTTAATTCCCACAATATGTGGTTTAATTGATTCCATTAATGCTTGAGATGAAAACCTTAGCCCCTACCTCTTTATATGCTTACCATGAAAAGTATCTACACTAATAAAAAGAAATATGTAAATTGACCATACCTCCTTAGCACCCACCAGCCAATCAGGAGGGAACATGCACATTATGAGGACAAAGAAGGCAGTGGCCCCGCCCCCACCACTTCAGGCACAGAGAGGCAGGGCAGGGCAGGACACTTGCTATGAGAGAGAGGGTGGGGGGTAGGGGGAGCAGAGGGAGCTACAGGAGCAGTGCTTCAACTGGAATGAAGCAAAGATTCCAGATGGAGCAAAGCCTGCAGACACCAGCCAGAGTCAGCAAAACCTGCAAAGACTCTGGCTGGAGTGAAGAGCAAAAGGCAGTGGCCAGAGCAAAGGCCTGGGTCCCAGGTGCTAGAGGAAAACTGGTGCTGGCAGCCAAGTGAAGGAAAGCCTAATGCATGAATCTTTGTGCAACGGGGCCTCTAGTGTATAACATAAAAGGGAAGCTGACCTAGCCATCACTAAAGCAAATTCTAACATAATTATTTAAGATGTGGCAGCTGTCAGTCAAGAATTCGATAAAAAAAAGATCAGAAAGAGTTTGTAAAATCATATGAATGGCCCATCAGAATATTCTCATTTGCATTGAACTGGCTTAATGGAAGGCGTGCTCACTGGCCACTGGCCTGAGAAAGGAATGTCAGTACTGGGTCAGATGACTTTCTTTTGTTAGGGTCAGAAACCCTCCAAGTCCTGTGCTAGTGGTCTTGTGACTTTATTAGAGCTATTTGAGAATTTGAGATGTGGGTCTGCCTCTTCTTTCTCTGGGGCCAGATTGTGGAGTCTCTGAATGAGGCCGCTATGGCTCACTCAGCAGTAATGACCTTGTTGGAACTTACTAGGTATCAGTTGAATGTCCAATGACTACTGACCATAGATTTTTTTCTGGTTTAATCATTTTATTCATATTCAATAGGACTATTTCTATTTCTGTAGTCACTGTTCTCATTCAACTAAGCATTAATTTGTATCTCATAAAGATACTTATAAATTATCTTTGATAAGTGAATGACAACTGTATTAACAAAGCAGCCTTTCAACTTGTCTCCCTTGTTCAGTTTATTCCAATTAACATCTATTTTATATCTCACTCCCAGGAATAAATAACCCTTTGTTGAATTTTCATCAATACTTAATTCCCTGTTTGTGAAACTAGAGATTTTTATTAACAGAATCAAAATTATTGTGTCTGAGATTAAATTTGTTTCCACTGGTTTCCTTAGGTGTTCATTTCTTCCTATCCAGTTAATCTCTTATTACTTCACTACAGCTATATTTTTCAAAAAGTGCATTATAAGTTTTTGATGTCTACTAAAAATTTTAATTTTTGTTGTTTTAATCTCAAAAGCATAAGTTTCAGAATTTCTCAAGTAAATATACTAGCCTATTGGCAAAAAATAGGAGATATCTGTGATTTCAGAAAATGCCACTTTATTGGATCTAAGTTAGAGCTGTCTTGGCCAAGAATGGAAGAAGATGTGGAGGTGAAGTGTTAGTTATAACTTATTGAGCTTTTCTCTTTTACAGTTGCTTTTTCTCCCTATTTTCGTTGTTGTTAATTCTCGTCTGAGGATATTTTTTCTGATTGGTTTTCAGAAGAGTGGAAGGAAGGGAGCAAGGGAAGAGAAAGAAAAACTGAGGAGACAGAAGGAAGCTAGGTAGTCAGGAAATAGGACCGTAGGAGGAGTGGAGAGGAAGTAAAACTGGGGAACTCAGCTGGGCATAGAAAGAAGGGCATGCGTGAATGACAAACTTTAAAATACATGGATTGTTGCTAAGACAAGCAACTTGCAGATAATCAATTACAAGGCAATAAGACATATAAACCAATTCCAAGAATGGTGCTAAGACAAAATCCTTTGAAAAGACCAATCAGGAGCTAGCAAGGCTGTGTGCACCCCCCTTAGATTAAAAATTGAGCACTTCCTCTTGCCCTTGCTCTCTCCTTGGCATTCTAGATTCTTGGGTTGATGGCAGGAGACATACTTCAACCCAAGAATGGTCATGTGGGACTCTACACATGAAGCCATTGACTTTAACACCTGACTGTAACGTGGAAAACAGCTCTGGACTCTGGCCTACTCCTGGAATCGTAGCTGCACCATCTCCAGGACTGGCTTCTCTCAATAAACTTTCGTTCTGCTAACCAATTTTGTCCATGACTTTTTCATTCTTCGATTTCAAGAGACAACAAACTTGTACTCAAACAACCTACATTTTGGTTTCAAAACATCAGTGTGAGAGAGACACATTGACTGGTAGCCTCCTGCACATACCAAAACTGGGGGTAGGGATTTAACCTGAAACCCAGTTATGTGCCCTTGGCCAGGAATCAAATGTGTGATCCTTCTATGCACAGGCCAACGCCCTAACTGCTTAGTCATATCAGCTTCCGTTGGGGCTATTGCTTTCGCACACTGGCACTGACATGTTGATTTCTTCTTTGCAATTGGCTGCTTTCATCTGATTGAGTTCCTGTCAACTAATGCCACCTACAGCTGCATTTATAAAATAATATGATACATTTTTTATCTTTATTGTTCAGTTTATTAATTACATTGTTCCCTTTTTTTCACCCTATAGTTCCCCTCCACCTGGTACCCATCCCACCCTCCGCCCTCACCCCCCTCCACTGTCCTCTACCATAGTTGCATGATTTTTGTCCAGACTCTTGCTGCACTTCCCACACCCCCTTTCTCCCCAAGAGTTGTCAGTCCATTCCCTCTCTATGTCCGTGATTCTGTTACATTCACCAGTTTATCCTGTTCATCAGGTTGTTAATTCACTTGATTTTTAGATTCATTTGTTGATAGATGTGTATTTGTTGTTCCTAATTTACACTTTTATCTTTTTCTTCTTCCTCTTCTTAAAGAATATCTTTCAGCATTTCATATAATATTGGTTTGGTGGTGATAAACTCCTTTAGCTTTTTCTTATCTGCGAAGCACTTTATCTGACCTTCAATTCTGCATGATAGCTTTGCTGAATAGAGTAATCTTGGTTGTAGATTCTTGCTGTTCATCACCTTGAATATTTCTTGCCACTCTAGTCTGGCCTGCATCGTTTCTGTTGAGAAATCCGCTGACAATCGTATGGGTGCTCCCTTATAGGTAACCATCTGTTTTTCACTTGCTGCTTTTAATATCCTCTCTTTGTCTTTTGCTCTTGGCATTTTAATTATGATGTGCCTTGGTGTGTTCCTCTTAGGGTTCCTATATATTGGGGTTCGGTGCGCTTCTTGGACTCCTAAGTCAATTTCTTTCACCAGGTGTGGGAAGTTTTCAGTCACTATTTCTTCAAATAGGTTTTCATTGTCTTGCTCTCTCTCTTTTTCTGACACCCCTATAATTCGGATGTTGGTATGCTTGAGGTTGTCCCAGAGGCCCCTTACACTATCTTCAATTTTTTGGATTCTTTTGGCTTCTTGCTTTTTCAGCTGAGTGGATTTTACCTCTTTGTATTTCACATCTTTAACTTGGTTCTTGGGGTGCTCCAGAGCACTTTTAGGTCTTTGTATAATATTTTTTATTTCAGTCAGTGTATGCTTAATTTCTGGTTGGTCCTTTTTCATATCCTTGAGGGTCTCCTTCATTTCCTTGTAGGACTCATTCATTTCCTTTGCAGTCTTGCTTATTTCCTTATAGTCCTCGATCTTTTGTTGGAGCCTCTTGAAAAACCCTATAACCGTAGTTTTGAATTCCATGTCCAGTCGTTTTTTTCCCTCCATTTCTTTCACATCTGATTTCTTTCCATGTCTCTGCATAGTGGCTGCTTCCCTGAGTTGGTCAATTAGCTTTGTGTGGTAGACGTCCTACTAGGGACAGTGGCTCAGCCTCCCCAGTTACCTGAGGTGGATATGGGTTGCACAGTCTTGTTGAAGTTAAGCTCAGGTTAATCGTTGTTAGCACTTGGAGGGGTTGACTTCCAGGCCAATTGTCTGTGAAGCTCAGCTGTGCTCAGGTTGGATGGGCGGAGTCTCCGGGCCAAGCAGACAGCGTCAGCTCCGCCCTATGCAGCCCCAGTGACCCTGTGCTGGGGGCAATGGCTGCCAGCACCTCTGAGAGAGCCGCTGCCGAGCTCCACCGGCTGCTGGGAAATTCAGACTGTTCCCAAATGACTCTGCAAAGCCAATGTCTCACCCAGGCTTGTAAAACAAAGCAGACTGACGGTTTTCAGAATGAGAGGGCAAGTGGCAGAGCGCTCTCTGCGCGGTCACGCAGCTGAGCTGTTCGCACAAGCTGCCCTCTCCACCAGCCGGCACACCCAGCAGCACCCGAGCTTCGGCGTGTCCTCCCACTGTCCAGCTTTCACCCCGTATAATAGTGGGTTCTCTGGACTTCGCCCAGAGCTGGAGAATCAGTCCAGTGGGACGTCTTTGTCTCCCTGTTCGAGAAAACTGGCCGGTTTTCAGCCGCCCGCCCACTCCGCTGGCATGGCTCCAAACCTCTCTCCACGCGAATCTTTCAACTCTGTCCACCGCTCCTCCAAGTCACAGTGTCTTATTTTCACTGTGATTTGTGGAATTTTCACTCGGCCAGCTTTCTGGTGATTCTGGAAGGTGTTTGTTCTTTCGTTAAGTTGTAGTATTAAAATTGCTGAGCATGACGGCAAGATAGGTGTTTTGCCTATGCTGCCATCTTGGTTCCCATACTATGATACATTTTAACCATTAGAAGGAAATACCATTTAGAGGGGCTCAGATCTTGAAATCTTTGTCTTATTTAACATTAGTATAGTCTCTGAAACTTTCTGATCTCAGTTTCATCACTTATAAATGAGCGGTTCATACTAGAGAGCTTTTAGGGTTTTTCAACTCTGATATTCTATGATTCTATTATCATTTTCTTTCTCTGGTCAATTTCTCACTCACTTTAAAAAAAAATATATATATATGTTTTTATTTTATAGAGGAAGGGAGAGGGAGAGAGTGATATAAGCAACAATGATGAGAGAATCATAGATTGACTGCCTCCTGCATACCCCACAATGGGGATGAAGCCTACAACCTGTGCATGTGCCCTGATCTGAATCGAATCATGGCCTCCTGGTTCATAGGTCAACACTCAACTGCTGAGCCACACCGGCCAGCTCACCTTTCCTTTTTGTTCAACTAGCTGACTTTATGAGGGACATTATCTTCCCTCACCTTTTCTTTGTGTTATTATTTCATCTACCCCTTCTGCTTCTTTCTTTACACCATGATTCACCTTCCCTCCTTATTTCTATAGGTTAATTAGCTATCTGCTTGAGAGATTTTTTTATTGTGTTGTCTTTGTTCTTTCCCTTCTCTTTCTAGGATCCAATTCCCAAATAGATTAAGAATCTTTTTCTTAATCCCAAAATGATATGCACATTTATAGTTGCATATAAATGAAGAAGTTGCACCATCCACTTTGATACCTTCTGAACATGTTATTCTTTATCCTTCATTTTGGAAAATTCACTTAACTTTATTAAATGTTGTACATACTTAAGAGCACACAATATGATTGTTTCCTATAAAAACTTAATGAAACCCCTGAGAAGGAAGGAAGTATTTGTCTTCTTGCCCCAAGCACTACTGAAACATTTAGTACTGATGGACTCTAAGAAGTACAGTATTCCTCTACCTGTTTTGCCAAAAAAATTAATTTTGCAAATTTTGGTTATACATAGCAAAATGTACTGCACTTACCTGAACACACTTAGAGACCTCAAAATAGGAATCTAGACCAGCAAAATAAATGTTATAAGAGGCCTAATTTCATATCAGGTTTTCCTTCATCTTTTGGTGAGTTACAGAGGCTCAGTTTTCTTTAAGTTGTTCTTTTTAGCCAAACAAGAAAAATAAGCACAGTTAAATGAATGTACCCTCAACTTTATTTATAACCATTCTTTTATTTCAATTCTTCTGCCCTAAATGCTAAGCATTTCCAGCTAGTAGACCTGATTACAGTTTTATTTTTTCTTTTCTTTGTTTATTCCTTTCTAATAATCAAAGGGCCTTTGATAATAAGGATCCTCAGGGGAAGAGAATAGTAGTAATCCTGGTGTTTGGAGAATAAAGATTTATGATCATCATTGTTTGGAACAACAGCAACATTACAACTATATATCGTTCAAATTAACTTTATCACCAGTGTTGGTGGTTATGTGTAATGAAGGTAAGTGTGTTTATGATAAAGATTCTAATGGAGTTTCCTTGGAATCTGTTAGCTTCTACATTATACTTATTCCCTCTTTCTTGCTACAAAAATCCAATAATTTTGAAAGAGGGGAATAAACTCAGATGCTTACTTTTTAAGCCTCCCTTATAACTAGGGATGACACTTTCATCCCAGTGACAGATGCCACACTTTAAGCCAATCTATACTTATAAAAGGCCTGTCACTGTGATGCCATAATGTGAAATAACCAAACAACCAGTTACTAGGAGGAGGTCCAGAGACCAGAACACTGCGGCCCCAGCAGGGATATGCACCCTGATCAGGAGTGTGGTTGGCCTGCAAACTGCTGGTGCCCCAAGCCCAGGCTGACTTGGCCTCCTAGCGGAATTAGCCCTTGGGGAATAGGCCATTGGTCAGCTTGTTGTCATTGACCTGACAGTCGGGAATCCCATTCATCCACACCCAGGACCCAGACAGCAGGACAGTGAGAGCCCTTTCCCTCTTGGAATTGACTGTTGGTCAGCTTGCTATCAATGGCCTGACAGCCAGGAATCCCATTCACCTGCATCCAGGACCCTGATAGATTGTTATTGTTTATTTATTAATAAATTTATATATTACTTTTATATACATTTTTCTAATTTTCTTTAATTTCTAAAACTTCTATTATAGAGAAAGGGAAAGTAGTGATATTAAAATATTTCTTCTAATTAATTCCCCTTCATTGTGCACAAATTCGTGCAGCCCACTAGTCTATAATAATAAAAGGGTAATATTCTAATTAGGCTGGACGTCATTCTGGACATCATTCCAGACAAAGCTAGGGCTGGAGGTAAGCTCGTGCCAGCAGCCGGGGGAAGGAAGGCCTACTCCTGCATGAACTTCATGCACCGAGCCTCTATTTAGACATAAGCACAAATCTGCTGTGGAGGTCGAATGCTTCTTCTTTCCTGATAAAAGGGGGCAGATGGTGGTCAGTGGTTCCTCCTCCTCCTCCTCCTACTCCTCCTCCTCCTCCTCCTCCTCCTCCTCCTCCTTCTTCTTCTTCTTCTTCTTCTTCTTCTTCTTCTTCTTCTTCTTCTTCTTCTTCTTCTTCTTCACTTAAATGCAAATATAGAAGTTGGAGTTGCAGCAACTATTTTGCAGCCTTAAGGAAAAGAGTAAAAGAAGTACAAAGAGATGTAAGCCATGGCATTATTAAGCTGCTGACTTTACTGAGCAACTGCTTACATTGAAAGTTTTTATTATGTCAAAAAACGAACCCTTATTATAGTTGGGTTTTCTATTCATTGCAGTTCAGTGCTTCCCTAATTGATAATCTCTCTAATATTTTATTACACATGAGTAGATGTCCACCCTCTGCTCTTCCTTCTGTTACAGACAAACACACACTTTATAAACAACTTTCTTGGAAGTCTGTATCTGTTAAGAGCCTACTCAATGCACATGGGTTAAAACCTGCTTAGTTGGAGGATTTGGTCAAGTCATCCTACTCAGAGCCTGGAGGAACTAGAGCTGCAACCAAGAGTGGGTGTGACAGTTATCTGAGGAGGGATTCTGTGCAGGGACAATCCAGTGTTTTCCTGTTCACGCAAGCCCTTCTTCTTCCTGCTCATGGCCTGCTAGTTTGGAGGTTATCATTTGGTTCACTCATTTAACCGTCATAGTTTGACATGGCTAGACTTGAAAATCATGTCTTTTTCCTTGTCTCAGACATGAATGAATCAACTTTGATCCTTTATCTGCCACTCCCTGCCTAATAAATTAGCAGAGTTTACATAACCCGAAGTCTGGTTGTTTATACTGGGCATCATTAAACACTATTATGCAGCTCCATTTTTTGGCATCAGCACACATTTTTCCAGGTGTAACTTTCCTTCTGTTAAGTAGTGTCTGAAGGCAGAAAATGTTGAAGATCCTTTATGTAGGACATTAAAAATGTGAGAAGGTGGTTAACTTTGCTTTTATAAATGCCTAAAATAGCTGACTGGGAGGGGGTACTCGTTAAGTGCCAGCCAAAGTGCTGAGCATGCCCCATTTAAATGTTATAGTATGCCTAGGAAGTAGGTACTATCATTTTTCCCACTGACAGATGAGGAAGAAGCAGTTGTGAAGAGTTGGAGAGATCCACGACTGTCTGAGTTCCTAGATTTTGAGAGGTTCCTAGCATCTAAAATCACCAATGCAGGGCTGAAAGAAATAGTGTGCTGGTCATAGACTTGGGCTTTAAAATCCTGTGTCATTGAATTTTCAACATGGTGGTCAAGAAGCAAAGGTTCATTAAACCTGCAGGGTTAATTTGTTCCAGTTGTCTCTGAATACTTAAAAATTTTTCTAGTCCTGGCCAGTGCTTTTAGTGATTAGAATGTGGGGTTTTGCACTGTACAGTCGTTGTTTCAATTCCCAGTAAAGGCACATACCTGAGTTGCAAGTTTGATCCTTGGTCTGGTCTGGGTGCATATGGGAGGCAACCAATCTCTCTCTCTCTCTCTCTCTCTCTCTCTCTCTCTCTCTCTCTCTCTCTCTCTCTCTCTCTCTCTCTTCCTTTTAGTTCTCTATAGAAATCAATGAATAAATTCTCCAGGTGAGAATTAACAACGACCACAAAAACTTTTCTAATATGGTCAGAGACAATATAATAAGGGTAATTTTTAATATTATATAATGAAACCTTTCCAGCATTGGAAGACTTTACAGCATAGATCCATGAACCTATATTTTTCAAAAGACCAATGTATGATGTTTTAAAATCAAGCAAGAGAGAGCAATGGCTTTTAAGGTAGCAGAGTATGAAGAGTTCTTTGACATGATTTCAAACTCCACATTAAAACTCATCTTTAAGAAACTACTACTTCTCAAGCTTTGATGTAACATCAAAAAAATCCATATTATCTGAAAAGGCATTGAAGAATTTTTTTTCATTCCCAATTAAGTATTTACATATGTGTGAATTTGGATTTTCTTCACATGCTTGAGCAAAAAAAGCTTGTTGCAGACTACTGAATGCAAAACTGACATCAGAATCCAGACAGGAAGAGATTTACAGTGTCAAACAAGGCTACTTTTCTCATTTGCATTTTTAATAGTTTTTCTTTTAAATATGTTTTATTGGTGTTTAGAAAGAGAGGAAGGGGGAGAAAGAGATAGAAACATTCATGAGAAACATTGATTGGCTGTCTCTTGCACACCCCCTACTGGGAATTGAGCCTGCAACCTGGACATGTCCCCTGACCGGGAATTGAGCCAGTGACCTCTTGGTGCATGGGCTGATGCTCAACCACTGAGCCACATCAGCTGGGCAAAACATAGTTTTTCTTAATGAACTTATTTTTATTTTAAATAAATTATTTATTTTAATAAATATTTTAAAACTCTGTCAATATATATATATATATATATATAATTTTTAAGCATATAAATGAGTCCTGAGTCCAAGTTTGAGAATAACTGTCCAAGGGAATTGGTAATGGACTCTAGGGAGTTTCCAGTTCTCTTCTTTCCTCTGGTAGTTGGGAATAGGAGCAGATAGACTATACAATACTATTTTCATTATGTTATCTGGGGTCCGGGGGTGGTGGTGATATTCTTCTGGGACCTAGCATTCCAGCTTTTATTTCCTCATGTGGTCCAAGTCCCCTCCACAGAATTGAGCTGAAACTGCCTCAGCCAAGAACACAAACACAAACCCTGAGCTTGATCCCTAAGCTGATGTGGTGGCCCATACACCATTATTGCTCTTAGCATTATTTATCTTATAGAACATCAGACCTACCAGTGGAGATGATAAAATGAGAATACTTATGCCCAGATTTTCTTGCTAGAGACTTGTGTTTGGAAAGTCTAGGACTTCTTAGTGTCTGTTGCTTCATCAATGAAATGGGGATAAGAGAGCCAGCTGTGGGTGTCTTCTCTACTCTGCGTTAGTGAGGTCACACTGGTAGTCCTAATAGGTGTATTTACACCACAGAAATTAGCAAATGCTCTGCATCAGATATTTCATGTTTTCATAGAACTGGTTATTGAATATTTACTACTGCTTAACTCTTTACCTTAGAGAAATTGAAATAAAGCAATTCAAAAAGTGTCTGGGAGTGAGTGCCTTAGAGAAGCTTGTTAACTATGTTGCCTAAAATTCCAAAGTTTGAGAGCAATCATTGTGTTCATAAAAAAGGATCATTCATCTTTGCCAAAACCACATAATTCTTTAATTTATGAAACTCACAACAGTCAGGCATCGTCATCAGCCTTTTCCACAGCCCAGACCTCTGGGATTAGAGATGTCACCTGTAGGTAGCCCTGCTGCATACAGACCCCAGTTGCTTTCTCATGGAGAGTGGGGACCACCAGCTACACACAGGCCATGGTGTACAATCTTGAGGCCCCTCAATGTCCCTTGTCATAATCATGTCACTGTTTCAAATTCTAACATGGCTCCCGCTTCCCTGTACTGAACCCATAGAATCAAAGTGGTTCCTCTTCTTTCTTTTACAGCCACAGGGGTGGGTTTGACTAATGAAGGAGTCCTTTTTGGGTGAATGGGTGGGAGATGTTTGGAGAGGGGAAGTGTTTTCTAGAGGGAGGAGAACACTTCATAGGAAAGAGATCCAGAGCCACTTAATGTGAACCAACTTTGTTTTGCCACTGGGTTGATATACTCATGAAAAAACCCAGGAAAGAACCCAGGAATTCACCAGCTCCATTCTCAGCTACAGGGCAATGCCAATTTTTGCCAGGGCTTGAACCAGTTTTACCAGAATTGTCTCCATCAAGTTCCCACTTCCTCCTTCTGGGGGCAATTCTAATATGCTTAGAGTTGAAGCATTTAAACCTGGTTTAAAATAAACCAGATTTTTTTTCCATTTTGCTTCTTGGATAGAAGAATCTTTTTAAAAAAAGATTTAAATTGTTTAAATCACCAAATTTTGTGTACAGTGTAAGAATTAACACGATTGATTCAGGGTCTGACAACATTCTTTCTGACTCACAGAGTTGTAGTGCATGAAGCTCCAGGCACATTAGGTTTGATGTAGGTCAGAACAGCGCCTCTAAGCATAAAAGCAGTCTGAGACAAATGCTTAGGTCATCTACTGTGCTTTCTGAGGAACCAGAGCATAAATTTGTCTAAATAGTTTATTGCCAAGGTTTAAAAACTAGCTTAAGTTTTACTTATGATTGAGCTTAGGTAGATTTGATTTAATGCCTTCTGTTTTGCTTAAATCAATTTTCATTTAGGAAGTATGAGAAAGAGGAGGAGAAGGAGGAGTGGGAGAAAAAGAAGAATGAAGGCACATTGTTCATTTTAAAATAGTGCTTACTTAATTACTTTTTGCGGATTAATTTGACAGTTAAATAAGGAAGCTTGCTATTTAATTTGGTTTATGTGTGTATGGTCACTAATTGCAGTGGATACTTATCAAGTCATGACAAGTTGAAACATCTCTAATTACACATCAATTATAGATTTGGAGAGGATATTTTTATACACTGTACTATTAGGAGGACAGCTACTGTCACTATAAAATAATAAACATTTAAATTATTTTGCTTAACTAAAAATAGCAAGCTTAAATATTTTGAATATTTTTCACATGTTTATTTTTATTAAAATAGCATATTGATTTTTTAATCTGCTTCATATTTATAAATGTCACATTTAACCCTTTAATATAAAACTAAATTGGGTTCTCTTCCAGGTCAACATAGACATATATAATAATGAATTATGTAGTTAACTCAGTGTTCTCCTTATCCTTATACTTCTTTCTTATCTTTGATAGAAAAGAGACAAGTTTACCTATTTCCCAAAGCATTGAATGGTTTCCTTCAATTTTAACTAAGGTAACTAAAAAGAATAAATTGTTTCTACAGCTGTAGATGTTCCTGATATTACAATTATCATCACTTTCATAAGTGCTGATTACTATAGGTGCTTAAGTGTCTTTCAGAAGTTCACTTAGAAACTTTATTCTTTTGATAACTCAAACATCCAGCTATGCTTTAAATTATTTTCTCTTAGTGTTAAATTCTCTTAAACTTGAGTTCTACAATATCAGTTTACAGTGTAATCACTTTTTCTCCATAGGAGTTAAAGACATTGACACTACAACTAAAGACATTGACACTACAACTAAAAAAACTATTTGGAAATAAGACATAACAGGTATATGCTATTTATAAACTTGCTTTGAATATCCATGTGGCTGAATCATGCTCTATAAAAATGAAACTTCTTATTATGGTGGTAAAGTTTAGCTTTAACATAGCTGAAGCAAAATTTATATTTCAACACATTTGATCAAATGAGTATTTTGGTTTGTTTGTTTATTTATTTATTTATTTATTTATTTATTTATTTATTTATTTGTAATCCTCACCAGAGGATAGTTTTTTCATTGATTCTTAGAGATAGTGAAAGGGAGGGAGGGGGGAGAGAGAGAGAGAGGAGAAAGAAAAATATCATGTGAGAAAGACACATTGATTGGTTGCTTCCCACATATACTCTGATCACGGTGGGGATCAAACCTGAAACTCAGGTGCATACCCATGACTGGGAATTGAACCCATGATCCTTCAGTGCATGGAGATCTAGCACTCTAACCACTGAGCAACAGGTCAGGGCTATCCGCTCTTCTCTCTGAACACTGCACACACAAACACAAACATGTGTACATTTAGAGGGGCTCATGGACTCCAGGTTATTAACCCCTTGAAAGAATATAGAATGCTGTACACGCTATTTATTTCATCCTATCCCTTAGTGCTTTTGAAATATTCACTGTTTTCTGAAAGGTTTACTTTAATTTTGTCTCTTAAATTAGATTGTAATTGAAAGAATGAACAAAGGATCTCAGATAATAATACAAATAACTTTGATTAAAGAGGATATAGTATATATAGTTGAACATCCATCATCCAGTCAATTTTAAAACAAGATATGTTACCTAAAATGATAAGTTTTATGTACCAGAAATCATCTGTTTCTGGATGAAGCCAGAAAAACGTGGTGGCATCCTACACTCTGACCTTAGTGACAGGAAAGCAGAGTTTCCACCAGCATCACACTTATGACCAACCGGATGCCACCTGAACTCCCTGCCCTAACAAGGCGAGGGGCAAGGAGAGGTCTGGTAATAAAAAAGAGACAGAAAGACAAAAGAGAAAGTAAGAAAAATAAAGGAAAAGAGGAGTCGGGGAGAGGATAGGGAAAAGAGAGGAAGACAGGGTGAAGGCCTGTGGAGCCAAAGAAGATGAGAGAAATCTGGTTAAGAAAAGGGGCCACACTGAGGCCATTGTTTCCAAATACAAGTTCCTTAAATTTTTTTGAATAATTACCCATTCCTAGCTTTTGATAATTTGCTTCTTTTCACTTCAATGGATAATCATGAGAAGAGAAGTGTGAAGATAGGCAAAGTTCAGTTTGAATGTTAGCTACTATAGAAACTTATTTGTTAAGTTTGTTCAGCTTAAGAACTGGTTGAATTTGCTTCTAGATTTCCATTCATCCTTATATTGTACTAGAGGCCCTGTGCACGAAATTTGTGCACATGGGGGGCGGGGAATGTCCCTTAGCCCAGCCTGCACCCTCTCTAATCTGGGTCCCCTCGAGGGATGTCCGACTGTCCGTTCATTGATTCTTAGAGATAGTGAAAGGGAGGGAGGGGGGAGAGAGAGAGAGAGGAGAAAGAAAAATATCATGTGAGAAAGACACATTGATTGGTTGCTGAACGGACAGTCGGACATCCCTCTCACAACCCAGGACTACTGGCCCCAAACTGCTCACCTACCTGCTTCCCTGATTGCCCCTAACTGCTTCTGCCTGCCAGCCTGATCACCCACTATCCACTACCCTGCCAGCCTAATTGATGTCTAACTGCTCCCTGCCAGCCTCTTTGCCCCCAACTTCCCTCCTCTGCTGGCCTGGTCACCCCTAACTGCCTTCCCCTGCAGGCTTGATCACCCCCAAGTGCCCTCCCTTGCAGGCCCGGAACCTCCCAATGGCCTTCCCCTGATGGCCATCTTGTGGTGGTCATCTTGTGTCCACATGGGGGGCAGGATCTTTGACCCCATGGGGGCAGCCCTCTTGTGTGTTGGAGTGATGGTCAATCTGCAAATTACTCTTTTATTAGATAGGATAGAGGCCTGGTACATGGGTGGGAACCAGCTGGTTTGCCCAGAAGAGTGTTACAGATCAGGGAGGGGGTTCCCTTGGGGCATGGGGTGGCCTGGGTGAGGACCTGTGGAGGTTTGCAGGCCAGCCACGCCACCCAGCGACCAAAGCAGAGGCTCTGGGATCTGGGATTAATTTATGTCTACAATTGAAACTTTGTAGCCTGGAGTAGAGCCAAGCCTTCCTTTGGCAGCCATTTTTGTTTGAAAGTTTGGAGTCTAGAGTAGAGGCCTAGGCCAGCAATGGCTGGCTGAATGCTTGGCTTCCTCCATTGCCAGGGAAACCCAAGCCTCTGTTCTCTCCAGCTCAATGGCTGCCGCCATTTCTGTATCTTTTATAATTGAAACTTTGTAGCATTGAGTGGAGGCCTAGGCCGGGAATGGCAGGTGGAAAGCTTGGCTTCCTCTTTTGCCGGGGAAACCCAAGCCTTCCTCCTGCTCTCAGTGGCAGTAGCCATCTTGGTTGGGGTTTATTTGCCTAATCTGCTCCTGATTGGCTGGTGGGTGTGGCTGTGGGCCTGGCTTGTGGGTGTAGCAAAGGTATGCTCAAATTTGCATATTACTCTTTTATTAGATAGGATTTCTTACCCAAACGCCAAATAATACTTGCATGCATTTTACTTCACCATTTAACTCACATTTTCATCATTAACCATTATCTAGTCTCTTTTTGATGGGGTTCAGAATGACCTTAACTTTGCTAGCTGCAAAGAACCCCATACTTTAAAGTTTTAAAAAGTCAGAGGATGGAAAATATCATGGCATTTAATGAAAATTTGCATATATATTTAATTTACTTGGGTAATGATAAAAAGTAGCTAGCACCAAAGCAAATATACTAATAAGTGTGAAAGCTGGACACTTTTATGAATAGATATGTTAGGATGGTTAGACTCAAGGTGTTAAGCATATTTGTGTAAGATGTACCTACTTGAGCTATCTTTGCCAGTTATTAGACCCATAATTGTTTTCTTTACAGGAATTTTATATATATAAACATATATAAACAATTGACCCTTTATTAACTGTTGAGGGAGAAATATGAACAACAACCATGTTGTAGGTCATGATTTCCCAACGTCTAATCCTCAGAATGGTAATCTAGGGCAGGGGTTAGCAAACTTTTCCTCTGAAAGGCCAAATACCAAATATTCCAGGCTTTGCACAGAGTCTCTGTTTCAACCACCCATCTTTGCTATTGCATCAGGAAAGTGCTCAGAGATGATACATAAACAAACGTGAACAAAAATTTTATTTACAAAAATAGGCAGAATGAGTATATGCAACTTATAAGAAAATTTAAAAAAAAACTATCAGTAGGGACTATGAGCAGCTATTCTATGTATAAAGCGGAAAAGTTTTAGTTCTCCAACCTGTTACTGTCTCTCTTGGATGCTTTAGAGGCTTTTCCTCCCCTCAAAGCAGTGATATTTCTGATATTTCTGTAAACAATAGCAACAGGCAAATCTGACCCTTAGCCTATGCTTGTCTGTGATTTTTTCTGAGGGGCCATATAGGTTGAGTTTAATAGTCCTCCCCAGTGACCCCCACAGCCCAGAAAGCCTAAGCTCCCCACTATGGAGCCCTTCACAGAAAATACTTTCAGAACCCTGCTGTGTGTAGTTAGCTACAGTCTTAATTTGAAAGAAAAAAATAAATCCAACAAGGTGGTCAAATGTGTATCATAGACAATAAATACTTGTCTTATGCAGTATTGTACATAGATTAGCATGAAAAACATGTGAACAGGGAACCAAGATGGCAGCATAGGTAAACACCTGTACTTGCTGTCTCTCACAACCACATCAAAACTATAACTAAAAGACAAAACAAATATCATCCAGGACCATGAGAAAGCTGGCTGAGTGGAAGTTTTAAAACTAGAAGGAAGGAACAATGTGCATTGAGACTAGTAGGAAGTGCGGAGGTGCATGCGAAATGGACTGGCAACTGGATGTGCTGTTGTTTGTTTCAATCGGGAGGTATATACAAGCTCCTGATTACTCTGAATTCCAGTTCTGAGTGAGACTCTGGGGACCCAAACTTATACGGAGAGAAACTGGACTGTCTGGCATCTGGCCAGAATGCAAGGGCAGCTTTTTTTCAGAGGTGATCACAGAGATCATTGTTCCTGCATGGGGCTGTGGGACACAGAAACCCAGGGACCTCTCTTGTGCAGGGCTAACTGGCAGCCATTGCTGTCCCCCTCCCACTCCATGATTCACCTTCCCACCCAATTTATAACCCCATCCAGGCTATGCACATGGCTTTTGCATATGAATGGCCTGTCCTTTTGCAGTCTAAAACCTAACAAACTGCAGCTAGGTCAGAGAGCTCCAAAGCTTCCAAAAGAAGGTGCAAGGCCTGGCTGCAGCAGCATGCCTTGCTTAACAACTGGGATATTGTTAAAGTACCAGTTTAATGAGGACTCACCTGCCTCATGTAAAGCTCCATGGGCCTGAGAAGGCTGCTTTGCCCATTGACTCAAAAAAGTACTCACTGAGCCCTAGAATAGTAAGAAGCAAGTATAGGGTGGTTAGAGGTGAAGAGTTTCTGGCCTGCCCTAGATGGGATTACATGGCCATGCCATCTTGGCAGCTCTAGCCTGTACCTGCATTTGGGAAACTTTCTTCACAGAACGATTCCATGTGCGGGTCACACCCAGCTACTCAACCAACATTGACAAGCTTCATTTTGTTACTCGTCTACAATAAAAATGTGGGGAATCATAGGCATAGCACAAGTATTTAATTGCCTTTCCTGTGAATCAGGACAGAAAATGGCCTGGATAGGCAGTGGGGGTCATGCTTAGGGGAAGTTATCCTTGAGAAGCAGAAGCTGAGCCTGTGGCTGATTTGCTGTGACTGGGGCTCCAAGATAGTAATGTGACCATTTATAATCACACTAGGGGCCCAGTGCACAAAATTCGTGCACTTGGTGGGGGTTCCCTCAGCCCAGCCTACCCTCTCTCACGACTGGGAGCCCTAAGGAGATGTCCTACTGATGGCTTGGGCCTAAGACACAGCCTGGCCTCCCTCTGTGGGAGGCAACCGGGTTGATCAGAGGAAGGCGCCAGTCCCATCACTCCACTGTTGCAACCACTGCCAGCCACTACAGCTGCCAAGGTATTTTCATCAACATGGACTCTAGTCTCTTCACCATGAAAAAATGACAACTTTCTTTAGGCATTTTCAAGATGCCTCTTTCATAGGATATGACATTTCTTACTTTCTTTATTTTTTTATCCTTACCTGAGGATATGTTTCCATTGATTTTTAGAGATTGTGGAAGAGATAGGGAGAGACAGAGAGAAACATCAATGTGAGAGGGACGCTTTGATTGGTTGCCTCCTGTATGAGCCTTGACCTGGGCTCTGGCCAGTGAGGAAACTATAACCTAGGTACATGCCCTTGATCAGAATCAAACCCAGACCCTGTGGTTCTATTCACTGAGCCAAATTGGCTAGGGCAGGATATGACACTTCTTAGGCCCTCCAGCAGCAGACCTTCATTTTTTCCTCCAAGAGTGTGGTGGAAATACCCTAGATCACCTTATTGGATTCTTATAACTTAAGTTACCAAGAACACTGCAAGTGGTGGCATACAGGGAACTTAGCTAATGAGCAAGCAGTCAGAAAGGGTGTTTACGCTTGAACTGGTTTGGCTTAGTGCAGTGGTTGGCAAGCTCATTAGTTGATAGAGCCAAATATCAACAGTACAATGATTTAAATTTCTTTTGAGAGCCAAATTCTTTAAACTTAAACTTCTTTTAATGCCACTTCTTCAAAATAGACTCACTCAGGCTATGGTATTTTGTGGAAGAGCCATACTCAAGGGGCCAAAGAGACACATGTGGCTTGGGAGCCATAGTCTGCCGACCTCAGGCTTAGTGGATAGAGCATCAGGCTACAAACTGAAGGGTCCCAGGTTTGGTTCCTGTTAAGGGCATGTACCTTGGTTGGGGACACATCTCCAAAGGGAAGTGTGCAGGAGGCAGCTCATCGATGTTTCTCTTTCATCGATATTTCTGACTGTCTATCCCTCTCCCCTCTTTTCTGTAAAAAATCAATAAAATAATTTTTTTAAAAAAGAAAAGATTTCTTCTGCAGCTCATGTGCAGAGGACCCCCTGTGTTGTGTCTGCTGGGCTAGGGGCATTCCCCATGTCCCAAGGGGGCACACCCACAAGGCCAGAAGCCAGCCCACATTATGGGCACCAGGCTGGGCGACCACTTGGTGCTGGTGCACAGCAAGTGGCTGAAGGCCCAGTGTGGCCAGGGGCATTCTGGGACCCAAGCTGCTCAGGGCCTACACATGGGCCTACAGGCTAGGAGCAGTCTGGGTCCCCAGGATGTTCCCAGGACCCAAGCCGCTTGGTTCCTGCATATGGAAATCACCCCACCATCTTTGTTGGGTCAATTTGCATACTCACTCCTGATTGGCTTGTGGGTGTAATGGCAGTATGGTAAATTTGCATCTTTCTCTTTTATTAGTGTATATTCCTTATATTATACCACCCAGATGGGCTCCCTGGGGATCCAGAAACTGATCTCAAAGAGGAAAGTGGCCACATATTGCAAAGCTGCCAAGTCCTGGCCAACATAAGAGGAGATTTTGTGAGTGGCCTTGTGTGCTATTCAGGGACAGAGCAACTGTGAAGGGCTCAAGGCCATCTGGGCAATGGGGGCCAGAGATGCATGGGCCCCTGAGAAGTCAGATTACAACATGCCCACCCAGGATTCCACATTCTGACTTTTGCTCTTGAGTACAACTTTAAAAACTTCTGTACAGCCACAAAAATGAACCCACACTGAATTTACAAGTAGGAAAAGTTGAACTTTCAATTAATGGAGAGTAGCTTGACCAACTGTGGGATGTGGGGAGAGGAGGATCACTTTGGAGAGGAAAAAAGCTGTGCAGGGGCAGGGCAATGGCTTGGAGGCACCCCACATCTCTCCTCCTCTCTGTCTCTTTCTCATTAATTATGTATGTGTGTGTATGTGTAAATGCATGTGTGTATATATGTATATATGCATATGTGTGTATGTGCATTTACATGTATGCACCCAGACCATGACTGTGAGATGCACAATTGCTCCATGTGCTGACGATGGAGGAGAGCTACTAGTATATTAGTGCATTGACACACCCACTTTCTTCTGCCTTCTGAAAGATAACCAGCCCCTCTCTAGTTTGTGGATCCAATCCCTCATGGTATCTGATGAGTTCATTTTTGAACATGGTGAGCCAGAGGGGAACCATTTTGCACACATTTACAGGAATTTAAGCCTTTTTCTCTAAGGTGGAAAGAGGGGTTCTTGACAGCAAAGATGAGACTTTGCCTTCAACAGTCACTTGCAGTTAATCTGTGGACGTGCTCCCTGAAGTCTGGGGTTTGCTAGTTTACAGGCAATTGAGCTTTGAGTAAATAGCTTCATTCAAGTTCTTGGCAGGGCCGAGACTGTGGGGGCCTCCTCTGAAATGCAGTGGCTCACAAGTGGAGATGGGGCAGAACCATGGGAAGCATTAGTTGTCTGTACAGTGCTCTCAGTAAGGAGGTAAGCATGGTGGGGCTACAATCTGGGATAGAGGGTGACTAGCCTTTAAATTTATGTGCACCATCTCTAGGCCATTGCTCACATGAACACTCCCTGCCCTAGTGAGCAGGAAGAAGCTGTTCAGCTGGCTCCAACAGTGGCTGGACACTTACGGCATCCTGGAGAAGGATAGGGACAGGCAGAGTCCTGAAAGTACTTCTATGAGTGGCTGTTTGCTATAATTGGATTGGTCAGTGCCCTTGATTAAAGTAGAAGAGCACTCTTTCCCCCAGGTTGCCCTTGAGGGAGACTGACTCCTGGAGCACCTCACTCCAGGGGTGAAACTGCAGGGTCAGAAAATAAGACTTTTGGCCAAAGCCGGTTTGACTCAGTGGATAGAGCGTCGGCCTGTGGACTGAAAGGTCCCAGGTTCGATTCCGGTCAAGGGCATGTACCGTGGCTGCGGGCACATTCCCAGCAGGGAATGTCTCTCTCATTGATGTTTCTGACTTTCTATCCCTCTCTCTTCCTCTCTGTGAAAAATCAATAAAATATATTAAAAAAAAAGAAAGAAAATAAGACTTTTGTTTTGATGACTTATTGAATTGCATTTGGGAATTTGAAACAAAAGTTCCCCAAAGTCAGTGGCCACTTGCCTTCTGGGGTTCTGACTAGAAATGCAGCACAGCCCTCCCTGTACCCCCACCATCCCCCAGTCCTGGAGAAACATGCTGGACACACGCTGTTTCCTTCCTTTTATAAACTGCCACTTTAACAACATCCCTGGGTGACTTCCAGTAGCCCTTGGTTAGAACCACTGTCTTCACAGTAACATTTGCCACTGGGAGCTATTTCCTGGAAGATACACATTAAGGATTGCATCTATGTGACTGTCCCTCTGGGAATGTTTCTTAGGATAATTTTGATATGAAAAGAAATGGCTTATACAGTGGGCCTCATTTGTAATTTTAGATCTTTCTCACTGTTATTTCCCCCCTCCCTTTCTCTTATTAGTTCCCTGTGCAGGGTAGTGAGGTGGCTGACGCTGGCCATGCTGAAAAATAAAACAAAGCAGAAATGGAAGTGTGTTTCTTTATTCAGAAGCTATGGCACCAGTGCTGCCTAGTTTGCTGCATGTCTGGAACCAGGAATTCATAACATTTGAGATGCAGGGAAATTCAATGAGGAAATAGCTTCTTTGAGCACAAAAAAGAAGCTTAGGGAACAACTAGTTTAATGGTTTTCAAAACTGATTTAATCAGCAGGCCTCTGACAGACAGGACAGATTAAAGTGAGGTGATGTTGCTGATGCTGCTGAGGGAGGTGGGACCTTGATAGCTCTTGCTCCGTGTCATGTGTCCAGGCTGGCATTGATGGGCATGAGGCCCAGGCTGGAGCCGGAACTCTAGAGAGATGGTGGACATGTGGGAAGAAAATGTGAGAACATCTTTGTTTTTATTTCATATTTAAAGAAGTCATTTCTGCAACTTTTTACAACTTACATAATATCTTGATATAGTTGAACATACACATATTTATAATTTATAAATAAATATACATCTACTGAGGAATTCCAGATTGGAGAGGGACACTCCCCCTTGCCCCCTGCATGAATTTTTGTGCACCAGGCCTCTAGTCAATTATAATATCCAGAAATTTTGGAAAAAAAAACAAACTCAAAAGTTTCTATGGAAACTGACCCAAGATGACTTAGATGTTGTAATTAGAACATAAGAGTTTTAATTTCTGCTCTAGGACATAAAGGAAATCATATTTATAATAAATGAACTGGAGAAAGCTTATCAGAGAAATTGATATTTATTAAGGATCAGTTGGAAATACTAAATCCCCCACCCCCTGCAATCCCCCCCCACCAGAATATATAAAAAAACAAACGTTTACTAGGTGGACATAATAGGACAATAAGGTAACAAATGATTCAGTGAACTTGAACATTGATCAATAGAAACAATCAACCTGAAGAACAAAGAGGAAACAAGTGTAAGGAAAATGAATAAAGCCTCAGTGTCAAAATTACAGATCTAAAATACATACAATTAGTGCAATTAGTGTCCTAGACAAAAAAGACATAATGTTGAAAAAAATAATGCCCTCAAATTCCCCAAATTTGGTGAAAGACATAATTTTATATATTCAAGAAGTTCAAAAGAGTACAAAGACTTTAAAGTGATAATGTATCAAACATCTGTATTCAAGTACTTACCAATACTTTTTTCTTGCTTTGTGTTTCATTAGAAAACATAATTCCATGACTGTTCAAGTATTCAATTGCTTCTTCTTATACCTGAGGTTTTATGGAAACCATTTTTTCTCTTATAATCTCATTCTTCTTGTCCTCATAGAATATGATCAGATAACTTCTTTTTAGGGCTTAGCTCGTCCTAAATTATTTTAATTTAACATATAAAAATTTTAACTCTAAAACAAAAACATTAATTTTGTTTACTGTTGAACTTAAAAACATTGCATTCATTTGTAAACAAAGAAAGCACAAATTTTATGACATTGAAGAAAGTTCATTATTTTTTGTTTGCATTAGCTTTCAGTTGATACCGCAAGATAATAAATAAAAGGAGTCCTGAAACCTCTATGACTTCTTGTTTCCAAAAGGGAGATCTTAATTTTGCAACAACTAAAGCTGGATCATTTAATTTTTTGTGACTTGCTTCTCCAGTGGTCAGCAAACTGTGGTTTGTGAGCCACATGTGGCTTTTTGGCCCTTTGAGTGTGGCTCTTCCACGAAATACCATGGCCTGCTGAGTCTATTTTGAAGAAGTGGTGTTAGAAGAAATTTAAGTTTGAAAAATTTGGCTCTCAAAAGAAATTTCAATTGTTGTATTGTTGATATTTGACTTTGTTGACTAATGAGTTTGCTGACCACTGGTCTAAGCATTATCTTTTGTCTCTTTGATGAGTGCATGTCCTCAGAATCAGAATTCAATGCCTATGGCATGCCCATGTCATCTAGAGATTGTAAAATTGTAAAATTACATAAGCTCTTTTGGACATCGTTACTTGGATGAGGCATGTCTAGCTACTGAAAGAAGAAAAAAAAGTATACAGCTCTCAAGACATTACTCCAGAACAAAGAGACTACAAGGCTTATTAAAGGTCTTCATTCTTTGTAGCTTGAAATCAGCCTTTCAACTTGGGCCAATGAGACTTGTTTGTTTGGCCAACAGCACAGGCAAATGAAGCGTGGCTCAGGCTCTTGGAAATCAATCCATGGTGACATGTGATCTGAAGTCCTTGCTGCCAATATCAATCCCATTTCCACAAGCTCCATACAGAGAATATAAAACTAGTCTTTTCCCTTCTTGTTAAATATATCCTTTATTATTAGCATTATTATTTAGAGAAATTTAAAAATCATGCTGCATTTTGCACAAAGATGCCTGCTGCCAACTTCTCTGCACGAGATGATGGCTTAGTCACTTGGCACTGTCAGTTCTTCTCATTGACTTTGGCATGAAAGCCCATTTCTGCAGAGAAGAATCAGCATGTCGGCTCAGACATGTGATCTTTTCTCAGCGTCACTGCTAGTGCCAACTCGTAGTAAATTAAGTGCCTAACTTATTAATGGTGATGAATCCATTAGAGCTGACAGACACCAGGCTGTGCCATCTGAAATCATGTGAGCAGGCAGAAGTGCTGTCAGTGATGAAGCATGAAGTCAGATAACAACTGAAGCTTTTCCCTGGGCTTTTACAAACTTGAGAGTTTAAGAATCAGACAGACAAAGATACATACAATGTTTGAGATTGAGGATCTGAGTAAAAATTTGAAATATTTAAGGCTTGGCACAAAAGCTTAAATTGCCATAAAAACAGGACAGTAAAACAACAACAACAACAACTCTCAATGGCTAGGCATAATTGGACTCTCTCTCCTATTTCAAACACTTTCCTTAATGGCACAAAGAATTCAGTAAGACATGCCAGAAACCCACTCCTGGTTGGCAGAATCACCACCTGTTTTGAAATCTAGTTTATTGTAATTGCCACACAAATACTTGGGAAAAATTATAAATGTATTTCAACCCAAACTCATACACCTTAGAAAAATACAAGGCCTGCCACTTTAACAGATATGCCTAGAGATGGGGCATGAAGTGAAGTGGTGCAGACATTTACTAATAGGTATATTAGTATCTAAGCAAAGGATCAAAATGTACTTCTGTTTGATAACCACAAAGCATCTCAAAACCTGACAGTGCTAGACACTAAGTTCTGTAATGCAATGTGACTTCTGCTTTATATATACAATGAGTGGAATTTTAAAAAATAATCTACTGCTTTTGTAATATCAAGTGAAATGCAAAACCCCCTCAGAGTGACATTATACAATACCAGAATCAAGAATTCTAATGACATCTAAATAGTATGTTTTAAATTCTAGTACCAGTCATTCTTGGTATATTAAGAAATTTGAGACTGTAAAATTTGTAATATAGGAGAGTAATTCATTGTAAATGAACTGAAACTGGAAACAGTAAGTTTTACATTGCAGCACAATGTAAAATTCAGCTCTATTAGTCAAGCATGGTATTTTATTCCAAGCCCATTAGACATTAGAAATATTCGGAAAAAGAGAAAGTAAAGAGTCAAGTGACTTCTTTAAGATCTCTAGTCATTGACTCAGTACATTCCCAGACTGAAAAAATTATCTTGGTTATTTGAAAGAGTCAGAAATTGCCCAAGTTAGAAATGGGCTATTTCCTCTGCTAGGCGGTCGCATTGTGCCCTGAATTCTTCCCCCTCCTATCCTTACACAGAGCACCACCCATTATCATGTGCTAAGTGTAAGACTCCTACTCCTAGACTTTCATAATGGTGGAGAGTGTGGCTACTTTTCACACCATCATATTCCATCTTGTGCTATACATGTTGGTTGAAAGAAAGGGTGACATATCTTTAAGATTGAATGCCAATGGCATTAACCCAATTGATTTCTTCAGCTTCACTTATGTTAATAAACACTGAAAGCTGATTCTTCAGTTTAGACATGTGAAAAATGAAGGACAGTAATGGGCTTTATTTCTGTTTTCTAATTCAGTCCCACCCTACCTCTAATCAACTCTAAATTATATGGCTTCTAATAGGAACAGTTTTTTTTCGTTTTATCAGCTTATAGTTTTTATGCATAGTCAACCAAGCTACTAAAATTTGAAATGAAACAAACTATGCAATCCATAACTGAACTGTGGTAAGCTTAGAGTCTCTGATAATTTATAATTAATTACCTTTCCCCTTGACAAATTCATATAATTATATGACTATTATTTTATAAATGAGCCAAAGGTGACTTCTTTGTATTGGCCTCTAGTTTATTTCTCTACTGAAGAATGAGACCCATTAGCAAAAAAGCCTTTCAGCACAAAATTTAAATTTTTAAACATTCAATTATTTTTAAAATAGTCCAAACAAGCAGAATTTTGGCCATTTTGGGCCTGTCTGCTTTGTATTCCCATGAAGCATCACCTGATAGCTGTTATTCATCAGTAAAATAGGGCCTCCCTGCCATGCTCTGAGTGACTTCATTTTAGACAGGCAAACCTTTTTTCTGACCCACAGGAATGCACTTGCTTTCTTCCCTTTCTGGATGGTGACCTCCTTACTGTGAACCTCTGGATAGTCATCTGCTCTTAGATAATTCTACTCTCATGAAACCTTGTCCAATTACTGCCTAATAAAATTTTTGTGTGTTACTGCCCTTCTTATCATATGTTTTTCCTTAATCAACTGCAAATCATTTGAACCCCTATACAATGTATAGTTACAAAGAAGTTGACCCATGAGAAGATATTGGTAGAAATGCATGTTTAGGGAACATCTTCACTGTAAGCACTTTATTAATCATAAAGAAAACATTTCACCACAATTTCAAAGCGAGAGCTCTTAAGCTAGAAGGATAGATGGATGTACTTTCAAAGGTCTACAATCAGCACCCTTCCAAAAATATATTGTAAATCAAGTGCTGTGTATATAAACTTCGTTTAGGGGAGAGAGTCCCTAGCCTTAATTTGATTCTTTAAGAGAGTAAGAAATGTTAAAATTTAAGAAGTACTATTTGCCATCTCCTGTAGGCTACAGTTATCCCCTTCATTTTATATGATTACATCATGTCCTACTATTTTTAAAGTATATTTTATTGACTTTTTACAGAGAGGGAGAGAGACAGAGAGTTAGAAACATTGATGAGAGAGAAACATCGATCAGCTGCCTCCTGCACACCTGCACTGGGGATGTACCCACAACCAAGGGATGTGCCCTTGACCGGAATTGAATCTGGGACCTTTCAGTTCTCAGGCTGACACTCTATCCACTGAGCCAAAAAGGTTTTGGCTTATGACCTACTTTAGGTTGAACTTGGCTCAGTTGGATGGAGCACAAAGTGAGAGGGAAAGACTAAAACCAGGAGGCAAATTTACCCCAGAGTCCTGACCATTCCCTTTGCATGGCTGGAATGACAGTTGAGTTTAAGTACAACTTGATACTCAACAATATAAGTAATATAAATACATGACATGAATAGTTACACAGATTCAAGGAAAAGCAGTCAAGCATTGAGATGATAACAGGAGCCATCAGCATGCATAAGTGGAGCCCCTCTCTAAATTCTGCTCAGGATTGGTTGAGGAAATTGGGAGTTGTTGACAATCAAGGAATTCTCACAATGGGGGATAGCTGCAGAGGCAAGAACCAGGCTGGGTTGAAGAAAATCCCATAGCTTTACAGAAGAAGTCCACTAGGAAGGAAGGGAGGTAAAGAGGGAGGGAAGGCAAAAGAAAGAAAGAGAAACAGACAGAGAAAGAAAGGCAGGAAGGAAGGAAAAAGAAAAAGAAGAAGGAAGGAAGGAAGGAAGGAAGGTAGGAAGGAAAGAGGGAGGAAGGAAGGCAATTATGGTTTCAAGATTCTGGACATCAGACAGCATAGGACCAAGGTCCCTGAGAGATGGGAAACAAAGGAAATGAGCCTTATGATTGCCTAAACTTAGTGCCTTGAGATAACCTAGACAGAGAAAAGAAGATTCCCTGAATTGAAGAGAGAGAGCTTAATATTCTAAGAAAACAAAGCAACTATAGTTTTTAGAACAGAGTATTGAAGAGAAGACAGCTACGAAGATAGAATCTGGGGGTCCTCAGAGGGTCTCTCTTGACTATGCAACATAGTACTGATAAGCACATGTGTGTAAGGAAACTAAGGGATCCTGAGAAAGAAGCTTCTGAAAGGATTGAGGATGGTCCACAGTGCTCATACAAGGGTGATAATAATGCATGTTCCTACTAGCCAAGTTGGAAAAAACATAACTTATGGATAATTCATTAAAATACTCAAAAAAGTTTTGTCTCAGCAATGAGAATTTATTAGCCTTAGGTGAACCACAGCTCTGGACTCAATCAGTCATAAAAGCAATAAGTAAAAGAATATAACTGTTTCCAAAAAAACCTTATTTGCATCTTAGAACAAAGATCAAGAATATTTATGGTACATGAATATCCAGTACCCAACAAAATAAAATTTCCCACAAAGATTACCAAGCATATAAATAAGCATGAAACCTGACCCATAATCCTATATGATAAAAGTCTAATATGCAAATTGTTCGACCAGGAGTTCAGCTGCTCACTATGACATGTGCTGACTACCAGGGGGCGGCGTGGAACGTGGCAGGCATCAGCAATGCTGTTCTAGCAGCGGGCAGCAGTGGGGCACTGCCCGCCTTGATGGGCCCAGTGAAAGCTGGACCACAGTGGGATGGTGGAGCAGGTGAGCAGGTGGCATCAGGTCAAGGCAGGTGCAAGCAGGGGCCCAATTGCCCCTCTAATAGCCTCACAGATGGTGACCAGCAGTGGCAGCAGGAAATGGGGCTGCCACCTGGCTCCCAGGTGCTGAGGGAGCCAGGCAGGGGGCCAGGCTCTGATAAATCGCCCTGCAGGCGGGATGGTGGAGCAGATGAGGGGGCAGCACCCGGCCACAATGGGGTGCCAGGTGGGGCTGTGAGGCTATGAGAACGGGAGCGTGAGAGCTGGGGCTGAGAGCTTGGGGGTATAAGCTGGGGTCTGATCCCTGCAAGCCACCCCAAGGCACCCCACTTATGCAAGAATTCATGTACTGGGCCTCTAGTAAGGATAATAATCAATTAACTGAAACCAACTCATAAGTGACATATATTAGAATTAGCAGTCAAGGATATTAAAATGTATTCCATTGTATTTCACACTTCTAGACATGAAAACTAAAATATGAGGTTAAAAATATGCATTGAATCAAATTAATAGCAAATATCATTTATAAACTGTCCAAATGATAGACAAACAGAAAATAGAATAGAAAAAAAATGAAAAAAGAGCAAGACCATCTCTGGGCTTTGATATCACTTCAAATGAAGAATATATATATATATATATATATATATATATATATATATATATATAGTATAAGCACCATATATATATATATATAGTATAAGCGACCCAGCTGAAATTTGAGCACATTAAAAGAAGATTAATTAGAGGAAATATTTTAATATTGCTATTTGCCCTTTCTCTATAATAGAAGTGTCAGAGATGAAAGAAAATTAGTAAAATGTATATAAAAATTTTCCTCCTTGTCTGGGGTGCATTGCGGGACCCAGAGTCAAGTTCCCACCCACCCACAGCTCCTTAAAATCACGTGAGACCCAGACCCAGCCAGACCCACCCACATTGGGTGAGATCCAGACCCGGCTGGCCCCATCCCCGTCAAGCCCTGCCGGGCAGGGGGTGTGGCCTCAGGTCCCCTGGCCCAGTGCCAGGTTGGAGGCATGGACTCAAGTCCCATATCAAGCCCTTCTGGGAGAGGGGCCCAGGCTCAGGTCCCCCCGTAAAGCCCCATAGGGTGAGTGGACAGCCTTAGTTTTCCGGCCTGGTGCCAGGTGGGGGGCACACCCTCAGGTCCCTCGGCCCAGCGCCAGGGTGGGTAGCATGGCCTGAGGCCCCCCATCAAGCTGCGCTGCGTTGGGGGAATGACTTGAGGTTCCCAGCCCAGCACCAAAATCGGGGAGTGGCCTGAGGTCCCCTCACCTGGGCTGGGGTGGGGGGGCGCAGCCTCAGGTCCCCCAGTGAGGGGTGGGGGGGCACAGCCTTAGGTCCCCTGGCCCAGCACCTGGACAGGGGCACACCTTTAGCTCTCCTGTGAAGCCCTGCTGGGTGGGGAGTGTGGCCTCAGATCCCCTGGCCTGGTGCTGGGGTAGGAAGTGCAGCCTGAGGTTCCCTGTGAAGGCCCACTTGGCGGGGGGCACAGGCTCAGATTCCCTGCTCCTGCCCAGCACCATGTAGCTTCAGGTCCCTGCTTATTGCTCCTTAAGGCTCATTATGGGAGTGGCCTCTGATGTGGGCACAGCCATCTTGTCTTATAGAAACCCCACCTCTGCTGTGGGTGCTGCCATCTTTGTGATAGTGTGCTGGGCAATTTATATATTCAGTCTTTATTAGATAGGGCGCACACACACACACACACACACACACACACACACACACACACACACCCTATTATAGTAGAGGCCTTTTGCACAAAATTTGTGCATGGGGGGCAGGGTCCCTCAGCCTGGCCTGCACCATCTTGCAATCTGGAACCCTTCAGGGGATGTCTAACTGCTGGTTTAGGTCCCATCTCACATGGGGTCTAAACTGGCAATTGGACATCCCTCTTGCAATCTGGGACCACTGACTCACTGATCACCCTAACCACTTTGCCTGCCTGCCTCATCACCTTTAACCACTCTGCCTGCCTGCATGATTTCCCCTAACCACTCTGCTGTCTGCCTGATAACTCCTAACCACTCTGCCTGCCTGATTACTCCTAACCATTCACCTGCCTGCCTGATCACCCCTAATCAGCTTTGCCTCAGCCCCGGGTGCTACGGCTTCTTCTGAAAGGTTATCTGGAAGTACGTCTGGAAGGTCGTTCAGCTGTCTGGTCTAATTAGCATATTATGCTTTTATTACTATTGATTATTATTAATGCTAAAGTGAAAAAAGGGTGGTATTGGTGGTAACTTAATATTTAATCTTCATTGTTTTGTGTTTTATTTTTCTAGTTTACTTCCTGTAGTTGATTTCCTGACCCTTTTTTTTTCATTTTTTATTTTTTGTTAAATATATTTTATTGATTTTTTTACAGAGAGGAAGGGAGAGGGATAGAGAGTTAGAAACATTGATGAGAGAGAAACATTGGTCAGCTGCCTCCTGCGCACCCCCTACTGGGGATGTGCCTGCAACCAAGGTACATGCGCTTGACAGGAATTAAACCTGGGACCTTTCAGTCCACAGGCGGATCACTGAGCCAAACTGCTTTTGGCTTCCTGACCTATTAAGATGGGTCTTATTAGTTTCATTTCACCTTGGTTGAAAAATGTGGTTAGCCTTAGTCGGTTTGGCTCAGTGGATAGAGCATCAGCTCGATCCGCAGTGGGGGAAGTTCAGGAGGTAGCCAATCCATAATTCTCTCTCATCACGGATGTTTCTATTTCTCTCTCCCTCTTCTTTCCTCTTTGAAATCAATAAAAATACAAAAAAAGAAGAAAATTTAAAAAATATGCTTAATATAATTTCAGACTCCTTAAATTGTTTGGGCTTTGTTTTGTGGCCTAAAATGTGGTCTATACTGAAAAATTTTCTATATATACTTGACAAAAATGTGTATTCTACAGTTTCTGAATGAAATATTCTAAAAATCACTATTAAGTCTATCGGGGGTAATGTGGCCTTTAAGGCCATTCTTTCTATATTAGCTTTTTGTTTGGATGATTTATTTGTTGAAGTAATAAAGTTTCCAACTATTATAATACTGTCGATTTTGCTTTTATGTCCATTGATATTTGATTTATATATTTAGGTGTTTCTATGCTGAGTGCATAAGTAGTTACAATTGTTATATCCTCTTCTTGGATTGAAGCCTTTATAATTATGTAATGTCCTTAATAGTCTTTTAAAATATTTCTTGTTTTAAAGTCTATTTTGTCTGATACAATTATTGCTACCCCAGCTTTCTTTTGGTTTCTATTTAAATGGAACATCTTTTTTCATTCCTTCATTTTTAGTCTCTCTGTGTGTGTTTCAATCTAAAGTACAGTATTTAGATGGGTTTTATTTTTTTATCCATTCAGCTACCCTATTTCTTTTGATTGAAACATTTACTCAATTTACATTAATTATTAATAATATGTGCTTACTTTCATTTTGCTAGTTTTTTTTTGGTTTTGTTTTTATAGTTCTCCTCCATTTCTTTTTTCCTCTTGATCTCTTTCCTTTTTGGTTGCTAGTTTTGTTCAGTATTCTGTTTGAATTCCCTTCTCTTTAATTTTTATGTATTTTTTGCCAACTTTTGGCTTATGGTTACCATGAGATATATATTTATCTATATGTGTACAGTATACTTTAAGCTAATAGGCATTTTAGTTTAATGCATTCTGCAAGCACTACATTTTTACTCCCATCTCAATGCCTTTATGTTTTTGACATATTTTGTATCTTTTTGTTTTGCATATTCCTTGACTATTTATTGTAGTTTCAATTAATTTTACTACTTTTATTTCTTAATCTTTAAATTAAATTTCCCATTAGTTGGTTATTATATATTTACTTTACCAGTGTGTTATTTTCCTGTATTTTTTATTGATTTGAGAGAGAGAGAGGGAGAGAGAGATAGATAAATCAATATGAGAGAAAACATCAATTGGTTGCCTCCTACACACGCCAAGATTGTGGCTCACACCCAAACCTGGGTATGTGCTCTGACAGGGAATTGAACCTGCCATCTTTTGGCGCATGGAAAGATGCTCAACCCACTGAGCTATAGCAGCCAGGGTTCCTATATATTTCTAATACCGGTTATGGCCTTTTCTTTTATGCATGAAGATCCCTTAACAGTTCTTGTAAAGCCTAGTGTTGGTGAAACTCTTTATCTCTCGTTCAATTCTGAATAATAAACTTGCCGGGCATAGTATTCTAGGTGTAGGTTCCTTTCTTTCAGCAACTTAAATATTTCCTGCCACTTCCATTTGGCCTATAAAATTGCTGTTGAGAAATTGGCTGATAGTCTTATGGGTTTCACTTGTATACGATTTGTTGATTACCTCTTGCTCCCTTTAAGACTGTCTCTTTATTTTTAACTTTTGCCATTTAAATTATAATAAATCTTGCTCTGAGCATTACATTTTCTGTAACCCCATTTTATTTGTCTGTTTCCTGCCCAAGATTAGGAAATATTTCAGCCAATATTTCTTCAAATATACTTTCTGCCCCTTTCTTCTCCTTCTGGAATTTATATAATGCAAGTGTTAGAGTGTTTGATGTTGTCCTATAGGTCTTCTATAATACCCTCATTTTTAAAAATTATTTTTTCATTTGCTGTTCTGAGTGGGTGATTTTGACTAATTTTTCTTCCAGGAAGCTAATTCCTTCCTCTGTATTAACTAATCTGCTGTCAAGTCCTTTTAATGTATTCTTTAAGTTAAGTAGTTTTCATTTATGATAGTTTTTATTATATTTTCTAATTCTTTGTTGAAGTTCTTTCTGGGATCCTCTATTCTATTCTCAAGTTTGTGTAACACCCTTATGACTGTTTCTTTTAATTCTTTGCAGGCAGATTACTTATCTCCATTTATTAGAGTTTCCCTTTGGGTTTTCTCTTGTTCCTTCATTTGGGGCATATTTTTCTGTAACCCCATTTTATTTGACTTTTTGAGTTTGTTCCTATGAATTATATGAAAAATTTTGTCTCCCAATCTTGGAAAAAAGTGGTCTTGGGTAGAAGTGACCTCTGTCTAAGTGCAGGATGGTTTTGGCAGTCTAGTTGGAGTTAGGGCAGGCGTTTGAAGTGCCTGGTATTCTGTCTGCCCAGAAAAAGCTAGTTCTGGGTTGGACAAACTGGTGTACATATACATATGGTAGCTTCCTATTGTTTGGGTGGTCCATGGCCAGATCAGAATCAGAGTGGGGGTAGCCTGATGTGTGCATGCTTCCTTGCTCTTCTGATTTGGGCAGCACTGCTCAATGTGCACTTGAAATGCCCTATTACTTTAATCATGTGCTGCCCAATCTAGGTTTGGGTGTGGCTTCCCTGTGTGCACACCATAGCACCCTACTGATTCCACACATTATCCTGACAGGGAAGCTTTGTGTGTGCATACTGTAGTTAGTGCCTTGCTAGTTCTATACTTTCTCCAGATGGAGCAGCCCTGTGTAATGCACCATATGCTTTGCTAGTTATGCACTTCCTCTATGCAGAGCATCCCTGTGTGTGTGCACAGCTGTACCCTGTTGATTTCATACTTTCACTGCACAGGGCAGGCCTATATACAAGGGCATCCTAGGGGGTGTATGCAGCAGTACCCTGATGTATCTAATGCATAAATTTCATGATAAAAGAGTCCTGTGTGCATGTGCTTTGATACCTTCTTGTTCCTGCTGGAGCTAGCTTCAGGAGGGGTTGCTGGAGACACAGTATAGCAGTCCTATAGGTTGTTCAAATGCAGGGGCAACATAAACAATGATTCTCACCAGTTTCTCCTTTCCTGGATCGTTCCGTCAGCTCTCAGAGAACCCTCAAGGCTCCCCATCACTCTCTATGCAGTTTCTCTGTCTCTTATTTCTTGTGCAGAAATGGCTCAGTTGGCTCCCAACTGTCTCTTGGGAGGAGTTGCTCTAAATATAGGTATACATTTGATGTGTTCTTAGGAGGGAGTGAGTTCAATGTCTT
This sequence comes from Antrozous pallidus, assembly GCA_027563665.1. Taxonomy (NCBI): domain Eukaryota; kingdom Metazoa; phylum Chordata; class Mammalia; order Chiroptera; family Vespertilionidae; genus Antrozous; species Antrozous pallidus. The sequence continues at coordinate 111,674,518 of CM050508.1, read as the reverse complement.
CCTATGCCACTATCTTGGAACTGACTATCCTCCATTTGATTCTTAATAAATGTCTGTTTCTCTGATGAGCTTATTCATTGAATTTTTAGGCTAATTTGGGTAAGTATGGTCATTTTAGCAGTATTTATTCTCTCAATCAATGAGCAGGTAATGTCTTTCCATTTATTTGTGTCTTTCAAAATTTTTTTCTTGACCAGTGTTTATAGTTGTTATCTATGGGATAGCTAGTCTAATGGGAGCTACTGTTCTACTCCCATAAATTTGAAGTCTTTGTACTCTTTTGAACTACCAGATTTTGGAAACATTTCTACATGAAGAATCCATTTCTATGTGTAATTATGCATAAGTCATATATTTTTAATGGTATGTTTTGATTGAGCTATTTTAAATACCATACTAGTCCCTAATATCATAATATAATATTTGATACAAAGTAGAACCCTATAAAATATATTTTATTTACACTTACTTTCCATTATTTATTCATTTATTCACTTAATAAATAAATATTTGCTGAAGGCTTGGTATGTGCCAGGCACTGTGTTTGTGATGGGATACAATAGAGAAAAGACAGGCACAGTCTCTCTTTTATAAAATTTACATTTTAATGGTTTCTCACTTTTCTGTGTGCAAGAAAAGATAAAAAGAATGAGTGCAAATCTTGCTCCTATAAATTCTATTGGAACAAAATAAAACTATATAATTTTCACAGGTCCTGGAAAATACCAAATATAGAAGTGTGGATGAATCTTGTTCCAGAACTATTATGGTGGAGATCCTTGAGCTCTCTCTCTCTTTAATACTATAGTGATTTTATTTAGTATAGTACTTGACATATTTATCTTGAAGTTGTGAAGTTGTTGCAGTGTGAAGTTTGTGTCTCATACTCAAATACTTTATCTTATGTAGTATGTTTCCACGCAGCTGCATGTTAACAAACCACTCCCTTCAAATCAGATAGGAACTCTAGGGGTAACCATCACTTTTCCTGACTCTGAGTGTAAGGAAGATATTACCTGCCACTATACAGGGTGTGGCAAAAGTAGGTTTACAGTTGTCCATTTAGAAAGTAATACAATAATCTATATATATAAAATCCTAATATGCAAAGTGTCCCCTCGGGAGTTTGATCAACCAGGAGTTTGATCGCTCACTATGACATGCTCTGACCACCAAGGGGAGATGCGGAATGAAGGAAGGCCCCAGTCAGCAGTCAGCAGCCACTAGGGACCCTACCCATGTACTAGGCCTCTAGTTAAGAAATAATAATACAAAAATAAACTATGTGTTTCATGTACTCACAGCTGTAAATGTGCTTTTGCCCCACCCTGTGTTTTGGAAGAAAAGTGGAGGCTTAAGATCAAGGTACAAGAAAATGCTTGTTTGGGAGTCAGAAGATCTGATTTCCTACCTCATCTGTTGACCACAGACTTGCCTCTTCCTCTATGGAACTGTTTCCTCACCCATAAAATATGCATATTCCAATTAAAATAAAATGTCAGTAAAAGATCAATGGGGCACTTTTATTCTGAGAAGAAAAGAAATATCAATTAAAAGAGAGGTATATGTATAATAATAAAAGTGCAATATGCAAATTGACTAAATGACCAAATAGCAGAAGGACCATCCAAACGACCTTCTGATGACCACACTATGATACACACTAGCGCCAGGCCAGCTAAGGCAGGTGCAAGGCAATTGGTCGGAGGACCCTGTCAGCGCCCCATGATCACCCCAAAGAGGGAGGCCCAGGCCACTGGCCAGTGGGGTGATCAATCAGGGGGGCAGTTTCTGCAATTGCCCCAAAGATGGAGGCCCAGGCCACCAGCCAGTGATGCTGGCTGGTGGTGGGTGGGGCTGGCCAGCAAATCACCCCACAGAGGGTGGCCCAGGCTAGCCAAGTGATTGCACCCCACACCTGTTGCCCAAAGAGGAAGGTGATTGGTGGCAGGGAAGGGGCAGCACCGCACAGATGGCAAGCAGTGGCAGTGGTGGGGGCAGGGCCAGCTGCTGACAGTGGGGAAGAGGAAAGCCCCAATAGGCCCCGATTACCAGCCAGGCCTAGGGACCTACCCGAGGGGTCCCAGATTGAGAGACAGTGCAGGTCAGGCTGAGAGACACCCCCAATGCATGAATGTCATGCACTGAGCATCTACTTTATATATAATTAGTGTCCCAGTGCATGATTTGTGCACTGGGTGAGGGGATCCCTCAGACTGGCATGCACCCTCTTGCAACCCAGGATCTTTCTGGGGGTGTTCAACTGTCAGTTTATTCCTGATCTCACATTTTGGGCCTAAATTGCCAGTCAGACATCCTTATCTCAATCCGGCTAATAACTGCTCTTTTGCCTGCCTGATCACCCCTAACTGCTTGCCTGCCTGCCTGATTTTGCCCCTAAAACTCAAACTTCTTCTTTTTTATTTTTAATATTTATATTTCTTCTTTATTTTTTATTTTAAAAGTCAAGCTTCTTGAGAACATGAGGCATTTAACATTATCCCATATTCCTTACAGCGAGCTAAGCATGGTAAACACAGCAAATACTTAATACTTACAGGTTTCTATACAAACACTTTCCAACCAGGAATGTTTTAATAGGCAGTTTCCAAAAACTTGAATTGGAAAACCTAGAAGTAGAGTGCTCAGATTTCAGGCATCAGGTGCTATTAGCAGGATTTCTATCCCAATTAAACTCTAATTCTTAGCTCTCAACAGTCTGGACAACTGCCCTTCACTGTCTCCAAAGTTTCTTATTCGTCACTATTCCATTTTTCTTTTTCTTTTTCTTTTTTGAGTTCAATGTTTTATATCAACATCAGTATCAACATACCATACAAAACCGACCTGCCAACCTACCTGGGAAAGCAGGAGGGGAATCCATGGCAGCATAGAAAAATGGGGTTCTTGTCCCCAAGGAGGAGGAAATGGGTTTACAGTCAAGGAAACAAAATGATCAACAAGAAGCCTTGAAACTGCACTGAGCGGAGGTGCTGTGGGCAGTGGTGTATCTTGGCTAGCTCAGCAGTACCTGCAGCAGCCTCAGTTCCTAGGAAGCCTGGGGTCAGATAGGGTCCAGCACTTGGGATATTTTTAATAATTTTGCTTTTGGGGGAGTAGGGCTTCTGGGCAGCAGCTCCATGTGAGGGTAGCCAGTACTTTTCACTTCAGGGTTTGGAGGGGAATTTGGGTCTGTGGGCCGAAACCCGACCGCCCCGCCTGGCCCCAAATGTCACAACTGAGGTTCTTGGAAGTGGCCCAGCGAAGTTCCTTCTTGCCTTCTTCCAGCCTTGATCCCAGGCCTATGGCTTAAAAATCAGAGCACCAGGCTGGGGCTGAGCAACCCAGGCTCTTTGTAAACATGGCAGGTATAAACAGGAGGAGCTTGGAACTGGTTGGGGAAGCCAGAGACAGGGGAGGGCAGTGCCCATGGGGAAAGAGGCATGGGGTGGAGGAGGTATGCTCCTCCAACAGAGACTTATAGGTACAGAGACTAAGAGAGACAGAGAGGACAGAAATGGGGATAGAAAGAGTGACATGAAGAGAAAGACTCAGGGAAAGTAAGAGATTGAGACAGAGAAATATTCACAAAGAAAGGAGATATACATACTGAAAGGTGAAGTCCTGCTCTGTATGAATCAGTGGGCTGTGTGTGTGTGTGTGTGTGTGTGTGTGTGTGTGTCTGTATGTGTGTGTGGCAGGGGTATCAGGGGAGGCAAGGCCTGGCCTGGACCTCGCACAGGATGTGCCAGTGTGACAATAAGTGCATCATTGTGTTGCATGAGGGAGGTGTGCTGGTAATGCAGCACCAGCTCCTTCAGAGACCCATACAGGTTGTAGGGCTCTGCAAAACCCAAGCCAGTGGGTTGCATAGATGACACAGTGTTTGGTGTTGCAGTCTACCACCACAGAGCAGGTATAGCAGTCCTGCTGGCTGCTCTCATGGATGAGGAAGGTACCATCCCACTTACTGTTCAGCATCTCCCCAGGTTGATCTTACCAGGTTTGTTCCTCAAGGTGAGGGAGGTCATCCTCATCCTTCATCAGCACATACTAGTCTTCAGTCTCATTTTTTATTCCTAACCACTCATTGATTTTCTTCTGCCAGGCACCTTTCTGGGTGAGCCATTCCCAGTATTGGTCTCGGATCTTGCGCAGTTGCATGAGGTCTGGTTTTAGGCTGTTCATGCCCTTATTGATCTCCTGATTGTCCAAAGTCTTTGTCTGCAGCTCCTGTTCCAACTTCACGTGGCTCTCGTGGACCTCTGCAATGTGAGACTTGGTTCTGAGTTCAGCAGGATCCTCTGCATCTCTTTTTCATTGCTCTCACACAAGAAGCACTTCAGATACTCCTTGCTGCACTTATCTTGAGTCTGGCCCTGTTTTCGAAGATCTTGATGGTTTCATTGAAGGCTTCAATTGTGGTGTGCTTCATCTGCAGTTTCTGGGAGGTCCTTGTGTACTCCTCCTAAAGCTGGTCGTACTCACGGTTCTTGTGCTCTGCTTCAAACCAAGGTAACAAACAAAACCTTTAATTCTGATATTCCTCCCCACAAGAAACAGCAAACCTCAATAGAAATAATTTTCCATCAGAAGTCACATCTAAATACTGCGAGATTGAGGACTATAAGGATGACTATGTACATACGCAATAACAGGCTCATGGTCTAGCATAGGCACCCAGGCATCCTCCATAATCCCACAATTCTCTGGTTGCATACTTCTGGCTTTTCTAGCTCCTCCTTAAATGGTGTTTCCTTCAGTCAGGTTGCAAGTCCAGGACCTCTAGTTGGAGAGGATTTTTCTGTTCTTTGACGTTGATAGCTGTTTACTATTTGGAACCAGTAAAGTTTTGGGAGTATTGCCACTGCCATGAACATGCCAGTCCCAAGCACACTCATGAAATGATTGCCCATTCAGTCCACAGCTGGCACCATCTTGGTTCACAATGACAAAGGTACTGTTCTGAGCTTTTTTTCCCAATCAGATCATCCTCTTCCTTCCCCAGAAGACTCCAAACCTACTCAGGGTTGACCACCCTAACCCCGCAGACCCTTAAGACTTTCCCCTCTATTTCTTCAACTTTTGACCATCAAACTTGTACCCTATCACATTGCCTAGGGGTGCCCTAACCGCTCCCTGGAGGGCGGGGCCAGCTTGGGTGAGGGGCCATGGTGTTCTGGTCTCTGGTCATTCTGGTCATTACAGTAGCTGGCTTGCTCCTCGTATACTCCACTTTTCATTTTTAAGCCCAAGTGATGATGGCTCTCTAATTGCAAAGGCATAAAAATATTTGGGGTCAAATGAAAATAGTTGAGAGATCAGGCAGGTCTCCTAGGCCTGTAAAGTATTTAGATGACACAAGTGCATGTGCACACACGTGCGCCCCCCCCCCCCCCCGCACACACACAAGTCTAAGTCTAAGAGCATCACTGAAAATAGATATTCTTAAATCAAGAATTAAGACCTCTCAAAATTCTAAGTTAAACTAACAATTCAGTCTGTAACTATTCTGTACCTAAGGCTGTAGCATCCTGGACTTACTGCTGTTTATTTAGTGGTGAGTGTTGTGCCTGTCGTGTGTGTTGTGCTGGAAATAACAAACCTATATTCTCCAGCCCTCTGGGGAATTCCTGGTATTCTGTGACTAACACACAGGACCCATCATGTGAGCTAAAGAAAGAATTGTTGAATCACGCCAATCTGAGGTTCTGATATGCCAACTGACTGGGAACATTAGCAAGGAGCAAGCAGGGAATGGGACTGAGCCTGGGCCCTGGAAACAGAGGAAAGAGCTGTGGAGGTAGGTGGTGGCTATGGTGTTCTTGCTAAGTCAGTCCTTGGGGCTAATTAGAAATGTCACAGGAGGTGGTGCCACCCAGAACTTTAATTTAAAAATTTTCTTCTAGGAAACAGGCATACAGAGAGGGTTTTTGTCTAGATTTGGAATACACTTATTTGTCCCCAAATATTGAATCCAAATCCCCTTTAGATTTTACTCTATTTGCTCAGCAACATCTACCCAAAATCAGCTGCCTGCTTCAAGAAATGACTAGAATTTTTAGGTCAGGGTCTCTCTTCTGACGCTTGGTGAACCCTGTCAGAGTTTTTCTTCAGTCCTTCATGGTGTAAAAGAACATGTTCATGGGGACAGGAGCTGTGTGCCCTACTTCCGTACCTGGCACAAATTCTCATATGCTCCTTAGAACATTTGTGTCATTAGGTTCCTACAAAAATTGTCCTTTGACTTGCTAGTTTAGTGACAAGTTATCAGGCTTCTCTGTATTTAAATGACAAAGTGTGAATACCTCCAGCTAAACCAAAGCCAGCCTTCTCAATCTTAGTGTGATCTACCTCCTGCTGAAGAGATTTCTGTCCAAGTCACCTCTGTTGGAAGCTGAGGCTGAGGGTCACTGAGTCAGCAGGAAAGGACACTCACAGTGATTGTAGTCTTCTTTCTTCACTGGGATTCAAAATCCATTTCGGTGAGGCAGATGTCTCATTTTCTTCAGTTTCCAAAACAACCTAAAAAACCAGGAGGTTCTTCCAGAAGTGAGGGTGCTGTCAACCTAATTGAACAAATAGGCCAAATAGATACTTGATGAAGCACACTTCAATCTTGTATCTCAATATTTGAGAGCACTTAGTGAAAGGGTTTTAATGCGAGTTTGCAGAAAAAGAGATCTGAAATTAGTCATTGAAACACGTGGTTGACAAACCCATCCTACATTGTGGCCTCAGATTGAGAGGGCAGTAAGCTTTGAAGCCTTTCTTTCTGTGAGGGTGGCCATAGCAGGTCTTAGAGGAAACCTCTACTCTCACTGCTATAGCTGACTGGACACTGGACATGCGAGTCAAAGGCGATCACCATAGTTTGGATGAACCAGGGGAATGGCCTCTATGAGGCTTCACTGGGAAAATCAGCCCAATAGGCAGTGACCTTGGCAATAATTTTTCTCTCTTCTGAGAAGAGTGAATGAAAGTTAACCAAAGAAGTTATTCTCCCAAACAATGCTAGACCCAAAACTCCATGGAACTGATGTTCTGTTCTTCATCTGAGTGGCCAGTTGAATTTCTGTTTTAAAAGTCTGTGGCCTAAAAAAACAAAAAATAAAAATAAATAAATAAATAAATAAATAAATAAATAAATAAAATAAAAGTCTGTGGCCTACAGTCACTCCATGGCCCTAATACTTCAGTAAATTCCTGGCAATTAACACCTAATACTGAAGACTGTCTGTGCCATTCTCTGTCAATTTTAAACAGTCAAGGAAAAAAAAGCACTTTATTTTCATTTGAAGTTGGGGGAATAGTAATCATGATCTCTGGCCTTATGGGGTCAGATATTTTATCAAGGAATTATATTTTGGAATAAAAAAACTAAGGAAACAAAAGGATCCTAAGCATTTTGGTCACCATTTGAGCTGTCTATAAGTTTTAGGAGCTGGAAGCAAAGACTAAAGCAGCACCTCATATCCATCCCCTAAGTTCTGAGCTCCAGGCCTCCCAAGATGGCTCTTGACAGTGAGCTAAGCAACTCTGAAAGCGTCATTCTCCAGTCAGGAGGAGTCTTCTTTTTCTTTGAGACCTATCCTCTGAGATCTCAGCATACCTTCACATCTGCCTGCTCACTTGTTCTGTAGGCACTGTCTGAGAATTGTGCTGGTTTGCTGTGGATATTTGTGATGGGTTCATGCTAAAGAAGTCTAATGAGTATCCTCCACTTCATGTCTATCAACCGTAGAATGAAATGTGTGAATCTGAGCTTTGTACTTTTTCACCATACCCTGAAATAAAAGAGGCATGGGTATGCAGCAAATAACTATATCAAGTAGGTGTCAGTGAGTGTAGACATTTTACCTATATCATCTAGAATGTCAAGATGTAATTTCACAGGACTGACTTTCTCACAACATTCTCCCATATGCCTCTAAATGGTCTGTCACTGCTGAGCTGCATTCTTAAATGTGAAAATATCAAATTTATGACATTATGTGTAACCCTGTCTGTCTCTCTTCAGCTAGTTCCCAACATTATCCCTTTCCATCTAAATGGAATATTAGGATTCCTTGTGTGTGTTTTTAAACCCTCATCCTAAACATATTTTTCCCCATTGATTTTTAGAGACAGTGGAAGGGAGAGGAAGAGACAGAACAACAACAACAACACAAACTTCAATGTGAGAGTGACACGTTGATTGGTTGCCTCCCACACAGGTAGCACTCTGATGAGGGCTGGGGATTAAACCTGCAACCAAGGTACTTGCCCATGACTGGAATCAAACCTGGTACCTCTTCAGTCTGCAGGCTGATGCTCTATTCACCAGACCAAACCTGCCAGGGCTGTCAGGATTCTTCAGCTAGAGCCAGTTCACTTGGCAAAACATGCTTTCCAGATGTATTAATGAGAAGCAGGGAAATCAGGTCTTTAGATGGTAGAAGATGAGATGTGTGTGTGTAGTGTACATGACAGGTGTATTTGTACCATGGTGGCCCAGACCTCTGGGTAGCAAGATCATACAAACAATATTGTGGCTTTTCTTTTCAATTTAAATCACCTTCTCCCAAAATTGTTGGGTTGCATTTGTAAAATTGCAGAAGACTTAGATAAAACTACATGTATTTATTATGAAAGGAGATAATAATACAGGGCACAAAGCAGTGGTGATAAGAACAACTATATAGCTGCCACCAGGGTAATATTCAATATTATATTTGTTTCAGGTGTAACACACAGTGATTACACATTTATATAACTTACAAAGTGATCCCCCTGATAACTCTAGTACCCCCTTGACATCATTCATACTTAATAGAAGACTAGAAGCTCGATGTATGAAGATTTGTGACAGAATGGGCCTTCCTTTCCCTGGCTGCCGGCACCACTTTCACTCTGATGTGGAGTTGCCTTACCACCTCACTACGCTGCTCAAAGGCCCGCCCTTGGCCGCTTGGTGGCCACATATTCAAATTAACTGCCACCTTTGTTGATTACTCACTTCTGATTGGCTGTGGGCATTGCAAAGGTATGGCCAATTAGCATGTTTATCTATTATTAGGTAAGATTATTGACTATATTTCCTATGCTGTAATTCACATCCCTATGATTATTTTGTAACTGACAATTTGTACTTCTTAATTCCTTCACATTTTTCATCTTGATCCTCAGCCCCCTCCCACCTAGCAGCATTAGGTTTTTTGTTTTTTGTTTTTTGGTATCTATACATTTTCTTCTTTTTTGTTTATTTATTTTCTAGATTCCACACCTAAGTGGTATTTTTTCCCACTGATCTGACTTTTTCATTTCGCATAATACTCTCTAGGTCCATCCATGTTGTTTCAAATGGTAAAATTTTATTTTTTATAGTCAAGTAATATTCCACTGTGTATATATATGTACCAACACTTCTTCATCCATTTGCCTATTGATGGACACTTAGGTTGTTACCATATCATGGCTGTTGTAGGTAATGCTGCAATGAACATAGGGGAGCATATATCTTTACAATTTAGTGTTTTGGATTTCTTGGAATAAATATATGGAAGTGTAAATGCCGAGTCATAGAGCAATTCTATTTTTAGAAGAACCTCCATATTATTTTCTGTAGTAAATGTACCAATTTGCAGTCCTGCAAACAGTGTAGTAGAGTTCCCTTTTATCCTCACTAGTACTTAGCATATGCTTCCATTTATTTATATCTTCTTCAATTTTATCTTTCAATATCTTAAAATTTTTGAGAACAGGTCTTTTATCTCCTTGGTTAAATCAATTCCTAGATATTTTTTGATGCAATTGTAAAATATAATTGTTTTCTTAATCTCTCTTTCTGATACTTTGTTATTGGTGTAAAAATGCAACCAGTTTCTGAATATTAATTTTGTATCCTGTTACTTTACTGAATTCATTTATTACTTCTAATGGCTTTCAGGTGGAATCTTAATCTTTGTATATATACTAGAGGCCCAGTGCACAAAAATCCATGTGTGTGTGTGTGTGTGTGTGTGTGTGTGTGTGTGTGTGTGGTGGGGTGAGGGAGGGTCCTTCAGCCCGGCCTGCACCTTCTGGCAGCCCTGGAGCCCTCAAGAGATGTCCATTTGCCAGATTAGGGAGTGGGCCTAAGTTGCAGTTGAACATCCTTAGCACTTCGGATGAGGCAGGAGAGGCTCCTGCCACTGCTGCTGTGCTCACAGCCATCAGCCCTGCTTATGGCTCAGCAGAGCTAGCCCTGTGGGAGTGCACTGACCACCAGCAGTCAGCTCTTGCATTGAGCATCTGCTCCCTGGTGGTCAGTGCACATCAAAGCAACCGGTTGTTCCCAGTGGTTCCGCCATTAGGGTCAATTTTCATATTACCCTTTTATTATATAGGATATTTGCATGTATATGTACACACATGTCTATCTATATACATCCATGTAATTATTCAAAGTATGTGTATACATGCATATACACACATACATATTCATATGTGTATATATTTAAAAGATTTTAGTTTTAGATATATGTCTCTATATATATCTGTATATATAGGGTACACACACTTTAACAGCTGGTAGATCAATTCGGAGAATGAGATGTATTTTAATAAGCATTACCTTTAGAATTATTCAGAGCATGTACAGAGATTTTTTTTTGGGGGGGGGGATACCCTCAAACTAAAATTGTTTGTATATGGGGCCTTTTAGGAGAGGTCTCTAGGGGAAGGCTCCCTAACCTTCACTGCTTATCTCTCTACAATGGGTTAGAGTTTCCATAATTGCTCCATCCCATCCTTAGGACGTATCACCTTTCTGGGTGGAGCTGAGGCATGGGGAGTGCTGACTCAGGCTGCGAGAACCAGGAGGTAGGGACAGAGAACTGGCTTCTTGGTGCTTCCCGGGCTGTGAGGTGGGGCCAGTGGGTGAGTGAGCCCCTCCCAGCTCCTGAGAGGTGATGAATAAGTGCCAGTTTAGATAACAGAGTATCTGAGAAAGGATTTGTGATGTTGTACATGACTGCAATCCACCTTCTCCATGGCCATTTGTGAGGGAAGAGGGTTATTTTTGAGAGTCTCCTGGGGAGAGCAGACAGCTTTCATTTCATGCTGTGGCTTGGTAACAGCCCCCTTACTCATCACAAGATAATGTTCCCAGTCCACTGTGACATGCAACTTTTTTCATATGTATATATATTCTTTAAAGTATTACAAATAGTAGTACATATATTTCCCCTTTTTTCCTCTCATCAACCTCCCCCCCGGCCTCCCCCCAGCAGGTGCCCTCACCTGCCCCCCCCCAATGTCCTGCACCCATTGGCCATGCCTATATGCATGCATACAAGTCCTTTGATTGATCGCCCACAGCCCCCGCCCCCACCCTCCCCTGCCTTCCCACTGTAGCTTAACAGTCCGTTCAATGCTTCTTTGCCTCTGTATCTATTCTTTTCTTTAAAAAAATATTGCATCTGCATACAAGAAATAAACGTATTAAGAAGATTCCTTTATTAACTTTTGGTCTAGAATATGTTTGTATATTTTCAGAAAACAACTCTAAGACCATATAGATTCCTGCAACAAAGAGAAACTGACAGGTCTACTCCAACCGCAAAGACAGTCCAGAGATGGAAGATGCTGACAACGCCTTGCCATGCTGGCAGTCAGCAGCTGTGCATTGCTGCGGGCTGCCCCGGAACAAACCAGAGAGGATGGAACCTGCATTGCCACCATTTGTCCACCATCCAGACACCATTGCTGACATGTACACATGAGGAACTGTGTGACATTGAAACTGGGACTCAGAACTGTTGGACATTGAAACTGCGACATGCAACTTTTTATCTTAGAAAAAGAACGTAACACTGGGTATGCCAAGAAGGAGTTGTTTCAGAAGGTGGTTTTTCTGCTGCTCAGGCTCCATTTCTCTCTTTTCATTGTCAGTGGAGTAAAGCAAGGACTAACACAACCCGACAAAGGTAGCCATGAGGACCAAACAGACTGCATCTCAGGAGAAAAAAAAAACATTCAGAAATGCATGCCCTATGTCACAGAACTTCCTGTCAGCCATTAGAACCATGTGTGACATGTATGAGTGTCACACTGTGCCAGGCACTGGCTTGCATAGCCTTCACCACCAGCCCTGGAGCCCTGCAATGGTTCCATTGCACAGATGAGCAAGCTGAGCCCTTGGAAGGTCCCTGGCCGGAAGGCCCCAGCCCACACAGGATGGGATTGGGAAGAAAACTCCTCCCTTCATCCCTCCTAACTCCTGTCTCATTGGCCACCATAAGAGCAAGTCTTGTAAGATGAGTTCTTGGGCAGACATGTCATTCTCCTGGTTCAGTGGTGGGGAAGGGTTTCCGACTTTTCATGATAATAAAGAGAATGAAGATGGAAATGCTGGTGGGGCCCAACCACATGTGAAAGCAGCCTTTCTGTCCGACCCTTCCTCAGGGGTTTACTGGGGTAGCCATTCTCTGCTGGGGAATCTGTCTGCCCAAGAGTCAGGCCGTGACTTCACCGTTCCTTTTGGCTGCTGAGCCTGGTTGTGGGAGGCACCCAGCCGCCCCGACCTATAGGGTGTTCCCCAAATTCGGCCCAACCCCACCACACTCCTTGCCCCTGGCCTCCGCAGCTCAGAATGGGCAGAGGGTCACCCGCCCTGGGCACCTCCAAGCCCTGAAACCTGTCATCGGCCATGCCTGTCCCCCATGGCATGCCCACCATAGTGAGACTGCTGCTGCCCACGTCGCTGCCCACCTCACTTTTGCAGCGGTGGATGGCCGGCATGGGCCTGGTGATGGTGCTCATCGTGCTGCTCATCCACTTGCCTTGTAAGCTTCCTGGCCCGGCCACTGCCATCTTTGTCAGGTGAATTTACATATTCCCTCCTTATTGGCTGTGGGCACCACCATGTTTGTCGCAGAGGCCTGGTGCAAGAAACACATGCATGGGTAGCATCCCTAGGTCTGGCAGGTGATCAGGGCCAATCTTTGGGGTTACTGGCAAGGTGATTGGGATCTCTGCTTGCACTTGCCTTGGCTAGCCTGGCATCATCCACCCACTGGCCCTGCCCCCCATTGCTGCCACCAGGCAGGGCCTGCAGGCTGGGGGCAGCTCCCTTGTTGAACTTCTTCCCCCTGGTAAGCAGTACACATCATAGTGACTGGTCATTCTGCAGTTTGGTTGATTTGCATATTAGGTTTTTATATAGGTAGATATTCATGTCATCTGAAAATAATTTAAATGCCTTTTATTTCCTTTTATTGTCTGAACGCTATTGTCTGAATATCATATTGTTTGAATATCATGATGCAAAAAGTGGTGAACATTCTTGTCTTATTCGCAGTCTTAAGAAAAACATGTCTAGATTTTCACCTCTGAGTATGTTGTTAGATTGGGCTTGCCATATTTAGATTTTATTATGTTGAGGTTTGTCCTTCTATTCCCACTTTGCTGAGAGTTTTTATCATAAATGGATGCTAGATTTTGTCAAGTGGTTTTTCTGCATCTAGTGATCATGTGATTTTCATCTTTCATTTTCTTTATGTTGTGTATTGCATTAATTGATTTGCAGATATTAAACCAAATTTGCACCACAGGAATAAATCTCACTTGATCATAGTGTGTTATCTGTTATATATATTGACGAATTCAGTTTGCTAATACTTTGTTAAGGATTTTTGCATTTATGTTTATCAGGGACATTGGCCTATAATTTTTTGTAATGTCTGTCTGATTTTGGAATCAGGGTAATGGTGGCCTCATAAAATCAGCTTGGGAGCCTTTTTTCCTCTTGTATTTGTTGGAATAGTTGTAGTATTAAATCTTCTTTAAATGTTTGATAAAATTCACCTGTGAAGCAGTCTAGTTCAGAATATTTTTGTTGGAAGTATTTTGATTACTGATTTAATATTGCTGGTATTAATTGGTGTGTTCAGATTTTCTGTTTCTTCTTGATATAACAAAATTGCATGTCTAGAAATTTACCTATTTCTTCCAGGTTGTCCAACTTATTGGCACATAATTGTTCATAGTAATTTCTCCTAATCATTTTTATTTCTGTAGTGTCACTTCTGATTTAATGTATTTGGATCCTCTCTTTTTTTTCTTGATGAGTCCAGTTAAAGTTTTATCAATTGTGCTTATTTTCATACTGTACAAGTTCTTGGTTTTATTCATATTTTGCATTATTTTTAGATTCTGATCATTTATTTATGCTCTGATCTTTATTATTTCCTTTCTTTGACTTACTTTGGGTTTTCTCTATTGTCCTTTTTCTAGTTTCTATTGGTGTAAGGTTAGATTGTATATTTGAGACTTTCTTTCTTATGGGACTGTTTTTGCTGTGTCCCATAAATTTTGGGTCATTGTGATTTTGTTTTCATTTCTCTCAAGGTATCTTTTGATTTCTTCCCTGATCTCATTGTTTACCAATTCATTATTTAGTAGCATGATATTTAGCCTCCATGTGTTTGTGTGTCTTTCATATTTTTTCTCATAACTGATTTTAAATTCATACTATTGTGGTTAGAGAAAATGCTCAATATTATTTCAGTCTCCTTAAATTTATTGAGGCTTTTTTAGTATTCTAACATATGGTTTATCATAGAAAATGTTTCATGTGCTCTTGAAAAGAATGTATATTTTGTTGTTTTTGTGTGAAATGTTCATAAAAATATCAATTAAATTTAGTTGTTTTAATGTGTCATTTAAGACCACTATATCCTTGTTAATTTTCTGTATGGATAATCTATCTATTGATGTCAGTGGGATATTAAATTCTCCTATTATGACTGTGTTATTATGGAATACACCCTTTATGACCATCAATATTTGTTTTATGTATTTAAGTGCTCCTATGTTGGGTGCATGCATGTTTACAAAGGTTATATTCTTTTGTAAGAATTGAATAAGATTGAATATTTATTATTATTAAACACCCTTCTTTCTTTCTTTCTATAGCTTTTGTTTTAAAGTCTGTTTTGGAGGCCTGGTGCATGAAAATTTGTGCACTCAGGGGACCCTCAGACCAGCTTGCACCCTCTCATAGACCAGGCACCCTTGGGGGATGTCTGAATGATGGCTTAGGCCCTCTTCCCATGGGGAGCAGGCCTAAGCCAGAGTCTGCCCTCCCTCTGTGGGAGGAGACCTGTGGGCTAATCAGGGGCCAACACCAGCAGGTGAACAGCCATTCCCTCCCCCAAACTGCCCCTCCACCACCACCAGTTCTCAGCCCCCAATTGCCATCCCCTCCTTCTGCCCACTGGCTCCCGCCTTGGTTGGCCTGGGCACCACCTGCTCACTGGCCCCAACCCCTGCCAACTGGTCATTCCACCATTCGGTTGATTTGCATATCAAGCTTTTATTGTATAGGACTAGAAATTTTATTGTATAGTACACAAAATTCATGCACAGGGGTGGGGATTCCCCTGAGCCCAGCCTGAACCCTCTGCAATCCAGGACACCTTGGGGGCTGTACAACTGCCATTTTAGGCCCAATTCTGGGGATCAAGACTAAGTTGGCAGTCAGACAACCCTCTCAAAATCTGGGACCACTGGCTTCTAACTGCTCACCTGCCTGCCTTCCTGATCACCCCTTAGTGCCCCCCCTGCTGACTTGGTAACCTCCAACTGCCCCTCCTGCAGACCTAGTCACCCCCAACTGCCCCCATGCTGGCCTGGTCACTCCTAACTGCCCTCCTGCCAGCCTGGTTGACCATCACTGCCCCCCCCCTGATGGCTGGAGGGGGAGTTGGTCACCTCCCCCATGGGCCTATTCACCCCACACAATCTGCTGCTCAGTTATTTGGTCGCCCTCACTAAGCTCCCTGCTGGCATTGTCGTTCCTCACTGCCCCCCCTACCATCCTGATCACCCCCAACTGCCCTCCCTTGCCGTGGTCCTGGTTACCCCCACACTGTCTGCTGATCAGTTGTTTGGTCACCCCTC
This sequence comes from Antrozous pallidus, assembly GCA_027563665.1. Lineage (NCBI taxonomy): Eukaryota > Metazoa > Chordata > Mammalia > Chiroptera > Vespertilionidae > Antrozous > Antrozous pallidus. Next base: position 111,658,594 of record CM050508.1, on the reverse strand, counting down.
ACTAAGCTCCCTGCCGGCCTGGTCGCTCCACACAGTCTGCTGCTTAGTAGTTTGATTGCCCCTCACTGACCCCCCCGTGAGCCTGGTCACCACATGTAGCCTTCTTCTCAGTATTCTGGTTGCCCCTCACTAAATCCCCTGCTGACCTAGTTATCCCACACAGCCTGTTCAGTTTTCCATTCAGTTGTGATGGTCACTTACGCTTTTACATATATAGAAGATAAGTATTGGTAGCCCAGCTTTTTTTCCATTTCCATTTGTGTGAAATATCTTTTTTACATTTCTTTACTTTCTTTTTTTTTACTATTTTTTATTTACAATATAACTTATATTTAATAGTAGTACATATGTTTTCTTTTTCCCCCTCAATATCCTCCCCCCAGCCTCCCTTACCGCCCAGCACATGTCCCCACCTGCCCCCCTCCCTGCCCTAGTGTCTTTCATTCATTGGTTATGTTCATATGTATGCATACAAGTCCTTTGGTTGATCTCCCCCAGCATCCGCCTCTCATTCACTCCAGCCTTCCCCCTGTAGCTTGACAGCCTGTTCAAGGCCACCCTGCCTCTGCATCAATCACTCCCCCTGTTTCTTTTCTTCAAAAATATCTTGCCTCTGCAAACTAGTAACAAACATATAAGAGCAAAAAAATGTTTGAGTGTCAGTTTCAATGACCAAATGTTCTGAGTCCAAGTTTCAATGTCAAATAGTTCTTCATGTGTACATGTCAGCAATGGTATCCAGATGGTGGACACATCATGGCAATGCAAGATCCATCCTCTCTGGTATGGTCCTGGGCCTCCTGCAGCCATGCACAGCTGCTGACTGCTAGCATGGCAAGGTGTCGTCAGCATCCGCCATCTCTGGACCATCCTCGTGGCTGGAACAGATCTGTCAGTTCCTCACTGTCTCAGGAACCCACATGGTCTTGGAGTTGTTCTCTGCAAACACACTAACACATTCTCGATTAAAAGTTAACAAAGGGATCCTCTCTACAAAATAGACTTGGGATTCTTTTTATTTTTGCCTAAATGATTTTCCTTTGGCTTATTTTCACACCATGTGTGTTTTTTCATGGGTGTCCTGCAGTTGGTTTTACAAATGGAATTTTCTTTTCTGGAGTAAGAATTTTCTAGATGTATTTTATTTATAGGATATTTTTTCTTACATGATATTACCCCACTGTCCTTCCCCTTTTTTTGGTTAATGGGGGCTTTTGGAAATTTTATCTTGCAGTCTTGGTAATTTAAAATTTTAATTTTTGCACATACATTTTACTGCTTTAGGTTCTTTGGATGTTAGGCAATTTTACAGTGAGATGAACTACTAATAGATATTTTAGGTAATGTTTTAGGAAAAGCTTTTTGTCCAGTACACTTAGATTTTCTTGAGTATTCACTTATTTCACTTGGCCAATTTAAATTAATCTGAAAACTTGATTACTATTTTACCGTCAATTTTAATACTCAAGCAGAAATCTTAGTTTACCCTGTAAATACTTGTGGAAAGGAATATTTGCATTTTTGAGTAGGTCCTCAGCATTCCTGGTAATAAATTGAATTTAGATATAGGGCAGCTATTGCTGGCCGAGTCTCTGTCTGCCACCTGGGTCCCCGTATGAGTTGTGTGTGGGAGGCGTAGCAGCCGTGGGGGTAGGAGACCTTCCTCAGGAGGGGTGAGAATTCAAGCCCCTGCAAGGTTTTTGGGTGAGGGTCTGTGCCCCACCTCTGTTGACCTTTTAGTTCTCTCCTGTTGGTCCCTCTGCCACTGTGCCTGTCTTAGGTTGTTCCTTCCCTGAGGAATCTTACCTGTCTCTGGCTAACCAGCCATCCTCTGGGGCCAAACAGGGTGATGTGAGGTTCAGTCCAGTCTCCTTTGTAGTCTATGTCCCCGTGGCCTCCACGTCCAGCACCTGCCTTGGGGTCCCCTCGCCTGCTGGCGGGGTCCCGGTACTGATCACATATGTCGGGTGACCCAGGTTTCTTCTCCAGAGAGGGCCCAGCTCACGCCATTGGTCGAGAGACAGATCCATGGTGCCAGCTGCCCAGAGGCTCCAGCCACAGCTTGAACTGAAAGTTCCAGCATCTGTTGTGTGTATTTGGATAATAAGAAGAGGGTCCCTCTTGGCAAAAGGGCAAGAGTGGCCAATATAGAATGCTCGGATGCCTTCCCAGTGCCTTAATCCCTTCTGAAAGGGATTAATTCCTTTCCTATTCTTTTTTTAAATTGCTGCCCAGCATTCAAAGAATTAGTTTGTAAGTTTATTTGGGATAGTTGTATAATATGCTGTTGTCAAATATCAAATATTATAATGACATTGTAGAATAATATCAGGTATGGGTATTATGGTGTCACGGGAGCTTAAGCAGGGCCTAGCCTAAGAACGGGTTTCCATAAGAGATGACATGCTCTAGGCCATGTTAATTCAATCTGAAACTAGCTGCCAATTTTTTTAATAACTTTATATAAACTTTGTCAGGGATGTAAAAACACAAATCACTTACCTTAGTTCAAAAGTTCAAATATATTGACTTTCCCCCTTACTCCCACCACCTGCCACTTACCCTGAGGTGACATTTTGATGGACTTTTCTCAGTCTCTGGATCCATTCTTGTTCATCAGTCTATGCCATTCATTATATTCCTCAAATTAGTGAGATCATGTGATGTTTGTCTTTCTCTGCCTGGCTAATTTCACTTAGCATAATGCTCTCCAAATCCATCCATGTTGTTACAAATGGTAGAAGCTCCTTCTTTTTTACCGCAGTGTAGTATTCCATTGTGTAAATGTACCATAGTTTTTTTAATCCACTCATCTACTGATGGGCACTTAGACTGTTTCCAAATCTTAGCTATGGTAAATTGTGCTGCTATGAACATAGGGGTACATATATCCTTTCTAATCCACGTTTCTAGTTTCTTGGGGTATATTCCAGATGTGGGAACTTCTCTTTCTGGCATTTGTGGTCCAGGCTGCGGAGCCTAGTGTAGGGCTAGGATGCCTCACTTCTCAGGTAGATCTCTGCAGCCCAGATATTCCTCCCCATTCTTTTTATTAAACGATCTCCTGAGAATATGTTTTTATTGATTTTTAGAGGGAGAGGAAGGGAGAGAGAGAGAAACATTAATGTGAGAAACATTGGTCAGCTTCCTACAGTATGTGCCCTAACTGGGAATCAAACTCACAACCTTTTGGTGAACATGTAGGGGACAATGTTCCAACCAACTGAGCCACCCTGGTAGGACATTCCTTTCCATTCTTAACTGGCACACCTGGATGTGACACCAGCCTGTTTTACATCTCCACCTCTCCCACCAGTCTTCTTCTTTATGTCTTTTGTAATAGTTCTGTTTAGCTAGTCTACAGGTGGCTTGGGGTGATTGTTTTATAATTTAGTTGTCATTTTGATGTGGTTGTGAGAGGAGGTGAACACAGCATTTACTTTACCATCTTGAATAGAAGCAAATCCCTGAAAGCATATCTTATTTTACATAAGATATGACTATAAAGCAATGAGACTAATTCAGAAAGCTTTTCTCCTTAGGCCCAACTGGCAGGAAACCAAAAACTCATTAATAACCTTTTGTGTCTTCCCTTCTCTTTACAGCCAATCAGTGCTAGGCTGAAAGACACTGCTATCGACAAGCATGCTAGCAGGAAAGACTGTTCTTTTGATGACCTTCTCTCATCTAAATGCTACCACCCACCTTCCGCTGGTGGAGGTTTAACATGCTAATAAGAGATGCAATCATAAAGAAGCATGTAGTTAAATTGTACAAATGCCAAAAAGCCCCCACCCTTACATGCTTAGGTGTCACTTCTGCCTAAACATTAAATTCTCCCCAGCCTTTGTTTGAGGAGCAGGTGGTTTCCTTTACCTTTGCAGTGCTGGCTTTCCTTGTACACAAGTGGATCTTTCTCACTTTCAGTTTCTGATGGTCTGTTTTGATTTTCATCTTGGGACCTCACAAGGACACAGAAGGTTTAGTAGGAGAAATATTTTGTTTTCCTTTTCTTTTCTGTTTTAATATTTTATTAATAGTTTATTGATTTTGAGAGAGAAAAAGAGAGGGGAGAGAGAAACATTGATGTGGAAGCCCAACATTGATTGGCTGCCTCCTACTCGCCCCCTATTGGGAATTGAGCCTGCAACCTGGGTATGTGCCCTTGACTAGGAATCAAACTGCCGACCTTTTGGTGCATGGGATGATGCCTAACCAACTGAGCAACCCTGGCCAAGGCTAGTGGTGGAATTCTTACCTGTCATATGGAAGGCCTGGGTTTAATTGCAGCCAGTGCCCTGGGCTTTATAATCAGGGTCTTCTATCCTGGGAGATTTCAAGAATCCAGTCATCAGTAACAGTTTGAGGATATTCATTGAAAATTCTTAACTAAAGAAATCATATACAGCCCATGGGAATGATGATGCAATTCAGTCTTTCTCACAGTTTTCTTTTTTTCTGGCTCTGCCTTCTCCCTGAAACCACATCCCCGCTCCTTGCCCCGCATCAGTATGCCTCATTGCCACTACCTGCCTCCTCCCCAAGTCCGGCACACATATATACTTGATTAGTTCTCCCTGTAGTGGAGAACTGCTAGGTTTTATGGTTGTTGATGCTGCTGTTATTGCTTTGCTGGCCAGTATCACTATTCCTTTATTGTTTACCCTGATGCATGCATTTTAGTTGGAGGCAGGGTGCTCTGTCCATTACCCTGAAAAAGTCATTCATGACCTCTTCCATCTGTGGTATGTTGGATGTGGGCCAGGCTTGGTCAACTGTCTGGTTCATGTGGGACTCAATATTGAAAAAGAAGTTAAAAGATGCAAAGCCTGGAGACAATCCATAAGAGGGGTCATGGCAGAGCTGGTTCTGTGGATGGGCCTTGAGCATTCCTCAGCCACCCAGAAGATCTTGCTTCCTACCTATTTTACAAGTCTGGTTGTTGGCATTCCTGATGATTCTATAGCTACTTTCTATTTTACTACATGCCAAGTCTGTTTTATTATTAGTCATCCAGAATTCTGACCAGCCATGGCTGGTTGGCTCAGTTGGAGCATTGTGCTATGCACCAAAAACAATTGTGTGTTCAATTCTGAGCATACACTTAGGTTGTGGGTTTGAGCCCTGCTCTAGGCATGCACAGGAGACAAACAATTGATGTCTCTATCTGTCTCCCTTCCTCTTATTCTAAAAACTATTTGGGGGAAAATACAGAAAAAAACAAACATATACTTCGGTGAGAATTTTTAAAAAAATTATCATAATTCAGAGTAGGCTCTGACTATGTGGCTCACTTGGTTGGAGTATCGTCCCATACACTGAAAGGTTTCAGGTTTGATTCCCAGTCAGGGCATAAATAGAGGTAATCAATGGATGTTTCTCTCTCACATTGACGTTTATCTTTCTTCCCTCCTCTTCTTCCTCTCTCTTTAAAAATCAATAAAATCATATCCTCAGGTGAGGATAAAAAAAAAATATTCTGACCAGTATACAGGGGACCAGAGCATCTCCATTTTTCTCCATTTCTGTTTTCCATGAAATAATTTAGTAAATGGTCATTATTATCCTATCTAATAATGAGGGAATATGCTAATTGACCATCACACCATTGCAAAGATGGTGGTACCCACAACCAATAAGGAGGGAATGTGCTAATTAACTGCCCCACCCTCAAAGATGGTGACACCCACAGCCAATAAGAAGGGGATATGCTAATTGACTGCCACACCCTCAAAATGGCAGTGCCCACAGCCACAAGATGGTGTTGTCCAGTCCCTTCAGCCCCGCCAGGGTGGCAGGCATGTAGCAAAGCCTGGCTGCCCCAGAAGCCTGCCTCCGGAGTCTCCTAGTCCCCTTAACCTCCCAGCTGCCCAGGGCTGGCACGAGGTGCAGGCAAGCCTCAGATGGCAGCTGCCCAGCTGCCCAGGACCTCATAAGGCTCAGGTAACCAGGGCTGGCCAAGGCTTATGCTGCTGGCAGTGGCAGCAGCAGAGGTGTGATGGGGGCATCACCTTCCCCTGATTGCTGAGTTGCCTCTGACCCTTGAAGGCTCCCAGACTGTGAGAGGGGGACAGGCTGGGCTGAGGGACCCCCCCCTCCAGTGCATGAATTTTCATGCATTGGGCCTCTAGTTTATTATAAAGACCCAGAAAATGCATATTCAATATATATAGGGATCATACTCCTATTGAGTTGGAAAGGCATATCTAACTTACTCTCAGTTGGCAAGTTAGTGCTACTATTAAAGCTTCGGAAGCTGATTAATGTGTGCAGACTGGCAGTTGGCCTGTTTTCTGTCTAAAGCACCCAGATCTATTTGACAAGTTCCCCCCATAGCAGGGGTCTGCATGAGAGAAGTGAGCAAGGGTCCTGTTCTCATCCCACACTTGGGACTGCCTTCTACCTCAGTCCCAGTAGGTCCATTATCACTTGCATTCAGTTCTATAAAAAGAGACTACCTTGCAATCTGCATATTATGTTATCAGACAATGAAAACATTATAGTTAAACTTTTTTTTTCATTTCAGAACTGGTTACTAAAATTCTCACAGCTAAATTTGTTACTCAAATGTGGTTATCTTTCTGTCCTGGAGCCTGTAAGCCTTGGCCCTTCTGCCTCCCTTTGTAATCTATTTTTCTTTATGCTGTCATTTAATTTCTTAGCTCACAGGAGTTGCAACATAGAGCATAATGGTAAATGTGTCTGGCCATTGGTGGGCACATGCATGCAGTAGCACGATTACCTGTGTATAGAGATGTGAGCAGTTCTTGGCTCCACCTGGGCCTGACCAGACTTTGAAAGAAATGGGTTTTTCTTTCCTGATCTCTTTATAAGGGGTTCCAAGCAGATATATCCTTCTTAAATAGGAGCCAGCAAACACTCCCCCACTTCTCTCCTTTCACATGGGTTCAGTGTTGAGTTGGTATAAAATAGTAAATTTCTGAATAGAGTATGAATCTATGTGATAATTCATTCAGATATTTTGTATTATACTATAACATGTATCAATTCACTGAAAAAAGGAGCTATTCTTTCATATTTGGATAAAATAAAAGGCTGACTATTATTGGAGACAGGCACAGGAAGGGAAACTCCATGGACTAAAATGGAAAATGATTGGTTTGACCATTGAAGTCATCCAATTAAGCAACAAATTCAGTGGGCACTTCCCCTCAGAGATAGGTTGAGTATCCAAAAATCTGTAAGGATACTACAGTTTTGGGTTTTTTAATTGGACAGAACCAGTAGGTAATGAACTTTTTAATGCATTTCTGACTTCCTGGCAAGCTGCAGGACATGCACTGGTCTGTGGTCACCAAAGACACCATCAGCTAGTCCAGCACTATAAGGATGTTCCTAGCTTCTCCGGAGAGGTCACTACCCTGTGAGGTCCCCCTATTCCCTCCTCGTGTCCCTTATTTCTGTTGGCTTATTCCCTTATCCAAAGCCCAGCAAATTCTTCTAAAATGCTCAGTACCCTGAACTTGTCAAAGCCAGTAACACAGGACTGTCATTACTTGGTGACTTTAGATGAGCCAGTTGGTTTTTCAGGCACTACTTCTGCATTTATAAATTATCTGAGTGAGGTCTCAGATTTCTCGGGTCCCTTACATTTTCAGTCCTTTCCATTTTGGACTGAGGATGGGTGGGGGCTATGAAGTCTTGGAATTCATTACAATTTCATTAGGTGGCACAGGGTGTATACATGGCCCTGAAGCTGTTAAGCTTCAACAAGTAAATACTTGATTCTTGGGAAGCTGTTAAGCTTCAACAAGTAAATACTTGATTCTTGGGTGGCAGCTCAAGCATGTTTACACTTGACATATAAACTGAAATATCTCAGGTACTTTATACCCACCAGTGGCAGTGCTCACCTTGCCTGAATCTGAGGCAGGCATTCAAAGGATCCCCTGTGGGGAAAGGCTGGCTCTCCTTCCTGCCTTGGAACTTACTTCTGCAAGACATCCCACCCAGCACAGGGATATTGGGGTTTATCTGAGAAAATGATAGATCTACAAATAATTATATCATGTATAATAGTATAACCCAAGTAAATCCTTTTCTAGATATTTCTAATGGATTCAATGCTGAAAATTTGTTAATATGGAATATTTTAAAGGGAAAAAAGGAAAAATTTAATCCTGTGGAATGAATCCCAAAACTCCTGAAGGAGAGCTCTTGTGGCCATCATCCTTTCTGTGGCTGTCTTCTTTCTGAATGTTGTCTGGGCCTGTTCATTTCTATATGAAGGGATCCTCAAGATGCTGTCCTCATCTCTCTGTGCCAAGTTGGAGAAAGTCAGTCTACCTCTCTGAATAGAGAGAAAAAAAGGCAACATAGGAATTTACTTATTAGCTAGGTTTTAAATCTAACAAACCCATTGCTCCAGAAGGATGGTGAAAAAAGAGATGATCAAAAAATAATCAATGTGCCCTGACTGGTTTGGCTCAGTTGATAGAACATCGGCCTGCAGACTGAAAGGTCTCAGGTTTAATTACGGTGAAGGGCATGTACCTTGGTTGCAGGCATATCCCCAATGGGAGGTGTGCAGGAGGCAGCTGATCGATGTTTCTCTACTATCAGTGTTTCTAACTCTCTATCCCTCTCCCTTCCTCTCTGTAAAAAATCAATAAAATATATTAAAAATAATAAAAAATAATTAATGTTTACCACATAAGGTCATGAGAAAACTTGAAAAATACTGTCTTTTCTCACCTAACACAATGGAGCATATATTATAATATTGGCCCCAACCTGTGGAGCCAATATGAAGATATATCTGGCATTGGGTAGATATAGAAAGTCTTGGGGACAGTCATTGTCCAAACAGGTATAGGAAATCATGGAGTATACCCTAAGAAATCCATTCATGTGATCAATTTCAGAGTTGACAGTTCACAGTGGTTTGCCCAGGGAAATCCTAGCTTATGCCCAATGTACCAGTGTATTTATTAACAGCACCTCATTCACCCAGATGTTTGGTTGATAAATTATGTGGCCATCCTCTCTATTACACTGGACTACAGATTTTTTTTTGCTTGTTTTTTTTTTCATGAGGGCTCAAATTTTTGCCATTCCTAACCAGTAGGAAGGGGACAGAAGGATTTATCTTTAGTGAGATTGCTCACAGTTTTACACTCCTCTCCTACTCATGGCTTGTTGCCCTTAGTTACACAGCCATACCTAGCTACCTAGGCCAGAAAAATTATATATTTTTAACATTGGAACTATATGCCTAATTAAACCTGAGGGGTCTGTTATTGAGACAGAGAAGGGAGCACTGAAGACAACAAGCAGGTTTTGCTACAGCATTCATTTCAACTATTCTGTAGAGTTAAGGATATTGAGGTTATAAAAGAAATCAAGACGTACTTTATATTCCTAAAAACCAAGTCTGAGATGAGAAGGATGTGAATATCACTTTCTTCCATTTTTTTCTTTTTGTAGTGGTTTACCTCTTTCCCACCCATTCCATGACCTCCTCCTCATTGGTAAACATCAACTTGTTCTCTATAAATGTGAGTCTGTTTCTTTATTTGTTTATAATTTAATTTTGATATCTTTCAGATTCCATATATAAGTAAAATTATATGGTATCTATATATCTCACTGTTCTTTATCCATTTGTCTATCAATGGACACTTAGGTGGCTTCCATATCTTGGCTATCCTATCTAATAAAAAAGGAATAAACTAATTGACCATCATCACTTCAAAGATGGTGTCAACCACAGTCACAAGATGGCGGTGTCTGGTCCCCTCAGCCCCTCCAGGGCAGTAGGCATGCAGCACAGTTGGGCCCACCTCCAGGTGGGTCTGGCCACTCTGTGTGCCTGCCTCCAGAGTCCCCAGTCTTCTCAGCACCCTAGCAGCCCATGGCCAGCCCAAGGCACAGGCAAGCCTTGAATGGTGGCTGCCAAGCCATCCAGGGCCACCTGAGGCTCAGGTAACCAGGGCCAACCTAGGCTTGTACTGCCAGCAGTGGCAGCAGCAGAGGTGTGATGGGGGTGTCGCCTTCCCCTGATCACCAGGTTGCCTCCTATCTCAGAGGGCTCCTGGATTGTGAGAGGGAGCAGGCTGGGCTGAGGGACCCCCGCTGCTCCAGTGCATGAATTTTCATGCAACAGGTTTCTAGTTGTAAATAATTCTGAAATCAACTCATTGGTACATATATGTTTTTTTCAAATTGGTGTTTAAAATTTCTTCAAATAAATACCCAGAAGTGGAATAGTTGGGATATATGACAACTCTATTCTTAAATTTTTTTGAGGGGCTTCCATATTGTTTTCTATAGTGGTTGTATCAATTTGCATTTGCACCAACAGTGCTTGAGGGCTCCCTTTTCTCCACATCCTCACCAGCACTTGTAGGTTGATTTATTGATGATAGCCCTTCTGGCAGATGTGAGGTGATATATTGTGGTTTTAATTTGCATTTCCCTCATGGTTAATGACAGTCAGTATATTTTCATATGTCTGTTAGCCATCTGTATGTTGTCTTCAGAGAAATTTCTATTCAAGTCCTCAGCCCGTTTTAAATTTTTTTTTGGTGTTAAGTTGTCTGAGTTCTTTAAATATCTTGGATATTAACCCTTTATCAATGTATTATTTGGGAATATAATCTCCCATTCAGTGAGTTGCCTTTTTATTTTGTTGATGATTTCTTCACTGTGTAAAAATATTTTTAGTTTGATGTAGTACCATTTGTTTACTTTTTCTTATGTTGCTCTTGCCTGAAAAGACATATCCAAAAAGATATTGCTAAGGGCAATGTCAGAGTTTACTGTCTGTGTTTTTTTCTAGGAGTTTTATGGTTTGGGGTCTTAACATTTAAGTCTTTAATCCATTTTGAGTTTATTTTTTTATATGGTGGAAGAAAATGGTCCAAACTTATTTATTTATTTATTTATTTATTTACTTACTTACTTACTTACTTACTTACTTATTTGAGGCCTAGTGCACAAAATTATGCATTCAGGGGACAGGGGGTTCCTCCACTGGGCCTGCACTCTCTCACAGTGTAGAAGCCCTCAGGAGATGTCCAACTGTTCCTTTGTAGAGCATCTGCCCATGGTGGTCAGTGCATGTCATAGCAACTAGTTGTTTGCCATTTGGTTGAATTGCATATTAGCCTTTTATTATATAGGATGGAACTACCTGACAGTCAATGTGCACTTCGGAGGGTCCCAGATTGTGAGAGGGCGCAGGCCAGGCCAAGGTACTCCACTGGCACATGAGGGATGTGAGAAGTTGGCCAGCTGGAGAGGGACTGTGAGAAAGCTCCAGGGTGTGTGTGGCTCACCTTACTCAGTTCTGATTTGCTGGACTCCAGCAGCAAGCAAACCTACCCCAGCAGCAAGCTAATGTACTGGTCTGCCTTCTGCATGTCATAGTGAGCCATTGAGCAGCCTTAGCATATCATTAGCATATTACACTTTGATTGATTGAATGGATGACTGGACACTTAGCATAACGGTTTTTTTTATATAGGACTTTATTTATTTATTTACTTATTTATTTATTTGTTTACTTATTTATATGACTCTATCCAACAGCACTCATAGAAGAGACTGCCTTTACCACACTATATGTCCTGGCCTCCTTATGTGGATTAATTAACCACATCAGTGAGGATTTATTTCTGGGTATTCTATTCTATACTATTATTTGTATGTGTTTTTATGCCAATAGCATACTGTTTTAATTACTGTAGCTTTGTAGTATAGTTCGATATTAACAAGTTTGACACCTTCTACTTTGTTCTTTCTCGAGATTTCTTTGATTATATGGAGTGTTTTTTGGTTCCATATACATTGTGGGATTAGTTGTTTTAATTCTGAGAAGAATACCATTGACATTTTAATAGGGATTCCATTGAATCTGAATATTACTTTAGGTAGTAAGAACATCTTAACAATATTAATCTTTCCAATCAATGAGCAAAGTATAATGCTTCCATTTATTTTTATCTTCAATTTCTTCAATGCCCTATATTTTTCATAGTATAGTCTTTTGCCTTTTGGTTAAATTTATTCCTAGGTATTTTATGTTTTTGATGCAATTATAAAAGAGATTGTTTTCTTTTAAATTCTCCTTCTGCTCATTTGTTATTGGTATATAGAAATATAATATATTTCTGTTTATTGATTCTGTACCCTGAAAATTTACTGAATTCATTTATTAGTTCTAATCATTTTTTTTGTGCAGTCTTTAGGGTTTTCTATATATAGTATTATGGCACCTACAAATAATGAGATTTTCTTATTCCTTTCTGATTTGGATGCCTTTATTTCTCTTTCTTGTCTGATTGCTGTGGCTAAAATTTACAGTACTATATTGAATAGAAATGGTGATAGTGGGCATCCTTGTCTTGTTTCTGATCTTACAGAAAAGGCTTTCAGCTTTTCACCAAAGAGTATGATATTAACTGTGGATTTGTTGTTTATGGCCTTTGCTATGTTGAGGTATACTTTCTCTACTCCCACTTTGCTGAGAGTTTTTTTTTTTTTATCATAAATGGATGTGGAATTTTGTCAGAAACTCTTTCTGCATCTATTGAGATGATTATATGTTTATTTAATCTCTTATTTTGTTAATATGATACATTGTTATTGGAGGGGAGTGTGCCTCATCTTTCCCCATTGCTAGTAGGAATGGGATTTTTGGGGTACCACTGGAATAAGCATTTCTGGAGGCGCCCATAGGAGGATAGAAAGTTCTATTTCTGTTGAATTACACACCTGGGTTTCCAAATACCTGTTTCCCATAGTCCAGTGGTTGGCAAACCACAGCTCAGGAGCCAAATGCGGCTCTTTGACCCCTTGAATGTGGCTCTTCCACAAAATACCATGGCCTGGGCGAGTCTATTTTGAAGTGGCGATAAAAGAAGTTTAAGTTTAAAAAGTAATAATTGGAAAGAAATTTCAATCATTGTACTATTGATATTTGGCTCTGTTGACTAACTAGTTTGCTGACCACTGCTTTAGTCCATTCATAGAAGTGTAGCTGAGGTTTCAGTAAAGCTAAAATAAAAGCCAGTGTCCAGAGTTTCCTTTCCATGTTTGAGCTGGGTCCAGTTTAGCATCAGGCCCACTGCAGTCCATTAGTCCATTGCATGTGGGATCTGCATGTATGTGGGCCATACGGGTGAATGCAAGACAAATAAGAGAGTGTGTTCTGAGCAGTAAGAGTCCCAAGAGTCCTTAAAACACAAGAAAATTAGCTATTTTGTTCAGCTGATTATGTATTCCAAATGGCAGTTGCAGTGGCCATGACCATTCTGGCCAACCATCTCTGTTCCCAGGTATGATTGACAGTCAAGTATCTTCCTTATATCATATAATTTTAAGGGGCCTGCATCTATTTTCCTTTTGTTAGATCCTTTCTCTCCCTAGGAGTGTGAAATTACATCTTCCTGGTGAAACTGTCTAAATGACATTCGTATAATATTGGCCTTTCCCTTGCTCCTTTCCCGTTATTAATAACTTCCTAATTACAACTGTGTCATTGTCACATTGATGGATTTATGGAATCTGAACCATGATCACATCCTTAGGATGAATCCCACTTGGTCATAGTGTATAATTCTTTTACTGTGTTGTTGAGTTTGGTTTGCTAATATTTTGTTGAGAATTTTTGTATCTACGTTCATCAAGGATATTGGCCTATAATTTTATTTTTTTGTAATGTTTTCTTCTGGTGTTGATATCTGGTTAATGCTGGCTTCATAAATGAATTTGGATATGTTCCTTCTCCTGTGATTTATTGACATACTTTAAGAAGGAGTCCTATTAATTTTTTTTTGTATGTTTGGTAGAATTTACCAGTGAAGCTGTATGCTCCTGAACTTTTATTTGTTGTTGGTAGTTTATTTTATTTATGCTTCAATTTAATTGCTAATAAGCAATATGCTTAGATTTTGAATGTATTCCTGGTTCAGCCTTGGGAGGTCATATACTTCTATAACTGTATCCATTTCTTTTAGATTGCTAAATTCATGGGCATATAATTTCTCATAGAATTCTTTAATGATTCTTGGTATCTATGTGGTATTAGTTGTGACTTCTCTTTCATTAATAATTTTATTAATGGCTCTCTTTTGTTCTTAATGTGTTTGGCTAAAGATTTGTCAATTTTGTTTGTCTTTTCAAAGAACCAGCTCTTAATTTCATTGACCTTTCTATTGTTTTTAAATTTTGTACTTATTGTTTTGTTCTAATCTTAACTATTTCCTTTCTTCTGTTTACTTTGGGTTTTGTTTGCTCTTCTTCTACTGGTTTCTTTAGGTGTAGAGTTAGATTATTTATTTGGTATTTTTCTTGTTTTTTGAGGTTGGCCTGTACAGCTATGTACTTCATTCTTAGAATTTCTCTTGCTGCATTCCATAGTTTGAAAAGTTGTGTTTTCATTTTCATTTGTTTCAATATTGTTTTTATTTCCTGTTTGAATTCTTCTTCAATACATTAGTTGTTTAATAACATGTTTAGTCTGCACATATTTGAGGGTTTTTTCCCAATGTTCTTCCTATAGTAAGTTTCTAGTTTCACGGCATTGTGATATAAAGAAAAGATGCTGTGTATGATTTTAATCTTATTGAACTTATTAAGGCTTGTTTTGTGGCCTAATATTTGATCTACTAGAGGCCTGGTACACAAAATTTGTGCACGGGATGTGTGTCCCTCAGCCCAACCTGCACCCTCTCCAATCTGGGATCTCTCAGGGGATGTCTGACTGCTGGGCCTAAACAGGCAGTTGGACATCCCTTTCACAATCCAGGACTGCTGGCTCCCAACTGCTCGCCTTCCTGCCTGCCTGATTGCCCCTAATCGCTTCTGCCTGCCAGCATGATCACCCCCTAAACACTCCCCTGCCAGCCTGATTGACACCTAACTGCTTCCCTGCTAGCCTGATTATCCCCAATTGCTCTCCCCTGATAGCCCGATCACCCCCAAATGCCCTCTCCTGCATATTTCCTCCTAATTAGATAGGGTTTTTTCTTTAACATATTGGTCACTTCTAACTGGTTTGGCTCAGTGGATGGAGTGATGTCCTGCAGACTCAAGGGTCTCAGGTTCAATTCCGGTCAAGGCCATGTACCTTGGTTGGGGGCACATACCCAGTGGGGAGTGTGCAGAAGGCAGCTGATCTATATTTCTCTCTCATAGATGTTTCTAGCTCTCGATCCTTTTCCCTTCCTCTCTGTAAAAAATCAATGAAATATATATATAAAGAAACAATTTAAGATTCCTCCATATCTTCCTGGCAGGTGTGACTCAGTGGCTGAGACCCCAGGCTGGGGCTGGGAGGGGATCACTCTGTGGGGCCTTGCGCCCCTCCCAGGCTGAGACTTGAGGCTGGGGCTGGGATGGGATTGCTCCATGGGAGTGAATTTGTTTTTGTTTTTTATAAAGGGTCAGGAGGGCCTCTGGGCAGCATTCTGCCAGGCGGCTTACTTTGCCCGGACTCCTGCGGGGCTTAGAGGATTGGGCGCCACCATCTTGTGCCTATGGGAGTTACCATTTTGTCACTAAATGACAGTTAATTTGCATATTATTCTTTTATTAAATAGGATGCTAGAGGATGTTCCATGTGCACTTGAAAAAATATGTATTCTGCCGTTTTTGGATGAAATGCTCTAGAAATGTCTATTGAGTTAATCTGGTATCATGTGTCATTAAGGCCATATTTTCATTAATTTTGAAATCCTTTACAATTATTATATATGTGGATTTTCCTCTTTATGTCCATTAAAGTTGCATTATGCATTTACATGCTCCTATGTTGGCTATGTAGATATTTATGACTGTTATATCCTCTTCTTGGTTTGACCTCTTTATTATTATAGAATGTTTCTTTGCCTTTTTTTTCTTTTAAAATTTTGTTCAAAGTCTATTTTGTCTGATATGAGCATTGCTAACACAGCTTTATTTACATTTCTATTGAGATGGAATATCTTCCTCTACCCTCTTTAGTCTGTATGTATTTCTGGATTTGAAATGAGTCTCCTATTAGCAGCATGCAGGGGGTCATGTGTTTTGATCCATTTGAACAGTATATGCCTTTTTTTTAAAGCATTAATCCATTTACATTTAAAATAATTATTGATAAGTATGTACTTATTGCCATTTTGGTCATTGTTTTTTTGGGTGCATTTATATTTCTCTGTTCCTTTGTTCTCTCTGGACTTCTTCCCTTGGGGTTTGCTGTTTCTCTTTAGTGCTTTATTTGGGTTCCTTTCCCTTTGTTCTTTGTATATCTTTTGCAGGTTTTTGACTTGTGGTTACCAAGAGTTTTCTGAATATAATGCCATATCTGTACCAGTCTATTTTAACTTGATAGGCATTTAAATTAAAACATATTCTTTAAGGACTGCATTTTTACAACCCCTCCTCCGACATACTTCATGTTGTTAATGTTCTGTTTTAGATCTTTTTAGGTTATGTATCTCCTAACTCCTTATGTAGTGTGAGTTGAGTTTGATACCTTTTTTTGTTTGACCTTTGTAGTAGCTTTAAAAATGTTTATTCATGAGGAGGAACCAAGATGGCAGCTTATTTCCCTTAGCATAATACTCTTCAGGTCACTCTATGCTGTCTCAAGTGGTAAGAGATCCTTCTTTTTTACAGCTGCATATTATTTCACAGTATAATATATTATAGGTTTTTTTTTATCCACTCACCTACTGATGGGCATTTGAGCTGTTTCCAGATGTTATCTATTGTAAATTGTCCATATATTCTTTCTTATTGGTATATGGGGTTTCTTAGGACATATTCCTAGAAGTGGGATTACTGGGTCGAATGGCTACATCAAAATAAAAAGTTTCTGCACAGAAAAATAAAACACCAACAAAATTAATATGGAGCTCACTGAATGGGAAAATATATTTGCCAATGATATATCTTGATAAGGGGTTAATTTCCAAAATATATAAGGAACTCATACAACTTAACAGAAGGAGGCCAAACAATCCAATAAAAAAATGGGCAAAGGACCTAAATAGACAATAGTTCAAAGTGGACATACATACAGAAGGTCAAGAGACATATAAAAAATGCTCAAAAATCACTAATCATCTAAGAGATGCAAATTAAATGACAATGAGGTATCACCTCACACCTATCAGAATGGCTACCATCAACAAATCAATAAATAACAAGTGCTGGTGAGGATGTAGAGAAAAGGGAACCCTAATACACTGCTGATGGGATTGCAGACTGATGCAAACATTATGAAAAACAGTATGGAGTTTCCTCAAGAAATTAAAACTGGAACTGCCATTTAACCCAGTGATTTCAAAACAGTTCACTTTTAAAAAAAATATAAAAATCTCACATACTCTTTTAATGTAAATTGCAATATAGATCACATGTTTTAGCTAAAATAGCAAAGCAGTGACACAAAGCCTTCCTTCATTAGGAGAGTCTCCTTCGCACTCTTTTAAAAATCACTGACCTGTAGAAGACAGGAGCAGCAAGTCCCAGCCCAGCAGAGCAGGAGTGATTAACGTCACATAGTAATAACAGGTCATTTTGTTCTTGGAGTGTGATCATGTTTGATCCTTTAAAAACCTATAAATATGATGTTGTACACATTTTACATTTGAATATGCCATAGTCACATGTGTACCTGAGCCTGTCTTCTGGCTGACTTCCAATCCTGTGCTCAATGAACTCATTCTCCTCCTGGTATATATACTCTTATCTGGCTATATTTTTATAAAGTTTAGTTCAAAGTGAACTAAATTGATAAATAGCCAGAAGTTCTTTCCATTTCTGCAAATAGACCTAGTAGGAGAAGGAAATTTGAGTGGACCAACTATAAAATTTTAAAAAAGGTGTTTTTTTTTAATTTGTTGATTTGAGGAGAGAGAGAGAGAGAGAGAGAGAGAGAGAGAGAGAGAGAGAGAGAGAGAGAGAGAGAGAGAAACATTGATTGATTTGCTATCCCACTTATTAATGCTTTCATTGGTTACTTCTTGTATATGCCCTGACTGGACATCAAATCTATGACTAAGGTGATGCTCTAATCAACTGAGCTCCCCAGCCAGGGTCTCAATTGTCAATACTTTCCAAAAGAGAATTTTATGTAATTTTATCATACTTTTTGTATTAGTATAGAAAATATTGATTGTAGAGAACTTTCACAATTATTTATATTATTAGAATTATCAATGATTAATGTTAAGACTATAAATAAGAATAGGAAATAATCATTCTCTGCCAATATTGAAACTTGGACCATATCTGTGGCTAACAGTGTATTGCCACCCCTCCCCAGTCTAATACCATGGCACTACATAGAATAGGAAGATATGCTGAAGTGTGGAGAGAAAGCAAGAGAACATGCAGGTGGGAAAAGGGAGAGAGCAACCACCTCTGAAGGAAGCTGGAGGCTAAGCAAGAAAGCAGGGAGAGTGGCTGAAGTCTGTCACTTTCAGCTCAGGTTAATTACCTTTAAATCCTGCTATTACCTCCTATTATTTTGCTCTTCTGAATACCAGAGTCCCTGAATTTGTAAATAATGTCATGAAGCAACAAGAAATGGAAAGCACAATCAATTGTCAAGCAAGTTTCCCAATAAATGGAAAATTCTACTCAGCTTGACCTACAGTGTGACTGCATCTATTTCAGCAGATGAACAGAGGAAAGAGAATCAAATAAATCCCCACCTGCTCCTATGATTTACCCAAATAATAAAGCATAATGAAAGGTTTTTGCTTGATTTTGAGGATTTAGAGACATACATTTCCCCTTTGTAATATCAGATCTGAACAACTGCCTTCTATTTCCAGTCCCACAGTCATTAAAATTCCCTCATCTGGAATGGTGTTGATGACCATTTATGAAAAATAGTGCATCAAAGGGCATGTGGGAATTTTTCATACAACCTGTTGCTACTGAGCATATCTTTGTGACAAATTAGTAGGATATTCACTAGATACTGACTAACCTGCAGTAACAATGACCCCCAAAATAAAATAGAGTTTGTTTTTCTCTTAGGTAATGATCTAGAGATGAAAGGTGCAAGATAAGAAGCCACCCCAGCACCTGGCTTACAAGTTATCTCCAATCACCACCATTTTTAACTAACAGGAAAAAAATCATCTGATATGGCATCATTTTCATTCAGATTCACTGAATCAAACTTCATTGCTCAGCCACAACAGGCTGCAAGATGGACAAGAAAATGGAGTCTGCAGAAGGGTGACTATGTGTCCAACCTCAATATTGAGTGGTTCCCAAGGGGAAACTATGAAAATGGATGTTGGGGAACAGCCCTCTCTGTCATGAGGCATCTATGGCAGTGTGGCTCATCTTGCATCTTCAGAGCATAAGGCCACACTCACAATCCTGTTTAAAGTGTCAGCCAATTGTGTTGGTTT
The DNA here is from genome assembly GCA_027563665.1 of Antrozous pallidus. Taxonomy (NCBI): domain Eukaryota; kingdom Metazoa; phylum Chordata; class Mammalia; order Chiroptera; family Vespertilionidae; genus Antrozous; species Antrozous pallidus. Next base: position 111,639,212 of record CM050508.1, on the reverse strand, counting down.
ATTTTAGTCTATCCCTTGCTGACAGGTTGCCTGTTGTCCCATGCCTATTTTTTCCACCTAAGTCAACTCCAGGTGCCACTCTGGTTTCCCTGAAAGTTTTTAAATTAATCCATACTTCAGGCACTTAAGTATGTGTGTTGTTCATATAGTTTTTGAAGACCTCCTGTTATTTGTAATTCCTTGATAATCTGTACTATATGTCATTTGACCCTCTTCTGTTTTATTTGCTATCACCCAGAAATGGTTATCAGTAAGTCATGACCAATATGGAGGTGTTTTTTGGACACCATGCTTCGTCCTGTAGTGCACCTTTGAATAGCCTCTGCATCTGTTTTCACCACAGGACCAGGTGTTTTTTTTTCTGTTAAAGAATGTCTTTATTAATACATATACAAACTATAAGCAGTAAGAAACTTAATCTCTCAGTCATAGCAAACAGGTGTCAATTCAACATCCAGAGTCGACAGAAGGCTTGCGGGAGACTGGAACGGATCGGACTCCCAGGGTAGAGAGGGCACCTTCAGGGGTGAAGGGGGGCCCAGGTGTAACAGCTTTTCAACTTTCCTCTCCTCCTCAAGGATCATGAGAGGCACTCCACTCAAGGGGAGCTGTGCGATCTAGTATTCTTCAGGCAGGTCGAAGCTCTCAAAATCGAGAGGATTGAAGGGAAAGAACTTCTCTATTTCTGGATAGGTATCATCTGAGTCAGGAACAGAGTCTTTTGCTTTAACAGTCTTCTCAGTCACCGTTTTAGCAGAGAAGGTTGTCTGTCTCACTCTAGGTCTTGACTTCTCACTCTACTCTGCTTCCCCCAGGTACTTTGAGTGGGACTTTGTGTCATGTCCCCATGACCTGAAATTGCCACTCCAGCTCCTCTGAAAACATGGGTAAGAATGAATGGATGGTTATAGGCATTTTCATCATTGTTAGATGCTCTCAGGTGTTCCTGCTACAACTACTACCATCAGATACATAATTGACATGGAATTTGGAGAGATAAAAAAAATCTTTGGGAATGTGTTCAATTGATCTACATTACTTTATTGATCCTATGAATTAAAATATATATTTTTAAAATTTATTGATAAAAGCACTAAAATACCAAGAGACACAATTATTTTTTTCAGATTTCACTCTTGTGGAACCTGAACCACTCACAAAATAAATTTTTAAACTTAGAATCCTATTGCTAGGAATTCAAATATAAACAAAGACCAATGTACTCAGCTGTTCATTCCAGCATTGCATATTGTAGCTAAGGATTAAAAGCTACTTTACTGTCTAGAAAAAGAAAATTATTAAGAACATGATTTCCAAACTTTGATAGTTCACAGTTTTTCTGCACTCATCATCAAGTTATACTCTTACTCATTTGACACTTTACTTTAAATATACTTCTTTTTACTTAGTCTCATTCTAAGTAATAATATTCATAACATTATAGCAATATGCAGCAGTTAGATATTTTTCTCTGACATATATATATATATATATATATATATATATATATATATATATATGGTATATATATATATATATAATATTTATCTGTATGTTAGCTAAAATAATCTTATATACTACTAGTGATTCCTATACCCTAGATTTGATAACATAAAAAATCAAATCACGTTATATAGGAAAATATATTGTGATGTAAAGTGGAGTAAAAAATATACCATGAACTAAATTTTATAACAATATATATATATACTAGGGGCCCAGTGCACGAAATTCGTGCACTGGGGGTGGGTGGTCCCTCAACCCAACCTGCCCCCTCTCACATACTGGGAGCCCTCAGGGGATATCCAATTGATGACTCACCCCCAGCCTGCCACCTAGCCATTGCCCTGCTCAACTCAGTCCTGGCTGCCTGTGACCACCCAGCCCTAAGGGCTGGGCACTCGCCACCACTTCCGCTCTCAGTGCCTGGGAGCCGGGCACTCCCTGCAGTTGCCACCATGGCTGCTGCTGCCACAGATTCCCCTCACAGTGCCTGGGGGCTGGGCGCTCGCCGCCACCACCACCACCACCTTTTCATCTCCACCCTCCGGGCCTGGTGCTCATGCCACTTGGCCCCACCCCCACTCCTGATTGGCTGGTAGCATAGCAAATCAGAAGTGAAGGTATGATCAAATTTGCATGTTTCTCTTTTATTATATAGAATGGTAAAATTAAATAAAAATACACAAAAAATAAGATTGATCATCTCTAGGTTGTAAGATTAATTAGTTGCTATTTTGTTTTTTATGCTTTGTTATATTTTATGACAATGATTATGTATCACTTTTAAACCAGAAAAGAATAGTTTTATTTTTAAGCCTTTTATTCAGCATCTATTTGATGAGCCTATGAGCTAGCTTAGGACTTGCCTGCAGGTGCCTGTGATATAGAGGAACATATAGCATAGTAAATGTGAGGCAATGAGTGAGTATAGTGTAAGTGCTGCTACAAAAAATGAAGCCTCTTCCCTTTGTTTAATGTTCTTCTTCTTTCACATAAGGATCCAATGGTTTCCCAGTGACTTAAGTTGGGAGAAACAGAATAAGGTCCCCTGAGGATAAACAGATGTCAAATGAGACTGGAAGGTTTTGATTGAATTGTCCATAACTAAGACCTACCAGAGATGCCTTAAAAGTTAGCCCTAAGGGCATTTTCACAGGGTTCTCCATTTTTACAGATGGGACCCTGCTTGGCCTTCTGAGACCTACAAGAATTAGAAACAGATGGGAAATCTTGCTCTGTCCACATTCATGAATGAGATTCATTGACAAACTGAAATGTTACAATACTTTCTGGATAGAATGAAAAATCAACTTGTCCTTACAAGAAATCACCTCAGTGATTATAATGGTGGTGTGATTGTTTAAGAAGCAAGAAATAATATGACTAATTTAACAGGTCTAACACAATGACAAAAATTATTGCTAACAAGTCTATGAAAAAGGAGCCTACATCTCTTGTTTGGATATAAATACTGACCACCTGACTGGATCAGTCCCTGGGGGGAGTCCTGGGAGTTAAAGTATAAATGGTGTGGAGTCCCAGACTACAGGGAGCTCAGGCTGGATCCAGGGCAGCAGACAGTCAATCATGTGTTCTCCTGATATTCTGTGTTAACACAGATCTGCATTTTTGGTTATAAAGGACAATTCTATTTTTTATAATCAAATTTTACTATATAATGAATTTTTCTAATTCTTCTGTGTAGGTTTATTTCTTTCTTTTTTCAAAAGTGTTGAAAAAAGCTTTTACATAATATAGCTTTTATAAAATATAGCTTTTATATCCTAACACTAAATAGCTACAGAGCCCAATCTGAATAAACAATATTTATAAGGGAAAATGCAAGAAATTTAATAAGGATTATTTTGATTTAATTGTGTTAAGTTTATAACAACTGCAGATTTTAATAATCTTTACAGAGATTTTAATGGAAAATGGTATTTTAACTTTTTAGTTGTTATTTCAGAACAAGAATCAGGAACTTTAAATATCCAAAAATCACCTAGATTTGAGTCAGAGTCTCTGTCCAAGCCTACTGTGGTTTCAAAAGACACAGGACCCCTAAGGACTTATTCAAAGAAATGGAGGTAGTTAGAGCTCATGTCCCTCATGAAATGCAGGGATTATACACATTCCCAAATACCAAAATGCAAACACACCCATATCCTCTTAAATAACTATCAATTATGACAGTCAGGCTCTTAGGTGCCAGGAGCTCTGAGGATTCAAGTAGATGGCCCAGAGCTGTTCTTGTAGGTCAGCAGGGTTTAACCCTTAGGAGGTAAAAATCTAAGTACATTCTAGGTATAAAGAATTATTTGGAGGATGTGGGGATCTTGTGTTTTTCTAGGATTCAGCCTAATGATGATCTCTAAATGAACTAGCCTCTATAGCTAAAAATGGACTTAATTCCTGAAACTGCTCACTGGTTCCTCTGGCCCAGGTCAAGGAGCCATACAGTGTTAATCCAAGTGCATGGAATGCCACAACCAAATTCTGACCTCAATTTTTTTTTAACCTAGATCCAAGTACACAGCATGGGAAAAGCACAAAAGGAAAACTCTAATATCAGTATCTGTAAGTGCTCCAGTACTCTAGGAAAGCCTATAAAACTCTCCCTTCCATAAATGTTGGTCAGACTCAAAAAACTTTTCTCTCTACCTGCTATTGCTTTTTGGAATTACCTTCACCTTCTCTTTGTCCCTCTTTCTATTGCTACAGATGCCACATGGATACCTGACACTTTTCTCTCCTAGCCCCCATGCAGGACACATCATCTCAATTGGTCTGAGCACCAGCCCCAGACTGCACTCTGATCCAGGCTGAGGATTCCAGAATATGGTCTGTCTCCAAACCAGGGTCTCAGGGTAAAAAGAAGCAACAATCTCCATGACTTTCCTCAACGAGGGGTTCCATAATAGAAACCATCTTCTCCAGCGTTGCTCCTCATGGTCCTAGAAGGCTCTGGGTGAAGCAGGAACATGCTGCTTATTTCTGTGTGCAGTACTGGAAACCAGAGACTCCATGAACAAAGGGACTGCTTTCTTGACTGAGGGATTAGTTTTTTTCTCATGGATCCGGGCTGTAATGACTTAAAATTGTTATGTTTGCCATGAAAGACAGTTATTTTTAAAGTTGCACTTCCTACATCACTGCACACATAACATCTTTTAATATTAATGTTTCAGTGTTAACTCAATTTAGACTTTCAGCAGAGCCAGAGCATAGAATATGGGGTATCAGAGGACCTTGATTTGAAGAGTATGTCTTCCTCCTCTTGAGGCTCCCCATGCTCCTCATTGGTGTGCAAGGATCAGTTGAAGCTAGAGAGGTTTAACTACCTACACACCTGAAGTCTATGACTAGTCAACACTGCACATCTCCAATTTGGGGCATGATGGGGTGAGAAGGGTGGTATAAGACCCAAGGAGAAAAATGTATTTCTTTGAGAAGATATGTTCTCACCTTCCCTCACCCATTTAGGATGGGAAGTGAGATTTTATTTTTTTATTTTTTATTTTTTTAAATATATTTTTATTGATTTTTTTGCAGTATAACTTATAATTAATAGTAGTACATGTTTTCCTTTCCCCCTCCCCCTTATCCTCCCCCTACCCCCCAGCACATATCCCCACCCTCCCCCATCCCTGCCCCAGTGTCTTTCATTCATTGGTTATGCTCATATGCATGCATACAAAGGATGGGAATTGAGATTTTAGATGGGGATATAATAAAGGAGTTTCTTGGTGAAATGAGGCAGACCTAAAAATAGGAACACTAGGCTAGGAATCTAGGGACATGCTCAGAGGGGACACCTTCTTTGTGAAGGGTGGATGATTTGTGGTAAGTAAGGTAAATCCAAGTTCAGTAGGAATGTACCACTTTTCCACCTACAGTATAATTCTCTTTTGAAATTATCCTATTCTAAAAGTAGAGAGACTTGCACCACACACAATACCAGTACTGGGGAGACTCTGAAAAGAAATTTACTTTGATTAATTTCCTTCAGCAGATGAGGAGATACCTAATATTTGAGGAACTATGCTCTGAGGTTTTAAGTATGACAGGTGGGTTACTGGAGGCCCATTACAGTGAAAGTGACATTGGGAAAATGACAGTAGATGGCAGGGTCCTCTCCAGAAAGACAGATCTAAGACAGCAAAACCATCGCTTACCACAGCTCTAAGTAGTGGTGTCATGCCCAGGGAGAAGCAATTAAATCCCTTCCTGAACACAATACTTTCATCCCATGTCTGTTGTGGTTGGGATGGTCCATTGGAGGCCCGGCCAGCAGGAATATTGCAGTTTTGACTCAGGACCAGGAGAAGCTCTGGGGGCAGAAAGGAGGAAGGGTATGGGATGAAATGGTACTGAAGCTTGGGGCACAAAGGGGAGAAAACAGAAGACATTAGGAGTTTTGTCCTCAGAAGGAAATATGTTCAGCTTAAACAGCTCCCTCCCCTTGCTGTGAGGCCTGCCTGGTGAAAGTTCTGGGTACTTTGGGTTGAGCTGTGAAGCTGCTTCACTTTATTCTGAGTCAGAAAAGACTTTCTGAGAAAGTGTATCCACAGACAGAAAGGACTGACCTTGTGGTATAAGTGTGGAGGGAACATAAATGGTTGCTGGTTGCTGGGGAAAAACCTATAGTTGGTTCATTACATAACAGAGTGAAATTAGCTTTTTTAAACAAATAAACATATACATAGACACTATTTTCAGGAGGGTGGCAAGAAAAATTGTTTGGCTGTCCTTAGGGTAGAGAGAACGGGAGAGAATGGAAAGGCAAAACCAGAATCCTAACTTTATCCTGCATTCTCTGGTTCTGTCCCAGAGAGGGACAGTGGTGACAGGGAAAACAAAAGCAAAACAAAAGACAACTGGGACTCAAAAGGCAAAACCAAGCAAAGCAATACAACCTATGAATGTGAAGCCAACTATTTTTATTTCAGCCTTTTTGACTGGGCATTCTCTTCACTTCGTTGCCCGAATTCAACCTGGTCCTACCATTCAAGAGGATATCCATTATTTCCCTTATCCTTGATCCATTACAATCAGCTTCTGCCCCAGCATCTCACTGAAACTATTTCAACGAGTTTGGGGTGACACCAAATCTTTAGAGCCAATGGTGTTCAGAATCTCAACTCTTAACTTCATTTCATTTCTCCGATGTTATTTAACATTCTCTGTCCAGAATCAATCTCTCTCCGTCACTCTTTCTATGTCTCTTCTCCCCTGCTCCTCTGCCCCTATTCTCAGTGACCACTTCTTTTCCTTTGACCTTAAAACCTTACTTTTCCTTTTTCTGATCCTTGAATATTAAAGTTTATGAAGGATTTGCCTTGAGCTTTCCTCTCTTACTTGCTACTCTCTTTTGGCAATCTTAGGGGCTTTCATCACTTCAGTTCTCATCAATTCTCCAATAACTGCCAAATTCATATCTGTATATTTTGAATTCCAAATCCACTTGGAGATATTGTTGGCATATCTGAAACTGAAGTTGTGATATTTTCCCCAAACTTCCTACAATAGTCTCCTCCTCAGTAGACAGTGCCATAAGCCCCCTCAGCTTTTCATGTTAGAAAATTCACTTCCTTTCTGACACCTTTTCTTGAACCTTTATCACCAGTTTCCAAGTTCTAGCATTTTGCCTTCAAACACTATTTAAAATTGTCCAGTTTCTTCTCTCCCAGCCATTGGAATATTCATGCATATCCCCTATTATCATATCAAACTACTGGTCCTCAGCATCAAGTTTAAAATCATTCCCATGGCCTCAGAGTCTGTCTTTGATCTGATCTGTGTCTCATCACTGCACTTTCTTCTCTCCATGCTCCAGGAACTTACTGTTCCTGACTTCCTTTAGTTCCCTGAAAAAAAAAAAAAGATCTTGTTCTTAATTCACTAGATCATACTATTTCCCAAGTAATTCTTAAGACTTACTTAACCATTACCATTGCTTTATTTTTTAAGATTATTAAATTGATTTTAGAGAGTGACGACGGGAGAGGGGAGAGAGAAACATCAATGCTAGAGCATAATTTTGATGGACTGCCTCCTGCATCCCCACTGCTGGGAATGGATCCTGCAGTCCAGGCATGTGCCCTATGGACTGAGCTCAACCAACTGAGCCACACTGGTCCAGGAAATATCACTTTCTTAACACATTCATAAGAATGACAAAAGCATAGCTCTTAATGATCTTTGTTGTAACATTCTAGTAGAAATGTCAAAATCACAAGGGCATATTCTCAATAGTATTTATAAATACACTTGCTAGGAGAGAGAACATAACTAATGCAGGGTCAGATGTTAAAAAAAAATAAAACGTCAGTTGTGGAGGGCACCCGGGGGAAGCACCTGAGCATTCTTTAAATCATTGTCAGCTGAATCCAAGGCGCCAGGCAGAGCCATGTCTTGGAAAACACATTGACCAAGAAGGCTGGATGCCTTATCAGTACTGACTCTTAATGTTGCCCCAGGTGTTGGGGAGAGGGCCTTGAAATGTAAATTCAGTATAGCCCTGGGAATGAAGGAATGAATAGGAACTGGGCCCACCCAATCTCCTTTGATCCTAACTTTTGGTGTAACGTCCTGGTATTTTGGGGATATAAATAAACATGGCTTCTTGGACATCAGAGATCCTGTCTCTCCATTAGAGAGAACAGAGATTCCACCCAGGCCCAGCTTTTATTTCTATTACTGTGTCTTCTCTTCTATTATTTTATTTCTCAGTCCCCAGCTCCTCTACTCAGAAACTGGATCCACTCTCTCTTCACGCTGGATGTGGAAAAGAGAGAAAACCCCTACAGTCAGTAGGATTTTAAGACTATTAAAACATTTATTTATGGAGCGAATTTGCATCTGGATTTTTGTCTTTGCCTTGATCTCTGTCTCTTCCCATGCAAAAAAAAGCCATTGTCAGAAATGTTAACTATCCAGGTAAACAGATCTGATAGGAATAGTCAGGGTGGGATAAGGCCTCCTGAGAATTATTGTTGTTGTTTTAAATCTGAGGTGAATAGAAACCCCCAGGTAATACAAGTTATTACAAACCATTGAAATGAAATTGGTTATGTACATAGCAACTTGAATATAAATAACTTCATCCTAGAATGAGCCAAGAAAATTCATCTATTAATTTTGAGTGGCTGTAAAGTTAGATAACAATAATCCCAAGGTATTTTTCAAAAATAAGTAACAAAGACATATTTTAAATAATGTTGTCAATTGGGAAAACAGTTTGGCAGTTTCTTAAAATGTTAAAGATAGGTTTACTATATGACCTGGTAATTCTACTTTTAGTGATCTACCTGAGAAAAATGAATATATCTAAAACACATGTCCACAGAAAGACTTACATCCAAATGTTTATAGCAGCATTATAAATAATTGCCCAAAGAGTGAGAACTGGTGAGCTGATCAACAACTGTGCCATATCCACTCAATGGAATGAAGTACCGATGCATGCTACAACCTGTATGAACCACAAACATATTATGTTAAGTGAAAGAAGTCAATCACAAAAGACCACTAGTGTATGACTCCATTTTAAGAAATTTTCAGAAAAGACAAATCTACCCAGACAAAAAGTAGATTGGTGATTGCTGGTTCTGAGGTGGGAATGGGAAGTAATTGCACAGGTTTCTTTTAAGGGTTGGGGGAAGAAAATGTTATACTAACATTGGATTAGAATGCCCTGGGTGGTGGCTGGTGTTGCTCAGTGGTTAGAATGTCATCCCACACATAGAAGGGTCGCAGGTTTAATTCCAGGTCAAGGGTAAGTGCTGGCTTACAGGTTCCATCCCCAGCACCATTAGTGACATGTGTGGGAGGCAACCAATGAATGTGTCTCTCTTACATTGATGTTTCTCTCCCTTTCTCTCTCCCTCTCACTCCCTTCCTTCCACTCTTTCTAAAAATCCAATGAAAGAAGTATCCTTGAGTGAGAACTAACAAAATAAATAAATAAATAAATAAATAAATAAATAAATAAATAAATAAAATTAGGTTGGAGTAATAGTTACACAATTCTATAAATTTACTGGAGATCACTCAATTGTATATTAAGAGAGTAAATTCTATAGGCTACTATACATTGTAGCTCAATAAAGCTTTTTTCATATCATGTATTTCCTATGTTCCCAACTGTGTTACCAAACTTGCTTTTCCTTTTTTCTTCTGGTTTGCTTTTGTTCCACAGAGTCTGACTTGTGAAGAACACCTGCTGGGCTGGATTCCTGCACATTCATTCCAACATTTTTGACTCCGTGTATATGAAGACTTTGGGAACATAACCACACAGCAACACTTGTGCTTACAAGAGCAGAATTTAGTAGTTGTGATTGAGACTATGTGACCTGCAAAGTTTGAACATTTATGATCTGACCCTTTCAGAAGAAGCTGATTGACTCATAGTATAATGGGCACATCAGCATCAGGAGCTTTGGTAGTAACAAGCTGGGAGGAGTCTGAGTTGAATTTCTCCTTTAAGATTCCAGCAAATGGAGTACAATTTATGGGGAGTTACTCTCCAGTTAACTGGAAAGCACAACAGTGACTTCTTCGGACATGAGATAAGGTAACCTGTGTGGGGTATTCAGAGGAGGAGAATGCCTGGCATAGTGACAGCATCAATCTTAAAACATGACATTGCCCTGCTTTCCTAACTTCTGAGGCACTGTTCATTGCAATTCACACCATTGATTCAATAATAGCTTTTTCTAGAAAGGCAATTGCATAGTACATGCTAATTTGAAAATGCTAATGAGAAAATATGTTAATTATTTCAATACAGTTGTCACCCTTTTCTCCCCCCACCATGCCACTTGGGAAAGTGAGCTTCTTGGGGACTAAGTCTGTGTCCTGTCCCTTTTCAACCCAAGGTTCTCATGTGGTGCTCCAGTATATCAGGAACCCTAAAACAGGATTTGCAAATTTTAGTGTGTGACATCAGTTTGGTGAACCTACTTCTGGCATTTTAAAAATGAAGTGGGAGCGGACGGAGAAAATGGCGGCAGAACGGAGGGATTCGATCTGAATCTGCTCACAGGGCAGAGGGAGGGAGCAGCTGAAAGTGGCGCAGGGAGCATTTGTCGCGACTAGGGGGACAGCTGTGCTCCAGGAGGAGATAGAGGACTGCTGGGCTGGCCTCCCCAGCCTGAGCTGCCCCAGTACTGCTGGGTTCTCTCCCTGAGCCAACTGCGCGAGGAGGCGCACGGAGGCAGACTAAGACATCTTGAAGGGGAAGGGCCTGAAAATATACAGCTACTGTACCAGTGCCGGCTGGACCGCTGAGACTCCCGGAGCACCGGCGCCCAGTTGGCGTGGAGGCGCGCAGAGCCCAGGGAGCTCTAAACTCCAGCATGGAAAGGTCAGATTTCCCTGGGGGCACTTTGGGCGCGAAACTGAAGGGGCTGGCAGACTGGGAGATCTGCACCTTGGAACTCAAAACCTGGAGATCTGCACCTGAAATAAAATCTGTGGCTGTTGGAGCTGGTAAACGTGAGAGAGGGCCCTTGGAGCTGGTGGCAGAGTTAATCCCTGGAGCGCAATCAATTTGGACCTGACAGAGGAGGGAAACCTGGAAGATTTTGGGAGGGTTCTGGCTGCTAAAACAGCAGTCACCATTAGAGAGGCAGTATTGTTTAGTTCAGGATAGAGAGGACCAATAGACCCAGAAGTCAATCTAGAAACACTGCCACCCAGGGGCCAAATCACAAATTGACTCTTGTGTGACGGAATTGATTATATTTTCTCTTCGACCTTGGGAATACAGTCTATTTTCATCTACTCTTTAGTATCTCTTACTCTACCTCAACTTCACCTTTATACCACCACTCTCTTGCTAACCTTTCCCTATTTAGTGCCTTGTTTCCCTTACACTTTTCCCGCTTTAGATTTACCTATTTCTTTCCCCTTACCCCCTGTTAAAATTTCACCCCACTGATATATCTAATCTCCAACCACCTACTCCAAGTGCATATATACCTCTAGCTTCTCTGACTTCACTATCTTAAAGTGTTTTTATCCATGTCCTGTTGTTGTTGTTTACTTGACTGTTGATTATATCGAACTTTTAAGCAGGTTTATGAGATTGATTTGCTTCTTCTGTTATTTTGGTTTGTCTTGTAGGGGGGGTTATTTTTATTTTTGGTGTTGTTTCTTATTTTGTTGTCCTCATCTGCATTGTTTTTGAGATAGATTTTTGCTTCTGTGTTCCCTCACCTCTCTTGATATTAGTAGTTGTATGTAATTTGTATCAATCTCCAAGTACTTGTTGCAGGTTTTGGTTTGGATTAGGGGCTGTCCTATAGGAGTTTTCACCCCATATTTATAATTTACTCCTTTTTTTTCTTCTCCCCCTTTTCCCATTATCATTTTTGACAATCCTGTCTTTCTTTTTTGTGAGTGTGTGTGTGTGTGTGGGGGGTCTCTTTCTTTTTGTGTGAGGGTGGGTGTGTGAGTGTCTGTGTGTGTCTGGGGGAGGTTCTCTTTCTTTTTTCCCACCTATCACCGAATTTGCCTTTCTCTGGCGGTCACCTTTATTTGGAATTACAATTACTTTGACTACATTCCGGTTCAGTGCCTGGTGTGTTGCACCTGGTTGTGTTGTATTTTGTGCCTTTAAATCAACGCAGGAGAGTGAGAACTACATAACCAGATACACAGAGAAGAGAGACCATGGGAAGAAAAAGAAACAGCCCACATATGAAAGAAAAGCAAGGCTCACCAGAAAAGGAGGTAAACGAAATGGAAGTTAACAACCTGTCAGAAAAAGAGTTCAGAGAAATGGTCATAAGGTGGCTGAAAAGAATGGAAGACAAATTTGATAATATGAGTAAGAAGCAAGAGGAAATGAGGAAGACCCAGGAAGAAATGATGAAGAGCCATGAAGAAATGAAGAGGAGCCAAGAAGAAATGAGAAGTGACATTGCTGAAGTAAAGAACTCAATAGAAAGTATTAAGAGTAGACTAGAAGAAGCAGAGTATTGCATCAGTGAGCTAAAAGACCAGGTAGGGAAAAATAACCAAGTAGAGTAGCTTCTAGAAAAAAAATTAAAAAGCAGGAGGAGAGCCTAAGGGAACTTTGGGACACATGAAACAAAACAACATCCGTATAATTGGGCTTCCAGAAGGACAGGAAACTGAGCAAGGAATAGAAAACCTGTTGGAAAAAATAATGACAGAAAACTTTCCTGATATAGGAAAGGAAAAACTCACACAAATCCAAGAAGCTCACAGAGTCCCAAGCAAAATATCAAAACCCCAAAAGACCTACGCCAAGACACATTATAATTAAATTTGCAAACACCAATGACAAAGTAAGAATCTTAAAAGTTGCCAGAGAGAGACAGAAAGTCACCTACAAAGGAACTCCCATCAGACTAACAAGTGATCTCTCAACAGAAACCTATCAGGCCAGAAGGCAGTGGAATGAAATTTACAAAGTCATGCAAAGGAAGGGTCTGAATCCTAGAATACTATACCCAGCAAGGCTCTCAATCAAAATTGAAGGTCAAATCAGGAGCTTCACAGATAAAAAAGGACTAAGGGAATTCGTCACCACCAAACCAGCAATGCAAGAAATGCTAAAGGATCTGCTGTAAAAAGAAATAGGAAGCGAAGAAGGAACACAGGGGTAAATAACAAAAATGGCAACATATAAGCACCTATCAATAATAACTTTAAATGTAAACGGTTTAAATGCTCCAATCAAAAGACATAGGGTAATAGACTGGATAAGAAAACACAACCCATGTATCTGCTGTCTACAAGAAACCCACCTCAGAAAAAAAGACGCACACAGACTGAGGATGAAAGGTTGGAAAAAAGTTATTCAGGCGAATGGAAATGAAAAAAAGGCTGGGGTAGCCATACTTATATCTGACAAATTAGATCTCAAAGTGAAGGACATAACAAGAGATAAATAAGGCCACTTCATAATACTAAAGGGAGCAATCCAACAAGAAGAAATAACTCTGGTAAACATATACGCACCCAATACAGGAGCACACAAATATATACAAAAACTCCTAGAGAACATCAAGAAAGAGATAGACAGCAACAAAATCATAGTAGGAGACTTTAATACCCCACTATCACCATTGGACAGATCCTCTAAACAAAAAATCAGTAAAGAAACATCAATCCTCAATGACTCACTGGACCAGATGGAATTAATTGACATCTTCAGATCATTTCACCCCAAAGCCACAGAATATACATTCTTTTCAAGTGCCCATGGGTCATTCTCAAAGATAGACCATGTGTTGGGTCATAGGCAAAGTCTCTCCAAATTCAAGAAGATAGAAATCATATCAAGTATATTCTCAGATCAAAGTGGCATAAAGCTGGAAATCAACTACAATAGAAACAATCCAAATAAATCAAACACATGGAGACTAAACAGCATGCTATTAAACTATGACTGGGTTACTAGAGAGATTAAGGAAGAGATAGAAAACATCTTGGAAACAAATGACAATGATAGCACAACAATCCAAGATCTATGGGACACAGTGAAAGCACTTCTGAGAGGGAAGTTCATAGCTCTACAATCCTATTGCAAAAAACTAGGAACAGCGGCAAAAAATTATCTAACCCAACAACTCAAAGAGTTAGAAAGAAAGCAACAAGAAAAGCCCAGTGTAAGCAGAAGGAAGGAAATAGTAAAGATCAGAGCAGAAATAAATGACATAGAGACCAAAGAAACAATACAGAAGATCAACAAAACCAAGAGCTGGTTCTTTGAAAGGATAAACAAGATTGATGAACCTCTATCCAGACTCACCAAGAAGCAAAGAGAGAGGACCCTAATAAATAAAATCAGAAATGAAAGAGGTGAAATAACAACAGACCCCATTGAAATACAAACGATTGTTAAAAAATACTATGAACAACTCTATTCCAACAAACTGGATAACCTGGAGGAAATGGATATGTTTCTAGAAAAATATAACCTCCCAAAACTCAATCAAGAAGAATCTAAACAACTCAATAGACCAATAACTGTGGAAGAAATTGAAGCAGTCATCATAAAGCTTCCAGCAAACAAAAGCCCAGGGCCAGACGGCTTCACAGGGGAGTTTTACCAAAGATTCAAGGAAGAACTAAAACCTATACTCCTCAGACTATTCCAGAAAATTCAAGAGGATGGAACACTTCCAAACTCCTTCTATGAAGCTAGCATCACCCTAATACCAAAACCAGATAAAGACGACACAATGAAAGAGAATTACAGGCCAATATCCCTCATGAATATAGATGCCAAAATCCTCAATAAAATTCTATCAAATCGGATGCAGCAGTACATGAGAAAGATCATACACCATGACCAAGTAGGATTTATCCCAGGAATGCTAGGATGGTACAATATCCGCAAATCAATAAATGTGATACATCACATAAACAAATTGAGAGATAAAAATCACATAGTCATATCAATTGATGCATAAAAAGCATTTGACAAAATCCAACATCCTTTCTTAATAAAAACTCTCAACAAGGTAGGAATAGAAGGATCATAACTCAACATAATAAAAGCGATATATGATAAACCCACAGCATACATCATACTCAATGGGCAAAAACTACAACCATTTCCCCTAAGAACAGGAACAAGACAGGGTTGCCCACTTTCACCACTCCTGTTCAACATAGTACTGGAAGTATTAGCCATTGCAATTAGACAAGAAGAAGAAATAAAAGGCATCCAAATTGGAAAAGAAGAAGTTAAGCTATCCTTATTTGCAGATGACATGATATTGTACATAGAAAACCCGAAAGACTCCATAAAAAAGTTAGTAGACTTAATAAATGAGTTCAGCAACGTAGCAGGCTACAAAATTAATGTCAAGAAATCTATGGCATTTCTATACACTAATAGTGAACTTACAGAAAGAGAGACTAAAAAAGCAATCCCATTTACCATCACACCAAAAAAATTAAGATACCTAGGAATAAACTTAACTAAGGAGGTAAAAGTTCTATTTGTGGAAAACTACAGGACACTGAAAAAAGAGATAGAGAAATATATAAACAGGTGGAAGAACATTCCATGTTCATGGATTGGGAGAATCAACATAATTAAAATGTCCATACTACCCAAAGCAATCTATAAATTTAATGCACTCCCCATTAAAATACCAATGGCATATTTCACAGACCTAGAAAGAACTCTCCAAAAATTCATCTGGAACAAAAAAAGGTCCCGAATAGCCACAGCAATCCTGAGAAAGAAGCACAAAGGCGGTGGGATTTCCATACCAGATTTCAAGCTGTATTACAAAGCTACTGTTCTCAAAACAGCCTGGTACTGGCACAAGAACAGACAGATAGATCAATGGAATAGAATAGAGAATCCGGATATCCACCTAAACCTCTATGCTCAATTAATATTTGACAAAGGAGGCATGAACATAAAATGGAGTCAAGACAGTCTCTTCAATAAATGGTGTTGGGAAAATTGGACAGATACATGCAAAAAAATGAAACTAGAGCACCAACTTACACCATACACAAAAATAAACTCAAAATGGATACAGGACTTAAACGTAAGACAGGAAACCATAAAAATATTAGAGGAATCTACAGGAAGAAAAATCTCAGATATATGCCAAAAGAACTTCTTTGATGATACTGCTCTTAGGGCAATGGAAGCTAAAGAGAAAATAAACAAACGGGACTACATCAAAATCAAAAGCTTTTGCACAGCTAAAGAAACCATCAACAAAACAACACGAAAACCCACTGTATGGGAGAACATTTTTGCCAATATTGTTAGTGATAAAGGTTTAATCTCAAGCATCTACAGGCAACTTACCCAACTCAATAAAAGGAGGACAAATGATCCAATAAAAAAATGGGCAACAGACCTAAATAGAATCTTCACGAAAGAAGACAAAAGGAAGGCCCAGAGACATATGAAAACTTGCTCAAAGTCACTAATTATCCGAGAGATGCAAATCAAAACAACTATGCGGTACCATCTCACACCTGTCAGAATGGCTTACATCAACAAATCAACAAACGACAAGTGCTGGCGAGGATGCGGAGAAAAAGGAACTCTCGTGCACTGCTGGTGGGATTGTAGACTAGTACAGCCACTGTGGAGAACAGTATGGAGTTTCCTCAAAAAACTAAAAATGGAGCTCCCATTCGACCCAGTGATCCCACTTCTAGGAATATACCCCAAGAAATTAGAAAGGCGAATTAGAAAGGATATATGTACCCCTATGTTCATAGCAGCACAATTTACCATAGCTAAGATTTGGAAACAGCCGAAGTGCCCATCAGCAGATGAGTGGATTAAAAAACTATGGTACATTTACACAATGGAATACTACGCCGCGGAAAAAAAGAAGGAGCTCCTACCACTTGTAACAACATGGATGGATTTGGAGAGCATTATGCTAAGTGAAATTAGCCAGGCAGAGAACGACAAATATCACATGATCTCACTCATTTGAGGAATACAATCAATGACATAGACTGATGAACAAGAATGGATCCAGAGATTGAGAAAAGTCCATCAGAATGTCAAACCTCAGGGTAAGTGGCAGGTGGTGGGAGTAAGTGGAAAAGTCAATATATTTGAACTCTTGAACTGAGGTAAGTGATTTGTGTTTTTACATCCCTGACAAAGTTTATATAAAGTTATAAAGAAATGGCAGCTAGTTTGACATTGAATTGACATGGCCTAGAGCTTGTCATATCCTATGGAGACCAGTCCTTAGGCTAGGCCCTGCTTAACCTCCCGTGACACCATAATACCCTTACATGATATTATTCTACAATGTCATTATAATATTTGATATTTGACAACAGCATATTATACAATTATCCCAAATAAACTTACAGACTAATTCTTTGAATGTTGGGCAGCAACTTAAAAAAGGATAGGAAAGAAATTAATCCCTTTCAGAAGGAATTAAGGCACTGGGAAGGCATCCGAGCATTCTATATCGGCCCTTCTTGCCCTTTCTGCCAAGAGGGACCTTCTTCTTACTATCCAAATACACACAGCTGATGCCTGAGTTTTCAGTTCCAGCTCTGGCTGAAGCCTCTGGGCAGGTGGCACCATGGATCTGTATCTCAACCAATGGTGTGAGCTGGGCCCTCTCTGGAGAAGAAACCTGGGTCACCCGAGATATGTGATCAGTACCGAGACCCCGCCAGCAGGCGAGGGGACCCCAAGGCAGGTACTGGACGTGGAGGCCACAGGGGCATAGACTACAAAGGAGACAGTACTGAACCTCACATCACCCTGTTTGGCCCCGGAGGATGGCTGGTTAGCCAGAGACGGGTAAGATTCCTCAGGGAAGGAACAACCTAAGACAGGCACAGTCGCAGAGGGGCCAACAGGAGAGAACTAAAAGGTCAACAGAGGTGGGGCACAGACCCTCATCTACAAACCTTGCAGGGGTTTGAATTCTCACCCCTCCTGAGGGAGGTCTTCTACCCCCACGGCTGCTTCGCCTCCCATGCACAACTCATACCGGGACCCAGGTAGTAGACAGAGACTCGGCCAGCAATAGCTGCTCTATATCTAATATCAGTCTATTACCAGGAATGCTCAGGACCTACGCAAAATTGCAAATATTCCTTTCTACTAGTATTTACAGGGTAAACTAAGATTTCTGCTTGAGTATTAAAATTGACAGGAAAACAGTAATCAAGTTTTCAGATTAATTTAAATTGGCCAAGTGAAATAAGTGTATACTCAAGAAAATTATAGTGTACTGGACAAAAAGCTTTTCCTAAGCCATGAACTAAAAAATCTATTAGTAGTTCATCTCACTGTAAAATTGCCTAACATCTAAAGAACCTAAAGCAGTCATATTTGAGTGCAAAAATTAAAATTTAAAATTACCAAGACTGCAATATAAAATTTCCAAAAGTCCCTATTAATCAAAAAAGGGGAGGGGACAGTGGGATAATATCATGTAAGGAAAAAAATATCGAGTAAGTAAAAAACATCTAGAAAATTCTTACTCCAGTAAAGTAAATTCCAATTGTAAAACCAATTGCAGGACACCCATGAAAAAACACACATGGTGTCAAAATAAGCCAGAGGAAAATCATTTAGGCAAAAATTAAAAAGAATCTTAAGTCTATTTTGCATGGAGGATCCCTTTGTTAACTTTTGGTCGAGAATGTGTTTGTGTGCTTTCAGAGAACAACTCCAAGACCATGTGGGTTCCTGCGACTGTGAGGAACTGACGGATCTGTTCCAGTCACGAGGATGGTCTAGAGATGGGGGACACTGACGACACCTTGCCATGCTAGCAGTAGGCAGCTGTGCATGTCTGCAGGCAGCCCAGTAGCAAACCAGAGATGATGGATCTTGCATTGCCACGATGTGTCCACCATCTGGACACCATTGCTGACATGTACACATAAAGAACTATTTGACATTGAAACTTGGACTCAGAACAGTTGGACATTAAAACTGAGACTGAAACAATTTTTGTTCTTATACATTTATTTCTAGTATGCAGAGACAAGATATTTTTGAAGAAAAGAAACAGGGGAGAGTGATTGATATAGAGGCAGGGTGGCCTTGAACAGGCTGTCAAGCTACAGGGGAAGGCTTGGGTGGATGGGAGGCGGATGCGGGGGGGGAGATCAACTGAAGGACTTGTATGCATGCATATGAGCATAACCAATGAATGAAAGACACTGGGGTGGGGAGGGGGGAAAGTGGGGATATGTGCTGGGGGGTAGGGGAGGCCTAGGGGAGGATAAGGGGGAGGGGGAAAAGAAAACATGTACTAATATTAATTATAAGTTATACTGCAAAAAAATCAATAAAAAATATTTAAAAATAAATTTAAAATAAATAAATAAAAATGAAGTGGGACAGGAAAAACCAAGATGGCAGCATAGGTAAACACCTAAACTTGCTGCCTCCCACAACAACTTCAAAACTACAACTAAAAGACAAAACGGATATTATCCAGAACCACAGGAAGGGTGGCTAAGTGGAAATTATACAAATAGAAGGGAAGAGAAAAGCACACTGAGACTCAGAGGTGCTGTGAAAGTAAAGTGCAGAGGTGTGGAGGCACGAAGAGGGCTGGCAACTGAGTACTCTGCTGGCTTTTTCAATCCGCAGGGAAACACAAGCTCCTGACTGCTCTGAACTCCAGATCCAGGTGAGACTCTGAGGACCCAGACTAATATGGGAAGAAACTGGACTGTCTGGCAGCAGGCAGAAGTTGAGAGCAGCTTTCTCTCAGAGGTGCTTGCAGTGATTATTAAGGGACACTGAAACCCAGGGACCTCTTAGGGCAGGGCTGATGGGAAGCCATTGTTGTTTGCTTTGCTTTGAGACTCTGCACCATCCAAGCTGTGTGCAGAGGGTTTTACATATTAATTGCCTGGTCCTTTGAAATCTAAACTTACCTAACAAAATTTAGCTGAATCAGAGAGACCCAGGACATCCAAAAGAAGGCCTAAGGCCCCACAGCAGCTTGCATTGCTTCACAGTGGGGCCTCATCTGGACACATCCAAAACACAAACAAAGAAGAGGAATCTGCAGATCTCTCAATAGCTCCTGCTGAGTGGCCTTAGGTAGAAGCTAAATTTAGCACCTCCTTGTAGATCCAAGAGCCAGTGCACCCAGGGGTCAGAGTAGGACCATCCAGATTAAAACACCTCAGATCCATAAGGGACACACTCATGGAGGCAGACTCAATGAGCACCAAAGTCCCACTGAAGCAAGTCTTACCTCATAAGGGTGTCTCCAGTACAGAACTTCTCCCATCCTAGATACAACTGATTCTCACAGCCAATTGGCCTGGAGGTCAATTCCTCCCAGTGATACCAACAATAATCAAAGCTTACTGCAAAAAAACTGTGCACACAGCCCACAAAAGGGTCCACCAAGAGTGTTCACCTTGGGTAACTGGGGAGGCCGAGTCTCTGGGCCCTATAGGATACCTAATGCACAAAACCACTCCATCAATTCAGGGAAGCAGCCAAAATGTGGACATAGAGAAAGAGGTCACAAATGGAAGAAATGTAGGAAATAGGAAATCAAATGACTGAATATACAGTAAAAAACCATGGTTATAAGGTTTTCAAGAATTTTCTAGAAAAGGCTGATAAATTTAATGAGACCCTTGAGAATATGAAAAAGGACCAATTAGAAAGTAAGCATACATTGTCTAAAATAAAAAATAATATACAGAGATCCAACAGCAGACTAGAATATCACAAGAATCAAGTCAAAGATTTGAAATACAAAGAAACAAAAGCACCCAACCAGAAAAGCAAAAAGAAAAAATAATCCAAAAATATAAAGATAGTGTAAGGAGCCTCTAGGACAACTTCACGTACAACAACATCCAAATTATGGGGGTGCCAGAAGAAGAGAGAGAGCAAGACACTGAAAACCTATTTGAAGAAATAATGACTGAAAATTTTCCCTACCTGGTGAAAAAAAAACAGACTTACAAGTCCAGGGAGTATAGAGAACCCCCCAAAAAGGAATCCAAAGAGGACCACACCAAGACACATAATAATTAAATGCCAAGAGCAAAAGACAAAGAGAGAATATTAAAAGCAGCAAGAGAAAAACTCTTAATTACCTACAAGGGAGCACCCATATGATTGTCAGCTGATTTCTCAACAGAAACTATGCAGACCAGACAGGAGAGGTAAGAAATATTAAAAGTGATGAATAGCAAGAACTTACAACCAAGATTACTCTACCCAGCAAAGCTATCATTCAGAATTGAAGGTCAGATAAAGAGCTTCACAGATAAGAAAAAACTAAAGGAGTTCATCACCACCAAACCAATATTATATGAAATGCTGAAAGATATTCTTTAAGAGGAGGAAGAAGAAAAAAAAAGGTAAAGATAAAAATTATGAACAACAAATACATATCTATCAACAAGTGAATCTAAAAATCAAGTGAATAAAAAATCTGATGAATAGAATAAACTGGTGAAAATAATAGAATCAGGGGCATAGAAAGGGAGTGGACTGACAATTCTTGGGGGGAAAAGGGTGTGGGGGTACAGGAAGAGATTGGACAAAAATCATACACAGTGCTGGGGTGATATGGGCAGAGGGTGGGGTGAGAACTGGGTTAAAGGGAGCTATGTGGGAAAAAAGAGGAACAATTGTAATAATCTGAACAACAAAGATTTATTAAAAATAAAAAAAATTAAGTAGGACAGAATAGGAGTAGATATACAAAGCTCAAAGTAAACTAGAATATAATAAGAATAAGAACATATGAATTACATAGAATAAGTTGTATTTCATGATGCTCCTGTTTCACTTGTAGATATGGATGATTATGGAAACACTTCTAACCAGTAAAAAAGTTTGAAAATCCCTGTTATAGGGGACATGTTTGAGCTGTGAGTGTATTAAAATAGCAATTTCAATATGTGATATGAGATTCCATAAAAGTATCAGGGCAGTAAAAGCTGGAGTAATCTGTGAGGTAGTCAGCCTACCTGCAAGCACTTCCCCAGCACATGCCATGGACTTACTTTGTGCTGGGCTTAGTGCAATCAAGGTTGCAAAGTAATCCCTGATATGATTTCCATCCTCAAGAGTCTATAGCTAGGGAGAAGCCAAGATGGTGGCATAGGTAAACACCTAAACTGCTGCTTTGTACAACAATTTCAAAATTGCAACTAAAAGACAAAACATCTATCACCCAGAAACATGGGAAAGCTGGATGAGTGGAAGTTCTGCAACTAGAAGGAAAGAGAAAAGAGCATTGAGTCTTGCACAAACACTGAAAAGCTGAGGTACAAAGGCATGCAAACTGGGCTGGCGGGCAACAGAGCGCTGCTTTTTTCAACCCAAAGGGATACAAACTCCTGATTACTCTGACCTCCAGTTTCTGGGGAGACGCTGGTGACCCAGACTCCTATGGGGAGAAGCTGGACAGTCTGCTATCAGGTCAGAAATTAAAGGTGCCTGCAGCAATCACTGTTCACTGCACAGGGGCATGGGACTTGGGGGACTTGGAAACATGGAGACACAGAAATGGCTGAGTGATGGCCATCACTGTTTGCCACACCCTAGCCTAGTGACTCCCTGATACCCTGCCCCACACCACCTGCAAACCCGCCTGAGCTGTTATGCAGTGACATTTGCATATAAATGGCCTGCACTAGCGCAGCTTAACCTAAACTGAAGCTCTGGTCAAACAAGGAGAAATCTGAAGACCTCTCTATAGCTCCTGCTGGGTCATCTCAGACAGTAGCTGACCTGTACCCCATTGGAGATCCAGAAGCTAGTGTATCTAGAGGTCAGTGTGAGAGCACACCAGAATTCAACTACTCACATCCATAAGAGACACATTCACGAGGCAGACTCGGTGAGTACCAAATCCCCACTGAGGCAAGTCCTGCCCCATAGACGTGTCTCCAGTACAGCAATTCTTCCACTACATCAGCACAGGGAAGCAGCAAAATGCGGAGACAAAGACACATGTCACCAATGAAAGAAATGAAAGACATAGAGTTCAGGACCACATTTATAAGGTTACTCAAGAATCTTCTAAAAACTGTAGAGAAACTTGATGAGACCTTCAAGGACCTTAATGAGAATGCCAAGAAAATGAAAAAGGACCAGTCAGAAATTAAGCATACACTGTCTGAAAGAAAGAATATACAGAAATTCAATGGTAGATCAAAGGACTCCAATAATCAAACCAAAGATCTGAAATATGAGGAGACAAAAAAATACCTAACCAGAAAAACAAAAAGAAAAAAAAAAGAATCCAAAAAATGAAGAGAATGTAAGGATCCTCTGGGACAACTTTAAGCATATCAACATCTGAATTACTGGGGTTCCAGAAGAAGAGAGCAAGCAAAATATTGAAACCTAATAGAAGAAATAATGACAGAAAACTTTCCCTACCTAGTAAAAGAAATAGACTTATAAGTCCAGGAAGCACAGAGGACCCCAAACAAGAGGAATCCAAAGAGGACCATATCAAGACACATCATAATTAAAATGCCAAGGACAAATGACAAAGAGAGAATCTTGAAAGCAGCAAGAGAAAAAACAGTTGGTTACCTACAAAGGAGTACCCATACGACTGTCAACTGATTTCTCAAAAGAAACTATGTAGGCCAGACGGGAGTGGCAAGAAATATTCAAAGTGATGAACAGCAAGAACCTACAACCAAGATTACTCTACCCAGCAAAGCTATCATTCAGAATTGAAGGTCAGATAAAGAGCTTCACAGATAAGGAAAAGCTAAAGGAGTTCATCACCACCAAACCAGGATTATATGAAATGCTGAAAGATATTCTTCAAGAAGAGGAAGAAGAATAAAAAGGTAAAGATAAAAACTATGAACAACAAAACGACAACAAATACATACCTACCAACAAGTGAATGTAAAAATCAAGTGAATGAAAAATCTGATGAACAGAATAGACTGATGAATATAATAAAATCAGGGACATAGAAAGGGAGTGGACTGACAAATCTCAGGTGGAAGAGGGTGTGAGGGGTGTGGGAAGAGATTGGACAAAAATCTTAAACCTATGGATGAAGACAGTGGCAGGGTGTAAGGGCATGAGATGGGGTTGGGGATCGGGTAGAGGGGAGCTATGGGGAGGGGGAGGAGGAACACTTATAATAATCTGAACAATAAAGATTTATTTCTAAATTTAAAAAATGTATCTATATAGCTTTTGGGGAGCAAGATTTATGCCTACAAACCAAAATAAAAACTAAGGGAAATTCAGCTCACTCGGAGAGAATGGGAGGAGGAAGTGACGCCTGTGGTGAGAGGTGGAGACAGGCTGCCTGTAAAAGGCTGCAGGGATGATAGCTGAATGATTTTGATTTGTTCAGCACAGAATATTCACTCTTCAACCAACATGAGAAACCTTTGTTGTGAATCCCACTCCATCCCCATGGAAAGCATCCCCCCTTCCTTGTTTGGTTCCTTCTCTTCCTGCTCTTGGTGACTTAGAGGGGTAGAATGGTTCTCACTCATCCCCATGTGCTCAGAGCTTTCCACCACAAATGGCAGTACAGAGAAGCAAGTTGGTCTGTTTGATGATAAATTAATGAATGAAGAAATTTGATGAGTAATATGTCAGTTAGCTTTCAACTGTATAAATGTCGAGCTTCAAAACATCCATTTAGTTCAGAGAAGAGAAATGGTTTAAACTGAACCTGGAGTACCTATGGAGAATTTCCTTTTTAGGTGGTTTTACAATTCTAACAGGTTCTGGAGGGGTGCTTGTAAGATTTCTTAAAACAGATAATGGAGGCCCATGGAAGCTTTGATTGCCATAAAAGAGATCTACAAGCAGTCTTCTGAGAAAAAAATCTTAGAATATCTCTCATCACTTAGAATTTATGATTTTCTGTAAGCTAAGATTTGCACTTTGTTCAGGTTGCTTTAATTCAAAGATAAGTGTCTGGTGTTGTGTTTTAGCAATCTATCTTGTTCATTTCTGTGTCATTTGAACTACCAGCAGAGGGACCAGCTTCTTATAGATGCAAAATGTACCTTTGTTTAAATATAGTTAGTTTCATTTTATTTTGCAGCAGCTGACTGTAGGTCTGAATTTTGTTTTTTTAGAATGACTACTTGCTTTCACCTTAAATGATGTGAGTCAGCAACTATTTACATTCTCACTAAGGAGATCTATAAAAAATTAGGGATATTTTTTTTCTACAAAAAAATAACATTTATTGTAATTGGAGTTTCAGTAACTAACAGGACTCACATGGCCCACATCCTAGCTAATTTTCAATTAAGAAAATGTTGCCTTTGCCAAATGCAAGGTGAGTTGACAAAAACTTGGCCTTTTGAATGGAAAAGAGCCCTGCAGATCTGTATTTATGGTGCTGATAGCACCATTTTGTCAGGCAAAATGGTTTATTACCTGCTCATAGTAAAAGAGGAGACATTTAGAAATTATCTTCCACTTTGAATGGAATAAGAAATTTACCAGTTCATTAAAACTCTGGATTTGAATTGGTGAGCCATGCAACTCAATTTTTCCCTTTCTAAAGAGGATGATGGCTCAAAGAGCCAAAGTTGATGAGGATGACTGTCTTAGTGAGTTTGGCTGTTATAACAAAAACAACAACAACAAAAAACAAAAAACAAACAACAACAACAAAAAACAGAGATCGAGTAGCTTATAAACAACTGACATTTATTTTTTTATAGTTTTGGAGGCTAGCAGTCCAGGATCAGGGTGCCAGCAAGGATGTGTTCTGGAGGAGGATCTCTTCTGGGTCACAGACTATTCATTGTTTCCTCATCTGATCAAAGGGACTAGGTAGCCCTCTAGGGTCTCATTTATAAGGTAACTAATCCCATTCATGCGGGTTCTATCCTCATGACTTGATCACTTCTAAAAGGCCTCACTTCCTAATGTTATCACATTGGGTGTTAGGAATTCACATTTGAATTTGAAGGGACACAAGCATGCACAGTTTAACAATAACAATAGTGATGATGATGTTGGTACCTCCTATATATTGCCAGGTTTTGCATTTCTGGTAGCATATTTATACAATGACTTTATTTATATCTCACACCTCTTTTGCCAATATGGGCTAGACTACAATGACTAGCTCTATTTATGAGATAAAAAAACTGAAAAAGAAGTGAGGAGCCTAATTTGAGATTGGTTAACCAGTGCTTGATTCCCGTGCCCAGTGTCCCTGACCTCCACAGCATTCTTTGATAGTCTCACTTCCCTTCTGCTCCTGGTGGCAGTGCTGGTGACAAGATGGTCACTGGAAGGCAAGTAACTATCCCCACATTTACAGAGCAAGACGATAGACACTATTGATAGTATCTGCTTCCTGCTTTTTAATGTAACAATGTATCATTTTTTCCATATCAGTACAAATAACCTACTTTATGCTTTTCAAAAGATTCAGCATTCCATAGTATAATATTGTAATTCTGTAATATTGCTCCTACTGATAGAGAACTATATTGTTTCTCATCTTTCACTATTATAGCCCTTAAACAGCTGTGGACATGTAGGTGTCACTTGTGAGATTCCAAGACTCTAGATACATTCCTAGATTTCTAGTTTCATACACCCTTCCTCCCTAGATTTCTAATTACTAGGGTAAAATGTCTGCAACTCTTAAGTTATATGGATACCACTATGTTGCCCTCCAAATGAGTTTGGACTGTTATAATAATGTGCCAATGTACATTTTCACCAGAGGGTAAGCCAGGGTCTTTCTCCACACTCTACCAACCCTGGATATTCATAACCTGTAGTTTCTAACCTCTAATTTCTAAAGAATTGGAACTAATAGTAAATTGATTTTCTTTGGACTATTAGGAGCTAATTCAGAGAAGAAGGAAGAATACATTACCTTTACTTTTTCTCCTGCCCTCCAGGCATTGGCTGACCTGCCAACACTGAGCAGGAAACCCTGGTACAAGTACTCTGGTGATGCACAGCAAGTCAGCAAGTGTGGAGCCTGGGTCTGATGGCAGAAAGGCTAACAGCAAGCAGAGCCACTCCATCCCAGTGGATGGTTGTTCTTTGTCATGTCAGTCGATCTCTGCTAACACAATATGCCTTGTTTGGCAGCCTTTTGATTCCCCTCACTCTCTACCTTTCCAATATTTGATTTTTTAAAAAAATATTGTGAACATTCCAGATGTATTATTTTTTTCCATACCAAGAGCCTATGGCATTCATTGTCTCAGCCAATAATTTCAAGCACTGCCTTGAGATAGCCCTTATTGAATTAGGTAGGCTCCTGGACTTACCAGACATGGAAATTTACTCAGACCAGCTAAAAAAAAAGAAGTATATTGTAAGGTTATGCATGGTATAAGGGAAAAAGAATTCCATGAAAACTGGACAAAAAAAAATTTCATACTCAAATCTGAGCTCATAGAAATTGAACCCAGAAGGTCATTCGGGCCCCATAGCACCTCCAGGGTCTTTTTCAGGAGGAGTTTCTGGTCCATCAGCCCAGCACCCATCTTTACCAAGATTCAGTGACTGTCTGACCCTTTTTTCATGTGGCTTTATACTTTTCCTACTACCAATGACTTAATTTCTATATCCTTTCTCAAAATTTACTCATAATTGGTACTTTTTTATCAATTTTAAAATCCTCATGGTATTGACTTGTTTGTGGCCTCCCTCATCGATTGTCCTTTCAGCTTCCACTCTCAGTGTTTGGTAATTCAAATTCTTGAGAATAGAATCTATATGCCCCAGGTGAGGTGAACGTATTTTTTTTTCAGGCCACTACCTTCCCAGTACCAAAGGACTTCTCTTATTCCAAAAGCATGGACTTTATTCAGGAAACAGAACATGGATACCTACACCACACTCTCAGCAGAGTGTGTGGGTGTGTCAGGATCTCTGAGAAAGGGGAGATAAGTAGAACAAAGAAGAGACTTTACTTTTTGTGTGTGTTGCTTTTAACTTTATGTGTTACTTTTCTCTTCAACTTGATTATAAGCTCCTTAGTTGTGTCAACTATGTTGACCAATCCCTTGGATCTTCCACAATATCCATCCAGTTCATTTAGCTGTTCATTCATTCAACAAATATTTAGTGAATTCCTACTATGTTTCAAGCATTGGGCAGAACTCTGAGGATGCAAGAGGAAAAGGCCACATTTCCTCTGTTAGTACCTCTCTTGCAGGCCTCCTTCTCTCTGCGTCTTGTTTCAGAAATGAATGTGGGCCTCAAGGGTGCTAAGAACCAGGAGAGCAGAAGTCATGAGGTTTCATGTAAAATTCTTGTATCTGCATCTCTTCTGAGGATCAAATACATTCTTCCTGCAATTGGGTACTGATGGCCTCTCACCCTTGTCTTGGCTGTGTGCCCTAATCTGTCTTTACCTTCTTGCTTGACTGAGCTCTCCTGGTTTTTATGTCATGAATTTAGTTTATTCCACTCTTTAAAGGGGAAGTGAATGCAGACACACTACTCTTTCCTGCTCCAATCTCTATCCTTCTCATTATGATTACATTAAAAAATGAGGAAACTCAACTACTAATTTCTATGTCTTGATTTTCACCAAATCATGTTTCATAAATCATCAGCCTTTTGCATTTTGAATAATATAGTCTTAGACTGAAATTTACTTCAAAAATCTGTTTTTATTGGTAAAGTACATTTTCACTCCCTTTTAAATTGATTTTACTCTTCTTTTTACCATAATTTTGAGGCAGGGAAAAATAGAGCTTGACAACGGTTGGTGGGGCATTCACGATAAGTCACCTCTTCATTCCCCATCTTCCTGGTCCTATTTCAGAGGCTGCTGTAGAGCCTCAGATGCTACGTGAAATTAGGCCTTGTTCACATTTCATTTTTCAGGTTGTAGATGTGTAATCACCTGAGAAGTTATGTTATGACTACAACAGAAAGATATTTTGTATATCTGAGCCTGACAAGTTCCCACAGGCGATCCCGGTGGTCATAGAACTCAGCGCCATATGGAGTTTGTTTATTACCAAACACAGAGTGATTCCACTTCCCTGGAGCTATTCCTCTCTCTCCACTACTTAGTGGCCCTCTCCTGTAGGCACCTGGACACAGTCGAAGGGCTTACTTTCTGCTTTCCTGTTCCTTCTTCAAATAATTAAGCTATACAAGATCTTAAGCTCATTTCTGCACACCCATTTGCTTTAGAAGTTAGCATGTTTTCAAATTGCATCTATACTGAATGATTTTTTTGAGACCTAATGAACACTGACTTGGCCTCCTCACAAAAAACTCTGTAGATGTGTTTAAGAGTGAAAAACAATGGTATCTATTGGTGCTTACATAGGATGAGAAAGGCTTTCCTTTCCTTTCCTTTCCTTTCCTTTCCTTTCCTTTCCTTTCCTTTCCTTTCCTTTCCTTTCCTTTCCTTCCCTTCCCTTCCTTTCCTTTCCTTTCCTTTCCTTTCCTTTCCTTTCCTTTCCTTTCCTTTCCTTTCCTTTCCTTTCCTTTCCCTTCCTTTCCTTTCCCTTCCTTTCCTTTTCCTTTCTTTCCAGAAAGATGCAATACATTTTTACCAGCATCTCCCAAGCAGCATTTCCATTCTTTCCTTTCCTGTTTTTTCTTTATTTCCCTCCTCTCTCCTTCCCTCACTCCCTCCCTTCTCCCTTCCTTCTTTCTTTATAGTTGATTTCACCTGCTTGCTATTACTGGGAAAATATTAATTCCATTTCTAGCATCTATACTCTAGTATGTAATCTCATAAAATTCTCCTGGGTATGCTCTTATTAAATCCATGCTACCAAATAAACAAACCTTAAAGACATATGCACACATACACACACCCCTACACTTAGAGACACATACATTCACATGCATGCCAAGAACCTCTATTGAAATAGATTAACCCAAAATTAGGAAATTCAGTTTTCTGAGTTCTACTCTGATTTTATCTATGACTTCTAGAGAGGTTAGAAAATGAACCTCAACTTAAAAGGCCACTTTTGATGTGGGTAGAGTTAATATTAACGTTGCTTAAAAGCAGCCAGGTTCTTTTTTTCTGTGTGAATGCTGTTTACCCACTGTAACCCACACATAGGCTCTTGGAGAACTTTAGGTGGCATTGTGCTATTGGTTTGTAGAATAATGGATGTTTATATTGCACAGTTCCATTGTAAGATCAGTCAGTCCCTGCTAGTGATTCATAAACACTGCCTGCAGGTGGTCCCTCTGTGTCACTTTCAGAAAAAAAGCTTTTATTCTCAGGAAAAGGCCTCACCAAAGTCCTACACAGTACCCCAAACAGCAGACACAGCCAGTAACTGATGCTGTTGTCACGCATCTTGGCCCTGAAAACACCACAATTTGAATTCCCCTTTCACCAGAGCCTACTGGGCATGTACTCTGTAGGCAAAGAGACATGATGATTACACATGCCATTTCTAGGGATGACAAACCAGCAGCTTATCTACAAGGGAAAAGTTGGCCCAGACATTCAGACTCTGTCTGAATAAACTTTCCCTTGTTTTGTAGTTCACCTTTTCCCATTCCTAGCACAGCAACCTTGTCAGAAAGATGCAATAGATTTTTACCAGCATCTCTCAAGTGGCACTTCCTTTCAAATACTAATTTTCTGAAACAGCAAAGACATACGATGAAGTATAATTTTATGGCTCCATATCATATTTAGGTTTTCCAGAAAACATTCAAGAAGAGTTTTTTTCTTGCTTAGATGATATTTCTGTAATCAAGATAGGCCTTCAAATTCCTTAGAAGAACCACTGGACTGTATTAAATTTTAATTTGGGGTATTTACTAAAGGATAATTGCAAAAAAAAGTTGACCCAAAGAAAGTGTGAACAGTTATTAGAGGACAGTACTTGCATTTCCCCTGCTTTTACATATGCTCAATCATCTTCAACTTCTGGCCTGAAGGTAGTATGACTTCCAGGCAAGAGCCCCAGAAGGTTGGAGTCAGAAGACAAAGCTGCCTGTGCCTGCAGCCAGCCAAGTGTCTTGCACTAAACCCTTCTGGATCAGGGAACTTCTTTGTCAGAGGAAGAGGTTGATTTAAATAGGCTTGAAGTTTCTTATAATTCTCCACATTTAAGTAACAGAACTGTATGCTTCATTATAATCTGTGTGATTCTAGTATAGAATTGGCATAAACCCAAGCATATGTTCCTGGCCAAAAGAAAATAAACATTTCTGGGTTTGTGAAATCATGGACTGTGCCTTTGAAAGTTTGAGTACAGCATAAGAGAACCCAGAGGCAGAAAGCTGTTTCTTAAGAAGAATATTAAAACACATGGTACTGTTCAGTAAAGAATAACCTACTGAGGGCAATGGGTTGTTTTTATACCTCTGCAATTTATCTTTCAACAGCCAGTAGAGAATAAACAATAAACCATGAGCTTACAAACGTCAGGGCTTTGATTCTAGTGGAGAATTTCTCAGGCACTCCTTAAGTTGGAGATGTTGTCAAGCAAGAATCTTTGAGAATATCACTAATATTTCTTGATCCCAGAACACAGAGATTAACGCTGAATCTAGGAGAAACAAGAAGAAGATTTGATCTCTGGGAAAGAACCTCTCTTTTGGTTTTTGAAAGCAGAAGTAGAGATAGGAAGCTGCTAAAGTAAAAACAAACAAGCCACCTAGACAAGCAAGGAACCAAAGGGGTTCAACTTTGGTTAGTGTATGTTGTAAATCTTTCTTGGGCTCCCGGTTTTAGTTGGCTCTTTCTATGATCCTGTACCAAGAATCACCTTTTATTTATTCTGTTCAGACCCCTGTGTTTCCACTGCACAGGGAAGAGTGAGAGTCCAGGTGCATTCTTGGCTAAACAAAGGCAACTTCCAGGTGTCTATCTGATTCTGTCTGAGACCAAGACTCCCTTTGTCCTACCACCCAGACTTGGACATTCTCCAGACATCTCAGTGCATTTCTAGAACATTATGTAAGGGATTGTGTGGGTGTCATTACAACACTGGTTGCTTGTGGCTTCCCTGTATAAACATTCCATATAGAAATTCTAGTTTATCAAATAGATAAATGAGAGAATGAGAGGTGATTATTCAGATGGGTAAGGTAGTTTTCCCCCTGTAGGAAAGTATTTTCCATCTATTTAAGTAGGTACTCTGTCTCTATTTCTTCCTGGGTTCTGCCTCTATCTTGACAAGTTTGAGCCATTTTCTGGTTTCCAGGGCAGCAGGAAGGATGCAAAATTTGTCTTTTATATATATATATATATATATATATATATATATATATATATATATCTGCCTTCTCTGATCTCGCTGACTGAAAGGCAGGGCTCTGCTCTATCCCAGGAAGCTCCGAGTGTAGTATGGTGTAAAGGAAGTAATTCTTCTCACTGTGACTTTTCCAGAAGAGAAAGATTAGAAGAGCATAACTGGGAGGTGAATGGTATAATGAAAAGACCACTGGGTTATATGTGAGTATATTTGGAAGTGAACATAATTCTGCCACCAGTTCTCTATGTAACTTTAGGCCAAGGAGTTCATCTCTCTGGACCTTTCGTTTCTTCATCTGTAAAATGAATAACATTTACCGAATGATTTCAACATTTACTCTCAGCACAAATATATTGTGATTCATTAGCTTGAGAGCCAGAGACGGGATTTGAAGACAAAGTTGAAACTAGCATTTGAAACTGAAATCTTTGGGTCAGTGCCATTTGAGGATCTAGTAGAAGGCAAGACAGATGTCTCTGGAAATAGAATTTCAACTAAAGATGATCGCTATTTGATTTATCAAGCTTTTTAAATATCTACCTCCTTCCTTCCTTCCTTGAATATGAGTTCTATGATGGAAGGAACTTGGCCTGCCTTGTCCACTGCTATCTCCATACCACCCTGCACTGAGGCTGGCATGCAAGGTGAAGTCAAAAAATAATTACCAAATGACTGGAACTATTGGAGTTGCATTCCTGTTGCTGCCAAAGCCAGACTCCCTCTCTTGTTTTGGAGGGCCTTACCAGCTCCTCTGATGACATGTCCCACTGATCTTCCCTGCACCTTCTCTGTCTCATTCTTGGGGCTGATCTTTGTTACCACCCTCTTTGTGTTCCCTGATCATTACCACTTCCATGGTTTTGAAGATCCTGTTGCACCTGCCTAGAACACCCTCCATCATTTAGTAATGCAATTGTTCAAGGCCACTCTGAGCTCCTCCTTTCCATAAAGCCCTCCTTCATTGCTGGACCATGTTGAACTTACTGTTAGTGAGATTAGCCCTGGTTAGTATTTAACATCCATCTAAGGTGAATATGTTAGCATCCCTGGCATGCCTGGTTAGCTAAAGGTTTTCAGCCAGGGTCTGTGTTAAAGCAGAAGCAATATGGGTTGTGGTTCAAAGATTATCACTGGGGTCACAATTCCTTTCACACGTCAACTGGGGGGAAACATTCTGTCTCTCTGTGCTTGACTCTTGGCCTGTAAGCAGGACTAAAGCAGTGCTCACCTGGAACACTGTTGTAATGATTGATTGAGGTACTCCTAAGAAGCATTTATGAGCCTGTTCACAGTAACAATTTATGAAAGATTGCCCAAGTTCAAGGGATAAATAAGAAATGTGATTATATCCTTATCCAAAGCATCAGGTTACTACGTCAGCATGTTTTATAAAAATAACATCATCTTATCATATTAGAAAGATAAGTTTATGGGGTCGGATGATGAGTCACCAGGTTTTATGTTCATAAATTTCTCAAAGGGTAGAAAAAAGGATGGAAAAAAAGAAAGAGGAAAGAGCATAGTAAATTCTACTTCTCCTAGGGCAGTGGGTTGGCAAACTCATTAGTCAACAGAGCCAAATATCAACAGTACAACAATTGATATTACTTTTGAGGGCCACATTTTTTAAACTTAAACTTATTCTAACACCACTTCTTCAAAATAGACTCACTCAGGCCATGTATTTTGTGGGAGAGCCACACTCAAGAGGCCACAGTCAGCAAACTGTGGCTCTTGAGCCACATGTAGCTCTTTGGCCCCTTCAGTGTGGCTCTTCCACATTTGTGCATGGTCCTTAGGGCTGGCTAATGAGTGGGCAGCAGTGGGGTGGGGGGGCAGAGTAGCTGGCAAGTGGACTGACCCAACCCCCCAATCATCTCACCCCCTGTTTGCCCCCCTGGTCACCTCCTGGTGGTGGCAGGGAGTGGGTCCAGTGAGCAGGCAGCACCAGGCCACCCAAGTCAGCGCCAGCAGCCCCTCCCCACCATCATCCCACTGATGGTCTCACAGATGGGCCCTGATCACCAGCCAACCTTAGGGACCTTACCCATGCACAAATTCTGAACACCAGGCCTCTAGTTTGATAATAATCACTGTTCTTTAAATGATGGGTAAATTTCTTCTTGCCTCTGACAGCAGCTCCCTAAGTAAACTACTTTAGAAACACTCCATTGCATTGAGTAATGACATGTAAGAGAAGCTGCAGGTTAGCCTGGGTGGCACTGTTCTTACCAATATTTGCTAAATTCCATTCATTAGATCATTTTTAAACAATGGGGAGACAGATTATCATGATTTGACATGATACTCCCGAGTTTACAGAATTTCCTCACAGTGTGCGGAACTGGTTTGTAACATCACTATTACTGACCCGCAGATCACAGGTGGAATAAACTGAGAACTGAGTAGAAAACACCTCCTCCTTCATATTGCCCCCTCCCTTGCTTTGGGCCCCGTGTTATTTCTCAGTTCCTCCACATATTTTGTATCCATTGATCTATCTTACACAATTAGCTAAGTCAAGGCTTTGCCAAGCACTCCACTGCTGCAGGTTCTAATATAACTGAAATTTGTCTTAATGAGCAATGTTTTCTTCCCCTTGACTTTATAGGAAACAGATGATGGAATACAGGGGGAGGGTACTACTGTGTGCATCTATTTATTATTATCAGTGAACATAAATCTCTTTTCTCTTTCCTGCACATAGCTGTATGCAGACTTGATATTCATTTACTAACAATGTAGCATTTTAAAAGTGATTATTGATATATGTATAATATGTAAATTAATTATATTAATAAATTATAGTTCTTGTGAGCTGTAATCAACATCAAAAGCAAAATATCTTGCCCTGGATGGTGTTTCTCAGTGGTTAAAGTGTCAGCACATGCATGGAAGGATCATGGATTTGATTCCTGGTCAAGAGCACATGCTTGAACTGCAGGTTCAATCCCAGCCCCCATTAAGGTGAGTGTGGGAGGCAACCAACTGATGTGTCTCTCTCACATCAATGTCTCTCTTTCTCTTTTCCTCCCTCCCTCCCTTCCACTCTTTCTAAAAATCAATGAAAAAAAATCCTCAGGTGAGAATTAACAACAACAACAACAACAACAACAACAACAAACAAAAGCAAAATTTTGTAATTGTCCGATTTAAATTATAAAGTGCTATTTTTGTACCATAAAAGACCACCTAGGGCAGTGGTCGGCAAACTGCAGCTCGTGCTCCACATGCAGGTATTTGCCCCCTTGAGTGTGGCTCTTCCACAAAATACAACATGTGGGCATGCATGTACAGTGTGATTGAAACTTCATGGCCCATGCACAAAAGTAGGTTTTCGGCTCTCAAAAGAAATTTCAATCCTTGTACTGTTGATATTTGGCTCTGTTGACTAATGAGTTTGCTGACCATTGACCTAAGGTATTTGTTTTGATCCATTATTAATTAGAACCTTGTTTGTGTTAATTGGGATCTTCAAATATATTGCTAATAAACAAATGATTTTTTATTTTTTATTTTATTTTATTTATTTTCTTTATTGTTCAGTTTATTAATTACATTGTTTCCCCTTTTTTATCCCCCTATATCTCCCCTCCACCCTGTACCTATCCCACCCTCCACCCTCACCTCCCCCAATGTCCTCTTCCATTGTTGCAAGATTTTTGTCCAATCTCTTGCTGTACTTCCCACAACCCTTTTCTCCCCAAGAATTGTCAGTCCATTCTCTCTCTATGTGCATGTTTCTGTTACAGTCACCAGTTTATCTTGTTCATCAGCCTATCAATTCACTTGATTTTTAGGTTCATTTGTTGATAGATGTGTATTTGTTGTTCATAATTTATATTTTTACTTTTTCTTCTTCCTCTTCTTAAAGAATATCTTTCAGCATTTCATATAATACTGGTTTGGTGGTGATGAACTCCTTTAGCTTTTTCTTATCTGCGAAGCACTTTATATGATCCTCAATTCTGAATGATAGCTTTGCTGGATAGAGTAATCTTGGTTGTAGATTCTTGCTCTTCATTATTTTGAATATTTCTTGCCACTCGCGTCTGGCCTGCATCGTTTCTGTTGAGAAATCCGCTGACAATCGTATGGGTGCTCCCCTGTAGGTAACTAACTGTTTTTCTCTTGCTGCTTTTAATATTCTCTCTTTATCTCTTGCTCTTGGCATTTTAATTATGATATGTCTTGGTGTGGTCCTCTTTAGATTCCTATATTTTGGGGTTCTGTGTTCTTCTTGGGCTTTTAATTCAGTTTCTTTCACCAGGTGGGGGAAGTTTTCAGTCACTATTTCTTCAAGTAGGTTTTCATTAACTTGCTCTCTCTCTTTTTCTGGGACCCCAATAATTCGGATGTTGGCATGCTTGAGGTTGTCCCAGAGGCCCCTTACGCTACCTTCAATTATCTAAATTCTTTTTGTTTCTTGCTTTTCCAGCTGAGTGGATTTTGCTTCTTTGTATTTCAAATCTTTGACTTGGTTCTTGTGGCCCTCTGGACTGCTTTTAGGACTTTGTGTAATATTTTTTATTTCAGTCTGTGTATGCTTGATTTCTAGTTGGTCCTTTTTTTTTATCCGTGAGGGTCTGGTTCGTATCCTCAGAGGCCTTGTTCCTTTCCTTGAGGGTCTCATTCATTTCCTTGTAATTCTCATTCATTTCCTTGTAATTCTCATTCATTTCCTGGTTGGCCTTATTTAGTTCCTGGTAATTCTCATTAAGTTGATCGGCCTTTTGTAGGAGCCTCTTGAAAAGCCTTATAACTGTCTTGTCGTCTTTTCTCCTCCATTTCTTTCACACCTGCTTTCTTTCCATGTCTCTGCATGGTGGCTGCTTTATGTGATGGATATCCTCAAAGGGACAGTGACAGCCTCCCCAGCTACCTGAGGTGGGTGCTCTTGCTGCAATCCTTTATGGGTTGTATTCAGTATTTTTGAATTTAAACCCAGCTTGTTGTTGTTAGCCCTAGGAGAGTTTGACCTCCAGGCCAATTGGCTGTGAAGGGAGACTGTATTCAGGTTGGATGGGAGGAGTCTCTGAGCTGCGCAAGCAGCGGCAGCGTCAGCTGCATCCTATGCGGTGCTCACGCGCGCGGGTCTCTGTTGGATGGGGATGGCTGCAGACACCTCAAAGAGAAAGCCGCTAGTCTCTTTCCCTTGCCAGACCTCTCCGCCTTTCCCCAAATGTGCCTGCACACCAAAAGTCTAGCCCAGGATTGTAAAATAAATGGTTTCCGGAACCAGGAGACAAGTTTCCAGGAGGCAAGTCGCGGGTTTGCGTGACCCTTTCGCGGAAACACTCAGTTCAGGAGCCTCTGCCACGCCCCAGGGTACGTCCCCCGGACCTTTGCGGACCTCGCCTGGCGCTGGGGGATCCGGGCAGTGGGAAGGACCTTGCCTGGCACTGGGGAGTCCGGGCAGTGGGACCGGGGGTGTTGCTCCAGTCCCAGCCCGCGCGGGCGCGACCAGGACGGCTCCTAACCTGTTTCCGTCTGAAGGGCTGCGCTCCCGCCGCTCCTGAGTCTCAGTGTCCCACCTCCACTCCAGTTAGTGGAGTTTTCATTCAGCCAGCTTTCTGGTGATTCTGGGTGCTGTCTGTTCTGCTGTTATGTTGTAGTTCCTAAATCGTTGTGCGGGCAGAACAATAGGTGTTCACCTATGCCGCCATCTTGGTGTTCAAAACAAGTGATATTTTAAACAAAAATTTAGAACAATTTATGTTTTATGATTCTCCATGGTGTCTGTTTAATTATCAGGTTTAAACAAAAAAGAACTGGCAAATAGTTGTAAGATACAGAATTGTACTGGTAAAAGTATAAAAGTGTTGAGAAATTTTTAAGATATTTTATAATAAAATATTAACTGATACTGTAAATTAATAAACAAATTTTAAGTTAAAAATCAGGAGGACTTTAATACACTGTGAATTACATTGAAAATTACCAATATATTCTTTGTGTTTTACAGAAGTTTAAAAATTATATTTATGATTAGCTTACTTTAGGGGTTGGGATTCAAAAGGTAAGATAGCTTTCAGTCTACATTTTAAAATTATAATTTTTCCCCTAGAAAATATGGAAACACCTCATGCTAAGTTTAGGTGAGACACTGACTCTGTTTAGTCAATGGATGAGACAGCGATGATTTTTTGATGGCTAGTAGAACCTGCCAAAGAAATGTTTGGAATGTGATTTCTACTTCTAGTTACATGGTGTCTTCCAATGATGAGAGGTTCTGTTAGCTAAAAGGCCTGGAACTTACTTGAACTATAATAATAATATCATTTTTTTGTTTTCATAATGCATTTTATCATATCTTATTATGTATTATTTTATACATTATGTTGTCTCATTCAAGATGGTTAGGATACTCCACCACCTGAATGACTCAGCACATTAGTGCTTATTGTGAACTATAGATGGCAAAATGAGAACAAGTCAGGGAGAAAAGTTTCAAGTCTCTGTACAATCTTGAGCCAATCACCACCATTTCTTTCTTATTTTATTTTTGGTAATTATTTAATGTTTAAGTATTACATACTAGAAGTCTGATGCATGAAAATTTGTGCATTTGGCGGGGGGTCCCTCAGCCTGGCCTGTGCCCTCTTGCAGTCTGGGACCCCTCAGGAGAAGTCCACCAATCTGGCAATCAGACATCCCTTTCACAGTCCAGGAGTCTGGTAGTTCAGAACCCATCCCTTGTTGCAACCGCCTGCAGTAGAGGC
Source organism: Antrozous pallidus (assembly GCA_027563665.1). Taxonomy (NCBI): domain Eukaryota; kingdom Metazoa; phylum Chordata; class Mammalia; order Chiroptera; family Vespertilionidae; genus Antrozous; species Antrozous pallidus. The sequence continues at coordinate 111,600,297 of CM050508.1, read as the reverse complement.
AGGAGAGGCTCCCGCCACCACCTCTGTACTAGCCAGCCTTGAGCCTGCACTGAGCGTCTGCCCCATGGGGGTCAGTGTGCCTCATAATAATCAGTCATTCCTCCTTCAGTCTATTTGCACATTAGCCTTTTATTATATAGGAAAATATTACATATGTCTCCTTTTCCCCCATTGACCTCTCCCCAGCCATCCCAACTCCTCGCACCACCACTTTCAATGGGCAGCTCCCTGTAGATGCTTGAGGACGAGGGATGCCAGAAGTAATATTTGTTTAGTAATTCAGTATCTATTATTTTAATTTGTTTTGGTTTTGTGCCAAACACTGGCAGTCCTGTGATAAATGTGATATGATCTATCCCTGGAGCAGCCCAGGAGTCACGGGCAGCTAAGCACCATCATGAATGTGTGGGAGGCTTGGGGCAGTGGGACAGTGGTGCCTTTCCAGGGAAACAAGCTGCTTGGTTTGGTTCAGGTGAATGATTACCACCGTGGCATTAAAAGAGCAAACACTTTGGCTGTAGCTTTTATTCACTTAAGTAGATTCAATAATCCCTGTGGGATTCAATTTCTTTACCTGTTAAGTGGAATAATAATTCACCTTTCAGGAAAGTTATGAGATTTAAATATAATGTATAGTTAAAGCAGCTAGGATGGAGCCTGGTATACACTAGGTGCTTAATGGGTAGTAGCAATGATGATAATGAGTCATTAGAATGTAAAGTCCTTGGGACATGGATTTTTGCTGATTTTATTCATTTTTGCCTATCCCTTGATGTGCATAGGCACTAATTAAATATATTTACAGTGACAGGATGATGGAAATAGATGACAGCAAAGAAAATTGCACATGGAAAGGAATGTCTGGCCAATTTGGAGCCGTAAGTCATTAGGTTAGGCAGGGATGCATGCATGCACATGCATACACACTTACGTGTGTGTGAGAGAGAGGGAGATACTATCATGGGGCCATTCAGGAGGTACTTGTAGAAATGTTTGAAAAGCTGATCCTGCCATCAAGTTAATCTAATATTTGGGGGTAAATCATCCATAAAATCGCTTTTTATAATGTCAAAATATTTACTTTTGGAGTGAGAAAGAAGAAAACTCCTGATAGGTAGCATTGGGGTTTAGTTCTATGGGATGAAAGAGCTGTGACTCAAAAACAATATCAACTAGGTATTTCATCACCAAAGAAGATTTATGTGGAAATGAAAGGGTTGCAGCCCAGTAAAGATAGGGCAGCCATATGTACACATTGCACAAAAAGCTGAGATAGAGAAGAATTTATGTAAAGAAAAAAGGAAGTTAAGGGAAGGGGCAGTTGCAAACATAGAACTTTATTGTAGGTACTAGATGCTAGGTGCATGGGAATTCATGCACTGGAGGGAGAGTCCCTCAACCCAGCCTGCCCCTCTCACAATCTGGTAGCCCTCAGGGGCGGGAGGCGACCGGCAATCAGGGGAAAGTGATACCCCATCATACCTCTGGCTGCAACTGCTGGCAGCACAAGCCTCGGCCAACTCTGGTTACCTGTGCCTCGGCTGATCCTGGCCAGTTGGGCAGCCAACATCTGAGGCTCACCTGTGCCTCAGGTGTCAGCTGGGCAGCCACTATGTGAGGCTTGCCTGCACCTTGGGCCGGCTCTGGGTGCTTAGGGGATTGAGAGGACTTGGGACTCTAAAGGCAGGCGTGCCAGGCGGGACTGGCCTTGTGCGTGCCTGCTGCCCCAGTGGGGCTGAGGGGACTGGGCACTGCCATCTTGTGGCTGTGGGCACCAACATCTTTGAGGTGTGGCAGTCAGCAAGCATATTCCCTTCTTATTGGCTATGAGTGCTGCCATCTTTGTGACAGTGTGAGGGTCAATTAGGATATTTCATCTTTATTAGATAGGATAGAAAACCCTGTAGGGTTCTCACATCAAGGGCTCAAGATGACATAGTATGAAAGCCCCGCCCATGAGTCCTATCTCTTCCCACAGATCCTCCAGATTGATCATGTTCATCAATGTCTTAGCATAATTTACATCAAGAGCTATCATCTCAGGCTCATTTTAATTAGTACAGACTTGAATTTAAATGACTGTATTAAGATTTATATCTGCCTCTTCCTGTAAAGTATAAATTTCTTGGTGAACAAATGAAGTCTACATAATCAACCAGCTTATTTTCATTTTCAAGGTTCAGAGTTGCCCTAATAAATCAAAATACCTCAGGTTACAACTTCCTGAAGCTGCTATCCTCTGCTATGTAGTAATTGTAGCAGGGGTGCTTTGAGCTCCTTCTACAAGGTCCCAAATGACTTTCCATTTGTCTGTGAAGTGCTCAGATGGCTGCATTTTTATGGGACTTGAGTCAATATTTGAATAAACTTTAGAGAAAAGAGAGACTGAAGATGAGAAAAGTGAAATCACTCCTAGCTTTCAAAAACAAGCCCTAGCTAGTTTTTCTCAGTGGTTAGAGCATCAGCCTATGGACTGAAGGTTAGAGGTTTTGAGTCCAGTCAAGGGCACATATCTCACTGCAGGCTTGAGCTCCACCCCTGCCAGTCAGGGTGCATGTGGGAAGCAACCAATCTCTCTCACATTGATATTTGTCTCTGTCCCTCCCCTTCCCTTCCCTTTTCCCTAAAAATCAATGGAAAAAATATCATTGGGTGAAGATCAACAACAATAAAAAAATGATTCTCTGGAAAGATCTCTGGTTCCAGTAATGTAGTAGAAAGATAATCTGAAACCCATACAACTACAAATATCACCAAGTGCTAGAAAAATGTTAGAAAATCCTATCTAATAAAAGAGTAATATGCAAATCAACCATCACTCCAAAGCACAAGATGGCTGCCCCCATGTTGTCAAAGATGGTTGTCCCCATGTGGACACAAGATGGCTGCCACAAGATGGCCTGCAGGGGAGGGCAGTTGTGGTAGTTAGGGGTGATCAGGCTGGCAGAAGAGGGCAGTTGGGAGGGACTAGGCCAGCAAGGGAGGGCAGTTGGGGGGAACCTAGGCCACAGGAGAGGGCAGTTGTGGGCAATCAAGCAAGCAGGGAGGGCAGTTAGGGTGACCAGGCCAGCAGAGGAGGGCAGCTGGAGGGGGACCAGGACTGCAGGGGAGGGAAGTTGGGAAGGGGTCAGGTCTGCAGGGGAGAGCAGTTGGGGGGACTAGGCCTGCAGTGGAAGGCAGTTTGGGGGTGACTGGGTCAGCAGGGGAGGGAAGTTGGGGGCAAACAGGCTTGCAGGGGAGGATAGTTAGGAGAGACCAGACTGGCAGGGAAGGGTAGTTAGGGGTGACCAGACCAGCAGGGGTGGGCAGTTAGGGGCAATTGGGCTGACTGGGGAGCAGTTAGGTGTCAATCTGGCTGGCAGGGTAGTGGTTAGGGGTGATCAGACTGGCAGGCAGAAGTAGTTAGGGGCAATCAGGCAGAGGTAGGCTAGTGGTTGGGATTCAGCAGTCCTAGATTTTGAGAGGGATGTCCAACCAACTGTTTAGGCCCAATTCTACTGAGCAGTCAGACATCCTTTGTGGGGTCCCAGATTGGAGAGGGTGCAGGCTGTGCTGAGGATCACCCCCCATGCATGAATTTTATGCACCAGACCTCTAGTATCCTATATCATAAAATGATAATATGCAAATTGACCAAACAGTGGAATGACCAGTCGCTATGATGCACACTGACCACCAAGGGGCAGAAACTCAATGCAGGAACTGCCCCCTGGTGGTCAGTGCACTCCCACAGGAGGAGCTCCGCTCAGCCACAAGCTGGGCTGATGGCTGTGAGTGCAGCGGCAGTGGTGGGAGCTTCTCCCAGCACTAACGATGTCCAATTATGACTTAAGCCAGTTCCTCATAAGAAGCAGGCCTAAACCACAGTTGGACATCCCCCAAGGGATGTCAGAGGGATGTCTGACTGACAGCTTAGGCCCTATGCCCCAGAGAGTGGGCCTAAGCCTGCAGGTGGACATCCCCTGAGGGGTCCCAGACTGCAAGAGGGTCCAGGCTGAGCTGAGAGACCCCACCTCCCCAAGTGTACAAATTTTCATGCACTGGGGACACCCCCCTAGGGGTCCCAGACTGCAAGAGGGTATAGGCTGGGCTGAGAGACCCCACCTCCCCAAGTGTACAAATTTTCATGCACTGAGCTTCTAGTCTTTTATAAATGTGGAACTGAGCTTGTGAGAAAGTCTAAGGTGCTTCCAGGAGTCAGATGGCAACAGGAACTGGAAGACTGAGTAAGATTTCTGGCTAGGCTGGAAACTGACAAGTGGCATCTCAAGGACTTGGGGCTTGGGCTCAAAGCCACCCAGAGTAAGTAAAGTGGAACTGAGAGCTGCCTACCCCACCTCTAGCCAGGGACACAAATGACTGTCATCTCAATGAGCAAATAGAGTAAAGGATATCTGTTTAACAGCCAAGAGAAGCAACCCCTAAGTTTCTCTGTCTTGTTCTGGCCTTGGAGTGGACAAAAACTCCCTGGTAATACCTGAAGATGGCCCTGTGTCATGTGGAGAGGGCTGTGCAATTGCTAAAGAAAAGAAAGTCGCTATATTATGTTGATTGATGATTGTTGGAACCCATTCAAAGCCAATAGGAATCTTTAATTTGGTATTCAGTGAAGAAGGAAACTTTATTCAGGGTCACAGGTCAATTGTGATACAGGATAACTGTAGAACAACTCAATAGTGTCACAGCTCTATTAAGAAACATGATGGTGTAATAGCACATTTATGAGTTTACCCTCGGGTGAGGAGGCCTCTTTTCAGCTAGACAGCTCTGCTCTGCTCAACCAGCTCTGCTCCACTCTCCCCTGCTCTGCTCCACTCTGCCCTGCCCTGCTCCCCTTGCTCTGCTCCACCTGCTCAGCTCTGCTCTCCCTGCTTTGCTCCACCTGCTCAGCTCTGTTCCACTCCTCTAGTCTGTTAAGAAGTCTTCAGCTCCAAACTGGAGATGCAGCCTTCAGTGAAAAGGGAAAGTGCACTCCCTGAGCCAGAGGGGAGCTGACTTACACAGAGGATAATCTCTGCTCCTGGCCTGTGATTACTCTGTCCTCACTGATCAGGAGGACTCTAAATCTTTGCAGTTTGATTGGTCCAGAAAGCACTGTCCTGATTGGTTGGTCAGAATGGAGCCACTTTGATTAGTTGGTGAAGATGCTGATGGGGATATGGCTGCACTAATTGGATGGAAAAAGCCTCAGTCCTATTTGTTGAAATAGGATTCCAGGAACTCATTTATAAGGGCTGGCTCAGATGCAGGAACACAGAGTAGGCAGGCAGTTCGTACAGGCTTCTCCCTGAAGTGCAGTTTGTGTGAGAGGCTCCTGTGTAAAAATGGCTGCTAGGTTCTGTTTAAGTTTGATCCTGATTAGCCACTAGGGGTCCTTCTTGGTAGGTGTCTTCTTTCTCAGGGTCCACAATTAGTAACAACAAATTTGACATTTGGGTAAAAGAGTATTATGGGAGATTTTATAAAAGTGACTAAATAATAAGTAAATACATGATTCTGAGATTATGTAGTCCTAGTAACATCATCTCAATACACTGAAGTAAAAATTGACAAGAAGAAATTGGAAAATCTATTTCTCAGTTACCTCTTGATTATGGTCTCTGAGGTTAGGCACTTCACAGCTTTGTTCGCTGTTTATTCCAAGGGACTAGAACAGCAAGTGCTTGACTAATATTTGTTGAAGAAATTGGTAAATAATGCCTAAAACAACTCCCTGGCTTTTCTGCAGGTACTTAATGACATGTGGGAGAAGGTGGGAAGAGCTCCCTACAGCTCCCATTCTGGGAGGATGAATCACCAGATGCCAAGCACCCTGGCCCTGGGGGTTCATGCTGCTTCATGGAATATTTATAAAGGAAATTCTAGCACTAAAGGATCAAATTAATTCCATGATTATATTGCTTAGTTAAGTATATGGTCTGGCACAGAACAATTCATAATGATTAGAAATGAGAGAGTTTGGAGTATAGTAGAACAGTTCCTTACTCTCTAGCCATGCAGATAATAAGATCAACACGCTCCATTGTATAGAGGTGAGCAAAAGTAGGTTTACAATTGTTCATATGGCAAATAATACAATAACTAATAAGCAATAATACAAGAATTAACTGTTTTATGCATTCACAAATGCGAATCTATGTTTGCCCACCCCTCTATGTAGAGCAGTGCTTATAGCTAGAAAAGCACATTCTAGTCAAGTACCCATGGAAGATTATTAAAATTGACCATGATCTACCCCCTAATGCAAATCTCAACAATAAAACATTCTTGCAACAAACATCTAATTAAACTGGAAATTAAAAACAAAGCCCACCACTACCACCACACAGGGCATGTTTATAGTTCTACAGTCTGCTCTGTATCCTCCCTCCATTTATTTTTCTAATCCTAGCTCAGCCCTCTAAGTGAAGGGGGTAAAATGGTCATGCTCATTTAGATGGTTTCAACTTTGAGGGAAATATTACACGAAGTGAGTTTATAATTGTAGAATGTGTATAGTTGACATTTTTAGTTTAAGAAATTTTTCCTCTATTCCTATTTTCCTAAGAGTTTTAATAAAACAATGTAGATATCTATCAAAGCTTAAGGTTTGACAATACTGGGTGGTATATGTGTAAGTTCATTTCTTTATTTTCTGTCTTTTTTGTTAACTTTATTTTCTTTACAATGTTGTTATTGATTTAAGGGAGAGGAAGGGAGAGATAGAAACATCAATGATGAAGAAGAATCATTGATAGGCTGGCCCCTATATGTCCCCTATTGGGCATTGAGTCCACAACCCTGGCATGTGTTTTGGCTCGGAATTGAACTGTGACTTCCTGGTTCATAGGTCAATGCTCAGCCACTGACCAACACTGGCCAAGCAAGTACACTTGAAATCTTTCACAATTAAAAAACTCCTACAAAAAATATGCTTTTCAGCAGCAACATGCACACTCAGATGTCCTTAGCAACAATAACAGGCATCCCCATACAATACTTTCAGACCATTTATGTTGACTAAGAAATGTATTTAAAAAAATAAGTTCAAAAATTTTAGTTAATATTTTATGATAATATGGGTCATATATAAAGCTCCTAAAAGTATTGTACATAAAGCTCCTGTGTATGGGTTTGTGGCAAGTGTCATGCTCAATAAGTTTGCATTCTGATATATTTCACTTACCTTATCATAAAATGTAACCATTTATGAAATAACTAGAGGCCCAGTGCATGAAATTTATGCACAGGGGGCAGAGGATGTCCCTTAGCCCAGCCTGCACCCTCTCCAATCTGGAACCCCTCGAGGTATGTCTGACTGCCCATTTAGGCCCAATCCTAGTTGGACATCCTTCTCACAATCCAGGACTGATGGCTCCAAACTGCTCACCTGCCTGCCTCCCTGATTGCCCCTAACTGCTTCTGCCTGCCAGCCTGGTCACCCCCTAACCACTACCCTGCAAGCCTAATTGATTTCTAACTAACTGTTCCCCTGCCAGCCTGTTTGCCCCAAACTTCCCTCCTCTGCCAGCCTGGTCACCACTAACTGCCCTCCCTTGCAGGCTTGATTTCCCCCAACTGTCCTCCCTTGCAGGCCTGAAATCTCCCTATAGCCCTTCCCTGCTAACCATCTTGTGGTGGCCATCTTGTGTCCATATGGGGGCAGGATCTTTGACCACATGGGGGCAGCCCTCTTGTGTGTTGGAGTGATGGTCAATCTGCAAATTACTCTTTTATTAGATAGGATAGAGGCCTGGTGCATGGGGGAAGGCCAGCTTGTTTGCCCTGAAAAGTGTCCCAGATCAGGGTGGGGGTTCCTTTGGGATGTGGAGTGGTCTGGGTGAGGATTCTATGGTGGTTTGCAGGCTGGCCACGACCCCCAGCAACACAAGGGGAGGCCCTGGGATCTGGGATTAATTTATGCTCTACAATTGAAACTTTGTAGCCTGGAGTGGAGCCAAGACTCTGCTCGCTCTGTGGCGACAGCCATTTCTGTTTGGGTTTATTTAAATTCTATAATTGAAACTTTGTAGCCTAGAATGGAGGCCTAGGCACTAGGGCTGTGGAAGTTTGGCTTCCTTCTTCACCTGGGCTACCCTAGCCTCTGTTCTCTCCAGCTCTGTGGCTGCCGCCATTTCTGTTGGGATATATCTTCTATAATTGAAACTTTGTAGCATTGAGTGGATGCCTAGGCCAGCAAGGCAGGCAGAAAGCTTGTCTTCCTCCATAGCTGGGGAAACTCAAGCCTCCCTCCTGCTTTCAGTGGCCGCAGCCATGTTGTTTGGGGTTTATTTTCATAATTTGCTCTTGATTGGCTGATGGGTGTGGCTTCAGGTATGGCTTGATTGGAGGTATGGTCAATTTGCATATTACTCTTTCATTAGATAGGATGTTCAAAGCATGTGTCCTACTCTATATGATATAGATAATAGTTCTTCTATTTAAATGAAGTGAAAATATTGACATTATTTATTACAGGTTAACTCTGTAGAACAGAACTTAAGTCTATAGACTGTGAAGTCAAATCATCTGGGCTGAAATGACAGCTATGTTGTCTGCTGGTTATTTGCCTTGGATAGTAACTTTGCATTTCTGGGCCTTTATTTTCTACTTTTAAAATGAGAATAATAATGATATCTACCTTTTAACACTGTTCTGACAATTATGAGCAACAAAATATGAAGAGTGCCTAAAAATAACTGGCAGTTAATAAAAATTAGTCCTTTAAGAGCACTTACTAAAAAGCTAGGGCTGTGTTAAGCACTTTACTTTCACATTATCTCCATTAATCCCTCAATATTATGAGTTAGCTTCCACTATTATACAGGTTTTACAGATTAGGTAATTGAGGCTTAAAGAGATGAAACTTATTTTAAAGGTCTGTGGTTGTTTAATCTTTTCCCTTATGAATGTTGTAGCTTGCTCATATATATGATCCGTTTGATACTAAATTCTCGATTAAAAATTCAACCCTTGATTTTATCATTGTTCCCATGAGAAAATATTATCCATGTGCAATGGTTTACTTATGGTGCTGTTTTGGGGAATGCACTAAAGCAAAGCACAAAATAAAAAGAAATGAAAGTTCACTAAATAAAATAAAGCAAAGAAAAATAAATTGCAAAGCCAACATGATACAGTAGAAAGAACACTGAGTAGAGAATAAGGGCACCTGGGTTTTATTCCTCCTCTGCCTCTAATTGCCATCTGTAAAATTACAGGCTGATGAACATCATAAATAGGTTTCCTTTTATCTATGTAAGGAGTGGCTTGAGAGTTAGAAGACCTGATCCATTGTGCTTGTTGCTCCATTTCTTTGACTTCAGATTTCTTACCGGTCACTTTAGTGGATTGAAGCCAGTGATCTCAAAGTTCACCTGGATACCCTTTATCAGAGGCTGTATGTCTTGAATGTTTTATAGACTATCAGGTGTTAGCACTGAAGAAATATTTTCTGAAATGTTGGGAAATTTATTGTTCAGAGAAATCTGCAATGTTCTAAGACAAGTTCTGTTGTGTTGCCATGAGCTTGATTTATATAATATGGACGTTGAGAAAAGATTTACCTTTTTTAGGAAGGATGAGAACATGTTATTTTTTTTGCTTCAAATTAAATACATTGAATTATAACTCTAGTTAGGATGCACACAGATCTGTCAGCAGTCCCAGCACAACCACTTCCCGACCCTGACCACTAAGTGCTCACCTTGGCCACCATGCACAGGTAAATACAACCCCAAGTCCCAGGTGCTGAGAGTAAGGTGCCCTCTTTTATTCTCATCTGCACATTCCAGTTTCCCAGGGCCCAAGCTCACAGAATAACAGGATTAAAGCAGGAGGGGAGAAAAGGAGACATCAATATCCATCCTTGAAAAAAGTTCAGTCTATTTCATGGCCAACAAATCAGTGTGATCTGGTCTGGACATAGTCTTCTGTGACCTGAGATAGGTTACTCACATACTGCCAACTAGGGCAACCAGGAGCATGAGAAACAACAGGTAAATGGGAGATTAGTAGCTTTGGGAGGTAAGCTGACAACTGGGAAGATTCTGTGTTCTGATGATGGAGATGATCTGCCTCGTTTTACTGGAAGATGAATCTGAGTTGGGCATTCTGTGATAGATCTCTTCCATATATTAGTATATTACATCTTTGACAGATGGCATGTTGGTAGCATCCATCATTAGGGTTACTGCTTGTCCTTTTCCAATCTTCAATACCCCTTTGAATGCCTGCTGATTATTATAACCAGCAGCCAAAGTAGCAATGGCCATTACCTGAAAAATAGCACAAAAGTTAAACACACTTTGGTTTCTAAGTCTGGAAAGGTAGGTGATGATATCTGGAGTGTTGTGTACAGCATTTATTATAAGTTCATTCAGACTCTGTACGGCCAAGTCAATATTCTCCGGCTTAGCACAATCACCCAACTTCTTAACATACTTGCTCCAAACCTCTTGAGGCCAGAACTCTCTTCCTTCTTGCTGATCTTCCAGATAATCACAAATGATGTTTGTTTTCTGTAGAAACAGGCCCATGGATTTGGCACACTCTATGTCTTCACCAACTAAGGGGTCTTCTAATTCTGAGGCCGAGAATAAATGAGAAAGGCCAATTCCCACCAGCCCGGCAACATAATGACAGTATTTGTCCCACTCCTCTTCAGGGACACATGCTTATCCAAATATCCACTGTCTCAAATACCATTTTCCAGCAAATGTCCACAATCACTGTTTGCTATTTCACAGCCAGATTTCTAAATCTGAGGGAGATCTTTGGGGAGTCCTCCAACACTTGTCGATCCTTCTCCTTGCTCTCCACGAGTTGCCACTCAGGTTCATAAAGATAAGAGTGAAAGTTGTGTAACAGTGGTATTTTTTCCTATACTATTAATCATGTCATCTTCCAAAGTGTCCAAAGTTCAGAGAACCAGATAAAATATGGATACTGCATGGCACATTTCTTCATCCAGCCCCTTAATAATGGCTGCAAAAGTGTGACTAGTCTGATGCAAGTACTTGTAACAAGTTTTCAATCTGCTGCTGAGCAAGTCCTGGTCCATCTTGGGTATCACCTTATGCCAGCCCCCCATCCAGAAGCGCAGCAGGTTGTAAAACTCCTTCAGGTGCCCCAAGCACTTCACAAACTCCATGTTGATGGCAGGATTGAGAATATGTTACTTATGATAGTTTATTTTTTATTCATGAAATCTTTTTAAACATATTTTTATTGATTTCAGAGAGGAAGGGAAAAGGAAAGAGAGATAGAAACATCAATGATGAGAGAAAATCACTGATTAGCTGCTCCTGCATGGCCTCTTTTGGGGATTGAGTCTGCAACCTGAGCATGTACCCTGACTATAGACTCCTGGTTTCTAGATCGATGCTCAACCACTGAGCAACACCAGCAGGGCTCTATTCATGAAATCTTACATTCATATTACACAATTTGGAAAATGAAGAAAAAGGTAAAGATAAAAATTATGAACAACAAATACATGTCTATCAACAAGTGAATTTAAAAATCAAGTGAATTAAAAATCTGATGAACAGAATAAACTGGTGAATATAATAGAATCAGGGACATAGAAAGGAAATGGATTGACAATTCTTGGGGGGAAAGGGGTGTGGGAGGTGCAGGAAGAGACTGGAAAAAAATTGTACACCTATGGATGAGGACAGTAGGAGGGGAGGTAAGGGCAGAGGGTGGGGTGGGTACCGGGTGGAGGGGAGATATGGGGGGGAGAGGAACATTGTAATAATATAAACAATAAAGAATTTTAAAATTTTTAAAAATGGCATAAGCAAATCCAGATGAAACTCATTATTAAAACAGATTAACTTATTTCCTTGCAGAAGATATGACCTTTTCAGCATTCCAATTTGTTATACCTTTAATCAGTTTCAATCTCCTTTGTTATTTTTAAATAACGTTTTCTTTGTCAATTACAGTTGACCTATGATATATTAGTTTCAGACATTAGTGATTAGACATTTATATAACTTAGGAACTATTCACTCTGATAAGTCTAATCCTATCTGACTCTATTCATAATTATTATGTTATTGACTATATTTCTTATACTGTATTTTACATCCCCAGAACTGTTTTCATAACTAGATATTTGAACATCTTAATCACTTCCCTTTTTGATTCATTACCCCAACACCTTTCTATGTAGCAACCATAAAATGTTCTATGAGTTTGTTTCTGTTTTGTTTGTTCATTTAATTTGATTTTTAGATTCCACATATAAGTGAAATTATATGGTATTTGTCAATTCTAGGTGTATTATTTTACTTAGCATAATACCTCTAGATTTGTCCATGTTGCTGTAAATGGCAAGATCTCATAGCTGAACAATATTCCATTATAAATAAGTACCATATCTTCTTTATTAATTCATCTATGAATGGACACTTATATTGCTTCCATATCTTGGTTATCTATATATATAAAAGCCTAAGTGACTGTTATGACTGGATGATAGCTATGATGCTCACTGACCACCAGAGGGCAGACGCCCAATGCAGGAGCTGCCCCCTGGTGGTCAGTGCGCTCCCACTGCCGACCAATTTCCCATAGTCCCTCCCCCCAGCTGGCTGCCCCATCAGCCCTTTGGCCTTCATCACCAGCCAGGTTGAGGGACCCCTCCAGTGCACAAATTTGTGCACCAGGCCTCTAGTTGTAAATAATGCTCCAGTGAACACAGAGATGTATATATCTTTTTGAATTGATGTGTTATGTTTCTTTTAAACACCCATAAGTGAAATTGCTGGGCCTTTCATTGTCTCTTGTTATAACTTTTGTTTTAAAGTCTATTTTATCTGTTATAAGTATTGTTACCCCAGCTTTTTCCCCCCGTTTTCATTTGCATGAAATATATATTTTTGTGTTTTTGCTTTCAGTCTCTGTGTGTCTTGGATCTGAAGTGGGTCATTTGTAGGAAGTATATGTATGGATCTTGCTTCCTTCACCATTAAATCATGCTATTTGTTTTTGTTTTTTTTATTATTGGAGCATTTATTCCATTTAAACTTAAAGTAGCTATTGATAGTTATGTAGTTAGTGTCATTTTATATTATTTATTTTATTCATTTTTATTGAATTTATTGAGGTGACAATAGTTAACAAAATAATACAGGTTTCAGGTGTACAATTATACAACACTGTACATTGTATTGTGTATTTATTACCCCAAGTCTCCTTCTATCACCATTTATACCCCCTATACCCTCATTCACCACACTACAGCCTCCTCCCCACAGTAATCACCACATTGCTATCCATGAGATTTTCTTTCTTGCTTGCAACAAAGACTTAGTATTCAGAAATATTTTTGCCTTTTACCATAAATACTGATTTCATTTTCGGCTCAGGGCAATCGAACCTGCCCTCTATGTCTCATTTATTTCAACTGTAAGTGAGGTAATAGCTATTTATATACCTTGAAGGGGTAAGGTTTTGATTAATTAGTTAATGCATTAATGTGCTTTGAAGTTCTAAGTGCTATTAAGCTTCATTTAGATTACTTAATAATTTTATGAACTCAGGGTTCTCTTACCAGCTAAAGAGTGGAATCTCTTAATCAGATTTTTCAAATTGCAGAGCAGTATTAATTCAACCTCATTCTCAAAACCAGTTCACACTGGCATTTGCAATTATAAGAAAAGTTAAACATTTGGGCAATTGCCATGTCCTAGTGTATGGGGAAGAATAATCTCTTATGATAGTGAAGGTAAATATTAGTTTCTTTTTCTCTTTTTGTTTGATTCCTTTTCCCCTAGTCCCTTATATCTCAATATCTGTTAGAGTTTCATAGCCTAAAACTTTGAAACAGAAACTCATGGTAATGGCCCTTCCTAGCTCAAGGGTCATGTCTGGCAACATCCTGGCTGAGATGCTTCATGCTAACTGGTCTTGAGGATAGAAAATGGATTAGTGTGGGCCACTGGGCCCAGTGCTTATTGTTGCCACAAACACAGTTTAATAACAGGAGCCTAGTTTCTTCTATGTGATCCAGTGGAAGAATACTGGAGGTCTCAAACAGGCTCACTCTGAAGAGACACTAAAACTGTTTTAAAACAACTTATTTAAAATGAGAGTTTGGAGTGAATCCTTTAAGTCAGGTGAGAAGGATGAGTGGAGTGATCAGGATAGTGCTAATGGGATGTACGGCGTTCGTCAACAAGTTTTTGGCTATCTCAGTGTCAGGTCATGCACAGTGCAAGACATCTGGCTCCAACATATGCCTAAAGGCCTTCTGTTCCCTCCTCCTACCCTCAGCTCTCAAACCTCCTACAGGTATGTCCAGCAGGATTCAGAGCAAGGACAATGAGTGCAATGGCAGTGTAGTCCAATGGTATGGAGTATTTGTCCTCCCCCGCCCTAGTGGTTTTTCCTCCACTTATATCAGGCAGTAGGTGTAGAGATTATTCCAATAAGTCAGCGAAGTGTGGAAAAGCAGTCATCAGAAAGGAAATCCAGTGATTCCACATCCTGAAGACACATGCCCTTTTGTAACTCAGTCTTGTCTTTGCTTACCCAGCCTAAGAGCTATGTGGATATCCTGGGGAGTGACGTCAGGATGTTGTTAGGAATAGATTTTCAGGTTTCATTTTTAAGCTTTTTCTAAAGAAAATTATAATTGTAAAAACCTCACTCCCTTTCTTACCTTTCCTTTATTATTTTAATTTGGTTCCTTTGTATATAATTTTATGTTTGTATCTCCTCTTTTTGGTGTTGCGTGACATGTACTGCTTCTCTTTTTTCTTGGTTATATTTACTCAGCATTTTATAAATCAGGATACAGGGGAAATATTTTCTACTTTTTAATTTAGTAGGCTACATGGCTTTGATATAAGATAAGACACCCTTGGTCGGGTTTGTGTTTCTGGTTGGGTAAACATTTCTGGTACATATAATATATATGTCAAGGAAACAACATGGGAGTAGAGCTTGATAGCCTGCTGGACCTGTTCCAGCCAGTGGATAGGGCTGTTTTATTCCAGACCTGTCCAGTGGTGTATGAACTGAGGGTCCCTTGTGGTCTGATAGACAGCTTGCCTTTCTGACAGTAGCAAGCTTTATTGCCCCTGGGGTTGAACAGAGCAACATGCAGTAACTAAAAATATGGTGCCAGGTGTCAGGAATGAAATTTCTTCTTAAGACACCTAATTAAGTAATTTTTATGAAGAAACAATCCATTGCAATTGTATGCATTTTCAAAAGGTATAACTATTAGAAATAGACCTGAAAAAGATAATATCCTACATCAGAAGTAAGTATTAATATAAATCATAATGAATATATTACCAAATAATTAGAATACAATAATTGCATTAGGAAATGAGTTTAGAGGGACTGAACTCATTTTTTTTCCTGCTGTCCTTGTGGGGATTGTGCAAAATACCCATGTTTTGTTTCCAGCCTTTGCCCAATTTTGTTATAAAATTATCAGCATGTATTTTTCTGCCTCACTACATTCATTATTATTGAACTTAATTAAGTTGTTTTGATTAATGACCAAAGATCCATCCTCTGTAGTGAGTCTTTCCTCGTGAGCTGTTCACCCACCACTCACTTAGACCTGCTGTCTGGGTTGTATGTTGGGGAGGTGCTCCCAGGGGAACAAAGTGGAGGAGGAGAAACAGGATCCATGAACATTTTGCACCCTTGATGATCTGATATTGAAAGAATGAAAATTGATTATTGTTGGAGGGTGAGTGAGCACCATACACAGTAATTGTGTGACAGTGGCCCAAGCCACCTGAGCCTGAGCAGGCTTTCTGCAGGACTTACCTCACCTGCACACCACCTGAACCTGGCTGCACATGTCATGTGTGACAAAGGAATTTGGGGGTTAAATGAAGAACAAAATGGCTACAGCCTCACTACCAAATAGAAAATTACAGTTTGTTTAGTTCAAATTCTTTATGTCGTGGGCTGCCTTTCTCAGGGGGTGGAATAGCATGTGGCTCCAAAGGGGTCTCTTTCTCTTGATACATTCAGCATTCAGAACCTTCAGTTTTTCTGCCTCCAATAGCTTCTCAGACTTTCAGTGGCCAGGCTTTTCCTCCAGGGTGTCTATAGCATTAACTGGGTTTTGCCTAGAACTAAAGGGCTATCTCTCTGCCTTCAAAGCATTCTCCAAAGACTGCTGGCTGGCTTGCCCCCCAAATGTGTTTCCTTTTCCTTAGAACTGTAGCTTCTCATCATCTCTCCTTGAGTACCTGACCACAGTGGAGGCCTGCAGTGGGGATGCAAATTCCAAATGGAAAAGGGCCCATAAATCTTACAGAAGTTTAGATCATGGGATAATCATTGCACATATCTAACACTCTTCTATTGTCAGCTGCCAGCAATTTTACCACTTTATTCCAGAATGTGTATAATTAAGTGGTTCTCTCTATTGTATTGATGTCCTTTTGGAGCAATGAACAATTCTGAGTAAAATATGTCCTGATCACTTGAAGTAATATCCTCCCAATATCCTTACATATGCTGAAAGCAAAAAGCATTTATTCAGTGTTTCCTAATTGTTCACTCCTGTTTCAGATATGCTTAGAGTCCAATTTTCTATTTGTTTTCTGCCTTTTTGAGGGAGAATTAGAATTGGCTGATGTTTGCAGAGCTGTTAAGAACATTAGCAAGATTGTAAGCCTCTTGAGGATGTAAACTTTTGTAACATTTTTGTTTTACATACAGAACCTCACAGTGCAGAACTGTGCGAGTGAGCTTACTAGTACTATGTGCAGGCTGCGAGGAGCAGGCGAGCTTGCCCATGGCCCATGGCGGCCTCCACCAGACACCTCTTACCTCACTCCCTGGCATCAACAACTGTAGCAGAGTTGAGTGAGGGTTTCACCCACCCCAAAAAAGCATGAAATACCTTGGGGAGCCTGAGAATAAATGCATAGCTTATCTCAGAAAGTCGTCAATGTTGATCAAGGGAATGGCTGCTGATAAGATTGCCACTTGAACTCCAAATAGAATTAACTTACTTGCCACTCCCATAAATTTAGAGTCTGAAGTAGGGTTAGTCATAAGGAAGAAGTGCTAGAACCCTTACAAGAGTTCTCCTGGTGCTTTTTACTCAGTGTATGTCAAGAACAGAAGCTGGCAAAAAGGTTTTCTCAGAAGGACTGATAATAAATATTTTAGGCTTTGTCTGAGGTGGCTGCTCAGCTCTGCTGCTTGGAGAAGCAGCCAGACAGTAGGAACAAGCAGCAGGGCTCTCTGCCAGGAACATCTCACAGCAACAATGAGCGCCAGGCGCTGGATTGGTCAGCGAGTTTCTTAAGCTCAAACCTAGAGATCAGGGTACAAGTGGCTCTAAGTCTCTTATGTGAGTTTCCTCAGCAGCCAGGTTACTAAGCTTGCTGGAGTTTGTTGGAGAGGAGAGACTGTGGAAGGATCGCCCTTGGCTCAGCATCTACCCACCTCCCTTCCATCCGCACTGAATCCCTTTCTGCTCTTACCCAGAATTTCTCAGAGCACAGGTGCAATCACCAGTCTGGATCATGAGTCCAGCAGAAGCTCTGAGTCTTTCTGGTTAAACCACATGACTGAACTACTCATTGAAATCCCTTCCCATTTTCTTTAAGTCTATGCTTTCCTTCATGAACTTCTAGAATATGAAACATGCTCTCTATAACCAGATCTCCAATTATAAAAGAGCCGGAGAAAACTTAGGATAATCATGACCAGAGAGAAGCAGCCCTGTTCACATGAATGTTTGAATCTTAAACACATTGACAAATAAACTAAGATATATATTTTTTAATTTGAGATGACTGGGAAAGATAAATAGTTACAAAAATATTTTAAAGTTCAACTCTCAATGGTCTTTTGAAAGATGTTAGTTTTGGTAAAAGTGTGTTTGGAAGTTAACATAACATGAATCACTTGGTGGGTGAAGTGTTCAGGGTTCTAGAAGTTGAAGAGGTAGGAAGCAAAACCATTAGATAGTAATTCGGAAAAACCCTTAAAGAAGAAACATTCTGAACATGCTCTGAAAACAGAAGAATGGATTTAAACAAATTAACCAACATTTTACCTCCTCTAAGGCTGTGGTAGAAGGAAGTAGATACTAGAAAGCCACAGGAAATCTCCCTGGACCAAGGGCAAGCACAGTGCAGGGAATAGGCCTAGAAATAGTCAAGCTCTCTCCTTCTGTCCTTTCTCCTGTCTCAGGTCCCTTGCCTCTAGTTTGACATGGAGATATCTACACTTCCAACATTTCTTTGTAAACACAGATTTCTCTTTTACTTATTGTTATGATGGTTCCAAATGGACACCCCCAGAAGAGCACATTACTCTTCAAACAGGGTGGGACACATAGAAGGACTTTTGTTAACTAATCCCTGGATGGAATTGACAGAAGTGAATAAATATGGTATCTCCAGCTAACTAGATATTCCTTCACCAAACCACATACCTGAGAGGGAGAAATTAATTGGCTGTTGAGTCAGGATCCAATATTTGTCTAGTCAGCTCTAAAGCTGTTATTTCTGGGATTGTCAGGGCCACATCTGATATTAGTGGGACAGTTTTCAGAAGAGGTGTGGGAGCTCCCTCCCCAAAGTACACACTCTACTGCTTTTATTTTGTCTAAAAACCTGGTTACTAAAGCAATGAGATATGAATTTAACAAGTGACTTTGAGCCCAAACAACTTAGTGAATTTCTAAGTTACATTCACCACAGAGAAGGGCTCCTGAGACCTTCTGTATGTCAGGTGATATCTTGGCAGAAGGGGAGGTGTGGACTCTTCTGTGAACTGCTCTCTTTGTCATTGAACAAAGGCCATATTGGGTGTGTGGAGGACATCAACTGATTAAAGATAATTTGCCTCAGAATGTAAGATATTCCAACTACCACAGAAAAAAAACCTACGGAGGTTCCTCAAAAAACTAAAAATAGAAATATCAGATGATGCAGCAATTCTACTTTGGCTACCTAACCAAAATAAAAACAGGATTTTGATGACATGTCTGTACAATATGCCACTGGATTAAAGCCCTAAAATATCAAAGGGTAAATTTTATGTTATACATATTTTAACACACACACACTCACAAAGATAAGGAAATTGGAAGTTCCCAGAAGTGGGTAAATGGTTAAGGAACCATGTCAAACACAAGAGATAGAGCAAGAAGAATGAGATCTGAACACCAAACGTGGAAAGCATGAGGTCATAGCATTAGCATCCTAAGGTTGGTTTCAGTGAAGTGGGAGGGGGTCAGGACACCAGATTATACAGATGATGAGGAAAGAGGTGGGAGGGAGAAGCACAGATTTCAAGGATGGGGTTCTCTTTAGAAAAAAAATTGTGGACCCTTGGCAAAGTGATTTCAGAAAATTATTTCTCAAAGTGTGGACCTTGAATCAACCACATCAGAATCATCGGGAATATTCATTAAAAGGTTCTTGGGCCTACCCAAAATATTTAAGTCAAACATTACAGGGTAATAAGACTGGAAACTGCATTCCAGACATGTTTGCAGGTGGTCCTTCTGATCACCAAGGCTTCAGGACCACAGTGAAGTTGGAAGATTATCGGGTAGAAGAAAGAATTTGATGGTGCTCACACTGATAGTGTTTCTAAAAGATTGAAGGACCAGGTGGAGAGGAAGATGATTGTCATTTGGTTGTTGGGGAGATGGCCTCAAATGAGTAATGAATAGAAAAGACCCAAAGGAGTGTGAAAGTGGATAAAGGAGCAGAGACGTGTGGGAGGGAGGAGAAGGAACAGGGCAAGCACTCACCTGGAGGGAATAGATCTAAGGGAGTGGGAGGATGAAGAGAAAGGAGTGGCTAAGCCACTGCAGGTCCCGAGGACCTCATCAGTCAAAGACTGTTAAACTCAGGGTTCAGCAGAGCACACTCCCATCAGATTTACAGATCTCATAGGAGATAGATATGAGCACTATCCAAGGCAGAGTGCTGCTCATAGAAGATCTTGGTGGGAACAGAGATTCTAGGGCCTGGCAAAGACCTCAGTAGGAAGCATAGCTGTTTCAACGGGGAGTGAGAGGTCAAGAGAGACCATCAAACTCCAGGAGGACTAAAGACAAGAGGCAGGAGAGTGAGGGCAGGACAAAGAAGAGGGTGTCATCTGTGGTCAGAGGAAGTTCTAGCAATGAAGTTGCTCTCTGAGGGGCTGGAGGGTATGAATAAGGTTAGCTACAAGAACCTTAAGTCGGGTTTGTGTGAAACTTCTCCATGCAATACTTGAGGTCCTTATAGGAGTTACCATATTTAGTTGAAAAAAAGAGATAAAGCAGCTTTTTATATAGATTCTTCTATTCAGACTGTGCCTCATTAGCCTTTCCCACTGCTACTCTGTTGAAAGGCAAGGTTGACTGATATTTCTTTTATCTGGGCTTCTCTCTTACATTCCCTTTGAAGGAAGACACGTTGAAATAAGAGATATAGTTAGCCATGTGGGAGAGACCCTGCCTCCTGGATACTGGGGTTAGAAGAAAAGCCTTTCAGAAAAGCTGTAGCTAATGCCTACTCCACTGGCACTAACTCTGAGCCTCATCTGCTCATGTCACAGTGTGGAGATAATAATATCTATTTCACTGGGTGACTATGAGACTTTAATGAAAAAATATGTAAAATAATTAGCTTATTATCTGATGCATGTGAGCATTTAAGAAATGGTAGCTTCTACTGAGGTAGTAGTAATTCCTCCTCCTCATCCTCCTCCTCATCATCAGAATCCAAACAGATATTTCATTGGGAATGAACAGGAGATTATTCTGATGCAGCAAGAAGAGACGCCACCACTGCCACCCTCAGAGGGATCTTTAGATGAATTTCCATCCTTCCCCCATGTCTCCGTCTAGCTCCATGGCTCTCACATTTGGCTACCCATTAAAATAAAAGTTTGAAGATTCTTATGCTCAGGTCCTGCCCCAGGTGAAACCAGAACCTCTGGAGGTACAAATCACACCATTTTTCAGAGGCTTCTCATGTAATTTTCAGGCATTACTTGAAGTGAGCACTGCCAAGATAGCTGGACACTAATCACATTCCAGATGCTTCACAAACAGGCTTTGACTTACTGTTGCACAGGGTTTCAAGTGACTAAAGGAAAGGTCTGAGGCTGCACAAGTCCTGCACACACATGCCCTAAGGCATATGCTTTCATTTGGCAACTTATGTTCTCCTTGGGACAGAATTTATGTGAATGGACATTGCAGTATCCATAGAGATAGTTGCTGGAACAGATTGTGAACCTATAGGATACTGGCCTTTCCTTCCCAGGAAAGACATCCTGGGAGACCCCAGGGCCTATCACTCTCTTGGTCAATATTGCTGAACAGGAAGTTGCAACTCTTTTTATTTTTACCCTTAATCTTCACTTTGATTCAGCTCCTTTATAAAGAGAAAGTTTATTTTACCTGTGATATCTGTACAGTGACTTTCTTCTCTCTTTCTATATTAGTGTAAGAGTGAAGTAGTGAAAGGTTCTGCCCTCAGCCACATTTTCTTAACATCACTGGTGTATCCTTTGATAACCAGCACCACGCATGTATCACACAGGTAGGAGTTCCCTCATGTTTTCCCTGAAGAACTTAGTACTGGATGACAAAGTAGAGATTATGTTCCTTTGAAGCATCACATGGACTAAACATAGGACTCATCTTCAGGTTATAGATCATGAGCTTCATTTTCAGTGTTCAGTCGCAGTGGGGGAAATCAATATGTCACAGTGTGTGGGGAAGATAAGCAACTGGTGTGAAGAGGAAAGAGTAGGATTCAGCAAGCATGGATTTCAGTCTAAATTCCCCAAAATTCAGCTTTGTGGACTGAAACTAAATTATTTCTCTGACCTTAGTCTTTTCAGCTAAAAAGTGAGATTAGATCCTTAGGTGGTTCCCAATAGATGTCTATTCTTGTTACAAGGCCTCTGTGAATAAATCAGAGTTTTGATGGGACACTCAAAGATCCAGCCCTTAACATGTCATAACCCTTAACATGTATCACTTTTATGGGCCCTCTGGTTCTAATATTTTCCAGTATTTCTCATCCCATGATTCCCAGCATGGTAATGCTAAGACCCCCTTAGCTGGCAAATACCCATGCCACCCAGCCCCATCTGATTTTGTAGTGGCTGGGAGGTATGTGTCAGCTTTAGAACCCTTTTAAGTGATGACCGGTGAAGAAAATTACTATAGTAACCTACTTCCTGGCTCCCTGCCCCCTCCATGGTTACACATGGATAAATAATGCTATGCCATGTGGCGGTTGTGGATTTAGTTTAATGAGGGCCAAGTAAACGGTAATTGTCTTCCCCATTTATCCTAGTAATTAGATGGTGAGGCCATATCTTCAGGGCTTTTAGTGTTTAGAACAAATGGTTCAGTGTTGCAACCCTGTTGCCACATGGCCTAGAGTGACTCTCAGCATTCTGCTGCCAACAGGTTAGCAGCGTCATCCTCAGAAAACACCCAAAGATCTGCTCAGAAATGCACAGGAGTAGGGTGCGCCACAACCCCATTTCCTTCTTTTTATGCTTCTCTTTACCTGACTAGAGTAAGTGAGACTGGAAGCTCTGGCAGCAACACACCACTTGCTTGGCAGATATCTACTTCCCCACTCAACAATCCTGCAGGAACTGAGCACCTACTGTGCCAGGCTAAGGCCTGTTTGAGTGTGCGCACCATGCTGTTCCCATAAACTATTTCTTGCATCTGAAAGATTGCCTTTCATCTCTGTGAGCTCATCAACATTCTTACCTACCAAGACTTGGATCAAAGATCGCTTTGTTTATGCCTGGGAAGAACCTGTCCCCCTCTGAACTCCTATAATACTCTAACTTGTCACATTGAGATGGACACATTGCCTGCCCTTCTGTGCTATTCCCAGATCTACTCTAAGACTTGCCAGCCTGCCAGTTCCCTGACAGTAGCTGCATGCCTACACCCTCTTTGCATTGGCTCTGAGCAGTTTACCACCAATGGCTCTGAATGTGTACCTGAAACCTTAAGTGAATATTGTTTAGTTTGGGATTCATTTGCTTTAATTTGAGAAAGAAGTGGAATTGTCACAGTAAGATGAACTTCCTAAGGCCTTCGAAGGCACTGAGTTATAGTCTCAAAAGGTCTTGTGAGTAAGACTTATTTACTGGTACAGAAGAGTCTGACCCCTCTTGGTCCAATGGGGAAAATAATGACCACTGTTTTGTTTTGTTTTTAGGTTTCTGATATTGTTTTGATGGTTCTTGTTCTGGTTCTTTCCATCTGAACTTGATACTTTCTGGAGCCTGGGCTGCTGCCCTCCATGGCTTTAGGAGTGCTTTGATTTTGTGGGAGGAATGCGCTCCAGCTGTTCAGGTGAGCAACATTAGAGTGAGGGGCTCCCAGGATGTGGAACGTAAGTGTTAAAATGAGCACATTCCTGGCACAAAACTCTAAGAACATCTATGTAGCTTCAAGCATCTGAAGGATCTGCATGGGGTTGGGGGTGGAGATGGCCTGGTGACTAATTGGGGTAGGTGACTGGTGGGGTAGGTTCTGCCAGTAGATGTGGCAGGAATAACAATGAGGGCAAGAAGATCTCAGGCAAACCATTTCGAGATAAGCTGTGCCCTTTGGGAAACACAGCAGATGGTCATAAAACACTGTGAAGACAAGTCCTGCAAACACCTGCCAATACTGGCTTATCACACCCAAGATTTATAAGCAGAGCCCTGCAAGGCACAGCTACCCCACATCAGAGACATGTAAACAGGGAAGCAGTGATAAACTAGTTTCAGGCCTTTGTGTAGGAATCTTGAAGATGCAAAACACTGCTTAGAGAGGTCTGAGATGAGTTGATTTTAAATTTTCAGAATTTTGAAGCTAGCTCAGGTGGATAGAAGTATTTGGAAGCTCAGCTCTGCTCTGAGGTGAGTTCTCAGAACTGAGGTATCTGTCACTGTACTCCCTTGACTACTTAATATGATTGAGGGACTTCAATCCAGGGACTGAAAGGTGGAAAACAGAGGAAAATCTTAGGCACTGCCATCATAGCACAGGGATGATGTAGTTCATAACATTTATCTTTACTTTAATTAGTGTAGATGGGGCTGCTGATAAAACATCAAAGTTAGTGATGACAGTCTTTGTTGATCAATTATCTGGGAGAGTCATATTATTTTGCTCTTTCTGGAAGATCAGAGATGGTTCACTATTACTGTCCAAGAATATTGTCCAATAAAGAAAGAAGCTCCACCTTCACAATGCTATTAGGATAAAGCATTTTAAAAATTACATGCATAGTGCTAAATAAATAATTGGATATTAACAACTTACTCAATCTACTGGATGTTGGGAAATGCAGTAAAAAAACAACCATCTTTGAAGAGATTATGTCCACAGGGCAGGCAGGAGATAGTCTGTCGTGTCACAGGGATGCATTTGGTGAATAGAGAGAGAGAATTATGACCTGCAAGGACATCAGAGAGCCTGAAGAGAGGAATCCCAGTTCCTTCCCAGTTTTAGTGTAAGTACAGCCTCAATATAATCCTCTTTCATCACATAACTCAGATGTGTTTTCACATCCTGCATCTAGGACTGCAATCATAGCTATAAACCATATCTATCCAGCAACATGCACTACCAACCACTTTTTCCAGTAGGTGTTTTAATAAAAAGGAAATAAATCGCCTATAAAGATAGCTCTGAATTTAGAAAGAGGATAGGTTGCATGACTAGCTGTGCCTTCTCATTAACCTGTAAAGCACTTTTCAGAATGTTATGTACTATCCTATCTAATAAAGAGTAAATATGCTAATTGACCCTCATGCTGTGGCAAAGATGGCAGTGCCCTCAGCCAATAAGGAGGAAATATGCTAATTGACTGTCCCACCCTCAAAGATGGCACCACCCACAGCCACAAGTTGGTGGCCAGTCCCCTTAGCCCCACCAGGGTGGCAGGCATGTGGCAATACCGGGTCCAGCCGTTCCATGTGCATCTGCCTCTGGAGTCCCCCAGTTCCCTCTGCCCCTCAGCTGCCCAGGGCCAGCCTGAGGCACAGGCAAGCCTCATATGGTAATTGCCCAGCTGTTCAAGGAAGCCTAAGGAGCAGGTAAGCCTTGGATGGTGGCTGCCCAGCCATCCAGGGCTACTCGAGGCTCAGGTAACAATGACTGGCTGAGGCTTGTGCTGCTAGTAGTGGCAGCAGCAGAGGTGTGATGGGGCATTGCCTTCCCCTGTTTGCCAGGTAGCTTCCCACCCCTGAGGGCTTCTGGACTGTGAGAGGGGGCAGGCTGGGTTGAGGGACCCCCCCTCCAGTGCATGAATTTTCATGCACTGGGTCTCTAGTACAAATCATAACTGAAGTTTAGAAAAAGAATTCAGGAAATTACATACTACCAAAAAAGGTCTACCATGGTGTTCCTGAGTATATCACTAACAACTTGACTTATTTATTTTTTTAAGAATATTATGTTTAGAGACAATTTTCATCAGTGAGCCAACCTTTGACTGCTTATATGTATTGGTTTACCTCCTATTATTTATCTCCACTGCTCTTTCATCTTTCACCATTTACTGAACTCTGATGGGAAAAGGATGTCTGATTGCTGACATGCTGACAACTTGGCAAGTCACTCACATACATACCACATACACATACAACACACACACACACAAAAATACCACAGAGCAGGAAGTTACCATTAGAGAGCCAACTCTGAGGTAGCACATTCCCACAAATCAGTATTGAATACCACATGGGTAGCCATATCTTAGTTCAGGCTAGAGAGGACCAATAGACCTGGAGGTAAATCCAGAAACACTGTCACCCAAGGGCTGAAACACAAATTGACGGTTATGTGAGATAAATTAAGGAATCAATTTTATTACTGCTACTATTTCACCTTTTTTAAGTGTCATTTTCTTTTTTCTTTATTCTACTTTGGGATTAGTGTTCTACAGTCTATTTTAATCTATCCTTTAGTATTTTTTTACTCTACCTCAACTCCACCTTTATGCTATCACTCTCTTGCTAACCTTTCTCTATTTAGTGTCTTGCTTCTCTTATCCTTTTCCTGCCTTAGATTTTCCATATT
The DNA here is from genome assembly GCA_027563665.1 of Antrozous pallidus. Taxonomy (NCBI): domain Eukaryota; kingdom Metazoa; phylum Chordata; class Mammalia; order Chiroptera; family Vespertilionidae; genus Antrozous; species Antrozous pallidus. The sequence goes on along the minus strand of CM050508.1, from coordinate 111,574,250 downwards.
TGTTCTTTTTACCCCCTGTTAAAATTTCACCCTACCTAATCTCCAACCACCTGCTCCAAGTCCACACACAACTCACACATCTCTGACTTCACTATCCTAAATTTTTTCCTCCCTGTCCTGTTGTTGTTTACTTGACTGTTGATTATATCGATTTTTTATGCTTGTTTGTGAGATTGATTTGCTTATTTTTTCTTTTGGTTTGTTTTTGTTTTGTTTTGTTGTTGTTGTGTTTGTTGTTGTTATTTGCATTGTTTTTTGATAGATTTTTTTTCTGTGTTGCCTCACCTTGCTTGATATTAGTTGTTGTACGTAGATTGTATCAATCTCCAGGTACTTGTTGCTGGCTTTTGTTGGGATTAGTAGCTGTTCTATAGGAGTTTTCACCCCATATTTACGGTTTATTCCCCTTTTCTTTTTTATTCTCTTTCTTTTCTCTCTTACTTTCTTTCTTTTCTTTTCTTTTTTTTCTTCCCCATTTCTCAATTTCATTTTGGCATTCCTTTCTTTGTGTGTGTGTGTGAGTGTCTCTGAGTGTGTGTGTGTCTTTGTGTTTTTTCCTTCTCTCTCTTCTTTCTCACCTATCACGTAATTTTCCTTTCTCTGGCAATCACCTTTATTTGGAGTTACCAATACCATGAATACATTCCTGTTCAGTGCCTGGTGCATTGCACCTGGTTGTGTTGTATTTTATGACTTTAAAGCAATGCAGGAGAGAGAGAACTACATAACCAGACACATGGAGAAGAGAGACCACGAGGAGACAAAGAAAGAGCCTGCATATGAAAGATAAACAAGCCTCACCAGAAAAGGAGGTGAACAAAATGGCGGCAAGCAACCTGTCAGAGAAAGAATTCAGAGAAATGGTCATAATGTGGCTGAAAACAATGGAAGACAAATTTGACAATATGAATAATAACCAAGAGGAAATGAAAAAGAACCAAGAGGAAATGAAGAAGAGCTAAGAAGAAATGAAGAAGAGCCAAGAAAAAATGAAAAGTGACATCGCTGAGGTAAAGAACTCAACAGAAAGTATCAAGAGTATATTAGAAGAAGCAGAGGACCACATTAGTGAACTAGAAGACAAGGTAGAAAAAATACCCAAGTACAGCAGCCTCTAGAAAAAATAATTAAAAATCAGAAGGAGAGCCAAAAGGAACTTTGGGACATGAAACAAAACAACATATGCATAATAGGGCTTAAAGAAGGACAGGAAAGTGAGCAAGGAATAGAAAACCTGTTGGAAGAAATAATGACAGAAAACTTCCCTGATATAGGAAAGAAAAAGCCCACACAAATCCAAGAAGCTCACAGAGTCCCAAGAAAAATGAACTCCAAAAGACCGGCACCAAGCCACATTATAATTAAATTGGCAAACACCAATGACAAAATAAGAATTTTAAAAGCCACCAGAGATAGACAGAAATTCACCAAAAAGGAACCCTCATCAGTCTAGCAAGTGATTTCTCAACAGAAACTAATCAGGCCAGAAGAGAATGGAATGAAATATACCAAGTCATGCAAAGGAAGGGTCTGAATCCTAGAATATTGTACCCAGCAAGGCTATCAATTAAAATTGAAAGTCAAATCTGGAGCTTCACAGATAAAAAGGACTAAGGGAATTCATTATCACCAAACCAGCAATCCAAGAAATGCTAAAGGGTCTGTTGTAAAAAGAAATAGGAAGCGAAGAAGAGACACAGGGGTAAAAAAAAAATGGTGCCAAATAAGTACCTATCAATAGTAACTTAAAATATAAATGGATTAAATGCTCCAACCAAATGACATAAGTTAATGGATTGGATAAGAAAACATGACCCATATATCTGTTGTCTATAAGAAACCCACCTCCAAAAAAAAAAAAAAAAAAAAACTCGTGGAGGATACCAAGGGAGAGATTGACAGCAATACAATCACAGAAGGATACTTTAATACCCCCCTATCACCATTGGACAAATCCTCTAAACAAAAAAATCAGTAACGAAACCAATCCTCATTGACTCACTAGACCAGATGGAATTAATTGACAACTTCAGATCATTTCACCTCAAAGCCACAGAATATACATTCTTCTTAAGTGCACATGGGTCATTTTTAAAAATAGACCATGTGTTGGATTATAGGCAAAGTCTCTCCAAATTCAAGAAGATAGAAATCATATCAAGCATATTCTCAGATCACAGTGGCATAAAGCTGGAAATAAACTATAATAAAAACAATCAAAAGAAATCAAACAAATGGAGACTAAACAGCATGCTATTAAACAATGCCTGGGTTACAAGAGAGATCAAGGAAGAAATAGAAAACATCATGGCAAAAAATCACAATGATAACACAAGATTCCAAAATATATGGGAAACAGTGAAAGCTGTTTTGAAAGGCAAGTTCATAGCACTACGATCATACTGGAAAAAAACAAGAAACAATGGTAATAAATTATATAACCCAACAACTCAAAGAGTTATAAAGAGAGCAACAAGAAAAGACAGTGTAAGCAGAAGGAAGGAAATAATAAAGATCAGAGAAGAGATAAATAATATAGAGACCAAAGAAACAATACAAAATATAAACAAAACCAAGATCTGGTTTTATGAAAGGATAAACAAGATTGATGAACCTCAGGCCAGACTCACCAAGAAGCAAAGAGAGAGGACCCTAATAAATAAAATCAGAAATGAAAGAGGTGAAATAACAACAGACTCCAATGAAATACAAAGGATTGCTAAAAAATACTATGAACAACTCTACTTCAACAAACCAGACAACCTGGAAGAAATGGATATATTCCTAGAAAAATATAACCTTCCCAAACTCAGTCAGGAAGAATCTAAACAGCTCAATAGACCAATAACTGTGGAAGAAATTGAAGCAGTCATCAAAAAAGCTTCCAGCAAACAAAAGCCTAGGGCCAGTTGGCTTCACAGGGGAGTTTTACCAAACATGCAAGGAAGAATTAAAACCTATCCTCCTCAGACTATTCCAGAAAATTCAGGATATTGGAACACTTCCAAGCTCCTTCTATGAAGCCAGCATCACCCTAATATGAAAACCAGATAAAGACGACACAATGAAAAAGAATTACAGGCCAGTATCCTTCATGAATACGGATGCCAAAATACTAATAAAATTCTAGCAAATCGGATCCAGCAGAACATCAGAAAGATCATACACCATGACCAAGTAGGATTTATCCCAGGAATGCAAGAATGGTACAATATCCGCAATTCAATAAATGTGATACATCACATAAACAAATTGAGAGATAAAAATCACATAGTCATATCAATTGATGCAGAAAAAGCATTTGACAAATCCAACACCCTTTCTTGATAAAAACTCTCAACAAGATGGGAATAGAAAGATCATACCTCAACATAATAAAAGCTATGTATGATAAACCCACAGCAAACATCATACTCAATGGACAAAATCTACAACTATTTGCCTAAGAACTGGAACAAGACAGGGATACCCACTGTCACCACTCCTATTTGATATAGTACTGGAAGTATTAGTCATTGCAATTAGACAAGAAGAAGAAATAAAAGGCATCCAAATTGGAAAAGAAGAAGTAAATTTATCCTTATTTGCAGATGATACGATATTGTACATAAAAAACCCAAAAGACTCCATAAAAAAAACGAATAGACTTAATAAATGAGTTCAGCAACGCAACAGGATACAAAATTAATGCCATGAAATCGATGGCATTTCTATACACCAATAGTTAGCTTACAGAACGAGAGACTAAAAAAGTAATCCCATTTATCATCACACCAAAAAAAATTAAGATACCTAGGAATAAACTTACCTAAGGAGGTGAAAAAGCTATTCACGGAAAACTACAGGACACTGAATAAAGAGATAGAGGAAGACACAAACAGGTGGAAGAACATACCATAAGTTAATGGATTGGATAAGTTATGGATTAGGAGAATCAACATCATTAAGATGTCCATACTACCCAAAGCAATCTATAAATTTAATTCACTCTCCATTAAGATACCAATGGCATACACAGACCTAGAAAGAACTCTCCAAAAATTAATCTGTCATAAAAAAGACTCCTAATAGCCACAGCAATCCTGAGAATGAAGAACAAAGTAGGTGGGATATCAATACCAGATTTGAAGCTGTATTTAAAAGCCACTGTTCTCAAAACAGCCTGGTACTGGCACAAGAACAGACATATAGACCAACGGAATAGAATAGAGAATCCAGATATCAACCCAAACCACTATGCTCAATTAATATTTGACAAAGGAGGCATGAACATAAAATGGAGTCAAGACACTCTCTTCAATAAATGGTGTTCGGAAAATTGGACGGATGCATGCAAAAAAAAATGAAACTAGACAACCAACTTATACCATACACAAAATAAACTCAAAATGGATACAGGACTTGAACATAAGACAGGGAACCATAAAAAAAACTAGAGAAATCCACAGGAAGAGAAATCTCAGACATATGCTGAAAGAACTTTTTCACTGATACTGCTCCTTGGGCAATGGAAGCTAAAGAGAAAATAAACAAATGGGACAACATCAAGATAAAAAGCTTTTGAACAGCTAAAGAAACCATCAACAAAACAAGAAAAGCCACTGTATGGGAGAACATATTTGCAAATGTTATCACTGATAAAGGTTTAATCTCAAGCATCTCCTGGCATCTTATACTACTCAATAATAGGAAGATAAATGATCCAATAAAAAAATGGGCAACAGACCTAAATAGAATCTTTTCAAAAGAAGACAAAAGGAAGGCCCAGAGACATATGAAAACATGCTGAAAGTCAGTAATTATCTGAGAGATGCAAATCAAAACTATAATGTGGTACCATCTCACACCTGTCAGAATGGCTTTCATCAACAAACAACAAGTGCTGGCGAGGCTGCAGAGAAAAAGGAACTCTCGTGCACTGCTGGTGGGAATGCAGACTGGAGCAGCCACTATGGAAAGCAGTATGGAGTTCCCTCAGAAAACTAAAAATTGAGCTCGCATTTGACCCAGTGATTCATTCTAGGAATATATTCCAAGAAACTAGAAACATGAATTAGAAAGGATATATGCACCCCTATGTTCATAGCAGCACAATTCACCATAGCTAAGATTTGGAAATAGCCTAAGTGCCCATCAACAGATGAGTGGATTAAAAAAGTGGTACATCTACACAATGGAATACTACGCTGCAGTAAAAAAGAAGAAGCTCCTATCATGGACGGAGCTGGAGAGCATTATGCTAAGTGAAATAAGCCAGTCAGAGAAAGACAAATATCACATGATCTCACTCATTTGTGGAATATATTAAACAGCGTAGACTGATGAACAAGAATGAATCCAGAGAATGAGAAATGTCCGTCAGAATGTCAACCCTCAGGGTAAGTGGCACGGGGTGGGAGTAAGGGGGAAAGTCAATATATTTGACCTCTTGAACTAAGGTAAGTAATTTGTGTTTTTACCTCCCTGACAAAGTTTATATAAAGTTATAAAAAAGAAATTAGCAGCTAGTTTGAAATTGAATTGACATGGCCTAGAGCATGTCATCTCTTATGGATGCCATTCCTTAGGCTAGCCCCACCCCCTAACACTCTGGACACTGACACCATAATATCCTTACATGATATTATTCTACAATGCCATTATAATTTTTGATATTTGATAACAGCATATTGTACAATTATCCCAAAGAAACTTACAAACCAATTCTTTGAATGTTTGGCAGCAATTTAGAAAAGGACAGGAAAGGAATTAATCCTTTTCAGAAGGAATTAAGGCACTGGGAAGGCACTTGAGCATTCTATATTGGCCCCTCTTGCCCTTTTTGCCAAGAGGTACCCTTTCCTCAAAATGCAATGCAAGTACACACAGCTATTTCCTAAGCTTTCAGTTCAAGCTGAGGTTGAAGCCACTGGGTGGCTGGCACTATGAATCTGTCACCCAATGGTGTAAGCTGGGCCCTCCCTGGAGAAGAAACCTGAGTCCCCTGAGATATGTGATCAGTACCGGGACCCTGCCAGCAGGCGAGTGGATCCCAAGGCAGGTGCTGGGCATGGAGGCCACGAGGACATAGACTACCAAGGAGATAGAACTGAACCTCACATCACCATGCTTCACCCAGGAGGATGGCTGGTTAGCCAGAGATGGGTAAGATTCTTCAGGGAAGGAACAACTTAAGACGGGCACAATTGCAAAGAGGCTATCAGGAGAGAACTTGAAGATCAACAGATATGGGGAACTAACCCTTACCCCCATAACCTTGCAGTGGCCTGAACTCTCACCTTTTTTGAGGGAGGTCTCCTGCCCCCACGGTCGCTTTGCCTCCCATGCACAGCTCAGATCGGGACCCAGGTTAAAGACAGAGACTTGGCCAGCAACAGCTGCCCTATATCTAAATCCAATCTAGCATTAGGAATGCTCTGGGCCTACTCAAGAATGCAAATAATCCTTTCCACTAATATTTACAGGTTAAACTAAGATTATTGTTTGAGTATTAAATTTGACAGTTAAGTAGTAATCAAGTTCTTAGATTAATTTAAATTGGCTAATTGAAATAAGTCAATACTCAAGAAAATTTAAGTGTACTGGACAAGAAACTGTTCCTAAAATATTAACTAAAATTTCTATTAGTACTTCATCTCATCGTAAAATTGCCTAACATGCAAAGAACCTAAAGCAGTCATATTTTTGTGCAAAAATTTAAAATTTAAAATTACTAAGACTGCAATATAAAATTTCCAAAAGCCTCCATTAATCAAAAAAGGGGGGGTAATGGGGTATTATCATGTAAGGAAAATATCCTGTAAGTAAATTACATCTAGAAAATTCTTACTTCAGAAAATTAATTTCCATTCATAATGCTAATAGCAGGACACCCATGAGAAACACACATGGTCTCAAAATAAGCCAAAGAAAAATCATTTGGGCAAAAATAAAAAAAATAAAAATCCCAAGTCTAATTTACAGAAAAGATTCCTTTATTAGCTTTTGGTCGAGAATATGTTTGCATATTTTCATAAAACAACTCCATGACCATATGCAACAAAGATGAACTGAGAGATCTGTTCTAACCATGAAGACAATCCAGAGATGGAAGACACTGAGGACACCTTGCCATGCTAACAGTCGGCAGCTGTGCATCACTGCAGATTGTCCAGGATCAAACCAGAGAGGGTGGAACCTGCATTGCCACCATTTCTCCACTATCTAGATATCATTGCTGACACGTACACACAAGGAATTATTTGACACTGAAACTGGGGCTCAGAACTGTTGGACATTGAAACTGAGACTCAAATATTTTTTGTTCTTATATGTTTATTTCTACTATGCAGATGCAAGATTTTTTTTAAAAGAAAGAAACGGGGGGGAAAATAGATACCGAGGCAAAGAAGCATTGAACAGACTGTCAAACTACAGCAGGAAGGCAGGGTAGAGTGGGGGCGGGGGCTGTAAGAGATCAATAGAAGGACTTATATGCATGCATATATGCATAACCAATGGATAGCAGACACTGGGCGTGGGGTGGGAGGGGGCAGGTGAAGGCATGTGCTGGCGGTTAAGGGCGGCCGGGGTGGGGGAGAGGTCAATGAGGGACAAAAAGGAAACGTATGTACTATTATTTGTAATACTTTAAACAATAAAATAGTAATTAATAGAGAAAAATAAAAACAACAAAAAACAAACAAAAAAAAACTTTTTCTTTTAATTTATTGATTTAAGGTCTTTCACTATACTGTTTACCAGCCAGTACATTTTTAAAATATTGAGGCTAACATACATTTAAATAGATTTCTGAGTGCAGTCCTGTAAATGACAGTAGATAAATCACTAAATTATTGATTTACAACCATGGAGGTGATACAGAGCATATGCTTATGATCTCAACCCCAGGCCTGTTCCTGGCTACTGAAAAATCTTAGCTTGTGGTTATGAAACTTGAAGAAATAACTTTGTGAAACATTATATTTTCTTGAAATATCCTTCTTGCTCTCTAGTTTAATGCATCCCCTTTGAAATAAGGCCCCATGAATATTGTTGAAGAGAGCAGTTCATGTTAGACCACCTCACCTGAAACCTGCTGCACTTTCAGCTGCACTGGCAGGTGGGAAAACTGAGAACAGGAGGCTTTGCCTTCACATTGACACAGACTGAGGAAAGGAGACAGAATTTTCACACTGTTTTCCTCTGCTCACTAGGATGCCTCTGTTCATCCAACTGATGAGATTAATGCCAAAGTTGCTCATTTGAAATTTATTTCCTAGAATTTCTTTCTTTTTTTTTTTTTTTTTTGAGAAGTCCAAAGGAGCAGTTGTTCACTAAACTCATTGTATAAAATCAGGCTGGTGACTCCTCACTTAAATGCTAATTCTTCATTTATCTTGATGGGCCTTCAAGTGGTGATTCTATTATTTGCTTTTGTTTCTTCAGTATAAATCTTATATCCTCAACTTCCTTGAGGTTAAGAGCCATGATTTATACTTATTGATTATTTAGCAATTTTTTGCAATTAATTGATGGGTGATGAGACATTGATAAAATCTATATCATTGTGTTTTTGGTTAAGATTTTCTCTATCCAGATTGGTTTAGAGAACCATACCTAGACAAGGATCCCATCAGGAATACTGGGTTACCCTGGAGAAAGAGATGCTTGTGATTTTTATAGTCATTATTCTGCCTCTTTATCTTCTCTTTGTTTTGCTTTTTTTAATTAGCATCCCAAATGTATAAAATTCTTAAGGCTGTTTATACAGTCTTAATCAACAATCTCTTACCAATGTATCTTCCTTCATCTTTAATAACTTGTTTGCATTAGCTGAGCCAAAAAGTAGGCTCTTTCCATGAGGCTGCATACTACAAGTTTCTCCTGGGGTTCCTCTTCTGCAGGGACAGAAGAAGAAAGAATTACTTCCATTTTGATACTCTTCTTTGTTTCAACTTTATTCCAGATATTTACCTATTCAAAAAGATGCATGCTGTGCCATTTCCTTTGGGGTTTCTTGTCTCCTTGTTTGCCTTCCATCCATCCTCTGTCTCACTGTCTTCCCAGAGATATTCCAAGGCAGGGGTCAGAACCTGTGAACCAAATTCAGTTCCCAGATGTGTGACTTATTATTTATTGATTTTTTTGTTATCCTCATCCAAGGATATCTTCCCATTAATTTTTAGAGAGAGTGGGAGAGAGGGAGGGAGGGAGAAGAAGGAAAGGAGAGAGGGAGAGAAAGAAAAAAAAGAAGAAAGAGAGATGAGATAGACACATTGATTACTTGCTTACTGACTAGGGGGCAGAATTGAACCTGCAATCCAAGTAGCGCCTTCAACTCTGAATTGGACTCATGATCCTTCCATGCATGGTGGATGCTCTATTTACTGAATACACTGGACAGGGCTACAGGCATGTGATTTAAGAAATAGGTCACATTGGATACAATCACACTGAAATATAGAAAACTTTCAAGTCTCTCCTGAAAGCCAGAGAATCAGGCAACACTGTATTGCACAAGGTGAGAAGCCAAGGAAGGTGATTGAATGTGGGCATCTGGATCTGGTATAGGGTCTCTCCAGTCCTACTCTCCTTCCTCCCAACTACATAGCAAATCATAACTAGCTTTTGGTTTCCCTCCCACATATGCTCTCCCTATCTGTATCCTGGAGGCATTCGATTTTGTAAAGGAACAAAAACATCTAAGCATAGAGACCTAGTTTGATATGATGGCTTTAGAATGTGAGGATTTGACTACAAGTTTCAATTCCACCAGCTGTCTTATCCTGGTTGGTCCTTGAATTTTTTATTTTTGTCTTATATTTTCTTTGTAGGGCTATTGAGATGAATTCAGGAAACAGTAGCATGAAAGTACTTCTCGAAAGACAATGCTGACACTGGCTCTGGTGACGGTTCTCTTGTTTATCTTATGCAACTTCTCCAGGGTCCTTGGTGCTGCCTACATAGAGTTTGTGCCATATGTTCCCTCTGTCTTTAACTCTCTGAGGGTGGAAATATTTGCCCATGGATTTTAGAGGCTATGACATTATTAATTTAGGCAAGCCATTTTTTTTCATGTCTGTGACCTCCCTTAAAGGGGCAAGTAAAGCAGAGAAGCATGTTGGACTGATTTTCTTATGGGCAGGCCACCTTTCTTGGTCAAAGGAAGAAGGTGATTCTGATGTGCTTACCCTCCATGTAGGTTTTTTATTACAAAGGGCTTCACACACCCACATACTGCCCACGAACTGGCATGATCCCAGGATAAATAAAGTGTGCATTTTTCTTATTAATCACCAATATAAAAACACATGGTCTCTCTTTCTATTGTTCTCTGCCTGGTTCACACCCTGTATAATTGTGTACTGTTTCTATAGCCCTGACATGCCCTAAGCTATCACCAACATTGACTGACTGGCTTATAAAGTGTTTTATCTACTCTCTCAGTGTCTACATGGAGTTCCCTGAGAGCTGTCCAAGTGATGACTCAGGCCTTCAAGGACAGCGAAAAGAGAGGTCATCCATGACCTCATTAACTTCTGTGAGAGTCACCTCATGAAAATACCTAGCTAAATGTCTACATTTGCTTCCTAAACTAACTAAATTCCATTACAATTAGGTCATCCTATGTCCACTTTACAAGGCAAGCTCTTTGAAAGGGAGTTCATTATGATAGCAGTCTTGAGATAATGGAACAGTTTTTGCATAGCCCTGTATGTCTGCAAGGAAAAGAATTTTTCCCTTAAGAAGGCGGGAATTTTACCACAAACACACATGCTTTACAATCATGTTGAATAGGAGTTCATCAGCTTATGAGCTACATGCTGGTTGAAAAAACTAAAACAATGTAAACTGTATCCAGAAATTATTGTTTCTAATTTTTAGATATACAACAGAATTTTGCTTAATTTCTAGCTGAAGTTAATGTCCATAACTTTACTCTGAGTTAAAGCAATTATTTTCAACTGGTGTGCTACAAGAATTTTTACAACATGCAATTCTTGACTGTATAATCAGGGGCACTGACTTCTTTTACCTTAGATTGTCAATTTTAAAAAGTGATAACAGCCAATAGCAGTCTGATGTGAATTAATTAAAATTATTTTTTGTTAGATCAGCAAAACTTTTAACATATTGTTGGTGTGCCACAGAATTTTAGTAGTTTATGTGTGCTATGAGATGAAAAAGCTTGAAAATTGTTGAGTTAAAAGGTTTTTAAATAACAAATTTCTTTAATTCCCAGCCATATTTAGCACCCTCATTTTAATACATTCAGAATGAGGAAATAATATACTCTGGAAAGACAGTTTGTACTCACTAAATACCTATGGGGCTCTATATATATATCCCATTTTTTTTCTGGGCCCATGAAATAGGGGCAAGAACCTTATGTGTCACTTTCAGGTTGAGGCAGATAAAAGTTTTTGTGCCTCCTTCATCTCTCTCTCTCTCTCTGACCTTGGAGGCCATGTGATCCAGAGAGCAAGCTCCTCAACCTTCATTCAACTGTGATGAGAAAACAAACAAAAAACAACAACAATATTATGTTAAGTAAGGTCTGTGGGGTTTACTTGTTATTGTAGCATAGTCTAGTTTATCCTGTCTAATACAAACATTTAAGGTAAAGGGAATATTTTCCACTGAGAAAGCTAATATTAAATATATAACAACTTTTACAATAATTGTCATAGAACCCCCAAGTACAAATTATATTTATTTTGGTTCTATTTGTAGATGGGGAAACTTTTTAAAGCAGTCGTTACCTTTAGAGAAGTTGTCAATTGAATGAGGGTGTGGTTTATAAGAAATTCCCTGTAGAATACTTTTAAATTCTCATGCTACCTTAATCCTTATTCTTTTCCCTCCTGATTCTGATATAGCCTTTTATATTTTGTTAATACTTTTGAGAGCCACAAATTAGAGGGGGAAATTTTGTTAAGCATAGTAATAGTTGCTTTTAGTTTTTTTATTTTATGTAATATATATGAGGAGGAGGCCAAGAAAGCAATGGGATGAGGTCAGGACCATGGAAGGAGTGAAGAGAAGTCCCGACAGGTCAAGGAGAAAGAGATGACAAGGAGGGTGCCAGGCCAGCATGGGGATGTTGAAGAGGTGACCAATGTAGAGACATGCAAGGGGTTGAACAAAACAAGTAAATACACTGAGGATAATGGAAGTCAATTTTCCTACCACTGAAGAAGATAATTATAAATATGAAAGTGGCAAGGCCAGAATAAATGCTGTGTTGTTGTATTGGCAGTGTATGCACCTGTGTGAAATAATGGTTTCTAATATATTTAATTGTAGACAAAAGAGATGTACATTTATATGTGGGATATGCACACACACATATATTTATTAGCCACCCCTCTCTCTCTGAGAATACCTAGAAGCAATCATATCACAGTAGCTATGAGTGTATCTTGCAGCCAGCTCATAATTGATAAACAAGATTCTCCACTAAAATGATCCAGGACTTCTTGGAAAAATGGCCGATTTCAGGTTAGGGCAGGGAAGGTCTAGATGGGCCTGGAATGAATATCTTCTTCTACCAGAAAGTAAGGACATACTAAGAAATGACGGAAACTTGTGGAAAGAGCACAGAAGCCAAGCCCAAGGGTTCCACTGGTCAAATTTTAGATAAATTGAGCATCAAAATAAATAAATAATGATAGTAATAGATTATAACTCACTGAATAAAATCACAATCTATGAGTTTATTCTAATGCAAATAAATGAAATTAATAAAGCTCTTACAAAAATAATACATCTATGAAATTTGGAAAGAACTATGAAATGTAAAACTTCTCTTTGAGTGACCAAAGTATTAGTTATACTTGATTCAAGAAAGAATCATTAATGGATGCTAAAACTAGTGGGTAGAGATTTTATAAAGAGCAAGGTAATTTCTTATTCTCAAAGTATTTAACTACAAAATGCTAATTTCTTACAAGGGAAAATAGAATCTTGTATTGTGTAGAAACCTGAAAGACCCCCAACAAGTGACCATTCTTAACACCAGTGGTGATTAAACTGAGCAAGATCCCGTGTCTTCTAAGATGAGTCACTGAGAAGAACATCAGATCACTTCAATGGGATTCCTGCCCAAAATGCATAACTTCAACTCAATTATGCTAAAGTGCTAGATAAGCCCAAATTCTGAGACATTTTACTAGCTGCTCTCTTAAAAACTGATGAGTCCTGCAAGATAAGGAAAGACTGAACAGTTATTTCCCAGGGAAGGTAAGTAGGGACATGTTGCTAAGTGGAATGTGTGGCCTTCTGTTAGATCTTGGACCACTGTGCCCCTTCCTTCCTTACTCTCTCTCCCCTCCACCCTCTCTCTTACTTGCTATAAAGAACATTATTGTGACAAACAGTGAAATTTGGCAGAGGTCAGTGGATTAGAGGATAGTAAAATCTAATATTAATTTATTTTATTTTTATTTTTTTATTGTGGTAAAATGCATAACATAAAATTGCTATTTTAAGGATTTTGAAATGTTCAGTTCAATAGTGTTAAGTATACTCACATTGTTGTTAATGTTAAGTTTTTAAATAAACATGTATATTTACTTATTTATCCTCTCCTGAGGTAATGTTTTATTAAGAGAGAGAGAGAGAGAGAGAGAAACATTGATTGATTGTCTCTGACCTCGAATCAAATCTGCACACCTTTTGGTGTATGGGACGACATGCCAACCAACCGAACCATCCAGCTGGGAAAACATGTAGATTTATTTAAATCAGTGAAGTAATGATACAGGTTGGTTTTGCAGTTTCTAACTAACTAAAGTTAAAATTTTTAAATACAGCAGTGTCTGCAGTTGCTATATCAATATTAAATTTATAAGTTTGTTCAGTTTGATGTTCATTCAGCACACTCTTCTCAATTCTGGTCACTTAGCTACATATTGAGTTAGGATGGAATTAATACATATTTCAGTCTTCAAAATTACTCAATTTAACTGCCAAGTGAGTCATTAGGTTGTTGGCACCTGCAGTTACATTTGGCATGTCAAGAGAAGAGAACATAATCCCATAGCAGCAGTCTTTTAAATAAAGACAGCCCCAATGCTCATGCAGAACCTTATAAATATTTCTGTTGAGCAAAATGATTTAACTGATTTTTTTTCAAGTATGATGCTCCAAAATATCTTATATGTGTCCTTTGAAATTTGAAAGATCCCAGAATAGTATATTCCATGGGACATCTTGAAAGATAAGATTTGGTTTTAGTGACTTACATGGCAGTCCTTGTTAATCTAACAAGTCTGTTTACAAATGTGGTAGTTTTGTTCTTTCAATTTGCAGAATTTATAGAGAAGGAAAATTACAGCCTGCATACCTAAGACAAGGACAATTCCTCCAATGAAACTGGCAGCCTCAAAGGTAGACTTCCCCACAGGTTGTAAAGTTGGAGTTCAAGTGGTATTAGTTGTAACTGGCATAGTCACTATAGAAGAGGAAGGCATCGTTGTGGTTTTAGCTGTAGAATTGGTTGGCAATAGAGTGGCAGTGGGCTCAACACAGAACTCTGTACTATTCACCACTTGGCAGTCACTCACTTTTTATTTCGTCCAGATGCAGGTACTATTAGCAACAGCAAACACAGCTCGTATGGGTTTCAAGGGTTCTGGTACTAGAGTCGTGACCAACGCAAGGATCATCAGCAGCCCGGGGACATCCTGTTGCTGGGCCCTTAAGCTGAGTTTGGAGCCAGGGTGCTGTTCAGAGCCAGTCCTGGCATAGAGAACAGCCAATGCAGCATATGGCCCTGAGTGCAGGTGGTCCAAGTCCCCCTGTCTTCTGTGACGCCACCTCAAAGCTAATGTTCACATCTTAATTTGGATTGTTGTCCCTGTAGTCATAGGAAATTCTCTTCTTTGCACTTAGGAAATGTGTATTTTAGAGATAAAAAATATTTATGCATGCTACATATAAGCAGAACTATATAACAGAGAGAACACTGATAAAGCAAGTATGGTTAAGTAACATTTGGAGACTCAGATGCAGACTATATAGTTCTTTCTCAGACTTCCTGATACCTCTAGTTCATTCACTCTTGAGTCTGGGTCTCTGAAAAAAAAAAAAGATTACTGAGCAATAGAATGGAAATAATGAACAGGAAACTAAGAGAGAAAAATGAATGTATCTAATATTCATCCTTCCATGATTACATGAAGAAAATAAAACTCTCTCCATTACTATTGAGTCCCAGGCTTCTCTACCTCTGTAAGGCTCAGCTCCATTGCTCTCTCCTTATCCAGGATTTCCCTCCTCACCCCTGAACTTTACTTTTTTGGAGTCTTATAACAATAAAAGTGATTCTCTATTATATTGAGATTTTGTGTTGTTTTCTATGTATAGTTTGCAAAAAATAAGGTTTTAGGTGTTTATTTTGATTGTGGTAAAATACATTTAACATGAAATATGAATCATTTTAAGTGCACAGTTCAGTGGCATTAAGTGCATTCACACTGTTTGCAGCTATCATCACCATCCATTCACACAATACTTTCCATCTTATAAAACTGAAACTACCCAGTGAACAGTAACTCCCCTCCACCCTGACCCCCAGCCCCTGGCAACCACCATTCTACCTTCTGTCTCTATGAATTTGACTAATCTATGTACCTCTTATAAGTGAAATCACACAGTATTTGCCCTTTTGTGACTGGCCTATTTCAGCATATTATTCTGAAGATCCATCCATAGTGTAGCATCTGTCAGAATTTTCTTCCTTTTTAAGGCTGAGTGACATTTCATTGTATATAACACAACATTTTGCTTATCCAATCAACTCTTGTTGATCACTTGGATTGTTTCTACCTTTTGGCCATCCTATATGATAAAAGCATAGTATGCAAATTGTCCCCTTGACCTGGAATTCAAAATGTGAGAGTTTGAACAGGGGGTGGGCCAGCCAGGCAGGGGAAGAGAGGGAGGCCCCAGCCAGTGGAGGCAGTAATGGTGGCCGAAGTGGGAGAAGGGGAAAGGGAGGGAAAAGGCAGGGGAGTAACCAGCTGGCAGCCGGCAGCTCATAGGGACCCTACCGCCTCTAGTTGTGAATAATGCTGCTGTGAAAATGGGTATACAAATATTCGTATTTGTCCCTGCTCTCAGTTCTTTTGATAGATAACCAGAAGTGAGATTGCTGGGTCATGTGGTAATTGTCTGTTTAGTTTTTTGAAGAACCTCCATAATGTTTCCACAATGGCTGCACCAATATACATTCCTATCAGCAGTAAACAATGGTTCCAAAGTGTTTTAGTTTTCACTTCCTTTGTGTTTCCTGGTCAGCAGGCTCACTCTTGTAAACACTTTGACATTAGGTTTTTGGGAGGCTTTGACAGCACCACTATGTGGAATCATAGCTGGCCTCACGGGCTAAAGAGCATCTTCTTCCTAGTATAAGTTGTGATAGGCAAATAGGCCTCTTCAAACCTGTTCCGCATAGGTCATTCAGACCTGTATATAAGGGTTTACAGGGTATATGAAGGGATATAACAAATTGCAAAGCTCATTGAAAGCATATTTTAAAATACTCCAAAGCAATTATGTATGGGCTCCTTAAACGTATCCACATGTGTCAGATAAACAGGAAATGCATTAAATAAATCTCCATCTTGTTTCTAAAACAAAATATTTGGGGAGATTTTTAATGCTCTAACCATTATGACTAGCATTTTCTGATTACAAATGATAGATGAGCCATAAACCCAGTATTTAGAGTAGTTCAAGAAGCAATATAAATCTCCTCTTATTCACTTTAGGAAGATTAGGCAGCTGGCAAGCCCGGTGGGGATAGGATTCTATGGTTCCTGCTGTCTAGGTGTTAGAAATAGTGATTTGGAACACAGATTACTTGCTTCTGTTTCTACACCTTTTACCTGCATGGTCTGTCCCTGAAACCTGCACTCCTCCTAGGGGATGATGGGAATGGACTTCAGGCTGAGTGAGTGGCAGCCTATGTTTTAATTCTTTAAATTCCTTGCTCCACCCGTGAGCCTACATATCTCCATTGCAGAAAGCAATCAAGTAACCACCAGTTTGTTATTTTGAGGAGTTCCTTAAGTTGTGGGATGTGTAAATAGACACTGACGGCCAGAGTAGGGTGGAGATAGGATTTTAAGAGCTGGATGAAGAAACAATAGGATTTGAAAGAAGACTGTGCTTTGGTTAGCTTTTATAACGCAGGAAAGCTGGTGCTGGTCCAGAAAGACCAGTCTTTACCCCATAAAAGAGGCCATTAGCAGGACGACCTGGGGAAAGATTATCATCCCAAATTGCACAATGTAATTACCTGGTGAATTTTGAAATATTCAGCCTTCCAGGCCACACCTAAGACCAATTAAAAAAAGATATTTGGTATTAGAATCCATAGTTCTTAGAATTCCCCCATTGAGTAGGATGCATGCTGAAGTTTGGGAACCGTTGCTCTAAGGCCAAACTCATATATGACATGTGTGACACCTTCTGAAATGCATAATGGCTTGTAGGAAATTATTAAAGAGCAGTAAATTACTTTTCTTTAAAAATTGAAAAAATCCAATGGGGCAACATGGGAAAAAATGTTAGCAATACTTATCTTTGAAAACCAGTGCAGGATTATGGTTAATTTTGTTTTGTTTTGCTTCTCTATATTTTCACAATTTTCTTATCAGGGCCCTGGCTGGTGTTGCACAGGGCTTAGAGCATCCCCCTCACACACTGGAGGGTCTTTGGTTTAATTCCTGGTAAAGGCATACACCTGTATCACAGGTTTGATCCCTGGTCAGGGTACAGGTGGGAGGCAACCAATCCATGTGCCTTTCTCATATAATGTTTCTTTCTTTCTTGCCCTCCATCCCTTCCTTCCACTCTCTCTAAAAATCAATGGAAAAATATCCTCAGTGAGGGTTAACAAAACAAAACAAAATTTCTTAGCAGGAAACCTCTAATCATCCTATATTATAAAAGCCTAATGTGCAAATTGTCCCCTCCAGTTGTTGTTGACCAGGAGTTTGACCAGGAAACCAGGAGACTGAGAAACTAGGAGTTCAACCACTTGTTATGATGTTCACTGACTACCAGGGGGCAGTACAAAACATGGTGGACATAGGCAACACCCTGCGACCTCTCACCAGCTGGGGGTGGGGGTGACAGAAACAAAGGTGTGGTGAGAATACAGGGTGTTTGCCAAAGTCATTCTCAGTCCCCCTGCTACCGTCTCCCATATGCCAGAGCTCTGTGCCAGGGAAGTCCATGCTCTTAGGTGCTGGGAGCCTGCGAGAAGCCTGCCCTGTACCCACAGGCATCTTCCGGGGAGCCAGGCTGCAGCCACCAGGATTGCAGAAAGTTCATACAGGAGCTGTTCTTCAAGGCTGTCAGGAAGACAGTGCACTGACTGTCTGGCTTCTGAGCAGCACTTATGGGTGGCCCAGAGGCCCATGTTGCATCCTGGCCTATGGGTGTCTGGTCGCAGGTCACCTCATTTCTGTGTGGGACTTGTGCACTATGACTGAGGGGGAGGAGGGCGCATGGGGGTCCAGGGTCTCAGGTGCTGTCCAGGGTCCAGAGGTCAGCTGGCACTTGCCCTTCCATACCAAATGCTTGTGCCTCAATTGCTGGCCAGGCTTAAGGGCTACACCCATGTACGAATTTTGTACACCAGGTCTCTAGATCTTAATAAAATAATTCCATTTTTAAAAAGGAATAACTTGTAAATAACTTTAGATTTGCTCATAAAGAAAGAGACAGCATTATTTAAAGATGGGACACTGACCTGGGAAGTACAGAGGCCTGGTATGTCCCTTGGAGAGCATGCAGAGCTAATTTGAGTCTCTGCTGTGAAGAGGTGTGGACATCAATCTGATCCCTTGTGATGATTCCATGTGGTGTCCCTCTGTCACCTTCAACACAAAAGGCAAGAGCAGCACATGCTGGGCTCACACTCCCAGATACCAGGTGAGGACACCAAGTGCCTTCTGCCTCCTGATCTGACAGTGACCTTCCAAATGGCTCCAGTGAGGTCACTAGTTCAAAACTTTATTGACAACCACTCCTCTGAAGTATATTTGCTGTGATGACATTCAAAATAGTGTTTGTGCAGGACTGATTTTCTCTCTAGCAAAAGCCCCTCTGTGCAAAGTGCTAGCCATCAGCAGCTGTGCATCACTGCAGGTTGCTCAGGACCAAACCAGAGAGGGTCTGAGCTTCATTTGCCAACATTTGTCCACCATCCAGATATCATTGCTGACATCCTTTCTAATAAAAGAGTAATATGCAAATTTGACCATACCTTTGCCACACCCACCTGCCACGTCCACCAGCCACCCCCACCAGCCAATCAGGAGCAAATTATGCAAATAAACCCAACCAACATGGCTGCTGCCACTGAGAGCAGGAGGAAGGCTTGGGTTTCCAGGGCAACAGAGGAAGCCAAGCTTTATGCCTCCCTAGGCCTCCACTCAATGTTACAAAGTTTCAATTATAAAAGATTCCAAAATGGCAGCAGCCACTAAGCTGGAAAGAACAGAGGCTTAGGTTTTCCTGGCAATGGAGGAAGCCAAGCTTTCAGTCTGCCATTGCTGGCCTATGCCTCCACTCTAGGCTACAATGTTTCAAACAGAAATGGCTGCTGCTCTGGAGCGAACAGAAGGCTTGGCTCCTCTCCAAGCTACAAAGTTTCAATTGTAGACATAAATTAATCCCAGAACCCAGGGCCTCCACTTGGGTCACTGGGGGGCATGGCCGACCTGCAAACCTCCACAGGCCCCTCGCCCAGGCCTTCCCTCACTCCAAGGGAACCCCCATCCTGATCTGGGACACTCTTCAGGGCAAACCAGCTGGCCCCCACCCATGCACCAGACCTCTATCCTGTCTAATAAAAGAGTAATTTGCAGATGGACCATCACTCCAACACACAAGTGGGCTGCCCCCATGTAGTCAAAGATCCTGCCCCCAAGTGGACACAAGATGGCCACCACAAGACGGCCAACAGGGGAGAGCCGTTGGAGGTTCCAGGCCTGCAAGAGAGAGCAGGTGTGTGTAATCAGGCCAGCAGGGGAGGGCAGTTGGGAGGGACCAGGCCTGCAAGGGAGGACAGTTGGGGCCGATCAAGCCTGCAGGGGAGGGCAGAGGAGGGAAGTTGGGGGCAAATAGGCTGGCAGGGGAGCAGTTAAACATCAATTAGGCTGGCAGGGTAGTGGTTTGTAGGTTATCAGGCTGGCAGGCAGAAGCGGTTAGGGGCAATCAGGGAGGCAGGCAGGTGATCAGTTTGGAGCCAGCAGTCTTGGATTGTGAGAAGGATGTTCGACTGCCCATTTAGGCCAGATCCTACCAGGATCGAGCCTAGACGGGCAGTTGGAAATACCTCGAGGGGTCCCAGATTGGAGAAGGTGCAGGCTGGGCTAAGGGACATCCCCCGCGTGCACAAAATTTGTGCATCGGGCCTCTAGTGTACACAAAAGAAACTGTTTGACATTGAAACTGGGACTCAAAACTGTTGGACATTGAAATTGGGACTCAGAACTGTTGGACATTGAAATTGGGACTAGAACATTTCTTGTTCTCATGTGTTTATTTCTAGTCTGCAGAGGCAAGATTTTTTAAAGAAAAGAAACTAGGAGAAAAAAATAGATACAGAGGCAAAGAAGCGTTGAATGGACTATCAATCTATAGCAGGACAGGGGAGATTGGAGAGGGGGGAGGCTGCAAGAGATCAACAGAAGGATTTGTATGCATGCATAAAAGTATAACCAATAGATATAAGACACTGAGGGGGAGGGCAAGTGAGGATATGTGTTGAGGGGTAGAGGAGGCTGGGGGGAGGTCAATGGGGATAAAAGGAGACATATGTACTACTATATGTAATACCTTAAACAAAAAAAGTGTAGAGAATCAAGCTTTGAAGACACATGAGGAAGATCCACTTAGGTTTACAAATGTGTGTCATGAGTTCTAGGATGTGATGCCTCGCCACCTTTGATTTTCAGGGCTACTGTGGTGTGATGTCAGATAAATTGCTCCTTGCTGACCTTTCTCCACTGACAGGAGAATTCCTGGTCTCACCTCTTTTCATGGAAATGCCCACCTTCCTCTGTTGAACGAGAGAAGGTCAGAGAAGGAGCTTTAGTGTTTATTATATATCACAGTTCACTTTCAGGGTTTCCTCCTTCCCAGAGCAATGACATGAACTCAGAAACTTGTAAGGGGAATGCACAAGTCATCTTCCCTGAGAGGCTGAGTACATCTGGTCAAATGTAGTGGCAGCTTTTTAAGGGTAGAGAGGAAATATAGGGCTGAGACTTTAAACTGACTTTTCAACCAAGTGTTAAAAAGAAGGTGGACTAGAGACAAGATGTTTCCCTCCAGCATATTTTAAGCCATAGTTTATTATTTCCAAGGCCACTCATTTGGACTTTCTTGTCTTCCCCATCCCTACGCCAAGCCCTTCACAACCCCCATGATCATAAAATATTGGTTCTCAGAAGTGCCTGCTCTACCCAGGCCATGGTGCAGGCGGTTCCCTACTGGGTGCTTTCTCCAGTGAGAACAGGAA
The DNA here is from genome assembly GCA_027563665.1 of Antrozous pallidus. Lineage (NCBI taxonomy): Eukaryota > Metazoa > Chordata > Mammalia > Chiroptera > Vespertilionidae > Antrozous > Antrozous pallidus. The sequence goes on along the minus strand of CM050508.1, from coordinate 111,552,724 downwards.
GCAAAGTCAGCATCTTCATGTTCTCTCTAAAGCAGTGGTTCTCAACATTTCTAATGCCATGACCCTTTAATACAGTTCCTCCTGTTGTGGTGACCCCCAATCATAAAATTATTTTTGTTGCTACTGTTGTGAATCATAATGTAAATATCTTGTGTTTTCAGATGATCTTAGGCTCTACAGCTGCGGACATTACCAACATGTTGAAAACTGCTAGCAAGGTCACCTAAGACCATTGGAAAACACAGATATTTACATTACATTACAATTCATAACAGTAGCAACGATTATTTTATGGTTGGGGGTCACCACAACATGAGGAACTGTATGAAAGGGTCACAGCATTAGAAAGGTTGAGAACCACTGCTAAATACTCATTCCATTCCTGATCTCATCCTTTACTTGTATTGCTTCAATTCCTACCGCTGACATCTGGTATGAAGAAGAAAGAGTAAGGAAGAAAGGAAAAAAGAGGCATCTACCATTGCCTTGTTTGTGCACTTCAAAGGGTTTACTAATGAGTGTTCTTATTGTCTGAATTTCTTGTCTCTACTTGGGTTTTGCAATCTATACACTTAGGGAGATCACAGAGAACTGAAATGAAGCTTTCACAACAGAACAGAATAACATTGCTCCCCCATCCCCGGAATCAAAGAAGTATTTTCAAAAGAAAATGAATTTGACTTCAAGAACTCACACAGCTATTGGAACAGGTTCACTAAAAGATAAAAAACATTACATAGTTTAGGGAAACCAAGAAGATGTAGAAAAACAGCTGTCAAAAGCCAAGTTAAAATGAAATCATAATAAGATAATTTCTTGATGTATAGCCTTATCACTACTGTTGGACTTCCTTAGACAGTGGTAAAACCAAAGAGAATAATATGAATTTCCATCCCATATCTATTCCTTATTCTTCCCTCCCCCTATCCTGTAAGCCAGTGGTTGTTAACTGGTGTGATGTTGGTGATTAACATTTAGCATGTTCTGGAGATATTTTTAGTTGTCACAGCTGGGAAGAGGGGATACTGCATCTAGAGGACAGAGACCAAGGATACTACAATGCACAGGATAGCCTCCTGCAACAAATTATCTGCCCAAAAACTTCAAAAGTGCCAAAGTTAAAAATTCCTTGCATAGGTATTTATTTTCAGCATGAATAGAATGAGAAGGGTAATATGCATGCCCCTTGATGGGCCTTCTGAGAAGTGTTTTGTTGTTTCTGTAAAGTTTTATTCTTACATTGTTCACCATCATATTTACTCCATCTGCCAGACTGCAGGAGCCTCCATCATGGTCTTTAAAAACCTTAGAAATATCTCACAGGTCTCATATCCAGCCTTTTTACAGATCTATACATCTTTTATGCAATTATTCTTCCTTTATTATCTTCATGATATGTTCTACTCTTCTTCCCAATTTCAATTTTTCCTTTATACATTTTATCACATATTCTTCTATTGTTTTTCTGTTCCTATAATTGGAAGTCAAGTCCAAACACTCATAATAAAATAAAACAGGTTCCAAAACCAGGTTTAAGAAAAATGTATGGAGTTTAAAAGTCATATCTAAAATCATGTATCACATGACCACAGGCTTTTGTGGATGTCTGGCTGTAATAGGAAACATTTTTCTCCTCTGATTGAGGCTGGTAGGGCCACTGCAGACAGGGTGCTGTTTTGCTGATTTGAAACCTGACTCCAGCGAGAAGAAAGTAAGGGAGAGATTTAGCTCAAGATCTTGCATCACTAGATAGTTGAGAATAATTACTTAAGTTTATGGCAAAAGCAAAGTATTAAATATAAAAAAAACAACAAAAAACCTCAGAAGAATTTGTGTGAAGTTGGAAGCTTCCTCGCTCTGTTAATACTGTCAATAAAGTCATCATAAATGAATGGTTTCTAAAGATTCAACATCTAGGTCATAGTCCAACACCAGCCAATTTTAAGAGATTTACATAGTTAAAAATGGTTTAAATATATGTCTGTGAAGGGTCAGATTTGTACATAGGTGATTATATTCAGAATACAAAATAATTCCAAATAAGAAAATTGTTCTCAACCCAATGCCTTATATATGGAGAATATCTGAGTCCTTCTTCAACACAGTTCTATAAATGCCTTAATTTCTCCCACAACATGAAACAATCTTTTGCTTGCATGTGATCCATGGGAGACAAAAAACTAGTGATATGAGTATGTTAATGTACATATCTATGTCTGTGCCTGTGTCTATATGTACAGCTATGACTGTGGCTATGTCTATGAAAGTTTTAGACAGAGATCTAAATTAGGCTCAACTGTGAAGGGCTAAGACTTCTAGTATGTCCTGACATTTAAAACAATAAACAAACAAACAAAAACACCACATGCAAAGAAAACCAAGTTTGAAATAAAAAAGGAAATGGTAGTTAATTATTGAACTTCTGTGTTCTTCTGTACTGTAAGTAGATAGATCTTAATGAGAAAGAGAGCAAAGGGAAGTTGCAGCTTTGTACTCACCACACACTTCAGGAAACTACCAGTTTGCCCCTCACCCCCTCCAGATTACAGGGGAAAGGATAGTACAAAAGGGAAGGGGGAAGTAAGCACAGGTGCAGTAGAAGTCAAATGGCACAAGGGGAGGTGCTTGACCATAGAGGCCTGTCAGTCTAACCTGGGAAAGGAATCATTGGCTAGGAAGTAAACCCATCAGAAATCCTCAAAGCTAAAGAGTTGATTAGTTATTTTGAAAAAGCTCTTGGTCATAACTCCAGAAGAACAAAGAAGCCTCTCTCTTGCTCAGTGACCCATTCTGGCCCTGTTTGTTCTCTCTTTTTTCCTGGGAACATGAGACCTGTGGGTCTAGCAGCCAACAGGAGCCTATGAGCTCTAAAGGACTAAGTTTTAATATGAAACAGAATCTCTGGGCACTGGCCTTTGTTTTGGCCTTGATGCAGGCAATATTGGACTTCTCCCTTGGTGGGACAGAGGGAGATAGGACATTGAAAACCCATTGGCAGCCTTCTATTTTCACCAGAATAAATATTGCCATGCTACAATCTTATCTGCATGAGTCCTTAAAATGCTTTTCTCCTGATCCTGTGAAAGAGCCTGATTTCCCCCAGCAACACTACTAGTGCTCACTACACCTATAAACATTTATTGAGTTCTTACATGTGTCAATCACACAGATAAGAACTGAGTACCCATAGATGAATAAAACAGACATTGTGATTTTCCTCATAGGCTAAGTAGTCACTTGGTTGTTGTCTTTCTTCTTTCAAAACTTCCATAGAATCCCATCCTAGTTTATGTCAAAATATTAGAGAGGACCAACAGCAAAGGGATTGCAAAAGGACACCATAAAAACACACATGTCAAATGATTATCATAGACTAAAAATATTTCAGTTAAAAAGATCTATGGTGAGAGCTCTTCTTGGAGCACACTTGTGACCTTCCCTTTCTCAGGCACATACCTTTTACTGTTTTTCCTCCTAAACTCTTAGGGTCCCCATGAGACTTGGAAGTAGGGGAGCAGCAAGTAGTGGTATAAGACTCTCCTTTTGCTTCTGTAACTTCCTTTCCTGAGTCCATGTAGTCGCTACCCTCCAGCCTATCTTCTCTTTTAAGAAACTTTTCATGGGTGTTTTTTTTAAATATGGGGGAAAAACAGCAACCCTGTGAGATAGTCATGGGTATCCCACAATGTTTAAGATAGAGAAACTGAAGTTTAGAGAAGCCGGTGTCTTGTCCAACCCTCTCCTGTGAGAGTGCCAGATCTGCTGGTTTGGCCCAAGTGAGTCTGGTTGCAAAGGCCAGTGCTTCCTACTGCACCAGACTGCTTTCTAAACCAGCAACTATGGGGAAGGGAAGAAGTGCTCCTGCAGTGGTCCTAGCTGTGCTTGCTACTTGGTGGTTTATCACAAGTTCGAGACCCCATGTTGAGAAAACTGGGAAAGAGGGAGCTGAAACAAGAAACAGAAAAATTTTCATCAGACCTCAAAATGCGCCTGGCAGGACAGAAAAAAGAGGCTCTGACCATGGAAATGCACTGATCCTTTTGTTCTGGAGGTGCCAGCGATCATGGATGCTGTACCTTTGTCCCCCTGACCCCTAGACCAGGGGTCCCCACCAACCTCAGCTGCCAAGACAACAGGAAACAGATAACAGGACACTTTTATTTAGCCCACAAGGTGACTGTTATATATCAGATGGTCTTGAGGAAAGGAAGGTCAGTTAAAGCTTAAGCAGCCCCCTGGAGTTGAACATCTGAGCTTAGAAGTCTCAGAGAACTCATCTCTTTGAAAGTGAGGGAAGTTTAATTATTTTTAAAGGCTGGCAGAAGTCCAGGATGTGAGGATGTTTTCTTTCTTTTGTGTGAGGCAAATAAGCAAGGGGGAAAAGAGTACGTGTTTGGATGAGGGAAGAAAGGGAGTTACTATTTTGGGGCCTGACAGCAAGAACATAGAGGCAAAAGGAGACCGACTCTCCTTGAAGCTACTGATCAGAAGGCATTCCAGAGGCCATGTGGAGTCACCTAGGGTGGATTTTTTGGGGAAAGAAGCCTTGATCTGATGAGGCCAGAGAGAGGGCATATCACTGCTTTCTTTAGTCTTTTTCCCTGTGCATGTTGGACTGGGTGAAGAGAAGGGCAAAGAAGCTGGGAGAGGAGGATATAATTTTTTTGTATGAACCATTAGTATAATCAAAAAAGGACTATGGTCAGGTCAATGGAAGTGTGTGTGTGTGTGTGTGTGTGTGTGTGTGTGTGTACGCACGTGTAATGTGTACATGTGTGGATCCATGTATGTATGCGTGTTTAGCAATAAAAGGCAGAAATTAAAAATTGTTGCAATGATTTGCTCATAAGGGCGACTATCAAAATTTTAGTAACATGATTAAAATTGTCCCTAATCAAGTTAAACACAAAATTTGGGGGAAAAAATTTAAGTTGGAAAAAATATTGAATGACCTGAGTGCTATCTAGAAGATATTCACAGCCCACCCAGAACTGTTCTCGAGGCTTCACACCAATCAGGACTTAACTCTGTAAGGAGGTTTACCTCAGACATAATGTTTCCAACTGAACAACTAGAAAATTGAAAACCAGGAGATTACAGTACTTTGCTTCCTAGCTTATGTTCTTCATTCTTTCACCATTCCTTCAATTCTGTGCAGATATTAGAAAATTATAGCTATACTTTTAATTCTGTAAGTGTTTGCAGTATAGGAGAAAAATGCAACATGACTACCTGATGATACAGTCTGCAAACACAAGAGTGAAAAAAAATGACTCTACCTTTGTATAATTAAAAGTCAATATCTTTTAGGTGTTTCTTTATTTTGTTTTTTAAATTCCACATATAAGTGAAATCATATGGTATTCCCCTCCCCCCAGTCTATTCATGGAATTCCCTGCACCTGCCCCTTAATAATGCTCCATTAGAACTGAATAAATAACATTGAAAATGGTGCCATCATGCTCAGAGTATGGCATAGTCACAGTTGCTTTTGTTTAGAAAGTGGTTGTAAGAAATGAGTTGAGGGTCCTATCCTTGTTTTTTATGCTGGTTCCCAACACATTCCATTCCCCTCCAGTACTCTTCCAAGTGAGTGGTAAACTGGTAAACACGATATGTCTCTAGATAATTATATGAAGAAAGTGAATTAACCAGAATATTTCTTAACAACATATACCACTTCCCTCACTGTATACACTATCCAGGGAGCTACAAGAGAAGAAAAAAGCAGAGTGCTGATTGCAGCAATAGCTATCAAAGGGTAGTTGTGTCACTAAAAAAAAATAAAGCAATATATAATAAGATACATTTAATTGCAATTGGCACACACATACAAATGCCCCATTTGACATATATTTTTGGTGAAAGATCAAATGCCAAGAATCCAAAGGAAAATCTAATCATCACATATTCCTTTCCTGTAGCTACCCTCAATATGCCAATGTGCTCTGGAGAGTGAGGTTGTCTATGTAAAACCAAAGGCATGTCTACTGGGTAGAGCATTCCCCCTCAAGAGCAACCCAGTGTCCCATTGATCCAGATCCTTCAGCATCTTAACAAGTATTAGAGAGAAGATATAGAAAGGAACTCATGGGTTCCTTTGATAGAAAGGGTCTCGTCTCAGAGTACCCAGCCCTCTGTGTAGGCCAGATCTCTCTCTTCTTAAATCATTCACACATGAAAGTATCAATGAAAAAAGGATTTTATTTTATTTTTTTAACTTAACAACTGAACAAACATTAACTCAGATAAAATTACTCTTTTACAAAGATGACAACACACCTGAATATTTGAAAAAAAACACCATCATCTGACCCATAAAATTTATCAGTCAAGTGGTGGAAGGGAAGGAGGATGAGCAAGAGCAAGCCTTTGATGACTTCTGTGTGCCAGGCACTTTAACACCTCATTTCATTCTCATAATATTCTTGTGAGACATTTTTAAACAAATAATGTCCCTCACAAACCAGGGAGGGTAAGTAGCTTACCAGGTAAGAGTGGAATTCAAATCCTGACTCCTGACATCCAAATCCAGCCTCACTCTGTCCAGGATCTGCTTTATAACACTAGTCAATAATGCTTTTATTGATCATTATAAGGAAAGCTATAGAAACTCAGAAACCATCATGTTTTATTTATATTTTGGTCTTTGATATATGTTTTTTAAAACATAACAAAGTGTGCTTTTAAAAAATTACATAAATATCCTGTTAATTTTTCTTCAGTAAGTTGTAAGTTCCTGTACAGTTTAATGTTCCCATGCTGTTGATGACTTCCCAATATAAGCCTTCCTTCCTACATTTGTTTTCCCAGTTGTTTGATTATTTAGGCTTTCAGACCAAAGTTCAGACTAGCTAATCCAAGAAAACATCATTGTCTTATACCCAATTTAACCTCTTATTGTATGTTTGTGGTGTTTTTTTTTTCATTTTACACACCACTTTAATTTATTTTCAACCAAGATTTTTATCCCTGACATGAGTTAGGACTTTCATTCAAACTTTAAAAGGGGAAAGATGAGAAGTTAAAACTCTCAAGAAAACTCTGATGAATGACCCATCCTAACTTCGGAAAAGCTGGAAAAAGTCAACAAAACCATTTTTACTGAGGATTGCTTACTAGGAGGCCTAAAGTCACTGTAAGAAGAAAGAACAGACTCAAAAACTAACTATGACTCTGAAGTCCCTGACAAGACAGGAGAATGGCATATGGTGAAGTAGCTCATGATTTGTCTAATGGCAATGAAATTTGAAAAGCAAGAAGATATGCTGCATATGTACACCCTTGCTCACAACAAAATTATTCACAAAAGCAAAAGGTAGAAGCAACCCAAAACCCATTCATGGCTGAATGGTTAAATCAAATGTGGTATATATATATATATATATATATATATATATATATATATATATATAGAATATAATATTATTTGGTTTGAAAAGGAAGGAAATTCTGACATATGCTTCCCATGAATGAACCTTGAGGGTATTATTCTCAGTGAGATAAGCCAGTCACAAAGGACAAACACTACATTATTCAAATTATATGAGGTTTATAGAGTAGTCAAGTTTATAGAGAAAGTAAAATGGTATTTACCAAGAGCTGGGGAATGGCAGTGGGAATGGAAGTTAGGTATAGAGTTTCAGTTTTGCCAGATTATGGTGGTGATGATTACACAACAATGTGAATTTACTGAATGCAGCTAAACTCAACACTTAAGAATGGTTAAAATAATGTACTTTATGCTATGTATATTTTACCACAATTCAAAATAAGCAAGAATCCTTTCTGCACATCCTCCAAAGGATTGGTTGTATTATTTGCTCCCAGCCATCATGCCTGGATTATCTTATAGAACTGTTTTTGGTACATAAGTGACCTTTATTTATTGCTAAACTGTGCATAGAAGGCTTCATGTCTTGGACTACTTTAAGAGAATTCTATTCCTAGAAATTACCAATAAATTTTATAAAATATTTTATTCTGGAAAATATTTAGGTCAAGAATTTTTAAAGGTTTTTCATGTTATCTTTGTTTAACAAATTATGTTTATATAATGATTAAACTATGTGTATTTTAACCATTATCCATCTATAATCAGTGAAGAATTCTGCTTCCAGTAGCCATTTCATTTTTCTTTAAGCATCTCTCCCTTGTTTTTGGTTGAGAAGGGGTGATGTAGCACAATGGTGGGAAACTTAGTGGGGTGAGCTGTGACCCTGTCGCCTCTTCCCCCTCCCTGCCACCTGAGCCCCTCTTTGTTCTTACTGCCTCTGCCCTTTCTCTTGTGATTGAAGGGATGTGATCTCACAGCTTGAGACAATTCATCCACTGCAATGCCACGGACTAGCACATGATTCTTCCCAGGGGCACTATGTTCTAAAAGAGGGCCATTGGTCTTTTGCACACCCATGTGAGTATACATAACATGACTAAACATCACTTAAAATGCTTAAGATTATACATTTTGATGGGTGTTTTTGCCATAATTTTAAAAAATATGTTTTTATTGATTTCATAAAGGCACAAAGAGAGAGATAAAAACATGAATGATAAGAATAATCTGTGGGCTGCCTCCTGAACACCCCCTTATTGGGGATGAGCATGGGCATGTGCCCTGACCAGGAATTGAACTGTGACCTTCTGTTTCATGGGTGGACCCTCAACCACTGATCCACAGTGGCCTGGCTTTTAAATTTTTATTTTTAAAAGAGGATGAAGGGAACTCATTAACTTACTGGAGAAAGGAGGTGGCATGAAACTATGGTCAGTGGGAGAGAAGTCTTTATTTAAATGGTGGGTGAGAGGAATGCTGTTCTCACCCGTCCTATACCTCATGAACACACCTCCCATGTGTAACAGAGGCAAGGGCTGTGTGTTGGTGGAAGCTCTGGGAAATTATACTTTTGCCTCAGGAAGGCTAAAGGCAGAGGAGGTAAGCTCCTGGCCCAGTCTGGCATGGGGCTTCACTAGACTAGCAATTTCACAGTAGTCAAAGTTGCTTGGATGAATAAGTATATTCTGAACACTATTTTCCCTGATGCCTGGTGCTTACACCAGGCCTTCCTCTGGCTCTCAGGTAAGTGCTCTCAGACTTGCAATCCAGTCCTTCCCTGGAAACATCCTCTGGAGGTTCACTGGCAAGCACAGCAGCAGAGAGTTTGGAAAGAGGAACGTGTGCACCCCTCCACAGACACTTCCCACTAAAGGTCAGTCAGGTCTTCTTTCAGGCAGGCTGACAGCCAATCAAATCCAGGTTCAGAGATGAATTCTAAGATCTTTTATTCTTTTATATGTCGTGTCCTTTTTATCACAGCCCCTTCTCCACAATACAAATCACGCAGAGTCCCCTAAGCCTTGAGAAAGGCAAAAGGAAGCAATGAGCAGAGACTGTATCAGGCAAAATTGAGGTTGAGTGAGTGACCTGAACAGTCCTAGCACACACCACGTGGAAGAGAGAGCAGGCAGGGCAACCCTGATGGTGGGTGTGCACACAGCTGTCTGCTTGGCTTCAAGGTAGCAAGAGTGGATGGCTGGGCGGTGGTCATGCATCAGATATAATTGATAATGACTTTCATCTAGACTTAGGAGTGAAGCAACCCTCAGGAATCCAGAACCCTGATTGCTGACAGTTTCTGAGTAAACAGCACCAACACCTAGTTGTGTGGGTGGCAATTAATCAGGGCAGTCAGTAGGTTCCCCTTGCAGAATCTCTCCTGTTCCTTTGTTCCTGTCCCCACCCTTTGGCATCATTTCCCTGGGAATTTTTTTCTTCCTGGAGCTTGGGTTATGTACACATGTATACTGTAGGTCAAATGCCAAAAAGCTGACTTTTGGTTCTTCCTCCTTCTCCCGACACAAGACTGAAATCCCTGGATCCCAGTATTAGACTGGCTTGAACATCATTGGCCACGTGATTTTTGACATTTAACTTCTTCCTCTTCACTGGAAAAAAAGACAGTGATGTCTGTTTTACCGATTTCATGTATGTATGAAAGCATTTGATCACCTTCCACAAATATTCAGACTCCTAGGAAGGGAGAGGGGATGCTGATGGATCTGCTGAAAGTTTGAACAGCAAGTTCAAAATTCATGGACTTGGAGTTTCCTTATGTTGGTAAAATTAAACCACTTATGTTTTCTAAAGGGGGAAAATCGTTATATACATATACATACATACACACACACATACACAAATTATACACACACACACACACACATATATACACACACATGTTTTGAGGACTAGTAAACTGTATTGTTTATAGCTGTTAAAATTGAGTTTGGATTTAGGAAAATTTTTATTTTTAAAAGAGGATGAAGGGAACTCATTAACTTACTGGAGAAAGGAGGTGGCATGAAACTATGGTCAGTGGGAGGGAAGTCTTTATTTAAATGGTGGGTGTCAGTTTGTTAAATATCTTGGAAAAGCTTGTGCTTAAAATCAGGGGTTGGAAGCACTTAAGCAAAACATAGTTGTGATTTAACTGAACCAGAAACACTTTTACTAGAGATTTGGGGGTCTAGTCAGATCTATCTGTTCTTTAGCGCAGGACTCGTGTGTCTGCTGCTGAGCTTTCTACATATGTGTGTGCATATTTTGAGTTAGAAGCCAGCTCCTTCTCTTACCTTGGTCACTGACATGGTCTCTTCTTTAAGAACCACACCAAATATTGGACACAGTTTTTGTTTTGTTTTGTTTTTATTTTGGATAAAAGAATGAAGAGATAAAGAGAGAGAGTTAGAGAGAGAGAGAGAGAGAGAGAGAGAGAGAGAGAGAGAGAGAGAGGTCAATGATGTGAATGAGAAACATCAATTGGTTGCTTCCCACATGCTCCCTGACCCAAGATGAACCACAGAACTTAACTAAGAATCAAACCCACAACCTTTTGGTGCATGGGAAAATGCTCCAACCAAATGAGCCACACTGGCCAAGGCTGAACACAAATTTCATTGTTTTCTGTTTATTTTTTAAAATTTCTTTATTGATTAAGGCGTTACATTGTGTCCTTATTCCCCCAATTCCCACCTATCCCCTCATGCCCTCACCCCTCTATTGCTTGTGTCCATTGGTTAGGCTTACATGCATGCATACAAGTCCTTTTGTTGATCTCTCCCCCTTACCTCCACCCTCACCTATCTTCCCTCTGAGGTTTGATGGTCTGATCGATGTTTCTCTGTCTCTGGATCTGTTTTTGTTCATCAGTTTATGTTGTTCATTATATTCCATAAGTGAGTGAGATCATGTGCTATTTATCTTTCTCTAACTGGCTTATTTCACTTAGCATAATGCTCCCCTGTTACATCCATGCTGTTGCAAATGGTAAGAACTTCTTTTTTACTGTAGCATAGTATTCCATTGTGTAGATGTACCACTGTTTTTTAATCCACTCATCTGCTGATGGGGACTTAGTTTCCATATCTATGAACGTAGGGGTGCGTATATTCTATCTAATTGGTGTTTCTAGTTTCTTGGGATATATTCCTAGAAGTAGGATCACTGGGTCAAATGGGAGTTCCATTTTTAATTTTTTGAGAAAATTCCATACTGTTCTGCACAGTGGCTGCACCAGTCTGTATTCCCACCAGCAGTGTACAAGGGTTCCTTTTTCTCTGCATCCTCACCAGTACTTGTTGTTTGTTGATTTGTTGATGATAACCATTCTAACAGGTGTGAGATGGTACCTCATTGTCATTTTGATTTGCATCCCAGGATTATTTGTTGCATTGAGCATGTTTTCATATCTCTCTTGGCCTTCCTTCTGTCTTCTTTCAAAAAGTGTCGATTTAGGTCCCTTACCCATTTTTTCATTGGGTTGTTTATCTTCCTTTTGTTAAGTTGTATGAGTTCTCAGTAAATGTTGGAGATTAAACCCTTATCAGTGATAATATTGGCAAATATGTTCTCCCATGCAGTGGGCTTTCTTGTTGTTTTGTTGATTGTTTCTTTTGCTGTGAAAAAGCTTTTTATTTTAATGTAGTCCCATTTGTTTATTTTCTCTTTAGTTTCCATTGCCCTAGGTTGGTTGACTTAAGTTGTAGCAGCAGTAAATTGGGGGAATTAAATGACCTCTGTACATAAGTCACGGTGGATAATAAGGATTTAAAGTTTGTGTTCAGTGAAGAAATTGCTTCAGCATATGTCTGAGATTTTGCTGCCTGTGGATTCCTCTAGTATTTTTATGCTTTCCCATCTTATGCTTAAGTCCTTTATCCATTTTGAGTTTATTTTTGTGTATGGTGTAAGTCGGTGGTCTAGTTTCATCTGTCCAATTTCCCCAACACCATTTATTGAAGAGACTGTCTTGACTCCATTGTATGTTCATGCCTCCTTTGTTGAATAGTAACTGAGCATAGTGGCTTGGGTCGATTTCTGGGTTCTCTTTTCTATTCCATTGGTCTATATGTCTGTTCTTGTGCCAGTACCAGGATGTTTTGAGAACAGTGGCTTTGTGATACAGCTTGATATCTGGTATTGAAATCCCACCTGCTTTGTTCTTCTTTCTCAGGATTGCTGCAGCTATTCAGGGTCTTTTTTAAATTCCAGAAGAGTTTTAGGAAAGTTTTTTTCTAGGTAGGTAAAATATGCTGTTGGTATTTTAATGGGGTGTGCATTGAGTCAATAGATTGCTTTGGGTAGTATGGACATTTTAATGATGTTGATTCTACCAATCCATGAACATGGTATGTTCCTCCATCTCTTTATGTCTTCCCCTATCTCTTTTTTCAGTGTCCTGTAGTTATCCACATATAGTTCTTTTACCTCCTTAATTAAGTTTATTTCTAGGTATGTTAATTCTTTTGATATGATGGTAAATGGGATTGTGTTTTTAGTCTCTCTTTCTGTAAATTCATAGCAATTTCTTCACTGAACACAAACTTTGAATCTCTATTATCCACCATGACTTATGTACAGAAGTCATTTAATTCCCCCAATATACTGGTGCTAGAACTTAAGCCCACCATCCAACAGTAAACTGCAGCTCCTCATTAGTCACTGGGAATAGCATTAGTACAGCACAAAGAAACCAATAGCTCAGAAATAAAACAGCAGTCTCAATATGTGACTCATTTAAATATGAGTTTCAGTCACTTTGTTTTTAGACTAAGTCCATCACTCTAAGCCTAGAACAGTCTTGCACAGGACTCCCATACCTTCTTTGCTGTTTCCCATTCATTGTAACCTACATTCATAGAGAGCAGGGCTCTGCAGTCCACTTCTTTTTATTGCTTACAGCTTTTATAATTGAAATTTGCACATGTAGATGCCTAATATGCCCTTACTGATCAATTAATCAATATGCCTACTATTTAGAGAATACTTAATAAAATCAGGAAATGTGCTGAATTAGATTTATAGATTTCCTCACTTGTACTCAGAATGGCCCTATGAGGCAGATATTAGCAGATGAGGAAACTGAACTTGAGTTAGTTTATTTATCCAAAGGCAACACAACTATAGAATGGTAAAGTCCGAACTTCCCCTGCCTCCCATTTTTTTTTGTTTTCCTTTTAATATTACATAAAAATTGAAAATACGATTTCTCTTTATTTCTAAAACAATGACCTTGAGCACTCCTGAGAAGTAATGGGACAGCTTGGAGAGGACCGCAGAGCAGAACCTGCAGTGAGTAACATCTACTTCTTCTAAGTGCCCTCAAAAGTTACCGCATCTTGATTTCCAGGTATTGTCTGCTTCTGTGGTCTGAACCACGTCTCTGGAAATCCTGGGCTGCAGAGATATGCTTCTGTGGTTCTTAAAACATTCTATTCTAATATAATTTTAAAAACACATTTTGAACTGTTTAAAATACATAGAAAAGATCATGTGTCCTAAAACTCATCATGCATTTGCCAATACAATGGCTCGGGCTATGAGTTCAAGTTTCAGAAAGAAAAATAAAGATTAAAAATTACTTTCTCCCAATACCTGTATTTAAAATTTAACTTGTTATCTATAAATCAGTGGTTAAAAAGTATAATTTTGTATTGATCTTTTTTTAAATTAGAGGTCTGTGGTTTCCCATGCCCTTCAAGTCACAGAGGCAGCTCACCTGGTGGGCCAAGGGCACCTTCTTGATTCAAGGCCAGGAAAAGCCCAAAGCATGTGCTTGTTCTGGCATTTGTTAATGCATAATCATTTCCTAATAACAAGTGAATCTAACACTGCGTATATTCCTAGTATCTTGTTATAGCTTCCTTTAGCAGAGTTTGGAATGTTTTTTGACTATGATACATAGAACAAAATTATTATAAAATTTGAGACTGGGATATTTTTATTCTAATATTTATAAGTGGTAAATTTTCCCACCAGTTTTAATTTTTTATTATTTAGTATTTTTTCTTAAAATTTGAAATAGATTATTACTTAAAACTAATAATATTTTAAAACTGAGAATAAATGTGAAATATTGACCAGATTCAAGATCAATAACAAATTATGGTCATAGCACTAAAAGCTTCAAATGTGTTCTATCAACAGCAGGGCATGCAAGCAATATAACAAAAAATCCTAAACTATTACAATGTATTTTTTATGAGGGTTCACTTTCCAAGTTGAAATTGCCCAAATTCTCACTATTTTATGAAGCTTTAGAGAATAGATTTAAGGATTCTGCCAATATGAAACATCATTTGAAACTATCAGGCCAAAAGAAAATTTTGGAGTACAGACGAGAGGCCCGGTGCATGAAATTCATGCACTGGAGGGGGCTGCTCAGCCCAGCCTGCCTTTTCTCACAGTCCAGGAGCCCTCAGGGTATGTCCTACTGGTGGTTTGGAGCACACACCCCCATGTGTGTCTGCTGGGGGCCTGTTCCCACCCACACTGCAGAGGCTGGGACCACATACCCCTGTGAGTGTCCGCTGGGGTCCTGCTCTCAGCCATGCCATGGAGGCTTGGACCATAGGCCAAGCCTCCATGTGTTGTTCTCTCAGGTCCTAGGCTTCACCTGTGAATTATTCTCTCAGACTCGGGGCCATGCCTGGCACCTTCTCCTGAGCTGATCATGACAATTAGGCGACCTGACTTAATTTCCATATTACTTCTTTATATGATAGATGATATAATCCTCTAAGTTGTTTGTTTTATTAGCATAAATCGGATACCTCAAAGTTATGAGAAATGTATTTATACACAAAATTTAAATGCAAATTTACATTCTGAATGTCATTCAAAGCTAAGTTACATTACACATGAAGGAAAGCATAGTCCACAAGGCCAGTCAGACCACTGAAGTGGTACCAAGTCTGTTAGATGAGCAGATAGCTACAACTATGCAGCCAATGGTGTCACAATCTCCCCAGCTATTAAAGCCACAAGATTTATCATTATTTTGTTTTCATTTACTTTTAAATAACCTTATCCTATCTAATAAAGAATAAATATTCTAATTGACCCTCATGCTATCACAAAGATGGTGGCACCCACAGCCAATAAGGAGGGGATATGCTAATTGAGTGCCCCACCCTCAAAGATGGTGGTGTCCACAGCCACACTTAGTCCCCTCAGTCCCACTGGAGCAGCAGGAGTACAGCATGACTGGGCCTGCCCCCAGGCAGTTCTGGCCACTCTGCGTGCCTGCCTCTGGAGTCCGCCAGTCCCCTTGGCCTCCCCAGCCACCCAACGCCGGCCCAAAGCACAGGCAAGCCTCGGACAGTGGCTGCCCAGCTGCCTAGGGCTGCCTGAGACTCAGGTAATCGGGGCCGGCCAAAGCTTGCGCTGCTGGCAGTGGGAGCAGCAGAGGTGTGATGGGGCATTGCCTTCCCTTGATTGTCAGGTCGCCTTCTGCCTCTAAGGGCTCCTGGACTGTGAGAAATGGTGGGCTGGGCTGAAGGACCCCCCTCCAGCACATGAATTTAGATGCATCGGGCCTCCAGTTGAAGTATAATTCACATAATATAAACTACACAATTTCAAATGTACAATTTTTAAATATCTATATCTATATACATTTATCTATACCTATAATCTATATCGAGAAAGAGAGAGACCAAATAAATGTATACACACACTTTGGAATCATTATAAATGCAGTCTTTATTAAAATACATTTTATTTTCAACATAGAACTATCGGCTTGTCCAGCATGACTCAGTGGTTGAGTGTCAATCTATGAACTAGGAGGTCACAATTCAATTCCCACACATATCAGGGTTACAGGCTTGATTTCCAGTGTGGGGTATGCAAGAGATGTGTGTGATTCTGTCTCTTATCATTGATGTTTCTATCTCTCTCTTGCTCCTTTCCTTTCTGAAATCAACAACAAATATATAAAAAATAAAATCATATTTTTAAGTTGAGCTATCAACTATTAAAGTATGTATACATTTTTAGGAATATATATCCACTTATGAATACATAACCAGAGTCAAGGTAATAAACATACCCATCATTACAGCTGTTCCCTTGGGAACTTTTTTTTAATGCTCCTCAGTTACCAAAGCAACTTCCAGTCACTTTAAAAAAATTATTTTATTGGTGAACATATAGGTTTTATATGTGGATTACTAATTTAAAAAATCTGTATATAGAACCATGTGCCCACCACCCAAAGTTAAATCTTCTCCTGTCACCTTTTATTAGGACTCCTTCCTCCCCCACACTCCCCCTTTCCCTTCCTCTGGCAACCAACCCACTGTTGTTTGTGTTAATAAGTTTCAGTTTTATATTACACACTAGAGACCCGCTGCACAAAAATTCATGCATGGGAGGTGGGGGGAGTCCCTCAGCCTGGCCTGCCCCCTCTCACAGTCCTGGAGCCCTCTGGGAATGTCCTACTGATGGTTTAGGCTCACTGTTTGTGGAGAGTGGGCCTAAGCCACAATCTGGCCTCCCTCTTTGGGAAGCGACCAGGCCAATCAGGGGAAGGCACCACCCCAATCACTCTACTGATGCTGCCACTGCTAGCTATAGCCCTCCTCGGCCCTCGCAGCTGCCACAGCTTTGTCTGGAAGGACATTCAGAAGGATGTCCAGAAGACATCCAGTCTATCAGTCTAATTAGCATATTACTCTTTTATTAGTATAGATATGAGTGAAATCATATAGTTCTTAGCTTTTTCTGTTTGACTTATTACACTTTGCATAATGTTCTCAAGGATCTTTCTTACTGGCTGTGTTAGTACTCTATTGTGTATATATACCACATCTTCTTTGTCTAGTCCTCTATGGTAGGGTACTTTGCCTGTTTCCATCTCTTGGCCACCATTAATAATGCTGCAATGAACATAAGGGTGCATATATTCTTGCATATAAGTGATTTTGAGTTTTTCAAGTATATACCCAGGAGTTGGGTTGTTGGGTCATATGTTAGCTTTATTTTTAATTTTTGATTTTTAAAATATTTTTATTGTTTAAAGTATTACAAATAGTAGTACAGATGTTTCCTTTCCACCCCCATTCACCTCCCCATGACCTCCACTACCCCCAGCACATGCCCTCACCTGCCCCTCCGCCCATGTCTTGTCTAGTGGTTGTACCAGTCTACATTCCCACCAACAGTGAATGAGGGTTCCCTTTTTTCCACAACCTCTCCAACACTTGCTGCTGCTTGTTTTCTTGATGATGGCCATTCTAACTGGTATAAGGTGGTATCTCGTTGTAGTTTTAGTTTGCATTTCCCTGATTGCAAGTGAGATTAAACATCTTTTTATATATCTATTGGCTGTTTTCATATCTTCTTGGGAGAGGTGTATTTTCAGGTCCTCTGCCCACTTTTTGATTGGATTATTTATTTGTTTGGTGTTGAGTTTTATGAGTTCTTAAATATTTTGGAAATTAAACCTTTGTCAGAGCTACTGTTTGCAAATATCATCTCCCATCTGGTTGGCTGCCTGTTTGTTTTGTTGTTCATTTATTTTGCTGTGCAGAACCTCTTCAGTTTGATATAGTCCCATTCATTTATTTTTGCCTTAACCTCCTTTGCCTTTGGGGTCAAATCCATGAAATGTTTTCTACCACCCAGGTCCATAAGTTTGGTACCTATATATATTTTTTCTATATAACTTATAGTTTTAGATCTTAGATTTAAGTCTTTGATCCATTTTGAATTAATTTTTGTACATGGAGAGAAACTGCAATCCAGTTTCATCCATTTGTGTGTGGCTTTTCAGTTTTCGCAACACCATTTATTGAAGAAACTGTATTTACTCCAATGGGCATTTCTGGCTCCTTTGTCAAAAATTATTGGTCCATATACAAGTGGTATTCCAGACTATTTCCTGGGGATTTTCAATTTCTTTCTAGTCATCATTATTGTGGTGGTTGTTCATGGCATCGCTGTTTGCCTTTATTTTCCCATTTATATCTGAGGAGGTTTTTTCTACTCTGTTCCAGTAGATGGCACTGAGTTGCAAGATTTTTATCTTCTGTGGCCTCACAGTTTTGAGCCTCTGTGGCTTCTGTAGGGCTGTACTGCCTCTGCTACTTGGGGTGAAGTTCGTTTTTCCCTCACAATAATGGTGATCCTTGACCTCCATGGGTCCAACTCAAGCATCCCTCCTGGGGTTCAGTCACAGAGGGAAACTGTTTTTCCTACAATAGCTTTTGGCCTATAGATAATACCCTCCTATAGCCAACTCCCAGGGCAACAGGAAGCAAGATTTGGGAGTCTAATCAGTGGCAGGGCTTTGTGACTTATTTTCTTTGCCTGAAAGCCCACAGCCAGACCCAGCAGTGGGGAGAATCTCTGTCAGAAGGGTGTCTGCTGTCTTGCAGCTCAAGCATGCAACTCAGACCCCATTCACAATGCACCCCCATGGTTCAGACACTCTCACTGTGTGTGCATGACCACACAATACCGTCATTCTAGTAGTTACTCCCACAGTCAACCACTTGCCAGGTTAGTTTTCTGTTCATCTTGACTGGCTAAGAAAAGTGCCCCTAACTGCTGCTGCCAGTTCCCAGCTGTGCTGCAGACACGATGCTATACTGTAGCCACATTCAACTTCCCTCCCTTCTCATCTCCCCACTTATTCCAAGGAGCCCACCTTAGTTGTTCCAGTGTGCAGGTCTCTCAGCCATGCATTCGTGTTGAGCAGAGACTTTTTTGTTGAATTATAGGTGCTTATTTTGTTGAAATATGTTAGGGGGAAAGGCTAGACACACTCTTATGCCACCATTTCTCTGATGTCTAACATTATTTATTTCGCAGTCACGTTTTGACACTATAGATTACTTTGAAATTCTAGATTTTTACTTTTTCATGTGAGACAATTATTTTAATACATGTATATATTGCTGTGTATATCAAAACTGTATTTACTTACTGTTTGACTACAATTTTTTCTCAGTTTTATTAAAAAATAGTTGCTAGACATCACTGGATAAGCTTAAAGCATAAAATGATACAATAAATAGAAAGGGAAAATGAAAAAATTATCTTTGTGATGATAACTCTTAGGATTTACTATCTTTACAACCTTCTGATTTATCACAGAGTAGTGTTAATTATGGTCATTATGCTGTACATTAAATCCCCAGTACTTATTTATTTTTTTTAAAAAAATCAGATTAAAAATGGCAGAGGAGTAAGTGGATGCTGCACAGACATGCTCCCAGAAACAAACTGGTATTACAACTAAAATACAGAAAAATTTCCTGAATAATCAATGGAAAACTCACAGGAGAGAACCCTGATATACCAGGACTAAAAGTGGAGATTGCATAGAGAATGGTAGGAAGGGCAGAGGCATGAAAGGGCTGGTCAGGGGCCCACAGACAGCAACTGAAGTCCCAGAGAGCTATCTCAGCTGTGGGGGTTTCCACTGCGAATTCTGGGATTTAATCCCCAAGCTGTGCCCCCAACAGAAGCACCAAAACTGAAGAGTGTACCTACATATCTGGCTGCAAAACGCAATGGGGTGCTCTCTGCCAAAGACTAACAGCTAAAAATTCAGGCACCCTATTAAAGGGCCAATGCACTACACTCCCTGTGGAACTATCCATCTTATGCTCTGATAGAAGGAGGGTGAAGTGGACTGGAGCTGTGAGAGCAGAAGCCAGGACTGGGGAACTCAGGACATAGAGTTCAGAAAGCAGACACACAAGTTTCCTGGGCAGAGTCATTCCCTCACTCAGCAGAAGGCATTTTCCCCACATAGACATTTGCCTTGACTGAGGGGAAGACAGTTGACACACCCTATTGGAAAACACCTTGCTGTGAGGCCACTTAAAAGATTAAAAATTAGCCTTCAAGCAGAAGCAAATACCCCACCCTATTGAAAAACATACTCCCCAAACCAGGAGGACAATTTGCTGGGGGGCAATTCAAGTTGGAATTATACAGTATGTAGGCAGAGGTGGTCTCTGGAGGCTTTGAGCTCTGCCTGATCTAATTAGTCAGAAACAGCCTTTAACACTGTCCTGCACTAGAGATTGAGAGGTGTAGAAGATCTACCATATGTATAGTTACAACCTAAACAGAAAGTCAAAATGAGGAGATAAAGAAACAACCCCCAAATCAAATAACTGGAGAATTCTCCAGAAGATGAGATAAATGAAGCAGAGATAATATATTTATCTGAATCAGAGTTCAGAATAATTATGGTAAAATGCTCAATAGCATAAAAATATATATAGTAACTATGAAAAAAAAAGAAGTCTGAGATAAAGAATGACATAACACACACACAAAAAAAAATGGTGACTGAGTCAACAGATGTGTCCCAAGCCTTGTCCCAGAGGAGATAGAAAGAACAGCTGAGGGTCACATGGGGAGTGTCTGTTGGTGAGGTAAGGGACAGCTATACTCCAGGAGAATGGGAGGACTGCTAGTCAGGGCTCCCCTAACCAGGCAGCCCCCACTGCTGCTGCATTTCCTTCCAGAGCCACCAGTTCAGATGCAGAGACCAAGCCATCTTGAAGGGGAAAATGGATGTTATAGGAAGTGTGAAAATCTACAACTGCAGCACTCACCAAACAGCAGCGAACCCCAGAGTATTGGTCCCCTATTGGCACAAACATAGGGATTCAGAGGAGCTCTGCACTCCACCACAGAAAGGTCAGATTTTGCCTGAGATAAGGTGAGGTCTCTGCTCCCCACAGGGTGGAGAGGCATGAGAGCTGGAGGACCCGGGGAAGTCTTCACCTAGATAAATCCGTGGCTGTTGGGGCTGGTGTGATCCATGAATGTGGAAGGGGGTCCTCAGAGCTGATAATAGAGGGGATCTCTAGAAAGCAGCCCATTTTGATCTGATGCAGAAGGACAGCCTAAAAATTTTGGGAGTGTGCGGGCAGCTTGGACACAAGGGGGAAGAAAGGACTGGGCAGACTTGGGCACGGCCCCTGAGTTTGAACAATTGCACGTTTTCCTCTTTGAATCTTTGCTCCTGATTGCTGAGCCCAGTGCATGGGATCACCCAGTTGGGGACACCCTAGGAGACTACAGAGGAAGGTTGTTTTTCTTGAGCCTGGGGATCAGAGCAGGGAGTGACTGTCAGAGAATCAGCTCTGGAGCAGCCCACTCCCACAAACCGGTATTGAGTGCCACAGGGAAAGCAGGCTAGAGAGGACCTATAGACCCATAAGTTAATCCAGAAACACTTCCACGCAGGAGTTGAATCACAAATTGACTCTTGTATAATCACAAATTAAGGAATACAAGAAATTAGGACACAATTCCTGCTTAAAAATCAGGACTGGCTTACAACACTGAGGAGCAGTGGAAAGCAGGAAGCTGCAATACTGTCCTGCCTGGGAAACAGGCGTGCCAAACAAAACAATAGAGGAAGTGAATGACCTTCACTACTGCACATTTTATTTTTATTTTTTTATTTTTTTATTTTTTATTTTCTTTTTATATATTTTCTTTTTCATCCTTTACTTAAGAAACTAATTTCTTTCTGTTTTCTCACTTGATTGTACCTGTTTAATTATTACATTTTTATTTTCAATCAGTATTATTACTACTACTATTTTTAAAGTGTCATTTTATTTTCTCTTTATTTTACTTTGAGATTAGTGTTCTACATTCTATTTTCATCTTTCTACTCTATCTCAACTCTGCCTTTATGCCAGCACTCTCTTCCTAACTTTTCCCTTTTTGTTGTTCTGTTTCTCTTACCTTTTTCCTGCTTTAGATTTTCCCTATATTCTTCTACTCTCTGTTAAAATTTTACCCCATGTGTATATCTAATTTTCAATTCCCTTTCCAGAGTCCATAGACACCTCTCTGTTCTCTGTCTTCACTATCCAAAAATTTGTTTTTCTCACTGTCCTTTTGTTGTTGTTTGCTTGAATGTTGATTGTATCAATATTTTATGCTTATTTCTGAGATAGTTTTGTTTATTTTTGTTTTGTTTTGCTTTTTGGTTTGCTTTGTTTTTTTCTTCTGTTTTCCCTCACCTAGCTTGATATTAGTTGTAGTTTGTAGCTTGTATTCATCTCCAGGTACTTGTAGCTGGCATTTGGTGGGATTAGTGGCTGTTTTATTGGAGTTTACTCCCCATATATACAGTTTGTTCCCCTTTTCTTTCTTATTAATTTTTGCACTCCTTTCTTTTTTCCTTCTTTTCTTCTTTCTCTCCTATCTCCTAAATTGCCTTTCTCTGGTAGTCACCTTTATTTGGGGTTATTAATATCATGAATACATTTCTGTTCAGTGCCTTGTGGGGTGTACCTGGTAGTGTTGTACTTTGTGCCTTTAAGTCAATGCAGGAGTGAGAGAACTACATAACCAGAGACCAGGGGGAGACAAGGAAACAACCCACATCTGAAAGAAAAGCAAGAATAACCAGAAAAGGAAGTAAACAAAACGGAGACAAGCAACCTGTCAGAGAAAGAATTCAGAGAAATGGTCATAAGGTGGCTGAAAAGAATGGAAGACAAATTCAACAATATGAGTAAGAATCAAGAGGAAATGAAGAAGCAAGAAGATATGAAAAATAACATCGCTGCTGTAAAGAACTCAATAGAAAGCATCAAGAGTAGACTAGAAGAAGCAGAGGACTGCATAAATGAGCTAGAGGACAAAGTAGGAAAAAAATGCCCAGGTAGAGCAGCATCTAGAAAAAAAATTAAAAAGCAGGAGGAGAGCCTGAAGGTACTTTGGGACACCACGAAACAAAAAAAAATCTACATAACAGGGGTTCCAGAGGAGAGGAAACTGAGCAAG
Organism: Antrozous pallidus; assembly: GCA_027563665.1. Lineage (NCBI taxonomy): Eukaryota > Metazoa > Chordata > Mammalia > Chiroptera > Vespertilionidae > Antrozous > Antrozous pallidus. Next base: position 111,529,611 of record CM050508.1, on the reverse strand, counting down.
GAATGGAAAACCTGTTTGAAGAAATAATGACGGAAAAATTCCGTGATAGAGGGAAGAAAAAACTCACACAAATCCAAGAAGCTCATAGAGTCCCAAGCAATATGAACCCCAAAAGACCGATGCCAAGGCACATTATAATTAAATTGGCAAACTCTACAACAAAGTAAGAATCTTAAAAGTGGCCAGAGAGAGACAGAAAGTTACAAAGAAACCCCAATCAGACTAGCAACTGATTTCTCAATAGAAATTCACCAGGCCAGAAGGGAATGGAATGAAATATACAAAGTCATGCAAAGCAAGGGTCTGAATCCAAGAATACTGTACCCAGCAAGGCTATCAATCAATATTGAAGATGAAATCAGTAGCTTCATAGACAAAAAAGGACTAAGGAAATTTATTACCACCAAATCAGCAATGCAAAAAATGCCAAGGATCTGTTGTAAAAAAAAAAAAGAAAGAAAAGAAAAGAAAAAGAAAGAAAAAAGAAATATGAAGCAAAGAAAAAACACAGAAGTAAAGAATAAAACAATGGCAACAAATAACTACCTAAAAATAACAACTTTAAATGTAAATGGATTAAATGCTCTAATCAAAAGACATAGGGTAATGAATTGGATAATAAAACATGAGCTATATATCTGCTATCTAGGAGAAACTCACCTCAGAAAAAAAGATGCACACAGCCTGAGGGTGAAGGGATGGAAAAAGATTTTTCAGGCGAAAGCAAATGAAAAAAAAAAAAAGCTGGGGTAGCAATACTTATATCTGACAAATTAGACCTCAAAGTGAAGGACATAAAAAAGGATAAGGAAGGCCACTTCAGTATACTAAAGGAAACAATCCAATAAGAATAAATAACTCATATGCACACCCAATACAGGAGCACCCAAATACATAAAAAAACTCATGGGGAATATCAAGGGAGAGATTGACAGCAATACAATCATACCAGGAGACTTTAATACCCCACTATCACCATTAGACAATCCTCTAAACAAAATATCAGAAAAGAAACATCAATCCTAAATGACTCACTAGACTAGATGGAATTAATTGACATCTTCACAACATTTCACCCCAAAGCCACAGAATATACATTCTTCTCAAATGCACATGTACCATTTTCAAAGATAGACCATAATTTGGATTATAGGCGAAGTCTCTTCAAATTCAAAAAGATAGAAATCAAATCAAGCATCTTATCAATGGCATAAAACTGGAAATCAACTACAATAAAAACAAGACAAAAAATAAACACATGGAGACTAAACAGCATGCTATTAAACAATGATTGGGTTATCAGAGAGATCAAGGAAGAAATAAGAAACATCATGGCAACAAATGAGAGTGAAAACACAGCAATCCAAAATCTATGGGACACAGTGAAAGCAGTCTAGAGAGGGAAGTACATTGCTCTACAAACCTACTGCAAAAAATCAAGAAACAATGGTAATAAATTACCTAACCCTACAATTCAAAGAGTTAGAAAGAGAGTAACAAGAAAAGCCCAGTGTAAGCAGAAGGAAGGAAATAATAAAGATCAGAGTGGAGATAAATAACATTGAGACAAAAAAAATACAAAAGTTCAACAAAACCAAGAGCTGGTTCTTTGAAAGGATAAACAAAATTGATGAATTCTAGCCAGGCTCACCAAGAAGTAAAGAGAGAGGACCCAAATAAACAAAATCAGAAATGAAAGAGGTGAAATAATAACAGACCCCACTGAAATACAAAGGATTGTTTAAAAAATACTCTGAAAAACTCTATTTCAACAAACTGGATAACCTGGAGAAAATGTATATATTCCTAGAAAAATATAACCTTCCAAAATTCAATTAGGAAGAATCTACACATCTCAATAGACTAAAAATTATGGAAGAAATTGAAGCAGTCATTAAAAAGCCTCCAGCAAACAAAAGACCAGGCCAAAAGGCTTCACAGTGGAGTTTTACCAAACATTCAAGGAAGAACTAAAACCTATCCTCAGACTACTTTAGAAAATTCAAGAGGAAGGAACACTTCCAAGCTCCTTCTATGAAGCCAGCATCACCTTAATACCAAAACCCGATAAAGACAACACAATGAAAGAGAATTATAGGCCAATATCCCTCATGAATATAGATGCCAAAATCCTCAATAAAATTCTAGCAAATTGGATACAGCACTACATCAGAAAGATTATACACAGTAAGATTTATTCTAGGAATATAAGGATGGTACAATATCTGCAAATCAATAAATGTGATACATCACATAAACAAATTGAGAGATAAATATCACATAGTCATATCAATTGATGCAGAAAAATCATTTAACAAAATACAACACCCTTTCTTGATAAAATCTTTCAAAAAAGTGGGAATAGAAGGGTAATACCTCAACATAATAAAAGCTATATATGATAAACACACAGCTAACATCATACTCAATGGGAAAAACTAAAATCATTTCCTCTAAGAACAGGAACAAGACAAGAATGGCCACTCTCACCACTCCCGCTTCACATAGTACTGGAAGTATTAGCCATTGCAATTAGATAAGAAGAAGAAATAAAAGGCATCCAAATTGGAAAAGAAGTAAACCTGTCTTTAATGCAGATGACATGATATTGTTTATAAAACACCCAAAAGACTCCATCAAAAAACTAATAGATTTAATAAATGAATTTGGCAATGTAGCAGGATACAAAATTAACACCAGAAATCTATGGGATTTCTATACACCAATAGTGAATTTACAGAATGAGAGACTAGTAAAAGCAATCGCATTTATCATAGCATCAAAAAGAGTAACTTAACCAGGGAAGTAAAAGACGTATACGTGAAAAACTATAGGACACTGAAAAAAGAGATAGATGAACACATAAACAGATGGAAGAATATACCATGTTCATGGACTGAGAGAATCAACATCATTAAAATATGCATACTACCCAAAGCAATCTATAAATTTAATGCACTCCCCATTAAAATACCAATGGCATATTTCACAGACATAGAATGAATTCTCCAAAAATTCATCTTGAATAAAAAAAGACCTTGAATAGCTGCAGCAATCCTGAGAAAGAAGAACAAAGTAGGTGGATTCTCAATACCAGATTTCAAGCTGTACTACAAAGCCACTGTTCTCAAAACTGCTTGGTACTGGCACAAGGACAGACATATAGACTAATGGTATAGAATAGAGAACCCAGAAATTGAACCAAATCACTTTGCTCAATTAATATTTGACAAAGGAGCCATGAACATGCAATGGAGTCAAGATAGTCTCTTCAATAAATGGTATTGGAAAAATTGGACAGATACATGCAAAAAAATGAAACTAGTCTACCAAATTACACCATATACAAAAATAAACTCAAAATGGATTAAGGACTTAAACATAAAGTGGGAAACCATAAAAATACCAGAGAAATCCACAGGCAGAAAAATCTCAGACATATGCCGAGCAATTTCTTCACTGATACTGCTCCTAGGGCAATGGAAACTAAAGAGAAAATAAACAAATAGGATTACATCAAAATAAAAACCTTTTGTACATCAAAGGAGACCATCAATAAAAACAACAAAAAGCCCATTGCCTAGGAGAACATATTTGCCAATGATATCAAAGATAAAGGTTTAACCTCCAATATTTACAAGAAACTTATTCAGCTTAATAAAAAGAAGATAAACAACTCAATGAAAATATGGACAACTGATCTAAATGGACACTTTTAGAAAGAAGACAGAGGAAGGTTAAGAGCTAATGAAAACCTGCTCAAAGCCACTAATCATCAGAGAGATGCAAATCAAAACAATAATAGGGTACAATCTCACACATGTCAGAATGGTTATTATTAACAAATCACAAGTGTTGGTGAGGATGCAGAGAAAAAGGAATCCTCGTGCACTGCTGGTGGGAATGGAGACTGGTGCAGCTACTGTGGGGCACAGTATGGAGTTTCCTCAAAAAACTAAAAATGGAATTCCATTTGACCCAGGGATCCCACTTCTAGGAATATATCCCAAGAAACTAAAAATACCAGTCAGAAAGGATATATGCACCCCTATGTTCATACCAGCACAATTTACAATAGCTAAGATATGGAAACAGCCTAAGTGCCCATCAGCAGATGAATGGATTAAAAAACTGTGGTACATCTACCCAATGGGATACTACACTGCAGTAAAGCAGAAGGAATTCTTACCATTTGCAACAACATGGATGGAATTGGAGAGCATTATGCTAAGTGAAATTAGCCAGGCAGAGAAAGATAAATATCACATGATCTCACTCATTTTTGGAATATAATGAACAACATAAACTGATGAACAAAAATAGATCCAGAGGCAGAGAAACATCAATCAGAATGTCAAATCTCAGGGAAGGTAGAGGCGAGCAGGGAATAGATCAACCAAAGGACTTATATGCATGCATATAAGCCTAAGCAATGGATACAGATAGCAGTGGGCTTGGGGCATGAATGGGAGGGGGGAGTAATGAGGGAATAAGGACATATATATAATCAATAAAGAAAAAAAAGAATGACATAACACAAAGAACACATTGGAATGGATACACAGCAGATTAGGGGAAGCTGAGGATCAAATCAGTGAATTAGAAAAGAGTTGAAAATATCACTCAATCAGAGAAGCAAAAAGAAAAAAAAATTAAAAAATAGGAGGGTAGGTTAAGGAAGCTGTGGAACAATGTGAAATGTAACAATATTAGAACAGCAGGTTTGCCAGAAGAGGCAGAAAGGGAGAAAGAAATAGAGAAGGTGTTTGAAGAAATACTAGCAGAAAACTTCCTAACCTGGTAAAAGAAAAAGTCACACAAGTGCAGAAGGTACATAGAACCACAAACAAGAAGAATCCAAACAGGCCCACACCCACACATATCATAATTATAATGTCAAAAATTAAAGACAAAGAGAGAATCTTAAGCAGAAAGAGAAAAGAAAACTGTTACCTACAAAGGAGTTCCCATAAGGCTGATATGTGATTTCTCATCAGAAACTCTACAGGCCAGAAGGGAATGGCATAAGGTTCTCACGGTAATGGAAAGCAAGGATATGAGACCAAGATTACTATATCTAACAAGGCTATCATTCAAAATAGATGTTCAAATAAAGGGCTTCCCAGACCAAAAAAAAAAAAAAAAGAAAGAAAGAAAGAAAGAAAAAAAGCTAAAGGAGGTTGTCACCACCAAGCCAGCATTACAAAAAATGCTAAAGGTATTGCTGTAATGAGAAGAAGAAACAGAGAGAGAAATGTAGGCATACAGAATTAAAATAATAATCCTAAATGTAAATGGATTAAATACTCCAATAAAAAGGTATAGGGTAACTGAATGGATACAAAAATATGAACCAATTATATGCTGTCTACAAGAGACCCACCTCAAAACCAAAGACACACACAGGATGAGGGTGAAGGTATGCAAACAATTCTTTTCCATACAAATAGAAAAGAAAAAAAAGCTGGAGTAGCAATACTCTTATCTGACAAAAAAGACTTTAAAATGAAGGCCATCACAAGAGACAACAAATGTCACCACATAATATTAATAGGATCAATCCATCAAGAGTATATAACCTTGGTAAACATATATGCATCCAATATAGGAACCCCTAAACATATAAAAAAAACACTTCTAGAGGACTTTAATGGAGAGATAAACAACAATACAGTCATAGTAGGGGATTCTAACACCCCTATGACTTCACTGGATAGATCTTCTAGACAAAAACTTAACAAGGAAACAGAGACTGTAAAGGACATACTGGTTCAGATGGATTTAATGGACATTTATAGGACATTTCACTCCAACGAGGCAGAATATACATACTTCTCAAGTGCACATGAATCATTCACAAAATAGACCACATGTTAGGACACAAAACAAGACTCTACAAGTTCAAAAAGATTGAAATAATATCAAGCATCTTCTCAGATCACAGTGGAATGAACTTAGAAATCAACTATAGTAAAAATGCCCTAAAACATTCAAACACATAAGGCTAAATAGTGTGCTATTAAACAATGAATGGGTTACCAAGGAGATCAGGAAAGAAATCAAAAATTTCCTAGAAACAAATGAAAATGAACACAGAACAAGATAAAACCTCTGTGACACAGCAAAAGCAGTCCTGAGAGGGAAATTCATAGCATTGCAGGCATACCTCAAACAACAACAACAACAACAACAACAACAACAACAACAATAAGAAAAATCAGCAATAAATTATTTAACCCTACAACTTAAAGAACTAGAAAGAGAAAAACAGGAAAAGCCCAGAGTAAGTAGCAGGAAGGAAATTATAAAATTAGAGCAGAAATAAATAAATATAAAGATTAAAAAAAATACACACAAAAAATAAAACCAAGAGCTGGTTCTCTGGAAGGATAAACAAAATTAATTAGCCATTAGCCAGACTCATCAATAAACAAAGAGAGAGGACCCAAATAAGTAAAACCAGAAATGAAACGGTAAAAATAACCACTGACATCACAGAAATACAAAGGATTGTAAGAAAATACTATGAGCAACTCTTCTCCAAAAAACTGGACAACTTTGACCAAATAGACATATTCCTAGGAAAATACAATCTTACACAATTCAATCAGCAAGAATTAGAAAACTTGAATAGACTGATAATTACTGATTAAATCAAAGCACTAATAATAATAACAAAACTCTCAAGAAACAAAAGCCCAGGTCTGGATGGCTTCACAGGGAAGTTTGACCAAACTTTCAAAGAAGAACTAACAACTATCCTCCTCAAATTATTTTAAGAAATAAATTCAGAAAGAAGGAACACCGCCTTTTTCTATGAGGCCAGAATTACCCTAACCCAAAAAACAGATAAACACTGCAAAGAAAGAGAATTACAGGCTAATATCCCTGATGAACACAAATGCTAAAATCTTCAACAAAATATTGGCAAGTCAGATACAATAATGTATCAGAAAGATCATATACCATACCAAGTAAGGGTTTATTCCAGGAATGCAAGGCTGGTATAATATCCATAAGTCAATAAATGTAATACATCACATAAACAAATTGAAAGATAAAAATCACATGATCATATCAATAGATGCAAAAAAGAAATTTGACAAAATCCAATACCCTTTTTGAAAAAAGTTCTCAACAAAGTGGGAATAGAGTGTTTATATCTCAGCATAATAAAAGCCTTATATAACAAACTGACAGCCAACATTATACTCAATGGACAAAAGCTAAAACTGTTTTCCATAAGAACAGGAACAAGATAGAGATGCTCACTTTCACCACTCCTATTTGACATAGTACTAGAAGTACTAGCTATTGTGATCAAATAAGAAAAAGAAATAAGACATCCAGATTGGAAAAGAGGAAGTAAAACTGTCACTATTCACAGATGACATGATACTGTACATAGAAAAAGCTTAGATTCCAACAGAAAACTACTAAGTTTAAAAAATGAATTTGGCACCATATCAGGATATAAACTTAATACTCAGCAATCTACAGCATTTTTATACACCAATAATTAACTCTCAGAAAGGAAAAACAAAAACAAAAACAAAATCCCATTTACCATTGCAACAACAACAAAAAACTTAGATACTGAGGAATAAAGTTACCCAAGCATGTAAGACACCTGTAGATGAAAAACTACATGACATTGGAAAAAAAAGATGAGGAAGATATATGAAAGTGGAAGAATATACCATGTTCATGGATGGGTATAATCAACATCAATAAAATGTCCATCCTATCTAAGGTGATTACAGATTCAATGCAATCCCTATTAAAACACTAACAGCATATTTCACAGAGCTACAACTAATATTCCAAAAATTTAAATGGTATCAAAAAAGACCCTGGATATCTGCAGCAGTCTTGATCAAGATTAACAAAGTTGGAGGAATCACAATGCTGGATTTCAAGTTATATTACAAAGCCACTGTACTCTGATACTGGAACAAGAACAGTCCTGTAGACCAATGGAAAAGAACAGAGAACCCAGAAATCAACCCAAGTCATTATGCTCAAATAATAGTTGAAATAGGAGACAATAGCATACAATGGAGTCAAACCAGTCTCCTCAATAAATGGTGATGGGAAAATCAGACAGATACATGCAAGAAAATGAAATTTGACCACCAACTTATACCATAAACAAAATAAACTCAAAATGGATAAAAAACTTAAATGTAAGAATTGAATCAACAAAAATTTCTAGAAGAAATCATTGGGAGCAAAATCTCAGATATCTTTCCTTGCAATATATTTATGGATACATCTCCTAAGACAATGGAAATTAAGAAAAAAAAAGAGCTTCTGTACAGCAAAAGAAACCATCTCTAAAATAAAAAGATTGCCCATTCCATGGGAGAATATGTTTGCCAATGATACATCTGATAATGGGTTAACCTAAAAAATCTACAAGGAACTCATACAACTGAACAAAACTAATATAAACAACCCAATTAAAAATGTCCAAAGGACCTAAATAGACACTTCTCCAAAATGGACATCCGGAAGACCAAAAGGCATATAAAAATGTGATCAAAGTCACTGATAATTTGAGAGATACAAATCAAAACTACATGGGGTACCACCTTACACCTGTTAGAATGGTTATCATCAACAAATCAACAAATGAAAAGTATTGATGAGGATGTGGAGAAAAGGAAACCCTCATACACTGCTGGTGGTATACAAACTACTGTAGCCACTGTGGAAAACAGTTTAGAATTTCCTCAAAAAATTAAAAATGAAACTCCTATTTGACCCAGTTATCCCACTTCTAGAAATATATCCCAAGAACTCAGAAACACCTGTCAGACAGAATATATGCACCCATATGCCCACAGCAGCACAATTCACAATAGCTAAGACTTGGAAACAGCCTAAGCGCCCATCAGCAGATGAATGGATTAAAAACTGTAGTACATTTACACAATGGAATACTACACAGCTTTAAAAAATAACTCTTACCATTTGCAACAGCATGGGTGGACCTAGGGAGAATTATCCTAAGCAAAATAAACCAGTTGGAGAAAGATAAGTATCACATGATATCACTCATATGTGGAATCTAATGAACAGTATAAACTGACGAACAAAAATGGATTCAGAAACATGGAAACATCAAACAGGCTGTCAAACCTCACAGAGAAGGCAAAGGAGGGTAGAGGTGGGGAAGAGATTAACCAATTAACCTTTAGGGTATATGCATAACCCATAGACATGGAAAATAGGGTGGTGAAGTCTTGCCAGGGGAAGGAGGGTGGAAGAGGCAATGGGGGAAAAAAGGGGGCATATATAATACTTTCAACAATAAAGATTTATAAATAATGATAATAATAAAAATTTGTGGTATATATACACAGTGTAATAATATTCAGCCATAAACACACACACACACACACACACACACACACACACACACACACACAAACACACATACACACACACAAAAAAAGGAAAGGAAATCTTACCATTTGTGAAAACATGGATGTACCTTGAAGGCATTCTGCTAATTGAAGTAAATCAGACATAGAAAGAGAAATACTTCTATCACTTATATTTGGAATCTAACATTTTTAAAAACTCATAGAAAAAATCAGATATGTGGCTAACAGAGGTGAAGGGTAGGAGCAAGGGGAATTGGAGAAATGTAATTAAAATGTACAAACTTTCAGTTTTAAGTAAGTACTAAGATATAAAGTACAACATGATGACTATTGTACAATATACAGGAAAGTTAAGATAGTATATAGTAAGAGTTCTCACCATATGAAAATTTTTTTCTTTTTCTATTATTTCCTTTTTTATATCTATTTGAGAAGATGGATGTTAGTTGTAGTAATCATTTAACAATACATGTAAATCAAACCATAATACTATACTGTGGTGTCCCTGAGTGGGCACCAAATGTGGGAACCCTTTTCACATCCCACATGATTCAGGGTCCCCGGTTGAGTGTTCAGGTTTCTGGAGAAGGCCACACACAAATGAATAAAGAGACTTAGAAAAACATTAACTTGAAAAATGGGGGCCAGGCTGTAGTCCAACTCTAGTGGGAGAACTACTACTCACTCTGGCTCTACTATTCCTTTTATTAAGATTAAAATCATAAGATACACCCATATTCCCCAGGCAGGAAACACCAGTAAAAGCCAATCAGTGAATCTTCTTAGGACTAACAGGTGGGGGCTGCTTCAACTACCAACAACCCTTCAGAGCAATCAAGGTTGACCAGCCCTCCAAATTCCCTGTCTACATCTCTCTATTATTAAAACAATGATTGGCTTCTCGCGCTATACCCCTTAAACTTATACAGTGATGTTTATCACTTATTTCTCAATAAAACTAGGGAGAATACTTGTAGTACTAAATAATACATATCCACACTAATAAAAGAATACGGGACAAATTGACTGTACCTTTGTCATGCCCACCAGCCAATCAGGAGTGCATATGCAAATTAACCCAAGGCAGATGGTGGGTTAATTTGCATATTCCGGTTAACATCACAGGTGTTTCTCACCGCCCCAGCCACTCTGAGCCTCTGAGCAGCATGGGGACATGGAAAGGCAGAGCAAAAAGGTAGCTCCAGCCCGAGCAAAGGCAGTGCCAGCAGCCATGGGAAGGGAAGGCCCATTCTTGCACAAATCTTCTTGCTTTGGGTCTCTAGCATATTATGAAAGCTTAAAAATATATATTTATGTCCACAATAAAGAATAATGACAGGAAATTAATCTTGTCCTGATTCAGCAGGGATACTTAATGCCACTAAATTTAATGTTTGGAATATAAATGTTAATATGGGAATAACATCAGGCACTAGAAAATGAACATGTTTTGTTGAAATTCACACATACTATTTATAGACAGGCACAGAAATTTCTAATAAACTCCGGGAAGCATTACTCACACAAAGGATTCCAGTTGGCTGTAACAAGTAAATGTAGTCCTTGCTAAATGAACATTCTAATTGTTCTTATAAATGTGGATGGTAGTGGGATACAGATTCAGAAATAAACCACCATAGATTTAGAGAATATGAATTTCTTAAATTAATAGCACACTTTTCATGGTAACCCAAAGAACAGATTTTTTTTTCCATTGTAAATATAAGAGAATTTTGAGTGAAATTTCCTGGGAATATCCAGAGAAATGGACACATGAATTATCCTGAAATGGCATTTATGGGCATTATTTCAGGCCAAAACTGAAAAGGGACAGATTAGTTATGGAATGCACAAGTAGAAACAATGATATTTGTATCCACTGCACACACAAGCATCCTGATGGAGCAAGACTGAAAAGCACATGAAAGAACAAAAGAGCCCTTTAGATTTTTACTTGCAAGGTAAAGTCTAAGAATCTGTATTGGGGCAGGGTTATTCCATGGCCCCTCTTTGCTTTTCAAAGGTGAAATGCTGGCAGTGGGAGGTGGATCTACAGTTGCCTCAGAGTAGCTTTGTGACCTTCAATGCAATGGCTTCTGTGGTCAGAGACGGGTGGGAATGTAGGTCTGGAGGCAGCTTTCTCACTCACTTAGCCTACAAATAAAACATTTTACTATACTTATTTTATTTTTTATTGTTTAAAGTATTACAAATAGTAGTATATATGTTTACTATGTTTTCCCCCTTGATTTCCCCTGGCTTTCCCAAACCCCCAGTACATGCCCTCACCTGCCCCTACCCTCCCCGCTTGCCCCCGCCAGTGTCTTGTATCCATCTGTTATCCTTTTATGCATACATACAAGTCCTTCAGTCTATCTCTTGCAGCCATCCCTGACAACCTCCCCTGCCATCCTGTTGTAGATTGACAGTGCTTCTTTGCCTCTGTATCTATTTTCCCCCATTTCTTTTCTTTAAAAAATCTTGCCTCTGCAGACTACAAATAAACATATAATAACCAAATATGTTTGAGTCCCAATTTCAGTGCCCAACAGTTGTGAGTCACAGTTTCACTGTCTAACAGTTTCTTATGTGTACACATCAGCAATGATATCTGAATGGTGGACAAATGTTGGCAGTGCAGGTCCGCCCTCTCTGGTTTGGTCCTGGGCAACCTGCAGCAATGTACAGCTGCTGACTGCTATCAGACGCTGGCATCATCAGCGTCTTCCATCTCTGGACTGTTTCTCCTCTTGTCTACATGGTTGGAACAGACCTGTCAACTCCTCTCTGTTAAAGGAATCCACATGGTCTTGGAGTTGTTTTCTGGAAATATACAAACATATTCTCAACCAAAAGTTAATAAAGGAATCTTTTCTATATATTTGACTTGGGATCCTTTTTATTTTTGCCCAAACAATTTTCTTTTGGCTTATTTTGACACCATGTGTGTTTTTCATGGATATCTTGGTGTTAGAATTACAAATGAAAGTTAATTTTGTAAAGTAAAATTTTTCTAGATGTAATTTACTTACAGGATATTTTTCCTTACATGATATTACCTATTATCCCCCTATTTTGATTAATGGAGGCTTTTGGAAATTTTATAATGTAGTCTTAATGACTTTAAATTTTAATTTTTGCACAAAAATATGACTGCTTTAGGTTCATTGCATGTTAAGCAATTTTGCCATTAGATAAACTACCAATAGAAATTTTAGTTAATGCTTTAGGAAGAGCTTTTTGTTCACTACAATTAAACTTTCTTGAATATTCACTTATTTCAATTAGCCAATTTAAATTAATCTGAAAACTTGATTACTATTTTACTGTCAAATTTAATACTCTAACAACAATCTTAGTTTACTTTGTAAATATTAGTGGAAAGGATTATTTGCATACTTGAGTAGGCCCTGAGCATTCTGGTGCTAGGCTGGCTTTAGATATAGGGCAGCTGCTGTCAGCCAAGTCCCTGTCTGTTGCTTTGGTCCCAATCTGAGCTGGGCCAGTCTCTGTCTGTTACCTGGGTCCCGATCTGTGCTGGGCATGGGAGGTGAAGCACCCATGGGGGTAGGGTGAAGGTTCAAGTCCCTGTAAGGTTGAGGGGGGTGAGGTTCTGTGCTCCACCTCTGTTGAACCCAAGTTCTCTCTTGATGGCCCCTTTATGACTGTGCCTGTCTTAGGTTGTTCCTTTCCTGAGGAATTTTACCCATCTCTGACTAACCAGTCATCCTCAGGGGCCAAGTAGGGTGATGTGAGGTTCAGTTCTGTCTCCTTGGTAGCCTATGCCCCTGTGGCCTCCATGCCCAGCACCTGCCTTGGGATCCTCTTGCCTGCTGGCGGGGACCCAGCCCTGGTCAGATATCTCTGGGGACTCAGGTTTCTTCTCCAGGGAGGGTCCGGCTTACACCATTGGGAGAGAGACAAATCCATGGTACCACCCACCACTAGGTTTCAACCTCAGCATGAACAGAAAACTCAGGCAACAGCTGTGGACTATTTGATTGTAAGAAGAGGATCCCTTTTGGCAAAAAGGGCAAGAGGGGCCAGTATAGAATGTTCAAGTGTCTTTCCAATGCCTTAATTCCTTCTGAAATGAATTAAATCCTTCTATGTTTGTTTTTAAATTGCTGCCAAACATTCAAGGAATTAGTTTGTAATTATACAATAAGCTATTGTAGAATATAAAAAATTATAATGACATTGTGGAATAATATCATGTAAGGATATTCTTTGCTCTAGGTCATGCGAATTCAATTTCAAACTGGCTGTTAATTTCTTTTTATAACTTTGTATAAACTGTGAGGGAGGCTAAAACACAAATTACTTACTTTAGTTCAAGAGGCAAAACATATTGACTTTCTATAACAATCCTTATGACATTTGAGGGAAACCTCTTTTTATTTCCCTCCAAAATAATTTATAGGCTACAGAAAATTTCATTTAAAAACATTTGTGACATAAAACAATTTCTCTTAAAGTTATGGTGAACATTAGTATGGATTAGATTTAATATTTTATTTATTTTTATTTTTTTCTAATAATTTTTATTTATTTATCTATTTATTTTTACTTATGTGTCCTCATTTCCTCATAACCCCAAATCCCTACTCATGCACCACCACCCCTGTTGTCTGTGTCCATTGATTAGGCTCATATGCACGCATACAAGTCCCTCTGTTGATTCCTCCCCCTTACTTCCACCGACACCCACCTTCACTGAGGTTTGTCATTCTGATCAACATTTTTCAGTCTCTGGATCTGTTCTTTTTCATCAGTCTACGGCCTTCACTATATTTCACAAATGAGTGAGATCATGTGATATTTATCTTTCTCTGCCTGGCTTGTTACACTCAGCATACTGCTCTCCATCTCCATCCACTTTGTCACAAATGGTAGGAGCTCCTTTTTCTTTTTTTACCACAGTGAAGCATTCCATTGTGTAGATGTACCACAGTTTTTTAATCCACTCATCTGCTGATGGGCACTTAGGTTGTATCCAAATCTTAGCTAAGATGAATTGTGCTGCTATGAATGTAGAGATGCATATATCCTTTCTGATTTGTCTCTCTAGATTCTTGGAATATATTCCTAAAAGTGGGATCACTAGGTCAAATGGCAGTTCCATTTTTAGTTTTTTGAGGAAACTCCATACTGTTTTCCACAATGGCTGCACCAGTCTGCATTCCCACCAGCAATGCAATAGAGTTCCTCTTTCTAGGCCTCTTTCCTAACACTTGTAGTTTGTTGATTTGTTGATGATAGCCATACCGACAGGTGTGAGATAGCACCCCATTATTATTTTGATTTACATCTCTCTGATGATTAGTGAGTTTGAGCAGGTTTTCATATTTCTCTTGGTCTTCCTTCTGCCCTCTTTCAAAAAGTGTCTATTTAGATCAGTTGCCCATTTTTTTATTGGGTTGTTTATCTTTTTGTTAAGTTGTATGAGCTCTCTGTAAATGTTGGAGATTAAACCCTTAACGTTGATATCATTGCCGAATATGTTCTCCCATTGCAGTGGGCTTTCTTGTTGTTTTATTGGTGGTTTCCTTTGCTGTGCAAAAGGTTTTTATTTTGATGTTGTCCCATTTGTTTATTTTTTCTTTAGTTTCCATTGCCCTAGGAGCAGTATCAGGGAAAGAATTACTTCAGTACATGTCTGAGATTTTGCTGCCTGTGGATTCCTCTGGTATTTTTATGGTTTCCTGCCTTATGTTTAAGTCCTTTATCCATTTTCAGTTTACTTTTGTGTATGGTGTAAGTTGCTGGTCTAGTTTCATTTTTTTTTTTTTGCATGTATCTGTCCTATTTTCCCAACACCATTTGTTGAAGAGATTGGCTTGGCTTCATTGTATGTTCATTCCTCCTTTTTTGAATATTAATTGGGCATAGTGGTTTGGGTCCATATCCGGGCTCTCTATTCTATTCCATTGATCTATATTTTGTTCTTGTGCCAGTACCAAGCTGTTTTAAGAACAGTGGCTTTGTAATACAGCTTGATATCTGGTATTGAGATCCCACCAAATGTGTTATTCTTTATCAGGATTGCTGCAGCTACTCAGGGTCTTTTTTTTTTATTCCAGATGAATTTTTGGAAAGTTAATTCTAGGTTTGTTAAATGTGCCATTGGTATTTTAATGGGGATTGCACTGAATCTGTAGATTGCTCTGTGTAGTCTGGACATTTTGATGATGTTGATTCTATCAATCGATGAACATTGTATGTTCCTCCATCTGTTTATGTCTTCCTCTATCTCTTTTTTCAGGGTTGTGTAGTTTTCTATATGTAGGTCTTTTACCTCCTTAGTTGAGTTTATTCCTAGGCATCTTAATTTTTCTGGTGCAATGGTAAATGGGATTGCTTTTTTAGTCTCTCTTTCTGTAAGTTCAGTATTGGTATGTAGAAATGCCATAGATTTCTTCGCATTAATTTTGTATCCTGCTACATTGCCGAATTCATTTTTTAAGTCCAATAATTTTTGATGGAGTCTTTAGGGTTTTCTATACACAGTGTCATGTCATCTGCAAATAAGGACAGTTTTACCTCTTCTTTCCCAATTTGGATGCCTTTTATTTTTACTTCTTGTCTGATCACAATGGCTAGTACTTCCAGCACTATGTTGAACAGGAGTGGTGAGAGTGGGTATCCCTGTCTTGTTCCGGTTCTTAGGGGAAATGGTTTTAGTTTTCACCCATTGAATATGATATTGGCTGTAGGCTTGGCATATACGGCTTTTATTATATTGAGGTATGATCCTTCTATTCCCTCATTGTTGAGAGTTTTTATCAAGAAAAGGTATTGGATTTTGTCAAATGCTTTTTCTGCATCAATTGATATGCTATATGATTTTTATATCTCAACTTGTTTATGTGATGTATCATCTTTATTGATTTACAAATATTGGACCAACCTTGAATCCCTGGGATAAATCCTACTTGGTCATGGTGTATGATCTTTTTGATGTACTGTTGGGTTCGATTTGCTAGCACTTTGTTGAGGATTTTGGCATCTATGTTCATGAGGAATATTGGCCTATAATTCTCTTTCATTGTGTGTTGTATGAATGAATGCACCTCGGGGCAAAACCCCTGCCACAAAACCACCCACTGCCTCAACAATGTGGGCAGCTATAGATGCCACCGCCCTGGCTGGAAGACGGTTCCTGGGTCCCCCAATGGCCCAAACAACACCGTCTGTGAAGATGTGGATGAATATTCCTCGGGGCAACACTCCTGCCACCAATCCACCCAATGCCACAACACCAAGGGCAGCTATAAGTGCCACTGCCACCCTGGCTGGAAGCCGGTTTCTGGGTCCCCCAATGCTCCAAACAATACCGTCTGTGAAGAGATCTCCTTCCCCACCAGGACCCCGCCCCCTGGAATCAAGAGCCAGACTCTCTCCAAATTCTTTGAAAAAGTTCAGGAAGTGAGCAGAGACTTCAAGTCTGCCTTCGCCCGGAATACCATCAACAAATTCGATTCATTGGATGAGCTGGAAGGCCTTGGGGACCTGGAGGCTCTGGCTCTGCCTGACCGGTACCTGCTCTCATACCTTGAAGAAGTCCTGAGGACCCTAGACCTTGCCTGCACCTTCCTTCACCAACCGTACCCTTTTGGGCACAGAAGTGTCCCTGAAGATCCAGGAGCAATGGAAGGCAACCAGAAACCACACCCTGGGCCAGAGCCATGCACGCATGATGTTGAACTGGACTCAGGCAGCTGGAGTCGGGGACTCAGGCCCCATTGTGGCAGGCATATTCTCCAGCCGTACAATGAAGACACTACTGGACAATGCCTCCATGAAGCTGGATACTGAGATGAAAAAGCAGCTGGAAGACAAATATGAAAGTTCTGTCAAAGTTGCTCATTCCAAGATCCTCTCCACCACTAACATGGTCTTTCTGAACAACAAGAACACGGAGAAACTAGACCCTCCTGTCACCTTCGCCTTCTCCCACTCTCCAGCGACGCCCGGGTCACGTGAGGAGCTAATCTGTGCCTTCTGGAAGGGTAACGACAGTGGTGGGAGCTGGTCCACCACAGGCTGCAAGAAGCTGGGCAGCAGTAATAACAGCATCACCTGCCAATGCAGCCACCTGAGCAGCTTTGCCATCCTCATGGCTCACTATGACGTGGAGGACCTGGCCCTTGCTCTGATCACCAAAGTGGGACTGGCACTGTCGCTAGTCTGCCTGCTGCTGTGCATCCTCACCTTCCTGTTAGTGCGGCCCATCCAGGGCTCACGCACCACTGTGCACCTGCACCTGTGCATATGCCTCTTCTTGGGCTCTGCCATATTTCTGGCGGGCATAGAGAATGATGGAGACCAGGTGGGGCTGCGCTGCCGCCTGGTGGCCGGCCTGCTGCACTACTACTTCCTGGCTGCCTTCTGCTGGATGAGCCTAGAGGGCCTGGAGCTCTACTTCCTCCTGGTGCATGTATTCCAGGGTCAGGGCCTGAGCAAGCCCTGGCTCTACCTGATCGGCTACGGCGTTCCATTCCTCATCGTGGCCATCTCTCTGCGGCCTCCAGGCCTGAGGGATACGGCCGCAAAATCTACTGCTGGCTGGACCCCGAGTACGGCTTCCTCTGGAGCTTCCTGGGATCTGTGACATTCATCATTTTGTGCAATGCTGTCATCTTCGTGATAACTGTCTGGAAGTGCACTCAGAAGTTCTCTGAGATCAACCCAGACATGAAGAAATTAAAGAAGGCCAGGGTGCTGACCATCACGGCCATTGCACAGCTCTTGGTGTTGGGCTGCACGTGGGTCTTCGGCCTGCTCCTCTTCAACGCAAGGAGCCAGGTGCTGACCTATACCTTCACCATCCTCAACTGCTTGCAGGGCTTCTTTCTCTTCCTGCTGCACTGCCTGCTCAACAAAAAGGTGAGGGAGGAGCACCTGAAGTGGGTCCGCATGGTCACTGGAAATAAGTACTCAGACTTTGCCACGTCGACATCCAGCTCCAACCACAGCCAGATTAGGGTCCTCAGGCCCTCAGAGTCTGGCATGTGACTATGAGGTTCTGGCCAGGCCAACAACTCCTATGGCCTCAGCAGCTTTTGCACATACTGAAGTCGTCCCCTCCTCTCCTACCACTCTGCTCTCTCCAGTCTCCTGCCCCAGAGAAGGGGCATAAACAGTTGTTCTCTGGCACCAAACCCAGGAACACAGGGTGGAGTTGGACCTGATGGACCTGCTTCTGGATGCCTCTGCTGCACCCCAGCTGGGACCCAGGTGGGCAGGAGCTGGACAGGGCTGCAGCCCCTGGCCCTGGTACCCAACACCTGGACAGACAAGGCTCCTGGCCCTCCACTCATTTGTCTTTGCTACAAAACAAAAGGCCAGGGTGCTGGGGTTCTACTTTCCTGTTAAGCTAAGACTGAGGTTAAGGATGGGAGAAGGGCAGGGCCCCTTCAGGCCCTGCAGCTCACGGTACAGAGGCCAGTCTGTCTCCCAGTCAGAGGGTTCTCACTGTTTTGAAGGTCGTAGATGTTGTGTAATGTCTGTTTTTAATCTGTATAAAGTTTTCAATAGTGACATTGAAGATACTAGTACAGGAGGTGGCTTTGCTGGCTGGGGGGCTCACTGACTAGGGCCACTATGTCTGTGAAATGTGAAGAGACCAGTAAGAAACAAATGGACGGGAGCCAGGCTTCCATAATAAAAATTTATTCTTACACACACACACACAAAAAAGAAAAAATAATAAAAAAAATAATTCTCTTTCATTGTCTTTATCTGGTTTTTGTATTAGGGTGATGCTGGCTTCATAGAAGGAGCTTGGAAGTGTTCCTTCCTTTTGAATTTCCTGGAATAGTTTGAGGAGGATAGGTTTTATTCCTTCCTTGAATGTTCGGTAAAATTCCCTGTGAAGCCTTTTGGCCCTGGTCTTTTGTTTGCTGGAAGCTTTTTGATGACTGCTTCAATTTCTTCCATAGTTATCAACCTATTGAGATTTTTAGAATGTTCCTGAGTAAGTTTTGGAAGGTTTTATTTTTCTAGGAATGTTTCCATTTCTTCCAGATTGTGTAGTTTGTTAGAATAGAGTTGTTCAAAGTATTTTTAACAATCCTTTGTATTTCGGCGGGGTCTATTTATTATTTCTCCTCTTTCATTTATGATTTTATTTTTTTGGGTCCTCTCTTTGCTTCTTGGTGAGCCTGACTAGAGGTTCATCAATTTTGTTTATCCTTTCAAAAGAACCAGCTCTTGATTTTGTTGATCTTTTGTATTGTTTTTTTGGTCTCAGTGTTATTTATCTCCACTTTGATTTTTATTATTTCCTTCCTTCTGCTCACTGTGGGCTTTTCTTGTCACTCTCTTTCTAATTCTTTGAGTTGTTGGGTTAGATAATTTATTATCCTTTTTTTCTTGGGTTTTGAGGTAGGCTTGTAGAGCTATGAACTTTCCTCTCAGGACTACTTTCATTGTGTCCCAAGAGATTTGCAATGTTGTGTTTTTATTGTCATTAGTCCCCAGGATGTTTTAAATTTCTTCTTTGATCTCATTGATAACTCAATCGTGTTTAGTAGTATGTTATTCAGCTTCCAAGTTTTTGAATTTTTTGGAGTATTTTTATTGTAGTTTAGTTCTACTATTATGCCATTGTGGTCTGAGAAAATGCTTGATATGATTTTAATCTTTTTGAATTTGGGGAGACTTTGCTTGTAACCCAATATGTTGTCTATTTTTGAAAATGTCCCATGTGCACTTAAGAAGAACATGTATTCAATGGATTTGGGGTAAAATGCTTTGAGGATGTCAATTAGGTCCATCTGATTTAGTGTGTCATTTAGAATTCCTCTTTCTTTGTTGATTTTTTGTCTAGAGGATTTATCCTGTCGTGTCAGTGGTGTATTAAAGTCCTCTACTATGATTGTATTGTTTTTGATCTCTCCCTTGATATCTTCCAGGAGATTTTTATGTATGGTGCTCCTGTTTTGGGTGCATATATGTTTACCAGGTTTATATCTTCTACTGCTGGGAGGGGAGGGGGAGTGTACCTCTGCTTGTTCAAGATAGCACCCAGGGTGATCTCTCAGTTGCTGCCATTAGTGCCCTGTGTGGAGATGGGCTCAGGTTGCCTGCCTGTTGGCACTTTGCATCTGTGGAAGAGCACTTGCTGAGCACAGAGTTCTGATGCACTCTGAGGTGTCCTGGCACAGTGGTTGAAGTGTTGCGGTGAATGTGGTCAGTTATCCAGGAAGAGGGAGTTCAGAATTTCTACTGCGGGGCCACATGCTCTTGTCTGTACAAAATCACACCGTTGGGGGCTCTCAGTGGCTCCCAAGAATTGCCTAAGGAATGGAGTACCCTGGCTATCTGTGGGGCTGATGGGGCTGATATGCGTGAATCCGGAGTTCTGCCTCTGGGGAGAGGGAGTTTGCACTTACTGCTACCAAGCAGTGCACCTTTGGAGGTGAAGATCCCAGGGTCCACAGGCCTGCAACTGGAGTAGCAAGGTTTTGGCTGGAGTGGCTGCTGGGTCGAGGGGCAGTTCCAGGGCCTGTCGGGTTGGTGGTGTTGATGAGTTCCTCTTATTTTTTTTTTAATAAAGTAAAAAGTTATAAATTAGGACTCCATTCTTCCAATATCCCATTAACTTTGAAGTTTATAGTAATTATATATTAACAGTATATATTTAGTATTTATGAGCACTAATTTACACAAAGCATTTATTAGGCACTTCTCATTGTTACCTCATTTCTGGCCTTTCAGGAGTGTGGTTTTTGGCTGTATCCAGCTGATTCTCATTCTTCTATCTTCAATTTTAATGTCTGAAACTGTTAGTAGAACACTGTCTGTGGCAGGTAGACTCTATGACTTAATTTTAAGCAACCACCACTTGTAGACTAGAGTACAGGTCAGAATAATATAAATGTTTAAAACTCTCAAGTAAATGAGAATTGTGGTTCATTCAGGCATGTGTCACCCTAATCCCTCTAAAACCTAATCTCTATGTACTCATAGTGAATGGCAATTTTATGCATTATCTCTTCTCCATTGACTTTCTTCATGCATTTCCTCCAAACTAAGGGTCCTTTTCATTGCCCTATACTTTTTTTCTCCCAGACATTGACTTATCAGAACTTACAAATCAAGACCCATCTCAAGGACTATTATCTCCATACAGCCATTGATCTCTCCCCCACCTCCAGCTAGGCAAAATGGCTACTCTTTATTTACTGTATTCTCAGATTGTTTATACTTCCCTTAAGGTAGTTATTCTCCTTTGTTACAATTATCTGTGAACTGTCTTATGGGTCTTACTAGGTCAGAAACCACCAGGTGTTCAGGGTTCAGTCTTCTTCATTCTGCACCAGACAGTGCCTGACAAATGAACATTTTCATTGACTGAATAAATAATGGAACAAGTATATAGTTGAATAAACATATGATCTTAAAGATATAAGTCCCAGAATATCTCTCTCTCATGTTTTTTTCATAAATAACTTTGCAGATGGGACTTGCCCTGTGCATGATATCCTGTAAGACTTTTATTCAAAAAAAAAATTGTAAACTTAGTCATTAGAACAGTGGTTTGTCCTTAAGCTTTCAATGGGAGGGATTATTATTTTGTTGTTGTTGTGATTTTTATTTATATCTTTATTGTTTAAAGTATTACATATGTCTCCTTTTTCTCCCATTGACCTCTCCCTGGCATTCCCACCCTCCACCACATACCCTCACCCCCTAACATCTGTTTCCATTGGAGGGCCCTGGAGACATATCTTATGCATACAAGTACTTTGGTTAATGTCTTATCACTCCCACCCCTCCTTTCCTTCTGAGGTTTGATGGTCTGTTTGGTGCTTCTTGGTCTCTGGATCTATTTTTGTTCATTTAGTTTATGTTGTTCATTATATTCTACAAATGAGTGAGATCATGTAGCATTTATCTTTCTCTGACTATCTTATTTTGCTTAGCATAATGTCCATCTATGCTTTTGCAAATGGTAGGAGGTTTATATTTTTTACAGCAGCATAGTATTCCATTATGTAGCCGTACTACAGTTTTTTAATTCAGTCATCTGTTGATGGGCACTTAGGCTGTTTCCAAATCTTAGCTATTGTAAATCGTACTGCTATGAATATAGGGGTGCATATATTTTTTTCTGATCAGTGTTTCTTGGGATATATTTCTAGAAGTAGGATTAGTGGTTCAAATGGGAGTTCCATTTTTAATTTTTTGAGGAAACTCCATACTGTTTTCTACAGTGGCTGCGCACCACTGTGCATTCCCACCAACAGTGCACAAAAGTTCCTTTTCTCCACATCCATATTTAATCATATAACAATGAACAAGATTCTTCATGGTCCTAAATTCATTAATAGTCGCTGACATGCATATTTCGTATGTCCATTGAGCTTTAGATGCTATAATTATAGACCTTCCATTGGGAAGATCTGCTCACTGAAGTCAGACTGTTTTATTCACCCCTCAGTCCTTGCTACTTGTTCCTGAAGCAGCCTAGTCTTCTGTACTGAGTGCAACAGTTCCAGAACCCACTCCAAATGCAAATGCACAAGGCCCATATGGGCCTCTCACACTGTTAAGTCCACTCTTTTATGTAACTCCTCATTGGAGATGCCTAGTTTAGTTGAGGAAGGCACAGAGGAAGGCCTTGTTGGGCTTACTTCCTCAGTGACTTCAAGGTGGCAAATTCTATTCCCTGGAGAGCCCTGGAGACACACCTTATATGGGGAAGAAGGGTTCTTAACTCATTTCTGGAAGACCTATCTAATCTGGCATCCATTAATTTTTCTCTATTCTTGGGAAAACAATTTAACTTGTTAGATCTGAGTGTCCACTTACGTCTCAGAATTATTTAAATAACTTAAACCTCCCAAAGCTTGGCTGGGCCTCTCATAAAACGTCTCTATGATGCAAACCTCCTGAATGACCACTTGGTACAACTTTTATTGAGGTGTGCTGTCATGGAGGATTTACACCTGAATAGAAGAACCATAAATGCCCTTAAAATATGTCCAGAAAAATATTAAACATGTGTTACCTTTGGTTTAGATTTGTGGTGCTAAGTAGAAGCAGGTAAATGCCTAGATCTCTGTGTAGCTTTGACCTCACTGAACTGAGAGGCTCTACAAGTACTCCACTTGTTAAAGATATGCAGGCTGACCTGCTAAGAGAAAACACCATCTGAAACAAATTTCAATTGGAAAACACCTCCTTGAGTCAGTATTACAGGTAGAAAGTAGAAACCCTGAGTGGAGGTTATTTATTACAAAATGTGAAGGCTAATGAAAATCTGTCTTGTAGGGGCATGAAAATAATTTCAAGCAAACATGCCTGCAAATAAAATGATTTTATAACATGAGTTGTCTTAGAATTTTACTCGGCCTAATAGTTAGCTACATTCAAAGGAAAAAATCATAGATTTAGTATGATTTCATGAGCTTTAACTGAAGAACATATTTCCTGTCAAGCTCATAGTAGGTTCTCAGTAGAAAATGGGAGTTGAAGTTTCAAGAGAAAAAAAAAGTCTAAATTGGCCAAAACACAAAACAGCATAGAAAAGTATCACTTATTTTTTTTTTATTTTTTTAATTATTATTTTTTTATTATTATTATTTTTATTTATTTTTTTCTTTATTGTTCAGTTTAATTACATTGTTTCCCCTTTTTTATCCCCTATATCTCCCCTCCACCCTGTACCTATCCCACCCTCCACCCTCACCTCCCCCTCCCCAATGTCCTCTCCCATTGTTGCAAGATTTTTGTCCAATCTCTTGCTGTACTTCCCACAACCCTTTTCTCCCCCAAAATTGTCAGTCCATTCCCTCTCTATGTCCATGTTTCTGTTATAGTCACCAGTTTATCTTGTTCATCAGCCTATCAATTCACTTGATTTTTATGTTCATTTGTTGATAGATGTGTATTTGTTGTTCATAATTTATATTTTTACCTTTTTCTTCTTCCTCTTCTTAAAGAATATCTTTCAGCATTTCATATAATACTGGTTTGGTGGTGATGAACTCCTTTAGCTTTTTCTTATCTGTGAAGCACTTTATCTGATACTCAATTCTGAATGATAGCTTTGCTGGATAGAGGAATCTTGGTTGTAGATTCTTGCTCTTCATTATTTTGAATATTTCTTGCCACTCGCATCTGGCCTGCATAGTTTCTGTTGAGAAATCCACTGACAATCGTATGGGTGCTCCCCTATAGGTAACCAACTGTTTTTCTCTTGCTGCTTTTAATATTCTCTCTTTATCTTTTGCTCTTGGCATTTTAATTATGATATGTCTTGGTGTGGTCCTCTTTAGATTTCTATATTTTGGGGTTCTGTGTACTTCTTGGGCTTTTAATTCAGTTTCTTTCACCAGGTGGGGGAAGTTTTCAGTCACTATTTCTTCAAGTAGGTTTTCATTAACTTGCTCTCTTTCTTTTTATGGGACCCCAATAATTCAGATGTTGGCATGCTTGAGGTTGTCCCAGAGGCCCCTTACACTATCTTCAATTATCTGAATTCTTTTTGTTTCTTGCTTTTCCAGCTGAGTGGATTTTGCTTCTTTGTATTTCAAATCTTTGTCTTGGTTCTTGTGGCCCTCTGGACTGCTTTTAGGACTTTGTGTAATATTTTTTATTTCAGTCTGTGTAAGCTTGATTTCTAGTTGGTCCTTTTTTTTATCTGTGAGGGTCTGGTTCATATCCTCAGAGGCCTTGTTCATTTCCTTGAGGGTCTCATTCATTTCCTTGTAATTCTCATTCATTTCCTGGTTGGTCTTGTTTATTTTCTGGTAATTCTCATTAAATTGATCGGCCTTTTGTAGGAGCCTCTTGAAAAGCCTTATAACCGTGGTTTTGAACTCTATGTCTTGTCGTCTTTTCTCCTCCATTTCTTTCACACTTGCTTTCTTTCCATGTCTCTGCATGGTGGCTGCTTTATGTGGTGGATATCCTCAAAGGGACAGTGGCTCAGCCTCCCCAGCTACCTGAGGTGGGTGCTCTTACTGCAATCTTTTATGGGTTGTATTCAGTATTTTTTGAATTTAAACCCAGCTTGTTGTTAGCCCAGGAGGGTTTGACCTCCAGGCCAATTGGCTGTGAAGGGAGACTGTGTTCAGGTTGGATGGGCGGAGTCTCTGAGCTGCGCAGGCAGCGTCAGCGTCAGCTGCGTCCTATGCGGTGCTCGCGTGCGCGGGTCTCTGTTGGATGGGGATGGCTGCAGACACCTCCAAGAGAAAGCCACTAGTCTCTTTCCCTTGCCAGACCACTCCGCCTTTCCCCAAATGTGCCTGCAGACCAAAAGTCTAGCCCAGGATTGTAAAATAAATGGTTTCTGGAACCAGGAGACAAGTTTCCAGGGGACAAGTCATGGGTTTGCGCGACTCTTTCACGGAAATTCGCAGTTCAGGAGCCTCTGCCATGCCCCGCTTCCATTGTGCATCCCCCGGACCTCAGCCGGACCTGGCCTGGCACTGGAGGATCCGGGCAGTGGATCGGACCTCGCCTGGAGCTGGGGAATCCGGGCAGTGGGACAGACCTTGCCTGGCGCTGGGGAATCCAGGCAGTGGGGTCGGGGTTGTTGCTCCAGCTCCAGCCCGTGCGCGCGCTACAAGGACGGCTCCTAACCTGTTTCCGTCGGAAAGGCTTCGCTCCCGCCGCTCCTGAGTCTCAGTGTCCCACCTCCACTCCAGTTAGTGGAGTTTTCATTCAGCCAGCTTTCTGGCGATTCTGGGTGCTGTCTGTTCTGCTGTTATGTTGTAGTTCCTAAATCGTTGCGCGGGGCAGAACAATAGGTGTTCACCTATGCCGCCATCTTGGTGTTCCCCCAACACTTATTTTTTAAAAAATATTTTTATTATTTAAAATATTACATATATTAGTACACTCCTAGGGCAATGGAAACTAAAGAGAAAATAAACAAATGGGACTTTCCCCTAGCCTTCCCTGCATACCCTCATACCACCCCCCAGTGTCTTGTGTCCATTGGTATGCTTACATGCATGCATACAAGTCCTTTGGTGGATCTATTTCCCTCCCTCCCCAAATACTCCTCAGCCTTCCCACTGTAATTTGACAGTCTGTTTGGTGTTTTACTGCCTCTGTTTCTATCTTTTTATTCATCAGGTTATAATGTTTTTTATTTTCCATAAATGAGTGAGATCATGTGGTATTTTTCTTTCACTGCCTGATTTATTTCATTTAACACAGTGGTTGGCAAATTCATTAGTCAACAGAGCCAAATATCAACAGTACAATGATTAAAATTTCTTTTGAGAGTCGAAAATCAACTTCTGTGCATGGTTCATGAAGTTTCAATAGTCCTGTACATGCGCACCCACACATAGTATTTTGTGGAAGAGCCACACTCAAGGGGCCAAAGAGCCACATGTGGCTCATGAGTGGCAGTTTGCCAACCACTGACTTAACATAATGTTCTCCAGGTCATCCATGCTGCTGCAAATGGTAAGAATTTCTTCTTTTTATAGCAGCCTTTTTTATAGCATTCCTCTGTGTAGATGTACCATAGTTTTCTCATTCACTCATCTGCTGATGGGCATTTAGGCTGTTTCCAAATCTTAGCTATGGTGAATTGTGCTGCTATGAACATAGGGATGCATTATCCTTTCTGATTGGTGTTTCTAATTTCTTTTTAGAAGTGGAATTACTGGGTCAAATGGGAGCTCCATTTTTCATTTTTTGAGGAAACTTCATACTGTTCTCCACAGTGGCTGTACCAGTCTGCATTCCCACCAGCAGTGAAGGAGGGTACCTATTTCTCCACATCTTCCCTAGCACTTGTTGTTTGTTGATTTGTTGATGATAGCCATTCTGACAGGTGTGAGGTGGTACCGCATTGTCATTTTGATTTGGCTCTCTCAGATTATTAGTGACCTTGAGCTTGTTTTCATATGTCTCTTGGCCTTCCTTCTGTCTTCTTTCCAAAAGATTATATTTAGGTCCCTTGCCCATTATTTATTGGACAATTTATATTCCCTTTATGAAGCTGTATAAGTTCCCTGTAGATGTTGGAGATTAGACCTTTATCAGTGATAACATTTGCAAATATGTTCTCCCATACAATGGGCTAACTTGCTGTTTTGTTGATGAGTTTCTTTCGCTGTGCAAAAGCTTTTTATTTTGATGTAGTCCCATTTGTTTATTTTCTCTTTAGTTTCCATTGCCCTAGGAGTGGTATCGGTGAAGAAATTGTTTCAGCATATGTCTGAGATTTCTCTGTCTGTGGATTCCTCTAGTATTTTTATGGTTTCCCATCTTATGTTTAAGTTCTTAATCCATTTTGAGTTAATTTTTGGGTATGATGTAAGTTGGTGGTCTAGTTTCTTTCTTTCTTTTTTTTTTGCATGTATCTGTCCAATTTTCCCAACACCATTTATTGACGAGACTACCTTGACTCCACTGTATGTTCATGCCTCCTTTGTCATATAGTAATTGAGCATAGTTATTTAGGTTAATATATGGATTCCCTATTCTATTCCATTGGTCTATATGTCTGTTCTTGTGCCAGTACCAGGCAGTTTTGAGAACAGTGGCTTTGTAGCACAGCTTGAAATCTGGTATTGAGATCCCACCTACTTTGTTATTCTTTCTCAGGATTGCTGTGGCTATTTGGAGTCTTTTTTTAAATTCCAGATGAATTTTTAGAGAGTTCTTTCTAGGTCTGTGAAATATGCCATTGGTATTTTAATGGAGAATGCATTGAATCTATAGATTGCTTTTGGTAGTATGCATATTTTAATGATGTTGATTCTACTAATGCATGAACGTGGTATGTTCTTGAATCTGTTTATGTCTTCTTCTATCTCTTTTTTCAGTGTCCTGTAGTTTTTCATGCATAGATCTTTTACCTCCTTAGTTAAGTTTATTCCTAGGTATCCTAGATTTTTTTTGGTGCAAATGGTAAATGGGATTGCTTTTTTTAGTCTCTCTTTCTGTATGTTCACTATTGGTGGTTAGAAATGCCATAAATTTCTTGGTGTTAATTTTATATTCTGCTACATTGCTGAATTCATTTATTAAGTCTATTAGTTTTTTGATGGTGTCTTGTGGGTTTTTTATGTACAATATCATGTCATCTGCAAATAAAAACAGCTTTACTTTTTCTTTTCCTATCTGAATGCCATTTATTTCTTCTTGTTGTCAAATTGCAATGGCTAATACTTCCAGTACTATATCAAATAGGAGTGGTGAGAGTGGGCATCCCTGTCTTGTTCCTGTTCTTAGGGGAAATGATTTTAGGAAAGTAACATTTCTTATAGGGTTCTTGAAAATAGCAGTTCACAAAAAGTGCTTTGAGCTGACAATTATACAAATGAAGGCAAAATTAAGAGTTAGACAAGATAAGTAGAACTTGGAAATTGCGACTGAAGGTCACAGTGGGATTGTGCAGGACAAGGGGTGCCTCCAAGAGGAACAAGACATTTTTAGATGTCAACTGTTTGATAGGGTGAGATTAGCTCCTTATGAAAGGCCAGGGGATATGCTCTTCTTGGGGATGCTGAATATATTGAAACTGCAGATGTGTTCCCATCCAATGATGCAGGCACTAAAGGAGGGGGCTGGCCTTCTCAGGGTGGACTATCTCATGCCACACCCTGTATGCCTAAGGGAACAAGTTACTCTGTCACATTGTTCCTATGGAGAGAGCTTGGAAAACTTTTCCTTGGAGAGTATAACTCAAATCCTGCAATATTTGAGTTATTTCATGAGGATCCCAGGGACACTGCCTGCCTCCATTTGGTAAAAGCTTGCCAATAAGGCCAGGACTCCTATTTGGTGCTCAAAATTCCATATGCACAACAAGCATAGACTAGGAATCAAGTAAGTAATATACATAAATCATATCTGTTCTGTATTTAAATTATGAGGATACCAAAATGATTCATAAAATGAAAATTCTTTTACAATCATTACTGAAGTCATAGTACTTTGTAGTTCATATTTAAATAATCACCACATCCTTAAAGTCACAAATAATCACATAAAGAGATATCCTTGAAATTTCTGAGTTTTAAAAAAATTTATTAAACTTTTAATGATTAGGAATATGTGCTCCAGAGCAAAAGATTACAGAGGTCATTTCTCTCCCCTCCTAACAATAAACATGCTTGGGAAACCCTGCTCAGCTCTCTCACGTAGCAACAACTGATGGATAAGAAGCCCTAGGGATTGCTAAGAGCTCTACTTTTAGGACTGCAGGTTTGCAAAGGACTGCAGGTCTGAAGCATCAAGTGGAGAGAAAAGCACAGCTGGAAGGCAGGAGAGTGAGGGTTTTTTTTTTGTTGTTTGTTTGTTTTGTATTATTTTATTTTACAGTATAGCAGAAAGAAACAAGTTTTGGGATAAAAGACAAATGTCGACCAGATCTAGATGAAAACAGAGAACATAGGAATCATGTTGAGAACCTCCAAAAGTAGAAGCAAGTAATAGGCTGGCCCTCCACCCTTGCTAGACAGAAGAATGTTCTCCAAAGATGTCTATATTCTAATTCTTGGCACCTATAAATTTTTTTAAACATGGAAAGAGGAACTGTGCAGAGAGGATTAAGGGGGATCTTGAGGAGATGTCCCCATGTGGACTACCTTGATTTTCCAGGTGAGCCCCATCTGGTCATATGGATCCTGAACAGTGGAGAATCATTGCTACGGTCAGAGAGAGAGATAAGGCAATGAAAAAAGAAGTCAGAGAGATTCAATGTTACTGACTTTAAAGCAAGGGACCACAAGCCAAGTAATGTAGATGGCCTAGAGGAGCTAGAAAAGACAAAGAAATGGGTTCTCCTCAAGAGATTCCAGAAGGGATTCAACCCTGCTGACATCTTAATTCCAGCCCATTAACCTACTGAACTGGAAGATAAAAATTTCTTTTAAGCCATTCAGGCTTTGGTAATTTGATATGTATTTTTTTGAAAATCATATTATTTGCCAAAAAATATATTACTCTAGAATAAACCTGGAAAATATGGTTTAATGTACAATTTTCAGGTTACTATAATTAATTGACTAAATATTTAATGTCACCCAATTCAATTCATTTAAAAGAAGAATCTTTTTATAATACCCATTTATATATTTTTAAAGATGGAACACTATCCTTGGTTTTCCCTAGGATGCACCTGTCCTTTTAGTCTGCATGTTTACTACATAACAAAGACACATATTGTAGCTCATGTGCTCTAATCACTAGAAACAAGGGTTATTCATTGAGCAGTGAACCACATAAAACATGCATTTGGATGTTGGACAGTGGTGCTGCAGTGAAAATTTTCAGAGTTGACATTACTATGTACTTTGCAGTCAGTGATCTAGGAGCACAGAAGCCAATACAACATAGGTCTATGAAGCTGATGCCACAATATCTATAATAACTAAAGCATAATATGCTAGTTAGACCAGACGTCCTTCCAGATGAAGCTGGCAACCAGAAGAAAACCCAGGTCCTGAATGCCACAGGGAAGCCGGTGCCAGCAGCCAGGGGAAGGAAGGCCTATTCTTGCACAAATTTGGTGCATTGGGCCTCTAGTATGAGATAAAGGATTATGGAAATCACAGCACGAAATGATGATAAAGATAATTTAGTAGTAGCTTCTTGAAAAACTGATGAGAAAAATAACCAAAACCACACAACTAATGAACGGCAGGGCTGCAGGTAGATGTCAAGGCTGTGCCCCAAGACAAGGGCCCTTTCTGCTTCTCACATCTCTGAATGAGTGGGACTTAGTATCACCTTAATGAGGGTTCAATCTAGTGCAGGAGTCACAGCAAAATGCAATAAAAAGTAAGAGCAATCCCTGACACATGTCCTGAGAGGCAAGGTCAATGAGATCTAAAGAATCTGGGAAAGCTGCTCTGAGAATTTCAATAGCCAGGAAAGTACCTGAAAGGAGGAAAGACATGTAGAACAATTAGGATTAGGCATCCTGAAAAGAAGGTGAGAGACATTTCAGTACTGGGAACAGGACACAAAAGGGAAAATAAATGACTTGTTCAGTGAACAGTGAAAAAAAAATAATCAGGAAGAAGAAAAGGAGAGAAGAAAGGAAGAATAGGCAGGAAGGGAAGGAGGGAGGAATAGAGGAAGGCAGAGTGGAGGGAAAGAGGAGAAGGTGGTTATAAGACAGGTACAAGAGAAAATAGAAGCCGAGACCGGTTTGGCTCAGTGGATAGAGCGTTGGACTGCGGACTGAAGGGTCCCGGGTTTTATTCCGGCTCGGGCATGTACCTTGGCTGCGGGCACATCCCCAGTAGGGGGCGTGCAAGAGGCAGCTGATCGATGTCTCTCTCTCATCGATGTTTCTGACTTTCTATCCCTCTCCCTTCCGCTCTGTAAAAAATCAATAAAATATTTTTTTTTAAAAAAAGAGAAAATTGAAAGAGGGGCTGTGTCTTTAAGGTTATTTTGCAGCTAAGAATGAATAAAAAAAAAATGGTGTTGGAGGGGGCCTAAGGCTGCTGGAAGCTAATTCCAGCATGTCATAAATGCAAAGTTTCATCGAAAGGTTGATGGAACCTTGAGGATTGCCTGCTGGAGATGGCTGAGGGCAGTCCCCAACACCTAAAGATTTGCATAGATGATTGCTTGCTGCTGGACAGCTGAGGGCATTTCAATCTACATGTTACTGCCTCCTACTGGCCAAACACCTGAACAGCTATGGGCAATTCCCCCAATCTGACGATGGATTCTGTATACTAAACCTTGGCCTTTGATATATCTACCTTGCTTTAGGACAATTTGTGTTAATAAAAAGAAAGGAGTCCAAAGAGACAGAAGAACTTGGATCCTTTAGCTAAGTCTTCTCTGGCTTCCCAAAATGCCTTCCAAAATTATGTTTCATCTCTGGGGTCTTTATTAATTTACACTCAGTGCCTTCTCCAGATTCTTGAACCCTTCTAGATGTTGGATTAAGACCCCCAGCATAAGACTAGTGTGTATCTTCTATTTCAGTGGTTTTCAACCTTTCTAATGCTGCGACCCTTTAATACAGTTTCGTTGCTACTTCATAACAAGTTGAGAACCGCTAGCAGGGTTGCCTAAGAACATTGGAAAATAGAGATATTTACATTACAATTCATTAACAGTAGTAAAATTACAGTTATGAAATAGCAACAAAAATAATTTTATGGTTGGGGGTCACCACAATATGTGGAACTGCATTAAAGGGTCACAGCATTAGAAAGGTTGAGAACCACTGTTCTATTTAATAACTCTTTGTACTTGACAAAACTGTTTTGCATAATTTTATTTGTAGGAAATTAGAACTGAACTGGCTGCAAGCATAGAAAAGAAGGGGCAGAG
This sequence comes from Antrozous pallidus, assembly GCA_027563665.1. Lineage (NCBI taxonomy): Eukaryota > Metazoa > Chordata > Mammalia > Chiroptera > Vespertilionidae > Antrozous > Antrozous pallidus. The sequence continues at coordinate 111,496,933 of CM050508.1, read as the reverse complement.
GCAGGAGAAACAATCCTCTTGTATGACCCAGCAGAACTCCAGAACCTGCCCCTGATGAGACATCAGCAGTGAGAGAAGAAGAATGGATTTAGCAATCTATCTCTATTCACAGACATCAGCTTTCCAGAAACCCTGTCCCCTAATTCCCTCCTCTATCTTCAACTTCAAAATGCCTCAGGCAGACAGATGCTCCAGAACTACAACTCTCATGTCCTGCTGCAGACAGGCAGTGCAGTGTGTAGAGGGAGCAGATGACTGCAGAAATAGAGATTATAAGAAAAGGCTCAGCATATGTAAAGATGATCGGCATTACTAACCATTAAGGTGGCTATTATCAAACATAAAATAAATGTTGGCCAGGATGTGAAGAAATTGGGACCCTTGTGCACTGCTGGGGAGGATGCAAAATGGTGCAGCCACTGTAGAAAGCAGAATGTGGCAGCTCCTCAAAAAGTTAAACATAGAATTACCGCATGATCCAGCAACTCCACTTCCGGATACATACTGAAAGGAGGTGAAAGCACAGACTCAAGCAGCTATTGGTACAATGGTTTTCACAATTACCAGGAGGTATAAATAACCCAAATGTCTATCAATGGATAAATTGACTAATAAAATGTAGTATATACATACAACATAATATTATTCAGCCATAAAAAGTAATCAACTTCTGACACATGTTATAACATAGATAAACCTCAAGGACATTATGGTCAGTGAAAGAAACTAGCCAAAATTAGTACAAATATTGTATGATTCCACTTATATGAGTTTCCTAGAGTAGTTAAGTACATAGGGACAGAAAATAGAATGGTGATTGTCAGGAGCTGGGGAGAGTATGCAGAGTTAGTTCAAGGGTAAAGACTTTAAGTTTTGAAAGATGAAAAGAGTTCTGTGGATGGTAGTGATGGTTGCACAATAATGTACTTAGGCCACTCAAATGTACACTTAAAATAGTTAACTTTATGTGTATTTTACCACAATTAAAATGAGACTAACATGTATGAATGTCACAAGCATTCACTAAGGATATATTCAGTTAACAACAAATATGATTATAATTACATGTTGCTGACAGATACGTCAGCTGAAAATCACATTTTGAAATCATTGTTGTTTCATCTTTAAGTTCATGTAGGAACAAATCTCCTTGCAGCTCTCAAAACCTCTGCCTTCTTATCTGAGAAAACACATATTTGGTCTAGATAATTCTTTAGGCTCTTTCTAATTCTGAAGCTCTGTGTGGCTGAGATGGCTTGTGGCCAGGCTGACAAATCTGGCATATTTCTAATTCAGACTGATGTGGTGCAAACATGAGCTTATTTCTGTGTTGTCCAAAAGTAGCAAATTACACCAGAATTTGTTTAAGATGGCTTACAAACTAGTATTTTTTAAAAAACATATGTGAATATGTTACCTGGAAACCCCCAATTGGGCTCGCTGCCTGTCACTATGTCCAATAACGAAGGTAAGGTTGAGTCATATAAGGTGTTTTTGAGAAGGCTAGCCAACCAAGAAGGATGTTTATAAGCATTCAAATCTTGTCTTCCAATAAGGTACAAGGGATAGGATAATAAAGGAGAAGGGAAATTCAGCTACCTGCAGATGTCAGCTATTGTAGTCATCAGGCGATGAGATGATGTTTTGACTCTTGGTGAGTCATTATGACCATTCTTACTGATTCTGCTTGCTGGATTCGCAGCTGAGTCACCTCCTCAATCACTCTGCACGGGCCTTGAAAAGGAAACTTAAGAAAAACATAACCCCTTATTCACATACATGAAATGTAACCCCCTATTACAAAGGTATAGGTGTTCTAAAATTTAAAATAACATGATTATTTTTAGATTAATTCAGGTGCCCCCTATAAAACAAGATACATCCAGGATGCCCCCTCTCAAATGCATACACACTTAAACAGCTGACATCTCAATTTTGCAAATGAAATTTATTATAATAAATACTACTTTTATAATTGTTCAAAATGTGTGTATACATTTTGGGGGGACACCCTATATATAATGTGGAGCAAAGTTGTGAGTATGTGAAACACAGAGTTTATTCTTACATTTTCAATTTATTAATTATTATATTATTTTTCATATGAACAACTGTAAACCTTCTTTTGCCACCCTATATTTAAAACTATATTTAATTTTCATTTTTTTATGAAAGAGGAAGAACACACCTGCATTTTAAAATATCTAAGAAAAATATATATGTAAATATATTCAAAAAATGAAATCTGGTTGCTTGTGTCCATCAAATGTGACTTCTAGTTATATTTACCTCCTGGGCTTAGTGAGGCAGAAATATGACCTTTCTGTCAAATACCATGATGCCTATCATATTTTAAACATAGCAAAAATATTAATTATAAGAAATGTATTTCATTTTTAACATTAAATTGGTGACTCTTATAACAAGAACATTTAAAGACAAAATTATGTCTAATTAGTAAAGTAATAATTTCAAATCATTAGGAAAAATTAAATCCTGAGAAACTGTGCTTATAAATGTTTGTGAAAAAAGCAAGACAAAGAAATACATTTAAAATATTCATTCTAAATGTTGGTCATATAAATCTGGTAAAAAGAACAGATAACGCTAATGTTCTGAATCATATTTTCAAATATGTTTATAAAAGACAGAAATTACTGTTATATAGTAATAATTTTAGAAATAAGTTATCCTCCCTTCAACTTTTCTGAGAAAGGTATATTTTGTTTGAACATTTTATTTAGAAAGAATTAAAAACAAAAATGTTGCACAAATATTACAAGTTAATGCCCATATGCCCTTCACTCAGTTCTTATACCATTAACAATTTGTTACAGTGGTTCTCTTTGTCTCTGTTTTTCTCTGTCTCTCTGTCCATTCCTCTACTTCATTCTTCTTTTTTAAGCAAAATTATTTGGTGTAAATTGCAAAAATTATGACCCTTCACTTATAAATATTTAGTGTGCCTCTCACAATAACTAGAATACTCTTTTAAACCATCACAGTGCAATCATCTAATTTAGAAAATTTAACATTCTAATATGCAGTGAATATTCAAAGTTTAATATTGTATATTGTCCCAAAAGTATCCTAATAAGCAACTTACTTTTCAATCCAAGATCTAGTATGGGATTGTGCAGTGCTAGGTGTCATGCCTACATAGATTCCTTCCATCTGGAGCTTCATCCTTAGCCTTTCATTATTCTTCATGGCATTGACATTTCTCAAGTATCTGGGTCCCTGATTTACAGTAGACTGTCTCCCAGTTTGCACACTTAACTATGGTGGTAGCATCTCATTGTCTCCTATGGAAAGATATCATCTATTTTTGGATTAGTAAGTAATCTGTGGGCAGATATGAGAAGACTGTAATTTCACCTCCATTTCACCTAGTGATTTTGGTATTTAGTGACTATTCTTGCCCTAATCAATGATTAATAATATAATGGCTGCAAATTAGTAATTGCATAATCCTGATACTTCTTCTTCATATATTAGTTAGCATCCTATCTAATAAAAGAGTAATATGCAAATTGACCAAACAGCAGAATGATGGTGGAATGAACAGTCGCTATGATACGCACTGATCACCAGGGTGTTAACTCCAGCTCACAGGCCCCAACCAGTGGCTTTGTTAGTGTCAGGACCAGTGACCAGGTGGTGTCAGGCCAGATAATGTGGGTGCCAGCGGGCTCCCCCCTCCCCATCACCCTGCCGTTTGCTCCACAGATTGGCTCTATTCATCAGCCAGGCCTAGGAACCCTTCCCATGCACCAATTTTATGCACCATGTGTCTAGTTCTTCTATAAGGAAGAGCTTTCTCTTCTATCCTACTCTTAGAGCTGTTTATTCTCTGCTCTCAGTATGAATTCGAAGGTTTCTGTTTTCTTTCTTTATTCAATGAATAATGAATGTCATTATTCATGTAAAGCTCAATTTAGTTAGGGATAGCCCCTTCAGATTAGTTTCTGTGACCTTTTGGTCAATCCCCATCATTTTTTGAACAATTCCTTACTTTGGGACTCATCTTACACTTTCTTTGCTTCAGCCCTGTAGTCCACCATTTTCCTAGAGAATTCTGGTTCTTTTAGTGGGTCGGGCACATTTTTAACACAGAAAGGAGGAAAGGCAGGGAGGAAGGGAGAGAGGAAGGAAAAAAGGAAGGAAGAGATGAAGGAGGAGAACATTAACACCCAAATTCTTTATTTAAGAGAGCCTCAAAGTTCCCTGAGGAGAGGCTAGGGCGGTTGTGAAAGTCAGTTTGCTCAGAGCAGGCAAAGCAGCACACTCTTTCTCCAGCACTAACTAAAAGACCACAACAAGTTCACTCTTTATGACTCACCTCAACATTAAGATTGTGAATATAGAACTTGATTTGCCTTCATGTAAAAGAAGAGCTTGCATGCCACATTTATGCTCTCCCAAATAAGAGAGAGTGGTCATTACTCTTCTGGTTCCTGGAAGGTAGAAGGACTGCATTTGTTAATAACTTCCTCAAAGAAGGGGAACTTGTTCACAGTGTAGCTTCCCCACCATGTCTCGCTCCTGAGACCCTGGCATTCCCTGGAAACACACATTTCTAAATAGTAATCATTGTATCCGTCTCAGTGCCTGGGGTGATGTGTGTGTGTGTGTGTGTGTGTGTGTGTGTGTGTGTGTGTGTGTGTGTAAGCAAAGGAAAATTAAATTTAAGGAGGTAAGGACTTTCTAATTGGTTAGATGTTAGATATCTTCGTAGAAGTTCATTGTCCAGGGTTGCTTGGTTGATGTGGATGTAGAGGGTGGGAATAGAAAGAAAAAAATGACGTGAGGGGCCCTGATTGAGCCTGGAAAGATGATAAAAGCTATTTGGAAATGATCTCTAATTTTAATGTTTTGCTGCAGTCCCAATAACTATAAAGAATTAAAAAATAAATTGTCCCTTTGGGAGATCTATAATTAATCCATAGCACACTTACTTCAATGCTATTTCCTTCTAGTCATTTCCTCATCCAGCACAGCTGCTTAGGCACCTCCATCTGTGTCTCCCATAAAGCCAATCACCCTGCTTTTACCAGCTGTTATCACATATCTCCCCTTAGTCTCTCTTCCAGCAAGAATTTCTTCTTTGAGATGATGGGGAAGAGGGAATGGGGCTGATAACTGAATTTGAGGATCTCTTATGTAAGATAGGTGAGCAGGAAGTCAATGAATCTGCTCATGTTAGTAAATTCACTCCATAAAATGAATTAAATATTTTCCCTTCTTCATGCATCTGTTTCTACAGCTTAGAAATTTGGATTTTATTGGAATAGAATGTTTTAAAGATTAAAATATGTATTCAAAACAGTTTATTAAAGTAGCTTTAAAAAGTCATGAGCCCTCTTAAATTGTCTAAAATTTGGGGGGTTCTTTTCTGGGTGAGGGTCAGGATGAATGGTTTGCATAGTTTTTCAAAGAAGGCCCCCCAATATTGAGGCCACTTCTTCCAGGGCCTATTTCCTCTCATCTGCCAAAGTGGCTGCCAGCATAGTGCATTTTACAAATGCTTCAATGATGTTTCCACAATCAAACTAAATATTATACTTACTTAATAACAAGTATGGCATGTGCAGGTTAACTGTGCCTTAGAATAATTACTCCCAACCTTTCCTTTAAAAAGCCAAGAAAGTTCATATGTGTCTTCTTAATGGGTAACTTTACCAAGTCCTTTAGCTTATAAATATGAAAAAAAACCTTTGTCTTCTGTTTCCTACATAGTGCACCTTGGTTAGATAACCATCTCAGAGTCATTATTTTATAAAATAAACAATGTAAAAACACTAAATGAAGTGAGATTAAAGAGAACGAATGAGCCTAGAAAAATGTGGCACTTCATCTGGAATCATCTCATTAAGGTCTAATTAAATAGTTATGAGTGTAACATATGTCCCAACAAAAAGATACACTGGTCTTCAGCAAGAATTCATTCCACTTGTCCATGGCTGGCAGATGGGGTGAGAATGTGATATGCAAACTTCTGATGAACAATTGCTAAAATTAGACTAGAATTGCTGTTCATTGCCAGGGGAATGGCCAAGAGGACAGCCTCTGTAGCAACAAAACCTCATTTTAATCCAGCTCCTCCCCTTCTTGGCATTTGACCTGGGCAAGGTACCAGACTTCTGAGCTGCACACTCCCTGCCCACACAAAGTAGGAACAGGGTTGCAGAGATGATTCATGCACTAATGCGTTCATGTCACTGAGGACAGTGCTTGGCTTGCATCAACACTGTACAGTGTTTGCTGTTTTGTATTAACATGGAATGTTGTTTGCTTTTCCAGGCATCAACTCTTTAAGGAAGGTTTCTTTGGCCGTTACGTCCTCCAGCTTTCTTTCTGCCTGTTATTAATGACATGGCTCTCTTGTATTTGCCCTATACAACAAGCTGAAGGCTAATCCAAAAGCAGGAGAACAATGAGTAAGCGTTCACCCATGCCATGATTTGCCTTATTCACTTCAAGGACAAAGCTGTGAGCTCATTAACTCAGTCTGTCTTCCCAAATTTGAAGATCAAATTATTTATTGTTATTTTTAATTGATTTTTCTCTCTTTTCTTTTTATTATTATTTTTTGAAAGAGATTTTCATCTCAAGGAGAGAGAAAGAGAGAGGGGGGAGAGAGAGAGAGAGAGAGAGAGAGAGAGAGAGAGAGAGAGAGAGAGAGAAATGTTTATGGATCCATTGCCTCCCATACTCACGTGGTCTGGGGATCAAACCCGCTACCCTTCGGCATACAGGTTGATGCTCCAACCAACTGAGCCACACCAGCTAGGGATGAATATCGAGTTTTAAAGCTCTATTATCAATGTATTTTTTCCTTTCTAAATAATTACTACTCAGTGTAAAGAAATTAACTGCTATTAAACACAAACAAAGATTGCCAAATATAGAGCTATTTCAAGTAGGAGTATTTCTCTAAGGAAACAATCTTTCTTCTGATTAATACATATCTAATTTGAGTACAGGAAAAAATTCAAATATTATTACACAAATCTTCTAAATTTTTTAATGAACTTCTAAAATCCCATTTGCTATGAATCTAAAACTCGTTTAAAAAATAAAGTAAATAAAAAAAATCCTTCACCGGGCCTTTTTCATTTGCTTTCTCTTTCTTAGCTGTTTTCTTCTCTTTCTTCTTTCTTCTATATTTTCTTTCAAATCTCAAAGTGATGGTGAGACATAAAACAAGTCAACAAATAGCTGGACAAAGTAATTCCCCTTAGAAATAACTGCTATAAATAAAGATGGAGGGTCATATAAATTTTAACTAATGTTGCATTATGGAGCATGTGAGGAGACCCAGGTAAAACATGGCAGAGGAAAGGGAAATGCAAAGATTGGAAACTAGTTTGGCAAAATCAGAATGAAGGTTAATGTACTAGAACATAGTTGGCTTGGTGGACAAAGGCATGTGGGGGTCTTACAGGGTACAGATAGGGATGGGAGCTATAGCCAAGAAACTGGCAGAATCCTCATCACCCTAGGGGTCTGTGGTCTTTAGGAAGGAGCTGGATTTTCCCTTAAGCACAATGGGAAGTCATTTGATTTATATATTTCAAAAGTAACATTGACACTTTAAGAGTGAACCCAGGAAGACAATGAAGAGGTCATTGGGTTAGTCCAGATGAGGGATGGTGATGACTTAAATTAGGTGATGTGCTAGGGTGGTCTTGGAGAGAAGGGAGTAGTGTCCGGAAGTACCTTGGAGTTATAAGTAGCAAATTGTGCTGATAATTAGATATGGAGATGGAAGGAATCAGTGGGTCAGTTCTGGGCCTGTGAGATCCAAATAGAGACCAAGCATGTCAGTGGCAAGAGTTTTTTTGTAGCACACCTTCAGCCTCCTTAACCCAGATATTCACAGACAGGGTCCCCATCTCCATCCCCATCCTGTGGCTGGGACAAGGAGGAGGCACACAAGTGGGTCCAGTAGAGCTGTGTCACACTGAACCATTTTAAAAAAATATGATGTGTTAATATATGGGAAAGCTGGATATATTCTTCATCCTGCTTCCCCATATATTAACACTTTACATAACTATAGTACAATTATCAAATTCACCCAATTGACAATGATGCAGCACTGTCATTGCATCTATAGACTTTATTCACAGTTCGCCCTTGTTTAGTCCTGGAGCCAGCCCATTAGTATGAGCCATGGTGATACAGAGGCATCCCTTCATTAAACAGGGAGCTCCTCCAGGTTATCCAGTTTGTTGGAATAGAGTTGTTCATAGTATTTTTTAACAATCGTTTGTATTTCAATGGGGTCTGTTGTTATTTCACCTCTTTCATTTCTGATTTTATTTATTAGGGTCCTCTCTCTTTGCTTCTTGGTGAGTCTGGCTACAGGTTCATCAATCTTGTTTATCCTTTCAAAGAACCAGCTCTTGGTTTTGTTGATCTTCTGTATTGTTTCTTTGGTCTCTATGTCATTTATTTCTGCTCTGATCTTTACTATTTCCTTCCTTCTGCTTACACTGGGCTTTTCTTGTTGCTTTCTTTCTAACTCTTTGAGTTGTTGGGTTAGATAATTTTTTGCCACTGTTCCTAGTTTTTTGCAGTAGGATTGTAGAGCTATGAACTTCCCTCTCAGAAGTGCTTTCACTGTGTCCCATAGATTTTGGATTGTTGTGCTATCATTGTCATTTTTTTCCATGATGTTTTCTATCTCTTCCTTAATCTCTCTAGTAACCCAGTCATAGTTTAATAGCATGCTGTTTAGTCTCCATGTGTTTGATTTCTATGGATTGTTTCTATTGTAGTTGATTTCCAGCTTTATTCCACTGTGATCTGAGAATATACTTGATATGATTTTTATCTTTTTGAATTTGGAGAGACTTTGCCTATGACCCAACGCATGTTCTATCTTTGAGAATGACCCATGGGCACTTGAAAAGAATGTATATTCTGTGGCTTTGGGGTGAAATGATCTGAAGATGTCAATTAATTCCATCTGGTCCACTGAGTCATTGAGGATTGATGTTTCTTTACTGATTTTTTGTTTAGAGGATCTGTCCAATGGTGATAGTGGGGTATTAAAGTCTCCTACTATGATTGTATTGCTGTCTATCTCTCCCTTGATGTCCTCTAGGAGTTTTTGTATATATTTGGGTGCTCCTATATTGGGTGCGTATATGTTTACCAGAGTTATTTCTTCTTGTTGGATTGCTCCCTTTAGTATTATGAAGTGGCCTTATTTATCTCTTGTTATGTCCTTCACTTTGAGATCTAATTTGTCAGATATAAGTATGGCTACCCCAGCTTTTTTTTCATTTCCATTCGCCTGAATAACTTTTTTCCAACCTTTCATCCTCAGTCTGTGTGCGTCTTTTTCTCTGAGGTGGGTTTCTTGTAGACAGCAGATACATGGGTTGTGTTTTCTTATCCAGTCTATTACCCTATGTCTTTTGATTGGAGCATTTAAACCATTTACATTTAAAGTTATTATTGATAGGTGCTTATATGTTGCCATTTTTGTTATTTACCCCTGTGTTCCTTCTTCGCTTCCTATTTCTTTTTACAGCAGATCCTTTAGCATTTCTTGCATTGCTGGTTTGGTGGTGACGAATTCCCTTAGTCCTTTTTTATCTGTGAAGCTCCTGATTTGACCTTCAATTTTGATTGAGAGCCTTGCTGGGTATAGTATTCTAGGATTCAGACCCTTCCTTTGCATGACTTTGTAAATTTCATTCCACTGCCTTCTGGCCTGATAGGTTTCTGTTGAGAGATCACTTGTTAGTCTGATGGGGGTTCCTTTGTAGGTGACTTTCTGTCTCTCTCTGGCAGCTTTTAAGATTCTTACTTTGTCATTGGTGTTTGCCAATGTAATTACAATGTGTCTTGGCGTAGGTCTTTTGGGGTTTATTTTGCTTGGGAATCTGTGAGCTTCTTGGATTTGTGTGGGTGTTTCCTTTCCTATATCAGGAAAGTTTTCTGTCATTATTTCTTCCAACAGGTTTTCTATTCCTTGCTCAGTTTCCTGTCCTTCTGGAAGCCCAATTATACGGATGTTGTTTTGTTTCATGTTGTCCCAAAGTTCCCTTAGGCTCTCCTCCGGCTTTTTAATTTTTTTTTCTAGAAGCTGCTCTACTTGGTTATTTTTCCCTACCTGGTCTTCTAGCTCACTGATGCGATCCTCTGCTTCTTCTAGTCTACTTTTAATACTTTCTATTGAGTTTTTTACTTCAGCAATGTCACTTCTCATTTCTTCTTGGCTCCTCTTCATTTCTTCATGGCACTTCATCATTTCTTCCTGGGTCTTCCTCATTTCCTCTTGCTTCTTACTCATATTATCAAATTTGTCTTCTATTCTTTTCAGCCACCTTATGACCATTTCTCTGAATTCTTTCTCTGACAGGTTGTTAACTTCCATTTCGTTTACCTCCTTTTCTGGTGAGCCTTGCTTTTCTTTCATATGTGGGCTGTTTCTTTGTCTTCCCATGGTCTCTCTTCTCTGTGTATATGGTTATGTAGTTCTCACTCTCCTGCGTTGATTTAAAGGCACAAAATACAACACAACCAGGTGCAACACACCAGGCACTGAATCAGAATGTAGTCAAAGTAATTGTAATTCCAAATAAAGGTGACCGCCAGAGAAAGGCAAATTCGGTGATAGGTGGGAAAAAAGAAAGAGAACCTCCCCCAGACACACACAAACACTCACACACCCACCCTCACACAGCAAGAAAGACAGGAATGCCAAAATGATAATGGGAAAAGGGGGAGAAGAAAAAAAATGAGTAAATTATAAATATGGGGTGAAAACTCCTATAGGACAGCCCCTAATCCAAACCAAAACCTGCAACAAGTACTTGGAGATTGATACAAATTACGTACAACTACTAATATCAATAGCGGTGAGGGAACACAGAAGCAAAAATCTATCTCAAAAACAATGCAGACGAGGACAACAAAACAAGAAACAACACCAAAAATAAAAATAACCCCCCCTACAAGACAAACCAAAATAACAGGATACGCAAATCAATCTCATAAACCTGCTTAAAAAATCAATATAATCAACAGTCAAGTAAACAACAACAACAGGACACGGATAAAAACACTTTAAGATAGTGAAGTCAGAGAAGCTAGAGGTATATATGCACTTGGAGTAGGTGGTTGGAGATTAGATATATCAGTGGGGTGAAATTTTAACAGGGGGTAAGGGGAAAGAATTAGGTAAATCTAAAGCGGGAAAAGTGTAAGGGAAACAAGGCACTAAATAGGGAAAGGTTAGCAAGAGAGTGGTGGTATAAAGGTGAAGTTGAGGTAGAGTAAAAGATACTAAAGTGTAGATGAAAATAGACTGTATTCCCAAGGTCGAAGAGAAAATATAATCAATTCCCTGTCACACAGAGTCAATTTGCGATTTGGCCCCTGGGTGGCAGTGTTTCTAGATTGACTTCTGGGTCTATTGGTCCTCTCTATCCTGAACTAAACAATACTGCCTCTCTAATGGTGACTGCTGTTTTAGCAGCCAGACCCTCCCAAAATCTTCCGGGTTTCCCTCCTCTGTCAGTTCCAAATTGATTGCGCTCCAGGGATTAACTCTGCCACCAGCTCCAAGGGCCCTTTCCCTCGTTTACCAGCTCCAACAGCCACAGATTTTATTTCAGGTGCAGATCTCCAGGTTTTGAGTTCCAAGGTGCAGATCTCCCAGACTGGCAGCCCCCTCAGTTTCGCGCCCAAAGTACCCCCAGGGAAATCTGACCTTTCCGAGCTGGAGTTTAGCGCTCCCTGGGCTCTGCACGCCTCCGCGCCAACTGGGCACTGGTGCTCCGGGAGTCTCAGCGGTCCAGCCGGTACCGGTACCGTAGCTGTATATTTTCAGGTCCTTCCCCTTCAAGGTGTCGTGGTCTGCCTCCGAGCGCCTCTGAGCGCAGTTGGCTCAGGGAGAGAACCCAGCAGTACTGGGGCCGCTCAGGCTGTGGAGGCCAGCCCAGCAGTCCTCTATCTTCTCTTGGAGCACAGCTGTCCCCCTAGTCGCAGACAAACGCTCCCTGCGTGACTTTCAGCTGCTCCCTCCCTCTGCCCTGTGAGCAGATTCAGATCGAATCCCTCAGTTCCGCCGCCATTTTCTGCTCCTCCTACCTTTGACTGTTAATAATATTGCCATGAACATGAGTGTGCATAATTCTGTTCAAGACTTTGCCTTCAATTCTTTGGACTATCTGCCCAGAAGTAAAAGTGTTGGGTGACAAGATAATTCTATTTTTAATATTTTGAGGAATTGACATACTATTTTTCACAGTGGCTGAACTCTGCATAACAGTACATAAGGATTGCAATTTCTTTGTATCCTTGCCAACTCTTCTTGTTTTCTGATATTTTGGTAGTAGCCATTCTAATTTATTTTTTAAAAATTTATATGTTTTATTGATTTCAGAGAGGGAGAGAGAGATAGAATCATCAAAGATGAGAGAGATTTATTGACTGGCTGCCTCCTGCACACCCCCTATTGGAAATCGAGCCCACAACCTAGGCATGTACCCCTGACTGGAATAGAAGAAGGGACTCTTCAGTCCACAGGCCAAAACCCTATTCACTGAGCAAAATTGGCTAGGGCCATTATAGTTTCTTAATGGTCAAGCTACCTTTTTTTATTTGGCAGCTTCTTCTTTTTTCAATGTAAGCATTTACAGTTCTAAATTCTCCCCTCATCTCCATTAGAACTGCTTTCACTGCATCCATAAGTTTTGATATGTTGTTTTCATTTTCATTCATCTTTAAGTATTCTGTCATTTCCCTTGTTATTTCTTTTTGATCCATTGATTAAGAGGGTATTCCTTAATTTCCACATCTGTGATATTTTTTGGGTTTTGTCCTATTATTAATTTCTAACTTTATCCCATTGTTCCAAAGAAAATTTCTTTGTATTATATTTATCTTTTTAAATCTATTGATACTTAATTTGTGGCCTAAATTATGGTCTTCCCTGAAGTATGTACTGTATGCATTTGAGGAAAATGTGTATTCTGCTGCTGTTGGTAGAGTGTTCTGTGTCTGTGTGGTTTGTTTATTGTGTTGTTCAAATCCTCTCTTTCCTTACTCATCTTCTATCTGGTGGTTTTGTCAATTATTGAGAGCAGGATACTGAAGAAATATAATTTTTTCTTGCTTTCCACAAAAGGCAACTTAAACATGTCATACCCACAGGGAGAGAGGAAGAGACATGTTTTGGGGAAACAGCTTGTTAAAGAATCTTAGATGATCTACTCAAATGCCTTCAGTTTTGAGACAATGAAAAAGAGGACTTAGCAAGCTTCAGTCACATAGGTCTTTCAGTTGCTTGAGTTATTTTAATTTTTCAGGTCATTGTAGCCATTGTATAACTACCAGTCATCATTGTCCATCCTTCTCCCATTGCTTTGATGGCTTACCAGAACCTGCGGCCCTGTTTTTACAAGCTCCATTTCTCTTTGTGTATTCATCACATTACACTTAGTGTGAGTGTTAGAGCACTTTAATGTTTTTCCAGTGTTTTATACCATTTCTTAAATGTTTTCAGGTTAGCCAACCCCCAAATGTATTTTGCCAAACTTCCTCCTCTTCAATCTGTCTACATTTCAAAGAAAACTTCAGCCATCTGTTTCCATTTCAATGGCTAAACCATTCAGAAACTTCTTTGATAGACAGAAACTAAGTGTGAGGAGTCTTTTAGTTCTCTGATTAGGCCTTACACACCATTCTCTGTAGCACTTCATAATAAAAGGGTCAGCAGAACCAAGATTGTTTTATCACTTCACTTTGACTAAATGTATTCCTTATTTCTACTCCCATTGCACATTTACCAGTGAAATGTTAATTGGTAGATGAGTCCAGAAGGGCTTGGGGCCCTTTTAGAATGAAGGGGTCACTTACTCAGATTACCCACTTCGCATTCTATGCTTAACCCACTCTCTGTTAGTATAGAAATTTTATTTCAGGATAGTACAGACAACATATCTCTTTTGTATACTTTTCTGTTTGAATAAATGCTATAAAAACAATGCCATTTATCTTATATAATAAAGAGGTAATATGCAAATTGACTGTCACTCCAACAAAGAAGATGGCTGCCCCCATGTGGTCAAAGATGACTGCCTTCATGTGGACACAAGATGGCCTGCAAGAGAGGGCAGTTATGGGTGATCAGGCTAGCAAGATAGGACAATTGGGGAGGGACCAGGCCTGCAGGGGAGGGCAGTTGGGGGAGCAGGCATGCAGGGGAAGGCAGTTAGGGGTAATCAGGCCATCAGGGGAGCAGTTAGGCATTGATCAGGGTGGCAGGGAGTGGCTAGGGGGTAATCAGGCTGGCAGACAGAAGTGGTTGGGGCAATTAGGCAGGCAGGCAGGCAGGCAGGCAAGAAGTTGGGAGCCAGCAGTCCTGGATTGTGAGAGGGATGTCTGACTGCCCATTTAGGCCCACTGGGATTGGGCATAAATGGGCAGTTGGACATCCCTCGAAGGGTCCCAGATTGTAGAGGGTGCAGGCTGGGCTGAGGAACACACCCCCTCATGCATGAATTTTGTGCACCAGGCCTCTAGCATTATTATATTAAAAATCAAAAAAATATAGTAAGATATAAATATAAAATGCAATTATCTTTTTAATCAAATAAGCAGACATATATAATAAGACATACTTTGTTTTATACTAAGTTAATAGCAGTTAACCTACCTAATAAAAGAGCTTTATGCAAATTAATCATCAATCCACTACACCCATAAGCCATGTCTGCAAGCCAATTAGGAATGAGTATGCAAATTAACCCCAACCAAGAGGGCTGTGGCCACAGAGTGAGCAGGAGGGAGGCTTGGGTTTCTCGGTGATGGAGGAAGCCAAGCTTTCCATACATCCTGGTCGACCTAGGCCTCCACTCAAGGCTACAAAGTTTCAATTATAGAAGATAAATAAATTCCAACAGAAATGGTTGTCACCATGGAGCGAGCAGGAGGCTTGGCTCCACTCAAGGCTACAAAGTTTCAATTGTAGAAGATAAATAAATTCTAGATACCAGGGACTCCTCTTGGGTCACCAGGGTGTGGGGCATGGCTAGTCTGCAAACCACCACAGGACCCTTGCCCAGGCCTCACCACACCCCAAGGAAACCCCCACCCTGATCTGGGACATTCTTCAGGGCAAACCAGCTGGCTCCCACCCATGCACCAGGCCTCTATCCTATCTAATAAAAGAGTAATATGTAGATTGACCATCCCTCCCACACACAAGATGGCAACCACCATGTGGTCAAAGATTCCAACTCCATGTGGACACAAGATGGCCACCTCAAGATGGTCAGCAGGGTAGGGCAGTTGTAAGGGACCAGGTCTGCAAGGGAGGGCAGTTGGGGGTGATCAAGCCTGCAGGGGAGGGTAGTTAAGGGTGACCAGGCCAGCAGAGAAGGGAAATTGGATGTGAATGGGCCTGCAGGGAAAGGCAGTTGTGGGGGACCCAGGCCTTCAGTGGAGAGCAGTTCGGGACTCGGCCTGCAGAGGAGGGCAGTTAAGGGTGACCAGGCCTGCAGGGGAGGGCAGTTAAGGGTGACCAGGCCTGCAGGGGAGGGCAGTTAGAAGTAAACAGGCTGGCAGAGGAGCAGTTAGGCATCAATCAGGCTGGCAGGGGAGTGATTAGGGGGTAATCAGGCTGGGAGGCAGAAGCAGTTAGGGGCAATCAGGAAGGCAGGAAGGTGAGCAATTGGGAGATAACAGTCCTGGATTGTGAGAGGGATGTCAAACTGCCTATTTAGGCCAGATCTAAATGGGCAGTCAGACATCTCTCAAGGGATACCAGATTGGAGAGGGTGCAGGCTGGGGTGAGGGACACCCCCCACCCCAGTGCACAAATTTTGTGCACTGGGCCTCTAGTTAAATATAAATGGAAATTGGGATCAAACTTATATACATATTTTTATATCCTTATTTTTTCATAACCTTATTTTTTCATTTAATATTGTGTCATAAAGACATTTATTAAACCTAGTTCTAAAAACCTGATTTTATGTCTCTAAAGAATTGGAGCTGAAAATAAGACATTTTGGGGACTAGCTATGTGAATCTGTACCAGTAACCTGTCTTGTGATGTACACCCCTTGCTTGCTGATAAACTCCATTCTTATCAAACTCCATTCTTATCTGTGAAGCCTGTCTTGCCTTGCAGAACCTGTTTCCTGGAATACTCCAATTTACATAGACCATAAATCATGAACCATATACAATTCCCAGAGAAGTTGGTACCAGTGTTGGAAAGCCTCTGGATGTAATCTCACTTCTGCCATCCCAATTCAAGGGAATAATCTAATCTATATTTGGGGGACAAAAGAACTAAAGGTTATAAAAGGAAGGCTTCATTCATTTTCATCACTCAGGATTTGGAGACTGATTCCCCTGAGTCATGGCACTAATGCAATCTGCAATAAAGGCAACTTTTCTGAATAGTCTTTGAGTGCCCAGCTGATTAATTACCGCCCCCCTTCCCCACCTGGCAGCTTATCTGCAACAGTATTTAACTTTACAATTACACTTAAAATTGTTTCCAGTTTTTCTCTTTATAAATCTCATTCAGGAGACATCCTTGTATATACGTCCTTACCATATTTCCGATAATTCCCACAGAATATACTCCTAGAACTGTGATTGCTATAATAAAGACTACAAACATTGCCAAACTGCTCTTCATAGCCTTATTTTCTATGTTAAACGTTTTACAATATGAACCATAGTAATTTATTTAACAATTTCTCTAGAAGTTCTTTTAAAATTTTCCACTACAAACAAGTATTAATTTAAAATCACAAAGTGATAAGAGACCATATAAAAGGCCTTAAGAAAAAGCAGAACACAAACTACCATGTGTGGATAATTTTGGTGTGTGTAGGAGCAGAAGTAGAATATGGGGTTCAGCTATAATTAATTGTAAGAAATATTAATCATGATCCCTTAACTGCGATTGTTTTATTCTGATTAAAGAAGGCACATTCTAACAAGGCTGGAAGGTGCACCTGGCACCTTGGAGGTCACTTGGAAATGCCCCCCATCCTCCCCATCAGGGAGCTGTCTATTATCATGGAAAGATTAACAATCTTGTTGCAGAAACCAGAATAGCCAGTCCTTTGAAGACCCACCCCCAGCCTTTTGCATATCATTAAACATTTGAAGACCCCCCAGCCTTTGCATACCCACAGGTCTCTGCAAATCTCCAGACCCCTGAACTGCCCATTTGGCATACTTTTGCCTACTTCCTATGTAATCTTTGCTTTCTATTCAATATAAGAAACTGTTTTATGGAGGGAGGAGAGCAGATTTTTGTGGATGACCTGCTGTTCTGGAATAAATGCTCATATATGATTTAACTCTGTCTCTACTTAATTGGCTCACGTAGTGACAGGCAGCATGGACCTACTGATTGTCCAGTAAAATATAGATTCAGATTTTATGAAATTTATTATGAAAATTAGAGGGTAACCAGAGACCCAAGTCATTTAGTGACTGAAGTATCAGGACAAAGGCTCATATACTAAAGAGAAGCAGGGACACTATTTTGCTGTAAGAAAAGTGACAAATACAAAAAGTAATATTGTGAACTATGGAAGAATGAGTCTGCCTGCACACTCCAGCTCAGAAATAACAAAGACAGAAAAGGGGGCAGAATAGCCACTATTGAGATAGTGCTAGATTTTAAATAAAAAGAGCAAGATCATGGCCTTGAATCCTTTGTTTTTTAGCATATCACTTAACATTTCTGAATCTCCATTTTTAAATTTGTAATGTGGAATTAATAAAGTCTGCCCAACAGCCACATGATGTTTCTGCTAGGATGAAAGGGTTTAGCTAGCTGTGAAGTACCAAAGCTATGTAAGTTGTTTTTATGTTTTCATCTGAAGACCAGGGAGATTTTTGAGAAGTTATCAACTCTGGGAAATGTTAGGTGAGACCCTAAGGGCATTATTGGCCTTCAATTTGTTGACCCAGATATGAAACTCAATATCCCTTTGAATTCTTGCAAATAATCCATTTTCACAAAAATGCCAGTAAGCCATGTAGGCTTAGATGAAGATTCTTGATTTGAAAATGAAGTGAATCATCCAGCTCACATCAGTCTAACAAACACCCATGCAGCATTTCTGCCTCCAAGTTCTGTCTCTTCACTAACAGCTGGTCCTTCCTTTATTTCCCTTATTGCCCATCCTCCTGAGTTTTCCTCTGGCTTTATTTCTTTCCTCCCCTCCCTCTATCATGTAGAACAATTCAGCTTTCTCAGCAACAGCCCCCAGGATTATAAATTGAATCTCTCCAAGATGCTCAGAGCAATACATTTTTCCTGTCAATGCAATGTACTCTCTTGAGAAAGGGATTGGAACAAAAACTAATAGCTAACAAAAAATTTTAAACAACCTTTTACATAGAAAACAAGGCACCAGAAGAAATTTTACTGAAATGGTACTCAGTTTCTTTATTAAACAAGCCATTCTTGGTGTCCAAAGGATGAATAAAATGAGTCAAGTAACACAAAGGCATTGGAAGGAAGACCCTTACAAGGTGAGATTTGACTATTTGAAACAAAAATTTATTAATCTAATGATTTCAATTTTTTTCTATAATTGCATATTCTGTGGGGAAGAAGGATGTACATCCATGAAAAACTAAATGAGCAATACATCTTTGAAATAATGGGATTTTTCAAGATAAATATAAGAGGTATCAAAAAGCAGTACCCAATTATTTGCCAAAAAAATGGTTTAATGGTTTAATCAATAACAACCACAGTTAGAAGTAAGAAGAGGTCACTATGGTTGGTATCATTTGGGAGGTCCATGGAAGAGTTAGGCCTAAACAGTACATGAGTTAGCAGTGGGTGAAAATCAGGGAGAAGATGTTTCTGTTAGGAAGCCTGATGTGTATGAGAGAAATCACAGACACAGAGAAAGTCTGGGGCCAGGAAAATGTGAGGAGAGCATTTTACCTGGAGGATTCACTTGAGCAGATGTGAGAGCTAGGGCAAAGTCCTGTCCTGGAGAATCATAAATGTCAGGCTAAAGCTTCTCCTGTAGGGAACTCAGTCCTCACACAGTGGAGTGACAGAATGACAGACTGACAGAATGACTGATGGCATATGAGGTAGAAAAAAATAAAAGAAAAATCGGTAAGATTTGGCAATTCATTAGATATGAAGTTAGGGAAATAAAGTAATGAAGGTGTCAAAATTAAAAGTAATAGTATCATGCTCAGAAACGGAGGTGTAGAAAAGGGATCAAATTGGTAAAAAAAAGAAAAGTTAATTAATGGGGTGCTGGCTTGTATACAGGAAAAAATATTAAAATGTGAGAAAGAAAAGTCAGGAAAAAATTATAAAATATGTGAAGGCCTAAGGATATATAACATACCTTCCCAGCCTCTCCCTTTCCAAATGAACCATCCAGAGATTTTCTTCCAGAAAGCCCCTAGTGTCTGAAGAACCCACGCCAGCCTGAGAAAGAGACTCCTTGGAGAGTCCAGTTCAGTCTTGGCAAAGCCCAGGTGGTACATGACTCAGGGCTTTGATTCCAGATGAGGAGTTGTAGAAGCTGGGCTGTGATCCCTGCCATCATGCATCCTGTGGGATAGGGTGAAGTCCAGGTGATAGTACTTCCCAGTCCAGCTCCTTGGGATGCTTCTTCCTGTGAATGTGCCAAGAGTTCTGCAAACAGAGCAAGTCACAAAGGGCCATGAGAGAAAGAGGAGATCACCTGGCAGATCGAAGTGCTTAAACCCACACCTTCAAGCCTTTCGCCTCAAACCTGATGTTGGGAAGAAAGGAACAAGACCCTTCCAGAGTCACTCATCCTCAGAGTTTCGTGTTTTCTCACTGAAGTGAGTCCAGATGTTCTGCTTGGACTGCAGCATTTTGGTGAAGCTTCTGGGCTGCAGTCCCATAAAATGGTTGAAATATGAACACAGCCAATGGTCATCTTAGCTTCTAAGAATACTCTCATTTTGATTCATGTGTGGGAGAGCCACTTGACTATTGCTATCTCTTTCCAATGGAAATGGAGGGACATACCACTTGGTTGCCTAAATTGTGCTGCCCGAAATCACCATGTCCTCACATGCAACCCCTCTGGCAAGCAAACCACAAGGCCAGTATTCCAGCTACCTCAAATATTAATATTTTAATGAGCAAAACTAACCTAAGTGTAAATAAACCTAATCTTTTTCATAACATATCTATTCTACGAGGAGAATAGCCTGCTTAATGGAGCAATTGTGGTTGTTTCAATGATTAAAGTGAGCCATTTAATGAGACTGCTTTATAACAAACCACACTGGATATTTTACACTTGATATTCACTTTAAAAACTAATTATGTTCTCTAAACTGATCTCACATTTTCCTCTTCCTGTTTCAAGGTAATGTTGTCTAGGAGGATACAGATTTCCCTTGGAATTTTGTCTTTAATGTATGAAAGGCAAGTGACAACAAATATTATCTTTAATGAGTTTTTTCTATTGTTAGAATTTTAATACTATGTTTCCTTCCAAATGTTCTATGTTCTAAAGTCATAATTAAGTAAAAGAGTTTAGCTATGTTTAATCATATCAGTTTCCTTTAATCTACTCTTTATTTTTCTACAATAAGTTTTTTCAAGATGAATCCACTTGAATAAGTTGAGAAGCATTTTATAGAGAGCAAAGATGAAAGGTGATGATAAAGTTCACAAAGAATGTAAAGAAACTCACTGACAAGATTATTTGTTAGTCTGTACAGCATACAAACAAACCACTGCTGTTGCAGCACAAATAGCACCATAGGTAAATAATAAGGTCACAAACTTGGCCTGCAGGCATGATGGTGAGCATAGGAAAGGGCTCTTTAAGTCTTTTTATTGCTCTATTACTAGCACTTGTTGGAATGAAAGACCAGCCTCACTCAATTCAAAGAACACTTACTATCCTTGGCTAACCTGAGAGACTGATGGAAAAAAGAGAGCTACCAGCATGCAAACAAAAGTGAAATAACTTTACAAATCATTTTGTGTGATGTGATTTGATTTGATAGAAGATTTTATACCTAATTATGGCCTCGCTGTTAAGAATATAATTTCACATTTTAAGACTCTGCTAATTTACCAGTAGCTAAGAAGGCAAGCATGAAGACAGGCATGATTATTTACTTTTATATTATAGTAGTGCAGTATATTGTATGCAGTATATAATATAATGACTTCTCAGAGTTTTGTACTTATTCCTTATAAACCATAATTACAAATTAATTCTCTTAGTTTATTAGTATTATTATCAATTAAAATTTATGAAGCCAAACTTTTCCAAAGGAAGTCACTCCCTGGTTATAAAAAATCCATTTAAAAGGTGAATTAAATGCTTATTTCCACTAAGGTACAATTCAAAGTAAGTGATACAGTTTATTTAGTGATGGTTACACTAATTTTTAAGAGGCAAACTGGAGTAAAAGAATCACCCAGATATTTTCAAATGTCTGAAAAACCAAAAAGGGGTTTCTATTCACTAGAAGACTAGATCAGCATATTATTGATTTAATAATGTTTTATTTAACTCATTATACCCAAATTATTATCATTTCAGCATACCATCAATTTTAAATTACTGATATGTTTTATATTCAAAATCTGGTACGTATTTTGTACATCTCAATTTGGATCGGCCACATTTAAGGTGCCCATTAGCCACATGATGGCTACCATATTCAACAAATTAACTGCAGATTAACCAATTTTCTCTCAAAAATAGATATAAACACATCTATTTGCTACAACTATTGATTAATCTTTAAAAAATTATTATAGAGAAAGAGTAGATTGAAGGAGATAATATGATTAAATATTGTTGAAATCTTTTATTTAATTGCTATTTTAGAATATAGCAACATTTGGAAAGAAAATACAGTACTAAAATTATAATAATAGAAATAATTCATTGAGGCTTTAGCTGGTTTGGCTCAGTAGATAGAGTGTCAGCCTCCAGACTGAATGGTCCTGGGTATGATTCCGGTCAAGGGCACATGCTTTGGTTGCGAGCTTGATCCCCAGTGTGGAGCATGGAGGAGGCAGCTGATCAATAATTCTCTCTCATCATTGATGTTTCTATCTCTCTCTCCGTCTTCCTTCCTCTCTGAAATCAATAAAAATATTTTCTTTTAAAAAAGAAATAATTCATTGAAGATAATGTTTATTTTCACTTGGCTTTCATACAAAGATAGATAGAACTAAGGGAAGCATCTTATAAGAATAATTTTATAGAATATTTTTTTTAAGTTTCAATATAATTATTTTTAAAGATAACTACAACTTAGTAGGAAATAATTTCCCAAACTGTAAATCTCAGCAGATCCTTCTGATGTATCTCTTAAGACATATTCTTGAGAAGAGCTAGATACCATTGTATCTACATGGAAAGAATTAAAAACCACGATAAAAATGAAGTAATCTATAATAATAAAAGCATAATATGCTAATTAGACCAGTTGACCTTCCAGACACCCACAAAGGTGGGGGCCAAGGCAGAGAGAGCTAGCTGCTGCAGTGGTGGGGGCTGAACCCCTTGCATGAATTTCATGCATCAGGCCTCTACTAAGTGAATAAAATTTAATCTTAAGAATAATATCTGTGTAAAATGGCCTCTCATTTGTATGTTAGCATGTTAATGACTTAGAAGGATTCATTTCCCAGCCTCCACCAAGTAGAGCAGCTGTCTAATGGACAACTACTCAGTCACTGGAGCAGAGAAGGGGCATTTTTACTCCATCTGGTTTATCATGTCTTTTCTTGGGGGCATAGTTTAGTGGGTGATATAGATTTTGGAACCAAAGATGCAGCCCCTGTCAGATTGACTTGGCTCTCACTCACCCTCCCATCTGTTTTCTATAGAAAGCCTTTCAGAATCTGAGAGCTTGTTCTGAATCCACTACTTGTGTTATTAAAGGTCTTACATTGCTTGTAGTATGAGCAAAGAGTGCTTGGGTTTCTTTGGATACTTGAATATATTTCAAGTTCTTGTGTTTCTGGAGATCACTGGATCTAAAAGAAAAATCCAATCATGTGACCACATTAATACTCCAGAGAACAAGTGAACAAAGGAAATAATTGCTTTGGAGTCCACAAAGAAACAAATCCTCTTCTTAAACATAATTAACTATCTGCTTTGTACTTGCACCATCCTCTCCCTTCTTTTCATTAAAAAAAAAAAGAAAAGAAAAGCTGAGAAGTTTGACAAGCACCCAGCACCTCATCTGCACACCCATATGTATCTGCCTGCAGTGCACCCTGCCTTCCCTCACAAGGCAGCTGCTCCACTGGTGCCCATCCAGCCTTTCTCAGCTGCTCAAGGACAACATTTGAGGGAACCTCTCCTTCTCTCCCTGTATCAATATTTTCCCTGGCTCTCTTACATCATTCCCTTCAATATATAATTATGCAAATATTTTTCCCATTAATTTTGTTTTGACCTCAATTCCCTTGCTACCAACTCTTTATCCTTCCCTTTTAGAGCAAAACTTCTCCACACTTTTCTATATTCAATGTCAAATTCCTCTCCTCCCATATCCGTTAACTCACACCCATCAATCTTTTGCCTTCACTAAAACTAACTTTGTCAAGGTCCTCATCATGCCAGTCTGATGATAAATTCACTTCTTCACCCTACTTGCCTAATTAGCAGTATTAATCCACAGTTGAACTTCCCCTTCTTTCTAACATATTTTCTTTCTGTGATGTTTCAGACACCACACTCCCCTGGGATCTTCCAATGCCTGGCCATTCTTTCCCAGTCTATTT
Organism: Antrozous pallidus; assembly: GCA_027563665.1. Classification (NCBI taxonomy): domain Eukaryota; kingdom Metazoa; phylum Chordata; class Mammalia; order Chiroptera; family Vespertilionidae; genus Antrozous; species Antrozous pallidus. Next base: position 111,473,145 of record CM050508.1, on the reverse strand, counting down.
TAACTGGGTCTTTATCTTCCCATTACCCCAATATTGGAGATCCCAGGGGCTCAGTGTTTGAAAATCTTCACTTCTCAATCTACACTCATTCACCGGGTACTCTCATCTAATCCCACAGCTTTAAGAACAAGTTGTATGCTTTTGTCTTCCAAATGTCTATCTGATTCTCTGTCTCTGAAAGCCAATACTCACTATCTATACACCAACTTTCTTTCTGCTCCTCCCTCACACCAGGCATGTTTTTAGGATAGGGCCTTTGCAGACACTGGCCCCACTGCTCAGGACACACTTCCCCATATGGTCCTTTGTTCCCTTTTGCTGAAATGTCACGTCTCAATGAGTTCTTCGTTAATGCTCCACTTAGAATTATAACTTCATCCAATCCCACATTTTGGCATTGCTACCTTCATTTTCCATATCCCTTATAGCACAGATTCATAATATATAGTTTGTTTACATTCTATTCCTTATCTGACTTCACTGTAATGTAAACTAAATGAGAACAGAGATTTTTGTGTGCTTACTGATTTATCTCTAGCACTTTAAATAGCTTCTTATTTACAGTATATTATATTGGAATGAATAATTATATGAATGAACACTAAAAGCAATGTATAAATGTACCAATTTTGCTATAACATTAGCAGGTCAGAGTGCGGGTTTGATCCAGAGTTGAGGTGCATCTCTGATTGATGTTTCTCTCTCACATGGATGTTTCTCTCTCTTCCTTCCTCTCACTCTAAAATAAACATATCTTCAGGTGAGGAGAAAGAAAGAAAGAAAGAAAGAAAGAAAGAAAGAAAGAAAGAAAGAAAGAAAGAAAGAAAGAAAGAAAGAAAGAAAGGAAGGAAGGAAGGAAGGAAGGGAGGAAGGGAGGGAGGAAGAAAGAAAAGAAAAGAAAGAAAGAAAGAAAGAAAGAAAGAAAGAAAGAAAGAAAGAAAGAAAGAAAGAAAGAAAGAAAGAAATTGACATATGTCCCTTGAAAAGAAGATGGGTAAGTTTTTAATTTGTGGATGGTAATCCTTATCCATGCCTTAGGCATCATATACCCATCTTTTGAACCACATCCATAGGCCCTACTCCTAGTAATCTTTCTCAGCTTGATTGACAGATTCAATTTTCACACTCACATCTACTTCCAGAAAGCTTAATTGATGAGCTAATCTTAAATGCCCTGAGGGATTCTTTAGGAAGATTATTAGGATGACATGCAAAATAAGATTTACAGAGGTGGAGAGGACTACTGACATTCTGTTTGACAGAATCAAGGATTGAGTAACATTAGTTATGAAATATAAATCATTTTTTGTTTACATATTTATTTGGAAGCAAAGGTATTATGGCATTACCACATTACTTTGGTCAGAGAAAGATTCCCAACATGATTGCAAAACATAAAATGACAAAAGAGAAAATATGACTTTTTTTCAAGACATTTGCTTAAATTTCTTCAAGTGCAAGTAGGTATTTATTATTCTTTTTTAAAAAAAATTAGTTTAGGGAGAGGATGGGAGAGAGGAAAAGATAACATCCATGTGAGAGAGAAACATCCACCAGTTACCTCCTGAACACACCCCAACTAGAAATTGAACTCACAGCCTGAGTATGTGCCCTGACTGGGAATTAAACCTACCACCTTCTAGTGCCAAGTAAGCCAAATCAGATGGGCTATTTTTTTTATTGTTCTATAAGAATATTTTGTAACAAAAAGAATATGTCTTTGTGCCTAGCTGATGTGGCTAAGTGGTTGAGTGCTGACTATGAACCAGGAGGTCACGGTTTTATTCTTTCCTGGTCAGGGCACATGCCAGGGTTGCAGGCTGGATCCTCAGTAGGGTGTGTGCAAGAGGCAGCTGATTAATGATTTTCTCTCATCATTGATATGTCTATCACTTTCTCCCTCTACCTTCCACTCTGAAAACAATATTAAAAAAAGAATATTGCTTTGTGATGTCATGGCCATTAATTTAATTCCCAGATAGTTTGAGCTCTTTATCTCCCATAAGATCACACTGGATGTAAATTCAAGGGAATGGCATAAGATCTGGTGTTCTAAAGAAAGTTCAAATGTAACTAGATTGTTTGGAGAATAGTAAATATCGATGAGAAAGAAGCATCAATCAGCTGCCTCTTGCACACTCCCTACTGGGGATGTGCCTGCAACCGGTACATACCCTTGACTGGAATCGAACCTGGGACCTTTCAGTCTGCAGGCTGATGCTCTAGCCACTGAGCAAAACTGGTTTTGGCAAGGGTCATATCTTCTTGTTGGATTGAGCTTATTGGTATTATGTAGTGACCTTTGTTGTCTCTTGTGATGGCCCTCATTTTAAAGTCTATTTTGTTGGTAAATGCGAAAGATTTAGATGAGAGATTGGAAACCATCAGCCTACTTATACGTTTCTTGTTTCATGCAAATTATAATAAAAGGTTGAAGAATATTAAAAGAGTTATATAGAGGAACTAGAAAAATATTGGAGTTTTTCCTATGAGACTTGAACCAGAAATGGGTTATGTGTAGGGTGCAAAAGGTGAAATGATAATGTTAAAACTTGTACATACCCAAGTGTACAAGAAAACCACTACTGTTCCTGGAATCTATACAGGTTATCTTAACTCTTGATTTAAGGAAGTGTTTCTGTTAAATAAAGTTGGTCCCAGAAGCTGGACCAGGATAATGTTTGGGTTTGTGATTATGTATTAGGTAGATCTTCTATACCTCTCAAACTCTAGTGCAGTACAGTGTTAAAGGATTTTTCTCTATTAAGAAAGGACCATAGGGGGTAGTAAGGACCATACGGGGTAGTAAGTTACTCAAACAGCCACAGTAATAATTCTTACTTACTATCAATAGCCATAACAGATGCCAAGGAAGCCCATGTTTGGCTTTTGTGAAAGGCTGTTTTTCTACCATAATGATCTTAATAAGACAATTAGCAGGTGGGTAATTTTCATAACTAAGATCATTAGCAGGTGGGTAAGTTCTATAATTTAAAAGTAGAGTTCATTAAGTTTAAAATCAATTTAGTGGTCTTGACCAATATTTATAAGAAATTAAACAGTGTACGTTAGAAAATATCCTTGCTTTGCTGCTGATTTCAGTCATAGAAAGGTTGAGAGTCACTTCCTCCAAGTATTTGTTGAGTACCTATGATGGGCCAGGTTCTGTGGCAAGAACTAGTGCTTTAAAAGCACAGCTCCACCCTGTGGCAAGCTTCTTACACAGAAGGACTGGTGCATGTCCATTGTTCTTTGGGGGAGAAAGGAGAAGCATCCCAGAGGCCTGAGGTGTGTAAAGATGTGCATTTCCAGAGAGAGAGAGATGCTGAGGTAGCCCAGACTTTCTATTCCTCTCCTTCCTCTCTGTAAAAAATCAATAAAATATTTCTTTAAAGAAGATATATCCTTGGTAAACATTTATGCACCCAATATAGGTGTGTGTGTGTGTATATATATATATATATATATATATATATATATATATATATATCTTAGCTAATAAAAGAGTAATATGAAAATTGACAATACCACTACATCCACAAGCCACACCCACCAGCCAATCAGGAACGAGTATGCAAATTAATCAAGATGGCTGCGGCCACAGAGAGAGTAGGAGGCTTGCATTTCCCCAGAAATTAAGGAAGCCAAGCTTTCCGCACACCCTGGCCAGCCCAGGCCTCCACTCAAGGCTACAAAGTTTCAATGATAGAAGATAAATAAATCACAACAAAAATGGCTGCAGCCACGAAGCGATCAGGAGGCTTGGCTCTGCTCAAGGCTACAAAGTTTCAATTATAGAAGATAAATAAATTCCAGATAGTAGGATCTTGTGTTGTTGGGGGGCATGGCTGGCCTGAAAACCAGCACAGATTCCTTTAACAGGCCTCCCCATGCCCCAAGGGAACCCCCACCCACCCTGATCCAGGACACCCTTCAGGGCAAACCAGCTGGCCCCACTCATCCACCGGGCCTCTAGTATCCTATCTAATAAAAGAGTAATACGCAGATTGAGCATCACTTCAACCCACAGGATGGCTGCCTCCATGTGGTCAAAGATGGATACCCTCATGTGGACACAAGATGGTCACCACAAGATGGCCAGCAGGGGAGGGAAGTTGGGAGGGACAAGGCCTGCAAGGGAGGGCAGTTGTGAGCTACTGGGCCTACAGGGAAGGGCAGTTAGTGGGGACCCAGTCCTGCAGAGGAGGGCAGTTAGGGGCAATCAGGCTGGCAGGGGGGCAATTAGGCATCAATCAGGCTGGCAGAGGAGTGGTTAGGGGGTGATCAGCTGACAGGCAGAAGTGGTTAGGGGCAATCAGAAAGACAGGAAGGCAGGCAAGCAGTTGGGAGCCAGCAGTCCTGGATTGTGAGAGGGATGTCCGACTGCCCATTTAGTCCCCATCCTACTGGACATATCCCTCAAGGGGCCCCAGATTGGGGAGGGTGCAGGCTGGCCTGAGGGACACATACCTCCCATACACTAATTTTATGCATTGGGCCTCTAGTGTGTGTGTGTGTGTGTGTGTGTGTGTGTGTGTGTTTTTCTAGAGGATGTTAACAGAAAGATTGACAACAATACACTCATAGTAGAGACTTTAACATCCCTATGACTTCCCTGGACGGATCTCCCAACAAAAAACATAACAAGGAAACTGAGACTCTAAAGGACACACTGCATCAGGTGGATTTATAGAACATTTCACCCAAACGCAGCAGAATATACATTCTTCTCAAGTACACATGGATCGTTCTCAAAGAGAGACCACATGTTAGGACAAAACAAATCTATACAAGTTCAAGAAGATTGAAATCATATCAAGTATCTTCTCAGATCACGGTGGAAAAAAAATAGAAATCAACTACAGAAAAATGCCCCCAAACATTCAAATACATGGAGGCTAAGTAGCATGCTATTAAACAATGAATGGGTTACCAATTAAATCTAGAAAGAAATAAACAACTTCCTGGAAACAACTGAAAATGGCCATACAACAACCCCAAATCTGTGAGACACAGCAAAAGCAGTCCTGAGAGGGAAGTTCACAGCACTACAGGCATACCTCAAAACACATACACACACACACACACACACACACACACACACACACACACACACACCAGCAATAAACTATTGAACCCTACAACTTAAAAACTAGAAAGAGAACAACAAGAAAAGCACAGAGTAAGTAGAAGGAAGGAAATAGTAAATATTAGAGCAGAAATAAATAACACAGAGACTAAAAAAATACACACAAAACAACAATGAAACCAAGAGCTAATTCTTTGAAAGGATAAACAAAATTGATATACCATTAGCAAGACTCATCAAGAAACAAGGAGAAAAGACTCAAATAAATTAAATCAGAAATGAAAGTGGAGAAGTAACCATGGACAATACAAAGGATTGTAAGAAAATACTATGAACAACTTCATGTCAACAAGCTGAATACTGTGGATGAAATAGACAAATTCTTAGAAAAGTAAAATATCCCAAAACTGAATCAGGAAGAATCAGAAAACTTGAATAGGCCAAAAACAATCAATGAAATAGAAGGAGTTTTCTAAAAACTTCTACCAAACAAAAGCCCAGGTCCAGAAGGCTTCACAGGGGATTTTCTCCAAATATTCAAAGAACTTAGACCTATACTCCTCAAACTAATTCAGAAAATTCAAGAGAAAGGAACACTTCCAAACTCTTTTTTTGAGGCCAGCATTATCCTAATTCCAAAACCAGATAAAGACACTACAAAGAAAGAAATTACAGGCCAATATCCCTGATGAATATAGATCCTAAAATCCTCAACAAAATATTAGCAAATTGCATCCAGCAATATATTAAAAAGATCATACACTGTGATCAAGTGGGATTTATTCCAAAGATGCAAGGCTGGTACAACATTTATAAATCGATAAACATGATACATCACATAAACAAATTGTAAGACAAAAATCACATGATCATAGCAATAGACACAGAAAAACCATTTGACAAAATCCAACACCCATTTTTAATAAAAAAAACTCTCAGCAATGTTGGAAAAGAGGGAGCATATCTCAACATGATAAAGGCCATATATGACAAATCTACAGCCAATATCATACTCAATGGGCAAAAATAAAACCACTTCCCCTAAATATAGGAACAAAACAGGGATACCTGATTTCACCACTCCTGGGTGACATAGTACTGGAAGTGCTAGCCATAATGATTAGACAAGAAGAATAAATGAAAGGCATCCAAATTGGAAAAGAAGAAATAAAGTTGTCAATATTTGCAGATGATGTGATATTTTATATACAAAGACAGAAAGACTCCATAAAAAAACTACTAGACTTAAATGAATTCAGCAATGTAGCAAGATACAAACTTAACATACAGAAATCCATGGCATTTTTATACACCAATAATGAACTCACAGAAAGAGAAACTAAAAAACAATCCCATTTACCATGTACTAAAAAAATTAAGATACCTAGGAATAAACTTAACTAAGGAGGTAAAAGACCTATACTCAGAAAACTATAGGATGTTGAAAGAAGAGATAGTGGAAGATGTAAGCAAATGGAAAAATATACTTTATTTATGGATTGGTTGAATACTCCCCAAAGCTATCTATAAATTTAATGCAATCCCCATTAACATATCAACAGAAAAATTTTACAGATATTGAACAAACTCTCCAAAAATTCATCTGGAATAAAAAAATATCCTGAATAGGAGCAGCAATCCTGAAAAAGAAGGACAAAGTTGGAGGGATCACAATACCAGATATCAAGCTATATTACAAAGCCACTCTTCTCAAAACTACCTGATAGTGGCACAAAAACAGACATATAGACCAACGGAATAAAACAGAGAACCCAGAAATCAACTCAAGCCATTATGCTCAATTAATATTTGACAAAGGAAACAAGAGAATACAATGGAGTCAAGACAGTATTTTTTAGTAAATTTTGTTGGAAAAATTGGACAGATACATGCCAAAAAAAAATGAAACTAGACCACCAACTTGTATCATACACAAGATCTAAAATCTGAAATCAGATGGTGCATAAATTTGTCTTAAGCTGCTTTCTCTCTTTATGAGCAAAGAAACCCCTGATGTATTCCTAAATTTTTCAAAAAATTTAAATAATAGACCAAGAAAAAACATGGCAAAAATGAGATTTTTAAAAATAGCACTCTTGGGAATGGGTATCCTTTTTATAGGATCACTATATGTTTCCCTTCCCCCAAATCCTGTTTCCTCTGGGAAATTCAGTAAGTGATTTGGCTGTGTTTCTTTTCTTATTAAGTTAAAGACATGCTTAATAGAAAATGACAGATCAAAAAGACTAAATACATCAAAGCTGTTTTTTCTGAATCTTTTCCTATTCTGCTCTCCATGGCATTGACTTGCTTTTAAAGTTACTTTTGCTAAAATCTTCCTGTCCCAACATGTACTATGGTAATTTTTAACAAAGCATTAGAGAATTTCTCTGCTAGAGGATTAACAGCTCCACCTTCTCTAGCTGCTCTCAACATCAGATGCAGAGGATCCACCAGAGCCATAGGTATTAGAGATTTTTGATCCCTAATATGAATTAGTTATTTTGTAATTTGAACAAGAACCCACATATTTAAAGATGACAATGGCACTCTTTTTTCTTGAGCCTGATTTAAAAGAGTACCAATTGACATTATATTTCTTTATCCTTTAACATAGAAGCTAAAAATTACAATATTTTTGCCTTTAAACCTAATTCTTTCCTATAATAGTCTGACTTAAAAAAAAAAAAAAGAATTCTCCACCCACTCTGGTTTGTGAAATCCAAAGCTTAGTCTGAGCTTTACTCTGAGTGAATCTCTTCATCTTTACCAGTGATTAACTTCTTTTCTTTGCTCAGGTGAAATCTTCTTAACCAGATGTCCCTTCTTGGGTGTCATTAATGCCAGGGCCTTTCTCAGCATCTGCAAGGGTTCAAGGAATCAAGATAAGGGGCAGTGAGTAAATTAATAAAGAGACTAGACATGAAATATAAATTTGGAACATATTTTTCAGGGGAGCCAGGGAAGGCTTAGTTTTAGTAGCTAAGTTCTCTGAATATCTAGATGCCAAAAAACAGAGCATAACTCAGGTAGTGTGTCACTTCAAGGAAAAAAAAAACCATAATTTCGTGATATTATGCTATCTAATAAAAGAGTAATATGCAAATTGACCATACCTCCTATCAAGCTACACCCATCAGCCAATCAGGAGCAAATTATGCAAAAAAATCCCAAAGAAGATGGCTGTGGCCACTGAGAGCAGGAGGGAGGCTTGGGTTTCCCTGGCAATGTAGGAAGCCAAGCTTTCCACCTGCCATTGCAGGCCTAGGCTTCCATTTAATGCCACAAAGTTTCAATTATAGACATTATATATGTCCCAACAGAAATGGTGGCAGCCACAGAGCTATAGAAAGCAGAGGCTAGGGTTGCCCTAGCGATGGAGGAAGCCAACTTCTGCAGCCCTAGCACCTAGGCCTCCACTCTAGGCTACAAAGTTTAAAACAGAAATGGCTGTTGCCAAGTAGAGAGCAGAAGGCTTGGCACCACTCTAGGCTACAAAGTTTCAATTGTAGAAAATAAATTAATCCCAGATCCCAGAACCTCTGCATGGGTCGCTGGGAGGGAGTGACCGGCCTGCAAACCACCACAGGTTCCTCGCCCAACCCACTCCACATCCCAAGGTAACCCCAACCCTAATCCAACACAGTTCAGGGCAAACCAACTGGTCCCCACACATGCACCAGGCCTCTATCCTATCTAATAAAAGAGTAATATGCAGATGGAAAATCACTCTAACACACAAGAGGGGTGTCCCCATGTGGACACAAGATGGCCACCACAAGATGGCCAGCAAGGGAGGATAGTGGAAGGATCCAAACCTGCAAGGGAGGACAGTTGTGGGCAATCAGGCCAGGAGGGGAGGCCAGTTGGGAGGGACCAGGCCTACAAGGGAGGGCAGATGGGGGCAATCAGGCCCGCAGGGGAGGGCAGTTAGGGGTGACCAAGCCGGCAGAGGAAGGAAGTTGGGCACAAACAGGATGGTAGGGGAGCAGTTTGACATCAATTAGGCTAGCAGCGTAGTGGTTAGGGGGTGATCAGGTGGCAGGCAAAAGCATTTAGGGGCAATTAGGGAGGCAGGCAGGTGAGCAGTTTGGAGCCAGCAGTCCTGGATTGTGAGAAGGATGTTCGACTGCCTGTTTAGGCCCGATCCCCGTAGGGCAGTCAGACATCCCTCGAGGAGTCCCAGATTGGAGAGGGTGCAGGCTGGACTGAGGGACACCTCCAGGCCCTTATGCACGAATTTAATGCACCAGGCCACTAGTAGTTTAAATAACAAAAATGTATAATTGTAATATATAAGAGTATGTAATAAACCAAAAATTAATCATTTAACTTATCTGCTTATTGACTTCTTTGTTTATCTGTCAGTTGGTCTCTTTTGTTGGTCTTCATATTATTTAACTTGTGTGGGGTACCATGAATTAACATAAGTGAGGGGGAGGAGGAATTCTTTAACTAATCTGCCTATTAGTGACTTTTTTGTTGCTGAATTTCATTGGCTAAATCTTCAATTGAAGATTGGTATTTTGGAACATTCAAGCCCAAGTAAGCACTAATAACTTCATCTGTCAATCTGTTTCTTTTATTGGTTTTGATATTATTTAATGCTGAGAATAAGCTTTCACAAAAATATGTAGAGGGAAAAATTGTGAGTAAAGCCATTGTTATATTGTCCAGGGTACTAAAAGTGTCTGGTAATTGGTTCCAGGCACTCCAAATTTTCTGTTCAAAGTGGCACTCCTCTTGATTCTCCAAGTGGCACCTTTCCAGATTCTTAAGCTTTGACCTCAAGTCGACAAACAACTGAGCCCACATGCTTTCTTGAAATCCTGCAAGTTGCAACTCCAAATCAGCATCCATTGAAAACCATTTAATTCCAAACTACTGTAGACTACTACATCAGGATACTTAATTGTTTTTATGGTCTGTTCTAGGCTTCTAAATTAATTAAATCTATCACTTAACTGGTAATGAGTCTAAAACATGCTGGTACTTTATATGCAAGGGTTCGATTTCATTTTGTACATCTGCACTGGCCTTCTCAACAAACATTGTTACTCAAGGAAAATACTTATAAGTTTTAGTTTCTAAATCTAGCTTGAATTTTTTAAATCTTTATTGTTCAGTTTATTAATTACATTGTTCCCTTTTTTACCCTATAGCTCCCCTCCACCTGATACCCATCTCACCCTCCTGCCTCACCCCCTCCACTGTCCTCTCCCATAGTTGCATGATTTTTGTCCAGTCTCTTGCTGCACTTCCCACACCCCTTTTCTCCCCAAGAATTGTCAGTTCATTCCCTCTCTATGTCCGTGATTCTGTTACATTCACCAGTTTATCCTGTTCATCAGCTTATTAATTCACTTGATTTTTAGATTCATTTGTTGATAGATGTGTATTTGTTGTTCCTAATTTACACTTTTATCTTTTTCTTCTTTCTCTTCTTAAAGAATATCTTTCAGCATTTCACATAATATTGGTTTGGTGGTGATGAACTCCTTTAGCTTTTTCTTATCTGTGAAGCACTTTAACTGACCTTCAATTCTGAATGATAGCTTTGCTGGGTAGAGTAATCTTCGTTATAGATTTTTGCTATTCATTACTTTGAATATTTCTTGCCACTCCCGTCTGCCCTGCATCGTTTCTGTTGAGAAATCCACTGACAATAGTATGGGTGCTCCCTTATAGGTAACTAACTGTTTTTCTCTTGCTGCTTTTAATATTCTTTCTTTGTCTTTTGCTCTTGGCATTTTAATTATGATGTGCCTTAGTGTGGTCCTCTTAGGGTTCCTATATATTGGGATTCAGTGTGCTTCTTGGACTCCTAAGTCAATTTCTTTCACCAGGTGTGGGAAGTTTTCAGTCACTATTTCTTCAAGTAGGTTTTCATTAACTTGCTCTCTCTCTTTTTCTGGCACCCCTATAATTCGGATGTTGGTATGCTTGAGGTTGTCCCAGAGGCTCCTTACACTATCTTCAATTTTTTGCATTCTTTTGGTTTCTTGCTTTTTCAGCTGAGTGGATTTTACCTCTTTGTATTTCAAATCTTTAACTTAGTTCTTGGGGTGCTCTAGAGCACTTTTAGGTCTTTGTATAATATTTTTTTATTTTAGTCTGTGTATGCTTAATTTCTGGTTGGTCCTTTTTCATATCCTTGAGTGTCTCGTTCATTTCCTTGTAGGTCTTGCTTATTTCCTTATAGGTCTCAACCTTTTCTAGGAGCCTCTTGAAAAGCCCTATAACTGTGGTTTTGAATTCCATGTCCAGTCGTGTTTTTTTTTTCTCTATTTCTTTCATATCTGATTTCTTTGCATGGTGGCTGCTTCCCTGAGTTGGTCCATTAGCTTTGTGTGGTAGATGTCCTACAAGGGACAGTGGCTTAGCCTCCCCAGTTACCTGAGGTGGATATGGGTTGCACAGTCTTGCTGAAGTTAAGCTCAGGTTAATCATTGTTAGCACTTGGAGGGGTTGACCTCCAGGCCAATTGTCTGTGATACTCAGCTGTGATCAGGTTGGATGGGTGGAGTCTCTGGGCCAAGCAGACAGCGTCAGCTCTGCCCTATGCGGCCCCAGGGTCTCTGAGAGAGAGCTGCTGCTGAGCTCCACCAGCTGCCAGAGAATTCAGCCTCTCCCCAAATGAGTCTGCACACCAAATGTCTCACCCAAGGTCGCAAAACAACGCATTCTGATGGTTTACCGAATGAAAGAGCAAGTCACGAGCACTCTCTGTGTGGTCAGGCAGCTGCACTGTTCCCAAGCTCACACGCACTCTGCACTAGCTCGCCTTTTCCACAAGCCCACCGACCCCTGCAGCACCCGAGATTCGGCGTGCCCTCCCACTGTCCAGTTTTTACCCTGTATGATAGTGCGTTCCCTGGACTTCGCCCAGAGCTGGAGAATCAGTCCAGTGGGATGTCTTTGTCTCCCCCATTCAAGAAAACTGGCTGGTTTTCAGCTGCCCGCCCTATCTGCTGGCACATGCTCCTCCAAACCTCTGACCCTGCGTGTATCTTCAACACTGTCCACTGCCGCTCCTCTGAGTCACAGTGTCTTATCTTCACTTTTATTTGTGGAATTTTCACTTAGCCAGCATTTGGAGATTCTGGATGGTGTTTGTTCTTTCGTTAAGTTGTAGTTTTAAAATTGCTGTGTATGGTGGCAAGATAGGTGTTTTACCTATGCTGCCATCTTGGTTCTCTCATAAAAGTCCTCGCTTGAAAAGTTTAAGTTTACTTTCAAAAGCTTTTATGTATCCAAACATAACGTCAATCCTTTTGCCAAAACCTTGTAACTTTAAGTCCAGTTCATTAATATGAACAGAGAGATCTGTAAAACATATCAGAGTGTTGACCGACTTATCATCATTGAGTTGAGAAAAGTTTCCCAGGTCCTTATCCTCAAGAAATAAGCAAGAAACAAAAAGAATTCAGATAATTGAAGATAGTGTAAGGGGCCTCTGGGACAACCTCAAGCATGCCAACATCCGAATTATTGGGGTGCCAGAAAAAGAGAGAGAGCAAGATAATGAAAACCTACTTGAAGAAATAGTGACTGAAAACTTCCCCCACCTAGTGAAAGAAACTGACTTAAAAGCCCAAGATGTACACAGAACCCCAAAATATAGGAATCTAAAGAAGACCACACCAAGACATATCATAATTAAAATGCCAAGAGCAAAAGACAAAGAGAGAATATTAAAAGCAGCGAGAGAAAAACAGTTGGTTACCTACAGGGGAGCACCCATACCATTGTCAGCGGATTTCTCAACAGAAACGATGCAGGCCAGACGGGAGTGGCAAGAAATATTCAAAATAATGAACAGCAAGATTCTATAACCAAAATTACTCTATCCAGCAAAGCTATCATTCAGAATTGAAGGTCAGATAAAGTGCTTCACAGATAAGAAAAAGTTAAAGGAGTTCATCACCACCAAACCAATTTTATATGAAATGCTGAAAGATATTCTTTAATAAGAGGAAGAAGGAAAAAGTAAAAATATAAATTATGAATAACAAATACACATCTATCAACAAATGAACATAAAAATCAAGTGAATTGATAGGCTGATTAACAGGATAAACTGGTGAATATAACAGAATCATGGTCATAAAGAGGGAATGGACTGACAATTCTTGGGGAGAAAAGGGTTGTGGGAAGTACAGCAAGAGATTGGACAAAAGTCTTGCAACAATGGGAGAGGACAGTGGGGAGGGGGAGATAAGGGTGGAGGGTGGGATAGGTACAGGGTGGTGGGGAGCTATAGGGGGATTAAAAAGGGGAAACAATGTAATTAATAAACTGAACAATAAAGATAAAAAAGAAATACCTTAATGTCTTCAAAGCACTCCTCAAAGCACTCAAGAACTTTGCCTCAGCTCAGCCATCTTACATTATTTTACATCAGCAGTCCACTATAGGTGGAATCAACCTCCAGTAAAATTACAGAAAATTCTTGCTTGTGAAGGGTGCGAACAGCTATTAAACTAACTATTTTTGTAACAACTGACATTAAGTCGTTTAAGTTAGTGAATCCTGCCTTGGCATATAAAACCTCCTGATGGATAATACAATGAAAAGTCATAATTGGATATCCAATAGCTTCCATAAACTATTTGACAAATCAGACTTTTTTTCCCACCATGTTTGGTTCCCCATCTGTCGTCACTGACACAACTTTAGAAATATCAATGCTTAGGTTACAGAATGTTTGCATAACAACCTTACATCGCTTCCTGATGTACTTGTTGGCACTGATACTGGCTTTATCAACTTTTCTCTCATTGTGAGACCATCAGAATATTGACCATTAATGGCCAACTGAGCATGTGATGTGACATCAGTAGTTTCATCAAGAGAGATAAAAAAAATATTTATAATTACTTATGTCTCTCTTTAATTGATGTTGTACATTTGTGTTCAGTCTCATTATTTGGTCTTTGATGATATTTCTACTGAGTGATAACTCAGATATTCTCTTAATAATTGCATCTTTATTCTGCATATCGTGAAATGGAACTGGTGCACATCTTAGGAGAGTTTCTTTAATCAATTCTCCCTCACTGAGTGCTTTTCCATGCTGAGCTATAGAGTGAGCAATGCTCATACTTGCAGATGTTAAATTTGTAGAGCCTTTTATAAATTTGAGGATGGAATTAGATTGGCTCTTATAAAGATATAGCTGCCTGGAAATGTATTCCTTCCTTTCATCGTCACTATTTTTCAAGAGCTGGGAATGATTAGTTTCAAAATGTCTATTTATATTCCACGTTCTGCTTACTACCATTTCAGTACATAGAATGCAAAATGACCTTCCATTTTTTCTATAATACCATACATCTCAGTCCATGTCTCTTGAAAGTCTCAGCTACTGCTACTACCACTTCCTTTATTTAACCTTGTTTTTTTTGTTTGTTTGTTTGTTTGTTTTTTAGGGGGGTTCTCCATCAGGGGGCAGTGACAGAAGGTAGAATTATAGATAGCCTGGTAGCCCTTCAGGCAATTAGGGGTCAACTAGCCTAACTGGTCACAAGATGGCACATGTAACTGCCTTTTAGGAAAGGGCAGGATTAATAAGCAGAAATAGGGGTTAATAAGGGTGCACAACAGTAATAGTGGTGAAATGGAGTCTGCACTATGCTGTAAAATGATGTTCCTTATATAAATAAAGATGGCTGCCACTATTTCTAATGGTAGGAAATGGCACCCATATCACAGGCCCTCGCCTCTCCCAGCCTCCCCCTCACTTATCTCAATAATGATGGTCAATTAGAAATTTATAACACCCCAGAACAGTAGATTGGATGATGGTTGCTGTGGTTATGTGGCTGCTGGTAATGGCGATCCCAGGGCCCTCAGACATCCATCCCCTGTGGCATCTCGCTGCTCCCTGCTCTGCCAGCTGGAAATCAGGTCAAAGATCCTCTATTGGCCTAACTGGAATTCCCAGAACTAGATGCTCTGTGCCGGAGTTCTGTTGTTTTGGCCTACAGGCCTCTGTCACAGAGTGTCTACACTACACTATAGCAAGTGTTTCATCCTCGGCTACTGCACCTGGCCGTGCAGTTGCTGAGGATGAAACATCCTTCTTGTCATGCGGCCCCATACTGCTCTGTATGCGACCGCATGCAGCCGCATGTCATCAAAAATGGCTATGTATGTCAGTGCTGACACGCATGTCATAGGTTCATCATCACCTTCTTAAGCTTTCAATGCTGTTGAGAAACCTCCTTCATTAAACTTGCTCTTCTCTTGGCTTCTGTGCCACCATTATTCTGGTTGTTTTTTATATATTTTCTATCCTCTCCTCACCTACCACCTCCTTCTTTTTCTCTTTTTCTTCTGCAAACTCATACCTTTTACATGACCATTAAATGCAGGTATTCTCAAGACTCAGTCCTAGGCACTCTTACACTTTCTTACTACGCTCCCTTATTTTCCGGCATATTTAAACCTGTTCTCCATTTTCCTATGCATTTCTTCCTCCTCTTTACTTGGATATTCTACTCATTTTTAAGTCAATTTAATACTATGTTCTTCAAAAATTATCCCTGATCAGCCTCTCTTGTCCACACATTGGTCTCACTAGATATGGCAAGAATGTCCCCAATATGCCCCTGAAAGTCAACTAGTCACAATGGTCATGATGACAGTGACTGTCTGCTCTACTTGATAGGGTCTGTGCTGGAATCATCCTTGACTCCTTCATGACTACCAAAGCTCTTGACATTAGGTCGATGCACAAGTATTTTCTGAAGAAAAAAACCTGGAAAGGACAGGATACAGGAGCTAATTCTTGGCAATGATGGGCAAGTGAATCACTTGTACTTTATTGGCTCTTAGTAAATTCTTATAAAATATATAACGCATGGTATGAGAATACTGCGGAGGGGAACTGATTATAATTTTCAGTAAAAATATTTGGACAGAATTATGTAGTTAAGATAACTTTTTTATGCCATCCTCACAGGGACACATTATCCTTACTAAGCCGGTATAGACATTATGTCTCTGGAGTTTAAGTGACTGGTAGGAGTTCATGGCATATACACAGCTGAGAGGTAGATTGAAAAACACAGGTTTTTAATTTTGAGCTGGTATTTTTCCATAATACCTTACAGGCAATGTTTTTCTGAGTAATTTGAAGAGAAAGACACCAGATGTAGTAAATCTTTACTCATCCATACATAGTGACCTAATGTATTTCTTAGTAAAAGTGTCAATCTTTATCTACATCACAATTAAGACAAAAACTTAATTGAAGCTTTGAAGAATGTTTTTGCTTTATAAGTCATTCATGACTCTAGAACTCTTTGATGTTATCACTTAAGTTTACCTAAAGAGGTCTTGGCTTGGACTGATGACATGGTCAAAGTAAGAGGGCACAGGTGGTAGAGTGGTAAGACCCAGAGCAGTAAAACATGGTAAGGAATGTGTGGAGAGGAAAGGCACATTAAACCAGAGAAGTTTCCAGTAATTTAATATCCTCTTATTCACCTGTCTGTGAATGTGACTTCTCAGAGGAGAGTCTACAGAGAAAAATCCTAAAAGTCCATATTTTTGCTGTATCATAACAGAGCTATGTAGACTAAAGCCCTAACT
Organism: Antrozous pallidus; assembly: GCA_027563665.1. Classification (NCBI taxonomy): domain Eukaryota; kingdom Metazoa; phylum Chordata; class Mammalia; order Chiroptera; family Vespertilionidae; genus Antrozous; species Antrozous pallidus. Next base: position 111,456,458 of record CM050508.1, on the reverse strand, counting down.
GCTCTCTAACATCCTTGTTTCATAAAATTATTTTTCTGTCAAGGTATTGGCATAGTGCAATAGTAAAAGCTTCAGTATCATCAAAACCTCTTCCAGATGTCTCAGAACTAGGGCAGTGGATGTGACTACAGTATATATTAGTGTATTCCACAAAGAGAAAGGACATGAATAAAAAGGGAATTAAATACACAGATGTCTCAGATGTGTTGTCTCAATGTGAGATTGCACTGGGTGAGAGTTTTCAACTATGGATCTCTTTCTACACACTTGTTTTCATAGAGACTACTGAATAGTTTTAAACATAGAAGTGTTTTATTTTTCTCATTTCAACAGTGAAGATGAAAAAGAATGGTTTTAATTCAAAGAGCCTGACATAAAACAGTTAATGTGTACTGTAATTTGGTTTTGTTGATTTCAATCAAAATTCTTTCCAGAGAGATAACAGAGTATAAAGAATAAAAGAAAAAAAATTGATGTAAAAATGCTACCTAAGAAACATGCAACACTGTTGTGGGTATATAAAAAATGGGTAATCAAGAATCTTTAAGATGATTGAGCTAGGATAGTGGAATGATGATTAAGAAACAGACTCAAATACAGAGAACAGATTGACAGCTGTCAGGTATGGGGGAAAGGTGCTGGGTGAAATAGCAAAATAAATAAATAAATAAACAAACAAACAAACAAATATAAAATAAAACAACCCAAACTCATAGACACAGACATCAGTATGGTAATTACCAGAGGGAATGGGGGTTGGGACAGGTTGAAGAAGGTAAAGGGGGGAATAAATGGTGATGGAAGGATACTAGACTATGGGTTGTTAACACACAATACAATATACAGATAATGTATAACAAAATTGTATACTTGAAATCTATATAATTAACCAATGTAACACTAATAAATTTAATTTAAAAATAAAATGAACTTCTGGTCAATTTGATGGCAGCAAAGGTAAAGGCAGTACCTGAATCCTCTCTCAACCACATCAAAATTACAATCTACAGAACAACCATCATTCAGACTTGCCTGAAAACTAGCTGAATGAAAGACCTACAACTAATCATTTAAAGAAGTCACATGGAGACTGGTAGGAGTGGTAGAAACATGGAACAGGCTGGTCCAACACCACATATGTATATATTTTGGCTGTGGAGGTCCTTCCTGAGGAGTGATGTGTCCTAGCCCCACACCAGGTCCCGCAGCCAGGAGTTCCAGTACCAGGAAAAGAAATCTCCATAACTTCCTACTATAAAAAACCAGCAGGTATTGTATCTCAGTGAGACTAAGGACTGCTGCAGTCCTGGGCTGTTCCTCTTAAATAGCCCACACATAGACACTCAAACTTACTCCCTCCAAACTCCAGCATTGGGTCACCAACTTGAAAGGAACAAGGGACATACAGGGAGGAACTGAATTGTCTGGCCTCAAGGAAAGCACTTTGGGGAGCGGGGAGGCAGGAAGGGAGGAGTGTCAGCTTTCTCCCAGACAGAGGTACTGGCAGAAACCATTTGTCCTTTGATGAGCCCTTTCCCCACAAAGCATGTAGGTGGGCACCATACCTGATTCTCCTTCAAACTCACTCTCATGACTGGTCCCATCCTAGTGATTCCCTGAGACCCTATCTTAGACCCTTTCAGGCCCACCCAAGCTGTTTCTAGGGGCTCACCTATAGAAATGGATTATCTTTTTCTTTCCTTTTTTTTTAATTTCAGAGAGGAATGGAGAGGGAGAGATTAGAAACATTAATGATGAGAGAGACTCATTGATCGGCTTCCTCTTGCATGCTTCCCACTGTGGATTAAGTCCACAGCCCATGTGCCCTGACTGGGAACCAAACTATGATCTCCTGGTTTATAACTTGATGCTCAACCTCTGAGTGACACTGGGTGGGTAGGAATGGCCTGTCCTGTTCATGCTTCAGACTTTCCTAAAATCCCTCAAATAAACAACATCTGGTCTTGGTGTGCTCCTTACCTTTCACTAAGTGGCTCTAGGCTCAGCACTAGTGACAACCTGCCTTGTTTTACATCTTAGCCTCACATGGGCATTTCTAAGACCAGAACAAGTAGCAGCCATCTGCAGATTGCTTTGGAGCTCATGCCAGGTGTCCTCAGGCAGAAAACAGATGGTGGCTGACCTTGGAGTCCCCAGAGCCAGTGTACCTTGGATACTGGTTCAGACCACGTTCAAGTACCACCCAACCACCTCCATGGGCAACACATTCAAGGGACCAACTCAGCAGGCACCAGAGCCTTGCTGGTTCTGCTCTGTGGGGTGAGTCCCTGCATAGCTGATCCTCCATGGTGGTCAATGGTCATAATCAATCCTTACAGCTGATTGGCTTGGAGCAAATTCCTTCTATTTAATTGCCAATAGCAATCAAGAGTCAACTAATAGTGTGTGTGGGGTGGGGTACACAGCCCACATGGGCAAGGGGCAAACCTCAAGTTCCCAGCTTGGATGACCAATCAGGCTGTGCCACTGGACCCTAGAGAACACCTACTACATAATGTCATTATACCAAGCTCAGGAGATGGAACAGCTCTACTTAATGCATAGAAACAAAAACAGGGAGGCAGCCAAAATAAAGAGATAAAGAAACATGTTCCAAATGAAAGTATAGAACAAAACTTCAGAAAAAGAACTAAAAAAAAATGGAGACAAGCAATCAGCTAGATACAGAATTCGAAACACTGGTTACAGGGATACTCAATTAACTTAGTGAGAACTTTGACAAAGAGATAGCATTTAAAAAATACATGTAAATCATGAAAAAGAACATGTCAGAAATTAATACATTAACTCAGTTGTTGGCAAACTCCTTAGTCAACAGAACCAAATATCAACAGTACAATGACTGAAATTTCTTTTGAGAGTCAAATTCTTTAAACTTAAACTTCTTCTAATGCCACTTCTTCAAAGTAGACTCACCCAGGCCATGGTATTTTGTGGAAGAGCCACACTCAAGGGGCCAAAGAGCTTGTGAGCCACAGTTTGCCGACCACAGCACTAACTGAAATGAAGAATAATTTACAGGGAAATAATAGTAGATTATATAAAGATGACAATCAAATCGAGATTTGAAATATAAGGAAGCAAAAAACAGCCAAGCAGAACAGCAAAAAGAGAAAAATAAATAAATAAGTGAAGTTAGTGTAAGGAGCCTCTGGGACAACTTCAAGTGTATAAAAATTTGCATCATGTGAGTGCCAGAAGAAGAAGAGAGAGAGCAAGAAATTGAAAACCTGTTTGAAAAAAATGATAGAAAACTTCCCTAACCTGATGAAGAAAATAGACATGCAAGTACAGGAAGTGCAGAAAGTCCCAAACAAGATGAATCCAAAGAGGCCCACACTAAGACACATCATAATTAAAGTGCAAAATGTTAAAGACAAAAAGAAAATATTAAAAGCAGCAAGAGAAAAGCAGTTTGTTACCCAAAAGAGAGCTCTTGTAAGACTGTCGGGTGATTTCTTAACAGAGGGAATTGGCAAGAAATACTTAAAGTAATGAAAAGCAAGGACCTACAACCAAGGTTACTTTACCTAGCAAAGCTATCATTTTAAAATCAAAGGATGTGTATGGAGCTTCCCACACACAAAAAAAAAGCTAACTACCAAACCAGTATTACATGAAATGTTAAAGAGTCTTCTTTAAGAAGAAGGAAAAACAGAAAAAAATATTTAAAAGATTAATAAAATGGCAAGATATACATACATATCTATCAAAAATTGAATCTAAAAAAATCCCACAAAATAAATGAATAAGCAGAACAGAAACAAACTCATGGATACAGAGAACATTTTGTTGCTTGCCAGATGGAAGGGGGTTTGAGAGATGTGTGAAAAAAGATGAAGGAATTAAGAACAAATTGGTTGTTATGGAATAGTCCTTGGAGCTAAAGTACAGCATAGGGAATATAGTCAATAATATTCTAATAATTATGTGTGGCATCAGATTTACTGGGACGATCACTTAGTAAGCTATGTAATGTCTAATCACTGGGATTTCTAGCTGAAACTAATATATTATTGTAAAATTTATAAAATAAAATTAATTAAAAGGAGATATTATGGATTGTTCACCTATAAAAATCACCTTCAGAGAGATATTTAGGAAGGAAGAAGTAGGAACACAAGTTTTGCTCTTAAGTAAGCACAATTTGTGTTCTTCTAGTCACTAATTTGTTTATTCATAAATGGATTCTTTATGAGTATGCCAGCCTCTGTTCTTGGAATAAAAAATGTTAAATTAATGACACACTGCCCCTGCCTTAGCTTATAATTGGTGTGACAAGAGCTGTTGTGGCAGGTAGGGCCACAGCAGACATAAGCCTTGGACAAAGCCAATAGAATAGACACCCAGTTCAGGGCCTGCTATCGATCTCTGTAGAAGAGGCTATTTATACAGCTCAATGAATTGGCAAAATTCATTGCCAATGAATGAGCTGGAGAAAGCAGAAGGCGAAGTGGACTTCTGGGCCTACAAGAGATACAGAGGAGATGACAGGGAGCAGAGAGTCCAGAGAGAAGCCCACAAGGCAGAATCAGAAGATGGAAGGAAATAGGGGTTAGCACTCAGGACCTCAAGTCTCAGTGCCTGAGGTTAGGTGTGAGACTTTGGACCGTTTCATCCACTTTTCTGAACCTTAGTTGTTCTAGCTGTAAAACTGTCTAGTCTTAATATCTTCCTCCCAAATTTGTTATGTGAACAAATGAGATCATGCATCGAAAATAGCACAGCATCTGGCCCATGACAAAAGCTCACTAGGTATTAGTTGTTATCAGTGGAGAACAAGCTTTGAGGTGAGAGCAAGGATTTAAATGTTTTTTTCCCCAAAGGAACTTTTCATCTGTTAAACTTTAGTCGCAGCAGAGTTTTCTTCACTGGGGCTGCTGTCCCTGCCTCTATACAGGAGTTCCCACCCCAGTGTTGGCATGACCTGCACTTTGCACTCACTACACTGACTTGTACTTGAATAGTTCACATGTCTGTCTTCTGCCCACCAAGAACATCTCCAACCCAGAACTGCAGTTTAACCATGTTTGCACTCTTAGTACATATAACATATTCTCAGCGCACACTAAGTGGTTTTTTTAGTAAAATACTTAGTAAAAAATAATTATAAAAGTCATAAAGTTTATTTGGATCATTGAATAGAAAGAACAATGTCACAGAAAATATTAAAATAACAACCCTGTGATATTGAGCATGTTCAAACAAAGACTTTAACCATTATTCCACTTCAGATCATGTAGGCTACCAAACACAATAGGGCTTGCTTCTGTTTTGCCTCTTAAGTAAATCATTTCTCATATATTCTTAGTGAAACTGTGATAACAGGGATATCAGAATATTCTGGAAAGCATAGCATTTTCAGTTTGGGAATGCTGAAATCATTCTGATTTTTTCCCCAGGATATTCTAATAAGGATCCCTTCAAATTAGAAGCTTAGAACAGGATATGAAAACAAGTCATAAATTGTGCAGGTAGCACAGTAATTTTAATCCAAACAGAATAGGTAGAAGCACCCAGATCTCAAACCACTACTGTCCTCTTGTGGCCTAGCAAGTGATATGCTTTGGGTTTACAAATCAATTTAGGCAGAACTAAAGCTTCTAGATTCACCCTGCTAATTCTATAAAAGCTGCAACAGAAATTGAGCTTATTTTATGAAGAACTGATGATAAGGAAGAAATCTTTGCTTAATGCAGTGCCTAGGTTTGAGTGTTACCTACTGAGACTAGGTTATGAAAAGATGAAAACAGCCATGTCTGCAATGCAAGAAGGTTACATTTGGAGGAGAACTTAACCAAACCCTGGGTTTTCATAGAACAATGTTCTATGACTAAAGTGAGGACCACATAGGAGCAAATAACTGAACATATTTCAATTTCTCCCTTTTCTAAAATTCCAGAATTCAGAGCAGTAAGTATGTTATGCCATTTCACAATGAATCATAATTTTTGTCCTATGAGTCTCTTATTTTGAGGTAAATCAAAACATACTTTGACCATTTTTGTCATTCATTCTTCGATTAACAGCTATGTATCAAGCACCTACCATCTTTCATGTGCCAGTAGCTTTTGAAAAAGCCAAAGGGCTGAGCAGACCTTTGCATATCCGCTCCCCATGGAGCTTACATTTTTAAATATCAGGTCTCTCTCTCACACACATCTACCTATCCATGGCCCAATCCTGGTGCAGGATTGATTGTATTTTTTTAAATGTGTTTTATTGATATTTTACAGAGAGGAAGGGAGAGGGATAGAAAGTCAGAAACATCAATGAGAGAGAAACATCAATTAGCTGCCTCTTGCACACCCCCCCCCTACTGGGGATTTGCACGCAACCAAGGAACATGCCCTTGACTGGAATCGAACTCAGGACCCTTCAGTTCTCAGGCTGATGCTCTATACACTGAGCCAAACTGGTTTCGGCTTGTTTGTATTCTTATGTGAGGATCAGAATCACTCACTTTAGCTACTACTTGAGTTAGCTGTTGGAGTTCTTCACAGATATGCCCAGGGCACACTTCTACCTGGGGCAACTGTAGTCCCAGCATGTGCCAGGGATAAATGCCTTTTATATAAAAGCCTTCTTAAATCTCAAAGATTCTCCACTGTGGGCATAAGAGGAAAGAGGGGGGAAGCACTCAGGAGCTCCCATACACCATGCAGGAATCTCAGTTTCCCTGGAAGTGAAGGAAGGCCAGCAGCTATAGTGCAGAAGGGTTCTATAGACCTGGCTCAATTCTTCCTGGGGCTCTGTTGTGGGAAATGTGCTGATCTGTGTTCCTGGCTGTTTTATATGGTTCAAGACTATGGAGGGATAAGCTCCCCTCTGGGAACCTCTTTTCTTCCTAAATGTCTTCTTTGTTTTTATTTTATGATTAGCAAAATAAAAAACACCAGCTATGGAACACCCAGTCTATGTCATGAGGTTTCTGAAGCACCTAGACTCAGGCTTGCCCGCACTGTGGCTGCAGCCCCAGCAGAAAGGCCTCCCAGGTGGCTACTAATGTGAGAAGCCATAACCAGCACAAGTGCCCCCTTATTTCCTTGCTGTGCTCATCATGCAGGGACCAAATGTGTGGCTTTTCCAGGGCTATTTGCATTGGATTACTTATGTTCTCCTTCAGGGCTTCTCTGGATATTAGTTTAATAACCTCTCAATGTGGATGATAATGCTCCAGGGAAGTTGGGCCAGGAGTCCCAGGGAGAAGTGTATGTAAAATGGGAAAAAACAGGTGAAATCATTGGAAAAAACACATGAATCCCCTTCCATGAGCCCAGTCCGCAGTCAGAAGATGCAGTTCATCCTAGAGGAACAGCCAGGTAGTCCAAATCCCAGCTCTACCATTTAGCTGTGTTACCCTGTAGATGCCCCATCTGTAAAATGAATAAATAAGATAAAGCTTAAAGGACGGTCATGGAACTTAAGTTAATGTTATAGTAAAAAGGATAAAATACAATATAGAATAAGTGTTACAGTGTGGAATTAAAGTGTGATATCTGAAAGTGTGAAATGTAAGGTAAACAAATTTAGTGTGGAATGTAATGTAAACAAATTGAAAAGAACCTTTAAGTGGCCCGTATGTAGAAAATAGATAAAGTGGCCTGTACCCTATATGTAAGACCAGATAGCAAGGCTTCTGGGACCCGCTGATAAGACACACTGAAGACTCCCAGCACATAAAAAGAGGAAGGAAACAAAGGAGATCAGAGAGGCTGTCTGCTTCTCCACAGTCGGTCGCTCTCCACTCCCTTGCCTGCATCTGCCGGAGCTCTGCTGTGGACTGTGAGCCTGAACCATGAGCCATGAAGCCGAGGCCTCAAACTAGACGCCAAGCTGTAGCTGAAACGCCCAATGTCCAGCGTGTGTGTGTGTCTGTCCACTCGGATCCCCGGGGCCCTGCCGAGGTCTGGAAACCACCAGGACTCTGGTAAATAAACCGTGTGTGATTTGTCCATTGCATGTCTGTCTCCTATGTAACTTATGCTCAGTCAATATTAAGTAAATACCTTGGGTCGTACATATCAGTGTCTGTTTAGAGACTGGCTGAGGCACCCTTGGTCACCTGTGCTTACGACTCTAAAGGAGAAATTGGGACAGTTAACTCACATAATATTGTGTACAACACTGTCTGGCATACATTTACTCAATAAATGGAAACAGTTTTGTACATTGCAGTTTTGCCTGAAAGGAAATAGGAGGACTTGGAGTATTCAGGGCCAAATAGAGAGGAAAAAAGGAATACCTTCCCTCATTAAAAAAAATTAAAAAGGTGGTCTCTGAGGATACAATCAGATCATTCACTAAAATGTATGGAGTAGACTTCAACAAAGTTTAATAAGTGATCAATGAGGGCCAATAGGCCCATTTTCTTGCATATACCCAATGCATCAGATGGGATAGGAGAAGGAAATAGATGCATCTGTGAATACATAAAAAAGTGTCATTGCAAGAGGGCAGGAAAAGAATCCACACAACCTCATCTGGTAAGATATGGAGAAAGCAGGATCCTCTGACTTTATAGTTGTATACTGGGGCCATGTGGAGATATAAGCAATGTCATACTAATCCACTGGACCCATAACATGAAAAAAACATCCATAACATGAAAGGTATTTGCCTAGATGTCACTGCATTGAACTGCCTGTAACGAATACATTTTTACAAAAAGTCTTTTGAAAAATGTGCACTTTTATTCCTTCTCTTCCTTATTCACTACAAAGAACACAGATTATCTGTGGGGCAGAGAAGGAGGCAACATGGTACTACCTCTACCAAAGATCTTCTCAGGGTATAAGAATGTTCATTTTCTATTTCACTGGTCTCTGAGGCACTGTGACATCATTAATCCAGAGATCAAAAATAGACATGGAGGTAACTCCTATCTGGAAAGGTCAACTGACTCACAGTAACTATTTATAGTTAGACAAGAGTGACATCAATCATCCTTCATCTAGGTGGCCTGCTCTTGAAAAATGTCCAGGTTTTAGAAAAGGCTTACATTATAACTTGCCACTCCCCAATCCAAGGTGAACTCTGATCCTCAGGAAGGACCTTCCCAGGATTTGGGCTTGTGGAAACACCTCCAACTCTGCCCTCATGTCCACATGAGTATTACTATTATGTATATTTTTATTAGAGATTTTTTGGTTCTTAATTTAATACTGATTTATCCAAGAAAGAAAATAGGGCACAAATGATTGCTCCCATATGCTGAGGTCTTGAGAACCTGAGCGATCTGTCCAAGTCCATGGAGGAAATGAGTATCAAAAAGGTGGGCCACCCTCTGCACTGCTTCTCTCTCAGAGATTTGTATCAACAGATTGTTGTGGCAGAAAGCATTGTATAAATAGTAAAACTTTCATTGTTAATTACTTCAAGTAAGTTAGGACACTCAAGGAGACATTTTAACTACCCTAAATACCAATAGATGTATGTGGTTGCTTTCAGTTTGTTTCTGGCTTCTTTAAGCAATGTTTACAATGCAAGGGAAATATAACTTGATCCTCGGTTTTTAAAACTATGAGAATATGTAATGAATAGCAAAAGCTGGAGTAAAGTATCAAAAGATTTGAAAAGAAAGATGAGGACGCTGTAAAAATGGTCTCATTCACAACTGTGGTCACCATTAACATGGGCTGCAGGAGAGCCTTGTGTGATCCCCCAGAACTCCCCTCTCCCTCAGCTGGCAGGGGTGGTGGTGTGATCAGGGTGATGTACCCAGCACAGATAAGATGGAGAACTGTCTGCAAGGGTCTCTGTACCCACCTGTTTATTGCTTATCAGGACTAGCATCCACTATTACTTAAATTTGGAGGACAATCTGTTTGAAGGAATCTATTCAAAGGCAGTTCCCTTGTGTGGTGTCTCAGAGGAAGTTGAGGGGGTACTCATGGCTTTAGCTTGGGCAGATCTGAGAGACAGTGAAGGGAGGCCTCAAAGATCAGTGAACTAGAAGATGAACATTCGTATACCCTGAGAAGATCTTTGATAGAGGTAGTACCATGTTGTCTCTCACTCTGCCCCACAGATACTCTGTGTTCTTTGTAGTGAATAAGGAAGAGGGAGGGGTGACTCATGGCTTTAGCTTGGGCAGATCTGAGAGGCCGATCAGTTATTTTGTCTACATTGTGGAAAAGTTACAATAAGCTGATGTCATTGTGATGGACAATAGTCTGCTCCTGTCTGTAAGAACCCATTTCCAGCAATGGGGGGTATGTGTTAGATGTGTTAGATCTCTGTTTATCTTGCAGTTGTATTCTCAGCCATGTTCAAAGAATTTTGTATTGCTAAGAGTTATGAAATAATCCAGAGGATCACAGGAATCTCCTTATTTCTTCCTGATGTAAAAAGTCATTTTTTATATTCATAAAAGAGAAAAATAATTTGTTTTCTTTATATTTTATTAAATATTTTCAGATATATGAAAGACCACTTTAGAGGCTTCAATTATTGAAGTAACTAAGTGGCATTTTTCACATTAAAAATATTACATAACAGATAACCACAGTGCTAAAAATGGCACTATAATTTATTCTAGTTAAAGAGTTATTCTGATTTACTAAAACTATGAACTAACTATATATAAATTAATGGGGTTTTTAAAGGAGAGTATAGTAAAAATATATGACATATATAACAAAATGGGGAGACTAAAATGATAATATACTATTTTTGAATAAATATTTGACCTTTCTGATCATTTTTATTCCGGATAAATAGGAGTTTAATAGATCAGTAATATATAAATCACATAATATTTAAATACAAGTCAAACTAAATATAATCAAATTAGTGCTCTAATAACAATGAATTAAAATAAATCTCACAGGCTTAAAACAAAAAGAATATTTTTCTATCTTATTTGCTAAGCAGAAGCAATGACTACTATTTATCAATAACAGCCCAAATAAACTTTTAAAAAACTTTAGAATGATGAGGTTTTCAGGTACTATCTTATTCAGAACCAATAAATTAGCATGGTAGAAACTGCTAATTGCCTACCTATTATCCATTCTCCTATTTCTTACTAATAAGACCTTAGTTTTGTTAAGGGCAACTGCCTACCTGGCTACATTTCCCATCCTCCCTTGCAACTCATAATGGCCACAAGGCATAGTTCTGGCCAATGGTCATTGGGTTAAGTTCTAGGAAAATTCATTAAAAGTGAACAATTTGACTAGATTGTTCTTTGTCTTTTTTGCCCTCTCCTTTCTTTGACTAGGAGCATGGATATGATGGTTTTACTGCAAACCACCATCCTGTGGGCATGATAAATAGCTCACACTAGGATGGCAGCTGAAGATTCGGAATGAGCTTGTATCCCCAGGAACAATAATCACTGACATACTTGTTAGGTGAGAGAAACATAGACATCTATCCTATTTAATAAAGAGGGAATATGGTAATTAACCATCATGCTCTCACAAAGATGGTGGTGGCCACAGCCAATAAGGAGGGAATATGATAAATGATTGCCACATCTTCAAAGATGGCAGTGCCCACAGCCACAAAATGGTAGCACCCAGTCCCCTCAGCCCCAAAGGGGCAGCAGGCATGTGACACAGCTGGGCCCACCCAGGTGGGTCCAGCTGCTCCACGTGCCTATCTCTGGAGTCCCCCAGTTGCCTCAGCCCCACCAGCTCCCCAGGGCTGGCCTGAGGTGCAGGCAAGCCTCAGATGTCAGCTGCCCAGCCAACGCCCAAGGTGTAGGTAAGCCTCAGATGTGGGCTGCCCAGCCTTCCAGGGCCACCCCAGGCTCAGGTAACCAGGGCCGGCCGAGGCTTGCGCTGCGGGCAGTGGCAGAGGCAAAGGTGTGATGGGGGATTGCCTTATCCTGATCACCAGGTTGCCTCCTTTCCCTGAAGGCTTGAATTTACATGCACTGGACCCTTTATCTTATATAAACCACTATGGAATTTTTAATTAAAAACACAGCCAAACAAAATTTCTAAATTATACTATTATCTAAGGGAAGGTATAAACTGCTAAGATGATAAGAACATTAATATTGTGTTCTTATTGTACATTTCTCTTTTTATTCATTAGAGAGAGAGAGAGAGAGAGAGAGAGAGAGAGAGAGAGAGAGAGAGAGAGAGAGAAACGTCAATTTGCTGTTCTGCTTATTTATGCATTTGTTGGTTGATTCTTGTATGTGCCCTGACCAGAGATCAAACTTGAAATATTGGTGTATGGGAATGACACTCTAACCGACTGACCTACCCAACCAGGGTTTATTGTTCATTTCTTGTTCATGATTATTAAAAACTAGAGGCCTGGTGCATGAAAATTAATGCACTGGAGTGGGGGTCCTCAGCCCAGCCTGCCCCCTCTCATAGTCCGGGAGCCCTCAGGGGTGAGAGGTGACCTGGTGATCAAGGGAAGGCAATGCCTCCATCACACCTCTGCTGTTGCCACTGCTGGCAGTGTAAACCTCAGCCGGCTCTAGTTACCTGAGGCCTGGGCAGCCTTGATCAGCTGGGGAACCACCATCCAAGGCTTGCCTGTGACTTAGGCATTGGCTGGGCAGCCATCATCTGAGGCTTACCTGTGCCTTGGGCCATTCCTATGTGGCTGGACAGCTGATACCCGAGGGCTGCCCACACTTTGGGTCAGCCCTAGGCATCTGGGCAGCCAATATTCAAGGCACAGGCAAGCCTTGGGCAGGCCCTGGGTGGCTGGGCAGCCACCATTTGAGGCTTGCCTGCTCCTCGAGCTGACTGTGGGCGGCTGGAGGACTGAGGAGACTCAGGACACCTCCCGCTCCACATGCCTGCCGCCCTGGCAGTGCTGAGGGAACTGGGCACTGACATCTTTGAGTGCATGACATCCAATTAGCATATTTCTTCCTTATTGGCTGTGGGCATGGCCATCTTTGTAAGGGCATGATGGTCAATTAGCATATTCCTTCTTTATTAGATATGATGTCCTAAAAACTTTGAACTGCTAAGCAAGGCAGCTCACAATCAAAGTTTACATGCCCTCTTGAGCCAATGTCTTCCACTTTTATTCTTTTTCACACTTTTTATGGAATATGTACTGAAAAGGGAATATATGATAAATAGGTGATAGATGATAGATAAGTAGATATAAATAGATAGATAAAAAGACATGAAGAATAATCAAGCCAGCAGCTTAATAATGAATAATCACACCAGCAGCAGCTTCAGAAACACAACCTCACCCCTCCTCAGATGTTCTTGAGTGCCCCTCACCACCTTTTCATGCTCCATCTCTTCCTGGAATAACACTATCATGGATTTCATGTTTATTATGTTTTTACATTCTTTATATGTATGTGTCCTTAAGCAACATTATTTAGTTTCGCATATACTTTATATAGATGATATCATGCCATTTGCATTTTTAGCCAACATTATGTTTCCAAAACTCATAAACATCAATGCATATAGCTACACTATAATCAATTTATTTTTCACTGATGTGTGGCATTCAATGGTATGAATATACCAAATATATTTATCCATGTTCTATACATATTTAGATTACTGTTTCCAGTTTGGGATTTTTACAAAAAGTATCATTATGGCCATTTTTTTATATGTCTCCTGGAGCACATATACAAAATTATATCTAAGATAAATATTTAGAAGTGGAATTGCTAAGTTGCAGAGTTGTAACTAGACTCTGGAAAATTATTTACACTCCCATCAACAACATATAAAACGTTCTGTTGTTCCACATGCTCACCAGCACTTCCCTTGGCCACAAGCAGCAATGTGAGGAACAGCTGGCCTGGGGAAGCCGAGAGCTCAACATCATGCTTCCAGACCACTGAGTGTATACACCAAGTCAGGCCACCTGTCAATCCAGTCAACTGACTTAATTTTTTCCTATGGAGTCATGTACCTAGCTCATGAGAGAAAAAATACTGACGCAAATTTAATATAGTAAAAGGAACCAAGTATGTTGATTGGATCACGGTCGCAGATTCAATCATTTGATTGTTGTGGATCTGATTTCCTTAACCTGCTTTGGAATGTCAGACTTGGATGGCTTCTTAAAAACTTCCCAGCTCTGAAATTGTTAAATACTGTTTATAATGTCAAGCTGTGAAACTTATTAAGGTTCTGAAAACTTACCATACAATACTTTGATTCAAACTGTGAAGTCTTATTTCCAACTACTGGTTAAGAAATAATTTTTACCTGAATTTGGCTACAGGTTCAAGTGAAAACGTGTACTTAGCAGTGACACAATCACATTGACCATTATTTACTGGGAAACAGGCAGCTTTCTAACTCATTCTCTGCTCTCGAGGCTCACAGTTGAGAACACTTAAGTGTTTTCTAAACCACTTCATCAGCAAGACCAGGGCGGCCACAAAGGGCTCCAAGTTTGTTTTAATGCTGGTGTCCCATCTTAAAATTGCAACCATTTTAAAAAGGTCCCAGATTTTCACTGTGCACAGGGCCCATAGATTATGTGGCTGGTCCTGGTTGCTTCGAAACTAAAATCGCTTTTACACAAATGTCTCCACAATACACAATCACAACAAGAAAACAACAGAAAGAGGTAGAGACAATAGAGAAGTGTTTTTTCCTTCCTTCCTTCCTTCCTTCCTTCCTTCCTTCCTTCCTTCCTTCCTTCCTTCCTTCCTTCCTTCCTTCCATCCTTTCTTTAACTGAAATTTAAATCCTTCTTTGCAAAGATTTGGAAAAGAAGATCACCTTTTACCTCATCTCCACTCCAGAGAGCATTCATTTTCCATGTTCTCTTCCAGCCACTTTAAGGCAGAAACTCCCTCCCACAGCCTCCTACCCAGCGCCTGTGCTCAGGAAAGGGAAAGAGGGAGGAGGCGGGGTGGGAGGGGCATGGGAGAGCTAGGGCTCTCACTCACATCACCACACACACACACACCAAGAGCTTTGTATCCATAGCATACTTGGGAGTTTTTAATGTGGACAATGTCTGATGGACAGTTTATGGAAAGAAGGATTTCATTACCTCTTTTATAGAGCATTAAAGTTTTTTTTAAAAAAATGTTACTTCAATGCTGTCTATACTGGGCAAGAAATCCCAGTATTTCTAAATTTGTTTCTGCTTTAATTTAATTTTATACATTAAATAAAATGTCTTAAAAGCTGCATGTCATTGTGTTTTGATTTAAAATTAAAAGAGCACTGTAATTCTTTTGATTTTGTTAATATTCCAAAAATAAATATTTGACTCATAAAGGTTAAGGAAAATTCATTTCTGTTTGCAGTCACTGCACATGTCCTGTGCTGGTTCCAATTCTGTCAGCCAAACAGCTGTCTCCTTCCTCCCGGGGCTCTTTGGCCAGCTGTGGCCTAGAGCTGCTTGAAGACCTGTTAAAAGCATTTATGGACTTTCCTAGGGACAGGTGTCCCTGCAAAAAGCAAAGCTGCCTTCTAAAGAATGTAATAAGAAGGATATCGTGTTTAGCACCATGAAACAGTTTAAATTGCTTGCAGGTAATAAACACAAGGGACACCCAGGCTGCTTTTGCTGTAAGGCAGAGTTACACACACAGCGACTGTCTGTATGTATCCATACATAACTCTTTAAATCTCTAGGTATCCATACCGTTATGGATATTCATACTAAGTATAATATATATTCAATATATATCTATATATGAAATATAGTGAGTTCACAACATACTTGGAATTGCAATACAACCACATAGGGTTTTTTGAACATTGCTCTTTCCCGACATGTACTTTTCTTCTCCAACAGTATGGCCTCTCCTCCTCAATGGACTTGTTTATCAGTGTGACCTCACCAGCCTCTCAGCTAAGCTGGCTCAAAGCTAGGTCCACAAGCCAGCACTCACTTCCTAGCCAGGACGGCCAAAAGCTCTGCAATGAAGAGCACAGTGAAGACGAAGGAGACAAGGAAAAGAAGGGGAAGAGGAAAGAAGAGAGGGGAGAAGAAAGAAAAAGAAGAAAATGGGAGAGAGAAAAAACAAAGAGGAAGGAGGGAGCATGGAGCTGCTATTGTATTGTAACTTCACAAAGCCGTCAATGTCTGCTGAATCTAATGATAAAACAATGGGACTTATATTTCACAAGTCTTCATTTCATTTTATTTTTTAATCACTCTATTTATTGTATTTTACAAAATTATTAGTCTGTAAATGTTTTGAAGTAAAAGCACAGATCATTTGAAAAAGACTGCTCTACTCACACTTTCCTCTTTAAGTAGAGTCTGAGAAATCATAGCATGCAGCCAGCTCTGCCACCGCATGGGTTGTGGTCACCCAGGGCTGCTTTGCTATAAGCAGATCTGCATAGATGCAAACTATTGGCCCCCAAAGTCTACAATAACTACTTGCCGGCCCTTTATAGGAAGAATTTAGACAATATCAGATCTCTAATACACAATATTACTATATCATTTACTTATTACATAGTGAAGTCTTATTTCCAACTACTTTTTCTCCCACCTTCCTCCCCCCCCCCTCTCTCTCTCTCTCATCCAGCCTTCCCTCTCTCATTCTCCCTCCCTCTTCCTCTCACCCCTAAAAGGTAAACCTATGAAGGCAGGGGTCTTATCTGCTTTTTTCCAGATGGATTCTAACCATCTAGGAGACTGCATAGTGGTAGTAGCTGTGCAGTAAATTCTCATTGAATTCCAATTATGGAATGAGCCTTGAAGATAATTAACAATAGTAGAATTCAGATATTTGAATGCCATGTGTAAGGTGATGACAACTTTTAATGTCAGAGCTTAGAAAGCACTTAGTTATCCCAGTTTTGTACTAGTCAGTGCCTTGACAGTTCTGCTTCTCACTTTCCATTCCACCTTGCTACTGAGTCAGTTCATCCATGAGGCTTCCTGCACAAATGCAAAAGAGGGCCATATGCCCATCTGTGTTTGATGTTTTTCCTCTGGGTTCATAGCTATAGCTTAACCATTTCAAAGTGAGTAACCCTATTTTTCTAGAGTCTCTAAGCAAGAAGAAACGTTCATGTTGGTGACACCCTTGGAACTGCACACACACAGGCCATAGCCTTGTTTATGTTCATAGTTGTAATCAAATTCTCAAGATCCAAGCAACCTCAGTTAAGGCTGACTCTGAAATGCTTTGACCTGGGGCAGACCTAGAGAATCCTGCCCTGCAGGCTCTATAGCACCTGCTGGAGGTGTGTGACTTTGCTTCCTGTAACACAGCAATGTTACTTGCTTTTCTAGACAGTCCACAGCCTAATAAAGCAAGATGCATTTACCCCCACTATTCAGTATTCATTTAAAATATACATATATATATATACATTATACATATATATACACATTATATATACCCTATATAATGAAAGAGTAATATGCAAATTTGACCATACTTTCACCACACTACCAGCCAATAGGAGCAGGGGGCAGGGTCAAGCGGTCCAAGGTGGAGGGTCAGGACCGAGGCCTGCACGAGGTGGGGGGGTGGGGCCGAGATGCAGGCGAGGCCAGCAGGGGGCGGGCCGCAGCATATGGGAGGCTGGCAGGAGGCAGCACCCCAGCACACTGCACCAGACAGGAGGCCACCCTGGCATGGCACACGGCACACAGGACAGGAGGCTAGCACGGTGCATGGTACGTGCATGGCACATGAGGCCGGCACATGTGGCTGCTGAGTGCGGGGTAACCCCTGGGGCTGGGCGGTTGCCACCAGGGCTAAGGCCTGGGCTGGCAGGGCAAGGCCGAGGCATCCAGCGAGCATGGGGCCCCTGGGGCTAAGTGGTTGCTGTGTGGTTGCTGGGTGGTCGCCAGTGGCCAAGACTAAGGCCAGGGCCGGGTGGGTGGGGCAAAGGCAGCCTGAGCAGAGTCAGCCATCAGCCCCATTGCAGGGTGATGGCTGGGTGCCCAAGGCCTAAACCTTTGGCCAGGGGTGAGGGGTCAGAAGGACATCCCCTGAGGGCTCCCAGTATGTGTGAGGGGGCAGATTGGGCTGAGGGATCACCCACCCCCAGTGCACAAATTTCATGCACTGGGTCCCGTGTGTGTGTGTGTGTGTGTGTGTGTGTGTGTGTACACACACACTTGCACACACACACACTAGAGGCATATTTTGTGCATGGGAGTGGAATGTCCCTCAGTCTATTCAGCAACCTCTCCAATCTGGGAACCCTCGAGGGATGTGGGATCAGGCCTAAACAGGCAGTTGGACATCCTTCTCACAATCCAGGACTGCTGGCTCCCAACTGCTTGCCTGCCTGCCTTCCTGATTGCTCCTAACTGCTTCTGCCTCCCAGTCTGATCACCCCCTAACCACTCCCCTGTTAGCCTGATTAATGTCTAATTGCTCCCCTGCAGGTCTGTTTGCCCCCAGCTTCCCTCCTCTGCTGGCCTGGTCACCCTTAACGGTGCTCCCCTGCAGGCTTGATCACCCCCAACTGCCCTCCCTTACAGGCCTGGTTCCTTCCAATTGGTCTTCCCTGCAGGCCTGGATCCCCCAAATTGCCCTTCTCTGCAGGCCCAGTCACCCCCAACTTCCCTTCTCTGCTGGCCTAGTCACCCCTAACTGACCTCCCCTGCTGGCCTGATCACCCACTACTGCCCTCCCTTGCAGGCCTGGTCCCTCCCAACTACCCTCCCCTGCTGGCTATATATTGTGTCTACATGGGAGCAGGATATTTGACCACACGGGAGCAGCTATCTTGTGTGTTGGAGTGATAGTCAATCTGCATATTACTCATTTATTAAATAGGATAGAGGCCTGGTACATGGGTGGGGGCCAGCTGGTTTGCCCTGAAGGGTGTCCCAGATCAGGGTAGGGGTAGGGGCCTGTGGTGGTTTGCAGGCCAGCCATACACCCCGATGACCCAATTGGAGGCCCTGGTATCTGGGATTTATTTATGTTCTACAATTGAAACTTTGTAGCCTAGAGCGGAGCCAAGTCTTCTACTCATTCCATGGCATCAGCCATTTTTGTTGGGATATATTTACCTTTCATAATTGAAACTTTGTAGCCTGGAGTGGAGGCCTAGGCCAGCCAGGGCTGCAGAAGCTTGGCTTCCTCTATTGCTGACAACAACCCTAGCCTCTGCTCTCTCCAGCTCCGGGGCTTCTGCCATTTCTGTTGGGATTTATGTATCTTCTATAATCGAAACTTTGTAGCATTGAGTGGAGGCCTATGCCGTCCAGGGCAGGTGGAAAACTTAACTTCCTCCACTGTGGGGAAACCCCATCCTCCCTCCTGCTCTCAGTGGCCACACCCATCTTGGTTTGGGTTTATTTGCATATTTTCTTCTGATTGGCTGGTGGGCATGGCTGGTGGGTGTAACAGAGGTATGGGAAATTTGCATATTCCTATTTTATTAGATAGGATAGTTTTTTGGTGGGTTTTTTGTTTTTTGTTTTTTTTTGTTTTTAGAGAGAGAGAGAAAAGAAGGGAGAGGGAAGAGAGAGAGAAATATCAATGAGAGAGAAACATGATTGATCTACTGCCTCCCACAAATCCCCCATAGGGGTCCCCATGCCTCCCCTGGCAGTCTCTTCATTCCTAGGCTGATGCTCAACCACTTACCCAGCAGGTCTCAGAATTCATCTTGATGGGAGAAGACTATGTCAGATGGAGAGCTAGTGATACTACTGTTCACTTCCCAAGAAATGGGCTGTCTGCTTTGAAGACAATACAGGAAAACACGTCCTTGATTCTAAATAACATCAACTGTAACATGCATTATTGATTCAATGTTAGGTCTTTAGAAAAATTAAAAGAAATAATGTACACATTATGTACATTAATTAAAAATGAATCCAATTACAAAGAAGTTAAAATGAAGAAGGAGAGAGAGAAATTGTACCTTTAATAAAGAAATACCTTACCATTTCTCCTTTGGGTTTCCTCATTATCCAGACACCCACTAGCCACCTCTGGCACAGCTCAAGACAGCCACTAATGAGAAACCCCTTGCCTGTGTATCTAAAATGTGGAACAAAATTAACATATAATGGGAATAAAAGGTCTCACCTCTCACATTTTGATGCCCAATCTTCATATTCCCCCTCTGCACTTTCTTCCTCTGGGAAGAGAAGGAAGAAAACAGTACTAAAGTCAATGTGTATCCATTCTTAGAGGAAGGTGTGGGAGAAAGTCTAAGGACTGAGGCAAGGATAACTGCAAGCCCAGCTGCGTTCAGCCTGCATGTCTGTGTGAATGTATGCAGCGCTCACTTATTGAGAGTACAAATCAACATTCTTGCTGCCCTACCAGACACTGCACTGACACCAGGCATGTGGCATGGCGTGGCCTAACAGCTTTTGTTACAGGAGATACAACAGCAAAGAAAGCAGATAAACCTTCAGCCTGCCTGAAGCTTACATAATAGTAGAAGGGAATGCTGGGAAGTCACACAGGAGAGACTGTAGAAATCAAGATATTAACAAAAACAGGAAATAGCTAAGAGCCCTGGAACTAGAGAGACAAGAGGAAGTCATAGGAGGTGACATTGCTAGATCTCAGAAGTAGAACTACAACCAGAGTGCAGCTGTCTGGTGTGACACTGGGCCATGAGGGAGGAGAGCTGGAGCCATGAAGGAGACACGGAGGTCCTCAAGTGAGGGTTGAGGAAGAGAGCCTTGCTTGTCCCCTCCTCCTGCCCATGGGTCTCCTGTCAGTCCTTGCTGACTGAAAGTTAGAGGACAAAGAAGCCTGGGAGTAGCAGTTCCCTGACACACAGGAGTGGGGAAGGGTGGGGAAGAAGCTGAGCAAACCTGGAGGTAAGTGGAGGCCATCGGTCCTGAGCCACATTCCCTGGACTCAGTCACATGGAAAGGGGGAGGAGGTGGAAGCTGAAAAGTATCAGATTAGAGAGCAAATAAGGTAGACTGAGACCAGATCAGATCATCTTGGTTCTTTGCCAGGACCTACATTAGAGCAAAATAATACCAGATTTAGGCAATGTGGTCTTCTAAGTATTCTTTTTGAGATAATTCAGCATAAACACTTCTAAACATATCTTTACAGAAAATGCAAAGACTTGGCCTTGCAGAAACATTTGCTATTAGACTTTTTACCCCTAAAGCGTCTGAATGAAGAATAAAATGAGAACAATCAAAATTCTCATGTTCCCCCAGGGACTGTCATCAGCCTCTAGGGCTGTGGGCACAGAGCTACCTACCCTCAGGGCTTCCTAAACATCAAGAAGGAGGCTGACATTTGCAGAATATTCATAAAATAGAATATAGTCCCAGCTCTCACATAGCAGTTTACCTGTTCCCCCTTCCCAAAATTCTCATATAAAACTAGCCAGATAGCCTGAGCTGACTTTAGTCCTTGGAACACACAGTGAGGGGCAGCAGCTGTGTGGACCACCCACCCACACAGCACTGTCCACCCCACCCCCACTGCCACTCATGCAGGCATGTTCACTGGAAAATATAGCATTTTTTGTTTGAACCCTTCTGAGTGGTTTTCATTATAGTAAGAGGTATTTGATTAAACTCCTTGCTGTATCTCTTGTAAAAAACAACCATAAAGTCCCAGGATCCACAAAGATAATGATGTTTTGTATTTATAAAGTGCTTTCTGCATCCTTCATTTTGATTTATTAATAAATAATGTCTGCTATATTCCCACGAGGAGGGAAGGAGAAAGTATTACAACCATCTCATTTGATTATGTTAAAGCGCAAGAACTGCATGCGAGGTACTAAGGAAGGAGCCAGGCTTTGAGCCCAGGTGACAATATTACATGTTGAAGTCTGTTCTTAAAACAGGGTCCCTGAAGCCTATGCCAGCATGTGTAACCAAAAGCAGGAAAGCTGGGGGCCTTTGCCTTTGTGGAGGGCCCCAGAATCTACTGAGTCTGCCCGCACTGTGCCCAGGCCTGCAGAGGAGCACCAAGGGTAAATGTCAATGAATGGAGGGATGATAGTGACACTAATGAAGGCTGTGACGATGGTGATAATGGAATTCCATCACCTAACCCTCAAAAGACCTCAAGTTAGAACTGAATGATCCTTCACTGTCGAGGCTTGTGGGACCTAAAGGTGCAACATGTGATATAGCCTCTAGTAGCCCTGACAGTCCCTCATATCTTCTTCCTTTCAATTCATACCATTTGTATCTGCAACATTTGTCTGGCAGCTAATCTTGCAATTCCTAGTGATAAACTTTGTCAGACAGTCTTGAATTGCTATTTAGCTCCCATTGTATCTTCAATTTCAATGTGTACCTGTATGTCTAAGAGGTAAATATTTTGCAGGCAGGAATTATGTCATTTTTCCTCACCGCTGGCTGCTTCCTGACCCTGCTCAGTGCCTGGCCTAGCATGTGGTGAGTAAATACTGGCTGATGGAAGCCTGCTAGTTAGAGGAGCCGGTCCACTGCTGCCTCTGAAAGGCAGGTTCTGGTGCAGATCACAGGGGCACATGGAAGGAGGCAGGGCTGGGCTGAAAAGTGTTGGCCCAGCATCAACACTTTCTGGGTCTGGAACATGCTAGAGACAAAGGAATGTCACCAGGCTCCACCAGCTTTGGCATGGAACATGCTGAGGGCACGGGGAGAAGGACTGGGCCACTGCCTCTCCGGGCTGGCCCCATGTCCACCAGCTCCCCCCTCCCCCCTCACTGTGCCCTGACTTCAATGCTTGAGCTAAGATTGCTTCAAACCAAACCGATGCCTCAGGCAGGTTTCTGTGAAAACATCTCAGGATTTTCATAGCTTTTTTTTTTCTCTCCTCTGAAATTTCTTTCTTCTCATTTCTGTTAACTTTTCTAGTTAAAATGGCAGGCCTATTTTGAAAGGGAATAAAACCTTTGTCCCTTCTCCCATCCTGAAGCCAAACTCTATTTTGGTTCATATTAAAATGATCAAATTACAGCTTTGGGTATGTTCCTTAACTAGAAAAAAATAACTTGGATTAACTAGTGCCAATAAACTAAGTATTTCAATTAAATTTTAACATTAGTAAAAATATCAGTCATACCAGTCTAAATCTCAACCAACCTTAAAACAGTATGTGTAATCCTCAAAGCTGCTGGCTGCAAAAACAGTTTCTATTACTCATATGAAATTTCAGGCAATAAAAGTTGTTTGAGGGACTCAGAGAAATGGCAAATGTCTTAGGCTCAGAAACAGCCTGGGAAGGGCTGGACTTTGCACAATAGGTCATTTAAGCTGAAAAAAAAAAAAGCACATCTTTTCTCCCAGTTTCTGTCCACCAACAGATTCCAGTGGCTCTCAGGGACCCACAGGTAGAGACGTGCTACAGTGGCGGAGGCAGACAAAATGATGGCCCTCTGGTCTTTTCAGTTTGATGATAAGAGAGGGCGTATCCAGTACCTCTCGCTGTACAAATCCACCCACTGGCATTCATCCACGTTCAAGTCCCAGCACGAGGGCATGGAAAGGCCCTGTATGCTTGTTTGTTCAGCTCTAGGTCTTTTCTTCAATTGAGGCCTCCTGCAGGCTGCCCTGGTGATTGGGTGAGGGTGGTGCTTGGGGGCTCAGAGGGTTCCAAGTGCTCGCTCAAAGATGGTGACAGAACTCAGTAGTTTGATCAAAGGCTAAAGATTTATGCAATCTGAAGAGAAAACGAGGGGACACTTTATTAAGTATATGATGATTTAACCACTATGCTGTACACCTGAAACTAACACAAAATAATATTGAATGTCAATTTTAATTGAATTAAAAAAAAAAGAACTCATAAGTTTGGGAATGCAGAATGCGCACCAACCCCACTTGACTCTTCAGCAGTGAGTTTGGGCCTCACTCTTGTCACGCGAGTGAGGGACCCAGCCGAAAATCCGTCATCTGGGGCCTCATTGCACAGAACTTCCCTGATCAACTGAGGGAGCAGGCAATGGGCCATGATTTACAAGGATGATGGAAGACGATCCAGGCTCCAAAGATGCTTGTTGTTTAATGGGACAGATGTTTACTCCCTGAGTTTCCCAGTGCAGTCTGAGCAGGGTCCTAACAGGTGTGTGCTTGGCATAAATGCGGGAATATGAAGGGCTCCCAGCCCAGGAAGAGGTGGAGAGGGTGCACAGATAAAGGCATAGCAGCTGCACCTGGATCTGAGGTGAAGCGAACAGGCAGGTGGCACACACTGCATAGGCACACTTGGTTGGAAGAGGGGTGCCTCCACACCAGATGCTGACACTGTATTGCACAGTAAAATAGAAATAAACAAAATGCATTAATAACTATCTGTTTAAATTGTAGGATAAAGATTCTGTGCTTACACTAACATCTTGGTTTCTAAAGGCTGGGTCTGCATCCTTCCATGTAACCCTGGGACCTTCAGCCAGAACCTGCCTTTCAACAGTAGCAGTGGACTGGGCTTCTCTAACCAGCAGACTTCTATCAGCCAGTATTTAGTGACTACAGGCTAGGCCAGGCACTGAGCAGGGTCAGGAAGCAGCCAGTCGGGTGTGTGGGGGTGGGGGGGAACACAATTACTGCCTTCAAAATATTTACCACTTAGTTAGGCATTTTATGGCCTTCACAATCTGAGATGTTGAAACTGATTTTAGTTTTCAAGCCAGAAATGGGTGTATGAAGGAATAGGTCAATTTATATTTGACACATATAAACTGTGCAGGAGCTACTCAATAGTAGTTGACCTGAATTTTGAGTGTGAACATTTCAACTAATCTTCTTAGCCAGTTGATTTTTTATTCTAATAAATCAATTTTATATGGATAAAAAGAAACAAAAATATTTTTTGCTTAGAAATGAGCAGTTTTTGGGACTGACCGGGTGAAATTCAGATGCTCTTGCAAACACCAGTGCATGCAATGCAAGACTCATCATTTAATGTGCACTTGTAGTTGTAACATGGCTGGGTAGTCAAGGTCCAATCAGGAAAACTGAAGTCACACCAGTTTGTGTGACAAAAGGAATTTAATACAGGAACTTTCTTCTAAAGGTGTCAAGATTTAACAGACAGAAATGGAACAGTTTGCTAACCTGGAGGTAATAACTGCAGGGAGCAGGTACTTTCCCCTGGAACAAAGAGGTTGACATTAGCACCTCAGAGCTCAGAAGAAGGGGACCTGAAAAATCAGGATTCAGACTACAGTGGTGGGACGCTACCTGGATGGGCTGGTGCATCTGGGAGACACAACGAAGCTGGTCTGAGGATGCAGAGGAAAAGCTGGGGGATGCAACCAGCCACCATAGTCAGGGCTTTTGAGGGTGGTACCCAAGGAACAATTGACGACAAAGCAGAAAGTCCCTTTGCCCTCATCCAGTCTTGTAACCTCAGCGTTCCTTGTCAGAACCTACCAGGAAGCCACCAGGGAGGCACGTGGACAATATAATACCAGCCTGGGTGTTACAGAGCAGGGGACACAAGATCAGACTTAAAATGGAAGGCAAGATAAGAGCTTAGTAACAGGTGCAATTTTTTGGACAAAGTACCAATCAAGGTCACAGAAATAAGAGAATTATTACCAATTTTTTGCAAATGAGTACCTTTCCACAATTGTACTTCAAAATTATTTATAGAAAGTTTGCTTGAGAGTAAGAAACAAATTATGATTTAAAAAAAATAGAAACCAGTCCTGTACTCAGATAGAGGGTCCTGATTCTAGATGAATTTTCACAGGAACCCTACCTTGTAGGGAAGCCCTTTTACATCTGGTGCGGATTGGGCACCTAGAAGGTGTAGCAGATCCTTCCTGGCTTTCCCCTCTTCTCCAGGACTATTAGCTTCCTCTCCTGCCCAGCCAACCTGCTTTCTGTTTAGAGGTATGTGATAAGAAACCAGAAGATTGTGAGTAGAAAACTGTGATGTGCACCAGTTCCAGAGCTGCTCATGAACTCTCCCATGTGCAATCCCCTTTTCACAGGTCCCGAAGGTGATGTCATCAGATGGAAAAAATCACAGGAGGAGGCCACATCTCTCCATCCTCCCCCAACAATAGCATCAGCAGGTGTAAAAACGTTGCAGCCTAGGCCAAACTACTCTAACTAATGCAGTGAATATCCTGTAGGTGTTCAATAAATTGTGTAAAAATTTTCACTGTAAAACGCAGGTACAGTTTTACTCATAAATGCTCATAGGAATAGATTCACAACTGAGGAATTTGCTCATTGTTTTCCAAATATGAATAATCAAATGCATTGAGTCTCATATTGTTTCATGCTTCAGAACCTAAAACAATTGATTTGAAAAGTATTACTACTCTTTCTTGTTTTAATGTTTATATATATATATATATATTGATTTCAGAGAGGAAGGGAGAGGGAAAGAGAGATAGAAATATCAATGATGAGAAAGAATCATTGAATTACTTCTTCCTGCACACCCCCTACTGGAGATCAAGCCCAAAACATGGGCATGTGCCCTTGACTGGAATTGAATTCAGAACCCTGCAGTCCTCAGGCAAACATTCTATCCACTAAGCCAAATAGCTAGGGCACTACTACTCTTCCTAAGGAAACCATCCCACAGTCACATTACTAGTTAGTGAAACAGGTGAAATATGAATTCTGATTTCCTACCTCAGAGTCAAAAGTTCTGTGAGCAAAATACCTGAAATTCAGTTTGCAGTTTCTGTGACATTCTTACCACTTTGTGGCTGCTACAATTGATTTGTCATGGTAGGCATAAACTACTGGGTCATGAGAAGCAATGAAGGTGAAAGCATAGAGTGATAAGAGGAAAAATATTAAAGGAGAGCAATAAGACAAGCTCAACAAAGGCAAATGATCCAAAGGGGAAGAAAAGAAAGGTTTTGTTGAGTTGGAAGTGTCCCTGAGTTGTTAAAATAACTTGAGGGTCATTTTAATTGGTGTCATGCCTAAATGAAAAAATTTTTGATAATTGAATTTACAAAAGTAAAGCAGAAAAGAATTAGAAAACTCAATGCATAATACATTTCCTTTTATGTTCACCTCATCAACTATGTTCCTTTCTCAAAGCATGCTGTGGTAGGAGTGACTGCTTTATATAATCTGGGAACTCTATGCAAGGGATCTCTGACCTCTGATGTGGGGGACCCAATGACATTGAGCTCATCTTCACCATTAGCCTTGGTTAGAGGTTGACAAACTTTCCTATAAGGGCCATATAGGAATTACTTTGGCTTTGTGAGTAGTATGGCCTCCATTGCAAATATTCAGGTTTGCCATGGTCCAGGGAAAGCAGCCCTCAAAGCAGCCATCTACAGTATGGAAACAAATGAACTTGACTGTGTTCTAATAAAACTTTACTTACTAAAGAGGAAACAATATGAATTTGGCTGAGAGCCATAGTCTGCCAGCCCCTAGGAAAGCTCTTGAACTTGACTTAAACTGTGAAACTTCTGAGGCACTGACTATAGTCCCAGATGTAAAGATATACAATAAAGTCCTACCTTCTCTTTGCAGTCATGCAGTTGGACATGGCACTTGGGGCTCAGAGAGCCTGAACAACTCACTCAGCACCTCAGTCCCAGAGCAAGTAGCTTAAAGTACATGTATCACCTGAGAAGACAAGTCCAGTGATGTAAGCTGGCTGGCTGGAAGAGGGAAGTATTTGCTTCCAAAATTGGGTAAGGAGAGAAGTAATGTTCTTTATATGAGAATTAACTGTCCCTTTTGGTTGGCTGCTCATGTTAGTAGTTATGATTCACCATCTTTTCATGTTGACTGCAATACGAAGCCTGGCTGTCTCTTGAGCATGTCCTGGTGATGGCTCATAACGCAACACAATCCCACTAAAGCACAATGCCCCCTGGGGGAGGGCATCAGGAGCCTGGGGAGTTTGCTTTGTACGCTTGGTACCTAGTTCATACACAGCAAAATTACAATGAGAACAAACTTTGACAAAAACAGCTACAGCCCAGCCACTGTGTCTGAGCATCCACCTATTAACCAAGAGGTCATCAGTTTGAATTCCCTCAGGGCACATGCCTGAGTTGTGGCCTCAGTCCCTAGTAGGGGGCGTGCAGGAGGCAGCCAATTGATGTATTTCTCTCCTCAATGTTTCTATCTCTTTATTTCCCTCTCTTCTCCTCTTGCTAAAAAATCAATTTACAAAAATAATAAGACAAGTGCAGATTATAAATGAAGAATTTTCTATTTCAGGTCCTCAAAATTTCGGTGACTAGAGCAAAAACACTCGGGGAAGGGGCAGCAGACTCACTCAGGGATTTAAAATTATGCTGTTTTATATCTTACTCTTTTGTCATCAAGGAAACATATTCCCAAAAGTGATTAATGATGAAAGCAAAGCAATTCATAGGAAATTTAGCTTGTTTTCAACAACCATTCCCAACCTAAAGGCATTTTCTCCTCAAGGATTTTTATTTCTTTAAGAGTATATATGCAAAAATGTTCATGTGGCCTTAGAATTCTAGTTGAAGGTCTTTCTAATTTAGAAAATGTTCTGTGTGCTGCATTGGCAGGAAATTTTATCAAAGCTCAGGGTCAACTTTTCTAGCAAACTTTCCTTATGGCATCCCACATTGGAATTTCAAGTGCTTTCAGTTACAAAAGAAGGGTTTAGGAATGTCCATTGGGAACCACATAGAACTGCAGCTGCTGAGCCTGTTTTTCAGATTGGGACTTTAGAAGAGGGCATGAGTACATATGGGGAGTGAGGTCTCATGTGCTGCTCCTCAGATATTGCAGACTCCCCACACTCTTGCAGGCAGGAAGCTCTGAGCATAATAAAGACAAATGGGCTTCTACATACCTTATAACTGTCCTAGGTTTGAATCTAGACCCTTGAAGCATTGCTGACAAGAAGCACATGTACTGAAGATCTGAGCAAAGATGTCTGTGAAGGAACATGTTTGGGAGCAAAGGAAATATCACCTACTTTGCTTTCTTCTACTCAAGTTACAAGCTAAGTTTCCTGCATGACTGTGTAGCAGATCTCATAGACATTTTCATGTGGCTAAGAAAAGCCAGTAGATAAAAATTCATCCTAAAAAAGAAGAGTAATGTAGGAGCAATCTCAATAGAATAGAGAACCCAGAAATTGACCCAAACCACTATGTTCAATTAATATTCGACAAAGGAGGCAAGAGCATACAATGGAGTAAAGACAGTCTCTTTAATAAATGGTGTTGGGAAAATTGGACAACTACATGCAAAAAAATGAAACTAGACCACCAACTTACACCATACACAAAAATAAACTCAAAGTGGATAAAAGACTTAAATTCAAGACAAGAAACCATAAAAATACTAGAGGAATACACAGGCAACAAAATCTCATACATATGCCGAAGCAATTTCTTTACTAAAACTGCTCCTAAGGCAATGGAAACAAAAGAAAGAAAGAAATGGGACTATATCAAAATAAAAAGCTACTGTACAGCACAGGAAACCATCAACAAACCAACAAGAAAGCCCACTGCATGGGAGAACTGTTGGGGGCGACCTCAGTTGACAAAGTCCTGAGGAAAGCAGGTTTCACAAAGTGGCCTGTGGATCATAGTGACCTTTAAACACAATAGTTTAGTAAACATGCATTCTGCCCCCCAGAGCACAGTGACCCTTAAGTACAATAGTTTAGTAAACATGTTGCCCTTGAGCAAGTAGGAGTACACAAGGAGATAGCTAGAGGTTTGAGTGGCGCCAAGCTAGGATAAGGAGTTTTGTGTGAAGGTTAATGCTTGTCAAATTATGGGAATGATGAATTGCATGTTATGTAACCAGCACTGAATAAAAGCTTGGAGGAAAATAAACGTGGGGCCGAAGTATGAAAGAGGGCTTGCAGACCTCCCAATCCCACTTTTCTTTTTGTCTGTCATTTCCAATCCTCACCCCCGTTTCAGGTGCTGTTCGACTGATGCCAGCTGGCTCCGGCAGAGAACATATTTCCTAATGTAATCTCTGATAAGAGTTTAATCTCCAGCATTTACAGGGAACTCATACAACTTAACAAAAGAAAGATAAACAACTCAATTAAAAAATGGACAGCTGACCTAAATAAATACTTTTTGAAAGAGGACATAAGGAAGGCCAAGAGACATATGAAAACATCCTCAAAGTCACTAATCATATGAGAAATGCTAATCAAAGTGACAATGAGGTACCATCTCACACCTGTCAGATGGCTATCATCAACAAATCAACAAACAACAAGTTCTGTCTAGGATGCAGAGAAAAAGGAACCCTCATGCACTGCTGGTGGTAATGCATACTGGTGCAACCACTGTGGAAAACAGTATAGAGTTCCCTCAAAAAACTAAAAATGGAACTCCCATTTGACCCAGTGATCCCCCTTCTAGGAATATATCCCAAGAAACTAGAAACACGAATCAGAAAGGGTATATGCACCCCTATGTTGATAGTGGCACAATTCACCATAGCTAAGATTTGGAAATAGGCTAAGTGCCCATCAGCAGATGAATGGATTAAAAATTAGTGGTACATCTACATAATGGAATACTATGCTGCTTTAAAAAAAGAAGGAATTCTTACCATTTGCAACAGCGAGGATGAAACTAAAGACCATTATGCTAAGTAAAATAAGCCAGTCAGTGAAAGAAAAATACCACATGACCTGACTCATTTATGGATAATAAAGAACATTATAACCTAATGAACAAAAAGATAGATACAGAGGCAGAGAAGCACTGAACAGACTGTCAAATTATAAAGGGAAGGCTGGGGAGGTGGATGGGGAAAGTAAGAGATCAACCAAAGGACTTATATGCATGCATATAAGCATAATCAATGAATGCAAGACACTGGGGGAGTGGGTTGGGGGGGGCAATGAGGAGATATGGACACATGTGATTCTTAATCAGTAAAAAATTGAAAAAAAAATTAATATTTTACAAATAAAATCAAGAGCTTTGTGAAACTATTATGGCTATTATTAGAGAGCTGAGCTATCTGCTCAACTCTGTAAAATTTCAGAAAAAATTTGATGACATGCTGTAAGAATGCACTGGTGTTGGAATCCATGATGAAGGCTTCCATTAATGCTCCAAAAAAATCATGTAAGAGAAAATTTGCAAAAAACTCCTCAAGCCACTACTATGAGCGAGGCATCTGTTGCCAATGCCCCAACTTGAACATCACTCTGGTTTCCATCCTGATGGGGACAGGCCTCAGGTCAAATTAAAGAATGGCTATTTGGCTGAGCTGTTCAGTGTGGACAGTAGTAGTGAAGGGAGTAGATTTTGACTATGAGGTATTCAAAACCATTTTTCTCTTTGTCAGCACAAATAACTTCTTAGTCTAGAGTATTATCCATAACAGGGATATCATTTATTTTCCTATTTTAAAAAATCCATGGAGTAATATTTGGCTTTGCAGTCCACAAAGTAATCTCGCATCTCTTCAGTTCTGCTTAGTCACAGACATAAATGTATAAACCAATGGACATGGCTGTTTTTCTAAAATAACTTTATTTGCAAAAATTTGGCAGTTAAAATGTATACACATACAATGAAATATTACTCAGCCTTAAAAAGGAAGTTAAATTCTGATACACGATGTAACATGGATCAACCTTGAAGGCATTACTCTAAGTGAAGTAAGCCAAACACAAAAGGAGATATGCTAGATTATTTAACTTATATAAGGTACCTAAAATAGTCAAATTCATAGAGACAAAAAATAGAATTGTAGTTGAAAGAAATGAAGGGAGAAGAGAACTGGGGGAATGGGTACAAAGTTTTGGTTTTGCAAGATTAAAACGCATCTGGAAATTGACGATGGTGATGTTTGGACAACAATGTGAATATACTTAATGCCACTAAACTGTATAATTAAAAACAGTTAAAATGCAAGTGCCTTGCTGTTTTGATTATTGTAGCCTTGTAATATAGTTTAATATCAGGTAGCATGATACCTCTAACATTATTGCAGCTACTCAGGGTCTTTTGTAGTTCCAAATAAATTTGAGGATTGTTTGTTCTAGTTCCGTGAAAAATGTCATTGGTATTTTGATAAGGATTTCATTGGATCTATAAATTGCTTTGAGTAGTATGAACATTTAAATTATGTTAATTCTTCCTATCCATGAACACAGTACATGTTTCCATTTATTTGTACTTCTTCAATTTCTTTCTTCAGTGTTTTATAATTTTCCAGTATAGGTATTTTGCCTCCTTGGTTAAATTTATTCCTAGGTGTTTTTTTAAAAATATATTTTATTGATTTTTTACAGAGAGGAAGGGAGAGGGATAGAGAGTTAGAAACACCAATGGGAGAGAAACATAGATCAGCTACCTCCTGCACACCCAATACTGGAGATGTGCCTGCAACCAAGGTACATGCCCTTGACCAGAATTGAATTTGGGACCCTTCAATCCTCAGGCCAACACTCTATCCACTGAGTCAAACTGGTTAGGGCTCTAGGTATTTTTTGATGAAGCTCTAAACAGGATTGTTTCCCAGGTCTCTCTTTCTGATAGTTCATTATTGGTGTATAAAAATTCAACCAATTTCTGAATATTAATTTTGTATCCTGCTACTTTGCTCAATAAAAACAAACACATAGATCAATACAACAGAACAACGAGGCCCCAAATAAACCCACACTTATATTGTCAATTAATGTATGACAAGTGAAGCAGGAATATTCAATGGGGTAAAGGCAGTCCATTCAATAAATGGTATTGAGAAAATAACACAGATGCATGCCACAAAAAAAATGTAACCTTCTTACACCATATTCAAGATTAAACTCAAAATAGATTAAACACTTAAATGTAAGATATGAAACCATAAAACTTCTAAAAAAACATAGGCAGTAAACTCTCTGACCTGATTCTTAGTAATATTTTTATCTGATATATATTTCTGGCAAGGAAAAAAAAGAAAAGGAACTAAAAATGTTTGCACAGAGAAAAAAACATCAACAAATCTGAAAGACAATCTACTGAGTGGAAGAAGATATTTGTCAGTGATACATCTAAGGGGTTAATATCCAAAATTTTTAAAGAACTCAGACAACACAACATATAAAAAGAACTAATTTAAAAATGGGCAGAAGACTTGAATAGACTTTTCTCCAAAGAAGAGAGACATATAGATGGGCAACAAACATGTGAAAAGATATTTATTGTCACTAATCATCAGAGACATGCAAATTAAAACTGCAATGAGATATCAACTTACACCTGTCAGAATGTTAAACCAACAAATACCAAGTGTTAGTAAGGATGTGGAGAAAAAGGAACTTTCGTGTACAGTTGGTGGGACTGCAAATTAGTGCAGCCGCTATAGCAAACAGTTGGAGGTTCCTCAAAAAATTAAAATTAGAACTACCTTATAAGCCAACAATTTCAATTCTGGGAATATATCTGAAGAAATCCAACATACAAATTTGAAAAGGTGCTAGTATATCCACCTCTATGTTCAATGCAGCATTCTTTACAATAGCCAAGACATAGCAACGTAAGTGTTTATCAATAGATGATTAAATGAAGAAGAGGTGGTACATATATACAATAGAACATTATCTACTATATCTATAAAAGCCTAAGCAACCATTTCGACTGAATGACCAGAACAACTAGTGGACCAGTCACTATGACACAAACTGACCACCAGGGAGCAGAAGCTCAAAGCAGGAGCTCTCCCCTGGTGGTCAGTGTACTCACACAGCCAACTTCCAATGGCTAGCCAACCACCCCTAATCCCTCCCCCTGGTCAGCAGGCCCTGATTGGCCCTGATCACAGCCAGGCCCAGAGACCCCACCCATGCACGAATTTGTGCA
Organism: Antrozous pallidus; assembly: GCA_027563665.1. Lineage (NCBI taxonomy): Eukaryota > Metazoa > Chordata > Mammalia > Chiroptera > Vespertilionidae > Antrozous > Antrozous pallidus. Next base: position 111,422,832 of record CM050508.1, on the reverse strand, counting down.
CCGGGCCTCTAGTTTAGCTATAAAAAAAGAATGAAATCTTGCCATTTGTAACAATATGGATAGACCTAGCGGGTATCATCTAAATAAAATAAGTTAGACAGAGAAAGTCAAATACCATATGATTTTACTTATATGTGGAATCTAAAGAACAAAATAAATAACAAACTAAACAGAAACGTATTCATAGATACACTGCCAAATTCAGGGTTGCCAATGGAAGCAGATTAGGTGGATGGGTGAAAAACCAGAAGGGATTAAGAAGTACAAATTGGTAGTTACAAAATAGTCATAGGGATATATACACTGAATGGCCAGATTATTATGATCGCTGAACGCATAATAATCTGGCCACTCAGTGTATATCCTATATAATAAAAGGCTAATATACAAATTGTCCCCTTGACCAGGAGTTTGACCAGCAGGCAGGCTGGCCAACTGCCCATGTCCCCTCCCTCTGGCCAGGCTGGCCAGACCCTACCCATGCACGAATTCATGCACTGGGTCTCCAATACACACAAATACACACACACACACACACACACACACACACAAAGTGGCCAGATTATTATGCATTCAAAGATCATAATAATCTGACCAATCAGTTTAATTTTGAAAATAGGAAATATAGTCCATGATATTGTAATAACTACATATGGTGTCAGGTGGGCACTTCATAAATTATATCAAGGTAATCTTTTCATTAATTATATCATTGTCTAGCACTATTCTGTACACTTGAAATAATTCTAAAAGTGGTTAAAAAATACATTTTATTTTATATGTATTTGACCACAAGTGTGTGTGTGTGTGTGTGTGTGTGTGTGTGTGTGTGTGTGTGTGTGTAAACAGGCAATGGGCTGATCTTTGTCCTTTCACTTGAAGGATAATGTATATAGTGTACAGAGAAGTATTAAATTTTTGTTCAGCAAATAGTCCTGGTGTTTTTCTTTTCTTTTTTTATTTCTTATTGTTTAAAGTATTACACATAGTATTACATATGTCTCCTTTTTCCCCCATTGACCTCTCCTGGCCACTCCCACCTCCCAGCACATGCTCTACCCCCCTAGTGTCTGTGTCCATTGGTTATGCTTATAAGTCCTGGTATTTTATTACAGAACAGTCCACTGGGATTTGGAGTGTGGGAATGGGGAGAGGAATGTATAAAATTAAAAAAAGAAAGATAGGGTTTTTTTTGGGGGGGGGTTATTGTTTTATTTTCAAGAACAGTCAGTGCTAAGCCTATTTGAACACATAAAAGTTAATTGTTTGATCTAACTGCCTAAAAATATTTCCCAAGGAACTAAAGGAATAGAAAGCTGAATAAGCTTCACATGACTGTTATGTTAGTCTACAACATTCAGATGAATTTGATCAATCGTGTGTGTGTATCATACAGATACACTCATCATATGTGTGTATGTGTACACCCAAGCACAACACACACATCACCAAATGGACCTGCCCCTCTCCATAGAATGCAAGGATAGAGTAAGGGAATTCAAGTTCAAGACTCTTTCGCTGATATTAAATTTCATGTAAATAATAATAAAACTTATAAGAATAAACATTAATTAAATGTCTAATTTTAAACATCTTTGTACAGTAAGATTTGTTACTCCAGAGCAAGAAATTCCTTGTCAAATCCAGAAAGAATAGAGCAGGGAGTGAGTGACCCAACAATCAGATATTTCTTTGTCCTTTTAGGGTGTAGGCTGAAGTTTGATTTAGTTAAGAAAGACCCACAAGTAAAGCGCCAGAGTTGGTTAAGTCAACACAATCTCATTTCCTCTCCTTACATAAACTCATTAGCAAAAAGATAGTTTTTGTTCACAATCTAGGCTTATATTTCCTTTTGTTTCTATTCTCTAGCCCAACTTGTTTTCAAGAGAGATCAGTAAGAATGGTACTGAGAGTCATTCCTTGATATGTTACTTAAAATCTCCTAAAAATATTCCTTCTCTGCGTCCTTAGGTCTGGATTTGAACCTATTACCTTGAAACAAAAAGCCTAGGAGTTATCTTTTAGCCCCACTTTATCATCTCACCAAAGTCCCCAATCATATTCACCCCCATCATCCCAAACTTTTAATTCCTATACTTTTAAAAAGTCTTATGTTTGCCCAACTGGTATGGTTCCGTGTTGACCTATGAACCAGGAGGTCACTGTTCAATTCCCGCTCAGGGCACAAGCTGGGTGCATTCTCTATCTCCAGTGTCAGGCATGCAGGAGGCAGCCAATCAATGATTTTTTTTTCATCATTGATGTTTTAATCTCTCACTGTCCCTCTCTCTTTTCTCTATGAAATCAATAAAAAGAAATTTAATTTTAAAATGTCTTATGTTACACCCAGATTCTACTGCAGGTCTATGAATAATATTGCTAACTTTGTAGTTATTTTCATCCCTAATAACTTTATAGTGTTTACTTAACCTTATTTTGATACTGCCGTTGACTTTGGACTAATAATTCCTACTATTATGAATTGAGAAAGCCTGATGATAGACTGAGGCACGTTGACCAACCACTATGTGGGAAATGGTGCAGTAGCAGTCATTAGAAACTCAGTGGCACAGAACACTTTTAATTAGACGTGACTAACATAAGCCGCCTCTATTCTTGGGGCGATTAAGGTGTGGAGTTAAAAAACACTGAAAGTCACATTATCTCCTTTGATCTCTATAAGGAAAGAGCTGTCAGCTTTGGCTCTGAGTTTTTCTTTTTCAATTTATCATGAATTTGTATTAGATTTAGGATTAAGCATCTGGATGTTTTCTGCTTATTTGGAAAAGTCATTCTGTGAGGCTTATGATAAACAATATGGAGAGATATGAATTAGCATTTAGACAATTGGAAAGCACAGGAGGGCTCTTTGCTCTTTCTAATTTGTAAAAAACAAACTCTTCCTCATGAAAAGAAGTAGAAAGAACACGGCCACAGCGACGTTCTTTTTCTTTCATAGAGATGGAGTGTGTTTTCATAAGGACCCATATGAACAATAAATTTGATAACTTTTTAAACATTCTTAGTTGTGAATAATCCTGAAACATGAGGCACTGAAACAAACTTCACCATGAAACAAAAGCCACACCTCAGAGGAACTCTTTCCTTCTGTGTTCTATCCCTGAACAAGGATATTCACCACTAGAAATTCAGCTGCTAAGGATTTCTTCCTTACCTGACCTCAAGTCTTTCTTTTCCCAGCTCACCAGTTTCAACATTCCACTGATGCCTTCATCTGGGATCCTGGGTCTGATTCTGATGACAATTATCACTGAAATGCTACCTGTCATTGAGTCAGACACACTGAGATTCAAATTCCTGCTACTTATCCTTTCTCTTTCTCAATGTTCCCTTTCCAGAGAATAGAGTCACCTACATGCCAGGGCCCTTGTGCAGATGAGGTAAGATGATATAAATAAAAGCCTTTGAAGGGTGTCCTGCAGACAGCAAGAGCTCAGTGCATAGCACCCATTGTTTAATCAATTATAACTGGGAACATTGAGAAAAACGGCCAAGTCACTCACCCCTGTTTAAGTAACTGAAACACTGGGAAGATATATGTGAGTGACTTTGTTTTGCAAAACCTCAGATTAATGTTTTAAATGAAAGGAGGAAAAGAGACATTGAAAGGGTTCTGTTTCAACACAGGTGAGAAGTTAAAAAGTCCTAAAATAACAGAAACTAACTTCCAAACTGCATTGCACCATTTTTTAGCTTTGAGATTCAGATTTTGGAAAACCTCTGACATCACTTAAGGTATTTCCTCAAAATTAGGCCTCATCATAATGTGTATACATTTTTCAAAGCTTATAGCAATTACAAGTTAAAAACAAAAGTAGAATTTTTGAGTAAATTGAAAAAGCCATTTACAACAAACTTTAGCTGAAAAGACAGTCTCAATATAGAAATTAAAGTACAAAAGCAGGTCTGATCAAATAATAGATTTAGATAGAGAATTAGAAGAAACTAAGGCAGAGCACATGGTGAATACTCTCACCTCTAAAACGGCTGCATGTAGTCATACCTGAATACACATGTCCTGGTATGTTACCCACTATGGAGTGAGAGCAATCCACTAGTGGACTTTAAAGTGCTTAGATAATATCAGAGGGCATTCAATTGAAATAATTATGGTATGGACTGAGGAAGAAAAAAGGAAACCTAATGCTTGATTGCCCTCCTACTATCTGACTCAGACTTTCTCAGATCAAACCTCCTTTCTTCCCCCACAAGCTCCTTGTGATTGGGGGCTGTCCTACCTACTTCCAAGGGCAGGCAAAGGTCACTGAGGTCACTGAGGTCACATTGCCTCTTTCCGGCAGCACACTGCACCTGCCTTTGGAGCACCATCGCATTTGTTTCTGCTTCTCTCCTGTCAGAAATTAGCTTAACTCAAACCCTCTTCCCTCTTACTATATTACTCTCCAGTAAAATAAAAAGAGGTTCTTCGGTTGAACTTGGGGTAGAACTTGTTTACAGCATAATAAAATACCTGATTATGCGGTTTTCTCTTATAATTTGCAAGTTATATCCACAGATGTTCATAAAGGGAAAGAGCAATGGTGTTTGAGCAGACTTGAGACTGGAGGCAGGCCCTCACCTATTGCCCACTGTTCGCCTTCATCTCATAGAAATCGATTGGGGAGGTGGCCCTGCCTGGCCTGATGGTGCCACCTTCACTGAGCTTCTTGGGGTGATGGCAGGACCGCTCAGCTTGTTTTCTCCTGGCTCTCTGCTCTGTCATCAGCAATCCAGAACCAAGGCTCTAGACCAGCTCTAACTAATGAAGGGCCCATGGAGGTGAGGGAAAGATGGGCTGGAAGAGAGCAGAGGTCACAACCCAAGTGCCCCCATTCTGGGATGGCCACTGTGGTGTCTGTGACTAAAAAGCTCTGGTCCAGGCTTCATCCAAGCAGGAGGAAGATATGAAAAGTCTTCACGCACTGGGTGTGTCAGTGACAAGGTTATTTTATGTTTATATTTTTGTAATTTCTAAACTAAACATTCCAAATAGCATGTGTCATTCCTCTGATTTTACTGATAGGACAGTGGGTTAGAGATGTGATGTCTCCAGAAGGAGTCATAATCCACATATTTTTATCGCTAATCCATTGCCTGGCCAGGACAGATAATGCCTTCCTTGATTTTTTTTTTAGCAAAATAAACCCCTCTCTTCTCTTTATACACACAGTCCAAAAAACAAACAAATAAGCAAAAATGAGTAAATCATTTTTCTAAGGCCAGTTAAAGAAAACTGTGAGACAAACAGAAGCAACTGGCTCAGAAAGACAGCCCCTTCTCCAGGGAAGGGGCAGCTCTGTGGAGGGCCCTGGGGGCTCACCCAGCTGCTCTCCTTGACATTGGAACTTCACAGCTGAGCAAGGCCCCTGGTGCAGTGTTGGAATGAATGGATGAGTAAGGAGGGAGTGAAACAGATAGACATCATCATGTCCTGGTTCAGTGTTTCTCACATAATCTTTCCTTCAGATAGTCTGCATGAGAATTTTTAATTCAGTGCTTTCTTTTTACAAACTGAAATACTTATGTAATGCTGCCACTTTAATTTAGCACTGGGAGTCCCTCATCCCTGGGAAACCCCTCAAAATAGCACAGCTGGTCATCTTATATCTAGAAGGCTTCCTTAGGGCAAAGTAATGTTTTAAGTATCCATGGCCTGAATTTAGTCCTGTATCTAAGACCCCACCTCACAAGGTCATCATCAAAACAGATCCTAGAGTGATAACTCATTTCATACATGCTGAGTGTTGACATGGGTTTCTGAAGGATACTGCACTCTTTTAGACATGTCTGCAATGTGATGTGCTCCTAGGATCAATTCCACCAGTCCTGCCGTAAGTGACATCACTCTGTGTAGAAGAAAATATTTGGTCAGAAAGGGTACCTGCTTTGGTGAATAGAATAGTTCCACTAGAAAACAAAAACAATAAATCATTTTTTCAGCCATCCTTAATTTATATATTTATACACACACACACACACACACACACACACACACTAGAGGCCAGGTGCATGAAATTTGTGAATGGCGGGGGCGGGGGGGGATGTGTCCCTGAGCCCAGCCAGCTCCCTCTCCAATCTGGGACCCCTTGAAGGATATCTGACCGCCTGATTAGGCCTGATTCCACCTTTCACAATCCAGGACTGTTCACTCGCCTGCCTCTTCCTGATTGTCCCTAACTGATTCTGCCTGCCAGCATGATCACTCCTAACCACTCCACTGCCAGCCTGATTGTGCCTACTTGGTGCCCCGCTAGCCTGATAGCCCCTAACAGCCCTCCCTTGCATTTTTGGTTGCCCCTAACTGTCCTCCCCTGCAGGCCTGGTTTCCCCCTTACTGCCCTCTCCTTCAGGCCTGGTCCCTCCCAACTGTCTTCCTCTGCTGGCCTGGTCTCCCCCACTGTCCTCCTCTGCTGACCCAGTCACTCCTAACTGCCCTCCCTGCTAGCCTGATTGTCCACAACTGCCTTCACTGCAGACCTGGTCCCCCCAACTTCCCTCCCCTCCTGGCCTGGTCCCCCCCAACTCCTCTGCAGGCCTGGTCCCCTCAACTGCCCTAGCCTGCAGACTTGGTCTCCCCCAAGTGGTCTCCTCTGCCGGACCAATCATCCCTAACTGCCCTCTCTGCCGGCCTGACCACCCACAACTGCCCTCCCTTACAGGCTAGGTTCCTCCTCTCAACTGCCCTCCCCTGCAGGCCTGAGTTTCCCCCAACTGCCCTCCCCTGCTGGCCTGGACACCCTTAACTGCCTTCCCCTGCAGGCCTGCTCCCCCACAACTGCACTCCCCTTCAGACCTAAATTCCCCCCAACTTCCCTCCCCTGCTGGCCTGGACACCCCTAACTGCCTTCCCCTGTAGGCCTGGTCCCCCCACAACTGCACTCCCTGCAGGCCAGAGTTCCCCCCAACTGCCCTCCCCTGCTGATCTGGACACACCTAACTGCCTTCTCTTGCTGGCCTGGTCTCTCCCAACTGCCCTCTGCTACAACCTGGTCACCCCAACTGCCCTCCCCTGCCATCCATCTTGTGGTGGCCATCTTGTGTACACATGGGGCAGCCATCTTTGACCACATGGGGGAAGCCATCTTGTGTCTTTGAATGATGGTCAATTTGCATATTACTATTTTATTAGATAGGATATATACCTGATGCACAAAATTCATGCACGAGTAGGCCTTCCTTCCCATGGCTGCCAGCACTGGCTTCCCTCTGGCCCCAGCTTCATCGGGAATGATATCCAGTATAATAATTAGAATATTACTCTGTTATCGTTTATACACACACACACACACACACACACACACACACATACACTAGTGTCCCAGTGCACAAAATTCATGCACAGGGGCAAGGAAGGTGTCCCTCAGCCCAGCCTGCACCCTCTTCAATCTGGGATCCCTCGTGGGATGTCCGTCTGCTGGTTTAGGCATGATCCCTGTGAGATCAGGCCTAATCCAGTAGAAGGACATCCCTCTCACAATCCGGGACCACAGGCTCCTAACTGCTTGCCTGCCTGCCAGTCTGATCACCTGCTAACTGCTCCCCTGTTGGCCTGATTGACCCCTAACTTCCACCCTGCCTGCCCAATTGCTCCCAACTGCCATACCCTCTTGCCTGATCACCCACAACTGCCGTCCCTTGCCAGTCGGATCACCCACAACTGACCACCTTTGTGGCAGCCATCTTGTGATAACAACACTTGAGAGGGCCACCAAGGCTTTTATTAGTATAAAGCTTAAAGGGGCAGTTGGACATCCCTCTCACAATCCAGGACTGCTGGCTCCCAACTACTTGCTTGCCTGCCTTCCTGATTGCCCCTAACCATTTCTGCCTGTCAGCCTAATCACCCCCTAACCACTCCCTTGCCAGCCTGATTGATGTCTAACTGCTCCCCTGCCAGACTGTTTGCCCCCAACTTCCTTCATCTGCTGCCCTGGTCACCCCTAACTGCCCTCCCCTGCAGGCTTGATCGCCCACAACTGCCCTCCCTTACAGGCCTGGTCCCTCCCAACTGCCCTCCCCTGCTGGCCATCTTGTGGTGGCCATCTTGTGTCCACATGGGGGCAGGATCTTTGACCAAAGGGGGCAGCCGACTCGAGTGTTGGAGTGATGGTCAATCTGTGTATTACTCTTTTATTAGATAGGATAGAGGCCTGGTGCATGGGTGGGGGCCAGCAGGTTTGCCCTAAAGGGTGTCCTGGATCAGGTCGGAAGTTCCTTTGGGGTCTGAAGTGGCCTGGGTGAGGGGCCTATGGTGATCTGCAGGCCAGCCATGCCCCCCCAGCAACCCAAGTAGAGCCCCTGGTATCTGGGATTTATTTATGTTCTACAATTAAAACTTTGTAGCCTGGAGTGGAGTCAATCCTTCTACTTCCTCCGTTGCAGCAGCCATTTCTGTTTGGGTTTATTTACCTTCAATAATTGAAACTTTGTAGCCTTAAGTGAGGGCCTAGGCCCGCCAGGGCTGCAGAAGCTTGGCTTCCTCCATCACCTGAGGCAACCCTACCCTCTGCTCTCTCCAGCTCTGTGACTGCTGCCATTTCTATTGGGATTTATGTATCTTCTATAATTGACACTTTGTAGCATTAAGTGGAGGCCTGGGCCAGCAAGGGCAGGTGGAAAGCTTGGCTTCCTCCATTGCCAGGGAAACCCAAGCCTCCCTCCTGCTCTCAGTGGCCACAGCCATCTTGGTTTGGGTTTATTTGCATATTTGCTCTTAATTGGCTGATGGGAGTGGCTTGTGGGTGTAGCAGAGGTGTGGTCAGTTTGCATATTACCCTTTCATTATTATATATATATATATATATATATATATATATATATATATATATATTAAAGACCAAATATATATAATAAAAGACCAAAGGGTATAACATCCAGAATGACCAATGGACTAGATGCTCAATGCAAGAAATGCAAGAACTGCCCCCTGGTGGTCAGTATGTGACTCTTCCACAGCAGTAGCAGCCACTCAAAAGGCTGGTCCTCAGGGGTTGGGCTGATTGGGATGAGTGACACTCCCACAACAGTTGAATCCCCACAGGCCACCCCCCACTAGTGCATGAATCATAGCACTAAAAGCTGACGATTACTAAGCACCATTCTTATGGCCAGCAAAGGCTGCATACTCTCTAAGGAATCTTAGATAGTCCCAGAACCCACCTTACAGGGTTGATCTAAGAATTTCTACTTATAGCTTTCAGAATTGAATGAGATAATCAGCTTTTAAGTAGTTGAGGGAAAACATACACTGCTCCTTTATCATTCTCTTTCTCCCCCTTCTGGCAAGAAAAGGACCAACTGGCTCCCAAGGCCCAACCCTGAGTGCTGTGGCGAGAGCTCACTGGCCCTCAGCTCCAAGTGATTCTGCCTTCAATAGCCTTTACACCTAATGCCACTGCCTGAGCATCTCACTCAACACATATCACTGACTGAGCACCCACCATGTTCTAGGTGGTGCCTGGGTGCTCCCAGAGCAGCAGGGAGCCAGCCGCCCTGTCCTAAAGAGCATGTGTTCTGCCAGAAGAGGACAGGGGTGTGGGGAGGAAACAGCCTGGGACAGATGTGAGGTGCAGCCATTAGAGGCCACGGGCACCATGAAAATATGGGAATGAAGCCACATAGGGGCTCGGCAAGGGAGGGGCAAAGGGAGGGAAACTGTACTGATGGAGGAGAGCCAGGCAGGCTCATCGAGAAGGGCATTGGGCAGAGGTCACAGCCTATGGAGGGGCAGCAGGAGAAGCAAGAGGCTGAATAGAAGGGGGCCAAAGCTGAGTCAGGGAGCACATCCTGCAGGGATTGAGGGCCTGTGGGAACCTGGCATTCCCTGAGTGCAGTTGGAGGCACCAAGGCTATAAGGTGAGGATCCTTCTGTGTCAGGAACAGACTGGGGGAAAGAGGAAGCAGAGAGACAGCAGGAGGGGACACCACCCTCCCCCAGGGCGATGCAGAGACCATGGAAACTGTGGCAGCCAAAGTGGTGACTTTGGGGTGTGCTGGAGGGAAGCCAGACCATGGGGAATGATGTGGGGGGAGATGGGAGGAGGTCCCATGCTCCACTCGACCCCTGGGAAGACAATGCCTCCTTCATTTGCTAGCAGGGGTCTGTCCGTTTTGAGGGTCTGACTGTCAAACCCAGACCTTGGTTTGAGCTCCACACGAGGGACATGGCATGTTCACAGCCAGCCTCCCATCCTGAGGTCCAGGAGGAGGGTCATTTCTAGCTGGCTGTCTAATCCCTCCACGCCCCACCCCCAAGCTCTCTTCAGTGATGACAGGTATTTATTGGAAACAAGAAAATGGTTTTCTTTTTGGAAAAAAACAAAAAACACAACAGAATGTACAATATTATGGAAAGCAAACATTGAAAACTAGGAAAATGAAGCCCCCTTGTGGACACACAGATCAGCTGTGCCCAGAATCGGGTCACGTGTGACACAAAAGGGCTCAGAATCCAATGCAAAGGGCTTGCCCAGGTGGTCTGACTCCAATCCCCGACTCCAGTTTCCAGAACGGGCGAGACCAGCCCCACGTCCTACAGCCTACGGCAGTGCTTGCAGTGCTTCCAGAGAAAGAAACGCAGGCAATCAGCATCCAGATCCCTGCCTCTAACCCCCACCTGGGATTTGTGTTGCTCCCAACTCTGCCCCTCCCTCCCTCTTCCACATTCCCTCCCAGGTGAACTGCAGATGGCCTTTCCCATCCTCCACCCTCCTCAGCTCTGATGGCAGAGGGCGGGGGGGGGGGGGAGAGTCATGCGGGGAATCAGGACCTGGACAAAGTGCCACTTGAAGAGCCAGAGACAGTGTAGGTCCACCCATCCGTGTTAATGGATGAATTCATTAACACAGAGGCCTCATAAGTGCTTGTTTAGAACCGGTCTTCCTCCCTCCCTTTGACTCTGCCACTGTGTAACTTGGCTGTTTTGAGCAAGTCTACCTCTGGAGAATTAATTCTCTCTCTTTTAAAATAAGAACAAGAGCCTGGTGGGTATGGCTAAGTGAGTGAATGTAGACGTGTGACTCAGGAGGTTAAGGTTTGACTCCCTGTCAGGGCACATGCCCAGGCTGTGGTCGTGATCCCCAGTGTGGGGCTTGCAGGTGGCAGCTAATCCCTGATTCTCTCTCATCACTGATGTTTCTATCTCTCCTTTCCTCTCCCTTTCTCTTTAAAATCAATGGGAAATATCCTATATAATAAAAGACTAATAATATACATATTGTCCACTTAACCTGGAGTTCAACTGGGAGTTTTGACATAATACTGCTTGTTATGACTATGCTGACCACAAGGGGGCAGTGCAGAACATGACAGGCATTGTCCGTGAGACACGGGCAGCGGGAAGCAGTGGAATGCTGCAGGCCCCAATGGACTTCCAGGCCCATAGGGGCCAGTCCGGCTCAATGTGGATTTGTGCAGGAGCCAGTCTGCCAAAGCCAACTGAAAGAGAACATGTTTAGAACTGGTGTTCAGCTGGGCGACCTGAGGCCCATGGTGTCTAGAAGCACTTACCACATCTCTGCTTGGGGACTTAAGTGCCTTGACTCAGGCTAAGGGGGGGGCAAGTGGAGGCCTGGGGCCCCAGATGCTGCCCAGGGCCCAGAGGTTAGTTGGACCTGCCTTTCCATGCCAGACTCTCATGTTTCAATCACCAGCCAGACCTAGGGACCATACTCATGCATGAATTCCGTGCACCGGGCCTCTAGTGTGTGTGTGTGTGTGTGTGTGTGTGTGTGTGTGTGTGTGTGTGTATAAACATATATATATATATATGTATATATACTAAGTATATATACTAGAGGCCCAGTGCATGGAATTCATGCATGGGGGCTTGGGTGCAGGGGGAGTGTTCCTCAGCCCAGCCTGTACCCTCTCCTATCTGGGACCCACCCCTTGAGGGATAACCGCCAGTCGAACATCCCTCTCACAATCCAGGACTACTGGCTCCCAACTGCTCGCCTTCCTGCCTACCTGATTCCCCCTAACTGCTTCTTCCTGCCAGCCTGATCACCTCCTAACCACTCCCCTGCCAGCCTGATTGATACTTAACTGCTCCCCTGCCATCCAGACTGCCCCTAATTGCCCTCCTCTGCAGGCCTGGTCCCTCCTAACTGCCCTCCCCTTCAGGCCTGGCCCCCCAGAACTGTTCTCCCCTGCATGCTTGGTTCCCCCCAACTGCCCTTCTCTGCAGGCCCTGTCACTCTCAACTTCCCTCCTCTGCCTGGCTGGTCACCCCTAACTCCCCTCCCCTGCAAGCTTTATTGCCCCCAACTGCCCTCCCCTGCTGGCCACCTTGTGGTGGCCATCTTGTGTCAACATGGGGGCAGGATCTTTGACCACATGGGGGCATAAGTCTTATTAGATAGTACTAGTAGCTCAGTGCACAATATTCATGCACATTAAAAGGGTGTTAATTAGCGGAAATTTTTAATAGTGCTATTTGCCCTTTCTCTATAATAAAAGTGTGACAGATAAAAGGTAATGAGTACAATGAAAATAATACATAATTTCATTAATAAATAAATAACAAAATGATATAACAACAATAACAAACTCATGATATAAAAACAACATTGTTGCAAATAATGGCTGATAAAGTGATTAAACTTATTGTAATATCTCCCTGTGTACCACATTAACAGTGAAAACACTTTCAAAGTGCTTGACTAATTTCCCTTGGGATAAAGTATTTAGAACTTTAACTTTAACATCACATGCTCTTCGAACTCGAAAGAAAGCAACATAATAACTGACCATGTGTGAAAACGGGTTCAGGTAGGAATATTCCTACTCTGTCTAGAGTTTGTCCTTGTGATTTATTAATAGTCATTGCAAATGCTGACATCATGGGAAACTGTCGTTGAATTAATTTAAATGGGAGGCCAGTGTCAGACAATTACAAATCAACTCCTGGAATCAGAACAACCTCTCCCTCTGCAGATCCTCTTAATACTTCAGCTTCGATAATGTTAGGTAGTAATCTTTTGAGAATAAATCTGGTACCATTACAAAGATCCCATTTACTATTAAGATTTCTCAATAGCATGATGATTCCACCCACTTTCAATTTTAATTTATGACACGGCATTCCTGAAGGAGCAATACTATTAAGAAATTCAGTGGGAAAAATTTCCTTTTCAGCATCATCTGTTGAGTCAATGGAATCATCACTCAAATAGGTGTTAAAATCTCCATCAAGTATATCCAAAATTTCTTCATTCAGTTTTTGAACATGCTCATTTTTTTGGACAAAGAATTGCATGTTTAGATATATTTTTAATATTATCTATAGAGAATATACTATTTCCAAAGGTGGCTTCAATAATAGATCCATTACAAATCATTTCATGGATAATTTCAATAATATCCATTCCTAAATGAAAACCACTAGTCAAGTTTGCCATCTCCAAGTTTTGGGGTTTTTTATATTTTCTTTTTTTTTTTTCCTTTGCTTAAAAAAAAAAACAAAAACAAAAAAACCCTTGTGTCGAGGGCTGACTTTCAATAGATTGCAGCGAGGTAGTTACTCTGCTACATAGGAAATGCCGACCCAGAAGCAGGTCACAGAATGGTTTAGCGCCAGGTTCCCCACAAATGTGCATTGCAAGAAGGGTGTGGGGGCAGCTCCCTTTCCAGCCACACCCCGTCTCCCAGGACGAAGGGCTCTCCACACCGGACCTCGTTCCCAACAAGCGTGCCAACACTGCTGTGGTGAAGCAGTTGGGCACAGCAGGGAATGGCGGGGGACCGGCTATCTGAGGCCAACCGAGGCTGCCACGGCATCCTGCCATATCGTTCCGCCTGGGCAGGATTCTGCCTTGCCATCTCCAAGTTTTATTAACCATTCTCTATAAGCACAATCCTTTGATCTCATATTTGTTTTAAGAGACAACTTTCTGAAACATCTCCAAACATCACAGTACCTCAAACTCTCTCCTACAGTGGGTCTGCCACCAGATCTACATTTCCCAGCATTCTTGGTGCTCCCAATAACTTGCAGGAACCAAGAGCACTGTGAACTTTCTCCACCTGTTGGTGGCCACCAGGGTCTCCACACACCCCAGAGACTGGCAGCAGTCCCCCCACTTCCATCGTGAGTGCTGGGCTGGGGGGCATGCAGGAACCCCGGGCACTCATTTGCTGTGATTCAGTCACCATAACTGTAAGGAGGGCTGGCCCTTTAAGTACTGTGTGGGCAGAGCTTATAGTGTGGTGATTGCTTTCACGGCTCTGCGGCCACACCCCTGCCGGCCTCGCCCCCTGTGTGCTGGCCATGCCCCCTGGCCATGCCCCCTGCTCCTGATTGACTGGTAGCATAGCGGAGGTATGGTCAATTTGCATGTTACTCGATTATTAGATAGCATAGAGGCCTGGTGCATGGGTGGGGGCCAGCTGGTTTGCCCTGAAGGGTGTCCCGGATCAGGGTGGTGGTTCCTTGGGGCATGGAGTGGCCTGGGCAAGGGGCCTGTGGTGGTTTGCAGGCTAGCCACATCCACTGGCAACCCAAGTGGAGGCCCTGGTATCTGTGATTTATTTATCTTCTACAATTGAAACTTTGTAGCCTGGAGCAGAGCCAAGTCTACTGCTGGCTCGGTAGGGGCAGCCATTTCTGTTGGTATTTATGCATCTTCTATAATTGAAACTTTGTAGCATTGAGTGGAGGCCTGGGCCGGGAAGGGCAGTTGGAAAGCTTGGCTTCCTTCTTTGCCAGGGCAACCCAAGTTTCTCTCCTGCTTTCTGTGGCCACAGCCATCTTGGTTGGGTTTATTTGCATATTTGATCCTGATTAGCTGGTGTGCATGGCTTGTGGGTGTAGCAGAGCTGTAGTCAATTTGCATATTACTCTTTTATTAGATAGGATATATATATATATATATATATATATATATATATATATATATATATATATGTTTCTATGTAAAATTTTTTATTGCACAGTCAGTATACTTTGATATATTGCCTTCTCTCTCTCTCTCTCTCTCTCTCTCTCTCTCTCTCTCTCCCCCCCCCCCCCCTCTCTCTCAGCTTGGATTGCTTGGCTTGGAGAAAGGCATAAAATAAAACATAAGAGGAGAGGTGGAATTTGCTTTCAAGAACATTCTTTCAGCTAGTGTTTCTCCAAAGCTTATCTCTTGCCTGTGGAAACATGCACCAGCATATGCTTCTTTTCCAATTATCAAGTAGGCATGGAGCATTTGAGCAGGAGAAAAATCTTGTTTAGCTGTAAGAAAGTTTACCTCCATTTGCTTTAATTTTCCCACCAACATCAAAGTGATGATAACTTCCCCTCAAGAAAGAATTAGGAAGTTCTGTAACAAATCCATATTGATTTTCACAAGTTACATCCATTGCATGGTTTGGTGGGGCAGAATAAGACCACAAATACACAAAGCTCAGTTTCCATGTGCTGGGAACCAGCTGGGAAATGGTCTTTCCCCCTAAAAATGGTTTGTGGGATTAAATTATAGACAAGGACAGAGTCGGAGAGGAAAAAGTAAGCAATATGGACAATTCTCTTTATCTTGTCTGAGTTCCAGTTCAATTGTATTTTGTAAAACTATCTTTGTATATTCTAAAATTCTCAATTGTATTCTGAACACTCTGAATTCCCTGCTGCCTTTCAGATACTATTACAAAGAAGCTTGTTTGGGGAAGAAAGTTACTCTCAGGGTAGGAAAAGGTAAACAACTTTATTTCAAGTCTCAGAAATTGCATTCTAAGTCAAAGAACAAAGAAGGCTGATTTATTCATTAACTACTGTGCATGAAACAATTAAAACTAAGCTGGAAGAAGCTTTTCATTTGGAGCACTGTTACATAGAAATATTAATTTGTTAAAGCACCTGACTGACTTTTCCAGACCAGCTTCAATGTAAGGTGTGTTACAGAGAAAGTCAAAGCAATGTGGCCATCCCTGAGGAGAGGGCTATAAGCTGAGGAGCTGTTTGCTTCTTCAAAGCTGGTGTTGAGATAATGCTGCAAAGAGGATCTCAATAGGAGTGGAGCAGAGAAACATGGGGTATCTCCAATGGGGAACTACTTAAGCTAGAAAAGTGTCATGTGTTGTGAAAATGTGCTTGGAAGGTTGAGAATAAGGTGTAGGACACTGAGAACAGCTATCCATCAGTTTAGAAACTGAATGAAGAAATCTATTTCCTTTGAGTCCATCATCAACTACCACAAATGAATAGCCCATTGTCTCTGCAGGGCCCTGGGCATGTTGGGAGGTTGAAAAGTGATAGAGAGACTCACTAAAGCTTCTCTCTGGGCTATAGGAACCACTCATCATACAATAATCACATCCTTGTATTCCTGCTTCAGCCTGCTCTCTGTGGTGTGTAGCTCTCATCTACATCCTGAGCTCCCTGGTGGCCGAGCACCTCCTGGAGACAGTGCCTGCCCTGGAAGAACATGACCTCCTTTAAAGGAATTGGATGAGGCCCTTCCTGATGTTAAAAAGACAAGTGGTGTTTAATATTTTATGTTGTAATGTTTTAAAAGTAATTTAAGATTTTATGTAGATTAAAGGGGCTCTTTATCCTCCCTTTTGTATAGAACATGAACAGGAAAACTTCAGCTATCTGAGATATTCCTGCAGGAAGTCCATAGGATACCTGAGTAGTTAGAATGGAAAATGGGAGTTTGAATAAAGAAAGAGCTCCTCAAAAGACCAAGGCTTTGTGAAAATATCCTGCTTCCCACCCCTAGAAGATGATCAGGGTGGATTGAAGGGTCAAGAGAAAGAAAGATCATCAAAGAAGAAAGTAAACTGAAAACTGTTGAAAAAGGGTTGACCATCCCATGGTTTTCATTGATTCCGTGTCATGAGAAAAGACTCCCAAGGTCCCATTTCCTGTTTCTCCTGCACTTTTTCTCATGAGAATCCATCTCAAACTCTGGGCCTGTTACAGTTTCTGACACTCAAAGGAACTGGGCTATCCACTGAGAATAAGGTGCAGGGAAAAGACAACTTCACTGCAATCAAATCATTAAACCAAAAATACTAAACATCAGCCTTTAATTAAACTTTAAGGCTAGCTAATATTCATTTCCTAAAATGTCTTATGCAGACCAGAGAAAGACTATAAAATGTGAATGCCAGTCAGGTTTACTAGCATTACATTAGAAGTTCAATTTGGTATATTTTTTTCTTTTTTTTAATTTTTTTATTTTTGCAGTATAACTTATATTTAATAGTAGTACATATGTTTTCCTTTCCCCCCCATTATCCTCCCTTCAGCCTCCCTTACTCCCCAGCACATGTCCCCACCCATCCCCCTCCCCACCCCAGTGTGTTTTATTCATTGGTTATGCTCATATGCATGCATACAAGTCCTTCGGTTGATCTCCCCCAGCAGCCACCTCCCATCAACCCAAGCCTTCCCCTTGTAGCTTGGTATAATTTTTTAATACAAGATCATTATTAAAAAGCAAACAGACAAAAACATACCAAATCTGAATCTCAAAAAAGAGAAAACTAGGATAACACTGGAGGAAATCACCTTCTTTAGGAAATTTTGAGGAGAAAATAATCGATGCATATCTATCAAGGGTACTTTGGTCTCATTTTCCACAGAGGAGATGGAGTGAAGTGAACAGTCTCACAGAACCTAGCATTCTTTCTCCCTTTTCAGAATCCACTTCCTTTTTCCATCAGGACTATAGAAAATGGAATATAACTGGGTCACACTGTCTCAGACCCAAAGATTTGTCAAAAGGTCAATGCAGTGAGATTTCATAGTTAGCAAGAGACTGGTTTTCCCACTGAAAATGGGGAGGAGGGTGAGAGACACCTGTGCCTCTCTGATTTCCTCTCAAGTTTAGACAAGGAGACCTAGCATATCAGATAGGAGATGAGAGAAAAACTTAGAAAAATGACCAAGTATCCTCAAGTTAGTTTATACTGTTTTTTAGAGTTTTTGTTGTGAGTTTGCTTTTTGCTTTTGTTTATATTTAAGATAAAATAAAATAAAAAATAGTGAAAGTTGTGCCTGAGTGAGCTCCTTGCACAAGCCCTAAATTTCTCCTTCAGTTTGGCTATTTTGGTTTTCTCATCAGGACACAGGTGACATGACAAGTCACCTCTCCATCTAATCACATTTTCTAAATGGAAACCATAGTTATAATCCCCATTAGAAGGCCCAGAGGAAATGTTGCACCTCCATGAAAAATGTGCTCAATGTAATGGGAAGCCAGCTGAAGATTTCAACCTGGGCCATACAGCTACACACTCAGCGACCTTTTGAAAATAACAACAGCCGTGCTTCCTTCCAGCTGCAGGCTCAGGGCAAGGGCTCTCTTTAAAAAAAAATGTACTTCACTAGTACGAGGAACTAATAGCTGAATTCCCACACACTTGCTCCCAACTTCATGTCCAGTCTAATGAAGTGACAGCTTGAAAGAAGGAAAGCAGGCTCACTGTTGTTAGAGCATCAGAAATCGGGGCAGCCATGGGTGGGGCCACGGCCAATAAGGCTGCAGGAACACAGTTCACTGGCTACGCCTACTTTCCTGTCCTTTCCACAGAGCAGAATCAGTTCTAGGGAGGCTGTGATTGGTGTTGGATGTTTGGGCCCTACTCAGAGAGACCTCACTGTACACATGGCATGTTGAGTCCTGCCATTCTGTGCTGCTAAGTGGTAGGGTGTAGTTTTTAGTAAGGAAGAAATAGTATCTTATGTCACCCAGCCCAGGTTTGCTGCTAAATAAGGATTCCCTTCACTAACATGAGTTCTACCAGAGGTGCCCAAGCTCTGATTCTATCAACAGTGTCACAACAGCCTGCAAAAACATCCCAGTCAGCCCATCTGCCTCTTGACAGACCTAATGAGGAGAGATAAGTTC
This sequence comes from Antrozous pallidus, assembly GCA_027563665.1. Lineage (NCBI taxonomy): Eukaryota > Metazoa > Chordata > Mammalia > Chiroptera > Vespertilionidae > Antrozous > Antrozous pallidus. Next base: position 111,403,972 of record CM050508.1, on the reverse strand, counting down.
CCAGTGGCAGACTTCAGATGGCCTTCCTGACCCTTGCAAGGTCACTGTCAGGGGTCACTCCAGCCCTTATCCTTGGGAAAAACCTCTGGAAGTCAGGAATCTCCAGCTGTTTCCACAAAACCTCTAGCTCCTCATCCCATTCTGCACAGGCACTCTCCTGGGAATTATGTTAAAAATTAAATTAAGTTTTACAAAATCAGATTATATCGCTATTTTCATGTGTACTGTGGAGGTACATAACTTAGACTTAGTCCCATATGGTATTTTTGTGTTTTTTAATATATTTAGTTGGTTTTTTACACCGAGGAAGGGACAGGGATAGAAAGTTAGAAACATCGATCAGCTGCCTCCTGGACACCTCCTACTGGGGATGTACCCGCAATCAAGGTACATGTCCTTGACTGGAATCAAACCTGGGGTCCTGCAGTCTGCAGGCCAATGCTCTATCCACTGAACCAAACCAGCCAGGGCAATATTTTTGTTCTTTGTATAATAATTTGGGAATCAAGCACACAGTTCACATTATAACCTCAACTGTAATGTAAATAAATATTATATACTAGACTAGAGACCTGGTGCATGAAATTTGTGCACTGGGGAGGTTGTCCCTCAACTCAGCCTGCACGCTGGGTCTCCAATGTGGGACCCCATAGGGATCGGGCCTAAACCTTCGGTCAGACATCCCTCTCACAGTCCGGGACTCCTGGCTCCTAAACGCTCACCTGCCTGCCTGATTGTACCCTAACTGTTCCCTTGCTGGCCTAATTGACACCTAACTGCTCCTCTGCTGGCCTGATTGCCCCCAACTACCCTCCCCTGCTAGCCTGATCACCCCCAAGGCTTTTATTAGTATAGATATGACCCTTCACAGAAAATTTTACTCACCCTGCTTTACAATAAGGGTTTGACCATTGAATCATTAGGACCAGACACCAAGAATTACTTTCTTTGAATAATGGAGGGAATAATTATCTTTTCTTTAAGTTGCCCTGAAATTAAAATGAGATAATTACTTAGAAAAGTGTAAAAGCACCATATAAAAACAACTGTCTTTTTCATGTACTAAAAAGACAATAAAGTGTTAAAATGAAAAACACTATTTTTATTCTCCCCTTCCTTCCTTTACAACCTTTATTTAAACTTTGAAATTTATAAAAATTTCACTCCAATTTTCATGTCTTTACAGTCAATATTATTTTGTATTGGTTTCAGATTTTTTATTAGTTACAGAATAGTGGTTGGATAATCATATACTTACAGAGTGTTCTCAAATATTTCCAGTACCCACCTGGCATCACACTGTCATTACTACACTATTGACTATATTCCCTATTTAAGTGACAATGGATTTACAGGTTCTTTCCAGTCTTTCTTTTGTGTTGTTCTCCTTTCCCTTTCTATCTCACTTCTTCCCTCGTTCTCCTTGTATAGTATCGCAACTGGCCATCAAAGCTCAGTGAAGGCACTGGGACACGCTTAATCCATTTTACAGACCAGGAAACTGAGGCCAATTCCAGTTGGCTGTGGAACTTGACTCAGTGCACAGGAAGCCCTCAGAGCCATGCTCTCTGTCTAAGGGGCAGCCACCTGGCAAACAACAATCCTTCCTGTCAGGCTTCTGAGCCTCTCTCTCAAGCACCTCTTCATTGCAATGCTCCACATTCTTTCCTGTCCCCATTCTTTACTGCCCCCCTCCCCCTTCTCTGGAGCAGGCGGAAGGCTATGCATTCACCGCCTAAGCATGCTCTGCCGTGGGACAGGGTGGTGCGGGCTTGCTTTTGAGGTCAAGGCGGGAGCGGGAATCCTTGCATCTGAAGTGTGAAGGCGCCTGGGCGAAGCCGGTTAGTACTGGGAGCTCTCCGAATCACATCACTCAGTCTGGTACCCTGCGGGGCCGCACCCTTCCACTGAGGTGGCACCGCCCCTCAATCCCAACCTCAGGCCTGAGTATCCTTGCCCCTCTACCCAGGAGTCCTTCCATACCCCTTGATTCCTGGCCCCTGCCCACCCACATCTTGGAACCACTGCAGAACCTCTGTCTCTCTGCAGGTGAGGCAGATCCCTGCCCTCCATCTCCCCGAGGCCCAGTCTGGGTCTCAGGAACCCCATGCCTGAGATGTTTCCTGAGTCTCATGGGAGTGGCTAGGCAGGCCCAGCCATGTCTCCCTGGGGCAGCCATGTTCCCAGGACCCCCCAGTAGTCCTTCTCAGAATCCAGGACTGCTGGCTCCAAACTGCTCACCTGCCTGCCTCCCTGATTGCCCCTAACCGCTTCTGCCTGCCAGCCTGATCACCCCCTAACCACTCCCCTGTCAGCCTAATTGATGTCTAACTGCTCCCCTGCCAGCCTCTTTGCCCCCAACTTTCCTACTCTGCCAGCCTGGTCACCCCTAAATGCCCTCCCCTGCTGATCACCCACAACTGCCCTCCCTTGCAGGCCTGGAATCTCCCAATGGCCCTACCCTGTTGGCCATCTTGTGGTGGCCATCTTGTGTCCACATGGGGGCAGGATCTTTGACCACATGGGGGCACCCTCTTGTGTGTTGGGTGATGGTCAATCTGTGTATCACTCTTTTATTGGATAGGATAGAGGCCTGGTGCATGGGTGGGGGTCCTGAAGGGTGTCCCAGATCTGGGTGGGGGTTCCCTTGGGGTGTTGAGCGGCCTGGGCGAGAGGCCTGTGGTGGTCTGCAGGCCAACCACGCCCCCCAGTGACCCAAGCAGGAACCCTGGGATCTGGGATTAATTTATGTTCTACAATTGAAACTTTGTAGCCTAGAGTGGAGCAAAGCCTTCTGCTCACCCAGGGGAGACAGCCATTTCTGTTTGGGTTTATTTAAATTCTATAATTGAAACTTTGTAGCCTAGAGTGGAGGCCTAGGTGTTAGGGCTGCAGAAGCTTAGCTTCCTCCATCGCCTGGGGCAACCCTACCCTCTGCTCTCTTCAGCTCCATGGCTGCTGCCATTTCTGTTGGGATTATGTATCTTCTATAATTGAAGCTTTGTAGCATTGAGTGGAAGCCTAGGCCAGCAAGGGCAGGCAGAAAGCTTGGCTTCCTCCATTGCCTGGGAAACCCAAGCCTTCCTCCTGCTCTCAGTAGCCACAGCCATCTTGTTTGGGGATTATTTGCTCCTGGTTGGCTGGGGGTGTGGCTTGATTGGAGGTACAGTCAATTTGCATATTATTATTTTATTGGATAGTATATATGTAATATAAATTAAATTTACATCATTTCAATTTGCAGTGCCTTTCCCATAATCATAACCAGTCATTAGTTCCTGGTATACAGTTTTGACCTGAGGGAGAGGTGGTTCAAGGTCAAAGAACTGGGTGCAAGCTCCCTGCTCCTTACTGGCTAAATTTCTTAGGGAAGTTGCTCTGCTTCCTCCTTTGTAAACTTGGCTAACAGCAATAACTACCTCACTTGCTTCTTTTAATAATAAACTGTGAAAATAAAAATAAAATAACTTTATAAATGCTTTACAAATGTTAGATACAGATATCCATATCTACTTGAAGTATCAGTAATGATCATATCCATGCAAGCTGATTTATTGCTACGTTTTTTCTAATTTTTAATGGAAGTTGTTGAAAATAGATGGTGTACTGATTTGATAGGGGTTCCATAACAAGCACCAGTGAGTGGGGATCAGACTGGCAAAGAAGGACTTTAAACAGTTTGACATCATTGTTGGTTTATTCTGCAGCTTCTCACCTTAACTCATAGGTGGACATCTTCTTCCTCTACTTTCACATGCTCTTTGCTTTGTGCATACTAATGTTCTAATGTCCTTCCTCTTCTTATAAAAAAATAAATCAGGTTGGATTAGGGCTCATAACAATGATCTCATTTTAACTTAATTACCTCTTTAAAGACCTTATCTCTAAATAGAGTCACATTCTATGGTACTGAGGATTAGAAAGTTAACACATGAGTTTATAGGGGACACCATTCATCCCATAACAATGGATGGGACAGAACCTTCACTCATTAATTTGAACTCGTTCATTAATTATTTTCATTTTCAATTTGAATAACCAAGTCCATTTAAAAAGAGCCTGATACTAGTGTATCTAGAAACTTTGAGCTGGCCTAATTATTCTACAGCATGGTTTATTGGCACACATACCAAACCTTAGTACCTTTAGCTTTGCAGAAGAACAAAATAATTCCAGAGTCCCTGGCACACCTGAGCCCCTAGAGGAGGCCTGTTATTCCAGCTCTGTCAGGGGATCATCAGACTGTCCAAGTTGGCAGGCTTTCATGGGATTTCTTTCCTCCAAAGCCTTTCAAATTTGCTTTACTTTACTTGCATTGGTCAGTTCGTTAAAGGAAAGCTGACTTCCTGAAGGCTCCTTACTAATGTCTCATAATAGCTCAAAAAAGCTTTCCTTCATACTTATAGGACTCTGTCCCCACTGTCCAAGGATCAGAAAAAATTAATAGAGAGAAATCATACATTTACTCAATGATGTGTAACCAAATCACTATTTTCCTGCATAATAATTTGACAAAAGTATTCTAACATTCATGCTCATATATCACCATAAAGTATTTTATAAAAGATTCCTTTCAAGATTCCTTTTGAGGTGGGTCTAACATTTAATAGAAAGATATCTATCATTTTGTGTCCATTATGCAATAAACATTCTGTTTTCAAATAACCATAATCCTGTACCTTTAAGCTCAAAACCTAAAAAGTGCTTTCATATTTAACATCACATTTAAAAAATATTATCATGATTTCTCTAGATATAAGTGGCATTCAAAAATGTTTATTCCTTAAAATAAAAAAAGCCATGTCTTGAAGCAATGAGAAAAAAATACATAAATTTTGCCTGATAAAAAAATTGTGCCGGATAAAAATTAAAAGTTTCTGAGTTTCAAAAGCCACCAGAAAATGAAAAAAAATTCACTGAAAGCATTATTCAAAATCATATATTTACTAGGGGATGTTCAGGACTTGTACAAGAAAATATGAAGAACACATTAACTCAATAAAAAGATAAGTAATATAACATTAAAATGGTCAAAGTATATCAATAAAGATTTTTTTCAGAGATATACCAAATGGTTGATAAACACATAAAATATGTTCATCATTAGGCAGAAGAAAAATGCAAACCAAAACCACCATGACATTTAACTTTCCATTCAGTAGGATGGCTGTAATCAGAACAGACACTAATAAGTGTTGGTAAGGATGTGAAGAAATTTCAACCCTTGTACATTGCTGGAAGGAATGTAAAATAGTGCATCTATTTGTGGGGAGGGGTTGTTTTTAATATATTTTTATTGATTTCAGAGGGGAAGGGAAAGAGGGGGAGAGAGAGATAGAAACATTAATGATGAGAGAGAATCATGGACCAGCTGCTTCCTGCTTGAGATTGAGCCCATAACCTGAGCATGTGCCCTGGACTAGAATAAAACCCAGGACCCTTCAGCCCACAGGCTGATGCTCTATCCACTGAGCCAAACCAGCTAGGGAAAATAATACATCTATTTGAAAAGCATCCTGGAAATTTCTCAAAACATTACCTATAGAGTTACCATATGACCCAACAAAACAAATATCTTCACACAAAAACTTGTACATGAATGTTTATGGCAGCATTATTCATAATAGCCAAATAGTGGAAACAGTCTAAATGTCCATCAACTAATGAATGGATAAGTAAAATGTGGTATATTCAATATAGTGGAATATTATTTGGCCATAAAGAGTTGTAAGTTCTGATATACACAATACAACATAGGTAAACCTTGAAAATATTATGCTGACTGAAATAAATCAATCACAAAAGATTCATTAGTATTATTCTATTTAGATAAAATCCTATCTAATAAAAGAGTAATATGCAAATTGACCATACCTCCAATCAGCCTACTCCCACAGCCACCCCCATCAGCCAATCAAGAGCAAATTATGCAAATAAATCCCAACCAAGATGGCTGCAGCCACTGAGAACAGAGGGAAGCTTAGGTTTCCCTGGCAACAGAGGAAGCCAAGCTTTCCTCCTGCTGTTGCCAACCTAGGCCTTCACTCAATGCTACAAAGTTTCAATTATAGAAGATATATTCCAACAGAAATGGCGGCAGCCACAGAGCTGGAGAGAGCAGAGGCTAGTGTTGCCCAGGCGATGGAGAAAGCCAAGCTTCTGTAGCCCTAGTGCCTAGGCTTCCACTCTAGGCTATAAAGTTTCAATTATAGAATTTAAACAGAAATGGCTGTCGCCATGGAGTGAGCAGAAGGCTTGGCTCCACTGTATGCTACAAAGTTTCAATTGTAGAACATAAATTAATCCCAGATCCCAGGGTCTCTTCTTGGGTTACTGGGGGGCTTGGCTGGCCTGCAAACCACCACAGGCCCCTTGCCCAGGCTGCCCCATGCACCAAGAGAACCCCCACCCTGATCTGAGACACCCTTCAGGACAAACCAGCTGACCCCACCCATGTACCAGGCCTCTATCCTATCCACTGAAAGAGTACTATGCAGATTGACCATCACTCCAACACACAAGAGGGCTCCTCCCATGTGGTTAAAGATCCTGCCCCCATGTGGACACAAGATGGCAACCACAAGATGGCCAGCAGGGGAGGGAAGTTGGGAGGTTCCAGGCCTGCAAGGGAAAGCAGCTGGGGACTATTAAGCCTGCAGGGGAAGGCAGTTAGGGGTGACCAGGCTGGCAGAGGAGGGAAGTTAGGGGCAAAGAGGCTGGCAGGGGAGCAGTTAGACATCAATTAGGCTGGCAAGGTAGTGGTTAGGGGGTGATCAGGCTGGCAGGCAGAAGTGGTTAGGGGAAATCAGGGAGGCAGGCAGGTGAGCAGTTTGGAGCAGCAATTCGGGATTGTGAGAAGGATGTCCAACTGTCCATTTAGGCCCAATCGGGCCTAAACAGGCAGTCAGACATTCCTTGAGAGGTCCCAGATTGGAGAGGCTGCAGGCTGGGCTGAGGGACATCCCTCGCCCCCAGTGCATGAATTTTGTGCGCACCGGGCCTCTAGTGTCTATAATAAGCAAATACATGGAGACAGAACGTAGATTAGTGATTGTCAAGGGTGGGATTAGATGGAAGAAAACAAAAGCAAATGCAAATAGGTACAGGAACTTTGGGGAAGTGAGGAATATGTTCTAAAATAAACTGTGATGACTGTTATAGTATATTCACAATTCTATGAGTATACTAAGAACCATTGAATTGCACACTTTAAATAGGTGAAGTATAAGACATGTGAATTATTTATTTATTTATCTCAATAAAGCTGTTATTAATTAAAAGAAAAACTGTGTTTTACCACACAACATAACATTTATTTAACATGTCACTGTACCTATTTCCACAGTCCTTTTTAAAATATTTTTATTGATTTCAGAGAGGGAGAGAAAAAGGAAGACAGAAAAATCAATGATGAGAGAGAATCCTTGATTGTCTATCTCCTTCATGCCCCACACTGGCGATTAAGTTTGTAACCCAGACATGGGACCTGATTAGGAATTGAACCATGACCTCCTGATTCACAAGTTGATGGTAAACCACTCAGCCATGCTGGCCGAGCTATTCCCACAATCTTTACAAAATAATGACAATATATAATTTAGTCCTGCCCATGAGAAAAAATGACTAATAATGCTTTTGTAAATTAATTGGAAATATAATACAACTTCAAGAAATCTATGGCAGGCACCATACAAGAAAAAAACTGCTAGAATATCAAGTGTAATTCAGGATTCACTCTATTCCATAAGAGCGATGGGTGTGGGAATACCCCAAGGGAAAATTCAATGGTAAATGCAGAGAGAAACATTACAGGCCTTGTGGTCTGGGAGGACTTTCTTCCTGAGAATGTGGTTATAGACTGAAAAAAAATGAAATTTTGATGCAATTGTTGGTGAGCAAAATTTTCTGGCACAGTAGATGCTCTATAAGATTGTTTGGATGAATGAATGAATAAAAAACTTACGTATTTTTCTCAATCCCCCATTGCCTTAGCTTTAATTCTGAAATATGGGACACAGACATTTGGAATATAGGTTTATTGCATGTTGTTTAGTTATGTGATAGTATTTTCCAGCTTGTCCCTACCCAAAATAGACTTTTTTAACTCAAAACAAGAGGCTATTACTAAATACAAGGTGGCCATTAAACTTACTTCATAAACTAAAGTGTGTAACAAAACATTTTATTAATCTGTAAGTGAGCTGATTTGATTGGGAGTCCTCACTCTGGAATGATAGGAATGTACTCCACCAACTCGGGTTCTCTCCATAATTTCACAGGAGAGTTGAGAGATTGCCAAGTGATGCTTAGCATCTTGGTTCATCCATGCCAGGTTATGTTGAGACATTCCCCTTGCCATTTTGGTCACTGGTCCAGACAAGTTCCATCAGTCTGCCCTAATGATGACCCACTCACATCTGGCCTCTGGGCCACACCCACACCACTATCAGGTGGCACAGAAAATGTTTCCTGGGTGCAGAGCAGATACTCCTCACAGCCAGTCTTTCTGGTTATATCAGGCAGACCTCTCTTTTATTCCCACCCAACTCTTGGAACTCATAGATTCTTCTCCAGGACTTCCTTTGTAATCTTCCAGCTTCCACTATCAGCAGCCCAGGGATGAGAGTCAGAATAAGAATCTACCAATATGGAGACTCAGTCTCCCACAGTCATCCATTTCCCCAAACTCAAGAAGTCCAGCATGGGCCTATTGTTAATCTTATGCCTGAGTCCAGGTGTTTTAATTTTAAGATCCAAGAATTCAACTAGTTTATCTTTGTTCTGTTGTATCTTCCCTTCTCTGAGGAAATGAAAGCAGAGTGGGTCAGGTGCCTAGTGATGGAAGGGTAGGAGTAACTGAAAATGCAAAACAAGGTACTCTATTGGCTCATATTCTGGTGATTCTACCAGATAATTTTTCAAAAGTGAGAAATGTGGTGTGAGCTTCTGCACAGAGTAGAGGCTCACTGTTATACACTTGAAGTTACAACCCCCAGCTCTGGGCATAGCGTGGGTGTGCTAAATACGAGATGAAATGGGGCAGGGAGGGAAATTAGTAAGTCTTTCTCAAAGTTGGAAGCTGAAATTATTTCAGGCTTTTGTTTTCATATCTTCTACCGTGACCCTTTCTCAGGGTGTTAGAGCTGTTGCCCAGACAGCAGAATTCAATCCCAGGAGACAAGAGAGGGGATGACTCTGCTTCACTCTTCACGGTCAAACTAGATCTGATGGCCATCATCTTCAGAGGTCTCCCCTGGAGACACCCTGGGGAAGAAGGGAGCTAAAAACTGCCCCATGTATGATCAGCTGAGCACACCAAGCACATACAAGCTGGAGAAAGGATGCCTGTGGAAAGGTTTGGACCTAAAGGCATGACTTAAAATACCAAAGACTGTGGAAGAACAAAGAATGGGGAGGAAGTAGCAGAGGCAGGTTTTATTCAAATAAGAAAGATTACTAGACTTAATGTGGTGATCACATTGGAAGGTATATAAATGTTGAACCATTGTACACTTGAAACTAATATAATGTTGTATGCCAACTATACTTAAATAATAAAAAGATACATAATTATGTGGGGGGGTTTTAAAGACATGCACAAAGAAGAGGTTGTTTCAGAAGAGTGGGCACCCCTTCCTTAACAAGTGTCCAAGAGGAAGCTTGCTGGCCCAGCAGAAACATAACAGATTTATGGTTGAGGCAGAGTTTAGTCAAAATGGCCTGAGAAGTCATAGCCAACCACAACGAGTTCATGAGTTTAGTGTCAAGGTCTAAGATGGCTGATGCCATTGCTTATTGAAGCAAATATAAAACCAAAGAGCCAAGTGATTCATCTTTAAGAATAAACCCACAATTCTAAAAATTCCATTTTTCTTTATTAAAAAGTCATTTTCATTTAATATTCCTAAGAGTAAATCTTAATGATAGGGAAGGGGTACGTAATAGAAATAGAATAATGGTTATTTAATGGCTACTCACAATAAAGAAATTTTCTTAGAGACCCTGGAGACTGACAGTGGTCTCTTCAGGGTATTACACCTCATGCTTTCCCAGATTGCCCGCTATCCGTAATAATAAAAGTGTAACATGCTAATTAGACCAGACAGTTGAATGACCTTCCAGACATCATTCCAGATGTCCTTCTGGATGGAACCACTGCAGCAGGGGCCAAGGCACAGGTGGTTAAGGGCCATCAGGCAGGCATGTCGGTGAGCAGTTAGGGGTTATCAGGCAGGCAGGCAAGCAGTTGGTGGTATCAGACAGATAGGCAGAGTGCTTAAGGGCTATCAGGCAGGCAGGTGAGCATTTAGGGGTGATCAAGCAGGCAGGCAAGTGGTTAGGGGCAATCAGGCAAGCAGGCAGGGAAGTAGTTAGGAGGCACTGGTCCCGGATTGAGAGAGTGGGACCAGATTGCAGGATGGGGCCTAAACCGGCAGTTGGACATGCCCTAAGGGTCCCGGATTGTGAGAGGGTACAGGCCAGGCTGAGGGAACTCCCCACCCACTCCCCTGTGTATGAATTTTGTGTATCGGGCTCTCTAGTCTATAATAATAAAAGCATAATATGCTAATTAGACTGGACAGCCAAATGACCTTCCAGATGACCTTCTGAATGAAGCCAGGGCTGAAAGGGCCAAGGCAGTCACCACAGCTGCAAGGGCCGAGTCTCTTGCACAAATTTCACTCATCAGGCATCTAGTCTGATTAATAAATGCTTCACAAAGATTCAACCTCATCTCTATCTATTTGGCCCAGCAGCAGTGGGCAGCAGGGACCATTTCGTGTCCAGTATCAGTAAGTTCATTGGCTAATTTGCTATTACAAATTGGTCTGCTTGTCTATATTCTCTTGAGATAAGCAATCTCAAAAAAATCTAAATCTCAGTTTAGGATTTTACCTTTCATATTAGTCTCCCTTCATTACACTTTCTTCAGTCAACTTGAATTTATTTCAGGCACCAAAGGAGGGGTGGGAAATCACATAAACACAAGCAAAACTGTCCTTTATACCTATTGGGAAATAGATCTGCATACTTTTCATTTTCAAAATAGATGATTCTTGACAGGGGGAGATGGGAGAAGGAAATTATAATAATTTTAAGAAATAGCTAACTGGAACTGACTACTTTAAGCTTCAAACTCTCCAGCCAGTTCCAGCTTTATTCATTCACTCAGTCATGCAGGATACTGAGGCGTTGGATGCCGACCAGAGAGTACCTGAGGTCAACTGTCACTTAGACAAACCAAGAAAAACTAGTTTCACCTTAGGCTTCAAAAAGATAAAATGAAGGAATATTTTTTAAAAATAGCCCACACCTTCCTTTACTTTTTATTTCATTTGATTCTGCTTTTTCAAGTGTTTTGTGTGTTTTTTTTATTAGTCTAATTTCTTGCTTATGTCATAATGGGTTTGGGTAGCCTTGTTTTGAGCCTGCAGGGCCTTCCTATCTAATAAAAGAGTAACATGCAAATTTGACTGTACCGTCACTCCTGATTGGCTATGCTACCAGCCAATCAGGAGCATGGGGTATGGCCAGCAGGATGGGAGGTGAGGCCTGCAAGGCCTGCGGGGGCATGGCCGCACCACAGTGCAGCGTGTGCTCCCCAGGCCAGGGCCCCACAGAGGGGCGGGACAAGGTGGGCGCTGCAGGCCAGGAGGCGACGGAGGCGGCAGCAGCTCAGCATACATGCATGCGTGCGCTCCCCAGGCGAGGGCCTCATGTAGGGGCAGGACGGAGTGGGCCCCGCAGGCCAGGCAGCGGCGCAGGTGCACTTCCCAGGCCCAGGCCCTGTGGTGGGGCGGGGCGGGGCTGGTTCCTCAGCCGGGAGGAGGCGACTGTGGCAGTGGCACAGCCTGCCTGTGCTCCCCAGGTGGTGGCTCCATGAAGGGGCTGGATGGCTGTGGGAGGTTCGCCTGGGGCTGCAGGGCTCACTGTCTGCGAGGTGTGCTGTCAGAGAGGCGCGGGACCCCCCAGTTCTGGATGCATTTCTCTGCTCCTTCAGTCTCCATGACCTCATGTCGTTGTCAGTGGCAGTGTGTGCGAGTCCAGTAAGGTCACCCTTTCCCCAAGCACCACACACACTTTGCGATTCCCCGCCTCTTCAGGCCAGAATTGGAGCCAGGAGCCTTCCAACCAGGTGCTCCAGCTTCTGGAGATGCTGAGGAAGGCACGCAATGAGCAGGGCTGCAGCATCTCTAGTTTCTCAGCTCACACCCTCTCCCCAGGAGGCTGGGGAGAACATATATGGCAAAGTTCTTTAAGCCACGGCAGTCAGAGTAGTGGAACTCGGCCAGGCAGGCACATAGAGGGGCTGGAGCCCTTTGCGTCCCTGGGGTTAGGCAGCATGCCCTGTGGTCCTGGGTACCTGAGGGTGCCTGTGGCTGCAGCTGGCCTGAGTGAAGCTGGTCCAGGTCCTGGGTGCCTATAGCTGGCCAGAGGGAGGGATGCCTGGGTCTCAGGTGTGGGGAAAGGCAGAGGCAGTTAGGAGCAATCAGGCTAGCAGGGGAGCACTTAGGGCCGATTAGGCAGGTAGGCAAAGGTGGTTAGGGGTGATCACACAGGCAGCCAGAGGGGTTGTGGGCAATCAATCAGGCAGGCCATGAGCAGTTAGGAGCCAGTGTTCCTAGATTTCGAGAGGGATGTCCTACTGCCAACAGTCAGACATCTCTGACTGCCAACAGTCACATCCCTGAAGGGGTCCCTGATTGGAGCGGGTGCAGGCTAGGCTGAGGGAACCCCCCTCTGTACATGATTTCTTGCACTGGACCACTAGTAACTTAAATAACTGTTTATATCAGTGTTCATCCTTCCAAATGGCAATATTGAAACAGGAGCTGATAGCATGGGTCTATTCAACACTAGCACCATTTTTCTTTCAGGAAAGGTGTGAATTTGTTCTTATTTAAATACAATAAAGAAATTATAAAATGGGTGTATTTGAAATCTCACCTGAATTGGCCTTTGAAACTGTAAATTTAACTATGAAAACATTGTCATGAACCAATGATCACACCTTCATGAGACTTGCAATTTCAGGAGGAAAGGGCAGGGAGATAAGGATACATTTCAAAAAATTAACTGTATTCCTGAGTTGGTCATCTTCACACCCTTTCTCTAAGGACTTCAAAGTGGCCAAAGCATCATCGTAGCCTACAAAGTTCAGGTCCCTAGTACCTGAATAGTGACCCAGTCATTAAACCCCATGTGAGCCCAAGGACCTATGCCTAAAGTGTCTCCACCTCATGTCCACTTACCCTCAGGCCTCAGTTTGGATACATAACCTCCTACTGGGAATCAAATAAGCCCTCATACTTCCTCTGTCATATTTAACTAGGATTCTTTGCTTGCAGTCTCTGACTACCTCAAGAGACAGTGAGCATCTTGACCAGGACTTACCTGCACCTTTCTTAAGTTTTGCTCTTCCTCAGTACCTAGTACAGTGCCTGGAATACAGATGGTGTTCAGAAAAGGTTGAATAAATGGAAACAACATTCTCACTCATTTAACTGCCTGCAAAGTTCTCATCAATGCCCAGTGAGTTAGTAAGTAGCAAACACTTTGTCCTAAACATGTAGTTTTAGAACAAGACCACTTTATAAAGTTGGAGCTACCAACAGTAAAATATTATAGAAAACATAAATTAACTGGCCTCAAACATACTCAATTGGCATCTGGCTTTCCTGAAAACAACTAGTTGAATGCAAATAGGGACATTCACCAATTATGCTCTCCCACCAAGAAATTTCAGGAATACGCAAGCTGTTTCGCATTGGATGTATTTTTCCTTAGAGGGCAAACAATAAATATTTCTAGTCTCAGGAATGACTTTGAAAATAAAGTAGAAGGGATGTTATGCTATACAGAATATAAAGCATTACTGTAAGCTCAGACAGCCTCATAGGCTCATGACCAGGCTTTCCTTATCTTGAGGATCTTTTTTTTTAGAACTAAAATAGTTTAGGGAGACATAGTAGATTAGTAAATAATATCTTAGAACTACAAATGCTTAATCTGAACAAGATTCCAATTTACTTCTAGTATTCTAAAAAAATTCTTAGCCTTACCTACATGTCCTCTCAATTAGTATTAGATTCATAAGAGAGGATGTTGATGAAAAAAAAGGGGGTTCCACAATAAAACTGACAAGTTCAGTGAAGGAAAGCAACCTCATAGAATGATCTGAATCATAAATTACTAACTGGGCAGACAGGTCACGTTGGGTTATCAGACCCAGGCATATACCTTCTTCAGTGAAAGATTTATCTTTGCCATTAACAAGGCCTGTCCATTGTTCTTGAGAATCTAGGTTAACACACCTTTGAAATGCGAGAGTAATCCTGTCTTTTAGACCAGTTGGAGGTATAAACATCTTCAAGAGATCACATAATCTTGATAACTATGCTATAATCCAATCCCCATCTTGCTTTCTCCCACCCTCAATTAATCTTCCTTACTTCCCTCCTTAATTCCAAAGGTATAAGACAATGATGGCGAACCTATGACATGCATGTCAGTACTGACACACAGAGCCATTTTCAATGACAAGTGGCCGCATGTGGTCACATGCAGAGAAGTATGGGGCCCCATGCCAAGAAGGACGTTTCATCGTCGGCTACTGCATGGCAAGGTGCAGTAGCCAAGGATGAAACATTTGCTGTAGTGTAGTTTAGACACTTCGTACCATAGGTCTGTAGGCCAAAATAATTGAACTCTGGCACAGAGTGTCTAGTTCTGGGACTTCTGGTTAGGCCATTAGGGGATCTTTAACCTCATTGCCCACCAGCAGAGCAGGGAGCAGCGGAATTCCATGGGGGATGCATCTCTGGGGACCCTGTGATCACCATTACCAGCAACCACATAACCACAGCAACCATCATCCAATCTACTGTTCTGGGGTGTCCTGGATTTCTAATTCACCATCATTACTGAGATAAGTGAAGGGGAGGCTGGGAGAGGCGAGGGCCTGTGATATGAGTGCCGTTTCGCCATTAGAAATAGCGGCAGCCATCTTAATTTATATAAGGAATGTCATTTTGCAGCATAGTGCAGACTCCATTTCACCACTATTACTGTTGTGCATCCTTATTAACCCCTATTTCTGCTTATTAACCCCGTCCTTTCCTAAAAGACACTTACATGTGCCGTCTTGTGGCCAGTTAAGCTAGTTAAGCCCTAATTGCCTCCAGGGTTAACAAGCTATGTATAAGTCCATCTTCTGTCACTGGCCCCTGATGGAGAACCAAAAAATAAAAAATAAAAAACAAGGTTAAGTAAAGGAAGTGGTAGTAGCAGTAGCCAACCCTTTCAAGAGACATGGACCGAGATGTATGTCATTATAGGAAAAAATGACAGATCATTTTGTGTTCTATGTACTGAAATGGTAGTAAGCAGAATGTGGAGTATAAATAGACATTTTGAAACTAATCATTCCCAGCTCTTGGGGAAAAAAAAGTGAGGATGAAAGGAAGGAATACATTTCCAGGTAGCTACACCTTTTTAAGAGCCAATCTAATTCCATCCTTAAATTTCTAAAAGGCTCTACAAATTGAACGTCTGCAAGTCTGAGCATTGCTCACTCCATAGCTCAGCATGGAAGAGCACTCAGTGAGGGAAAATTTATTAAAGAAACTCTCCTAATATGTGCACCAGTTCCATTTCACGATATGCAGAATAAAGATGCAATTATTAAGAGAATAACTGAGTTACCGCTCAGTAGAAATATCATAAAAGACCAAATAATGAGACTGAACACAAATGTACAACATCAATTAAAGAGAGACATAAGCAATTGTAAATATTTTTCGATCTCTCTTGATGAAACTACTGATGTCACATCACATGCTCAGTTGGCCATTATTGGTTGATATTCTGATGGTCTCACAGTGAAAAAAGAGTTGATAAAGTTTGTATCGGTACCAACAAGTACATCAGAAAGAAAAATATGTAAGGTTGTTATACGAACATTCTGTGACCTAAACATTGATATCTCTAAAGTTGGGTCAGTGACAATAGATAGGGCACCAAACATGGTGGGGAAAAAAGTCGGATTTGTCAAATTGTTTATGGGAGCTATTGGACATCCAATTGTGCCTTTTCATTGTATTATCCATCAGGAGCTTTTATATGCCAAGGCAGGATTCACTGACTTAAAGGATTTAATGTCAGTTGTTACAAAAATAGATAATTTGATAGCTGTTCGCCCCCTTCACAAGCGAGAATTTTCTGCACTTTTACTGGAGATTGATTCCACCTGCTGATGGACTGCTGATGTACAATAATGTAAGATAGCTGAGCCAAGGAAAAGTTGTTGAGCGCTTTGGGAAGTGCTTTGAAAAAATTAAGGTATTTCTTGAGGATAAGATTCTGGGGAACTTTGCTCAGCTCAATGGTGATAAGTGGGTCAACACCCTGATATTTTTTACAAATCTCTCTGTTCATATTAATGAAATGAAATTAAAGTTACGAGGTTTTGGCAAAAGTATTGACATTATGTTTAGATACATGAAAGCTTTTGAAAGTAAACTTAAAATTTTCAAGTGAGATGTAGAAACTAAAACTTATAAATATTTTCCTCGAGTAACAAAGTATTTTGAGAAGGCCAGTGCAGCTGTACAAAATGAAATGGAACCCTTGCATATAAAGTACCAGCATGTTTTAGACTCATTACTTGACCAGTTCAGTGATAGATTTAATCAAT
This sequence comes from Antrozous pallidus, assembly GCA_027563665.1. Lineage (NCBI taxonomy): Eukaryota > Metazoa > Chordata > Mammalia > Chiroptera > Vespertilionidae > Antrozous > Antrozous pallidus. The sequence goes on along the minus strand of CM050508.1, from coordinate 111,387,276 downwards.
TTAGAAGCCTAGAATAGACCATAAACATAATTAAGTATCCTGATGTAGTAGTCTACAGTAGTTTGGAATTAAATGATTTCCAATGGATTCAAATTGATGATTTGGAGATGCAACTTGCAGAATTTCACGATAGCAGCTGGGCTCAGGTGTTTTTCAACTTGAGGTCAAAGCTTGAGAATCTGGAAAGGTGACTCTTGGAGAATCAAGAGGAGTGCCACCAGGAACAGGAAATTTGGAGTGCCTGGAACCAATTAACAGACACTTTTAGCACCCTGAAAAATATAGCAATGGCTTTACTCACAATTTTTCCCTCTATGTACTTTTGTGAGACCTTATTCTCACTGTTAAATAATATCAAAACCAACAAAAGAATCAGATTGACAAATGAAGTTAGTAGCGCTTGCTTGGGCTTGATGTGTACAAAATACCAACCTTCTATTGAAGGTTTAGCCAATGAAATTCAGCAACAAAAAAGTCACTAATAGGCAGGTTAGTTAAAGAATTCCTCCTCCCCCTCACTTATCTTAGTTCACAGCACTCGCACAAGTTAAATAATATCAAGACCAACAAAAGAAACAGACTGACAGATGAACAAAGAAGTCACTAAGCAGGTAAATGAAATAATTAGTTTTTTGTTTATTAAATACAGTTATATATTACAATTATACATTTTTTGTTATTTAAACTATAAATATCGAGAAATTATGGTTTTTTTTCCTTGAATTGACACACCACCCAAGTTATGCTCGGTGTTTTGGTGAATTTTAACACACCAAGTTCAAAAGGTTGCCCATCACTGGTATAAGAGAAACTACAAACCTTTTCTCTGAAGCATTTGATGTCTTGCTTCCCATCACTTGTCATCAGTTTGGCTCAAATAAACTCTTAAAATTCTCTACAGGTTTGGATGTTTCTTACATTGACAAAAATAAGAAAAGAAAAGTTAGGGCTGGAGAGAATAACCAATTTGGTGAATAAAAGTAAACACTTTTCTATAGTTTACCTTGCAATAATTTTAATGCTTCAGTAAAAATTGGGAATTTTGTTAATTGAGATTATTTTTTAATTAATCTCTCAATTTAATTTACTCTTACTGTTTTAATACATTTTTCTTCAATGACTAGAAATATTAGTGTATGTCCCAAAATATATGCACAGGTAATCTTTTGAAATCAATAAGATGAAATGGCAATTTTATATTATTTAAATAAAATTAATTTACATATGCTCTTTATATTTGAGGTTTTAAATTAGATATATTTCCAAAACAGTAACACAAATTAGTTTTCCACTGAGTATGAAAATAAGTAGAAACTGTACTAAAGTAAAAAGAAAAACTAGGTGTGAAAACAGGGGTTCTATGGGAAATAATCTCAAAGGGTGATCTGATCATAAATTTCTAACTGGCAAGTCATAATGGAGAGTCACACCCCTGGCCTATAACTTCTTTACTAAAAGGCTTATCTTTGTCTTAAGCAAGCCCTGTCCATTGTTTAACACATCTACGTTAACACATCTTTGAAATGCTCTCCTTTATACCCCTCCTTCAAAAGCAAGCAAGGGAATAATCTCAATTATCCTACAATCCCATCTCTGTTTTGCCTTCTCCCACCTTCATGTAATCTTTCTTAAAATCCCTCCTTAATCTTAAATGCAAAAAAGAAACTGCATAATGCTGTTCTTCAAAGCATTGATATCAGTCTGTTGAGCTCTTACTTCCAGGTGTATCCTCTGTTTGACTCAAAATTAATTTTTATAAAATTTATCTACAGTTTTGCCTCACACATGCCAGAATGGCTATTATCAATATATTAAGAAAGGACAAGTGTTACCAAGAATGTGAACAAAAGGGAGTCCTGTGCACTGCTGGTGAGAATGCAGACTGGTGCAGGCACTGTGCAAAACAGTATAGAGTTTCCACAAAAAAACTATAAATGAAACTGCCTTTATATTACTATTTTTTTTTACTGATTAAGGTATTATATATGTGTCGTTATCCCAGCCTTATTCTCCCCCCCCCCCCCCCGATTCATGCCCTCACCCTCCTGGTGTCTTTATCCATTGGTTAGGCTTATATGTATAAATACAACTCCTTTGGTTGATCTCTCCCCCTTACCTTTGCCCTCCCTTACCTTCCCTCTGAGGTTTGATGGTGTGATAGATGCGCTTCTCTGTTTCTAAATCTATTTATGTTCTTCAGTTTATGTTGTTCATTATATTCCACAAATGAAGGAGATCATGGGATATTTATCTTTCTCTGACTGGCTTATTTCACTTAACATAATGCTCTCCAGTTCCATCCATGCTGTTGCAAATGGTAAGAATTCCTTTGTTTTTTACCGAAGCCTAGTATTCCATTGTGTAGATGTACCACTGGTTTTTAATCCACTCATCCGCTGATGGGCACTTAGGCTGCTTCCAAATCTTAGCTATGATGAATTGTGCTGCTATGAACATAAGGGTGCATATACCGTTTCTGATTCACGTTTCTAGTTTCTCGGGATATATTCCTAGAAGTGGGATCCCTGGGTCAAATAGGAGTTCCATTTTTAGTTTTTTGAGGAAATTCCACTGTGTTCAGCACAGTGGCTGTACTAGTCTGCATTCCCACCAGCAGAGCACAAAGGTCCCTTTTTCTCTGCATCCTCCCCAGCACTTGTTGTTTGTTGATTGTTCATGGTAGCCATTCTGACAGGTGTGAGATGGTACCTCATAGTTGTTTTGATTTGCATTTCTCAGATGATTAATGACTTTGAGGATGTTTTCATATATCTCTTGGCCTTCCTTATGTCTTCTTTTGAAAAGTATCTATTTAGGTCCGTTGCCCATTTTTTATTGGATTGTTTATCTTCCTTTTGTTAACTTATATGAGTTCCCTGTAAATGTTGGAAATTAAACCTTTATCGGTGATAACATTGGCAAATATATTTCTCATGCAGTGGCCTTTCTTGTTGTTTTGTTGATTTTTTTATTGTTATTTTGTTTTGTTTTGCTGTACAGAAGCTTTTTATTTTGATGTACTACCATTTTTTTTTCCCCCTTTAGCTTCCATTGCCCAGGAGCTGTATCAGTGAAGATATTGATTCGGCATATGTCTGAGATTGTGCTGCCTCTGGATTTCTCTAATATTTTTATGGTTTCCTGTCTTATTTTTAAGTCCTTTACCCATATGGAGTTTATTTTTGTGTATGGTGTGAGTTGGTGGTCTAGTTTCATTTTTTTGCATGTATCCATCCAATTTTCCCAACACCATTTATTGAGGAGACTGTCTTGATTCCATTGTATGTTCTTGCCTTCTTTGTCAAATATTGAGCATAGTGTCTTGGGTCAATTTCTGGGTTCTCTATTCTATTCTATTGGCCCATATTACAGTGGCTTTGTAATACAGTTTGAAATCTGGTCTTGAGATATCATCTACTTTGTTCTTCTTTCTCAGGTTTGCTGCAGCTATCCCAGGTTATTTTTTATTCTAGATGAATTTTTGGAGAGTTAATTCTAGGTCTGTAAAATATGCCATTGGTATTTTAATGGGTAGTGCATTGAATCTATAGATTGCTTTGGGTAGTATGGACATTTTAGTGATGTTGATTCTGCCAGTTCATGAACACAATATGTTCTTACATCTGTTTATGCCTTCCTCAATCTCTTTTCAATTTCCTGTAGTTTTTTAAATACACATCTTTTACTTCTTTAGTTAAGTTTATTCCTAAGAATCTTAATTTTTTGTGTGCGATTGTAAATGGGATTATTTTTTTAATTCCTCATTTTTTAAATTCATTAGGAACTGCCTTTGACCCAGTGATCTCACTTCTAGGAATATGTCCTTAAAAATCCTGAAATACCAATAAGAAAGAATATATGTACCCAGTGGGTGTTTTTCTCTCTTTTCCACATCCAGCTTGGAGAAAGAGAGATTGGGTCCAGTTTCTGAGTAGAGGAGCCGGGGATTAAGAAATGAAAGTATAGAAGATGAAGACACAGTAATAGAAAAAATAGCTGGGGCCAGGTGGGATGTCTGTTCTCTTTTTTGAAAGACAGTATCTGACACCCAAACAGCAGCAGTTTATTTATAATCCAAAATACAAAGGTGCCAGAATCCAATCCCCATCTCACCAATAGAAAGTTGTTGATAGGAATCTTTGAAAGCTGGTAAGCATCTTAATTGGCTCTGAAAGGTCAGATCTAAAACATTGTTAATTAAAGCAGCTTCCCCATCAAACAATCATGCAAATCTTTACTGATAAGATAATCTGCCTGTTCCTGGAATTGCCTGCCTAAGGGCAATGGGTATATCCCAAACTTGAACAAAAGGGATAGTCAGATGCCTTGGATTTAGCCCACAAAGAGTTAAGGAATGCTCAAGGTGTCTTGCCTGGGGCGCCCCCCCACAGTACCCCTATGTTCACAGCAGCATCATTTACAATAGCTTAGATCTGGAAACAGCCCAAGTGGCCATCAGTAGATGAGTGGATAAAAATCTGTGGTACATTTACACCATAGAATATCATGCTGCTATAAAAAAGAAGGATATCTTACCCTTTGAAACATCATGGAGAAATGCTAGAAGCTAATTCCAGCATGTCATAATAAATACAAGAAGCCTTCTAAAGGTTGATGGGCTTCTATATTCACCAAGGCTGAATACATGTTATTGCCTAATGGAATGGCCAAAAAGCATTACCTCAAAGCCGAATTTTACTTAAATGTTTGTTTGCTGCCAGACAGCTCAGGGCTACATGTTATTGCTTCCTGCTGAACAGCTGAAGGCAGTTCTCCCAAAATTGAAAATGCCTACTGTATATTAAACCTTACCTTTGATACATATAGCTATTTTGATAAGGAGAAAAATGTAGATAAAAGAGCCCTGAGTCCAGAGACAGAGAGAACTTGGTTACGAAAGCTAAGCTTCCTCTAGCTTCCCCGTGGATTAAAAATGTATATTATACTAGTGTTGTGGGGCGACCCAGGAATGACGACCACCAGGCAGTCCAATTGGAAATTTAGGAAGCCTTTATTGTGCACTCGAGTCCGGGCTCAAGTCTCCACTGTCCCAGCAGCGAGTAACAAGAGCTCCGAGCCCTTACAGCAAGCACTTTTTATCCCCAACACAGGGGGACTTGGCAGTTTGTGATTGATTCAGCTCTTAACAAAAACTCAATTACATTACTTGCAGCTATGGAAAATTTCAGTTAAACAATAGGTTACAAAATCAAAGGTGGGTACATAAAGTTAGCTTGAAGCAATTCTGTTTGTGCAGCCTTGCAGTTACCTTAGGCAGGGTGTGCTAAAGGGGTCATTGTAAGGAAGAAGGGTAGGAGTTATGCTTGGCTAAAGCATATCAAACCACACTTCTGGCTGTGAGCCATCTGCGAGACCCAGCTTTTCATGACCAGGGTCTGTCCTGGCAGTGTCCTTGTGCCAGAATATTAGAGGCCCAGTGCATGAAAGTCATGCATGGGCCTCAGCCCAGCCTGCACCCTCTCTAATCTGGGACCCTTGGGAGATGTCGAACTGCTGAATCTCTGTGGGACTGGGCCTAAACCAGCAGGCGGACATCCCACTCATAATCCTGGACCACTGGCTCCTAATCACTCACCTGCATCCCTGTCTGGCTGCTTACTCCCCACTGGCCTAATCACCCTTCAATGCCTCTGCATGCCAGCCTGATTATCCCAAACTGTACCCCTGCTGGCCTGGTTGCCCCTAATTGCCCACCTCTGCTGGCCTGGTTGCCCCTAACTGACCCCTGTGAGCCTGGTCAGCCCCAACTGCCCTCCCACCAGCATAGTCATCCAACACTGCCCCCTTAACAACCTAATTACTCCCACCTGTGCCCCTTGTCTGCCTGGTCACTCCCAACTGCCCCCTCATGCCTGCTTGGTCACCCCTCATGGCCCCCCACTGGCCTGGTCACCCCACACAGTCTGCTGTTCAGTCATTTTGTCATCCCTCACTAACCCCCTGCCAACTTGGTTGCCCCATGCAGCCTCCTTTTCAGTTGTTTGATTGGCCTTCACTAATCCCCCTGTTGGCCTTGTTGCCCCACACAGCCTGCTTGTTCAGTCATTTGTTTGTCCCTCACTAATCCCCCTGTTGGCCTTGTTGCCCCACACAGCCTGCTTGTTCAGTCATTTGTTTGTCCCTCACTAACCCCTCTGCCAGCCTGGTCATAGGCAGCCATCCTATGAAGGTGCAATGATCAATTTGGATATTACCCTTTTGTTATATAGGATTCCTAGTCTCTTTATTAACTTACTAGAGGCCCGGTGCATGAAATTTGTGCTGGGGGGTGGGGGGAGGATGTTCCTCAGCCCAGCCTGCACCCTCTGCAATCTGGGGCCTCTAGAGAGATGTCCAACTGCCCATTTAGGCCTGATCCCTGTAGGATTGGGCCTAAACAGGCAGTAGGACATCCTTCTCACAATCCAGGACTGCTGGCTCCAAACTGCTCACCTGCCTGCCTCCCTGATTGCCCCTAACCGCTTCTGCCTGCCAGCCTCATCACCCACTAACCACTAGCCTGCCAGCCTAATTGATGTTTAACTGCTCCCCTGACAGCCTATTTGCCCCCAACTTCCCTCCTCTGCCAGCCTGGTCACCCCTAACTGCCCTCCCCTGCAGGCTTGATCGCCCACAATGCCCTCCCTTGCAGGGCCTGGAACCTCCCAATGGCCCTCCCCTGCTGGCCATCTTGTGGTGGCCATCTTGTGTCTACATGGGGGCAAGATCTTTGACCACATAGGGGTAGCCCTCTTGTGTGTTGGAGTGATGGTCAAACTGCATATTACTCTTTTATTAGATAGGATAGAGGCCTGGTGCATGGGTGGATGCCAACTGGTTTTCCCTGAAGAGTGTCCCAGATCAGGGTGGGGGTTCCCTTGGGGTGAGGGGCGGCCTGGGTGAGGGGCCTGTGGAGGTTTGCAGGCCGGCCATGCCCCCCAGCAACCCAAGTGGAGGCCCTGGTATCTGGGATTAATCTATATCTATAATTGAAACTTTGTAGCCTCGAGCAGAGCTACAAAGCCTTCCCCTCACTCCGAGGCAGCAGCCATTTCTGTTTGAAAATTTGTAGCCTAAAGTGGAGGCCTAGGCTGGCAACGGCAGGCTGAAAGCTTGACTTCCTCTGTTTCCAGGGAAACCCAAGCCTCTATTCTCTCCAGCTCAGTGGCTGCCGCCATTTCTGTATCTTTTATAATTGAAACTTTGTAACATTGAGTGGAGGCCTAGGCAGGCAATGGCAGGCAGAAAGCTTGGCTTTCTCTGTTGCCAGGGTAACCCAAGCCTTCCTCTTGCTTTCAGTGGTAGCAGCCATCATGGTTGGGGTTTATTTGCATAATCTGCTCCTGATTGGTTTGGTGGGAATGGCTGTCAGAATGGCTTGTGGGTGTGGCAAAAGTGCTGTAAAATTTGCATATTACTCTTTTATTAGATAGGATGTTGGATATCACCCCAGCCGAGAAACCTGGAGACTATTGTGCTAAGTGAAATAAGCCAGTCAGAGAAAGACATATATCACATGATCTCACTCATGGAAGCATGGAACAGACTAACAAATCTCAGAGGTAATGGGGAGGGGGCGCATGAAGAGATCAACCAAAAACTTATATGTATACTAGTGGCCTGGTGCATGAAATTCATGCCCCTGGGGAAGGGAAATCCCTCAGCCTGGCCTGCACCTTCTCCAATCTGGGAGCCCTTGGGAGATGTCCAACTGCCGGTTAGTTGGACATCCCTCTCATAATCCAGCCTGATTTCCCCCTAATGACTCCCCTGCTGTCCTTACTGACACCTAACTGCTCCCCTGCCAGTCTGATTGCCTACAATAGTCCTCCCCTGCAGGCCAGAATACCCACAACTGCCTCCCCTGCCATGACCTGCCTCCTCAGCCAGTACCTGCCTCCTCTGCGCAAGATGGTTAAGACACTGGGACCAGCTTCCTCTGCACCGCACATAGCCTGGGACTCCTAGGCTTCACCATTTGGAGCAGCCACCAGGCCCCATGTTAACTGTGCATACAGATATCTTGTGGCAGCCATCTCGTGATGATGTCATGCTTGAGAGTCACCTATGCTTTTATTAGTATACATATGCATAACCCATAGACATAGACAATAGACAATAGTGCAGTGAGGGCCTGGAGTGGAGTGTGGGAGCAGGGTGTAATACTCTCAACAATAAAAATAAACTTTAAAAAAGGATACAAAAATTACATATAGGTTTGGATGTTCTTATGTCAACATTTATTTGGCGTAACACTGCAGGATTCTGTAGAAGCCTGCCCAGGATGACCTGCAGACCAGCCCCTTGCTCCATTCCAGCAGGAGCCCACTGTGCTCCATTAGCTCCTTCATTCACATGGGGTGTGCTTTTTCTCAGAATCTCAAACCTACCTGCTTTAGGGCGTGGTTCTGGATTTTACCTGAATTATTATTATGTGACTGCTTTTAATTTTGGACTTTTTACATTGGCTCAAAAAGAAATTAAAATTAACATGGGAAATTGTGGCCCTGAGGCCAACAAACACACTACAGTCAGACTCACATTAATGCTCCTGAAAGTTTTATATAATATGCACAAAGCCTCAACTAGTGAATATCTATAGAAATAGGGAGCTTTAACTAAAGCTGATAGATGCTTAGGATGGCAGAAAGAGGGCTCTTTTGATACATCTAAATTATTTTTTGCACACTCAATTGGAAAATATAGACTCCAAATTGAATTGAATGAATGGAACGCTGACCTTATTTGGAAAACAGAAACCTCTAAAAAGGAGCATGAATGAACTTTCTTCTCTTCAGGAAATTGATCTGAACATTTCAGAGATTGTCTCTATAAGGCTCCTAGCAATGATTTTGCTTGTGAAAATATGAAATCCATTTTTCCAATATGAGAAAAAAATTTTTTTTCCAGAATAGGAGCAAATTTCCAGTTTTTAACCCCATTCTTTTCTGCTGCTGTAAAATTATTGGAACGTCTGATTCAAACAGTCACCTACATCTTTTTCGAGCACTAATACTTAGTACACTTTCTGTTTTCCAAAGAGATGTGAAAAACAGACATCTGCTACTCAACAAGTGAGGCTATGGCTAAAGCTTACTACACATTGCTGACAGTCCCCTGAATACCTGGGACTTAATTCCCGAGAGAGGGAGGTTCCCTCACTGGCTTCTGACAGGAGCAGGATGCTTATGGCCTTAGGACTAGATTATAAAATGCTTGACTGATGAGTCAAACTACCAATGCAAGGAAATAATTCCATTTCTGTTCCATAGAATATACTTTAACTCAAACTCCATCCTGCAAAATTCTTTGGGGTCAGAAACTAAATGTTCCAGGTTCACTTTTCTACCGTGTGAAGAGCACAAGTTCAGAGGCTTCATTTAGATCCAAACCTGTGAGGCATCTGCTGCACGCTTTACGTAAGTCAGCTATCTTCTCCGCATTTTACTTTCCTTATCCAGACATGGATGGTTAACTGGCTTATCGATGTGGGATGCATGTTTTGTGTGCACAGACTCTTTGTGCTCAATTCTCTCCTTGCTGACTCTTGATCTTCCAGAACTCGGATCTTCCAGAAGGAGATTAAGTATGGGAATGGAAAAGATCCAGAAACAGAGAGAAAACGTGGGCAGATTCTCTAAATTGGCTAGTGCAGGATACCTGCAAGTCTTGCAACAATGGGCCCAAGACTCCAACAGAGGCACCGTGAAGGAACATGCGTGATGGTGAATCTAGGGCAGTGGTTGGCAAACTCATTAGTCAACAGAGCCAAATAGCAACAGTACAATGATTGAAATTTCTTTTGAGAGCCGAAAACCGACTTCTGCCCATGGGCCACGAAGTTTCAATCGCACTGTACGTGTGAGCCCACACATGGTATTTTGTGGAAGAGCCACACTCAAGGGGCCAAAGAGCCGCATGTGGCTTATGAACTGCAGTTTGCCGACCACTGACCTAGAGAAATGGGACTGCCAATGTTGGGGACCTGGATAAGGACTCCTGAGCTAACACATGGTGCAGAAGCAACAAAGCCACAGTTCTTCCAGGGACATGCAGAAGGAGCCAGGAACACTTCAGCAGCAACTACTGGGGCCAAAGGCTGGAGAAAACTCTCCAATGGTTTTGCTTACATGAGACCCTGGGAATCAGAACCTCCCCTTGACGAGAACCCTAGGAATGACTGAGAAATAATTCCCAACCACATGCTAGAATACAGAACACAGTAAAATCCAATATGACAGGAAAAAGAACTAATTTAAAGGAAACAATAGAGTGGGTCGTTTTGTAAAGTGGGATTGTTTGTGGGTAGCAGTCATACCTGCAGTGCGTAATTGATGTATCAACACATGGATCTCAAGGGCCTATTGGGAGATGACTTCAATAGAAGGGAGATTAAATATGTAAAATGTGCAAATATCTTCACTATTTGATGTGAATCCGGCTTGTCAGATGCAGGTTTGAGTCATCTGTTACTATAGTGTGGACATTAACCTGCCCAAGGACAGGACCGTTCAGATTTTCCTCCTGGATGGTTTTAAGATGAAACACACTTTTAAATAGAATAGGAAAGGTAAAGTTTGCTTAAAACTTTGAGATTAAATTGTCTCTACTCGAGGCGGGGAAAAGCCAAACAAAAATCAAGTACTGTGGCTTTAATTCAGAGGAGCAAAAGCACTCTGTTATGCATTACAAGATGATGCTCTCAGGAAGGAAATTAGCTGCAACCTGAAGAGCATCATGGTCTAACTTACAAGAGCAGATAGAGCTCAGCTTACAGCCAAGCCTCTACCATAAAATAAGGCCAACCACTGCTCGCAGGAAATAGGAAATAAGATCCCAAACGTTTGAAATGTTTTTATTTGGGCGGAGAGGGGGCATTTCAGGAGTAGTTAGATTGTGTGTGTGTGTGTGTGTGTGTGTGTGTGTGTGTGTGTGTGTGTGTGCGCGCGCGCGCGCGTGCGCGCTCTTTCGTGGATACACTTTAGTTTTAAAAATGTATAGATCATCAGGGACTGTTTTAGACTTAGAACAATCCAGAAATCCACTGCTGTGGGCTCTTACCCAGGGGCTGGGGGCTGGAATGGCCATGTGAAACATGCAGCAGCCCCTCCCCCAGACAGACCTCCCACATGCAGGACTTTAATGATTTGGAGCAGATTCCTTTACTACCTTGTCTCAAAAATATACACGATGTCTTACACATGATAGATTTACAGCAGTTAAAATCAGTGAGTGTACCTGGCAAGGTGCCAGATGAGCCACATTGCCGCAAATGATCTACATGTGGCTCACCTTTCTTATCCTTCAAAGAACATACCCTTAACAATGCCTTCCCAGAAAGTGTAAAAGAGCAAAGCCATGCCCCTCCCAACATCCTAGCAGGGAGCTCACGGACAGCGGCACAGCAAATCTCCCTCTCAGAAAGAACTCAATTCCACATGTTCTGATAGAGAATTTTGCTCTCTAACTGCCAGCTTATAAAACCCTTTCCCAGATGAGCATACATTGGCCTTAAAATGAGAAAGCAGAGGCTCTCAATCAGAAAGTGAGAACTCAGATGTGTCAATTCACTTAGTCCATTTCCTACTTGACGTGGAGCTCTCTCTCTCTCTCATTAAATAGGAACAAGTAACAGTATTTGGAAAGTGGAAGATCAAAAGGGGCCAATTGTGGGATTATCTTCAGAAAAGAAGGATGGCCAATGTCCTTCTGGAGAACAGCCACCAAAGATAGGGACAGAAGGGGCTCCTCAGGCTTCAACCCAGAATGCTTCCAGACCAACATTCACAGGGCATGCCTGGCTTGGGGACTGGGAGAGAACAGGGCGAGACCTCTTTGTGCATGTTGGTCACATTAGAAGACTTAGAATTCTAGCTCACTTTTCAACTCCCTTTCAACTTCTGTCTCCCTTACCTGGGGATACAGTGTTGGGGTGTTAAGCATGATCACATATAAGAAAAACATAAATTATGTAAACTGAGGCACTGTAGCCTGGCTTTTGCCTATATCTCTGAATGAAATCAGACTCACAAGGTTCCAGTGAGTTTTATGCATAACAAACCGCTAAAATTTTGTGCATTTCATCAATCATTTGCTTAGGAATTTGGGCTGGACTAAGCTGGCCATGCTACCCTGGGCTGGGCGCATTTGTATACTTGAAATTTGAGGGGTCAGTTTAGTCTGGCTGTGGGCAAGATAGCCGCACTTTTTCCCACAGTGGTCGTAGGTGGGCTCCAAGGACGTATGAAAACCTTTTCAAGACCAGCCGTGAGAGGTTTCCCAAAAAATTAAAAATAGAACTACCATATGATCCAGCAATTCCACTTCTAGGTATATATCTGAAAAAATAAAAATAAAAAACACGAATTAGAAAAGATATATGCATCCCCAACCTTATTGCAGAGTTGTTTACAATAGTCAAGATATGGAAGCAACCTCAGTGAGGGAAACGGGGGACATCTGCAATAGTGTCAACAATTTTTTTAAAAGATATGAAAGAAACCTAAGTGTCTGTGGATAGATGATTGGATAAAAATGATGTGATACATATATATATATATATATACATATATATATATATACACACACACACAAATGGGATAGTACTTAGCCAGAAAAAGAATGAACTCTTACCATTTACAACATTGATGACCTAGAAAGCATTTTGCTAAGTAAATAAATCAGCTAGAGAAAGACAAATACTATAAAACTTCACTTATATGTGGAGTCTAAAGAATAGCACCAGCAAAACAGAAACAGAGAACAAATTGACAGTTTCCAAGTAAAAGGGGGTTGGGGACTGGATGAAAAAGGTGAAGGGATTAAGAAGTAAAAATTGGTAGTCACAGAATAGTCATTGGATTGCAAAGTACAGTATAGGGAATATAGCCAATGATAGTGTAATAACTATGTATGGTACCAAGTGGGTACCTGATTTATCAGGATAAATCACTGCATAAATTATATAATTGTTATTCACTATGTTGTTTAACTGAAACGAATATAAAATAATATTGAATATCAACTGTAATTGGAAAAATTCTAAAAGTCCAACTTTGAACTGGCACAAAGTCACTTCTGCACATTTTATTGGTTAGAACAAGACAAGTCAAACCATAGTGAACAGTCTTCACTTCCCAAGCTTCAAAACCATAGCAAAGAAGCACAGTTACCAGAATGGGAGTAATTTCTGTTTTGCAATTGACACAGAATGGAAAAAGCCTTCTGGGTTAGTCTGTTCAGACTGCCATAACAAAATAACCCAGACTGGGTAGCTTAAACAACAGACCTTTATCTTTTGACATTTCTGGAGGGTAGAAGTCCAAAATCAAGATGTCATCAGAGTTGGTTTCTTCTAAGTCCTCTCTCCTTAGCTTGATCATGACCATCTTCTCTCTGTGTCTTCACAGATGGTGTGAGATCAGGCCAGCAGTGGAATGCAGCTAGGTGTGAGATTGAGGTGGCAAGGGAGGGCAGTTGGGGGTAAGATCAGGCTGGCAGGGGAGGTGGTTAGGGCTGATCAGGCAGGAAGGAAGAGGGGTTAAGGACAATCAGGCAGGCAGGCAGAGGCAGTTAGCGGTGATCAGGCAGGCACTTCTACCCTCCAGAAATGTCAGAAGATAAAGGTATGTTGTTTAAGCTACCCATTCTGTTATTTTGTTATGGCAGTCTGAACATGGTGCTCATACTTCCCTTGTGTCCCTCTGTGTGTCCTAATCTCCTTTCCCTATAAGGACACCACTTAGATTGGATTATAGTCCACCCTAATGACCTCATTATTTAATTTGATTACCTCTCTAAAGGTCATATTCACATTCTGAGTTACTGAAGCTTAAGGGGAATACAATTTATCCCATATTACCACAAAACCCCCAAACAACCAAAGATAGGACATTGGTGAAGGGAAATCAAATGAAACCTTTCAGACCAAAACCAGAGTACTCCAGCAGTGCCTTTACCTCCTGAAGTCTAGACAAACTGGGTTCAATGGCTTGTCAGTGTCCCACTTTCTAAATTTCTGCAACCTTTCAGTCTGTCAGCTGCTGCAATGTTCATCCATTTAACCTCACCCCTTCTGCACTAATGTAGTCTACCTCTTCTGAAATATAACACTCACCAAAGAGAGTTTATATCAGAGAACACTGGGGAATCTCAGCATGCCTTGAATCTAGTGGACCTCTGAGAAATCAGTAAGCCCAGGCATGTGGTGAGTGTCCACTATGGTCAAGACAAATGCTAGGATGATATGGGGGTGCAAGCAGTGAACAGACAGACCTGGACAAACCTCAAAGCACATGAGGGGTAGATGAGCAGTTATGGGATTCAGTATGATGGGGTTCCAACATAGGAAATCCCAGAAGTGGTGTCTTCTTTTATGATAAAACTAGTGGCCCAGTGCACAAAATTCATGCATGGGAGGTTCCCTCAGCCCAGCTTGCACCCTCTCTAATTGGGTAAATCAACAGTTGAACACCCCTCTCACAATATGGGACCACTGGCTCCTACCTGCTCACCTGCATGCCTGCCTGATCACCCCTAACTGCCACTGCCTGCCTGTCTGATTGTCCCTAACCTCTCTTCCTGCCTGCCTGATCAGCCCTAACCTCCTTCACTGCCAGCCTGATCTTACCCCCAACTGCCCTCCCTTGCTGCCCTGATCTCACCCCTAATTGAATTTCTGCTGGCCTGATCTCATCCCAACTGCCCTCCCCAATCAGCCTGATCTCAACCCCAACTGCCCTTCCCTGCAGCCTGATCTTACCCCCAACTGCCTCTGCCACTGTGGCTTTGTCCAGAAAGAAGTGAGACATCTGGAAAATGGCCAGTCAACCCAATCTTATTAACATGTTACCCTTTTAGTAGTATAGATAGTTTATAAAGGATAGGATTGCTTAAATGGGGTGGGGGAGTCTTTTTCAGCAGGAGGAAATGCTCTTGGCAGATAAAAACACATAATCCCTAAATCTGGACTGATAGCCAGCCTATGTACTATACTGCCAAACTGCTCATTAAAACATTTTTTTAAAATATATTTTATTGATTTTTCACAGAGAGGAAGGGAGAGGGATAGAAAGTCAGAAACATCGATGGGAGAGAAACATCGATCAGCTGCCTCTTGCACACTCCCTACTGGGATTGTGCCCACAGCCAAGGTACATGCCCTTGACTGGAATCGAACCCGGGACCTTTCAGTCCACAGGCCGATGCTCTATCCACTGAGCCAAACCAGTTCGGCTCATTAAAACATTGAACTGCTTTCTGGCACCTTACACCAAACAGCTGTTGCCCTTAAAACCCCTCCTCAACCTCTACCTTAGGTTCTACCTTTGCATTTTACTCATTTTGGTTCTGATTGGTTGGTTTCTATGCCAGTCAGGGTCAAAAGCTCCACCTCCTAGGGAGCCATTGGTTCCTCACAGTTCACCCAAATTTGGTTCTGATTGGTTGGTTTCTATGCTATTCAGCATCTCTGGGCCTATCTCCAGGCCTGATCAGAGAGGCAGGGCTGATCAGCAGCCCCTCAGCTGCTAGAGAGGCCTGGAGAGAAAGAGAGGCAAGGGCTGATCAACAGCTGCCATGGAGGCTGTGGATCAGACACTGCTTTTCTCTCAGGCCTCTCTCTAGGTCTGAACTGCAGCCCCCTTGGCAATGAGTGCTGAGTCACTGTACCTGCAGTGGTGGCAGTCAGTGCTGGGTTGCTGCGACCCAGCACTGACTGCAGGACTGATTCTGGTATTCAGTCGTTTTGGACATTACAAACCCTGGCTATTTATGTATATAGATTATGTGCTCAGGACTAAAGATCAAAATGATGATGAACTAATAATGAGGAATTTCTGACCATCCTTGAGAATCAATTCATTTATCATTTATAAACTATTTTCCAAGTGCCTTTCAAGACACCTGAGTATGTTCTTTGCCCATCTGGGTGTTCGTTCAGAGGCCTCTTCTTGGCAAGCACACTGGTGATAGGCACAGGTATAGAACCTGATAAGCTTTGTTCCCTTCAAGTCTTAAAAACATCTGCTGCTGTAAAAACTAAGCCTGCATGTTGCCAAAGCAAAATATAATAATAGCACAGGAGATCCTAGTGTTTGTACAGAATCTGCTTTTCTATTTTTATGACAATGCCACCCTTGTTTAATCAGCATCAGGAGCCATATGCCTCACCTGCATACCTCTCTTTCTCTCTCACCTATGCTGAGACAGTGCTTTAGGGAAGTTAGCCAAATTCCTCAAGTCAGTGCCTTACTCTTAGACATGAGTGTCAACCATGAAGAAAAGAATAGTCTACATGTCACATTAAAATCAATGTTTCTTTTCTCTCAACAAAATATGTTTACATTTCAAGGTATGACTCAATAAATGTCCAGATATGTGAAAATACATAGAAGTGGATTTTCTTTTCCTTTTTTTTCTTCCAGGGAAGCACAATGGCATTAGTCAGAGAAGGGGGGTGATAACAGAGGGAAGCTGTGTATAATTAGTAAACCTCAGGCACTAGGAAGAAAACACAGACCCACTTCAAAGCCGAGGACTAAGAAAATTCAGAAATACAGAAAGAGTACATCTGATAACTAGCTTCTGTCCATAATTAGCTTTTAAGAGATGTTTTCCTTATTTATAAACTTTATGTGCAAGGCCAAATTTAAACTAGGAAAAAAGGCATGAATATCTAAAGGTTTCTTAGTGTCAGGCACTGTGCATCCATTATTGGAAACGAAAAGTTAGGTTCATCACTTCATAAGAATATGATGTTTAATCTTTTACTTTCAGCAGAATTCCCATATTTGTATGAAAGTGGACTTTAAAATATTGTGCCTGATGTGACCTGTAAATTAATATTTTTAATGTAATGCATTTTGATAAACATATAATCATGGAATGCATATATTTAATTAAAGTATTTCATCAATATGCCAACATAGCCATACAGTTTCTAAACATCATATTGGCTTATTATGAATTAACTAGAGACCTGGTGCATGACATTCATGCACAGGGGAGGGAGAGTCCTCAGCCCGGCCTGTACCCTCTCCAATTCAGGCCCCCTCAGGGGATGTACAACTCCTGGGTCCCTGCAGGACTGGTCCTAAACTGGCAGTCAGACATCCCTCTCACAATCCGGGACTGCTGCCTCCTAATCATTCACCTGCCTGCCTGATTACCCCTACCCACCTCTTCCTGCCTGCCTGCCTGCCTGATTACCCCTAACTACCTCTGCCTACCTTCCTGACAACCCCTAACCCCTCTGCCTGCTAACCTGATAACCCCTAACCACTCTGCCTGCCTGCCTGATCACCTCTACCCAATCTCCCCTGCTGGACTGATTGTCCCTAATCGCCCTCCCCTGCTTGCCTGATTGCCCCTAACTACTCCCCTGCTGACCTGATCACCCCCTAACCACCTCTGCCTTGGCTCCTGCCACTGTGGCTTTGTTGGGAAAGAGGACTGGATGGCTGGAAGATATCCAGTCAGCTGGGTCTAATTAGCATATTACCCTTTTGTTGGTAAGATGACTTCTCAAAACCAGAGTAAGATTGCAATTCGACCTGGAAAGAAAAATGCCTGTGATGACCACATCCCCATTTCTGAATGGTGGACACAGATTTGGGAGGTGCCTGCATTTACTCACTCCTCTCTGAACTTAAGCAATGAAGCTTCATAATGACTAATAATTTTTAATTCCTTCATCTACTTTCTATAATTATAAAATTTTTAATTTGTCCTGTCATGGAAAATAGTCTCTAGGATGGGCAGTTGAATGCATACACCATTATATAGGAAATTGGAGCTTTTGGAGACTCACTTCCCTGAAAAAACATTCTCAGCAAAGCTCTAACCAGCAGAAATTAGCCAACAGCCACATATACAGAGATAGAAAGCAATTCTACATGGAGTATAGCAAGTCCTACATCAACATTCAATAGTTGATTTAAGAATATATAAGGCCTTGAGGAATAGAATGGAAAAATATCCAACCAACATTCCCACATACAGCAAGGCATGCCTGGGACTGTAAAAGTGTGCCCTAAGAATTCCCAAGACACCCAGGCTCAGCCAAACTGCAACACAGTCCTGAATTCTTTCTCTCTTCCCCTTTGGCTATTAAGTGTGCTGCCTGTTGTTTCTACAGATTTCCACTTCAACCTTCCATCTGAATAGAGAATAAAATCACTCAGTCTTTCACCTCAGCTTTCCTCCTAGCCTCATGTTTGTCTTTCTTTGATTCTTAAATAAACATAAACACCCATCAGGCTACCAGCTTCTCAGACCACCACTTTTTAAAAATGTATATTTTATTGATTTATACATAGAGGAAGGGAGAGGGATAGAGAGTTAAAAGCATTGATGAGCGAGAAATATCAATCAGCTGCCTCCTACACACACCCACTAGATGTATGTCCACAACCAAGGTACATGCTCTTGACCGGAATTGAACCTGGGACCCTTGAGTCTGCAGGCCAACGCTCTATCCACTGAGCAAAACTGGTTAGAGCCAGACCACTTCTTCTTATACAAGGGAAGTCCCCAGTCATTTTAACATGGTTCAAAAATGTTATGGACCCAATCTCTGGTTGGGAAGAAAATATAGGGATTACCTCGCCCAAACTTACACATAACAATTGTATGTCACCACAAGTAATTATATGATATAGATTAAAATAATAAAAATAACAGTTTTTAAAGGTTTTCATCTTCAAAATGTTTTCCAGTGATCCTTGGCTGCTTGTGTAGTTTACTTACACACTGTTCTAAAGTTGATCTATATGACAACATACAGCTAAAGTAATGCTATGTCACTTTTGATATTGTTATTTTTAAAAAGTGAGTTCTACATTCTATTCTATCTATCTATCTATCTATCTATCTATCTATCTATCTATCTATCTCTCATCACTCACCTCTGAGGAAGCCAGAGGCCTACATGATGATAAAGTTCAGTCCCCAGCCAACATAGAGACCTTCCAAAAGTGCATAATTAAAACATAGCCTTTAGAAGAGACAGCAGGCTTGGCCAACAGTTTGATTGCAACCTCATGAGAGATTTAAGCCAAAACTACCCAGCTATGATGCTTCAGGATTCCTAACTCAGAATTGGGAGATAACAAATTATCACTGCTTTAAATTGTTAGGTTTAAAAAGCAGTAATTTTGTCAATATAATAAAGGCTATATATGACAAGCCCACAGCTAACATCATACTCAATGGTGAAAGCTTTACCTATAGGATAAGGAACAAGATAAGGGTGTCCACCCTTACCACTCCTTTCCATCATAGTTCTGGAAGTTTTAGCAGGAGAAATCAGTCAAGAAAAAATAAATTAGCCCAGCTGGTGTTGCTCAATGGTTAAGCATCAACCTATCAATTCCCCATCAGGGCACACCCACAGGTTTCAGGCTTGATGAGTAAGAGGCAGTTGATCAATGAATCTCTCTCATCATTGATGTTTCTATTCTCTCTCTCCCTCTCCTTTTTTCTGCAAAATAATAAAAAAAAAAAACCCATACACTTTATTTTTAAAATGTAAATTAAATAAATTATATCAAAGGAGCTTCCTGGTTGGTGAATAGGTAGATATGTAGGGAAAGTGGTATGCCCTTTCTCATATACCTTGCCCTTTGCATCTCTTCTATTTGGCTGCTCCTAAGTTATATCCTTTTATAACAAGACTAGGGGCCTGGTGCATGAAATTTGTGCACTGGGGATGGGTGATCTCTCAGCCCAACCTGCCCCCTCAAACATACTTGGAGCCCTCAGGGGATGTCCTACTGATTCCTTACCCCTGAGTGAAGCTTTAGGCCTTGGGCACCCAGCCAGCACCCTGCAATGGGGCTGATTGCTGGCTCTGTCCCAACTGCCTCGGCCCCACCCACCCGGCCCTGGCCTTAGCCCCGGCCACTGGCGGCCGCCCTGTGACTGCCCAGCCCCCAGGCCACGCACTCACCAGATGCCTCAGCCCTGCCCTCCTAGCCCAGGAATTAGCCCCGGCAGTGACCGCCCAGCCCTGAGAGCACCCCGCATTCGGCGGCTGCAGCAGTCCCCTGCTCAGCCCCACCCTCTGCCTCTCGAGCCCTTTGACCCCATCCTCCACCTCCTGAGCGCTTCTGCCCTGCCCCCCACCTCATGTGCTTGCTATCCGCCTTGGCCTTGGCCCCAGCCACCAGTGAATGCCTGGCCCCGGGGGCTACCCCCCCCCCCCCCCAGTGCTCGCTGGCCACCTCACCCAGGCCTTGGCCTTGTCCCCTGCCTCGCATGCTCACTGGCCACCTCAGCCCCGCCCCCCACAGCCCAGCCCACCTTGGCCCACCCCCACTCCTGATTGGCTGGTGGGCGTGGCTTGTGGGCATGGCTTGTGGGTGTAGCAAAGGTATGGTCAATTTGCATATTACTCTTTTATTAGATAGGATAGTAATATTACAGAAGGAAGATCAGACAGTTTGAGGGTCAATCCCACCAATGAGAAGACCAACAGCAATAAAAGATCAACTAGAAAGGGAAGGCTCACGTACTCCACACCAGTGACATTCCTAGAACACATAGCTCAGGTGATCAGGGATACTGGGCCATTGAGCCCCACAGGACACCTACTACATAAGATCATCAGAACAGAACTTGGAGACATAGCAGACCTACCCAATACACAGAAACAAATGCAAACAAACAGCCAAAATGAGGAGACATATAAACATGTCACAAATGAAAAAGTAGAAGAAATCCCCAGAAAAACAAAGAAATGAAATGGAAGAAAGCAACCTACCATACACACAGTTGAAAATACTGCTTTTATGGGGCTCATAAAATGTAGGAGAAGAATCAATGAACGCAGCAAGAAATTAAACAAAAAGATAATTAGCATAAAATATAGAAACCATTAAAAAGCCGTCATAAATAAGAATACAATATCTGAAATAAAAATACACTAGAATAATGAAGGAACCAGCAGGGGGTTAGGTGAAGCAGAAGACTGAGTAAACAATTTGGAATAGAAGGTAATAGGGAGAATCCAATCAGATGGAATACAAGATAATAGGAAACACACAATCAAGGCAAAAAAATATTCTTTTAAATGAGGATAGTTTAAGAGACCTGTGAGCCAACATCAATTATAATAACATCTGCATCACTGTGGTTCCAGAAAGAAAAAAGAGAGATTAAAAGCCTACTTGAGGAAGTAATGACTAAAACCTTTCTTAACTTGGTAAAAAGAAAAAGAAAAAGGAAGACATACATGTCCAAGAAGTGCAAAAAGTCCAAAACAATATGAACCAAAAATCCACATGAAGAAACAGCATAATTAAATTAGCAAAGGTTGGGGAGAACTAAGATGGCGGCAAAGGTAAAACACCTATCTTGCTGTCATAATCAGCAATTTTAATACTACAACTTAACAAAAGAACAAACACCTTCCAGAATCACCAGAAAGCTGGCCGAGTGAAAATTCCACAAATAAAAGTGAAGATAAGACACTGTGACTCGGAGGAGCGGCGGCGGATGGCGTTGAAAGATTCGCCCAGAGAGAGGTTTGGAGTGCACGCCACGGAGAGGGCGGGCGGCTGAAAACCGGCCAGTTTTCTCGGACGGGGAGACAAAGGCGTCCCACTGGACTGATTCTCCAGCTCTGGGCGAAGTCCAGAGAACCCACTATCACACGGGGTGAAAACTGGACAGTGGGAGGGCACACCGAAGCTTGGGTGCTGCAGGGTCTCCCGGCTTGTGGAGAAGGCAGCTCGGGCGCGAACAGCTAGGCTGTGTGACGGGGCAGAGAGCACACTGCGACTTGTCTCTCATTCAGAAAACCGTCACACTGCTTTGTTTTATGACCCTGGGTGAGACATTGTGCATGCAGACTCATTTTGGGAAAGTCTGAATTCCCCGGCAGCCGGTGGAGCTCGGCAGCGGCTCTCTCTCAGAGGTGCTGGCGGCCATTGCCCCCTGCACAGAGTCCCCGGGGCCGCCGAGGGCAGAGCTAACGCTGTCTGCTTGGCCCGGAGACTCCGCCCACCCAACCTGAGCACAGCTGAGCTTCACAGACAATTGGCCTGGAGGCCAACCCTCCAAGTGCTAACAACGATTGACTGAGCTTAACTTCAGCAAAACTGTGCAACCTATATCCACCTCAGGTAACCGGGGAGGCTGAGCCACTATCCCTAGTAGGAAGTCTACCACACAAAGCTAATTGACCAACTCAGGGAAGCAGCCACCATGCAGCGACATGGAAAGAAATCAGATGTGAAAGAAATGGAGGAAAAAAAACGACTGGACATGGAATTCAAAACCATGGTTATAGGGTTTTTCAAGAGGCTCCAACAAAAGATCGAGGCCTATAAGGAAATAAGCAAGACCGCAAAGGAAATGAATGAGTCCTACAAGAAAATGAACAAGACCCTCAAGGATATAAATGAGAGCTGCAAAGAAATGATCAAGACCAACGTGGAAATGAATGAGTCCTACAAGGAAATGAGCGAGACCCTCAAGGATATGAAGGAGACTCTCAAGGATATGAAAAAGGACCAACCAGAAATTAAGCATACACTGACTGAAATAAAAAATATTATACAAAGACCTAAAAGTGCTCTGGAGCACCCCAAGAACCAAGTTAAAGATTTGAAATACAAAGAGGTAAAATCCACTCAGCTGAAAAAGCAAGAAAACAAAAGAATCCAAAAAATTGAAGATAGTGTAAGGAGCCTCTGGGACAACCTCAAGCATACCAACATCCAAATTATAGGGGTGCCAGAAAAAGCGAGAGACCAAGACAATGAAAACCTATTTGAAGAAATAGTGACTGAAAACTTCCCACACCTGGTGAAAGAAATTGACTTAGGAGTCCAAGAAGTGCACCGAACACCAATATATAGGAACCCTAAGAGGACCACACCAAGGCACATCATAATTAAAATGCCAAGAGCAAAAGACAAAGAGAGAATATTAAAAGCAGCAAGAGAGAAACAGTTGGTTACCTATAAGGGAGCACCCATACGATTGTCAGCAGATTTCTCAACAGAAATGATGCAGGCCAGACGGGAGCGGCAAGAAATATTCAAAGTTATGAACAGCAAGAATCTACAACCAAGATTACTCTATCCAGCAAAGCTATCTACAACCAAGATTACTCTATCCAGCAAAGCTATCATTCAGAATTGAAGGTCAGATGAAGTGCTTCGGAGATAAGAAAAAGCTAAAGGAGTTCATCACCACCAAACCAACATTATATGAAATGCTGAAAGATATTCTTTAAGAAGAGGAAGAAGAAAAAGATAAAGATGAAAATTATGAACAACAAATACACATCTATCAACAAATGAACATAAAAATCAAGTGAATTGATAGGCTGTTGAACAGGATAGACTGGTGGATATAACAGAGACATGGACATAGAGAGGGAATGGACTGACAATTCTTGGGGAGAAAAGGGTTGTGGGAAGTGCAGCAAGAGACTGGACAAAAATCTTGCAACAATGGGAGAGGACAGTGGGGAGCGGGAGGGGAGGGTGGAGGGTGGAATAGGTACAGGGTGGAGGGGAGCTATAGGGGGATAAAAAGGGGAAACAATGTAATTAATAAACTGAACAATAAAGATTTAAAAATAATAATAAAATAAAAAATAAAAAATAATAAATTAGCAAAGATTAAAGACAAAGAGATAACCTTAAAAGCAGCAAAAGAAAGACAGTTACCTACAATATTGCTAGAGTTTTCATAGACTGTTAGCTGATTTTTCAACAAAAATATTTCATGCCAGAAGGGATTGGCACAGAATACTTAAAATATTGAAAAGCAATAACCTACCCAGAAAAGCTATTAAGAAGAGGTACAGATATACCAAAACCCAAAAAGAAGAAAATAAAATAAAAAACTAAAGGAGTTTATCACCAACAAGCCAGCATTATAAGAAATGCTAAAAGGAATTCTATAAAAAGAAAAAGAAAGAGAAGAATAATTATAAAGACTAAAATGGCAATAAATATGTCCCTATCAATGACAACTTCAAATCAAAAGACATAGAGCAGCTGAATGGAATTACACACACACGCACACACACACACACACACACACACACACACACGTGACACTTCAGAATGAAAAACACATATGGACTGAACATAAAAAGGGATAGAAAATGATATTTCATGAAATGGAGGCCTCAAAAAAGCTGGGGTAGCAATACTTATATCAGACAAAATAAACTTTAAAACAAAAGCTATATAAGCAACAAAGAAGAAAATTACATGATGATTAAAAAGATCAATCCAACATGAAGATATAATCCTCTTAAACATTTATGTACCCAACAAAAGAACACTAAATATTTAAAAAACAAACATTGATAGAGGTAAAATACCAGATTGATGGCAATACACTCATAGTGTGGGATTTTAACATCCCATTGACATCAACGGATAGATCTTCCAGACAGAAAATCAACAAGGCAAAGCGGCCTTATCTGACACACTAATCAGATAAATTTAATGGATATATTTCAGAGCATTTCATCCCAATATAGCAGAATATATATTCTTTTTAAGTGCACATGGAACATCTTCCAGCATAGACCACATGTTAGAATACAAAACAATTGTCAATAAATTTTAAAAGATTAAAATGATTTCAAGCATGGCAAGGCATCATCAGTGTCTTCCATCTCTGGACTGTTTCTCCTCTTGTCTTCATGGTTGGAACTGTGTGTCACTGCAGGTTACCCAGGACCAAACAAGAGAGGGTCAGATTTGCATTGCCAATATTTGTCCACCATCCAGATATCATTGCTCACATGTATACATAAGGAACAGTTTGACATTGAACCTGGGACTCAGAACTGTTGGTCATTGAAATTGGGACTCAACATTTCTTGTTTGCATATGTTTATTTCTAGTATGCAGATGCAAGATTTTTCCAAGAAAAGAAACGGAGGAAATAAAAATAGATACAGAGGCAAAGAAGCATGGAACAGACTGTCAAACTACAGCAGGAAGGCAAGGGAGGTGGGGGGGGGGGGGTCAGGGTGCAAAAGATCAACTGAAGGACTTGTATGCATGCATAAAAGCATAACTAAAAGATACAAGACACTGGGGGGGAGGGGAGGACATCTGGTGAGGGGTAGAGGAACCCACAGGGAGGTCAAGGGAGGGGGAAAAAGAAACATATGTACTACAATTTGTAATAATTTAAACAATAAAAATCCTATCTAATAAAAGATTGATATGCAAATTGACTGTACCTATGATCAAGCCATGCCCTCCGCCATGTCCATCAGCAAATCAGGAGCAAATTATGCAAATAAACCCAAACTAAGATGACTGAGGCCACTGAGAGCAGAAGGGAGGTTTGGGTATCCCCAGCAATGAAGAAAGCCAAGCTTTCTGCCTGCCCTTGCTGGCCTAGGCCTCCACTCAATGCTACAAAGTTTCAAACAGAAATGGCTGTCACCATGGAGTGAGCAGAAGGCTTGGCTCTGCTCTAAGCTACAAAGTTTCAATTGTAGAACATAAATTAATCCCAGATCCCAGGACCTCCGGTTGGGTCACTGAGGGGCATGGCCAGCCAGGCTGCCTCAAATCCCAAGGGAACCCCCACCCTGATTCAGGACACCCTTCAGGGCAAACCAGCAAGCCGCCACCCATTCATCAGGCCTTTATCCTATCCAATAAAAGAGTAATACGCAGATTGACCATCACTCCAACACATAAGAGGGCTGCTCCCATGTGGTCAAAGATCCTGCCCTCATGTGAACACAAGATGGCCACCACAAGATGGCCAGCAGGGGAGGGCCATTGGGAGGTTCCAGGCCCTGCAAGGGAGGGCAGTTGGGGGTAATCAAGCCTGCAGGGGAGAGCAGTTAGGGGTGACCAGGCTGGGAGAGGAGGGAAGTTGGGAGCAAAAAGGCTGGCAGGAGAGCAGTTATACATCAATTAGGCTGGAAGGGTAATAGTTAGGGGGTGATCAGGCTGGCAGGTAGAAGTAATTAGGGGCAATCAGGGAGGCAGGCAGGCGAGCAGTTTGGAGCCAGCAGTCCTGGATTGTGAGAAGGATGTCCGACTGCCTGTTTAGGCCCGATCCTACCCAGTCTGGGCTGAGGGACAACCCCCCTACCCCCTGTGTGCACAAATTTCGTGCACCAGGCCTCTAGTAAGTAAGTAAGTAAATAAATAAATAAATAAATAAATATTCAAAAATGAAATTATTTCAAGCATCTTATCTGACCACATTGTAAAATATTAGAATGCAACTACAAAACAAACAATAAAAACCATGCTGAAAAATACACAAACACATGGAGGTTAAATAGCATCTTACTAAACAATAAGTGAGTTAACAATCAAGAAAGAAAGTAAAAGATAATTTGAGACAAATGTAAATGAAAATGCCACAATCCCAGTTCTATGGGGCCCACATATGGTATTTTGTTATGGCATCCCAACTAGACTAACACATATGATAAAAACATTTATTTACTTCACTGTACAATTTTGCATACACACAAGCAAGGAATAAAAGTTCCCACTGCTCTATATCTCCAGCAGCATTTGTTTCTATCAGTGTTTTGTATTTTTGCCAATCTAATAGGTGTGTAGTGGTATCTAGTTATTTTATTTTGCTATTTCTTAATGACATATGATGTTAAACATCTTTTCATGTGACTATTTAACATTGTTTATCTTCTTTGGTGAAGTGTCTATTCAAATATCTTTCCCATTGTTTTAAGTGAGTTGTTTTCTTTTAAGTTTTAAGAGTTCTTTCTATATTTTGTGTAATGGCCCTTTCCCAGATGTCTTTTGTATTGGGAGAAGTATTTTCTCCCAATCTGTGGCTTAAGGGAGTACTCTAAAAGTTTTCATGGGCTGTATTGCTTATGGTGGTGCTGGAGAGGGGTGCTGAATGCACATGAAGTGCAACAGAACAGACTTTATCATCTGAAACTGCTGTTTCAAGTTTAGACCATGCAAAGAACAAACCTTGAAACAACCAACAATACCAAAGAAGAGTACACTTAAGTTGAAGACACAACATTTAATCTGAAACAAGAAGTCTGTGCCTACTTAACAGCTCTGAAAGATATCTTCCCAATGATGCTAGAAGTCTTTATTTTATTCAGTGCTGTGCTGTGAGATTACCTGGTACAGCGGCAATTGTATTCTTTATTATCTTGATAGACTACTTTCTCTCACCCTTTTTTTTTTAATACTAGCAACACTCATCCTTTGAAATGTGTGCTAAAAAAGAAGAACCATCAAGGACTACTTAAAGTGCAATATTTGATTATCACTGTGAGATGACCTTTGATCCAAACCTTCTCCACAACAATGGACACAATGGGTACCCCAATAGTAAGTATGTCAGCAGCACTGCGTGAAACGGGGGGTCATTAAAAAATCACTAACCTCTTATGAATTTATTCAGTGTTCAAAACATCAAGCTAGACTTTTCTTCCACTGTTGGCAGTATAATGGCTACCTGCAGGACTTAAAAGTAAGAGATGATGTTGAATTTGAAGTATCATCTGACTGGTGAACTGGGAAACCCATTGCTGTTAAACTGGTAAAGATAAAACAAGAAATCCTTTGTGAAGACCGAATGAGTGGACAAGAAGTGTTTTATCTAACTTACATCCCTTGAAGACATGGAAGGGAACATTCAGCTGGAAACCAGATATAAAATAAAAATTTTATGCTGTAAGTGCTCAAAACATTATGCTGTTGAAAAGAAACAAGCCCGCTGTCAGGGAGTACTTTGTGCCAGGAAGGAGGCATTTGGCTTTATTGAAGGGGGTGATGTTGTAAAAGAGATATTCTTTCACTATAGTGAATTTAAAGGTGACTTAGAGACCTTACAACCTAGGGATGAGGTAGAATTCACAATCAAGGACAGAAATGGTAAAAAAAATTGCAATACATGTCAGACTATTCCTCAAAGAACAGTCATTTTCAAACTATTAGCTTTGAACATTTTGAAGGAACTATAACCAAAGTTATCCCAAAAGTTAACAGTAAAAATCAGAATGACCCATTGCCAGGATGCTTTAAAGTTAATTTTGTGATTCCTAAAGAAATTCTCTTGGGAGATAAAGATACAAAATTCAAGGTGACCCTGTTGGAAGGCAACCATGTTAGCTTTATTATTTCAACAGATTGGGATGACAAATTAGAACAATCAACCAACATAGAAGTTCTATCAAATACATTACAGTTCACTAATGAAGTCAAAGAAATTGGTGTAATTGCTGCCATGAGAGATGGTTTTGGTTTCATCATGTGTGCGGATTCTGATGCTCATATGTTCTTCCACTATAGTGAAATTTTGGATGGGAACCAGCTCCATATTGCAGATAAAGTAAAGTTTGCTGTGGCTCCTGATATGCTCTCTGCCCAAAGAAATCATGTTATTAGGATTAAAGAACTTCCCAAGGGCATGATTTCATTCCATTTCTATTCAAATCATCATTTTCTGGGCACTGCAGAAAAAGAAGCCACTTTTTCCAACCCTAAAAACACTAGCCCAAATAAAGGCAAGGAAATGGAGACTGAGGATGGTATTATTGCTTATGATTATTGTGGGGTGAAATTCAGTATTTTTTAAGTCAAAGATGTAAATGGATCTACTTTTCCTCAAATAGGGGATAAGGTTAAATTTAGTATTTGTGACAAACAGAGGCCTGGACAGCAGACAGTAACCTGTGTGCAACTTTTAAGTCATAATTCTAACTCCAAGAGGCTCATAGGTTATGTGGCAATTCTGAAGGATGCTTTTAGATTTATTGAAACAGCCCATCATAATAAGGACATATTTTTCCATTATAGTGAGTTCTCTGGTAACGTTCATATCCTGTAACTGGGGGACATGGTCAAGTACAACTGGTCAAAAAGCAAAAGCAACAAAGTTAGTACAGAAAAAGTCAACAAAATACACTCAGTGAATGGCCTTACTGAAGAAGCAGATCCTACATATACTCTGGTAAAGTCATTCGCCCCTTGAGAAATATTGATACAACACAGACTGAGTACCAAGAAATCATTGAGATTGTGGAGGAAGAGGATATTTAAGGTGAGGTCTATCCATCTGAGATAGTTGGAATGGCCACAAAAGGAGATTGCCTGCAGATAGAGGAGAGTGTCAACTTCCAATTGTGTGTCCTAGGCCAAAATGCACAGTCTATGGCTTACAATATCACCACTGCGTAAGGCCACTGTGGAGTTTGTGAAAGATCAGTTTGGCTTTATTAAATATGAAGTAGAATATAGCAAGAAGGTTTTTTTTCCATGTGAAAGATGTTCAGAACGGCATTGATCTACAGGCTGGAGATGAGGTGATTCTTAATCAGCACACTGGCAAGTATAGTGTTTGTAATGTTTGGCAAGTGTGCAAGGGCCCGAAGGCTGTTGCAGCTTCACTACCTGATAGGTTGGTCAATCTCTTGAGAAACATCACCCTGAATAATGCCAGTGCTCCTTGCCTAATGGTTGTTCCTCAGCCAAGGGGACCAGATAACTCAATGGGACATGGTGTAGAAAGATCTGTCAGGTTGTTATCATTGACTAACCACATCCACAAAGCACATCATTAATCCATGATGATCAAGTTGGAAAGATTCTTTATCCCTCCACAAAATCTGGGATACTTATTCTATTGAGCTATTATACAGTTTTAAAACCTTCCTTGTGTTATTTAAAGTAATAAAATATGTAAATCGACCATCACTTCACAACACTCACAGCCAATCAGGAGTGAGTATGCAAACCAACCCAACAAAGATGGCAGTGTCCCCACCCCCAGCCACTTCAGGCCTCTGGGCATCATGCCTCCTCAGGACCTCCCTGCCATGCTCCACACTCATCAACCATCCTTGCAGCCTCCCTGTGACCCAGCCCCCAGCCTCAGAGACTACCGTCTGGTGCCTGAGGTCGTAGCTCTTCGTGCCTGGCATCTCCCTCTACCCCACCCCTACCCTGCTGCTCTGGTGAACAAAACCCTATTATTGGAGCAGCCCCATGGGCACGAACATTCACAGGAGCTCGATTGGTGCACAGTGAGCCCTCCACAAGAGGGGAGGGGTGAAGGGCATGGACAGTGGGTGGGTGGGCAGGAGGCTGAGGGAGGAGGAGGAAGAGGATGAGGAAGGGGGCCAGTTGCATCCCACTTTCACAATGGCAAAGTGAAATGCACTAGTGCACCCCATCTCTCTAGTCCTCCCCACCTGCCTCTCTCCCCCCACCTCTTCCCCTCCATGCCTCCTCAGGAGCACCAGCACTGCACAGAAGAATTCTCCAGAGAAGGAGGTTGAGGAGGAAGCAGTACTGGAGTGTGCAGGGCTTGCCACTACCACCTCCACTGCACAGGCTGTTGGAGCAAGCCTGCTGCATGCTGGCAACCAGGGGAAGGAAGGTCTATTCTTGCATGCATCTTCGTGCATCAGGTTTCTAGGGTTTAAAATAAATTAATAAGGAGGAGAACCAAGATGGCAGCATAGGTAAAACAGGTATCTTGCTGTCATACTCAGCAATTTTAATACTACAACTTAATGAAAGAACAAACACCTTCCAGAATCACCAGAAAGCTGGCCGAGTGAAAATTCCACAAATAAAAGTGAAAATAAGACACTGTGACTTGGAGGAGCGGCGGCGGACAGAGTTGAAAGATTCGCGCGGAGAGAGGTTTGGAGTGCACGCCACGGAGAGGGTGGGCGGCTGAAAACCGGCCAGTTTTCTTGAACGGGGAGACAAAGGCGTCCCACTGGACTGATTCTCCAGCTTTGGGCAAAGTCCAGGGAATCCACTATCATACGGGGTGAAAACTGGACAGTGGGAGGGCACACTGAAACTCGGGTGCTGCAGGGGGTCTCCCAGCTTGTGGAGAAGGCAGCTTGCACGAACAGCTCAGTTGTGTGACCATGCAGAGAGTGCTCTGCGACTTGCTCTCTCATTCGGGAAACCGTCAGGCTGCTTTGTTTTACCACCCTGGGTGAGACATTGGGTGTGCAGAGTCATTTGGGGAGAGTCTGAATTCCACGGCAGCCGGTGGAGCTTGGCAGCGGCTCTCTCTCAGAGGTGCTTGCGGCCATTGCCACTGACACAGAGTTCCTGGGGCCGCATAGGGCGGAGCTAATGCTGTCTGCTTGGCCCAGAGACTCCGCCCATCCAACCTGAGCACAGCTGAACTTCATAGACAATTGGCCTGGAGGTCAACCCCTCCAAGTGCTAACAACGATTAACCTGAGCTTAACTTCAGCAAGACTGTGCAACCCATATCCACCTCAGGTAACTGGGGAGGCTGAGCCACAGTCCCTTGTAGAAAGTCTACCACACAAAGCTAATTGACCAACTCAGGCAAGCAGCCACCATGCAGAGACATGGAAAGAAATCAGACGTGAAAGAAATGGAGGGAAAAAAACGACTGGACATGGAATTCAAAACCACGGTTATAGGGCTTCTCAAGAGGCTCCAACAAAAGGTCGAGGCCTATAAGGAAATAAGCAAGACCGCAAAAGAAATGAATGAGTCCTACAAGGAAATGAACAAGACCCTCAAGGATATGAACGAGACCTGCAAGAAAATGATCAAGACCAACGTGGAAATGAATGAGTCCTACAAGGAAATGAGCGAGACCCTCAAGGATATGAAGGAGACTCTCAAGGATATGAAAAAGGACCAACCAGAAATTAAGCATACACTGACTGAAATAAAAAATATTATACAAAGACCTAAAAGTGCTCTGGAGCACCCCAAGAACCAAGTTAAAGATTTGAAATACAAAGAGGTAAAATCCACTCAGCTGAAAAAGCAAGAAAACAAAAGAATCCAAAAAATTGAAGATAGTGTAAGGAGCCTCTGGGACAACCTCAAGCATACCAACATCCAAATTATAGGGGTGCCAGAAAAAGAGAGAGAGCAAGACAATGAAAACCTATTTGAAGAAATAGTGACTGAAAACTTCCCACACCTGGTGAAAGAAATTGACTTAGGAGTCCAAGAAGCGCACCAAACCCCAATATATAGGAACCCTAAGAGGATCACACCAAGGCACATCATAATTAAAATGCCAAGAGCAAAAGACAAAGAGAGAATATTAAAAGCAGTAAGAGAAAAACAGTTAGTTACCTATAAGGGAGCACCCATACGATTGTCAGCAGATTTCTCAACAGAAACAATGCAGGCCAGACGGGAGTGGCAAGAAATATTCAAAGTGATGAACAGCAAGAATCTACAACCAAGATTACTCTATCCAGCAAAGCTATCATGCAGAATTGAAGGTCAGATAAAGTGCTTCGCAGATAAGAAAAAGCTAAAGGAGTTCATCACCACCAAATCAATATTATATGAAATGCTGAAAGGTATTGTTTCAGAAGAGGAAGAAGAAAAAGATAAAAGTATAAATTAGGAACAACAAATACACATCTATCAACAAATGAATCTAAAAATCAAGTTAATTAATAAGCTGATGAACAGGATAAACTGGTGAATGTAACAGAATCACGGACATAGAGAGGGAATGGGCTGACAACTCTTGGGGAGAAAGGGGGTGTGGGAAGTGCAGCAAGAGACTGGACAAAAATCATGCAACTATGGGAGAGGACAGTGGGGTGGGGAGTGAGGGCGGAGGGTGGGATGGGTACCAGGTGGAGGGGAACTATAGGGTGAAATAAAAAAGGTAACAATGTAATTAATAAACTGAACAATAAAGATAAAAATTAAAATAAAATAAATAAAATAAATTAATAAGTTAAATTTTTTTTAAATTGTGCACAGTTGTAGCCTGAAAAGCTTAAGGTGGTACCATGCAGTATGAAATTTAGGAGCTTTATTTGGTGCATTTAAGGCAGCTGGTAATTGCAAAATCCACTTTTCCCATGTAAGTGAAAAATATAGACAGTTACCTTGTTGGCTGTATGAAATTCTGCACTTGATATTTAGTATACTAGAGACTCAGTGCACGATATCGTGCACAGGTAGAGTCCCTAGGCTTGCCAACAATCAGGGTCGATAGGGGATAAGAGCCTTTTGTCCTCTGGCTGTCAGCCACTGGCTGGGGCTTTCCTTCATTCAGCACAGCCCCCTGGTGGTCAGAGCATGTCATAGTGAGTGGTTGAACTCCCAGTTAGTCAAACTCCCAAGGGCCAATTTGCATATTGACCGTTTATTATATAGAATATTCTACCTCCATTACTTCTGGCAAGATGTCCTGCCTTAGCATTATTTTCCTTTTCTTTCCTGTTCATTATGCCATAATTCTGAGGATCACATAAGGGTAGACTATATTAAAACATTTTTAAATTTGTATAGGCAAACTATTTTCTTAAATTGATAGCCAAATGTTAAAATGTTATTTTTCATATCATTTATAATCTTGTGATAAATGATACTTAAGAAATTTTAAGTCCACTTAAATAAATTTTGGTTAGATCTCAAAGAAAATTATCTTCCAAAGTAATCCTCCCCCCGCCCCCAGGGTGGGGTAGGGGGTAAATTTGCTATAATTTGGTACAGAATTTCATGCAAATGAGGTATACAAACAGTGTCCTAATTTAAATGTCTTTAAACAAAGATGAATTCACAAACTCGCTACTGCTTTGATTACTGCAATTTCTAGGACCCCGTTTCTTTTACTGCTTTAAAACAAAACAAACACATAA
Source organism: Antrozous pallidus (assembly GCA_027563665.1). Taxonomy (NCBI): domain Eukaryota; kingdom Metazoa; phylum Chordata; class Mammalia; order Chiroptera; family Vespertilionidae; genus Antrozous; species Antrozous pallidus. The sequence continues at coordinate 111,353,651 of CM050508.1, read as the reverse complement.
AAAATTGTGCCTAACCAAAAAAAAAAGAAGAAGAAGAAGAAGAAGAAGAAGAAGAAGAAGAAGAAGAAGAAGAAGAAGAAGAAGAAGAAGAAGAAGAAGAAGAAGAAAAAGAAAACCATGTAGGTTTAAAAATGAAAATATAAGCCACATATCACAAAAGTCACCCTTATAAAGTGTAAAGTTAAAATGAATTTAGTATATTTTCAGAATTGTGTAATCATCACTACTATCTAATTCCAGGACATTTTCATCATTCAAAACAACACTCCTACCCAGTAGCAGTCACTCTCCACTTCCCCTCCCCTCATATCCTGGAAACACTCATGTACTTTCTAATTTTGCATTCTGAACAGTTAACAGACTGAAGTCATGCAGTATGTGGCCTTTTGTGACTTTGCTCACTTAGCATAGTTAAATTTTCAAGGTTCACCATGTTGTATTAGTACTTAATTTCACATTTTACTTATCTAGTAATCCATAATGAGTATTATTTGGGTTGTTTCCACTTTTTTAGCTATTACAAATTATGCTGCTATGAACATTCATATACAAGTGTTTGTGTGGGTAAATGTTTTCAAGTCTTTTGGGCATATACCTAAGAGTAGAATTTCTAATTCCTTTGGTAATGCTAACTTTTTGAGAAACTGACAAGCCACTTTTTAAACTATCTGCACCATTCTACATTCCTTCCAGCAACCTAAGAGTGTTCCATATCCTGTACATCTTCACCCGCTTATTATTGACCATATTTATTATTATGGCCATCTCAGTGGGTGGGAAATGGTATCTCCAAATTATGTTTTTCATTTCTATATTTTTATGGTTACGATGTTGGACATCTTTTCTTGTACTTATTGGCCATTTGTATATCATTCTTGGAGAATGTCTCTTCAGATTCTTTCCCATTTTCAATTGGGTTATTTGTTTTTTCTTGTTGAACTCTAGGATGCCTTTGTATATTCTTGATACATTTCCCTTGTCAGATATATGATTTGCAAATATCTTGTCCCATTTTTGACTTGTCTGTTCACTTATGTAAAAGTGTCTTGGCAAGCACAGAAATTATGATTTTGATCCAGTCCAACTTATTTATTTCTTCTTTTATTGCTTGTGCTTTTCAAAGGCGAAATACATCTTTTTCTACAATTTTTCTTATCTGCAAATCTTTTTATTATTATTTTTTCTTGTACATCATGGGTGTCATTGGTTGCTTAATATTTATGCCCATCTTACTAATTTCATGTACCATTGGAACTGCAGTTTTTAATTAAACAATTAACTTCACCTTCAGTGAAAATAAACAGATTAAGCTATTTCTTTCTTTGGCAAGAGTCAAAAGTCTTGAGCCATGGAGCACCTCAGGTCCCTGAGCTGGAAACGGCATCTGTGAGAAATTGTGTTCTTCTATCGATGGCATTTTAGGGAGTAGGGTGCTTCCTGCCTAGTGAAGCTCTCATCAAGTTTCAGTCCAAATAAAGCTGAGAGAGTTTACAGCATGTGAAGGTGGAGGGCAGGGCATTCGTGATGAGAGTCTTCCATACATTTGTTTTTTCTAGTAGTAGGCTTGCCAATCAAAGAAGAAGCAAGCTCATGCTTAACCCAGCATAGACTAAACAGCCAGGGGACAGGGGATGGGAATTTGCTTACAAAGGAATTTCCTGCATGGTTTGGAGGTCAATGGCCATTAAAAAAGTCCATTGAAGGGCTTAATCTATGATTCAACATATGTTCATGAATGTAAAGTCCCACCTTTGCATCTAAAGACTATAAGCAAGGCACCCAAAAGAGAGTTACACTTAACCCAAGCAAAACATCACTCTATATGGGATGCCTCATACCCACCTCCTTAACAACAATAAAACTAAGTCACATTCCCAAGTCTTTAGGGCTAGATCTTTTAAATTAAAAAAAGTCACATGCCACAGCATAGTACCTAGGTAGAATAGACTAGAATTTTCCTATTCTAATTACTTAGTGAGTTTTGAACATTGAAGTGCATTGCAGCAGAATGGTTTAACCAGAATTTAGTTCTTATGATTATTCTGCCAATGAATATAACCAGTGATCCAAAATTAATTTCTCATAGTACTGAAATAAATTGTCACAGAAAATAAGTCACAATTACCAAAATTATTTTATACTAGAGGCCCAGTGCACAAAATTTATACACGGAGGGGAGGTTATCCCTCAACTCAGCCTGCACCCTCTCCAATCCAGGACCCCTTGAGGGAAGTCCAACCACCTGTTTAGGCCCGGTCAGACATCCCTCTCACAATCCTGGACTGCTGGCTCCCAACAATTTGCCTGCCTCTGCCTGATTGCCCCTAACCTCTTCTGCCTGCCAGCCTGATAAATGCTTAACTGCTCCCCTGTTGGCCCAATTGCCCCTAACTGCCCTCTCTTGTCACAGACTACCCTCTCCTGCCAGTCTAGTCACCCTTAACTGTCCTCCCTTGCAGGCTTGGTCACCCCAAACTGTCCTCCACTGTTGGCCCAGTCAACCCTAATCACCCTCCCCTGCTAGGCTGGTCACCCTAACTGCCCTCTCCTACAGGCCTGCCCCCCCCCCCCAGCTGTCCTACCCTGAAGGCCTGGTTCCCCCACAACTGTCCTCCCCTGCTGACCTGGTCTCCCCCAACTGCCCTCCCCTGCAGATCTGCCCCCCCCCAACTGCCCTCCCCTGATGACCTGGTCTCCTGCAATTGCCCTCCTCTGCTGGCCCAGTCACCCCTAACTGCCTTCCCTGCTGGCCTGCTCACCCACAACTGCCCTCTCCTACAGGTCTGGTTCCCCTCATCTGTACTCCATTTCAGGCCTGGTCCCCCCAAACTGCCCTCCACTGCAGGCTTGGTTCCCCCCCCCCCCCCCCGCAACTGCCCTCTCCTACAGGTCTGGTTCCCCTCACCTGTACTCCATTTTAGGCCTGGTCCCCCTCCAACTGTCCTCCACTGAAGGCCTGCTCCCCCCCTACTGTTCTTCCCTGTAAGCTTACCCCCCCAACTGCCCTCCCCTGCTGACCTGGTCTCTCCCAACTGTCCTCCTCTGTCAGCCCGGTTACCCCTAACTGCCCTCCCTCCTTGCCTGATCATCCACAACTGCCTTCCCCTGCAGGCCTGCCCTGCCCTGCTCTCTTCTGCCATCCTGGCTCCTCCCAAATGCCCTTCCCTGCAGTCCTGTTCCCTCCAACTGCCCTCCTCTGCTGATCTGGTCTTCCCCAACTGCCCTCCCTGTTTGCCTAATCACCCACAACTGCTCTCCCCTGCAGGCCTGGTCCCCCCAACTGAACTCCCCTGCAGACCTGGTCTCCTCCCCCAACTGCCCACAACTGCCTTCCCTTGCCAACCATCTTGTGATGGCCATCTTGTGTCCAAATGGAGGCAGCCATTTTTTACTACATGGTGATGGCCATATTGTGTCTTGGAGTGATGGTCAATATTACTCTTTTTTTAGATAGGATTAAGGCATTCAAAACATTGGGGAAGAAACACTGAAAATTAGATTTTTTACTTTGAAAGATTTAGAATAAAGGAAAAGTTATAATGAGGAGGAATAACTCTCAAGATTAATTAATTAGAACATATACTTATACCTTACCAATACTAGAGTAAAGAACAGTGATGATTAAATAATCCAAAGAATTTTTAAGTATTATAAAGCCAATATGCCAGCATAAGATAAATAGAAGTTTCCACAAGGGAAAATGAAAGTTTAAGTTATTCAATAATAATAATGAATAAAGAAATGACACAAAATACATCATATGGTGGAGGAGAGGGCTGGCAGGCATGATTTGGACTTGAGTTTGTCCCAGCCACTCACCTCCTCTAGGTCAAACATTACACTTGGATCCTATGGGAGGTCTTTAAAGCATCTTTCTCTGGAGGTGCCTTTCCCAACCCTACCAAGCTGAGGTGGTTATTTCCCTCTCTGACCTGGGAACACCCTGGGCAAATCCTTAATGGATGTTTGCTATACCATGTAATGACTCTGGAATGTCCTGTTCACCTCCTCTACAAAGCACTGAGCTCCTAGGAGGCAAGAGCAGCGCCGTTCTCATCTCTATATTCTAATGACCTAGGAAGCAACCTAGAAAAGAATTGTTACCGAATGAGTAAATAAATAAATGCATTTCACTTAAATGTATAAATGAAGCTATCATTATGAATATCACATCTTTTCTTAATTAATCTAGAAAGTCCAAAATTGCTTTACACATGACTGAAACATAGTACATATAGGAAGCAATATCTTCTACTGTAGAGTTTAGTAAAACTGTTTTGTTGAATTAATCAGAGAAACAAATATAATAAATTAAAGTGAGTACATCACAGAATGTAAAGTAAAATGTTAACCAAAGAACTTACATGCATATATGTGCATAGCCCATAAACTCAGACAATAGTGGGGTGAAGGCCTGGGGTGGGGCAGAAGCTGGATGGAGGGGGGATTGGGGAGATCGGGGGATTGGGGAAATGGGGGACATCTATAATAGTGTCAACAATAAAAAAGAAAGTAAAAAAATATTTACTTTTTTACTCTAAACATCATTTGAATATATTTGAGTGCATAGCATCAGTTGCTAAGCACAGGTTCTTTGGATCTATGCTAAGTGACTTGTAATTAACTATATTTATATAGAAAAATTTGAAAACAATGTATTTTTTTCAGAGCTCCTGTTACTACCAAGCTGCTGAGCAAATACTTTTCTAGTAAGTAATTCAGAGGCAAATTTGAATCAGGTCCTGATAAAATCATCACAAATTAAGATGTTGTAAATCAACCATTTAGTATTACTTAAAAAATATCAGGAAAAGCTGGTTTCTAGGAAATGATTAATGACAGGAACTATTTAATGACATAAATAATTTTCTAGTATAATTTTATATTAACTTATTTTGTGTTTTACTCTTTTTGGGGGGTTGCTTTATTTGAAACAAGACAAATATTTCTGTAACATATCTTTGAATTTTTTAAACAACATATAGCCTTCTTTGGAAATAATACTATTTTAACTGAATCAGCCATCTCTGGATCCAAAAATTTAAAAATTCCAACAGACTCAACTTAGCATGATTTGCACTGAAGAACATATTTTTCAATCACTACATTAAAACTCTTGCTATGTGAGGTAGTGAAGCCTACATAATGAAGTTCAGTAAGAAAGTTAATTTCCCAAGCCTATCACAAATCTGTCAGAGTGTATTATGTTCATGTCCATCATTCAATCCATAATATAATGGACCCCAAAAGCTTTGGATTCAAGACCAGGTCCTTCAATTACTAATGTGCACTCATACACAAGTAACTTGTCTTTGAGCCTTATCTCTTAACCTGTAAAATGAACATCATCAGCATCAATACCTTCCCTGAGGTAGGTGGAAATACTTGTTTAGTGCCTAATATCCAGTAATATTCTGAGTGTGTATTCCCAAAATTAGCTTTATCATAGAAATTGCCTGAAACACTTATTTTGTGAGAAAAAAAAAAAAGCAAACCTTGGGATTCTACCACCAGCCCCGAGTATCTGATTTTTTAAAGAAAAAAACATAGTAATCTGTTTAATTAACTAGCGCCCTAAATGATTCTTCTGGTAGAAGTTTCAGAAACTGTGCTAAAGGGTCCTCTAATCTATTCTCTGAATCTGAGCTTGGGTTGTTTTTGTTTGTTTGTTTGCTTTTAGAGCCCACATATGAATAAAATCATATGGGATTTGTCCTTCTCAATCTGACTTATTTCACTTAGAACAATGCCCTCAAGGTTTATCTGTATGATCACAAATGTCAGGATTCCATTCTTTCTTAAGGCTGAATAATGTTTTATTGTATATTAAAAGCTCAGTGCACAAAAATTTGCGCACTCCCAGGTGTTCCTCAGCCTGGCCCGCACCCTCTTGCAGCCCAGGACCCTTGGGTATGTCCACCTGCCAGCTTAGGCCCTCTCCCTGGGGGATCATGCCTAACATAGTAATCAGACATCCCTCTGGCAGCCCAGGAGCCCTTGGGGGATGTCCGACTGACAGCTTAGGTCTAAGCCACAGAGGACACCCTTAGTGCTGCCAAATAGGTAGGAGAGGCTCCCACCACTGCCGTGCTCATAGCCATCAGCCTGGCTTGTGGCTGAGTGCAGCTCCCCCTGTGAGAGCTCACTGACCACCAGGGGGAAGCTCCTGCATTAAGTGTCTGCCCCCTGGCGATCAGTGCACATCACAGTGACCAGTTGTTCCTGGTCATTCTGCTGTTAGGATCAATTTGAATATCACCCTTTTGTTATATAGGACTATAGGCCAGGTTCATGAAATTCATGCATGGAGAGGTGTCCCTCAGCCCGGCCTGCACCCTCTCAAATCTGGGACCACTCAGGGGATGTCTGACTGCTGTATTCCTGCAGGACTGGGCCTAAACTGGCAGTCAGACATCCCTCATACAATCCAGGACCACTGGCTCCTAACTACTTAACTGCCTGCCTTCCTGGTTGCTCCTAACCACTTCTGCCTGCCAGCCTGATTGTCCCCTACTTCCCTCCCTGCAGGCCTGGTCAACCCCAACTGCCCTCCCCTGCTGGCCTGGTTTCCCCCAACTTCACTCCCTTGCTGGCCTGGTCGCCCCTAACTGCCCTCTCCTGCCAGCCTGGTCACACCCAACTGCCCTCCCCTGCCAGACTGATCGCCTCCAGCTTTCCTCCCCTGTTGGCCTGTTCACCCCAATTGCCCTTCCCTGCCAGCCATCTTGTGGTGGCCATCTTGTGGTGACCATCTTATAATGATGTGAGGGCAGCCATCATGGTGACCATCTTGTGATGACATCATGCATGAAGCAACCTAGGCTTTTATTATACAAAACTAGAGGCCCAGTGCACAAAATTCATGCATGTGGGGTGTCCATCAGCCCGGTCTGCACCCTTGCAATCCGGGACCACTGGTTCCTAACAGCTTGCCTGCCTGCCTACCTCATTGCTGTTAACTGCCTTGCTTGTCAGCCTGACTGCTCCCTAATAGCCCCCTTGCCAGCCTAGCTACCCCCCGAATTCCCCCCTGCTGGCCTGGTTGCTCCCTAACTGCTCTCCTGATGGCTTGATCACCCACCCCTAACTGCTTCTGCTTCAGCCCGTCCCCATGGCTTTGTCCAGAAAGACATCCAGAAGATGCCTGGTCTAATTAGCATATTACCCTTTTATTAATATAGATACTATATATATCACATTTTCCTTATCCATTCATCTACTAATGGACTCTTAGGTTGTTTCCATATCTTGGCTATAGTAAATAATGCTAAAATAAACATGGAGGGAGACATATAATATTTTGAATTAATGTTTTTATTTCTTTAGAGAAATATCCAGAAATGGAATTGTTGGATCATATGTTAGTCCTATTATTAATTTTTTGAGAAACTCTATATTGTTTTCCATAGTGGCTGTATCAATTTACATTCTCACCAATAATGTCCCAAGGATTCCTTTTCCTCCACATCCTTGCCAACACTTATTAATTATTGCCTTTTAAAAATATATATACTAGCTATTCTGATGGGTGTGAGGTAATATCTCATTGTGGTTTTGATTTGCATATGCCTGGAGATTGGTAATGTTGAGCATTTTTTCATGTGCCTGTTGGCCATTATATGCCTTCTTTGGAAAAATATCTATTCAGATCCTTTGCCCTTTTAAAAAATTGGATTGAATTTTTTTGTTTTTCTTTTTTCTTTTGAGTTTATTTATATTTTGGATATTAACCCCTTATCAGATATATAAGTTGCAAATATTTTTCTCATTTAGTAACTTGCATTTTTATTTTATTGATGATTTCCTTTACTGTGCAGAAGCTTTTTATTCTTATTTATTCATTTTTTAAGCAACAAAGGATTCTTTAATGAAAGCTCTTCCTGTGATAATTGATGTCATAAACTTTGATTATAATAACACTAGAGGCCCAGTGCATGATATTTGTGTGGGGGTGATGGAATGTCCCTCAGACCAGCCTGCACCCTCTCCAATTAGGGACCCCTTAAGGGATGTCTGACTGCCTATTTAGACCCAGTCTCAGTGGGATCAGGCCTACATGGGCAGGCGGACATTCCTCTCACAATCCAGGACTGCTGATGCCCAACCACTTGCCTGCCTGTCTACCTGCCTGCCTGATTGCTTCTAACCACTCCCCTGCCAGCCTGATCAATGCTTAACTGCTCCCCAGCTGGCCCAATTTCCCCTAACTCCTCTCCCCTGCCAAACTAGTCACCCCCAACTGCCCTCCCCTGCTGGCCTGATTCCTCCTAACTGCCCTCCTCTGCTGGCCTGATTGCCCACAACTTCCCTCCCCTGTTGGCCATCTTGTGGTGGCCATCTTGTGTCCACATGGGTGTGGCCATCTTGTGTGTTGGAGTGATGGCAATTTGCATATTACCTATTTATTATATAGGATTTAGATTTCACTTATTACAAATACTACCTCACCTTCACATCAATTTTTTAAAATGATTTACATCTTCCTGATGAATTTTCAATGAATTGCTTTGGAAAAGGTTTCATTTTCATTTTTCAAACACAGTTTACATTCAATACCATTCTGTACCCATTTCAGATGTACAGCAAAGTGGCTGGAAAACCATACACTCTACAGATTGGTCCCCCTACTGCCCCAACCACCCACCTGGCCCCATATTCCATTATTTTCACATCATTGACTATATTTTCCATGCTGCACTGCACAACTCTGTAGCTATTCTACAACTGCCAATTTGTACCACTTAATCTCTTTAACTTTTTCACCCAGCACTGCAACCCCCTCCATCTATCAGTCTGTGCTCTATCCATGAGTCTGTTTCTCTTGTTCATTAGATTCTACATATAAGTGAAGTCATTTGGTATTTGTCTTTCTCTGACTGGCTTATTTCACTTAGTGTAATACACTCCAGGTCCATCCATACTGTTGTAAAATGTTACATTTTCTTCTTTTTTTATGTCTAAGTTGTATTCCATTGTGTAAAAGTACCACGGGTTTTCTTATTTACTCATCTGCTGATGGGCAATTCAGTTACTTCCAAATTTTGGGTATTATAAATAACACTGCAATAAACACAGGGGTGTATATATTCTTTGAACAAGTATTTTGGGTTTCTTCAGATATATTCCTCAAAATAGAATTGCTGATTTATAAGGTATTTCCATTTTTAATTATTTGAGGAACCTCCACACTATTTTCCATAGAGGCTGCACTAATTTGTGCAGAGGTTTTGAGATTGAATGAGTCCTACTTAATAATTTTTTATTTTGTTGCTCTTTCTATTAGAGTCAGAATTAAAAAAAATATATATATATATATATATATATATATATATATATATATCCAAAATCAATGTCAAGGACCTAATGGCCTACATAGTTTTCTAAGAATTTTATGTTTTCAGGTCTTATATTCAAGTCTAATACATGTTTAGTTAATTTTTGTGTACTGTATAAGATAGTAGCCTAGTTTCTTTCTCTCTCTCTCTCTCTCTCTCTCTCTCTCTCTCTCTCTCATCTCTTTCTCTCTCTCTCCTCTTTCCCTCTCTCTCTCCTGCTGCCAATTTTCCCAACACAATTTATTCAAGGGACTGTCCTTTCTTTATTGTATACTGCTGCCTCCTTTGTTGTAAATTAATTTACCATTTATGCATGGTTTATTTCTGAGATTTCTGTTCTGTTCCATTGATCTATGTGTCCATTGCTATACCAATACCATACTATTTTGATTACTATATCTGAAATATAGTTTGAAAGCAGCAAGCATGATTCCTCCAGGTTTTTCCTTCTTTCTTAAGATTGCTTTAACTATTTGGGATCTTTTGTGATTCCATAAAAAATTAGAATTTTATGTTATATTTCTCTAGAAAATGTCATTGAAATTTTTTAAATATCTTTTATTGATTTTTTACAGAGAGGAAGGGAGAGGAATAGAAAGTCAGAAACATCGATGAGAAACATCGATCAGCTGTCTCTTACACACTCCCTACTGGGGATGTGCCCATAGCCAAGGTACATGCCCTTGACCAGAATCGAACCTGGGACCTCTATCCACTGAGCCAAACTGGTTTCAGTGTCATTGAAATTTTGATAGAGATTGCACTGAATCTGTAAATTTCTTTGAGTAGTATGGACCTTTATACAACATTTATTCTTTCAGTCCATGAACATATAATATCTTCCCATTTATTTGTGCCTTTTTCAATTTCTTCATCAATATCTTATAGTTTTTACAGTGCAGGTCTTTCACTTCCTTGGTTAAATTTATTCCTAGGTCTTTCATAATTGTAGCTGCAACTGTAAATATAATTATTTTCTTTATTTATCTTTTTAATATTTCATTGTCAGTATATAGAAACACAGCAGAATTTTTTATATTGATTTTGTATCATGAAACTTTAATGACTTCATTTTTTTAGTTCTATTATAATAAACAGTGGAGTCCTGGTGCACAAAATTCGTGCATGGGGGAGGTGTCCCTCAGGCTGGCCTGACCCCTCTCCAATCTGGGACCCCTTGAGAGATGTCTGACTTCCAGATCCCTGCAGGACTTGGCCTAAACCAGCAGTTGGACATCCCTCTCTCAATCTGGGACCTCTGGCTTCTAACCACTCATCTGCCTGCCTGCCTGATCACCCCCTAAACTGCTCCCCTGCTAACCTGATTAACACCTAAATACTCCCCTGCTGACCTGATTACCCACAACTGCCCTCCTCTACCACAACCCACCTCCTCTGCACAAGGCAGCAGAGATGCCAGGACCGGCCTACTCCATGCCACATGGAGCTGTGGGACCCCCAGGCCTCAATGAATAGAGAGGCCACCAGGGCCCACCTCCACTGTGCATGCGGCTATCTTGTGGCAGCTATCTTGTGATGACATCATGTGCGAGGTCCACCTAGGCGCATATATATATATATATATATATATATATATATATATATATATGATATTTGTGCATGGAGTGAGGGGGTCCCTCAGCCCAGCCTGCACCCTTCCTCTCCAATCCAGGACCCCTCGGAAGATGTCCAACTGTCGGTTTAGGCCTGATCTGTGGAAACAGGCCTAAACCAGCTGTTGGATATCCCACTCAACATCTGTGACCACTGGCTTCTAACCACTAGCCTTCCTGATCTTCCCTAACCATCTCTCTGCCTGCTGGCTTTATGCCCTTAACTGCTCCCCTGCTTGCCTGATTGCCCTCTAACTGCTCCCCCCCTGCTGGCTTGATTGTGCCCTACTGTTCTCTGCTGCTGGCCTTATTGCCTGTAACCTCCTCTGCCTTGGCCCCTACCACTGTGGCTTTGTCCAGAAGGACATCCGGAAGATGTTCAATCTAATTAGCATATTACCCTTTTATTAGTATAGATATACTAGTATATACACAATATGCAAATAGTGACAGGTTTACTTTTTTTCTGTATAATTTTGATGCTTTCTGTTTTCTTTCCCAATTGCTCTGGCTAGCAGATCCAATGCTATGTTGCATAAAAATGGCAAGAGTGGGCATTCTTGTCTTGTTCCTGATCATAGAGAAAAAGCTTTTAGCTTAAAAAAAACAACAGAAAAGCTTTTAACTTATAATAAGAGTATAATGCTAGCTGTGGGCTTGTCATAAATGGCTTTTATTTTATTACTAGGGCCTGGTGCATGAAATTTGTGCACTGGGGTGGGTGGTCCCTTAGCCCAACCTTCCCCCTCTCACATACTGGGAGCCCTCAGGGGATGTCCTCAGCCTGCTTAAGGCCAAAAGCCTCTGACAGAGGATTTCCAGCCTTGGGCAGCAGCCATCTTGGTTGGAGGTTAATTTGCATATCACTCCTGATTGGCTGGTGGATGTGGCTGGTGGGCATGGCTGGTGGGTGTAGCAGAGATGTGGTCAATTTGCATATTACTCTTTTATTAGATAGGATGTTGCAACTAGAGGCCTCATGCACAAAATTTGTGCAAGAGTAAGCCTTCCTTCTCCTGGCTGCTGGCACCGCCTTCCCTCTGGCACCTGGGACCTGGGCTTCCCTCCAGCCACTGGCAGGTACCTGGGATCTGGGCTACCCTTGCAGCCCCAGCTTCATCCAGAAGGTTGTCTGGAAGAACATCTGGTCTAATTAGCATATTATGCTTTTATTATTATAGATTATTATAGATATATTTCATCTATTTCCACTTGATGAGAGATTTTATAATATAAACATTTTTTTCAAATGCTTTTTCTGTATCTACTTAAATGATTATATAATTTTTATGTCCCCATTAGGTATCAAACTTGCAATCCAGGCATATGGGAATTGAACCAGGGACCTCATAGTTCATAGGCTGATGCTCAATCATCGAGCCACACTGGCTCGGCTGTAATATTTACCTTTTCAAAGAACCAGCTCTCAGTTTTATTGATATTTTCTACTTCCTTTTTAGTCTCTATTTTATTTACTTCAATTCCAATCTTTGTGGTTTTTTTTCTTCCACCTGACTTCGAGCTTCTTTCACTTTTGTAGTTCCTTGAGGTTGAAGTTAGATTGTTAATTTGAATTTTTTTCTGTTTTTTTGAGATAGACATGTATTGCCATAACCTTTTTTTAGAAGTTTTGTTGTATCCCATAAATTTTGGTATGTTGCACTTCCATTTTCATTCATGTCAAAGGCATTTCGTATTTCTCCTTTAATTTCTTCATAAAACCATTGATTGTTCATTTATCATTTTGTTTAACATCCACATATTTGTGATTTTTTTCATTTTCTTCTTCTAATTGATTTTTAGCCTCATAGCATTTTTAGTTAGAAAAAATGCTTGATATAATTTCAATCTTCCTAAATTTATTGACTTGTTTTGTGTCCTAAAGTATGCTCTATCCTTTCCATGTGCACTTGAGAAGAACTTGTATTCTGTTGCTTTTTGATTGAATGTTTTATATATATCGTAAGTTAATCGGATCAAATAAGTCATTTAATTTTGCCTTGTTGCCTTATTGATTTTCTCTCTGGTTGTTCTATTGCTATTTATCCCATTAGGTTTGTTAAAATTTGCTTTATATATTTAAGTGCTCCTATGTTGGGTACATAAATATTTTAAAATATTATATCCTCTTTTTTAATTAATCCTTTATATTATGAAATATCATTTATCACAGTTGTTTTAAAGTCTAATATTTCTGATATAAGTATAGCTACCCCTAATTTACTTTGGTTTCTATTTGTATGGACATCTTTTTCCAACCCCTCACTTTTAGTATCTATGTCCATACATCTAAAGTAAGAGTATCTTATAGGCAACATACAAATTTTTAAAAAATACATTCAAGCATTTTTTGTCTTTTGATTAGATAATTTAGTTCATTTAAATTTAAAGTAACTGTTGCCATTTTGTTCATTGTTTTCCAGCTGTTTTGTAGTTCTTCTCTTCTACTCTTGCTTTCTTTTGGGGTTTATATCTGAACTCTCTATTCTGTTCTATTGATCTATGTTTCTGTGTTTGTTTGTTTTTAAACATATTTTATTGATTTTTTACAGAGTGGAAGGGAGAGGGATAGAAAGTCAGAAACATCGATGAGAGAGAAACATCGATCAGCTGCCTCATACACGCCCCCTACTGGGGATGTGCGTGCAGCCAAGGTACATGCCCTTGACCAGAATCGAACCCGGGACCCTTTAGTCCGCAGTCCAATGCTCTATCCACTGAGCCAAACCGGTCTTAGCTATGTTTCTGTTTTTATGCCAGTACCATGCTGTTTTTATGTCAATACCATGCTGATTTCAATAATATATTTTTCTTAGTCTTTCAACTGATTATAATGTGTCAGTGTAGAATCTTCTTGAATTTATTTAACATTCTTGAATTTCTTGGATATGTAGATTCATAAATTTATTGAACTGTAAAATTTTTGACCATTACTTCTCTTTTTTTTTTATTTTAAAAGTTATCTTTTAAAAATTTCTGGGTTAAGGAACACCAAGATGGGGGCATAGGTAAACACCTATTGTTCTGCCCCGCGCAATGATTTAAGAACTACAACATAACAGCAGAACAGACAGCACCCAGAATCACCAGAAAGCTGGCTGAATGAAAACTCCACTAATAAGAATAAAGGTGGGACGCTGAGACTCAGGAGCGGCGGGAGCACAGACTTTCAGATGGAAACAGGTTAGGAGCCGTCCTGGTCGTGCGCGAGGGCTGGGGCTGGAGCAGCACCCCCGGCCAGATTTCTCTTATGGGGAGGGCGGAGACGTCCCACTACACGGACTCCCCAGTGGCAGGCGAGGTCCGAGATCCAGGGTACGTGGAGACGTCCCACTGCACAGATTCCCCAGTGCCAGGCGAGGTCCGAGGTCCGGGGGATGCACCCTGGAAGTGGGGCGTGGCAGAGGCTCCTAGTCACAAGGGTCATGCAAACCCTCGACTTGCTCCCTGGAAACTTGTCTCCTGGTTCCAGAAACCATCTATTTTACAACCTTGGGCTAGACTTTTGGTGTGCAGGCACATTTGGGGAAAGGCAGAGTTGTCTGGCAAGGGGAAGAGAGTAGTGGCTTTCTCTTGGAGGTGTCTGCAGCCATCCCCATCCAACAGAGACCCGCGCGCACAAGCGCCGCATAGGACACAGCTGACTCTGACACTGAGGCTGCCTTCGCAGCTCAGAGACTCCGCCCATCCAACCTGAACACAGTCTCCCTTCACAGCCAATTGGCCTGGAGTCAAACCCTCCTAGGGCTAACAACAACAAGCTGGGTTTAAATTCAAAAATACTGAATACAACCCATAAAGGATTACAGTAAGAGTACCCACCTCAGGTAACTGGGGAGGCTGAGCCACTGTCCCTTTGAGGATACCTACCACATAAAGCAGCCACCATACAGAGATATGGAAAGAAATCAGGTATGAAAGAAATGGAGGAGAAAAGACAATAAGACATAGAGTTCAAAACCACGGTTATAAGGCTTTTCAAGAGGCTCCTACAAAAGGCTGATCAACTTAATGAGAATTACCAGGAAATAAACAAGACCAACCAGGAAATGAATGAGAATTACAAGGAAATGAATGAGAACCTCAAGGAAATAAATGAGACCCTCAAGGAAATGAACAAGACCTCTGAGGATATGAACCAGACCCTCACGGATAAAAAAAAAAAGGACCAACTAGAAATCAAGCATACACAGACTGAAATAAAAAATATTACACAAAGTCCTAAAAGCAGTGCAGAGGGCCACAAGAACCAAGTCAAAGATTTGAAATACAAAGAAGCAAAATCCACTTGGCTGGAAAAGCAAGAAACAAAAAGAATTCAGATAATTGAAGATACCGTAAGGGGCCTCGGGACAACCTCAAGCATGCCAACATCCGAATTATTGGGGTGCCAGAAAAAGAGAGAGAGCAAGTTAATGAAAACCTACTTGAAGAAACAGTGACTGAAAACTTCCCCCACCTGGTGAAAGAAACTGACTTAAAAGCCCAAGAAGTACACAGAACCCCAAAATATAGGAATCTAAAGAGGACCACACCAAGACATATCATAATTAAAATGCCAAGAGCAAAAGATAAAGAGAGAATATTAAAAGCAGCAAGAGAAAAACAGTTGGTTACCTACAGGGGAGCACCCATACGATTGTCAGCGGATTTCTCAACAGAAACGATGCAGGCCAGACGCGAGTGGTAAGAAATATTCAAAATAATGAATAGCAAGAATCTACAACCAAGATTACTCTATCCAGCAAAGCTATCATTCAGAATTGAGGATCAGATAAAGTGCTTCGCAGATAAGAAAAACCTAAAGGAGTTCATCACCACCAAACCAATATTATATGAAATGCTGAAAGATATTCTTTAAGAAGAGGAAGAAGAAAAAGGTAAAAATATAAATTATGAACAACAAATACACATCTATCAACAAATGAACATAAAAATCAAGTGAATTGATAGGCTGATGAACAAGATAAACTGGTGAATATAACAGAAACATGGACATAGAGAGGGAATGGACTGACAATTCTTGGGGAGAAAAGGGTTGTGGGAAGTACAGCAAGAGACTGGACAAAAATCTTGCAACAATGGGAGAGGACATTGGAGAGGGGGAGGTGAGGGTGGAGGGTGGGATAGGTACAGGGTGGAGGGGAGATATAGGGGGATAAAAAAGGGAAAACAATGTAATTAATAAACTGAACAATAAAGATAAAAAATAAATAAAAATAAATTAAAAAGGCATTGTTTATCAAAGAGACAGAAACAATTTTTTTTAAATTCTGGGGCTAAAGAACTCAATAAATAAGATAAACAATAAATTAGAAAGCATGGAAAATAGAACAGCCCAAATTGAAGAGAGAATTAGTGAACTCAGAGAGTGAAATTTAGACATTACTTGGTGGAAGAATAGAGATAACTATTTAAAAGTAAATAAAAGAACTATATGAAAACTGTCTGACTCCATTATAAAGTGCAATATAAGCATAATGGGTATACCAGAAGGAAAAGAAAGAAGACTGAAACAGAGATCCCATTGAAACAAATAATCAAGAACTTACCAAGTTTCTGGAGGAAAGAGCTGGAATCTTGAATTCAAGAAGCAAAAGAATACCTAGTTATCTCAATCCAAAAACACCTTCTCAAAGACAAATTGTACAAAAACTGTCCAGTGTTATTGACAAAAAGAGAGTTGGGAACAAAGGAGCAGTAGGAAAAGAAGATTATAACTTTAAGAAGAATCCCCATTAGATTGAGATCAGATTTTTCAGCAGAAACCTTACTAAGTAGGAGTAAAGTGAAATATAAAATTATTGAAAGACCAAAACCATCAATCAAGAATACTATATCTGGCAAAATTATCCTTTAGATATAATGGAGGAATAGAAACTTTTCCAGACAAACAAAAGCTGAAAGAATTTACCATAAGACCTACATTACAAGAAAATCTAAAAGGAGTTCTGGTACCTGAAACAAAATGATAAGTTATACAAAACTTTGAATAAGATGAGAGACAGAAGCAGGACATTGCAACTTTATTTCAGAATACAGTAATGAATACTTAATTATAACATACATGTTAAAATGGGGGAGGAAGAATTTTTATAAGCACCATAAATTCTACACTTTGGAAACTAACACATGACATTAAAAAGGTATAATATAATTTCTGTCAACAAAAACATAAAAGGGGAGGATGAAAGGACTAAACTTGGAAAGGTAAGTGAAGATAAGATGCAATCAGAAGGGGAAAAAAACTACTTACATATAAAGGTTTTTTTTACATATAAACCTACTGGTAAACATGATACAAAAATCTAAAACTGAGACACATAACATACAAAATAGGGAACAGAGTGGGGAAATCATAGAAAACCATCAAACTAAAATAGCAGACAGAAACACAAAGGAAAGGAGATACTGGAGATAGAGCAACCAGAAAACAAAAGATAAATGGCTACAATAAGTCCTCAGATCTCAATACTCACTCTAAATGTAAATGTAATAAACTCACCATTCAAAAGGCACAGAGTAGTGAGATAAATTTAAAAATAAGACCCAACTATATGTTGCCTTTAGAACACTCATCTCAGCTACAAAGACAAACATAGTCTCAAAGTGAACATGTGAGAGATGGTACTCCAAGTAAATGGCATCCAGAGAAAAGTAGATGTAGCTATACTTATGTCAGACAAAATAGGTAAAAGAGACAAAGACATACATTTTATAATGATAAAGGGGAAAGTTCATCAAGAAGATATAACATCAAAATATATGCATCCAACTGAGAGAACCAAAACATAAAAAGCAATTACTAATAGGACTACATGGAGAAACAGACAAAAACACAGTTATGATAGGGGATCTGAATACCCCATTGACAGCAAATGATGGAACATCCAAATAGAAAGTAAATAATGAAATATTGGTTATAAATTATACATTAGATCAAATGGACAGAACTGGTAATTATAGAGCTTTGTAACCCAAAATATGAGAATTGACATTCTTCTCAAGTGCATATATATTGTTCTCAAGGATACATGGAAAATTCTCAAGGACAGACCATATATTGGGGCACAAAACCAGTGTTAATAAATTTAAGATTGAAATCATACCATGCATATTTTCCAACCACATAATATAAAATTGCAAATTACAAAAAGAAAGCTGGAAAAAACATAAATATGTGGACACCAAACAATATGCTACTAAACAGCTATTGGGTCAAAGAAGAAATAACAGAATAGATTAAGAGATACACAGAGTCAAATGAGAATGATAGTACAACATACCAAAATTTGGGAACTACAGCAAAAGCAATATTATAAGAAAGTTTATAGCATATAGGCCTACCTCAAGAAAAAAAATCTAATAAATTATCTAAAGTTAAACTATTAGGATCTAGAAAAAAGAGAAAAAGAACAAATGAAGCCCAAAGTTAGTAAAAAGAGGGAAAATAATGAAAATTAGAGCAGAAATTGAGAAAAAACAATAGAAAAATATTAATAAGCGAAGAGTGTGTTCATTGAAAAATAAAATTAATCTCTGGATAGATTCTCTAAGGACAAAAGGAAAAAGTACTCAAATAAATGAAATCATAAATAAAAGAGAAGTTACAACAGACACCCCAGAATTATAAATAATTATAGAAGAATACTATGGAAGGCCATACACCACCAAATGCAATAACCTGGAAGAAATGGACAAATATTGAGAAATATATAACCTTTCTAGACTGAACCATGAAGAACTGAAAAACCTAAATCAACAGTAAAGAAATTAAAACAGTCATCAGAAACCTCCCAAAGAACAAAAGCCCGGGATCAGATGGCTTCACTGGTAAATGCTTCCAAACTTTCAAAGATTTAATACCTATACTTTGTTAAAGTTTTTATTTATTGACAAGAAAGAGAGAGAGAAAGAGAGAGATATCACTTTGTTGTCCTACTTATTTTTGCATTCATTGCTTGTTTCTTATATGTGCCCTGATCAGGGATTGAATACGCAACCCCCACCAGGATAAAGTTTTAACCAAATGAGCTACCCAGCTCTTAAAAAAATGGAAGAAGACACCATACTTCTAACTGATTTTATAAGGCCAACATTACCCTGATATCAAAACCAGCCAATGGCAACACACAAAGAAAGAAAATTACAGGCTATTATCTCTGAGGAATACAGATGCAAAATTCTTAAACAAAATACTAGCCAGTCAAATACAGAAATCCATTACAAATATCATATACCACAATCAGATGAGGTTTATTCTAAGGATACAAAAGTGTTCAACATACAAAAATCAATATGATACATCACATTAACAAAACAAAAAATAAAACCATGATGACATCAACAGACGCTAAAAAGCATTTGACAAGACTCAAAATCCACTTGGAATTAAAAAGCTCAATAAAATGGCTATAGAAGGAAAACACTTATTTGTAAAGATATAATACCCTTATGTTCAATCACAGCATTGTTTACAATAGCCAAGACATGGAAGCAACCTAAGAGTCCTTCCATGAATAAAGAGGTGGCACATATGTACAATGGAATACTACTTAGGCATAAAAAATGATGAAATGTTGTTATTTGTGACAACATGGATGAATCTTGAGATTATCATGCTAAGTGAAGTCAGGTGGAAAATGAGAAGAACCATATCATTTCACTCATGTGTGATATAAAACAGAAAACAACAAACTCATAGACACAGACAACAGTATGGTGGTTACTATAGGGAAGGGGTTTGGGGGAGTACTAAGAAGGTTAAAGGAGATTAAATATATGGTGACAGAAGGAGATTAAACTTTGGGTGCTGATGTGTTATAAAACTATACACATGAAATTTATATAAAGTTATTAACCAACTAGGTGTCCAGTGCACAAATCCACGCACCTTGAAAGGAACTGTGAGCCACGAGGCTATGGTAGGCACAGGGTGGTTCTCAGCCCATCCTCCCCGTCCCCAACCAGGCCCTCCAGCTGTGGCCCCAGGTCCCCTGTCTGCCAGCAGCTACTCTCCCGCCACCACTCCAACATGCTGATGGCGCCTGCCCAGTTTGCACCTGTTGATGGTACAGAGCAATTTGGGTCAGTGCCAGCAGTGGGTAGAAGCAGTAGCTGCTGCCCCAATTGCTCCTCAGGAGCAAGGGGATGGAGAAGCCCTTACTGGGAATCAAGGCTAGCAGCTGCTGCTCATACCCACTGATGGCACCAAGTGATCAGGATCAGAGCACTGGGCACCAATAGTGGGTGCAAGCAGGACCAGCACTGGCAGTGGGTGGGAGTGGTGGCTCTGGCACTGGCGAGTACCAGGCAGAATTGTGGTGCATGGAAGCAAAGAATTTTCAGTAACCACCAGAAGCTTGCCTCAGCACCCTGCCTTCGTCTGGTGCCTCCACTCACCTGCTCTACCATCCTGCCACAGCCAGCGCCCACCATGTTACAACACACTCATGCTGGTGGTCAGTGCATGTCATAGCAAATGGTTGTTCAATTGTTCAGTTGTTCCAGTTGTTCTGCAGTTTGCTCTATTTGCATATCACCTTTTTATTTTGTAGGATGTTATCCCAATAAACTTTCTTTTTAAAAAACCAGAAGTACAAATAATAATCACTCAGGGCTTGATTGCATCATAAAACTAGCCTGCAAATTAACATTACTTTTCTTTCATGTTCATAAATGTTTCTTCTTTTACAATAAAACTAGTGACCTGGTGAATGGATTCATGCACATTAAAAGGAAATTAATTAGAAGGTGCTGGTGGGGCAGGACTGGGTGAGATGGGCCAGACATGCCCTGGAGCCAACCTCTCTTGGTCCCTCCCTGGTGTCTGTGGAGTGAGTAGAATCCCTCGGCCTGGCCTGCGGGTATTGGGCCAAAACTGGCTCTCCCACATCCCCCATAGGGTCCTGGAGTGTGAGAGGGCATTCTGCAAAGTTGCTGTCATACAGGGTGTGGAATGCAAAGGCAAGTGTGCAGTAAACCAAATTCGGGGCCAACAGTGCCCCAGCAATAATAAAACCCACTGCAAAAAGTAAAATCATGCAGCCCCACAAGGAACTGGGCTCCTTTCTCTCTGGTTTTGGGGTGCATGACCCAAGAGCAGCCACTGCCCCACTGCCAAGTCACTGCACTTCAGTAGCTCAGACGTTTAACATGCTAGCCATTATATATATACTAGAGGCCTGGGGCACAAAATTCATGCATGGGGGGCGGGGAGTGTCCTTCAGCCAGCCTGCACCCAGAGTTCCACCAGTCCAGCCGGGCCCAGACCTCCCTTCAGCAGTGGGAACGAATTTTGAGCCCTGGTTGGGGGCAGCTGCGACAGGGATCTCTGGGCCCTGGTTTTGAAGGCTGGCCCACACCCCCATCGCAGTTCCACAGACTCCCAGCTAGGGCCCAGAGCTCCCTTCAGCCACTGGCCCTGGCCAGGGCCCAGGGACCAATTTTTTGGTAATCCTTCACTGTCTTCTGGGTACAGTCAATTTGCATGTTTCTCTTTTATTTTATTTATATATATATAAATTTACGCTAAATCAGATTCTATCAAAGTCATTCAAATAGATAGTTTGATATAGCAATTATTTTAAAAGTCAGATGTCTTGTTCTAATTTTTAGCAAAGTATTTTTCCTGCTTGATACCCAGAAGGCAAACAAGCTGGTTACTCAGAACTTCTGTTTTGTTTAATGTGTTATATTACTCTAAGCCTGAGTACATTATTTCATATTTGATGTTGTAAGATCTGTGCCAGTCTAGTACAAAATATAATATTAACTTTTCAGAACATCAAACTTACAAGATTTTCTATTCCTTAGTTAATATACACTTTCTGCTCTGCATATACTTACATTGTCCTATGGAGAGCACTAGAGAACTGTTGCCACACTCTCTGACAGGAGTCACCCAACTTTCCAATTTGAAAGTTGATGAGTATAAAGATAGGCAACAACTCTTTTCTTTCTTAATCAATACATGAATTATTGCTTTAAATAACCAAATGTTCCGTGCTTCAACTATTCAAGGAATAGCTTACATGAGATTTTGAGAAAAGTTATACCTCCTTCTTACAGTACTACCAGTGCTTAAGAAGAAGAAACCTTATGATATTAGGTTAATGTGCTGGGTGACATTAGAGAGGGATTGTTTTATTCACAAACCATATTAGCAGGCTAAAATGTGGCATTGCAGAGTTCTGGAGACGAACTCATTTATTTGTCTATTATATTTAGTAAGGTCTCTTCTGAAAACATAGAAATGACAGAAAAGAGCTCCTATCTAAGCTACTTAATATGCCTCACCCTGAACTTCAATCATAGGAAGTAGAGCCAGGTTATGAACTCACAGAGACAGGTTTTGAGAGAGAACCTATTCATGGTCACAGCACTCCAAACTTCTTGGGCAATGAGGTTTCCTATTCTACCTGTTTGTTGATTTAGTCACACTTTCATTCACTCCCACTGATGGACCATCTAAGATGTGTTCAGTTCTTATCATGTAAGGATGTGCTTCCCTCTACTCAGTCTCCCAGGACCCTAAAGTCAGACTATCCTTATTTTAGGTCCTAGTGACTTGTACAAGGAATCTCAGTTTCCCAATCAGACTGCAGAACTTTTGACCTAAAAGTAACCTAAGAGAGCATCTATCCTACCCATCCCCCCAGAGGCCAACAGAGGTGAAACATTGTCAAGTTCATGCTTGTTCTGCCTCTGTAGCCAGGTTATCAGACATTAGGTGCACCAGCCATGCCACACAACTTCAGAAACCTTGAGACTCCAGCTTTACTCCCAGGCTACTCAAGTCAATGATATCTCAACACCTGCTTCATTTCCTGACCCTACTTGTTTAAGGATGAGGCAAAGAATTGGAAGGGATTTTTCTGTAGTGCTCCTTAGGACAGATTCCTCAAACAAGGTTGATCATCAAAATCACTGAGGAAAGTTTCAAAATCAGGTTCCTGGTCCAACTCAGATCCCAAAGTGAGCGTGCTGGGCCACAGAAGTTGCAGGACCAGAAGAAGAGCTTGATTTCGCCTCCAAGCCATGGCTTATGAAATTCTGGAATGTTCAGAAGATTCTTGTGACAGTGATAGTTTGGCCTGGGGTGCTCTGCCCTCATCTAGAGGTGGGCCTGGCTGGAATTCCAACAAGTCTAATTTTCCCAAATTCTAGTGTGATGTCTCTAACTGCATAAGCATTGCTTTTTGATACTTGGATGAATAAAAGTAAGCCCAGAGTCTAATATTTAGCCTGAAAAGAGAATGCACATGTCTTCTATCCAAACCTTACCTAGTTGCCTTTCCAATTAATACATTAATTGAGTTTTGAATAAAATTTTATGTACGTTCAGCAAATTCCTTCTTGAGTGATCATAAATAATCTAGTGTGTCTGGCAACTTTAACTGAGTGGTGTGTACTAGACAAAGTCTGAGCCCTGGACCCATGGAAAGATGGAATTCGGAGACCTAAATGTTCCCGGTAAAAGCCTGGCCAGAGAGAGGTGGCAGGCAGTGGAAGGAGCTGCTTTTGATTCCCTATAACTTCAGCTCTAGTTCAGGGAGACTCACACCTGCATATATGAACAATTTATATAACCCTTTCATTTCAACCTGTGTAAACATAAGTGATCACATTAACCTTTTCAACACTAGAAATAGAAATGCTCACTAGCTCCAAGTGTAGAAGGGGAAAATGAAGCAAAGACAAGTGAGTAATTTCCTGAGGAATGAAGCTTATAAAAATGACCAATAATCTTGATGTTAAAGGAGAGCTTGTTCTCTGACTTTAGATAATGATTTTCTCTTTAAAGTGCCCAATGATATTAGTAGGAACACAAGAATGTCACATGTCAGACATGGAAAATAAGAAAGAAGTTTGAGGCAATAAATGTGGAATGTTGATGACTAATAATAGATTCTAAATATACGTGTGTTTTTAGAAAACCAAAACAATTTACATGTCCTTCAACGGGTAGATGATTAATCAAACCATGGTACATGTATACTATGAAATACTCTTTGTCAATTAAAAAGAACAAAATATATTGACATAACAGTTTGGATGAATCTCAAGGTAAATATGTTGAGTGAAAAAGTCAAAAAGTATACATATTTAATGATTTCCTTTATATTACAACTTAAAACAATACATTACAGAGATGGACATCAGGTTAGTAGTTGCTTGGAATTAGAGTGGTGGGGGTAGAAGTTATCTGTGGCTCTAAGAGGCAGCACAAAAGATTCTTGTGACAGAACTCCTCTCTTCTATGTTTCCTAACTGTGGAAACCACAGGGACCTGCATGGGTGATGGAACTAAATGCACACACATAGAAGAGTGCAGGTAAAGCTGGTGAAATCTGAATAATAATATCTGAATAATAAATCTAAATAAGTGTCTATTTCCTGATTGTGATATTGTGCTGTTGTTTGGCAAAATATTTGCACTGGGACAAGTTGGACAAAGAGTTCTTTCTGAATTATTTTTTACAAATATAAGTGAATTTACAATTATCTAAAAAAAGTATTTTTTAAAAAATACTAGACATTTAAGGAGGTGTTAAAAGTGAATGGGAGAAAGGGAAAGTGGATGTTATCAGAAGCCTGAAAATCTACAACTGCAGCACCCACCGAACAGCTGCAAACCCCAGAGCACTGTTCCTTAAATGGCTTGAATACGCGATTCAAAGGAGCTCTGCACTCCACCACAGAAAGGTCAGATTTCTGTGAATAAGGAGAGAGAGAAATACATAACCACACACCCGGAGGGGAGACAAAGAAAAAGCCCGCATATGAAAGCAAAGTAGGAATCACCAGAAAAAGAAGTAAACAAAATGGAGGCAAGCAACCTGTCAGAGAAAGAATTCAGAGACATGGTCATAAGGTGGCTGAAAAGATTGGAAGACAAATTTGACAATATGAGTAAGAACCAAAAGGAAATGAAGAAGAACCAAGAAGAAATGAAAAATGACATGGCTGCTGTAAAGAACTCAATAGAAAGCAATAAGAATAGAATATAAGAAGCAGAGAACCACATCAGTGAGCTAGAACACAAAGCAGGAAAAAATACCCAAGTAGAGCAGCTTCTAGAAAAAAAATTAAAAAGCAGGAGGAGAACCTAAAGGAACTTTGGGACAACATGAAACAAAACAACATCCACATAATAGATGTTCAAGAAGGACAGGAAACTGAGCAAGGAATAGAAAACCAGTTTGAAGAAAAAAAATGACAGAAAACTTCCCTGATATAGGAAAGAAAAAACCCACACAAATCCAAGAAGCTTACAGAGTCCTCAAGCAAAATTAAGCCCAAAAGATCGAAGCCAAGGCATATTAAAATTAAATTGGCAAACTCCAACAACAAAGTAAGAATCTTAAAAGCAGCCAGAGAGAAACAGAAAGTTACCTACAAAGGAACCCCCATCAGACTAGCTACTGATTTCTCAACAGAAACTCATCAGAGCAGAAGGGAATAGAATGAAATATACAAAGTCATGCAAAGGAAGGGTCTGAATCCAAGAATACTGTAGCTAGCTATCAATCAAAATTGAAGGTGAAATCAAGATGCTTCACAGACAAAAAAAAAGGACTAATGGAATTTACCACCAAACCAGCAATGCAAGAAATGCTAAAGGTCTGCTGTAAAAAAAAAAAGAAAGAGGAAGCGAAGAAAGAACACAAGAGTAAAGGATAAAACTGGTGACAAATACGTACCTATAAATAATAACATTAAATGTAAATGGATTAAATGCCCCAATCAAAGGCATAGGGCAATGGATTGGATAAGAAAACATGACCCATATGTCTGCTGTCTACAGGAAACCCACCTCAGAAAAAAAAGATGCACACAGACTGAGGGTGAAGGGATGGAAAAAGGTTTTTCAGGCTACAGAAAATGAAAAAAAAAGATAGGGCAGCAATACTTATATCTGACAAATTTGATCTCAAAGTGAAGGACATAACAAGAGATAAGGAAGGCCACTTCATAATACTAAAAGGAGCAATCCAACAAGAAGAAATAACTCTGGTGAACATATACACACCCAATACAGGAGCACCTAAATACATTAAAACAAAAAAACTTCTGGAGGATATCAAGAGAGAGATTGACAGGAATACAATCATAGTAGGAGACTTTAATACCCACTATCACCTAAACAAAAAAATCAGCAAAGAAACATTAATCCTAAATGACTCACTAGACCAGATGGAATTAACATCTTCATAACATTTCATCCCAAAGCTACAGAATATACATTCTTCTCAAGTGCACATGGGTCATTTTCAAAGATAGACCATATGTTGGGTCATAGGCAAAGTCTCTTCAAATTCAAGAAGATAGAAATCATATCAAGCATATTCTCAGATCACAGTGGCATAAAGTTGGAAATCAACTACAGTAAAAGAAATTCTAAGAACTCAAACACATGGAGACTAAACAGCATGTTATTAAACACTGACTGGATTACCAGGAAGAAATAGAAAACATCATGGCAACAAATGACAATGAAAACACAAAAATACATGTGACACTGCAAAAGCAGTCTTGAGAGGGAAGTTCATAGCTCTACAAGCCTACTGCACAAAAAACAAAAACAAAAAACAATGGAAATAAATTACCTAACCCTACAACTCAAAAAGTTAGGAAGAGAGCAACAAGAAAAGCCCAGTGTAAGCAGAAGGAAGGAAATAATAAATATCAGAGAAGAAATAAAGGACATTGAGACCCAAAAAACAATACAAAAGATCAACAAAATGAAGAGCTTACTCTTTGAAAGGATAAACAAGATTGATGAACCTCTAGCCATTCTTACCAAGAAGCGAAGAGAGAAGACCGAAATAAACAAAATCAGAAATGAAAGAGGTTAAATAAAAACAGACTCCACTGAAATACAAGGATTGTTAAAAAATACTATTCCTACAAACTGGACAACCAGGAGGAAATGGGCACATTCCTAGAAAAATATAACCTTCCAAAACTCAATCAGGAAGAATCTAAATATCTCAATAGACCAATAATTATGGAAGAAATTGAAGCAGTCATCAAAAAGCTTCCAGCAAACAAAAGCCTGGGGCCAGACAGCTTCACAGGGAAATTTTACCAAATATTCAAGGAAGAACTAAAACCTATCCTCAGATTATTTCAGAAAATTCAAGAGGAATAACACTTCCAAACTCCTTCTATGAAGCCAGCATCACCCTAATACAAAAAAAAAAAAAAAAAAAAAAAAAAAAAAAAACAGATAAAGACAACACAATGAAAGAGAATTACAGGCTGCTATCTCTCATGAAAATAGATGCCAAAATCCTCAATAAAATTCTAGCAAATTGGATCCAGCACTATATCAGAAAAATCATACACCATGACCAAATAGGATTTATCCCAGGAATGCAAGGATGGTACAATATTTGCAAATCAATAAACGTGATACATTACATAAACAAATTGAGAGCTAAAAATCACACAGTCATATCAATTGAAGCAGAAAAAAAATTTGACAAAATCCAACACCCTCTCTTGATAAAAACTCTCAACAAAGTGAGAATAGAAGGATCATACTTCAATATAATAAAAGCTATATATGATAAGCCACAGCTAACATCATACTCAATGGGTAAAAACTAAAACCATTTCCCCTAAGAACAGGAACAAGACAGGGATGCCCACTCTTACCACTCCTGTTCGACATAGTACTGGAAGTATTAGCCATTGCAATTAGACAAGAAGAAGAAATAATAGGCATGCTAGTTGGAAAAAGAAGAAGTAAAGCTGTCCTTATTTGCAGATGACATGATATTGTACATAAAAAAACAAAAAACTCCATCAAAAAACTAATAGAATTAATAGATGAATTCAGTAATGTATCAGGATACAAAATTAACACCAAGAAATCTAAGGCATTTCTATACAGCAATAATGAACTTACAGAAAGAGAGACTAAAAAAGCAAATCCATTATACCTAGGAATAAACTTAACTAAAAAGGTAATGCAGAAAACTACAGGACACTGAAAAAAGAGATAGAGGAAGATGTAAACAGATGGAAGAACATACCACGTTCATGGATTGGAAGAATCCATCACTAAAATATCCATACTACCCAAAGCAATCTATAGATTCAATGCACTACCCATTAAAATACCAATGGCATATTTCACAGACCTAGCACGAACTCTCCAAAAATTCATCTGGAATAGATAAATGCCCCAAATATCCATAGCAATCCTGAGAAAGAAGAACAAAGTAGGTGGGATCTCAATACCAAATTTCAAGCTGTATTACAAAGCCACTGTTTTCAAAATTGCCTTTTACTGGCATAAGAAGAGACATATAGATCAATGGGATAGAATAGAGAACCCAGCATTTTCCAAAATCACTATGCTCAATATTTGACAAAGGAGGCATGAAAATACAATGGAATCAAAACAGTCTCTTTAATGAATGGTGTTGGGAAAATTGGACAGATACATGCAAAAAAATGAAACTAGACCACTAATTTTCACCATACACAAAAATAAATTCAAAATGGATTAAGGATTTCAATATACAATGCCAAACCTTAATAAAAATACTAGAGGAATCCACAGGCAGAAAAATCTTTGACATATGCCAAAGCAATTTCTTCACTGATACTGCTCCTAAGGTAATGGAAACTAAAGAGAAAATAAAGAAATTGGACTACATCAAAATAAAAAGCTTTTGCACAGCAAAGGAGACCATCAATAAAACAACAAAAAAACCCACTGCATGGGAGCACATATTTGCCAATGATATTAACCATAGGGGTTTAATCTCCAACATTTACAGAGAACTCATGCAGCTTAACAAAAAGAAGATAAACAACCCAATCAAAACTTGGGCTACTGTTCTAAATAGACACTTTTTGAAAGAAGACAAAAGGAAGGCCAAGAGACATATAAAAACCTGCTCAAACTCACTAATCATCAGAGAGATGCAAATCAAAACAACAATGCTGTACCATCTCACACCTGTCAGAATGGCTGTTATCAACAAATCAACAAATGACAAGTGCCGGAAGGATACGGAGAAAAAGGAACCCTCGGGCACTGCTGGTTGGAATGCAGACTGGTTCAGCCACTGTAAAGAACAGTATGGAGCTTCCTCAAAAAACTAAAAATGGAGCTCCCATTTGACCCAGTGATCCCACTTCTAGGAATATATCCCAAGAAACTAGAAACACCAATCAGAAAGGATATATGCACCCCTATGTTTATAACACCATAATTCACCATAGCTAATATTTGGAAACAGCCTAAGTGCCCATCAGCGATGAGTGGATTAAAAAACAGTGGTACCTCTACACAATAGAATACTATGCTGTGGTAAAAAAGAATGAGTTCTTACCATTTGCAACAACATGGATGGAGTTGGAGAGCATTATGCTAAGTGAAATAAGCCAGGCAAAGAAAGATAAATATTACATGATATCACCCATTTGTGGAATATAATGAACAACATAAACTGATGAACAAAAATAAATCCAGAGACAGAGAAACATCAATCAGAATGTCAAACCTCAGGGAAGGTAGGGGATATAGGGGAGAGATCAACCAAAGGACTTATATGCATGCATATAAGCCTAAGCAATGGACACAGACAACAGGGGCTGGGGCATGAATGGGAGGTGGTAGTATTGAGGGGATAAGGACACATATGTAATACCTTAATCACTAAAGAAATTTTAAAAAAATAAAAAATAAATAAAGTATAAATGAATCTTTAAAAAAAGTGAGTGGGAACACCTATAAAAGAAAGGTTGATGACATAAAATTATCAAAGCTCTCTAAAATACTTTAGAATAATACCCCAACCATCAGATTCAATATAGAAATCAGAAATCTATTGCTAGTGTCTAAAATACACTTAAACACTAACCTTCACACAGACTGTTCCAAAGGTGGGGTGTGAGGAGGGGAGGAGGGTTTTATCATTATTCAGGTATGTCAAAGCCAACAAACCAAGAGACATAGCCACTGAAATGATACTTTATAACTCACAGTTTCCAAGAGGAGGGAGCACACTATTCAGGAACAGTGAGGAAGCACTAGGATCAGTCCTGAGCAGAAAGAGCAAGGAGAAGAAGTATTGTGGTTTCTGCAGGGCAGGAAGCACCAGGCAGCATTCATGGGATTGATAAGGACTGGCTAGGTGAATGATTTCAGTGGGCTTTAGGGCATAGGGCCTTTCCCTAGATCTCTGGTATCTGACCCTGGTGATTAGGGCAAGGAAATAGAGGGTGGCCCTGAGTGAAAAAGCTCCATGGGATGGCGGTGTGGGGGGAGTATTAGTCATGGACTTGTTTGTTTGCATTTGAAAGGAACTCTCCTAGAGAATTAAAATCTCTAAAAATTAGCTACTCTTGGGTAGGGTAGTCCCTACAAAGTCATCAAGGCCCAGATGTCAGCATCCAAATAAAAACACAGCTTAGTACAGAGCATTGTTGACCATCAGTTATAAACAAACCTCTTTTTATAGCTGGCTTTCAAACACTACTCAGGCAGGAGACTTTCTGAGTTATCCAATGACCACTTCTTCTACAGAATGTAGAGCTTCTACTGATCTTTTTTATCACCAAGATTGTATCTAGATATTTAAATTGGTATGTATGCATTAGCTATCTGACTAGCTACTAAATTTCATGGGCCAGAATTCTCTTTGTTACTTTTGTTATTCATAATGATTAGATCTGTGTTAAACTCATAATCATAGCCTACTAACTAATTTTTAGAATTATTGATCGATCCCCTGCTACCATTAGGACAGATTCTTTGAAATACATTTCCTTTCCCCAGAAGTAGCAATGAATTTGCTTTAATCCATCAATGCAAGTACAATGAGTTATTGATTACCTTTGGCAACTGGGAACAGGATAATAACTAGTGGGAGAAGTGAATGGCCCAAAGGTGAGGGAAGAAGAGATAAACAAGGACAACATTCTTCCCATAGTCCTTTCAAATTGCTGGTGAACCAAAATATGATGACATTATCCTATTTGCACACCAGCATATTTTTGTTTAATTTTATCCTCCCCAAGACACTGGGTACAGATCGTTTGGGACTCTGCTGGATACTACGCTAGCCTCTACAGATGTCAACAATGATGCCATATTAGTACAATGGGCAGAGAATGAGTTGCATCATTAAGCCTACATGTCTCTAAGCCACACACAACTGAAAAAAAATTACTAGCAGGTTCTTGGCCTTTGATTATCTCAAATGTCTCAAATATTCACTTTTACAGAATGGCCTTAGTCTTAGAAAAGAACACTCAATTATCTGGGCTTAGGCAATGCATATGTGAAGAATGAACTCAATCTTTCCACTGGATTACCTTCATTCCAACAGAAGAATGTTCTTGGGAACATTTACACGGTTCTAAGCAATAAACCAGCACAATCTCAATAGACTAAGACAGTATTTTCAATATTTTTCATCTCATGGCACATATACTAGTAAACTAATTACTAAAATTCTGTGGCACACCAAAAATATATTTTTTGCATCAAAAAAGGTATAATTTTGATTCATTCACACTGGATGGCTATTGTGTTGGCTGTTACGTTTTTGTTTTTTGTTTTTTTAATTTAGTAATTTAAGCCTTAGATCCTAAGGGAAAAGAGGTCAGTGCCCCTGACTAAAAAGTCAGGTATTGCATGTTTTAAAAATTCTTGCAGCACACCCATGTGCCATTACACATCAGTTGGAAATCTCAAGACGAAGACATAATTAATTTTGCTCTCTCATAACAGGACTCATAATAACACCTGAAACCCTGGATCACTTTGTCCCACTGGGTAACAGTCAAAGGTGAGGGTCAAATTCTACCTCCCTGGCCACCACTTTCCATGTGGACAATTCCTACTGAAGCACTTGCTTATACATTGATTCACATGGAGAGCTTTTACAAAGACTAATGACTGGGTCTCACCCTCAAGATTTTCTATGTACTAGTAATTCATGTAGGGTGGGCCTAAGCATCAAGATTGTTAAAGCTGCCTTGTCCTTTCAATGTGCTGCCTAGATTGAGACTTGTTGTACCTGATTGGCATGGGGGGTCCTGGCCCCACCCTTACTGACAACTGCACTTGAGAGAGAAGCCAAATTATCACTTTGGAGAGTTTGGGAGAAAGAACTGAGCAGGCTGAGCTCAACTGTTCTTTATGTCTTTCAGATCTGGCTGCCTACACCTGGTTAGTTGAGGAGGCCTGCTTCAGCCCAACTATGCCTGCTTCAGCCCAGCTGTGCCTGCTTCGGCCCAGCTGTGCCTGCTTCGGCCCAGCTGTGCCTGCTTCGGCCCAGCTGTGCCTGCTTCGGCCCAGCTGTGCCTGCTTCGGCCCAGCTATGCCTGCTTCGGCCCAGCTATGCCTGCTTCAGTCCAGCTATGCCTAGAAGCAAACAGGTACATTTAACCATCAAGCCTATTTGGCCATCCATCTAAACCACTGTCTCCAATATCCTCCTTCAGCTTCATATCTGGCATTTTAATTTCTGAATGTCTCTTAGGCTTTATCTCTCAATCGGTTCCAAAGACAAAAGAGGAAAACAAGAAGTCCTATTGTGCTATTTTTGTCCCTCCCCTCCCTGTAAACCTTAACAGTTATAACCAAGTCAATAAAAACACAGTCACTGCCTAATTCCCAGCATTTACTTTTATAAGACTGGATGGCTATAGTAATAGCTACATTATTGGAAATAAAATTCCTAGATTGGTCTAATTTAATTTTTTTTTAAGTTAATTTTAGAATTTGACAGTTCACTATGTCAGGTATTGCATGTTTTGATATCTGAAGTAATAAAGTTAGCATTAAATACCCTCTTTGTTTTCAATTCCTAAAAGAATTATACAGAATATATTAGGGTTTTAAAGCTACGGGAAATAAATTAAGTTATTATGCTTAAAAGTCTCCTGCTGAAACCTCTTCTTATAATCTTTGAGAACTGAGGGCCACTAGCTCCAACCTGCATGTGTGGCCATGGCTACCCACAGTGGGGCCAAGTGCACTTGTGGTGTCTTGGGCTCTGCCCACTGGGAAGAAGCCAAATTTCAATTTTCTTGCACAAAGCCAGTGAGAGATATAAAAATATGTCTCTTTTTCAGAGATCTCTCTGGGCTCATGTCCCAGGATGTTTATGTGACTTTGGGAAAGTTACTTCACATTTCAGCTATATTCTTATTTTTTATATTTTATTTTAATTAAATTGATTGGGGTAATATTGATTAAAATTACATATGTTTTAATTGTACATCTCTATGATACATGATCTGTATGTTGCATTGTGAGCCCAATATCCAAAGTCAAATCTTATTCTGTCTCCATATATTTGACCCCCTTCCCCCCACAACCGCCCCTTCCCACTCTCCTTTCCTCTGGTAACCACCACACTGTGTCTATGAGGTTTTTTGTTGTTGTTGTTGTTTTTCTTATTTGTTCATTTGTTGCTTTTAGTTTTATATCCTACATATGAGTGAAATTATATGGTTCTTAACTTTTTATATCCGATTATTTTGCCGTAAATGAATGGGACTGTATCAAACTAAAAAACTTCTGCACCGTCAAAGAAACTACAAACAAAACAAAAGACAATAAACTGAATGAGAAAATATTTGCAAACAATAGCTCTGGCAAGGAGTTAGTATCCAAAATATATAAAGAACTCATACAACTCAACACCAAACAATCCAATTTAAAAAAGGGCTAAGAACCTGAACAGACAATTCTCCCAAGAAGACATACAAATGGCCAATTCATATAACAGAAAATTTATTCAACTTCATTAACTGTTAGGCAAATTCAAATCAAAACTGCATTGAGATATCTCATCCCCATTAGAATGCCTATTATTATCATTAAAACAAGTAATAACAAGTATTGGAAAGGTTGTGGAGAAAAGGAACTTTCATTCACTATTGATTGGAATGTAAACTTGTACAGCCACTATAAAAAAGTGCATGGAGACTCCTCAAAAAATTAAGCATAGAGGTACTCTATGACCCAGCAACCTCTCTTCTGGGTATCCACTCAAAAATTTGAAGACATTTATTCACCAAGATATATGCACTCCTATGTTCATTGCAGCATTATTCATGGTGGCCAAGACATGGAAACAGCTGAAGTGTTATTTGATAGATGACTGGATAAAGATGTGGTACATATTCTCAATGGAATACCACTGAGCCATAAGGAAAGATGAAATACTGCCATTTGCAAAAACATGGATGGACTTTGAGAATAACACTTTATATTTTACCTCTTTTCAATAATCAACAATGAACCAAATGTACTTATAGAACTCGAAGAACTACATTGCTTTGTAACTAAAAGTACTTGACTTGGTGTGTCAAATTCAGGTGTCAGAAACAAAAAACTACTTAAATGAACTAAGGTAAATATCCATTTATTTGAGGGGTATAAATCCCACAATATAATGGAAGCAAATTTATCTAGTACATCAGGATAACCAGAAGGATCTCAGCATCAACAATTTATGGAATTAAGTATTGAGGGGCCCAACAGATACATGTGCTCTGTAAGTTTTTACTCAACCAATAATTTTAACATACCTCCATGTTCAGAACCCACTGAGAGAGAGAGATGAGGCATAAAATGACTACTTTCATATCAATAAAAACTAGGCCAGAAAATATTGGCAATGGACTTGCTGTACCATAATCATTCATTTTAAAACATTTCACTTTTGTAATTACAATTATGAGCTTATACTTTAAATGACCATTATACTTATACTTTGACCATTATAAGGCACATAAAAATATGGTTTTACTCCAAGTTACAAATTTGAATGGCACTTTTATGTGAAAGTGAGCATTCAAATATTAACAATAAAGCATGAATACCTCATTTGTGATGCAGACATTTTCAAGCTTAATATGTATGAAGATCACCTAAATCACCCTAGCTGGTTGCTCAGTAGTTAGAGCATTGGAATTCAGACTGAAGGTTCATGGGTTTGATTCCGGTCAAGGGCATGTACCTTGGTTGCATCCTTACTCTCCAGCCTATGTCAGGCACATGGGATATAACCAGTTGATGTGTCTCTCTTGCTTGGGTATTTCTCTCTCTCCCTCTCCCTTCCATTCTCTCTTTAAAAAATCAGAGAAAAAGATATCTTCCAGTGAGGATTAACAACAACAAAAACAAAAATATCACTTATATCATTAATCACATGAGGTCAGAAATATCAGAAATGACACTCTAGAAAGGCACTTTCTATTTTGTCTTCTGAAACCTAGAACTCAAGCCCAAGCTAAAGACAAATTTTGAAGTTTATTCTGAACTTCAGTGCCTTCCCACATAAAGAAAGATATAATGACAGGGAATAGATTGATGGCTAGACCAATAGATAGAAATTTCAGTAATGTAGACTCTTAGTGATCTAGGAGCCTCCATTAAATTTGGTGATTTCACCTTATGTCATAATATAAACATGCAGGGTAAAATAAAAATATAAAATTCATTTCCAGACAAGAAAAAGCCAAATAAGTTCATCACCACCAAACCAGCATTACAAGAAACATTAAAGGGATTTCTTTAAGAAGAAAAACAATAAAAATATAAATAAGAAAATATTGCAAAAAAAATTGTTATAGACAAAGGCAAACACCTAATAAAAGCAGTGAATTAGCCAATACTAAAGCTCATACAAAAGTTAAAAAGAAGAAGTAAGAAGAGCATGTGTAATTACAACAATAAATTAAGGGATACACATAAAAGAAGTAAAAAATAATTTCAAAGCATCAAATTGGAGGATATGAGTAAAAATGGCAGTGATTCTAGAAAGTGTTAGAACTTAAGCAACCATCAACTTAAAATGGACTGTAAAAGCATAGCTTGTATATATGAATTACACAGTAACCACAAACCAAAAATTTGCATGATCTATCCAATAAATAAGGAGAAAGGAATTTGGCCAGTGTGGCTCAGTTGATTGGAGCATCATCCCGTACACCAAAAGCTGGTGGGTTTGATTACAAGCAAGGCACATACTTAGATTGCAGGTTTGATCCCCAATTGGAGTGTGTACAGAAGGCAACCAATTAATGTTTCATTCTCTTTCTCACCCTTGCCCTTTCTCTAAAAATATCAACTAAAATAAATCTTTAAGAAAGAGAGAGAAACACAACATCGCAGATAGTCATCAACATACACAAGAAGAGGGCAAGCTCTGGCTGTTGTGGTTCAGTTGGTTGGCTATTGTTGCTGGTTTGATTCTTGGTCAGGGAACATGCTGGGTTCTGGGCTTGATCCCCAGTAGGAGGTGTGCAGGAGGCAGCTGATGGATATTTCACTCTCACATAAATCTCTCTCTCTCTCCCTCCCTCTCTCTCTCTCCCTACCCCCTCTCTAAAAATCAGTAAAAAAAATCTACATAAAAGGAAAGGATGCAAATTGACCATACCTCTGCAACACCCACAAGCCAATCAGGGGGTGAGTATACAAATTAACCTGACAAATATGGTGGTGGCCCCGCCCCCAGCCACTCTGGGCCTGTGGGAGTCGAAGAAGTTGAGGAGATGAAGAAGTTGGGCATCAGCGCCTGAAGCTGACGAAGAAGCAACCTGCGCCATGATCCCAAGCTGCAGCCAGCTGGAGAAGTGGCCACACTGCATTCCAGGGAAGACAGAGAAGCTGCCCACCCTGCGGTCCCAGGTGCCAGCAATTGCGGCCGCAGCCCAGGCAAAACTACCTGCCCACCATCCCCTGCGGCTGCAGCTGGCCCAGGTATCTATGGCTGACCAGAGGAAGGGAAGCCCAGATCCTGGTGCCTGTGGCCAGCTGGATGAGGGAACCCTGCGTCTCGGGTGTGGGACCAAGGCAGAGGTGGTTAGGGGCAATCAAGCCAGCAGGGGAGCAGTTAGGAACTATCAGGCTGGCAGGCAGAAGCAGTTAGGGGCAATCAGGCAGGCAGGCAAGCGGTCAGGAGCCAGCAGTTCTGGATTGTGAGAGGGATATCTGACTGCCAGTTATCTGCTGAGGGGTCCAAGATTGGACAGGCTGAGCTGAGGGATACCCCCCTGTGCATGAATTTTGTGCACTGGGCCACTAGTCTTTAGATAAAGAAAAGAGATGAGAAAAAGAGAATAAGAAATGAACAGGGAAAAATTACAAAAATGATCAGAAAACAATTAAGTGACAGTAACTACATACTTATCAATAACTACTTTAAATGTA
The DNA here is from genome assembly GCA_027563665.1 of Antrozous pallidus. NCBI lineage: Eukaryota > Metazoa > Chordata > Mammalia > Chiroptera > Vespertilionidae > Antrozous > Antrozous pallidus. Next base: position 111,316,500 of record CM050508.1, on the reverse strand, counting down.
AATAGATGAATTAAAAGATGAATGAATAAAGAAACCATGGTACATATATACAATGGAGTATTATTCAGCTAAAAAAAATTAATGAAGTTTTAACATTCGTGACAAAATGAAAAATACATGATTTTTCGGAAAAAGACAAATATATGATTTCACTTATGTGTGGGATCTAAAAACAAAATAAATAAGCAAGACAGAAGCAAATAGAAACTGAGAACAAACTTTGGTCCCCAGATGGGAGAGGTGTTGGTGGACTAGGTAAAAATGTGAAATGAATTGAAAAGTACAAATTAGTAGTTTAAAAATAGTCGTGTGATATAAAGCACAGCTTAGGGAATCAATATAGTCAATAATGTTGTAATAATTATACATGGTGTTAGGTAGGTGCAAGACTTAACAGAAGAATCACTTTTTAAGTTTTATAAATGTGTAAGCATTTCTGTACACCTGGAACTAATATAATATTGAATGTCAATTGCAATCTAAAAATAAAAATGATTTTTTAAGAAAAATAAAAAATTTGTCAAATTCTTATTCATATGCAACAGTTCTGGTAAAATAATTGTACAGGTAAGATAATAAAACAGACTAAAATTAAGGGAAACTGGATTTCAGTGATTCTTATTTCCTTTCATTGCAATAAAAAATGGTTGTATAAGTGAACACCTGGGTTTTGATATAAGATATTTAATCTTCCCCACTTGGAAGCACTTTAGAAAAATCTTTTAAAAATATTACTAATATTCTTTACTTGAAACTCGTGGCATTCATTCTGGAGGAAAAATATTGAACTCTTCTGGCTCATATGCTAAGAAGTAGCAGGTATATTGAAGGTGCTGTTGAGTAAACTAGAGAACTGAAGAAATAAGAACTGAAAATATCTTATTTTTCTGCATTTCAATGCTAGATTTTGTCCAAGTTACTACAAAATTGGAGGAGGGAAAGATTTCAATAGAAATCATTATTTTAATTTACCTCAAATAACATCCTTAGGTGTTTTGAAATTTCTCCTCTATAAACACATTTTTTGTGCATTTTTATTCACTTTCTCCATTGGGTATCCTGACCCCTTCTCTATTAAGGTGCTTGAATCTAAACCCTAACCCCATATATTCTCTATCCACATCTGGTCAAACACAGGCTTCCCATGCTAACCGGAGACTAAAACAAGTGCTCCCTTTCAAGTAGTCATAAAGCTCAATGTTGGAATGAAGGGCATTTGGCAAATAGTGTCCAATAGGCCAGCATGTGTTGTATCCAAGTTCACACTTTTCACTCAAAATATATGACAGGCTCCAAGAGGGTTTTATATTTAATGTTCATATTACAATACTAAGATATTCTGCATATGTTGTAATTTTAAAAATTATATAATAATGAATTAATGCACCAGTGGAGTCCCTTGGCCTGGCCTGCAGGATTGGGCCTAAACCAGCTCTCCAATATCCCCTGAGGGGTCCCAGGTTGAGAGAGAGTGCAGACTAGGCCAAGGGACCCAACTGGTGCACGATTGGGAGGGATGCAGGTGGTTGGCCAGCTGGGGAGGGACTGCAGGAGGGCTCCAGGGTGTGTTCAGCCCATCTTGCTCAGTCCTAATCAGCTGGACCTCAGGAGCAAGCTAACTTACTGGTTGGACTGTCTGTCCCCTGGTGGTCAGTGTATGTCATAGCAAGCCAGTTGAGAGGCCTAAGCATATCTTTAGCATATTATGCTTTGATTGGTTGAATGGCCAACTGAACACTTAGTATATTAGGCTTTTATTACATAGGATTGTTTTCCAAAATAACAATGAGATATCTTCAACTAAAACATTTCCATGTGGAATGGCTTAAAGTAGTCATGAAATTTCTCTAATGGGCATGTCTACCACTTTAGTAATTCAGGCTAATCTAAGGCATCTTGGACATGAAAGTGTGATTTTACTGGGAATGTTGCAAAACTTTAGGGGAAATAACACAATACAATCTGGTATCTTTAGATTATGTAGAAAAAGATTCACAAATTAGCCCAGTCCTTATTATAAAGAAGGACTAAAGAAGTATTAATGAACTTCTTGGCTACAAAAAGGGAATCTACTAATTCATGCTAGACCATTATGTGGATTCTTATTGTAAACTAGAGGCCTGGTGCATGAAAATTCATGCACTGGAGTTGGGGAGTCCCTCAACCTGGCCAGCCCCCTCTCACAGTCTGGGAGCCCTCAGGAGTGGGAGTTGACTCAGCAATCAGGAAGGTGATGCCCCATCATATCTCTGCTGCTGCCACTGCCAGCAGCATGAGCCTTGGCCAGTCCTGGTTACCTGCCTTTGGGCTGGCCCTGGGTGGCTGGGCAGCCACCATCCAAGGCTTGACTGCACCTCAGGCCAGCCTTGGGCGACTAGGGGGCTGAGGGGACTGGGGGACTCTGGAGGCAGGCACTGCACTGGAGCAGCTGAGTCCACCTGGGGGTGGGCCTGGCCTTGCTGCACACCTGCTGTTCTGGGGGGGTGGGATGAGGGAACCAGGCACTGCCATCTTGTGGCTATGGGCACCACCATCTTAGAGGGAAAGGCAAACAATTAGCATATTCCCTCCTTATTGACTGTGGATGCTGCCATCTTTGAGGACGGGACAGTCAATTAGCATATTCCCTCCTATTGGCTGTGGGTGCCACCATCTATGTGATGGTGTGAGGGTCAATTAGCATATTCCCTCTTCATTATATAGGATTAATAAGAAAATTAATGCTCAATGGAAAGGAATGTTGAGTGTTTATATTTTCTAAAACATGTATCACCATGTCAAATTTGGAAATAAGTCAATGCTCAAACTTTCAGAAAGAGTCATCTCATGCTGAGATTTCATTACAACAAATTGTATTTTTCTAGAGAAATCAACAGTGACTAACTGGGGAGGGGGGGGGAGGGAGGCACACTAAAAATTGAGAAGGCCTTGGAAGAAAGCAACTGTTATTCTACTGTGGGAATTGGCACAAATAACTTATAAAGAAATTTATATAGTAAATAACTATTTATTTGTATTTTCTTGGAAATTTGTTGTGTTGAAATCACATTGTATTTTATGACACCTTTTTTGAGAAACAATTGTTGAATTATTAATGAAAATAACATAAAACTATGATATTACTCATCCATTCATTACAAACACATATTGCTTCATAACATAAAAACTATGGGAAGAAAATTGGCTCTTTATCCAGATTCTAGTGTTGGTTGTTGAAGGTAATATTGTGCAATCATTTTGCACCAAAATCATTTATTATCTTTTTCTTAAAGAATAATAATAACATATCCCTGCTAATTACCATGTAACCTACAATCCTTCCCTGTGAGAAGAGAATACTTATTCACTCTTGGTGGTTGGGTGTGTCCAATGACTTGCTTTAGACAATGGAGGAGGACATATGCCATATCCAACGTGATCTCTGAGAACCAGTGTATGATTCAACTCTGCCTCTTTTCCCTTCTCTAATGAAAATGGCATGTTCCAGATGGAGGCTGTTCTTCAAACTTATAATGAAATGAAAACCTAAACATGACACTATTTGAGTGAAAAGTAAATCTTTGTTGTTTTAAGTCAGTAAAATTTGGACATTGTTGGTTACTGCAGCATGAACTAAGGTTGAATGCACAAGGCAATGAGGTTATATATGAGAAGTTCACAAGCAAGATGGTAGTTCAGAAAGATAGCAGTGTGGGCTCTTTTTTAAAAAATATTTTTATTGTTGATAATATTACAGACATCTCCCATTCCCTTCCTCTTCCCTTCACTTCTCAATCCCTACTCATAACCCTCCATGTCTTCACTACCCTATTTCCCATGTCCATAGGCTATGCATATCTATATATATAAAACCCTAATATGCAAATAGACCAAATGGCAGAACAACCAAACAACCGGTTCCTATGACATGCACTGACAACCAGGGGGCATGTGTTGAACGTGGCAGGCAGTAGATGGTGGAGCAGGTGAGCCAGGGTGCCAGTCGCTGTTGTCAGGGTGAGCTTCTGGTAGTTACTTAAAATTCTTTGCTCTCACACACTACGGTCCCACCCAGCGCTCGCATCTGCTGCCGTTGACAGTCCCACTTGCACCCACTGCCAGTGCTGGAGTGAACACTCACACCCACTGCTGGCTCTCGGCACCAGTCCTAATTGCTCAGCACCATCAGCACGTGCAAGTGGCAGCTGCCAGCCCCAATCACCCCTCAGGGCTTCTCTACTTCCCCCTGCTCCTGAGGAGTGATCGGAGCTGGCAGCCACCTCTCACACCCACTGCTGGCACTGGTCTCACTCCCACCCATATCCAGCACCACCACTTGCAGCTGCTGCTGGCGCCAGCCCCAATCACTCCATGTTATCAGTGGGTGGAGCAGTGCCTGCACCGTCAGCACATGGGAGTGGCAGCATGAGGGGCCATTCAGGGGCCCAGAGGATGAGCCAAGACCTGACCCTGTGCCACTGTAGCCTCGCGGCCCACAGACAGTTCCTTTCAAGATGCACACATTTGTGCACTGGGCTTCTAGAATTATATATATATATATAATTCTAAGTGACCATTATAACCAAATGACTGCTCGCTATGATGTGCAGGAGCTGCCCCCTGGTGGTTAGTAGTTAGCTGGGAGCACAGCTGCAGTGGCAGGAGCCTCTCCCACTTCTGCAGCAGCACTACCAAGCAGCAGCAGTGGCAGGCACAGAGGGGCTGGGATGAGCAGCAGCAGAGCTGTATCCAGCCCAGCCAGGGATCCTCACTGGCTGCCTACTACTTTGGCACTGCTATATCCTCCCAAGAGATCCCAGATTGCGAGAGGGAGCAGGCCAGGCTAAAGGACTCCACCTGTACATGAATCTGTGCACTAGGCCTCTAGTAAATATATAAGTTCTTTGGTTTATCTCTTATTCCCCCAAACCCACATCGAGGTATGTCATTCTGTTCCTTGCCTCCCTGCTTTAGGTATTATTTTGTTGGTCAATTCAGTTCATTCATTTGATTCTACAAATAAGTGAGAGCATATAATATTTGTCTTTCTCAGTTTGGCTTATTTCACTTAGCATAATATTTTCTAGGTCCATTCATGCTGTCCCAAAGGGTAAGAAATCCCCTTTTTTACAGCTGCATAGTATTCCATAGTGTAAATGTCACACAGCATTATTTTATCCATCACCTCAAACCTATCAGAATGTCTATTATCAAAAAATCAACAAACAAGTGCTGGCAAGGATGTGGAGAAAAGAAAATACTACTTCACTGCTGGTGGAAATGCAGATTGATGCATCTATTGTGGAAAACAGTATGGAGTTTTCTCAAAAAATTAGAAATGGAACTTCCATTTGATTCACTTCTGGGAATATATCCTAAAACCCCCCAAATACCAATCAGAAAGAATATATGCAGCATTATTTACAAAAGCTAATATTTGAAAACATCCCTAGTGCCCTAGATGAGTGCATAAAAAAGCAGTGAATTCTTGATGACATTGTTATAATATTTTCCTAACCCTTGAACTACCTACCCCTAGAACCTTCAATATATAAGACAACTAAATTTTATCATTGCTTAAATCTTTGTTAGTTGAGCTCATCTTGAGCCAAGAACTTTTCTAACTGATAATATGTTCATCCTTTCCTCCTTCATTTCTGTCACAAAAGAGAGTCTTGCCTCCTATCTCTACATGCAGAACCACTCCCTTCTTACATATCAGGGCTGCTTCTTCATCAATTCCAGTTCTCCCTGTACTGGAACTTTCTATTTACATATGAGTATCATCAGGAAACATCTCTTTCTACATTGACCTGTCAACAGCTGCCCAGTTATCAGTCTGCTTTTGGCACCTCCAGTTTGCTATGATTCATTCTATCTTAATGCTTAACATACTTTATCGTGTTCATCTGTTTTCTTGCCTGTTTTTATCATTATATATAGGTTTTAGTGATTTTTGCATGATTATAAAATACATATTAAAAGAAAGTTTGGAATATTTAGAGAAGTATAAGTATTGTATTTGTAATGCCTACCAAATTACAAAAAGAGAAACTCAATAAATGTTTATTGAAAAAATGCATGAAAGCACAAATTAATAAACAAGAAAAGAAATACTTAGTTCTAATATAGAATGGTTGTAAAATGTGTGAGTAATGAAGATTGGTTAGAATTATAGTTTGTGGTCCAATTATAGAGAGCTTTGTAATTTATGTTAAAGTGTTTGTTCTTCCCTTTGTAGGCAATGGAATACTAATAAAAACATTTTGAGCACTACAAGCAAGTTTAAACCTGAATTTTAAAAGAATTGTCAGTGACATAAAGGATATGAATTTGGAAAGGAGAGACTGAAGATTGTAATTATATCAGGCCTATTAAAATTGAGGCCAAGACATTAATTACCCAAATTAAAGAAGCAATAGTATAGATTTTTTAAAGATATTATACCAGTATAAGGTCTACTTAAGAAATAATATTGCCCAGCCATCAAGGCTCTGTGGTTTAGCATTGACCTATGAACAAGACGTCACAGTTTGATTCCCAGTCAGGGCTGATGCCTGGGTTGTAGGCTCAATTCCCAGTGTGGGGCATGCAAGAGGTGGCCAATCAATGATTCTCTCTCATCATTAATGTTTCTATCTCTCTCTCACCCTTCCTCTTGGAAATCAATAAAAATATTTTTAAAAAGAAATAGTATTGATATAAATTAAGAAATTGGCTAGTTCTGCAGAGAGCAAAATATTGAAGATGACACAAGAGTTTCTAGCCTTTCTGGTGGTAAGATAAAAGGACAGGATAAGGGAATTGTACTTAGTGATAGTAAAATTAGTTGTGAATGCAGTGAGATTGAGTTTTTTGGCAAACTTCAATACTGTCATATTTAGGCTCAGAAAAATATTGGGGCTAGACATGAAAATCTGAGAGCCGTCTACGGCCATACCACCCTGAACGTGCCCGATCTCGTCTGAAAATCTGAGAGCCACCTGCAGAGATGGCAATAAGTCTTCCCCAAGGGGAAATTGAGTTACAATAAGAGATTCCAGCCAAAGACAGTCAATATGATACTTGTATTTCAGAACAGCTTAGAAAGAGGCACCAAGTGAAGCACTTACCAGGAGTGGTCAGAAATGGAGCAGAATCAAGAAACGCTGATGTAATTAAAACCACAATGTGAAGGTCCCGTCCAGGTAGCTCAATTTGTGAGAGCTTCATCTCAATACACCAAGGTTGAGGGTTCCATCCCAGGTCTGAGCTCAGACAAGAATCAACCAATGAATGCATAAACAGGAACAACAAATCTCTCTCTCATCAATTTAAAATAATACACAATTAATAAAAAGTAAAAATAAAATCACAATGATCTATCACCACACACCTGCCATAATGGCTAGCTAGCATCAATAAAGCAACCTACAACAAGTGCTGAAGAAGATGTGGAGAAAAGGGAACCCTGGTGCACTGCTGGTGGGGTTGAAGACTGGTGCAGTCACTGAGGAAAACAGTATGGAGTTTTCTCAAAAAATTTAAAATGGAATTGCATTTTGACCCACTGATTCCCACTTCTGTTAATATACCCTAAGAATCCTGAAACACCAATCAGAAAGGATATATGTATCCCTAAGGTCATTGCAGGGTTATTTACAATAGCTAAGATTTGGACACAGCCCACATAAACAACAGTAGTTGAGTGGATAAAAACAAACAAACACTATGATACATTTATACAATGGAATACTATGTGTCCATAAAAAAGAAGAAAATCTTACCTTTTGTGACAGCATGCAAAACCTGGAGATTATTATGTTAAGTGAAATAAGCCAGTCAAAGAAAGACAAGTACCATATGATCTCACCTATACATACAAGAAACAAAATAAACTGACAAACAAAATAGAAATAGAGTCACGGATACATGGAACAGACTGATTGCTGCCAGAGAAAGTGAAGGAGGGGGGACTAGATGAAAGAAGGTGTAGGGATTAGCCAAAGAACATACCAGTATCTACAGTATGAACAGGTTCTAGAAACTGCCTGCACACTTATGTGCTTATAGCTAATAATTCTATGCTGCACAATTAAAATTTTATTAAGCGATTTAGATTGCATGTTATGTGTTCTGACCACAATAAAAAACTTTATTCACAGAATAACTTAATTCTATAAATTGCAAAATCTGGCAACCAATAAAAGAAACATACAATTCTGTAATTAAGCTGCAAAGCTCAGCAAATAATCTTAACCTAATCTCTTTTTCTCTCTATTCAAAGAAGCCATAAGGTGAATCAAAATTTTTTAAGAAAGTTCAGTGCCACCATACAGTCAGAAGGTAAGTAAACTGTAGGGGAGTTCTTATCATTTCCCCTTCTGAAAAAATACTAAAAATAGTTTACACTTCAAGGAACTAGAATAGAAGAATAAACCAAACTCAAAGTTAATAAAATAAGGGAAACAAAAGTGGGAAAAAATATATAGTTGGTTATTTGAAAAGAAATACAAAAGTTACAAAACCTTAGATAGCGTAACTACAAAAAAGAGAAAAGGCTCAAATGCAATCAGAAATGAAAGTAGAAACATCATCACTAATGTCACAGAAATAAAGAAAAGATCATAAGATATGTCTGTGAAGTATTATACAACAACAAATTGGATAACTGAGAATAAATGAATGAATTTTTAGAAGAATACAACCTACCAAGACTAAATTATTAAAAAAGTAGAAATTCTAAACAAACCTATAACTAGTACGGAGATTAAATAAATAAACAAAAGCCTCCCAATAAAGACAAGCCCAAAATTAGATGCTATCACTGGTGAATTCAACTGAACATTTAAAAAATAATTAATGCAGAGAAAAGATGGCGGGGGAACAGAAGGATGCAGAATCATTTGTGTACCAGGTTGGCACAGAAGCGGATTCCAAGGAACCCTGTGCTCCACCATGGAAAGGTCAGATTTCTCCTGGGTTTAGGGGAGCTGCTAACACAGGGAGATTCGCTCCTAGTGGGGAAAAAAAGAGGAAAAGTCCGTGGCTGTTGGAGCCAGCAAACATGGAAGAGGGCCCTCGGAGCTGGTGGCAGGGGGGATACCTAGAAAGCAACCCATTTGGACCTAACGGAGAAGGCCAGCCTAACAATTTTGGGAGGGAGTGGGCTGCAAAACCCAAGGGGGAAAGGGGTTTCGCGCAAACATACGAGCAGGACGTGAATTCAAGCGCTTGCATTTGTCCTCTCCAAATCCGAATTTCTCAGTGCTGAACCAGGAACGAGGATCCCCTGGTGAGGGATAACCTGGGAGACCACATGGGTGAGCTGTTTTGCTGAGGCTGGGGATCAGAACAGGTGCTCACCATTAGAGAGGCAGCTCTGGGGTAGCCTATTTCCACAAATCAGTAGTGAATAACATAGACATAATGGGATTTTAGATCAGGTTAGAGAGGACCAATAGACCCGGAGGTCAATTCAGAAACACTGCCACCTAGGGGCTGAATCACAAATAGACTCTTGTGTAACACAAATTAAGGAATCAATTTTATTTCTAGTACTATTTAAACTTTTTAAAGTGCCATTTTATTTCATCTTTATTCTACTTAGAGATTAGTGTTATATAGTCTTTTTTCATCTACCTTTAGTATCTATTTCAACTTCACCCTTATGCCAGCACTCTCTTGCTAACCTTTCCCTAGTTAGTGTCTTGTTCCCCTTACACATTTTCTGGTTTAGATTTTCCTTATTCTTTCTTTTCACCCCCTGTTAAAATTTCACCCCACTTTTATATCCAATCTCCAACCACCTGCTCCAAGTCCATACACATCTATCGCTTCTCTGACTTCACTATCCTACACTGTTTTTCTCTCGGTCCTGCTGATGTTGTTTACCTGACTGTTGACTATAACGATATTTTATGCATGTTTGTGAGATTGTTTTGGTTATTCTTTTCCTTTAATTTGTTTTTTTTGGGGGGGGGTTGGCATTGTTTTGTGTTTTGGTGATGTTTACATAGTTTTATTGATAGATTTAAGCTGCTGGGTTCCCTAACCTCCCTTGATATTAGTTGTTGTATGTAGTTTGTATCAACCTCCAGGTACTCACTCCTGGCTTTTGCTGGGATTAGTGGTGGTCCTTTGGGAGTTTCCAACCCATATTTATAGTTTACTCCCTTTTCCTTTCTTTTTACTCCTTCCCCTTTTCCCAACTTTATTTTGGCATTCCCCTTTTTATTTCTTCCTTTTTTCTTTCTTTCTTTCTTTCTTTCTTTCTTTCTTTCTTTCTTTCTTTCTTTCTTTCTTCCTTCCTTCCTTCCTTCCTTCCTTCCTTCCTTCCTTCCTTCCTTCCTTTCTTTCTTTCTTTTGTGTGTGTGAGTGTGTTTTCTCTTACTCTCTTTTTTCCCACCTATCACCTAATTTATCTCCCTCCGGCAATCACCTTTAATTTGGAATTACCAATACTGTGAATACATTCTTCTTCAGTGCCTGGTGTGATGCACCTGGTTGTGTTATAGTTTGATCGTTTAAATCAACACAGGCGAGTGAGAACTACAGAACAAGATACACAGAGAAGAGAGACCATGGGGGGACAAAGAAGTAGCCCACCAATGAAAGAAAAACAAGCCTCACCAGCAAAAGAGGTTAAAGAAATTAAAGGAAGCAACCTGTCAGAGAGAGAGTTCAGAGAAATGGTCATAGGGTGGCTGAAGAGAATAGAAGTCAATATGAGTAAGAACCATGAGGAATTGAAGAAGAATCAAGAGGAAATGAAGAAGACCCAAGAAGAAATGAAGAAGACCGAAGAAGAAATGAAAAGTGACATTGCTGAGGTAAAGAACTCCATAGAAAGTATCAGAAGTAGACCAGATGAAGCAGAGGACCGCATCAGTGAGCTGGAAGACAAGGTAGGAAAAAACACCCAAGTAGAGAAGCTTCTAGAAAAAAAATTAAAAAGCAGGAGGAGAGCCTAAGGGAACTTTGGAACAACATGAAACAAAACAATATCCTCATAATAGGGCTTCCAGAGGGACAGGAAACTGAGCAAGGAATAGAAAACCTGTTGGAAGAAATAATGACAGAAAACTTCCCTGATATAGGAAAGAAAAAACCCACACAAATCCAAGAAGCTCACAGAGTTCCAAGCAAATTAAACCCCAAAAGACCTACACCAAGGCATGTTATAATTAAATTGGCAAACATCAACGACAAAGTGAGAATCTTAAAAGCTGCCAGAGAGAGACGGAAAGTCACCTACAAAGGAACCCCCATCAGATTAGCAAGTGATTTCTCAACAGAAACTTATCAGGCCAGAAGGGATTGGAATGAAATATAAAAAGTCAGGCAAAGAAAGGGTCTGAATCCTAGAATACTGTACAAAGCAAGGATACCAATTAAAATTGAAGGTCAAATCAGGAGCTTAACAGACAAAAAAAGGTCTAAGGGAATGCATTACCACCAAACCAGCAATGCAAGAAATGCTAAAGGGTCTGCTGTAAAAAGAAATAGGAAGCCAAGAAAGAAAACAGGGGCAAAGAATGAAAACGGCTATAAATAACTACCTATCAATAATAACTTCAAATGTAAATGGTTTAAATGCCCCAATCAAAGGCATAGGGTAATGGATTGGATAAGAAAACATGACCCATATGTCTGCTGTCTACAAGAAACCCACCTCCAAAAAAAAGATGCACACAGACAGAGGGTGAAAGGATGGAAAAGGGTTCTTCAGGCGAATGGAAATGGGAAAAAAGCTGGGGTAGCAATAATTATCTCTGACAAATTAGATCTCAAAGTGAAGGACGTAACAAGAGGTAAAGAAGGCCACTACATAATACTAAAGGGAGCAATCCAACAAGAAAAAATAACTTTGGTAAACATATACGCACCCAACACAGGAGCACCCAAATACACATAAAAACTCCTAGAGGATATCAAGAGAGAGATAGACAGCAATACAATCAGGGTAGGAGACTTTAATACCCCACTATCACCATTGGACAAATCCTCTAAACAAAAAATCAGTAAAGAAACATCAATCCTCAATGACTCACTGGACCAGATGGAATTAATTGGCATCTTCAGATCATTTCACCCCAAAGCCACAGAATATACATTATTTTCAAGTGCCCATGGGTCATTCTCAAAGATAGACCATGTGCTGGGTCATAGGCAAAGTGTCTCCAAATTCAAGAAGATAGAAATCGTATCAAGCATATTCTCAGATCACAGTGGCATAAAGCTGGAAATCAACTACAATAGAAACAATCCAAAGAAATCAAACACATGGAGATGAAATAGCATGCTATTAAACTATGACTGGGTTACTATAGAGATCAAGGAAGAGATAGAAAACATCATTGAAACAAATGACAACGATAGCACAACAATCCAAAATCTATGGGACACATTGAAAGCAGTTCTGAGAGGGAAGTTCATAGCTCTACAATCCTACTGCAAAAAACTAGAAACAGCGGCAATAAATTATCTAACCCAACAACTCAAAGAGTTAGAAAGAAAGCAACAAGAAAAGCCCAGTGTGAGCAGAAGGAAGGAAATAATAAGATCAGAGTAGAAATAAATGACATAGAGACCAAAGAAACAATACAGAAGATCAACAAAAACAAGAGCTGGTTCTTTGAAAGGATAAACAAGATTGATGAACCTCTAGCCAGACTCACCAAGAAGCAAAGAGAGAGGACCCTAGTAAATAAAATCAGAAATGAAAGAGGTGAAATAACAACAGACCCCATTGAAATACAAAGGATTGTTAAAAAATACTATGAACAACTCTACTCCAACAAACTGGACAACCTGGAGGAAATGGATATATTTCTAGAAAAATATAACCTCCCAAAACTCAATAAAGAAGAATCTAAACAACTCAATAGACCAATAACTGTGGAAGAAATTGAAGCAGTCATCATAAAGCTTCCAGCAAACAAAAGCCCAGGGCCAGACGGCTTCACAGGGGAGTTTTACCAAACATTCAAGGAAGAACGAAAACCTATACTCCTCAGACTATTCCAGAAAATTCAAGAGGATGGAACACTTCCAAACTCATTCTATGAAGCCAGCAATACCCTAATACCAAAAGAAGATAAAGATGACACAATGAAAGAGAATTACAGGCCAATATCCCTCATGAATATAGATGCCAAAATCCTCAATAAAATTCTAGCAAATTGGATCCAGCAGTACATAAGAAAGATCATACACCATGACCAAGTAGGATTTACCCCATGAATGCAAGGATGGTGCAATATCCGCAAATCAATAAATGTGTTACATCACATAAACAAATTGAGAGATAAAAATCACATAGTCATATCAATTGATGCAGAAAAAGCAATTGACAAAATCCAACACCCTTTCTTGATAAAAACTCTCAACAAGGTAGGAATAGAACGATCATACCTCAACATAATAAAAGCCATATATGATAAACCGACAGCAAACATCATAATCAATGGGTAAAAACTAAAACCATTTCCCCTAAGAACAGGAACAAGACAGGGTTGCCCACTCTCACCACTCCTATTTAACATAGTAGTGGAAGTATTAGCCATTGCAATTAGACAAGAAGAAAAAATAAAAGACATCTAAATTGGAAAAGAAGAAGTAAAGCTATCCTTATTTGCAGATGACATGATATTGTACATAAAAATCCCAAAAGACAGCATCAAAAAACTAATAGACTAAATAAATGAGTTCAGCAACATAGCAGGCTACAAAATTAATGCCAAGAAATCTATGGCATTTCTATACACTAATAGTGAACTTACAGAAAGAGAGACTAAAAAAGCACTATCATTTACCATCACACCAAAAAAATTAAGATACCTAGGAATAAACTTAACTAAGGAGGTAAAAGACCTATTCACAGAAAACTACAGGACACTAAAAAACGACATAGAAGAAGATGTAAACAGATGGAAGAACATACCATGTTCATGGATTGGGAAAATCAACATAATTAAAATGTCCATACTACCCAAAGCAATCTATAAATTTAATGCACTCCCCATTAAAATACCAATGGCATATTTCACAGACCTAGAAAAAACTCTCCGAAAATTCATCTGGAATAAAAAAAGGCCCTGAATAGCCACAGCAATCCTGAGAAAGAAGCACAAAGTCGGTGGGATTTCAATACCAGATTTCAAGCTGTATTTCAAAGCTACTGTTCTCAAAACAGCCTGGTACTGGCACAAGAACAGACATATAGATCAATAGAATAGAATAGAGAATTCAGATATCAACCCAAACCACTATGCTCAATTAATATTTGACAAAGGAGACATGAACATAAAATGGAGTCAAGACAGTCTCTTCAATAAATGGTGTTGGGAAAATTAGACAGATACATGCAAAAAAAAATGAATCTAGAGCACCAACTTACACCATACACAAAAATAAACTCAAAATGGATACAAGACTTAAATGTAAGACAGGTAACCATGAAAAAATTAGAGGAATCCACAGGAAGAAAAATCTCAGACATATGCTGAAAGAACTTCTTCGATGATACTGATCTTAGGGCAATGGAAGCTAAAGACAAAATAAACAAATCGGACTACATCAAAATCAAAAGCTTTTGCACAGCTAAAGAAACCATCAACAAAACAACAAGAAAACCCACTGTATGGGACAACATATTTGCAAATCTTATCAGTGATAAAGGTTTAATCTCAAGCATCTACAGGAAACTCACGCAACTCAATAAAAGGAGGACAAATGATCCAATAAAAAAATGGGCAACAGACCTAAATAGAATCTTCTCGAAAGAAGATAAAAGGAAGGCCCAGAGACATATGCAAACTTGCTCTAAGTCACTAATTATCCCAGAATGCAAATCAAAATGACTACGCAGTACCATCTCATACCTGTCAGAATGGATTACATCAACAAATCAACAAACAACAAGTGCTGGCGAGGATATGGAGAAAAAGGAAATCTCCAGCACTTCTGGTGGGATTGTAGACTAGTGCAGACACTGTGGAAAACAGTATGGAGTTTCCTCAAAAAACTAAAAATGGAGCTCCCATTCAACCCAGTAATCCCACTTCTAGGAATATACCCCAACAAACTAGAAAGGCAAATTAGAAAGGATATATGTACCTCTATGTTCATAGCAGCACAATTTACCACAGCTAAGATTTGGAAACAGCCTAAGTGCCCATCAGCAGATGAGCGGATTAAAAAACTATGGTACATTTACACAATGGAATACTATGCCGCGGAAAAAAAGAAGGAGCTCCTACCATTTGTAACAACATGGATGGATTTGGAGAGCATTATGCTAAGTGAAATTAGCCAGGCAGAGAAAGACAAATACCACATGATCTCACTCATTTGAGGAATATAATGAATGACACAGACTGATGAACAAGAATGGATCCAGAGACTGATAAAAGTCCATCAGAATGTCAAACCTCAGGGTAAGTGGCAGGTGGTGGGAGTAAGGGGGAAAGTCAATATATTTGAACTCTTGAACTGCGGTAAGTGATTTGTTTTTTTACATCCCTGACAAAGTTTATATAAAGTTATAAAAAAAATTGGCAGCTAGTTTGAGATTGAGTTAACATGGCCTAGAGTTTGTCATCTCCTATGGACACTAGTCCTTAGGCTAGGCCCTCCTTAACCTCCCGTGACACCATAATACCCTTACATGATATTATTCTACAATGTCATTATAATATTTGATATTTGACAACAGCATATTATACAATTATCCCAAATAAACTCACAAACTAATTCTTTGAATGTTGGGCAGCAATTTAAAAAAGTATTGGAAAGAAATTAATCCCTTTCAGAAGGAATTAAGGCACTGGGAAGGCATCCGAGCATTCTATATTGGCCCCTCTGGCCCTTTTGCCAAGAAGGACCCTCTTCTTACTATCCAAATATACACAGCTGATGCCTGAGCTTTCAGTT
This sequence comes from Antrozous pallidus, assembly GCA_027563665.1. Lineage (NCBI taxonomy): Eukaryota > Metazoa > Chordata > Mammalia > Chiroptera > Vespertilionidae > Antrozous > Antrozous pallidus. The sequence continues at coordinate 111,300,606 of CM050508.1, read as the reverse complement.
CAAGCTGTGGCTGAAGCCTCTGAGCAGCTGGCACCATGGATCTGTCTCTCGACCAATGGTGTGAGCTGGGCCCTCTCTGGAGAAGAAACCTGGGTCCCCCGAGATATGTGATCAGTACCAGGACCCCGCCAACAGGCGAGGGGACCCCAAGGCAGGTGCTAGACGAGTAGGCCACGGGGGCATAGACTACAAAAGAGACAGAACTGAACTTCACATCACCGTGTTTGGCCCTGGAGGATGGCTGGTTAGCCATAGACAGGTAAGATTCCTCAGGGAAGGAACAACCTAAGACAGGCACAGTCACAGAGGAGCCAACAGGAGAGAACTAAAAGGTCAACAGAGGTGGGGCACAGACCCTCATCCACAAACCTTGAGGGACTTGAATTCTCACCCCTCCTGAGGGAGGTATCCTACCCCCATGGTGCTTCACCTCCCATGCACAACTCATACTGGGACCCAGGTGGCAGACAGAGACTCGACCAGCAATAGCTGCTCTATATCTAAATTCAGTCTATTACCAGGAATGCTCAGGACCTACTCAAAATGCAAATATTTCTTTCCATTAGTATTTACAGGGTAAACTAAGATTTCTGCTTGAGTATTAAAATTGACAGTAAAATAGTAATCAGATTAATTTAAATTGGCCAAGTGAAATAAGTGAATACTCAAGAAAATTTTAGTGTACTGGACAAAAAGCTTTTACTAAAACATTAACTAAAACATCTATTAGTAGTTCATCTCACTGTAAAATTGCCTAACATCCAAAGAAACTAAAGCAGTCATATATGTCTGCAAAAATTAAAATTTAAAATTACCAACACTGCAAGATTTAATTTCCAAAAGCCCGCATTAATCAAAAAAGGGGAGGGGCAAGTGGGGTAATATCATGTAAGGAAAAATATCGAGTAAGTAAAATACATCTAGAAAATTCTTACTCCAGTAAAGTAAATTCCATTTGTAAAACCAACTGCAGGACACCCATGAAAAAACACACATGGTGTCAAAATAAGCCGAAGGAAAATCATTAAGGCAAAAATTAAAAACAATCCCAAGTCTATTTAGCAGAGAGGATGAATCCCTTTGTTAACTTTTGGTCAAGAATGTGTTTGTGTGTTTTCAGAGAACAACTCCAAGATCATGTGGGTTCCTTTGACCGTGAGGAACTTGCCATGCTAGCAGTCGGCAGCTTTGCATGTCTGCAGGCAGCTCAGGACCAAACCAGAGAGGATGGATTTGCATTGCCACGATGTGTCCTCCATCTGGATACCATTGCTGACATGTACAGATAATGAATTATTTGACATTGAAACTGGGACTCAGAACAATTGGACATTGAAACTGAGACTGAAACATTTTTTGTTCTTATACATTTATTTATAGTATGCAGAGGCAAGATATTTTTGAAGAAAAGAAACAGGGGAGAATGATTGATATAGAGTCAGGGAAGCATTGAACAGGCTGTCAAGCTACAGGGGGAAGGCTTGGGTGGATGGGAGGTGGATGCTGCGGGAGATCAACGGAAGGACTTGTATGGATGCATATGAGCATAACCAATGAATGAAAGACACTGGGGCGGGGAGGGGGGTGGGGAGGGACATGTGCTGGGGGGTAGGGGAGGCTGGGGGGAGGATAATGGGGAGGGGGAAAGGAAAACATGTACTACTATTAAATATAAGTTATATTGCAAAAAAATCAATAAAAATATTTTAAATTGAAAGAAAATAAGAAGAATAAGAGGGTGGGGGGATAAAATCCTATGTAATAAAAGAGTAATATGCAAATTGACCATACCTGTGATCAAGTCATGCCCAAAGCCACGCCCACCAGCTAATCAGGAGCAAATTATACAAATAAACCCAACCAAGATGGCTGCTGCCACTGAGAGCAGAAGGGAGGGTTAGGTTTCCCCAGCAACAGAATAAGCCTAGCTTTCCACCTGCCTTCACCAGCCTAAGACTCCACTCAATGCTGCAAAGTTTCAATTATAGAATATATATAATCCCAATAGAAATGGTGGCAGCCATGGAGCTGGAGACAGAAGAGGCTAGGGTTGCCAGGGCGATGGAGGAACCCAAACTTCTGCAGCCCTAACCTAGGCCTCCACTCTAGGCTACAGAGTTTCAAACAGAAATGGCTGTTGCCAAGGAGCGAGCAGAAGGCTTGGCTCACTCCAGGCTACAAAGTTTCAATTGTAGAATATAAATTAATCCTATATAACAGGGCCTCTGCTTGGGTCACTGGGAGGTGTGGCTGGCCTGCAAACCACCAAAGGCCCCTCACTCAGGTTGCCTCACACCCCAAGGGAATCCCCACTCTGATCTAGGACACCATTAAAGGCAAACCAGCTGGTCCCCATCCATGCACCAGGCCTCTACCTTATGTAATAAAAGAGTAATACACAGATTGACCATCACTGAAACACACAAGAGGGCTGCCCCCATGTGGTCAAAGATCCTGCCCCCATGTGGACACAAGAATGGCCACCACAAGATGGCCAGAGGGAAGGACAGTGAGAGGTTCCAAGCCTGCAAGGGAGGGCAGTTTTGGGCCATCAGGCCAGCAGCGGAGGCCAGTTGGGAGGGACCAGGTCCTCAAGGGAGGGCAGTTGGGGGCGATCAAGCCTGCAAGGTAGAGTAGTTAGGGGTGACCAGATTGGCAGAGGAGGGAAGTTGGAGGCAAACAGGCTGGCAGGGTAGCAGTTAGACATCAATCAGGCTGGCAGGGTAGTGGTTAGGGGATGATCAGGCTGGCAGGCCGAAGGGGTTAGGGGCTTTCAGGGAGGGAGGCAGGCAAGCAGTTTGGAGCTAGCAGTCCTGGGTTGTGAGAAGGATGGCTGACTGCCCCTTTAGGCCTGACCCTACCAGGATAGGGTGTAAGTGGGCAGTCAGACATCCCTCAAAGGGTCCCAGTTTGGAGACAGTGCAGGCTGGGCTGAGAGACAACCCCTCTGCCCGACCCCATGCATGAATTTCATGCACCAGGCCTCTACTATGAATAATATAATGACAATAAGTACATATCTATCAACAATTGCTTTAAATGAAAATGCTAAATGCTCCAATCAATCCATTTCTTCACAGCTTCACCAACACTTGTTTGTAAGTTTATTGATAATAGCCACTCTGGTAGGTCTGAGGTAATTTCTCATTATGTTTTAATTGGCATTTCCCTCATGACTAGTGATGGTGAACATATTCTCATATGTCCATTGGCCATTCATATGTGCTCTTTGGAAAAATAGCTATTGTGGTCCTCTACCCACTTTTGGTACTGTATGAGTTACTTACATATTTTATATACCTTGTTTTCCTGAAAATAAGACAGTGTCTTATATTAATGTTTGCTCTCAAAGATGTGCTAGGTCTTATTTTCAGGGGATGTCTTATTTTTCCATGAAGAAGAATACGGTAGGAGCAACCAAGATGGTGGCATAGGTAAACACCTATTGTTCTGCCCCACACAACAATTCAAAAACTACAACAAAACAGCAAAACAAACATCACCCAGAATCACTGGACAGCTGGCTGAGTGAAAACTCCACAAATAAAAGTAAAGGTGGGACACTGAGACTCAGAAGAGCGGCAGAGTGCAGCCTTGAAAACACGTGTGGAAACAGAGGTTAGGAGCCATGGCTGCGCGCATGGGCTGTAGGGCTGGCAGCAGCAACCCCGACTAGATTTCTCCAACGGGGAGGGCAGAGACGTCCCACTGCACGGAGTCCCCAGTGCCAGGCGAGGTCTGAGGTCCGAGGTACGCACCCTGGAAGCCGGGCACAGCAGAGGTCTCCTAGTCTGAGGAGAAACTGGGATCCTTGGAAAAGCAGTTTGAGTGTGTAAAGTGTGCGACAGCACAGACGCGCGACTTGCTCCCTGGTGACTTGCCCTCTGGTCCCAGAGACCACTGGACTGCTTTGTTTTACAACCCTGGGTGAGACTTTGGGTGTGCAGACTCATTTGGGGAGAGGCAGAGTTGTCTGGCAAAGGGTAGAGACTAGTGGCTTTCTCTTGGAGTTGCCTGCAACAATTACCACCCAACAGAGACCCACGCATGAGCTCCACATAGGACGTAGCTGACGCTGAGGCTGCCTGCTTAGCTAAGAGACTCCACCCATCCAACCTGAACACAGTCTCCCTTCATAGCCAATTGGCCTGGAGGTCAAACCCTCTTAGGGCTAACAACAACAGGCTGGGCTTAAATTTAAAAAGACTGTACAACCCATAAAGAATTGCAGTAAGAGTACCCACCTCAGGTAACTGGGGAGGCTGAGCCATTGTCCCTTAGAGGACATCTACCACATAAAGCAGCCACCATGCAGAGACATGGAAAGAAATCAGATGTGAAAGAAATGGAGGAAAAAAGATGACTAGACATAGAGGTCAAAACCATGGTTATAAGGCTTTCCAAGAGGCTCCTAGAAAAGGTCAAGAACTATAAGGAAATAAGCAAGACCCTCAAGGAAATGAACGAGACCTGCAAGGAAATGAACAAGACCAACGAGGAAATGAATGAGTCCTACAAGGAAATGAATGAGACCTACAAGGATATGAAGAAGACTCTCAAGGATATGAAAAAAGGAGCAACCAGAAATTAAGCATACACTGACTGAAATAAAAAATGTTATACAAAGACCTAAAAGTACTCTATAGCGCCCCAAGAACCAAGTTAAAGATTTGAAATACAAAGAGGTAAAATCCACTCAGCTGAAAAAGCAAAAATCCAAAAGAATCAAAAAAATTGAAGATAGTGTAAGGGACCCCTGGGACAACCTCAAGCATACCAACATCCGAATTATAGGGGTGCCAGAAAAAGAGAGAGAGCAAGACAATGAAAACCTATTTGAAGAAATAGTGACTGAAAACTTCCCACACCTGGTGAAAGAAATTGACTTAGGAGTCCAAGAAGCGCACCAAACCCCAATATATAGGACCCCTAAGAGGACCACACCAAGGCACATCATAATTAAAATGCCAAGAGCAAAAGACAAAGAGAGAATATTAAAAGCAGCAAGAGAAAAACAGTTAGTTACCTATAAGGGAGCACCCATACGATTGTCAGCGGATTTCTCAACAGAAACCATGCAGGCCAGACGGGAGTGGCAAGAAATATTCAAAGTGATGAAAAGCAAGAATCTACAACCAAGATTACTCTATCCAGCAAAGCTCTCATTCAGAGTTGAAGATAAGATAAAGTGCTTCGCAGATAAGAAAAAGCTAAAGGAGTTCATCACCACCAAACCAATATTATACGAAATGCTGAAAGATATTCTTTAAGAAGAGGAAGAAGAAAAAGGTAAAAATATAAATTATGAACAACAAATACACATCTATCAACAAATGAAAATAAAAATCAAGTGAATTAATAATCTGATGACCAGGATAAACTGATAAATATAACAGAATCATGGACATAGAGAGGGAATGGACTGACAATTCTTGGTGAGAAAATGGGTGTGGGAAGTACAGCAAGAGACTGGACAAAAATCTTGCAACAATGGGAGAGGACAGTGGGGAGGGTAAGGTGAGGGTTGAGGATGGGGGGTGGGATGGGTACAGGGTGGAGGGGAGCTATAGGGAGATAAAAAAGCGGGAACAATGTAATTAATAAACTGAACAATAAAGATTTAAAAAAGAATACGGTACACATTTATTGTTGAACCAAAAAAAAAAAAAAGAAAATTTATTACTTGTATGTGGTATGGTAGTAGTTGTCATCACAAACCAGCATAACCAAACAAACTGTGAATCCTACAGCATCAAGAATTTATTGTTACTACCATTATTTCCATATACAACAATCTATGTTACATTTACTGATTCTGATATTTACTGGTATGAACACAAAGTAAGATTTATTCAATGACAGTCATGTCATCATCTTCTGGAACATCATCATAACAATCCAAACCCTGAATTTCTTGGTGAATTTCTTGTGACTCCATTTCTTTCAGAATCAATGGACCAAATCTCTCATATTTAGCAATAGCACTGTCCTTAAATGAGTACTTCTTGTCAAGGTAGCCTGTTCATAGTGCATTTGCAATGCAACTGTCAGTCATTTTCTCCCCTGAATTCTTCACCCAAGTCACAACCTCTTGCAGTTTAGGTTTCACAAAGTTTCCATGCTGATTTTTCTCTCCATTCTATTTTCAATGTAGTCATTAATTTCCATGCGCAAATTGTTCTTGAATGGCTTGTTTATTGCAATATCAAGAGTCTGGAAATAGGCCGTCATTCCTGCAGGAATCATTATTTGATTTATTTTTCTTTCGTGAAGAAATGTCTTCATGTCTTTAGCGCAGTGAGTGCTGGCTGCCTCCCAGACTAGCAGACCTCTTTGGCTCCCTCCCATAATAATTGGTAGCATCAAATCGCCCCACTTCCTTATAACTGCTTGTGTGGCCCAGGCTTTTTCAGTTTCAAGAATAAAAATATTATTGGGGAGGTCTTATTTTCGGGGGGGATGCCTTATATTACAGCGAGAGGCAAAACTGGAAGTAGGTCTTATTTTCGGGGGATGTCTTACTTTTGGAGAAACAGGATATTAACACCTTATCAAATGTATCATTGGTGAATATCCTCTCTCATACAGTAAATTGTTTTTTCATTTTGCTAATGGCTTCCTTTGCTGTGAAAATATTACTCATTCCTTTGTATATGTCTGTTGAGTTTTTTCAGCATCATTTATTGAAGATACTGTCTTTACTCTATTGTATATTCATACCTTCTTTGGTATATATTAATAGACCATATTTATTTCTGAGTTCTCTATTCTGTCCCATTGATCTATAAAATTTCTGAAAACGGGTTAAATTATAGTAAATTGTAGCATAAAGAATTGGTAAGTTAAATATAACAGCTTATATTATACTTTCAGGGGCAGGAGTGGGGGAGTGGTTCCTCAGCCCAGCCTGTGTCCTCTCACAGACATTCCAGGACCCCACAGGGAATGGCCTATGCTGGCAGTCAGACATCCAGCTGGCAGCTCAGGAGCCCTGAGGGGATGTCTGACTAATGGCTGAGGCCCACTCTCTGAAGGCCTAGGCCTTTAGTCAGACATCCTTTGTGCTGCCGAGGAGGTGGGAGAGGCTCCTGCCACCAACACTATGTTGGCCAGCTATGAGCTGGATTCTGGCTGAACAGTGCTTCCCCCTATTGAAGCACACTGACCACCAGGGGAGAGCTTCTACACTTAGCATGTGCTCCTTGATGGTCAGTGCACATCATAGCGACCAGTCGTTCTGGTGGTTTTGCCCTTGAGGTCATTTTGTGTATTACCCTTTCATTATAGAACTAAAGGCCTGATGCACAAAATTCATGCATGGGTGGGGTTCCCCTCAGCCCAACCTGCACCCTCTTTAATCTGGGACCCCTCAGGGGATGTCTGATTTTATTCCAGTACCATGTATTTGTTTGTTTGTTTGCCCAAGGATATTTTTGCATTGATTTTTAGGGAGAGTGGAAGAGAGAGGGAAAGACAGAGAAACATTGATGTGAGAGAAACACATTGAATGGTTGCCTCCTGCACAAGCTCCGACCAGGGACCAAGTTGGAGAGAAGCCACAATCATGCCCTTAACCAGAGTCGAACTTTGGTCCACAAGCTAACATTCTCTCCACTGAGCAAAATTGGCTAGGGCACTACCATGCTGTTTTGATTATGATAGCCCTGTAATATAGCTTGCTATCAGGTAGAGTAATGCTTTTGCCTTTGTTCTTCTTTTTCAAGATTTCTTTGACTCTTTGGGGTCTTTTGTTGTTCCATAAACATTTTAGAACTATATTTCTAGTTCTGTGAAGAAAATTCAATTGGTGTCTTTGGAAAGAAGCATCAGTGTTTGCTTTTTCCAGCCGAGGGCCTAGAATGATATCATGAAAAGACTCAAACTTCCAGAGACCCACCTCTGCCTACAGTCTGATTCTATTCAATCTTTATTATCATCAGGCTCTTGACCACAGGATGGGGCCAGAGGTCTTCCAACAGGGTAGGGCAACTGCCTTCCCCTCAGGCAAAAACAACCTGTATAGCAAAGGTCTGCTGTGAAACTTGTCTTCCACAGTGTGAGGGAATGACTTAGCACTGGACACTGATTGTAGGTCTTTGCTGTTCTTTACTTTGAAAATTTTGTGTCAATCCCTTCTGGCCGGCAAAGTTTCTGTTGAGAAACCAGTGAATAGTATAATGCAGTGGTTCTCAACCTTCCTAATGCCACGACCCTTTAATACATTTACTCATGTTATGGTGACTCCCAACCATAAAATTATTTTCATTGCTACTTCATAACTGTAATTTTGCTATTTTATGAATCATAATGTAAATATCTTAGGCTCTACAGCAGAGGTTCTCAACCTGTGGGTCACAACCACAGGTTGAGAACTGCTAACAGGTTTGTCTAAGACCATCGGAAAACACAGATATTTACATTATAATTCATAACAGTTGCAAAATTACAGTTATGAAGTAGCAATGAAAATAATTTTATGTTTGGGAGTCACCACAACATGAGGAACTGTATCAAAGAATCACAGCATTAGGATGGTTGAGAACCACTGGTCCAATGGAAAAGCAGTTAGTCTCATACAAAGGGTATCCCATAAGATTGTCAACATGATTTTCCAGCAGAAATAAAATAACTGTTTTTTCTTGTTGCTTTTAAATTCTCCTTTTATCTTTAACCCTTTGCATTTTAATTATGTTGTGTCTTGGTGTGGGCCTTTTTGAGTTCCTCTTGCTTGTGACTCTGCACTTTCTGGGTTTGCATGTCTTTTTCCATCACTAGGTTAGAGAAGTTTATTAGTCATTATTTTCTCAAATAGTTTTTCAATTCCTTCCCCTCTTCTCTTGGTACCCCTGTGATATAAATGATGGCACATTTGATTTTGTCCCAGAAGTCCCCTATATTCATTTCAAAATAACTATCAAAATAAAATAACTATCTTCTATTTCTTTTTGCTGTTCTGATTAGTTGTTTACTGATACTTTGTCTCCCAAATCACTGATCAAATCCTCTCCTTCATCTAATCTGTTGATCTCCTCCAATATATTATCCATTTCTCATTGTAGTCATCAGTTCTGTTTCTTTTTGTTTGTTTTTCTATCTCCATTTTAATGTTTTCTATCTCTTTATTCAAATTCATTGAGTATACCTATATCTAGTGTTTTGAACTCTGCATCTAGTTGATTATTTTTATCTCCATTTTGTTTAGTTCTTTTTCTAAAATTTTGTCCCATTCTTTCATTTTGGACATGTTTCTTTTCCTTCTCATTTTAGCTGACTCGTTGTATGTTTCTCTTTGAGAGTATAATTATTTTCTTTATTCAATTTATTGGAGTGATTTGGGTTAATATTATTATCTATGTTCCAATGGTACATTTCTATGTTACATGATCTGTATTTTTCATTGTGTATCCACTACCCAAAGTCAAATCATCTTCCATCACCATAAATTTGACCCCATTTACTACCACCCCATTCCCCTTCCTTCTGATAACCACCATATTGTTGTCTATGTCTACAGTTTTTTCCCCTTTATTAAGGTATTACATATGTGTCTGTATTCCCCCAATGTGTCTATAGTTTTTATTTGTTTATTTTTCTTGTTTTTTTATTTGTTGCTTTCAGTTTTATATCCCACATATGAGTGAAATCATGTAGTTTTCTACTTTTTCTGTCTGACTTATTTAACTTAGCATAATATTTTCAAGTTCTATCTGTGCTATCGCAAATGGCAGTATTTCATCTTTTCTTATGTCTTAGTATTCCATTGTATATATGTACCTCTGTTTGTTTCTATATATTAAGTATACATGCTATGTAACCCAGTCTAGACATAATTGCATTATATTGTATGTGTCCTGTGGGGCCAAGTGGCACAATGTCCCTGATAACCTGCACTGGCGACCCAGGGGTATCCCATGTTTTGGTTGTGTGTGCCCTCCTGTTGTAGTTGAGCCTTGATTGCTGCTGTGATGTCAGTAGAACGAACTCACCCTCAGGCTGACTGGTTTTTAAGAATGTCCATAACTATAATTAACAAGATGTGTTTGGAAGGTTGAACACATGGAGTGAGATTTGCTCTGGTGCTTGCCAAGTCCACCCTTAGGATGTGTTGTTTATGGAGCTGGTTGGGTAATTCTCTGGAATGATCTAGAGGTATCCACAAGGTATATTGGTTCTGAGGCCACTTGGGAAGGGATCTGGTATAGGATAAGATCAGCTGCTGTGCTTAGCTTGGGGCCATCTGATAGGAGCTACAAAGTTATCTACAGATGTTGACACTTGTGCTGGGCATGGTGATGCCAGGGAGAGGCTAAGCTATGAACCAAAGCTGGCTGCTGCTAGTGTCAAGCTTGTGACTACTTAACAAGGATTAAAGGGCATCACAAGACCAAAAAATGCATGTTTACACTTTTTTACTTTTATTTTTTAATTATCTTTATTGTTCAGTTTATTAATTACATTGTTCCTTTTTTTCCCCCTATAGCTCCCCTCCACCTGGTACCCATCCCACCCTCCACCCTCACCCCCCTCCACTGTCCTCTCCCATAGTTGCATGATTTTTGTCCAGTCTCTTGCTGTACTTCCCACACTCCTTTTTTCCCCAAGAATTGTCAGTTCATTCCCTCTCTATATCCATAATTCTGTTACATTCACGTTTATCCTGTTCATCAGCTTATTAATTCACTTGCTTTTTTAGATTCATTTGTTGATAGATGTGTATTTGTTGTTCCTAATTTACAGTTTTATCTTTTTCTTCTTCCTCTTCTTAAATATTTAAGAGATTTAAGGAAAGTCCGCAGGATGGCTAGGACAGGCCATATTGGTGGATAATCTGCTCAAAGAGATTCTGGCCAGGTACACAAATTGAGTAGAACAGGGTGTCAGGGAATTAGGTATTAGCCAGGTTAATGGAACATTCAGATTTTGTGCCTGCTGGGTGGGCAGAGGAGGGTTCAACAAAGAAACAATGGCATCTGCCAGCATTTTGGTCCCAGAGTAGCCTTCCTGAACCTTGCCCCTCTATTTCCTCCTTGAAGTTTAATCAATTCAATTTGTTCCTGTATGTCTGTTGCTTTTTGAGCTACTTCTCCAGGGGTGGAGTTCAGAGTGAGTGAGTCAATGAAGGAATATATTTTTGCATAGATTCTTGAAGAGGAATGGTTGGGACTCCAACAGCCCTCATTTTTATTCAACCACAGTCTCTGCTGATTTTCACAGCCGGATATTAGAAAGAGTCCTCTCATGTCAATGGAGCCTGGGCTGGAGAACACATGTGGGCTGGAACTCCTCACTCCTCAGGTGGTCCTTTGTAGCCAAGGTATCCCTCCCATTTCTTAACTACCACACCTCATACCTTCCTCTTCTACCAGTCATGACATGGCTTCTTCTTTATATCTTTAGCTATAAGAATTCTGCAGAGCCCTCTCCAACTGGTTCTCAGTGATGGTTGTTCTGTAATTTCCTTGTAATTTTGATGTAGTCTGGGAGGAAGTGAGCACAACGTTTGTCTACTCTACCATCTTGAACAGAAGTTCCTAATGTCAACTTTAAAAGCTATTACAAATATATATATATATATATATATATATATATATGCAAATTAGGTTGCTATGCCATAACATCATTACCAACTCAGAAGAAGGAGGGGCTGAATGCAGCCCTGAGCCTGAGAGAACAACACACGGGGGTGCCTGCCCCAAGCCTCCGTGGTGTGACTGGGGAAGACCCCCAGTGGACATACACAGAGGCATTCTCTGAGCTGCTGTAGCCAGACTGCAACTTAGGACTGCTCCTCATGGGAAGCAAGCCTAAGCCATCAGTAGGACATCCCCTGAAGGCTTCCAGACTATGAGAGGGGGCAGTCTGGGCTAAGGGACCCCCCAGTGCACAAATTTTGTGCACCAGTCCTCTAGTATTTATATAAAAGATCACTATATAATCAAAAAACTTCTATTTCTCAAAGGTACTCCTAATCCTGATTTTGAAATGTCAATGTGTTCATTTTCCTTAGAAGCATAAATATTTTTATTACTTTAGCCATTTCATAATAAAAGGATATCTTAGTGAGTAATGAGAGTGACAGGAAAATATAAAACCAAAATGTTTTCCATTGTATTGGCTGTACAGGTGATATTTAAGGTATCAGGATAGTTTCTGCAAGTTTCTAGGATGTATCTTTCTTTTTTACCTTTTTTTTTTAATGTTTATCTTTGTTGCTGAACGTATTACAGACATCCTCCTTATTTTCCCCCATTGATTCATTCCTCCCTGCTCCAAACTCCTCCCCAGGCTTTCGCCACACTACCGCCTATATACATGAGTTATGCATATATGCATATAAATGCTTTGGTTAATCTCTTCTTGCACTCCTCCTCCCTCAGAGATTTGCCAGTTTATTCCATGCTTCCATGCTTCTGGACCTACTTTGTCAGTGTATGTTGTTTATTAGATTCCACATATAAGTGAGTCCATGTGATATTTGTCTTCCTCTGATTGGCTTAGTTCAGTTAGCATAATAACCTCCAGGGCCCTCCATGTTGTTTCAAAGTGTAATAGACCCTTCTTTTTTACAGCTGCATAGTATTCCATTGTGCAAATGTACCACTGCTATTTTATGCACTTCAGCTGCTTCCAGAACTGAGCTATTATAAATAACATTGCTATGAACATAGGGTTGCATATATTCTTTCTAATTGACATTTCAGGCTTCTTGGGATATATTACTAGAAGTGGAATTACTGGATCAAATGGCAGTTCCATTTTTAATTTTTTGAGTAATTTCCACACTGTTCCCATAGTGGTTGTACCAGTCTGTATTCTCACCAATAGTGTACTAAGGTTTTTTTCTCTCCACATCCTCACAGTTGTTTGTTGATTTATTGATGATAGCTATTCTGGCCGGTGTGAGGTGGTACCTCATTGCCATTTTAATGTGCATCTCTCTGATGATCAGTGACATTTCATATGTTTCTTGGCCAGTGGTTTGTCTATTCAGCTCTTCCACCTAATTTTTAATTGGGTTGTTTGTCTTCCTTTTGTCAAATTGTATGAGTACTTATATATTTTTGAAATTAACTTTTTTGCATTTTATTATTTTTATTGTATATTTTTATAGCCATTTTCAGGATCCTTAATGACTTGAATGTCTTTAAGGTTCATAACATGTCTTTACTATTGCCAGCTTTCTCTATATTTCATTTATTTATTTATTTATTTATTTTTCTCCTTTGTTTCTCTTGCCCTAGGAGATGCATCAGCAAACATTGCTACAAGAGATGTCTGAGATTTTGCTGCTTATGGTTAAGATTTTTATGGTTTTATATTTAAGTCTTTTATCCATTTTTTAGTTTATTCTTATGTATGATGTAAGTTTATGATCTTGTTTCATTTTTTTGCTTGTACCTGTTCAATTTTCCCAATACCATTTATTTTTGGAAAAGGAGAATAGAGGGTAGATAGTCTTGAGTTGGTGATTGAAACTAATTAAGCTATTAGTAGAAAAAGTGAACAAGTGAGGAGAGAAAAAAACAGAAGAAGAAGAAGAAGAAGAAGAAGAAGAAGAAGAAGAAGAAGAAGAAGAAGAAGAAGAAGAAGAAACAAAATAAAACAGAAAAAAACTAACAAACAATCAAACAAGCAACAACAAAATGGAAGAAAAGAAAAATTGGCTAGTGAAGAAAGAGAAAAGAGAAGTGCATGGACTTGGAGCAGGAGAGAGGAAATTAGATATATGAGTAAGATCAATTTTTAACAGGAAGTAAAAAAGAAAGGATAGAGGAAAACTAAAGCAGGAACAGGGTAAGAGAAACAGGATGAAAAGGGGGGAAAATGAGAAAGAAAGTATTGGTGTAAAGAAAAAATTGAGATAGAGTAAAATAATGCAAAAAGAAAAAGAAAAAGAAAAATAGAATGTAGAAAACTAATCTAAAATAAATAAAAAATAAAATAAAACTTAAAAATATAAAATAGTAATAATTAAAAATAAAAATATAATAATAATAAAGTAAAATAAAATGAGAAAAATATTAGTTTCTTAAGTAAAAGATAAAAAATAAAAAAGTGAAGGAGTGAAAGTCATTTGCATCAGCAGAGCTTCAATGACCCATGGGGCTGGTTTAAGACTCCTCTCTACTGTTCTACCTGACATGTCTACTCCCTGTCAGGTAAACAGCACAGTGTTGAAGTTCCCCCGCTATCCACAGCTCCTCTGTGTCATAGCCACAACCCTGGTTTCAAGCAGGCGGAATCACTCTGCCCACTTTGTTTCTCTGCCTGCATTCAGTTGTATTTACAAGTGTCTACTTTTGACACAGCCCCTGGGTGGCAGTGTTTCTGCATTAGTTTCTGGGACCAAATGGCCCCTCAACCCTGTGTTTAGACTCCTCCTTTCCCTGCCACACTCAAGACTGGGTTGGAGGGACAGACTTTCCCAGAGCTGGCTTCCTGCTCATCTCTCTCTATTCTGCTCCCCAGTTTCCACAAAAACCACCTTCCCCTGCAGTCTTGGTGAGTGTTTTTAATTGGAAGATCCTATGTACTGGACTTAGCAAGCAAAAGCAAGGAAGACAAAAAGACAAAGCAACCGTGTTGCCTCATGTCTTTCTTCCCCCAGCACTGCTGGCTGGAATAGAACTTCAGACCGCCTTTCTAGGCACAGTCTCACATGGCTATGTCCTTAGATCTAGAGTCCCCCTCTGCCAGCAGCCCTGTGGAACCCCTTCCATGTTCAAGGGCTATACTGACCTCAAGGCCCACGGATTTGGTGTAGCTCTGTTGCCCTCTAAAACTCTAGTCCCCACTGTGAACATTTCTCCCTCCAGCCTGGATTCCAGATCTCACCTCCCCCAGGCGATCTTTGACCTTTCCATCCATGGATTGCCTCACCACCTGTATTTAATTCACCAGTTCTGGGTAGATGTCATTCAATTCAGCTGTTCCTTCTATCTGCTTTGTGAGAAAGCACAGGACTCGTCCATGTCTTTGGCTGCCACTTTTTCTCCCCTGGACAAACTTTTTAGGCACCTGCAACTAAGAAGGCCGGAATCTCTGTGTTCACGGGTTCATAGCTGAGGCAGCTGGCCCCAGGCACTGTGTCTGTAGGGTCTGGGGAGGTGTCTGAGGTCACCCTGGGTGAAGGTAAGGCTGGGCTTCCTATCACAGCCAATCTCCACTTCAAGATGGTGTGTTCTCTACAGCAGCCATCTGCTCCAGGAGAAATTTTAGCAGTAGTAGAGGCTGCCCAGCCAGGGGAGCCTGGTCTGCCAGTCTCCAACAGTTTTGTGAAATATAACTGTCACTCTCTCACAAATACACATACTCTCTGCATGTCCATGCACTCTCCTTTTGCTTTCTCACTCACACACTATCTTGCAGCCTGCCATCCCATCAGCTTCCATCGTGGATCTCCCCCAATACCATTTATTAAAGGGACTCTCTTTACTCCAGTATATGCTCTTATCTCATTTGTCAAAAGTTAATTCACAGTATTGGTGTAGGTCAATTTTTGGGTTCTGGATTCTGTTTCATATCTCTGTTCTTGCACCAATACTTAGTATAATTTGATATTGGATCTTTTGATACCTCCAACTTAGTTTTCTTTTTCAAGATTGCTGCAGCTATTTGGGGTCTCTTTTGGTTCTAGATAAAATTTTGGAGTATTTGTTCTAGATCTGTGAAATATGCCATTGGTATTTTAATAGAGATTGCACTTAAGCTAAAGATTGATTTAGGTAGTATGGACATTTAATGATGTGGATTCTACCAATCCATGAGCATGGAATATTCTTTCACTTGCATACATCTTCCTTGATCACTTTCATCTACATCCTCTGGTTTTCAGAGTACCAGTATTTTAGCTCCTTGGTTAAGTTTATTCTTAAGTATCTTCATTTTTTGCTGCAATGGTAAATGGGATTTTTTTTTCTTTTTTAGTTTCTCTTTCTGAGAATTTATTATTGGTGTATAAAATCACATCAATTTCTGGGTGATGATTTTCTATCCTGCTGCATTGCTAACTTTATTTATTAAATCTAGTATTTTTTGGTAGAGTCCTTAGAGTTTTCTGTGTACAATATCATGCCATCTGCAAATAATGAGAGTTTTACTTCCTCCTTTTAAATTTGGATGCCCTTTACTTTTTCTTCTTGTTTAACAACTGGGGCTAGGCTTTCAAGTACTATGTTGAATAAGAATAGTGAGAGTGAGAGGAAAAAGATGGCGGCGGGTCAGAAGGACGCATAATCATTTGTGTCCCGGGGTAGACGGGGTGAGCAGCTGAGGGTCGCGGGGGGAGTGTTTGTTGGTGAGTGGGGGGACAGTAGGGCTTTGGGAGAAGGAGGGGGACTGCCATATTAGCCGCCCTTAACGGAGCGGCTCTGTGCGGCTGGGTTCTCTCCCGGAGCCTGGCTCAGAGGCGGCTGCGCCATCTTAAAGGGGAAGAGCCTAAAAATTTTACAGTTGCGGTACCCACTGGGCGTCTGAGACTCCCACGTCCTCCCCAACATCGATTCCTAGTTGGTGAAGAAGCGGACTCCGAGGAAACCTGTGCTCCGCCACGGAAAGGTCAGGTTTCTCCGGGGGTTAAGGGAGCTGGTAACACAGGGAGATTCGCGTCTGGCGAAAAAAGAGGAAAACCCGCGGCTGTTGGAGCCGGCAAACGTGGAAGAGGATCCTCGGAGCTGGTGACAGGAGGGGGGATACATAGAGGGCGACACATTTGGACCTGAAGGAGAGGGCCAGCCTGGCAGTTTTGGGAGGGAGCAGGCTGCCAAACCCAAGGGGAGAAAGGGTTTCGGCAAACATACCAGCAGGACGTGAGTTTGCGCACCTGCGTTTGTCCTCTCTAAATCGGAATTTCTCAGCGCTGAACGAGGAAGGGGGGATCCCCTGGTGGAAGAGAACCTGGGAGACCACAGGGGCAAGCTGTTTTTCTGACGCTGGGAATCAGAACAGGTCCTCACAATTAGAGAGGCAGCTCTGGGGTAGCCTACTTCCACAAATCAGTAGTAAATACCATACACATAGCGGGATTTTAGACCAGGCTAGAGAGGACCAATAGACCCGGAGGTCAATTCAGAAACACTGCCACCTAGGGGCTGAATCACAAATTGTCTCTTGTGTAACACAAATTAAGGAATCAATTTTATTTCTACTACTATTTAAATTTTTTTAAGTGCCATTTTATTCCATCTTTATTCTACTCAGAGATTAGTGATATATAGTCTTTTTTTCATCTACCCTTTAGTATCTCTTTAACCTACTTCAACTTCCCCCTTATGCCAGCACACTCTTGCTAACCTTTCCTTAGTTAGTGTCTTATTCCCCTTACACTTTTTCTGGTTTAGATTTTCCTTATTCTCTCTTTTTAGCCCCTGTTAAAATTTCACCCCACTTTTATATCCAATCTCCAACCACCTGCTCCAAGTCCATACATATCTAATGTTTCTCTGACTTCACTATCCTAAAATGTTTTTCTCTCGGTCCTGCTGATGTTGTTTATATTTTATGCATATTTGTGAGATTGGTTTGGTTATTCTTTCCTTTTAATTTGTTTTGTGGGGTGAGAGTTGGCATTGTTTTGTGTATTGGTGATGTTTACATTGTTTTTTGATAGATTTAAGCTTCTGTGTTCCCTAACCTCCCTTGATATTAGTTGTTGTATGTAGTTTCTATCAGTCTCCAGGTACTCGTTGCTGGCTTTTGCTGGGATTAGTGGCGGTCCTCTGGGAGGTTCCAACCCATATTTATAGTTTACTCCCTTTTCCTTTCTTTTTTCTCCTTCCCCTTTACCCAACTTTATTTTGGCATTCCCCTTTTTTCTTTCTTTCTTTCTTTCTTTCTTTCTTTCTTTCTTTCTTTCTTTCTTTCTTTCTTTCTTTCTTTTTCTTTCTTCCTTTCTTTCTTTCTTTCTTTCTTTCTTTATTTTGTGTGTGTGAGTGTGTTTTCTCTTACTCTCTCTTACCCCACCTATCACCTAATTTACCTTCCTCTGGCAATCACTTTTAATTTGGAGTTACCAATACTGTGAATACATTCTTCTTCTGTGCCTGGTGTGCTGCACCTGGTTGTGTAGTAGTCTGAGCCTTTAAATCAACACAGGAGAGTGAGAACTACATAACAAGACACACAGAGAAGAAATACTATGGGGAGACAAAGAAATAGCCCACCAATGAAAGAAAAGCAAGCCTCACCAGAAAAAGAGGTAACCGAAATGGAAGCAAACAACCTGTCAGAGAGAGAGTTCAGAGAAATGGTCATAGGGTGGATGAAGAGAACAAAAGCCAATACAAGTAAGAACCATGAGGAATTGAAGAGGAATCAAGAGGAAATGAAGAAGAGCCAGGAAGAAATGAAAAAGAACTATGAAGAAATGAAGAAGAATTATGAAGAAATGAAGAAGACCCAAGAAGAAATGAAAAGTGACATTGCTGAGGTAAAGAACTCTGTAGAAAGTATCAGGAGTAGACTAGATGAAGCAGAGGACCGCATCAGTGAGCTGGAAGACAAGGTAGGAAAAAACACCCAAGTAGAGCAGCTTCTAGAAAAAAAATTAAAAAGCAGAAGGAGAGCCTAAGGACACTTTGGTACAACATGAAACAAAACAACATACGTATAATACGGCTTCCAGAGGGACAGGAAACTGAGCAAGGAATAGAAAACCTGTTGGAAGAAATAATGACAGAAAACTTCCCTGATATAGGAAAGAAAAAACCCACACAAATCCAAGAAGCTCACAGAGTTCCAAGCAAATTAAACCCCAAAAGACCTACACCAAGGCATGTTATAATTAAATTGGCAAACATCAACGACAAAGTGAGAATCCTAAAAGCTGCCAGAGACAGACAGAAAGTCACCCACAAAGGAACCCCCATCAGATTAGCAAGTGATTTCTCAACAGAACCTTATCAGGCCAGAAGGGATTGGAATGAAATATACAAAGTTATGCAAAGAAAGGGTCTGAATCCTAGAATACTGTACCCAGCAAGGCTATCAATCAAAATTTAAGGTCAAATCAGGAGCTTCACAGACAAAAAAGGTCTAGGGGAATACATTACCACCAAACCAGCAATGCAAGAAATGCTAAAGGGTCTGCTGTGAAAAGCAATAGGAAGTCATGAAAGAACATAGGGGCAAAGAACAAAAATGGCTACAAATAACTATCTATCAATAATTACTTTAAATGTAAATGGTTTAAATGCTCCAATCAAAAGACATAGAGTAATAGACTGGATAAGAAAACACGACCCATATATCTGCTGTCTACAAGAAACCCACATCCAAAAAAAAGATGCACACAGACTGAGGGTGAAAGGATGGAAAAGGGTTCTTCAGGCGAATGGAAATGGAAAAAAAGCTGGGGTAGCAATACTTATATCCAACAAATTAGATCTCAAAGTGAAGGATGTAACAAGAGATAAAGAAGGCCACTACATAATACTAAAGGGAGCAATCCAACAAGAAGAAATAACTCTGGTAAACATATATGCACCCAATATAGGAGCACCCAAATACATACTAAAACTCCTAGAGGATATCAAGGGAGAGATAGACAGCAATACTATCATAGTAGGAAATTTTAATACCCCACTATCACCATTGGACAAATCCTCTAAACAAAAAATTAGTAAAGAAACATCAATCCTCAGTGAATCACGAGACCAGAAGGAATTAATTGACATCTTCAGATCATTTCACCCCAAAGCCACAGAATATACATTCTTTTCAAGTGCCCATGGGTCATTCTCAAAGATAGACCATGTATTGGGTCATAGGCAAAGTCTCTCCAAATTCAAGAAGATAGAAATCATATCAAACACATTCTAAGATCACAAGGGCATAAAGCTGGAAATCAACTACAATAGAAACAACCCAAAGAAATCAAACACATGGAGACTAAACAGCATGCTATTAAACTATGACTGGGTTACTAGAGAGATCAAGGAAGAGATAGAAAACATCATGGAAACAAATGACAACGACAACACAACAATCCGAAATCAATGGGACACAGTGAAAGCAGTTCTGAGAGGGAAGTTCATAGCTCTACAATCCTACTGCAAAAAACTAGAAACAGTGGCAATAAATTATCTAACCCAACAACTCAAAGAGTTAGAAAGAAAGCAACAAGAAAACCCAGTGTAAGCAGAAGGAAGGAAATAGTAAAGATCAGAGCAGAAATAAATGACATAGAGACCAAAGAAACAATACAGAAGATCAACAAAACCAAAAGCTGGTTCTTTGAAAGATTAAACAAGATTGATGAACCTCTAGCCAGACTCACCAAGAAGCAAAGAGAGAGGACCCTAATAAATAAAATCAGAAATGAAAGAGGTGAAATAACAACAGACCCCATTGAAATACAAAGGATTGTTAAAAAATACTATGAACAACTCTACTCCAACAAACTGGACATCCTGGAGGAAATGGATATATTTCTGGAAAAATATAACCTCCCAAAACTCAATCAGGAAGAATCTAAACAACTCAATAGACCAATAACTATGGAAGAAATTGAAGCAGTCATCATAAAGCTTCCAGCAAACAAGAGCCCAGGGCCAGACGGCTTCACAGGGGAGTTTTACCAAACATTCAAGGAAGAACTAAAACCTATACTCCTCAGACTATTCCAGAAAATTCAAGAGGATGGAACACTTCCAAACTCCTTCTATGAAGCTAACATCACCCTAATACCAAAACCAGATGAAGATGACACAATGAAAGAGAATTACAGGCCAATATCCCTCATGAATATAGATGCCAAAATCCTCAATAAAATTCTAGCAAATCGGATCCAGCAGTACATCAGAAAGATCATACACCATGACCAAGTAGGATTTATCCCAGGAATGCAAGGATGGCACAATATCCGCAAATCAATAAATGTGATACATCACATTAACAAATTGAGAGATAAAAATCACATAGTCATATCAATTGATGCAGAAAAAGCATTTGACAAAATCCAACACCCTTTCTTGATAAAAACTCTCAACAAGGTAGGAATAGAACGATCATACCTCAACATAATAAAAGCCATATATGATAAACCCACAGCAAACATCATACTCAATGGGCAAAAACTACAACCATTTCCCTTAAGAACAGGAACAAGACAGGGGTGCCCACTCTCACCACTCCTATTCAACATAGTACTGGAAGTATTAGCCATTGCAATTAGACAAGAAGAAGAAATAAAAGGCATCCAAATTGGAAAAGAAGAAGTTAAGCTATCCTTATTTGCAGATGACATGATATTGTACATAAAAAACCCGGAAGACTCCATAAAAAAGTTAGTAGACTTAATAAATGAGTTCAGCAATGTAGCAGGCTACAAAATTAATGCCAAGAAATCTATGGCATTTCTATACACTAATAGTGAACTTACAGAAAGAGAGACTAAAAAAGCAATCCCATTTACCATCACACCAAAAAAATTAAGATACCTAGGAATAAACTTAACTAAGGAGGTAAAAGACCTATTCGTGGAAAACTACAGGACGCTAAAAATAGAGATAGAGGAAGATGTAAACAGATGGAAGAACATATCATGTTCATGGATTGGGAGAATCAACATAATTAAAATGTCCATACTACCCAAAGCAATCTATAAATTTAATGCACTTCCCATTAAAATACCAATAGCATACTTCACAGACCTAGAAAGAACTCTCCAAATATTCATCTGGAATAAAAAAAGGCCCTGGATAGCCACAGCAATCCTGAGAAAGAAGCACAAAGTCGGTGGGATTTCCATACCAGATTTCAAGCTGTATTACAAAGATGCTGTTCTCAAAACAGCCTGGTACTGGCACAAGAACAGACATATAGATCAATGGAATAGAATAGAGAATCCAGATATCAACCCAAACCACTATGCTCAATTAATATTTGACAAAGGAGGTATGAACATAAAATGGCGTCAAGATAGTCTCTTCAATAAATGGTGTTGGGAAAATTGGATAGATACATGCAAAAAAATGAAACTAGACCACCAACTTACACCATACACAAAAATAAACTCCAAATGGATACAGGACTTAAACGTAATACAGGAAACCATAAAAACATTAGAGGAAGCTACAGGAAATAAAATCTCAGACATATGCCAAAAGAACTTCTTTGATGATACTGCTCCTAGGGCAATGGAAGCTAAAGACAGAATAAACAAATGGGACTACATCAAAATCAAAAGCTTTTGCACAGCTAAAGAAACCATCAACAAAACAACAAGAAAACCCACTGTATGGGAGAACATATTTGCAAATGTTATCAGTGATAAAGGTTTAATCTCAAGCATCTATAGGCAACTCACAACACTCAATAAAAGGAAGACAAATGACCCAATAAAAAAATGGGCAACAGACTTAAATAGAACCTTTTCTAAAGAAGACAAAAGGAAGGCCCAGAGACATATGAAAACTTGCTCAAAGTCACTAATTATCCGAGAGATGCAAATCAAAATGACTATGTGGTACCATCTCACACCTGTCAGAATGGCTTACATCAACAAATCAACAAATGACAAGTTCTGGCGAGGATGCGGAGAAAAAGGAACTCTTCTGAACTGTTGGTGGGATTGTAGACTAGTGCAGACACTGTGGAGAACAGTATGGAGTTTCCTCAAAAAATTAAAAATGGAGCTCCCATTCGACCCAGTGATCCCACTTCTAGGAATATACCCCAACAAACTAGAAAGACGAATTAGAAAGGATATATGTACCCCTATGTTCATAGCAGCACAATTTATCATAGCTAAGACTTGGAAACAGCCTAAGTGCCCATCAGCAGATGAGTCAATTAAACAACTGTGGTACATCTACACAATGAAATACTACGCTGCGGTAAAAAAGAAAGAGCTCCTACCATTTGTAACAACATGGATGGAATTAGAGAGCATTATGCTAAGTGAAATTAGCCAGGCAGAGAAAGACAAATATCACATGATCTCACTAATTTGAGGAATATAATGAATGACACAGACTGATGAACAAGAATGGATCCAGAGACTGAAAAAAGTCCATTAAAATGTCAAACCTCAGGGTAAGTGGCAGGTGATGGGAGTAAGGGGGAAAGTCAATATATTTGAATGCTTGAACTAAGGTAAGTGATTTGTGTTTTTACATCCCTGCCAAAGTTTATATAAAGGTATAAAAGAAATTGGCAGCTAGTTTGAGATTGAATTGACATGGCCTAGAGCATGTCATCTCTTATGGACACCAGTTCTTAGGCTAGGCCCTCCTTAACCTCCCGTGACACCACAATACCCTTACATGATATTATTCTACAATGTCATTATAATATTTGATATTTGACAACAGCATATTATACAATTATTCCAAATAAGCTTACAAACTAATTCTTTGAATGTTGGGCAGCAACTTAATAAAAGGATAGGAAATCCCTTTCAGAAGGGATTAAGGCACTGGGAAGGCATCCGAGCATTCTATATTGGCCCCTCTGGCCCTTTTGCCAAGAGGGACCCTCTTCTTATTATCCAACTACACACAGCTGATGCGTGAACTTTCAGTTCAAGCTGTGGCTGAAGTCTCTGGGCAGCTGGCACCATGGATCTGTCTCTCGACCAGTGGCGTGAGCTGGGCCCTCTCTGGAGAAGAAACCTGGGTCACCCGAGATATGTGATCAGTACCGGGACCCCGCCAGCAGGCGAGGGGACCCCATGGCAGGTGCTGGACGTGGAGGCCACGGGGGCATAGACTACAAAGGAGACAGGACTGAACCTCACATCACCCTGTTTGGCCCCGGAGGATGGCTGGTTAGCCAGAGACGGGTAAGATTCCTCAGGGAAGGAACAACCTAAGACAGGCACAGTCGCAGAGGGGCCAACAGGAGAGAACTAAAAGATCAACAGAGGTGGGGCACAGACCCTCATCCACAAACCTTGCAGGGGCTTGAATTCTCACCCCTCCTGAGGGAGGTATCCTACCCCTACGGCTGCTACGCCTCCCACGCACAACTCACACCGGGACCCAGGTGGTAAACAGAGACTCGGCCAGCAATAGCTGCCCTATATCTAAATTTAATTTAATACAAGTCATTCTGAGGACCTACTAAAAAATGCAAATATTCCTTTCCACAAGTATTTACTGGGTAAACTAAGATTTCTGCTTGAGTATTAAAATTGACAGTAAAATAGTAATCAAGTTTTCAGATTAATTTAAATTGGCCAAGTGAAATAAGTGAATACTCAAGAAAATCTAACTGTACTGTACAAAAAGCTTTTCCTAAAACATTAACTAAATTATCTATTAGTAGTTCATCTCACTGCAAAATTGCCTAACATCCAAAGAACCTAAAGCAGTAATATTTGTATGCAAACATTAAAATTTAAAATTACCAAGACTGCAAGATAAAATTTCCAAAATCCCCTATTAACCAAAAAAGGGGGGTGGGGGACAATGAGGTAATATCATGTAAGGAAAAATATCCTATAAGTAAAATACATGTAGAAAATTCTTACTCCAGAAAAGAAAATTCAATTTGTAAAACCAGCTGCAGGACACCCATAAAAAAAAAAACACACACACACATGGTGTCAAAATAAGCCAAAGGAAAATCATTTAGGCAAAAATAAAAAGAATCCCAAGTCTATTTTTCAGAGAGGATCCCTTTGTTAACCTTTGGTCGAGAATGTGTTTGTGTGTTTGCAGAGAACAACTCCAAGAATATGTGGGTTCCTGCGACAGTGAGGAACTGACGGGCCTGTTCCATCCACGAGGATGGTCCAGAGATGGCAGACGCTGACGACACCTTGCCATGCTAGCAGTCGGCAGCTGTATGTGGCTGCAGGCGGCCCAGGAACATACCAGAGAGGATGGATCTTGCATTGCCACGATGTGTCCACCATCTGGATACCATTGCTGACATGTACACATGAAGAACTATTTGACATTGAAACTGGGACTCAGAACAGTTGGACATTGAAACTGACACTGAAACTTTTTTTTGCTCTTGTACGTTTGTTTTCAGTATGCAGAGGCAAGATATTTTTGAAGAAAAGAAACAGGGGAGAGTGATTGATATAGAGGCAGGGTGGCCTCGAACAGGCTGTCAAGCTACAGGGGGAAGGCTGGAGTGGAGGGGAGGCAGATGCTGGGGGAGATCAACCAAAGGACTTGTATGCACACATATGAGCATAACCAATGAATGAAAGACTCTGGGGTGGGGAGGGAGGCAGGTGGGGACATGTGCTGGGGGGTAGGGGAGGATGGGGGGAGGATATTGGGGGGGGGAGGAAAACATATGTACTACTATTAAATATAAGTTATATTGTAAATAAAATTTAAAAAAAAAAGAATAGTGAGAGTGAGCATTCTTTTCTTGTTCCTGTTCTTAGGAAAAATGGTTTTAGTTTTTGCCCCTTGAGTAAGATTTTGGCTCTAGGTTTGTCATATATGGCCTTTATTATGTTGAGGTATGATCCCTCTATTCCTACTTTGGTGAGAGTTTTTATCAAAAATGGGTATTGGATTTTTTTGAATTTGTTTTTCTGTATCTATTGATATGATCATGTGATTTTTACCTTTCAATTTGTTTATGTGATATTTCACATTTATTGATTTATAAATATTGTAGCAACCTTGTATCCCTGGAATAAATCCCACTTGATCATGATGTATGATCTTTTAAATATATTCTTAGATCCAATTTGCTAATATTTTGTTGAGGATTTTAGATCCATGTTCATCAAAAATATTAGCCTGTAATTCTCTTTCTTTGTAGTGTCTTCATCTAGTTTTGGAATTAAGATAATGAGGGCCTCTTTGAAAGAGCTTGGAAATGTTCCTTCTTCTTGGATGTCTTGGAATAATTTAAGGACAATAGGTGTTAGTTCTTCTTTGAACATTTGGTAAAATTCCCCTGTAAATCTGTCCAGACCAGGGCTTTAGTTTGCTGATAGTTTTTTTATTGTTATTATTATTACTGCTTTAGTTTCATTGGTTGTTATTGGCCTATTCAGGATTTCTAATTCTTCCCGATTCAGTTTTGAAAGACTGTATTTTTTTAGGAATTTGTTAATGTTGTCCAGATTCTTAGAATGTAGTTGATCATAGTGTTTTCAAGCAATCCTGTGTATTTCTCTGGTGTCAGTTGTTTCTTCACCTCTTTCATTCTTAATTTTATTTATGTGAGTCTTCTCTGTTTCTTGATGAGTCTGGCTGAAGGTTCATCAATCTTGTTTATCTTTTGGAAGAACCAGCTTTTGGTTTGGTTGTTTTTTTTTAGTCTCTATATTATTTATTTTTGCTTTGATAATTGTTATTTCCTTCCTTCTACTTGCTCTGGGTTTCCATGTTCTTCTCTTTCTAGTCCTTTAAGTTGTATGGTTAGATAACTTACTAACAATTTTTCTTGTTTCTTGAGATAGGCCCATAGTGCTATGAACTTCCCTCTCAGGAGTGCTTTCACTGTGTCCCATAGATTTGGGTCATGCTGATATATTTTACACTAAGTTTCTTATAGTTCTCATTAAGTTCTTTGTGCATCCTTATCACTATTATTTTTAACTCTATAGCTGATAAATTTCTTTCTTCTGTTTCATTTAGGTATTTTTCTGGAGATTTCTCCTGTTCTTTCATTGGGAGCCTGTTTCTTTGTTTCCCTATTTTTTATTCTGTTGCTTTGTGTCTATTTCTATAAGTGAAAAAGACTGCTATGTCTTCCAGTCTTGGTGAAGTGGCCTTCTTGTGGGACCCAGTGGTGTAGTCTCCTTGATCTTCTGAATTGGGTGCTCTAGGAATGACCCTTGCATGGGTTATGCAGGTTCTTCTATTGAATTGGTAGGTGCTTCCTCTTCTTCCAATGCCTCAGCTCTTGCTTGGGGTGCTGGCACTTCCTTGTCAGCACCTCTAGCAGTCCTGGATTTAAACAAAACACATTTAAAAAAAAGCCCCACTTAGCTTTCTATTCTTTCAGCATGGCTGATTCTCACTGTGTGGAGCTTCTACCTATGCTTTCACTGAGCCATATGTCCAAGTCCCCCAGCTGCCAGGCCCAGCCACTCCCTCTGGCTTGCAGATTTCTAGCCCAGAGCTGTTCCACAAGTGTGAAGCAGGGTGTCTCTTCTTCACTCCAGGTTGGGAGAATCCTGCTCTTTCCCAGGATACTCACATTGGATGCCGTCCTGCTCTCTGGGGAAAGTTATTGGCATAGGCAGAATCATTGCTCAAAGCGACAAAAATCGTTGCTGGGTCGCCCAGAGTTCTGCTGAGTGGTCTCTCCCACAAACACTGATGTAGGCCAGCTTCCCAGGCTGGTATTGTAATCCCAGCTGTGGTGCAAAGCTGCGTGCCTTGGCTCAACCACTCAGTATCTTCTCCTGACCTCTCTCCACGCTCCATTTCCCACGCTTGCAGTATTTCCTATCAGCCTTTTTCAGTGAGTTTTTCAAGTTGAATGTTCTGCAGATTAGTCACAAGTTCGGTCCCGTATTGGGAGCAAGCAGATGGAACTTCCTTAGACTGCAGCCGTTTTTTCTCCTCAGAATGTGTTCATTCTTTTTGTCTCTTTGAGCAATGATTCCGCCTATGCCAATTAGGACATGTAAGTGTCAAGTAATAAAAATTGAAACTCCAACATCCAGATGCTCACGTTGAAATTTAAGTAGATAAACTTACATGTCAAAATGCTGAGATTAATGCCTTAATCCTCTATTTACCCTAAGTCACTTTTCAACATTAGGTTCCGTGTGTTGAGCTTCTTTGTATACTTTAGGGTCAGAAAATGTGCACCCGTAACTCACTGCCTGGGCATCAAGAAAAGTGAAGTGTTTATGTATATCTGCCCTTTTGTGTGCATGTGTACAATGTGCCTTTCATTCATTTGTTGACTCATTAACTCACTTATTTTGTGATTTAGATTCCATTCACTTTTAAAAACTGAAAGGCAGAATAGGAGGAGAAAAGGATGCAACTGATATATATATATATATATATATATATATATATATAGAGAGAGAGAGAGAGAGAGAGAGAGAGAGAGAGAGAGAGAGAACATTTTTACATAAACATCTAACTAATCATACAAAATTTTATTTTGCCATCTGTTCATCATTTTAACATAATTTTAAGTCATTTTACTATATAAATTGTAAGCAGCCAGAGGATAGAACTCAAATCTAAGCAATATTCTTTGTTTTCAACTGTAAACATCATAGAAATTTTAACTGCTTAATAAGTGCTTTAGGGTTATGAAAGAAGCAGCTATGCCTGATAAAAGTATACGAGAGTTGCATGCAACAAGTACACAATGCATTTATGTTTATGATCCTAAAGTAAGGAGATATATTTAATATGCTGGTAGGATTAACTTTATAAGTAGTTATATATGATATTACAATATAAGTTATATAAGTAAATAGAAGACCAGTGCTCACAGAAGTGCAGTTTTACACCTGACCAGGGAACAAAGGTCTGTGGTGGTAACCTTCTCCTCCAGTATAAGGTGACATGGTCTGTCTGGCTCTGATGGTGAGTTACTTTACTAAGAGAGTTAGAAAGCTTAGCACTGGATGGGCAGTCTTGAACAAGTAAAGCGCCACACTTGTGTTAAAAAAGAGGTCACTCTATAAAAACATGAAAGCAGTTCAATATTCTGAAGCAGTATTGTGGCTACTTGTTCCAGAAAAAAATATCCTCAATGCAGAATTAGTTTGATGAAAGCAGTCATCTTATTGGGTGAGAGGTTGACCAAAAGGCCTCAAAATACTGTACTTTGCCAGTTCTAAGATTCTCCCTATAAATGTGAGGTTCTCTATACATTCAAGGAGTTGAAATGTTTCACACCAAAGCAATAAACCTCCACAGAGATGGGCAGAATGATCATCACTGTCAAGCTGAACTAAAGACAAGCAAACCAATACACATGTGAACATGTGATCAAGGAAGGCTGTTTTCTCGGGCTTTTGCAGCTTTTCTAGTTTGATACTTAAGAGGTTTTCAACCTTCTTTGTGCATATTTGGATACTGGTGGTAGGAAATAAGACAATGAAAAGAAGGGATTTGGGGAGCTGAATTAAAACAACATAAAAAATGTCAAGGCAAACTTCAACCAGTTTCTGGAGCACTTGGTAAGAGCTAGACATTACTACAGATTTTCAGTATTTGGAAAACCCAGAGAGATTACTGTTTGTTTCAATGTCTTTGAAGTATTCTGAAGAGCAACAGAAAACAAGCTCCTATGCTGTAATTACTGTTTGTATAAAGATACAGTGCAATGAGAGAATTCAAGAGTGAACCACAAAAGATCTTCATGAAGAAAGAAGAGTATAAAGTTAATCAACCTGTAATTTTTTTATGATTTTAAACACATTTCTCTGAAAATGTTCTAATATCTAAAATATACATATCACTTCTCCAAATTTCAATATGCTGAGTTAGGAAGTCAAGTTAGACTACATCTATATTAAACATATATATGGATCTGACTGCCAGCTAAATAATGTACTACACATAAAATTCCAATTTGGGAAATTCTTATAATTTTAATTAAGTATTTTTAATAAAATCTAATTTTATTAAAACTTTAAAATATAAGTAATGTTCTATTCAGACATCCAAATCCATGTAATTTGGCAAACGGTTCAAACACCTGCTTTGAAAGCAGGCTTAGCAAATGTTAGCACAATCATTTCTCCATCCTCACTAATACTATGTAGGTATTATACAGAGGTGACTGGAAATGAACAGAAAGGCTTCTAAGTTTTCATTAAATCTCAAATAAGCTATGGCTTGAGAAGATACCCTGTAATTTGTAGAGCTAATATGGTACTTGAGGGAGAAAGCTCAGGCAATCATTTTACAAATAGGAAAAGTGAATCCAAAAAGATAGGCAAATTCCCCAATGGCACCCAGTGGGTTCACAGTAAAGTCAGGCTCAGAAATTGGAGCTATGCACTCCTCTCTCCTGCAGACTTGTTCTCTCCCAGGAATCCTAATCAACTATTTTGGGTTCACTTGAAATGACATAAATTAATCTATATTTGTTTGAAGTGAAATCTCTGACAAGAAGTGAAGGTGGGCAGAGGGGACAAGGAGATGGGAACATCTGTAATAGTGTTAACAATAAAAATAAAGTTAAAAAATTTAAATTGTTAAAGTATATAATAATTGATTTTCCAAAATCAATTAATACCTATTTGAAAATAAATTTGGAGATTTACACAATAAGATTTCTAAAGTAACATACGTTAAAAGTCAACTCTTTTATTGAGATATAATTTTGTACCATATAATTCAATCATTGAAAGTGAATAATTCAGTGGTTTTGAGTATATTCACAGAGTTGTAAATTCATCACAATTTTAGAATTTTCTTACCTAAAAGAACTTCTACTCCCCTTAGTCATCATACTCAAACCTCTATCCTACCACAACGCCAGCCCTGGGCAACCATCTATCTTCTATCTCTATAGGTTTGCCTACTTATGACATTTCACATAAAATAAAACAAAAACCAAACAATATGTGGTCCTTTATAACTAGTTAAAGCCATTTTTGTGAAGATCTAAAAGCAAATCTGTATTCAGAAACATTTCTTTAAATCTTTGCTCACTTCTCTTTTTAAGTAATCTGGGTGACTTTGTAAACTGAGTTCAAACTTTATTTTATCCATTTCTGAAAATGTGGTTTTACTTTTATCATCGGGAATATGATAAATGCTTTGCCACACTGGCATTCTCCCAGAACTAAACTGCTCCAAAGCCATTACATATTATTTTATGACCCCTGCTGGCTGAATATAATAATGTATTTCAAAATCAACCCCTTAAGTTCAACTCTTTTCCTGTCTTAAATCAGAAAATAATGACCAGAGCTCATGACTTTAAATTAGCACAAAATGTAATTTGAATTTGTTTGCAGAATGTAAGTATCCTATTAAAGAAGTTATACAGTTTTGAGTTAGACTAAAAGCGGATATCAAAACCCTGTATAAAATTGTTGCCTTCTTAATTTTTTTCATTTTTCTCAAGAAAAATGGTTAATCCTAAATAATATCATTTTAATCTTAACAAAAACATGAAAGCTTAAAGCACTTTCATTAATGTTCACAGGAATAAAATGCATAAGAGATAAAGACTTTAATAAAACAATATGAGACTACTATTTGAAATGGAAAAAATATATAAAAATTCAAAACATGAATAACAATTAAATTCTATGACATGGAACTGTAAAATGATTTTAGTACAGTTATTAACATAGCTATTGCTTTTTTAGTATTTTACAATTTTAAATGGCTTTAAAATTAAATCTTTAATGTTTACTGACTACTTTGCCTATCCTTCTTTCCTTTGTAAATTAAAATAGAGGGACAATGATAGAAAATAAAATTCATAAGCAACTTTCTATGGTTTTCATAACAGCTTAGTGTTCCAGCTTCATAAACAATCAAATTCCTTAATCCTAGCAGCAGTGGTTCAAAATATATGCTTAAAAGCCTCAGGCCTTTAGCCATTTTTAAAGCCATTGTCTGCAATTATGCAGAAAGCTTTAGAAATTTTCAGAAGTAAATAATTCATTTAATATTAATTACTCTGAATTTCTCTCCTAGTTTTAAAAAAGAACTAACATCAAAAATTCATGTACAGCAGATGAATTAGTGTGTTTTATTAGACTTTTATGTTATTTCTATGTCCTGGGTAAGTTTACAGTGAGTACTTCATTCTATTTTATAGAGATTTAAAAACATTTCCATGTACTATCTAAGCCAAAGAGTTTTTTTAAAAATCAGTTTACTTGTAAATAAATAAACCTGTTGAGTTAAAGGGTATAAATGGGTCACTATTATTTTTAAACAAATATTTAAAAATTAATTTTAAAATTAATTTATAATTCTAATGCATTTTAAATCAGTTATGTGTAAGTAACAAAGCTTTTGAATTAAAGGGTGCAAATTGGGTTACTGTACTTTTTAAAATAAATATTATTATTAAAACTAGAGATCCTATGCACAAATTTGTGCATGGATAAGGTCCCTCTGGGTGGCCTGCAGGGATGGGGCCAAAACCCACAGTCCAACACCGCCTGCAGCTCCTACCTGCTGTCCCGCTCATCCTGGCTGCACTGTGCCTGCCGCAGGCTCACACCCAATCAGTCCTGATTGGAAGAGGCTCCTACTGCCACAGCAGCTCTTGCCCCCCATGAGCCCTGCATCTGGTGCCATCCCAAGGGGAGTGGCCTGTGAGATGGGGCTGAAACCGGATCTCTGACATCTCCTGAAGGGTCCTAGATTGCGATTGTGATTGTGAGAGGGTGCAGGCCAGGCTGAGGGACCCTACTAGTGCACGATCGGGTTCAGGAGAGACTGAGGGAGGGCTCCAAGGCATGTCCTGCCCATCTTACTCAGTCCCAATTGGGTGGACCCCAGCAGCAAGCTAACCTACCAATCAGAGCATCTGCCCCTTGGTGGCCAGTGCATATCATAGCGAGCGGTTTAGCAGCCTTAGCATATCATTAGCATATGAAGTTTTGATTGGTTGTTCAGTAGTTCTGTTGTTCAGTCTATTTGCATATTACCCTTTTATTTATTATATAGAATATTTTAAATGTATAAATAAGATATGGGTAATAAATTATGTCCTTTGGAAAATACAGACTTTTTATATAATGCAAAATAAAAAGAAAGGATTTTGCATTGAATATGCAATTAGACAAATCAGGCTCAGGAAACCCACCCAGTACTTTGAACATTTCAAACAAACGGAATTCATCATCTGCTGGAAGTCAGAAGAAAGGCAAGGAGTCCATCACTGAAAAGGAGAAATACCCTTTTCAGGACTACCAGCAGGACTTCTGTGTAAATCAAAACTGGATGAGGGCATTGTGTTTACATTGGTCATTATGCCATAGTTAAAGTGTATTTCCGTACTCACTATTATAGGCAGCTCTTTGAAATGGTAAAAATTTAATACAGAAAATAATGTTGGCTGGGTTTCCCTCCCTTCCTCATCATATATCATTGCCTAACAAGATTGAACCAAGATACTGGTCCCTAAGTAAAACAGCCATATCTTCTCACATATTTCTGACCTACAAAGAGTACTAGTTTATCTTAGCACATTTCTTGTGCTTTTTACTCAAGTGTAGGTGACCTTTATTTCTGTGCTATTGCATCCTTTATTTTATCCTCTATTTTTTGTCAAGTGGTCAAAGAGAAACTTACAATGTTGAAAAACATTTTCTAAGTATTTTTATTTATTTGTTTCATTTTGTAAAAAGCTAGCTCAAGCCATCTTTCTTATATAAGAGGAAATAAAAAATAGAGAATGATGTATTTTCTAGGCCTGGTAATGCTAGATGATAGGTTAGCTATAAGGGGCTAATGAGAATGGGACATCTTGTCTTAAAGGAGCTCTACCTTTCCTCAGAAAATAGCCAGTTACTATGCACAACCCCAGCAGACTTTGATACAAGCCAGTGAACTCAGCCTCGTGGTCCTTGGATATATCTGTACTTACTCTATGAAACAGTGAAACACGTATTCAACTGAAATCTGATCTTTCTGCTCATCAGTCCCCAAGATGGCAGAGGTTAGGGAGTAAAGCCTGTTGGTGACAAAAGCAGAAAAATTAGGAGCAGTCTCTAAGTACATTTTCTTAGAGCAAGGGAGACTTTAGAAATTGGTAGGACAGATGCTTTTGGTAAAGCGCATTGCTAGGAGACAGGCTTGGGCCATTACCTGGCTAAATGTGCACAGCCCTCTCTAGAGAAGCCGTGGGCACCAACACAACCCTGTGTCGTGCGCTGCACCAGACACCTGGAACCCCACGCTGACAGCGGCCAGACACTGTGGATTCAGGGAGACTGGCTTCTGTGCTGGGATTTCTGGGGTTATAATTTAATTTCTTACCTGTCCAGGTTTGTTACTCGCTTCTATGTCTTGGACAAACTCCATCACGTGGAGACACTGAGACAAATAGTAGTAACAGGCACCTCAGCATTGGGGAGGCAGCATTCCTAGGGGCAACTGGAAGATTCTGAAACAGTGATTAGTTATCATGATTAGATCTCTTCTTTCATTTCTTTCATTTTTTTCATTTTGTTGTGAACCAATGAAATGTGTGAATATGATATTCCATGAAAACCTTCTTTAAAATGTTCCATGAACATTCTAAATGCATTTACTTACATGAAAAGCCCTATATTTATTGAGAAACCTATTTTTATTTCCTTGCAAAATTTCAATTTATACCCTTAGTTTTATTCTCTTACACTTCACTCTCTTTAGTACCAGAGGACTGGGGCCTGATGATATCTAGGACAATAAGGTTCATGGGGAAGGCTCAGCTTTCCCCTTAACAGATAAATAATATGGAGAGGAAAATATAAAAGACCTTTGAGAAAGACCACTCCTCAGGGCTGGTGCTGCAGTTTTCCTCCCTCTGATTGAATCACCATCTCCTAAAATTAGACATGTGCCTTCTAAACAAACTCACTGGACTCCCAGGGCCATCTCAGCACTCCCAAACCCCACAGAGCTCCCCTGCCTCATTCAACAAAGATGGCAAGTCAAGGAATAGAATGAAGTCACCATTATGAGAATCATGCTGCAGGTTCCAGTAGTAAGTAAGCATCTGACAAAGCCATTGCTAATTTGTGAAAAAGTCCAGTTTGGGATTTAAACCAGACACTTTATATACATTTTTGTTACACATCCCAGATCATAGGTGCACTTCACAAATTTGTGCTGATTTTGCACACACAAAGAATTACCTGAATATATGTATTTATGTATATATATATGAAAAACTACTATAGTTGATTCATTCAGACTTTGTTAAAAGTATCAAAATAGTTTATAAATACCATTTTAACAGAAAGTAATTTTTTAAGCAACATAAAACCAGACACTAGGATCTTGAGATACTCTAAATTCTGGTAAAAAATGTTGAATAAATTTCTTCTATTAAAAAAGTCTCAGCATATGAATGAAAGTAAAATATGAACAATAAATATTTTAGTAAATGTTACCTACAAAAGTCTTTTAAACTACATTTTAATCTTTAGATTGTATCATCTAAAAAATTCTTGATTTTAGTAGTAAACCTTACAAATAAAATACACAAAAAAACTGAGGTAAAAAAGAAATTGCATTAGTTATATTTAGTGCCATTTTAAAAGCTGAGTTGAAATTGAATGTCAAAGAGTCAACATTTATTATACATGTGCTCAAGCTCATTAAAGTCTGCATGGAGTGCTAAAATACCTCCATAAGGATGTTCAAATAGTGATGGAGTGAGTGGTTGGAAAATGCAATGCATGTTTCCAATAGTCAACAACAATGTTGTGCCACACTGACCATGAAATACCTGGAGCGAATCTTTTCAGTTTTTAGTCACAGCATCATCTCTGTTTACTTTAGGTATTTGCATCTTGTAGTCTGTTTAACAATTTCCTCTGAGGCAGAAGTTGGAACATTTGAAAGAGAAGAGAGTGGGAGCAGGCGGTTCTGCTTGGCTAGCTTCAGTCTGAAAGAAGTTATCTATTTCTGAGTTGGATGAGGGGCCCGGGAGCATCTGGACCGAAGGGAGCATTTGCATTTACTATTCTTCCCTACCTTTATATGGGGGGAAGGTAGAGGAGAAAGACTTCCTTATTTTGGTAAAAAGCAAAATTTCTGGCAGAACTTCAGGCACATATTAAAATGTAAGTGCAAAACAAATATCAAGGCCAAATAAAAGTAATTTTGGGGTTGTCATTATTTCAGATTGTTATTGTTTCTTTTTTTCACCTTAATTAAGAAATAAAGAGAGAAATGCTACAATGATAGAAAATGTACACATTTTCTTATAATCTATTTTCATATCCAAGGAAATAAGTGGGCACATTCTATATAATAAAGAGGTAATATGCAAATTGACTATTACTCCAACACACAAGATGGCCTCCCCCATGTGATCAAAGATGGTTGCCCCCATGTGAACACAAGATGGCTGCCACAAGATGGCTAGCAGAGGTGGGCAGTTGGGGGAGAACAGGCCTGCAAGGGGAGGGCAGTTTTGGGGGAACCAGGCCTGCAGAAGAGGGCAGTTAGGGACAATCAGGCCTGCAGGGAAAGGCAGTTAGGGGTGACCTGGCTGGCAGAGGAGGGCAGTTGGAGGAGACCAGGCCTGCTGGGGAGGGCAGTTGGGGGCAACCAGGCCTGCAGGGGAGGGCAGTTAGGGGTGACCTGGCCTGCAGGGGAAGGCAGTTAAGGGCAATCAGGCCACCAGGGGAGCAATTAGATGTTGATCAGGCTGGCAGGGGAGTGGTTAAGGGGTGATCAGTCTGGCAGGCAGAAGTGGTTAGGGGCAATCAGGCAGGCAGGCAGGCAGGTGAGCATTTGGGAACCAGCAGTCTTGGATTATGAAAGGGATGTCCCACAGCTCATTTAGGCCTGATCCCACCAGGCAATTGGACATCCCTTGTGGTGTCCCAGATTGGAGAGAGTGCAGATTGGAGGGGGCTAAAGGACAGCCCTCCCCCCTCGCCCACCATGCATGAATTTTGTGCACTGGGCCTCTAGTTACTCATTAACATAGCAAACACTTCCTTCCCAAATCATCCTCCTCATCACAGTAACTGAGCCTCTGTCCACATTATATGGATTTGTCTTACTTCCAAAGAAAGCTCATTGGTTAAAGCAAACCCTTCAGCATTTCTGGTCACTCTCAGTAAGGCTGTGATTGATTTCCATCATAACCTCAGCTTTTAGGTTGATACTAATTTGTTAAGAGAAGCTTCAAAGACCTGAAACTTTCTTTTTTTTAAAAGTTTTTTTTTTATTTTTCAATTATAGTTTACTTATTATTTTGCTTTGGTTTCAGCTTAATGGTTAGACAATCATATACTTTACATAGTGATCCCCTTGATATTCCCCATACAACTAATAACTACTAATTAACAGTTATTACATATTATTGACTATATTCCCTATGCTGTACTTTACATCCCTGTGCCATTTTGTACTTCTTAATCCCTTCACTTCTTTCACCCAGACCCCAAACCGACTCCCATCTGGCTAACACCAGTCCTTGCTCTGTGTCTGTGAGAAAGACCTGAAACTTTCATGTCAGCCCTCAGTTAACACAATCAGCACACCCACTCTAGAGCAGCATTACAGTCTTTTTGGCAGTAGTGTAATCCTCAAGGAAATAGTGCAAAATCCAAAGAAGAACAGATTCCAATTCAACAGAAAACTTGATCATAAAATGGAGAGTTAGGAGAAAGTACAATTTTGTGAAGAATTAGGTCAAGGCTTTTTGGGTCTGTGGATTTGTATGGTCTGAACATGTGTTTCCCCTTGGTACACAGCTGTATACCTTTCATGGCCACTTTGTTTTGCTACATGCATAATGACAATAACAGTTTCCACTAATTTACACAATAATCAAGATATCATTGTCCCCATTTTACAGATGAGTAATGATATAATGAACTCAAGTCACTCAGCTTGTATGTAACTGTGTCATCTCTGTTTTATTCTAGAGCTCATGCATTGTACATACATCTCATTGTCAAAAGGTAAAATTGGAAGGAGTATCCAAGCAGATCACTAGGGTTATCTATTTTTAAATCTGTAGCACAAAAACAAAAACTCTAGAGGGTATAAAATATGTTTGACTCTGTTGAGTAAGAGTTCTTTTTCATGGTGAAGGAAGTCTCTCTTTAGACTGCTGTCTATAAAATGCTTATGAATCTACTAAATGAAGTACACCTTCAGACTATGGTGAAAATCAGATGAACTAGCATGATTTGTGTGCCTTCTGACATGCACAGTGCCCCTCTCCTCCTACAATGGATGAGCAACTGTATGTAAGGCTACATTAATGATAAGAAAAGTTGATGAAAAATGCATGAAAACATACATAGGATTCTCTTAGAAGAACCACATAAAAGACTCTTCCATGGGCACAGGAACATTCTAGAATTCACAAATAGCACAGACTGTTTTTCTATCATTGGGTATTCAGCCAATGCTATTTTCATTCCCAAGAGTATTTTGAAGGGAATCCATGATATCTGAGAACTTTTGCTGTTAACCATTTAATCACACAACACTCACTTGAAAAAGACACTT
Organism: Antrozous pallidus; assembly: GCA_027563665.1. Classification (NCBI taxonomy): domain Eukaryota; kingdom Metazoa; phylum Chordata; class Mammalia; order Chiroptera; family Vespertilionidae; genus Antrozous; species Antrozous pallidus. The sequence continues at coordinate 111,262,537 of CM050508.1, read as the reverse complement.
TGTATCTAAGAACTTTCTGCTGTTTTATGCAACTTTTCCTTTTGGAACTCAAGTCCTATTAGACAGCAGGCAGAATAAGGCATTTCTTTTTTTTTAATTCTAAATTTGGTATAAGAAATATAATCTTGAAACTCCCTGTATATTAAAATTGCTGGCTCTGCTTCAAATTGATTAGAAAACAGCTGAATTAATAGGGCGATGGTAGAAAAGGGTACAGATGCAAGTAGCCTTTAATCATTTATGAATTAACTGTCTGTCTTGAAAACAATTCTACTCTCTTGGCCTGTTTCCTACATTTAAGATAAAACTGGTTTGCTATATATAATCCCAGAACTTGAATTTCCAAATTCTGTGACTCAAACTCAGTGCTCTCTGACACCCACATTCGACTATGTGGTTCCTGAATAAAACCTAAGAGGGAGAGCTAGCAACAAAATGGTCTAGATCCAAATTACTTGAACCAAATTTGAAGCATCTCAGGGTTATAGATTGCCCCAGCCCTCACTGGTTCCCTTTTGGTTGCTGGTTTTACAACACTCTATAAAGCTCAAGTTGGGAGGAAGGAAGTGACAGGTATTAGGTTAGTAGGGAAGAGACACAAAAGAGACTTTGACTTTATTTATATGCTTTACTTATTTTATATAAAGAATAAAATTAAGTATATTTTAACACATTAGCATGTGTTAATCTTGAAAGGTGAGCACTTGAATTTTTGTTATATTATTTTCAGCATTGTATTTATTTTGAATAGAAAAGGCAGCAAGAGACATTAAACAAAATATTTTAAGAAAAAATTTAAGATTTCCTGAATTATATTAACAAATTTAGAAAATTTGAAATTAGATATGTATTTTATTTTTCTACTCTTACATTTTTTAAAATAAATTGAATATTTCTGCTCTGGGACAAATATGCAAAAATTCAGAAATCACAAAATAGTGTTTGCAACTGAATTGGTAGTTTGGTTTAATACATCAGGCACAGTGGATACAAAATTTTCCCAGTTCCTCAAATTCTCTATTGTCAATCTCTTTATTGTCAAACAAACTCCAGCGAAATTATAATTCCATCAAGATAAACAAAACTCAGTAAATTTACTCTTTTTTTAAAAAAAATATTTTTTATTGATCCTCCACAGAGAGGAAAGGAAAGGTATAGAGAGCCAGAAACATCGATGAGAGAGAAACATTGACTCAGCTGCCTCCTGCACACTCCCCACTGGGGATGTGCCTGCAACCAAGGTACATGCCCTTGACTGGAACTGAACCTGGGACCCTTCAGTCCACAGGCCAACGCTCTATCCACAGAGCCAAACCGGTTAGGGCTAGTATATTTATTCTTCAATGATTTCTGGTTGTGATGAAATTGATACCCTGGTCTTAAATGACTAGTTGTAAACATATTTATTTTCATACAAAATGTGCAGGTACACAAGATGCACATCAAGCTTACAAGAAAAAATTTTTTAAAAAATTTAACCTGTGCTACAGATGATTTTAAATTCGTAGATATGCAGTATAATCTCTTAACTCTGAAAGAAAAGTGTCAAACCACAACGCCAAAATAAAAAGTATGGTGGTTAATATGGGCATACACTGGGTAACAAAACAGCGCATATTTGCTGGAAAATTGTCTCACACCATTCCCAGGAACTGCAAAAACAGAAAATATTATTCTATTCTAGTTAATATCAGGAACTAAGCAGCAACTCACATTATCAAATAACTTTGATTGACTTCTGAAAGAAAACCTGAAATGCAAATATAGCAGGAAAAGCTAACACAAATAAGCAACAAAATAAAACTTTGAATAAATAACTAAACAGGTAGTTATAGCATATGTGCACAAAAAAATTTTAAGTAGCAAAGAATATAGAAAAATAATTTTGAAGGGAATATAACATCATGCTTCTATATAATTGAAAGCATATCCAACCCTAATATTAATACAAATAAGAAAAGTGAATAAATAATGTATTCCAACTGAAACTAATATTTCAATAACTGTCACTGTACATATACAATAGGCAGAATAACTGTGAAGAAAAAAGTATCAAAAGTTTTCACTTTAATCCTCACAGACTAGAAAACCAGCATCTCCAAAAGCAGAAAAACTCCCCACCCTACCCCCTTGTTGGAAATCCATTCTGGCTGCTGAAATCCGGATGATTCTCTTTCATCATCAGCGGGTTCTCTCCGCTGAACACTAAGCCAGTACTCTCTTCAAACAATAGATCATTCTCCATCATGCTGGAGGCATTCATTGCTAATTCCACATTTTCAGAGATTTTACCACTACCCCTTGATAGTCAGTATTTCGTGAAGTCTTAAATCATTCCTGTATTGTCAGAGAGCCTCTTCCTTCCCCTGTCAGGGTCACTTTAGAAGCCCAGGCTTGTTCCCACCTGTTCCATTCCTTCTTCCCAAATCCTTAAATCCCACAAAGAGTCACATCTGAAACTCACACTGACCTTATCCTATCCGAATTACAGCTTAAGAAGTGTATCCTCCCAACACTTGGCACAGACTAGAGTTGAGATTTTAAAAAGCTTCACAGGTTGCTTGGACCTCTCTTCCTCTATTAACAATTTCACTCCATCCACATTTATCCACCATTTGTATGGAAACAAACATAAATTTTATTTGGGATTCTTCTGACACAATCTTTCTTCTTGTAATTAGACACAATGGCCTTTCATGAAATTGGCTCAACACAATTCTATAGATGTTTTCTTATTTCCAAAAGTTGTAATTGGCACAAATTACACCTCTTTTTTTCTTCTTTTGGGATGCACAATTACTCGCACTTGAGTGAGGGAGACTTCTAGACACATGGGAGACTCAAGGAAACTTGTTAGACCATAAAGCAATGCTGAATTTTAAATGGCATTTTAGTCTCGGTGACTTCTTTTTTTTTTTTTTTTTTACTTACTTATATTCTGTACTTGATAATATAACCAAAGAACCTTTGGTTATATTTACCATCTATAAAAGGCAAAAATTAGCTTTTTTCCCTAATTTATTTGTTAAAGTTGATGATTTCAATTTAATATCAATTAGTATATTTTGTACTGCCTATAAAACTCCTTATCTATAGCAACAACAAAAAAGTTAATCCATCTGTCTATTGTTACCTATCATTGTTCATACATTTTTATTTTAGTAGCCACTGAATTCTCTAAGTTTCTTTATCTAATATTTAAATTTATAAAATGTTGTGATTTTGGCCATGTAGGAGATGGGTTTCGTTGTTGTTCTTGTGTTCTGATAGCTACCAGCTTCTTACTTCTCTTCTAGATTTCTAGAATTCTTATTATTTATTCTGGTTTCAGTGAGCAAAATGCTACTCAGCAACATCAGTCCTAATTTTTTTTACTAAACAAATTATTTACTCTGTTAACTGGTGTGGGACTGGAACTCATGGCTCCTCACAGAAACTTCTGGTTTCAGGAATTGGGGGAAGAAGGAAAATTGAATCAGAAAATATTAAGTACCCAGCCTTGTGTGGATAGTGTTGGTGACCCCAGAGGCCTGGACTTCTTGCAGAGAGGGGTGTGAGTTCGATGAAGAGCCTGGTGGTCAGAGGCAGGCATTAATGGAATTTGGCTGTGGGGGTTGGGCGGGAACAGAGGAATGGTGAAAGCCCAGAGTCCTTGAGCATACACCCCCTCTTCATCCCACAGCCATGATACAGGGGCTAGAGGAGGAAAGTTATTAGCTATAGGTTGTTAGGTCTCCATTCTAAACTCTGAAATGCTGATCCCAATGGCTTCACCTAGACTCCTGCCAAGGGAAGTATACAGACAGAGGAGGAGAATGGTCTTCCCCTGCACACAGAGCTCTTGGTCTTTTCCATGATAGCTGAGATTAGACGAGCAACTTGGCATGCAGTGTGATAATGGGGCTAGCTTAACATAGCACGCTCTGTTCAATCTAGAAATTTATGGCATGGGTGCTTTAGCAACCTCCAGAACTTTCTCCAGGAGAGGTGTTGCTTGCTCCTCTAGTGTTCAGAGTCTACAACCAGGTCTGGAAAGAGACAGAGTTTCCAGCTGGCTGGGTGTGAGGGGGCATTGAGAAGCATCTCAAATTATTCCTGGTAACCTGAGGCTATGCTTATCTCTACCTTTTGCATTCAAACTACCACCCAAGAATATGGGATAGTATTAGCCAGCCAAGTATCATTTACTGAGGCTAACTGGAAAAAGAGTTGAAGACTACAGCAAAGCCCTCTTTAACTGGGTGTAAGAAAGAACTCTGGCACGGAGAGCTGACATAGGAGCTGCACTGCTAAGCAGCGGGTGTTTATCATTGGACATATTTTAGCAAAGATCATAGTATAACTAGTAAGAAATTATTTGGAGAGGATTAATTCATGAAAAGGTGAGGTTGGAGAAAGTGATTTCCAAGTTTCCTTGTAGCTATCATTTTCTTATTCTTTTAGCCTTCAGAGAACAGTCTCTTCCTGTTAAACATTGGTTTCATGTAACTCCATAGGGTCTTCAACTAGACTATGAGTTTCTGGGGAATAAAAGCCACATTTCATTTTCCTGTTGTATCCTCAGGACCTCAGGGACAAAGTTGGAACTAACTATGGATTGGCTAATTGATGGCTTGGTAGATTGATATTGTCAGTGGGGTTACCTGGTCCACAAATTACTATGACCTTTTGCCCCACAATTCCACAATTTATAATAAAACAAATAGGGCAAAATGTTAAAGAAATTATAAACCTAGTTTTAGAATTATGGAGGTTTATTATACTATTTCTGCAATAATTTAAAATAAAAAAGTTTGAAAGACAAAACTCACAAAGAAATATTGGTAACAATGAGTGTCTGACAAAGGGGGCTGTTTCAGTCAGTGGAGTGCAATCACACAAGGTCATGTAAAAGACATGCTGGAAAGCTATCCATAAGCAATGACTTGATGAAATGGGCAGGAAAACGCTGCTTTAATAAGGAAAAACACTTTACTACCGTCACTGAACCCAAACCTCTGCACCTTCCACTTGAAAACCTTCAGGCAACTTCTTTCTGCTCCCTTTCTCTCACTGTAAGATGAAACTGCATAAAGAAATCTTACTCTTTATTCATCTTAATCTCCTAAGGTCTCAACATTATTTTTCTCTGATAACAAAAGGCCAACAACCACATTTATTCTCATTTTCTCTCACTAACTTGTTTCCTTACAGCTCCTTATTGGATTCTTACAATTTAAACTATTTGAATCACATAGTGAAAGTGACAAAGGCAAAGGGCAGAAGGGGAAACATGGGCCATGCCCACTACCCTTCAGCACAGTGGCCTCTGGATCTGATGGGTGTCTCTGCTGTGCTATCTCATTTGCACTGTCAGTTCCTGGAAAACAGTGGCTCAGACAAATAGAACTGGGTAATGGAAACAACTTAAGTCTGCTTTCTTGTAAATCTGTGACCTCTCTCTACTATTAGACAACAATAACAACAAGCCTTTATTCCAATCTTCTCTCCCCACTGGGACCTCATCACAGTCTGAGGGGAGGTTCCCTGACATGTTTGTAAAATGCATGGCTTTGCGCATCCAGTGACAAGGAAGCTTATGTGAAGGCAGGAAAAGTAGAACTCCATCACCCCACAGCGTAGCATTGGGGAAGCTGGTGCCTGTACTTGCGTAGAAGGCAGGACTAGAGAAAGGACTAGGGAAATTGGTGTTACTAGATCCCAGGCACCGAAAGATGGGACTAATGAGTCACCTTTGGGAGTGAAGGTGCATAAAGCCTTTTGTTTGGTAAATAATGCTGGGTGCACAAAGAACACTGGAAGATGTGGCCTCCACAGTATTGCAAAGAGACCCAGGAATGACGCGGGGGGCGGGGGGGGAGAGCATGAGCCAGAGAGAGGATGAGGGAACTGGGGGAGCAAGACAACAAGAAAGCAAAGTAATGAAGCTACTTTTGAATTTTTCTTGAAATATCATTTGGGTGTGAAGAATGGCATATAGAACCAACTGGAAGCACTTAGGTCAGAAACCTACTAAGTTTGTAATGCTTTATTGAAATATAATCCACATACTATAAAATTCAACAATTTAGTTGTGTACAATTTGATGACTTTTAGTATATTTACAGAGTTATACAATCAATTTTGGACACTTTATTCACCCCAGAAGGAAACCTTGTGTGCATTAGTAACTACGATTTCCTCCCAATTGTCTCCCCCAACTTTGTCCTAGGCAGCAACTGACCCATTCACTGTCTCTATAGATGAGCCTCTTCTGGAAATTTGATCTGCATGGAGTCATAATATGTAGCCTTTTATGTCTGGCTCCATTTATGTAACATAATGTTTTCAAGTTTTATCCATGTTGTAGCATTGCTTTTTAAGTCATTCCTTTTTATGGTTAAACTAGAGGCCTGCACGAAATTCATGCACGGGTGTCCCTCAGCCCAACCTGCATCCTCTACAATCCAGGAGCTCTCAGGGGCTGTCCTACTGATGGCTTAGGCCCACTCCCCATGGTTCTCTGCTTTCTGAAGGGCCTGTGGGGTTCACTGCAGCCATGGAGATGAAGCCCCCATGCCCTGCTTCTCATCTCTCCCTGCCGCTGCCATGTGCCATGCAAAGGAAGCCCCAATGCCCTGCAGTGTGCTCCGTCTGTTAGGCTTGGGGCTTTCCCACCATCCCCCTGTGAACAAAGCTCCCATGCCCTGCTGTCTGGGCTCTGTCTGCAGGGCCTGGTTCTTCCCCGCTGCCACCACACTAAGGAAGCCTCCAAGTCCTGCTGTCTGGATTCTGTCTGCCATGTCTGGGGGTGGATCCAGCCTCACCACTTGGTACCCACGAACACCAGTGAGGCTGACAGGCCCAGACACTGCAGCAGCGGTGGAGCAGGAAGACTGGATCCACCCCCACCAGCGGCAGATCCAGCCTCTCTGCTCTAGCAGACAGGCCTGGACACTCCAGCAGCAGGGCTGAGGGGACTGGGCACCACCATCTTGTGACTATGGGGACTGCCATTTTGTTGCAGAATGACAGTTAATTTGCATATTACTCTTTTATTAGATAGGATACACTTCTTTTATGACTATACCACATTTTATGGCTAGACCACATCTTATTTATCTAATCATATGTTGATAGACATTTGGGGCTTTCCAAATTTTGCCTATTGTGCACGTTGCATTAAGGTTTGTGTAGAAGTGTATGCATGCACACATTTTCAGTTTTGTTGGATATATACCTAGGAGTGGAATTGCTAAGTCATAGGGTAACTCTGTATTTAATTTTGAGGAACAACCACACTGTTTTCAGAAATGGCTACACCATTTTGCATCCCACCAGCAATGTATGAGGGTCCTAGTATCTATGATCCTCAGTAACACTTGTTAACTGTATGTCTTTTTCATCAGAATATCCTAGTAGCTGTGAAATGGTATCTCAATGAGGTTTTGATTTGCATTAGCCTAATGATTATGTTAAATATGTCTCTACCTCTACCTTCTTTGAAAAAAAAGTTAATTCAAATCCTTTGTCCATTTTCATTTGGGCTATCTTTTTATTGTTGTATTGTATGTTCTGAATATTAGACCCTTATCATATGTGCTATTCACAAATATTTCTTCCATTCATTTTCATGATAGTGTCCTTCGAAGCACCAAAGCTTTTTAACTTTGATCAAGTCCAATTTATCTATTTTTTCTTTTGTTGCTAATGCTTTGGTATCATATCTAAGAAAACAATTCCATCCCATGAAAATATCCTACCCTGAACACCTTTAGTGACTTTAGTAGTTATGGAAGGCTCAGACTAGTTTACTTAAGAAATACTGAGTTCTATTTTACAAAAGCAGAGATAAATACAAAAATTATTCTGAAATGAGTGAAGTGCTGAATCTGAAGATAAAAACAACACCTTTATTTAAAAAATATAGATCTATCATTGAGATACATCCTCGTTAGGTTATTGAATTTCAATTATATTGTAAAGATTGTAAACATTTTCTCCCAATACCCAAGCAGAAAAATGAAATCACCTACAAAGGAAAAAATTCCTTTTAGTTTTAGTGTTTTCCTGTAAGCAATGCCAAAAGAAATGGCAGAAATTCTATGAAATCCTGTAGAAAAGAAAATGTGACTAGAATGTTGTATCTGGTCACCTGAAGTTTGAAAGCTGCATTGAAGTTTAAAAAATAGTCTCTGTAATGTCATCAGACAACCATCCATAAAAGTGTAAACATAAATGTGTAATTACATATACATAGTTCTATATTATTTCCCATTGTTCTGTGTGTTTTCCGGTATGGAATAAAATTTCTTGAGGTTTAAGAACATTTTTTTACTCTTCAAAGAACTGGGCCATAGGTGATACATCACACTGTGTTGATTGGTTGTAAATATGACACCTCTCTACCCAGCCACTCTTCCTTTGGACTTTAAGCAACGTAATTCTCTAATTTAGTCATTCTCAGACTTTAATGCTCATCATAATCACCTGGAGGGCTTGGTAACAGATTTCTGGGCCCTACACCCTGACAGCCTAACTGAGCAGGGCTGTGGTGAGACAGACACATCTGCATCAAACAATTCCCCAGTGACTCAGCTGCTGCTGGTACAGGGAGCACCACTTCAAGAGCCACTGCTCTAATGCAGCTGTCCCCAACTTATGTGCACACTGAAATCACTGGCGAGGTTATCACTGATGCCTGGACTTCACCCCCAGATGTAATGAATAATTCAATCTATTAGAGAGAAGACTGAGCACTCAATAATTCTCATGTGCAACCAAGATAGGAAATTCCCACTCTAATGCCTGAACTTCCCTCTTCTTTATTGTCCTGGGTCTTCTTTTTTATCAAGATATGGATATGCATACATACATTTAATTGAATATGACTAATTAAGGCAGAAACTTGGCAGGTTTATGTATTGCTTTCCTTCCCAGCATCTCTAATAAGGATCAGTTATGGATACTCCAAAATGGTTTTTTAATAAAGGAAGGAATGGAAGAAGTTGGAACAAATCACAAAAAGGAATTTTAATGCAATGTTGTTATGAAAATTCTCACCCACATCTTTGCATGAACCATAGCTATATGTATGGAATCGTATCTTATTCCCCTGAAAGTATTTTCTGCACCAATTACCTTAATCTGTGTCACCTAGTCTCCAAGACATCTCAGAGTTCTGACCTTGCTGATATTTATTGATCGCTAAGTCTCACATTGGGCATAGGTGGAAATGGGAGCCAGAGATACTGTCCCATGGTCTAGTGGGCACTTGGACACCTCATCAGATTTTTTTCTCTAAATTTATCACCAATGCAAAAATGAATGTCTATTATTTTCCCTTTAAAAATATGTTTTTATTGATTTTAAAAAAAGAGGAAGGGAGAGGAAAAACATCAATGTGAGAGAGAAACATCAATGGATTGTATCCTATACATAGCACAACCAGGAATAAAACCCTTAACCTAGGTATGTACCCTGACCAGGAATCAAACCGGTGACCTTTCCATGCACTGGATGACACTCAACCAACAAAGCCACACTGGCCAGAGAAAATACGCTTACTTCTTCAATAACTGAACTCTTATGTAAAGTCTATCAAATGGAGCTTTCTTTCATCTATTTCATGGAAAGTACTCTTGTCAAGTTCAAGGTCCTACCCATTGTCAGTGGTTAATTTTATGACTTAATCTCATTAACTTCTCAACAGATTAACATCTGAGATGCTTCCAAGCCTTAGCATAGGTCAGTTATAAGCAACCACTGGCAAGGTTATCACTGATGCCTGCACGTCATCCCCAGATGTAATGAATCATTTAATCTATTAGAGAGAAGACTGAACACTCAATAATTCTCATGCGCAACCAAGATAGGTGTTCTGTTTTTATCTTCAGATTCAGCACTTCACCCATTTCAGAATAACTTTTGAATTTATCTCTGCTTTTATAAAATAGAACTCAGTTTGATTTGCATTAGCCTACTGATTATGTTAAATATGTATCCAGCTATACCTTTTTTGAAAAAAAAAGTTAAGCTTTTTTTCACTTTTGAGCTTGGTATGTCAAAATTCCCCCCAAAAAATGAGCATAATTCGGGTGTTATGTCACTTCGAGAAAAAAATGATAATTTTGCAATATTTATAGTTTAAATAACAAAAATGTATAATTGTAATATATAACTATTTTTAATAAACCAAAAACTAATTACTTTACTTACCTGCTTAGTGATTCCTTTGTTCATCTGTGAGTTGGTTTCTTTTGTTGGTCTTAATATTATTTAACTTATGTGAGGTGTTGTGAACTAAGTTAAGTGAAGGGGAGAGGGAATTCTTTAAGTAACCTGCCTATTAGTGACTTTTTTGTTGCTGAATTTCATTGGCTAAATCTTCAATTGAAGGTTGGTATTTTGTACACTTCAAGCCCATGCAAGCACTACTAATTTCATCTCTCAATCTGTTTCTTTTGATATTATTTAATGCTGAGAATAAGGTCTCACAAAAGTACATAGAGGGAAAAATTGTGAGTAAAGCCATTGCTATATTTTTCAGAGTGCTAAAAGTGTCTGGTAATTGGTTCCAGGCACTCCAAATTTCCTGTTCATAGTGGCACGCCTCTTGATTCTCCAAGCAGCACCTTTCCAGATTCTCAAGCTTTGACCTCAAGTCGACAAACACCTGAACCCAGATGCTGTCTTGAAATTCTGCAAGTTGCATCTCCAAATCATCAATTCGCATCCATTGGAAACCATTTAATTCCAAACTACTGTAGACTACTTCATCAGGATACTTAATTATTTTTATGGTCTGTTCCAGCCTTCTAAATTGCTTAAAACTATCACTGAACTGGTCAAGTAACGAGTCTAAAACATTTTGGTACTTTATATGCAAATGTTTCATTTAATTTTGTACAGCTGCACTGGCCTTCTCAAAATACTTTGTTACTCGAGAAAAATACTTATAAGTTTTGGTTTCTATATTTCTCTTGAAAATTTTAAGTTTACTTTCAAAAGCTTTCATGTATCCAACATAACGTCAATACTTTTGCCAAAACCCTGCAACTTTAAGTTCAGTTCATTAATATGAACAGAGAGATTTGTAAAAAATATCAGGGTGTTGACCCACTTATCATCATTGAGCTGAGAAAAGTTTCCCAGAACCTTATCCTCAAGAAATACCTTAATTTTTTTCAAAGCACTCCACAAAGCACTCAAGAACATTTCCTTGGCTCAGCCATTTTTCATTATTGTGCATCAGCAGTCCAGTAAAAGTGCAGAGAATTCTTGCTTGTGATGGGGCGAGCAGCTATTAAATTAACTATTTTTGTAACAACTAACATTAAGTCGGTGAATCCTGCATTGGCACATAAAACCTCCTGATGGATAATACAAAGAAAAGGCACAATCGGATATCCAATAGCTTCCGTAAACTATGTGACAAATCTTACTTTATTCCCCACCATGTTTGTTGCCCCATCTGTCCTCACTGACACACTTTAGAGATATCAATGCTTAGGTCACAGAATGTTTGTATAACAACCTTACATATTTCACTTCCTGATGTACTTGTTGGTGCTGATACTAACTTTATCAGTTCTTCTCTCATTGTGAGACCATTAGAATATTGACCCATAATGGGTAACGGAGCATGTGATGAGAGATCAAAATATTTTTACAATTAGTTATGTCTCTCTTTAATTGATGTTTTATGTTTGTGTTCAGCCTCATTATTTGGTCTTTTATGATATTTCTACTGAGTGGTAACTCAGATATTCTCTTAATAATTACATCTTTATTCTGCATATCATGAAATAGAACTGGTGCACATCTTAGGAAAGTTTCTTTAACAAATTCTCCCTCACTGAGTGCTTTTCCATGCTGAGCTGTGGAGTAAGCAATGCTCAAACTTGCAGATGTTCAATTTGTAGAACCTTTTATAAATTTAAGGATGGAATTAGATTGGCACTTATAAAAGTGTAGCTGCCTGGAAATGTATTCCTTCCTTTTATCCTCACTTTTTCTCAAGAGCTGGGAATGATTAGTTTCAAAATTTCTATATTCCACATTCTGTTTACTATCATTTCAGTACATAGAATGCAAAATGATCTGCCATTTTTTTCTATAATGCCATTCATCTCAGTCCATGTCTCTTGAAAGGCTCAGCTACTGCTACTACCACTTCCTTTACTTAACTTCAGTTTTTTAATTTTGGTTTCTCCATCAGGGGTACAGTGACATAAGTTAGAATTATAGATAGCCTGTTAGCCCTGCAGGCAATTAGGGGTTAACTAGCCTAACTGACCACAAGATAGCACATGTAACTGTCTTTTAGGAAAGGGCAGGGCTAATAAGCAGAAATAGGAGTTAATAAGGATGCACAACAGTAATAGTAGTGAAATGGAGTCTGCAATATGCTTCAAAATGGCGTTCCTTACATAAATTAAGGTGGCTGCTGCTATTTCTAATACCGGGGAACAGCACCCATAGCACAGGCCCTCGAATCTCCCAGCCATCAGTTCACTTATCTTAGTAATGATGGTCAATTAGAAATCCACGACACCCCAGAACAGTAGATTGGATGATGGTTGCTATGGTTATGTGGTTGCTGGTAGTGGCGATCACAGGGCCCCCAGAGATGTGACCCCTGCAGCATTCTGCTGCTCCCTGCTCCGCCGACCGGAAGTGAGGTCAAAGATCCCTTAATGGCCTAACTGGAAGTCCCAGAACTAGATGCTCTGTGCCAGAGTTCTGTTGTTTTGGCCTACAAACCTCCGGCACAGAGTGTCTACACTACAACCAATGTTTCATCCTTGACTACTGCACCTGGCCGTGCAATAGCTGAGGATGGAAGTCCTTCTCAGCATGCAGCCCCAAACTTCTCTGTATGTGACTGCATGCAACCACGTGTGATGAAAAATGGCTACGCGTGTCAGTGCTGACGCGTTTGTCTTAGGTTCGCCATCATGGGCTCAGGTCCTATCTCATTCTGCTTTCCCTGTACCTTCAGGGCTGCATCTTTTCTGTTCCTTGGCCAGTTTTTTTGTCACTCAACCTCCAAATGTTGAAAGGTCTCTGGATTCTTTCCTGAAGCTGTTCTTTATCCTCACAACCTTCATCTGTTATTTTAACCAGAGCTCTCTATGAGGAAACTGGGGAGAGAGTGGAAATACTACATAGATAGATAGATAGATAGATAGATAGATAGATAGATAGATAGATAGATAGATATAGATATATATATATGTGTGTGTGTGTGTCATGTATATATATATGTATAGCTAGTAATCCTCTCTGTGTTGTAAAGCCACCTTCTGGACTCATTTGAAGTACATAGAAACAAGGAAGATTCCTCATTTAGAATCTCCCAAAATTTCACAATGGATTCAGTTAGAAATATGAAAAGTCAGATATTTCTTGGAACTTCCACTTCATTTGTAGAAGCCTGTGCTAGAGGATGCTCTTCCTTTTATTCTTATATGCACAGCTAATTAAAATTCTCACTGGGTCAATGATCAAAGAGTCCTGTCCCATTGCATTCTCACATTCTTCCTTCTTCTTTCAATGTCTTCCAAAGTCTATTTTAAACTAGAAGTGTTGTATACTTTTCAGCAGCCCTTTGACCTGTTCCCATTAAATCAAAAGGGGGAAATAGATCTCAACCATTCACCTAACAGCCAATCAGTTTAAGGTCTGGACAATTCTTTCTGAGTCCAATATCCTCCTAGGGAAGTAGCTATTTCAAAATGCTTCCCTGCCAGCCAGTTGATTGCTAATCTGAATCCATATTAGTGGGTAATTTTGAAATTAGACTCTCTGACGTTAAAAATGAAACTGTGCAGAAGATGAAAATCCCAGAGAACTTTTACAGACCTTCGGAGATGGATACAAGAAGTTTGTAATGAGCTGGAAAAGAGTGGAGAGAACTAATATGGCCCTGGATCTTTTCCAATTCCCACCCAATCTGTTGGAAGCTCACATGATACCTTGACTTTTCCAAATTTTGGGAAGAAAAAGCAGCCAAGATTTCATGCAAGAATGCAAAGGCCTTAAAGCACTTCAATTTCCAGTGGTGAAATAAAGAGGACAGGACACACACAATGAAGATTTACTGGACAAAAACAGATAGGTATTTAATCAGGAAAAAAAGTACTATCATTATTTGGGTATGTAGTAGAATTGTCATACAGATACCTATAATAATAAAAGCATAATATGCTAATTAGACCAGATAGCCAAACAACCTTCTGGATGACCTTCTGGACAAAGCTGCGGCTCTCAGGGCTGAGGCAAGCCGCCATGGCTGTGAGGGCAGAGCTCCTTGCACAAATTTTGTGCATCAGGCCTCTAGTGTTTTCATAAATTTCTTGGGCTTTTTCTAGTAATGGGATAATGCTATAAGGTCCACAGCTCCTCAAAATTTAACTAGAACTTGGAGATAAAGTACACAAAGGACAAAAGTCCCAGAGAACTTTTACAAACCTTAGGAGATTGACACTGGAAGTTCACAATGAACTGCAAAGGAGTGGAGAGAACTAATACAGCCTGGGACCTTTCTCAAGTGATAGGAATCATGACACAAAATTACCGCACAAGGCAAGCTATTCTTACTACAAATACTGCATACTTACTTACTGAATGTTCTAGTTGTTAGTGCCAGAGATGTTCTGATTTATAGACAGTATCCCTGAAACTCAGAGATATTAATTGATTGATTTCTCTTCAGATCCACACACCTGCGGGGAGCAGTGATCTAGAGCAAGCTGCCTGACCAGGGCAAATCTTTCATTAGCAGTTACTGTAACATAGCATGTCAAAAAGTCAGTCAGCGGGGGGAGGCATGGAAAGAGTTACAAATTGATTCCAGACTCCTATTCTTTTAAGCCATCATGGAATAGTTACTGAACTTATTAAAAAATTCCTACCAGGGGAGTGTTATTCCTCCATTTCTCTGGTTTCCTGAGTCAGAAGCTAAGGGAAAGACCAGGAATGGGACTCTCAGAATGCCTTAGGTCTCACCTGTGCCATGTAAGTTCATCTACAAAGAAGGTGAGCATGAAGTGGCATAGCCCCAGGGGCTCTGCTACAGCTACCTCCCTCTCCCATGTTTTTGGATGCCTGAAAATCTGTTACCTGAGTACATTTTGTTGTGCAAAATCCCCTTTTGGGACTCTTAAATTGACTACTTCTAGTAATAACCTAAGGAATCATGCTAAATAAAGAGAAGTAACAAAATACTTGAGGCAGACAAATACACTAATTTTATATAGTAAAAAACAGTGAGATGAATTTTAGGGTTTTGAAATGGTATATTTGCTTCAGATACCTGAAAAATTATGCAAAGTTGTCCCCAACTTAAGATAGTTGGACTTATAATTCTTTTACTCCTTGATGGTGAAAAAGCTATACATATTAAGTAGAAACATACTTCAAATTTTGAATTTTGTTCTTTCCCTGCTTAGCAATATGTAGTATATTATTCTCCTATGAAGCTGGACAGCAGCAATGGTGTAATTTTGCTCAACCATAAGCTAATGTAAGTGTTCTGAGCATATTTAAGATAGGCTAGGATAAGCTGTGATATTTGGTAGGGTAGGTGTAATAAATGCAATTTCAACTTATGGTATTTTGAACTTATGATGGGTTTATAGGGATGTAACCCCACTGTGGGTTGAGGAGCATACAATAGAGAATAGGAATAGAGACTACATTCAACCAAATGAATTTATTTATATTTTGGCACTGTAACTACATGTAGAAGAACATAGCAGTGTGATTTCTGCAAGGTTTGGACTTGATGGAGAAGGGAGGCTGAGTGAAGGTGTTATAAGCTGTTTGTAGTTGATGAAACAGTGACCCAATAGGTGTTGACTAATCCATTGACGTTAGCCTGAGGAAAGTCTAATAACATCAAGCTGGTGGGGAGAGCTGATATGCAAGGTGACAGAATCTACATCCACAATGATTATCAGGCCTAGGTAAGAGCCAAAAACAAATAGATAAAATTTATTAAAAATAAAAGTAAGAAAAGCGTGAAATTCTGAATTCAGATTGTGCAAATAATTACACAATTTTAATGTATATAAAATCTAGCTTAGATGTGATTTCTGAGAGAAGGCCTGATGATAGGGCATGCTGATGTCTCCCCAGGACCTTCCATTTCACTCCCTACCTGTCAGAATGGCCCTTGGCCACCCTGTCCTGCATCCTTTCCCCCACACTCCTGTGCCTATCATGCTTTCCCATGAGTCTCAATGTTTCCTGTCCGTTGTACTTTTCTTTTGCCAGGATGCTAGTCAAATTAACAGGCATTAACTACCTTTAACAGAATCTCTCTCACATTTCATCTGTCAAAAATATAACTACCTACTCGTTTTCAAAAGCCTCACTCAAATCCTGCTTTCTTTATGTGGCTCTCCTTTCCTCACCATTGGAAATGATCTTGCCACCTCCGTGTGCTTATGGACCTAACAGCACATGACCTTTTTTAAAAATATATATATATTTGATTGATTTTTTACAGAGCAGAAGGGAGAGGGATAGAAAGTCAGAAACATCGATGAGAGAGAGACATCGATCAGCTGTCCCTTGCAACGCCTCCTACTGGGGATGTGCCCACAGCCAAGGTACATGCCCTTGCCGGAATCGAACCCAGGACCCTTCAGTCCCCAGTCTGACACTCTATCCACTGAGCCAAACCGGTCTCGGTAGCACATGATCTTTATGACTCCTACCAGCCTTGTCAGGTGGTGGTGTTGCTTGTTACATTTCATAGCATCCTAAACAATTTCAAAGGCAACTGAGAATGTAAACTATGCTTTTACATATAGTTTACATTTACAATTAAGCATATTTGTATTATGAGGGAGAAAGAAGGGGAGGGAGAGAGGAAGGATGTGAGTGGCCAGAAAGGTATGCCTTCCTAACTACCAGCTGCTAAGGAGGAATAGAGGTCAATCATGCCAAATGTTACACTGGATCTGACACTGCTTTGTCAATGATAAAGCTCTATATCAGTTTGAGGAGTTAATTCCCACACACCTCAGCATAATTAGGTTTTGCATTCGTAGACCAATATTTCTTTGTCTATGGGGATTAATTCCTTAAAATAAATAACATCATTGTTTTCATGGTCCCACCACCCCCACCTGCCCATAAAGAAAATTTATTCACAGCCCCACATCTCAACACATAGCGTAGAAAATACAAATGCAGGGGGAAAACAAAATGTGTCTCTAAGCCCAGCAATAATGTATTAAAAGGTGAGGGGGATATGTAAGCATTTTTTCCTGAGGCATATGGAGACAAAACTAGAGGAAAATGCAAGTATAAAATATATTTCATTTCAAACCAGTAAGGGCTGGTTTAACAACTTTTAAAGAAGTACTGGCTACACATCTAAAACTTGTAAGTGAGTTTGTCTCCAGAGAAAGGAGTGCCTAGCTCTGTTCTCAAAAATGGAAAGAAGGTGGTTCAGGAGAAAAATTAATTCTGCAAGCAGGTTTTTACATTAACAAACCTAGTGTGCTTTAAAAGCAAATTTCTTTGAGAAGTTTTTAAAGAGTTGTTACTATTTCTACTGATTTTCTCTAATCCTTCATTTTCGCTGAGACCTCAGATTTGCCAAACTAGATACTTTTGGGGAATATGGCTAATGACCATGAAATGAGGAGCCAAGTTTCTAATGAGAAAGTCTTGAGTATTTATGATAGGTTCATGTATACAAAGACAAAGACAAAAGTTTTTACCCACAGGAGCTCCCAGACAAAGATTCTTGTCCTAAACCATCACCACCGGAACAAACAGATAGCATAGTAGCTGGAGGCTGAGGGTCTGCTTCCAGCCTATCACTACTGGAATGAAGAACTAAATGTGCAAAGCTTCTCTCGTTTAATTCATGAGTTTGGGCATAAATACATAAAAGGTTTGAAAGAGATCATAAGCCATGAGAACAAAACTCAGATCTGCATATGATACCACCCCAAACCTAAGAGATGAAAGGTGCTTTCATTTCAAATTCAGCATCATTTGACACTAGGCTGATGGTAAAATGGGCCTAAGAATTCAAAACCAAGATGGTTTTGCTTAAAGAGTGAAGGCCATCAGCCTATGAAAACTGCATCAGTTGTTTTTTTTTTTTTAATCTCATTTAACTTGCTGCAAATCCAACCCATTAAGTTCCCCTGTAAAGTGGGTTTATAGAACATATGGAACTTGCTGGCTTTGGGGAATATTGCAAAGACAGATTTGTTGATGGAGAATATTATGCACTTTTCCCTATTTTCTACTTCAAATTTATTATTTTCTCCTTTTAAAATATTTTTTGCAGAGAGTGAAGTTTGAATCAAGCCAAAACCTCAATCTTTGTATTTTATTTTTGAACATATAAGTAGACACTGAAAAGAAATGCTGAAGCACTTGTTCTCTTTTAACCAATCCATAACAAAAAATTTAAACTTCCCAAGATACCAATTATAGGATGTACAAAAATTTTGCAAATACAAGAAAACCCTGCTTTTAAACAGCATGTTATTTATACCATTAAAAAGATATATTTGATATATTTTCTTCAATCTGCAGATAACTTTTCAGATGAAGTACCTCTAAACTTAAGGCAATGAACATATTGTTCATCTGAAACAAAATTGAAAGTACACTACTGTGTCCAAATTTTCTCAAAACATGGAAGAAATAGTATATTTATTGTACTTTTTCCAGACTAAAGATGGGACATATTGCTTTAAATTTAGTTATTTTACCTAAAAAGATGTCTGGAGTTTGAGGGAAAATGTATTAAGTATATTATGAAAATTTGACTAATAAACTATTTGAAATACTGTAAGCTTATCTTCTGTTGCCAGACTTTTCAGAAGGCTTGTATATTATTTTGGCTCAAATAGCAGAGCATTTTACAAACTAATGAATTACATATGGATTGCAAAATTACTGCCCAATGAAAGCTAAATATATTAGTGTACATATTGATCTACAAAAAAGAAGCTGATTATGGCAAGGAGCAGGGCATAGAATCTCTCTGAACCTTCAAGAGAGAAAAAATACTTGAACAAAAGTTATAGATTGACATCCCTCTGGGGGGACCAAGTTTCTAACAAGCACATGGTTACTGTTCTGAGATACTGAACAATTGATCATGTAAGTATTGATGGGTAGTTCCAAGTCTATGGTCAATTATTTGTTCACTTATTCAACACACATTATCTGAATACCCACCCTTGGCCAAACATCATAATTCCTGGCAAACTCTTTTGTGTTTATGCACAAAGATATAAAAGGTTTGAGCCTTGCTAAAATGCAGCTTAATTCACAGTGTGCATGCCTTTTCTCTGAACACCACAGCGATGTGAACCTAAAGGTATGGACCATTCATGTGGTGCCCCCTTGGAGGAGCTTCAATTCCTTTGTGTAATGAAATTCCTAAGTCTTTGGAGGGTACCTTTTGGGACACCCCCTGCTGTTCGTTGCCTGGGACTATTCTGAGGATACAGGCAGAAGATGCTATTCTGTTGCCTCTGGCCAAGAAATGAGCCTTAAGCAAATTGGGCACCCT
Organism: Antrozous pallidus; assembly: GCA_027563665.1. Lineage (NCBI taxonomy): Eukaryota > Metazoa > Chordata > Mammalia > Chiroptera > Vespertilionidae > Antrozous > Antrozous pallidus. The sequence continues at coordinate 111,242,997 of CM050508.1, read as the reverse complement.
ACTCTTAAATTGTAAATTCACATTAAAATAATCATCACAAAGCAACCAAGAGTAAATGCACATCCACTTTTAATCTCGGATTGAGTATAATACACAAATCTGGACTATTTTATCTGGTTAGATTAAAAATGAGCAATATTATAACTTGTTAATTACAAAATATCAACTGTATCTATTTACTGTGATTGTTTCTGCATCCCTAACAAGATACCCGAACCCAATTAATTTTCTCTGAGACCAGATGTCCCCCTATCCTTTATTAGACATTTCAAACTGGCCTTTAAATATAAGCACACACGCTGGCGGCCATTGCCCCCAGCGCAGGGTCCCTGGGGCCGCACAGGGCGGAGCTAACACTGTCTGCTTGGCCTGGAGACACCGCCCATCCAACCTGAGCACAGCTGAGCTTCACAGACAATTGGCTTGGAGGTCAACCCCTCCAAGTGCTAACAACGATTAACCTGAGCTTAACTTCAGCAAGACTGTGCAACTCATATCCACCTCAGGTAACTGGGGAGGCTGAGCCACTGTCCCTAGTAGGAAGTCTACCACACAAAGCTCATTGACCAACTCAGGGAAGCAGCCACGATGCAGAGACATGGAGAGAAATCAGATGTGAAAGAAATGGAGGGAAAAAAACGACTGGACATGGAATTCAAAACCACGGTTATAGGGTTTTTCAAGAGGCTCCAACAAAAGTTTGAGGCCTATAAGGAAATAAGCAAGACTGCAAAGGAAATGAATGAGTCCTACAAGGAAATGAGCAAGACCCTCAAGGATATGAACGAGACCTGCAAGGAAATTATCAAGACCAGGGTGGAAATGAATGAGTCCTACAAGGAAATGAAGGAGACCCTCAAAGATATAAAGGAGACTCTCAAGGATATGAAAAAGGACCAACCAGAAATTAAGCATACACTGACTGAAATAAAAAATATTATACAAAGACGTAAAAGTGCTGTGGAGCACCCCAAGAACCAAGTTAAAGATGTGAAATACAAAGAGGTAAAATCCACTCAGCTGAAAAAGCAAGAATCCAAAAGAACCCAAAAAATTGAAGATAGTGTAAGGGGCCTCTGGGACAACCTCAAGCATACCAACATCCGAATTATAGGGGTGCCAGAAAAAGAGAGAGAGCAAGACAATGAAAACCTATTTGAAGAAATAGTGACTGAAAACTTCCCACACCTGGTGAAAGCAATTGACTTAGTAGTCCAAGAAGCTCACCAAACCCCAATATATAGGAACCCTAAGAGGACCACACCAAGGCACATCATAATTAAAATTCCAAGAGCAAAAGACAAAGAGAAAATATTAAAAGCAGCAAGAGAAAAACAGATAGTTACCTATAAGGGAGCACCCATACGATTGTCAGTGGATTTCTCAACAGAAACGATGCAGGCCAGACTAGAGTAGCAAGAAATATTCAAGGTGATGAACAGCAAGAATCTACAACCAAGAGTACTCTATCCAGCAAAGCTATCATGCATAATTGAAGGTCAGATGAAGTGCTTCACAGATAAGAAAAAGCTAAAGGAGTTCATCACCACCAAACCAATATTATATGAAATGCTGAAAGATATTCTTTAAGAAGAGGAAGAAGAAAAAGATAAAACTGTAAATTAGGAACAACAAATACATATCTATCAACAAATGAATCTAAAAATCAAGTGAATTAATAAGCTGATGAACAGGATAAACTGGTGAATGTACCAGAATCACGGACATAGAGAGGGAATGGACTGACAACTCTTGGGGAGAAAGGGGGTGTGGGAAGTGCAGCAAGAGACTGGACAAAAATCATGCAACTATGGGAGAGGACAGCGGAGGGGGTTGAGGGCGGAGGGTGGGATGGGTACCAGGTGGAGGGGAACTATAGGGGGGAAAAAAGGGAACAATGTAATTAATAAACTGAACAATAAAGATTTAAAAAATTGAACTCTGAAAAAAAATATATATATAAGCACACACATATGTAGAAATATGTTAACTTAGAATCACACCCCATAGACCTTCTCCCTTCAACATTTCCCCAGAATGCTTTCTCAGCCTTTTCCTTGATCAAGCCAATCTACTCGCTTCGCTGCATTAACATTCTCTCCACTTCACCAGGCTGTCAGTCCTCCAGCTCCTTTCAACATTATAGACACTCTTGTCACCATAATACTAGTTTGTAAAAACAAAAATTGATGTTTAAAATAAGTAGCAATCTGAGAATTAGGTATCAGACCATTAAAAAGTTGAACATAACAGAAAATACCAACTAGAGTCATGACAAATGTAAAATACATGTAGTCCTCCTCTGTCCTTCTCTCCAAAGTTAATTCTGATCTATAGTTGGGATATAGAGTTAGCCTTGTTGACAGACACAAAAGGTAATGGTTTGTGCTTCTACTCTATAAAATTTCTACGGACTCAGGCTTCATGTGCCATGGTGTTCTGCTCTCCCAAAAGAGCATCCTTCATCCACATAACCCTCTCCACACACCTCACATTTCTACCCTAGGAAGGCAGGAAGTAGAAGGGGAGAGCCTGTTCAGTAAGGCTAAAGTATGAGTGTTGCTTATGTCATTTCTGTTCATATCCCCCTAGCCCTGTGATGGCGAACCTATGACACGCATGTCAGCACTGACACTCATAGCCATTTTCGATGACACACGGCCACGTGCGGTTGCATACAGAGAAGTATGGGGCCTTATGCCGAGAAGGACATTTCATCCTCAGCTACTGCAGGGCCAGCTGCAGTAGCCGAGGATGAAACATTTGCTAGAATGTAGCCTAGACACTCTGTGCCGGAGGTCTGTAAGCCAAAACAGCAGAACTCTGGCACAGAACGTTTAGTTCTGGGACTGGCAGTTAGGCCATTAGGGGATCTTTGACCTCACTTCCTGCCAGGAGAACAGGGAGCAGCAGAATGCCACCGGGGTCGCATCTCTGGGGACCCAGTGATCGCCATTACCAGCAACCACCATCCAATCTACTGTTCTGGGGTGTCGTGGATTTCTAATTGACCATCATTACTGAGATAAGTCAGCTGTAGACTGGGAGATGCGAGGGCCTGTGCTATGGGTGCTGTTCCCTGGCATTAGAAATAGCAGCAGCCACCTTAATTTATGTAAGGAACGCCACTTTGCAGCATAGTGCAGACTCCATTTCACCACTATTACTGTTGTGCATCCTTATCAATCCCTATTTCTGCTTATTAGCCCTGCCCTTTCCTAAAAGACAGTTACATGTGCTATCTTGTGGTCAGTTAGGCTAGTTAACCCCTAATTGCCTGCAGGGCTAACAGGCTATCTATAATTCTAACTTATGTCATTGTCCCCCTGATGGAAAAACTAAAATTAAAAAACCGAAGTTAAGTAAAAGAAGTGGTAGTAGCAGTAGCTGAGCCTTTCAAGAGACATGGACTGAGATGAATGGCATTATAGAAAAAAATGGCAGATCATTTTGCATTCTATATACTGAAATGGTAGTAAACAGAAAGTGGAATATAGAAATTTTGAAACTAATCATTCCCAGCTCTTGAGAAAAAGTGAGGATGAAAGGAAGGAATATATTTCCAGGCAGCTACACCTTTATAAGTGCCAATCTAACTCCATCCTTAAATTTATGAAAGGCTCTACAAATTGAACATCTGCAAGTTTGAGCATTGATCACTCCATAGCTCAGCATGGAAAAGCACTCAGTGAGGGATAATTTGTTAAAGAAATTCTCCAAAGATGTGCATGAGTTCTATTTCATGATATGCAGAATAAAGATGTAATTATTAAGATAATATCAGAGTTACCACTCAATAGAAATATCACAAAAGACCAAATAATGAGACTGAACACAAATGTACAACATCAATTAAAGAGAGAAATAAGTAATTGTAAATATTTTTCAATCTCTCTTGATGAAACTATTGATGTCACATCACATGCTCAGTTGGCTATTATTGGTCGATATTCTGATGGTCTAATAATGAGCGAAGAGTTGATAAAGTTAGTACCAGTGTCAAAAAATATATCAGGAAACTAAATATGTAAGTTTGTTATACAAACATTCTGTGACCTGACCATTGATATCTCTAAAGTTGTGTCAGTGACAACAGATGGGGCACCAAACATGGTGGGGGAAAAAAAGTCAGATTTGTCAAATTGTTTACAAAGCTATTGGACATCCGATTGTGCCTTTTCTTTGTATTATCCATCAGGAGGTTTTATGTGCCAAGGCAAGATTCACCAACTTAAATGACTTAATGTCAGTTGTTATAAAAATAGTTAATTTAATAGCTGCTTGCCCCCTTCACAAGTGAGAATTTTCTGCACTTTTACTGGAGGTTGATTCCCACTTACAGTGGACTGCTGATGTACAATAATGTAAGATGGCTGAGCTAAGGAAAAGTTCTTGAGCGCTTTGAGGAGTGCTTTGAAGAAATTAAGGTATTTCTTAAGGATAAGATTCTGGGAAACTTCTCAGTTCAATGATGATAAGTGGGTCAACATCCTGATATCCTGATATTTTTTAAAGATTTCTCTGTTCATATTAATGAACTGAACTTAAAGTTACAAGGTTTTGGAAAAGGTATTGATGCTGTGTTTGGATACATAAAAGCTTTTGAAAATAAACTTTTAAATTTTCAAGCGAGATGTAGAAACTAAAACTTATAAGTATTTTCCTTGAGTAACAAACTAATTTGAGAAGGTCAGTGCAGCTGTACAAAATGAAATGGAACATTTGCATATAAAGCACCAGCATGTTTTAGACTCGTTACTTGACCAGTTCAGTGATAGATTTAATCAATTTAGAAGCCTAGAACAGCCCATACAAATAATTAAGTATCCTGATGTAGTAGTGTATAGTAGTTTGGAATTAAATGGTTTCCAATAGATGCAAATTGTTGATTTGGAGATGCAACTTGCAGAATTTCAAGACAGCATCTGGGCTCAGGTGTTTGTCGACTTGAGGTCAAAGCTTGAGAATCTGGAAAGGTGCTGCTTGGAGAATCAAGAGGCGTGCCACTACGAACAGGAAATTTGGAGTGTCTGGAACCGATTACCAGACACTTTTAGCACCCTGAAAAATATAGCAATGGCTTTACTCACAATTTTTCCCTCTATGTACTTTTGTGAGACTTTATTCTCAGCATTAAATAATATCAAAACCAACAAAAGAAACAGATTGAGGGATGAAGTTAGTGCTTGCTTGGGCTTGAAGTGTACAAAATACCAACCTTCAATTAAAGGGTTAGCCAATGAAATTCAGCAACAAAACAGTCACTAATAGGCAGGTTAGTTAAAGAATTATCCCTCCCCATCATTTATCTTAGTTCACGGCACCACACACAAGTTAAATACCGTATAAGACGACTGAAACTGATGATGATAGGAGGAAGATAAAAAACAATAGAGAGAGAGCTAGTGCTGGGTAAGTCCCTGGCGAGTTAGCAACACCCATCATAACTGCAAGCTAAGGTATTTTTAGACCCCCGACTTTTGAGAAGATTTTCCTGGGTTAAAAGTCATCTTATATGCTGGAAAATATGGATATCAAGACCAACTAAAGAAACCAACTGACAGATGAACAAAGTCACTAAGCAGGTAAATTAAATAATTAGTTTTTGGTTTATTAAATACAGTTATATATTACAATTATACATTTCTGTTATTTAAATATAAATATTGCAAAATTATGGTTTTTTCTTGAAGTGACACACCATCTGTGTAATGCTTGGTTTTTTGGCGAAATTTGACACACAAAGCTCAAAAGGTTGCCCATCACTGCCTAGCCAGAACTTATTCACATGGCCAAACCTATCTACCGGAGAGGCTGGAAATAGTTTGTATTTTGTCTGTTCAAAATTTCACGTGGAATATCTATGTTACTATAAATATATTACATTATGGATGATTTAGCTTGTAATTCAGGGCATTCCTGGGCAGGCTCTACTCAATCAGTGCTATTACCACCTCACACTTTCAGAAGCCCCTGAACTTAGCCATCCTGGCTCACCGACTCCCTCACATCTTTCAGAGAGTATGGGTCAATTCCCACACCTTTCTATAAATTTTGCCTTCCTTGCTGCATCCCATAATACTCTCTTTCTCTCTGAACTTATTTTGCATTTATACCTACATCCAGATGCTTTGGATGGCTCACCATTGTACATGCTGAGGCCATTCTAATGCAAGAAAATGCAACTCTCAAACTAAAGGCTTTTCTTTGATCTTCACACAAAAAGCCAGAAGTGCTGGGGAGTAAATGCTCTCAGGAGCTGACTTTAACCAAGGATGGATGGAAATTAGAGGATAACTACCCAATCTCTCTCTTTCTAAGGTATACTAACATTAGATTGTGTTCTATACCATATCCTAGGAGAATTACCAGTTTCTTACTTCAGTTGTCTTCTTTCCTTCCCTGTCTCACTTCTTTTACTTTCCTATCCATGGCTTCTGAAATAACTCCTAGTTAAAATTGTAAATCTCAAACCCTTAAATTCAGTATAGTAATTTTTTAGTTCAACATCCAAATTGCTAAGGAGTAGTCACTGAAGAAACCTGTGGTCTGGGCAGGTACCAAACAGTGATTAAACAGAAGAAATTTTCCTGTGCTTTATAAAGCATAAATATTTGTTTTGGTTCCATCACCACACTTCATTAAGCAGTAGAAAAGTGAGGTTATAGCCCTAACCAGCTTGGCTCAGTGGACAGAGCGTCGGACTGCGGACTGAAGGGTCCCCGGTTCGATTCCGGTCAAGGGCATGTACCTTGGCTGTGGGCACATCCCCAGTAGGGGGCGTGCAAGAGGCAGCTGATCAATGTTTCTCTCTCATTGATGTTTCTGATTTTCTATCCCTCTTTCTTCCGCTCTGTAAAAAATCAATAAATATATATTTTAAAAAGAAAAAGAAAAGTGAGGTTATACATAAAATCAATTTGCACTAAACTTTCTTACTTTCTGTCACTGTTATAAAATTCATAGTTTACTTGAAATCCATTGTCCACTATTCTCCCGAATGTTAGCAATTCAAAATGCATAGCAAATGATTCTGTTTATACAGCAACAGCAGTATTTAGAGCAGATACATGGTTTTCTTCTTCCTTCCTTCTCTCTCTACTCTGCATGCCTATCATTCTGATTCCCTTTCAGAGAGAAGCTTATAGAAGAAATAACTGTTTCCATCAGTGAAGTCACATATAAACTGCATACTATTTGGATTTGCATCTATCATTCTTGTTATCTCTCCAGGTCTTGCATACATGTGTGCAGTTGAATACTGGCACATATGTAGAAATATTTCAAATATTTTGAATTCTGTAAGATCCATTAAAAATTTTGATAACTCTAGTCTCTTCTCGTTTCTTTAAGCCCAATTACATCTAAAAGGATAGTCAATATTTTTGTTTTTAACTTGTTACTCAGCCTATTAAAGTGTTGTGTTTTAAAAGCTATTTGCTGTTAATAGAGCCTGGGGATCTCATTTAAAAATCATTTTTCTCTGAAACAGAAAGTTGTATTTTGCCAAAGAGTAAACACACTCTAATCAGAGTATGGAATGACTGGGTTCTATGAGTGTCCAAGTGTGTTACCCTATAGCTCATATGTAAAAATCCACAAGAGTAAAAACTTGACCAACAGAGTTAGAAAGCAATAAAATGAAAATTAGAGGCGTAAACCAGTAAAGATTTTTTTTTCCTTCTGGGTCAGAAACTATAGATAGTTAGAGATGTGTTTCTCAAAATCTAGAGCATCTCAAGTTCAGGTCATGAATTGTATAGCTGGTAGCTACCAATTAATGTCTGGATTTTCTCACTCTCAATATTTCATTTCACTTTTAATTGGCACTGCAGTGACTGAAGAAGAAGCACTCCAACCTGTTCAGGTTATATATTTGGAAAAATATACCATCCAGGCTAGAGAAAACAAATTGAGCTTTACTTCTTTTTCTTACTGCTTTGCCAAGTTATGGACTTAAGAAAATGCATAATCACTTTGTATCAGGACTGCCATAACAAACCATAAACTTCATAACTTAAAACAATAGCAATTTATTCTCTCAAGATTCTGGAAGTTACAAGTCTGAAATCATGGTCAGCAGGGCTGTAGTTCCTCTAAAGGTTCTAAGGAAGGATCCTTCCTTGCCTCTTTTAGTGTCTGGTGTTTGCCAGAAATCTTGCTGTTGCTTGGCTTGTAGATGCATCACTCCAATTTCTGCCTATGTGATCATGTCTGCCTCTTGTCCCAGTGTGTATGGACCAAGTTATTTTGGATGCAGGGCCCACCTTACTCAAGTATGAACATATCTTACTTAGTGACATCTGGGAAGACCCTATTTTCGAACAGGATCATATTCTGAGATCCCAGATAGACCTGAATTTGGGGTGGACACTATTCAAAATTGGCACAATCTCCTTGCTGGCCTCCAAAAATGTACATCCATTTTATGTACAAAAGATATCACCTAATCCCAACTTTCCCCAAATTCTTAATTCATTGAGTCCAAAGTCTCAAATAAATATCAACTCAAAATGTTCCAAATCTCATCACCTAAACTATCTAAGTAAGATATAGATAAGACCTTGTATATGAGCTATTCTGGGTCAAAATATTTCTCCATGTGTGAAACTAAAGAACAAGTTGATTGTTTCTAAAATGCAGTGGTGGGACAGGTATATGATAGCCATTCCCATTCCAAAATGAAGGAAATGGAAGAAATACACTCACTCTTCCCAAACAAGTTTGAGACCCAGCAGTGCAAATTTTATTTGGTTTCAAGGCCTGGGAATAATCCTCTGTGTCTCTGTGCTCTGTCCTCCCATGGAGGCTTTAGGAAACATCCAGTCATCCCTGATCTCTGAGCAGTTGGTTTCCTCTTTATGGCATCTGAGTAGCCTGACAGACTTCCCTCCTTTAGTCTTGTCTCTATCTCCTCCAGTTCAAACTGGCAGTGTTTCTTCTGGTATAACATTCTCAAAAACCTTCTTGGTCTTCCATGGATATGACAGATATTCATGCCATTAGACACAAGGATCCTCCATAGATCTTTTTAGATAACTCTACCCTTATTCCTAGCTTCTGCTGAAATGGTTGAGTGGATCTATGGATCATATACCTAATCTATTCAACCAAGGTTGTCCAACCGCCCTCTTGGTCCTTTCCCAAGTACATTTTGGCATCTTTGGCAATATGGACAGCTGAGAGTTTTCCAAATTATCAAATGTTGGTTCCTTTTTGTTTACCTGTTCCTTCCTCAGTTTATCTTTCTCCTACATTTTACTATAAACAGAAAGAAGAAACCAGACCACAACTTTCACATTTTGCTTGAAAATCTACTCAACTAAATATCTAAGATTATCACTCAACAAGTTCTATTTTCCATGAAATGGTAGAAGATAATTTAGCAAAAGTTTTCTACCATTTTATAACAAGGATTACCTTTCCTCCAATGTCAATAACATTTTCCTCATTTCCTTCTAAGGTCTCACCAGAAGCACCTTCAATGTTCACATCTCTAGAAATATTCTGATTATGACAATACTAGCGGCACAGATCACAAAATATGTGTGCGAGTACAGTCCCTAGGCCTGGCCTTCGATCAGGGCCATCTTCCCCAGCTGCCTGCAGCCAGTCCCAATGCCCCACTACCACCCACTCCGGGTTGCCCATTTTTCATAGGGCAAATGGAGCCTGCCAGCCACAGAAAGGGACCAAGAGGTAGTCAGCATGCCTCATAGTGACTCGTTGAGTGGTCCTTCTGGTCATTCTGCCATTAGGGTCAATTTGAATACTATCCTTTTATTATATGAAATAGAGTCCCAGTACACAGATAGAAGCTGGCTGGCCTGCCCTGATGAGGGCCCCAGATCTGGATGGGGAGGCTGGTAGGGGAGACTGCCTGGGGTAAGGAGCCCCAGGTAGTTTGCAGGCCAGCCACATCCTCAATCAGGGTGGGCGACCCCGCTGGGAGGTGGGGTCAGCAGGAATAAGGGGCACCAGGCAGTTTGCAGGCCAGCCAGGTACCTGATCAGAGTGGGAGTCTCCGCTGGAGGGGCAGGGCCAGCAGGGGCAAGGGCTGCAGTCATTCTAATTATTCTGACATTTTGGTCACTGGGCTTTTATTTTATAGGATATGTAATCTCTAAGAAAATGGATAATTTCTCTATCATCTTATTCACTTCCTTCATTAGAATCACCTTTGAAGTCCATATTTCTACCAACAAGTTTTAGTTTCTAGCATGCACCTCAAAATTCCTCCAGCCTCTACCCACCATGTAATGCAAAAGCCACTTTCACATTTTTAGATATTTACTACAGTAGAACCACACTTTCCAGTATCAAAGTATGTTAGTCGGCATTCTCTAGAGAAACAGAATCAATCAATAGAAGCAACAGATGATGGATGATTCATGATAGATAGATAGATAGATAGATAGATAGATAGATGATAGATAGATAATAGATAAATAGATATGCAGTTTTATTTCTGGACTCTCAATTTTGTTCCATTGATCTGTATGTCTGTTTGGATTATAACTAGAGGCCCGGTGCATGAATTTGTGCACTGATGGGGTCCCTCAGCCCGGACTGCACCCTCTCGCAATCCAGGACCCCTCTGGGAGATGTAATAGTGTGTCAGGAAAGAGCCCAAGCCCAGACCATGTGCCACACTGCTCCTGCTCATTCCAGCTCCACTGCGCCTACCACTGCCACTGCTTGGTAGCACTGCCATGGAGGTGGGAGAGGCTCATGCACCGGAGCTGCACTTGCTAGCTGTGAACCCAGTATCTGGTGCCCATTGGTCAGCTGAGTGGCCCTCACACTCCTGCATTGAGCGTCTGCCCCCTGGTGGTCAGTGTGTGTCATAGTGACTGGCTGACCAGTCATTTGGTCATTCGATAGTTCAGTTGCTTAGGCTTTTACATATAGAAATTTGAAGTCAGGCAATGTGACACCTCTGACTTTGTTCTTTATTCTCAGGATTGCTTTGGCTCTTCAGGATTTTTTTTCTGGTTTCATACAAATCTGATGAGTTATTTGTTCTATATCTTTTAAAATGGCATTGGGATTTTATTATCCCAATGACACAGACAATAGTGCAATGAAGGCCTGGGGAGGGAGCAGGAGTGGGACAATTGGGAGTAGAGGGGGCATTTGTAATAGTTTCAATAATAAAGGTAAATTTTAAAAAATAAAAGGAAAAAGAAGATAAAAATGCAATTGGGATTTTCATGGGGATTATGTTAAATATATAAATTGCTTTAAGCAATATGGCCATTTTAACTATATTATTCTTTCAAACCATAAACATAGAATATATTTCCATTTCTTTGTGTCTCCTTCAATTTCTTCCAACAATGTCTTCTAATTTTCAGTGTAAAATTTCACATCTTTTAAGTTTACTCCTAGGTGTATTATTCTCTTTGTTGGTGTTGCAAATGAAATCATTTTCCTCATTGCTTTCTCTGAAATTTTTTAAAATATATTTTTATTGATTTCAGAGAGGAAAGGGAGAGGGAGAGAGATAGAAACATCAATTATGAGAGAGAATGATTGATCGGCTTCCTCCTGCATGCCCCACACTAGGAATCAATCAGAAATCAAACCTTCTGGTTCATAGGTTGATGCTCAAACACTGAGCCATGCCTGGCTGGGCTGAAAATTTTTTGTTAAGATACAGGGTCGGAAAAAAGTAGATTTAGAATTGTGAGTTTGTGAATCACAATGTTTATTCTTATATTATTATTTATTAATTATTGTATTATTTTCCATACAGACAATTACTGTTCCCCCTTCCTGCATAAGGATGTAATAAATTTTTGTACACTGATTCTGTATCCTGCAAGTTCACTGCATTTATTTATTGTTTTTAATAGATTTTAAGTGGCATTTTTAGGGCTTCCTACATAAAGAATCATATTATCTGAAAAAAAGTAATAATTTTACTTCTTTATTCCCAGTTTGGATGCTTTCTGTTTGTTTTCTGGTATTGACTTCCAGTACAGTGTTGATTAACCAAGTAGTAAGAGTAGGCATCCTTGACTTCTTCCTATTTTAGAGAAAAAACTTCCTTTATACCCATTTTATGGAGTGTTTTACTAATTGTAAGTGGATATTGTATATTGTCAAATCCTTTTCCTGCATCTATTGATATAATTATATAATTTTTATTCTTTGTTTTGTTAATGTGCTGTGTAGTGTTGATCAATTTGCAAATATTGAACTATCCTTGTGCCCCTTAACTAAACCCCACTTGATTGTAATGTATTATCTTTTCAATGGATTCTTTAATACAGATTTTTGAATCTATATTCAAGAGAGATGTTAGACTAATTTGTGTGTGTGTGTGTGTGTGTGTGTGTGTGTGTGTGTGTTTACCTGGTTTGGTATCCGGCTTATGATGACCTCATAAAATGAGTTAGGAAGTACTGCTTCTTTTTCAATTATTTGGAAAAGTTTGAGAAGATAGGTATTAAATATTTTAATTAGAATTCACTAGTGAAGCTATCTGATCCAGAACTTTAATTTTTAAGAGGTTTTTGATGGTTATCCCAATTTTCTTACTATTGATCAATCTGCTTAGATTTTCTAAATCTTCATGTTTCACACTAGAAAGGTTATAAATGTCTAAGAACTTGTCCATATCTCCTTAGTCATCAAACTTGGTTGATATAGCCTTTCATCATATTCTTGTGTAATCTTTTATATTACTGTGGGGTCTGTTGTAATTTCTCTGCTTTCATTTCTTCTTTTATTTGTTGAAATATTTCCTCTTTTTTCCTTAGTGAGTCTAGGCAGAGGTTTGTCAATTTTATTAATCTTTTTGAAGAACCAGCTGTTTGTTGCATTAATTTTTACATTGCTTTCTTATTTTCTATTTTATTCAGTCCTGCTTTAATATTAATTATGTCCTTCCATATAGCAACTTCGGGTTTCAATTGTTCTTCTTTATCTAACTCTTTAAGGTGAAATGTTAGGTTTTTTTAATTTGAGATTTTCAAAGTCTTGAAGTAGGCTAATCTGATCTAATAAAAGAGTAATATGCAAATTGACCATACCTCCGATCAAGTCATGCCCACAACCATGCCCATCAGCCAATCAGGAGCAAATTATGCAAATAAACCTCAACCAAGATGGCTGCAGCCACTGAAAGCAGGAGGGAGGATTGGGTTTCCCCGGAAATGGAGGAAGCCAAGCTTTCCACCTGCTAATGCCAGCCGAGGCCTGGACTCAATGTTACAAAGTTTTAATTATAGAAGATACATAATCCCAATAGAAATGGCGGGGAGCTGGAGAGAGCAGAGGCTACAGTTGCCCATGCTATGGAGAAAACCAACTTCCATAGCCCTAGTGCCTAGGCCTCCCCCTCTAGGCTACAAAGTTTCAATTATAGAATTTAAATAAACCCAAAAAGAAATGGCTGTTGCCACAGAGCGAGAAGGCTTGGCTCCACTCCAGGCTACAAAGTTTCAATTGTAGAACATAAATTAATCCTAGATCCCAGGGCCTTTGCTTGGGTCGATGGGGGACGTGGCCAACCTGCAAACTACCACAGGCCCCTCGCCCAGGATGCACCACACCCCAAGGGAACCCTCACCCTGATCTGGGACACCCTTCAAGGCAAACCAGCCAGCCCCCACCCATGCACCAGGACTCTATCCTATCTAATAAAAGAATAATAATATGCAGATTTACCAGCACTCCAACACACAATATGGTTGGCCCCATGTGGACGCAAGGTGGCCAGCAGGGGAGGGCCGTTGGGAGGGACCAGGCCAGCAAGGGAGGGCTGTTGGAGATAATCAGGGGAGGGCAGCTAGGGGTGACCAGGCCAGCAGAGGAGGACAGTTGGGGACAAACAAGCTGGCAGGGGAGCAGTTAGACATCAATTAGGCTGGCAGAGTAGTGGTTAGGGGGTTTTCAGGCTGTCAGGCCGAAGTGGTTGGGGGCAATAAGGGAGGCAGTCAGGTGAGCAGTTTGGAGCCAAAGTCCTATATTGTGAGAAGGATGTCCGACTATCCTACTGGAATCAGGCCTAAATGGGCAGTCAGACATCCCTCGAGGGGTCCCAGATTGGAGAGGGTGCAGGTTGGCTTGAGAGACATTCCCCGCCCCCTGTGCATGAATTTCATGCACCGGGTCTCTAGTAATGACATAGACTTCCTCTTATTATCACCTTGGCTGTATCCTAAAACTTTTTCTGTATTGAATTGTTATTATCATTTGTCTCTAGGTGATTTTTTTATCTTTTCTTTTATTTCTTCTTTTACCCAGTCATTGTTTAGTAGCATGTGGTTTAATCTACATAAATATTTTCCCACTTTCTTTCTACAGTTTATTTCCAGTTTCAAAGCATCTCAGTCAGAGAATGTATTTGGTATGATGTCAATTTTAAATTTGATCTTAATTCAAAACATAACTTATTAACATAATTTAATAGTGCTGGATTTTGTTGAATTTGATGTCAACATTGTGGCTAGTTTTCTGCTCCAGTGCAAGGTATATCTTGGAAATAGTCCTTGTGCAATAGAGAAAAAGGTATTGTATATGCTGGTGTTCTGGGAATTAAAGGTCTGTAAATATCAACCATGTCCAGTTAGTCTAATGTCGTGATGGTGAACCTAAGATACGCGTGTCAGTGCTGACAAGCATAGCCATTTTTTATGACATGTGGCCACATGTGGTTGCATACAGAAAAGTATGGGGCCTCATGCCGAGAAGGACATTTCATCCTCAGCTGCTGCACGACCAGGTGCAGTAGCTGAGGATGAAACATTTGCTGTAGTGTAGTGTAGACACTCTGTGCTGGATGTCTGTAGGCCAAAACAACAGAACTCCAGCACAGAGTGTCTAGTTCTGGGACTTCCAGTTAGGCCATTAGGGGATGTCTGACATCATTTCTGGCCTGCGAAGCAGGGAGCAGCAAAATGCCTTGGGGGACGCATCTCTAGGGGCCTGTGATCACCATTACCAGCAACCACATAACCACAGCAACCATCATCCAATCTACTATTCTGGGGTGTTGTGGATTTCTAATGGACCATCATTACTAAGATAAGTGAGGGGGAGGCTGAGAGAGGTGAGGGCCTGTGCTATGGGTGTCATTACCCACCATTAGAAATAGCGGCAGCCATCTTAATTTATAAGAAATGCCATTTTGCAGCATAGTGCAGACTCCATTTCACCACTATTACTGTTGTGCATTTTTATTAACCCCTATTTCTTCTTATTAACCCTGCTCTTTCCTTAAGGACAATTACATGTACCATCTTGTGGTCAGTTAGGCTAGTTAACCCCTAATTGTCTGCAGGGCTAACAGGCTATCTATAATTCTATCTTCTGTCACTCCCCCCACTCCTGCCCCTGATGGATAATTCAAAAAGTAAAAAACCAAGGATAAGTAAAGGCAGTGGTAGTAGCAGTAGCCAACCTTTTCAAGAGACATGAACCGAGATGTACAGTATTATAGAAAAAAATGGCAGATCATTTTTTGTACTGAAATGGTAGTAAGCAGAATGTGGACTATAAATAGACATTTTAAAAGTAATCATTACCAGCTCTTTTAAAAAAAGTGATGATGAAAGGAAGGAATACATTTCCAAGCATCTACACCTTTATAAGAGCCAATCGAATTCCATTCTTAAACTTATAAAAGGCTCTACAAATCGAATATCTGCAAATTTGAGCATTGCTCACTCCAAAGCTCAGCATGGAAAAGCACTCAGTGAGGGATAATTTGTTAAAGAAACTCTTAAAACGTGTACCAGTTCTGTTACATGATATGCAAATTAAAGATACAATTATTAAGAGAATATCTGAGTTACCACTCAGTAGAAATATCATAAAAGACTGAATAATGAGACTGAACACAAACGTACAACATCAATTAAAGAGAGACTAAAGTAATTGTAAATATTTTTCTATCTCTCATGATGAAACTACTGATGTCGCATCACATGCTCAGTTGGCCATTATTTGTCAATATTCTGATGGTCTAATAATGAGAGAAGAATTGATAAAGTTAGTATCAGTGCCAACAAGTACATCAGGGAGTGAAATATGTAAGGTTGTTATACAAACATTTTGTTACCTAAGCATTAATATCTCTAAAGTTGTGTCAATGACAACAAATGGGGCACCAAACATGGTGGGGAAAACGTCAAATTTGTCAAATTGTTTAGGGAAGCTATTGGACATCCAATTGTGCCTTTTTATTCTATTATCCATCAGGAGGTTTTATGTGCCAAGGCAGGATTAACCGACTTAAACTACTTAATGTCAGTTGCTATTAAAATTGTTAATTTAATAGCTACTTGCCCCCTTCACAAGCAAGAATTTTCTGCACTTTTACTGGAGGTTGATTCCACCTACAGTAGACTGCTGATATAGAATAATGTAAGATGGCTGAGCTGAGGAAAAGTTCTTGAGCGCTTTGTGGAGTGTTTTGAAAAAATTAAGGTATTTCTTGAGGATATGGATCTGGGAAACTTTTCTCAGCTCAATGATGATAAGTGGGTCAACACCTTGATATTTTTTACAGATCTCTCTGTTCATATTAATGAACTGAACTTAAAGTTTCAAGGTTTTGGCAGCTACACTCACTATTCTTTGGATGCCATTTGCCTGCAGTATTATTTTTCACCCCTTCACTTTGTGTCTATGTTTGGCTTTGCAGCTAATATATCCTGAAGGCAGAATAAAGTTGTGAATGTGTTTTTTGATCCATCTGCTTTTGTTTTTTATTGTTTTTCTTTTCAATTGGTGAGTTCAGTCAACTAAATTTAGGGTGATTTTACACATGAGGAGTTCCAATTGCCATTTTACCTTTTGTTTTCTGGTAGCTTAGTATCTCTATTGATGTTGTTCCTCTGTCTTTCTGTTATTTTTATTTAGTGGTGTTACATGATTTTTTCCCTTACATTTTCTATATTTTTATGCTATATGTCTCATTTCTAGATTTCTTTTATGTGGTTATCATTATTTTCATACAAAGTTTCATATATAAGTAGCCCTTTCTCTTCTCATTGCATTTTATCTTTATTCACTTGGCAAATTTGGTTTTGCCCTCAACCCCTTTTATGTTTTTGTTCCCACAAATTATCCATTTTCATGCTGTGTATTCATTTCCAAGTTGCAGTATTGTCCTTAATTTATAATGAATTTACCACCTTTAACCCTTAGATTATATTTAAATGTTTAATACCCTATTCTGAAGAAGAGTTGCAATTTCCTGCATCTATTTAGTAATCATATTACTCATAGTTTTGTATCCTTATATATTTTTGTTTCAGACAGAAGATTATTATTCAGCATTTTGCAGTACTATGACTTTTTTTCATTTTTACATATATTTTTATTGTTGATAACCTTACAATTACAGATATTTTTGAGGTCCCCCTTTCTCTTCCCTCCTCCCAGGCTCTACTCAACCTCTTAGATCTTCAATACCCTATTGTGCTTGTCCATGGGCTATGCATATACTAGTAAGTATATACATATTTTGGCTTATCTCTTCTCATCCCCCCCAACCTCAAAGTATGTCCATGCCTCCCTGCTTTGGGTCTATTTTGTTGGTCAATTCATTTTGTTCATTAGATTCCACAAATTAGTGAGTTCATGTTATATCTGTCTATCTCAGTTTGGGTTATATCCCCTAGCATTACATTTTTCAGGTTCATCCATGCTATCCCAAATGGTAAGAGATTCTTTGTTTTTACAGATAAATAGTATTCCATAGTGTAAATGTCCCACAACTTTTTCATCCTTTTATCTACTGATTGTCACTTGGACTGTTTCTAAATCTTAGCTATTGTAAATAATGCTGCTACGAACATAGGGGTGCATATATTTTTTCTGAATAGTTGGGGGAGAAGGGTTATGATATATTCCTAGGAGTGGGATCGCTGGATCAAATGGAGGTTCAATTTATTTATTTTTTGACACTGTTTTCCATAGTGGCTGCACTAATCTGCATACCCAGCAGCAGTGAACTAGGGTTCCCTCTTCTATACAACCTTGCCAGCAATTGTTGTTTGTTGATTTTTTTTTATGCTAGCTATTCTGACAGGTGTGAGGTGATACCTCATAGTGATTTTAATTTGTATTTCTCTAATGATTAGTGACTTTGAGCATTTTTATGTGTCTATTGGCCACTTGTATATCCTCTTTGAAAACTGTCTATTCTGGTCTTCTGCCCATTTTTCAATTAGATTGTTTGTCTTCCTTTTGTTGAGTTGCATGTGGGAATCCTTTTCACGTCCCATGTGTCCAGGGTTCCCATGTCAGGGTTCAGCATCTGAAGAAGGTCGCACACAAATGAAAAGAGACTGGAAAAGCATCAATTTGGGGAATAATGGGGGCCAGGCAGGAGTCCACCTTTAGGGGGAGGACACCACCAGCTCTGGCTTTGCTAGCCCCTTTTATTAGGGCCAACTGATACATCCATGTCCTTTAAGTCAGGAAATTCCAACAATGAAATCAACCAGCAAGAGTTAACATATGACTAAAATTGTGGAAGCTTCTTCAATTACCATGTGTCACCTAAACAATATGTGAATAGTTCAGAATTAACATAAGACTAAAAGTGGCAGCTGCTTCAGCTACCAATGTCTCACCTAAACAGTGAGTGAATAGTTCATACTTAACATAAGACTAAAGGTGGCAGCTGCTTCAGCTACCAATGTCTCACCTAAGCAGTGAGTAAACAGATCCATTAAGGTTTGACCAGGTTTCTTGTTTGTTTTATTTACATCTCTATTGGTGAGTTAATGACTGGTTTCCTGCACCTGCCCCTTATCCTTCCACTCTTAAAATTTTTTGGCATCTGTAGACCAGAGTCCCAGTTTCAATGACCAACAGCTCTAAGTCCCAATATCGATGTTCAACAGTTGTAAGTCCCAATATCGATGTTCAACAGTTCTATATGTGTACATGTCCGCAATGATATCTGGATGGTGGACAAATGGTGGCAACCCTCTCTGGTTTGGTCCAGGGCAACCTGCAGTGACACATAGCTGCTGACTGCCAGCATGGCAAGGCGTTATCAGCATCCTCCATCTGTGGACTGTATTTCCTCCTGTCTTCATGGTTGAAGCAGATGTATCAATTCCTCTCTATTTCAGGAATCCACGTGGCTTTCAAGTTATTTTCTGAAAATACACAAGCATATTCTAGACCAAAAGTTAATAAAAGAATCTTTTGACTTGGGATCCTATTTATTTTTCCCCAAATGATTTTCCTTTGGGTTACTTTGACATCATGTGTATTTTTCATGGGTGTCTTACTGTTAGGATTACAAATGAAAATAATTTTTTAAAGTAAAAAAATTTTAATGTACTTATAGGAATAATTTTTTCTTACATGATATTGCTCCACTATCCCCCTTTTTAGTGAATTAATGGAGAATTTTGGAAACTTTATAATGCAGTTTTGATAACTTTAAATTTATAATTTTTTAGCACAATAGGTTCATCACATGTTAAGCAATCTTACCATGAGATAAACTACCAATAGGAATTTTAGTTAATACGTTAGGAACAGCTTTTTATCCAGTACAATTAAATTTCCTAGAATTTTCACTTATTTCCTTTAGCCAAATTAAAACTTGACTGCTATTTTACTGTCAAATTTAATACTCTAACAACAATCTTAGTTTTCCCTGTAAATATTAATGGAAAGGATTGTTTGCATTCTTGAGTAGGTCCTGAGCACTTGGTGCTAGATATAAGGTAGCTGCTATTAGCCAAGTTTCTGTTTGTTGCCTCGGTCCCAATCTGGGCTGGGCCAAGTCTTTGTCTGTTAACTGGGTCCCAAGATCTGGGTTGGGTGTGGGAAGTGAAGCAGCCATGGGGCAGGAGACCTCCCTCAGAAAGGGTGGGTGTTCAAGCCCCTGCAATGTTGGGGGGGTCGGGTTCTATGCCCCACCTCTGTTGTCCCCCATGTTCTCTCCTGATAGCCCCTCTGTGACTGTGCCTGTCTTAGATTGTTCCTTCCATGAGGAATCTTACCGGTCTCTGACTAACCAGCCATCCTCCGGGGTCAAGCAGGGTGATGTGAGGTTTATTTCTGTCTCCTTGGTAGTCTATGCTCCCTGGCCTCAAAGCCCAGTACCTGCTTTGGGATCCCCTTGCCTGCTGGTGGGGCCCTGGCACTTGATCACATATCTTGGGGAACCCAGGTTTTTTCTCTAGGGAGAGCCCATTTCACACCATAGGGCGAGAGACAGATCCATGGTACCAGCCACCACAAGACTTAAACCTCAGCATGTACAGTAAACTCAGGCAACAGCTGTGGGCAATTGGATTGTGAAAAGAGGATCCCTTCTTGGTAAAAGGGCCAACATAGGATGCTCAAGTGCCTACCCAAGGGGCCTTCAGAACAGAGGAAGGAATTAAATCCTTTCATGTCCCTTTTAAATTGCTGCCAATCATTCAAAGATTTAGTTTATAAGTATCTTTTATATAATTGTACAATATGCTGTTGTAAAATATCAAAATAATAATGACATTGTAGAATAATATCATGTAAGGATATTCTTTGCCTTAAGCCATGACAATTAAATTTCCAAACTGGCTGTCAATTTCTTTTTGTTAAGACAAGGTCTAATTACATGTTTCTGCACCTCTCCTAGGAACAAGTAGTGAATAGTAGATGTTCTTTGGCTTTTTCCTCCCCTCCTTTGGTGTCCATGCAAGAAAGAAGCCTTTCTTTAATTTTAGACACTAAAGAGTAGTGGTTTGAATTTGTGTCAATACAAAAGGGAAGCTGGGTGGCAACACTTATGTAATATTATTTTCTTGCCCCAACCCTGTTGCTTCTGGATGAACCAGGGTGTTTGGTATAGGTCAGGAACATAAGTCCAAAATATTTTCCCATTTTGCCCCAGGTAATGTTACCGTACAGTTGATTACTGCTATTATGGCCAGAAAGATGTCCTCAGGCATCTGTACTATCTTCTTTACCATGCCCTGGGTGGTCTCTGGGCTGTTTATTGTCCAGCTCATCCTCCTGCTGCTCTTCTGGCTAGTTTCCCTTTTGGATCCCTGATGCAGTTTAATATTTCTAGCAGGGATCCACACAGGTTTGGAAAAATTTTCTGGGAATACGTAAGTATACCCTCCGCCAAAGTTTAATAATGGATCGGGTCCCTTCCATAAACCGGATTCGGGATCCTTCTATTTAACTAGACCATTTTCTTTTGTTATATTCTGGTGCCAATGGGTCTCCATAGGTGTCTTCCCATTTTCATCACCAGTGAAAAAATTTCAGTAATTAAGGCTTGGTGCAGCCTATCCACAGGTGATTTCTCTATCATCCCCCCTCTTTGTTTTTTAAGTTGGAATTTTAACCTTTGATGCAGCCGTCCTTGGGAATTATAAGGTATCCCTGTAATGTGCTGAATTTTCCACTTTTTACAAAATTCCTGGAATTGACAGTTTGTATAAGCAGGCTCATTATCGGTTTTAATAATTTTTGGAACTCCCATGATGGCAAAACCAGCTAGGCAATGATTAATAACCTGTTTTGCTGTTTCTCCTGTAGATGCAGTAGCCCATATGACTTTTGAAAAGGTGTCAACAGAGACATGTAATGCTCTAAGGTGTCCAAAGGGAGTATAATGCGTTACATCCATTTGCCAGATATGATCTCTTAACAAACCTCTAAGGTTGACTCCTGTGTTAGGCCCTTAAGGTAGATGTAATATACAAGTGGGGCATTCCTTAATAATCTGCTTTGCCTGTTGTCGAGTGATTGAAAATTTTTTAGACGACATTTTGACAGGCTGATGAGATTCTGAGGCTTCTTTTAATAAACCAACCAATTGATCAGCATGTGCATTTCCTTTTGTTAAAGGACCAGGCAGGACACTCTGAGCCCTGATGTGAATGATATAAAAAGAATATTGTCTCTGTTGTACAATCTACTGAACTTCTTTAAATAATAAAAATAAACTTCGATCACTAAGCCATTTCAACCATGCAGTTTCAATTCTATTCACCAAGTTTACAGCATAATAGGAATCTGAGAGAATATTAAGAGGCTCTTGGAAGTCCTGCAATGCAACATTAATAGCTTCAAGTTCAACTCTTTGTACAGAAGTATGACTGTTCAATATGACTCGGTCTGAATTTATTGTATGACAGGCAGCTTTACCATTAGATGACCCATCAGTAAAAACAGTTAAAGCTCCAGGAATAGGTTCCTGTCTAGTATGTTTTGGTATAAAGATGGAGGTATTATATAAAAATTGTAGTAATTTATCTTTTAATAGGTGACAGCTAAGTTCCCCTGAATATCCACTTAACACAATTTCCAATTTATATCAGTCTGATATAAAATTTCTAATTGCTTCCCAGTGAAGGGGAGGTAGAGATACTGGGGCTCTTCCCCTCTAAGCTGTTTACAGTGTTTTCTAATTTGAAATAATAACTGGGCTATTAGTTCTACATATATTAATGCAGTTTTAGAGGATTGATATCCTAGGTGGACCCATTCAATAATGGAAGGAGAATTATTATATTGAAAGATGACTCCAGTGGGACTATATGCAGTAGGGTTAATTTGTCCCAATAAAGGTAATTCAGGTTGGACCCGTGTTACTTGGGCTAAGGAGATTGCCTGCTCAACATGTAGCAACTCCTTCCCAGATTCATCTGTTAAAGTTCAGAAAGAGAAACGACTAGAGTCACATCTAAGTAAATTAAATAAATTTGTCATTTCTCCTGTAGAGATTTTCAGATAAGGTCTTAACCAGTTAATGTCCCCTAATACTTTTCAAAAGTCATTTAAAGTTTTAAGACAATCTTTTCTTATCCCCACATTCTGAGGCATAATGCATTGGTTTTCAATTACAATCCTTAAGACATTTGAAGGAAACCTCTCTTTATTTCCTTCCAAAATAATTTTCAGGCTTCATAGACTTTCATTTAAAAATCTTTGTCACATGAAACAATTTCTCTTAAGGTTATGGTGACCACTAGTACAGATTAGATTTAATATTTTAATAACAACCCTCAGTTTATCTTGTAAATACCAGTGAAAGAGATTTCAAAATTTTTCAAATTTCTCATTTTTATTAAGCTAGAATTTTATGTTTTAGAGAGTATCCCCTTAGGCTTATTTGCACTCACAGAGGGAAAATGGGAAGGTTTCAGTAACTTAGTTAGAAGACTCATTTAAATTGCTTACAAAGACATTAGCTTATTGAAAGTAGGGGGTTGGCCTTTGTTATTTCCAAGATGGCGGCAGGCCCCCATGTGATCAGTGACCATGTGCTTATCACGGCTGTTGTCTAATCGCTTCTTTAAAAGACAGTCAAAATAACATTGCAGACAAACAAATCTCGCCAGCTGTTTTTGGCCTTTATTAGAATTGTTTATAAAAATATTGGCTTTTCTGCCGAGACCGGTTTGGCTCAGTGGATAGAGCGTCGGACTGCGGACTGAAGGGTCCTGGGTTCGATTCCGGCAAGGGCATGTACCTTGGCTGTGGGCACATCCCCAGTAGGGGGCGTGCAAGAGGCAGCTGATAGATGTCTCTCTCTCATCGATGTTTCTGACTTTCTATCCCTCTCCCTTCTGCTCTGTAAAAAATCAATAAAATATATATTAAAAATATTGGCTTTTCATTTAGCTGAAAATCTTAATTTTAATCTTAAAAATTAATTTATTTAACTAATTAAATTAAGCATCTTAATTTTAAAAGGAAAGTGAATTTAGTAAACATAGACATCTGATTCACAAGCTACAAATGTTGCCCTGCCTATAGCTTAACAATGCAGGCAGCTACCAAATTCAGGCAGTAAATGGTGGCTTCTAATCTATTTTTTAGATTTTACTTAAATTCAGTTACCTATAAAAACATTGGATTCTCAATGTAACTTAATTTGTGAGACCTTGATTATATTTTAAAAAGCTAATTTTATAAAGTAACTTAAGTAGGTATCTTTAATTTGAAAAAGCAAAGAAAGTAAACTTAGTTTAGAGGTCTGATATACAAAGCACACTGTCTCACAACCAACCTCCTTAAAAGTGAATGAAGCTTGGGGCTTTTTGTCTTTCTTAAAATTCTGTTGCTGTTGAAAAATTTGGCTATAATTAATAAATAGATGCTCTACTTTGCCCTTTCCAGAGGCAAAATCTCTACAACACTTAATATATATATATATATATATATATAAGTAAAATATATACTGTTACTTTATGTTGTCCTTCTTAGAGGCAAAACTTTCATAACATTTAATATATGTATAAGTAAAATATATTGATTAATTTTATTTGATAAAACTTTCCATGCTATTTCAAATATAACTTAAAAATATTTCTTTTAAGAGAGAACAGGAGGAGAGAAAAAAATGGCGGCGGAACGGAGGGATTCGATCTGAATCTGCTCACAGGGCAGAGGGAGGGAGCAGCTGAAGGTCGCGCAGGGAGCGTTTGTCGGCAACTAGGGGGACAGCTGTGCTCCAAGAGAAGATAGAGGACTGCTGGGCTGGCCTCCCCAGCCTGAGTGGCCACAGTACTGCTGGGTTCTCTCCCTGAGCCAACTGCGCTCAGAGGTGCTCGGAGGCAGACCACGACATCTTGAGGGGGAAGGACCTGAAAATATACAGCTACAGTACTGGTACCAGCTGGACGGCTGAGACTCCCAAAACACCGGTGCCCAGTTGGTGCGGAGGCGTGCAGAGCCTAGGGAGCTCTAAACTGCAGCACAGAAAGGTCAGATTTCCCTGGGGGTACTTTGGATGCGAAACTGAGGGGGCTGGCAGTCTGGGAGATCTGCACCTTGGAACTCAAAACCTGGAGATCTGCACCTGAAATAAAATCTGTGGCTGTTGGAGCTGGTAAACGTGGGAGAGGGCCCTTGGAGCTGGTGGCAGAGTTAATCCCTGGAGCGCAATCAATTTGGACCTGACAGAGGAGGGAAACCCGGAAAATTTTGGGAGGGTTCTGGCTGCTAAAACAGCAGTCACCATTAGAGAGGCAGTATTGTTTAGTTCAGGATAGAGAGGACCAATAGACCCAGAAGTCAATCTAGAAACACTGCCACCCAGGGGCCAAATCACAAATTAACTCTTGTGTGACAGGGAATTGATTATATTTTCTCTTCGACCTTGGGAATAGTCTATTTTCATCTACTCTTTAGTATCTTTTACTCTACCTCAACTTCACCTTTATACCACTACTCTCTTGCTAACCTTTCCCTATTTAGTGCCTTGTTTCCCTTACACTTTTCCCGCTTTAGATTTACCTTAATTCTTTCCTTTTACCCCTGTAAAAATTTTACCCCACTGATATATCTAATCTCCAACCACCTACTCCAAGTGCATATATACCTCTAGCTTCTATGACTTCACTATCTTAAAGTGTTTTTATCCCTGTCCTGTTGTTGTTGTTTACTTGACTGTTGATTATATTGATTTTTTAAGCAGGTTTATGAGATTGATTTGCTTATCCTGTTATTTTGGTTTGTCTTGTAGGGGGGGTTATTTTTACTTTTGGTGTTGTTTCTTGTTTTTTTTGTCCTTGTCTGCATTGTTTTGAGATAGATTTTTGCTTCTGTGTTCCCTCTTGATATTAGTAGTTGTATGTAATTTGTATCAATCTCCAAGTACTTGTTGCAGGTTTTGGTTCCGGTTAGGGGCTGTCCTATAGGAGTTTTCACCCCACATTTATAATTTACTCCTTTTATTTTCATCTCCCCCTTTTCCCATTATCATTTTGGCATTCCTGTCTTTCTTTTTTGTGAGTGTGTGTGTGGGGGGGGGTCTCTTTCTTGCTGTGGGAGTGTGGGTGTGTGAGTGTCTGTGTGTATCTGGGGGAGGTTCTCTTTCTTTTTTCCCACCTATCACCGAATTTGCCTTTCTCTGGCGGTCACCTTTATTTGGAATTACAATTACTTTGACTACATTCTGGTTCAGTGCCTGGTGCATTGCACCAGGTTGTGATGTATTTTGTGCCTTTAAAACAACGCAGGAGAGTGAGAACTACATAACCAGATACACAGAGAAGAGAGACCATGGGAAGACAAAGAAACAGCCCACATATGAAAGAAAAGCAAGGCTCACCAGAAAAGGAGGTAAACGAAATGGAAGTTAACAACCTGTCAGAGAAAGAATTCAGAGAAATGGTCATAAGGTGGCTGAAAAGAATGGAAGACAAACTTGATAATATGAGTAAGAACCAAAAGGAAATGAGGAAGACACAGGAAGAAATGATGAAGAGACATGAAGAAATGAAGAGGAGCCAAGAAGAAATGAAAAGTGACATTGCTGAAGTAAAGAACTCAATAGAAAGTATTAAGAGTAGACTTGAAGAAGCAGAGTATCGCATCAGTGAGCTAGAAGACCAGGTAGAAAAAAATAACCAAGTAGAGCAGCTTCTAGAAAAAAAAATTAAAAAGCAGGAGGAGAGCCTAAGGGAACTTTGAGACAACATGAAACAAAACAACATCCGTATAATTGGGCTTCCAGAAGGACAGGAAACTGAGCAAGGAATAGAAAACCTGTTGGAAGAAATAATGACAGAAAACTTTCCTGATATAAGAAAGGAAAAACCCACACAAATCCAAGAAGCTCACAGAGTCCCAAGCAAAATAAACCCCAAAAGACCTACGCCAAGACACATTATAATTAAATTGGCAAACACCAATGACAAAGTAAGAATCTTAAAAGCTGCCAGAGAGAGACAGAAAGTCACCTACAAAGGAACCCCCATCAGACTAACAAGTGATCTCTCAACAGAAACCTATCAGGCCAGGAGGCAGTGGAATGAAATTTACAAAGTCATGCAAAGGAAGGGTCTGAATCCTAGAATACTATACCCAGCAAGGCTCTCAATCAAAATGGAAGGTCAAATCAGGAGCTTCACAGATAAAAAAGGACTAAGGGAATTCATCACCACCAAACCAGCAATGCAAGAAATGCTAAAGGATCTGCTGTAAAAAGAAATAGGAAGCGAAGAAGGAACACAGGGGTAAAGAACAAAAATGGCAACATATAAGCACCAATCACTAATAACTTTAAATGTAAATGGTTTAAATGCTCCAATCAAAAGACATAGGGTAATAGACTGGATAAGAAAACACAACCCATGTATCTGCTGTCTACAAGAAACCCACCTCAGAGAAAAAGACGCACACAGACTGAGGATGAAAGGTTGGAAAAAAGTTATTCAGGCGAATGGAAATGAAAAAAAAGCTGGGGTAGCCATACTTAAATCCGACAAATTAGATCTCAAAGTGAAGGACATAACAAGAGATAAAGAAGGCCACTTCATAATACTAAAGGGAGCAATCCAACAAGAAGAAATAACTCTGGTAAACATATACGCACCCAATACAGGAGCACCCAAATATATACAAAAACTCCTAGAGGACATCAAGGGAGAGATAGACAGCAATACAATCATAGTAGGAGACTTTAATACCCCACTATCACCATTGGACAGATCCTCTAAATAAAAAATCAGTAAAGAAACATCAATCCTCAATGACTCACTGGACCAGATGGAATTAATTGATATCTTCAGATCATTTCTCCCCAAAGCCACAGAATATACATTCTTTTCAAGTGCCCATGGGTCATTCTCAAAGATAGACCATGTGATGGGTCATAGGCAAAGTCTCTCCAAATTCAAGAAGATAGAAATCATATCAAGTATATTCTCAGATCACAGTGGCATAAAGCTGGAAATCAACTACAATAGAAACAATCCAAAGAAATTGAACACATGGAGACTAAACAGCATGCTATTAAACTATGACTGGGTTCCTAGAGAGATTAAGGATGAGATAGAAAACATCATGGAAAAAAATGACAATGATAGCACAACAATCCAAAATCTATGGGACACAGTGAAAGCACTTCTGAGAGGGAAGTTCATAGCTCTACAATCCTACAGCAAAAAACTAGGAACAGCGGCAATAAATTATCTAACCCAACAACTCAAAGAGTTAGAAAGAAAGCAACAAGAAAAGCCAAGTGTAAGCAGAAGGAAGGAAATAGTAAAGATCAGAGCAGAAATAAATGACATAGAGACCAATGAAACAATACAGAAGATCAACAGAAACAAGAGCTGGTTCTTTGAAAGGATAAACAAGATTGATGAACCTCTAGCCAGACTCACCAAGAAGCAAAGAGAGAGGACCCTAATAAATAAAATCAGAAATGAAAGAGGTGAAATAACAACAGACCCCATTGAAATACAAAGGATTGTTAAAAAATACTATGAACAACTCTACTCCAACAAACTGGACAACCTGGAGGAAATGGATATATTTCTAGAAAAATATAACCTCCCAAAACTCAATAAAGAAGAATCTAAACAACTCAATAGACCAATAACTGTGGAAGAAATTGAAGCAGTCATCATAAAGATTCCAGCAAACAAAAGCCCCCGGCCAGACGGCTTCACAGGGGAGTTTTACCAAACATTCAAGGAAGAACTAAAACCTATACTCCTCAGTCTATTCTAGAAAATTCAAGAGGATGGAACACTTCCAAACTCCTTCTATGAAGCTAGCATCACCCTAATACCAAAACCAGATAAAGACGACACAATGAAAGAGAATTACAGGCCAATATCCCTCATGAATATAGATACCAAAATCCTCAATAAAATTCTATCAAACCGGATCCAGCAGTACATCAGAAAGATCATACACCATGACCAAGTAGGATTTATCCCAGGAATGCAAGGATGGCACAATATCCGCAAATCAATAAATGTGATACATCACATAAACAAATTGAGAGATAAAAATCACATAGTCATATCAATTGATGCAGAAAAAGCATTTGACAAAATCCAACATCCTTTCTTAATAAAAACTCTCAATAAGGTAGGAATAGAAGGATCATACTTCAACATAATAAAAGCCATATATGATAAACCCACAGCATACATCATACTCAATGGGCAAAAACTACAACCATTTCCCCTAAGAACAGGAACAAGACAGGGTTGCCCACTCTCATCACTCCTGTTCAACATAGTACTGGAAGTATTAGCCATTGCAATTAGACAAGAAGAAGAAATAAAAGGCATCCAAATTGGAAAAGAAGAAGTTAAGCTATCCTTATTTGCAGATGACATGATATTGTACATAAAAAACCCGAAAGACTCCATAAAAAAGTTAGTAGACTTAATAAATGAGTTCAGCAACGTAGCAGGCTACAAAATTAATGCCAAGAAATCTATGGCATTTCTATACACTAATAGTGAACTTATAGAAAGAGAGACTAAAAAAGCAATCCCATTTACCGTCACACCAAAAAAATTAAGATACCTAGGAATAAACTTAACTAAGGAGGTAAAAGACCTATTCGGGAAAAACTACAGGACACTGAAAAGAGATAGAGGAAGATGTAAACAAGTGGAAGAACATTCCATGTTCATGGATTGGGAGAATCAACATAATTAAAATGTCCATACTACCCAAAGCAATCTATAAATTTAATGCACTCCCCATTAAAATACCAATGGCATACTTCACAGACCTAGAAAGAACGCTCCAAAAATTCATCTGGAACAAAAAAAGGCCCCGAATAGCCACAGCAATCCTGAGAAAGAAGCACAAAGTTGGTGGGATTTCAATACCAGATTTCAAGCTGTATTACAAACTACTGTTCTCAAAACAGCCTGGTACTGGCACAAGGATAGACATATAGATCAATAGAATAGAATAGAGAATCCGGATATCAACCCAATCCACTATGCTCAATTAATATTTGACAAAGGAGGCATGAACATAAAATGGAGTCTCTTCAATAAATGGTGTTGGGAAAATTGGACAGATACATGCAAAAAAATGAAACTAGACCACCAACTTACACCATACACAAAAATAAACTCAAAATGGATACAGGACTTAAACGTAAGACAGGAAACCATAAAAATATTAGAGGAATCTACAGGAAGAAAAATCTCAGACATATGCCAAAAGAACTTCTTTGATGATACTGCTCCTAGGGCAATGGAAGCTAAAGAGAAAATAAACAAATGGGACTACATCAAAATCAAAAGCTTTTGCACAGCTAAAGAAATCATCAACAAAACAACAAGAAAACCCACTGTATGGGAGAACATATTTGCAAATGTTATTAGTGATAAAGGTTTAATCTCAAGCATCTACAGGCAACTCACCCAACTCAATAAAAGAGGACAAATGATCCAATAAAAAAATGGGCAACAGACCTAAATAGAATCTTCACGAAAGGAGACAAAAGGAAGGCCCAGAGACATACGAAAACTTGCTCAAAGTCACTAATTATCCGAGAGATGCAAATCAAAATGACTATGTAGTACCATCTCACACCTGTCAGAATGGCTTACATCAACAAATCAACAAACGACAAGTGCTGTCGAGGATGCGGAGAAAAAGGAACTCTCGTGCACTGCTGGTGGGATTGTAGACTAGTACAGTCACTGTGGAGAACAGTATGGAGTTTCCTCAAAAAACTAATAATGGAGCTCCCATTCGACCCAGTGATCCCACTTCTAGGAATATACCCCAAGAAATTAGAAAGGCGAATTAGAAAGGATATATGTACCCCTATGTTCATAGCAGCACAATTTACCATAGCTAAGATTTGGAAACAGCCGAAGTGCCCATCAGCAGATGAGTGGATCACAAAACTATGGTACATTTACACAATGGAATACTACGCCGCGGAAAAAAAGAAGGAGCTCCTACCATTTGTGACAACATGGATGGATTTGGAGAGCATTAGGCTAAGTGAAATTAGCCAGGCAGAGAAAGACAAATATGACATGATCTCACTCATTTGAGGAATACAATCAATGACATAGACTGATGAACAAGAATGGATCCAGAGACTGAGAAAAGTCCATCAGAATGTCAAACCTCAGGGTAACTGGCAGGTGATGGGAGTAAGTGGAAAACTCAATATATTTGAACTCTTGAACTGAGGTAAGTGATTTGTGTTTTTACATCCCTGACAAAGTTTATATAAAGTTATAAAAAAATGGCAGCTAGTTTGACATTGAATTGACATGGCCTAGAGCTTGTCATATCCTATGGAGACCAGTCCTTAGGCTAGTCCCAGCTTAACCTCCCGTGACACCATAATACCCTTACATGATATTATTCTACAATGTCATTATAATATTTGATATTTGACAACAGAATATTATCCAATTATCCCAAACAAACTTACAAACTAATTCTTTGAATGCTGGGCAGCAACTTAAAAAAGGATAGGAAAGAAATTAATCCCTTTCAGAAGGGATTAAGGCACTGGGAAGGCATCCGAGCATTCTATATTGGCCCTTCTTGCCCTTTCTGCCAAGAGGGACCTTCTTCTTACTATCCAAATACACACAGCTGATGCCTGAGTTTTCAGTTCTAGCTCTGGCTGAAGCCTCTGGGCACCTGGCACCATGGATCTATATCTCGACCAATGGTGTGAGCTGGGAGAAGAAACCTGGGTCCCCCGAGATATGTGATCAGTACAGGGACCCCGCCAGCAGGCGAGGGGACCCCAAGGCAGGTACTGGACGTGGAGGCCACAGGGGCATAGACTACAGAGGAGCCAGAACTGAACCTCACATCACCCTGTTTGGCCCCGGAGGATGGCTGGTTAGCCAGAGACGGGTAAGATTCCTCAGGGAAGGAACAACCTAAGACAGGCACAGTCACAGAGGGGCCAACAGGAGAGAACTAAAAGGTCAACAGAGATGGGGCACAGACCCTCATCCACAAACCTTACAGGGGTTTGAATTCTCACCCCTCCTGAGGGAGGTCTCCTACCCCCACGGCTGCTTCGCCTCCCATGTACAACTCATACCAGGACCCAGGTGGCAGACAGAGACTCGGCCAGCAATAGCTGCTCTATATCTAAATTCAGTCTATTACCAGGAATGCTCAGGACCTACTCAAAATTGCAAATATTCCTCTCCACTATTATTTACAGAGTAAACTAAGATTTCTGCTTGAGTATTAAAATTGACAGGAAAATAGTAATCAAGTTTTCAGATTAATTTAAATTGGCCAAGTGAAATTAGTGAATACTCAAGATAATTATAGTGTACTGGACAAAAAGCTTTTCCTAAAACATTAACTAAAAAATCTATTAGTAGTTCATCTCACTGTAAAATTGCCTAACATCCAAAGAACCTAAAGCAGTCATATTTGTGTGCAAAAATTAAAATTTTAAATTACCAAGACTGCAATATAAAATTTCCAAAAGTCCCCATTAA
Organism: Antrozous pallidus; assembly: GCA_027563665.1. Lineage (NCBI taxonomy): Eukaryota > Metazoa > Chordata > Mammalia > Chiroptera > Vespertilionidae > Antrozous > Antrozous pallidus. The sequence goes on along the minus strand of CM050508.1, from coordinate 111,210,796 downwards.
TCAAAAAAGGGGAGGGGACAGTGGGGTAATATCATGTAAGGAAAAAAATATCGAGTAAGTAAAATACATCTAGAAAATTCTTACTCCAGTAATGTAAATTCTATTTGTAAAAACAATTGTAGGACACCCATGAAAAAACATACATGGTGTCAAAATAAGCCAAAGGAAAATCATTTAGGCAAAAATTAAAAAGAATCCCAAGTCTATTTTGCAGAGAGGATCCCTTTGTTAACTTTTGGTCGAGAATGTGTTTGTGTGTTTTCAGAGAACAACTCCAAGACCATGTGGGTTCCTGCGACTGTGAGGAACTGATGGATCTGTTCCAGTCACAAGGATGGTCCAGAGATGGGGGACACTGATGACACCTTGCCATGCTAGCAGTCGGCAGCTGTGCATGTCTGCAGGCAGCCAAGGACCAAACCAGAGAGGATGGATCTTGCATTGCCACGATGTGTCCACCATCTAGATACCATTGCTGACATGTATACATAAAGAATTATTTGACACTGAAACTGGGACTCAGAACAGTTCGACATTGAAACTGAGACTGAAACATTTTTTGTTCTTATACATTTATTTCTAGTATGCAGAGGCAAGATATTTTTGAAGAAAAGAAACAGGGGAGAGTGATTGATATAGAGGCAGGGTGGCCTTGAACAGGCTGTCAAGCTACAGGGGAAGGCTTGGGTGCATGGGAGGCAGATGCGGGGGGAGATCAACTGAAGGACTTGTATGCATGCATATGAGTATATCCAATGAATGAAAGACACTGGGGCGGGGAGGGGAGAAGGTGGGGATATGTACTGGGAGGTAGGGGAGGCTGGGGGGAGGGTAAGGGGGACGGGGAAAAGAAAACATGTACTACTATTAATTATAAGTTATACTGCAAAAAAATCAATAAAAATATATTGAAAAAAATAAAAATAAAAAAAAAGAGAGAGAGAACCGACTTTTGAAAACATTTCTGGGCTTTGAAATGTCCAAAAGTTACCCTCACAGTCTTGAAATATACTTAGAAAGATCAAATATACATATCTATATATCTATATATCTATATCTATATGTATATATACATACACACACACACACACACACACACATATACATATATATATATGTATATATATATGATTTAAAGAATATATACGTAAATTCTATTAAAGAATATCAATTAAATTTAAACTGGGTCATATCCAAAGCCCATTTGGCTCAGTGCATAGAGCATTGGCTTGTGGACTGAAAGGTCCCAGTTTCGATTCCAGGCAAGGGCATATACCGTGGCTGCGGGCATACCCCCAGCAGGGAGTGTGCAAGAGGCAGCTGATCGATGTTTCTCTCTCATCGATATTTCTGACTTTCTATCCCTCTCTCTTCCTTTCTGTGAAAACTCAATAAAATTTATTTTTTTAAAAAGGATACCAATCCATTTTTAAATAAATAAATACATAAATAAATAAATAAACTGAATCATAGAATTCTCCTTTTTATGTTTAGACCAATAAGTAAAATATTTTGAATTTCTAATTATCAGAGAAAACATAACAGTTTATTTTCTCAACAAGTTATACTTTAGGCATTTAATTACCACATTTATATAATTTCTCCCAATTTAATTTGCACTTTGAATTTTTAAAGTTGGAAAATTAAACATTTTGCAGTTCCTGGATTAATAATACTTTACATTTCTAAGAAAAATACAAAACATTATCAATTAATAGCTTTAATTCTGTACTCTAGTTATTTCTCATTAGGAAGCAAATTTAAACTTTTGATTTTTATTTGCCAGTGGCTCTGGAAAACCAATTTTGGTTCATGCGAATGTAAATTACCACATTCTTTAAAGATGGCTGCTGACAGGAAACTAGTCTACCTTTGTGCTGGGGGAAGGGCAACTACCCTTCTTCCTCCATTAACAAAAGGCATAGCCAGTTACCTGGACTATTTAGATCTTTATAAGTAATACATTATTTATTTATATTTCAATAATTTCTGAATTTCAAATCTAATTCCAATTATTTTAAGACATTTACTTTGGATAAATTCTTTTGTAACACAATTTACTGATTTCATTAAAGGCCTTAAGTTAGCTTTTCAATACCTTTCATTAGCATTTTAAAAAACCACTCTTTATTATGGAAATGCATGTCTGCTCCTGGGATTATCTTGAGTTGTTTTCTCTTGGTTCATATCTGTCATCTTTCTTAGCTTAAAAATTCTCAGGTTTTTATTCTGTACATAGCAAAAGGTTAAGTTCAGCTTAAAAAACTCTATCTAAAATGTCTAAATATGGACAATTGTGTGAGTCTTAGTTTTTTTAAACTGTCCTTTCCCTTTACATGTGCACAGAAATCCCCGGTGCATTTAGTAAAAGTTTTAAGTCACTAGTTGGAAAAACATGGCTAAGATGAGACCCAGACGCCCTCTGGGGAGTGGCATCCATATTGGATCACCACGTGGCTCCCTTCCCCCACATCCTGTTTACTTCAGGGGAATCAACAGCAACAGATGCCTGAATTTCTTTTCATGCTTAAAAGATAAAGACAGATCTTAAACTTTTTCTTTCTTTTTTGCTTTCTAAAGTAATAACTAACACCCAATTTGGCCAAGATTTGCATTTCCCTGCGAGTTCTTTTATAATTTTTAAATAACTTAAACAATATCATTGTGGGAGAGCAGATAGCCCTGCCTTCTTTTGCCCCCTTTGAATTTCTCTGCATCAGATGCGTTTTCAGCAGTGGAGTTTCAGTTCTCTTCAGAGGTTTTAGATTCCAAATACAAACTAAGATTTTAATTTGAACAAGAAACCACATCATTTTATAATCTAACTAGTGGCCCAGTGCAAGAAATTGGTGCACATTAAAGGGGTATTAATTAGAGGAAATAATTTAATATTGCTATTTGCTCTTTCTCTATAATAGAAGTATCAGAGACTAAAGAAAATTAGTAAAATGTATATGAAAACCTTCCTCCTGTCAGAGTCTGGGGCGCACCACGGGGCCCAGAGTCAAGTCCCCACTCACTCACATGTGCCTCAAAATCACGTGAAACCCAGACCCAGCTGCATCCCCCACCCCGGCATTGGGGTAGATCCAGACCCTGCCAGTCCCACTCTTGTCAAGCCACCCAGGGCAGAGTGTGTCCTCAGGTCCTCTGGCCCAGCACCAGGATGGGGGGCATGGCCTGAGGTCCCCCATCAAGTCCCACCAAGGGGGAGACACAACCTGAGATCCCGTCAAGCCCCGCTGAGTAGGGGGCATGGCCTAAGGTCCCCCGTCAAGCCTCACCAGGCAGAGATGCACAGCCTCAAGTCCCCCAGCCCAGCACCAGGAGGGAAGCATAGCCTCAGGTCCCCCGTCAATCCTCACTGTCACAGGGGCACAGTCTCAGGTCCCCTGTGAAGCCACGCTGGGTGGAGGCCACAGCCTGAGGTCCCTTGTCAAGCCCAGCCAGGCAAGAGGGGCACAGCCTCAGGACTCCTGGTCTGGTGCTGGGGCAGAAGGTATGGTCTGAGGTCCCCCAGCTTGGTGCCGGGGTGGGGGTGCAGCTTGAGGTCCCCTGTCAAGCCCTGCCAGGTGGGGGTGCAGCCTGAGGTCCCCTGTCAAGCTCTGCAGGTGGAGAGAACAGTCTGAGGTCCCCTAACCCAGCAACAGGATGGGAAGCGCACCTTGAGGTCCCCTGTCAAGCCCTGCCGGGTTGGGAATATGGCCTGTAGTCCCCTGTCAAGCTGCACCAGGTGGGAGGCACAGCCTGAGGTCCCCCAGCCTGAAGCTGGGGTGGGGGGAGCAGCCTGAGGTACCCTAGCCCAGCACCAGAGCGGGAAGCACACCTTGAGGTTCCCTGTCAAGCCATGCCGGGTGAGGGGCATGGCCTGTGTTCCCCTGTCAAGCTCCTCTGGATTGGGGGAGGGTATAGGCCTCCCTTCCCTCGTGCTGCAGCCACGCCCCCCTGCCGACCTCCCATCCAGCTGCCAAGACCACCTCACGCTCTCCAGGAGCCGGTATGCGTAGGGAAGGCTGGGCCAGGATAATTGGGAGGGGGTGATGGGAGGCCAGCATCCTGGGTGAGCTGGGCCCCACAGCCTCTCTGCTTCAGCTCCCAGAACCCCAGACTAAGGAGTAGTGCTTTCACAGAGGCCTGGCAGGCACTTGATATGGCGATGCCTTAAAAACAGAAGAAGCCCCCTTTAACTCTGGCTGGAAGTGCATTGGGAACTTATGGTCTGGGGAAGCAGCCCAGCATCAGGGCTGAAATATGACCTTGGGTAGCCTCCGGAGGAGGCAAACCAAAGGTAAAAGGCATCTTTGAAACAAAGACATTTGAACGTACAGTGGATATTAGATGATATTAAGGAATTACCTTAACTTTTCAAGGTGTAACAATGGCTGAATATTTACTTCTTTTTTAAAGGTACTCCTCAGAGGATATTTAAGTGGGAAACAACTTTCTTTGAAAGTATGGTGGTGTCCTGGCCCAGCCTTCCCCGCACCACGGAAGCCTCAAGGACCAAGCCTCTCCCGCTGGCTCGCTAGGCCCTTGAAAACACCCTGCGCAGAGGCGTGGTTCCTGCTTCGTTCCCCACCCGCACCAGCATGAAGCGAAGTGGTCCCAGCTGGTGCTGGCGTGAAGCGCCTGTGTTCCCCGCCTGCGCTCCCCGCCTGCATTCCCTGCCTGCGCCGGTGTGAAAGGAAGTGTTTCCCACAGGTGAAGCACTTGAGGCGCCGGCTTGAAGCGAAGCATTCGTGAAGGGAAGTGTTCACTGGCATCCAGGCAAGCTGTGGCCACGTCCCAGGCAAGCCCCCCGCTCCTGATTGCCTGGTAGCATAGCCAATCAGGAGCCAAGGTACAGTCACATTTGCATGTTACTTTTTTATTAGATAGGATTCTTCCTCGTTAGCCTGGTTTAGAAAGACATTCCCACCCTACTTACAGACCACGGCTCTGCAGTTAGTCCGTGGGCTTTGCGTATGGTGAAATTTCCACACCTTTTCTCGATGTATTTCCTCCTTCGCTCTTTTAGGTGAAAATAGCATCTCCTTTGCTCTAGGCAAAAAATATAATTTTCTCCACACAATCCGAGGTCAGGTGCCAGATGTGGGAATCCTTTTCACGTCCCATGTGTCCAGGGTTCCCATGTCAGGGTTCAGCATCTGAAGAAGGTCGCACACAAATGAAAAGAGACTGGAAAAGCATCAATTTGGGGAATAATGGGGGCCAGGCAGGAGTCCACCTCTAGGGGAGGACACCACCAGCTCTGGCTTTGCTAGCCCCTTTTATTAGGGCCAACTGATAAATCCATGTCCTTTAGGTCAGGAAATTCCAACAATGAAATCAACCATCAAGAGTTAACATAAGACTAAAATTGTAGAAGCTTCTTTAATTACCATGTGTCACCTAAACAATATGTGAATAGTTCATATTTAACATAAGAGTAAAGGTGGCAGCTGCTTCAGCTACCAATATCTCACCTAAGTGGTGAGTAAACAGATCCATTAAGGTTTGACCAGGTTTCTTGTTTGTTTTATTTACATCTCTATGGGTGAGGTAATGACTGGTTTCCTACAGTTGTATGAGTATTTATATACTTTTGATATGAACTCCTTATCTGATGAATCATTGGCAAGTACCTATGTTCTCCCACTGAGTGGGTTGCCTTTTCAATTCAATGGGGTTTAATTTGCTGTGCAGAAATTTTTTATCATGATGTAGTCCCATTTATTTTTTCCTTAGTTTCCTATTCGTAAACATATTACCATGTGAGATGTCTGGAGTTTCACTGCTTATATTCTCCACTAAGATTTTTATGGTTTCATACCTTACATTTAAGTCTTTTATCCATATTGAGTTTATTCTTGTGTATGATGTAAGTTGATGGTCTAGTTTCATCTTTTTGCATGGGACTGTTCAGTTTTCCCAGCACCATTTGTTGAAGAGACTGTCTTTAATCCATTGTATGTTCTTGTTCCTCAGTCAAATATTAATTGACCATAATGGTATGGGTCAATTTCTTTGGTCTTTGTTCTGATCCATTTCTCTATCTGCCTCTTCTTGTGCCCGTACCAGGCTGTTTTGGTTATAATTGCTTTGCAGTATAGTTTCATATCTGGTATTGTGATACCTCCTACTTCGTTCTCCTTTATCAATATTGCTGCAGCTATTAAGGGTCTTTTATAGTTCCATGATCATTTTTGGAGTATTTGTTCTAGCTCTGTGATGTATGCCATTGGTATTTTTAATACATTTTATTGATTTTTTTTACATAGAGGAAGGGAGAGGGATAGAGAGTTAGAAACATTGATGAAAGAGAAATATCAGTCAGCTGCATCCTGCATACCCCCTACTGGGGATGTATCTGGAACCAAAATACATGCCCTTGACTGGAATCGAACCTGGGACAGACCCGTTGGTCCACAGGCTGACACTCTATCCACTGAGCCAAACTGGATAGGGCTGCTATTGGTGTTTTAATATGGATTGCATTGAATGTGTACATTGCTTTGGGTAGTATAGACATTTTAATCATGTTAATTCTTTCTATCCATGAGCATGGTATACACTTCCATTTATTTGTATCTTCCTCTATTTCTTTTTTCAATGTCATATGGTTTTCCAAGGACACATCTTTTATCTTCTTGGTTAAGTTTATTCCTGGGTATCTTTTTGTTGTTTTTCTTGTTGTTATAAGCAATGTAAATGACATTTCTTTTTTAGTTTCTCTTTCTGAGAGTTTATTATTGGTGTATAAAAATGCCATTGATTTGTGGATGTTAATTTTCTGTCCTGCTTTCTTGCCAAATTCATTTATTAAGTCTAGTAGTTTTCTGCTGGAGTCTTTAGGGTTTTCAATGTACAATATAATGTCATCTGTTTTATTTCCTCCTTCCAATTTGGATGACTTTTATTTCTTCTTCTTGTCTGATTGCTGTGGCTAGAACTTCCAGTACGATGTTGATTAAGAGTGATGACAGCAGACATCCTTGTCTTTTGCCCATTTAGTATTATGTTGGCTTCTTGATGAATGATGCAATGGTAAGATTCTGGTGATTAATTTTTTCTTTCAAAATAGAAACAAACCTGTTTCTTATGTCAGTCATACTTTTTACCCCATCTTTTGAAATTGAGACAATTTTGTGGAGTGGAATATTATGTTTTTCAATGCACTCAATTACAGCATTTGCTATATCCTCGCCATGTGTTTGATCTTTGAGTGACAATAATCCTAAAAGTTCCTTTTGAGGACCTGCAAATAAAATAAATAGCACAAAAAGTTAAACTTGTGCTTTATCATTTATGTCAGAAAACTCATCAACTGTTATTGATAAAGCTGAAACCAATTTAAGATCTTCAACTTGCTGGGGGTTATATTCAAAGACATTTTTTAATACTTTCATGTTTATTGTTCAGTATATTAATTACATTGTTCCCCCTTTTTTCTCCCTATAGCTCACCTCCACCCGGTATCCATCCCACATTCTGCCCTTACCCCTCCCCGACTGCCCTCTTCCATAGGTGTATGATTTTTATCCAGTCTCTTGCTGAACCTCCCACGCCACTTTTCTCCCCAAGAATTGTCAGTCCATTCCCTCTCTATTTTCATGATTCCGTTATATTCACCAGTTTATCCTGTTCATCAGATTTTTAATTCACTTGATTTTTAGATTCATTTGTTAATAGATGTGTATTTGTTGTTCATAATTTACACTTTTACCTTTTTCTTCTTCCTCTTTTTAAAGAATACCTTTCAGAATTTCATATAATATTGGTTTGGCGGTGATGAACTCCTTTAACTTCTTCTTATCTGCGAAGAACTTTATCTGACCTTCAATTCTGAATGATAGCTTTTCTGCATAGAGTAATCTTGGTTATAGATTCTTGCTATTCACCACTTTGAATATTTCTTGCCATTCCTGTCTGGCCTGCATAGTTTCTGTTGAGAAATCCACTGACAATCATATGGGTGCTCCCTTATAGGTAACTAACTGCTTTTCTCTTGCTGCTTTTAATATTCTCTCTTTGTCTTTTCCTCTTGGAATTTTAATTATGATGAGTCTTGGTGTGGTCCTCTTTTGATTCCTATAGTTTGGGGTTCTGTGTGCTTCTTGGACTTTTAAGTGAATTTCTTTCACCAGGTGGAGGAAGTTTTTGGTCACTATTTCTTCAAATAGGTTTTCATTGTCTTGCTCTCTCTCTTTTTCTGGTACCCCTATAATTCAGATGTTGGTGTGCTTGAGGTTGTCCCAGAGGCCCCTTACACTATCTTCAATTTTTGGATTCTTTTTGCTTCTTGCTTTTCCAGCTGAGTGCATTTTGCTTCTTTGTATTTCAAATTTTTGACTTGATTCTTGCGGTCCCCTAGACTGCTTTTAATTCTTTGTATAGTATTTTTTATTTCAGTCAGTGTGTGCTTAATTTCTAGTTGGTCCTTTTGCATATCCTTGGGGGTCTTGTTCATATCCTTGAAGGTCTCATTAAGTTCATCAGCCTTTTCTAGGAGCCTTTTGAAAAACCTTATAACCATGGTTTTGAACTATATGTCCAGTCGTTTTTTTCCTCCATTTCTTTTACATCTGATTTCTTCCCATGTCTCTGCATTTTGGCTGATTTCCTGAGTTGGTCAATTAGCTTTGTGTGGTAGACTTCCTACTAGGGACAGTGGCTCAGCCTCCCCAGTTACCTGAGGTAGATACTCTTGCTGCAGCCCTTTATGGATTGCACAGTCTTGTTGAAGTTAAGTCTAGATTATTGTTGTTAGCACTAGGAGGGTTTGACCTCCAGGCTAATTGGCTGTGAGGATCTGCTGTGCTCAGGTTGGATGGGTGGAGTCTCCTGGCTGAGCAGGCAGCCTTGATTTCTCGTCAGCTCCACCCTATGTGGCACCTGGGTCTCTGTGCCTGGTGGTAATGGCTGCAGGCACCTCTGAGAGAAAGCTGCCACCTAGCTATACCTGCTGCCAGACAATTCAATGTCTCCCAAATGAGTCTGCACACACCCAAAATCTCACCCAGGGTTGTAAAACAATGCAGCCTGGTGGTTTCCCTTCTTTCTTTCTTTTCTCCCAAATGAGAGAGCATGTCACAAGACCTCTCTGCAGACTCTCGCACTTCTGCTACTCCCAAATTTACACGCCCTCTCTCCAAGTTTGCAGACCTCTGCAGCTCCCGAGTTTCAGCGTGCTTTCTTCTTACTGTAGTTTCACCCTGTATGAGTGTGGGTTCCCCAGACCTTGCCCGGAACTGGGGAATCAGTGCAGTGGGACACCTTTGTCTCCCTTCCCATTCTAGAAAACCAGCCGAGTATCCAGCCACCCACCCTATCTGCTCATGTGCACAGCTCGAACCTCTGACTCCATGCATATCCTCAACTCTGCCCTCTGCTGCTCCTCTGAGTCACAGTGTCCTATCTTTACTTTTATTTGTGGAATTTCCACTCAGCCAGCTTTCCAGTGATTCTGGATGATGTTCGTTCTGTCGTTAAGTTGTAGTTTTGAAATTGTTGTGTGGGGCAGCAAGATAGATATTTACCTATGCCGCCATCTTGGTTCCTCCTCCTCTGTAATCTGAAAGACATTTTGACTGTTCTATCTTTCACTGTTTTAGCAGACAATGGTAACTCTTTAATTTTTTTTATAGTATCTGCTTTGTTCCTAAAATTCCAAAATAGCTCTTCAGATGCATTTATAAAACAACTTTTTATGTATTTACTGTTTGTATATGGTTTTCCTCTTTTAGCAATTTCTTGACTAACCACAAAACTTGTAATATTAACATCGTTGGAATCTTGCATTCAGTAATTAAATACAGAACTTGATTTTTCTTGACTCTCCTGAAGTTCCTCAACTGCTTTCTTTGTTGCATCACCAACAGGATATTTAGTACTAAATGACATGTGTTTACTTGATAAGTGTCTCTCCAAATTTTATTTCTTGTTATGTGCCAATTTTTTTCTGACAAAGAAGACAGGTCGGAAGGCCATTTAAGTTTTGAATAAATGTGAAAGTCTCAGTCCATTCAACTTTAAATTCATGATTTTCATCTTTTGTTTTTCTTTGCTTCTTCTTTGTAGCCATGTCAAGCAGAGCACCTAAAAAAAAGTCTCATTTTGTAATAATAAAGCCACCAACACAAAATAATTACAATTCTTAAATTAATGACAAAAATACCTGTAGGATTTGCAGCTGGTTTAAAAATACAGGTGACTTTATGCTTCCAGTAAGTACTTTGGTCACCCACGTGCGATTTGTGGATGCAACTAGCACTAACCACTGCCCATGAGACTGCTGACTGACTGACTCACTCAACTCGAGCGTGAATCATGCGCACCTCCCCCACGATGCATATCCCATGGCCCACTTGTGCCACGTCTTCCCTCTCCCAACCAACTAACACTCCCTTTTCTTCTAATGCCACTTCTTCAAAATAGACTTGTCCAGGTTAAATACCAACTTCTGCGCATGGGCCACAAAGTTTCAATCACACTGTACATGTGTGCCCGTTCATGGTATTTTGTGGAAGAGCTACACTCAAGCAGCCAGAGCTGCATGTGGATCACAAGCCATGGTTTGCCTACCACTGTTCTATAGCATTCTTTTCTTGTGGTGTCTTCATTTCAGTTTTTTCATGACCATTGATATATATACACACTAGGGGACTGGTGCATGAAATTCATGCATGGGGGGGGGGTGTCCCTCAGCCCAGCCTGCACCTTCACCAATATGGGACCCCTAGAGGGATGTCCAACTTCCCATTTAGGACCAATCCCAGAAGGATCAAACCTAAACGGGTCGTCGGACATCCCTCTAACAATCCAGGACTGCTGGCTCCCAACTGCTTGCCTGCCTGCCTTCCTGATGGTCCCTAACCACCTTTTCCTTCCAGAATGATCACCCCCTAACCACTTCCCTGCCAGCCTGATTGTCCCTAAGTGCCCTCCCCTGCAGACCTGGTCTCCCCAACTCCCCTTCCCTATAGGCCTGGTCCCCCCCCCAAATGCTCTCCCCTGCAAGCCTGCTCTCCCTCATCTGCTCTCCCCTGTAGGCTTGATCACCTCCAATTGCCATCCCTTGCAGCCTGGTCCCTCCAAGCTGTCCTCCCCTGCTGACCTGATCACCCACAACTGTCCTCCCTTGCAGGCCTGGTCCCTTCCAACTGCCTTCCCCTGCTGACCATCTTGTGGTGGCCATCTTGTGTCCACGTGGGAACAGGATCTTTGATCACATGGGGTCAGCCATCTTATGTGTTGGAGTGATGGCCAATCTGCTTATTACTCTTTTATTAGATAGGATAGAGGGCTGGTCCATGGATGGGGGCCGGCGGGTTGGCCCTGAAGAGTGTCCCAGATCAGGGTAGGGGTTCCCTTGGGGTGTAGGGTGGCCTGGGCAAGGGGCCTGTGGTGGTTTGCAGGCCAGCCATGCCCCCTGGCGACCCAAGCAGAAGCCCTGGGATCTGGGATTTATTTATCTTCTATAATTGAAACTTTGTAGCCTTGAGTGGACGCCTGGGCCCACCAGAGTGTGCAGAAAGCTTGGCTTCCTCCATTGCTGGGGAAACCCAAGCCTCCTACTCGCTCTGTGGCTGCAGCCATCTTGGTTGAGCTAATTTGAATACTCACCCCTGATTGGCTGGTGGGTGTGGCTTGTGGGTATAGAGAAGTAATGGTTAATTTGAATATTACTATTTCATTAGATAGGATATGTGTGTATAGATAGATGACAGATAGATAGATAGATAAATAGATTAATAGATTATAGATACAATTATAAATATTTTAAAAGAAAACAGGGGAAAGAATATTTTCTTAATATTGATTAGGCAAAGAATTTTTAAACATGACATCAAAAATACATACCATAAAAGGAAAAACTGATAAATTAGGCTTCCTTAAAATTTAAACTTTATTTTCCAGAAAACGCTACCAAGAGAATGAAAAGTCAAGCCATAGACTAGGGGGAAATATTTGCAAATCACATTTCTGTCAAAGAAAATTTAACAAACTCTCAAAGTTAAACAATAAGAAGAAAATTTTAATAAGTATAATAATTAAACAGACATTGTACCAGAGAAGATATATGGATGGCAAAAATGCTCAACATCTTTAGTTATTAGGAATATGCAAATGAAACCAAAATGTGATACCACTGTACATCTATGAGAATGGCTTGAAAGAAGAAGACTAACAATACCATGTTCTGTTGGCTATGTGGATCACCTAGAACTCTCATACAATTGTTTGTAGCATCTTTATTCATAATCATGCAAAGCTGTAAATAATACAAATATTCATCAACTACAAGATGAACAAATAAACAGCAGTACATCCAAAGAATGGAATACTACTCAGCAATGAAAAGGAATATGCTACAACATTGATGAATCTCAAATTTGTTATGCTGAAAAAATAAGCAATATTCAAAAGACTTAAATGCTATATGATTTTGTTACACAAAGTCTAAAAAAGGCAAAACTATATTGATAAAAACCTGATGAGTGAAACATGATAGAATGATAGAAAGCTTCTATGCCATGAATTTGGTTATTCAGTAGTTATTATATAGTTGAATATATTTGTCAAAACTCATCAACTTAATTAATTTTACTTTGTGCAAATTATGCTTCAATTGGGCTTTTAAAAAAGGTATATTTACAGACCAGACAGTAACTGAGTTAGAACCACCAACCCCACCCCTAATGTGAGGTACACAATTTTCAAAGTCCTACCAGCACTGTAATTATTTCTTAATAGTGGGCAGCTTAAGATGCAGCAACTTCTCCTTTAGTAGTTATATCCCAGCACATCCCAGCTCCTCAGACCTGTAAATAAATCACAGGTCTATTAGGTCCTTTAATTTTGCAGTTTATCTCCCACTCTCTGCCATGCGTATGTGTTCCCAAGCCATCTGGAATGCTTGATATTTTCTGCTCACTAGGGTCATTGCATAATATCATCAATATAAAGGGCCACATTAAGGTCTATAGGATTAGAATAATCAGGTTTTCCTCCATTTTACATCAGGACAGTTGGCTATAAAATAGATATAACTCTGTGGCAGGAGATAAAAGGTACACTGTCCCATGAAAGCAAGTTGTTTTTGAGTACTTCTGTTTTTAATGATTTAAAAAATGATTTAAGATCATTAAAATTCTGTATACCAAATGGTAAGAGCTACAGGTTCATTTGCTTGAGAATATATGTAGCTAGAAGAGCAGCTGGAATTATCAGCGCTACCTCATTAAGTTTAGATATCTACAACAGAATTCTCAAAAAGCTCCCCAAAGACTAGGAAGATTACAATCACCAGGAAATGTTAAAAATACAGATGCCAGGATTCATCCCAGACTTAATGTCTCAGAAATCCTGGAGATAGGACCCAACACTCTGTTCTTCAATTCCCCTCCAGGTTATTCTGATGCTCAGTAAATTAAAGAATCACTCTGCTATGTTGATTCATTATAAACGATTTGAATTTTGCAACAATATAATTAAGATCAAGAGGCTAATTAATTACAAAGTAGCAGAAAACACTATCCTACATCTTTTAAGTCTTTGAAATTTCTGAAATTCACCCAGGATGCATTATTGCTTTTGGTTTACCATGTTCATTTATGGACAGAATGAGAAGAGACATTTTTTCCAGGACCTTTTACTTCATCTTTTCCTCAGAAAAAAAAACAGAATTTATTCTGGATACTAATTCTATCTATAATCAAGGACATATTTGTCCTCTATACATAACACTTTAATTGTAGGACATAAATTAATCTCAGATCCCAGGGCCTCTGCTTGGGTCTGGTTCCTTTGGGAACAGACTTGGGCAAAGGCACTTAAATCACCTGACTCCTGAGGTTTCCACTCAAACTTGTGCATCACAGTTTAAAGCCAATCCTATCTAATAAAAGAGTAATATGCAAATTGACCATATCTTTGCTACACCCACAAGCCACACCCACCAACCAATTAGGAGTAAATAAATGCCAACCAAGATGGCTGCAGCCACTGAGAGAAGAAGGGAGGCTTGGGTTTCCCTGGCAATGAAGGAAGCCAAGCTTTCCACCTGCCCTTGCCAGCCTAGGCCTCCACTCAAAGCTACAAAGTTTAATTATAGAACTTACATATATCCCAACAGAAATGGTGGCAGCCACAGAGCTGGAGAGAGCAGAGGTTAGGGTTGCCCCGGCAATGGAGGAAGCCAAACTTTTGCAGCCCTAGTGCCTAAGCCTCTACTATAGGCTACAAAGTTTCAATTATAGAATTTAAATAAACCCAAACAGAAATGGCTGTCACCATGGAACAACCAGAAGGCTTGGCACTGCTCCAGGCTACAAAGTTTCCATTGTAGAACATAAATTAATCCCAGATCCCAGGGCCTGTGCTTGGGTTGCTGGGGGTGTGTGACCAGCCTGCAAACCACCACAGGTCCTTCGCCCAGGCTGCCCCATGCCCCAAGGGAACCCCCACCCTGATCTGGGACACTCTTCAGGGCAAACCAGCTGGCCCCCACCCATGCACCAGCTCTCTATCCTATCTAATAAAAAAGTAATAAGCAGATTGACCATCACTCCAACACACAAGAGGGCTGCCTCCATGTGGTCAAAGATCCTGTTCCTATTTGGACACAAGATGGCCACCACAAGATGGTCAGCAGAGAAGGACCGTTGGGAGATTCCAGGCCTGCAAGGGAAGGCAATTGGGGGTGATCAAACCTGCTGGGGAGGGCAGTTAGGGATGACCAGGCTGGCAGAGTAGGGAAGTTGGGGGCAAACAGGCTGGCAGGGGAGCAGTTAGACATCAATTAGGCTGGCAGGGTAGTGGTTAGGGGGTGATCAGGCTGGCAGGCAGAAGCAGTTAGGGGCAATCAGGGAGGGAGGCAGGCTAGCAGTTTGGAGTCAGCAATCTTGGATTGTGTGAAGGATGTTCGCCTGCCCAGGATTGGGCCTACACGGGCAGATGGACATCCTTCAAGGGGTCCCAAATTGGAGAGTGTGCAATCTGGGCTGAGGGACACCCCTCACCCCCTCCATATATGAATTTCATGCACCGGGTCTCTAGTATAAAATAATCTACAAGACATCTGAAATTTTTCTTTTCCCTGGTGCAGTAAACCTGATGCACAGGTCTCTTTAGGGAAGATGGGGCAGTGGGGGTGGGATGGGTGGTAGGGAAGGTAATGACTGTATATAGCTGATACCTCTTTGCATAAGGCTTTCCTTAACCTCAGTCTAGGAACTCTGGGTCTGAGAACTGTATTAGCTGTACTGGTATTAGATATAAACCCCTACCACAATAATATAGGTTAGGTTTCCACCCACAAAAATTAAATTTTTTCCTCTGATATACATCAAGCATCTTCTTGGTAAGCTGCCCATGTGTTTCACTTGCAGCAATTAGATCAATTAGCCATCACTGCAGATCCATGATTACCACTCTTTCTAGTTTATTATGGTAATTCTGCCCACCTTGGCTCTACCACTTAAGCACCATCAACTGGTTCCTTCCACTTTTAGGGGAAGAATCTTTCATCACCATCTCTGGCCTGTATATCTCAGACACGCACTGCTTTCCAAAGATGCTGGTGCTCCCTTATCAGCTGCATACCTTGGTCAAGGAAGTGTCCTCCAAGCCCTACTGGGAACAGGAGTGAAAAATGAAAGGGACCTGACTAGAAGGTAGTTAATCAAGTTGTATCTAATAGAGTCCATTTCAACTTCACATTTTCTTGGGCCATTAGGAAGATTCCCACACTTGAGCCTCCCTGACTTTAGGTCACTGTTGAGTCCGGCTTCAGTTAGCCAACATAGTAGACTCAGCCAACACATCAAATTCCAAATCATGTATACATTAATGGCAATATACAGTCAAATCAGCCCTTATATTTAACTAGAGGCTTGGTGCACAAAATCCGTGTGTGTGTGTGTGTGTGTGTGTGTGTGTGTGTGTCCCTCAGCCCAGCCTTCACCCTCTCCAATCTGGCACCCCTCTCACAATCCAGGACTGCTGGCTCCCAACTGCTCACCTGCCTGCCTGGCTGATTGCCTTTAACCACTTCTGTCTGCCAGCCTGGTCACCAGCTAACCTGCTAGCCTGATCAATACCTAACTGCTCACCTATTGGCCCAATTGCCCCTACTACCCTCCCCTGCCAACCTGGTCACCCCAAACTGTTCTCCCCATCTAGCCTGGTCACCCCTAACTGTCCTCCCCTGCAGGCCTGGTCACCCCTAACTGCCCTCCCTTGCTAGCCTGGTCTCCCCCAACTGCTCTCCCCTGCTGGCCTGGTTGCCCCCAACTGCCCGCCCCTGCAGTCCTGGTCACCCACAACTGCCCTCCCCTGCCAGCCATCTTGTAGTGGCCATCTTGTGCCCATCTGGGACAGCCATCCTTTGTGTTGGGGTGATGGTCAATTTGCATATTACTTTTTTATTATATAGGATTTCTATTGGTCTAGCAGCTTTATAATACATTCCTATATATGCTCCCTAGCCACCAGCAGATAAAAATTGTCAAGATCTTGCAACTCTTTTGGCCAATAGCCTATCTCCTCCAAAATATTTGGTATTATGTTCTTCCATCTGGGCTCTGCTGGAATTTAATTCTCCTACTGGCCTAGAGACTGTTAGCATTGGTATGGGCTTATAGCTGAAAAACTAGCATCCTATTATTAGAAAATTCCAAGGTGCATTCATGAGGGCATTTCTACATTAGGAAGGGGATGCCTGATGGGAAGAATTCAGGGCAATTGGAGATTAAAGTTCTTTGCCTCTTCTTTGTCTGCCCAAATGACTTCATTCCTTATCTCAGGGTCCCAATCATTCCCCACCAGCACCATCAGCTTAGAGTAATATCCAAAGGGCAGTACACTTATTATGCTGCAACTCTAGAACTCATGTATCTGGCTTCAGAGTTTATACCTCATTCATGATGCTGTGTAACTACAGACTGTGGGAAATTCCCACAAAATTGTCAGTATTTCTAACTATCTGAGTATATTTTGAGTAAATAACCACAATTTTTAATTTCTCTTTTTATCCTTAAACATTTTCTCTTCTTAGAGTCCTTTTTATCACTGTTGTAGCCATAGCCAAAGGGCCATAGCCACTTTATCTACCTATTGCTAGTCCTCCATCTACATTTGGTCTCATGCCACCATTGGAGACTATTCGAGTAACTGTGGTGTACTCCATGCTACAACTTACCACAGTCTCATTCCCTCAAAAAAGTGATTATATTCTCCTCTAGTATATGAGCAATGCAATTCCAGAATTTCATTTTGAGAATTTGTTTTCTAGGGCCATTACTGGTACAATTATGCTGTTAGATATACATATCTTATACTTAAGTGTTGTAATTGAGAGTAATTTAATAAAAAATATTTAAAATATCTGAGCAAAAAGTAGGGTATATAAATGATAGGCAGATAATTAATAAATAGATTATAGATTATGCTGATAATGATATATTATATATAGATATATAGTAGACAGGCAATAAATAATTGATATATGATAGATACATAGATACAGATATGTATACCTATATACATACATGTATAGATATATAAATTGAAAAATGCATATAGAGATAGATGATAAATGGGTAGATGATAGATAAAAATAGATGATAGATAGATAGATAGATAAAAAGAAGATAGATAGATAGTAGGTACATCTACACTAATAAAAGAGAAACACACAAATTGACCATCCCTCTGCTATGCCCAACAGCCAATCAGGAGCCAATATGCAAATTAACCCAACAAAGATGTTGGCGGCCACGGAGCTGGAGCAAGCAGGAGCCTTGGGTTGTTCCCAGTGACAGAGAAATCCAAGCTTCCTGCCTACCCTGGCTGCTGTTGAAGGAGTGGCTGGGGGAAAAGGGAGGGGCTGGGATCCTGGATTGCTGGGGGGCATGGCCAGCCTAAAAATGACCCTGAGGCCCTTACCCAGACTGGCCACACTCTCATGGAGTAAGAGTTCCCACTGGGGGGGCATGGCCAGCCTGCAAACAGCCATCAGCCCCTCACCCAGGCTAGCCACATGCCCCCAGTGGGGACCCTCACCCCATGGGGGCATGGCCAGCCTGTAAACCACCACAGGTCCCTCTCCTCGTCTGCCCCACACCCAAAGGGAACCCTCACCCTGATCCGAGACACCCTTTAGGAAAAACCAGCTGGCCCCCACCCATGCACCAGGCCTCTATCTATACTAATAAAAGGGTAATATGCTAATTAGACTAGGAGACCTTCCAGGAGACCTTCTGGATGTTCTTCTGGACAAAGCCACCGTGACAGGGTCAAGATAGAGGTGGTTAGAGGCCCAGAGGGGAAGGCAGCTGTGGATGATTAGACCAGGATGGGATGGCAGTTGTGGGTGATCAGGCCTGTGGGGGGGAGGGGCATTGGGGATTATTAGGCCAGTGGGAGGGGAGGGCAGTTGGGGGTTAGCAGACCAGCAGGGGGCCAGTTGGGGGCAAACAGGCTATCAGTGGGAATCAGTTGGGGGTGATCAGGACAGCGGAGGTAGGGGGCAATTTGGAGTGAGAAGGTCAGCAGGGGACAAGCAGGCCAGTGGGTAGGGAAGGTGAAGGTGAGCAGGCCAGCAAGAGAGAGGCAGTTGGGGGCGAACACACTGGCAAGGAGGGCAGGTGGGGATGATCAGGCCGGCAGGGGGTCATTTGGGGACAAGCAGGTCGGTAGCGGGGGGAAATTGGGAGTCAGCAGGTCAGCAGGCAAAGTAGTTAGGAGCCAGCAGTCCTGGATTATGAGAGGGATGTCCAACTGCCGATTTAGGCCTGATCCCTGTAAACCAGCAGTAGGACATCCTTTGAGGGGTCCCAAATTGGAAACGGTGCAGGCCAGGTTCAGGGACACCCTCCTCCCATCCTGTGCACAAATTTTGTGTACTGGGACATAGATAGATAGATAGATAGATAGATAGATAGATAGATAGATAGATAGATAGATAGATAGATAATAGATAGATAGATGTAGATAGATAGATGACATGGGAAGGGGTTGTTTCAGGGAAATCCATTAGAGACAACGAAGTTTCATGAAGTATCTCATTTCAGTAATTCAACAGTAGGGAGCCACTACCACGCCTATGCCTGAGGAAACAAGACCTGTAACTGGAAGGCAGAGATTGTAGCTTTATGAAGGGAGCCTCACAGAAAGATTACTTTAACAGAGTAATGCAGCCAAACCATGTGATCCCAAATGGAGCCATAGAAAAAACAGCCAACCTCACTCATCTCCTGGTGCCTTTGGAAGCAATCTCATTGACACAGAGCATATGGATTACCTCCCTGGAGACAGGACAGAGGGGAGAAGGGTGAGAAAGGGTCCATGTAGATACCTAGTATTCTGTCAAGTTAAAAGCTCCCCTTGCCAGATCACTAGAAAATCACCACTCAAACCAGATAACAGGTGAAGTGAGTCTCAGTGGTGGGTGGGACCAAGTCCCCTACTATCACTGCTGCTTTCCTCTTACTCCAGGTCACTTTTCTCTTGTCATGACACAGTCCTTAAATACCCCAATAAAGACAGCCTGAAGAAAATTATTCTCATAATTGTCATCACACATAAACTTGTCCTGTTGATCATAGAGAATCAAAGAGAAAAAAATGGTGGCAGAACAGACAGACATGTTCTGAATCTTGTCCCAGGGCAGACAGAGGGAACAGCTGAGAATCCCATGGGGAGTGTTTGTGGGCGAGTTGGAAGACGGCTGGGCTCCAGGAGAAGGAAGGGGACTGCTGGATTGGCCTCCCCTGACCGAACGGCCCCTGGTGCTGCTGGGTTCTCTTGCAGAGCCACCAGTTCAGAGGCAGACTGTGCCATCTTGAAGGGTAAGGGCCTGAAAATATACTGCTGCAGTACCCACTGGATGGCTGAGACCCCCAGAACACCAGTTCCTAGTTGGCACAGACACGGATTTGGAGGAGCTCTGTGCTCTGCCATGGATTGTCCCTAATGGATTTCCCTGAACCCCAGATTTCCCTTGGGGTTAGGTTGGGCACGTGATCCAGGGAGCAGGCAAAGCGGGGATTTCTGCACCTGAAAAAAGTCCAGGCTGTTGGAGCTGGTAAATGTGGAAGAGGGCCCTCAGAGCTGGTAGCAAAGGGGATTACTAGAAAGCAACCCATTTGGACCTGACAGAGAATGACAGCCCCAAAATTTTGGGAGGGTAATCGCTGCTAAACCCCAGGGGGAAAGGGGAATTGTGCAGACATACTTATGGAACCTGAGTTCGAGCACTTGCGTTTTTTCTTCTCCTAATTCAAGCTTCTGAGTAATAAGCCAGGAACCTGGGATCACCTGGTGGGGGATACCCTGGGAGACCACAGGGGTGAGCTGTTTTTGTGAGGCTGGGGATCAGAACAGGTGGTCACCATTAGAGAGGCAGCTCTAGGGCAGCCCATTTCCACAAATCAGTATTGAATACCACAGGGATAGCAGGATTTTGGTTCAGGCTAGAAAGGACCAATAGACCTGGAGGTCAATTCAGAAGCACTGCCACCCAGGGGCTGAATCACAAATTGACCCTTGTTTTGTAACACAAATTAAGGAATCAATTTTATTTCTACTAATATTTCACTATAGTGGGATAATATCATGTAAGGAAAAATATCCTGTAATTACATCTAGAAAATTCTTACTTCAGAAAATTATTTTCCATTTATAATGCCAATAGCAGGACACCTATGAAATACATACATGGTGTCAAAGTAAGACAAAGGAAAATCATTTGGGCAAAATTAAAAAGAATCCCAAGTCTAATTTACAGAAAAGATTCCTTTATTAACTTTTGGTCGAGAATATGTTTGTATATTTTCAGAAAACAACTCCAAGACCACATGGATTCCAGCAAGAAAGAGGAACTGATAGGACTGTTCCAACTGTTGCTTAGATGTCCAGAGATGGAAGACACTAATGACACCTTGCCATGCTAGCAGTCAGCTGCTGTGCACTGCTGCAGGTGGCCCAAGACCAAACCAGAGAGGGTAAAACCTGCATTGCCACCATTTGTCCACCATCCAGATACCATCGCTGACATGTACACATAAGGAACTATTTGACATTGAAACTGGGACTCAGAATAGTTGGACATTGAAACTGGGACTCAAACATTTTTTGTTCTTATATATTTATTTCCAGTATGCAGATACAACATTTTTAAAAAAGAAAAGTAACTGGGGAAAAAGATAGATACAGAGGCAAAGAAGCATTGAACAGACTGTCAAACGTCAGTGGGAAGACAGCGGAGGGTGGGGCGGGGGCTGTAAGAGATCAACGGAAGGACTTGTATGCATGTATATAAGCATAACCAATGGATACAAGATACTGGGGTAGGGGGCAGGTGAGGGCATGTGCTGGGAGGTAAGGGAGGCTGGGGGAGTTCAATGAGGGGGAAAAGGAAACATATGTACTACTATTTGTAATACTTTAAACAATAAAAAAAGTTATAAGGACTTAAAACAGTTAGGTAATGCACAAAGCTATGGTTCTATTTATATGTATATTAGAAGAAACTTCCAGGTGTTCCTATAAATTCTCAATGTATTGGCTCACAGTACTAATTTAATGCCCATGCAACTTTAAATAAAATTTTACATTGTTAGGCTATTACTATTCCCTTGGGAGCTAAATTCTTTCCTCTGAGGCTTTGGATTTGACATAGCACTTGACTTTTTGTGTTTAAATTGATATGTGTCAGGGTAATGATAGATTGGAATCTACCTCAAATCCAAGCATCATGAATAAATTTTGCTGATATTCAACAACAGCACCAAATTCATTTAGCTAAACTAATTCTAAAGAGTAATACACTGAAATCAACTAACTTCGAAATGTTTTTTTTTTATTTCTGCATATGTTTAATATGTTTTAGAGTTTTTAAGATGATTGGCTTTGAAGGTAAAATTTACAAATCTTAAAACTGAAAAGGCAAATATGTGAAGAAGCCAAAACTATAAACTAGGTGTTTGGGAAGTAAAGACTGAAAGCTTACATTAAAATCAGAAAAACTTTTATACTCTTTCTATACATACATTTTTTAAAACTATGAATCAGAATAGCCACATTTGGAATACTTTCAGTTATTGGTCAGTATTCTTAGATAGGTAGAACCTAATCCAAAGCCTAATGTGGGCTTATTTCTGGAACGTAAATCTCTTCACAATTGCCTCGATGCTCAGAACTTTTTAAAAAAATAGACACTCCTTAGTCTTTTTTCACAAGATCACACACTGTTGCTTAGATGTCCTTTCATCTAATATGGCCACAGTAGTCTTGATAACCAAAGTCATTTTTTTTCATCTTTAGAAACATAGCCAGAAATACCATATCCAGCTGATCTCAAGCTACTGTGTATGAATGAACATTCCCTTTTGTTTAATACCTGAATGCTGCTCATCTATTTTGGATTGTATATGTGTTTATGTATTTATGCTTTGATTCATAGTGACTTCTTATCTTATAGAATTGATTTACATTAAACACTAACTGTAAATTTAAAAATGGCTGAAAGAGCAAAAAAATGAAAATAATGAATTGTAGGAATTTTATTAGCAGAATAATTGTCCATAGAAATTACTCAAAGGCAATAAGAAAAAATAAAAAGGCAAGTTCCATCTTCAACAAAATAAGAATACATCTTTAACACCTAATCATAATATTTGATAGTTGGCTGAAAAATGTTCACCTTCAAAGATACTCATTAATCTTGGATGAATAAAATAAAATAAAAACATTTTAAGTAAATGACACTGAGTAGCGATTATTGAAAACTAATTTATTACAACCAGGTAGACCTTATCTCAGGAATAAAAGAAAACTTATGCCAGGAATAAAAAGAAAATATACGTTTACTTATATTACTAATTATACATTAACATAATATATTATATTACCTATTTTTATTAAGTTTTCTTGGGTGACAGTGGTTAATAAAATCATATATGTTTCAAGGGTCCATTCCTAGGATACATAATCTACATGTTGCCTTTTTTGCCCACTACCAAAAGTCAAATCATCTTCTGTCACCCTATATTTGGTCTCCTTTACCCTTTCCTACCACCACACACATTCCCTCTAGTAACCACCATACTGTTGTCTATGTATATAAGTTGCAATTTTATATCCCACATATGAGTGAATTCACAAGGTACTTATATTTTTCTGACTGACTTATTTCACTAAGCATGATATTCTCAAGGTCCATCCATGTTGTTGCAAATGGCAGTATTTCATCTTTCCTTATGGCTCAATAGTATTCCATTGAGTATATGTACCACATCTTTATCCAGTGATAATACATATAACTTTTAGCCTTATTTTTAATTTACCTTTATTATTGACAGTATTACAGATATCTTCTTTTTTCTCCCCATTGATCTCTCCATCCCATTCCTGTCTCTTCCTCAGGCCTTCCCTATACTATAGTCTGCCCATGTGTTATGCATTTATGCATAAGTTCATTGGTTAAACTTTTTCCACCCTCTCCCAACCTTCCCTCTGAAATACATCAGTTTGTTGCCAGCTTCAATGTCTCTGGATCACAAAAAGCACTTGCCAAAATCCAATACCCATTTTTATAAAAACTCAGCAAAATGAGAATAGAAGTGTCAGAGCATCCAGATCACTGCTGCTTTGAGTCCATATATTCTGAATACTATTAACAATTACTCTAAGTGTTAAGGTAGGTTCCTTTTCAACCCTGACCACTGCACTAACTGTCAGGATTAAGACCTTCTACCAGGGGCTGGACCTTCTTGGACGCTGGGTGATAGACAGAGAAGCCCTGAGAAATTGTGGGTATATAAGAAAGCCTTTACAGTAGAAGCCAGTAGCCATGTAGCCATCAGACAAAACAGTTCTTCACAACAGTCCCATACAGATAGCAGCACACCAGCAGATAAATGAATATACATTTCTCATAAAAGCATTAGCCTCTGTACCAACAGCTATTATCTGAGTAGCCATACACTGCCCTTAGAGTCACCACTTCAAATAGTAGGCTCTCCACTCTTGCCTCACTGGCCTCTTCCCTCTCTCCAGACTATCTGCATTCCTGTACTCCTAGCACACTGGCTGGTCAGTAATGTATTATACCACTTAGACTAAAGAAGTCAGTTTACAGGAGTGACATCAATCATTTAGTTTACAGAAGGGCATGCATGTGCAGTGTACCATGAGATTGTTGTCCTTGCATCTGCTTATGGTATCTTAGCCTTGAACAGTCTGATTAAGATTCCCATGTTCAGAGTGGCCTTGGCCATCCAGCATACTATCAACAAGGCCTCCACAGAGTTGCCTTAACTATCCAGCAACTCTGGCATGATTCCCACAGGAGGGATCATATATCAACATAATAAAGACTATATGTGACAAACCTACAGTCAACATCATACTCAGTGGGCAAAAACTAAAACCATTTCTCCTAAGAACAGAAACAAGACAAGGTTGTCCATTTTTACCACTTTTATTCAACATAGTTTTATTCAAATGGGAATTTTAGTGATAGTGATTTTTCTTGGTGCAGACTTCCCCTGGTCGGTGAGCTACCACAATTCAAATGCCTCTCCACCCTGCAGGGACCAGAGACCTCACCTTATCCCAGGAAAATCTGACATTCTGTGGTAGAGTGCAGAGCTCCTCTGAATCCATGTGTTTGTACCAATTGGGGACAGGTGCTCTGGGGTTCAGAGCTGTTCTGTGGATGCCTCACTTGGAGAATTTCATAATTTTAATAATATCCACTTTCCCCTTCAATATAGCATGGTCTCCATGTCCAAGTCTGTGGAAACGCAGCAGTAGTGGGAGCTGCCCGGTCATGGGAGCCCTGTCTAGCAGTCCCCCACCTTCTCCTGGAGTATGGCTGTCCCTTAACTCACCATCAGACATCCCAGGTGACCCTCAGCTTTTCTTTTTATCTGCTCTGAGACAAGTCTCAGGACACGTCTGTCTACTCAGCCACAATTTTTCTCCCTGCATCTAGCATCTTTAAGTGTGCATCCCCTCTTCTTTCTTATTCTTTACCTTTTCTCTCTTACTTTTTTTTCCTTTTCCCAGTTTAATTTTGACACTCCTTTCTTTGCTTTCTTTTTTCTCTTCTTCTTTCTCTCCTTTCCCCTAATTTCCCTTTCCTGGAGGTCACCTTTATTTGGGGTTATTAATATCATGAATACATTTTTGTTCAATGCCTTGTGTGTTGTATGTGGTTGTGTTTTATTTTGTGCCTTTAAATCAAGGCAGGAGAGAGATCTACATAACCAGACACCCAGAGAAGAGAGATCATGGGGAGACAAAGAAACAGCCCACATATGAAAGAAAAGCAGGCATTACCAGAAAAATAAGTAAATGAAATGGAGGCAAGCAACCTATCAGCGAAAGAATTAAGAGAAATAGTCATAAGGTGGCTGAAAATAAAGGAAGACAAATTCAAAATTGTGAGTAAGAACCAAGAGGAAATGAAGAAAAACCAAGAAGAAATGAAAAATGACATTGCTGCTGTAAAGAACTCAGGAAGCAAAGAAGGAGCACAAGGGTAAAGAATAAAAATGGCAACAAATAAGTGCCTATCAATAATAACTTTAAATGTAAATAGACTAAATGCCCCAATCAAAAGACATAGGGTAATGGATTGGATTAGAAAACATGACCTATATATCTGCTGTCTACAAGAAACCCACCTCAGAAAAAAAAAGACACACACAGACTGAGGATGAAGGGATGGAAAAACGTTTTAAGGCAAATGGAAATGAGAAAAAAGCTGGGGTAGCAATATTTATATATGAAAAATTAGATTTCAAAGTGAAGGACATAACAAGAGATAAGGAAGGCCACCTCATAATATTAACTAAAGGGAGCAATCCAACAAGAAGAAATAACTGTGGTAAATATATATGCAACCAATAGAGTAACATCCAAATACATTAAAAAAAACTTACCAAGGGAGAGATTGACAGCAATATAATCATAGTAGGAAACTTTAATACCCCACTTTCATCATTGGACAAATTTTCTAAACAAAAAATCAGCAAAGAAACATCAATCCTAAATGACTTACTAGACCAGATGGAATGAATTGACATTTTCAAAAAATTTCACCCCAAAGCCACAAAATATACATTCTTCTCAAATGCACATAGATCATTTTCAAAGATAGTCCATATGTTAGATCATAGGCACAGTCTCTTCAAATTCAAGAAGATAGAAATCATATCAAGCATATTCTCAGATTACAGTGGCATAAAACTAAAAATCAACTACAATTAAATCAAATACAAAGAGACTAAACAGCATGCTATTAAACAGTAACTGTGTAACCAGAGAGATCAACTAAGAAATTTAAAAAAAAACATTAAATAAAAAACAACAAATGACAGTGAAAACACAACAATAAAAAATCTATGTGAAACCCATGAAAGCAGTCTTGAGAGGGAAGTTCATAACTCTACAAGCCTACTACAAAAAAAACCAAGAAACAATGGTAATACATTACCTAACCCTACAACTCAAAGAGTTAAAAGGAAACAAGAAAAGCTCAATGTAAGCAGAAGAAAGGAAATAATAATGATTAGACCAGAGATAAACAACATTGTGACCAAAGAAACAATACAAAAGATCAAGAAAATGAAGAGCTGATTTTTTGAAAGGATAAACAAGATTGATGAAATTCTATCCAGGCTCATCAAGAAGCAAAGAGAGAGGACCCAAAAAATCAGAAATGAAAGAGGTGAAATAGCAAGAGACTGCCAGGAACCAGCCATTACCTCAACAAAAGAAAGGTGAGGTGTGGACAAGGAACCCGAAAGGCTTAGTCAACCTTGAAGCTCTGAAAGGTCAGAGCTCACCACTCCCTATCTAATTGTAATAAGGGTGGCCAGGGCAACTTCCCCACCAGATAATTATGTAAATCCTTCCTGACAAGATAACCAGCTTATTTCATGCCTAAGGGCAATGGGTGTATTCCCATTGCCTAAATAAAAGGAATGGCAAGGCCAAGGCAAAGGGTAGTCCTTCCACTAGAGGTAGGCTGCCACCTGGCCCCCCATTTTTCCAAATTTATGTTTTTCTTAGTCTTTGTTCATTTGCATGCGGCCTTTTCCAGAACCCAAACCATGAACTGGAATCCTGAACACGCGGGACGTGAAAAGGATTCCAAGAGACCCCACAGAAACACAAAGGATTGTTAAAAAATACTGTGAACAACTCTATTCCAACAAAATGAACAACCTGGAGGAAATGGACATATTCCTAGAAAAATATAACCTTCCAAAACTCAATGAGGAAGTATCTAAAACATCTCAATAGGCTAATAACTATGGAAGAAATTGAAGCAGTCATCAAAAAGCTTTCAGCAAACAAAAGCCCAGGGCCAGACGGCTTCACAGGGGAGTTTTTCCAAACATTCAAGGAAGAACTAAAACCTATCTTCCTCAGACTATTCCAAAAAATTCAATATTAAGGAACACTTCAAAGTTCCTTCTATGGAGCAACATCACCCTAATACCAAAACCAGGCAAAGACAACACAATGAAAGAGAATTACAGGCCAATAGCCCTCACAAACATAGATGCCAAAATCCTCAACAAAATTCTAGCAAATCAGATCCAGCATTACATCAGAAAGATCATACACCACAACACAGGAATGCCCACATGCACCACTCCTGTTTGACATAATACTGCAAGTATTAGCCATTGCAATTAGACAAGAAGAAGAAATAAAAGGCATCGAAGTTGGAAAAGAAGAAGTAAAGCTGTTTTTATTAGCAGATGATATCATATTGTACATAAAAAACCCAAAGACTCCATCAAGACACTAATAGACTTAATAAATGAACTCAGCAATGTAGCAGGATACAAAATTAATGCCAAGAAATCTATGGCAATTCTATATACCAACAGGGAACTTACAGAAAGAGAGACTAAAAAAGCAATCCTATTTGCCATCACACCAAAAAATTAAGATACCTAGCAATAAACTTAACTAAGGAGGTTAAAGACCTAAACTTGGAAAACTACAGGACACTGAAAAAGAGATAGAGGAAGATGTAAACAAATGGAAGAGCATACCATATTCATGGATTGGTAGAATCAACATCATCAAAATGTCCATACTACCCAATGCAATCTATAGATTCAATGCACTCTCCATTAAAATACCAATGTCATATTTCACAGACCTAGAATGAACTCTCCAAACATTCATCTGGAATTTTTTAAAAAGACCTCAAATAGCTACAGCAATCCTGAGAAAGTAGAACAAGGTAGGTGGGATCTCAATACCAGAGTTCAAGCTATATCACAAAGCCACTGTTCTCAAAACTGCCTGGTATTGGCACAAGAACAGAGATATAGATCAGTGATAGAATAGAGAACTCAGAAATTGAACCAAATCACTATGCTCAATTAATATTTTACAAAGGTGCCATGAACAAACAATGGAATCAAGACAATCTCTTCAATAAATGGAGTTGGGAAAATTGGGCAGATACATGCAAAAAAAATGGAACTAGACCACCAACTTACACCATACACAAAAATAAACTCAAAATTGATCAAGGACTTAAACATATGACATAAAATCCATAAAAATACTAGAGGAATTAACAGGCAGCAAAATCTCTGACATATGCCAAAGCAATTGCTTCACTGATACTGCTCCTCGGACAATGGAAACTAAAGAGAAAATAAACAAATGGGACTACATCACAATAAAAAGCTTTTACACAACAAAGGAGACCATCAACAAAACAACAAGAAAAACCACTGCATGGGAGAACATATTTGCCAATAATATCAACAATAAGGGTTTAATCTCCAACATTTGCAGGAAACTCATGTATCTTAACAAAAAGAAGGAAAAAACCCAATCAAAAAATAGGCAACTGATCAAAATAGAAACTTTTTAAAGAAGACAGAAGGAAGGCCAAGAGATGTATGAAAACATGCTCAAAGTCACTAATCATCAGAGAGATGCAAATCAAAACAATGTGGTGTCAGAATGGCAAGTGCTGGCAAGGATGCAAAGAAAAAGGTACCCTCGTCCACTGCTGGTAGGAATGCAGACTGGTGCTGCCACTGTGGTGAACAGTATGGAGTTTCCTTAAAAAACTAAAAATGGAACTCCCATTTGATCCAGTGATCCCACTTCTAGGAAAATATCCCAAGAAACTAGAAACACCAATCAGTAAGGATATATGCACCCCTATGTTAATAGCAGCACAATTCTCCATAGCTAAGATTTGGAAACAGGCTAAGTGTCCATCAGCAGATGAATGGATTAAAAAACAGTGGTACATCTACTCAATGGAATATTATGCTGTAGTAAAGAAGGAGTTCTTACCATTTGCCACAATATGGATGGAAATGGAGAGCATTATGCTAAGTGAAATAAGCCAGGCAGAGAAAGATAAATATCACATGATCTCATTTATTTGTGGAATATAATGAACACAAGACTTCATAAACTGATGAAGAAAAATAAATCCAGAGATAGGGAAACATCAATCAGAACGTCAAACCTCAATGAAGGTAGGGAATGGTGGGGGTAAGGGAGAGAGATCAACCAAAGGACTAAATGCATGCATATAAGCCTCGTCAATGGACACAGACAACAGGGTGGGTGGCACGAATGGGAGGTAGGGAGTAATGGGGGAATAAGGACACATATGTATTACCCTAATCAATAAATAAATTAAAAATAAAAAAACTCAAAAACTCAAGAAGGTAGTGGAGAGTGGGGGTAAGAGGGAGAGATCAACCAAAAGACTTGTATGCATACAAGCCTAACTAATAGACACAGACAACAGGAGGATGAGAGCATGAGTGGAGGAATGGGGGAGGGGGGGTAAGTGGGAATAAGAACACATATGTAACACTGTAATCAATAAAGAAATTTAAAAAAAAATGAAACTAGACCACCAACTTACACCATACACAAGAATGAACTCAAAATGGAGAAAAATACTTAAATATTCTTTATTTCTTAATGTGATGTATTATATTGATTGATTTGCATATGTAGAACCATTTTAGTGCCCCTGAAATGAACCCCACTTTATTGTATTATGTTTTAATACTGTTGTATTTGACTTGCTAGTATTTTTCTCTGTGTTTTTATATCTGTATTTATTAGAGATATTGATTTGTAGTTTGTGTATGTGTGTCATCCCTGCTAGCTTTTGGTATCAGGATTATGTTAGCCTCATAAATAATGTGTTAGGAAGCATTGCCTCTTCTTTGATTTTTTCTAAAGAGGTTGAGAACAGGTGTCAAATCTTTGAATATTTGGTAGAATTCACTAGTGAAGCCATCTGGTCTTGGATTTTTACTTTGGGGGAAGTTTTTGGTACTTGTTTCAATTTTTTCACTGTTGATCAGTCTATTTAGATTTTCCAATTCTTCATGATTCAGTCTAGAAAAGTTATATATTTCAAGGAACTTATCCATTTCTTCTAGGTTATTTAATTTGGTGACATATAGTCTTTCAAAGTATTCAAGTATGATCCTTTGTATATTTGTGATCTTTTTTCCTTAGTGAGTCTAGCCAGGGGATTGTCAATTTTATTAATCTTTTCAAAGAACCCACTCTTTGCTGTATTCTTTTTATATAGTCTTTGTATTTTCTATTTTGTTCAATTCTGCTCTATTTTTTTACTATGGTTTTTCTTCTGCTGATTTTGAGCTGCATTTGTTCTTTTTCTAGTTCTTCAAGATGTGAGATTCTTTCCATCCATAAATATAGTTCAGCTATTACCTTTATCCAATTCTCCAATTTGTATTGCCTTTTAAAAATATGTTTTTATTCATTTTTAGAGGGAGAGGAAGTGGGAGCAAGAGATAGAAACATCAATGAGAGAGAATGATCAGCTGCCTCCTGCATACTCCTACTGGGGAGCAGGCCCATAACTGGGTCATGTGCCCCGACTGGGAATCGAATGGACATCCTCTTGGTGCATGGGTTGACATTCCATCAGAGAGCCATACCGATCAGGATTTCTTGCCTTTTATTAATGACAGAAAAGTCTTTTCCAACTTTTGTTAGATATATATCTATATGAGTTATTGTTTTCATTGCTATTAAAAATGAGATATCCCTTTTCTTTCAATTTTTGAATTTGTATGGTATATGGTAGTATTTTATGAGATGCTTTTATATTTAGGCAACCTTGCTGAAGTGTATCATTAGTTTTAATAATATTTCTGTATACTCTCTTGGGTTTGCTCTGAGACAATGTATTAGATGCAAAAAATAATAATTTTGGCTCTTCCTTTTTAATTCTTACAGCTTTTATTCCCCCTCTACATTACATGGTTACAGCTTTCAGTCCAATGTCATACAGATTTAGTGATAGAGGACATATTTGCCTTATTTTTTATTTTAGTATAATGCTTCTACATTTTCATCATTATATATAACTAGAGGCCCAGTGCACAAAATTTGTGCGGGGGGGTGGGGGGGGGTGGCTGTCCCGAATCCAGAGGTTCCTCTCCTTCTCCTGCACAGCCTCTGGGGAGATGCTTGTCCTGGGGCCTCCTCAGGATCCTGGCACATGAAGCCCTGTTGGGTACTTGGGGGCTTGGGCTTTCAGATCTGGCTTACCTGCCTGGCATAGTGCAAATTTGCTGCCCTGTACCTGTTCTCTCCCTCCAGGTGGTGGGAGAGGGTGGGCGCCGGGTCGGCTGGGGGTGCAGACAGCCCGCCCTCTCCCTCCATGCAGGCTAGGGGCGCTGAGGGCCTCCCTCTCCCACTGCGCCAGCCAGGGGTGGTGAAGGCCACCCTTTCCCACCACAGGCCTGGCCTCTCCCACTGTGCATGGCCCGCCCTCTCCCGCCATGCCAGCCCTGAAAGCCGCCCTCTCCCGCTGCGCTGGTCCCTGCTGAAGGCCGTCCTCTCCCACTGCAGGACTGCCCTTTGCCCCTGCGTTGGCCAGGGATGTGGTCTGCCCTCTCCTGCTACAAATGGCTTGTTATCTCCATCCTTCAGCCAGAGAGGGCAGACCTCAGGATGTGCTGGATGCGCCATGGCCCGCCCTTTCCTGCCCCAGTCCCGCCCTCTCCCACCACTCCTGTCAGGGGCATGGACAGCCTGCCCTCTCCAGCTGCTCACGGCCCTCCCTCTCCCGCCTCTTATGGCGGGAGACAGCAGGCTGCCAGGTTGGCTGGGGGTGCAGAAAGCCCACCTTCTGCTGCCATGCTGGCCAGGGGCGCTGAAGGCCGCCTTCTCCAGCCACAGGCCCGCCCTCTCCCACTGCAGCCCTGCCCCCCACTCCTGATTGGCTGGCCCCCGGGAACTCCCTGCCACCTCTGCCACCACCACTGCTGCTGCTGCCACTGCTTTCCCTCACAGTGCCTGAGTGCTGGGTGCTCGCTGCCACCACCATTTCATCTCCATCCCAGGGCCAGTGCTCTGCCACTTGGCCCCGCCCATTGGTCCCACCCCTGCTCCTGATTGTCTGGTAGCAGGAGCCAAGGTAGTCACATTTTCATGTTACTCTTTTATTAATAGGACTAGTGGCTCGGTATACAAAATTCGAGCATGGGGGAGGGGGGCGGGGGATTCTCTCAGCCCAGCCTGCACCCTCTCCAATCTGGGACACCTCAGGCATTCGGCTCCTAACCACTCACCTGCCTGCCAGCCTGATCCTCCTGACTGCTCTCTCCTGACAGCCTGTTTGCCCTAATCTCCCCTGCTTGCCTGATTGCCTCTAACCTCCTCTGCCTTGGCCCCGCCAACATGGCTTTGTCGGGAAGGATGTCTAGAAGTACATCTGGAAGGTTGCCAGGAAGATGTTCAGTCTAATTAGCATATTGCCCTTTTATTAGCATAGATGCTACATTGTGCTAAAAATGCAGGTTGTTCCCAGGTTTTCCTATCATGGAAAGGGAGCCCGCAATAGCATCCTGGGTTCTGAACAGGACTTAAGTGCTTGTGCTTTATCTCAGCAGCTGTGATTCCTAGAAGAAGACTCTTGGATATACCTTGAACATTTCTATCGAATTTGCCAAGTCACCCTCCAAAAATGTCAAACCACTTTAAACTCCCACCATCAACCATGTGTGTGCCCTTCATCCCACTTTGATGCCAATATCATTGATTTCTCCCTAGAAGCTTCCCTCTTGTCAGCTGGGAACGCTAGATACTTGAGCCAACCTCATTGTTCAGCTGGGGACTTGAATTCCCGAGATAGAATTATGGGGGAAGAAAAATAGTTTTCCTCAACCTTTTTGAGTTCTTAGTGGAGGCCCTTGTAATGAAAGACAGATCGCCAAGAGAAAAACAAAAGTTCATTAACATGTGTACCTCATGTATATGTGGGAGATCTCAGGGAAAAATGAATTACTCCCCAAGCTGGCTTAGAATGCAGATTTAAATACCTTCCTCCTAGGGAAAGGGAACAGGAGATGTAGGCCTCCTAGAGGAGAGTGAATGATTTTTAGGAAAGATGAATCGGGGTGGAGAGAAATAGTTTGTAACAAAGTGTGGGTGTTATGTCCTGTGACAGCAGTCAGCCTTCTCTGCCTGATGACACTTCTCCCATCAAGGGGACCTATGACATATAAG
Organism: Antrozous pallidus; assembly: GCA_027563665.1. NCBI lineage: Eukaryota > Metazoa > Chordata > Mammalia > Chiroptera > Vespertilionidae > Antrozous > Antrozous pallidus. The sequence continues at coordinate 111,177,238 of CM050508.1, read as the reverse complement.
CTCCTTTAGGGAGCTTATCTGTCCAATTTTAGACAGATCAGGAGACTTCAGTGAAATCCTCTGCATGCACTTGCAGTTTTTCAAGAATCTGGAGCTCAATATCATCAATATAACAATAAAGCATATGTTGGGGGGTGGCATGTTCTCTGATCTTCAGAATAAACCCAACAAAAGCTTGTTTCCTCTCTCAGATGATTTGCCACAGTAGGTTATTCCCTGGAGATGGAATTCTGGGAGTGGTCATAAAATACCCTGTGTATATAGAAAGGTGTGGGCCACATCACTAAATAATCCAGGGACAGTTTTCTCATCTTGAGGAAAGGGAGATAAAGTTATAATAGTTTACCTCCCTTTCCACAGGTTTCTTATGGGTTTCTGTCTCAGCTGCCCCCGCCCACAGCGCCCCACCCCCACCCCAGCAGCCCCAGCGTCTATGCATTCGGCCTTGAGGCTGCTGGGTGCCAGGCCTGTGGGTTTGTGTCTCCAGTCCACCTCCCTCCCACCTCCTAGCCCCAGGTCTGTGGTGGCGGGGCTTGGGGATGCTGAGTGCTGGCCTCCCTGTTGGTTTGTGTCTCAGACCCAGCCCCTCATAGCCCCAGCGCCCCCATGGTGGGGATTGTAGCTGCTGGGTGCCAGCCCCCGTGCTGGTTTGTATCTCCAATCTGGGGGCCGCTGGGTGCTAGCCTCCATGCAGGTTTATGTCTCTGATTTGGCCTTTGCAGCTCCAGCACCTGGGTGGCAGAGCTTGTGGGTGCTGGGTACCGGCCCCCTGTGGGTTTGTGTCTCTGATCCAGGGGCTATTGGGTGCCAGCCTCCCAGCAGGTTTGCGCCCTCACACGCCCCGCCCGACAAACTCCCCACCAGCCCAAGGCCTAAAGCCTCCGCCCCGGCCCGGCCCCCCTACCCTGCCGCTTCAACGTCCCCCTCCACTTCAAACTCACTCCTACAGTGGGTCTAGCAAGAGAACTACATTTCCCAGAATTCCTGGAGCCCACAATACCCTGCACGAACCAAGAGCACCTTGAATTTTCTCTACTCCGTGGTGGCCACTGGGGTATCTGCATACCCCAGAGACTGGCAGCAGCCCCCCACTTCCATCATGGGTGCTGGGCTGGGGGGCATGCAGGGACCCCGGGTGCTCATTTGCATGTGATTCAGGCACCATAAGCTTAAGGAGGGCCGGCCCTTAAGTACCTTGTGGGCCACCCTAATAGGTTGGTGGTTGCTTTCACTGCACTGTACCACACCCCTGCCAGCCTCGCCCCCTGTGTGCTGGCCACGCCCCTTCCCTGCCCCACCCTCTGCTCTGCCCCCTGTTCTGTCCCCTGTTCCAATTTGCTGGTAGCATAGCCAATTAGGAGCCAAGGTATGGTCACATTTGCTTGTTACTCTTTTATTAGATAGGATGTTTGCTCTACTTTTTTTTTTTTTTAACATTTTTTATCTTTATTGTTCAGTTTATTAATTACATTGTTCCCTTTTTTTTTTCCACCCTATAGTTCCCCTCCACCTGGTACCCATCCCACCCTCTGCCCTCACCCCCCTCGACTGTCCTCTCCCATAGGTGCATGATTTTTGTCCAGTCTCTTGCTGCACTTCCCACACCACCTTTCTCCCCAAGAGTTGTCAGTCCATTCCCTCTCTATGTCCGTGATTCTATTACATTCACCAGTTTATCTTGTTCATCAGATTATTAATTCACTTGATTTTTAGATTCATTTGTTGATAGATGTGTATTTGTTGTTCCTAATTTACAATTTTATCTTTTTCTTCTTCCTCTTCTTAAAGAATATCTTTCAGCATTTCATATAATATTGGTTTGGTGGTGATGAACTCCTTTAGCTTTTTCTTATCTGTGAAGCACTTCATCTGACCTTCAATTCCGCATGATAGCTTTGCTGGATAGAGTAATCTTGGTTGTAGATTCTTGCTGTTCATCACTTTGAATATTTCTTGCCACTCCCGTCTGGCCTGCATTGTTTCTGTTGAGAAATCCGCTGACAATCGCATGGGTGCTCCCTTATAAGTAACCATCTGTTTTTCTCTTGCTGCTTTTAATATTCTCTCTTTGTCTTTTGCTCTTGGCATTTTAATTATGATGTGCCTTGGTGTGGTCCTCTTAGGGTTCCTATATATTGGGGTTCGGTGTGCTTCTTGGACTCCTAAGTCAATTTCTTTCACCAGGTGTGGGAAGTTTTCAGTCACTATTTCTTCAAATAGGTTTTCATTGTCTTGCTCTCTCTCTTTTTCTGGCACCCCTATAATTCGGATGTTTGCTCTACTTTTAATGACTCTTTTATCAAATTAAAATATATTTCTTCTATTATTGGTTACAAATAGCTTTTTTTTTTTTCAGGATTTTCATCCCATTCTTTTATTTCCTCATCCCACAAACATTTAGTTTATCTGCCTCTTTACAACCTGATTTACAAGCAAATGAAAAACAGGCATTCATTAATCCTCCAAACAACATGTATGAAACATAGCACAAACCCTAGTATTTATACCTAAGCAGACTTAGCCGAAGCAGCTTTGTCACAATCTCTTAAAATTCACATCAGTTTAAATATTGATGCCTGTTAAGGTTTGCATAATCTACTGTACATAGTTATTTCTGAAGCAAGTTAAGACTTTAATTAAAAAAAAAAAAACCTTCAACAAAGTGCTCTAACAACAATTATGTGAAACTTATTTACAGTTAAACACTTAGGGGCTTGATTCACAAAATTTAGTGCATATCATGATTTACTGAAAAGTTTCACAGAGAAGGACATAAGCAGCATGTAGAATATCCTCCAGTAAAACCTAAAGCAAATGGCTTTTATAAGAATGTCTGTCAATATGCTTACTGGAAACTAGAAAGAAGTAACAAAACAACCTGCAGCAACTGCACCTGATTTGCACATTTAAATACACAGCAGCAACCAGAATAGGCACAGGAGCGGGTGCCATTTTGACAATTCTCTGTATATTATGCACTGGAGGGAAACAATCGATCCCCCCCCCCCTTTTTTTGTTAACAAATAATCACTACATGTGAACTCAGGGTAAAGGTCTCCTGCCTTCCTACAGAGTTCTCTGTAATTCCTGCCTCATGAAATTAAATAAAAAAGGACAGTGCCTTTCATGACAGCCATCAACTCAAATGAGTTTACTGTTGGTTAGCTATTCCTATTACAAAGGAAACAGATAAGGTGCCAGAACCCAGGGTTACCCCTGAAGCCCTTGAATGGATACAATAGTGACTTTAAACACAAAACAAAGGAGGTGACTGAAAGAATATCAACAAGACAAACTGGTTTTAAAGTGAAGTGATCAATTTTGGTGACTCAGGTCCAGGTAGTCTTTTAAAAACAAATGCACAAATATTTACAGTAAACATTTTGAACTCTGGAATGCAGATATAGTAAAATTACTAGAACATTACATTTACAAAACTGCTCAGGCAGTTGTTGCTCCAGAGTGAGAATTTGAAAATGTACAAGCCAGCCCACAACTTTAGATATGTTAGTAAAATACATTGTTAATCATAAAAATACTTTACTATGTACATGTTCACTATAAAAACTCTAGATTTACCTGCTGAAGGAAGCCTCTCACTCCCATTTCCGGCCCATTGGCCCAGGACAAGGTACAGTCCTGTAACCTGGTGTTGACGCCACACTCTGGCTGGAGCTGCAGCCAGTTCTCTGATGAAACTGCAAGCGGGTCCCTCTGCATTGGTCTAGTTGGAAGAGTGTGTTTCACTCCCGCTGTATTTTACTCTCCTAAATGCTGGTCCAAGTAACTCTGGGCATTCACATAATTCATTTGCAATTTGGTTGCAATTTAAAATAAGGCTATAGTTTATTTGATCGGTTATTACACTGTCTTGCTTGTAGTCAGGATGGTTTGCAATAAACTCCCTCATCCATTTGGCGATTGTCATTAGTTCTCCAGATGCTCTCTTCTTAATCAGCTTTAGGTAGTTCAGAATACTACATCTGGTGTCCACATCCACTTCCATGTTTTCCAGGTAGGAGTTGAGAATCGGAATCAGCCCAGGAAACACGCCTTCCTTTCCATTGATGATTGTGTCTATCCTCATCAGGGCATACTCCTCGTGCTGCTCCGTGGCCAGCTCCATGCTCTGCTGGGTCTTGCCACCACAGCCGTCCACCACAGCGTTGCCACCTGCTTTGCAAATATCTTTCCTGAAGTAGAACATTCCCTGCAGGACAGCATCTCGTTTCTGTGCGACTTTCATGTTTTCATCAACCTTTGACAGTGAAATGAGAAAATCTAATTTGTATGAAAGGATCACTCACGTGAGCAGCACCACAAATACCACATACGCCGAGTTCTTGAAGTCTGTTAACTGAACCTCCATGGGCTGGAATTCCACTCTCCATCCAATGTCTGAGTTTGGAGGAGGAGGCTTAAATCTCATTGTCTGCCAATTTGTGGACTGAATGTTCTCAAAATGGTCAGACTCATTGGCATCATCCAGGTGTATTTTCTCTTCAAACAGAGTCAGCGGGTCTCTGATAAAGAGATGAGCAACATGCTGGGCCAGGAGGTGGTCAATGCCTTACTGCAATAGCTGCTCGTAGATTTCTTTATCTATTGTCAAGTCGATGTCATTGTATTTCTCGCCACACTCAGACAGATAACTGTCTATTGAATCATATCGGGATTTACTAATCCTATAGTTATTGTTCTTCAGTGGCTCCAGTCCTCTCTCCTCCCGAGTTCTATCATCTACAGATGCAGAAATCACGCCCAAGCGACAATCAATGTCTGACACATAGCCTCGGTAAAAAGGAGACGCAGCACTCAAAGCCATGACAATTGGGCAGATAGTGGCCAACTGATCATACAGGTATCTAGCCTCGGAAATGCTGCAGGCTTGGAACGTTACCTGAAGACAGCAATTGCCCATCCCAAACCCCATGGCATCCATGTAGATGTGATCTGGCTTCGAAGCCTTCGCTACCTCCTCATCCTCGGTTAATGTTTCTATAAACGGAGCTGGTGTGTTCTTATCTTTAAATATTGGCGCATTGATGACCACTTTTTCTCCTCTCCTATGCTGGATATTTCTGGTTAGGGTGCTGAAGCGGGGGTGCTTGTTTATTGCTTCATCAGGAAAGAAGAGGGACTTGGAAGCTCCTCCTTCGACTGGGTTGGGTTTGAAATCTGGCAGCGTGAACCCAGGACAGCCTAATCTGGGAAATTAAATTATTGTGCAAAGAGCCTGATTTTCTTTTAATAAAGAAGTTGCCTCCTTCTGGCGCTGTCTAATGTTGTCTTCGACTGTGTTGAACTCGGACATGGTTCCTCCATATGGCTGTCCAGGCGTCCCTTCAATCATTTAACTCCTGTACTCTGGTCTCCAAAGTGTAGGGTGGTTTGGGATTGTCCTTTCTCCCTTTGCTTGTAGAGTCTCAATGACTTCTTCTCCAGACAGGAGCAACTGGACTCTTTTATTTTCATGATCAAAAGACACCAACATGTATTCCACCTCATCGCCCCACTTGAGCACGTCCTTGTGTCGGTCCTTGACGGCGTGGTAGATGTGCAGAAACTGGAGGATCTCGTGCCGCCGCACGTGGTCGGCGTGGCGCTTGGTCTCCTCCCAGCTCATCCGAGAGCCTTGGGACAGCAGCCCCATGGCCGCCCCTCCTCTTTTTCTTGGGCGCTGACGGCGGCCGCAAGCTCCGCGCTGGACACTCAGCTGCCCACAGGAGGCGGCAGCGGTGCCAGCTGCTCCGCCCCGGGGGCGGGGGGGCACCCTCGACTCGGGCGGCTGTCGGCTGAGGGAGGGTCCCGTCCATTACGGCTCCCCCACGCGCGGTCCCTACCGCCCAGTGACCCGCCCAGAGGTTCAGCGCACCTCGCGGGCTGAGAAACAGAGGACTTGAGGGCAGGCTGGGCGGCTCTCGGCCCGGCGGCCTCGCCCCTCGCCCGCTCCAGGTCCCGCTCCTGCTCCGAGAGGGCCGGGCAGCAGCGGCTCCCGCTTCTCTCTGCCTGTGCCCTGCACCGGCTCCTTCCTACTTGTGACCAAAACCTGCTCCGCCGCGGAGCAAGCCCAGTGCTCCCATCCCCGCGCCCGCCCTTCCTCACAAATAGCTTTTTTATTTATAATCATATGTCAATGTTCAATTTTAGTGACTATTTTTTCTCCATCTATTAAGATGATAAGATAATTTTTAAAGCAACTACTAACCAAAGGGAGAAAATGAAAACACACACACACACACACACACACACACACACACACACACACACAATCATAGTAGGGGGTCCTAAATACCATATTGACAGTTTTAGGTGGATTATCAAAACAGAAAATCAATAAGCAAATATTGGCCTTAAATGATACATTAAACCAAATGGACATAATTGACATTTACAGAGCCTTTTATTCCAGAACAACAGATTACACATTCTTCTCAGTACACACAGAACATTCTCAAGGATAGATATATTGGGACACAAAACTAGTCTCAACAAATTTTAAAAGATTGAAATCATACCAAGCATATTCTCTAACCACAATGTTTTGAAATTATAAATCATCTGCAGAAACCCAAGCCTCCCTCCTGCTCTCTCTGTGGCTGTAGTCACCTTGGTTGGTATTAATTTGCATATTTGCTCCTGATTGGCTAGTAGGCATGTGACTTGTGGGTGCAGCAGAGATACAGTCAATTTGCATATTACTCTTCTATTAGATAGGATTGGCAAACACCAACAACCAAGTAAGAATCTTAAAGGCTGCCGAGTGAGTCAGAAAATTACCTACAAGGGGTCTCCCATCATACTATCAATTTATTTCTCAACAGAAACACATCAGGCCAGAAGAGAATGGAAAGAAATATACAAAGTCATGCAAAGCAAGGATCTGAATCCAAGAATACTATATCCAGCAAGGTTATTATTAAAAATTGAAAATGAAATCAGGAGCTCCACAGACAAAAAATGACTAAGAGAATTTACTACCACCAAACCAGCAATGCAAGAAATAATGGTAAAAGAACTGGTGTAAAAAAGAAGAAATAGGAATGGAAGAAGGAACACAGGAATAAAAAATGAAAATGGTGACAAACAAGTACCAACCAATAATAACTTTAAATATAAATGGATTAAATGCCCCAATCAAAAGACATAGGGTAGATGAATGGATAAGAAAACATGACATAGATATCTTCCATATACATGAGACCCACTTCAGAACAAAGGACTCACACAGACTGATAATGAAGGGATGGGGGGAAAAATCAGATAAATGGAAATTTAAAAAAAAATGGAGGTAGCAATACTTATATCTGAAAAAATGGACCTCAAGCCGAGACCAGTTTGGCTCAGTGGATAGAGCATTGGGCTGCGACTGAAGGGTCCCGGGTTCCATTCCAGCAAGGGCATGTACCTTGGCTGCAGGCACATCCCCAGTAGGGGGCGTGCAAGAGGCAGCTAATCGATGTTTCTCTCTCATTGATGTTTCTGACTTTCTATCCCTCTCCCTTCCGCTCTGTAAAAAATCAATAAAATATATTTGGAAAAAAAAATGGACCTCAAAGTGAATGCCATAACAAGAGATAAGGTAGGCCACTTCATGATACTAAAGGGAGCAATTCAATAGGAATATATAACTCTGGTAAACATATATGCACCAAATACAGGAGAACCCAAATACATTAAAAAAAAAAAAAAACTTCTGGAAGATGTCAAGGAAGATATTGACAGCAATAGTGTCATAGTAGAGGGCTTTAATACCCCACTAATACCACTGGATAAGTCCTCTAAAAAGAAAATCAGAGGAGGAACCAAGATGGCAGCATAGATAAATACCTATTATGCTGCTCCACGAACAATTCCAAAACTATAACATAACAACAAAACAAAAATCATCCAGAATCATCAGAAAGCTGGCTGAGTGAAAATTCCACAAATAAAAGGAAAGGTGGGACACTGAGACTCAGAAGAGCAGCGGAGCACAGCCTTGAAGATATGCACGGAATCAGAGGTTAGGAGCTTTGAGCGCGCGCGGGCTGTAGGGCTGGCAGCAGAATCCTGGCTGAATTTCTCCAATAGGGAGGGCAGAGAAGTCCCACTGCACAGATTCCCCAGTGCCAGGAGAGGTTCAAGGTCCAGGGTACACATGCTAAAAGCCAGGTGCGGCAGAGGTCTCCGAGTTTAAGGAGTGTAAGCATAGCTTAGAACAGCAGTTTGCGCGTGTAAAGTGTGAGACAGCCAAGATGTGCAACATGATCCCTCGTACGGGAGACCACCAGACAGTTTTGTTTTACAATCATGGGAGAGACTTTGGGTGTGCAGACTCATTTGAGGAGCGGCAGTGTTGTCTGGCAACGGGTGGAGACCAGCGGCGACTTTCTCTTGGAGGTGTCTGAAGCCATTACCACCCAACACAGAGACCCGCGCCACATAGGACTTAGCTGACTGCTCAGTTCAGAGACTTCGCCCATCCAACCTGAACACAGCTCACCTTCACACCCAATTGGCCTGGAGGTCAAACCCTCCTAGTGCTAAGAACAATTAGCTGGGCTTAACTCCAACAATACTGTACAACCCATAAAGGATTGCAGTAAGAGTATCCACCTCAGGTAACTAAGGAGGCTGAGCCACTGTCCCTTGTAGGACATCTACCACATAAAGCTAATAGACCAACTCATGAAAGCAGCCAACATGCAGAGACATGGAAAGAAATCAGATGTGAAAGAAATGGAGGGAAAAAAACCGATTGGACATAGAATTCAAACCCATGGTTATAAGGCTTTTCAAGAGGCTCCTAGCTAAGGCCAAGAACTACAAGGAAATAAACAAGACCTATGAGGAAATGAACAAGACCTACGAGGAAATGAATGAGACCTACAAGGAAATGAACGAGACTTACAAGGAAATGAACAAGACCTATGAGGATATGAATGAGCCCCTCAAGGATATGAAAAAGGACCAACTATAAAGTAAGCATACACTGACTAAAATAAAAAATATTACAAAGTCCTAAAAGCAGTCCAGAGGGCCGCAAGAACCAAGTCAAAGATTTGAAATACAAAAAAGCAAAATCCTCTCGGCCGGAAAAGCAAGAAACAAAAAGAATCCAAAAAATTGAAGATAGTGTAAGGGGCCTCTGGGACAACCTCAAGCATGCCAACATCCGAATTATGGGGGTGCCAGAAAAAGAGAGAGAGCAAGGTAATGAAAACCTACTTGAAGAAATAGTGACCAAAAACTTCCCACACCTGGTGAAAGATACTGACTTAAAAGCCCAAGAAGTACACAGAACCCCAAAATATAGGAATCTAAAGAGGACCACACCAAGACACATCATAATGAAAATGCCAATTGCAAAAGACAAAGAGAGAATATTAAAAGCAGCCAGAGAAAAACAGTTAGTTACCTATAAGGGAGCACCCATACAATTGTCAGCGGATTTCTCAACAGAAATGATGCAGGCCACATGGGAGTGCCAAGAGTTATTCAACGTGATGAATAGCAAGAATCTACAACCAAGATTATTCTATCCAGCAAAGCTATCATTCAGAATTGAAGGTCATATAAAGTGCCTCACAGATAAGAAAAAGCTAAACGAGTTCATCACCACCAAACCAATATTATATGAAATGCTGAAAGATATTCTTTAAGAAGAGGAAGAAAAAAAAGGTAAAAATATAAATTATGAACAACAAATACACATCTATCAACGAATGAATCTAAAAATCAAGTGAATTAATAATCTGATGAACAGGATAAACTGGTGAATATAACAGAATCATGGACATAGAGAGGGAATGGACTGACAATTCTTGGGGAGAAAAGGGGTGTGGGAAGTGCAGCAAGATACTGGACAAAAATCATGCAACTATGCAAGAGGACAGTGGAGTGGGCGGTGAGGGCGGAGAGTGGGATGAGTACAGGGTAGAGGGGAGTTATAGGGGGATAAAAAAGAGGGAACAATGTAATTAATAAGCTGAACAATAAAAAAGAAAATAAATAAAATAAACAAAAAATCAGAAAAGAAACATGAATCCTATATGACTCATTACATCAGATAGACTTAATCGACATCTTGAGAACATTTCACCTAAAAGCCACAGAATGTACATTCTGCTCAAGTGCACATGGGTCATTTTCAAAGATAGACAACATATTGGGACACAGGCAGAGTCTCTTCAAATTCAAAAGGATTGGAATCATATCAAGAATCTTCTCACAATAACAAAAAATTGGAAATCAACTATAATAAAACAATGAAAAAAATAAAACACTTGGAGGCTAAATAGCATGATATTAAAGAATGAATGTGTTACCAAAAAGATAAAATAAAAAATAAAAAGCATCCAGGTAACAAGTGACAATGAAAAAAACAACAATCCAAAATCTATGGGACATAGTGAAAGCTATCTTGAGGGAAGTACATAGCTCCACAGGACTACCTCAAAAAAAACAAGAATAAATGGTAATGAATAATCTAACCCTACAACTCAAAGAGTTAAAAAGAGAGCAACAAGAAAAGCATAGCATAAGAAGAAGGAAGGAAATAATAACAATCAGAGCATAAATAAATAACATAGAGACCAAAAAAACAATATGAAAAATAAACAAAACCAACAGCTGGTTCTTTAAAAGGATAAAAAAAGATTAATGAATCTCTAGCCAGAATCACCAAGAAGCAAAGAGAGAGGACCTCAATAAAATAAGAAATCAGAAATGAAAGAGGTGAAGTAAGGTGAAGTAACAAAATATACAACAGACATACAAAGGATTATGAAAAACTACTTTGAGCAATTCTATTCCAATAAACTGCACAACCTCGGTAAAATGGACATAGTCTTAGAATAACACAAGCTCCCAAAACTCAATCACAAAGAATCGAAAAACCTGAATATGCCAATAACTACCGAAGAAATTGAAATAGTAATAAAAAATGTTCCAGCAAACAAAAGCCCTGGTCCAGATAGCTTTATAAGGGAGTTCAACCAAGCATTCAAAGGAAAACTAAAACCTATCCTCCTCAGATTATTCCAAAAAATTCAAGAGGAAGACACACTTCCAAGATCTTTCTATGAAGCTAGCATTACTCTAATTCTAAAACAGATAAAGACACCACAAAAAAATGCAAACTACAGGCCAATATCCATGATGAACATAGATGCTAAAATCCTCAACAAAATTCTAGCAAATCAGATTCAGCATTACATTAAAAAGATCATACACCATGACCAAGTGGAGTTTATTTCAGGGATGCAAGGCTGGTACAATATCTGCAAATCAGTGAATGTGATACATCACACAAACAAATTGAGAGATAAAAATTACATAGTCATATCAATTGAAGCAGAAAATACACTTGACAGCTGAAAGTGGTTTGGCTCAATGGAGCGTCAGCCTGTGGACTGAAGGGTCCCAGGTTCAAATCCGGTCAAGTGTATATACCTTGGCTGTGGGCAGATCCCCAGTAGGCGTTGTGCAAGAAGCAGCTGATCAATGTTTCTCTCTCTCATCAATGTTTATAACTTTTTATCCCTCTCCCTTCCTCTCTGTAAAAAATCAATAAAATATATTTATTTAAAAAAAGAAAATATATTTGACAAAAATAACACCCTTTCTTGATAAAAACTCTCAACAATGTGGGAATAGAGAGATCATACCTCAACATAATAAACGCCTTATATGACAAACCTACAGCCAATATCATACTCAATTGGGTAAAAACTAAATTCATTTCCCCTAAGAACAGGAATACAACAGGGATGCCAACTTTCAACAATCTTGTTTAATATACTACTGGAAGTGCTAGCCATAGTGATCAGATAAGAAAAAGAAATAAAAGGCATCCAAATTTTAAAAAAATAAGGAAAAGTGTCCATATTCGCAGATGACATGATATTGTATTCAGAAAACCCCAAATGCTCCATCAAAAATCTACTAGGCTTAATAAATCAAGTTGGCAATGTATCAGGATACAAAATTAACACCCAGAAATCTATGGCCTTTTTAAAAAAAATTTTATTTACAATATAACATATTTAATAGTAGTACATATGTTTTCCTCCCCCCCCAATATCTTCCCCCCAGCCTCCCTTACCCCCCAGCACATGTCCCCATCTGCCCCCCTCCCCACTCCAGTGTCTTTCATTCATTGGTTATGCACATATGTATGCATACAAGTCCTTCAGTTGATCTCCCCCAGCATCTGCCTCCCCTCCACTCCAGCCTTCCCCCTGTAGCTTGACAGCCTGTTCGAGGCCACCTTGCCTCTATATCAATCACTTCCCCCTGTTTCTTTTCTTCAAAAATATCTTGCCTCTGCATACTGAAAACAAACGTATAAGAGCAAAAAAAAAGTTTGAGGGTCAGTTTCAATGTCTAACTGTTCTGAGTCCCAGATTCAATGTCAAATAGTTCTTCATGTGTACATGTCAGCAATGGTATCCAGATGGTGGACACATCGTGGCAATGCAAGATCCATCCTCTCTGGTATGGTCCTGGGCCGCCTGCAGCAACACACAGCTGCCAACTGCTTGCATGGCAAGGTGTTGTCAGCGTCCCCCATCTCTGGACCGTCCTTGTGGCTGGAACAGACCCGTCAGTTCCTCACTGTCGCAGGAACCCACATGGTCTTGGAGTTGTTCTCTGAAAACACACAAACACATTCTCGACCAAAAGTTAACAAAGGGATCCTCTCTGTAAAATAGACTTGGGATTCTTTTTATTTTTGCCCAAATGATTTTCCTTTGGCTTATTTTGACACCATGTGTGTTTTTTTTCATGGGTGTCCTGCAGTTGGTTTTACAAATGGAATTTTCTTTTCTGGAGTAAGAATTTTCTACATGTATTTTACTTATTGGATATTTTTCCTTACATGATATTACCCCACTGTCTCCCCCCCCCCCCCACACACACACACACTTTTTTTTTGGTTAATAGGGGCTTTTGGAAATTTTATCTTGCAGTCTTGGTAATTTTAAATTTTGAACACAAATATTACTGCTTTAGGTTCTTTGGATGTTAGGCAATTTTGCAGTGAGATGAACTACTAATAGATATCTTAGTTAATGTTTTAGGAAAAGCTTTTTGTTCAGTACAGTTAGATTTTCTTGAGTATTCACTTATTTCACTTGTCCAATTTAAATTAATCTGAAAACTTGATTACTATTTTACTGTCAATTTTAATACTCAAGCAGAAATCTTAGTTTACCCAGTAAATACTTGTGGAAAGGAATATTTGCATTTTTAGTAGGTCCTCAGCATACCTGGTAATAAACTAAATTTAGATATAGGGCAGTTATTGCTGGCCAAGTCTCTGTCTGCCACCTGGGTCCCGGTATGAGTTGTGCGTGGGAGGCTTAGCAGCCGTGGGGGTAGGAGACCTTCCTCAGGAGTGGTGAGAATTCAAGCCCCTGTAAGGTTTGTGGATGAGGGTCTGTGCCCCACCTCTGTTAATCTTTTAGTTCTCTCCTGTTGGCCCCTCTGCGAATCTGCCTGTCTTAGGTTGTTCCTTCCCTGAGGAATCTTACCCGTCTCTGGCTAACCAGCCATCCTCTGGGGCCAAACAGGGTGATGTGAGGTTCAGTCCTGTCTCCTTTGTAGTCTATGCCCCCGTGGCCTCCAAGTCCAGCACCTGCCTTGGGGTCCCCTCGCCTGCTGGCAGAGTCCCGGTACTGATCACATATCTCGGGGGACCCAGGTTTCTTCTCCAGAGAGGGCCCAGATCAAGCCATTGGTTGAGAGACAGATCCATGGTGCCAGCTGCCCAGAGGCTCCAGCCACAGCTTGAACTGAAAGCTCAAGCATCAGCTGTGTGTATTTGGATAATAAGAAGAGGGTCCCTCCTGACAAAAGGGCCAGAGGGGCCAATACAGAATGCTCGGATGCCTTCCCAGTGCCTTCATCCCTTCAGAAAGGGATTAATTCCTTTCCTATCCTTTTTTAGAGTAGCTGCCCAACATTCGAAGAATTAGTTTGTAAGTTTATTTGGGATAATTGTATAATATGCTGTTGTCAAATATCAAATATTATAATGACATTGTAGAATAATATCATGTAAGGGTATTGTGGTGTCACGGGAGGTTAAGGAGGGCCTAGCCTAAGAACTGGTGTCCATAAGAGATGACATGCTCTAGGCCATGTTAATTCAATCTCAAACTAGCTGCCAATTTTTTTTATAACTTTATATAAACTTTTTCAGGGATGTAAAAACACAAATCACTTACCTCAGTTCAAGAGTTCAAATATATTGACTTTCCCCCTTACTCCCACCACCTGCCACATACCCTGAGGTTTGACATTTTAATGGACTTTTCTCAGTCTCTGGATCCATTCTTGTTCATCAGTCTATGTCATTCATTAAATTCCTCAAATGAGTGAGATCATCTGATATTTGTCTTTCTCTCTCTGCCTGGCTAATTTCACTTAGCATAATGCTCTCTAATTCCATCCATGTTGTTACAAATGGTAGGAGCTCTTTATTTTTTACCGCAGCGTAGTATTCCATTGTGTAGATGTACCACAGTTTTTTAATCCACTCATCTGCTGATGGGCACCTAGGCTGATTCCAAATCTTAGCTATGCTAAATTGTGCTGCTATGAACATAGGGGTACATATATCCTTTCTAATTCGCCTTTCTAGTTTCTTGGGGTATATTACTAGAAGTGGGATCACTGGGTCGAATGGGAGCTTCATTTTTAGTTTTTTGAGGAAACTCCATACTGTTCTCCACAGTGGCTGCACTAGTCTACAATCCCACCAACAGTTCAGAAGAGTTCCTTTTTCTCCGCATCCTCGCCAGAACTTGTCCTTTGTTGATTTGTTGATGTAAGCCATTCGGACAGGTGTGAGATGGTACCGCATAGTCGTTTTGATTTGCATCTCTTGGATAATTAGTGACTTTGAGCAAGTTTTCATATGTCTCTGGGTCTTCCTTTTGTCTTCTTTAGAAAATGTTCTATTTAGGTCTGTTGCCCATTTTTTATTGGATCATTTGTCTTCCATTTATAGAGTTGTGTGAGTTGCATGTAGATGCTTGAGATTAAACCTTTATCACTGATAACATTTGCAAATATGTTCTCCCATACAGTGGGTTTTCTTGTTTTGTTGATGGTTTCTTTAGCTGTGCAAAAGCTTTTGATTTTGATGTAGTCCCATTTGTTTATTCTGTCTTTAGCTTCCATTGCCCTAGGAGCAGTATCATCGAAGAAGTTCTTTTGGCATATGTCTGAGATTTTATTTCCTGTAGATTCCTCTAATGTTTTTATGGTTTCCTGTCTCACGTTTAAGTTCTGCATCCATTTTGAGTTTATTTTTGTGTATGGTGTAAGTTGGTGGTCTAGTTTCATTTTTTTTGCATGTATCTATCCAATTTTCCCAACACCATTTATTGACGAGACTATCTTGACCCCATTTTATGTTCATACCACCTTTGTCAAATATTAATTGAGCATAGTGGTTTGGGTTGATATCTGGATTCTCTATTCTATTCCATTGATCTATATGTCTGTTCTTGTGCCAGTACCAGGCTGTTTTGAGAACAGTAGCTTTGTAATACAGCTTGAAATATGGTATTGAAATTCCACTGACTTTGTGCTTCTTTCTCAGGATTGCTGTGGCTATCCGGGGCCTTTTTTTGTTCCAGATGAATTTTTGGAGAGTTCTTTCTAGGTCTGTGAAGTATGCCATTGGTATTTTAATGGGGAGTGCATTAAATATATAGATTGCTTTGGGTAGTATGGACATTTTAATTATGTTGATTCTCCCAATCCATGAACATGGTATGTTCTTCCACCTGTTTACATCTTCCTCTCTCTCTTTTTTTAGTGTCCTGTAGTTTTCCACGAATAGGTCTTTTATCTCCTTAGTTAAGTTTATTCCTAGGTATCTTAATTTTTTTGGTGTGATGGTAAATGATAGTGCTTTTTTAGTCTCTCTTTCTGTAAGTTCACTATTGGTGTATAGGAATTCCATAGATTTCTTGGCATTGATTTTGTAGCCTGCTACATTGCTGAACTCATTTTATTAAGTCTACTAACTTTTTTATGGAGTCTTTCGGGTTTTTTATGTACAATATCATGTCATCTGCAAATAAGGATAGCTTAACTTCTTCTTTTCCAATTTGGATGCCTTTTATTTCTTCTTCTTGTCTAATTGCAATGGCTAATACTTCCAGTACTATGTTGAATAGGAGTGGTGAGAGTGGGCACCCCTGTCTTGTTCCTGTTCTTAAGGGAAATGGTTGTAGTTTTTGCCCATTGAGTATGATGTTTGCTGTGGGTTTATCATATATGGCTTTTATTATGTTGAGGTATGATCGTTCTATTCCTACCTTGTTGAGAGTTTTTATCAAGAAAGGGTGTTGGATTTTGTCAAATGCTTTTTCTGCATCAATTGATATGACTATGTGATTTTTATCTCTCAATTTGTTAATGTGATGTATCACATTTATTGATTTGCGGATATTGTGCCATCCTTGCATTCCTGGGATAAATCCTACTTGGTCATGGTGTATGATCTTTCTGATGTACTGCTGGATCCGATTTGCTAGAATTTTATTGAGGATTTTGGCATCTATATTCATGAGGGATATTGGCCTGTAATTCTCTTTCATTGTGTCATCTTTATCTGCTTTTGGTATTAGGGTATTGCTGGCTCCATAGAAGGAGTTTGGAAGTGTTCCATCCTCTTGAATTTTCTGGAATAGTCTGAGGAGTATAGGTTTTAGTTCTTCCTTGAATGTTTGGTAAAACTCCCCTGTGAAGCCGTCTGGCCCTGGGCTTTTGTTTGCTGGAAGCTTTATGATGACTGCTTCAATTTATTCCACAGTTATTGGTCTATTGAGTTGTTTAGATTCTTCCTGATTGAGTTTTGGGAGGTTATATTTTTCTAGAAACGTATCCATTTCCTCCAGGTTGTCCAGTTTGTTGGAGTAGAGTTGTTCATAGTATTTTTTAACAATCCTTTGTATTTCAATGGGGTCTGTTGTTATTTCACCTCTTTCATTTCTGATTTTATTTATTAGGGTCCTCTCTCTTTGCTTCTTGCTGTGTCTGGCTAGAGGTTCATCAATCTTGTTTAATCTTTCAAAGAACCAGCTTTTGGTTTTGTTGATCTTCTGTATTGTTTCTTTGGTCTCTATGTCATTTATTTCTGCTCTGATCTTTACTATTTCCTTCCTTCTGCTTACACTGGGCTTTTCTTGTTGCTTTTTTTCTAACTCTTTGAGTTGTTGGGTTAGATAATTTATTGCCGCTGTTTCTAGTTTTTTGCGGTAGGATTGTAGAGCTATGAACTTCCCTCTAAGAACTGCTTTCAATGTGTCCCATAGATTTTGGATTGTTGTGCTGTCGTTGCCATTTGTTTCCATGATGTTTTCTATCTCTTCCTTGATCTCTCTAGTAACCCAGTCATAGTTTACTAGCATGATGTTTAGGCTCCATGTGTTTGATTTCTTTGGATTGTTTCTATTGTAGTTGATTTCCAGCTTTATGCCATTGTGATCTGAGAATATGCTTGATATGATTTCTATCTTCTTGAATTTGGAGAAACTTTGCCTATGACCCAACACATGGTCTATCTTTGAGAATGACCCAAAGGCACTTGAAAAGAATGTATATTCTGTGGCTTTGTGGTGAAATGATCTGAAGATGTCAATTAATTCCTTCTGGTCTAGTGATTCATTGAGGATTGATGTTTCTTTATTGATTTTTTTGTTTAGAGGATTTGTCCAATGGTGATAGGTATTAAAGTCTCCTACTATGATTGTATTGCTGTCCATCTCTCCCTTGATATCTTCTAGGAGTTTTAGTATGTATTTGGGTGCTCCTATATTGGGTGCATATATGTTTACCAGAGTTATTTCTTCTAGTTGGATTGCTCCCATTAGTATTATGTAGTGGCCTTCTTTATTTCTTGTTACATCCTTCACTTTGAGATCTAATTTGTCGGAATAAGTATTGCTACCCCAGCTTTTTTCCCATTTCCATTCGCCTCAAGAACCTTTTTCCATCCTTTCATCCTCAGTCTGTGTGCGTCTTTTTTTTGGAGGTGGGTTTCTTGTAGACAGCAGATATATGGGTCGTGTTTTCTTATCCAGTCTATTACCCTATGTCTTTTGATTGGAGCATTTAAACCATTTACATTTAAAGTAATTATTGATAGATAGTTATTTGTAGCCATTTTTGTTCTTTGCCCCTATCTTCTTTCATGGCTTCCTATTGCTTTTCACAGCAGACCCTTTAGCATTTATTGCATTGCTGGTTTGGTGGTAATGTATTCCCTTAGACCTTTTTTGTCTGTGAAGCTCCTGATTTGACCTTCAATTTTGATTGATAGCCTTGCTGGGTACAGTATTCTAGGATTCAGACCCTTTCTTTGCATAACTTTGTATATTTCATTCCAATCCCTTCTGGCCTGATAAGTTTCTGTTGAGAAATCACTTGCTAATCTGATGGGGGTTCCTTTGTAGGTGACTTTCTGTCTGTCTCTGGCACCTTTTAGGATTCTCACTTTGTCGTTGATGTTTGCCAATTTAATTATAACATGCTTTGGTGTAGGTCTTTTGGGGTTTAATTTGCTTGGAACTCTGTGAGCTTCTTGGATTTGTGTGGGTTTTTTCTTTCCTATGTCAGGGAAGTTTTCTGTCATTATTTCTTCCAACAGGTTTTCTATTCCTTGCTCAGTTTCCTGTCCCTCTGGAAGCGCTATTATGCGGATGCTGTTTTGTTTCATGTTGTCCCAAAGTTCCCTTACGTGCTTCTCCTGCTTTTTAATTTTTTTTTCTAGAAGCTGCTCTACTTGGGTGTTTTTTCCTACCTTGTCTTCCAGCTCACTGATGCGGTCTTCTGCTTCATCTAGTCTACTCCTGATACTTTCTATGGAGTTCTTTACCTCAGCAATGTCACTTTTCATTTCTTCTTGGGTCTTCTTCATAATTCTTCTTCATTTCTTCATAGTTCTTCATTTCTTCATAGTTCTTCATTTCTTCCTGGCTCTTCATCATTTCCTCTTGATTCCTCTTCAATTCCTCATGGTTCTTACTCGTATTGGCTTCTGTTCTCTTCATCCACCCTATGACCATTTCTCTGAACTCTCTCTCTCTGACAGGTTGCTTGCTTCCATTCCGGTTACCTCTTTTTCTGGTGAGGCTTGTTTTTCTTTCATTGGTGGGCTCTTTCTTTGTCTCCCCATGGTCTTTCTTCTCTGTGTGTCTTGTTATGTAGTTCTCACTCTCCTGTGATGATTTAAAGGCTCAGACTACAACACAACCAGGTGCAGCACACCAGGCACTGAAGAAGAATGTATTCACAGTGTTGATAACTCCAAATTAAAAGTGACTGCCAGAGGAAGGTAAATTAGGTGTTAGGTGGGGTAAAAGAGAGTAAGAGAAAACACACTCGCATCTACAAAAAAAGAAAGGAAGGAAGGAAGGAAGGAAGGAAGGAAGGAAGGAAGGAAGGAAGGAAGAAAGAAAGAAAGAAAGAAAGAAAGAAAGAAAGAAAGAAAGAAAGAAAGAAAGAAAGAAAAGAAGGAAGGAAGAAAGGAAGAAAAAAAAGGGAATGCCAAAATAAAATTGGGAAACGGGGAAGGAGTAAAAAGAAAGGCAAAGGGACTAAACTATAAATATGGGTTGGAAACTCCCAGAGGACCACCACTAATCCCAGCAAAAGCCAGCAACGAGTACCTGGAGACTGATAGAAACTACATACAACAACTAATATCAAGGGAATTTAGGGAACACAGAAGCTTAAATCTATCAAAAACAATGTAAACATCACCAAAACATGAAACAATGCCAACCCCCGCCCCACAAAACAAATTAAAAGAAAAGAATAACCATACCAATCTCACAAATATGCATAAAATATAAACAACATCAGCAGGACTGAGAGAAAAACATTTTAGGATAGTGAAGTCGGAGAAGGATTAGATGTGTATGGACTTGGAGCAGGTGATTGGAGATTGGATATAAAAGTGGGGTGAAATTTAACAGGGGCTAACAAGAGAGAATAAGGAAAATCTAAACCAGAAAAAGTGTAAGGGGAATAAGACACTAACTAAGGAATGGTTAGCAAGAGAGTGCTGGCATAAGGGGGAAGTTGAAGTAGATTAAAGAGATACTAAATGGTAGATGAAAAAAGACTATATAACACTAATCTCTGAGTAGAATAAAGATGGAATAAAATGGCACTTAAAAAAATTTAAATAGTAGTAGAAATAAAATTGATTCCTTAATTTGTGTTACACGAGACAATTTGTGCTTCAGCCCCTAGGTGGCAGTGTTTCTGAATTGACCTCCGGGTCTATTGGTCCTCTCTAGCCTGATCTAAAAATCCCGCAATGTCTATGGTATTTACTACTGATTTGTGGAAATAGGCTACCCCAGAGCTGCCTCTCTAATTGTGAGGACCTGTTCTGATCCCCAGTCTCAGAAAAACAGCTTGCCCCTGTGGTCTCCCAGGTTATCCCCCACCAGGGGATCCCCCCTTCCTCCTTCAGTGCTGAGAAATTCGGATTTAGAGAGGACAAACGCAGGCGCGCGAACTCTCGTCCTGCTCGTATGTTTGTGCGAAACCCTTTCTCCCCTTGGGTTTGGAAGCCCGCTCCCTCCCAAAACTGCCAGGCTGGCCTTCTCCTTCAGGTCCAAATGGGTTGCCCTCTATGTATCCCCCCACCCCATTCACCAGCTCCGATGACCCTCTTCCACGTTTGCCGGCTCCAACAGCCGCGGGTTTTTCCTCTTTTTCCCCCAGGCGAGAAACTCCCTGTGTTACCAGCTCCCTTAACCCCTGGAGAAACCTGACCTTTCCATGGCGGAGCACAAGTTTCCTCGGAGTCCGCTTCTTCACCAACTAGGAACCGATGTTGGGGGGAGGTGGGGGTCTCAGACGCCCAGTGGGTACCGCAACTGTAAAATCTTCAGGCTCTTCCCCTTTAACATGGCGCAGCTGCCTCTGAGCCAGTCTCTGGGAGAGAACCCAGTTGCAGGGAGCCGCTCCCTTGAGGGAGGCTAATCTAAGCAGTCGCCCTCCTTCTCCCAAAGCCCTGCTGTCCCCCCACTCGCCAACAAACACTCCCCCCACGATCCTCAGCTGCTCACCCCGTCAACCCTGGTACACAAATGATTACGCGTCCTTCTGTCCCGCCGCCATCTTTTTTCCTCACCTATAGCCTTTTTATACATCAATAATGAACTCACAGAAAGTGAAACTAAGAAACAATCCCATTGCACCAAAAAAAAAAAATTAAGATTCCTAAGAATAAACTTAACTAAGAAGGTAAAAGATCTGTACTCAGAAAACTATGGGATATTGAAAAAAACAGATAGAGGAGGACATAAACAAATGGAAGAACGTACCATGTTCATGGATTGGTAGAATCAACATCATTAAAATGTTCATACTACTCAAGCAATCTACAGATTCAAAGCAATTCCCATCAAAATACCAATGGCAGCTGAGACCGGTTTGGCTCAGTGGATAGAGTGTCGGACTGGGGACTGAAGGGTCCTGGGTTTGATTCTGGTCAAGGGCATGTACCTTGGCTGCGGGCACATCCCCAGTGGGGGGCGTGCAAGAGGCAGCTAATCGATGTCTCTCTCTCATCGATGTTTCTGACTTTCTATCCCTCTCCCTTCTGCTCTGTAAAAAATCAATAAAAAATATTTAAAATAAAATAAAATAAAAATAAAATACCAATGGCATACTTCAAAGACCTAGAACAGTCTCTCCAAAAATTCATCTGGAATAAAAAAAGAATCCAAATAGCCACAGAAATTCTGAAAAATAAGAACTAAGTTTGAGGGATCACAATACCAGATATCAAGCTATATTACCAAGCCACAGTTCTCAAAATTGCCTGGTACTGACACAAGAACAGACATATTGTCCAATGGAACAGAACAGAGAACCTAGAATTAGACCCAAGCCACTATGCTCAATTAACATTTGCCAAAGGAGGCAAAAGCATACAATGGAATCAAGATAGTCTCTTCAATATATGGGATTGGGAAATTTGATCAGATACATGCAAAAAAATGAATCTAGATCACCAAGTTACAAAATACACAAAAACAAACTCAAAATGGCTAAAAGACTTAAATGTAAGATGAAATACCATAAAAATCTTAGAATACTCCATAGGCATCAAAATATCTGACATATTTCATCTCAGTATTTTTACCGATATATCTCCTAGGGCAATGGAAATCAAGGAGAAATTTTAAAAATGGGACTATATCAAAATAAGAAGCTTCTGCAGTGCAAAAGAAACCATTAACAAAATACAAGAAAGCCCACTGAATGGGAGAACATATTTCCCAATGCTATCTATACTAATAAAAGGATAATATGCTAATTAGACAAGGTCAATGGGACATCTTCCAGTTGTCCTTCAGGATTTCCTTCTGGACAAAGCCACAGTGACAGGGG
The DNA here is from genome assembly GCA_027563665.1 of Antrozous pallidus. NCBI lineage: Eukaryota > Metazoa > Chordata > Mammalia > Chiroptera > Vespertilionidae > Antrozous > Antrozous pallidus. The sequence continues at coordinate 111,154,816 of CM050508.1, read as the reverse complement.
CCAAGGCAGAGCAGCTAGGGGCAATCAGGCAACAGGGAAGAGTGGTTAGGGGCAATCAAGCTGGCAGGGGAGAGCAGTTAGGGGCATCAGGCAGGCAGGCAGAGGAGGTAGGGGTGATCAGTCAGGCAGACAGAGGGAGAAGGGCTGATAAGGCAGGCTGGTAAACAGACTGCTTAGGGGCAATCAGGCAGGCAGGTAGGTGAGCACTTAGGAGCCAGCAGTCCTAATTGTGAGAGGGATGTCCAACTGCGGGTTTAGGCCTGATCCTGGCAGTTGGATAACTCCCAAGGGGTCCCAGATTAGAGAGGGTGCAGGCCAGGCTGAGAGACATTCACCTACCCCCACCCCATGCATAAATTTCATGTACTGAGTCTCTAGTTTCAGATAGGGGTTTAATTTCCAAAATTTATGAAGAACTCATACATCTTAATAAAAGAAAGATTAAAAAATCCAATCAAAAAATGGGAAAAGGACCTAAAATGACTCTTTCTGAAAGAAGACATACAGAAGGCCATGAGACATAAAAACATGCTAAAGTCACTAATCATATGAGAGATGCAAATCAATCAATAATGAGATACCATCTCACACCTGTCAGAATGGCTATCATCAACAAATCAACATATGAAAAGTTCTGGCAAGAATGTGGAGAAAAAGGAACCCTCATACACTGCTAGTGGGAATGCAGACTGATACAGCCACTGTGGAGAACAGTATGGAGTTTCCTCAAAAAAATTAAAAATGGAACTCCCATTTGACTCAGTAATCCCACTTCTAGGACTATATTCCAGGAAACCAGAAACATTAGTCAGAAAGGACATATGCACCCTTACATTGATAGAAGCACAATTTACAATAGCTAGGATTTGGAAACATCCTAAGTGCCCATCAGCAGATGAGTGGATTAAAAAACTGTGGTAGATATACACATTGGAATGCTATGCTGCTATGAAAAAGAAGAAACTTTTGCCATTTCCAACAGCATGGATGGAACTAGAGAGCACTATGCTAAGTGAAATAAGCCATTTGGAAAAAGATAAATATCACATGGCTTCACTCATATGTGGGATATGATGATTAACATAAACTGATGAACAAAAATAGATCCAAATACATAGAATCATTAAACAAACTCTCTAACCTATGAGGGAAGGTGGGGGTCTGGGGAGGTGGTGGTGGTGGTGGTGGTGGTGGTGGTAAGAGATCAACCAAAGGACTTGTATGCATGCGTATGAGCATAACTAATGGACACAGACAGCAAGTGGGTGAGGACATGGGTGGAGAGTGGTAGAGCAGGGGAGAAATCAATGAGGTGGGGGAAGGAGACTCATGTAATACTATAAACAATAAAGAATTTGATTTTTTTTAAATGTCCTTTATGGTCATTGAAAGTCTATTCTAAAGTTTATATTCAAAGGCAAAATATCCAGAATTATCAACACAATACTGAAGAGGAACAAAGTTGGAGGACTGACAATGCTCAACTGCAAACTGGACATTCCCATGCCATATATATATATATATATATATATATATATATATATATATATATATGTAAAGAGAGAGAGAGAGGCCTTACACCTTTCATAATAATTAACTAAAAATTAATCGTAGACCTAAATTTCAAATGCTAAACTATGGAACTCCTAGAGAAATTAATATAAGAAAAATATCTAAGTAACCATGAGTTTGGTAATGAATTCTTAGGTACAATACCAAAAGCACAACCATGAAAGAAAAAAATGAAAAATATTAAATTTAAACTTTTGTTTAGCAAAAGATGCTCTGTAGAGCATGAGAAGACAAACCACAGACTGAAAGAAATTTTTGAGACACATATCTGACTTAAAAAAACAAACAAACTGGTATCCAAAATATACAAAGTTCTCTTAAAACTCAACAATAATAAAACATCAAATTCAGAAACAGAGAGAACAGTGGTATTTTGCTGATGGGGGTAGGAGGCAGGGCTGGAGAGATGTTGGTCAAAGTATACAAAGTTGTAATTATGTAGGATGAGTAAATCTAGAGATATAATGTACAGCATGATGACTATATGTAGTAATATTATATCACTACTATAGAAATATGCTAAGAAAGTAGATTTCAGGTGAACTCATCATACATGCAAAAAAAATGGTAGTACCTAGCCAGTATTGCTCAGTAGTTGAGCATCAACCTCTGAACCAGGAGGTCACAGTTTGATATCTGGTCAGGGTACATGCCCTGGTTGTGGCTTTGATTCCCAGTAGGCAGCATGAAGGAAGCAGCCAATTAATAATTCTCATTGTTGATTTTTTTTCTCTCTCTCTCTCCTTTCCTCTCTCTGAAATCAATAAAAACATTGTTAAATGGTGAATATGTGAGGAAATAATATGTTAATAAGCTTGACTGCATTAATCATTTCACTATATATGTTATATCAAATCATGGTAGAAACTTTAAATATATTCAATTTTATTATAACATACAAATAAATGAAAAAATAAAATAAAATACTCAGTTATACAATGACACCTCATCACCAAAGAAAATATACAGATAACAAATAAACTTAAAAAAAGGTAACCAACATCATATGTGATTAGGAAATTGCAAATTAAAATATCAGTGATACCATTACACACAATGAGAATAGTAACAATAATTTCTATTATTAACTTGTAGAATAAACATGATTTTCTCTTTGATGTTTCAGAAAAGCTTGAATTTTGTCAGACTGCTAAACTAAAAAGAGCCTAACCAATAAGACCACTGAAAAGATAAAGAAAAGGCAACGAGCCAAAGACCTGCATGAATTTTAACAGAGGAAATCAAATGCTTTAACATCAAAATCTAACTTTGTCATATTCCTATTAAATATAATCAATGCCTCATTCCTCAACCACCACTAGCATAATGAAAATATTTTACAAGATGAACTGATATTAATTTCTTATATATTTTTTCTTATGTCAATTTTATTGACATATATGCATAATTAATATAAACATCAGCATATAAATTGAAGACATACAGCATAATGGTTTGCATTATATATTGTGAAATGACTAAAAGCCTGATGTATGAAATTTGTGCATCGGAGGGAGGGTTGTGTCCCTCAGCCAAGCCTGCACTGTCTCCAAGATGGGACCCCTCAAGGGATGTCTGATTGCCCTTTTAGGCCCAATCCTGGATCAGGCCTAAGGGGACAGTCAGACATCCCTCTCAGAATCCAGGACTGCTGGCTCCCAACTGCTAGCCTACCTGCCTTCCTGATTGCCACCAACCACTTCTGCCTGCCAGACTGATCACCCCCTAACCACTCCCTGACAGCTTTATTGATGTCTAACTGCTCCCCTGTCAGCCTGTTTTCCCCCAACTTCCCCTAACTGCCCTCCCCTGGAGGCTAATTGCCCTCAACTGCCCTCCCCTGCTGGCTTGGTCCCTTCCAACTGCCTTCCCCTGCTAGCCATGTTGTGGTGGCCATCTTGTGTCCACATGGGAACAGCCCTCTTGTGTATTGGAGTGATGGTCAATTTGCATATTACTCTTTTATTAGATAAGATAGAGGCCTGGTACATAGGTGAGGGCTGGGTGGTTTGTCCTGAAGGGTGTTTTGGATCAGGATAGGGGTTCCCTTCAGGTATGGGGCAGCCTGGGCAAGAGGCCTGTGGAAGTTTGCAGGCTGACCATGCCCCCTGGTGACCCAAGTGGAGGCCCTGGGATATGGGATTTATTAATCTTCTATAATTGAAACTTTGTAGCTTTGAGCAGAGGCCAAGGCCACCAAGAGTGGGCAGGAAGCTTGGCTTCCTCCATCGCCAGGGAAACCCAAACCTCCTGCTCTCTCCAGCTCTATGGCTGCCACCATTTTTGTTGGAACTTATTTATCTTCTATAATTGAAACTTTGTAGCCTGATTGGAGGTCAGGGCCAGCCAGAAAGAGCAGGAAGCTTAGATTCCTCCATTGCTGGGGCAACCCCAGCCTCCTGCTTGCTCCAGCTGCATGACCTTTTATCATTTGCAACAATATGGATGGAACTGGAGACCATTGTGCTAAGAGAAATAAGCCAGACAGAGTAAGATAAGTACCAAATGATCTCCCTAATTTGTGGAATATAATGAACAACATAAACTGATGAACAGAAATAAAGCCAAACTCATAGAATCATTAAAATGGACTGTCCAACTTATGAGGGAAGGCAGGGAGGGGATGAGGAGGTAAGAGGTCAACCAAAAGATTTGTATGCATGTGTATGAGCCTAACCAATGGACACAGACAACAGGGGTTGAGGGCGTGAGTAGGGATATTGGGGGGAAATGGGGAAATAAAGACACATATGTGATACTTTAATCAATAAAGAAATTGTAAAAAAGAAGAAGAAGTTAAAGTCCAGTCAATTTGGTTAAATTTAAATTAGAGGACAAAATTAAATATTTTAATTTAATAAAAGATGCACCTGAAAAAAAGACTATTTTTATATCTACTAGTGAATAAATGTAAGTTATGAAGAAGTTAAATATATGATGAAACTATTTTAAAGTGACCTTTCATTCCACAACAGCAGACAGAACACTTACAGCTAATATTGATGCATCTTTAAGTACTCTGAGCACACATTTCCTCCTCCTTATTTGTAACCTATATCTGAGAAAAACTCACAATGAATATCTTTATTTTTTATTTATTTGTATTTATTATTTTTTAAATAATTTAATTATTGATTAAGGTATTACATATGTCTTCATCCCATACTACCCCTTCCAACCCACCCTCCCCATTCATGCCCTCACACCCCTTGGTGTCTGTATCCAAATCAACACCAAACTAGTATTTATGAAATCCTGAAAGGTATTCTTTAAGAAGAGGAAGAAGAAGAAAAAGAAGGAATAGGTGGCTGCTTCAAACTAGAGCATGGATGGAACTGGAGAGCATTATGCTAAGTAAAATAAGTCAGTCAAAGAAAGATAAATATCACATGATCTTACTTGTTTATGTACTACAAGAAACAACATAAACTAATGAACAAAAACAGATCCAGAGACACAGAAGCATTGACTGTCAAACCTCAGGGGGAAGGTAGAGGAAGGTGGGGGTAAGATCAATCAAAGGTTGATTACAAAGGTTTATTACATAAACAAGATCATGTGATATTTATCTTTCTTTGACTGACATATTTCACTTAGCATAATGCTCTCCAGTTCCATCCATGCTCTAGTTTGAAGCATCCACCTATTCCTTCTTTTTCCTCTTCTTCCTCTTCTTAAAGAATACCTTTCAGCATTCCATACAATACTGGTTTGGTGTTGATTTTAAGAGCTTCTTCTTATCTGTGAGGCTCTTTATCTGACTTTCAATTCTGAATGATAGCTTCACTGGGTAGAGTAATCTTGGTTGTTGGTTCTTGCTATTCATCACTTTGAATATTTCTTGCCACTCCCCTGTGGCCTGTATAGTTTCTGTTGAGAAATCCGCTGACAATCGTATGGGTGCTCCCTTGTAGGTAACTAACTGTTTTTCTCTTGCTGCTTTTAATATTCTCTCTTTGTCTTTTGCTCTTGGCATTTTAATTATGATGTGTCTTGATATGGTCCTCTTTGGATTCCTTTTGTTTGGGGTTCTGTGCGCTTCCTGACTTGTAAGTCTATTTCTTTCACCAAGTGGGGGAAGTTTTTGGTCATTATTTTTTTAAATATATTTTCAGTATCTTGCTCTCTCTTTTCTTCTGGCACCCCCATAATTCTGATGTTGGTATGCTTGAATTTGTCTCAGAGGCTTCTTACACTATCCTCAAATTTTTGTATTCTTTTTGCTTTTTGCTTTTTCGGGTGAGTGATTTTTGCCTTTTGGTATTTCAAATCTTTGACTTGATTCTTGCGTTCCTCTAGTCTGCTGTTGGGTCTCTGTATAATAATTTTTATTTCAGTCAGTGTATGCTTAATTTCTCATTGGTCCTTTTTCATATCCTCAAGTTTCTCACTGAATTTATCAGCCTTTTCTAGGAAATTTTGAAAAACCCTATAACTTTGGTTTTAAACTCTGTATCCAGTCATTTGTTTTCTTCCATTTATTTAATTTGTGATCTGTTTCTTTGTCTCCACATTTTTGCTGCTTCCATGAGTTGGTAGGGTAGCTTTATGTGCTAGGTGTCTCCGTCTCCCCTGTTACCTGAAGTGGACACAATTGGTGCACCCCATTATGGACTGTGTCTACAGTCCTGTTGTAGTTAAATCTAGAATGTTGTTGGTATCACTGGGAGGAATTGACCTCCAGGCCAATTGGCTGTGAGGATCAGCTGTGTCTATACTAGGAGACAGCCTTATGTGACAAGACTTGTGAAATTTCAAATGCCTCTGTGCTCAGCTTGGATGGTGTGGAATTTCAGGGTGGAGCCGACAGCCTTGGCTTCCTTTTAGCCCCACCCACAAGGTTTCTCGGCCTCGGTGTCTCCAGGCAATTGCTGCAAGCACCTCTGAGAGAAAGGCACCCTTAAATTTCGCCCACTGCCAAACAGTCCAGTCTCTCCCCCAATTCTCACCAGGAACTAAGGTTCAGTACAGTCATAACTAGGGTTCAGTGCAGCCTGGAGATTTGTCTGTCTTCTCTGTGTGCACTCCCACACGCGCCTCCAGAACTCTGCCTTTCGCCGCTCCCCTGAGATTCCACCTTACAGTCCAGATTCCCCCCGTATGAGCCTGGGTCTCCAGGGTCTTGCCCGAAACTGAGATTCAGTGCACTCAAAACTGGGGTTCAGCACAGTCTATAGTTTTGTCTCCTTCCTGCTAGAGCATTCCAACCATGCACTCAGTTGCTCCATCCTCTCCAAGCACACGTGTTTCCGTACCTCAGGCTTTGCAGCTCCTCTGATTCTCTGTGCTTTTCTCTTTCCTTCTAGTTGTAGAATTTCCAGTTAGCCAGCTTTCTTGTGGTTCTGGATGATGTCTGTTTTGTCTTTTAGTTGTATTTTTTAAATTATTGTGCGAGGCAGCAGTTTAGGTGTTTACCTAGGCCGCCATCTTGGTTTCTCTCCCCACAATGGATCATTTTAGCCAAAAACCCACATCATCCTAAAGCTACACTCAGCATTTCTCCTTATCTTCAAAATAGTCTAACTGGACAAGGCATAGATAAAAGGTGAATTATTATCTCAGGATTCATAGAGATATGGATAAAAAGTTAACTTGTATACTTGACCAAAACAAGCTAATCAAAATTTCCATTAAGCAGCTTTGTTCTTTCAAAGTTCTTCTTCCTTGACAACTAACTCAACTCTCCTCTTCTATTCTCCTATAAGACCTGTAAAAACTCCTACTGAACCCATATATTAAGTTCATAACCTACTCAGCAGTACAAAAACACAACAGTCAGCTTTATGTGATTATCTGTTATTTCCTTGAGCAGCCCCTTTAGGAATATCATCTCCCAGGACAAGTAGCCTATGAAAGTGTACCTCCAATAATTACAAGGCCTAGTTCTACCTTCTTCAAAGACTTTTTTCCTACTCAATATCTATACAATTGTGCTTTATTCCCCCAATGGTTTTTTATAGAAATCATATAGCAAGATACTTATTGTAACTCTGAATCTGTAGTTCTGAAGAAAACAAAAAAAAGGAGTTGAATTTTGCCACCACTTAAAGGTGGATAAACAAGGGCATTGAAAGAAGAGGTTATTTGTTTAATTTCTCAAAGCTAGTCGCAAAATTTAGACTATAATCCCTGACCTTTGACTTATAGCCTAACTTTCTTCCCACTGAAGACCTATACCTCCCAGTAAGAACCAATCTTTCTACTTCACTTAGGTCTTTAATCTTCATCTTCTTATCCTTAAACTAAACCTACACCTTACCCTTGAAAACTCAAGTGGTTTCTATGAAAATGCACTTTATAAGTGTGCACATCTTTGTATTTCTTAGAAGAAATGTATATAATTCATATAAGGTGTTGCTCTAACAAAATCCAAGTTTTGAACTCTGATATATGTGAGTGGCTGATGTCATACATTTCAAAGAAAATATAGCTTACTATTGTCTAAACCAGGCATGTAAATTAACTTGGCTATAAAACTTTTAAAATTTTTTTAAAGAGGGAGGCGTTGGCAAATAGATTAAAATGTGGAACAACATAAGTACCTATTTCTGGCTGTTGATGCTATTCACTGCGATTCTGTGTGTTATTGTTATGACATTGACAACCAGGAAAGGAGTAGTGACTCCTGTGGGCTGGTTGGTTTTTTTTAACTTATTTATAGCATTATTCATGTTAATTTCTCTCAAACTGTATAGCACAAGGAAGAGGAGATTGAAAATATCAGCTGAGATGAAGTAGGTAATCCAGTCTTTTTCTTCTCTCCTTCCTCTCAGTGTTTTGCCTGTCTAGATAATCCAACAAACTGAAGTGAAGGTGTAGGCATTAAATCATTTTTCTTTACAATATGTCTGATTATACTATGTTAAGAGGATGATGACATCTTAAAACATAGAATACAAATGGTGAATATAACATTAATTTCATTTCCAGAAATTTGAAGTTGATGATATTTTTGGTTTTGTTTTTTAATACAGAAAATATACTTAATATGCATTTGTCTGGTAGGGGCATAAGCTGGCATAAAGGTAAACAACTGGCAAATTGTTCACAGCAATAAATTTGCCCAGTGGCTTTTCATTCCAAAACTTTAAAAATTAGAGACTGTTCACCAGATGTTGTAGGAAAAAAAGTTTTTGTTTTGTGTTTTTTTTCTCATTTAACTACTAAATTGCTAAAAAGTACACTCTGGTAAGTCCTCTCTTAGCTGAAAATATCTGTGTCTTATTAAATGTTTGTTGAATAGTATAATCATATTGCTTTTGCTGTTAAATGATATTGACATTTTGAATAAAGATTTTTACTTAGTGAAGATGAAATGTGAACATCTGGCAGTAACTTTGTAACATTGAAACAAAGAAACAAAATGTTTGAACAGTGTGTACTTTTTTCTTTTTTCTCTCTCCAAAGTTCTCTGTATGTGACTCAAGTCAGAATACACTTAAATGTTAAAAGTATATCACCAGCAAACTGGTGGCTGCTGGAGTTGGGATCAATTTTATCATAAACTAACTGTTTCTCAAACAATGAGGCAGCTGCTTAGTTCATTTTGAGTCACTGTGATAGTGAAAAAAAATACATTAAAAATACAGAAAATATGGAGAACCAAGATGGCGGCATAAGTAAACACCTATCATGCTGCCATACACAGCAATTTCAAAACTACAACTTAATGAAAGAACAAATACCATCCAGAATCACGGGAAAGCTGGCTAAGTGAAAATTCCACAAATAAAAGTGAAGAGAAGACACTGTGACTTGGAGGAGTGGCGGCAGATAGCGTTGAAGATACACATGGAGTCAGAGGTTTGGAGGAGTGCGCGAGCCAGTGGATAGGGCAGGCGGCTAAAAATCCGGCCAGTTTTCTCGAATAGGGGACACAAAGATGTCCCACTGCACTGATTCTCCAGCTCTGGGCGAAGTCCAGGGAACCCACTATCATACAGGGTAAAAACTGGACAGTGGGAGGGCATGCCGAAGCTCGGGTGCTGCAGGGGCCTGCCGGCTTGTGGGGAAGGTGAGCTTGTGCGGAGTGCGCATGAGTTTGGGAACAGCACAGCTGCTTGACCGCGCAGAGAGCACTCATGACTTGCTCTTTCATTCGGGAAACCATCAGACTGCATTGTTTTGTGACCCAGGGTGAGACGTTGGGTGTGCAGACTCATTTGGGGAGAGTCTGAATTGTCTGGCAGCTGGTGGACCTCGGCAGTGGCTCTCTCTCAGAGACCCTGGGGCCGCATAGAGAGGACCTGACGCTGTCTGCTTGGCCCGGAGACTCCGCCCATCCAACCTGAGCACAGATGAATGTCACAGACAATTGGCCTGGAGGTCAACCCTTCCAAGTGCTAACAATGATTAACCTGAGCTTAACTTCAACAAGACTGTGCAACCCATATCCACCTCAAGTAACTGGGGAGGCTAAGCCACTGTCCCTTGTAGGACATCTACCACACAAAGCTAATTGACCAACTCAGGGAAGCAGCCACCATGCAGAGACATGGGAAAAAATCAGATGTGAAAGAAATGGAGGGAAAAAAATGACTGGACATGGAACTCAAAACCACGGTTATAGGGCTTTTCAAGAGGCTCATAGAAAAGGTCGAGACCTATAAGGAAATAAATAAGACCTATGAGGAAATGAACAAGACATACCAGAAATTGAACAAGATCTGCGAGGAAATGAACAAGACCAACGTGGAAATGAATGAGACCTACAAGGAAATGAACGAGACCTATAAGGATATGAACGAAACTCTCAAGGATATGAAAAAGGAACAACCAGAAATTAAGCATACACTGACTGAAATAAAAAAATATTATACAAAGACCTAAAAGTACTCTAGAATACCCCAAGAACGAAGTTAAAGATTTGAAATACAAAGAGGTAAAATCCACTCAGCTGAAAAAGCAAGAAACCAAAAGAATCCAAAATATTGAAGATAGTGTAAGGGACCTCTGGGACAACCTCAAGCATACCAACATCTGAATTATAGGGGTGCCAGAAAAAGAGAGAGAGCAAGACAATGAAAACCTTTTTGAAGAAATAGTGATCAGAAATTTCCCACACCTGGGGAAACAAGTTGACTTAGGAGTCCAAGAAGTGTCCCAAACCCCAATATATAGGAACCTTAAGAGGACCACACCAAGGCATATCATAATTAAAATGCCAAGAGCAAAAGACAAAGAGAGAATATTAAAAGCAGTAAGAGAAAAACAGTTAGTTACCTATAAGGGAGCACCCATATAATTGTCAGCGGATTTCTCAACAGAAATGATGCCGGCCAGACGGGAGTGGCAAGAAATATTCAAAGTGATTAATAGCAAGAATCTACAACCAAGATTACTCTATCCAGCAAAGCTATCATTCAGAATTGAAGGTCAGATAAAGTGCTTCGCAGATAAGAAAAAGCTAAAGGAGTTCATCACCACCAAACCAATATTATATGAAATGCTGAAAGATATTCTTTAAGAAGAGGAAGAAGAAAAAGATAAAAGTGTAAATTAGGAACAACAAATACACATGTATCAACAAATGAATCTAAAAATCAAGTGAATTAATAATCTGACGAACAGGATAAACTGGCGAATGTAACAGAATCATGGGCATAGAGAGGGAATGGACTGACAATTCTTGGGGAGAAAAGGGGTGTGGGAAGTGCAGCAAGAGACTGGACAAAAATCATGCAACTATGGGAGAGGACAGTGGGTGGGTGAGGGCGGAGGGTGGGATGGGTACCAGGTGGAGGGGAGCTATAGGGGAAAAAATGGGAACAATGTAATTAATAAACTGAACAATAAAGATTTAAAAAAGGAAAGGAAAAAAATACACAAAATATAATAGTCATTTATTATAACTTTAGAGGCCCAATGAATGAAATTTGTGCACAGCGGGGGGAAGGAGGTGGTTGGTGTTGTGTCTCAGCTCAGCCTGCTCCCTCTCCAATCTGGGACCCCTCGAGGGATGTCCAATGATCCATATAGGCGTGATCCCACAGGGGCGTTGCATATCCCTCTCACAATCCAGGACTCCTGGCTCCCAACTGTTCACCTGCACGCCTTCCTAATTGCCACTAACCACATCTGCCTACCAGCCTGATCACCCACTAACCACTCCCCTGCCAGCCTGTTTGCCCCCAACTTCTCTCCTCTGCAGGCCTGGTCACCCCTAATTGCCCTCCCCTGCAGGCTAATTGTCCCCAACTGCCCTCTCTTGCAGGTCTGGAACCTCCCAACAGCCCTCCCCTGCTGGCCATCTTATGGTGGCCATCTTGTGTCCACATGGAAGCAAGATCTTTGACCACATGGGAGCAGCCATCTTGTGTGTTGGAGTGATGGTCAATATGCATATTACTGTTTTACTAGATATAATAGAGGCCTGGTGCATGGGTGGGAGCCACCAGAAGAGTGCCCCTGATAAGGGTTGGGGTTCTCTTGGGGCATGGGGCAGCCTGCGCGAGGGGCCTGTGGTGTTTTGCAGGCCAGCCATGCCCCCCAGCAAACCAAGCAGAGGCCTTGGTATCTGGGATTCATTTATGTTCTAAAATTGAAACTTTTTAGCCTGGAGTGGAGCCAAGCCTTCTGCTCACTCGGTTGGGGCAGCCATTTCTGTTGGAACATTTACTTTCTATAATTTAAACAGTGTAGCCTAGAGTGGAGGCCTATGCCAGCCAGAGCTGCAGAAGCTTGGCTTCCTCTATCAACGCGGCAACGCTAGCCTCTGCTCTCTGAGTTTTATGTATCTTCTGTAATCGAAACTTTGTAACATTGAGTGGAGGCCTAGGTGGGCAGGGCAGGTGGAAAGCTTGGCTTCCTCCATCTCCAGGGAAACCCAAGCTTCCCTCCTGTCTCAGTGGCTGCAGCCATCTTGGTGGGGTTTATTTGCATATTTGCTTCTGACTGAGCTGTGGGTGTGGCTTTGTGGGCATGGCTTGTGGGTATAGCAGAGGTGCAGTCAATTTGCATATTACTCTTTTATTAGATAGGATTTTCAGAAGCTTAATCTTTTTAATAAGTTTATTGAGACTCCACAAGTAGATAAAGGAATTAATTTTGAGATGATATTATCAGTTTATTATAGGCTTTTCCCTTTACACAGAATGTTTCAGTTTAAGAATCTCTTCACCCTGGCTGGTGTGGTTCAGTGTTTGAGTATTGACCTATGACCCAGGAGATGACAGTTCAATTCCCAGTCAGGGCACATGCCTGAGTTTTGGGCTTGATCCCCAGTAGAAGGCATGCAAGACGCAGCCGACCAATGATTCTCATCATTGATGTGTCTATCTCTCTTTCTATCTCTCTCTATATTCCTCTCTGAAGTCAATTTTAAAAATTTAAATAAATAAAAAATGAATCTTTTCATTTTATCTGTTATATGACTGACCCTCATCCACAGAGTGGCTGGAATTGTGCCACAAGAAGAGAATCATCAGAGTGATTAGCTCATGTATTCCCAGCACATTTCTATCTTCTCATTCCCATTTCCCACTGTGTAATGGAGGATGACAGAAACTTGGCTCTCCTGTATCCTGAGAACTCTTTACTAATTTAAAAGCATATTTTGATTTATATGGAATAAAGAAGGTCATATAGCCCTGAGTGTTTCACAAGGAATTTTCAAGGCAAATTCTTTTTTTTAGATTTTTCTGTCAAAAAATATATGTAAACATCAGAAGAAGTCAAATATAATCAAATGCAAATGTCTAACACCAGCTGTATCTACACAGCAAAGCAACAGTTGACAAGTCAATTCCCTTAATCTAAGCCCAAGTCCAAAGGCATTCATTCATCTAAAATGTCCAGATTGATTTTCAAGAATGTACCCAGTTGGCCAATTTCTCAGCATCCTGTTTGCATTAATTACTTAAAAACATATTCCCATACATCCATGGCATAAAAAATAATGAAGCCAAACCATCTGGTACCTGGTCTTCTGCTCATCCACACAACTGCTTTTTATAGTGTGCTAGGATGACCCTAAGTAAATGGAAAGATCCAAATTCTACAGTCCCAGAACAAATTCTTGATCTGAATTGACTCTACTAGCTATTAAAATAGCCTTGAATATAGTAGGCCTGGAAATATGAAGAGCATTGATAAAGACTTTCAAGTTGAGGAAAAGCATACATATGAAGTTGAAAACCACAGTAGTATATTTGGTGAAAAATGAGTAGGTTTATGTAGTCAAAGTAAGAGGTATAAGGTAGAAGGGACAAATATTAAAGAGAACATACACAACAGTTTAAGTTAATCTGACAGATGAAGATAATTGCAAGGATTACATTTACATGGCAGAAATATAAATTATGAGTGTATCGATGGAGGAAATATTTAATTAGCATAATGCAATTAGGTGGTCAGGAGTCAGGTAATTGAGTCACCAGGCATGTGAAGATGTTTGAATTTAATGCAAGAGGCCATGGTATTTTTTACAAGAATATACTATGATAAGCTTTGTGTTTTACTTTTTTAAAAAAATATTTTCATCTTTACTGTTCAGTTTATTAATTACAATGTTCCCCCTTTTTCCCCTCCACCCAGTACACATCCCACCCTCTGCTCTTACCTCCCCTTCACTGTCCTCTTCCATAGGTGTATGATTTTTGTCCAGTCTCTTGCTGCACCTCCCACACCCCTTTTCATCCCAAGAATTGTCAGTCCATTCCCTCTCTATGCCCATGATTCTGTTATATTCACAGGTTTATCCTGTTCATCAGATTTTTAATTCACTTGATTTTTAGATTCATTTGTTGATATATAAGTATTTGTTGTTCATAATTTATATTTTTACCTTTTTCTTCTTCCTCTTCTTAAAGAATACCTTTCATCATTTCATATAATAATATTGGTTTGGCGGTGATGAACTCCTTCAGCTTTTTCTTATCTGTGAAGCACTTTATCTGACCTGACCTTCAATTCTGAATGATAGCTTTGCTGGGTAGAGTAATCTTGGTTGTAGATTATTGCTATTCATCACTTTGAATATTTCTTGCCACTCCCATCTGGCTCAACTTTGTGTTTTAAAAAGATCACCTCTATAAAGGACTAGTGGCTCAGTGCACGGATTTGTGCACATTGAAAGGAAATTAATTAGAAGAAATATTTTAATATCATTATTCACCCTTTATAATAGAAGTGTCAGAGATGAAAGAAAATTAGTAAAATGTATATGAAAATAACATATAAATTGATTAATAAATAAACAAGAGCAGCATGATATAATAATAACAAAGACATGATATAACAACAAAAATATAAAAACAACAAAAACATGATTTAAAAACAACATTGATAAAAACAATGACTGAAAAATTGATTAAACTTGTTCTAGTAATCTCCTTGTATACCACAATAACAGTAAAAACACTTTCAGAGTGCTTGGCTAATTTCCTTTGTGATGAAGTATTTACAACTTTGACTTTAACGTCACACTCGCTTCAACCTCCAGAGAAAGCATCATGTCCGAAATAAGCACCATGTCTGAAGCATAACTGACCATATCTGAAAATGGGTTCAGGTAGGAATACTCCTACTCTGTCTAGAGTTTGTCCTTGTGACTTATTAATAGTCATCATAAATGCTGTCATTGAAGAAAACTATCTTCAAATTAATTTAAATGGGAGGCCAGTGTCAGACAGTTACAAATCAATTCTTGGAATCAGAACAATCTCTCCTTCCACAGATTCTGTTAATACTTCAGCTTTGATTGTGTTAGGTCACAATCTTTTGATAATAAACCTTGTACCATTACAAAGACCCTATTTACTATTGAGATTTCTCAGTAGCATGATGATTGCACCTACTTTCAATTTTAACTTATGACATGGCATACCTAACAAAATAATACTATTAAGAAATTCGATGGAAAATTTTTCTTTTTCAGCATCATCCATTGAATGGATGGAATCATTCCTCAAATAGGTGTGAAAATCTCCATCGAGGATATATAAAATTTCTTCATCTAATTTATGAACATGCTCATTTTTAGAACAAAGAATTGCATGTTTAGATATATGTTTTACTATTATCTATAGGTATATTATTTCCAAAGGTAGCTTCAATAGTTGATTTGTTACAAATCATTTCATGGGGGATTTCAATAATGTCCACTACAAGAGCTTTATATGTAGCGTGTATGCATTAGTCAATATTCATTTTTAAACTAGAGGCCCGGTGCATGGATTTGTGCACCAGTGGGGTCCCTCGGCCTGGCCTGTGCGCTCTCACAATCCAGGACCCCTTGGGTGATGTCAGAGAGCCAGTTTTCAGCCCAATCTTCGAAGGCTCTCTTCCCGCCCTCTTCCCTCCTCCTTTCCCTCTGAGATTCAGTCTGTTCCATGTTTCCATGCTGGCAGTTTTCACTCCTGCATTGAACATCTGACCCCTGTTGATCAGTATGCATCAGTGAGATGGTCAGATGAATGGAAAGTCAGTCATTTAGCCTTTTATATAGAGAGATGGGCTGGAGGGACCATATTGAAAGGTTGAAGAGATAATGTATATGGGAGAAATTATAAAAAGACAGGATAGACAGGCCTCCTTGTTCAGTAGAACATGGAAAGTGATAGAGATGTTACCCTGGTTGGTGGTTTGGGTCACTATCTCCAGGAATGTGCTATTCTTAGATATGGGGAAGAAGATAAGAAGTTTGGCTTGAGAAAGGGAAGAATCCACCTGGAAACTGGTAGGATGGATGAGCTAAGGAGAGGGCTGTCACAGTTTTTGTAGGCATCAGGCCAAGAGTGAGGAGAGAGCTCTCAGATGCAGGGTGGGCGGGGGACAGGTTCACCTGAGAGGATTGAGGCCAAACCCCAGTCTGGGCTCTCCAGTCCAGAACACCAGAACAAAATGTGGTGGCCCATGTAAAATTCAGCCATAAAAAGAGACAAGGCTTCTGGCTACCGGGGAGACCAGTGCTGGTTGGAGATTAAGCCACAGTTTGTTTTTGTTTGTTTGTTTTTTAAAAAATCCAGATCACAGGATTTTTATTTGCAGCTATTCACCTGAGGCTTCAGTGGAGTAAAGGTGGTGCAGACTGGAGTTGGCAGAGGAGAGGCAGAGTTGGCAAGCATAGATGTGGGAAAGAGGTGACCTGGAGACCTGCACTTAGTCATATCCATCCCCCCCCCAAAAAAAGACCTTTTTTTTCTAAGAGGCACTGGCCCCTCCCAAAAGCCACAGATCAGGAAAAGGAAAATACCCCACCCTAAGGGATACAGCTTGCCCAACCCTGATAAACCCTGCCACACCCTGCATCGCCACCCTTGCAGAGGAGGTAGCAGCAGAGGCCAAGTATAGGGTTTGAACAGTCTCAGAAAGGTCACTAGCTTGGGGGTAGGGCCATCCACCCCATTGTCCCAGGGAACTTGACTGGTGCTTCCCCTCATGGCAGAGCTGATAGGAACTCAAGGGTTTCCAGCAGATCCCACTGGTCTGCACACAAGGATCTCTGCCCATCTGAGGACGGGAAATATTCTGGGACATTCTCAAAGTAGTTCAGGGACAGAGAAACACACCCACCACTTTCCTTGATATCAGAACTGCACCTTGCCCTGACAGGAGACCCAAATTTGCCTAAAGTCCTTTCAGAAACAGACTTTTCAGTGATTAAGAGTGAGCTGGAGAGCAGGTGAAAGTGGGCAGAGGCAGAGTCTGGGAACCTGAGGAGGTTTGCTGATCAACCCTGGGCCACATGCTACTAACAAAATAGCCTTAGAGTACAGTTTGGTCCCTCCCATGAGCTGCAAAGTTCTCTGGAGAGTGACACAAACTATGGATCACTTGGAGCTTCAAACAGGTTGTTGAGGACAGTTTCTGACAGTGATTACTACCAAAGTACCTACCAGGAGGCTCTGAAAGAGCAGATCAAACAGCAAGTCCTAGTAATCAGAATAACAGAATCCAAAGTGAGCTCCCAGAAGACAACAAATTCTGCTGAAATGAGTGTCAACTCTTTTTTTCCCCTTAAATTATATTATTTTTCCCATATTGTTTTGTTATGATTTTAGTCTGTCTTTTTTCCTTCTTATCTCTAATTTTTCTCACTCTATTTTTCTTCTTTCTCCTGCTTTCTATTATTTTTTCATTTTCTTATTTTTTGTCTTTCTGATTTCTACTTTTTTTATTTTCATAATTTTTGACTTCCTCTTTTTTAAATTTCTTTATTGATTAAGGTATAACATACGTGTCCTCATCCTTCCATTAACCCTCCCAACCTCCCCCAAGTCATGGCCTCACCCCCCCAGTGTTCATGTCCATTGGTTAGCCTTATATGGTTGATCTCTCCTCCTTTCCCCTACCCTCCCCTACCTTCCCTCTGAGGTCCAGCATTCTGGTCGATGCTTCTCTGCCTCTGGATCTGTCCCTTTCATTAGTTTATGTTGTTCATTATATTCCACAAATGAGTGAGATCATGTGGTATTTGTCTTTCTCTGACTGGCTTATTTCACTTAGCATAATGCTTTCCAGTTCCATCCATGTTGTTACAAATGGTAAGAACTCCTTTTTTGCTGCAGCATAGTATTCCATTGTGTAGATATACAACAGTTTTTTAATCCAACAATCTCCTGATGGGCACTTAGGCTGTTTACAAATCTTAGCTCTGATGAATTGTGCTGCTATGAACATAGGGGTGCATATATCCTTACTGATTGGTGTTTCTAGTTTCTTGGGATATATTCCTACAAGTGGGATTAATCGGTCAAATGGGAGTTCCATTTTTAATTTTTGGAGGAAATTCAATACTATTCTCCACAGTGGCTACACCAGTCTTCATTCCCACCAGCAGTGCATTAAGGTTACTTTTTCTTTGCATTTTCGCCAACACTTGTCATTTGTTGATTTGTTGATGGTTTTCATTCTGACCAGTGTGAGATGTTACCACATTGTTGTTTTGATTTGCATCTGTTGGATAATTAGTGACTTTGAGCATGTTTTCATATGTCCCTTAGCCTTTCTTCTGTCCTTCAAAGTGTCTATTTACATACGTAGCCCATTTTTTCATTGGTTTGTTTATATTCCTTTTGTTAATTGTACGAGTTCCCAGTAAATGTTGGAGATTAAACCCTTATCGGTGAAGACATTGGCAAATATGTTCTCCCATAAAGTGGGCTTCCTTGTTGTTTTGTGGATGGTTTCTTTTGCTGTGCAAAAGCTTATTATTTTGATGTAGTCCCATTTTTTTTATTTTCTCTTTAGTTTCCATTGCCCTAGGAGCAGTATCAGTGAAGAAGATCCTTTGCCATATCTCAGAGATTTTTCTGTCTGTTTATTTCTCTAGTATTTTTATGGTTTATCATCTTATAATTAATTCCTTGATCCATTTTTTAAAATATTTTAATCTTTATTGTTCAGTTTATTAATTACATTGTTCCCCCCTTTTTTTCCTATAGTTCCCCACCACCCAGTACCCATCCCACAATCCGCCCTCATCCCCCGCCCACACACACCCACTGTCCTCTCCCATAGGTGCATGATTTTTGTCCCGTCTCTTGCTGCACTTCCCACACCCATTTTCTCCCCAAGAATTGTCAGTCCATTCCCTCTCTATGTCCATGTTTGTGTTATATTCACCAGTTTATCCTGTTCATCAGATTATTAATTCACTTGATTTTTAGATTCATTTGTTCATAGGTGTGTATTTGTTGTTCATAATTTATATTTTTACCTTTTTCTTCTTCCTCTTCTTAAAGAATATCTTTCAGCATTTCATATAATATTGGTTTGACAGTCATGAACGCCTTTAACTTTTTCTTATCTGAGAAGCACTTTATCTGACCTTCAATTCTGAATGATAGCTTTGCTAGGTATTGTAGATTCTTGCTATTCATCACTTTGAATATTTCTTGCCACTCCCGTCTGCCCTCTATAGTTTCTGTTGAGAAATCTGCTGACAATCGTATGGGTGCTCCCTTATAGGTAACTAACTGTTTTTCTCTTACTGCTTTTAATATTCTCTCTTTGTCATTTGCTCTTGGCATTTTAATTATGATGTGCCTTGGTGTGGTCCTCTTAGGGTTCCTCTATATTGGGGTTCGGTGCACTACTTGGACTCCTAAGTCAGTTTCTTTCACCAGGTGTGGGAAGTTTCTAGTCACTATTTCTTCAAATAGGTTTTCATTGTCTTGCTCTCTCTCTTTTTCTGGCACCCCTATAATTTGGATGTTGGTATGCTTGAGGTTGTCCCAGAGGTCCCTTACACTATCTTCAATTTTTTGGATTCTTTTGGTTTCTTGCTTTTCAGCTGAGTGGATTTTACCTCTTTGTATTTCAAATCTTTAACTTTGTTCTTGCGGTCTTCTAGAGTACTTTTAGGTCTTTGTATAATATTTTTTATTTCAGTCAGTGTACGCTTAATTTCTATTTGCTCCTTTTTCATATCCTCATAGGTCTTGTTCATTTCCTTGTATGTCTTATTCATTTCCTTGTAGGTCTCGGCCTTTTCTAGGAGCCTCTTTGAAAAGCCTTATAACCATGGTTTTGTCCAGTCGTTTTTCCCCCTCCATTTCTTTCAGATCTGATTTCTTTCCATGTCTCTGCATGGTGGGTGCTTTCCTGAATTGGTCATTTTGCTTTGTGTGGTAGATGTCCTCTAAGGGACAGTGGCTCATCCTCCCCAGTTACCTGAGGTGGATATGGATTGCACAGTCTTGTTGAAGTTAAGCCTAGATTATTGTTGTTAGCACTAGGAGGGTTTGACCTCCAGGCCAATTGACTGTGAAGTTCAGCCATGCTCAGGTTAGATGGGCGGAGTCTCCGGGCCAAGCAGGCAGCATCAGCTCCGCCCTATGCAGCACCTGGGACTCTGTGCCTGGTGGCAATGGCTGCCAACAAATCTGAGAGAGAGCTGCTGCCAAGCTCCACCCACTGCCAGACAATTCAGCCTCTTCCCAAATGAGTCTGCACACACAACATCTCACGCAGGGTCGTAAAAAAATGCAGTCCGGTGGTTTCCCAAATGAGAGAATAAGTCACGAGTCCTCTCTGCACAGTCACGCAGCTCTGCTGTTCCCACGTTCACGTGCACTCTGTACAAGCTCGCCCTCTCTACAAGCTTGGAGACCCTTGCAGCACCCAAGTTTCAGCATGCCTACCCACTTTCCAGTTTTACCCCGTATGATTGTGGGTTCCCCAGACTTTGCCCGGAGCTGGGGAATCAGTGCAGTGGGACATCTTTGTCTCTCCCATTTGAGAAAACCGGCCAGGTTTGCAGCCACCTGCCCTATCTGCTCGCGTGTGGCCGGCTCCAAAACGCTCTGCACGTGTATCTTCAATGTTGTCCTCCATCACTCCTCTGAGTCACAGTGTCCTATCTTCACTTTTACTTGCGGAATTTTCACTCAGCCAGCTTTCCAATTTTCACTCAGCCAGATTCCTGATGATGTTTGTTCGTTCGTTAAGTCGTAGTTTTGAAATTGCTGTGTATGGCAGCAAGATAGGTGTTTACCTATGCCGCCATCTTGGCTCCTTCTCCTTGATCCATTTTTTAGTTTATTTTTGTGTATGGTATAAGCTGGTAATCTAGTTTCAATTTTGCATATATCTGTCCAATGTTCCCAACACCATTTGTTGAAGAAACTATCTTAACTCCATTTTATGTTCATGCCTCCTTTGTCAAATATTAATTGGGCATAGTGGTTTGGGTCAATTTCTGAGTTCTCTATTCTATTCCATTGATCTATATATCTGTTTTTGTGCCAGTACCAGGCTGTTTTAAGAACAGTGGCTTTGTAATACAGCTTGATAACTGATATTGAGATCCCACCTACTTTGTTCTTCTTTCTCAAGATTGCTGCAGCTATTCAAGGTCTTTTTTTATTCCAGATGAGTTTTTGAAAAGTTTATTATAAGTCAGTGAAATATGCCATTGGTATTTTAATGGGGATTGCATTGAATCTGTAGATTGCTTTGTGTAGTCTGGACATTTTGATGATGTTTATTCTACCAATCCATGAACATGGGCTGTTCTGCCATCTATTTATGTCTTCTTCTATCTCTTTTTTCAGTGTCCTATAGTTTTTAGCATATAGATCTTTTAACTCCTTAGTTAAGTTTATTTCCAGGTATCTTAATTTTATTCTGCAATGGTCATGGGATTGCTTTTTTAGCCTCTCTTTCTTTAACTTCGCTATTGATATAAAGAAATGCCATAGATTTCTTGGTATTAATTTTGTATCCTGCTACATTGCCAAATTCTCTTATTAAGGCTAGTAATTTTTTGATTGAGTCTTTTGGGTTTTCTATGTACTATATCATTCCATCTGCAAATAAAGACAGTTTTACTTCTTCTTTTACAATTTGGATGCCTTTTATTTCTTCTTCTTGTCTGATCACAATGGCTAGTACTTCCAGTACTATGTTGAATAGGAGTGGTAAGAGTGGGCATCCATGTCTTATGGTAAATGATTGTAGTTTTTGTCCATTGTGTATGATGTTGGCTGAGGGTTTTTCATACATGGCTTTTATCATGTTGAAGTATGATCCTTCTATTCCCACTTTGTTGAATGTTTTGATCAAGAAGGGGTGTTGGATTTTGTCAAATGTTTTTTTTTTCTGCAACAATTGATATGATTATGTGATTTTCATCTCTCAATTTGTTTCTGTGATGATTTTCAGATGTTGTACCATCCTTGCATCCTTGAGATAAATCCTACTTGGTAATGGTGTATGATCTTTCTGATGTACTGCTGGATTCGATTTGCTAGAATTTTGCTGAGGATTTTGGCATCTATGTTCATAAGGGATATTGGCCTATAATTCTCTTTCATAGTGTTGTCTTTATCTGGTTTTGGTATTAGGTATTTGGTTTGGTGGCTTCATAAAATGAGTTTGAAGTGTTTCTTCCTCTTGAATTTGTTGGAATAGTTTGAGGAGGATAGTTTTAAGTTCTTTCTTAAATGTTTGGTAAAATTTCCCTGTGAATCTGTCTGGTCCTGGGCTTTTGTTTGCTGGGACGTTTTTGATGACTGCTTCAATTTCTTCCATAGTTATTTACCTATTGAGATATTTAGGATCTTCCTGATTGAGTTTTAGATGGTTGTATTTTTCTAAGAATATGTCCATTTTCTCTAGGTTATCTAGTTTGCTTGAGTAGAGTTTTTCATAGTATTTTTTAACAGTTCTTTTTATTTCTGTGGGGTCTGTTATTATTTCACCTTTCTCATTTCTGATTTTGTTAGACTCCTCTCTCTTTGCTTCTTGGTGAGCCTGGCTAGAGCTTCATCAATCTTGGTTACCCTTTCAAAGAGCCAGCTCTTTGTTTCATTGATCTTTTGTATTTTTTTTTTTACTCTATGTCATTATTTCTGCTCTGATCTTTATCATGTCCTTCCTTCTGTTCACTCTGGGCTTTACTTGTTGCTCTCTTTCTAATTCTTTGAGTTTTAGAGTTGGATAATTTACTACCATTTTTACTCATTTTTGAGGTAGGCTTGTAGAGCTATAAACTTCCCTCTCAGGGCTACTTTCATTGTGTCCCACAGATTATGGATTGTTGTGTTTTTGTTGTCATTAGTTTCCAGGATGCTTTTAAGCTCTTCTTTGGTCTCATTGATAACCCAATCATTGTTTAATAGCATGCTATTCAGCTTCCAAGTGTTTGAGATTTTTGAATTGTTTTATTGTAGTTTTTTTTCTAATTTTATGGCGTTGTGGTCTGAGAAGATGCTTAATGTGATTTCAATCTTCTTGAATTTGGAGAGACTTCGCTTGTGACCCAATATGTTTTCTATTTTTGAAAATGTCCCATGTGCACTTGAGAAGAACTTATATTTCATGGATTTAGGGTGAAATATTCTGAAGATGTCAATTAGGTCCATCTGATCTAGTGAGTCATTTAAGATTGCTGTGTCTTTGCTGATTTTTTATCTGGAGGACTTATCCAGTGATGTCAGTGGTGTATTAAAGTCCCCTACTATGATTGTATTGTTGTTATCTCCCTTGATATCTTCCAGGAGTTTTGTTATGTATTTCCATGTCCCTGTGTTGGGTACATATATGTTTATCAATGTTATAACCTCTTATTGTATCAATCCCTTTAGTATTATAAAATGGCCTTTTCTTATCTCTTGTTATGGCCTTCATTCTGAGGTCTATTTTGTCAGTAATAAGTATTGCTACCTCAGCTTTTTTTCATTTCCATTTGCCTGAAAGATATTTTTCCATCCCTCCACTTGCAATCTGTGTGAGTCTCTTGTTCTGAGGTGGATCTCTTGTAGACAGCATATACATGGGTTGTGTTTTTTTTATCCATTCAGCCACTTGGTGTCTTTTGATTGGGGCTTTTAGTCTATTTATGTTTAAAGTTATTACTGAAAGGTGTTTGTTTGTAGCCATATCTATTTTTGTGTCTGTGATCCTTCTTACCTGTTTATTTCTTCTTTTTACAGTATTCCCTTTAGCATTTCTTGCATTGCTGGTTTGGTAATGATAAACTCCCTTAGCCTTTTTTTGTATGCAAAGCTCCTGATTTCCCCTTCAATTTTGATTGATAGTCTTGCTGTATAGAGTATTCTTGGATTCAGCCCTTTGCTTTGCAACACCTTGTATACCTCCTTTCATTCCCTTCTAGCTTGATGAGTTCCTGTTGAGAAATCATTTGATAATCTAATCCGGGTTCCTTTATAGGTAACTCTCTGCCTCTCTCTTGCCACCTTTAAGAGTCTCTCTTTGTTGTTGATATTTGCCACTGAAATTATGACGTGTCTTAGTGTGGGTCTCTTGGGGTTGATCCTGCTTGGGACTGTCTGTACTTGTGTGACCTTTTTCTTCCCCATATCTGGGAAGTTTGCTGTCATTATTTCTTCAAATAAATTTTCTAGTCCTTGCTGCTCCTCTTGTCCTTCTGACAGCCTTATTACATGTAAGTTAGTTTGTTTCATGTCCAAAAGCTCCCTTAGGCTTTCCTCCTGCTTTTTAATTTTTTTCTGCAATTGCTATTCAGACTGTGCTTGTTTCTGTACCTGATCTTCTAACTCACTAATTTGATCCTCTGCTTCTTCTAGTCTACTGTTGAAACTTTTCATGGTATTTTTTATTATAGCTATATCACTTTTCATTTCTTCCTAATTCTTGCATAGGTTGTTGATTTTCTCATCCATCCAATGTATAAATTCCATGACCATTACTCTAAATTCTTTTTTGGTCATTTTGCTTGCTTCAATTGCACTAATTTATTTTCCTGGCAATTCCTCATTTTCTTTCCTCTGAAGATTGTGTCATCTCTCCATTCTGACTATCACCAAAAGGTTCAAACTTTGAGTTGTGTGGACCTGGGCCATGTGCCATGGAAACTTTGCACCACCTGAGTGTCACTAAAGTGCTCCGACACTAGAGCATGTGGGTGCTGTGGGTTGGTGGGAACCAGGCGTGGCCAGGGTCAGTGTTCCCAGCATTCTGTGTGGTCTCATGTGCACACTTAGAATCAGTGATCCCGCCTGGACTGCGCACTTGGCATGTGCTGAAAATGGTGCCAGGAGACAGAGTTTTCCTGTGTCTACACCAAGAATTGAGTATCAGAGTCTCTCTTGCCTTATTCAGTTTCTCACTGAGAATCAGGGTCCGCGTGTGCACATGCACCAAGAATTGGAGTTACTGGTTCTTAGTGTGAATGTGCTGTGAGTCAGAGATCCTAGAAGCACACGGTAAAAATAGGGTCAAGTCAGTGGTGCTCAGTGCTGCCTCTTGCTGGGAGAATTTTGGTCCAGATTGCCATGGGGGACTGGGTAGCACAATAGCTCTGTGGTGTGCCGTCACTGCGGAAAACTGACTTCTGTGTATGCTTGCCCTGTATCCAAGTCAGGTGGAAATGCCTCCCTGCATGTGCTTCGGGTTTGTCAAAAGATTTCTCAACAGAAACTATGCAGGCTAGATGGAAGTAGCAAGAAATATTCAAAGTTATGAATAGCAAGAATCTACAACCAAAATTATTCTGCCCAGAAAAATTGTCATTCAGAATTGAAGGTCAGATAAAATGCTTCTCAGATAAGAAAAAGCTAAAGGAGTTCATCACCACCAAACCAGTGTTATATGAAATGCTGAAAGGTATTCTTTAAGAAGAGGAAGAAGAAGAAAAAGATAAAGGTAAAAACTATGAACAACAAATACATATCTATCAACAAGTGAGCCTAAAAACCAAGTGAATAAAAAAATCTGATTAACAGAATAAACTGGTGAATATAATAGAATCAGCACCATAGAAAGGGAGTTGACTGACAATTTTTTGGGGGGAAAAGAGTGTGGGGGTGCGGGAAGAGACTGGACAAAAATTGTACACCTATGGATGAGGACAGTGGAGGGGGGGCAGAGGGTTAAATGGGAACCAGGTGGAGGGGAGCTATGGGGGGGGGGGGAAAGAGGAACAATTATAATAATCTGAACAATAAAGATTTATTTAAAAAACTAAAAAACAACAACAAAGTAATGGATGTAAGGGTGCTCAGGGAACTTAGTATGAACTACAACATAAAACAGGAAATAGAAACCATAAACAAAATTTAGTCAAAAATAAAAAATAATATATCTGACATCAAGAACACACGAGAAGGAATCAAAAGTAGATTGAATGAGGCAGAAGATTGAATCAATGATTTGGAAGACAAGATAAAACACAACACCAAATTAGAGTAGAAAAAAAGTAAAAAGGAATTAAAAAGTGGGAGGATAGCCCTGAATGGTGTTGCATAGTAATTAGAACATCAGCCCTCTCACCAAATGGTTCAATTTCCAGTCAAGCGCCGGTATAATCCCTGACACAATTAAAGGTGCATTTGGAAAGCAACCAATTGGTGTTTCTCTCTCACAATGATGCTTCACTCTCTCATATTCTCTCTCTCCCTCCTGTTCCCTCTCTCTTAAAAATAATCAATGGAAAAATATAATCAAGTGAGGATTAACAACAATAACAAAAAATATAGCAGGAAGATAGTTTTAGGGAACTTTGAGACTTGAAATGTAATAACATCCACGTTATAAGGGTGTCAGAAAGAGAAGAAAGTGAGCAAATAATAGAAAATCTGTTTAATAAATAAGAACAGCTCAGTTGGGTGTGGCTCAGCAGTTGAACATTGACCCAGGAATTGATAGGTCACCTATTTGATTCCCTGTCAGGGCATATGTCAGGGCTGTGGGTTCAATTCAGTGGGGGGGGCATGCAAGAGACAGATAATCAATGATTGTCATTATTGATGTTTCTATCTCTCTCTCCCTCTCCCTTCCTCTCTGAATTAAATAAAAATATATTTAAAACAAATAATAATAACAGAAAACTTCCCTAACCTGGTAAAGGAAAAAGTGACACAAGTTCAGGAGGCACAGAGATTTCCAATCAAGTTGAGCCAAAATTTTGATCCACTCCAATACACATCATAATCAAAATGACAAATGTTAAAGACAAAAGAAGAATCCTAAAGACAGAGAGAGATAGAAAGTTACCTACAAGAGAGTATCCATGAGAATCTCAACAAAGAAATTGGCATGAAGTATTCAAAGTAATGTAAAGCAAAGACCTGTACCCAAGACTACTCTATCCAGAAAGGCTATCATTTAGAATTGAAAGTGATATAAAGAGCTTCCCAACAACAACAACAACAAGAAAGTCTAAAAAAGTACATTACCACCAACCAATAATGCAAGAAGTGTTATAGGGACTACTTTAAAAAGAAAAAGAAATAGAAGAGGAAAATAGGTATTTAAAATGGGAATAAATAAATAAATATGTATCAATAATAACTTTAAATGTAAATTAACTAAATGCTTCAATGAAAAACATAAGGTAGCTCAATGTATAAGAAAACACAACTCATATATATGGTGTCTATAAGATACCCACCTCAGAACAAAAGATTCACACAAAGTGAAGGTATGGAAAATGATGAGGTAACAAAACTCATATCTGATAAAATAGACTTCAAAACAAAGGCCATAATAAGAGACAAGGAGGGACACTGCATAATACTGAAGAGATCATTTCAACAACAGGATATAGCAATACACACACACAAGCACACACACACATACACACACCTTGGAAGACTTTAAGGGAGAGATTGATATCAATAAATGCATAGTAGGGGATTTAAACACTCCACTGACATCACTGGATATATCTTCCAGATAGGAAAAAATTAATAAGGAAAAAGTGCCATTAAATGATACACTAAATCATGTGGATATAATTTATATTTAAAGAATATTTTATCCCAAAGTAGCAGAGTACACATTCTTCTCAGGTGCACACAAATCATTCTCAACGATACTCCACATGTTAGAACACAAAATAAGTCTTAACAAATTCAAAAAGATTGAAATCTAACATGAATCTCCACAGATAATAATGTCATGAAACTAAAAATAAACTACAGCTTAAAAACTCAAGAACAATCAAATTTATGGTGACTAAATAGTTTGTTTTTAAGCAATGAATGTATTATCAACACAATCAAGGCAGAAATAAAATAAAAACTTCCCTGAAACAAAGGGAAATGAATACAAAATAATCCAAATCCAAAATCTCTGGGACACAATGAAAGCACTTCTGAGACAAAAGTTCAGAGTATTATAGGTCTAACTCAAGAAACAAGAAGGAGCTCAAATAATAAATCTAACCTTACAACTATAAGAATTAGAAAGAAAACAGCAAGAGAAGTAGAAGGAAGGAGAAAATAAATATCCGAGTGAAAATAAATGATATAAAGAGACTTAAAAAAAAACACAAAATACAAAATAATCAATGAAGCCAAGAGCTGGTTCTTTGAAAATGTAAACAAGATTGATGAACATTTAGCCAGACTTATCAAGAAACAAAGAAAGAGTCCAAAAACAAATAAAATCATAAATGAAAGAGATGAAATAACAACTTACATCACAGAAATACAAAGGGTTGTAAGAAAACAATTTGAACATCTATGTGCCTGCAAATTGGATAACCTAGGCAAAATGGACAAATTCCTAGAAATATACAACCTACCAAAACCATTAAGAAAGAATCAGAAAACCTGAATGAATAGTCCAAAAACAACTAATGAAATTGCAGCAGCAGAGGAAGAAGAAGAGGAAGGAGGAGGATGAGGAGGAGGAGGAGGAGGAGGAGGAGGAGGAGGAGGAGGAGGAGAAGTGAGGAGAAGTGAGGAGGAGGAAGAGAAGGAGGAGAAGAAGAAGAAGAAGAAGAAGAAGAAGAAGAAGAAGAAGAAGAAGAAGAAGAAGAAGAAGAAGAAGAAGAAGAAGGAGGAGGAGGAGGAGGAGGAGGAGGAGGAGGAGGAGGAGGAGGAGGAGGAGGAGGAGGAGGAGGAGAAGGGGAGGAAGAGGAGGAGGGGGAGAAGTGAGGAGGAGGAAGAGAAGGAAGAGAAGAAGAAGAAGAAGAAGAAGAAGAAGAAGAAGAAGAAGAAGAAGAAGAAGAAGAGGAGGAAGAGGAAGAAGAAGAGGAAGAAGAAGAGGACGAAGAGGAGGAGAAGGAGGGGGAGGAGGGGGAGGAGGAGGAAGCACCCAGCAAACAAAAGCCCTGGAAAAGAGCTTCACAAGAAAAAAAAATTTTTTTGAATTTAAATCACCTGGTCCTTTAAATTATTTATTTGCTTTATTTTTTTAATCTTTATTGTTCAGCTTATTAATTACATTGTTACCCCTTTTTATCCCCCTATAACTCCCTTCCATCCTGTACCCATCCCACCCTCTGCCCTCACCTCCCCCACCCCACTGTCCTCTCTCATTGTTGCAAGATTTTTGTCCAGTCTCTTGCTACACTTCCCACCTCCCTTTTCTCCCCAAGAATTGTCAGACCATTCCCTCTCTATGTTCATGATTCTGTTATATTCACCAGTTTATCCTGTTCATCAGATTATTAATTCACTTGATTTTTAGATTCATTTGTTCATAGATGTGTATTTGTTGTTCATAATTTATATTTTTACTTTTTTCTTCTTCCTCTTCTTAAAGAATATCTTTCAGCATTTCATATAATATTGGTTTGACAGTCATAAACTCCTTTAGCTTTTTCTTATCTGCGAACCACTTTATCTGATCTTCAATTCTGAATGATAGCTTTGCTGGATAGAGTAATCTTGGTTGTAGATTCTTGCTATTCATCACTTTGAATAACTCTTGCCACTCCCATCTGGCCTGCATCATTTCTGTTGAGAAATCCGCTGACAATTGTATGGGTGCTCCCTTATAGGTAACTAACTGTTTTTCTCTTGCTGCTTTTAATATTCTCTCTTTGTCTTTTGCTCTTGGCATTTTAATTATGATGTGTCTTGGTGTGGTCCTCTTTAGATTCCTATATTTTGGGGTTCTGTGTACTTCTTGGGCTTTTAAGTCAGTTTCTTTCACCAGGTGGGGGAAGTTTTCTGTCACTATTTTTTCAAGTAGGTTTTCATTACCTTGCTCCCTCTCTTTTTCTGGCACCCCCATGTTGGCATGCTTGACATTGTCCCAGAGGCCCCTTACACTATCTTCAATTATCTGGATTCTTTTTTTTTCTTGTTTTTCCAGCCGAGTGGATTTTGCTTCTTTGTATTTCAAATCTTTGACTTGGTTCTTGCAGCCCTCTGGACTGCTTTTAGGACTTTGTGTAATATTTTTTATTTCAGTCAGTGAATGCTTGATTTCTAGTTGGTCCTTTTTCATATCCTTGAGGGTCTCGTTCATATCCTCATATGTCTTGTTCATTTCCTTGCAGGTCTCATTCATTTCCTTGCAGGTCTCATTCATTTCCTTGTAGGTCTCATTCATTTCCTCGTAGGTCTTGTTCATTTCCTTGTTGGTCCTGTTCATTTCCTCATAGGTTTTAATTTCCTCGTAGTTCTCATTAAGTTCATCGGCCTTTTCTAGGAGCCTCTTGAAAAGCCTTATAACTGTGGTTTTGAACTCTATGTCTAGTCGTCTTTTTCCTCCATTTCTTTCACACCTGATTTCTTTCCATGTCTCTGCATGTTGGCTGCTTTACTATGTTGGTCGATTAGCTTTATGTGGTAGATGTCCTCTAAGGGACAGTGGCTCAACCTCCCCAGTTACCTGAGGTAGATACTCTTACTGCAATCTTTTATGGGTTGTACAGTATTTTTGAATTTAAGCCCAGCTTGTTGTTGTTAGACCTAGGAGGTTTTGACCTCCAGGCCAATTGACTGTGCAGGAAAACTGTTCAGGTTGGATGGGCAGAGTCTCTGAGCTGAGCAGGCAGTGTCAGCTACACCCTATGCAGCGCGTGGGTCTCTGTGTTGGGTGATAATGGCTGCAGGCACCTCCAAGAGAAGCCGCTGCTGGTCTCCACCCATTGCCAGACAACTCTGTCTCTCCCCAAATGAGTCTGCACCCCCAAAGTCTTGCCCAGGGATGTAAAACAAAGGAGTCCGGTGGTCTTCTGAACCAGGGAGCAAGTCGCCAGGGAGCAAGTCTCACGTCTGTGCTGTCATGCACTTGACACACAAAACTGCTCTTCCAAGCTATGCACACTCTTGTCAAACTCGGAGACCTCTGCCACACCCAGCTTTTAGGGTGCACATTCTCCTCAAACTCGGAGACCTCTGCTATGCCCGACTTTTAGGGTGCGTACCCCAGACCTCGGACCTCGCCTCACACTGGGGAATCTGTGCAGTGGAACATCTCCGCCCTCCCCATTGGAGAAATCCAGCCAGGGTTGCTGCTGCCAGCCCTACAGCCCACATGCGCCCACAGCTCTGAACCTCTGGCTCCGCGCGTATCTTCAAGGCTGTGCTCTGCTGCTCTTCTGAGTCTCAGTGTCCCACCTTTACTTTTATTTGTGGAATTTTCACTCAGCCAACTTTCTGCTGATTCTGGATGGTGTTTGTTCTGTTGTTATGTTATAGTTTTAGAATTGTTGCGTGGGGCAGCACAATAGATGTTTACCTATGCCGCCATCTTGGTTCTTCCTTCACAAGAAAATTTTACTGAACAGTCAAAGAAGGATGAACACCAATGTTCCTCAAACTATTCCAAAAGATTCAAGAGGATGGAAGACTTCCAAGTTCTTTTGATGAGGCCAACATTCTCCTAATTCCAAAACCAAGTAAAGGCATTACAGAAAAAGAAAATTACAGGCCAATATCGCTAATGAACACAGATGCTAAAATCCTCAACAAAATATTAGCAAATGGGATCAAGCAATACATTAAAAAATTATACAACATGATCAAGTGGGATTTACTTCAGGTATGCACGGATGGTTCAATGTTTCTAAATCACTAAATGTGATATACTACATAAACAAAATGAAGGCTAAAAATCATGCAATTATATCAATAACTGCAGAAAAATCCAACATCTATTTTTTATTTTAAAAAAGACTCTCAGCGGGTGACACTAGTGCTCTGGTTACCCACATCCACCGATGCCTTTGATGAGATACCAAGATATGAATCTATGAAACACAAGGGTAATCCTGTGCCCCCTATAAATGCTGGGTTCAAAGTAGACTATGAGTGTCGCCTAGGTTACAGGCTTATTGTTCCTCTTGTTCTCCCCACCAAAACTGTTTGTCAGGCTGACGGCACATGGGCACCAATTCTCTGGGAGGCTTGTATAAGAAAATCATGTCCATCACTATCAGAGCCGGTAAATGGCCGAGTAGAAGGAAATTCTGAGTTTGGTTCACAGGCTACCTATTCCTGTAATGAGGATTATATCTTAGTTGGAAAACCAGTTCTACATTGTGAGCTTTTTGAAAATGATGTGGTTTGGAGTGGTGACCCCCTACAGTGTGAAAGATTTTGTGTCAACCACCTCCACAAATAGTAAATGGAGAATTCACCAATAGCCACAAGGATACATTTGAATATAATGAAGTAGTCACTTACAGTTGTAAGCCTTCAGGGGGACCAGATGAATATTCATTTGTTGGAGAGAGCAGACTGCATTGTTCAGGGCCAAACAAATGGAGTAGTAACCCTCCTGTGTGTAAAGTGGTCAAATGTGAATACCCATCAGTCCCTAATGGAAACCTTGTGTCAGGATTTGGAAAAAAAAAACATTACTACAAAGCAGAGGTTGAATTTGCATGCGAGGAGGGTTATACCCTTGAAGGCAAATGCAAAATTGTCTGTGAAGCTAATAGCACCTGGGTACCGGAGATGCCTTGCTGTGTTAAAGGTGTCAAACCTAGTCCACCAACCTCGCCTCCAGTTTCAAGTAGTCCAGGACGTCCCACTCCTGATGAAACACCATCTAAAACATTAAGTATTATTTTAGTGATGCTCTGCAGTATAGAATTTTAAAGTCTTACATGGAAATGTATTTCGACTATCTGTAGTTTGAGAAGGTGCGGCATCATTGTTGTGATTGTTCTTGTTGTATGTGGTTGCTTGGGAGTCATTATCGGCTGCATTGTCTACCGTTACAAGAAGAGGAAAGGGAAAACAGACTGTCCTGCTTCCTACAGCACATACCAGAATAAGTCAAGCACTCCAGTACAGCAGATACTCTGATTGGCTTTCCAAAAGCTCTACCAACACATCTTTTTATTTTCAAATGTCAAGACCCACATTTAAACTCATATGGCTACTCTGCAAAACAGGATGTAGCCTCAGCAATCAGAACTGGAGCCACCTATGATCTTATGGGAATATATCTGAGTGAACTGAAAGCACTGTGTGGGTGAGATAACCTGCCCCTCCCTGTTTGTTGCAGCATTTTTACAATAACGAAGACAAGGAAACAATCTGAAGTGTCTGTCAACCAATCAGTGGATGAAGGAGATGTCTGCATGTACAGTGAAATACTACTCAGTCATAAAAAAGAAATGCTGTTACCTGCAGCATGTACTGGCCTTCAGGACATTTTGCTAAGTGAAATAAGTCATATATATGGGGAAACAAATGTTGTATAATCTCCCTTATATGTATAATCTATTTTAAAAAAACTCATCAAAGAAAAAATCAGATTTGTGGGTGCCAGGGGTGGGTGGTGGGGTGAGGGAATTGGATGAAGGTAATAGTCAAAAGGTTCAAACATAGTTATAATCACATATTGGAATGTAACATACAGCATGGTGACTATAACTAGTAATATTTTATTGCATACGAGGAGCCCGGTGCACAAAATTCATGCACTGGGGGTGGGTGATTCCTCAGCCCAACCTGCCCACTCACACCCAGCCTGCCCAAGGCCTAAAGCATCTGGCCAAGCTTTAGGCCTTGGGCACCCAACCATTTCTCTGCAATAGGGCCAATGGCTGGCTCAGTCCCAGCCATGCCACCCGCCCCACCACGCCCAGGCCTTCGCCCCAGCCAGCTCGTGCTCAGCTAGCACGGGCATCAGCCCCGCACCCCCAGCCCAGGCTTTTCCCTGACCAGCTTGCGCTGGCCGCCTCAACCCCGCCCCACCCCATGGCTCTGGCTGCCTCGGCCCTGCTCCCCCACCCACGGCCCTGGCCACCTCAGCCCTGCCCCCCCCCCATGGGCCTGGACACCTTAGCCTTGGCCCCGACAGCCCTGGCCGCCTCAACCCCACCTCCCCCAAGGCCCTGGCCACCGCGGCCCTGCCCCCCCCCACAGCCCTGGCCACCTTGGCCCAGCCCCCCATGCCCCTGGCTGTGCGCTCGCTGTCTGGCTCCTCCCCAGCTCCTGATTGGCTTGTGTGTATAGTGAAGGCACGGTCAATTTGCATATTACTCTTTTATTAGATAGGATTGGCAAGTTCCTAAAAAAATAGATCTTAAAAATTCTGGTCACAAGGAAAAAGGTTTCTTTTGTAACTATGTGAGTTGGTATTAATTAAAATTTGCTCATCATTTCATAAATACATATTATCAAATCATGCTATACACCTTAAACTTAAATAATGTTACATATCAATTACATCTCAATAAACTACAAGGGGGAAAAGATCCACACAAAAAATAAATAAAATAAATAAATAAATAAAAAAGACTCTCAGCAAAGTGGGAATATAGAAATCATACTTCAACATAATAAAGGCCACATATGACAAACCTATAACCAACATCATACAATGTGCAAAAACTAAAATCATTTCCCACAATATCAGAAACAAGACAGGAATGTCCACTTTTACCACTATTATTCAACATATTACTGGAAGACCTAGCCATAGCAATCAGAGAAGAAGAAATAAAAGGCATCCAAATTGGAAAGGAGGAAATAAAATAATCACTTTTCACTGATTACTAATATTTTTCATAGAAAACACTAAATATTTCCCCAAAGTACTACCAGATTTAATGAATATTTTCATCAAAGTAGCAGGATATAAAATTAACATATGAAAATCAATGGCATTTTTATATACCAATAATGAAACTACAGAAAGAGAAACTAAAAAAAATCCCATTTACAACTACAACAACAATAAAAATAAAGATAACTGGGAATCAAAGTGGTAAAAGACTTATATTAGAAAAACTATAGGACATTGAAAAAGAACATAGAGGAAGATACAAACAAGTTGAAGCATATACCATGTTCATGGGTTAGAAAAATTAACACCATTAAAATATCCATACTACACAGAGCAATCTACAGATTCAATAAAATCTCTATTAAAATACCAATGGCATATTTCAAAGATCTAGAACAAATATTCCAAAAATTTATATGAAGCAAAAAAAGACTCCAATAGCCATAGTAATCTTAAGAAATAAGAACAAAGTTGGAGGGATCACAATACTGACTATCAAACTATAGTACAAAGCCATTGTAATCAAAACAGCCTGGTACTGGCACAAAGAGCAGGCATATAGATCAATGGAATAGAACAGAGGCCTCAGAAATTAACCCATACCAATATTGTCAGTTAAAATTTACAAAGGAAGTAAGAGCATACAATGGAGTGAAAATAGTGTCCTCAATAAATAGTGCCAGGTATATTAGACAGGTAGATGCAAAGAACACGCAAATAGACCATCAACTTCTACCACACACAAAGATAAACTCAAAATGGATAAAAGATTTATATGTAAGTCATGAAACCATAAAAATCCTAGAAGAAACCATAGGCAGTAAAATCTCATATATCTCTCAGAGCAGTATTTTCAGCAATGTATCAGCTAGGGCAAAGGAAACAAAGGGAAAAAATTAAAAAATGGGACTACAGCAAACTAAAAAATCTTTTGCAAAAGAAACCATTAATCAAATGAAGAGTGAAAACATATATGCCAATGATACATCTGATATGAGATTAATTTTCAAAATATACAAAGAACTCATATAATTCAATACTAGGAAGACAAATAATCCAATTAAAAAATGGGCAAGGGATCTGAATATAGTTATTGAAAGACAACATGCGGATGATCAAGAAACATATAAAAATATGTTCAACATCACAAATCATCAGAAGAATGAAAATAAATATGCAATGAGCTATCACTTCACATTTGCCAGAATAGCGACCATCAATAAATCAACAAACAAGTACTGGGAGGATGTGGGGACAAAGGAACCCTCGTGCACTGCTGGTGGGAATGTAGACTGGTACAGCCACTGTGGAAAACAGTATGCAGGTTACTAAAAAATAAAAATAAAAATGGAACTTCTGTTTGACCCAGCAATCCCATTTCTGGTAATCCATCCTAACACTCCCAAAATACCCATCAGAAAGAATATATGCACTCCTATATTCATAGCACCATTATTTTCAATAGCTAAGATATGGAAACATTCCAAGTGCCCATCAGCAGAGAACTGGATAAAAAAGCTGTGGTACATTTACACAATAGAATATTATGCAGCGGTGAGAGAGAGAGAGAGAGAGAGAGAGAGAGAGAGAGAGAGAGAGAGAGAGAAGTGGTGGGGAGAGAAGCTCTAATCCTTTGAGACAGCATGGATGGACCTACAGACCATTATGCTACGAGGTATAAGCCAGTAAAAGAAAAACAAAGATCACATGATGTATGGATCATGTCACAGAATAATAGATATTAGTTGAGGGTGTGAGGGGAGAGGACAGGAAGAGATTAACCAAAGAACATGTATGTATATCCCATGGACACAGGCAATAACATGGGGAAGGCCTAGGGAGGGAGAAGGGTTAGGTGGAATGAGGAAAAAAAGGAGAAAATAAAAGACATCTGCAATACTGTTAACAAAATAAAACACAATTTAAAAAAAAATCAATATCTACAATAGTCATAGAAGTTTATAAACTTTTAGATTGGTATATCTAGTGTATCCCTCACATATGTAGATTATAAGCACTCCAGGCATTTGCTAAGACAGCCTGATGATTTATTTTTTAACTAGAGGCCCAGTACCCAAAATTTGTGATTGGGATAGCCCAACCTGCACCTTCTCCACTCTGGGACCCCTCAGGAGATGTCCAACTGCCAGTTTAGGCCCGAGGATTGGGCCTAAACTAGTAGTCGGACATCCCTCTCACAATCCTAGACGGTTGGCTCCTAATCGCTCACCTGCCTGACTGCCTGGTCACCCCTAACTGGCCCCTGCCATCCTGGTCACCCCCAACTGCACCCCCCGCTAGCCTGTTGCCCTTTACTGCCCCTACCACCAGCCTAATTGCCCGCAATTCCCCTCCCTGCCAGGTTGGTTGCCTCTTGATGCCCCCACTGCCATCCTGGTTGCTCTAAATGCTAACCTGCCAGCCTGGTCCCCCCCTCACAGCCCTTTCACCAGCCTGGTTCCCCCATGCAGCCTGTTTGTTCAGTTGTTTGGTCATCCTTCACTAACCCTCCTAACAGCCTGGTCATAGGCAGTCATCTTGTGAGGGCATAAGGGTTAATTTGCGTATTACCACTTTATTATAAAGAATGAGATATAACTTATATAAAGTACACACATCTTAAATGTACAGCTAAATAAATGTGTACATGCGCTATATCAGACCTGTGTAATCGCCACCAAAGTCAAATCAGAGAGCATTTCAGCACCTAAAAATTCTCTCTTGTGTATCTACCTAGAAACAACTGGCCTGACCCCCACAGATAAAAACTGTTCTGAACCCTAGCATCATAGATTAGTTTTGCCTATTCTTGCAATACTAATGATGTCATATAATATCTTTAACATCTGGCTTCATTTAGTCAACATAGCATTTTTGAGACTTAACTATATTGTTATATGGTCTCTCTTATTTCTGTGTAATCTTTGACTGAATAAATGCACCACCATTGTTTGTTTATTCATTTTACTACGATGGACATTTGGTTTTATTCCAGCTTGTGGGTATTATTCACAAATCTACCATAAGCATTCAGATACATATGTTTTGGTGGACATAGTGTTAGTTTCTGATGTACCCACTAAAAGTGGATATATGAATATGTATGTTTACCTTTGAAATATACCACAAATTAGTAATTCCAGTAGAAAGTTGAATCTTGACTAAACAACAGTTTATTTCAACACTACTGTGGGCAGAATTCATATTTTATGAGGAAAATATTAGAAACCTGCTCATTTCTTGTTCTGCTAGGTTACTAAGCTCAGACCTTGTTTCAAGCTAGATTATTAAAAATACTTGCCTTTACTGCATTATTTTAGACTAGTGGCCCAGTGCACGAAATTCGTGCATGGGGGAGGGGGGGGGGATTCCCTCAGCCCAGCCTGCACCCTCTCCAATCTGGGACGCCTCAGGTGTCTGGCTCCTAACCACTCACCTGCCTGCCAGCCTGATCCCCCTGACTGCTCTCTCCTGACAGCCTGTTTGCCCTAACTGCTCTCCTCTGCTGGCCTGATCCCCCTAACTGTTCTCCCCTGCTTGCCTGATTGCCTCTAACCTCCTCTGCCTTGGCCCCGCCAATATGGCTTTGTCAGGAAGGATGTCTAGAAGGACATCTGAAAGGTCGCCAGGAAGATGTTCAGTCTAATTAGCATATTACCCTTTTATTAGCATAGATGCTACCTTGTCCTAAAAATGCAGGTTGTTCCCAGGTTTTCCTATCATGGAAGGGGAGCCTGCAGTAGCATCCTGGGTTCTGAACAGGGCTTAAGTGCTTGTGATTTATCTCAGCAGATATGATTCCTAGAAGAAGACTCTTGGATATACCTTGAACATTTCTATCAAATTTGCCAAGTCATCCTCCAAAAATGTCAAACCACTTTAAACTCCCACCATCAACCATGTGTGTGCCCTTCATCCCACTTTGATGCCAATATCATTGATTTCTCCCTAGAAGCTTACCTGGGAAGCTTCAGCTGGGAACACTTGATACTTGAGCCAACCTCATTGTTCAGCTGGGGACTTGATTTCCCGAGATAGAATTATGGAGGAAGAAAAATAGTTTTCCTCAACCTTTTTGAGTTCTTAGTGGGAGGCCCTTGTAATGAAAGACAGATCGCCAAGAGAAAAACAAAAGTTCATTGACATGTGTACCTCATGTATATCTGGGAGATCTCAGGGAAAAATGAATTACTCCCCAAGCTGCCTTAGAATGCAGATTTAAATACCTTCTTCCTAGAGAAAGGGAACAGGAGATGTAGGCCTCCTAGAGGAGAGTGAATGATTTTTAGGAATGATGAATGGGGGTGGAGAGAAATAGTTTGTAACAAAGTGTGGGTGTTATGTCCTGTGACAGCAGTCAGTCTTCTCTGCCTGATGACACTTCTCCCATCAAGGGGATCTATGACATTTAAGCTCCTTTAGGGGGGTCCAATTTTAAACAGATCAGGAGACTTCAGTGAAATCCTCTGCATGCACTTGCAGTTTTTCAAGAATCTGGAGCTCAATATCATCAATATAACAATAAAGCATATGTTGGGGGGTGGCATGTTCTCTGACCTTCAGAATAAACCCAACAAAAGCTTGTTTCCTCTCTCAGATGATTTGCCACAGTAGGTTATTCCCTGGGGATGGAATTCTGGGAGTGGTCATAACATACCTTGTATGTAGAAAGGTGTGGGCCACATCACTAAGTAATCCAGGGACAGTTTTCTCATCTTGAGGAAAGGGAGATAAAGTTATAATAGTTTACCTCCCTTTCCACAGGTTTCTTGTGGGTTTCTGTCTCAGCTGCCCCCGCCCGCCACACCCCCCCCCCCCACCCCAGCAGCCCCAGCTCCTATGCATGGGGACTTGGGGCTGCTGGGTGCCAGGCCTGTGGGTTTGTATCTCCAGTCCACCCCCTCCCACCCCCCAGCCCCAGGTCTGTGGTGGCGGGGCTTGGGGCTGCTGAATGCTGCCCTCCCTGCTGGTTTGTGTCTCAGATCCAGCCCCTCACAGCCCCAGTGCCCCCATAGCGGGGCTTGCAGCTGCTGGGTGCCAGCTTCCCTGCTGGTTTGTATCTCCAATCTGGGGGCCGCTGGGGGCTAGCCTCCATGCAGGTTTATGTCTCTGATTCAGCCTTTGCAGCTCCAGCACCTGGTGGCAGTTTGTGGGTGCTGGGTACCGGCCCCCTGTGGGTTAGTGTCTCTGATCCAAGGGCTATTGGGTGCCAGCTTCCCAGCAGGTTTGCGCCCCACCCACCAAGCCCCCAGCCAGCCCAAGGCCTAAAGCCCCCACCTCAGCCCGGCCGGCCCCACCCTGCCGCTACCACGTCTCTCCCCCCCCACCCCCAGTACTTCAAACTCACTCCTACAGTGGGTCTATCAAGAGAACTACATTTCCCAGAATTCCTGGCACCCATGATACCCTGCATCAACCAAGAGCACTGTGAATTTTCTCCACCCCGTGGTGGCCACCGGGGTCTCTGCACACCACAGAGACTGGCAGCAGCCCCCCACTACCATCATGGGTGCTTGGCTTGGGGGACATGCAGGGACCCCGGGTGCTCATTTGCAGGTGATTCAGGCACCATAAGCTTAAGGAGGGCCAGCCCTTAAGTACCTTGTGGGCCACCCTTACAGTGTGGTGTTTGCTTTCACTGCACTGTGGCCACACTGCTGCCAGCCTTGCCCCCTGTGTGCTGGCCATGCCTCTTCCCTGCCCCCTGCCCCCTGCCCCCTGCTCTGCTCTGCTCCTTGTTCCATTTGGCTGGTAGCATAGCCAATTAGGAGATAAGGTATAGTCAGTCACATTTTCATGTTACTCTTTTATTAGATAGGATATCCAAAGCCAGTGGAAAGCAAACTCATTAATCAACAGAGCCAAAAATCAAGAATACAATGCTTTGAGAGCCAAATTTTTTTAAACTTAATTTTATAATGCCACTTTTTAAAATATACTCACCCAGGCCATGGTATTTTGTGGTAGAGTCACACTCAACAGGCCAAAGAGCCACTTGTGGATCGCGATCCGTGGTTTGCCAACCATGGACTTAAGTCAATGTCTGATTGAATTTTTATCAGCAAACTGAATAAGAAACAGAAATACAACTTCGCATCAATCTGACATACAGATGAAGAATTCTCCAACTTAAATAAAACCAAAGAAATGTTAGATTTGACCACTTTAATTTTTAAATATGTAGCTGATCTCAAAAGGAAAATCCCAGGTGTCCTAAATTAAAAAAAAAAAAAAAGACTTAAAGTCAATGTAAAATGCTGAATTTGGTATCAAATGTTCTACCAAATATCAAAATTTTGTAACTGCCTAAGGTACAGGGATTCTCTCTCAAGAATCAAGAAATTATTTTTCAATACCTCAGTTTCAACTTGTCCCAAGACAGTAAGGACAATCTTTTGGTATGTCAAAATTTGCCAAAAACACGAGCATAACTTGGTTGCTGTGTCACTTCGAGAAAAAAACACACATAATTTCGCGATATTTATAATTTAAATAACAAAAATATATAATTGTAATATAGAAATGTATTTAATAAACCAAAAACTAATTATTTAACTAATTATTTAACTTGCTTAGTGACTTATTTGTTCATCTGTCAATCAGTTTCTTTTGTTGGTCTTGATATTATTTAACTTGTGTGGGGTGCCGCGAACTAAAATAAGTGAGGGGGAGGGGAAATTCTTTAACTAACCTGCCTATTAGTGACTTTTTTGTTCCTGAATTTCATTGGCTAAACCTTCAATTGAAGGTTGGTATTTTGTACACTTCAAGCCCAAGGAAGTGCTACTAACTTCATCCGTCAATCTGCTTCTTTTGTTGGTTTTGATATTATTTAATGCTGAGAATAAGGTCTCACAAAAGTATGTAGAGGAAAAAATTGTGAGTAAAGCCATTGCTATATTTTTCAGGGTGCTAAAAGTGTCTGGTAATTGGTTCCAGGCACTCCAAATTTCTTGTTCATAGTGACTCTCCTCTTGATTCTCCAAGTGGCAACTTTCCAGGTACTTAAGCTTTGACCTCAAGATGACAAACACCTGAGCCCAGATGCTGTCTTGAAATTCTGCAAGTTGCATCTCCAAATCGTCAATTTGCATCCATGGGAAACCATTTAATTCCAAACTACTGTACACTACTGTGTCATGATAGTTAATTATTTTTATGGTCTGTTCTAGGCTTCTAAATTAATTAAATCTATCACTGAACTGGTCAAGTCATGGGTCTAAAACATGCTGGTATTTTACATGCAAGGGTTCTATTTCATATTGTACAGCTGCCCTGGCCTACTCAAAATAATTTCTTACTCAAGGAAAATACTTATAAGTTTTAGTTTCTACATCTCTCTTGAAAATTTTAAGTTTACTTTCAAAAGCTTTTATGTATCCAAACACAACATCAATACTTTTGGCAAAACCTTGAAACTTTAAGTTCAGTTCATTAATATGAACAGAGAGACCTATAAAAAATATCAGGGTGTTGACCCACTTATCATCATTGAGCTGAGAAAAGTTTCCCAGATCCTTATCCTCAAGAAATACCTTGATTTCTTCAAATATGTATGAGCATATTTGAAGCACTCAAGAACTTTTCCTCAGCTCAGCCATCTTACATTATTGTACATGAGTAGTCCACTGTAGGTGGAATCAACAACCTCCAGTAAAAGTGCAGAAAATTCTCGCTTGTGAAGGGAGCGATCAACTATTAAATTAACTATTTTTGTAACAACTGACATTAAGTCTTTTGAGTTGGTGAATCCTGCCTTGGCACATAAAACCTTCTGATGGATAATACAAAGAAAAAGCACAGAAAAAAATGGCGGCGGAACGGAGGGATTCGATCTGAATCTGCTCACAGGGTAGAGGGAGGGAGCAGCTGAGAGTCGCGCAGGGAGCATTTGTCGGCGACTAGGGGGACAGCTGTGCTCCAGGAGAAGATAGAGGACTGCTGCGCTGGCCTCCCCAGCCTGAGAGGCCCCAGTACTGCTGGGTTCTCTCCCTGAGCCAACGGCGCGAGGAGGCGCGTGGAGGCGGACCACGACATCTTGAAAGAGAGGAGCCGGAAAACATACAGCTGCCCTTCGCGGTACCGGCGGGACCTCTGGGGCTCCCGGAGCACCGGCGACCAGGTGGCGCGCAGAGCCCAGGGAGCTCTAAACTCCAGCAAGGAAAGGTCAGATTTCCCTGGGGGTACTTTGGGCGCGAAACTGAGGGGGCTGGCAGTCTGGGAGATCTGCACCTTGGAACTCAAAACCTGGAGATCTGCACCTGAAATAGAATCTGTGGCTGTTGAAGCTGGTGAACTTGGGAGAGGGCCCTTGGAGCTGGTGGCAGAGTTGATCCCTGGAGCGCAATCAGTTTGGACCTGACAGAGGGGGGAAGCCCGGAAGATTTTGGGAGGGTTCTGGCTGCTAAAACAGCAGTCACCATTAGAGAGGCAGTATTGTTTAGTTCAGGATAAAGAGGACCAATAGACCCAGAAGTCAATCTAGAAACACTGCCACCCAGGGGCCAAATCACAAATTGACTCTTATGTGACAGGGAATTGATTATATCTTCTCTTCGACCTTGGGAATACAGTCTATTTTCATCTACACTTTAGTATCTTTTACTCTACCTCAACTTCACCTTTATACCACCACTCTCTGGCTAACCTTTCCCTATTTAGTGCCTTGTTTCCCTTACACTTTTCCTGCTTTAGATTTACTTAATTCTTTCCCCTTACCCCCTGTTAAAATTTCACCCCACTGATATATCTAATCTCTAACCACCTAATCCAAGTGCATATATACCTCTAGCTTCTCTGACTTCACTATCTTAAAGTGTTTTTAGCCCTGTCCTGTTGTTGTTGTTTACTTGACTGTTGATTATATTGATTTTTTAAGCAGGTTTATGAGATTGATTTGCTTATTCTGTTATTTTGGTTTGTCTTGTAGGGGGGGTTATTT
Organism: Antrozous pallidus; assembly: GCA_027563665.1. Classification (NCBI taxonomy): domain Eukaryota; kingdom Metazoa; phylum Chordata; class Mammalia; order Chiroptera; family Vespertilionidae; genus Antrozous; species Antrozous pallidus. The sequence continues at coordinate 111,111,168 of CM050508.1, read as the reverse complement.
TTATTTTTGGTGTTGTTTCTTGTTTTATTGTACTCATCTGCATTGTCTTTGAGATAGATTTTTGCTTCTGTGTTCCCTCACCTCTCTTGATATTAGTAGTTGTATGTAATTTGTATCAATCTCCAAGTACTTGTTGCAGGTTTTGGTTCGGATTAGGGGCTATCCTATAGGAGTTTTCACCCCACATTTATAATTTACTCCTTTTATTTCTTTTTTTCTTCTCCCCCTTTTCCCATTATCATTTTGGCATTCCCGTCTTTCTTTTTTGTGAGTGTATGTGTTTGGGGGGGTCTCTTTCTTTTTTGTGTGAGTGTGGGTGTGTGAGTGTCTGTGTGGGTCTGGGGGAGGTTCTCTTTCTTTTTTCCCACCTATCACCAAATTTGCCTTTCTCTGGCATTCACCTTTATTTGGAATTACAATTACTTTGACTACATTCCGGTTCAGTGCCTGGTGCGTTGCACCTGGTTGTGTTGTATTTTGTGCCTTTAAATCAACACAGGAGAGTGAGAACTACATAACCACATACACAGAGAAGAGAGACCATGGGAAGACAAAGAAATAGCCCACATATGAAAGAAAAGCAAGGCTCGCCAGAAAAGGAGGTAAACGAAATGGAAGTTAACAACCTGTCAGAGAAAGAATTCAGAGAAATGGTCATAAGGTGGCTGAAAAGAATGGAAGACAAATTTGATAATATGAGTAAGACCCAAGAGGAAATGAGGAAGACCCAGGAAGAAATGATGAAGAGCCATGAAGAAATGAAAAGTGACATTGCTGAAGTAAAGAACTCAATAGAAAGTATTAAGAGTAGACTAGAAGAAGCAGAGGATCGCATCAGTGAGCTAGAAGACCAGGTAGGAAAAAATAACCAAGTAGAGCAGATACTAGAAAAAAAAATTAAAAAGCAGGAGGAGAGCCTAAGAGAACTTTGGGACAACATGAAACAAAACAACATCCGTATAATTGGGCTTCCAGAAGGACAGGAAACTGAGCAAGGAATAGAAAACCTGTTGGAAGAAATAATGACAGAAAACTTTCCTGGTATAGGAAAGGAAAAACCCACACAAATCCAAGAAGCTCACAGAGTCCCAAGCAAAATAAACCCCAAAAGACCTACGCCAAGGCACATTATAATTAAATTGGCAAACACCAATGACAAAATAAGAATCTTAAAAGCTGCCAGAGAGAGACAAAAAGTCACCTACAAAGGAACACCCATCAGACTAACAAGTGATCTCTCAACAGAAACCTATCAGGCCAGAAGGCAGTGGAATGAAATCTACAAAGTCATGCAAAGGAAGGGTCTGAATCCTAGAATACTGTACCCAGCAAGGCTCTCAATAAAAATTGAAGGTCAAATCAGGAGCTTCACAGATAAAAAAGGACTAAGGGAATTCGTCACCACCAAACCAGCAATGCAAGAAATGCTAAAGGATCTGCTGTAAAAAGAAATAGGAAGCGAAGAAGGATCACAGGGGCAAAGAACAAAAATGGCAACATATAAGCACCTATCAATAATAACTTTAAATGTAAACGGGTTAAATGCTCCAATCAAAAGACATAGGGTAATAGACTGGATAAGAAAACACAACCCATGTATCTGCTGTCTACAAGAAACCCACCTCCGAAAAAAAGACGCACACAGACTGAGGATGAAAGGTTGGAAAAAAGTTATTCAGGCGAATGGAAATGAAAAAAAAGCTGGGGTAGCCATACTTATATCTGACAAATTAGATCTCAAAGTGAAGGACATAACAAGAGATAAAGAAGGCCACTTCATAATACTAAAGGGAGCAATTCAACAAGAAGAAATAACTCTTGTAAACATATACGCACCCAATACAGGAGCACCCAAATATATACAAAAACTCCTAGAGGACATCAAGGGAGAGATAGACAGCAATACAATCATAGTAGGAGACTTTAATACCCCATTATCACCATTGGACAGATCCTCTAAACAAAAAATCAGTAAAGAAACATCAATTCTCAATGACTCACTGGACCAGATGGAATTAATTGACATCTTCAGATCATTTCACCCCAAAGCCACAGAATATACATTCTTTTCAAGTGCCCATGGGTCATTCTCAAAGATAGACCATGTATTAGGTCATAGGCAAAGTCTCTCCAAATTCAAGAAGATAGAAATCATATCAAGTATATTCTCAGATCACAGTGGCATAAAGCTGGAAATCAACTACAATAGAAACAATCCAAAGAAATCGAACACATGGAGACTAAACAGCATGCTATTAAACTATGACTGGGTTACTAGAGAGATTAAGGAAGAGATAGAAAACATCATGGAAACAAATGACAATGATAGCACAACAATCCAAAATCTATGGGACACAGTGAAAGCAGTTCTGAGAGGGAAGTTCATAGCTCTACAATCCTACTGCAAAAAACTAGGAACAGCGGCAATAAATTATCTAACCCAACAACTCAAAGAGTTAGAAAGAAAGCAACAAGAAAAGCCCAGTGTAAGCAGAAGGAAGGAAATAGTAAAGATCAGAGCAGAAATAAATGACATAGAGACCAAAGAAACAATACAGAAAATCAACGAAACCAAGAGCTGGTTCTTTGAAAGGATAAACAAGATTGATGAACCTCTAGCCAGACTCACCAAGAAGCAAAGAGAGAGGACCCTAATAAATAAAATCAGAAATGAAAGAGGTGAAATAACAACAGACCCCATTGAAATACAAAGGATTGTTAAAAAATACTATGAACAACTCTACTCCAACAAACTGGACAACCTGGAGGAAATGGATATGTTTCTAGAAAAATATAACCTCCACAAACTCAGTCAAGAAGAATCTAAACAACTCAATAGACCAATAACTGTGGAAGAAATTGAAGCAGTCATCATAAAGCTTCCAGCAAACAAAAGCCCAGGGCCAGACGGCTTCACAGGGGAGTTTTACCGAACATTCAAGGAAGAACTAAAACCTATACTCCTCAGACTATTCCAGAAAATTCAAGAGGATGGAAAACTTCCAAACTCCTTCTATGAAGCTAGCATCACCCTAATACCAAAACCAGATAAAGACGACACAATGAAAGAGAATTACAGGCCAATATCCCTCATGAATATAGATGCCAAAATCCTCAATAAAATTCTAGCAAATCGGATCCAGCAGTACATCAGAAAGATCATACACCACGACCAAGTAGGATTTATCCCAGGAATGCAAGGATGGTACAATATCCGCAAATCAATAAATGTGATACATCACATAAACAAATTGAGAGATAAAAATCACATAGTCATATCAATTGATGCAGAAAAAGCATTTGACAAAATCCAACATCCTTTCTTAATAAAAACTCTCAATAAGGTAGGAATAGAAGGATCATACCTCAACATAATAAAAGCCATATACGATAAACCCACAGCATACATCATACTCAATGGGCAAAAACTACAACCATTTCCCCTAAGAACAGGAACAAGACAGGGTTGCCCACTTTCACCACTCCTGTTCAACATAGTACTGGAAGTATTAACCGTTGCAATTAGACAAGAAGAAGAAATAAAAGGCATCCAAATTGGAAAAGAAGAAGTTAAGCTATCCTTATTTGCAGATGACATGATATTGTACATAAAAAACCCGAAAGACTCCATAAAAAAGTTAGTAGACTTAATATATGAGTTCAGCAATGTAGCAGGCTACAAAATTAATGCCAAGAAATCTATGGCATTTCTATACACTAATAGTGAACTTACAGAAAGAGAGACTAAAAAAGCAATCCCATTTACCATCACACCAAAAAAATTAAGATACCTAGGAATAAACTTAACTAAGGAGGTAAAAGATCTATTTGTGGAAAACTACAGGACACTGAAAAAAGAGATAGAGGAAGATGTAAACAGGTGGAAGAACATTCCATGTTCATGGATTGGGAGAATCAACATAATTAAAATGTCCATACTACCCAAAGCAATCTATAAATTTAATGCACTCCCCATTAAAATACCAATGGCATATTTCACAGACCTAGAAAGAACTCTCCAAAAATTCATCTGGAACAAAAAAAGGCCCCGAATAGCCACAGCAATCCTGAGAAAGAAGCACAATGTCGGTGGGATTTCCATACCAGATTTCAAGCTGTATTACAAGGCTACTGTTCTTAAAACAGCCTGGTACTGGCACAAGAACAGACATATAGATCAATGGAATAGAATAGAGAATCCGGATATCAACCCAATCCACTATGCTCAATTAATATTTGACAAAGGAGGCAGGAACATAAAATGGAGTCAAGACAGTCTCTTCAATAAATGGTGTTGGAAAAATTGGACAGATACATGCAAAAAAATGAAACTAGAGCACCAACTTACACCATACACAAAAATAAACTCAAAATGGATACAGGACTTAAACGTAAGACAGGAAACCATAAAAATATTAGAGGAATCTACAGGAAGAAAAATCTCAGACATATGCCAAAAAAACTTCTTTGATGATACCACTCCGAGGGCAATGGAAGCTAAAGAGAAAATAAACAAATGGGACTACATCAAAATCAAAAGCTTTTGCACAGCTAAAGAAACCATCAACAAAACAACAAGAAAACCCACTGTATGGGAGAACATATTTGCAAATGTTATTAGTTATAAAGGTTTAATCTCAAGCATCTACAGGCAACTCACCCAACTCAATAAAAGGAGGACAAATGATCCAATAAAAAAATGGGCAACAGACCTAAATAGAATCTCCACGAAAGAAGACAAAAGGAAGGCCCAGAGACACATGAAAACTTGCTCAAAGTCACTAATTATCCGAGAGATGCAAATCAAAACGACTATGCGGTACCATCTCACACCTATCAGAATGGCTTACATCAACAAATCAACAAACGACAAGTGCTGGCGAGGATGCGGAGAAAAAGGAACTCTTGTGCACTGCTGGTGGGATTGTAGACTAGTACAGCCACTGTGGAGAACAGTATGGAGATTCCTCAAAAAACTAAAAATGGAGCTCCCATTCGACCCAGTGATCCCACTTCTAGGAATATACCCCAAGAAATTAGAAAGGCGAATTAGAAAGGATATATGTACCCCTATGTTCATAGCAGCACAATTTACCATAGCTAAGATTTGGAAACAGCCGAAGTGCCCATCAGCAGATGAGTGGATCACAAAACTATGGTACATTTACACAATGGAATACTACGCCGCGGAAAAAAAGAAGGAGCTCCTACCATTTGTAACAACATGGATGGATTTGGAGAGCATTATGCTAAGTGAAATTAGCCAGGCAGAGAAAGACAAATATCACATGATCTCACTCATTTGAGGAATACAATCAATGACATAGACTGATGAACAAGAATAGATCCAGAGACTGAGAAAAGTCCATCAGAATGTCAAACCTCAGGGTAAGTGGCAGGTGGTGAGAGTAAGTGGAAAAGTCAATATACTTGAACTCTTGAACTGAGGTAAGTGATTTGTGTTTTTACATCCCTGACAAAGTTTATATAAAATTATAAAAAAATGGCAGCTAGTCTGACATTGAATTGACATGGCCTAGAGCTTGTCATATCCTATGGAGACCAGTCCTTAGGCTAGGCCCTGCTTAACCTCCCATGACACCATAATACCCTTACATGATATTATTCTACAATGTCATTATAATATTTGATATTTGACAACAGCATATTATACAATTATCCCAAATAAGCTTACAAACTAATTCTTTGAATGTTGGGCAGCAACTTAAAAAAGAATAGGAAAGAAATTAATCCCTTTCAGAAGGAATTAAGGCACTGGGAAGGCATCCGAGCATTCTATATTGGCCCTTCTTGCCCTTTCTGCCAAGAGGGACCTTCTTGTTACTATCCAAATACACACAGCTGATGCCAGAGTTTTCAATTCGGGGTGTGGCTGAAGCCTTTGGGCAGCTGGCACCATGGATCTGTATCTCGACCAATGGTGTGAGCTGGGCCCTCTCTGGAGAAGAAACCTGGGTCCCCCGAGATATGTGATCAGTACCGGGACCCCGCCAGCAGGCTAGGGGACCCCAAGGCAGGTACTGGACGTGGAGGCCACAGGGGGGCATAGACTACAAAGGAGACAGAACTGAACCTCACATCACCCTGTTTGGCCCCGGAGGATGGCTGGTTAGCCAGAGACGGGTCAGATTCCTCAGGGAAGGAACAACCTAAGACAGGCACAGTCGCAGAGGGGCCAACAGGAGAGAACTAAAAGGTCAACAGAGGTGGGGCACAGACCCTCATCCACAAACCTTGCAGGGGTTTGAATTCTCAACCCTCCTAAGGGAGGTCTCCTACCCCCACGGCTGCTTCGCCTCCCACACACAACTCATACGGGGACCCAGGAGGCAGACAGAGACTCGGCCAGCAATAGCTGCTCTATATCTAAATTCAGTCTATTACCAGGAATGCTCGGGACCTACTCAAAATTGCAAATATTCCTTTCCACTAGTATTCACAGGGTAAACTAAGATTTCTGCTTGAGTATTAAAATTGACAGGAAAATAGTAATCAAGTTTTCAGATTAATTTAAATTGGCCAAGTGAAATACGAGAATACTCAAGAAAATTATAGTGTACTGGACAAAAAGCTTTTCCTAAAACATTAACTGAAAAATCTATCAGTAGTTCATCTCTCTGTAAAATTGCCTAACATCCAAAGAACCTAAAGCAGTCACTTTGTGTACAAAAATTAAAATTTAAAATTATCAAGACTGCAATAGAAAATTTCCAAAAGTCCCTATTAATCAAAAAAGGGGAGGGGACAGCGGGGTAATATCATGAAAGGGACAAAAAAAAATATTGAGTAAGTAAAATACATCTAGAAAATTCTTACTCCAGTAAAGTAAATTCCATTTGTAAAAACAATAGCAGGACACCCATGAAAAAACACACATGGTATCAAAATAAGCCAAAGGAAAATCATTTAGGCAAAAATTAAAAAGAATCCCAAGTCTATTTTGCATAGAGGATCCCTTTGTTAACTTTTGGTGGAGAATGTGTTTGTGTGTTTTCAGAGAACAACTCCAAGACCATGTGGGTTCCTGCGACGGTGAGGAACTGATGGATCTGTTCCAGCCATGAGGACGGTCCAGAGATGGGGGACACTGACGACACCTTGCCATACTAGCAGTCAGCAGCTGTGCATGTCTGCAGGCAGCCCAGGACCAAACCAGAGAGGATGGATCATGCATTGACACGATATGTCCACCATCTGGATACCATTGCTGACTTATACACATAATGAATTATTTGACACTGAAACTGGGACTCAGAAAAGTTGGACATTGAAACCGAGAATGAAACACTTTTTGTTCTTATACATTTATTTCTAGTATGCAGAGGCAAGATATTTTTGAAGAAAAGAAACAGGGGAGAGTGATTGATATAGAGGCAGGATGGCCTTGAACAGGCTGTCAAGCTACAGGGGGAGGCTTGGGTGGATGGGAGGCAGATGCGGGGGGAGATCAACGGAAGGACTTGTATGCATGCATATGAACATAACCAATGAATGAAAGACACTGGGGCGGGGAGGGGGGAAGCTGGGGATATGTGCTGGGGGGTGGGGGAGGCTGGGGGGAGGATAAGGGGGAGGGGGAAAGGAAAACATGTACTACTATTATACTGCAAAAAATCAATAAAAAATAATTAAAAAAAAAAAAAAAGAAAAAGCACAATCAGATGTCCAATAGCTTCTGTATACAAGTTGACAAATCTGACTTTTTCCCCCACCATGTTTGGTGCCCCATCTGTCCTCACTGACACAACTTTAGAGATATCAATGCTTAGGTCACAGAATGTTTGTATAACAACCTTACATAGTTCGCTTCCTGATGTACTTGTTGGCACTGATATTAACTTTATCAACTCTTCTCTCATTGTGAGAACATCAGAATATCGACCAATAATGGTCGACCAATTTTGGGCAATAATGGCCAACTGAGCATGTGATACGACATCAGTAGTTTCATCATGAGAGATAGAAAAATATTTACAATTACTTTAGTCTCTCTTTAATTGATGTTGTGTGGTTGTGTTCAGTCTCATTATTCAGTCTTTTATGATATTTCTACTGAGTGGTAACTCAGATATTCTCTTAATAATTGCATCTTTATTCTGTATATCATGAAATAGAACTGGTGCACATCTTAGGAGAGTTTCTTTAATAAATTTTCCCTCACTGAGTGCTTTTCCATGCTGACTTATAAAATGAGCAATGCTCAAACTTGCAGATGTTCAATTTGTAGAGCCTTTCATAAATTTAAGAATGTAAATATAAAGCTGTAGCTGCCTGGAAATGTATTCCTTTCTTTCATCCTCACTTTTTTTCAAGAGCTGGAATGATTAGTTTCAAAATTTCTATTTACATTCCATGTTCTTCTTACTATTGTTTCAATACATAGAACGCAAAATGACCTGCAATTTTTTTCTATAATGCCATACATCTCAGTCCATGTCTCTTGAAAGGGTCGGCTACTGCTACTACCACTTCCTTTATTTTTTTTACTTTTTGGGTTATCCATCAGGGGGCCAGTGACAGAAGATAGAATTATAGATAGCCTGTTATCCCTGCAGGCAATTTTTGGGTTAACTAGCCTAACTGACCACAAGATGGCACATATAACTGTCTTTTAGGAAAGGGCAGGGTTAATAAGCAAAAATAAGGATGCACAACAGTAATACTGGTGAGATGGACTCTGCACTATGCTGCAAAATGGCATTCCTTATATAAATTAAGATGGCTGCCACTATTTCTATTGGCAGGGAATGGCACCCATAGCACAGGCCCTCACCTCTCCCAGCCTCCCCCTCACTTATCTCACTAATGATGGTCAATTATAAATCAGTGACACCGCAGAACAGTAGATTGGTTGGTGGTTGCTGTGGTTATGTGGTTGCTGGTAATGGTGATCACAGGTCCCCAGAGATGCGTCCCCCGAAGCATTCTAGTGCTCCCTGCTCTGCTGGCAGGAAGTGATGTCAAAGATCCCCTAACAGCCTAACTGGATGTCCCAGAACTAAACTCTCTGTGCTAGAGTTCTGTTGTTTTGGCCTACAGACCTCCGGCACAGAGTGTCTACACTAGGCCGTGCAGTAGCCGGCGATGGAACGTCCTTCTCCGCATTCACTCCCATACTTCTCTGTATGTGACCACATACAGCCACGTGTCATCAAAAATGGCTACGTGTGTCAGCGCTGACACACGTGTCATAGGTGAGCCATCACAGTCCCAAGATAAACTACTTATCTTGGGAATTTCAAAGTTCAGTGCATTTCATTCATCCAGTTAACTAAACCAAATCCAGGGCTTGGCAAATGTTTGTTCTGTAAAAAGTCATATAGTAAATATTTTAGGCTTTGCAGGACAGATGGTTTCTATCACAAGTACTCATCTACCCTTGTTGTGCAAAGCAGCTATCAATGACACATTAATGAGCAGACATGGCTGTGTTACAATAAAATTTTATTTACAAAATAGGCAGCCAACCATATTTCAGCCGAGGGCTATGGCTTTTTCACCCCTATTTTTAGAGCAGTATGCTAGGCTCCTACAACATGGTTCCCTTCAACATCTAATCAATCCCATCTAATTCTTTCATAAATTGCACTACAATTTGTTTCCCCTTCACTATATTTCCATCAGTCTTCCGTGTTCTTGTATATACTTCATTCATTTTCAACTTTTGTATAACAGTTCAATGTGTCAACATTTATTTAAAAAGTTACTCATCCATTTTTCTGTTGGATATTTGGGCTGTTTCTACTTTTGAGTCTTGATTTCCTCATCTGTAAAATATAATAATACCTACCTCATCTGATTTTTATGTATTAAATAAATAACTATATGTAAAGTGCTTGAAAATGTCTGGCACATGGTAACTTCTAAAAGGTTTGCTTTCTTACTGTATTATAGCTATCTCTGGGTCCCTATTTCCCTGTTAGACTGCAAATTTATTGAATTCAGAGGTCTTCTTTCTTTACTTTCTTTTCTCAGGACTTACCATAGTGGTTTCTTCTTTCTTTTTTCTACCATAAATGTTTCTTAAACAAATTAGTAATTAATTCACTTCAAAAAGAATTGATCTGATGTGTAGATTCTAAGCAATTCTAACTAAAGGCCCAACATAGCTTTCATGGAATTTGATCATCTAATTCTCAAATTTATATAAAAGAACAAAGGATCAAGAATAGATAAAATACTCTTAAAGAAGTAAAAACTAAAGGAATTAACCCACTAGATAGCAAGAACAAATAAATATATTTTTAAGTTGATATATAGATACAAAAATTGGCAAAAAATGAAGGAAAGAAAGAAAAAAGAAAGAGAAAGAGAGAGAGAGAGAGAGAGAGAGAGAGAGAGAGAGAGAGAGAGAGAGAGACTGTCACATGGAGCAAGCAGAAGGCTTGGCTCCACTCCAGGCTACAAAATTTCAATTGTATAACATAAATTAACACCAGATCCCAGGGACTCCACTTGGGTCACTGGGGGGCTTGGCCAGCCTGCAAACCACTACAGGCCCCTCACCCAGGCCACCCACATCCCAAGGGAACCCCCTAATCTGGGACACTATTCAGGGTAAACCAGTTGGCCCCCACCCATGCACTAGGCCTCTATCCTATCTAATAAAAGAGTAATTTGTAGATTGACCATCACTCCAATACACAAGAGGGTCAAAGATCCTGCTCGCATGTAGACACAGATGGCCACCACAAGATGGCCAGCAGGGGAGGGCCGTTGGGAGGTTTCAGGCCTGCAAGGGAGGGCAGTTGTGGGCAATCAGGCCAGCAGAAAAGGGCAGTTGTGGGTGACCAGGCCAGCAGAGGAGGAAAGTTTGGGGCAAACAAGCTGGCAGGGGAGCAGTTAGACATCAATAAGGCTGGCAGGGGAGTGGTTAGGGGGTGATCAGGCTGGCAGGCAGAAGCAATTAGGGGCAATTAGGGAGGCAGGCAGGTGAGCAGTTTGGAGCCAGCAGTCCTGGATCGTAAGAAGGATGTCCCACTGCCCATTTAGGCCCAATCCTACCAGGATCTGGCCTAAATGGACAGTCAGGCATCCCTCGAGGGATCCCAGATTGGAGAAGGTGCAGGCTGGGTGAAGGACATCCCCCGCCTCCCATGCACAGATTTTATGCACCAAGCCTCTAGTAATATATAATTATCAAACTCAATAAAATATAAATGATATGTTGTTAGCAAATGTAGACAAGTGAGAATATTACTTTTAAGGTAAGAAAACGGTAAAAATAAAAATTGAGATACTGCTCACTTCTGGCTTGTATGTGGAGCACATGGTGAAACACTAATTAGTGGGAAGGGCATCAGTTTCAGTGTGAATATATATGCTGCCATTATGCTTCAGAGTTTTCATATATGTTCCATGTATACTTTTGTATTAAATATTATAAATTATAATTTAAAAATAAAGAATGAACAAATAAGCCTTGTTGATGAAATATCAGGTAAGACTACTATCTCTATTAAACTGAATTTGATCAAGCCTAGAAGGTAAAAGTAATACATTCTCCAACATAACAGAGAGTAGATTAACCTCTCTCTAGAATTCCCTTGGAGTAATCAGATTTCTCCCAGGTACTCTAAATAAATCTCATTGTTAGTTGCCAATTCATTTAGTAGTCAGTGCTGGAGTTGTACAGGGCCACAGAAGTACCAGGCAAAGGTCAATATCTAATAACTTTCCTTTGCTCTGCTCCTTGCTGCCCCTTCTCAGGATGAACTAGAAGACTAGCTCCATTTCCTTCATAAATATGATCCTGGAGGTAGCACTGTGATGTATAGAAACTTCATTTCTTTAATATGACCTTTTTCTTTACTTTTTTTAAAAATCAAACTAGCCTCTTCTAGTATCCTAACTCATCTTCTTTTTTCTCCCTTTATGTCCACTCCCTTAATCATTAAACCCTTAGGACAATGAAACAATCTTAAGAACAAAGCCTGGGTTCTATTGTCCAGAGACAGAATTTCACTCAAACTAAAGATAACATCTAGGCATCAGCTTCTGCTCCAGACCCAGAAAACTGGAATGGTCCCATAGACCACATCCTTGGAAAACCAGTCAAAGCAACTCAATGGCTGACATCAAGACCTTATACTCTAGCAGTGACCAGTGAATAGAAAATATGACCTTAATTCCACCTTGATTGGTGGTTTTTACCTATATCACCCATCCCTTGGAAGCCATCAGAGAGCCAGGTCTTTGACTCCCAGGTAGTGTCATTTCCTTAAAAATAAACCTTGGTTGCAAGCTTCTATACACATTTTATTGGGATTTGATAAGGGCAGGCCAATGAACTTCTTTAGTTCCCTAAAGCCTGTTGTTTAACTTCCACATGTTGGTCTCCTCAACTCAAAGGCTTGGATGGGTGAAATGTTGAACATTTTAAGTGAACCAAGTGGTTTGTCATGAGGAACCAGAGGAGCAAAGAACAAGGCCCATAAAAAATTTTGTATAAAGGACAACTGCATTTTGAGAAGTTAGGCTTAATACCAAGGTCATCTGGAAATATGAATTTAGTGGAAGATATAATTCGAAGAGTTCTTCATAAGATAGGCTACTAAATTGAGAGGGTAGGCGGCATCGGCACATTGAGCTTAGATAAGAATGTGAAAGTGAAAGGGTTATAAAGATTTGAGAAATAATTACAGGCAGAAAAGGCTTGGTTAACATAGTCACATCCTCAATAAATAAGAGATGGAAACAGATAGGTAAGAATCCACTGTATTTCACATGGGTAAGAGACTGAAGTATGTATGCTTTAGAAACATTTCAAAATAATGTTGTAAGCTAGACAGTTTTTCTTTGAACACATGTTCAAAGCAAGTAAAATATTTCTAAAATATTTACCAACATTATTTACATTTCAGTTTATTAAAGTAAAATATTTTTACATTGAAAAGGGTAAAAGTATAAATATATATTTGAGAAAACTGAGGTTCTTTTATTCCTACTTCTTACCAAGTAAACCTGTGTTATCTTAGTTTTTTTCTACTTTGATTAAAACTATTTTGTGCATTCTCTACTACAAGATAATATGAATCTAGATTATATATGCCAAAAAGATATAATATTAAAACAGTTCTTTGTGATTCACATTAAAACTTTTTCCAAACAATCATATAATGAACCAGGTTAACTGTAAAAAGGAGATAAAAGACAAAAAATAAGAATGAAACAGATTCCAAAATGGCGGCTGGCAGGACAATAGTGAGAAGAAGAGTGTAAGTGAGTAAGGGAGTTAAAGAGAAGTGTATGGACATGTGGTGTGTGTGTGTGTGTGTGTGTGTGTGTGTGTGTGTGTGTGCATGTGTGCGTGTGTGTGTGTGTGTGTGTGTGTGTGTGTGTGTGTGTCTGTGTCTGTGTGTGCGTGTATGTGACAGCTAAATCTCACAGGAACTTCGGGGGCTGGCAGACTGGGCTCACCTAGCCAGGCAGTATCTGCTACTGCTGTAATCTCTTCCAGAGTGGCCAGCTCTACTGCAGAGACTATGCCATCTTGAAGGAGAGAGCTGTTGTGACTGGGACCCCAGCCTCACCTCCACCCAAGGTGTTCTCAGACACCACCCAGGATCCTATAGCTACTCCAGCCAAAGACCTACTGCCTCAGCTGCTGATTCATAGATACCAGGACTCCAGTCTCCCCAGCTGAGGGCTCCTGTGACTTCTGGAGGGCACTTCCATTCCCCGAGCCAGAAGGCTTAGCCCCAGGCACCATAACCCGATGCATGCACACAGACAGCCAAGCCTTATACAACAGCCTTAGGCTTAGTAACCACATGTGAATAACTAAGCCTTACATAGCAGCCCCAGGAAACACAACTGCTATAGGAGCGACATGAACAGCTGTCACCCATGACCACTAGAGGAGCAGTTCTGCCTCACAAGCAGACACCGCTCACAACTAGAAAAAGAGCAGCTGCCCCATGACCATGCAAGGAGCAGCTGCTACCTGCAACCTCCTGAGTAGGAGCTGCCCAGTGGGCAACTGCCACCCGTGCCTGCCAGAGGAGCAGCCAGCACCCACAACCATGCAAGGAACAACTGCCCTACAATCCCCAAGGAACAGCCACTGCCAGTGACTACACAATGAATGGCTACACCATAAGCAGCCACTTCTATGTGACCACACAAGAAGCAGCTGCCTCACAACCACCTGATAAGCAGCCACCCACCAACCAAGAACACCCAAGAAGCAGATAATGCCTGTGACCATATGAGTATCAACCACCACACACAACCACATGACCCACCACCAAGCCCACCACTGTATCCACAGGCCCCATATGACTCAACACCTAGATCCTTTGGTGAAAGCAAAAATGCAGAGACAAAAGAAAAATCCCCAAAGGAAAAAAAAGGAATTGCCAGAAAAGAAATTAAATGAAACAGAGGCATGCCACATGTCAGAAAAAGAATTCACAATAAGGGTCATACATTGCATGCAATGTATGAAAAGGAAAATTAGCAACCTGTGTAAGAATAAGGAGGAAATAAAGTGTGGTATAGCTACAATAAAAAAACAATATGGAAAATTTCATCACTAGAATAGAAGTGGAGAACTGAATTAGTGAATTAGAAGACAGGGAAGCAAAACACACACAATCTGAACTGCAATTGGAGAAGAAGAAAAAAAGACAGGAGGAGAGCCTGAGGTAGCTTTGTGACACCATGAAATGAAGATAAATAGATAGATAGATAGATAGATAGATAGATAATAAGGGTGTCAGAATGACAAGAAGAGCAAGGGTTAGAAAACCTATTTGAAAAATAATGTCCAAAAACTACCCCAATTTGAGAAAGAAAAAAATCAGGCAGGCACAGAGAGTCCCAAACAAGAGAAACATGAAAAGTCTCACACCAAGACATGTAATTATAATGCAAAATGTTAACAAAAAAGAGAGAATCTTAAAGGTGGCAAGAGAGAAACAGGGGTGCTCCCATTAGATTATGAAATGATTTCTCATAAGGAATGGAAGGAAGGATATAAAGCAATGCAAAGCAAGTGACTGAATCCAAGAATACTCGATCCAGAAAGGTTATCATTCAAATTGCAGGAGAAACAAAGAGCTTTACAGACAAAAAAAAATGGGGGGGGGGGGCTAATGAAGATTATCAGTATCAAACCCATAATGCAAGAAATGCTAGTGAGACTGTTATAAAAAGAAGGGGGTAAAAAAAGGAAGAAGGAGCACAGTCACAAAAAATAAAAATGACTACAAAAAACAAACATATCAACAAAAACTTTAAACATGGCCTAAATGCTCCAATAAAAAGACATCAAGTGGCCAAAACTGGTTTGGCTCAGTGGATAGAATATTGGCCTGTGGACTGAAAGGTCCCAGGTTTGATTCCAGTCAAGAGCATGTACATTGGCTGCAGGCACATCCCCAATAGGGGGTGTACAAGAGGCAGCTCATCGATGTTTCTCTCTCATCGATGTTTCTGTCTTTTTATCTCGCTACCTTTCTCTCTGTTAAAAAAAAATCAATAAAATATATTTTTTAAAAAGACATCAAGTGGTTGAAGGGTAAGAAAACATGACCCATATATTTATGCTATCTACAAGAGTCCCACCTCAGAACAAGAGACTCACACAGATTGAAAGTGAAGGGATGGAAAAAATACCTTTCAGCCAAATGGAAATGAAAAAAAGCAGAGGTAT
The DNA here is from genome assembly GCA_027563665.1 of Antrozous pallidus. Lineage (NCBI taxonomy): Eukaryota > Metazoa > Chordata > Mammalia > Chiroptera > Vespertilionidae > Antrozous > Antrozous pallidus. Next base: position 111,095,489 of record CM050508.1, on the reverse strand, counting down.
CAATACTTATATCTAACAAAATAGACCTCCGAGTGAAGGCTATAACAAGAGATAAGGAAAGCCACTTCATAATACTAACGGGATTGATACAAGAGGATATAACTCTGGTAAACATATATGCACCCAATGTAGGAGCACCCAAATACATATAAAAAAACTCCTGGAAGATATTAAGGGAGTGATCCACACCAATACAATTACAGTAGGAGACTTTAATAGCCCACTAACATCACTGGATAAATCCTCTAGACTAAAATTCAGCAAAGAAACATCAATCTGAAATGACTCATAGATCAGATGGACTTAATTGACATCTTAAGAACATTTCACCCCAAAGCCACTAAATATACATTCTTGTCAAGTACACATGGGACATTTTCAAAGATAGACCACATATTGGCTTACAGGCAAAGTCTCTCCAAATTCAAGAAGATTGAAATCATATCAAGCATCTTCCCAGACAACAATGGCATAATATAAGAAATAAACTAAAATTTAAAAAAATCAAACACTTTGAGTCTGAATAGCATGCTATTAAACAATTATTGGGTTACCAAGGAGATCAAACAAGAAATTAAAAACATCCTGGAAAAATAATCATGAAAACACAACAATCCAAAACCTAGGGGACACAGTGAAAGCAATCCTGAGAGGGAAGCTTATAGCTCTACAGGCCTACCTCAAAAACACAAGAAAAACTGGTAATAAATGATCTAACTCTACAACTTAAAGAATTAAAAAGAGAGCAAAAAACAAAACCCCAGTGTGACCAGATGAAAGGATATAATAAAGATCAGAGTAGAAATCAATGCCATAGACACACACACACACACACACACACACACACACACACACACACAAACATCAATGAAACCAAAAGCTGGTTCTTTGAAAGAACAGACAGGATTGATGAACTTCTAGCCAGGCTCACCAAGAATCAAAAAGAAAGGACCCAAATAAACAAAATCAGAAAGGAAAGAGGCTAACTAACTACTGACTCCACAGAAATACAAAATATTATTAAAAAAAAATACTATGAAAAACTCTACTCCAAAAAACTAAAGAAACTAGAGGAAATGTATATATTCTTAGAAAAATATGACCTTCCAAAACTCAATCAAGAAGAATAAAAAAATCTCAACAGGCTGATAATTAAGGAGAAAATAAAGCAGTCATCAAAAAGCTTCCAGCAAACAAACACCTGGGACAAGATGGCTTCACAGGAGAGATTTACCAAACATTCAAAGAACTAAAGCCTATTTTTTTCAGACTATTCAAAAAAAAATCAAGAGAAAGGAACATTTCAATGCTCATTCTATAAAGCCAGTATTAATCTAATACCAAAACCAGATATAGACACTGCAAAGAAAGAGAATTACAGGCCAATAATCCCTGATGAACACAGATGCTAAAATCCTCAATAAAATTCTAGCAAACCGGATCCCACATTACATTAGAAAAATCATATACTATGGCTAAGTGTGATTTACTTCAGGGATGCAAGATTGGTACAATATCCACAAATCAATAAATGTGATACATCACATAAACAAATTGAAAGACAAAAATTACATAATCATATAAATTGATGCAAAATCCAACACCCTTTACTGATAAAAACTCAAAGCAAAGTGGGAATAGAGGGATCATACTTCATCATTACAAAAGCCTTATATGACAAACCTACAGCCAACATCATACTCAACAGGCGAAAACCAAAACCATTTCCCCTAAGTACAGGAAAAAGACAGGGATGCCCACTTTCACCACTCCTGTTCCACATAGTATTGAAAGTGCTAGCAATAGCAATCAGACAAGAAGAGGAAATAAAATGCATCCAAATTAAAAAAAGAAGAGGTAAAACAGTCATTATTCATAGATGACATTATATTGTACATAGCAAACTGTAAAGACTCCCGAAAAACCTACTAGAATTAATAAATGAATTGGGCAACGTAGCAGGATACAAAATTAACACCCAGAAATCTATGGCTTTTTTATACATCAATAATGAACTCACAGAAAGAGAAACTAAAAAACAAAATCCCATTTACCATTACACTAAAAAAATAAGATATCCAGGAATAAATTTAACCAAGGAGGTAAAGGACCTATACTCAGAAAATTACAGGACACTGAAAGAAAGAGATAGAGGAATGCATAAACAAATGGAAAAATATACCATGTTCATGGATTAGAAGATTCAACATCATTAAAATGTCCATACTATCCAAAGCAATCTATAAATTGAATGCAATCCCCATTAAAATACCAATGGCATACTTCAAAGACCTAGAACAAACTCTACAAAATTTCATCTGGAATAAAAAAGACCCCAAATAGCTGCAGCAATCTTCAGAAAGACGAACAATGTTGGAGGAATCACAGTAACAGTTATTAAGCTATATACAAAGTCACTGTCCTCAAAACTGCCTGCTACTGGCACAATGGAATAGAACAGAGAACCTAGAGATTTACCCAAGTCATTATGCTCAATTACTATTTGACAAAGGCGGCAAGAGCATAAATGGGAGTCAAGACAGTCTCTTCAATAAATTGTGTTGGGAAAATTGGACAGATACATGCAAAAAATGAAACTAAACCACCAAGTTACACCATACACAAAAATAAACTCAAAATGGAAAAAGGATGTAAATGTAAAACGGGAAACAATAAAAATCCTAGAAGAAGCCATAGGCAGCAAAATATCAGACATATGTATTAATCGTACCTTTACTGATACAGCTTCTAGGGCAATGGAAACTAAAGAAAAAATAAAGAATTGGGACTACATCAAGTTAAAAAGCTTCTATACAGCAAAAGGAACCATCAACAAAATAAGAAAGTCCACTGCATGGGAGAACATATTTGTCAATGTTATCAATCGATAAAGTTTTAATCTCTAACATTTACAGGGAACTCATACAACTTAACAAAAGAAACATAAACAACCCAATCAAAAACTGAGCAACAAACCTAAACAAATACTTTTTGAAATAGGACATAAAGAGGGCCAAAAGACATGTGAAAACATGCCTAAAGTCACTAATTATCCAAGAGATGCAAATCAAAACAACAATGAGGTATCATCTCACACCTGTCAGAAATGGCTATCACCAACAAATCAACAAACAAAAAGTGCTGGCGAGGATGCAGAGAAAAAGGAACCCTTGTGCACTGCTGGTGGGAATGAAGACTGGTGCACCTACTATGGAAAACAGCATGGAGTTTCCTCAAAAAATTAAAAATGCAACTTCCATTTGAGCCAGTGATCCCACTTCTAGGAATATATTTCAAGAAATCAGAAACACCAATCAGAAAAGATATATGTACCCCTATTTTCATAGCAGAACAATTTACGATAGCTAATATTTGAAAACAACCTAAATGCCCATCAGCAGATAAGTGGATTTGAAAACGGTGGTACATCTACACAGTGGAATACTATGCTGCTATAAAAAAGAAGGAACTTTTACAATTTGCAAAAACATGAATGGAACTGAAGAGCAATAGGCTAAGTGAAATAAACCAGACAGAGTAAGATAAATATCACATGATCTCCCTCATTTGTGGAATATAATGTGAAGGGGGCGATTATACCGTCAAGCCTCAGACTGACCTGCTGCCAAAGTCACAAACAAGTCCCAGCTTAGATGGCACAGGCCTCTAAGCATAATTAAGCTTGATCATTCTTCTTTCTTGTAATTGTTCACATTTTCTATTCTTCATAATTTAGTCTTGGTTAATTGTATGTTTGTAGAAATGTATTCATTTCTTCTAGGTTGTCCAATTTGGGGCCATATAATTGTTCATGATAATCTTTATGATCCTTTGTATTTGTGTAACATTAGTTGTAATGTCGCCTGTTTCATTTCTAATTTTACTTATTTGAGTCCTTTTTTTTCTTTGTAAGTACACCTAAAGGTTTGTATTTTTGTTTACCTTTTCAAAAAATAGCTTTTAGTTTTATCAAACTTTTCTATTATATTTTTAGTCTGCATTTCATTAATGTTCACTCTGTTAGTTGTTTTTATTTTCTACTTCCTTGGGGTATAAAATTAAGTTGTTTTTGAGTTCTTTATTTTTTATTAATATAGGCATTTATTACTATGAACTTCTCTCTTATAAATGCTTTTTCTGAACTCCCTGAGTTATGGTATGCTCTGTTTTCATTTTTATTTCTCTCTTATTTTTCAATTCCTCTTTTTATTTCTTCTATAAGTTGTTCAGTATTTTGTTAAACCTCCATATATTTGTAAATTTTTCAGTTTTATTTTTGTACTTGATTTTTAGTTTCATACTATTGTGGTTAGAACATATTTTTAATATAATTGCAGTCTTCTTAAATTTATTAAGACTTCTCTGTAGCCTAATATATAATCTACCCTAAAGAATGACCCATATGTATTTAAGAAGAATGTGTATCTTTCTATTGTTGGATGAAATGTTTAGTATATATCTGTTAACTCCATCTGGTCTCATGTGTAGTATAAGTTCAATATTTCCTGGGTAATCTATTCATTGTTCGAAGTGAGATATTGTAGGCCCTTACTACTATTCAAATGCTGTCTATTTTTCTTCTTCAGGTCTATTAATACTTGTTTTATATATTTAAGTATTCCTATGTTGAATGCATAATATTTACAAATGTTGTATCCTCTCATTAAACTGACCCTTTGTCATTATATAACCTTCTTTGTCTCTTCTTAAAGAATTTGCCTTAAAGTCCCTATTCCTTCTTTATTTCTCCACAGTAATTATCACATCTAACATACTACACTTTCTAAAATATTTTTATTGTCTACCTCTTACACTAAAATGTAAGTCCTGTGAGTGCTGGGATTTTTGTCATTTTGTTCCTGCTGTATATATAGCAACTAGAAGAGTTCCTGATACACAGCTGACATGCACTAAATATTCTTATATGAATGAATAAATAAAAGGTCATCTATGTTCACTTATCCTATATAATAAAGAGGTGGTATGCAAATTGACCATAACTCCAACACACAAGATGGCCAACCCCTGTGGACACAAGATGGCTGCCACAATATGGACAGCAGGGGAGGGCAGTTGGGAGGGATCAGGCTTGAAAGGGAGGGAAGTTGGGGGCAATCAGGCCTGCAGGGAAGAGAGGTTAGGGGTGACTTGGGCCAGTGGAGGAGGGCAGGTGTGGGGGGCAGCCCTTCAGGGAAGGGCAGTTAAGGGTGACCAGGCATGCAGGGGAGGACAGTTAGGAATGACCAAGCTATCAAGGAAGGGAAGTTTGGGGCAATCAGTCCCAGTTAGGTATCAATCAGGTTGGCAGGCAGAAGTGGTTAGGGGCAATCAGGCAGGCAGGCAGGCAAGCAGTTGGGAGCCAGCAGCCCTCGATTCCTAAACGGGAAGTCAGAAATCCCTGAAGGGGTCCCAGATTGGAGAGGGTGCAGGCTGGGCTGAGGGACACACACAACCCTCTCCCACATGAATTTCGTGCACAGGGCCTCTAGTTTCATATAATGATGAGAGAGAAAAACTATACCTAAGGACATTTGAAAGTGAATCAAGTCTTTAAGTTACTGTAATTATTAGAGTTTGTGATGCAGTCTGTTAGCAGCCCTCTGGCTTCTGTGTCTCACTGCTAAATCAGAATTGAAAAGCAGGGTGCACTCTCGGAAAATTTTCTTCCTTGCCCACTTTTTAAGTCAAGTGAACATTATAGAAACATTCTTTATTGCCAATAGATCTTGCCAAAACCCTCCAATGTTTCCATACCAATTCCCTAAAGAAGAAACTTGATGCTGGGCATAAGTCAAGCAACCAGTTTAGCAGGTGCCATTCTTAAGTTACTTTCCATACCTTGTTTTTCTCTCCAATTAAAATTCTTAAACCTTCAAGATCTGTTCATTCTTCTGGTGAAAGATTTAATTATTGGTGTTTTTGGTGGTACTTGTTAACTACAGTAATGATGAAAGGTGATTAGAATCACAACAGAGTGGGGCTGAAGTGAGCTGTGGTGATGATGAGAGTGAGCAGTGAATGATAACTAACCTAACTGGGTTTGAAACACCCACCAAGATAAGAGACTTCAACCTGATATAGCAACTACCTGTTTAGAAGAAGCTCCATATTCACAAATCAGCTCAAAAGCCCCATAATAGACAGCATGATTTTTTTTATATATTTGATTATCAAATCTTAGTGTAATATCAGCATTAAAAGCAAATTGTAATTTATATATTTTCCCTCTTTGTTCTACTTTTGAAGAAATAGAGTTATGTGCAGCATTTCAGAGTGAGAACTCTTTCCCTGCACTTTGGCTTTGGTCTATAACTCAATTCCCATGACTGGCTCAACATCCTATCTAATAAAAGAGAAAAATGCAAATTTGCCCATACCTTCGCTATGGTATCAGCCTTTCCTGGAGCTGGCTGTAGGCCCAGGCGGGCTGAGGGCAGGGCCAGGTGGCGATGGCAGCCCCCGGTTGTGATCACAGTGCGGTGGCTGGCCTACACCTGGGACTGGAAAAGGCAATTGCTGTGGCCACCTTCCTGTCACTGGTGGGGCTGGCGGGCACCTGCATCTTCCTGATCCTGAGGTTCTGGGGCTGATGACAGAGAGGGGGTTGGGGACTTTGGTTGGAAGGGCCAGGTGGGGGCACAGATGATGGGTCGAGAACTGCCCCTGTCCCTACCACAGCCTTGTGGCCCACAGTTTCTTTCGAGGTGCATGAATTCATGCACTGGTTATTAGTAGAATAACCAATGTCTTCTCTTTTAGCATACCAGTTTTTTATTGATCCATATAGCTCTTGATTCAAAATAATTTACCTAATTTATAGAATTTTATAGTATTAAGGTGTTGAGTGACATTCATACATAGTAAAATGAAAACAAGATGTTACCAACAAGTCACTGATCAGAAATTTATTTATCTGAAATCCAGGGAATTCGGCAGGGAGTATAATAAGATTTCTCAATTTATTTAATAATTATAGTCAGTTACCCAATCTCTAGAGGCAAACCTAACCTTCTACAGAAATCTACTAGCCTATATGGGCAAACATATATCTTTAACAGTGGGCCTAATTTTATATGAATCTTATTTATTATTTAAAGTTTACAGGAAATTCAGTAATCTCACTTTTAAATAACTATGTGAAATATAGAATATACAATGTTCTTTGAACTCTAGGCATTATCATTCTACTTTCATCATTTTTGCCATCTCCATTGTACTGTTATTTCTTAACTAGTGCCCAATGCATAAATTTGTGCACTGGTGAGGGTCCCTCACCCTGGCCTGTGCTTTTGCACAATCTGGGAACCCTCTGGGGAAGTTGGACAGCCAGTTTTGGGCCGATCTCTGCAGGGCTGAGCCAGAACCTGATGTCTAACATCCCCTGAGGGACGCAGAAATGCGCAAAGCAGCAGAAAGCCTGGGAGGAGCCCAAGCCCAGGCCAAGCATTGCTCCTGCTCATCCCAGCCCTGTGGCACCTGCCTCTGATACCGCCCAGTAATGCTGCCAGAGAGGCAGGAGAGGCCTGCACTGCTACAGCTGTACTTGCCAGCTGTGAGCCCAGCGTCTGGCATCTGTCAGTCAGCTGAACAGCACTCCCATTGTGGGAGTATGCTGAGTGAAATGAGAAACCATTGAAGGGTTTTCAGCCATGGAGGGTCATGAAATGTTTTCCATTCATAATCATCACTCAGGCTTTTGTGAGAAGGGCTCACCCTATACTAGCAATTCTGGAAACCACTTAAGAAGTTCCTACAGAGAGAGACAAAACGGCAGCAGAATGGGCAGACCAGATAGAAGTAGCAACTAAATCCAATAATATCCCTAGGATTGGGGAAGTAGACACAGCTGTTGAGACTATTTGTAGCTTGGAAGGGAAGAGGATGCTTGGAGAAAGGCAAAATCGGGGATCTGGACTAGGAGAATTGTGAGACCTCTGAGCTCACAAGGTCAAAAGGAAACCACATGGTACCACATCCTTATCCCTTGGAACAGGCATTAACATCTGATTGTGGAAAGAAGGTCCACAGGGCTGCTGGCAGCAGGAGATTCTAGATCGAAGCACACAGCCATGGGAGGCTGACCCCAGAGGGGGAAGCCTGAAGAATTGCCCAAGCTGCACGGTGCCCATGAAGGGTCTTTGCTTTTATTTACTAAACCTAGTTCATATGACCTTTCAAATACAAACATTCACCTATGTTTCTTCATTCTTTTTGCATTATTTTCATCATTCTTTTTTTTGTCAAATGTTTTATTAAGTGTAGACATCTGGAGTACTATAAAACATGCATTATCTGTAGATTCAAAAAGGAGCAAGCCACATTGTCCTCACTGTCATATGTGTCAGGCTTGGCATACATGATGGAGATTAATGAAGTATCATGAGAGTAATATTGTTCCTGAAAAGCTTCCACAATTTGGAGTAGGATCTTAATCATGTGAAAAGCAAAGCTGTTCACATTAAAGAACTTGCATTTCATTTGGAGGTACACGGTATTTTAATTGTAAAACAAATAAAAATAATTCTGTCTGTAGAAGATTCCCATCGACCAACTTTGTGTGTCCCTTCAGTTTTCAGAAATTTTAACGTAAAAAAAAACATAGGCTTTTTTGAAATCATATGTTTATTTGAGCAATAACTAAAATTTATTTTTTCTTCAGCTGCTGAGGTGTATTAAGTTTGAAGAATATCTCCATCTTCAACAATATAATTTCTGCCTTGTTGTCTATACTTTCCAGCGGCCTTGACTGCATTTTCAGAACCTTCCTCTTTAAAAATCATCATATTTCATTACTTCAGCCATAATGAATCCTTTTTCAAAGTCTGTGAACCTTTCCTGCAGCTTGCGGAGCCTTCATCCCTTTCTTGATGTCCATGCACGCACTTCATCTGGGCCTGCAGTGAAAAAGTATTCTAGTTGGAGTGCTGCAAACCCAGCCTTAATGATCTTTGGCAAAGCGCTTTGTGTCATGTTCGCTTCCAGATACTGTTGTCTCTCCTCAGCACTCAATTCTTGCAACTTGGGTTCCAAGGCCCCACTAAAAGGAATAACCAAGGCACCTGGGTCAGACTTGTCCACCCACTCTTTGATTTTTATCAACCATTTGTTTTTCTTTCTAATGTAATCTTTTTCAGAAAAATTAACCAAGTAGAGCATTGGTTTTGAAGTCAGAAATAAGTATTTATTCAGCACTTCAATCTCTTTGTCATTCCAATCGTGATAGAAGCAAATAGGTTTCTTTTGATCTATAACCCAGGATTTGACTTTGCCCATTATGTCATATTCAGATTTTAGCTTTTTATCTCCTCTGACAGCCACTTTTTCTAGTTTATCTATAATGGGCCCAATCATTAAGCTGAAGCTCTTCATGTATTATTTCTATATCTTGAAAAGGATCTACACTTCCTTCAACATGTGTGATGTCATCATCTTCAAAAGCACGTGTTATATGAAAGACTCCACCACAGGCACTAATATGAGATAAAAAGGCATTTCCCATGCCTTGTCCATTGTGAGCTCCTTTTACAAGACCAGCAATATCCACTACATTCAGAAAGGCAGAAATTTTACTTACTGGTTTGTGGTACTGGCAAAGAAAATCAAACCTTTCATCTGGCACAGGTACTCTGCTCTCATTGGGATCAATAGTGCAGAATGGGAAGTTCTCTGCTGAAGTCTGACTATTGGTTAATACATTGAAGAACATAGATCTCCAACATTTGGCAATCCAACAATACCAATTTTCAAAGAGGTTCCAAATCTTCCAATGATTGGGAGTGGTTTAATTCTATCACCTCCCTTTTTGGGGGGCATCGTGCTTGGGACAAGCGAGGACATGGGGTCCCAGAGGCAGCGGCAGACGGTTCCTACCAGCCTATTTTCATCATTCTTTTTATTTTTTTATTTTATCTTACTTTTTTAATTAATTGTTTTTCTTTTCTTTCTCTTTCTCTTTCTTCTTATCCACTCATCCTCTTTCTACTTCCTCTATACTGAACTGAGGTCCTCCCCATATTCATCCAATTCCTTAACCTTAATTTCTGTATATAAGCTCGGCTTCTACAGATTCTGCCCTCACCCTCTTTTCTGGGTGTTTGGTGTTTGCATTTTTTTATTTATCTGTTTTTTCTGTGGTGTTTTCTCCCCATGTATTTTTTCCCTTTTCTTCCTTTTTCTTCTTTTTGTTTTCTATCTTACCATTTTTGCTCTCCTTGATACAATTTGTACTCTTTTTTTCTCTTCTTTAATTCTCTTTTCTCTGGTGGTCACTTCTATTGGGGTTATCGGTGTTGTGAGTACATTCGTGTTTTGTCCCCTTTGTGTTGTGTCTTGTCAAGTTGCATTTTGTCCTGTCTGGTTAAAAGATATGGTAGAAAATGAGCCACATAGCCAGACACCCAGAAAAGATACTCCATCCAAAATCAGTTAATAACACTCCAGACCCAACTGCAGAGGTAGGGAGATGGTGTCAGTGAGGGAGAGAGTATGAGTGAGTGAGAGAGAGAGCGAAAGGGAAGCGTGTGGACATGTTGGGTGTGTGTGTGTGTGTGTGTGTGTGTGTGTGTGTGTGTGTGTACTTGATTGAGGGACAGTTAGATTCCACAGGACTTTTGGGGGCTGGTGGACCAGGCTTGCCTCGTCAGGCAGCCTATGCTAATGATGCAAACAGTCCCAGGGTGGCCGGCTCTGCCACAGAGACCACGACATCTTGAGGGGAGAGCTGCTGTGACAGGGAGCCCAGCCTCACCTCTATCCAGGATGCCCTCAGACACCACTCAGGACTCTACAGCCACCCCCGCCAGGAGCCTGCTGCCTCAGTTCTGGTCCCACAGACACTGAGACTCCAGCCACCGCAACCATGGGCTCCTGTGAATTCGAAGCATACTCCCCCTTGGTTGGCCCGATGCGTTAGCCCAGGGCACCACAATGGCACAAGCAGTAGCCGTGTGAGCATCCTGCCCCATCCAAGAGGCAGCAGCCCACCCCCATCCAAGGAGCAGTGACCCCATGCAGCCCACTCCATTCTGAGGAGCAACAGCTATACAGGCAGCCTGCTTCCATCCAAGGAGCAGCAGTTGTGCAAGTTGCCTGTCCCCATCTGAGGAGCAGCAGCCACATGGGCAGCCCATCATGGTCCAAAGAGCAGCAGCCCCATGAACAGCCTGTACCTGTCTAAGAATCAGCAGCCCCATGAGCAGCCATACCTTGGCTGAGAAGCAGCAGTTGAATACAGCCTGCCTCCATCTAAGGAACAGCAGCCTCATGAGTAGCCCACCCCTGTTGGATAAGAAGCAGCCATTCACAGCCTGCCCCATTCAAGGAGGGGCAGCTGCTCAAGCAACCTGCCCTGGTCCAAGGAGCAGCAGCCACAGAAGTAGTCCACTCTGGTCCTTCATCTGAAAAGCAGCAGCAATGAGCAGACTGTCCCTATCCAAGGAGCATCAGCCCTGAAAGATCCCTCCCCAATCTGAGGAGAAGTGGCCCCATGCAGCAACACACAGCCTGCCCCGTCTGAGGAACAGCAGCCTCGCAAGAGCCCACCCCCATTTGAGGAGCAGGATCTGTGAGCAGAAGTCCCTCATCCAACAAGCAGCAGCAGCCCACCCTGTCCAAGGAGCAGCAGCTACATGAGCAGCCCACACCCACCAGCCAGAGGAGCCACCACTGCTGAAAGCAGCAGCATGAGCAGTGCCCACCCAAGGAGCCACTGCTGCCCAAGTAGCCACTGCCTCCCATGGAATAGCTTAAGCACAACTTGACACCTAGATTTTTTGATGAGAGCAAAAATGGGAAGACAAAGAAAACATCAAAGGAAAGAAAAGGAGAAATTTCAAGATAAGGAACTAAGTGAAAAGAATCTTGCAATATGTCAGAAAAAAATTCAGAATAAAGATCATACAGTTAACAAACGGGATGGATGAAAAAAATCAACTTATGTAAGAATCAAGAGGAAATAAACAATGATATAGCTACAATAAAAAACACTATGGAAAATTTCAACAGTAGACTAGGAGAAGCAAAGGATTGAGTTAGCAAATTAGAAGACAGGGAAGCATAACACACACACAACCTGAACTGCAATAAGAGAAAAAAATTAAAATACAGGAAGAGAACCCAAGTGAGCTTTGGGACAACATGAAATGGAGCAATATATGAATATATTGCTACCAGGATGACAAGAAGAGGAGCAAGGGTTAGAAAACCTATTTGAAGAAATAATGTCAGAAAACTTTCCTGACTTGGAGAAGAAAAAAGTCACAGAAGCAGAGTCCCAAACAAGATGATCCCAAAAAGACCCACATAAGACATTTTGTAATTACAATAAGAGAAAAGGAGAGAGAGAGAGAGAGAGAGAGAGAGAGAGAGAGAGAGAGAGAGAGAGAGAGAGGAGAGAGGTCATTATATACAAGGGATCTCCAATTAGATTATCAAATAATTTTTCAACAGAAACACATCAGGCCAGAAAGGAATGGTAAGAAGTTTGCAAAGTAATGCAGAACAAGGGACTGAATCCAGCAATACTCTATCCAGCAAGGCTATCATTTAAAACTGAAGGAGCAAGAGCATACATACAAGGGAGTCAAGAGAGTCTCTTCAATAAATGGTGTTGGGAAAATTGGGCAGATACATGCAAAAAAAAAAGAAAAGAAACTGGACAACCAACATACACCATACACAAAAATAAACTCAAAATGGATAAAGGACTTAAATGTAAAATGGGAAATAATAAAAATCTTAGACTAATCTATCCATAGGCAGCAAAATCTCAGACATATGTCGAAGCATTATCTTCACTGATACAGCTCCTATGGCAATGGGAACTAAAGAGAAAATAAACAAATGGAACAACATCCAAATAAAAAACTTATGCAAAGCAAAAGAAACCATGAACAAAACAATAAGAAAGCCCACTGCATGGAAAAACATATTTGCCAATGTTATCACTGATAAGGGTTTAATCTCCAACATCTACAGGGAACTTAAACAACTTAACAAAATAAAGATAAACAACCCAATAAATAAATGAGCAATGGACCTAAATAGATATTTTTTTAAAAGAGGACATACAGAAGGCCAAGAGACATATGAAAATATGCTCAAAGTCACTAATCATCTAAGACAGTGATTGGCAAACTCATTAGTCAACAGAGCCAAATATCAACAGATACAATGATTGAAATTTCTTTTGAGAGCCAAATTTTTTAAACTTAAACTTCTTCTAACACCACTTCTTCAAAATAGACTGTCCCAGGTGGTGGTATTTTGTGGAAGAGCCACACTCAAAGGGCCAAAGAGCTACATGTGGCGCATGAGCTGCATTTTGCTGTCCACAGATCTAAGAGATGCAAATTAAAATGACAATGAGGTCCTGCACCATCTCACACCTGTCAGAATGGCTATTATCAACAAATCAACAAATGACAAGTGCTGGTGAGGATGCAGAGAAAAAGGGACCCTCTTGCACTGCTGGTGGAATGCAGACTGGTGCAGCACTGTGGAGAACAGTGTGGAGTTTCCTCAAAAAATTAAAAATGAAACCCCCAATTTGAACCAGTGATCACACTTCTAGGAATATACCCCAAGAAAATAGAAACACCAATCAGAAAGGATATATACACCCTTATTTTCATAGCAGCACAATTTACAATAGCTAATATTTAGAAACACCCTGAATGCCCATCAGCAGATGAGTGGATTCAAAAATTGTGATACATCTACACAATAGAATATTACGCTGCTGTATAAAAGGAAGGAACTCCTACCATTTGCAACAGCATGGATGGACATGGAGAGCATCATGCTAAGCAAAATAAGTTGGTTAGAGAAAGTTAAATATCATATATATCACTCATTTGTGGAATATATTGAACAACATAAACAGATAAACAAAAACAGATCCATAGACAGAGAAGCATAAATCAGACCATCAAACCTCAGAGGGAATGCAGGGGAGAGTAGGGATAAGGAAGAGAGACCAACCAAAGGACTTGTATGCATGTGTATAAGCACTGGACACAGACACTAGGGAGCAATGGGAGGATATGGACACATAAGTAACTAGAGGCCCAGTGCATGAAATTCGTGCATGGGGGGTTGTCCCTCAGCCCAGCCTTCACCCTCTCCAACCTGGGACATCCCTGTCACAATACAGGACTGCTGGTTCCCAACTGCTCACCTGGCTGCCTTCCTGATTTCCCCTAATTGCTTCTGCCTGCCAGCCTGATCACTGCCTAACCACTCCCTTGCCAGCCTGATTGATGTCTAACTGCTCCCCTGCCAGCCTGTTTGGCCCCAACGTCCCTCCTCTGCAGGCCTGGTCCCTCCCAACTGCCCTCCCCTGCTCGCCAATTATGTCCACATGAGGGAAGGACCTTTGACCACATAAGGGCAGCCATCTTATGTATTGGAGTGATGGTCAATCTGCATATTACTCTTTTATTAGATAGAATAGAAGCCTGGTGCATGGGTGGAGGCCACCTGGTTTTCCCTGAAGGGTGTCCTGGATCAGGGTAGGGGTTCCCTTGGGGTGTGGGGTGGCCTGGGCGAGAGGCCTGTGGTGGTTTGCAGTCTAGCCACACCCCCTGGTGACCCAAGTGGAGGCCCTGGTATCTGGGATTTATTTATTTTGTACAATTGAAACTTTGGAGTGAAACCAAGCCTTTTGCTCTCTCCATGGAGGCAGCCATTTCTGTTGGGGTTTATTTATCTTCTATACTTGAAACTTTGTAGCCTTAAGCAGAGACCTGGGCCAGCCAGGGTGTGCAGAAAGTTTGGCTTCCTCCATTGCCAGGGAAACCTAAGCCTCCCTCCAGGTCTCTCCATGGCTGCAGTCATCTGGGTTGGGGTTAATTTGCATACTCACTCCTGATTGGCTAGTGAGCATGGCTAGTGGGTGTGGCTTCTGAGTATAGTGGAGTGATGGTTAATTTGTATATTAATATTTTATTATATAGGATACCTTAATCAATAAAAAATAAGACATAAAATAATTAATTATTTAACTAATTAAAAACAAAAGTTCCTGCAGTGATCTGGGTGAACATGCAGCAGCAATGGTGGACATGGAGGGAAGTGGATGGGTTGACTGCTTTATTTTTTTCTCTGATGCAAATCAAAAAGAAATGCACAACTAATAGAAAAAGTTTAAAGTCCCTCCATGGTTAGGTCACATCCTTTGTGAGACACTGGTGTAGTTGTTCATCTCCAGGCTCTGAAGTCAGACTGCTTAGGCTTGAATCCATTACCTAACTAATTGCCTGGCAGATATTTTGCAAGTTACTTTACTTTTTAAAGTTTATACTTCTTTGCCTAGAAAATAAGGAAGCTGATAGCTTTCTCATAGTGTTATTAGAAGTATTCAATAGGATGATGTATGTGCAGTACTTAACACAATAGTTGGTTGGATAACAAGTAATGACTATTGTATATTTGTAAACAATATAATTCATGAAGATATCCAGATTTTATTTAACAAAATCAATATGCTGCCAATGTGGTGGTGTTTTCCAAATAATTTTAGTACTTCAGATTCAAAGTTCTGGGAGGTCTTTGCTCTCTTGCTTTACAGGTGAAATAACAACTGGAACTTACCCGAATTCTGCTTGTCAGAGAATCTAGATGCAGTGGCATAAAACTAACACAGGTGCTGCCATATGCTGGCAAAGAATAAATAGAAGCACATGTTTTGAAAGGTACATAATACTTCACTTCTTAAAATACTACTTATGAAATGTGGTCAGCTTTGTTCTGCAAATTGGCTGACACCTCACATATGGAGGAAATGCTGTTGGTGCTGCATGGCCATGCCACCTGGATTCCCTTATCTCGTTTATTATTATTAACTATTTCAAAAACACTTTGGAAATTTTAAAGAAAGAGATAGTTGTGATCTCTGCTTTGAGTGTGGTCCTGCTAGAAGGCCAAATGCCTTTTTAAAGGTGCTTTAAGTGACATGGTATGTCTTAACTGATATTTTCCTTTTGAAAACAACTGTCCTTTTGAGGAACACCCAAAAAGGATATTAGGGCTTGTGTTTGAATAAAAACACTGGAACTTTCTTTGCAATCCCCTTCTTTCTTTTTCTTTCTTTCTTTCTTTCTTTTTTTTTTTTCAGGGAAAAAATCCTCTTGGAATGTGGAAAAGAAATTATTTTGAGCTGAAATCGGTTTGGCTCAGTGGATAGAGCGTCAGCCTGCGGATTGAAGGGCCCCAGGTTGGATTCCGGTCAAGGGCACGTACCTTGATTGCGGGCACATTCCCAGTATGGGATGTGTAGAAGGCAGCTGATCGATGTTTCTGACTCTCTGTCCCTCTCCTTCCTCTCTCTGTGGAAAATCAATAATATATATTTTTAAAGTAATTAGTTTGAGCATACTAATTCAAAATAACCCAAAATGATCTGTCGTAATCATGAGTCAATACCATAGCCAAAACTCCAATAATGTGAAATTTGCTGTTGAGAGATGGCACCTCTCACATGCTCTGCCTGTGTGAGACAGATGGGTAGTCTGAAGGATGATTGTCCTGTAAAAACAGGGGCATGTACATACACACTTCTGAGAACTTCTTGAGGAGGGCATCCAAGAAATTTCTGTCTGTGCCAATTCTCCCAGTTAAAATTGAAGAGCCCTCTAAGTTTTCAAACATTCCCTAAATAACACCAAATATTGGGCTTACTTGACAGGCATCATCAACCACCATCTGAGAATAACCTCCCCAGCTTAATTCTGTGATAACCAGGGAGGTGTGCTTATCACTCAATGGCTTCTCTTTCCAGAATGAATGTGAAGGATTAAATTTCAAAACAGAGCCTAGTCCAACCTCTTAGAAACACAGGACTGGGTTACCAAAGATGAATCCATTCATCTTTTTAACAACCCAAATTTACCTGATAATTCTTGCAAAGTGATCCCTTAGTTTTACAGAGCTAGACCATGAGGGTAATATGAGGGTAATATTAAGAACAGTGCATTCTAACCCTGTCTTCCAAATATGTTCCCCTACATCTGAAAAACATATGAGTATTAGAAACTCTTGGAAACTAGTAAAAAAAACTAGATTACTCTACCTGGAAAAAGTTTTCCTTCTTTTGGACTCTTGTATGAATTGAATTATTCCAAATATTAAAAATTATATGTGCCCTATTTATGGAGAATTTTATAGCTAAAATATAGAAATGCCATGGTCAGAATATTTTATGAAAGAGCCAAAGCACATAATAAATTAAGATTGATTTGCATGAAATTTTGCAGACAACCAGATGATAATATATAAAAAGGAAACAAAACTTTGTTTGAACTCTGTAGTATTATGTCAGATTAGCTCCTGTCTGACTCTATTCCTGTTCTTAATTTAACACCTGTAAGTTGCCATGGAAATTGTATATAAAATGTGCATTTCATATTGCAAAGGTAGGAAGTTCAAATTGTAAGAGACTCAGAATTTTATTAGAATTCCTTCAGCTTATGCCTTTCTCCAGCCTTGAAAATGTGTGTAATTCGTTTCCTATCTTTTTTTTTTTTTTTGTATCATGTAGTGTTTGGCAGTAGTTAACAAAAAATGTTCAGGAGAGCAGGAAAGCAATGCTAGAACTATAAACCCTGGCAAAAATAGTGAAACAGATTGAGTTTAAACTTAATAGTCTTCTAATTCATTTTTAAAAAATTAATTTCTTGAACAAATGGAAAAATTGGAGAAGAGCGCTGGTGACGCCAATGCTACTAAAAGCTGGAGATAAAGTTCTGGGCAAGCCCAGGAAAGATAGGTCTTTATAATGATGAGGTCAGTGCTTTGGGAGGTGTGCTTTTATCACTCACTAAAGGCCCAGTGCATGAAATTTATGCATGGGAGGGAAGTGTCCCTCAACTCAGCCAGCACCCTCTCCAATCTGGGACATCCCTCTCATAATCCAAGACCTCAGGCTCCTAACCGCTCACTGCCTGCCTGCCTGATTGCCTCCAAATGCCTCTGCCTGCCGGCCTGATTGTCCTCAACTGCTCTCCCCTGCCAGCCTGATCTCACCACTAACTGCCTCTGCCTCAGCCCCCCACCACCATGGCTTTGTCTGGAAGGAAGTCAGATGTCCAGAATATGGCCAGTTGACCCAGTCTAAATAGCATGTTACCCTTTTATTAGTATGGACTAGAGGCACGGAGCAAGGGATGTCCCTCAGCCCAGCCTGCACCCTCTCCAATCTGGGACCCCTTGAGGGATATCTGACTGCCCATTTAGGCCTGATCCCACTAGGATCAGGCCTAAACCAGCAGTCAGGGACATCCTTTTCATAATCTAGGACTGCAGGCTCCGAACTGCGCACCTGCCTGCCTCCCTGATTGCCTCTAACCGCTTCTGCCTGCCAGCCTGATCACCTTCTAACCACTCCCCTGCCAGCCTAATTGAGGTACAACTGCTTCCCTGCCAGCCTGTTTGCCCTCAACTTCTTCCTCTACTGGCCTGGTCACCCTTAACTGCCCTCTCCTGCAGGCTTGATTGCCCCAACTGCCCTCCCTTGCAGGCCTGGAACCTCCAACGGCCCTCCCCTGCTGACCATCTTGTGATGGCCATCTTGTGTCCACATGGGCGCAGGCATCTTGTGTGTTGGAGTGATGGTCAATCTGTGTATTACTCTTTTATTAGATAAGATAGAGGGCTGGTGCATGGGTGGAGACCAGCTGATTTGCCCTGAAGAGTGTCTTGAGTCAGGGTGGGGGATTCCCTTGAGGTGTAGGGTGGCCTGGGCGAGGGGCCTGTGGTAGTTTGCAGGCCGTCCACACCCACTAGCAACCCAAGGGGAGGCCCTTGGATCTGGGAACAAGGAACCAAGATGGCAGCATAGGTAAATACCTATTGTGCTGCCCCGCACAACATTTCCAAAACTGCAACATAATAACAAGACAAACATCATCCAGAATCACTGGAAAGCTGGCCGAGTGAAAATTCCACAAATAAAAGTAAAGGTGGGACACTGAGACTCAGAAGAGCGGCGGAACGCAGCCTTGAGGATACATGTGGAGCCAGAGGTTCAGAGGAGCTGTAGGGCACACGCGTGCACAGGTTGTAGGGCTAGCAGCAGCAATCCCGGCTGGATTTCTCCAATGGGGAGGACAGAGACGTCCCACTGCACAGATTCCCCAGTGCCAGGCAAGGTCTGAGGTCTGGGGTACGCACCCTGGAAGCCGGGTGCAGCAGAGGTCTCCTAGTCTGAAGAGAAACTGGGTTCCTTGGAAAAGCAGTTTGCACACGTAAAGTGTGTGACAGCACAGACGCCTGACTTGCTTCCTGGCGACTTGCCCCCTGGTTCGGGAGACCAGCAGACTCCTTTGTTTTATAACCCTGGGTGAGACTTTGGGAGTGCAGACTCATTTGGGGAGAGGCAGGGTTGTCTGGCAATGGGTAGAGACTAGCAGCTTTCTCTTGGAGGTGCCTGGAACCATTACCACCCAATAGAGACCCGTATGCCACAGAGGACGTAGCTGACGCTGACGATGCTTGCTCAGCTCAGAGACTCTGCCCATCCAACCTGAACACAGTTTCCCTGCACAGCCAATTGGCCTGGAGGTCAAACCCTCCTAGGGCTAACAACAACAAGCTGGGCTTAAATTCAAAAATACTGTACAACCCATAAAGGATTGCAGAAAGAGTACCCACCTCAGGTAACTGGGGAGGCTGAGCCACTGTCCCCTAGAGGATATCTACCACATAAAGCAGCCACAATGCAGAGATATGGAAAGAAATCAGCTGTGAAAGAAATGGAGGAGAAAAGACGACTAGAAATAGAGTTCAAAACCACAGTTATAAGGCTTTTCAAGAGGCTCCTAGAAAAGGCCGATGAACTTAATGAGAACTATGAGGAAATGAACAAGACCAAGGAGGAAATGAACGAGACTTACGAGGAAATGAATGAGACCTACAAAGAAATTAACAAGACCTACGAGGATATGAAAGAGAGCCTCAAAGATATTAAAAAGGACCAACTAGAAATCAAGCATACACTGACTGAAATAAAAAATATTACACAAAGTCCTAAAAGCAGTCCAGAGGGCCACAAGAACCAAGTCAAAGATTTGAAATACAAAGAAGCAAAATCCCCTCGGCTGGAAAAGCAAGAAACAAAAAAAATACAGATAATTGAAGATAGTGTAAGGGGCCTCTGGGACAACATCAAGCATGCCAACATCTGAATTATGGGGGTGCCAGAAAAAGACAGAGAGCCAGGTAATGAAAACCTACTTGAAGAAATAGTGACTGAAAACTTCCCCCACCTGGTGAAAGAAACTGACTTAAAAGCCCAAGAAGTACACAGAACCCTAAAATATAGGAATCTAAAGAGGACCACATTAAGACACATCATAATTAAAATGCCAAGAGCAAAAGACAAAGAGAAAATATTAAAAGCAGCAAGAGAAAAACAATTAGTTACCTATAAGGGAGCACCCATACAATTGTCAGCAGATTTCTCAGCAGAAACAATGCAGGCCAGACGGGAGTGGCAAGAGTTATTAAAAGTGATGAATAGCAAGAATCTACAACCAAGATTACTCTATCCAGCAAAGCTATCATTCAGAATTGAAGATCAGATAAAGTGCTTCACAGGTAAGAAAAAACTAAAGGAGTTCATCACCACCAAATCAATATTATATGAAATGCTGAAAGATATTCTTTAAGAAGAGGAAGAAGAAAAAGGTAAAAATATAAATTATGAACAACAAATATACATCTATCAACAAATGAATATAAAAATAAAGTTAATTAATAATCTGATGATCAGGATAAACTGGTGAATATAACAGAATCATGGACATAGAGAGGGAATGGATTGACAATTCTTGGGGAGAAAGGGGGTGTGGAAGGACAGCAAGAGACTGGACAAAAATCTTGCAACAATGGGAGAGAACAGTGGGGAGGGGGAGGTGAGAGCAGAGGGTGGGATGGGTACAGGGTGGAGGGGAGCTATAAGTGAATAAAAAAGGGGGAACAATGTAATTAATAAACTGAACAATAAAGAATAAAAAAATTTATGTTCTACAATTGAAACTTTGTAGCCTGGAGTGGAGTCAACCCTTCTGCTGGTTCCATGACTGTGATATAATTGAAACACTATAGCCTGGACTGGAGGCCTAGGCCAGCCAGAGCTGCCAAAGCTTGGCTTCCTCCATTGCCCAGGCAACCCTAGATCTCTGCTCTCTCCAGCTCTGTGGCTGCTGCCATTTCTGTTGGGATTATGTATCTTTTATAATTGAAACTTTGTAGCAGTGAGTGGAGGCCTAGTAATGCAATGGCAGGCGGAAAGCTTGGCTTCCTCTGTTGCTGGGGAAACCCAAGCCTCCCACCTACTCTTAGTGGCTGCAGCCATTTTGTTTGGGATTTATTTGCATATTTTGCTCCTGATTGGCTGATGGGCGTGGCTGTGGGCATGGCTTGATTGGAGATACGGACAATTTGCATATTACTCTTGTATTAGATTAGCTTTCTTCCTTCCCCAATTGGGACTTGTTGACTCACTCTTCAAAGGAATGAAAGCTAAAGCACCAATCAGAGAAATTCTTTCTCAGGTGTATTTATATAATAATCCTTAAGAAATATCTGATCAACTGACATTTTCTAGCATGAATGGTGGGTTGTTCACATAATTCACATAAATGTGCTTTGAATACTATTAAGTGTCATGGAAGGTAATAGTGTTATCATTTCTATTGTTATTATTATTATGCAAAGACCTTGTAGCAAAAATTAAAGTATCTACTTTCCAAACATAATGTGTATCTACTGTTGAGTTAGAGCTAGAATTTAGACATTCTTCAAAATCCCATTTTCAGTGCTTACAATTACTTCATAAACTTCCTTTGAAATGAAAACACTTGAGTTTTCTTTTTCTCCTGAGTACTCCCGGCAGTTCACCAGGTGTGCCACAGTCTCAACTGGCAGATGGCCACCAAAGACTGATGATAGTGTGATGATAGTGTGACTCCAGATGGGTAATCCTCTATGACTCTTCCTCCACCCCATAAATGTAAATTTCCCATTATTTCTTAATTTTAAAAAATTCAATCTTTATTACTGAAAGTATTACATATGCCCTCCCTTTCTCTCATTGATCCTTTTTGTCCATCCTCACCCCCCTTCCCAGGCCTTTAATACCCTATTATCTGTGTCCATGGGTCATGTATATATGCATACAAGGTCTTCACGTACCCTCCCTTGCCTTCCTTCTGAGATTCCATAGTCTGTTCAATGCTTCTATGTCTCTTGATCTATTTTGCTCATCAGCTTATTTGGCTTATTAGTGAGATCATCTGATACTTGTCTTTCTCTGAGTGGCTTATTTCACTTAGCACAATACTCTCCAGTTTCCTCCATGCTGTCTCAAAGGATAAGAGATCCTTCTTTTTACTGCTGCATAATATTCCATGGTGTAAATGTAAAACTTTTTATCCACTTGTCTACTGATGAGCACTAAGAATGTTTCTAGATCTTAGCTATTATAATTGTGCTGCTATGAATATTATGGGTGAATACATTCTTTCTGATTAGTGTTTTAGGTCTCTTAGGATATATTCCCAGAAGTGGGATCACTGGGTCAAATTGCAGTTCCATATTTAATTTTTTGAGGAAACTCCATATTGTTTTCCATAATGGCTGCACCAATCTGCATTCCCACCAGCAGTGCACTAGGATTCCCTTTTCTCCACAGCTTGACCAGCACTTGTCATTTGTTGATGTGTTGATGGTAGCCATCATGACAGGTGTGAGGTGATAACTCATTGTCCTTTTAATTTGCATCTGTCTGATGATCAGTGACTTTGAGCATTTTTTTTTTCATGTCTCTTAGCCATCTTTATATTCTCTTTGGGGAAGTGTTTATTTAGATCCTTTGCCATTTTTTTAATTGGATTGTTTGTCTTTCTTTTGTTCAGTTGTATGAGTTCCTTATATATTTTGGATATTAACCCACTATCAAATATATCATTGCCAAATATGTTCTCCCATACGCTGAGCTCCCTTTTCATTTTGTTGATTATTTCTTTTGCTATGTGGAAGGGTTTTGTTTGGTTTTTGTTTTTTTGTTTGTTTGTTTTTTGTTTTTTGTAGTTCCATTTCTTTATTTCTTCTTAGTTTCCTTTGCTTTAGCAGAAGTATCTGTAAACCTATTGCTATGAGAGATATCTGAAATTTTGCTGCCTATGGTTTCTTCTAGAATTTTTATGGTTTCATGACTTACATTTAAGTCTTTTTATCTGAGTTTATTCTTGTGTATGGTGTAAGCTGATGGTCTAGTGTCACTTTTTTGCATGTACCTATCCAATTTTACCAATGCTATTTATTGAGGAGACTGTCTTGACTCCATTGTATGTTCTTACCTCCTTTGTCAAATATTAACTAAACATAATATTGCATTCTGTTCCATTCATCTATGTGCCTATCCATATGCCAGTACAGGCTGTTTTGATTACAGTCGCTTTGTTTTATAACTTGATTTCTGGAATTGTGATTCCTTCAACTTTGTTCTTCTTTCTCAAAATTGCTGCAGCTAATCAGGGTCTTTTAGGGTGCCAGATAAATTTTTGGAATATTTGTTCTAGATCTGTAAAATATGCCATTGTTATTTTAATAGGGATTGCACTGAATCTGTAGATTGCTTTGAGAATATGGACATTTAATGATGTTGATTCTACCAATCCATGAACACATTATGTTCTTCCACTTTTTTTTATATCTCCCTCTGTCTCTTTTTTTCCCCAACATTTTGTAGTTTTCAGAGTATAAGTCTTTTATTTCCTTAGTTAAGTTTATTTCTAAGTATCTTAAAATTTTTGTTGCAATGGTAAATGGCATTGTTTGTTTAGTTTCTCTTTTTGAGAATTCATTATTGATGTATAAAAATGCAATAGATTTCTGATTGTTAATTTTTTATCCTGATACATTGTCAAATTCCTTTATTAAATCTATTAGTTTTTTGGTGGAGTCTTTAAGGTTTTCTATGTACAATATCAGGTTATCTGCAAATAATGAAAGTTTTTCTTCCTGTTTTCCAAATTGGATGCCTTTTATTTCTTCTTCTTGTGTGATTGCTGTGGCTAGGACTTCTAGTACCATGTTGAATAAGAGTGATGCAACTGGACATCACTGTCTTGTTTCTGTTCTTAGGGGAAATGGTTTTAGTTTTTGCCCATTGAGTATGATGTTTGGCAGTAGGTTTGCCATATATAGCTTTTATTATTTTGAGATATGGCCCCTTTATTCCCACTTTGCTGAGAGTTTTTATCAAAGGTTGGATTTTGTCAAATGCTTTTTCTGTACCTATTGACATGATCATGTGATTTTTAACTTTCAATTTATTTATGTGATGTATCACATTTATTGATTTGCAAATATTGTACCAGCCCTGCATCCCCATAATAAATCACACTTTGTCATGGTGTATGAACTTTTTAATATATTGCTGGATCAAATTTGCTAAGATTTTGTTGAGGATTTTAGCATCTATGCTCATCAGGGATATTGGCCTGTAGTTCTATTTCGTTCCTTTTTATAAAATTTAAAATCTTTATTGTTGAAAGTATTATGTATATCTCCTCTTTCCCCCATTGACCTTTCCCTGGCCTCTCCTGCCCCCAGCACATGCCCTGGTCCTCCTAGTGTCTGAATCTATTGGTTATGCTTATTTGCATGCATAAGAGTCCTTTGGTTGAACGCTTACCTCCCCTCAACCCGTAGTTCTATTTCGTTCCTTTTTATAAAATTTAAAATCTTTATTGTTGAAAGTACTTACGTATATCTCCTCTTTCCCCCATTGACCTTTCCCTGGCCTCTCCTGCCCCCAGTACATGCCCTGATCCTCCTAGTGTCTGAATCTATTGGTTATGCTTATTTGCATGCATAAGAGTCCTTTGGTTGAACACTTACCTCCCCTCAACCTCCAAACACACCCTCCCCTGCCTTCCCTCTATGGTTTGAAAGTGTGGTCAATGTTTCTGTCAAGAAACTTACAATGGAATCCTGTAGACAGAATCCTCCCTTCTCCCATTAAAAAGTAGCCATTTTCTTTATTTTTCTTTTCAGTTATCACTACCTGTTAATTACTTAACTTTCCAGGTAGGCATAAGCTTAGCCTAATTTTATATTGTACAGGTTTATTTGTACCCTTACATTTATCTACATTTATTCATCAGTTTTTGCTGTTAATTATATCCCACAAATGAGTGAGATCATGTGATATTTATCTGACTGACTTCTTTAATTAACATAATGTTTTCCAAGTCCATCCACATGCTGTTGCAAATGGTAGGAGTTCCTTCTTTTTACAGCAGTGTAGTATTCCATTGTGTAGATGCATCACAATTATTTATTTATTTATTTTTTATCTTTATTGTTCAGTTTATTAATTACATTGTTCCCATTTTTACCTCTATAGCTCCCCTCCACAAGGTACCCATCCCACCCTCCGCCCTCACTCCCCCTTCTGTCCTCTCCCATAGTTGCATGATTTTTGCCCAGTCTCTTGCTGCACTTCCCACACCCCTTTTCTCCCCAAGAACTGTCAGACCATTCCCTCTCTATGTCCATGATTCTGTTACATTCACCAGTTTATCCTGTTCATCAGCTTATTAATTAACTTGATTTTTAGATTCATTTGTTGATAGATGTGTATTTTTTGTTCCTAATTTACACTTTTACCTTTTTCTTCTTCCTCTTCTTAAAGAATATCTTTCAGCATTTCATATAATATTGGTTTGGTGGTGATGAACTCCTTTAGCTTCTTCTTATCTGCGAAGCACTTCATCTGACTTTCAATTCTGCATGATAGCTTTGCTGGATAGAGTAATCTTGGTTGTAGATTCTTGCTATTCATCACTTTGAATATTTCTTGCCACTCCCATCTGGCCTGCATCGTTTCTGTTGAGAAATACGCTGACAATCATATAGGTGCTCCCTTATAGGTAACTAACTGTTTTTCTCTTGCTGCTTTTAATATTTTCTCTTTGTCTTTTGCTCTTGGCATTTTAGTTATGATGTGCCTTGGTGAGGTCCTCTTAGGGTTTCTATATATTGGGGTTCGGTGCACTTCTTAGACTCCTAAGTCAATTTCTTTCACCATGTGGGGGAAGTTTTCAGTCACTATTTCTTCAAATAGGTTTTCATTACACCCTCCACACACACCCTCCCCTGCCTCTCTCTCTCTTTTTCTGGCACCCCTATAATTCGAATGTTGGTATGCTTGAGGTTGTCCTAGAGGCCCCTTACACTATCTTCAATTTTTTTAAATTCTTTTGGTTTCTTGCTTTTCCAGCTGAGTGGATTTTACCTCTTCATATTTCAAATCTTTAACTTGGTTCTTGGGATACTCTAGAGTACTTTTAGGTCATTGTATAATATTTTTTACTTTAGTCAGTGTATGCTTAATTTCTGGTTGGTCCTTTTTCATATCCTTGAGGGTCTCGTTCATATCCTTGAGGGTCTCGTTCATTTTCTTGTAGGTCTCATTCATTTCCTTGTAGGTCTTGCTTATTTCCTTGTTGGTCTCGGCCTTTTCTAGGAGCCTCTTGAGAAGCCCTGTAACCGTGGTTTTGAATTCCATGTCCAGTCGTTTTTTTCCCCTCCATTTCTTTCCTATCTGATTTCTTTCCATATCTCTGCATGGTGGCTGCTTCCCTGAGTTGGTCAATTAGTTTTGTGGTAGATGTCCTACAAGGGACAGTGGCTCAGCCTCCCCAATTACCTGAGGTGGATATGGGTTGCACAGTCTTTTTGAAGTTAAGCCCAGGTTAATCGTTGTTAGAACTTGGAGGGTTTGACCTCCATGTCAGCTCCGCCCTATGCGGCCCCAGGGACTCTGTGCTGGTGGCAATGGCGGCCAGCACCTCTGAGAGAGAGCTGCTGCCAAGCTCCATCGGCTGCCAGAGAATTCAGACTCTCCCCAAATGAGTCTGCACACCTAACGTCTCACCCAGGGTGGCAAAACAATGTCGTCTGACAGTTTCCCAAATGAGAGAGCAAGTCATGAGCGCTCTCTGTGCGGCCACGCATCTGTGCTGTTCCCAAGTTCATGTGCACTCCGCACAAGCTCTCCTCCACAAGCTGGCAGGTCCTTGCAGCACCCGAGCTTCGGTGTGCCCTCCCACTGTCCAGTTTTTACCCCATATGATTGTGGGTTCCCTGGACTTCTCCTGGAGCTGGGGGATCAGTGCAGTGGGACGTCTTTGTCTCCCCCATTCGAGAAAACCAGACAGGTTTTCAGCTTCCCGCCCTATCCACTGGCGTGCACTCCAAACCTCTCTCCGTGTGTATCTTCAATGCTGTCCTCAGCCGCTCCTCTGAGTCATGGTGTCCTATCTTCTCTTTTATTTGTGGAATTTTCACTCAGCCAGCTTTCTGATGATTCTGAAAGGTGTTTGTTCTTTCTTTAGGTTGTAGTTTTGAAATTGCTGTGTGGGGCAGCAAGATAGGTGTTTGCCTATGCCGCCATCTTGGTTCTCTCCCCTATATCACAATTTTTTAGTCCATTCATCTGCTGATGGGCACTTAGGCTGTTTCCAAATCTTAGCTATTGTAAATTGTGCTGCTATAAACATAGGTGTGCATATATTCTTTCTGATTGGTATTTCTGATTTCTTGGGATATATTCCTAGAAGTGGGATTACTGGGTCAAATGGGAGTTACATTTTTAATGTTTTGAGGAAACTCCACACTGTTTTCTACAGTGGCTATACCAGTCTGCATTCCCACCAGCAGTGCACAAGGGTTCCTTTTTCTCTACATCTTCGCCAGCATTTGTTGTTTGTTGATTTGTTGATGTTAGCTATTCTTACAAATATGAGATGGTACTTCATTGTTCTTTTGATTTGCATCTCTTGAGTGATTAGTGACTGAGCATTTCTTCATATGCCTCTTGGCTTTCTGTTCCTCTTTTGAAAAGTGTCTATTTATTTCCTTTGCCTGAAAGGGCAGAGCGGGACTGACTCCACTTTGTGCCATGTCCTCCATCTTGTGACCCTCTTCTGAGAAAAACCACAGGATGTGTCAGTTACTCAGCCCACCCTTACTTCAGCCAATGGTAATACAAGGGGAACTAACCCAAGGCCAGAAGTATGCTGATCACATCCTGTCTTTATGTAACCAGACCCTAGCTGCACCCTGCTTTTGCGTCACTAGCCCCAGCCCTCACCCAACCAATCGGAATCGGCAAACTCAGCGGCCCCACCTCCCGACCTCTAGCCCTATAAAATCATTGTGCTTTTGAAACCCACCCTCTTTTGCATCCCGCCGCTGAGTCGGTGGAGGCAGAGAGCCAAGATAGCTTGTAATAAAAGCTCTTTGCTATTGCATCAGACTTGGCTCCCTGGTGGTCTTTGGGGATCTTGAAATCTGGGCATAACATGCCCATTTTATTTTTATTGGCTTGTTTATTTCCAAGTTCTCTTTCTTTGTAGTGTCTTTATCTGGTTTTGGAATTAGGATACTGTTGGCTTCATTAAAAGAGCTTAGAAATGTTCCTTCCTCTCATATTTTTTTGAATAGTTTGAGAAGTATAGCTGTTAGTTGTTCTTTGAAGGTTTGGTAATACTCTCCTATGAAACTGTCTGGACCTGGGCTTTTGTTTGCTGGGAGTTTTATTATTATTATTATTATTATTATTATTATTATTACTACTACTTCTAATTCATCAGTTGTTATTGACCTATTCAGGTTTTCTGATTCTTCCTGGTTCAGTTTTGTAAGATTGTATTTTTTAGTTATTTATCAGTTTCATCCACATTGTCCATGTTGTTTGCATATAGTTGTTCATAGTATTTTCTTACAAACCTTTATATTAAAAGTCTTTATTTAAAAAACAAAACCTAAAGTTTAACTATTAATTTAAAGATATTTTTTAAGTAACTCAAAGAAATAAAAGCAGAAATTGAAACTAATTGTTATCTTCCTCCCATTTTTATACCATATGAATCTTCAGGTTAAAGCTGTTTTGTTTTTTTATGGCATTTTCCACAAATGTTTGAGCATACCACTGCTCATTGATCAATTCCAATCTGTTTTAGAAGATATGGCTGACCAAAGGTTAGTTATACTTTAAGCTATTCACTGACAACTTCTTAGGCGAATGAGCATTAATTTCCTCCTTTAAGAGGGGTGCCAAGAAACTGACAATGGAATCCTACTGAAGGAATCCTCCCTTCTCCCATTAAAAAGTAGCCATTTTCTTTATTTTTCTTTTCAGTTATCACTACCTGTTAGTTACTTAACTTTCTAGGTAATCATAGGCTCAGCCTAATTTTATATTGTACAGGTTTAATTGTACCTTTACTATTGGTTATGTGGACAAAAGGAGCCACATGCTAACCTGACAAGCTCGGGGGAAGCCTGTGTGGCAGTCTTGCAAACTCAGAGAACTAATATAACCACAGAAGATGGTTTGAAAATTAAATATTTAACTGCAAACAGGTTATAGTGGGTAGTCATGTCCTAGGCCAGTATTTTCCCTGACAAAGATCAACTTAGATCTTTACTGAGCCATTTGCCTTTTTGCATCTAAGATAACATATCTATAAGATGTCTGAGTAACTTGTAACTTTCTTTTTTACCCCAGGCCCCTGAGAGCACAACAAATGGCACTGGGACTTTCCCTCTTATTATTGTTATCAAGTTAATTGTCAACTGTTAATTACATTAAAGTATCTTGTATCCATCTCTGTAAAAAAAAAAAAAAAAAAAAAAAAAAAAAAAGCACAGTCCATCATTTAACTTTTTACCCTATCCCAGAGGTTTCCTCACCTTGCTTTATCCCACCTCCTTAATTTATCACCAATGTATTTCATGTAACTCACCTACGTCCCTTTCCTTTGATTGCAATGTATAAATATAGGTGTAATCCTCCATTCTCCGGAGCATTATCTCAATTCATTGAGGTTCTGCTTCCCAGCATATGTCAACAATTTTGCTCAAATAAACTCACAAAATTCTTTACAGGTTTCAATGGTTTTTTTTCATTAACAGTTACAATCTGAACTCACAAACTGCTTAACAAGGAAAGTCTGAATAAATGTAAACAGCTCCTTATGTGGTAGGCAGTTAGACAGACATAAGCAAAGCAAGGACAATGGGCAGTGAAGATCAGCATGGCCCTCACCCCCAGGATGACCTTTATCCCCCAGCATATCACTCACTAGTCATGCAGATTAGATCCCTTAAATGTCGTCACCTTTCATATTGCTGATCATGTAGTTCAGAACCTTCCTTGACCTTTCAGCCTCTGGCATGTTGCTAATCATGGGGGTTCAACACTCTTAGAGGGGAATAAAAAGGAGGTCAGAGAATAGTCCTTAAGTATTAAGCTCCTAGAATAATGAGTTTCTGACCCACATCAAATCCATCTAAACCTCAGTTGTATTTCAGCTTCAGGCCCAGAAAAACAGCAAAACCAGACAAGCAACACAATGACTGACATCAGGACCTACTGCATTGAATAATGACCTTTTGCCCAGGACCTGACCAATTACCAGAGATCATGACACCAGAAAGCTGATGAATATTCTATTGGGAACCTCCCCTGAGGCCTCCAGATAGATTCCCTCAAGGCAGAGTACCCAGTGCAGGCTCCTCTCCCTATGGAGCATACCCATGCCTTTCCCCATCTTCTTCCTTTGCCTCTCTCTTTCTTCTATGCTCCAAAAGCCCTTCTTTCATCTTTGTAACTGGTTTCCTGAGCCTATTTTTTATACCACTCACTTCTACTTCTGTAACTTTCTAAATAAATTTGCTCTTAAAGTTTGAGTTTTACCTCTGAATTCTTTCTTAGCCAGAACTCAAGTATTGAGGTTGCTGAACCCAGGTCCAGTCTGACCCCACTGTTCTAATACCTGTGCTATTTCATCACCATCACTTAGGACAGGACTTTATACTCAGATAATTACACCATTCATTAACTGATACTAATCTCCAACTGACAATCACCTGATCTTCCAGGATATGTTTTAGTTATACTGTATAGTGCTTTTATTTAATTTTTGGGGTGACATTGGTTCATAAAATTATATAGATTTCAGGTATATTGTATTGTGTGCTCACCACTCCAAGTCAAGTCTCCTTCCATCACCATTTATCCCTCTTTTGTTTCCCCTTTCCTATGACCCCCATCCCCCTCTCCTTATGGTAATCACCATAGTTTTGGTATAACCACAGGGCAAGAAATCCCAGTAGATCACAGCTATCCACTTATAAATTATAATTTTCATCTGTGTGCAAGAAAATATTCAAGACCTATATAATTCACATACTTAGAAAAGAAAAGTTTTTTTTGCCCTACTTTCTCGAATTGCTTGGCGGTGAAAAAATGTGAAACGGATAATATCTTTCAACACTGAATTGACTTATCAGCTTAATTTAAGCATAGAAATTATGTGCCAGATGGCATAATCAACATACTCTGTTGAAAGATTGCAATTTTTATTCTTATAAGAAAAATATAAAATAAACATTTCCACGTGCTCTACTCAGTAGGAAAGAAAGTTCATGCATGATCATTCCAACAATGCCATCTTTGACAAGGAAAATGACAATACCTTTGAATGTATTAACTGAACTCTTTGAAAACAGGAATAGTGCTTTGTTTCATTCTGTCACAGTTTTCACATAATATCTATGGTAAATAACTGGAAAAAGAAATAGTAAATTAATAATCCTGAATATACTAAAATTTATCTTAGCAACAGTGTATATTTAAAGACTTTCTGAAATGCACTACATGTTCAATCATGTCATAACAGTATTCATTCTGTACCTGGAACCTTGTGCTCTAAAATTAGAATATGTCTCCCCAAGAGTTTATTCAAAAATTTGCCTATCTAGGGAGAAACGGCAATTCCTGTTTCCCCAATTCATTCTGTTTATATGTGACATTTCTATTCCCTGTACTTCCATAAAGCACTTGGACAAGGAATTAAGTTATAAGTTACAAAAAAAAAACACAAAACACAACGTTTATAAAGTGTGAAGAATACTGTTAACAAAAACCCCCAATTTGAGGAGCAGAAAGAGAAAAAACTTTATAGGAGTGAACAGTTTGCAAACTGTGGATACTGCAAGTGTGATTATGGAGACAACAGGGAGGGTGTCTTTTATAAAGTTCCCACACTGGTTCCCAACTGATCCATTTTTATACAAATGAGGAATTCAAATTTGTACCAACTGATTTGTCCAAATAGCACTGTCCTG
Organism: Antrozous pallidus; assembly: GCA_027563665.1. Taxonomy (NCBI): domain Eukaryota; kingdom Metazoa; phylum Chordata; class Mammalia; order Chiroptera; family Vespertilionidae; genus Antrozous; species Antrozous pallidus. The sequence goes on along the minus strand of CM050508.1, from coordinate 111,063,284 downwards.
ATTGGTCAGCTTCTTGAGATCTGGTTGGTCATATATAACTGCTTGAATTAGTATATGTGCAAATAAAGATATAGCTATGCCATTACAATTAGATGGGGCAGGTCCCAACAACCTGGTGGAAAGATGATAGCAGAAATTCCTTTATAAGTTGTTATGGGCACAGTGCAGGAGGCTGAAGATCTCATGTTTAACTTTTCCCTGAAAGGCAGAGTAAATGAAAAGACTTTGTTGGGTATGGCTGCCAGTCTCTAGTTACGAATTTGTGTCCAGTTAACCATGAGGAATCCTTCTTGAAAGATATGTTCCTACTTGACCTCCATAGTACAGTTAACTGATATAAATATTTGAGCACTGAGTGTCAAGAAGAGAAGATGAAAAGAGAATAGGAATTGGAAAAGAAAAAAAAAAGAAGGGAGGACAGAGAAGAGGAAAGAGGGTTGACTAAATAATATGGGAAAATGTGAAACAATTAATTAGTGACCTTGTTTCTAAAAAATGAAGAAAGCCCTTTCTGTGAAAGATAAATTATTGCTAGAGAAGAAGAGAATTTCTAGTTACTTTAAAGAAAAATTTTAAATTATTATTTAAAAAGATACTTGGAATAAAATAAGTATTCTAGTAAAATAATACTTCAAACTACACTTTTTTTGGGGGGGGGGGCAGAGTTATAATTATTGAACTTTTTAAGCTTCAGGTTGGGATTATTGCCTCTTATCTGCATTTTTATGCCTAAACAACTCTAGACCTGAAGATGGCAGCCTGTTTGGCAGTATTATGCTAAAATATATTTTTCAAACTTCTGGCTGAGTCAGGCCACAGCCACTGGGGCCAGTTAAGCTCCCATTGGGTTCACACAGGAGCTGGTCTGCAAGGCCAGCCGGGAAAGAGTGTACTGCCTGCCCACCCAGCTTCCTTTATATAGACTGGGCACAGGGCATAGCTCAGAGAACTATCCTTATGAAGGACTGGAAGCTGGAGAATGTATAGACAGACTTCTGTCCTAAGTGACTAAGGGTTGCTTCCAGGGGCATTAATTCCTTTGGCATATCCAAGGTGTCTAACTGCTGACTGAGGAAGCACTTCTGCTTTGGGGAAAACTCCGAGGCAGAGGAGCTGAGAAATACAGCAGTTTGGGGTGAGGGTGGGGGTGGAAGTATTCACAGGGACTGTCTGCCATCCTAAAGCAGAAGTAGGGATGAAAGGCTGTGCTGTGGTACAGGCATCCTGATTCAACCAAAAGTCTCCAGTAGAATTATGACTCCTGGAAGAGCAAGGCTGGCTCTATACTTTTTAATGTGTCCCAACACATGGCAGGGAGCACATACATGGATTTGAGAAGCTGTGTTATGGGAGCCATTAAAGGAACAAACAGGTTGAAAAAAGTCCAGGTCATTTATGAAATCTTAGTCTCGCTCACCGTTTAGGAGCCCAAGTTGAGGGAGATAGTGAGTCAGGTGTATTTCACTCAGAAGGAAAGAGCCAGGTTACTGCCAAGGGACAGATTCATAATGATGGAGACCAAAAGTTAATTCTTATAGCAGTCTCTGCTTGCTACTTTAAAGTCAGGACAAAATGCACACCTCATCCTATCTAATAAAAGAGTAATATGCAAATTTGATTGTACCTTCACCACGCCCACCAGCCACACCCACCAGCCAATTAGGAGCAGATTATGCAAATAAACTCCAACCAAGATGGCTTTCACCACTGAGAGCAGGAGGAAGGCTTGGGTTTCCCTGGCAACAGAGGAAGCCAAGCTTTCCACCTGCCATTGTGGGCCTAGGCCTCCACTCAATATTACAATGTTTCAATTATAAAAGATACAGAAATGGCATCAGCCACTGAGCTGGAGAAAACAGAGGCTTGGGTTTCCCTGGCAATGGAAGAAGCCAAGCTTTCAGCCTGCCATTGCCGGCATAGGCCTCCACTCTAGGTTACAAAGTTTCAGACAGAAATGGCTGTCACCCCAGAGCTAGCAGAAGGCTTGGCTCCACTTCAGGCTACAAAGTTTCAATTGTAGACATAGATTAATACCAGATACCAGGACCTCTGCTTGGGTTGCTGGGGGGCATGGTCAGCCTGCAAACCTCCATAGGCCCCTCGCCCAAGCCATCCCTCACCCAAGGGAACTCCCACCCTGATCTGGGACACTCTTCAGGGCAAACCAGCTGGCCCCCATCCATGCACCAGGCCTCTATCCTATCTAATAAAAGAGTAATTTGCAGATTGACCATCACTCCAAAACACAAGATGGATGCCCCCATGTGGTCAAAGACCCTGCCCCGATGTGGACACAAGATGGCCACCACAAGATGACCAGCAGAGGAGGGCAGTTGTGGGCAATCAGGCCAGCAGGAGAGGGAATTTGGGAGGGACCAGGCTGGTAGAGGAGGGAAGTTGGAGGCAAACGGGCTGGCAAGAGAGCAGTTAGACATCAATTAGGCTGGCAGGGTAGTGGTTAGTAGGTGATCAGGCTGGCAGGCAGAAGCGGTTGGGGCAATCAGGGAGGCAGGCAGGTGAACAGTTTGGAGCCAGCAGTCCTGGATTGTGAGAAGGATGTCTGATTGCTCATTTAGGCCCAATCCTACCAGTATCAGGCCTAAACAGGCAGTCAGACATCCCTCACGGGGTCCCAGATTGGAGAGGGTGCAAGTTGGGCCAAGGGACATACCCCACTCCCCCGTGCACGAATTTCGTGCACCTGGCCTCTGGTAAAAAAATAAATGGGAAATGAACACTTCCCCTGACCATATTGTTGAGGCAAAAACTTCTGTTGTGAAATAGCATTAGTAGTTAATAATTCATATTTTAGACACTGTCATATTATCAGTAGCACAAGAGATCAGTGAAAAATAACTGTTTACTCATTTCCAAACTAACAATCTGTGTCCATGCCATCCTCCATCCATGTCTATGAGCTGCATTACATTAATAGATATCAGATGTCACACTCAGTTCCAAGTTCAATTATGACTCTTAACAAAGGCTTTCTTTCCTCAATTAGACTAGCCAAAAGGTAAAGTAACCATGGAATATCTGGCAGTCTGAATTGAACTCTGCAGTGATGTGTATATCTTCTCTCTGAGGATAATTAGAAAGTTCTAAGTCTGTGCATCTCAAAATTTGGCTCCAGACCCAGAGCATCAGCATCATGTAGAAACCTGCTTGGAATACAAACTCTAGCCCCTGATAAGACTCTATCCTTGACCAAACTCTAGTCAAGCTTCTCTGAACTCTCTTCTCAAGTAGGGCCTGACTTTTGGCTTCCATGTTCTTCTCTGCATTATCCCATTTTATTAAGAATCTTGCTAACTTGGTTCAGCCAGATTCCCTCAGCCCCAGTACCTTATCCCCTCAATATCTACTCAGATTCCTTATCACCAGCACCACTGGTGGTATCTGATCACTCTGGCCTGCCTTCAGCAAGAGTCCTATTTTCTACCCTTGATGTTTCCTCCTGTAATTTTCCATCCACTGATCATACTAAAGCATCCATCTTATATAAAAACTGTAGTTTGAAATTTTAACCCTGCTATTTGGCTTCTGTAAATGCTTGCTTGCTTAAATAATAAGGAAAATAAGACCATTCCCACTTCAGAGAGGCCATAAACCTTCCCTGGATGAAATTATCATTGCTGGCACCAGGCCAGGCTTTTGGTTGAGATCTCAATGCCCCAGCATATAGGACTTTTAAGAACTTGCAAAGGGTGCCAGAAAAACCCCATATTTGGGAGACAAAGAAGGTAAAAACATATATATAGGGACAGTTCCTTCATGTTGGGGTCCAGAATTTGAGAGACATTTTCCTCTGGGCCCATGGATAATAACAATAATAAATGTAACTCCATCTCTCTAAGCATTGCTTGGTTCTTCTCTGGTTTTCTGTAACAATACCTTCCTTCCCCCATGCTGCTCCTTGGCTATAAATCCCCACTATTCCTATTGTATTCAGAGTCAAGCCCAACCTTTTTCCCCTACTACAAAACCCTGTTAAAGTAGCCCCTTTGAAGACAGTAAGTTACTCATGATACTTACTGTCTTTAACAAGTATCATGAGTAATTTTTTTTCAACCCCCCCTCCCAGATATATAGAATCAGAGGCTCTGTGGGTGGGGCTCAGCAATCTGCATTTCATCAAGCTCTTTGGAGCTTACTAAACTTTGAGACCCACTGCTCAAAGTTAGGTCATAAGGAAAGGTGCATTCATGCTACAAAGGCAACATACTAGGTGACGGAGACAAGTGCAAGAACACACAGAAAAGAACAAACCTTATTCTCACAGGTCTCATGGTTCCATTTAGAGATGGGCACACACACTTTCAATAAAATTGAAAAAGGCTGACCTAGGACCTTTGGAGAAACCATGATTATTTTGGGCACCATGTGGTAGTAATTTAAGGATCTGGATTTAAAGCATGGAATCAGTTGTGGCCCTTGAAACCTCACAGGGCAGTGAATAAAATTCTAATTGTCAGTTATGTGGTTCTGTACTGACCTGTGGTTTCACATAAGAAATACCCATAGCTGTAGAGGAAACCACAGAGGTCTGGACACGGCAGGAAGAGGTAAACAGAACCACAGTGTGTCCTACACATGATAATAAGGAACCACAGAAAAGTACCAAAAAGAGATGCTTTTGGCTGGGAATTTATTGAATGTTTAAACTCAGGGAACAAAGTGGTAAGAAAGTGAAGGGGATCTGCTGGGCTTTAATTCCACAAAAAAAAGTAGCAGTTAAAACCTACGTTTCCCCCTCCCACTCCCAATTAAGGCTGGTTAAGTACAGAATACAAAAAAGAGGGTTATTTTAGAATATGGCGTTATTTCATATTGGAGGTGTTTTTTTGTATCTTTATTTCATTTGTCAATCTTTTCAGAAATTAGGAACTTATATGTCTCTGTAAATGTTTAAAAATATTGAATATGTTTTTAGCAGACATGCTTTTACAAGAGAAATATTGAAAGAAGAAGAAAACTTCAATTCACTAACTTCAGCTTTTTGACCATTTCTGTTAAATTAGCTGTCTAGGAGATGAGTAACAATGAGTGAGCAATAGCTAAAATGATGCAAACGTGGAAATCTTCTACAATTCACTCCGGAAGAGCACCCTCTAGTGGTGGCTGCTTTGGAGCTGGAGAGTGCCGGAGAGGGTATTTCAATTGTCTGTACAATAGAATTTAATGTATACGTTCAAGTCAAAAAAATTGCTCTGTTACTACTGAGTGGCCCCTTTCCAAAAAATGTACTTTTCCCTTAATCTGCTAGAAATAGAGTGACAGGGTTTTTACTTTGTGGCACATCTCTAGTGTGTATTTGAATAGTAATTAAATTATTTAGATTATCCTTAAGCTTATAATTTAATGTTAATATTTATAGTATGTCACTTATATACGTTACCATTAAATATTTTAATATTCACAGCAAAAACAGACAAGGGCTAATTCTTTAATTATTAAGTATTTGTTCTGCCAAAATTAGTGGATTTTCTACAAACTTAGAAACATATCTTTGCAAAGGTTTAAAACATATTCAACTTTTTAAACAGACAAGTTCTTCACAAGAACAATATTTAAATTAGGATAAAAACTTCATTTCTTCAAGTTTAGTTTTTCAGCATTATTATTTATTCTCTAATTCCCTTGTAGTTCAATCTACTTGGGAGCCTACGTCCTTCCCATCCCTCTGAACATACCATTCCCCAAAGCATACAAACAAGCTGTATTCTTGTTCCTGATAAGACATCTCCCTTTGACACATCCCCTTTAAATACCCTATCCTTATTTGTTTATTCATATTTCCAGCCAAACTTTTCCACATTCTGATCTCACATCTCTTAAACATACTCTGTTTTAAATAAGTGTCCATTACAATAACTTAGCTAAACTGGTGCTTATCAAAAGTGCCAACTATTTTCACTTGGACAAATCCAGTGGTTTCTCCTCGGTTCTCTTCTTACTTCCTAAGTGGTTTTTAACCAGTCACCCTTTCTTTAATATCTAATAAAGTACCTCAAATTTTATGGAGGCAAATCATAACTAAATTTATTTCCCCTAATACTGCTGATATTTCTCAGTCCATTGTATCACCATCATTCAACTCTTCTTGTTTCCTCAGAAACTTATCCCACCTAATATCAAATCCTGGCAACTTTACAACCTTCTGAACCTTATGTCTCTTCACTATTTCTTCTGCCAGCACCTTAGTGCAAATCATTGCCATCTCTAACCTGAGTCCCTTTAACACCCTTTAACTTGCCTCCCCTGGGCTTACCTTCAACAATTTATCTCCACAGCAGCCACAAATCTTTTTAAAATATATATTTAATTTTATTGTCTTCCAGCTTACAGCCCTCCAATGGCTGTCCACTCTAATTAGAAGAAAATACAATACACCACCCCTCCACTCTGGACTCCACAGCCAACAATCATCTAACTCTTGCCAAAGTTCTTTATCTAAGTTTCCTCAAACCTGTCCTTGGGTTTCATGCATCTTATCTACCTTTGCAGTAGCAGTTTCCTCTGCTTGGCATGTAATTCCTTTGTTTTACTAGTTCCTTCTCATCTTTCATAACCATCACTACTTCCTCTGTCTACTTCTGTGATGGCTCTGTCAAAAGTTGCCCCTGTACCAATCCATTACTTTTTTCATAATCTTCACCATGTCTTTTCCTATCTTAAATTATCCCATTTATTTATGTATATGTTGTGTGTCCACCCACCGAAATGTAAGCCCATTGAAGTCACTGATCTCTTCTTGTTCACCACTGGATTTTGGGTGCCACGTACTCATTACATAGCATATAAATTGAACAAAGAATGAAAGAATAAATGCCTCAGCCTGTGACATGCCGTGGCTGCTATGAATTATTTCTGCCCTACCATGATTCTGGGTTTATGGCTTCCTTCTCCCTCCCTGGTACACTGTGATGCTTCAGAAACTATACCCCTAGTGAGAATCCTCTTCCAATTTCCTCCAGTTTCCAACACCAGAAGTGTCTCTAAGGGAAATTCTTATTCCAATTCTATTCCTGGCTCTGGTCACTAAGACAAATTAATTGTACAGAGTATGAAGGTAAACTGGTTAGGGCAGACATGAGACTGATATGAAGGAAAGAATAAGCACCTGAAGTAGAACCCAAGCAGTGCGTTTGGTGGACAGTAAATAAATTCAAGAGATATTATAACAGAATAGATAAATAGGGATGAGGCTTCCTTAGTTTGCTAAGGCTGCCTATACCAGTGGTTGGCAAACTCATTAGTCAACAGAGCCAAATATCAACAGTACTATGATTGAAATTTCCTTTGAGAGCCAAAAACTGATTTCTGTGCATGGGCCAAGAAGTTTCAACCACACTGTACATGCATGCCCGCACATGGTATTTTGTGGAAGAGCCACACTCAAGGGGCCAAAGAGCTGCATGTGGCTCATGAGCCATAGTTTGCCGACCACTGGCCTATACCAAAAAGGCACAAAACATCAACAGCATACCATAGTCTAGGCTTTTTAAACAACAGAAATTTATTTCTCATAGCTTTAGAAGCTAGAATTCCATGACCAAGGTGTCAAAGGTTAATTTCTTCTGACGCTTCTCTCCTCTAGACTGGTAGCCATATTCTCTCTGTGTTCTTCTCTCTCTCTCCCTCTCTCTCCTGGGATTCTTGTCCCAGCATTACAAAGGGTTTCAACAATCTGGAGAAAGGAGCTGTGTGTAGATTAAATAAGGAGTCCAGAGATGAAAGATAGTTTTGAAAGGCATTGGGAGTCAGAGGAGCTTCAGCTAAAGGAGCTAAAGATTACCCCTTAACTCAGGACCCCATGCTATTTATTAACACAATTTGTCCTAAGGCAAAGTGGAGATAATACACTTCAAAGGGTAGGGTTTCAAAAGTAGAGTTTACAGAAGCATTGTCAGATTGAGGAATAGCCTACAGTTGTTCAGGTGTTTGGCCAACAGGAGGCAATAACATGCAACTTTAAGATGCCCTGTGCTATCTAGCAGTAAACAATCAGTGCCATTTAGCTGTTCCAACAGATAACTACATATGTGACCCAGACCTTGTTGAGCCCCCCAAGCTTCACCAACTTTTTGATGAAACTCTTGTAATTATGACATGTTGGAATTGCTTCCCAGCATTTCTCCTGTGCGTGTGTGTGTGTGTGTGTGTGTGTGTGTGTGTGTGTGTGTCTTTTTTTTTCTTTATTGATTAAGGTATTACATATGTGTCCTTACCCCCTCTTCCCTCAAACGCCCCGCTCATGACCTCACCCCTTTGGTGTCTGTGTCTATTGGTTAGGCTTATATTGCATCCATACAAGTCCTTTGTTTGATCTCCATGTGTGTCTTTTTTTTTTTTTTTGAAGATTACTAGTTCTATCAGATTAGGCCTCAACCTTATGACCTCTTTATCCTTAATTACCTTCTTAAAGGCCCTATCTGCAAATATAGTCATGTTTGGCTTCAATTTATGAATTTGTGAGGGACAAAATTCAGTCCATAACAGAAAAGAAAACCTGTTTAGGTTAAGAAGCATCAATGATGACTTCCAAAATTATATTATTTGTCTAATTGTCCTTCATTCCTATTAGAGACATTTATTTTGCACATTACAGCCACTTTAGAGGGCAGGAAAACTTTCTATTACTTGAAGAGCATAATTTGTAGGTTGGTTTTAGGACACAGAACCCTTCAACTTCCAAATTGCACCCACAAATTTCTTTGTGCCAGTCAGCTTCACTAAGTTTAAGCATCAGAACCATCCTTGCATCTTCCCAATATTTCTTGAAAAGATTGAAAAGGAACTTACTATACCATGTTCCTTACAGAGGTGCTATCCTAAAGGTTAAGAGTTTGAAGAGCTCAAGCTTGCCTGGACCCAGGAAGGATGGATACAGAGTCTGGAGCCTGTGCCTGATGCTGTTTTTGTTTTGTTTTGTTTTGTTTTGTTTTGTTTTATTTTGCCAGGCTATCTGTACTTCCTCACCTCCCTCTTCATGGCTCACTTGATGAGGGCTCTGACTTCACCATAACACTGAAGCCCCTCCTATCCAAGTAGCCAGTTACCTCCATTTATCACACTCCATGGTCAAGCTTCAAAACCACTCTACTAGACATTTCAGTAAGAACTAACACAGCTGACCACACCTCTTCCTTGCAGCACTATTTCCCTTAAGAAATGTATTCTTATTTCGCTCCAACACCACTGGCTCCTCCTTCTTACTCTTCTTCTTTCCCTACCCTTTCCTTGTTCATTACCTCATTCAAGACCCTTGCTTTATTTTTTTTTTCATTTCAAACAAATTTATTTTCTTGCTTCATGAAATAGAGCACTCTAACAGCAGTGTAGCCAGTATACAATCACAATGCTGCAAAACATTTAAGCATGAGCTTTTAAAAAATTACAGGGCACACAATGGGATGGCAAACTTATGAAAGAGTTCAATAATGAACTCTTTCATAAGTGTGGTTCCCACCATGGGATTATTAACTGAGCAGGTGTTAATTATAACCGCATGGAGACATTTTTAGCTAAGATTGGATATTTTCATGTACTTGTTTTGGTAACCTGCAACTTACTTCAAAAATCCTAATACTCCCTAAAATCAACACTTGTGCTTCAAATTTAGATTGTTAAGGAAACTTATTTTAAGTTAGTGACACTGATCTGAATTGCTGTATATATATCACAGTGATCTGTTTTGAAGGAAATGTGCTTTTTTAAAAAAAATGTGTTAGAGAGTATCCTCTAGGATTTTAATTCTTCAAGTTTACTGTTATGAGTGGTGATTCAAAGATAACAAAAGCTATAACTTAAAATTTGCAGACATTCAATAAGTGATGAATGGCTAGATGGGTAGATGGATAAAGGGTCTTTAAGTTTTATCTATTAAATTTCGTGAGAAAATAACTCCTATGAGAGCTAAGGCCTAAAATAAAATATTACAAACGTGTATTCTTGATGGTCTACTACTAGTAAATATCTTATTTAAGCAGCTAAAACAATAAAGAATCACTTATTTATATACATAAATGTATAAGAAATCATAGGCTCACAAAAGTATACATGTTTTACAACAGAAATCAAAGGCACACAAAATACTAGAACAAGTCAATGAATTACCCTATTTTACATATTCAAAAGCAGCAATCAACTTGTACAAGATGGTCTATCAATGACAGTTTGCTATTTACAATCCCTTCATATTCCTCTACATTGATTAGTCAAAAGCTTGAAACTATTACTTTGCACCATATATTATTTTAATAATTTATGATTCATGTTATTTAGAGAGCTTAACTTTCTCAATATAATCCATGAAAGGTGTTTCCAAAAGGAGATTTGACATAATAGGATTCAGAAGAGTCAAATACTTCTAAAGTTTCAAGGTAATAAAATACAAAAATTAAGTAGTAAACCTCTACCCAACCCAAATTGCCTTACTCTGAGAGTCATTATAATAGAGACTAAGAATAAAATTTTAGTAGAAATATTTTGAAAATGAATTCCTTATCATTATACATGCAAAACAACTACTAGGATTGATATAAATAACTTAATCCAAAGTAGTTTAAACATATTAGTTTTGGGGAAATGATAACTCTTCTGAGACAATTGCCTATGATCTAAGTAACAGGAAAATAGACATTATGTTTATTTCTTAGTCCTTCCATTATTTTTTTTCAAATTTCTTTATCGATTAAGGTATTACATATGTGTCCTTATCCCTCTATTAACCCCTCCAACCCTCCCCCTACTCATGCCCTTACCCCCCTGGTGTTCTTGTCCATTGGTTAGGCTTATATTCATGCATACAAGTCCTTTGGTTGATCTCTCCTCCTTCCCCACTCCCTCCTGTACCTTCCCCCTGAGGACCAGCATTCTGGTCAATGCTTCTCTGCCTCTGGATCTGTCCCTGTTCATCAGTTTATGTTGTTCATTATATTCCACAAATGAGATCATGTGGTATTCGTCTTTCTTTGACTGGCTTATTTCACTTAGCATAATGCTCTCCAGTTCCAGCCATGCTGTTGCAAATGGTAAGAAGTCCTTTTTTTTTACTGCAGCATAGTATTCCATTCTATAGAGACACTACAGCTTTTTAATCGAATCATCTGCTGATGGACACTTAGGCTGTTTCCAAATCTTAGCTATGGTGAATGGTGCTGCAATGAACATAGGGGTGCATAAATCCTTTCTGATTTGTGTTTCTAGTTTCTTGGGATATATTCCTAAAAGTTGGATTATTGGGTCAAATAGAGTTCCATTTTTAGTTTTTTGAGGAAACTCCATACTGTTCTCCACAGTGGCTGCACCAGTCGGCATTCCCACCAGCAATGCAAAAGAATTCCTTTTTCTCCACATCCTCGCCAACACTTGTTTTTTTTTAATTTAATAAATCTTTATTGTTCAGATTATTAATTACAATGTTCCTCTTTTTTCCCCCATAGCTCCCCTCCACTCAGTACCCATCCCACCCTCTGCCCTTACCTCCCCCCACACTGTCCTTATCCATAGGTGTATGATTTTTGTCCAGTCTCTTCCTGAACCTCCCACCCACCTTTCTCCCCAATAATTGTCAGTCCATTCCCTTTCTATGCCCCTAATTCTATTATATTCACCAGCTTATTCTGTTCATCAGATTTTTAATTCAATTGATTATTAGATTAACTTGTTGATAGATGTGTATTTGCTGTTCATCTTTTCCTCTTCTTAAAGAATACCTTTCAGCATTTCATATAATACTGATTTGATGGTCATGAACTCCTTTAGCTTTTTCTTATCTGAGAAGCACTTTATCTGATCTTCAATTCTGAATGATAGCTTTGCTAGGTAGAGTAATCTTGGTTGTAGATTCTTGCTATTCATCACTTTGAATATTTCTTGCCACTCCCATCTGGCCTGCATAGTTTCTGTTGAAAAATCAGCTGACAATCATATGGGTAACTAACTGTTTTTCTCTTGCTGCTTTTAATATTCTCTCTTTGTATTTTGCTCTTGGCATTTTAATTATGATGTGTCTTGGTGTGGTCCTCTTTGGATTCCTATTGTTTGGGGTTCTGTGTGCTTCCTGGACTTTTAAGTCTATTTCTTTCACCAGGTGGGGGAAGTTTTCAGTCACTATTTCTTCAAATAGGTTTTCATTATCTTGCTATCTCTCTTCTTCTGGCACCCCCATAATTCGGATGTTGGTATGCTTGAGGTTGTCCCAGAGGCTCCTTACACTATCTTCAATTTTTTGGATTCTTTTTGCTTCTTGCTTTTCTGGCTGAGTGGATTTTGCTTCTTTGTATTTCAAATCTTTGACTTGATTCTTGAGGTCTCTAGATTGCTTTCAGGTCTCTGTATAACATTTTTTTTATTTCAGTCAGTGTATGCTTAATTTCTAGTTGCTCCTTTTTCATATCCTCAAGGGTCTCATTCATATCCTTGAAGGTCTCGTTCATATCCTCGAGGATCTCATTAACTTTATCAGTGTTTTCTAGGAGTCTCTTGAAAAACCTTATAACTGTGTTTTTGAGCTCTATGTCCAGTCATTTTTTTTCTCTCCATTTCTTTCATGATTTGTTACCTTTTCTCTGCATTTTGGCAACTTCCCTAAGTTTGTCGCTTAGCTTTGTGTGGTAGGTGTCCTCTAGGGGACAGTGACTTAGCCTCCCTAGTTACCTGAGGTGGATACTCTTGGTGCACCCCTTTATGGGTTGCACAGTCTTGTTGTAGTTAAGCCTAGATTGTTGTTGGTTTCACTGGGAGGGGTTGACCTCCAGGCCAATTGGCTGTGGGAATCAGCTGTATTTATGCTGGTAGAGCGGCTTTGCTCAGCTTGGATGCAGCAGAGTCTCTGGGCTGAGCAGACAGCCTTAATTTCTGGTGCCTGGGTCTCTGTGCCCCACAACAATGGAGAGAAAGCTGCCCCTGAGCTCTGACTACTGCCAGACAGTTCAGTTTCTCTCCAAGTGAGTCTGTACACCCAAATTCTCACCTAGTACTGGAAAGCAATCCAGTCCAGTGGGTTTTTTTTCCTTCTGAATAAGAGAACCAGCCACTCATCCTCTCAGCTAGCTTGTGCACATCTGCTGTACATGCATACTCCGTGAGCTAGGCCACCTCAGCCTTACATGCCCTCTCCACAAGCTTGCTCACCTCTGCAGCTCCCAAATCTCAGTGTGTTTCCTTAAGGTCCAGTTTCATCCCGTATTAGTCTGGGTTCCCCAATACTCGCCCAGAACTGTGAAGACAGTACAGTGGAATGCCTCTGTCTCCCTCACCGTTTGCAAAAACCAGCCTGGTCTCCAGCCACCAGCCCCTTCCACTCATGCGCAGCTACAAACCTCCGTCTCCACAACTCTGCCCTCTGTGGGTCCTCTGAGTCACAGTGTCCCTTTATCTTTCCTTCTATTTGTGGAATTTCCACTCAGCCAGCTTTCTGGTGGTTCTGGATACTGTCTGTTCTGTCCCTTAGTTGTAGTTTCAAAATTGTTGTACAGGGCAGCCATATAGGTGTTTACCTATGCCGCCATCTTGGTTCCTCTCAACACTTGTCATTTGTTGATTTGTTGATGATTGCCATTCTGACAGGTGTGAGATGATACCTCATTGTTGTTTTGATTTGCATCTCTTGATAATTAGTGACTTTGAGCATGTTTTCATATGTCTCTTAGCCTGCCTACTTTCCTCCTTCGAAAAATGTCTATTTAGGTCTGCTACTCATTTTTTGATTGGATTGTTTATCTTCCTTTTGTTAAGTTGTATGAGTTCCCTGTAAATGTTGGAGATTAAATGCTAGTCTGTGGTGACAATTGCAAATATGTTCTCCCATGCAGTGGGATTTCTTGTTGTTTTGTTGATGGTTTCTTTTGCTGTGCAAAAGCTTTTTATTTTGATGTAGTCCCATTTGTTTATTCTCTCTTTAGTTTCCATTGCCCTAGGAGCAGTATCATTGAAGAAGTTCCTTCGGCATATGTCTGAGATTTTTCTGCCTGTGGATTCTTCTAGTATTTTTATGGTTTCCCTTCTTATGTTTAAGTCTTTGATCCATTTTGAGTTGATTTTTGTGTATGGTGTAAGTTGGTGGTATAGTTTCAATTTTGCATATATCTGTCCAATTTTCCCAACACCATTTGTTGAAGAGTTTATTTTGACTCCATTTTATGTTCAGGACTCCTTTGTCAAATATTAATTGGGCCTAGTGGTTTGGGTTGAATTCTGGGTTTTCTATTCTATTCCATTGATCTATATGTCTGTTCTTGTGCCAGTACCAGGCTGTCTTAAGAACAGTGACTTTGTAATACAGCTTAAAATCTGGTATTGAGATCCCATCTACTTTGTTCTTCTTTCTCATGATTGCTGCAGCTATTCTAGGTCTTTTATTGTTTCAGATGAATTTTTTGAAAGTTCATTGTAGGTCAGTAAAATATGCCATTGGTATTTTAATGGGGATTTCATTGAATCTGTAGATTGCTTTGGGTAGTATGGACATTTTGATGATGTTGATTCTACCAATCCATGAACATGGTATTTTTTAAATCTATTTATGTCTTCCTCTATTTCTTTTCTCAGTGTCGTGTAGTTTTTAGCATATAGGTCTTTTACCTTCTTAGTTAAATTTATTCCTAGGTATCTCAATTTTTTTGTGTGCAATGGTAAATGGGATTGCTTTTTTAGTCTCTCTTTCTATAAGTTAGCTATTTGTGTAAAGAAATGCCATAGATTTCTTAGTATTAATTTTGTATCCTGCTACATTGCCAAATTCATTTATTAAGTCTAATAATTTTTTATGAAGTCTTTAGGGTTTTCTATGTACAATATTATGTCATCTGCAAATAAGGGCAGTTTTACTTCTTCTTTTCCAATTTGGATGCCTTTTATTTCTTCTTCTTGTCTGATCACAATGGCTAATACTTCCAGTACTATGTTGAACAGGAGTGGTGAAAGTGGGCATCTGTCTTGTTCCCATTCTTAGGGGAAATGGTTTTAGTTTTTGCCCATTGAGTATGATGTTGGCTGAGGGTTTTTCATATATAGCTTTTATTATGTTGAAGTATGATCCTTCTACTTTCACCTTGTTGAGCATTTTGATCAAAAAGGGGTGTTGAGTTTTGTCAAATACTTTTTCTGCGTCAATTCATATGATTATGTGATTTTTATCTAAGTTTGTTTATGTGATGTATCATGTTTATTGATTTGCCAATATTGAACCATCCTTGCATCCCTGGGATAAATCTTAGTTGGTCATGGTGTGTGATCTTTCTGATGTACTGCTAGATTCGATTTGCTAGAATTTTGCTGAGGATTTTGGCATCTATGTTCATGAGGGATATTGGCCTATAATTCTCTTTCATTGTGTTGTCTTTATCTGGTTTTGGTATTAGGGTGATGCTGGCTTCATAAAATGATCTTGAAGTGTTCCTTCCTCGTGAATTTTTCAGAATAGTCTGAGGAAGCTAGTTTTAAGTTTTTCCTTGAATGTTTGGTAAAACTCCTCGGTGAAGCCGCCTGGCCCCGGGCTTTTGTTTGCTGGGAGCTTTTTGATGACTGCTTCAATTTCTTCCACGGTTATTGGCCTATTGAGATTTTTAGAATCTTCCTGATTGAGTTTTAGAAGGTCCTATATTTCTAGGAATATGTCCATTTCCTCTAGGTTGTCTAGTTTGTTTGAGTAGAGATGTCCATAGTATTTTTTAACAATCCTTTTTATTTCTGTGGGGTCTGTTGTTATTTTGCCTCTCTCATTTCTGATTTTGTTTATTTGATTTCTCTCTCTTTGCTTCTTGGTGAGCCTGGCTAGAGCTTCATCAATCTTGTTTATCAGTTCAAAGAACTAGCTCTTTGTTTCATTGATCTTTTGTATTTTTTTTTTTTTTTGGTCTCTATGTTATTTATTTCTGCTCTGCTCTTTATTATCTCCTTCATTCTGCTCACTCTGGGCTTTTCTTGTTGGTCTTTTTCTAATTATTTGAGTTGTAGAGTTCGTTTATTTACTATCATTTTTTCCTGATTTTTGAGGTAGGCTTGTAGAGCTATAAACTTCCCTCTTAAGACTGCTTTCATTGTGTCCCATAAATTTTGGATTGTTGTGTTTTTGTTGTGATTAGTTTCCAGGATGCTTTTAATTTCTTCTTTGATCTCATTGATAACCCAATCACTGTTTAATAGCATGCTATTCAGTTTCCAAGTGTTTGAGATTTTTGAATTGTTTTTATTGTAGTTTATTTCTAATGTTATGGCATTGTGGTCTGAGAAGATGCTTGGTATGATTTCAATCTTCTTGATTGAGTTTTGGGAGACTTTGCTTGTGACCCAATATGTGGTCGATTTTTGAAAATGTCCCATGTGCATTTGAGAAGAACGTATATTCCGTGGCTTTTGGGTGAAATGTTCTGAAGATGTCAATTAAGTCCATCTGTTCTAGTGAATCATTTAGGATTGCTGTGTCTGCTGATTTTTTTGTCTAGAGGATTTATCCAGTGATGTCAGTGGGGTATTAAAGTCCCCTACGGGACCGGAAAAAATGGCAGCGGAATGGAGGGATTCGATCTGAATCTGCTCACAGGGCAGAGGGAGGGAGCAGCTGAAAGTCGCACAGGGAGCATTTGTCAGCGACTAGGGGGACAGCTGTGCTCCAGGAGAAGATAGAGGACTGCTGGGCTGGCCTCCCCAGCCTGAGCCGCCCCAGTACTGCTGGGTTCTCTCCCTGAGCCAACTGCGCGAGGAGGCGTGCGGAGGCAGACCACGACATCTTGAAGGGGAAGAGCCTGAAAATATACAGCTACAGTACCGGTACCGGCTAGACCTCTAAGGCTCCTGGAACACCGGCGCCCAGTTGGCACGGAGGCGCGCAGAGCCCAGGGAGCTCTAAACTCCAGCACGGAAAGGTCAGATTTCCCTGGGGGTACTTTGGGCGCGAAACTGAGGGGGCTGGCAGACTGGGAGATCTGCACCTTGGAACTCAAAACCTGGAGATCTGCAGCTGAAATAAAATCTGTGGCTGTTGAAGCTGGTAAACATGGGAGAGGGCCCTTGGAGCTGGTGGCAGAGTTAATCCCTGGAGCGCAATCAGTTTGGACAGGACAAAGGAGGGAAACCCGGAAGATTTTGGGAGGGTTCTGGCTGCTAAAACAGCAGTCACCATTAGAGAGGCAGTATTGTTTAGTTCAGGATAGAGAGGACCAATAGACCCAGAAGTCAATCTAGAAACACTGCCACCCAGGGGCCAAATCACAAATTGACTCTTATGTGATAGGGAATTGATTATATTTTCTCTTCGACCTTGGGAATACAGTCTATTTTCATCTACACTTTAGTATCTTTTACTCTACCTCAACTTCACCTTTATACCACCACTCTCTGGCTAACCTTTCCCTATTTAGTGCCTTGTTTCCCTTACACTTTTCCTGCTTTAGATTTACCTAATTCTTTCCCCTTACCCCCTGTTAAAATTTCACCCCACTGATATATCTAATCTCTAACCACCTACTCCAAGTGCATATATACCTCTAGCTTCTCTGACTTCACTATCTTAAAGTGTTTTTATCCCTGTCCTGTTCTTGTTGTTTACTTGACTGTTGATTATATTGATTTTTTAAGCAGGTTTATGAGATTGATTTGCTTATTCTGTTATTTTGGTTTGTCTTGTGGGGGGGGTTATTTTTATTTTTGGTGTTGTTTCTTGTTTTGTTGTCCTAATGTGCATTGTTTTTGAGATAGATTTTTGCTTCTGTGTTCCCTCACCTCTCTTGATATTAGTAGTTGTATGTAATTTGAATCAATCTCCAAGTACTTGTTGCAGGTTTTGGTTCGGATTAGGGGTTGTCCTATAGTAGTTTTCACCCCACAATTATAATTTACTCCTTTTATTTCTTTTTTTTTTCTCCCCGTTTTCCCATTATCATTTTGGCATTCCTGTCTTTCTTTTTTGTGAGTGTATGTGTGTGTGGGGGGGTCTCTTTCTTTTTGTGTGAGTGTGGGTGTGTGAGTGTCTGTGTGGGTCTGGGGGAGGTTCTCTTTCTTTTTTCCCACCTATCACCGAATTTGCCTTTCTCTGGCGGTCACCTTTATTTGGAATTACAATTACTTTGACTACATTCCGGTTCAGTGCCTGGTACGTTGCACCTGGTTGTGTTGTATTTTGTGCCTTTATATCAACGCAGGAGAGTGAGAACTACATAACCAGATACACAGAGAAGAGAGACCATGGGAAGACAAAGAAATAGCCCACATATGAAAGAAAAGCAAGGCTCGCCAGAAAAGGAGGTAAACGAAATGGAAGTTAACAACCTGTCAGAGAAAGAATTCAGAGAAATGGTCATAAGGTGGCTGAAAAGAATGGAAGACAAATTTGATAATATGAGTAAGAACCAAGAGGAAATGAGGAAGACCCAGGAAGAAATGATGAAGAGCCATGAAGAAATGAAGAGGAGCCAAGAAGAAATGAAGAGGAGCCAAGAAGAAATGAAAAGTGACATTGCTGAAGTAAAGAACTCAATAGAAAGTATTAAGAGTAGACTAGAAGAAGCAGATGATCACATCAGTGAGCTAGAAGACCAGGTAGGAAAAAATAACCAAGTAGAGCAGCTTCTAGAAAAAAAAATTAAAAAGCAGGAGGAGAGCCTAAGAGAACATTGGGACAACATGAAACAAAACAACATCCGTATAATTGGGCTTCCAGAAGGACAGGAAACTGAGCAAGGAATAGAAAACCTGTTGGAAGAAATAATGACAGAAAACTTTCCTGGTATAGGAAAGGTAACACCCACACAAATCCAAGAAACTCACAGAGTCCCAAGAAAAATAAACCCCAAAAGACCTAAGCCAAGGCACATTATAATTAAATTGGCAAACACCAATGACAAAGTAAGAATCTTAAAAGCTGCCAGAGAGAGACAGAAAGTCACCTACAAAGGAACCCCCATCAGACTAACAAGTGATCTCTCAACAGAAACCTATCAGGCCAGAAGGCAGTGGAATGAAATTTACAAAGTCATGCAAAGGAAGGGTCTGAATCCTAGAATACTATACCCAGCAAGGCTCTCAATCAAAATTGAAGGTCAAATCAGGAGCTTCACAGATAAAAAAGGACTAAGGGAATTTGTCACCACCAAACCAGCAATGCAAGAAATGCTAAAGGATCTGCTGTAAAAAGAAATAGGAAGCGAAGAAGGAACACAGGGGTAAATAACAAAAATGGCAACATATAAGCACCTATCAATAATAACTTTAAATGTAAACGGTTTAAATGCTCCAATCAAAAGACATAGGGTAATAGACTGGATAAGAAAACACAACCCATGTATCTGCTGTCTACAAGAAACCCACCTCCGCAAAAAAGACGCACACAGACTGAGGATGAAAGGTTGGAAAAAAGTTATTCAGGCGAATGGAAATGAAAAAAACGCTGGGGTAGCCATACTTATATGTGACAAATTAGATCTCAAAGTGAAGGACATAACAAGAGATAAAGAAGGCCACTTCATAATACTAAAGGGAGCAATCCAACAAGAAGAAATAACTCTTGTAAACATATACACACCCAATACAGGAGCACCCAAATATATACAAAAACTCCTAGAGGACATCAAGGGAGAGATAGACAGCAATACAATCATAGTAGGAGACTTTAATACTCCATTATCACCATTGGACAGATCCTCTAAACAAAAAATTAGTAAAGAAACATCAATTCTCAATGACTCACTGGACCAGATGGAATTAATTGACATCTTCAGATCATTTCACCCCAAAGCCACAGAATATACATTCTTTTCAAGTGCCCATGGGTCATTCTCAAAGATAGAACATGTATTGGGTCATAGGCAAAGTCTCTCCAAATTCAAGAAGATAGAAATCATATCAAGTATATTCTCAGATCACAGTGGCATAAAGCTGGAAATCAACTACAATAGAAACAATCCAAAGAAATCAAACACATGGAGACTAAACAGCATGCTATTAAACTATGACTGGGTTACTAGAGAGATTAAGGAAGAGATAGAAAACATCATGGAAACAAATGACAATGATAGCACAACAATCCAAAATCTATGGGACACAGTGAAAGCAGTTCTGAGAGGGAAGTTCATAGCTCTACAATCCTACTGCAAAAAAACTAGGAACAGCGGCAATAAATTATCTAACCAAACAACTCAAAGAGTTAGAAAGAAAGCAACAAGAAAATCCCAGTGTAAGCAGAAGGAAGGGAACAGTAAAGATCAGAGCAGAAATAAATGTCATAGAGACCAATGAAACAATACAGAAGATCAACAAAAACAAGAGCTGGTTCTTTGAAAGGATAAACAAGATTGATGAACCTCTAGCCAGACACAGCAAGAAGCAAAGAGAGAGGACCCTAATAAATAAAATCGGAAATGAAAGAGGTGAAATAACAACAGACCCCATTGAAATACAAAGGATTGTTAAAAAATACTATGAACAACTCTACTCCAACAAACTGGACAACCTGGAGGAAATGGATATGTTTCTAGAAAAATATAACTTCCCAAAACTCAATCAAGAAGAATCTAAACAACTCAATAGACCAATAACTGTGGAAGAAATTGAAGCAGTCATCATAAAGCTTCCAGCAAACAAAAGCCCCGGAACAGACGGTTTCACAGGGGAGTTTTACCGAACATTCAAGGAAGAACTAAAACCTATACTCCTCAGACTATTCCAGAAAATTCAAGAGGATGGAACACTTCCAAACTCCTTCTATGAAGCTAGCATCACCCTAATACCAAAACCAGATAAAGACGACACAATGAAAGAGAATTACAGGCGAATATTCCTCATGAATATAGATGCCAAAATCCTCAATAAAATTCTATCAAATCGGATCCAGCAGTACATCAGAAAGATCATACACCATGACCAAGTAGGATTTATCCCAGGAATGCAAGGATGGTACAACATCTGCAAATCAATAAATGTGACACATCACATAAACAAATTGAGAGATAAAATCACATAGTCATATCAATTGATGCAGAAAAAGCATTTGACA
The DNA here is from genome assembly GCA_027563665.1 of Antrozous pallidus. NCBI lineage: Eukaryota > Metazoa > Chordata > Mammalia > Chiroptera > Vespertilionidae > Antrozous > Antrozous pallidus. The sequence continues at coordinate 111,042,289 of CM050508.1, read as the reverse complement.
AAATCCAACATCCTTTCTTAATAAAAACTCTCAATAAAGTAGGAATAAAAGGATCATTCCTCAACATAATAAAAGCCATATATGATAAACCCACAGCAAACATCATACTCAATGGGCAAAAACTACAACCACTTCCCCTAAGAACAGGAACAAGACAGGGTTGCTCACTTTCACCACTCCTGTTCAACATAGTACTGGACGTATTAGCCGTTGCAATTAGACAAGAAGAAGAAATAAAAGGCATCCAAATTGGAAAAGAAGAAGTTAAGCTATCCTTATTTGCAGATGACATGATATTGTACATAAAAAACCCGGAAGACTCCATAAAAAAGTTAGTAGACTTAATAAATGAGTTCAGCAATGTAGCAGGCTACAAAATTAATGCCAAGAAATCTATGGCATTTCTATACACTAATAGTGAACTTACAGAAAGAGAGACTAAAAAAGCAATCCCATTTACCATCACACCAAAAAAATTAAGATACCTAGGAATAAACTTAACTAAAGAGGTAAAAGATCTATTCGTGGAAAACTACAGGACACTGAAAAAAGAGATAGAGGAAGATGTAAACAGGTGGAAGAACATTCCATGTTCATGGATTGGGAGAATCAACATAATTAAAATGTCCACACTACCCAAAGCAATCTATAAATTTAATGCACTCCCCATTAAAATACCAATGGCATATTTCACAGACCTAGAAAGAACTCTCCAAAAATTCATCTGGAACAAAAAAAGGCCCCGAATAGCCACAGCAATCCTGAGAAAGAAGCACAAGGTCGGTGGGATTTCCATACCAGATTTCAAGCTGTATTACAAGGCTACTGTTCTTAAAACAGCCTGGTACTGGCACAAGAACAGACATATAGATCAATGGAATAGAATAGAGAATCCAGATATCAACCCAATCCACTATGCTCAATTAACATTTGACAAAGGAGGCAGGAACATAAAATGGAGTCAAGACAGTCTCTTCAATAAATGGTGTTGGGAAAATTGGACAGACACATGCAAAAAAATGAAACTAGAGCACCAACTTACACCATACACAAAAATAAACTCAAAATGCATACAGGACTTAAACGTAAGACAGGAAACCATAAAAATATTGGAGGAATCTACAGGAAGAAAAATCTCAGACATATGCCAAAAGAACTTCTTTGATGATACTGCTGCGAGGGCAATGGAAGCTAAAGAGAAAATAAACAAATGGGACTACATCAAAATAAAAAGCTTTTGCACAGCTAAAGAAACCATCAACAAAACAACAAGAAAACCCACTGTATGGGAGAACATATTTGCAAATGTTATTAGTGATAAAGGTTTAATCTCAAGCATCTACAGGCAACTCACCCAACTCAATAAAAGGAGGACAAATGATCCAATAAAAAAATGGGCAACAGACCTAAATAGAATCTTCATGAAAGAAGTCAAAAGGAAGGCCCAGAGACATATGAAAACTTGCTCAAAGTCACTAATTATCCGAGAGATGTAAATCAAAACGACTATGTGGTACCATCTCACACCTATCAGAATGGCTTACATCAACAAATCAACAAACAACAAGTGCTGGCGAGGATGCGGAGAAACAGGAACTCTCGTGCACGGCTGGTGGGATTGTAGACTAGTACAGCCACTGTGGAAAACAGTATGGAGATTCCTCAAAAAACTAAAAATGGAGCTCCCATTCGACCCAGTGATCCCACTTCTAGGAATATACCCCAAGAAATTAGAAAGGCGAATTAGAAAGGATATATGTATCCCTATGTTCATAGCAGCACAATTTACCATAGCTAAGATTTGGAAACAGCCGAAGTGCCCATCAGCAGATGAGTGGATCACAAAACTATGGTACATTTACACAATGGAATACTACGCCGCAGAAAAAAAGAAGGAGCTCCTACCATTTGTAACAACATGGATGGATTTGGAGAGCATTATGCTAAGTGAAATTAGCCAGGCAGAGAAAGACAAATATCACATGATCTCACTCATTTGAGGAATACAATCAATGACATAGACTGATGAACAAAATGGATCCAGAGACTGAGAAAAGTCCATCAGAATGTCAAACCTCAGGGTAAGTGGCAGGTGGTGGGAGTAAGTGGAAAAGTCAATATACTTAAACTCTTGAACTGAGGTAAGTGATTTGTGTTTTTACATCCCTGACAAAGTTTATATAAAATTGTAAAAAAATGGCAGCTACTCTGACATTGAATTGACATGGCCTAGAGCTTTTCATATCCTATGGAGACCAGTCCTTAGGCTAGGCCCTTCTTAACCTCCCATGACACCATAATACCCTTACATGATATTATTCTACAATGTCATTATAATATTTGATATTTGACAACAGCATATTATACAATTATCCCAAATAAACTTACAAACTAATTCTTTGAATGGTGGGCAGCAACTTAAAAAAGGATAGGAAAGAAATTAATCCCTTTCAGAAGGAATTAAGGCACTGGGAAGGCATCCGAGCATTCTATATTGGCCCTTCTTGCCCTTTCTGCCAAGAGGGACCTTCTTGTTACTATCCAAATACACACAGCTGATGCCTGAGTTTTCAGTTCCAGCTGTGGCTGAAGCCTCTGGGCACCTGGCACCATGGATCTGTATCTCGACCAATGGTGTGAGCTGGGCCCTCTCTGGAGAAGAAACCTGGGTCCCCAGAGATATGCGATCAGTACCGGGACCCCGCCAGCAGGCGAGGGGACCCCAAGGCTGGTACTGGCCGTGGAGGCCACAGGGGGGCATAGACTACAAAGGAGACAGAACTGAACCTCACATCACCCTGTTTGGTCCCGGAGGATTGCTGGTTAGCCAGAGACGGGTCAGATTCCTCAGGGAAGGAACAACCTAAGACAGGCACAGTCGCAGAGGGGCCAACAGGAGAGAACTAAAAGGTCAACAGAGGTGGGGCACAGACCCTCATCCACAAACCTTGCAGGGGCTTCAATTCTCACCCCTCCTGAGGGAGGTCTCCTACCCCCACGGCTGCTTCGCCTCCCACACACAACTCATACGGGGACCCAGGTGGCAGACAGAGACTCAGCCAGCAATAGCTGCTCTATATCTAAATTCAGTCTATTACCAGGAATGCTCAGGACCTACTCAAAAATTGCAAATATTCCTTTCCACCAGTATTCACAGGGTAAACTAAGATTTCTGCTTGGGTATTAAAATTGACAGGAAAATAGTAATCAAGTTTTCAGATTAATTTAAATTGGCCAAGTGAAATATGTAAATACTCAAGAAAATTATAGTGTACTGGACAAAAAGATTTTCCTAAAACATTAACTAAAAAATCTATTAGTAGTTCATCTCACTGTAAAATTGCCTAACATCCAAAGAACCTAAAGCAGTCATATTTGTGTGCAAAAATTAAAATTTAAAATTACAAGACTGCAATATAAAATTTCCAAAAGTCCCCATTAATCAAAAAAGGGGAGGGGACAGCGGGGTAATATCATGTAAGGGAAAAAAAATATTGAGTAAGTAAAATACATCTAGAAAATTCTTACTCCAATAAAGTAAATTCCATTTGTAAAAACAATTGCAGGACACCCATGAAAAAACACACATGGTGTCAAAATAAGCCAAAGGAAAATCATTTAGGCAAAAATTAAAAAGAATCCCAAGTCTATTTTGCATAGAGGATCCCTTTGTTAACTTTTGGTCGAGAATGTGTTTGTGTGTTTTCAGAGAACAACTCCAAGACCATGTGGGTTCCTGCTACTGTGAGGAACTGATGGATCTGTTCCAGTCACGAGGATGGTCCAGAGATGGGGGACACTGACGACACCTTGCCATGCTAGCAGTCGGCAGCTGTGCATGTCTGCAGGCAGCCCAGGACCAAACCAGAGAGGATGGATCTTTCATTGACACGATGTGTCCACCATCTGGATACCATTGCTGACTTATACACATAAAGAATTATTTGACACTGAAACTGGGACTCAGAACAGTTGGACATTGAAACTGAGACTGAAACATTTTTTGTTCTTATACATTTATTTCTAGTATGCAGAGGCAAGATATTTTTGAAGAAAAGAAACAGGGGAGAGTGATTGATATAGAGGCAGGATGGCCTTGAACAGGCTGTCAAGCTACAGGAGGAGGCTTGGGTGGATGGGAGGCAGATGCAGGGGGAGATCAACTGAAGGACTTGTATGCATGCATATGAACATAACCAATGAATGAAAGACACTGGGGTGGGGAGGGGGGGAAGCTAGGGATATGTGCTGGGGGTTGGAGGAGGCTGGGGGGAGGATAAGGGGGAGGGGGAAAGGAAAACATGTACTGCTATTATACTGCAAAAAATCAATAAATATAAACAAATAAAAAAAAATAAAGTCCCCTACGATGATTGTATTGTTGTCGATCTCTCCCTTTATATCTTCTAAGGGTTTTGTTATGTATTTGGGTGCTCCTGCATTGGGCACATATATGTTTATGAGGGTTATATTTTCTTGTTGTATTGATCCCTTTAGTATTATAAAGTGACCTTCCTTATCTCTTGTTGTGGCATTTACTTTAAGGTCTATTTTGTCACATGTAAGTATTGCTACCTCAGCTTTTTTAAATTTCCATTTGCCTGAAAGATATTTTTCCATCCTTTCACTTTCAATCTGTGTGAGACTTTTGTTCTGAGGTGGATCTCTTGTAGACAGTATATATATGGGTTGTGTTTTTTTTTTTTTTAACCATTCAGCCACTTGGTGTCTTTTGATTGGGGCATTTAGTCTGTTTATGTTTAAAGTTATTACTGAAGGGTATTTGTTTGTAGTCATATTTATTTTTGTGTCTGTGTTCCTTTTTACATGTTTATTTCTTCTTTTTACAGTATTCCCTTTAGCATTTCTTGCATTGCTGGTTTGGTGGTGATAAACTTCCTTAGCCTCTTTTTGTCTGTGAAGCTCCTGATTTCCCCTTCAGTTTTGAGTATAGAGTATTCTTGGATTCAGTCCTTTGTTTTGCACCACTTTATATACCTCCTTCCAATCCCTTCTAGCTTGATTTGTTCCTGTTGAGAAATCATTTGATAATCCGATGAGGGTTCCTTTGTAGATAACTCTCTGTCTCTCTCTTGCTGTATTTAAGAGTCTCTCGTTGTCATTGGTATTTGCCATAGAAATTATGACATTTCTTGGTGTGGGTCTCTTGGGGTTGATCCTGCTTGGTACTCTCTGTACTTGTGAAACCTTTTTCTTCCCCATATCTGGGAAGTTTGCTGTCATTATTTCTTCAAATAGATTTTCTAGTCCTTGCTGCTCTTCTTGTCCTTCTGGCAGCTCTATTAGACATATGTTACTTTATTTCATGCTGTCCCAAAGCTCCTTTAGGCTTTCCTCCTGTTTTTTTAATTTTTTTCTCCAATTGCTGTTCTGTTTGAGCTTGTTTCTGTACCTGATCCTCTAACTCCAATTCGGTCCTCTACTGTTGAAACTTTCTATGGTGTTTTTTATTGTAGCTATATCATTTTTCATTTCTTCCTGAGTCTTGCGTAGGTTGTTGATTTTCTCAACCATCCAATGTATAAATTCCATGACCATAATCCTGAATTCTTTTTGGGACATGCTGCAAGTTTCAGTTTCACTAATTTCCTTTCTTTGCAACTCATCCATCTTTTTTTTTTCTTCTGGGTATTGTGTCATCTCCCCATCCTGACTATCACCAGAAGGTTCAAACTTTGAGTTGTGTGTACCTGGGCTGTGTGCCATGGGAACTTCGCACCACCTGAGTGTCACTGAAGTGCTCCGACACTAGAGCGTGTGGATGCTCTGGGTTGGTGGGAACCAGGCTTTACCAGGGCCATTGTTCCCAGCATCCTGTGTGGTCTCATGTGCACAGCTAGAATCAGGGACTCCACCTTCACGGCGCTCTTGGGGTGTGTTGAAAATGGTACCCAGAGTCCGGGTTTCCCTGTGTCTGCACAAAGAATGGAGTATCAGAATCTGTTGCCTCATGAGGTTTCTCGTTGAGGATCAGAGTCCCCGTGTGTGCATGCACCAAGAATTGGAATTACTGGCTGTTATTGTGGATGGGCTGTGAGTCATGGATTCCAGGCGCATAAGGTAAGAAACAGAGTCAAGTCAGTGGTGCTCAGTGCTGCCTCTTGCTGGGAGAATTTGGGTCTTGGTCACCATGGGGGACTGGGTTGCACAATAGCTCTGTGGTGTGCCTGCACTGTGGAATACTGACTTCCATGTGTGTTTGCCCTGTAACCAGGTCAGATGGCACTGCTACCCTGCAACTTTGGTCACCGGTTGTGATTGCATTTCAGGAAGCCACCTCCAGTCTCTCAAAATAACCTTAGCAGTACTGAGGCCCCTGAGTGAGTTCTCAAGCTCCATGGTCCTATTCTCTGTCTGGGAGTTTTGGTCACAGGCATGCGCAGGAGCTCAGAGAGATTTCCCAAGTCCAAGTTCTCCCGGGGTAGCTGGGAAACTGAGTTTTCAAGTTCCAAGCTCCAATGATTGTCTGGATGCTTTGGCCACAGGGAATGTTCCCAAGCCCAAGTTCCCCTGGGGTAGCTGGGAAAGCGAGTTCTTAAGCTCCAAGTATGTGAGGTTCCCTTAAGAGGTAGGGGAGTTGTGGCTCAAGCAAGGGGCAGGTCTATTGGTTACTATGGAGCTATTCAGGATCCTGCAGGGGGAGGATAGGCTTCTTGACACACAGAAAGTCTGCCAGGAAGTCTGCACTCCTGTTGTCTGCTGGTCTGAAGCTGTGGCTGCAGTTCTCTGTCCCCAGTGGCTGCAGGTCCCTGGCCTGCGTCTGAGATGTGACTGGGTGAGGGCAGGGTCCCAGTCTGAGGCAGCTCTGTTTCTCAAGATGGCATGGTCTCCGCCGCCATGCCAGCCAGCTGCCCAGGAGTGTCCGCCTTATTCGCGGGGCTCCACCGTCTGAGAATGTCCGGTTTGGCGGCCCCTGGAGGACCTGCAGAGTCTAACTGTCTCTAGCTCATGCACACACCAAACAGGACTACACTCTCCTCTTATGGGTTCTTCACTCTCTCACACTCTCTCCCTCCCTACCTTCCTGCCAGTCGCCATCTTCTCCCTTCCCTTCTCCCTTCTCCCTTATTTCTTGAATTACTTTTTCTGGTTCAAAAGAGATTGTCCAAACCAAAATTTAGATCGAGAAGAAATTTCAATGAATTGCTTGATTCTATTAAAATGCAGAGGTGGTATGCTATAACATTCAAAGTCTCAGATTCCTTAGGAGTATGGAAAACCTAATGGTGTTTTGCCCCTGGAAAGGTCATAGGGACCCCATAACTGCTAACACAATTTTGGTGCAAAAGACCCTTGCTTTAAAAATCAAATTTAATCTGTAGCTCTGACCTTTACCCGGCAACTTAAGATTCTTATGTCCAGTTCTGACACCTCAAAAATCTAATACTTCAAAAATAGAATTTCCAGTTTTTCTCAAAACCTCATCTTCTCCCTTGCAGTAAATGGCACCAAATTCATTTATTTGCTAAATTCACTAATAATGATGATGACAATAATACTTACAAATACAAATACATATATTTTTATTGGAGGCCAATTCTGTTCTAAATAGGAAACCTACTTATTTTTGAGGTTCTACATGTTCTGTATTGGACTTCCTTTTTGCCATAGTTTATTAGGAGAGTGTATTTTGTATACTGCAGGAGCACACTCAAGGGACACATTTCTAAGCTCTCCTCCCATCCCAGACCCGCACCCATTCCAAGATTAGACTGTGGACACTGTAAGTCAATCATACCTTGTTGAGTCCTGAAAAATTTCTACTCATAAGCAAAGTCATGCTTCCTTTTATGTAGTAAGAATTAGATAATGATAATAATTCCCATGGCTATAACTGGGATAACAAGAATTCATGCAGAAGATGTAGCATCACAAAATTATAGCAGCATAAACTATTTAAAAGCAGAACCACAAGAAAATGCTTTGGCCAAAAATCAACAATCATAAGGTAACAACAGTACAAGTAGTGCTTTACAATATTGGAAACTACTGGTTTATGTCACCTTTTAGCCATGAAAGAGGCCACAGTCGTGAGCCAGTCAAGGCATATAATGATTACTGGGAACATGTCCCTTTGCTTCATAGTTTGGTGGCCATCTCTCATTGAAGGACTGAGGGCATGCAGTTCAGTTTTCTAAGCAATCATGGGTCTGGGTAAACATGCTTGACTGATTAATGATAACAGCTCTTAAAACACCACAGATGTTTCCAGAGCCCTGAAATGTTTATTATTTTATACTAAATTAAATTCATTTTCTCTCCCATTCCCCCTAAGAAAAATGGTGACAAATTTAAATTCAAAATGGACTGCTGTATTGAAGATGGCCATGTGCCACAACCTCTAAATAGGCTCTGGTTTAGGTTTGTGTTTCAGTGGGAGGATGGTGGAAGGAAGGAGATTTAAGGGCAGGGGAAAAGAAAGGAAAAACCTCATTGTGCACTGTACCAGTGCACAGTTAGCACTAAGCCAGTGGCCTTGCATGCAGGAGTAACTTGATTAATGTTTGTGTTTACCAAATAGTAAATCAAAACAGCAAAGTTTATCATATCATTGTACATATTTATGATGGGGAAAGAGAAGGAAACAAATACTTAAGGACCACTTCTTTGTGCCAGGCACCGCAGTACTGGGGAAGAGAAAATCTTTTTTCCTCTGGGCACATTAGAAAACCCAAAGCTTACTAAGTGGTCCACTTGCCCGAGGCTGCACAGCAATGTTTATCCACGCTGCCTCCAAAGACAGAGCAACAATAGACATTGATACAGTGCCTATTTATTTTGCTTATATAAATCATTCTAGGTCATTTTATGTTAATAAATTTGTTTTAAAAATCTATATTAGACTAGACAGCCTAGGCCTCCTAACTGTTGTGATTTTTTTTTTCATGTCACCAGACCGTGGTAATTCCCAACAGCTGCATATTGGTGAACAGAAAGATGCTCTCAAAAGGGCACACCATTCCAATAGATAGCTTTTCCTAGCTTCTAAGGATCATAATTCTAAGGTTCATAAACGTGCATGAGCTGAGGCAGGACCAGAAATTGAGATGGTTGTGAATGCCATTTTAAAACATTGAGCTGAAATAAAGTTATGGTTTGTAAGTCAATTTCAAGAGGCAGTTTGAAGTTGCTTGTTTCCACTTTTTAAACATTGTAGTCACAAATGAATCTGCAGGAGTACACATGGTTACATATAAAATAAGAAGATTCATGGCATCGCTGACATGACATCACTGTGCATTGTGACCTTCAAGAAAAGAAGACTTTTGACCTGCTGCTCAGGAGAGATTATTATAAATGTTGGGCAATTCTTGACAATGATTCTGATTTTTTTTTTCTACATGTAAAAGAAAGGCATAGTGTTCCTTCACTTCATAAACTGTCCATATTTTCTCCATATAAGCAAGAATGGGAAGGCCTATAACATTTATTTATTTATTTATTTGTTTGTTTGTTTGTTTGTTTATTCTTCAGTAAGTATTTGTGGCTCATTCATTTGTGTCAAGAACTATAGTAAGTTTCAGGGTAACAGTTCAACAAAACACGAGCCCTCAAGCAAGTGGGTGTTTAGGAAAGAGAACACAAATGAAAGTAGAAAAATCAAACTAAGCAAAATGTTGTAAGAGATCAAATTTCAGAACTTTTTCTGCCATTTAAACAACAACAACAACAAAAAACTGTTGTCCTAATCTAGTCAATATTAAGTTTTTGAGTTAAACATTTGCTCTGGAGGAGGCAACATATTTTCTGAAACACTTTAGGCCTTCCTTGGTAGTGTATTCGATAAGAATGAACCCGTAGGGCAAAAGGTTTTCTGCTATCTCTGAATGTTGAATTCCTACTCATTCTTCAAAGTCAGTAGAAAAGCTGCCTCCTCCAAAAAGACTTTTCTTGATTCCCTAGGCCAGTGATGGGCAATGTTTTGAGCTTGGTGTGTCAAAATTCGCTAAAAAACCAAGCATAACTTGAGTGGCGTGTCACTTAGAGAAAAAAAAAGCGTATTTTCATGATATTTATAGTTTAAATAACACAAATATATAATTGTAATATAAAACTGTATTTAATAAACAAAAAACTAATTATTTAACTTACCTGCTTAGTTACTTCTTTGTTCACCTGTCAGTCGGTTTCTTTTGTTGGTCTTGATATTATTTAACTTGTATGGGGCGCTGTGAACTAAGATAAGTGAGGGGGAGGGGAAATCTTTAACTAACCTGCCTATTAGTGACTTTTTTGTTGCTGAATTTCATTGGCTAAACCTTCAATTGAAGGTTGGTATTTTGTACCCTTCAAGCCCATGCAAGAGCTACTAACTTCATCTGTCAATCTGTTTCTTTTGTTGGTTTTGATATTATTTAATGCTGAGAATAAGGTCTCACAAAAGTATGTAGAAGGAAAAATAGTGAGTAAAGCCATTGCTATATTTTTCAGGGTGTTAAAAATGTCTGATAATAGGTTCCAGGCACTCCAAATTTGCTGTTCATAGTGGCACTCCTCTTGATTTTCCAAGCGGCACCTTTCTAGATTTCAAACTTTGACCTCAAGTCGACAAACACCTGAGCCCAGCTGCTGTCTTGAAATTCTGCAAGTTGCATTTCCAAATCATCAATTTGTATCCATTGGAAACCATTTAATTCCAAACTAATGTACACTACTACATCAGGATACTTAATTATTTGTATGGGCTGTTCTAGGCTTCTAAATTAATTAAATCTATCACTGAACTGGTCAAGTAACGGGTCTAAAATATTCTGGTACTTTATATGCAAGGGTTCCATTTCATTTTGTACAGCTGCACTGGCCTTCTCAAAATACTTTGTTACTTGAGGAAAATACTTATAAGTTTTATTTTCTACATCTCGCTTGAAAATTTTAAGTTTACTTTCAAAAGCTTTCATGTATACAAACATAATGTCAATACTTTTGCCAAAACCTTGTAACTTTAAGTTCAGTTCATTAATATGAACAGAGAGATCTGTAAAAAATATCAGGGTGTTGACCCATTGAGCTGAGAAAAATTTACCAGATCCTTATCCTCATGAAATACCTTAATTTCTTCAAAGCACTCCACAAAGTGCTCAAGAACTTTGCCTAGGCTCAGCCATCTTACATTATTGTATATCAGCAGTCCACTGTAGGTGGAATCAACCTCCAGTAAAAGTGCAAAAAATTCTCGCTTGTGAAGGAGGCAAGCAGCTATTAAATTAACTATTTTTGTAACAATTGACATTAAGTCGTTTAAGTCAGGGAAACCTGCCTTGGCACATAAAATCTCCTGATGGATAATACAATGAAAAGGCAAAATTGAATGTCCAATAGCTTCCCTAAACAATTTGACAAATCCGACTTTTTTTCCCACCATGTTTGGTACCCCATCTGTCATCACTGACACAACTTTAGAGATATCAATGCTTAGGTCACAGAATTTTTGTATAATAACCTTATATATTTCGCTTCCTGATGTACTTGTTGGCAATGATACTAACTTTATCAACTCTTCTCTCATTGTGAGACCATCAGAATATCGACCAATAATGGCCAACTGAGCATGTGATGTGACATCAATAGTTTCATCAAGAGAGATAAAAAAATATTTAAAATTACTTATGTCTCTCTTTAATTGATTTTGTATGTCTGTGTTCAGTCTCATTATTCGGTCTTTTATGATATTTCTATTGAGTGGTAACTCAGGTATTCTCTTAATAATTGCATCTTTATTCTGCATATCATGAAATAGAACTGGTGTACATCTTAGGAGAGTTTCTTTAATAAATTTTCCCTCACTGAGTGCTTTTCCATGCTGAGCTATAGAGTGAGCAATGCTCAAACTTGCAGATGTTCATAAATTTAAGGATGGAATTAGATTGGCTCTTATAAAGGTGTAGCTGCCTGGAAATGTATTCCTTCCTTTCATCCTCACTTTTTATCAGGAGCAGGGAATGACTGGGTTCAAACTGTCTATTTGTATTCCACGTTCTGCTTACTACCGTTTCAGTATATAGAATGCTAAATGATCTGCCATTTTTTTCTATAATGCCATACTTCTGGGTCCATGTCTCTTGAAAGGGTCAGCTACTGCTACTACCACTTCCTTTACTTAACCTTGTTTTTTTATTTTTTGGGTTCTCCATCAGGGGGGCAGTGACAGAAGATAAAATTATAGATAGCCTGTTAGCCCTGCAGGCAATTAGGGGTTTACTAGTCTAACTGACCCCAAGACGGACATGTAACTGTCTTTTAGGAAAGGGCAGGGTTAATAAGCAGAAACAGGGGTTAATAAGGATGCACAACAGTAGTAGTGGTGAAATGGAGTCTGCATTATGCTGCAAAATGGTGTTCCTTATATAAATTAAAATGGCTGCTGCTATTTCTATTGGCAGGGAACAGCACCCATAGCACAGGCCCTTGCCTCTCCTAACATCCCTCTCACTTAATGATGGTCAATTAGAAATCCACAACACCCAGAACAATAGATTGGATGATGGTTGCTGTGGTTATGTGATTGCTGGTAATGGCGATCACAGGGCCCCCAAAGATATGTCCCCTGCGGCATTCCGCTGCTCCCTGCTCCACTGGCAGGAAGTGATGTCAAAGATCCCCTAATGGCCTAACCAGAAGTCCCAGAACTAGACACTCTGTGCCAGAGTTCTGTTGTTTTGGCCTACAGACCTCCGGCACAGAGTGTCCACACTACACTACAGCAAATGTTTCATCCTTGGCTACTGTACCTGGCCATGCAGTAGTCCAGGATGAAATGTACTTCTTGCCATGCAGCCCCATACTTCTCTGTATGCGAGCGCATGCAGCTGCATGTCATCAAAAATGCACGACACGTGTCTCATAGTTTCGCTAACATGGTCCTAGGCTGAATATGCTCTGTGCCTGCTTTACTCCTGTCTTATAAATACATAGTAATTTTTTTTCTCTGATTTTTGCTTCCAAAAGCTCATGCCTCAGGTCAAGGCCACCTGAGGCAACCAGAGAGAGAAAGCTCACTTTCCTCACTTTTTTTCCCTAAGGAATCTCTTCCTCTCATGGCAGCTAAACTGACACTTCTGAAAAAAATCCGTCAAATATAAGTATGTCTAGGTGTACATGGACCAGTCTACTACTGGGAAGCAGGATCCATAGCTTTCCAGATGTACTGTTTTCCACCTAAGCCTGGCTTTCAAGGAGCTAAGACTGTCCCATGAAGTCCTGAAGCAGAGCATATTAGCATCTGCCCTCCATGAATTCATTTTTTTATCTTATCACAAAACAAACAAACACACAAACACACAAACACACAAACACACACACACACACACACACACACACACACACACACACAACACACCAAAAACCCCACAAAAAATACACACAAAAAAGCCCTGCAATCATGATGTACATAATGACCCTGATCAAGGTTAAATTGCACAGAATGGAATGGGTAACCATGGACCAAGTGATCTCTGTTTTGGCAGCAATACTATGGCATAGATTGGCTGATGCTATGTTTTGCTCCAATAACAAACAACTCTGAATTCTCAGGATTTATAACAACAGAGGTTTCTTTCTCAGTCTATAAATCTCTCAGTAATAATATCCATCTTTCCTATGGCTCAGCTCCATTCATTCTTTCTCTCAGGGCTGAGGCTGAAGAGGTGGCCCTTATTGGGAACAATGTAAATGTCATAAAAGAGGGCAAAGAAGGTGACAGACTCCTTAATAGCTTTTCAAACACTAGTCTCCTCTGCTCCTGTTCCATTGTCAAAAAAACACACACACACACAACAAACCTAAGGCTAAGACTGATTTCAATGGGATGATGTCAATTTCCTGTGAGGGAAAAGCCTATAGAAGGTGCAGTAAATATTTTAATCAATAATTTTATCTATTACAAATGTGAGAAAGATTTAGATATTGAAGCAATTCAGAAAAATACCATACAAGCAGGTTCCTATTGAGTCATAGTGGAAATATAGTCATGTCAATGGTCTGGTTCTAAGCTTTAACCTTTTTATCTATAAAATAAGAGATTTGGTCTACATGGTATCAAGGACCCTTCCAATTCTGCCATGGAGCCCAAAGCCTACAGTATAGTTATTAGTTTTGGTATTTTATTCAAAGTACAAGTGCCAGTATAATTTCTATATTTCTCAGAGTCCTCGTGTATGGTACTTGAAAATAGGTTTTGAATGAATACATTAAACCCTGTGGGTAACTTACACTTTAATGCAAATTCATTAGATAATTTCCTGGAGGCAGGCTCCAAGGCTGAAATGTGGAGAGTACTGAGAGTGCCTCAGGCATAGTGGTGAAGGGAGAGAAGGACAGAGAATAAATGAAAGCAGCACCAGAAGGCAGGAAGGTGGGCAAGCCCAAATAGGCAGGCTAGGAGTGCTCAGCCCCTGGGTAGTTCCTCTTAAAACCATCCAGTGACTGAAAGCATGTGTTATGCCTGGCAGTGTTTCTGGGTCTCCCTACGGTTGAAATTGCTTAATTTGCTAAATCTAAAGACATATATTTCGAAACTGTTGCAAATGGAAATTTGATTTTTTTTTTCTTCTGTCCCCTATTTTGTATAGTGGTAACGAAAAAACCATTGAAACCTGTAAAGAATTTTAGTGAGTTTATTTTGAGCCAAAACTGTCAACATATGCCAGGAAACAGAAACTCAATGAATTGAATTAGAGCTCCATAGAATGGCGGGTTACAACTGTATTTATACATCACAATCAAAGGAGTGACATAGGTGGGTTACATGAAATTCATTGGTGATGGATTTAGGAGGAGGGATAAGCAATCCCACCTGGAATTGGATAAAAAGTAAAATGATGGACACATACTTTGGTGAATGCAAGAACAATTAACATGATGATGAAGGAATTCGTGTCATCCATCCTGGCGCCCACCACACCTGGCTGTGCCCCATGGACTCCAGAAAAAGGGAAGATACAAGTTTCCCAGACATCTCACAGATATGTTATCTTAGAGACGGGAGAGGCAAATGGCTCACTTGGAGATCTAAGTTGAACTCTGTCAGGGAAAATACAGGCCTAGGACATGAGTACCCACTATAACCTGTTTGTAGTCAAATATTTAATTTTAAACCATCTTTTGTGGTTATTTTAGGTCTCTGAGTTTGCAAGACTGCCGCGCAGGGCTCCCCTGAGCTGGCCAGGTCAGCATGTGGCTCCTTTTGTCCACAATAGGAAACCTCGGTAAAGAGCACATTCCCAAGCCATTAGAATTCAATTATAGGAAATGCTGCAGTATTGTATAAAAAATGAAATTCTTGCTTTTATTTTTTATTTTTAAAATATATTTTATTGATTTTTTACAGAGAGGAAGGGAGAAGGATAGAAAGTCAGAAATATCTATGAGAGAGAAACATGGATCAGCTGCCTCTTGCACACCCCCTACTGGGATGTGCCTGCAACCAAGAGATACATGCCCTTGACGGGAATCGAACCTGGGACTCTTCAGTCCATAGGCTGATGCTCCATCCACTGAGCCAAACCGGTTTTGGCTGAAATTCTTGCTTTTATTGTGAAAAGGAAATTATAGCCTTTCAAACCTAACAAAATAATTGATTTGCCAAGAAAATGGTCTCAACTACAAGAAATCAGCTAATAAGAAAATGCAGACAATGCTTTTATTCCCATTTACTCTATTTTCATGAAGTGATGAAAAGCTCTCTCATATTTTAAAAAGCTCTCCTGTACTTACTGCAAATTACAAAGCATTTTTATTTAAATAATTGCAAAATGTAATTTGAATTTCATATTTAATCTTCAGCTGGAGTGATAGGTATTTGGCTTCTACTTACTCATATCGTTCTTGCCCACATCACTGTAGCATGGCAAGATGACTGTGAATTTTAGTTCTTATTTTAACAAGTGTATTTCATAGTAGCTCCTTAGTTATTTCACTCTTTGGTTGCACAAATAAATCAAATGTGTAGATTTACTTTTTACCAATGCAGAGTGAAACTAACTAAAGAATTTAGTGTAGTTTAAAATGAAAAATAAAGCTCAACCAACATCATGCCACTGAAAAATTAACCCTTTTCTTCTTAACTAATTTTGACATGATGAACTGTAATACTCCAGACATTGTAGTGAAGATTTGAGATGGGAAACAGAAAGCAAGTAAAAGCAGGAATCTGGGTATATAAGACCCTTGAAGAACCTGTTGTTTTCTATCTTTCCTGGTTTGGCTTTCAAAGATTTTCTTCAAACCAGTGATTTGAGTATTTCAGAAAAACATATTCAAGGAAAGGAGCTTCTAAATCGTAACTTTTTATTTATTCATACACCTTTTGCTGACTCAGGAGAGGATTGGCTATCACCTTGGGAAGGAGGACACCAACAGTCGTCTTTGTCTCCTGATCACTGGCTCTTCCCCTCGATATGAGCAAGCAAAGCCACTAAGTAAGAAGCAATTATTCCTTGGGCCTTTAAAGCAAATCATTTTATAGTTTGCACCCACTGTCCAGCATATTGCTTTCTCTGGTAACGGAAAGTCTGTATGTGGGCGATACTGAGAATGTTTAGTAAGCTTATGATATAAAATATGTGATACCACCAGAACTTTCAAGTGTTACTTCACTGTTAAAACACCCGGATCCTGAAGCTTAGCAGTGACCCCGGTCAGGCTGTACTACCCACAGGTTTGTTTCAGTCAGTACAAGCATATTAGTATGCAGTTTTCCTTGGAGACCGGCCATCTTCACATTGTGCCTGTGTTCCCCTTTTCAACCTCCTGTCATTGCTCCCTGTCCGAGACCCAGCCTAGGGCGCCTTAGACGGATCTCTTGCCATTTCCTGCGTTCTGCACAAGCACTAATTGAAAATTTGGGTGGCCTTGCTTATTTATTTTCCTGGAATGCAGTGGGTTATATTTTCATGGCATTTTCTCAGCAGTGCAGAGTTTCAATTTCAATCTATGACAGTGAGAAGAAAAGCCAGCCCGAGGCAGCATGCTGCACCCCGGTTTGAATTTGCAGTACTGTCTTTGCCAATTGTAGCTAGATGTAAGCCATCACAAGTGCCTGTTTTTTTCATGACACTAAAAGCACAGGTTCACTTTCTCCTTAAAAAGGGAAAAACACGGTGATGTGGTCAGTTGCCATAAAAAAAAAAAGGTAATTAGGAGGGAACATCAAAAATTATTTGGCAAAATTCAACAACTGACTGCCCATGTCTAAATCTTCATAAAATGCACTGGCTTGGACTTCTAAACAGCTTACTTCACCAAACTGGAGCCCTGAGAGTTAATACAAATCACAGCCTCACGTGTGCACGCACATTTTTCTGTAGGATTATGAAAGCTAACAGTGAGATGTTTAATTTTATCAAGATGTTATACCATGTTGTTCTAATAACCTACCACTGCTGTAAAGCTTGTAATGCTTCACACTCAAAGAGGACTCTATTTCAATGAAATTTGTGTAAAAAAACAATTTTGGCAAAAATTGAATTTATACACATGGCTGATAGAATTTACACCTTAAAATTGATTTTTTTTCACCTTGAATGTGTGCATCTTTCATCTCTGAACTCAAGAGTACATAAAAAGAGTGAATTTTTAACATCTCATACATTTTGCATGAAATATATTGAAAAAAAGATTTATGTACACACATGTTAAATTGAGTTAATTACCAAAGACAATTACTTTAACTCAACTTTCTGGGAGAGTGTCAATTGAGGGGCAAAAACAGTTCCAGTTTTGTACCTCTAAAATGAGACTGAATCTAGTTTGTGTGTGTGTGTGTGTGTGTGTGTGTGTGTGTTTTATTTTTTATTTTTTCATCTTGAAAGCAATCTTCCCTTGGTTTATATGCATTTCTGCCATTGGTGCAATTGTTGGGTACACTAATGTACATCAGTTTACCTCAAAATGGGAAAATACTAAGACCTTTCTGTGGAGCAAAGGTTGCCAAGGCTGTAAGCTGAAAATAAAATCTTAAAAAAAATCTGTCCTATTTAGTTTGGGCAACTGATTTGGGAAATAAACTTTCATCTGTTCATTTTAATCAATCAATGATATTAAATAGCTATTCCAAGTCACTTTTTATAAATTGATACAAATGACAATGACGTAAATCCTATCTTCACATAAAAAATAAGTACATAAATGTTTATGACTTCTTCAGTGAACAAACTTATCAATGCCTTACTATAATTCATAAATAGGATTCCTTTTCCATATACATTTCATTTCTAAATTAGATGTGAAAGAGGGAAAAAAAACTCTGCTTGGGCTATGGAAATATTGCCTATAAGCTGATGTACATATTTTGAATATATGCAGATATATGCTGAATAATAAAATTATGGTTTTTCACATAATACTGATTATGTACTTGAAGATATGCTGTGCATATATTAATGGTAACACTTTATGTTTATATAGCTCTTCATAAACTGCAAAAGTATTTTCAACATATATAACTGAATAATTTAGAAAGCAAGCTCATAGACATTCACTAACTTGGTAAATTCAAACATGCTTAGTTTTTTTTACTTAACATTTTTAGGATAAAGTATTAAAAGGAAATCACATGATTCATATAATTTTTTCCTAGTAGTGAGCTTCTTCATATATCTGTGTTATTATGTTGAATTATACCTTAAGAAAGTAAATGCCAAGGTGTGCCTTTTGTAGTTAAGTCTGAATAGATATGGGAAAAAGCATGTTGCACTATTTGTACAAAGACTCAAAATTAAAATTGCATATTTCTAATATTTCCCACTATCATTTCCACATTGCTAGCATTAACAATACATTTTAGCATGGATGATGATTTCTACCCTAGACATCAAACAACTACATTGAAATATTTTTAATAGAATTGTACTTCACAGAATAAATAAGAATAAACTACCTCTTTGACTTACCCTTTCCTGTATAAGCGGAGAGCTGCCATTTCCTTTCAGATGTGTGACTCCAGGGTGTATTTTCCAACTTGGGCACAGACAGAAGTTACAGCTGAATTTAGGCAATGCCCCAAATAAATAAATGCCTACAATTTCAAAACTATTCACAATGAAAATGGAAAGTCTGGGCTGGATGATTTATATAACAGGATGGGTCATTATCTGTAGAGCAAGCTGAGGAGGGACAAGGTTGACAAGTTAGTGTGCAAAAAACAAAAATCACAAAAGGTTTGAGTATGAAAAATCTTCTCACTTTTGTTTTCCCTTGAAACTTAATAACTTAGACTGAAAATGTGGTTTTATGTACAATGTTGGATAACAGAACTATTGGATCTATGTATTGGGTTTCTACATCTGACATTTAACTGTAAACAACTGACAACTCACCTGATTTGAATTAATTTATCCAAAGCATAAGGTTCCTGATTTTTTTTTTCTGGAGAAAATAAGCTGGTTCTTCTGAACAGTTTCTTGTAATAAAGAGAAATGGAGGTGCTATAACTAAGAAAACAAGGTATCTAACAGACTTCTAGGCCTAAGGATTTGCCTGTATACTCCAAGTCTTAGAGAGAAGAGGCATTGTGGCTACGAAGCCCCAAACCTCCCAAACACAGTTCTCCAGCTGCACAGGCCATAAATGGTCTTAAGAGCTACTGAAAGCAAAATACCACTATACAATCTTCCTATGGTGACTAGATCAGCCACAAAAGAGAAATGTGTAAATCAGAGAAATTTTTTAAAATTTAGAATGCTGCTTTCAGAATTCTTTTTGCATAGAATTCTGCCAAGGACCTCAATTTACATTAAAGATGAAAGGGATGTGGGGAAAATAAATATTTAAACTGTGATTGATGAGACAGGATGATGCAAGTTGGGTTAAAACAGGGCTAAACAAAATAGAATCTAAACATTCAAAAGTCCTCGAGTCCCCACAGCCGCTTCCCCCTAGTTCCTCAGACCCACCATCTGGCCTGTGATTTCCAGTGGGACCATCCTCACTCACCCCGCACAAATCTCTTCAGTAGTTTCCACCTCCAAATGCAGTTTTAAAACTTTTTTTTTTACGAGAGAGAGAGGAGAGAGAGAGAAAGAGAGAGAGAGAGAGAGAGAGAGAGAGAGAGAGAGAGAGAGAGAGAGAGAGAGAGATGGGCACAGATCCATGGTATCTACTGCTGGCCTGACCATAGCCAGCCTTTGGACTACTTGTCAGGCGAGGTTTACCCAAAGGCAGAGAGGAAGACCTCTTGAGTAGGAGCCATTTTTGTGCAGTTTGGGGAAGCCCACCTTAATCTGCTACTGCCTTTAGCTTAAACAATAGTGAAAGCTAAAATGACAAATCACTAACTCAAGTTACCTGTTACTGTTTTAAAAAGGAACTAATTTCTCAGAACTGTCTTTTCTGTTCAAAAATTAAAATGGAAGGAAAAAGAGAGAGAGGAAGAGAAGTAAGAAGAAAAGACTCAGTTTTCTCCCCTGACCATTTTCACTTCATTTTTTTCTTTTTAATTTTGATTAGTTGGCTTAGAGTTCTCACATGCCTGCTGCCAGCCATTTCTGCTTTTGTAACAACTTTTTTCTCACTATGAAAGTGTGATTTTCAGGAAATAAAAAGCCACTGGATATAATCAATTCCTATAAATATAAGAAGAGCTGATATCTGTTGCTACTATCACCCACAGACTGAAATGCTTCCTTCAGTCTTCTGGAATATTCTGAGGGCCATCATCTACTGATCACCCTTGGAGCAGGGCACTCCGTAGACAGCCAAATAAAATTCCTGTGTGCATTATGTTTGTTATAATGCACATGTTTTTCAGCAGTTGAAGACTATTAATTGTAAATATTAATAGCAATATTAATTATTAATATAGGTATGTTAAAAAAGTAAGCATAATGTTATATATCAGAGTTGTAAAATTTTTAATATGTATTTAGTTATTTCATATTTAAATAAGCTGCTTGCTTAGTCAGGCTTCTTGAAAGAATTCATTAAAATGCTTCTACAATGTGAAATATTCTAATTTCTACTTTCAGAAACATAAGGGCTCTCAAGTTTATAAAAGTTAATTTGCTGTTTCAATAGCTTATATGTTTAGACAATACAAACTCTCATTGGTTAAGAAAGCTTTAATTCCACGAGAGAACTGCATGCATTCTATAATTATATTGTATGCAGAAGGTCAGCATTCTAAATTACTTAAGTTCATTAAAGGTCATGACATGTAAAATATTTCTGGTCATTTAAAACTGTTTAACATATAGTTATGAGACTTCTAGCCAGGATGGGCATAGATATTTAAACACATTTGAATAATTTATTATCATTTTTTCAAAAATAGTAGTAATTATTTACTTATTTTCATTTAACACTTACAAATGCCCATATTTCCAACAGAAATCACAATAGTATGAATATGTGCATGTAATGTGAATTACAATATGTATATTTATTTCAGTATAAGACTATTAAATAAGTACATTAAAAATATAAAGGTTAATGGTGTATGGGTCACTTTTATTTTACAGTAGTGAGTTTACTCATACTTGCATTATGAAAGGATGAGTTGTATAACAGTATTATGCCTGGGATTATTTCTATCCTCAAATACTGGTTACATAATTATATTTTCTAATAAACCTAACCAATAGAACAGTCCTTTATTTGCCCCAACTCAAAATTTGTTGATTTAATTATGTTAGACTATATTTGAAAAATAAACAGGAAAGACACTTCTTCAGAGTTTCAATTGTTACTTTCTTATTCGTTAAAGATTTTCTCCCAACAAATTATCTTAGGCAGTCGATTTGTATTAGACTTAATTTTAAATATTTATCTAAATATTTATTTTTTTATCATGGCAAAATGAATTTATTAGAAGAATACACTATTTATTTTAATATCAAATAATATTATTTACTACATTAAGGATTTTTTAAATTTACAATATAACTTATATTTAATAGTAGTACATATGTTTTCCTTTATCTAATAAGTCTTGGTTAAAAAAAAATTAAGTACAAAAACAAGAATTTTCATTATCCTCAGTATCTTCTACAATCCAAAATATGATTTTCTTATTTTGCTTTTGGAAATTAAATATTATAAAAATGATAATAATTATTATGATAGATTAGCTTAACCTATAGAAATCAAGAGAAGATATGTAGAAAAAAAGAATAATGCCTAGCTAGAGTATAAGGCACTGAGTCATTATTAACTTTAAAAATAAGCTTGAATTACTGCAATATACATGTACAGAGGATCTCTCTGAATTAGTAGCTAGGCAATTAGTTTTGTGCAGAAAATAAACTTCGTTGAAAGTGCTTTCTAGATTGCACAGATATTAAACACAGACTTCTTAGACATTTAAAATTTTATTAACAGCTCTATTGAGTTATAATTAAAATAAAAATTGCACATATTATATTTAATGTATACAATTTGGTGAGTTTGAAACTTAGACATCTAAGGAAAGAAGTACTTTGTTATAAATCAAAAAAGAAAAACAATGTGAAAATTCAGTAAATATAGATCAACTAAAATTGCAAAAAACTCCTCTATTTGCAGTGGGAAGCTGACTCAATCTAATTCAGAAAGAACACTGTAAATTCTTTGAGAATTAATTTATCTTTTATTTCTCTTAAAACCTACCAAACCCATGGCAGAGGTGGGGGGGATGGTGAGGGCAAGGATTGGTACAGCAATCCTTTTCATTTCCCTTTCCCAGCATTATAAAGAAGGAAAATATGGACTATAAATTCTGGTTTAAAACTGATTTTTCTGAAGAATAAAATCATGTGTTTTAATAAATACATGCTGACAAACAGGAGGCCACAAAAGCGACAAAAACTATAATTAAGCATATCTGAAACACATAATGATGTGAACAGACTAACAGCAATCACTGAAATTTCCTTTTACAAGTTGAATTCAGCAAACATAGTATATAAATTTCTAGGATAAAATTATAATTACAAAGATTTTCTCCATTTGTTCTCAAATAAAATGTTAGGAACTCTTATAAGTCTATAGTCCTAAAAAGCTCTTATCAGAAAGAAACATATTCATGGGCTAAAATAAAATCTATCATCCACATGTATGCATTTATTTGAGACTCTAATCTATATTAGTAGGATATATAGCCATCCTGCTAAATATATGTACAATATAGTAATGCCAATCAACATAGACCCACACACCTAGGATCTGAAAAAGTGAGGCCACAAATAGAAGGAATTAATTTACGGAAGAGTATGAATTAAATTTAAAAAACTTGAAAATGCAACTCACGTATTTCACATATTGTTTTCCTCTTTATTTACAGCTAACTTGGTTTTCTACTACAGTGCTCTAGTCAGTGACTAAGAAACAAAGTAATTAGTACACAGGATAGGGGGCTGAGGAGGTGTGAGAGTGACCTAGGACAGAGGAGCAAAAAGTTATGGAAACGGAAAAAAAACAAAATCTGCCTCAAAGTCATAAAAAGCAATCAAGAAGTTCTCAGTTTTAAAATGGCTTGCCTTATAGGTAAGAAGTTAAAATAAGAAAGTATGTAAAAAATTCCCTTAATGGAACAGCAAAAAACAAACAAACAAACAAAAACAGCTTAATATGATCCACTACCACTGTCCTATAAAGTTATTGGGGGAAAATTCCACTAACACTGCCCATGTGTCGTATCCTGTGCAGATAGCTGGCCAGATAAAGTTGCCAGAGAGACGGCCCTGCAGTTCAGCCAAAATCCACTGCAGAATAGCTGTTTGTTGAAAAGTATGGTCATGGAACTTTAAAACTTAAAGTGACTTTATAGTGTCTCCCTCCTGACCAGCTTCTTTTAAAAATGAGATAACTAGAACTCTCAATCAGTCAAAAATTGCCTCTGATCAGGGTTGATATCAGGCCTGGCACAGAATGTATAAACTCTCAGTGTAATTAATCTATACGTAGTTTCATTCAATGTAATTTATTTATAACTTTGATAAGAAAAAAAATAAAAACACCCAGTTGATTCCAGATGGGATCATTGTTTGTGAAGTGGGCCTCTCCCCCATATGTGTGAGAGGGTTTTCTCTGGGCACTGTGGTTTCCTCCTGCAAACCAGAGCTGTGCACATGCCCACACTGTGCTAGTCTGCAAGGGTGGGATGTGTGATGTGCCCCTTGATTGAAGGGCATCCTTGAGCTTCTGGGATGGGCTCCAGCCACTTGCAACCCTGAACTGGAATAAGCAGGTGGAAAATAATGATCCCACTTGTTTTAATCTTCCTTAAAAGTATGTATAGCTCATTTTTATTTCAGTTTAAAATTAGAACTGGTTTGAGTATTTACTCAGATGTTTTGTGACCAGAAATATGCTGTAGGAACTTAACTCCTATTTATATAAATTAATTAGCCTGTTGTAAAATTGGCTTCATTATACATCATTTCACTTAAAGTCACAGCTTCTGAGAACCTATTGGTGACTTCAGTAAAAACATACTGTTTCTCTAGCTTATTAATTAATCTGTCAATCTATCTATACTTAAATAAACAACACCATAGTCAACTCTTGGGTTTTCAGAAACCATGGATATTTTTGTTCTTTATTTTTAGTTTTTCATGGCTCAAATTCCATCAGGGGTGGAAAAGTAAGTTCTTATTCAAATCAATTGGCTACACTCTTATGTTATCAGTGATCAGTTAGAAAGAACAAAGGTTCAGGCTTTTGTCTAAAGGGCAAATTGGAAATTACTGTTGGCTCTTGGTTTTTCACATATTCTTCATCCCTTGTACCATAGAAAGTATAAAAAGAGCTCTGCCCTGCTGGGAACTGGGACCAGCCAGCAATGGAATACCATCAGCTGTTGAAGAGGTGCTCACAGGAGGTGCTAGTGCAGGCGGGCAGGATGAGTCCTTCAAGATGTACAGTTGGTAGCAGCCAGGATCCAGCTGCAGTGGGCACACTGCGGGGGTGTCCCGCTCACTGATGCTTCCATTCGCCTCTGGGAACTCTATTCAATACCCTCAAGGGGAGCACAGCTGAGTCAACAACTTGGGGCAAATATACTGGAAACAGAGGATGAGAAAACGACCTTGAGGGAGTTTAAAATCTTTTATCGGATTTGTGAGAAACCAAAGTGTTAGCCGAGCACTCAAAGGACTCAGATAAAAATTGTGTCATATTAGAACAACAACAACAACAACAAAATAAGATATGAAACCAGGCAGACAAATTGTATGCATGGCAATTCTGAAACTTTTGGAAGTAGGAAGACTTCTTAAAGGAGTGTCAGTAGGAGTCAAATCCTTTACAAAAGCCAAGAGGCCAACATATGTCTCTGCCCAAGTGAAACTGTAACTGGTGCTTCTGCTCCCAGCGGAGTGCCAGTCCTGCCAGCAGATGTACAGCATGGCAAGCCCGCCAGACTGCTGCCCTGAGCCCCCATCTGTTAGGAGAAATATCACATGAGTGGAATACACTTGAAATAGGGTAGCATTTTCCATAGCTTTTTTCTCGGATTGCACACACTAATGATAAAATGAAAATTGGCCTTGTTCCCACTGAAGTAAATAAGACCTTCAAATAAAAAAATTTAAAAGAAAAACCAAAACAAATCCACACACACATACACACATACACACACACAAATAAAAAAATGACACCTAACATTTTAAAATCTATTAAAATGCTATCTTTTATTCAGTTATAACTCCTTCATTTAGAAAATTAATAGCTCTACATTCCTATTTATAGAAAACTAAGAATTAGGTTGTCATCACCCTTGCTGCAGCAACAGGGTAGGCCTGGCAGGAAGGGAGATCCCTCGTCATGAAGATGAGTCATTTTCACATTCTGACTAAGTTCCCTCTCCCCAGGTTCCATATCTGTCGTATCTCTCCAGCAGTGAGTGGCTTTCTCAATTTCTCTGTTTTCTTCCAGACCACCTACAGACACAACCCAGGGCTAGGGACATCCCGATATAAACACAGGTGGTAAACACAGCTGCATCATTGTGCTGGGTGGCAGTGGTGGCCATATGGTTGGAGTAACACTGTTGAAACATCATATTCCTATGTAGACTCAGCTTTATTTAGTTCTTTAAAATAGAATATGCAATAGTAAATAAGTAAAAAACCACATAGTTCTGATTTGCTATAAAGTTGATTGGAGACATTTGACTATTTTGAAGAATGTGCATATACAGAGCTCTGAGGCTGATGAAAAACGTAGATGTGATGCCACATAAAGGCATTTGATAGCATTTCACAATAGCAAGATTAAGGCAAAAACAAATGAGGCAAGGGGCTTCCTTACCCAATAGGCCCAATCTGAGAATTACTAAAACAGAGTTGTAATTGTTACAATCTTTGAGGATTTTAAATTGTCCTTATGATCTTAAACCATAAAAGATTCCAGTGAAGGATGATAACATTGGGTGGTTCTTGGTGAGGCATCTCTATCATTCCTATATTGTCATTTACATATTAAATTTTGCTCACATTTTTTGTGCCCTTAAGTGATCACTAGGCATATTTTGAAATAGGCAACTGGAAGTATGTCCAACTCTACTACTATCGTAATGTATTCTTATTTTTAGTTTTGCATTCAACATTTATCTACTATTTGTGAGACAGGACAGGAGTGAATGATACAAAGTCTTTTTCCTCAAAAAGCTTATACCCTAGTGGAAGGAGACTAAAAAAAGTAAACAAATAGATAATATATGTACAAGTTGTGGTTAGTGCTATTACTGGTGATTGGTGTATTGAATACCTGCCGCATAAGGCTCAGTGGTATCTGCAATGATGAATATGACAGCAATCTGCCAGCAAAGGCCTTAGAAGCTGAGTTAACAAAAGACCAAACAATTGTTAGTCTTTGGTAAAAGGAATCACTAAGATAATGGCAAATGTAGTTGTTTTGAAGATTAGATTTTATAGTAATATGGTCCATTAAAAACTGATATGCCATGCAGTATGAAACACATTAGGTGTTCACTTAATGTTTAAAAAAAATATCTGAAGAATAAGAAACTGTGACTACCATAGTGTTTCCTTAAGCTAAAACGAAAGAAATTTCATATTTCTAATTATATTTTCTAGGTCAAACTAAACCTGAGGCAGAAATCAAAACACAAAATTATAATGATATTTAATTGCCTTAATAGCTATTTCAACAATTTTATGGTTAAGTATTTTTATTGCCATCAGCTTTTGCATATATTTCACCAACATTTGCTATCTGACTCTGAGAAAACAACACCAGTAGTTTTTATATTAGCAAATGATCATCTTTCCTCTTTTGAGTGTTTTTGTTTCAGGAATACAGTATATGTCTCTCTCTCTCTCTCTCTCTCTCTCTCTCTCTCTCTCTCTCTCTCTCTCTCTCTCTCTCCAGGAAAGATCTGTGAATCCGAAAGAGCCATTCATACGGTAAGATCTTCTCACTTGAGAAATGACCTGCCACTGAGACACAGAGCGGAGACATGAGCAGGGTACCACTGCCAGGACACAGAAAACTTCATTTCCTTTCAAGCTCTGCTGCCAGGCCTGTAACTCATGTTTCTTATGTTTTAAATGGATGATCCCAGGACATTGAGCTATTGCTCCCTGGAGCAACTTGGACATGTCTTCCCATGTAAAGGAGAGAAAAAGGAAGTCATGCTAAGTCCCAGGATTCAAAGCAGCCATATGAAATATTGCCTTCTTTTTCTCAGGATATATTACAGGTATGCAAATTTAACTCATATAGATAGTTGAGGCATATAAGTGTAGGTTGTTTTTGATCTATTATAATGACTATCTTGGGTGGATCCCCCCAGAATCCACCCTGAGATATGGTTTCAGGGGACAGTATTTAACTTGCGAGGGAGTAGTAGGAGATATTAGGAAGGGCATAGGGAAGCCAGGTGGGGAAAGGGAAGGAAGTCAATTAAAGATGTGCTGTGAAGGCCTTCCTGAGGATGCTGGAGCTCAATCTCAAGGGAAACTCTGGCATATACTAGATATTATGCCTCCCAGCTACTTCAGGAGGGAGGCAGCCTGACTGGGTGAAGCCTACTTCTGGTCCAGTGAACTCTGGTCAGTGTGTCCAGCTTGCCCTGATCCAGGAAAAAAAGCCGTGAGACACAAAGGGGCAGGCTTTCCCAGAAAGCAGACTTCAGAGAGCAGGGGGCGGGGGTGGACAGCAGAGAAATATGGGTTGGCTTTGATGGCCTCTGTTACTATCCATCCCTCACATATTGTGTTTTCCCTATTACTGATTCCTCACACTGATGTCATCACACCCACATCAGGGGAATTGATAAGTTGAGCTATGAGTTCCTGCTATAGTTGTACCTAAGGCCATGGTGATTCCCATTATGTACCCCTGTATTACCCATTCTAGATACCCCTCACCCTGGACTAACACTTCTGCTAGCCTGGACTGCTTCCTTGATCAAGTGGCCCACATCTTTGTCCCTGTGTCCCTTTGTCCCAGGCTAGGGTCTAATCCCTTATTGCCATGTCCATCATCAAGCATGGAAAAGATGTCCAGTGAGTCTCCTAAGTTGCAAAAATAATCTTTTCTGCCCCATTTCCTCCAAATGATAAGGGTCAAGTTTTGTTGCCTATATGATGAAGCCAAAATGAAGAGAGGCCTTTAGATTTAATGGCACTTTCTGTCCACTGGCAGAGCATCTTCCCCTGATAGAAAAGCCAGGACTCAATCAGAGATGCAGCATACACACACACACACACACACACACACACACACACACACACACACACACACCAAAGTATATATTGTATCCCTTGGCACAGCAATGCAACCCTGCAAAATGTCATCCACCAGGCTTATCTGTGCCTTTAGAGGCTATTCTAATAATCTATCATTATGCTCTATCTCACAGCTTCTGAGTGCGTGATGTATGGCAGTGGATCTTGTGGTATTGTTCCCTTTCTCATATCTCTTTCTCTCTAAAAGAAGTTCCTTGTCCCAGGTGATGATATTATGGAAGTCCCACAATGAAAAATCAGATTGTATGTGTGCAACCCAATAGCAATGCTTGCCAGTGATCTGCAGGCAGGAAGACAAACCCAAACTTAGGATATGTACCTGGGTTTGTGGAAATGAACTTGTTGCCAAGTGGCTGCCTGGTTTTCTTGAGGGAAGGTACATTATCACTGGTTGCATACTGGCCACTGCAGCTGAAGGGGGTGGTCATTCTGTCTAGATCTGCTATCCCTGCCACCATTCCAATCCATTCATAGGCCCATTGTACAAATATGGGGATGACCCAGAAAAGAGACTGGTGAAATTTCCTCAGCACTGGTGCCCCTCTGCCGTAAATGCTCTCTGGTGGGCATTCATGTGACACGTACAGATGGGTAAAGATGAAATTTGTGTGTGGTGCATGTGTGAGTTCTTGTGGTGAGAGGTGGTTATATCTCTGCTTCATAGCTATGCTCCTCTCAACTCAGCTGTAACTGGTCACTGGAATAGGTCTCCTACCTTTGGGAAGTTCTGGTCTGGAAGCAGGTAGCATACTCTTGATCACATAAAGTCTCAATAGCAGGTAAAGTCTCCTAAGAACTTCACCCCCATTCTCAGCTCCACTCTGATGGCAGTAAGCACAGGCTTCTTCCTGCATGCCTGATACTAACCTGGTTCAGAGCTAGTTGGGTGAATACCTTCCAAACCTCAAAGAAATGTCTGACCCCAATTGTTTCGGCACTCTTTGTAATGTGGAGTGACTTTAGGGTGATCGTATATTGTCCAAACAGGGGCACTTTTGACAGTAAAAGGGGCACTTTTGATGATTAAACCAGAACAATAAACAAGATACAAAGTTTTCTCATGTAGAGTTGGATCACCATAGTTATCTGCCACCTTTTCCAATCTCAGTGGGCAATTCCAGGACTAATATAAAAATCCTCTGAAAACCCTGTCACACAAGCTTAAACTCCATCATCCTCCATAATGTTATTTTTTTTTTAATAGACTCTCAACTCCTTTGCTCCTTGCTCCTCCTCCTGCCTTGTAAAACTCTAACTATAGTTACAAATAATTTTCTAATAACTACCTATACCACAGTAGCCAAAACATACAAAACCATGATGACTGGTTCTATTTTAAACTTATGTTAGGCCCATTTTTGAGCTCCACTATGCCCCACTTGGGGCTCTTGCCCTTCAAGGGGATTGTAGGTTTCATGATTAAGGCCTTCCCTTTCCAGTAAACCACCTAACCCAGTTTCCAGTGGGCTGCTATACCTGGCCCCACAGGTTACTCTGACTGACCTTTATAAGAGATATAAATACCCCATTCCCCTTACTCTACCCCCCCCCCATACTATTTTAGTCTCAGTCCTTTTGCTAGCAGATGTAATAATAAATTTATAATTCTTTACCCCTTTTGGCCTCATGAGTTCCTCCGTTCCTCCTTCGGTGACCCTAATAATTAGGACGACACATCCCAAGAAGTCTTAGCACATTTTCTTAGTAATTTGTTTCACAATATGCAAGACAAAGATTTCATTCTTTCTCTTGCCCCTCCTTCCTTGCCTCTCATCCTCCATTTTCACGGATGATCCTGCTGCTTCTCTGGCTAATAAAATAGAAGCAACCAGAAGAGTATTTGTCATTTTGGGGGCACTACCTTCCCCCATCCTTATGTCATTTCCTGCCTAGATTGCAGTGGTAGCTTTCTAAGTGACATTCCTTGCCCTCTTGCCCTGTCCTGGGTTACCCTCACCCTAGTGAGACCCTGAACGGAGGTGACTGCCTGATGTCATCACCTTTGTACACGTAGCGCCTGTGCCACGGGTGTGTTCACCGAGTTGGCTGAATTGAAACCATCAAAGCTCAGAACTTGCAGGCTGCAGACTTTCTCTTCCACAACTCCCAGGGTCCTGTGGCATTTGTGTCGTCCTCGCCACGCCCCCGCGCTCCTCGCCACGCCCCCGCGCTCCTCGCCACGCCCCCGCGCTCCTCGTCCCGCCCCGCGCTCCTCGTCCCGCCCCCGCGTCCCTCGTCCCGCCCCCGCGTCCCTCGTCCCGCCCCCGCGTCCCTCGTCCCGCCTGGGCCCATCGCAGACTCGGCGCTCGGCTGCCCGGCAAATCGACTCCTCGGCGCTCCGGGAGGGCGGAAGTGGAGGTTGGCGGTGGGGGGTCGCTGCCCGACAGCTTTTCCCGGAAGCGGTTGGAGGGGCAGCAGGGAGGCCCAGGTAAGTGTCGAGCCTGGTTGTCTTGGCGGTGGCGAGCCAGTTTCCGGAGAGGCGGGTGGGAGCGGCTCGTCCTCTGTCCGACTGGGAGGGGAGTCTGGCAGCTGCCTGCGCCCAGCGGGCCCGGGCCTGTGAACACTCTCCTGCCCCCTGCGCCAGGGCCACCGAGTTAGGTCTGAGGATGTGCTGGTGCTGGGGGAGCGGCAGGCGCGGCTTGCGCCCATATGTCTCAGCTTAGGGCTATATTGAGCATTTCCCAGGCTTCTGTCACAGTCGTAGCATTGCCAGCTGGCGGCTCCGGTTCCACTGGAGGTAGGTGCTGTTGCAGAACCAGCCCAGAACGGTGGGTGACCAGGCAGGTTCCATCCCTGTGAGCTGCCCTCGGCACCTGCCACCTGACTCGGAGCCGGCTCTCCGCTTAGTAACACCCACAACCTGGCGGCGCCTGGCCCGCCCTGCCCTCCGGGGACTTAGTACCAGGACGCTTCCTCAATCCCAACAAACACTTCTTGAAAGGAAATAAGCTAGTTTTAATCATTGAAGGCTAATCATACTAAGTATGAGAAAATTTGTTACATTATTTTTCGAGTCTGGGAAAACAATAAAAATACGCTAAAAATCAGCCACAGGTTAATGAAATCATTGGGTGCACTGTATTGGAAAGCTACTGTCAATTCAGGCTAATATGGATGGACTTATTACCTAATGAGTAACACTGTTTCCTTTGCGTAGTATATTCTGGTCAGGCTCCGGGTACCAGAGTAATAACAAAGGAACTGAAACCCAGGCTCACTTGTGTACTCAATGGTATTGAATCAAGGGGGATAATAAGGGATGATGTGTGCTTACTACTTAAATGTTCCCTTAGATTTAAGAAGAAACTAATTTTAAGCAAGAGAAGCAGAGGATTCCCCAGTGTGACTAGGTACAATGATAGGAAGTTTCACAAAATGATTTTTTCCTTGTCAAGCATTTAATTCCCTGTACTGAATATTATTTTGAACTATTCTCTTTCGAAAAGACAACTGTTAACTTGCTAAGTTAGATTTACATTCCACAAATAGTTGAGAGCATGTTATATAAATCTTATGGGAAAAGGAATTGGTACTCGAAAAACTTTGCAAAGGCAGTCTTCTACTAAAGGACTTTGGACAATTTTGAGGGTCAGGCAGAGGCCGGATCAGGCAGTAGAGGAAATGCTGTTTAAACAATTAGTCTTTCAGTTACTTTTACACCCATTCTCTAGCTTACTCCTGTTCATCTAGCCGGCACTGACTGCATAGTAGAAGCTTAAATGTGCACTGAATGGGTAATTTTTGGCCAGTATTAAATAGAGAGGATTTGAAATGGACTAGAATGTGAAATCGCATTAATCACAGTGCTAAGGAGAATGCTAGAGTGTAGATTGTTCTTAGACTTAAGGGAACGTGGCCATGTCCCCTGGAGTGGCTGAAATCCAGTGGTGTAGTAGTGTTCAGTTGTAATCACACGACTCTATGTTTATGTTAATTTAAAATATTATTGATACAGCCGAGACCGGTTTGGCTCAGTGGATAGAGCGTCGGACTGGGGACTGAAGGGTCCCGGGTTCGATTCCGGTCAAGGGCATGTACCTTGGCTGCGGGCACATCCCCAGTAGGGGGCGTGCAAGAGGCAGCTGATCCATGTCTCTCTCTCATCGATGTATCTGACTTTCTATCCCTCTCCCTTCTGCTCTGTAAAAAATCAATAAAATATATTTTAAAAAAATAAAAAAATGAAATATTACAAACACAAAGTAATTGTAGAGAAATTACGAATCCTCAAGGTGTGGACACACTACAGTTTGAAAATTACAGTCAAAGGTATTTTGGCTTAGGAGTGAAAGCAACCACCGATCTGCTTTGTAGCCTGGGCTGTAGCCCAAAGTCTCTTGGGGCTTCAGTCTCCATTTTCCTATAATTAGAGAATACATAAAACTAGATTATTTTTCAGAGTTCTTTCTGCTTTGAAGTTTTCCAACTCAGTGAATCCTATAATCACTTAGCATTTGTCTTATCCCTGTGTTGTCTTAGGGGCTATAGTTATTGCTGATATTTACATCTCTGTCAAAAAACTAAGCTCTTGCTGGACAGGGATTAGCCTCAGTCATTTTTCTACCAGTTTTAGCATATGCCTGACACACATTGGGAATAAAATAATGTTAGCTTAGATTCAGAAGGTACATTTTTGCTATTTAAAAGAATAGCTAAAAACTAAACCGTAGTGTTGCATGTAAATACAGCAGGAATTAAGAGAAGGGAACAATCTGTTGAGGCAGAGTAGTTGGGAAGGCTTTACAGAGGTCAGATCTTGATGGGAAGGATGTGCCTTCGGAGGGAAGGCAGGTGAACATCTGGGCAACACACCAGGCCTAAAGGCCCACTGACTGGTAGGTAAGTGATGCATTTTGAATTATGGAGTGACTTGAAGGTCAGGCACAATAATTTGAAACTCACTGATTAGGCTCCCCCCTCCCCCAACCCCTTTAAAATTATATTAGGTTTGCTCAAAAACTTGATGTATACTTGTTAACTTAATATGGGGGGACCTTACAGTTTGCTTTACTTATGATTTTGGTTTTAGTAATTCCTTCTAATTACTATTTCCCACTTACAGAAAATCTTGCTGCAATAATGGAAAGAACAGTGGACACCAGGATTTAGGAATCCTGGATTTTAGTTAATTAGAACATAAACTGCATTTCTTTGTTACCTGAAACAGAGTACCTGGCACAGAGCATAACTTTGTTACCTGGCACAAAGTTAGCATTAGTAATCATTGTGCAACACTGAATGAGTTCTTTCTTTGCTATTTGCTAGTTGTGCTGCTTTTGGTAGGTTTAGCCCTTAGCTTCATCAAAATGAATTTTTTAGGCCTTTTTTCACTTACATAGTTCTGTGGTTTTGATGGTTTATAATTTTCTTTTAAAATATGTATTTATATTGATTTCAGAGAGAGGAAGGGAGAGGGAGAAAGAGATAGAAATATCAGTGATGAAATAGAATTATTGATCAGCTGCCTCCTGTGGTCCCCCCAGTGAGGACTGTGCCTGCAACTGGGGTAGGGAATTGAATTCTGACCTCCTAGTTCATAGGTCGATGCACAACCACTGAGGCACACTGGCTGGGTTATGATTTTTTTTATTGTTGACATTATTACAGATGTCCCTCATTCTCTCCCCACTTTACCTCCCCTCTTCACAGATGCCACCCTTCTCTCCTTCTGGCTGTCACCACATTGTTGTCTGTATCCATGGAGTATGCATATATGTTCTTTGGCTATTTCTTTGCCTTTTTTCATCCCTTTAGCACCCCCCAATTCCCCTAAACTTCCCCTCTGGTATCGGTTAGTCTATACCATCCTATCTAATAAAGGAGTAATATGCAAATTGACCATACATTTGCTACATCCACCAGTCTTGCGCACCAGCCAATCAGGAGCTAAATGCAAATTAACCCACAACCAAGATGGCTGTGGCGACAGAGAGCAGGAGGAGGCTTGGGTTTCCCCAACAATGGAGGAAGCCAAGCTTTCTGCACACTCTGGTGGGCTCAGGTCTCCATTCAGTGGTACAAAGTTTCAATTATAGAATCCCAAAAGAAATGGTGGCAGCCACAGAGCTGAAGAGAGGAGGAGGCTAGGGTTGTCCTGGCGAAGGAGGAAGCCAAGCTTTTCGCAGCCCTGGCCTGCCTTGGCCTCTGCTTAAGGCTACAAAGTTTCAGTTATAGAAGGTAAATATCCCAAGAGAAACGGCTGTGGCCATGGAGCGAGCAGGAAGCATGGCTCTGCTCCAGGCTACAAAGTTTCAATTGTAGAACATAAATAAATTCCAGATCCCAGGGCCTCTGCTTAGGTTGCTGGGGAGTGTGGCCAGCTTGCAAACCACCATAAACCCCTCTCCCAGGCCGCCCCATGCCCCAAGGGAACCCTCACCCTGATCTGGGACATCCTTTAGGGCAAACCAGCTGCTGCCCACCCATGCACCAGGCCTCTATCCTATTTAATAAAAGAGTAATATGCAAATTGACCATCACTCTAACACACAAGATGGCTGCCACCATGTAGTCAAAGATCCTTCCCCCATGTGGACACAAAATGGCCACCACAAGATCACCAGGAAGGGAGGGCAGTTGGGAGGGACCAGGCCTGCAAAGGAGGGAAGTTGGGGGCAACTGGGCCTGCACGAATGTGCATTTGGGGGGGACCCATGCCTGCAGGGAAAGTAGTTAGGGGGGACCAGGCCTGCAGGGGAGGGCAGTTAGGGGTGACCAGGCCTGCAGGGGAGGGCAGTTAGGGGTGACCAGGCCTGCAAAGGAGGAAAGTTGGGGGCAACTGGGCCTGCACAAATGTGCATTTGGGGGGGACCCATGCCTGCAGGGAAAGTAGTTAGGGGGGACCAGGCCTGCAGGGGAGGGCAGTTAGGGGTGACCAGGCCTGCAGGGGAAGGCAGTTAGGTGCAAACATGCTGGCAGGGGAGCAGTTAAGCATCAGTCAGGCTGGCAGGGGAGTGGTTAGGGGATGATTAGGCTGGCAGGTAAAGGCAGGCAGGCAGGCAAGCAGTTGGGAGTCAGCAGTCCTGGATTGTGACAGGAATGTCTGCCCAGATTGGAGAGGGTGCAGGCTGGGCGGAGGGACACCTCCTGCCCCCTGTGCACGAATTTTGTGCACCAGGCCTCTAGTCTATATATATAAAAGCCTAAGCAACCATTTGGTAGTTGTGACATGCACTGACCATTAGGGGGCAAGCACTCAACACAGGAGTGGAAACCACAGGCATGGAAATATGGAACAGACTGATGAATCTCAGAGAGGGTGGAGGGAAGAGGGCGGGAAAAGATTAACCAAAGATCTTATATGCATACTAGAGGCCCGGTGCACAGATTCATGCACGGGTGGTGTCCCTTATTCTGGCCTGTGGGGATCAGACTGAAACTAGCTCACCAACATTTCCCTAGAGAGATCCTGGGTTGCGAGAGGGCACATGGATTCTTTCAGATTGGTTCATGGTTATAATTTTGTTAACCATAATTTTGAGATGAAGCAGGAGAGAGATGATTATTATAGGAAACTGGACCAAAGAGTTCATGACCCTATTGCTAAGACTTGTCTGACCTGTGGTAGAGCTGCTAAGGGATAATAGAGTGAGTTTACAGAAAACTGAAGGAAGTAAATTGTCATTCTTCAAAACCCTTTCCCCAATTTCTCTGGAAGATCTGTTTTGGGGTCAATTCTGCCCAGCCTCAAGGGGCAAGTCTATCCTTGGCGAGACTGAACATGTCTAAAGGAAGATGTAGTGAAATCAATAGTTTGATTATGTTGCTGGATAGCCTGAGATACTAGTTGAATATACTAGTAAGTTTATGGTCAAAACTCAGTAGGCAGCTTTGCAAGCAGACTTTTGTGGAGTCCTTTAAATCCAAGATGTCTCTGGACTGGATAAGTCTACCTAGTGCTTATCAAACATTAATCTGTATACAAATAGCTAAAATGTAGATTCTGACTTAGTAGGATTGGACTTAGTAGGAAAGTGAATCCTGAGATTCACTTTCTGATTTGCTCCTTCCTAATGGAAGTTTGAGTAGCATGGAGAAAGATAGGGTTTGGGAATTTTTATTTTTTTAAATGTTTTTTGAGGGGAAATTTTTACTATGGCTTCATCAAAGAAAATAGTGCTTTAACATTAGGAGGCTTTCCTTGATCTTCAGTGAGTCTATATTTCCAACTCCTAGCTTTACTTGAGTTGAACCTCTTTGGACCTGCCAGTGTAAGACACTTGCACACTGTTTTGTTCAGATTTCTTGTCTCCTATTTAAAAAAAAATTCTTAATTTAATAGTAAAACAAATTCTAGACCTATTTTTGTGGGTACATTTTTTGTTCTCCCCAAACCCCCATAATATTCTAGTTATTTTTAGTCTGAAGTTATGTAAAAATAATACTTTGGAAAATTAAATATTGTGACAGAATGAAATATGGGAAAGTTATAAAATTAAAATTTTCTGACCTCTTTTGAATAAATGCTTTAAATATACCCCTGTGTATTTCATTAAAGGAAAAGAGGCGGGTGAGTTAAAACTAATATAATATAAATCTAAAAGAAAATGCATTTATTATTATAAATTATAATAATTTTAGTCTTTATTTTAATAAAATGCTTTTATAATGGTAATTTTATCTTCTGACCTGTGATGGATATGAGGTTAATTGCTGTTAAATGGATGCTTTGTTAATCCTTCATCATCTACTAAATTGGTATGGGGGAGTACAGGCCAAGGCTACACGGGCCATGACCAGCTTGTTTTCTCTGGTAGGTTTTCTCCTTTCTCCATACCACACATTCTGTCCAGCTGTAAATAGAGGAGACTCTGCTCTCTCTCTTCCTCCCTCCCCCTCACTCCATTCCCTTTCCTCACTCTCTAATCCCCTACCCCCCAGCCCTCCTTTCCTTCATCTTTCTCTGTGCTGCCAAGTGACAGCTTGTAGATGTTGCCTGTGAGGAGTTCAGCTGGTGCTGTGTGGTCCCAGTGTGTGGTCTCCACTCAGCCCAGAGGCTGTTAACAGGGTGGATGAGAGAGAGAGCAAGACTGTTTAATTTATTTCGGATGCCGGAATTGTGTCCAGAGTTTTTCCAAAGCTTGATTCCATAGCTAGTAGCTTCAATATCTTACAGCTGTGGTGCGATCTCAGCACTGCACCCAGCCTTTCCCGATAGTCATTTCACACAGCATCTGCCTGTTTAAATGCCTCTCTGCTCAGAAATGTTAACGACACTGCTGAGTGCTGGGATTATTTTGCTTTCACTATGTCATATATATGGCCTTGAAGAAGTTTGATTTGAGGTAGAGAAGTAAAACAGGAAATTTAAGATAAAGTGACAAAGTTGATGTATTTTTAGAAATTGGGAAGCTATTATATAAAATTTGGGTCACATTAATCCAACTCTGCTTATAAAAAAATCTGGAGTTACAAGACATTGTCACGTTTAATAATTTTAAAGCTGACAGTTGATTCCTTGACCTATTTTGAGCATCTCCATTGATTTTATCATGCCTGTTTACTGTAGTTTTTATATTTGTCAGCAGTAATAAATGGCTTATTTCATCATGAAGATTTAACAAGTTGAGACAAATGAAACTTTGTTTTTATGCAATAATATACATTTAGAACAATATATTTTCCCCAATTCTTTTAATTACAAATAGCAATAGCTTCTTGATTTTGTTTCTGTCATTTGTGAACATTCTTGTTGAGATGGTCAAGTAGTTTATATTTTAAGTAAGCACGTGTAGATTCATTAATGGTTGGGATTTTGCATTGTTTCTTCATTTTCCTGTCTTCTTAGCAGTCTTGTTGGAATGGAGTTTCTATTATTGACATGTTGTCCAGGACTACAAAATCTAGGCCATTAGCATTTTCCAAAGGAGTTATTATGTGCAGCTTATTGTTGTTCTGCTGCTTTCCCAGTAGTTTTAACCCCGAGTTTCAGTACAGTCCTGTGCACTTAACGATGGGCACAAAATCTGAGAAATGAGTCATTAGACAATTTCATATTTGTGCGAATATCACAGAGTGCAGTTACACAAATCTAGATGTTACAGCCTACTACACATCACTCTGTATAGTAGCCTATTATTCCTAGGCTACAAACCTATACAGCATGTTGCTATATTGAATACTGTAGGCAATTTAACACAGTGGTATTTGTGTTTCTAAACATATCTAAACATAGAAAAGGTACAGGAAAAATATGATTATAAAAGATAAATTACGGTATAACTGTTAAGGCACTTAGCATGAATATAGCTTATAGGACTGGC
The DNA here is from genome assembly GCA_027563665.1 of Antrozous pallidus. NCBI lineage: Eukaryota > Metazoa > Chordata > Mammalia > Chiroptera > Vespertilionidae > Antrozous > Antrozous pallidus. The sequence goes on along the minus strand of CM050508.1, from coordinate 111,003,321 downwards.
AGTAGGACTGGCAGTTGCTTGTGAGTCAGTGAGTGAGTGATGAGTGAATGTGAAAGCCTAGGACAGACATTATTGTACATGACTGTAGGCTTTATAAACACTGTACATTTAGGCTACACTAAATTTATAAAACAGCACAATCAAATCAGAGTACAGGAAAAATTATAATATCTAGAGACATGGATGTAAAAAACTATGCAGGAGTAATGCAGCATACTGTTTTTTAGCAAATTTTTTATTTATTGATTTTTAATAAATCTTTATTCAGATTATTACAGGTGTTTCTCCCCCCCCCTCCCATAACTCCCCTCCACCTGATCCCCCCCCCTCCATGCCCTTATTCCCTGAGAATTGTCAGTCCACTCCCTTTCTGTGTCCTTGATTCTGTTATATTCATCAGTCCATTATGTTCATTAGGTTTTTCATTCACTTGATTGTTGGTGTGTATTTCTTAACATTTTGTTGTTCATAGTTTTTATCTTTACCTTTTCCTTCTTCTTCCTCTTCTTAAAGAATACCCTTCAGCATTTCATATAATCCTGGTTTGGCGGTGATGAACTCCTTTAGCTTTTTCTTGTCTGTGAAGCTCTTTATCTGACGTTCAATACTGAATGACAGCCTTGCTGGGTAGATTAACCTTGGTTGTAGGTTCTTGTTGTTCATCACTTTCAACTACTCACATCCATAAGTGACACATTCAAGAGGCAGGCTCAGTGAGCACCAAAGCCCCACTGAAGCAAGTCCAGCCTTATAAGTATGTCTCCAGCACAGCAATTCTTCCACTCCATCAACACAGGGAAGCAGCAAAATGTGGAGATAAAGAAACATGTCACAGCAAAATGTGGAGATAAAGAAACATGTCACCAATGAAAGAAATGGAGGGAAGCAGACTATCAGACATAGAGTTTAGGACCACATTTATAAGGTTACTCAAGAATCTTCTAAAAACCGCTGAGAAACTTGATAAGACCTCCAAGGAGCTTAGTGAGACCTTCAAGGACCTTAATGAGAATGCCAAGAAAACAGAAAAGGACCAGACAGAATAAAACATACACTGTCTGAAATAAAGAATATACAGAAATTCAAGTCCTTTTAGATCAAAGGACTCTAAGAATCAAACCAAAGATCTGAAACATAAGGAGACAAAAAGCACCCAATTAAAAAAACAAAAAGGAAAAAGAATCCAAAAATATGAAGATAGTATAAGGAGCCTCTGGGACAACTTTAAGCATACCAACATCAGAAATATGGGGGTGCCAGAGAGAGCAAAATATTGAAAAACTTTTCGAAGAAATAATGACAGAAAACTTTCCCTACCAGGTGAGAGAAATAGACTTACCAGTCCAGGAAGTGCAAAGAACTTCAAGAGGAATCCAAAAAGGACCACACAAAGACACATCATAATTAAAATGCCAAGGACAAAAGAGAAAGAGAGAATCTTGAAAGCAGCAAGAGAAAAACAGTTGGTTACCTACAAGAGCATACCCATATGACTGTCAGCTGATTTCTCAACAGAAACTCTGTAGGCCAGACAGGAGTGGCAGCAAACTTTTTCTAATAAGTAGAAAGAATTTCTTCTAAAATAATTAAACAATTATAGTATAATCCTATCTAATAAAAGAGTAACATGCAAATTGACTGTACCTTTGCTACACTACCATCCAATTGGGGCAGGGGGCGGGGGGGCGGGGCATGGCGTGGCCAGCACCCAGGCGGCGAGGCTGGCAGAGGTGTGGCTGCAGTGCAGTGAAAGTGACCACCATGCTATAAGTGTAGTCCACAAGGTACTTAAGGGTCGGCCCATCTTACACTTATGGTTACTGAATCACATGCAAATGAGTTCCCGGGGTCCCTGCATGCCCCCCAGCCCAGCACCCACGATGGGAGTGGGGGTGCTGCTGCCAGTCTCTGGGGTGTGCGGAGATCCTGGGGGCCATCACTGGGTGGAGAAAATTCACAGTGCTCTTGGTTCATGCAGGGTATTGGGAGCACCAGGAATTCTGGGAAATGTAGTTCTTTTGCTTGAGCTCAGAAGTGGCGGGAGGGAGTTCACAGCTTCAATTGATGTTTTGCCTAAACCCAGGTCACAGCCCCAACATGTTCATCACAGAGCTCAGATTATTGGTCAATTCAGTGAAAATGGGACAAAAAACAAACAAACAAACAAAAACTCACTAAGGAGCAACAGCTCCCTGAATCTCACCCAGAAATGCAGAAAATTACCGTCAGACACATCACAGGATCAAAGCCTTTGTGTCCACGTATTATCTTCTGACTCAGTGAGTTCAGAGTTCAGAGTTCTCTGGTGATTGCAAGGACCTAGGTCCTCATTGCCTTCTCCCCCACCCTCTGCTGCTCCTTGAAATAATCGATCATCCCTCTTTTGGGGTAAAGGAAGGGACACATTAAAGAAGTCTTCTCTAAAGGGATGCTTATGAAAAAAAATGTAGAAAGGACTACGAGACAAGAGTGTTTTCTTTAGTAGACAAAGCAGCTCTATTAGGCAACAGATTTGGGAGCCCTGACAGCCTGAGCCCACGCTGGCTACCTACAGGGTCGCTTGCACTTCCACCAAGCTTCACCACTTTACATTGCAACATGGTCTTCTTGGTGAACCCAATTCGTAATGAAAAACTGAACTACACTGCTTTACAGATGGTTTTTTAAAATTGTCCAACTGATGGCTCACCCCCAGCCTGGGCAGGCTGGGGGTGAGCCATCAGTTGGACATCCCATAAGGGCTCCCAGTATGTGAGAGGGGGCAGGTTAGGCTGAGGGACCAACCCTCCCCCATACACGAATTTCGTGCACCAGGCCACTAGTAAATACATAAACCAGTAACAGTCATTATCATCAAGTACTATGTACTGTACATAATTATATGCACTATACTTTTATACTACCGGCAGCTCAGTCGGTTTATTTACACCAGCATCACCACACACATGATCAATAATGAATGTGCTAAGACATTACAAAAGTTAATAACATCACTAGGTACTAGGAAATTTTTCAGCTTCATTATAATTTTATGATACCACTGTCATATGCCTTTGCTATTGACTGGAACGTCATATGTCACACATGACTATAAATGAAGTCCGTTTATATTACTGAGTGTGTAAAGCCTTCTCACCTTATTAATCCTGGCCATGGTTTCTTTAGTGTCATTTGATCTTGAATTTGAAGACTTCAGTAGTGTCAAATGCTTTTTTATTATTTTTTAACATTGTAATTATTGATTTTAGAGAAAGAGGAAGGGGAAGAGAGAGAGAGACAGAGAGACATCGATTTATTATTCCTCTTATTTGTGCATTCATTGGTTCATCAAACCTGAAATCTTTGGATGATACTCAAACCAATGCTTGAATCGGCCAGACAGGGTTTAAATGCTTTTTTTTTTTTTTAAAGCCATCATCCTGTATTCTTGCATCCATTTTTTTTTTTTTTGGTTCTAGGTTTGTGGTGGTAATGATACTCTAATGCTCTAATTCTGAAGCAAAATTGATATATTCACAAAGTTGTGCAGGTGTCACCACTTCATTAATTCTAGAGCATTTTAATCCCTCTACAAGGAAACTCAACCTACTACCAATTCTTTCCCATTACCATTCTTTAGCCATCACTAATCTACTCTCTGTCCCTATAGGTTTACTTGTCTTTAAATTTCATATAAATAGATTCATACATCATACAATATGTATTTTTTTGTGTCAGTTATGGAAAAATATGTGCATAGTAGTAATTAGTTTATATCTTTTACATAACCCTATGCCTTTTACCTCGCAAGTGAAAATTTTATGTGACTGTTTTATGTATTTATTATACTGTAATTTTTAAATTATTTTAGAAGGTATTCTTTCTACTTATTAAAAATATGTGTGTGTGTGTGTGTGTGTGTGTGTGTATATATATTTTAAATTGTGATCAAAGAGGAATGGAGCATGAGGAGAGAGATAGAAAATCAGTGATGACAGAAAATCACTGATTAGCTACCTCCTGCAAGCCCCACACTGGAAATTGAGCCCACAACCTGGGCATGCCCTGACTGGGAATTGAACTGTGATCTCCTGGTTCATAGGTTGATGCTCAACCACTGTGCCAGGCCAGCCAGGTGTGCATGTGTGTGTGTGTGTGTGTGTGTGTGTATTCCCCAAAAAGATATACACACAAATTAAATAATTATAATGGTAGTGTTTATTAAAGTACATTTCATTTTTATTTTATTTTTTTATTGATTTTTTACAGAGCGGAAGGGAGAGGGATAGAAAGTCAGAAACATCGATGAGAGAGAGACATCGATCAGCTGCCTCTTGCATGCCCCCTACTGGGGATGTGCCCGCAGCCAAGGTACATGCCCTTGTCGGAATCGAACCCGGAACCCTTCAGTCTGCAGTCCGATGCTCTATCCACTGAGCCAAACCGGTCTCGGCAAAGTACATTTCATTTTTAAAATTGAGCTATTAGCTGTTAAAGTATGCATATATTTTTGGAACATAAATTACAGTTATCATGAAATAATCATTATAAGTAGAATTGAAGGAATATTTTGGTTACTCACAGATATTTAATAGGAACTGTGAAATCCTCTAGGCTTATATTTGCTAAAATTGCCACACACATGTATTATCTGTTAGTCACCCAGTTCTTTGCTTTAGTGGTGAGTCATGTAGGATCCTATAGCAACTGTCTTGAATTTCACCGGTGTCATTGCTAACTTGTTTGAAATTTGATCTGAAACTCTAAAGGGATAAATCTTGATTGAAACAAATTCCTCCATGTTTGTTGATTTATTGATGATAGCCATTCTGACAGGTGTGAGGTGGGTTCATGTTGTGGTTTTAATTTGCATTTCTTTGATGACTAGTGATGTTGAGCATCTTTTCATGGGTATGCTGGAAAAATAATGTCTTTAGAGAAATGTCTATGTCCTCTGTTCATTTTAAAATCAGATTATTCTTTTGATGCGGAGCTGTGTGAGTTTTTAAATATATTTGGATAGTAATCCCTTATCAGATATATCAGAGGCAAATATGTTCACTATTCAGTAGGTTGGGTTTTGTTTTGTTGATGGTTTTCTTTGCAGTGCAAAAATTCTTTAGTTTCATGTAGTTCTAGTTATTTATATGTGCTTTTGTTGCCTTTGCTCTAGGAGACATATCTTGAAAAATATTGCTAAGGCAGATGTCAAGAAGTTTATTACCTATGTTTCCTTGTAAGAGTTTTATGATTTTAGGTCTTGAAACTATTTTCAGTTTATTTTTGTATATGGTATAAAAAAGTAGTTTAATTTCTTTTTTTCCCCATATATGTCCATTTTCCCAACACCATTTATTGACGAGATTGCCTTTATCCCATTATAAATTTTTGACTCATTTATCATAGAATAATTGACCATATAAGAGTGGATTTGTTTCTAGGTTCTGTATTTTGTTCAAAGGATTTATGTATCTACTAGAAGCCTGGTGCATGAATCCATGCACCAGCCGAGTCCCTTGGCCTGGCCTGTGGGATGAGCTGAAACCGGCTCTCTGGCATCCCCTGAGGGGTTCTGGGTTGCGAGAAGGAGCAGGCCAGGCCGAGGGACCCTGCTGGTGCACAATTGGGGCCAGGGAGGGATGTGGGAGGTTGGCCAGCTGGGGAGGGCTCCAGGGTGTGACTGGCCTGTTTGCTCAGTCCCAATTGGCTGGACTCCAGCAGCAAACTAACCTACCGGTTGGAGCTGTGCCCCCTGGTGGTCAGTGCACATCATAGCAAGCGGTTGAGCGGCCTTAGCATATCATTTGCATATTACACTTTGGTTGAATGGCTGACCAGTCGATGGGACACTTAGCATATTAGGCTTTTACTTTATAGTATTTTTATGCCAGTTCCATGCTATATGATAACTTTACAGTATAGTTTGATACCAGGTAAGGTTGCTTTGGCTATTCAGGGTCTTTTGTGGTTCCATATAAATTTTAGGATTATTTGTTCTAGTTCTGTGAAAATGCCCTTAGAATTTTCATAGGGTTGTATTGAACCTGGAGGTTGCTTTGGGTACTATAGGCAATTTACTGATGTTAATTCTTCCTATTCATAAGTATGGTATATTCTTTAATTTACTTGTGTATTTTTAAAAAATATATGTTTATTGATTTTACAGAGAGAAAGGGAGAGGAAGAAAGAGAGAGAAACATCAATGATGAGAGAGAATCATTGATCGGCTGCCTCCTGTACACCCCCTATTGGTGATCGAGCCACAACTTGGGCATGTGCCCTTGATCAGAATCGAACCTGGGACCCTTCAGTCCACAGGCCAATACTCTATGCACTGAGCCAAACCAGCTAGGGCATTTGTATATTTTTCAATGTCTATCTTCAGTGTTTTAGTTTTCCAAATACAGGTCTTTTAATACCTTGTTAAATTTATTCCTAGGTATTTTGTTTTTTTGGGGGGTACAATTGTAAATGGGATTGTTTCCTTAATTACTCTTTCTGATAGTTCATAATTGGTGTCTAAAAATCACACTCATTTCTAAATATTAATTTTATATCCTTCTATTTTACTGAATTTATTTATTAGTTTTAATAATTTTTGTTAGAGTCTTTAGGGTTCTCTCTATATAGTATATGTCATCTGCAATAATAGCATTTTTATCTCCTACCTCCAATTTGGATGCCTTTTTTTTTTTTCTTATTTGTTTACTGTGGCCAGGACTTGCAAAACTATATAATAAAGAGGTAATATACTAATTGGTCCTGATGGTGTCCCAGTCACAACTGGTCAACAGGATGCACATGCACAGGAGCTAGTAGGCAGGGATGTGGGTGGGGACTTTGCCCCCAGCAGAGGTGTGCATAGGCCTGCCCTGTGCTAACATCACACTGCTTTGGAGGTGGAGGCCGCTCCCAATGGAAGCATACACAGGCCTGCCGCATTGCCCTGCGGGGAGAGGGACATCAGGATGGGCCACGGCAGCCCTCCTGGTGGAGGCACGCGCAGGCCTGCTGCGCTGCCCAGCCCAGGGCGGGTGTAAGGACAGGCCTCCTGGAACCCCTGGTGGAGGTGCGCAGAGGCCTGCTGCATCCCCTGGCTTGGATGGGCCATCAGGACTGGGGTGGCCCCCTGCGGATGTGTGTGCAGGCCTGTGGTGCCACATGGCCCAGAAGAGGGCGTCAGGATGGGGGTGGGGCCTCGGCTGAGAGCTCTCAGCACTTCTGTGCCAGGGTCTGAAGGCACGGAGAGGAAGGGGGAGCGGACGGATAGTTAGGGGGTTTAGGCCAGGAGGGGACAGCAGATAGGCAGTTAGGGGTATCAGACCAGGAGAGGAGAGCAGTTAGGGCATCAGGCAGGCAGGCAGGCAGGTGAGTATGTAGGAGCCAGTGGTTCTGGATTGTGAGTGGGATCCCAGATTGGAGAGGGTGCAGGCTAGGCTGAGGGATCCTTCCCCCATGAACGAATTTTGTGCACTGGATGGACCTCTAGTGTTGAATAAAAGTGAAAATGGACATCCTTATTTTGTTCCTCTTATAAAGAAGGTTTCAGCTTTTCACTATTGAGTATAATGTTAGCTGTGGGTTTGTCTTTATTATGGTCTTTATTATGTTGAAGTATATTTCTTCTATCCTCACTTTACTGAGAGTTTTTATCATAAATAGATGTTGGATTTTTGTCACTTTTTTCATTTTTAGAGATTATCATATAATGTTTATCCTTCATTTTTGTATGTGGTATATTACATTAATTAATTTGTGGACATTCAACCAGCCTTGTATCAAATAGGAATAAATTCCACTTGGTCATGGAATATGATCTTTTTAATATATTAATGAATTTGGTTTGCTAATATTTTGTAGATGATTTTTGCATCTGTGTCCACCAGGAGTTTTGACCTGTAATTTTCTTTTTTTTGTAGTGTCTTTGGTTTTGGTGTTAGGGTAATACTGGTCTCCTAAAATGAGTATAGGGTCTTTCTCTTCTCTTCAATTATTTGAGGATAGGTATTAATTCTTCTTTGAATGTTTGATAAAATTTACCTGTGAAGTCAACTGGTCTAAGAGTTAAAAAAAAATTTTTATTACTGGTTCCATTTCATCAGTAGTTATCAGTGTTCAGAGTTTTTGTTTCTTCCTTATCAGTCCTGGAAGATGGTATGTTTTTAGGAATTTATTCACTTCTTCTGGTTTGTCCAATTTGTTGGCATATAATTGTCTATAGTATTTTCTTCTAACCCTTTTTTATTTCTGTGGTATCAGTTGTCACTTTCATTTATGGTTTTAATGATTTTGGTCCTCTTTTTTGTGAGGTGTCTGGCTAAATATTTATCAATTATGCTTTGAAAGAATAGTTTCTGGGTTTTATTGTTCTTTTGTATTGTTTTGTATTTATTTCTGTTCTGATCTTTATTTCATCCTTCCTTCTACTCACTTTGAGCTTTATTTGTTCTTTTAGGTTAGGAACTTCTTTGGCTCTCCCAAGATTTTGGGTGGTTGTGTTTTTGTTTTCATTTGTCTTAAGATATCTTTTTGTTTCTTCCTTGATCTCATTCTTAACCCATTCATTGTCTACTAGCATGTTATTTTGCTTCCTTGTGATTTCTTTTGTAAATTATTTCTAGTCATACTATTCCTGATTGGAGAAGATGCTTGATATGATATCAATTTTAAATTTTTTTCTGAGACTTGTCTTGTGTCCTAAGATGTGATCTATCCTGAGAAATATTCCATGTGCACTTGAAAATAATGTATATTCTGTGCTGCTTTGGGGTGAGATGCTCTAAAAAATATCAGTTAGACTCATCTGTGTTATTCAAGGCCATCGTTTTATTGTTGATTTTCTGTTTGAATAATCTATTCATTGATGCCAGTGGGCTGTTAAAGTCTCCTACTATTAATGCAGTACTATCAGTCTCTCCCTTTATGTCAGTATTTGCTTTGTATATTTTTGTAAATGTTTGTAAGAGTTATATCCTCTTGTTACATTGGTCTTTTTATCTTTGTGAAGTGCCCTTTTAAGTTTTTTGATATAACTTTTGTTTTAAAGTCTACAAAAGTATTGCCAACCCAGCTTTTTTTGTTTGTTCATTTGAATGAGATATCTTTTCCATCCCTTTACTTTAGTCTGTCTGTGTCTTTTGTTCTGAACTGGCTCTCTTGTAGGTAGCATATACACTGAGTGGCCAGATTATAATCATAAACAGATTGTAATCTGGCCACTCAGTGTATGTGGGCCTTGTTTTTTTCTTTTCTTTATATATTCAGCCACCCTATGAATTTTGATTGGAGCATTTACACTTAAAGTAATTATTGATAGATGTGTTTGTAGTTGTTTTGTATTCCTTTCTTATTCTCTTGCCCTCTTCTCGTTGATGACTTTCTGTATTGTTATGTTTGGATATCTTTTCTTTTTTTCTTTGCTATATCTTTTATATTTTCGGTTTGTGTTTATCATATGCTTCATATGTACGAAGTTATGTTTTTAATAATTTATTTTAAATTGATGGTTGCTGAAGTTCTAATATTCTAATATTATTAAAATTTTTACTCATTTATGCTTGTGTATGTTTTTGTTAATTATTTCTTACTTTTGTGTATGCTTTCATAGTTTAATTACACACGATCTTCCTACTACTTTTTCCTTTTAACTTTTGTACTAGGTTTATAGTTGGTGGATCCACAGCTTTTATTAAGTGCTTGTCTTTGTTAGTGAAAATTTTTTTTTCCCTATATTTTTGTATTCACATTTTCAATTTTTTCTTTTCTTCTTACTGACGTGTCTAACATTTCTTAAAATACTGGTTTAGTTGTGATGAACTCTTTTACCTTTTTCTTGTCTAGGAAGCTTTTTATCTTCTAATTCTTAATGATAACCTTGTTGTGTAGAATAATTTTGGTTGTAGGTCTTTTTTGGACGCTTTACACATCTACTTCCTTTTCCAGATTAGGAAAATTTTCTGTCATTAGTTCTTCAAATAGGTTTTCATTCCTTTCTCTTCTCCTTCTGGTAGCCTTTATCATATGAATGTTGGTGTGCTTTGATGTTGTTCCAGATGTCCCTTAATCTACCCTCACTTTTTTAGTATTCTTTTTTTTTCTTTTTGCCATTTTGGGTGTTTTTGCTACCTTGTCTTTCATTTTGCTGATTGAATCCTCTGATTCATCTAATCTGTTGATTCCTTCCAATGTACTCTTCATTTTAGTTATTGTAGTCTTCATTTTAGTTATTTAATCTTCATTTTAATTATTACATTCTTAATTTGTTCTTTCTTTTTCTGTATCATTTGAAATGTTTTCTATCTCTTTGTTGATATTCTCACTGAGTTTATCTATTCTTCCCCGAAGTTTATTGAACTTCCTTTTAACTCTGTATCTGGTTGCTTGTCTACATTACATTTAGTTATTTTCTTCAGTTTTGTCCTTTTTTTCTTTTCTTTTTCATTTGAGGCATGTCTCCTCATTTGGACTGACTCCCTGTGCTGTTTCTATGTTAGGTAGATCTGCTGTATCTCCCAGTCTTGGCAGAGTGGCTTTATGTGGAAGATGTTCTGTGTAGTCTCTTTAGTCACTTGAGCTTGTACTCCCTTGTGTGGATTGTGCGTGTCTTGTAGTTGTGCCTTGATTGCTTTTGGCACTTTAGTAGGTGGGGTTGACTCTTAGGCTCACTGGCTGTAAGTTCTGGCCATTACTAGTAGGCATTTTGTGTGGGGGCTGACCCTCACATAGTGGAAGTCGATTTCGCATGGCTCTTGTGCCAGGTGAGTCTTCTCTTTGCATGTGTTTGTGGACTTGGTTAGCTTTTGCTCTGATGCCCACAACCCGGCATGTGCCCTGACCGGGAATTGAACCATGACCTCCTGGTTCATAGGTTGACACTCAACCACTGAGTCATGGCAGCCAGGCAAGGACAGTATTTTTAACATTAACATGTTAAGCGCCATGTAAGTCACTGGTGACTGACACTATACTTTCTGTTCAGACCAGTCAGTCACTGGTGCTCCCAGCATATTGGTGAAATCAGATATTGTGGCCTAAACAGAAAGGAAGATAAAATAGGCGTGGCGCTTAACGTGTTAAGAGACTCAGAATTGCCCACCAGAGTGGCTCAGTTGTTTGAGCATCGTCCCATGCACCAAGAGGTTGCTGCTTTGATGCCAAGGCAGGGCCCAGGCCCAGGTTGTGGGCTTGTGAGAGTAAACAAGTCATCTTTTCTGCCAAAGAACCATTTAGAGAGCCACCATTTTGGACTGTGTGATTAGGCAGCCACCATTTTGGCAACATGACTTGCAGCTCTCCTGGGGGCCATCATCTTGAAATGGCAAAGACCCCCCTCCATTTGAATTAACCAATCACAAAAGATGATACATCTGAGCTCCAATCAAGAGTGAGGGGCAGGTCACATGCTTCAGGATTAGAAAGCCAAGCAGACTGCCTGCTCAATGTGCACTTGCTTTCAGACCATGTGATGCGTACTGTCCTGCATGAGTAAAGATATTTGCTTTGCTGCCTGGTGTCTGGATATGTTTTGTGTTCTAGGACCCCTGAATTTGGGGGCTTGCCTTATTTCTTACAGGCTCAGTCGCCAACAGGGATCATGCAGGAAACAGCCAATCAGTGTTTCTATCTTCCTCTCTCCCTCTTTCTCTCTTTGAAATCAATAAAACCCCTCCCCCATTTAAAAAAACATATCTTTATAGAAAGGGAGAGGGAAAGAGAGAGACAAACATCAATGATGAGAGAGAATCATTCATTGGTTGCCTCCTGAACGCCTCCTACTGGGGATCAAGCTCTCAACTCAGGCATGTGGCCTTGACTAGAATCGAACCCTTTAGTCTGCAGGTTGATGCTCTATCCCCTGAGCCAAACCAGCTAGGGCCACACTCCCCCTTTTTTTCTTAATTAAAAAAGACTCAAATTTCCTAAGGGCAAAAAGAACCATAAACAATGTGAAAAGACAGTAAGCAGGGAAGTTATTCAGAGTACATAATGGACAGAGAATTAGAGTTCTAAAAATCAAGGGAAAAACTTGATAGAAAGATGCAAAGGTAATAAAAATGGAATTCACACACAATTCATATTGAAACCATTTATTTTTCTTTGCCTATCAGACTGCTTTACACATTATAAACTGATTTTTATGACGTGGTGAGACTATGCAGGCTAGTGTAATACATATTAGGACCATAAATGTACATCCTCTCACCAGCAATTTTTAAATGTAATGCAAGGAAATAACTGCAAAAATGTGTAAAAATATTTTCTAGAAAAATGTGGTCACGTTCCTAATAGTAAAAATTTTGGAAATCACTTAATGTCATCAATTATACATCTAAGCAGTAGAACACAAAGCAGCTTGGAAATGTATTTACAAACATGGAAAAATGTCTTGATATAGTTTATGTGTGAAAATTAGGTTGCAAAATCTTTAGTTAGCATGCAACAATTTTATAAAGCATATCTATATCCTCCTATCTAATAAAAGAGTAATATGCAAATTGGCCATACCTCCAATCAAGCCACGCACACAAGCCACACCCACCAGCCAATTAGGAGCAAATAAACCCCAACCAAGATGGCTGTGGCCACTGAGAGCAGGAGGGAGGCTTGGGTTTCCCCAGCAATGGAGGAAGCCAAGCTTCCTGCCTGCCATTGCTGGCCTAGGCCTACACTCAGTGTTACAAAGTTTCAATTATAGAAGATGTATCCCAACAGAAATGGCGGTAGCCACAGAGCTGGAGAGAGCAGAGGCTAGGGTTTCCCGGATGATGGAGAAGCCAAACTTCTGCAGCCTTAGTGCCTACCTCCACTCCAGGCTACAAAGTTTCAATTATATCACCACCATGGAGCCAGCAGAAGGCTTGGCTCTGCTCTAGGCTGCAAAGTTTCAATAGTAGACATAAATTAATCGCAGATCCCAGTGCCTTCAATTGGGTCACTGGGGGGCATGGCCGGCCTGCAAACCTCCACAGGCCCCTCACCCAGGCTGCCCCATGCCCCAAGGAAACCCTCACCCTGATCTGAGATACTTCAGGGCAAACCAGCTGGCCTCCACCCTTTGCATCAGGCCTCTACCCTATCTAATAAAAGAGTAATACGCAGATGGACCATCACTCCAACACACAAGATGGCTGCCCTCATGTGGTCAAAGATACTGCCCCCAGGTGGACACAAGATGGCCAGGGCAAGATGGCCAGCAGGGGAGGGCCGTCGGGAGGTTCCAAGCCTGCAAGGGAGGGCAGTTGGGAGCAATCAAGCCTGCAGAGGAGGGCAGTTGGGAGGGACCAGGCCTGCAAGGGAGGGCAGCTGGGGCGATCAAGCCTGCAGGGGAGGGCTGTTAGGGGTGACCAGGCCAGCAGAGAAGGGAAGTTGGGGGCAAACAGGCTAGCAGGGGAGCAGTTAGACCTCAATTAGGCTGGCAAGGAAGTTGTTAGGGGGTGATCAGGCTGGCAGGCAGAAGCGGTTAGGGGCAATCAGAGAGGCAGGCAGGTGAGCAGTTTGGAGCCAGCAGTCCTGGATTGTGAGGGGGATGTCCGACTGCCTGTTTAGGGCCGCTCAGATTGGAGAGTGTGGAGGCTGGGCTGAGGGACATCCCCTGCCTCCTGTGCATGAATTTCATGCACCAGGCCTCAAGTTTATAATAATAAAAGCATATTATGCTAATTAAACTGGACAGCCAAGTGACCTTCCTGGACAACCTTCTGGATAAAGCTGGGGCTGCGAGGGCTGAGGCAGCTGCTTTAACTGTGAAGGCCGAGCCCGTTGCATGAATTTTGTGCACTGGGCCTCTTGTGTCTACATATACCTCCTGATTGATGAAGACAGTATTTGTGTATATATCAATGAGGTGAAAAGTGGTTATCTGAATGATGATTTTATTCTTCTTCATAAAGTTTAAAATATTTAGAAGTTTCTGTGATGATATTGTTTTTATCATCAGTGGAAACAATGAAGCTCTTTTTAGACAAGGAGGTGGAGGGAAGTTGAGAATGGAAATGGAGGCAGTGTTTTAAGAGGCGTAGACCCGCAACCTCTATAGCCTTTGTCAGGAGGCCTGCAGACTGGCAGAACCTAGTGTTGCTGCTACTGAGTTCGATGTGGAGGGTGATACCTAGGCCTGAAGGGTCTGTGTTACTTAGGGTCCCCCTTTAACTGTGCTCTGGCTGCCACCCTCACAGCATCATGAAGTTTTATGTCAAGATTGACTGACGGCAAGGACTTTATGGAACTCTCTGTACACATCAACTGCACCATATCAAAACTGGCAAAGTCAGTGCTTTGTGTGTACTAGGACAAACTGTGCTTTGGGACCACTAACTCCAGGGTCATTGCGGAGGTATGAAGTGAAGTGGGAAGCCTAAATTTGTGCATACTCAGTAAATTCACATGGCTACATTTCCTTTGGTAATGAATAATTTCTTACTAGATTTGGTGATTAAGTACTTAAATATGTTATTATTGTTATTATTACTAGAGGCCCAGTGCATGAAAATGCATGCACTGGAGGAGGGGCGGGGGCGTCCCTCAGCCTAGCCTGGTCCCTCTCAGTCTGCGAGCCATCAATGATGGGAGGTGACCCAGCTATCGGGAAGATGATACACCCATCTCACCTCTGGTGGTACCACTGCTGACAGTGCAAGCCTCAGCCAGCCCTGGTTACCTGTGCTTTGGGCCAGCCCTAGGTGGCTGGGTAGTCACCATCTGAGGCTTGCCTTTGCCTTGGGCTTGCTCCAGGCAGTTGGGAGGCTGAGGGGACTAGGGGACTTCAGAGGCAGGTGCTCAGTGGGGCTGAAGGAATTGGGTGCCGCCATCTTTGAGGGTGTGGCAGTCAATTAACATATTCGCTCCTTATTGACTGTGGGTGATGCCATATTTGTGAGCGTGTGACTCCCTCTTTATTAGATAGGATGTGCTTATCTCTGAGTTCCATTCATTGTGTTGCAGAAAGAAAACAGGAACATGAAACTTAGGCAAGTTTCTTGAACTTTTGGCTGGTTAGGATATCTTTCAGTGTGAATAGATTCTGATTTTGTACTCTGAGGGTTATAATATCAGAAGTTTAATGAGTTATTTTCCAAAGTACTTCAAAAGTATCTTTACCAGGTGTACTGGTTAATAATGCTTTTTTTTTTCAGTAGGTGGAGTTACACATATGTTGATACATATGCAATTTGATATATATGCTATTTTGTTGTATTTACAGCAAGCTTTAAAACTTCATATGTCAAATTTTCTGAAGGTGTTAACATCAAAGGTATTTTTACGCTTAAAAATGTCAAATTTTGTGCCAAAAAAGAGCATTTGTGGGAAGTTTTAATTCATTATTTTGAAGAGAAAGTTATTGTATTTTTCAGGAAGCTTATGGTGAACATGCTCCATCTCAAGATAATTGTGAATGCTGGTTTAAATGCTTTAAAAGTGATGATTTTGATGTGAAAGACAAAGAACGTCCTAATTATAAGCATCATTAGATGAAGATTCGTGTCACATTCAAAAACAACTTTCAGAAAAATTAAATGTTGCTCAGCAAACGATTTCTGATCATTTACAAAGGATGGCAAAGATTTTAAAGGAAGGAAAAATGGGTACCATATCAACTGAAAGAAAGACAAATGGAAAACTGAAGTCATTAGTAAAATGTTGCTTCAGTGGCAACAATTTTTTTGCATCGAATTGTGACTGGTAATGAAAATGGATTTATTTTGAGCATCCCAAATGCACAAAATCATGGGTTGATCCAGGTCAACCATCAACATCGACTGCAAGGCCAAATCGCTTTGGAAAGAAGACAGTGGTCTGCATTTGATGGGATTAGGAAGGTGTGGTGTATTATGAGCTTCTAAAACCAGATGAAACCATTAATACTGATCGCCACTGACAACAAAATATCAATTTGAACCATGCTTTGATTGTGAAACAATAAGAATGTGCCAGAAGACAGGGAAAAGTAATTTTGCTTCATCACACACTTCAAAACCAGTTAAAGACACGTTAAAAGATCTTGCCTGGGAAGTATTAACCTACTTTCTGCCATATTCACCAGACCTTGCTCCTTCAGATTACCACTTGTTCTGATCAATGGCACACACACTTTCTGAGCAGCACTTTGAAACATTCAAAAAAGTGGAAAATTGGGTCTCTGAATGGTTTGTCTCAAAACAAGAGAAGTTCTGTTGGGACAGAATCCACAAATTACCTGAAAGATGGGGGAACTGTGTAGCTAATGATGGGCATTACTTTGAATAGAGCACTTTTGATGTTTCTCTTGAAATTATCGTGTTTTCTTATAAAATCTGCTTTATTAACTGGTTCAGCTGGTAAATTATAAAAGGCTAAGTGACCATCACATCAAAAACAACTGAATGGATGACCGAACAGGCTGTGTGGGGTGACCAGGCCGGCAGGGGTATTAGTGAGGGGTGACCAAATGACAGAGCAGCAGGCTGTGTGGGGCAACCATGCTGTCAGGGAGGTTACTGAGGGGTGACCAAATGACTGAGCAGAAGTCTGTGTGGGGTGACCAGGCTGGCAGTGGGTTAGTGAGGGGCAACCAAATGACTGAGCAGCAGGCTGCTTGGGGTGACCAGGCCAGTATTTTGGTTAGTGAGGGTTGACCAAATGATTGAGCAGCTGGCTCTGTGTGGAAACCAGGCTGGCAGGGAGTTAGTGAAGGCTGGCCAATGACTGAGCAGCAGGGTGCATGGGGCTACCAGGCAGGCAGTTGAAGGTGACTAGACCAGCAGGGGGTGGGTAGTGAAGGGTGAACACGTTGGCTGAGAGGGGCAGTGAGGAGTGACCATGGTGGCTGGGGGGACAGTTGGGGGCGGCTACACCAGCAGAGGGTGCAGTAAGAGGTGACTACGCCTGCAGGGGGGCAGTTGGGGGTGACCAAGCTGGCAGGGGGGGAGCAGTTACGTGCGATCAGGCAAGTAGGCAGGTGAGCAGTTAGGAGCCAGTGGTCCCAGATTTTGAGAGGGCTGTCTGGCAGTTGGACATCCCACGAGAGGTCCTGGGTTAGAGAGGTTGCAGGCTGGGCTGAGGGGATTCTCCCCCCGCCCCCCAACAATGCACAAATTTTGTGCACCGGGCTTCTAGGTAATATATAACCATTTCCACGTTATGGTTTAATCTTTGTGAAGCTATTTACTTTCTATCTTATGAGTTATATCCAATTGCTTTATAAATATTTCCAAAACTGTGGAGATTTGTTTTTGAAAGCTATTTTTAATGTGTTTGAAATCCTGTATCCTCATCAGCATTTTTGTAGACTTTAAATGCAAGATGGAAATGCAAAGTAAGTATTTTAATACAGTGAGAAAATAAGATCAATTTTTTTTCCGTGCATAATACCAAAATTTTTTTGTCCTTGTTTCTAGTACACTTCCAAATTTTTTCCCGTTTATTAATTAATTGAGAATTCTCAAGCTATAGTAAACGTCTCTCTTTTTATCTGTTTTATCCCCTCTTCTTCCCTCAGGTTCCCCCCTCCCTTCCCTTTCTCTCACTCTTGAGTTGGGAAACAATTGCATTTGAATCTGTGGTGAATTTGTTGTTGGAAAAGCCTTTCAAGGGTCCACATGGCAGATTATAGTGTGGCATGATTTATTTGTGATGAAAAATCAAAGAAGTTCCCCTCCTGGCTTCCCAGTGTCTTATCTCTGTTAGTCCTGCCATGGATAAAGTCCAGTTGTTTTTAGCAAGGCCAAAACAAAAGCCAGTGTCCAGAGTTTCTGCTTCATATTCCTTTGGAACCCATGTAGTCTGCAGACCTTGGTAGCTGCTAGACCCACATGGTCCATGGTTGTGTGCTCCCAGGTGGGAGAAGATACTCTGGAACTACTAAGCCAGCATAGGTCCAGGGGGGCTAGGGGAAGAGGAAGGAACGGGAGAGGAAGGGGGAGGAGAGAATGTTTCAGCAAATCTTCTAACCACCCAGGCTACCAGGCCAGGGCCTGTAATGGTTTACTTTTAATAATTCATTAACAGAAAGACTAGGGTGTTTGAAATGTAACTTTAAAAAATGAGGATACTTTATTTTTCTATTTATCCTTCAGGGAAATGTTGCCATTTAAAAAAAAAAAGCAATCTAGCCGAAACTGGTTTGGCTCAGTGGATAGAGCATAGGCCTGCGGACTGAAAGGTCCCAAGTTCGATTCCGGTCAAGATCATGTACCTTGGCTGCAGGCACATCCCCAGTAGGGGGTGTGCAAGAGGTAGCTGATTGATGTTTCTCTCTCATCAATATTTCTGACTTTCTATCCCTAACCCTTCCTCTCTGTAAAAAGTCAAATATATTAAAAAAAATGGGCAATCTAAAACTCTAACATTTAAAAATGAGTTCTTAAAAATTTTTATTTCCCTAATGATAAAGTGAAAAAAAATGTTTTAGGATAAATACAAAAAAATTAAAATGAAAAATAACATTCTCTTATTGTAAATTAGTTTAATTGTGAAAAATTAGGAAGTTCCAATTTCTATAGTCTTACATCAGTAATTGAATTTAAAAGCTTAGTCCTATAAAGTAAGACTCTCATAAAATCAATAATTAAAAGGGGCTTGGTAATTGATCTCATCCAGCAACCTAATTTATAGGTGAGAAAACAATTTTAGAGAGAATAAAAGTAGCCTTTTTAATTGTTAATATCAAAATCCAGTTTAGGACCTAGGTATACAAACTATTCCTAGATGCTAAGTCTATCAAGGTGTAGTTCAGAAACCTACAGTTTGGATGTACTTTTGCTTATTAAAATAAATATAGTTTACTACGTGAATGTTACGTATCTAAAAATATAACACTTAAATGAAAAAGGGTTCAAAACCTTTTGAATGGCAATTGCCATATTGTCCTTATGAAGATGTCCTTTATTCTTGCAGGTAGGAAGAAATGTTTTTGTCACCAAATGGTGATTCTATGAAAAACCAAGATCTCATATTTAAAAAAAAAAAAATGTCATTTTGGAGTTTTTTTCTTTCATTTATTTCATTTAGGGAAATGGCTTCTGAGAAGCAATAAAGTACTAATGCCTTTCTATATCATTGTCTCTAGAGAAAATAAATTATCGATTAAATATATTGAATTGCCTACTTATCTCTAGAAATGTGTATTTAAATTTAGTTTTTATTGCTCCACCAAATATATTTGCTAAAAGCTACTAAAAACAATTGCTCATAAGTATATGGTTATTCATATGTATGTGAATCATTCAGTGAATAAGAATATACATCAGTACCAATCAGTATCAAAAGTAATCAGACAAATATCTATTGGCTGGTTAACCTGTAAGAGTCCTCTTAGTTCCATTTACCCCATTTAGGTCTAGGTAGTTGAAAAATGCCTGTAAATGAACACTCTGGAAACACATTATTAGTATTATGTTTCTTTGTTTTAGCAGACTTATAATTGACAGAATATAAGTGTGTAGTTTGGTTCTTAGTCTAAGAGCTAGTATGTAATAATTTGAATCTTCTCTACATATACCTGTGTGTAATTGTAAAATTCCCAGAAGGTAATTCAATACAGTCAACCTTTGTCATTTTGCCCATTTTTATCATTTAATCCTTTGTTTATTATTTGCATACTTGTGCAAAGACATTTCTTAATAAAAGTGTCTTTTTCTATATCTAATAATTTTCTTTACATGAGTAAGAATAGCTACTTTACCTCTTGTCTCTATTATTCTGACTTCCAAAGATGAAATTAGCTTTACTTATTAAGTTTTCATCCCATTATTTTTCTGAAAACAGGGATTGTAAAATATTTCTGCCTAAAAATCTGGTTCTTTATTAAGTGAACTAGATCAGATTTAAAGGCTATCCAAATTCTTTGTCGGTGTTTGAAAACATATTTAAAGAGATAATCTTACTGAATAATAGACAAACATGTAAATTGTACCTCCACTATGTCCACATCCGATCAGGAGTTAGTATGCAAATTAACCTGACAAAGATGTTGGGTTAATTTGCATATGCAGGCACTGAGTGGTGGTGAGGGGTGGGACACCTGCTATGAGGGACGGGGAGCAGCGAAGGGAGCTACAGGAGCAGTGCTCTGGCTGAGAGCTAGGAATTGGAGGCTCCCAGGTGGCTGGGAGCGAAGCAGCAGAAGGTAGGTCTATTCTTGCAAGAATATCGTGCAGTGGGCCTCTAGTAATAATACATTACCTTAAAATAAAACTTATTTCTGATACTTCAACTATAAAATTAGCTAGTGTGGTTTCTTTTTATCAGTTTATTGCTTGTACCTTTTGTTATTATTAAATGTGAAAATAAATGTCTTTTGACTGACTAAAAGTGGGTCTTACGTGTTTACTAGAGGCCTAGCATGCATGAAATAATGTGCGTTGCAGTTAGGATCCCTGAGCCTAGCCTGGCCTCTGTCCATGGCCTCTGCTGCCCTGTGACATTATGTGAAGTTCCCTGTCCCGGAATGTTCTGTGATGCTCATAGCACCTCGACTGCTCCTCGAGGCTCCCCCCACCCCTCCACTGCTTTGCAAAGCTTACTGCTGTCCCACGAAACACCCCTGGATGCTCCGTGAAACTCCCCCCACCCCGCCACTGCTCCGCGAGGCTCCCTGACCTGCAACTGCTTCCTAAATCTCCTCTGCCCCATGACTGCTTTACGAAACTCACTGTTACCTGGGTGGTTGCTCTGCTCAGCTCACGACTACCCAGCCACCGCCGTTCAGCAGTCCTCAGTACCGTCCCACAACCAACCCCCATTCATGGTGAGTGGCTTAGAGGCTGTGGAAGAGGGGGAACCTAGAGGTATTCCATGCACTTCCTGGTGACTGGTCACCCGCTTGTTACGCCACCTAGCTCTTTATATATATATATATATTAGGATTCCAGGAGGATATTAATTTGATTTAGTTTTGCTTTATTACCAAAGCATTATTTTTGATAACTTTTTATTTCAAACTTAACAGAAAACTTTCAAGAATAGCCTTTTCCTGGGGAGAACCAAGATGGCAGCATAGGTAAACACCTATTTTGCTGCCATACACAGCAATTTCAAAACTACAACTTAACGAAAGAACAAACACCATCCAGCATCACCAGAAAGCTGGCTGAGTGAAAATTCCACAAATAAAAGTGAAGATAAGACACTGTGACTCGGAGGAGCGGCGGTGGACAGCGTTGAAGATATGCACGGAGTCAGAGGTTTGGAGGAGTGCGCGCACCAGCGGATAAGGCGGGCGGCTGAAAACCAGCCAGTTTCCTTGAATAGGGGAGACAAAGACGTCCCACTGAACTGATTCTCCAGCTCTGGGCGAAGTCCAGGGAACCCACTATCATACGGGGTAAAAACTGGACAGTGGGAGGGCACGTCGGGTGCTGCAGGGGTCTGCGGGCTTGTGGAGAAGGCGAGCTTGTGCAGAGTGTGCGTGAACTTGGGAACAGCGCAGCTGCGTGACCGCGCAGAGAGCACTCGTAACTTGCTCTTTCATTCGGGAAACCGTCAGACTGCATTGTTTTGTGACCCTGGGTGAGACATTGGGTGTGCAGACTCATTTGGGGAGAGGCTGAATTCCCCAGCAGCTGGTGGAGCTCGGCAGCGGCTCTCTCTCAGAGACCCTGGGGCCGCATAGGGCAGAGCTGACACTGTCTGCTTGGCCCAGAGATTCTGCGCATCCAACCTGAGCACAGCTGAACGTCACAGACAATTGGCCTGGAGGTCAACCCCTCCACGTGTTAACAACGATTAACCTGAGCTTAACTTCAACAAGACTATGCAACCCATATCCACCTCAGGTAACTGGGGAGGCTGAGCCACTGTCCCTTGTAGGACATCTACCACACAAAGCTAATAGACCAACTCAGGGAAGCAGCCACCATGCAGAGACATGGAAAGAAATCAGATGTGAAAGAAATGGAGGAAAAAAACTGATTGGACATGGAATTCAAAACCACGGTTATAGGGCTTTTCAAGAGGCTCCTAGAAAAGGTTGAGACCTATAAGGAAATAAACAAGACCTATGAGGAAATGAACAAGACCTGGAAGGAAATGAACAAGGCCAACGTGGAAATGAATGAGACCTACAAGGAAATGAATGGGACTCTCAAGGATATGAAAAAGGACCAGCCAGAAATTAAGCATACACTGATTGAAATAAAAAATATTATACAAAGCCCTAAAAGTACTCTAGAGCACCCCAAGATTCAAGTTAAAGGTTTGAAATATAAAGAGGTAAAATTCATTCAGCTGAAAAAGCAAGAAACCAAGAGAATCCAAAAAACTGAAGATAGTGTAAGGGGCCTCTGGGACAACCTCAAGCATGCCAACATCTGAATTATAGGGGTGCCAGAAAAAGAGAGAGAGCAAGACAATGAAAACCTATTGGAAGAAATAGTGACCGAAAACTTCCCACACCTGGTGAAAGAAATTGACTTAGGAGTCCAAGAAGCTCACTGAACCCCAATATATAGGAACCCTAAGAGGACCACACCAAGGCACATCATAATTAAAATGCCAAGAGCAAAAGACAAAGAGAGAATATTAAAAGCAGCAAGAGAAAAACAGTTAGTTACCTATAAGGGAGCACCTATACGATTGTCAGCGGATTTCTCAACAGAAATGATGCAGGCCAGACGGGAATGGTAAGAAATATTCAAAGTGATGAATAGCATGAATCTACAACCAAGATTACTCTATCCAGCAAAGCTATCATTCAGAATTAAAGGTCAGAGAAAGTGCTTCGCAGATAAGAAAAGCTAAAGGAGTTCATCACCACCAAACCAATGTTATATGAAATGCTGAAAGATATTCTTTAAGAAGAGGAAGAAGAAAAAGGTAAAAATATAAATTACGAACAACAAATACACATTTATTAAATGAATATAAAAATCAAGTGAATTAATAAGCTGATGAACAGGATAAACTGGTGAATGTAACAGAATCATGGACATTGAGAAGGAATGGACTGACAATTCTTGGGGAGAAAAGGGGTGTGGGAAGTGCAGCAAGAGAGTGGACAAAAATCATGCAACTATGGGAGAGGATGGTGGGGGGGTGAGGGCAGAGGGTGGGATGGGTACCAGGTAGAGGGAGCTATAGGGGAAAAGGGAAAAATGTAATTAATAAACTGAACAATAAAGATAAAAAAAAGAAAAGAATGTCCCCCCCCCCAAAAAAAAATAAAAAGAATAATAAAAGTAACTCCTTGGAAACCTGTTTTGTTTTTTTTTCCAATGGTAAATAACAGGTATAATTCCTTTTATCAGAAACACTAATGGTTTACTTTTTTGTCCATTTTTTTAATTTAAAAAGTATTTATTTTTTTAAATGTACAGTAAAATTGACTTCTTGAGTGGGGATGGTACACTTCTATGAATTTTAACTCATTTTTATGTAGCCACCAGTACAATCAGGACATATAAATATTCCATTATTTTTAAAATGCTACCTTTGTAATTACTAGTATACCCACCTCTTACCTCTCACCTATGACAACTATTGATCTGTTCTCCATCCCTATAGTTTTTCTTGTCTAAAATGTCAGATAAGTGGAATCATATATGCCTTTCCAAACATTTTTTTTTTATTTTTCCCATACACCTTTCAGATGATCATACAGTCACAATAAGCTTCCTAATTTTAAGGAAGTTGATAAAGTATCGTGAAGGTTTTTTCTCAGGAATGAAAAATGAGAAGTTGCAGGATCCTATAAGTCAGGTCTGAGTTTTAATGGATCTTGGTTCTGTTCCTCCAATATGTGTGTGCAAGTGCCCTGAATGATGGAAGACACATACTGTGAGAAAGAGAGAACTTGCACTTCCCTGCTGAACTCTGTAATTGAAACCTGTGGTGTTTTTATTTTATGTTTAAGTCACAAGTCTTCTTGGAGAATGAAGAAAAATGTGTACTATTTTGCAGTTTTTCTGGATTTTTTCTTTTGCAATATGCTTAATAATATCATCAGTTACGCCTACAAACAGGTTTTGATTTGAATTCTTCCGTTTCTTTCCCCGGTTCTGTACGTCTTGATTTAACTTCTGTCTTAGTATCCATCTGCTTTTTGGCAAACCTGAAAGTTCTTCCTGAGGCAGTCTTTCAGCCTTCCATTCTTCAGGGAGCTTGCTAGTTAACTATTCTCTCCACCTTAGATTTCCCATTTCGAGAAATGGCTGGTGAAGCTACCCCATCTTGGACAGAGTCTTGAAACCCTGCGTACTGCAGCCCTCCTGGATCATAGCCACTACAACCAAGTGACCCCCATAACCCAGGCACCACTCACTTCCTCCACAACTCCTGCTGCCCCATTTGTTTTTATCTTTCTGTTACTATGTCTATATAGATTTCTTTGAACTATTTGAAAATGTGGTGTTAGCATAATCCTTTTGTTCCTAAGTCTTCAGCATGTAGTTAAGAGCAAAGAACATTCTCTTATATTATCATAGTACACTTATCAAAGGAAATTGAACATGAATACCGATTTTTCCAATTATGTACTTTATGGAAAAATATTTTTTTCTTCTAAAACCTATACAAGGTCACACTTTACATCTAATTTTAATGTCTCTTTAGTATCCTTTAATACAGAACAAAGACAATTCTTTGTTTTTCTTGACTTTAATATTTTCAGAGTGCAGGCCCATGATTTTATAGAGTATCTATCAACTTAGGCTTGTCTGATAATCTTCTTGGTTATATTTGAGCTAGGTATTTTTGGCAGGAACGTCATAGAAATTATGTTAGGTCCTTGGCAACGTATTATGTCAAGAAGGACATGATGCTTGTCTCAAGATTGGTGATTTTAATTTCTGATGCCATAACTTCCTTATTACTTAACATACTCTATAGTAAGGGAGAGCTTTTTCTTTCACATTTATTTGTTCATTGATTTATGTTATTACAGTAGAGTTACATATTTTCTCTTCTAAATAGATTACAATTCATTGCTATCAGTTTTTTCTCTCTCAAATGTTTCAAATTCGGGAGCTCCTTCAGTGTGACTCCTGTACCCTCCATCATTTTTTGAGTAATTCCCTACTGAATCAAAACAGTGTTTTAGCCTTATTTGTACTCTCTAAGCCTTAGTCCTCCAAGACCTCTGGTTCCTGTTGTTGGAATGGTATTTAGAATCTAGATATGCTCATTGCTACTTTTCGTTATTTCCTGTACTCTCTCTCAGTGTACAGAACTAGGAAACACACACACTTAATCTATCAAATATATATACATTTGTCAGTCTGCCTACTGTGCATCTATCAATCATATATATTATATACTAGAGGCCCGATACATGAACTTCGTGCCTGAGAGGGCGGTGTGTCCCTCAGCCCAGCCTGCACCCTCTCCAATCTGGGACCCCTCGAGGGATGTCTGACTGCCCGTTTAGGCCCGATCCCAGTAGGATCGGGCCTAAACGGGCAGTCAGACATCCTTCTTACAATCCAGGACTGCTGGCTTCAAACTGCTCACCTGGCTGCCTTCCTGATCACCCCCTGACTGCTTCTGCCTGCCAGCCTGATCACCTGCTAACCACTACCCTGCCAGCCTAATTGATGTCTAACTGCTCCCCTGCCAGCCTGTATACCCCCAACTTTCCTCCTCTGCTGGCCTGATCACCCCTAATTGCCCTCCCCTAGGCTTGATTGCCCTCAACTTCCCTCCCTTGCAGGCCTGATCCCTCCCAACTGTACTCTCCTGCTGGCCTGATCACCCACAACTGCCCTCCCTTGCAGGCCTGGAACCTCTCAACAGCTGTCTCTTGCTGGCATTTTGTGGTGGCCATCTTGTGTCCACATGGGGGCAGGATCTTTGACCACATGGGGGCAGCCCTCTTGTACTTTGGAATGATGGTCAATCTGCAAATTACTCTTTTATTAGATAGGATAGAGGGCTGGTGCATGGGTGGGGGTCAGCTGGATTGTCCTGAAGGGGTGTGCCGGATCAGGGTAGGAGTAACCTTGGGGCGTGGGGCAGCCTGGGCAAGGGGCCTGTTGTGGTTTGCAAGTAGGCCACACCCCCCAGCGACCCAAATGGAGGCCCTGGGATCTGGGATTAATTTATGTTCTACAATTGAAACTTTGTAGTTTGGAGTGGAGCCAAGCCTTCTGCTCGCTACATGACCACAACCATTTCTGTTTGGGTTCATTTAAATTCTATAATTGAAACTTTGTAGCCTAGAGTGGAGGCTGAGGTGCTAAGGCTGCAAAAGCTTGGCTTTCTCCATCGCCCAGGCAACCCTAGCCTTGGCTCTCTCCAGCTCCCTGTTTGCCATTTCTGTTCGGATTTATCTTCTATAATTGAAACTTTGAGGCATTGAGGCGGCCTAGGCCGGCAAGGGCAGGCGGAAAGCTTGGCTTCCTCCATTGCTGGGGAAACCCAAGCCGCCCTCCTGCTCTCAGTGGCTGCAGCCATCTTGGTTGAGGTTTATTTGCATAACTTGCTTCTGATTGGCTGATGGGCGTGGCTTGATCTGAGGTATAGTCAATTTGCATATTACTCTTTTATTAGATAGGATACCTATTAAAAACTGAGTTCATATATCTTTTATGAAGAATCTCTTCATTTGCTCACTTAAAAATATTGGGTGTTCCTCTATTATTAACTTGAAAAGTTCTTTTATGTTTTTTATGTAAAGTACTTCATCAGATATATATTGAGAATATTTTCTGCCAGTCTATGGTTGTCTATTTTGATGAAAAGATTTTATTTCTGATGGAGTAAAAATGTAGCAGCATTTTCAATATATGGTTATTGTTTGTCATGTTGACAAAAACTTTACTTATATGTAGGTAATGGAGATATTTTCTTATTTTATCTTTTTTATAGTTTACTAGTGTCCCGATGCATGAAATTCATGTACTTGGGAGGGAAGGGGTGTGTGCCTCAGCCCGGTCTGTGCCCTCTCACAGTCGAGGACCCCTCAGGGGATGTCCAATTGATGACTTTGGCCTATTTCCTATTGAGTGGGCCTAAGCCATCAGTCGGACCTCCTTAGCACTGCCATGCAAGTGGGAGCAGTTCCCGTCACTGTCGCTGTGTTTGTCAGCTGTGACCTGACTTCTGGCTGAGTGGCACTCCCCCTGTGGGAGCACACTGACCACCAGTGGGCAGCTCTTGCATTGAGCATATGTCCCCTGGTGGTTAGTGCACATCATAGCGACCAGTCAGTATGCTGTTCAGTCGATTTGCATATTAGCCTTTTATTATATTGGATAATTCTAGTTTTTATGTTTAAGTCTATCATCTGTCCTAAATAAATTTTTGTAAGTGGGTAAGTTGTAGTTAAATTACGCCTGTGCTGTGATTTCATTGTTTCAACACCATTTGATGAAAATATTTTTCTTTCCCTTGAGTGGATATGTTACCTTTGTCAGAATTCAGCTAGTTATATAAATGTGAGTTCATTTCTAAACTCTATTTTATTATGCTGATCTATTAGATTATCCTTATGCCAGCAACATCCTATTTTGGTCATTGTAGATATTTTGTAATGTCTTGAAGTCATGTACCATAAGTGTTATAACTTTTTCCCCTTCCAAAATTATTTTGGCTATGCTAGGTTCATTGAACGTCTATAAGAATTTTAGAATCAGCTTGCCAATTTCTCTGCATAAGCTTGCATGAATTTATATATCAGTATGGGGAGAACTAGTATTTTAATAACATTGAGTTTTCTGATCCATAGACATGGTTTACAACTCCACATATTTAGGTCTTTCCTCCCCCCTCCTCCCACTTCTGCAATATTTTAAGGTTTTCACTGTAGAAGTCTTGTATAGTAAATATATATAGCTTTATAATAAAATAAAATTTAAAAATGTTTAGTTTCTAATTATTTTCTACTAGAATATAAAAACTACATTTTGTTTATTGATCATGAATACTTGCTAAATTCAGTAATTAGTGCTATTAGTTGCTTAGAAGTTTCCCTAAGATTTTCTATATAAACAATTCTGTCATTTGCAAATAGAAAATATTTATTTCTTCCTCTGTGATCTTTTATGTCATTTATTTATTCAGCCTAATTATTGCCTTACTGCAATGGCTAGAATCTTTAGAACAGTGTTAATTAGACAAGATGAGAGAGACAGCCTTGCTTTATTACTGGTCTTAGGAGGAGAGCATTGTATATTTCACCATTAAGTATGATGTTAGGTGTGTCCTCCCTCCTGTTGTCCTTTATTGATTGAGAAGACCCCATCTATTCCTAGTTTGTTGAGGGTTTTTAATTATGAATGGCTGTTGAATTTTGTCAGAGTTTTCAGTAGAACACAGATTTTCTTTTTAAAAAATCTTTATTGTTAAAAATATGATATAACAGTGATTGGGTTTTAACTACCTTTGTATGGCTGGTGTAAACCCCACTTGGTCATGATGGCTTCCCTCTGCTTCTGTTTTCTGTCATAATTCATGGCGGGTTGGTATTATTTCTTCCTTAAATGTTTGGTCCATTTCATCAGTGAAACCATCTAGTCTGAAGTTTTCATTGTAGGAAAGGTTTTGACAGTGGATTCAATTTATTTAATAAATATGAAAATTTTGAGATTGTCTGTTACCTTTTGTTAGTTTGGTAACTTGTCTTTTTAAGGATTTTCTGTTTTGTTTTATCTGAGTTGCCAAATTCATTGGCATAGTTATTTTATAATAGTCCTTTATTATCTTTAAAAATGTCTTTAGTACCTATAATTATCCCCTCATTCATTACTGAAATTGGTAATTTGTGTCTCTTTTATGAAAGAGAACTTTGTTAGATTTTATTAATTTTAAAATAAATACTTTGGCTTTACATTTGTTCTTTCTCTGCATTTTATTTTCTTTGTTATTGATTTCTACTCTTTGGTGTTTTCCTCATTTGGCTTTCTTTGTTCCTCCTCTCCGCCCCTTTATTTTGGGTTTAATTAGCTCTTTTTTTCTAGTTTATTAAAGTAGGCACCTAGAACCTTAAATGAAAATATTTCTCTTCTTAATATAATATTTTAAAGCATGCTGCTTTGGCTACACCCCACACATTTTTATTATATTTCCATTATAATTTAAGTTCCAAATATTTTTCCCCTCTTGATTTCTTTTTTATAATTGAGTTATTTAGAAATGTGTTGTTTAATTTCCAGATAATTGCATTTTTTATATTGTTTTTCTATTGTTTTCTAATTTAATTTCTTTGTAGTCTTTGGAAATTCAGTCTTTGAAATTCATTGTGATTTATTTTGTAGCCCATCATGTTGTCTGTCTTGGTAAACATTCTATAAATATTTGAAAAGGAATTTTGCAAATGTCAGTTAAGTGAAGCTCATCAATAGTGTTTATATTTTCATAGCTTATTGACTTTTATTTGTTTAATTTTATTATTCTCCATACTTAAAAGACATAAAAATCTGTAACCATGATTGGGGATTTATCTCTTTCTTCCTGTATTCAGATTTTGCTTCATGTTTTGAAGCTCTATTGTTAGGTATATGCACCATTTAAATTGTTTTGTTTTTCTGATGAATTCATCCTTTCACATCATAAAATCTCCTTACAAGTTACCTGTGGTGCCATTTCTCTTTATATTAAAAAACTTCCTTTAGCATTTCTTATCATATAGATTTGTTCTCAATGAACTTTATACTTAGTTGAGGATACTTTTTTTTGCAACTTTGATGCGATACATATATAAGTGACAAAATTGTAATATCCTTAAAGTATACATCCTGATGATTTGATATGCATAGACATTGTAAAAGGATTTTCACAATTGAGTTGATTAATACATAGATCAGCTCACATAGTTATCTCCTCCCCTCCCCCCTTTTTTTGGTGAGAATACTTAAACTCTATTATTTTAGCAAATTTTCATAGTACAATACAGTATTATCAAGTGTACTCACCATGTTATACCATTAGATTACTCTTATTATAACTGCAGGTTTTACCCTTTTAGCATCCCATCCTTAATTCCCTATCTCCCAACCCCTATCAACCATCATTCAACTCTGTTTCTTTGAGTTAGTCTGATTTTTTTGTCTTATTTTTTATTTTTGTTGATCTTCACCTGAGAATATTTCTCACGTGAGTATATTTTTTCTATTGACAAGATAGGAAGGGAAGGGGAGAGACACACAGAGAGAAACATCAATGTGAGAGAGACATGTTGATTGGTTGTCTCCTGCACCAGGGCCAGGGATCAAGCCTATAACTATGGTAAATGCCTTGACTGGAATTCAACCCTTGACCCTTCAATTCATGGGTTGGCACTCCAATAACAGAGCTGAGCTGGCTAGGGACTTTTTAAAAATTAATCTTTATTGATGATATTATTACAAATGTCCCTCTTTTTTCCATAGCTCCCTTCCACCCAGTTCCCACCCCACCCCAGGCGCTCACCACACTATTTATTGTCTGTGTCCATAGGTAATATATACATGCATATAAGTTCATTGCCGAATCTCTTCCCACACTCCCCTATACCCTCTTCCCTTGAAAATCATCAGTCTGTTCCATTTCCATGTCCTCGATTTTATTCCATTCACCAATTTATTCTGTTAATGAGATATTTTTATTCATTTGATTTTTACATTCATTTGTTGATAGATATGTATTTGTTGTTCATATTTTTTATCTTTACCTTTTTCTTCTTCCTCTTCTTAAATAATACCATTCAGCATGCTATCTAATAAAATAGTAATATGCAAATTGACCACACTTCCACTATACCATTAAGCCACACCCACCAGCCAATCTGGATTGAGTATGCAAATTAACCCAACGAAGATGGCTGCAGCCACGGAAAGAGCAGGCGGCTTGGGGTTTCCTGTCCATAGAGGAAGCCAAGATTAATGCCTGCTCTGGCCTGTCTTGGCCTCTGCTTGAGGCTACCCAGTTTCAATTATAGAAGATAAATAAATCCCAGCAAAAATGGCTGTGGCCACTGAGAGAGCAGGAGGCTTGGCTCCGCTCAAGGCTACAAATTTTAATTATAGAAGATAAATAAATCCCAGATACCAGGGTCTCCACTGGATCGCTGGGGGGCATGGCCAGCCTGAAAACCACCACAGGCCCCTCACCCAAGCCACCTGATGCCCCAAGGGAACCCCTACCCTGATCTGGGACACCCTTCAGGGCAAACCAGCTGGCTCCCGCCCACACACAAGGCCTCTATCCTGTCTAATCCTATCTAATAAAAGAATAATATGCAAATTGACCATCACTTCAGCACAAATGGCTGCCCCCATGTGGACACAAGATGATGGCCACAGTTGGCCAGCAGGTGAGGGCAGTTGGAAGAGACCATGTCTGCAAGGAAGGGTAGTTGTGAGTGATTGGGCCAGCAGAGGAGGGCAGTTGGGAGGGACTAGGCCTATAAGGGATGGCAGGGGAGGGCACTTAGGGGTAACCAGGCCGGTAGAGGAGGGAAGTTGGGTGCGATCAGGCCTGCAGGGAAGGGCAGTTGGTGGTGGTGGGGGACCAGGCCTGCAAGGGAGGGCAGTTAAGGGTGACCAGGCATGCAGGGGAGGGCAGTTGGTTGGGGGGTGTAGACAGGCTGGCAGGGGAGCAGTTAGACCTCAGTCAGGCTTCCAGGGGTGTGTTTAGGGGATGATTAAGCTGGCAGGTAGAAGCGGTTAGGGGCAACCAGGAAGGCAGACAGGTGAGCAGTTGGGAGCCAACAGTCCTGGATTGTGAGAGGGTGCAGGCTGGGCTGAGGGACACACACCCCTGTGCATGAATTTCATGTACCAGGCCTCTATTTTCCTATAATACTGGTTTGGTGTGATGAAGTCCTTTAGCTTTTTCTTGTCTGGGAAGCTCTATCTGAACTTCAATTCTAAATGCTAGCTTTGCTTGAGTAGTGTAATCTTGGTTGTAGGTTCTTGCTATTCATCACTTTGAATATTTCTTGCCACTCCCTTCTGGCCTGCATAGTTTTTGTTAAGAAATCAGCTGAGAATTCTATGGGTACTACCTTCTGGGTAACTGTTTTTGTCTTGCTGCTTTTAGGATTCTCTCTTTGTCTTTTGCTCTTGGCATTTTAATTATGATGTGTCTTGGTGTGGTCCTCTTTGGATTCCTCTTGTTTGGGGTTCTCTGTGTATCCTGGACTTGTAAGTCTATTTCTTTCACCAGGTAGGTCAAGTTTCCTGTCATTGTGCCTTCAAATAGGTTTTCAGTACAGGAAGTCCTAGAGTTACGTCTGACTCAACGTACATTGTTTCATGGTTATGTCGCAATCTTCCATTTATTAAAAAAAAAAGTTCCATCATTTCGACGTATGTACATATGTGCTTTATGTTTTTTTTAATTATTTATTTACCACAAGTAAAGGTCTGGGATTTTTATATTTAAAATTTTTTTTTTTTTTTTTTTTTTTTTTTTTTTTTTACTGTTTCATATTACTGCTGTGTATGTGCTCCATGTGAGTGACTTAGGTGCTTAAGTAGATGGGTTCTGACTTATGGGGAAAATCGCATTACATTGCACTATAGGAATGGATCTCTCATGTAACCCGAGGACCTATTATAACTTGATCTCTTTCTTCTTCTGGCACCCCCATAATTTGGATGTTGATATGCTTGAAGTTGTTTCAGAAGCTGCTTACACTATCTTCTTCATATTTTTGGATTCTTTTTTCTTTTTGCTCTCTGGTTGGGTGTTTTTTCTTCCTTGTATTTCAAATTGTTGCTTTGATTCTTGGGATCCTTTAGTCTACTGTTGAATCCCTGAATATTATTATTTATTTCAGTCAGTGTATGCTTAATTTCTGACTGGTTCTTTTTTTTTTTTTGGCATTCTCACTAAGGTCCTTGAAAGTTTCACTAAGTTCCTCAAAGGTTTCTAGAAGATTCCTGAGAAACCTTATAACTGTGGTTTTGAACTATATGTCCAGTGGTTTGCTTTCTTCCATTTATTTTATTTGTGATGTGTTTCTTTATTTCTGCATTTTGGCGGCTTGTTTGTGTTTGTTCCTATGTTTTGGGTAGTTTTTAAGTCTCCTTAAGTTGGTAGAGTGGCCTTGTGTAGTAGGTGTCCTATAGAGTCCAGTGGCTCAGCTTCGCAATCACCTGAGGTACACACTCTTGGTGCTCCCCTTTGTGGGCTCTGTCCACAATTTTGTTGTAGTTGAGTTTTGATTGCTATTGGTGTCACTGGGAGGAATGGACCTGCAGGCCAATTGGCTGTGAGGACCAGCTGTGAGTACAGTGGGAGAGCTGCTGTGGGGGACATACCCTTATGGAACAGGACTTGTTTCAGTGGTGCTTTGATGCTCACTGAATCTGCCCCTTGAGGTGTTGCTTGTGGATGTGAAGAGTTATAACCTGCTATGGTCTTACTCTGACCACTGGATACATTGGCTCTTGCGACTCCAAGAAGCTGCAGAGTCAGCCACTGCCTGGAGCCATCCAGCAGGAGGTACAGAGAGATTTGCAGATTCCTCCTATTTGTATCAGGTTTGGAAGTGCCCAGATGAGACCCAGCTGTGAAGCAAGATAGTCTGGTGCTGGGGATGGTTCTTGTGCCTTTTATTGATTGCTTTGGGCTCCCTGACTCAGCTGCTGCTTGTTTGACAGAGTTTTAGCCTGAGAAAGGAGAGGCCATTCATATGCAAAAGCTGCTGTGCACAGCTTGGGTGGGGTTGTAAATTGGGTGGGGGTGGTGGAGTCTCTAGGTGGAGCAAACAGAAATGGCTACCAGTCAGCCCTGCATGGGAAGGTCCCAGCAGGAGAACAGTGACCACTAGGAGCAACTCTGCCTGGAAGAAAGCCATCCCTAAGTTCCTACCCCAATGCCAGGTATCCCAGTTTCCCCAGAATGTGTCTGGTTCCCCCACAGGCTCACCGGGCTCTGGAGGATGTGGAAACTTGTAAATTAAGAAGAGTAGCTGAGCCCTAACTGGTTTGACTCAGTGGATAGAGTGTCGGCCTGCAGACTGAAGGGTCCCGGGTTTGATTCTGGTCAAGGGCATGTACCTTGGTTGCAGGCACATCCCCAGTAGGTGGTGTACAGGAGGCAGCTGATCGATGTTTCTCTCTCATCGATCTTTCTAACTCTCTATCCCTTGCCCTTCCTCTCTGTAAAAAAAATTAATGAAATATATTTAAAAAATAAAAATGAAGAGTAGCTGAGTCTCCAACAACCTGTGTATCACTCAGCCCCAATCCGTACTGGTTTTTACAGTCGGTAGTTCTTACTGCTCATAGGGACTACTTTTCGCAGCTCTGGGACCCTGGGCTGGGGGTCCGGTATGAGTCTGAGAACCCCTTGCTCTTCCTGGGCAGCCTCTGCAGAGGCGATCTCCCTCCTGATGGAAGCATGTCTTGCCATGTTAGCAGTCAGTAACTGTGTGTCACTGCAGGTTAACCAGGACTAAACAACAGATGGTCGGATCTGCATTGCCAACATTTGTCCACCATCCAGACACCATTGCTAACATGTACACATAAGGAACAGTTTGACATTGAAACTGGGACTCAAACATT
The DNA here is from genome assembly GCA_027563665.1 of Antrozous pallidus. Classification (NCBI taxonomy): domain Eukaryota; kingdom Metazoa; phylum Chordata; class Mammalia; order Chiroptera; family Vespertilionidae; genus Antrozous; species Antrozous pallidus. The sequence goes on along the minus strand of CM050508.1, from coordinate 110,968,939 downwards.
GTGCTCATATGTTTATATCTAGGCTGCAGAGGCAAGATTTTTAAAGAAAAGGAATAGGGGAAATAAAAATAGGTACAAAGGCAAAGAAGCATGGAACATACTGTTGGACTACAGCGGGAAGGCAGGGGAGGTTGGGGGGAGGGTGCTGCAAGAGATCAAAGCACTTGTATGCATGCATAAAAGCATAACCATAGGACACAAGACACTGAGGGGGGGTGAGCAAGTGGGGGCATGTGTTGGGGGGGTGGGAAAGCTGGGCGGGGGAGGTCAAGGGGGAAAAAAAAGAAACATGTATTATTATTTGTAATACTTTAAACAAACAAAAAAATTTGAAAAGATAAAAATAAAAAAGCACCACACCTGGGTGCCAGACCAGCCAGTTCCATGCCTTCTACCAGTCTCAGTGTGCTTTCTTCTTTATCTCTTTGTAGTACTTCCACTCCGCCCACTTACCACCCGCAGTTCTGGATGACAGTTGTTCTGTAATTTTGATGTTGTTGCGGGAGGCAGCAAGTACAGGCCATTACCTATGCTGACATCTTGGTTCTCTGGGAGTTTTTTTTTTTTTTTTTTTTTTAAATAATACACAATATTTGTGTTTGTCTTATTTTAATGTCCTACAGGTTTATCTTTGTTGTCACAAATGGCAGGATTTCACTGTTTTTTTGTTTGTTTTGTTTTTTTTTAAGGCTGGATAATATTCCACTATATATGTGTCACATTTTCATTATTCATTCATCCATGATCCAAGTTAGGTTGTTTCCATATCTTGGCTATTGTGAAAAATGCTGAAGTTAATATGGGATTTCATTTGAGGTACTCATTTTGTTTCCTTTGGATATATAGCCAGAAATGAGATTGTTGGATCATATAAAAGTTCTATTTTTAGTATTTTTCTCATTAAATTCTCTCTGTTTTAATTGGTCTCAAAATTTTGTGACGAATTTTTGGTCAAGTGGTTTCCCTGAAAAAGTACTGATCTTCAAAATTACTAACTTAAAACTGCCACACACACACACACACACACACACACACACACCCAAAATGGTCCACTAAACATTCTTTCTGTTTGAAGATTTTACAAACCAAGCATTGTTATCAGGTCCAGTTGACACAAACACTTCTGATATTGTGCTTTCACCAGTGATTAAGACTGGGATGGCAGATATTAGGGATAATATCCATGTAGATTCCTGAGCCTTCTGAGCAGATTTAGTGACTTTGTCATCTCCAGCTGTCTTCTAGTCCACTGCTTTGATGACATCTCCAGCAGCTGTCTGTCTTATATTGCAAAGAGCAAAACAACCAAGAAGAAGATAGTCAAAGAAGCTTTCAAAACACATAGGCTTTCTAGAAACCATATCAGTGATTGCAGTATTACCAGATTTCAAGATTTTCTTCCAGCTTCTTTTCATAATATGATGATTAATCTCCTTTAGCTTAGCACATTTGCAAGCAATATGAGCTGTGTGACAATGCCACACATGTGCACTGATTTGGCCTGGGTCATGCTAAAAAATGTGGGGAATTTTTGCTTTCAACAGCCATGTTGCCTCATTGAACATCTTGGATAGAGAATTCTTGACATTGAAGCCCATATTGTCCCTAGAAAGAGTTGAACTCAAGGCTTCAGGTGTAATGTTGAAAGGTACAAAGTTGAACACCAGAGCCGGATTTGAGAAAAAGTCTAAGGGCTTGTCAGTTGGATGAGTTGGTTTTAGAATGCAATCTAGAGCTTCAAGCATTGTGGTACCAGTAAGATTGCCATCTTTATAGGTTATTTTCCATCCCTTGAATTATACCATATTAGCCCTTGACCTCCAATATGCTGTTATCATTTCAACCAGGGATTGCCATAAGTGCTGCTGTATCAGTGTTATATTAATGTAACTGGTGACTTCCTTAACAATGTCCTCATATCTCTTCTGGTTGAGACTGGTTCAGTGGAATCCATTTATTTTAATACCAGCAGTTGTTTTCCACCCAGTGCGTAAGTTAAAGGGTATGTCTGCCCATTCTTGAAGACACCTGCTTCAAGTTCACTAACAACAGCAGGAACAATCAGGACAGTGCATTAGCATGAGGTGTGCTTGCAACAATTTTTTTTTTTTTAAATTTCTGAGTTCTGATACATCAATGCTGGTCACATAATACTGGCCTGCCTTAAATTCCCACAGGGAGATGTCATTGGTGATACCATGCTCACATATAGCTTTCAGTTTACCCAAAATATATGCATACTTGAAGTAGGAGGTCTTTCCCATGTCATCGGAATCCTCAAAATTTTCAGTGGTTCCTTTGTCAATCCCAACCTCATTTCTAGATTAAAGGACGAATCTATGTGTCCAATGACAGTTATATTGATACTTGAGGCCCGGTGCATGAAATTCGTGCACGGGGGGTGGGGGATGTCCCTTAGCCAGGCCTCTCCAATTTGGGACCCCTCGAGGGATGTATGACTGCCCGTTTATGGGTCGGGCCTAAATGGGCACTTGGACATCCTTCTCACAATCCAGGACTGCTGGCTCCAAACTGCTCACCTGCCTGCCTCCCTGATTGCCCCTAATTGCTTCTGCCTGCCAGCCTGATCACCCCCAACCACTACCCTACCAGCCTAATTGATGTCTAACTGCTGCCCTGCCGGCCAGTTTGCCCGCACCTTCTCTCGTCTGCCAGCCTGGTCACCCTTAACTGCCCTCCCCTGCAGGCTTGATCGCCCACAACTGCCCTCCCTTGCAGGGCCTGGAAACTCCCAATTGCCCTCCCCTGCTGGCCATCTTGTGTCCACATCAGGGGAGGATCTTTGACCACATGGGGGCAGCCCTCTTGTGTGTTGGAGTGATAGTCAATCTGCAAATTACTCTTTTATTAGATAGGATAGAGGTTTGGTGCATGGGTGGGGCCAGCTGGTCTGCCCTGAAGGGTGTCACAGATCAGGGTGGGGGTTCCCTTGGGGCAAGGGGCAGCCTGGGTGAGGGGCCTCTGTAGGTTTGCAAGCCGGCCATACCCCCCAGCAACCCAAGCTGGAGGCGCTGGGATCTGGGATTAATCTGTGTCTACAATTGAAACTTTATAGCCTGGAACGGAGCCAAGCCTTCTGCTTGCTCTGGGGCAGCAGCCATTTCTGTTTGAAACATTGTAGCCTAGAGTGGAGGCCTAGGCTGGCAATAGCAGGTGGAAAGCTTGGATTCCTCTGTTGCCTGGGAAACCCAAGCCTTCCTCCTGCTCTCAGTGCTGGCAGTCATCTTGGTTGGGGTTTATTTGCATAATCTGCTCCTGATTGGCTAGTGGGTGTGGCTGTGGGCATGCCTTGTGGGTGTAGCAAAGGTACGGTCAAATTTGCACATTATTCTTTTGTTAGGATGAGCTTTTTCCTTATCAATTTTGGTTTAGACTTAGCAGTGGTTTTCATGACCACTAGGTTCTGATGGTAAACCCATTGACAAAAACTATTTTTAATTTATTGAGGGACCTCTATACTGTTTTCCTTGTTAGCTGTACCAGTGCAAAATGCAAATGTCACCAATAGTATACAGGGGTTTCCTTTTCTTCACAATTAGCAGTTGGTGTCTCTTCTCTTTTTGGTAATAGACATCATAACATGTATAGGGTAATCCTATCTAATATAAGAGTAATATGTAAATTTGACCTTACCTTCACCGCACCCAGAAGCCCTGCCCACAGCCACACCCACCAGCCAATCAGAAGGAAATTATGCAAATAAACCCCAACCAAGATGGCTGCTGCCACTGAGAACAGGAGGAAGGCTTGGGTTTCCCTGGCAACAGAGGAAGCCAAGCTTTCTGCCTCCCTAGGCCTCCACTCAATATTACAAAGCTTCAATTATAAAAGATACAGAAATGGCGGCAGCCACTGAGCTGGAGAGAACAGAGGCTTGGGTTTCCCTGGCAACGGAGGAAGCCAAGCTTTCAGTCTGCTGTTTCCAGCCTAGGCCTCCACTCTAGGCTACAATGTTTCAAACAGAAATGGCTGCTGCCCCGGAGTGAGCAGAAGGCTTGGCTCCGCTCTAGACTGCAAAGTCTCAATTGTAGACATAGATTAATCCCAGATCCCAGGGCCTCCAGCTTGGGTCACTGTGGGGCGTGGCTGGCCTGCAAACCTCCACAGGCCCCTTGCCCAGGCTGGCCCTCACTCCAAGGAATCCCCACCCAGATCTGGGACACTCTTCAGGGCAAACCAGCTGGCCCCCACCCATGCACTAGGCCTCTATCCTATCTAATAAAAGAGTAATTTACAGATTGTCCATCACTCCAACACACAAGAGGGCTGCCTCCCTGTGGTCAAAGATCCTGCCCCCATGTGGACACAAGATGGCCACCACAAGATGGCCAGCAGGGGAGGGCCGTTGGGAGATTCCAAGCCCTGCAAAGGAGGACAGTTGTGGGCAATCAGGCCAGCAGGGGAGGACAGTTGGGAGGGACCAGGCCTGCAAGGGAGGGCAGTTGGGGGTGATCAAGCCTGCAGGGGAGGACAGTTGGGGGCAAACAGGCTGGCAGGGGAGTAGTTAGACATCACTTAGGCTGGCAGGGTAGTGGTTAGCAGGTGATCAGGCTGGCAGGCAGAAGTGGTTAGGGACAATCAGGGAGGCAGGCAGGTGAGGAGTTTGGAACCAGCAGACCCGGATTGTGAGAAGGATGTCCGACTGCCCGTTTAGTAGGATCAGGCCTATCAGGACAGTCGGACATCCCTCGAGGGGTCCCAGATTGGAGAGGGTGCAGACTGGGCTCAGGGACATCCCCTGCCCCGCGTTCATGAATTTCGTGCACCAGGCCTCTAGTATGTCATAGTTTTGATTCGCATTACCTGATGATTAGTGAAATTGTGTGTGCATTTGTTGGCCATTTGAATGACTTCTTTGGATAAATATTTAAATATTTAAATCCTCAACCTATTTTTAATTGTTTTTTTTTTTTTTTTTTTTGCTTTGAGGTGTATGAGCTTCTTGTATATTTTGGATATTAGCCCCTTATCAGATATGTGGTTTACAAATATTTTTTTTCTCATTCCGTAGGTTGCCTTTTCACTTTGTTAATGGTTTTCTTTGCTCAACAAAAGCTTTACAGTTTAATGTAGTGCCGCTTGTTTATTTTTGTTTTTTGTTGCCTTTGATTTTGGTGTCAAATCTAAAAAAATATTGCCAAGACCAATGTCAAGAAGCTTACCGTCTGTTTTCTGGTAGGAGTTTTATAGTATTATCAGGTCTTATATTTGAGTCGTAAATTCATTCAGTTGTTTTTGTATGTAGTGTAGGATAGGGATCCAGTTTCATTCTTTTGTCTATGGCTGCCCTATTTTTTCAACATTAGAAAATACCTTTTTAAAAACTGCCATTTCTGCTGTATAAGTACCATGTGCTAACCAAGTGCGCCACTGGAGCAATTTCAAAAATATTTATAAAGAACTTGTAAAACTCAACGCCAAACAAATAAACAATCCAGTCAAAACATGGGCAGAGGACCTGAAAATACATCTCTCCCAAGAAGACATACAAACAGCCATTGGATTTATGAAAAGATGTTCAGTCTCATTGGCAATTAGGGAAATTAAAACTACAATGAGATACCACTAACTCCAGTTTGAGTGGCCAATATCAACAAGACATGCGACATGAAATGTTGGAGAGATTCTGGAAGAAAGGGAAACCTCCTTCACTGCTTGTGTGAATATAGACTGTCAACCATTATGAAAAGCAGTCTGTCGATTCCTAAAAAAAATTAAGAATAGAGTTACCATATGACTCAGCACTCCCACTCCTGGGTATATACCTAAAACACTCGAAATCATTTATTCACAAAGCTATATGCACCCCTATGTTCATTGCAGCATTATTCATGGTGCCCAAGACATGGAAAAAGCAAAAGTGACCTCTAATAGAAGACTGGGTAAAGAAGATGTGGTACATATACAAAATAGAATACTACTCAGCCATAAGAAAGGATGAAATAGCATCATTTGCAACAACATGGATGGAGCTTGAAAATATTATGCTAATTTAAGTAAATCAGACAGAAAAAGCTAAGATCCCTATGAGTTCACTCACATGTGGGATATAAAACTGAAACTTATAAATAGAAAAAACAGTGTGGTGGTAGCCAAGGGTAGAAGGGTAGGGGGAAGGGGAGAAGGTGTCCTAACATGAGGTTTGATTTTGGGTGGCACATGGTGCTCTATACAAATTTTGTATTTTAGAAATCCACACATGAGACCTGTATATTCATGTTGACCAATGTCACCCCAATAAAATTAAAAACAAAACAAAACAAAAACCAGAAAATATCCTTTCAATTTTGATTTTTTCCCTGTACTTAGAAATGTTTATCTTTTAACTTTCAATTTTTCTGATTAGAAATCATCATCTATATCCATATTGCTATTCCTCTTAATGTTTTTTTTCTATGTTAATTTTAGGATTTTCTCTTTATCTTTGACTTTGGTATGTATAGGTGGATTTTCTTTATATTTATATTATACTAGAGGCCGGGTGCATGAAATTTGTGCAGCCTGTACCCTCTCTGTTCAGAAGCTGTCGGGTGATGTTTGACTGATGGCATAGGCCCACTTCCAAAGCAGGCCTAAGTCGGCAGTCAGACATCCTTAGCGCGGCCACAGAGGCAGAAGAGGCTCCCACTATTGCTGCTACACTCTCCAGCTGTGAGCCCAGATTCTGGCCGAGCAGTGCTCTGCCTGTGGGAGCGCACTGAACTTAAGGGGGCAGCTCCTGTGCTGAGTGTCTGCCCCCTGGTGGTCACTGTGTGTCATTCCACAGTATGGTCAATTTGCATATTAGCCTTTTATTATACTAGAGGCCCAGAGCATGAAATTCGTGCACGGGGGTGTGTGCTTCTTAGCTCAGCCTGCACTCTCTCCAATCTGGGACCCCTACTGGATTGGGCCTAAATGGGCAGTCAGACATCCCTGTCACAATCCAGGACTGCTGGCTCCCAACCACTCAGCTGCCTGACTTCCTGATTGCCCCTAACCACTTCTGCCTGCCAGCCTGATCACCCCTAAACACTCCCCTGCCAGCCTGATTGATGCCTAACTGCTCCACTGCCAGCCTGATTGTCCCTAACTGTCCTACCCTGCATGCCTGATCGCCCCTAACTGCCCTTCCCTACTGGCTTGGTCACCTCTAACTGCCCTTCCCTTCAGACCTGTTCTCCCCCAACTGCTGTGTCCTGCAGGCCTGGCTTCCCCCCCAACTGGCTTTACCTGCAGGCCGGGCCACCCCCAACTTCTCTTCTGGCATATTCACCCCTAACTGCCCTCCCCTGCAGGCTTGATCGCCCCCAACTGCCCTCCCTTGCAGGCCTGGTCCTTCCCAACTGCCCTCCCCTGTTGGCCATCATTTGGTGGCCATCTTGTGTACACCTGGGGGCAGGATCTTTGACCACATTGGGGCACTCATCTTGGGTGTTAGAGTGATGATGAATCTGCATATTACTCATTTATTATATAGGATAGAGGCCTGGTGCACGGGTGTGGGCCAGCTGGTTTGCCCTGAAGGGTGTCCTGGATCAGGGTGGGGGTTTCTTTGGGGTGTGGGGCGGCCTGGGCAAGGGATCTGTAGTGGTTTGTAGGCCGGCCACGTAGCCCTGGTGACCCAAGCGGAGGCCCTGGGATCTGGGATTTATTTATCTTATACAATTGGATCTTTGTAGCCTGGAGTAGAGTCAAGCCTCCTGTTTGCTCTGTGGCCACAGCCATTTCTATTGGGATTTATTTATCTTCTGTAATTAAAAGTTTGTAGCCTTAAGCAGAGGCCAAGGCAGGCTTGAGCTGTGGAAAGCTTGGCTTCCTCCATCACCACGAAAACCCAAACCTCCCTTTTTCCATGGCCACAGCTATATGGTTGGGGTTAATTTGCATACTCACTCCTGATTGGCTGTTGGGCATGGCTTGTGGGTATAGTGGAGTGATGGTTAATTTGCATATTGCTCTTTTATTATATAGGATATGAGTAAAGTCATATGGTTCTTAACTTTTTCTGACTTATTTCACTTAGATCAATTTTGAAAATATCAGGCTATGATGTCACAAATGGTAATACTGGATCTATGGCTAATTAGTATTCCATTTTATATATATACCACATCTTTATCCAGTCATCTATTGAAGGACACTTTGGTTGTTTCCATATAAGATGCAATGAACATAGGGGTGCATATATATTTGCAAATAAATCTTTCAGTATTTTGGGGTAGGTAATTCAGAGGAGAGGTTTCTGGGTCATATAGCAACTCTATTTTTCATATTTTGAGGAACCTCCATAGAGTTTTTCATAGTAGCTATGCCAATTTACATTCCCATCAATAGTGAATAAGGGTTCCTTTTTTTCTACAACCTCTGCAACACTTGTTATTACTAGTTTTGTTCAAAACTGCTTATTCTAGCAAGTGTGAGGTAGTATCTCATTGTAGTTTTGGTTTGCATTTCCCTAATAGCTGGTGAAGTTGAGCATCATTTCATATATCTGTTGGCTATTTGTATATCTTCTTGGGAGAAATGTCTGTTCAGGTTCTTTGCCTATTTTTTATTTTTATTTTTATTTTTACTTTTAAGCTGGGTAAGTAATGCTTTATTTATTTATTTATTTATTTTTAATTTAATCTTTATTGTTCAGTTTATTAGTTACATCGTTCTGCCTTTTTTCCCCCTGTAGCTCCCCTCCACTCAGAACCCATCCCACCCTCCGTCCTCACCTCCCCCCCACTGTCCTCTCCCATAGGTGCATGATTTTTGTCTGGTGTCTTGTTGTACCTCCCACACCCCTTTTCTTCCCAAGAATTGTCAGTCCATTCCCTCTCTTTGCCCATGATTCTGTTATATTCACCAGTTTATCCTGTTCATCAGATTTTTAATTCACTTGATTTTTAGATTCATTTGTTTTTTTTTTATTTTTTTAAAATTTTATTTACAATATAACTTATATTTAATAGTAGTACATATGTTTTCCTTCCCCCCCAGATTCATTTGTTGATAGATGTGTATTTGTTGTTCATAATTTTTATTTTTACCTTTTTCTTCTTCCTCTTCTTAAAGAATATCTTTCAGCATTTCATATAATATTGGTTTGGCGATGATGAACTCCTTCAGCTTTTTCTTATCTGTGAAGCACTTTACCTGACCTTCAATTCTGAATGATAGCTTTGCTGTGTAGAGTAATCTTGGTTGTTGATTCTTGCTATTCATCACTTTGAATATTTCTTGCCACTCCTGTCTGGCCTGCATCATTTCTGTTGAGAAATCCGCTGACAATTGTGTGGGTGCTCCCTTATAGGTAACTAACTGCTTTTCTCTTGCTGCTTTTAATATTCTCTCTTTGTCTTTTGCTCTCGGCATTTTAATTATGATATGTCTTGGTGTGGTCCTCTTTGGATTTCTATAGTTTGGGGTTCGGTTTGCTTCTTGGACTTTTAACTCAATTTCTTTCACCATGTGAGGGAAGTTTTCGGTCACTATTTCTTCAAATAGGTTTTCATTATCTTGCTCTCTTTTTCTGGCACCCCTATAATTTGGATGTTGGTATGGTCGAGGTTGTCCCAGAGGCCCCTTACACTATCTTCAACTTTTTGCATTCTTTTGGCTTCTTGCTTTCCCGGCTGAATGGATTTTTCCTCTTTGCATTTCAAATCTTTGACTTGGTTCTTGTGGTCCTCTAGACTGTTTTTAGGTCTTTGTATAATATTTTTATTTCAGTCAGTGTCTGCTTAATTTCTATTTGGTCCTTTTTCATATCCTCGCAGGTCTCGTTCATTTCCTCGTAGGTCTTGTTCATTTCCTTGTAGGTCTTGTAAGTTCATCAGCCTTTTCTAGGAGCCTCTTTAAAAACCTTACAACTGTGGTTTTGAACTCTGTCCAGTCGTTTTTTCCCCCCTCCATTTCTTTCACATCTGATTTCTTTCCATGTCTCTGCATGGTGGTTGCTTTTCTGAGTTGATTGATTAGCTTTGTGAGGTGGATGTTCTCTAAGGGATAGTAGCTCAGCCTCCCCAGTTACCTGAGGTAGATACTCTTGCTGCAGCCCTGTATGGGTTGCACAGTCTTGTTGAAGTTAAGCCCAGATTATTGTTGTTAGCACTAGGAGGGTTTGACCTCCATGCCAATTGGCTGTGTGGGTCAGCTGTGCTCAGGTTGGATGGGCAGAGTCTATATTTCAGTCAGTGTATGCTTAATTTCTAGTTGGTCCTTTTTCATATCCTTGAGGGTCTCACTAAATTTCTTGGAGGTTTCTAGAAGATTCCTGAGTAACCTTATAACCGTAGTTTTAAACTCTATATCCAGTAGTTTGCTTTCCTCCATTTCTGTCACTTGTGACCTGTTTCTTTGTCTCTACATTTTGGCCATTTCTCTGTGTTATTAACTATTAGAGTGGCTTTGTGTGCTACCCTATAGGGCCCAGTAGCTCACCCTCCCCAGTAACCTGAGGTGGACACTCTTGATGCACCCCTTTATGGGCTGTGCACAGTCTTGTTGTAGTTAAGCCTTGATTGTTGTTGGTATCACTGGGAGGAATTGATCTTCAGGCCAGTTGGGTGTGACGATCAGTTGTGTCTATGAATCTTCTATGCTGAAGACACCCTTATGGAGCAAGACTTGCTTCAGTTTGGCTTTGGTGCTCACTAAGTCTTCCCCATGAGTGTGTGTCTTATGGATCTGAAGAGTTATAATCTGGATGGTCTCACTCTGACCACTGGGTACACTGGCTCTTGGGTTTCCAAGAAGGCACAGAGTTACCTTTTATCATTATAGATAGGATAGGTTTATGTAGGCTTGTTTGATTCCATCATTTGCCCTGAGATTGAACTCATCTCTAGCTCTCTCTCATTTTTCATTGGATATTAAGTTTATATTATAGTAGAGGCCCAGTGCATGAAATTTGTGCACTGGGGAGGGTGTCCCTCAGCCCAGCCTGCACCCTCTCCAATCTGGGACTCCTCGAGTTAGGACTGATCCCTTGCGGGCCTGCTTGACACCTCACTGATCCTCTGCCGGCCTGATTGCCCCCAACTACCCTCCCCTGCTGGCCCATCACCCCCAAGGATTTTATTTGTGTAGATAATGACCCTTCACAGAAACTTTTACTAATCCTGCTTTATAAGAAGGGCTTGACAATTAAATGATTGGGACCAGACACCAAGATTTCCTTTCTTTAAATAGTGGAGGAAATAGTTATCTTGTCTTTAAGTTGACCTGAAATTAAAATGAGATAATGACTTAGAAAAGTATAAAAGCACCATATAATGACAACTGTCTTTTTCTTGTACTGAAAAGACAATAAAGTGTTAAAATGAAAAACACTATTTTTATTCTCCCCTTTCCTTCCTTTATAGCCTTTATTTAAACTTTGAAATTTATAAAAATTTCACTCCAATTTTTATTTCTTTATAGTCAATATTATTTTGTATTGGTTTCAGGTTTTATATTATTTACGGAATAGTGGTTAGACAATCATGTACTTTACAGAGTGTTCCCTGATATTTTCAGTACCCCCCTGGCATCATACCATCATTACAACACTATTGACTATATTCCCTATTTAAGTGACAATGGGTTTACAGGTTCCTTCCAGTCTTTCGTGTTCACCTTTCTTTTCTTTCTCACTTCTTCCCTCATTTTCCTTATATAGTATCTCTGTTGGCCATCAAAGCTCAGTGAAGGCACTGGGACAGGCCGGTTAGCACTGGGAGCTTCTCTGAGTCATGTTAGTTAGTCGGTGATCTTGCAGTGTGGAACCCCTGCACTGAGGTGGCACCACCTCTCAACCCCTACCTCAGAGCTGTGGGTCCTTGCCCTTCTGTCTTGGGACCACTGCAGAACCTCTCTCTCTGCAGGCAAGGCAGATCCCTGCTCTCTGGTACTCTGCCCCAGTCCGAGCCTCCTCTGGTGCACTCAGCCTTGCCAGGTTTTTGCTTTTAATCTGTGCCATCGGTGACAGCACACTCCTAGCAAGCCTGGTACCCAGCAGGACACAGGGTCAGTTGTTTGCTCAGAATGTTAGAGGCTGCAGTAGCATTTGCAGATGTCGCCCAGAGCCTGCTGGCGAAGGCAGCTTCTGTGTGGTGTGTCCTCACAGAGGGATGGTGAAGAGCTGCTTAGCGCCCCAGGCTAGCCGCTTTGCCAAAGCTGTGGCACTCAATGTGGAGCCACCCTTCAGGCAGCCCTGAAGTCAGTCCTCATGACTCTTCTTCCACATTTGGCCTTCATCCATCCCTCTCTCCTGCAGTGCTTGGGTTCCAGGCCCGAGAGAAAAGAACCAAGACCAAGAAGGACAAAGCCCAAAGGAAGTGAGTCTTGAACCTCCACATCCCATTTTCTGGATTTCCTCTTGCACTTCCTCTCTGTGTCACATCTCGAACAGGGACCCTGTGGCCCAGCCACATGGCCACCTGGCAGCCTGTTAGGTCTCCACGAAGCTGTGAATGTGTGGGTCTCAGCAACCCCATGCCTGCGATGTTCCTGTGACCCCACAGGAGTGGTTAAGCAGGCCTAGGGGCTCCTCCCCAGGGTGGTGGTGTTCCTGGAGTGCCATGGGTGTGGCTAGGCAGGCTGGCCATGCTGCCCTGGGGCTGTGATGTACCTGGAGCCCCAAGGGAGTGGCTAAGCAGGCCCACCTGCTCCTCCCCAGGGCGGCAGCCCCACTGGAGTGGCTAGGAGGGCCAGAAATGCCTCCCCTGGGCTGTGATATTCCTGGGGCCACACGGGAGTGGCTAGGCAGGCTGGTTTTCCCTCCCCGGGGCAGTGATGTTCCCAGGGCCCCACCGAAGTGGCTAAGCAAGCCCAGCTGCTCCTTCCCAGGGCCCCATAGGCATGGCTAGGCAGGCCCCTGCCCTGCCTGTGATGGACCCGGACTCCAAGGGTGGCATCTGGCGCTGCCCATCCCACCTCCCGGGGCCCTAATGAACTGGTACCTTGCCAGCGGTGTCTGGCGCTGCCCGCCAGGCCTCCCCCAACCCCGATGGACCTGGATCCCCAGGGCAGGCCATGGCACTGCCCGCCCGGCCTGTGTTTTCAAATTTACCTGCCATCCTTGATGGGTTAATTTGCATAGCCACTCTGATTGGCTTTTGGGCATGACTTGGCATAGCGGAGTGATGGTTAATTTGCCTGTTTCTCTTTTATTAGTGTAGATGGTTCAAAAATCCAACTCTTTAATCACAGAGTTGCTCTTTCTGGTTTGCCAGTATACTATTGAGTTGTCATGAATATTACATAACTATGATATTGAGGGCTGATGAATAATAAAGACACTCCTTGGATTTTTAGATCCTTTCAGAAACCAGGGACAGAGTACCGTCACAATCTATTTTACAACATACTCCAAACTCACTTAGCTTTCTCTTCTGGCATCCATTTCTACATTTCCAGATTCTATGACTAATCTACCATTATCTTGATAGTCCATTGTAGATAAAGTTTATAACTTCCTTTTCCTCTTCATCTTCCTTTCCTGCTCCCCAAACATACATTACCAGCCTCAGTACCACATTTGGTTAAATCAGTGATCATTTCTTGCATTGATAGGATGATATATAAATCTTTCTTTTGCCTCTTTTGGAAGGTTTCTAGAACTAATTTTTTGATTGGTCCCTTTTCATGGCACCTGAATATTAAACAATATTAAGTCTGTAATATTGTTCAAGTATTGTTTTTCTATTATCTGTTATATCAGTTTGCTGGGACTGCCATAACAAAGTCCAATAGACTGGTGGCTGAAACAAGAAAAAATATTTTCTCATTTTAGAGGCTGGAAGTCTGAGATCAAGGTGTCAGTAGGGCTTTTTTTAATTTTAATTAAAATAGATTTTTAGAGAGGAAAGAGAAAGAAACATGAACGTGAGAGCATAACATCAATCAGCTGCCTTTTGCACACTCACTAGTGGGGATTGAGCCTGCAACCCCTGACCAGGAATCAAACCAGCAATCTTTTTGTGCCTGGGACAACACTCAACCAACTGAGTCACAAAGCAGCGTTAGTTTCTTTTAAGGCCTCTCTCCATGGCTTTTAAGTGGGGGTTTCTTTCTCCTTGTGTCCTCACATGGTCTCCTTTCTATGTGTATCTGTGTCCTAATTTCTTCTTATTAAGGATACCAGTCATATAGAATTAGGTCCCCAATATGACCTAATTTTACCTTATTTCTTTAAAGTTATAATCTTTACTGTCACATTCTGAAGTACCAGGAGGACTGCAACATGATTTTTTTGGAGAGGGACACAATTCAGCTCGACTTATCTGTTTCCTGTCTTAATCTGTTTCCTCTAGACCTTTTCGTTTATCTGACTTCCATCTCTCTTTCACATATTTTTCTGACCATATCATAGTTTTGGTTGTCCTTGTATATTTTCGAGTTAGGCTGTGCACAACTGATTGCTTTAGTTTATGTATGGGCATAATTTGTAAGAGGCTTTTTGAAAATGTTTATTTTTATTGATTTCAGAGAGGAAGGGAGAGGGAAACAGAGAGAAACATCTATGATCAGAATCATTGATTCTCCTGCACACCATCCACTGGGGATTGAGTCCTCAACCCGAGCATGTGCCTTGGCTGGTATTGAATCTGGAACCCTTCAGTCCATAGGCTGATGCTCTGTCCACTGAGGTAAATCAGCCAGGGCTGTAAGAGGCTTTTCTGTCAGGTGCTAAAACTTCAAGTAGCCTTTCCCTTTTTTGAGGTGGACACTTACATGGCAGGATCTTTGTTTTTTTTCCCTAGGGATCTTCAATTTCTCAAGAGAATAATATTCTAGTTATCAGGACAGGGTGATATTTGGGGTGTAGGGTGTTTACACACCTTGATGACAGTGGTATAAGTGCAGGGTTAGTAAGAGATCTGAGGAGTTCCAGTTTGCTGTGCAGGTTGACACTTAATTACCCCTATTTTGCCTTGTCTCCCTAGTAGCCTTTTCTTTTTGGTTTCTTCAGAATCTAAAATTCTAATTCCCACCTGACTGCAGGATGTAGACAAGGGCTAGGGTGTCTATCTTCTTGTATATGCAGATGTAACTAATTAGAAAGTTCCTTCTCTTTTGTTCTGAACCTCCTGCTTGTTTTCTGGGGCATGTGAAGCCTTGAGCATTTAAGTTCTTCAGGATTCATTAGTGAGGTTTTATTATTTACTAGAAGCCTGGTGCACAGATTCTTGTACCTGTGGGATCTTGGAGAGTTGGTTTCCGCCTGAACCCTGCAGGCTAGGCCAAGGGACCCCACTGGTGCACAAATCCGTGCACCGGACCAGTTTCAGCCCAGTCCTCCCAGGCCAGGCCGAAGGAGCCAACTGGTACAAGTTTAGTATGCATATAAGATCTCTGGTTAACTTTTTCCCGCCCTCCCCCCTTCTTTTCCCTCTGAGATTCATCAGTCTGTTCCCTGTTTCCATGCCTGTTGTTTCTGCTCCTGCACTGAGCATCTGCCCCATGGTGGTCAGTGTGTTTCATAGCTATCAGCCAGTAGGCCAGTTGCTTAAGCTTTTCTATATCTACTAGAGGCCCGGTGCCCAAAATTTGTGCACAGGGGGTTGGGGAGGGTTGTCTCTCAGCCCAGCCTGAACCCTCTCTAATCTGGGACCCCTCAAGGGATGTCTGACTGCCCGTTTAGGCCCGATCCCAGTTGGACATCCCTCTCACAATCCAGGACTGCTAGCTCCCAACTGCTCACATGCCTGCCTTCCTGATTGTCCCTAAGTGCTTCTTTCTGCCAGCCTGATCACCCCCTAACCACTCCCCTGCCAGCTTAATTGATGTTTAACTGCTCCCTGGCCAGCCTGTTTTCCCCCAACTTCCCTCTTCTGCTGTCCTGGTCACCCTAACTGCTCCCCTGCAGGCTTGATTGCCCCCAACTGTCCTCCCCTGCTGGCTTGATTGCCCCCAACTGTCCTCCCTTGCAGGCCTGGAACCTCCAACGGCCCTCCCCTGCTGGCCATCTTGTGGTGGTCATCTTTTGTCCACATGGAGGCAGGGTCTTTGACCACATGGGGGCAGCTGTCTTGTGTGTTGGAGTTATAGTCAATCTGCATATTACTCTTTTATTAGATAGGATACTTATAATAGGGTAATATCCAAATTGTTTGGCATGCTGTCATGTAATGACTGATTAAGAGGGTGGGACAGGGAGCTACAAGTGGTGGAGAGTTACAGGAGGCTGGGGCAGTGAGCTACCAGCAGCAGAGAGCTACAGGAGGGTGGGGCAATGAGCTACCAGCTGTGGAGAGCTACCAGCAGCAGTGGGTGAGGCAGCCAGCTGAGGCAAGTAACAGTGAGCTACTCGCACATGGATTCATGGCAGGGCCACTAGTATATACACTGAATGACCAGATTATTATCTCTGAATAATATTATTATCTCTGAACACACACACACATATATATATGTACACACACACACACACACACAGACACACACACATACACATACACATATACATACATACATGTTTTCTGTGTGCTAGGTACTATGCTTTGCTAGAATTATCCTACATAATCTTAATTACAACCATGAAAAGTTCTGTTGGCTCCTTTTCACACAAACGAACACAGAGGTTTAGAACAGAATTGGAGACAGATATATTTGATTCCAGAAACTGGACTTTTACCAGTTCATACTTTTGCCAGTATGTCTACATTCTAGTTTTTGTAAAAATGTAAGTATATTGATTTGAACTAGTAATAACAAAGAATTGCTGTAATAAGTATAATGTAAAAATAAAGTGAATTATATGGGAATATAATTTAATTTTTATGAATATAATTAATCAGAATATCTTCCTTAAACAATTTTGGAGTATAACACTTTCTAGCTAATATTTGGGGTTCAGGTGTAGGCATGGAGGTAAATATTGATTTTAGGTTCTGTCTATTGTGAAAGTTCTTAGAACCAATCACTTAGTTTTCTTTTATTTTTCTGATATTTTCCTCACACTACTAGTTAGAGCAAGCATGTCAAATTCAAAGGCTAACATAACACAGGACAAATAAATAAATTTTAACTTTATGTGGGCCCCCCAAAAACTAAAGCTTCAATTTTCATAGAAACGTAGGTTTATTATGATAGAGACATGCTGAATACAAAGGGCTGATATAAATGTGTAATCGTTAACATAAAATAATAGGAAATTTTAATATAATTAATATTTTTCTTGAACATGAACTTACCAGACACTGAATAACTGCACAAATTACTAACTGTAATGCAAATATATTTTTCTTGTTCTCTGAAAGTGAAATATTTCCTATTGCACACACCAAACAAGTCAGTCCAAGACTAATGACTTGGCAATCAGCTGTTAAAATATTCATTGCTAGTACTAGTGGAGAGAAATGGTGTGCCTGCGTGCAAAGAATGAAAGGCAAATGAATGCAACATGATTATAGAAATCAGTCATTAGCGAATGTAGTAGTTCATTATTAATAATTATGTGTAACAGGGTATTATAAAAATTAAATTATAAAACTTTTATTAAAACACTAGAGGCCCAGAGCATGAAAATTCATTTATTTGGGAGAGTCCCTCAACAGCCTGCACCTTCTCGAAGTCCAGGACCCCTTGGGGGATGTCCAGCTGATGGCTTAGGCCCGCTCCCCAGGGCCTAAGTCAGACATCCTTAGCACTGCTGCAGAGGCGGGAGAAACTCTGGCCACCACCACTGTGGTGGCGAGCCATGAGCTGGATTCTGACTGAGAAGCACTCTCCCTGTGGAAGTGCACTGATCACCAGGGGGCAGCTCCTGCATTGAGCATCTACCCCCTGCTGGTCCATGTGCATCATAGCAACTGGATGTTCTGCCATTAGGGTCAGTTTGCATATTACCCTTTTATTATACAGGACTAGAGCCCTGGTGCACGAAATTCATGCATGGGGGGCGGGGAATGTCCCTTAGCCCAGCCTGTACCCTCTCCAATCTGGGACCCCTCAAGGGATGTTCGACTGCCCATCTAGGCAATTGGATATCCTTCTCACAATTCAGGACTGCTGGCTCCAAACTGCTCACCTGCCTGCCTCCTTGATTGCCCCTATATTGATTTGAACATAATAATTACAAAGAATTGCTGTAATAAGTAACCACTCTGCCTGCCAGCCATATCACATGCTAACCACTACTCTACCAGCATAATTGATGTCTAACTGCTCCCTTGCCAGCCTGTTTGCCCCCAACTTCCCTCCTCTGCCAGCCTGGTCACCCCTAATTGCCCTCTCCCTGCAGGCTTGATCATCCCCAACTGCCCTCCCTTGCAGGGTCTGAACCTTCAATGGCCCTCCCCTGCTAGTCATCTTGTGTCCACATGGGGGCAGGATCTTTGACCACATGGAGGCAGCACTCTTGTGTGTTGGAGTGATGCTTTATCTGCAAATTACTCTTTTATTAGATAGGATAGAGGCCTGGTGCATGGGTGGGGGCCAACTGGTTTGCCCTGAAGAGTGTCCCAGATCAGGGTGTGGGTTCCCTTGGGGTGAGGGCCAGCCTGGGTGAGGGGCCTCTGGAGGTTTGCAGGCCAGCCACGCCGCCCAGAGACCCAAGTGAAGGCCCTGGCATCTGGGATTAATCTATGTCTACAATTGAAACTTTGTAACCTGGAGCGGAGCCAAGTCTTCTGCTCACTCTGGGGTGGCAACCATTTCTGTTTGAAACTTTGCTGCCTAGAGTGGAGGCCTAGGCCAGCAATGGCAGGCTGAAAGCTTGGCTTCCTCTGTTGCCAGAGAAACGGAAGCCTCTGTTCTCTCCAGCTCAGTGGCTGCTGCCATTTCTGTATCTTTTATAATTGAAACTTTGTAATATTGAGTGGTGGCCTAGGCAGGCGGAAAGCTTGGTTTCCTCTGTTGCTGGGGAAACCCAAGCCTACCTCCTGCTCTCAGTGGCAGCAGCCATCTTGGTTTTGGTTTATTTGCATAATTTGCTCCTGATTGGCTGGTGGGCGTGGCTCATTGGTGTGGTGAAAGTATGGTCAAATTTGCATATTACTCTTTTATTAGATAGGATAGATCACATACCATTATTGGGTGGGCCACAACAATATTTGTTGTGGGCTGCAAGTTTGATATGCTTGATCTAGAGTGTTCTTAGTAAACTTAACATTCAGTAGATGTTGGCAGACAGCTAAAAAGTTCAGAATCACTGTTTAAGAATACTTTTTCTGTTTTGATACCTAATGTCTAGAATTCTTATATTTTGTGTCAGTGCTTATCTCAGTTGGCCTTAATCCTTTTTTTCTTTTTCAACAGTTTACCTCTGTAACTAGATCTCCAGTTTGCTCAAGAAATCACAATGTCTCGTTCACGACAACCCCCACTTGTGACAGGCATCTCTCCAAATGAAGGAATACCATGGACCAAGGTCACAATTAGAGGAGAAAACCTGGGAACTGGCCCAACTGACCTCATAGGTAAGGGCTAGGACTATGCTGTGTATCCATGGTAAACACATTTTTATGTTAAGACAATTGAGGCAAGATAATACTATTTTGCAATAGTGAAGATGATAGAAAAACATTATTGTGGTCTGTACAAAATTATCTGAATAAAAATAAGGAATTTATTTGATTTTCTTGTTAAAATCATTATTTTTTTCAAATCTTATCTATATTGTTGTTCACTAAATTCCTTCAGAAAGTTTCCCATAGTGGAAATTTGCCTTTGTTTCCTCAGCTTTTGTCCCTTCTGCTTAGATTGCCAAAAGTCTCCTAGCTATTTTTTATGTCTTTAGTTTTTCTGTCATGATACCACACTTAGTATTCTTTCTGGAGAGCTCTGAGAATTATGCCTCTTCTGTTTCTTCTTGCTTTTTAAATTAAATCTTAAACTCCATCTCCTGGTGATGTCAGTACCACTTGGCTCTGACTCCATTTAAAAGAGACTATTCCACCAGGTGACCTGTAGATATGTGTTTCCTTTTCTCTACCACATAGCTACTCCCTCATGTTGGAGAGCACCACCACTGTTTTGAAATACAATCTGTGCCTGCCTAGTGTGGACTCTTACAACCAAAATCTTCAGACTAATTCTCACCCATGTTAATCTATCTTTTTTTATTTAGGATCCCCTAATACTTACATGTTTAGAGCAAGCTAGGTTTTCGTTTTTAGGGTCATTTTATGTTTTTTTTTTTTAATCTTTTTAAGCTGAAGGACATAAATGATAGAATATTATGCATTCAGTTGACAAGCATAAATATTATTAGACTAGAGTTCTGGTGCATGAAATCCATGCATGAGTAGGTCCCTAGGCTTGGCTGGTGATCAGGGCCAATCGGGGCCTTCTGGCTGCCAGCTGGGGCCTTCCTTCCAACTGCCAGCCAGGGTCTCCCCTCCCCAGCTGCTGGCTGCTGGCCAGGGCCTCCCTTTCCCAGCTACCGGCTGGGGCCTTCCTTCATTCAGTGCCACCCCCTGGTGGTCAGAACACATCATAGCGAGTGATTGAACTTCTGGACAGTCGAACACCCGAGGGAACACTTTGCATATTAGGCTTTTACATAGATAGATTTGTTGCCTAGGATAGGAAACCCCATAACAACTAACAAAGTACAATATTTCTACAATAACAATTACGATGATGATGTTGAAAATTGCAAGTGCCTGCTTTGTGACAGCCAGAGTTGTTGTAAACATTGTATAAATAGCAACTCATTTTAGTGGATAGTATTACTGGACACTGGGCACCTGGCTTCCTTTCCCTAATCCACCAGACCCTGATGACACTAATTGGAGGTAGAGCACACATATAAAGAAATAATTTACTTTGATGATGGTGGATAAGGGTTCTGAGCCATGAGCTACCCTCATCAAAGAATGGTAATGGTAATCGAACAAGAAAAGGTACCTTTATTTACCTGTTATCTTTTGCCACCTTAATGTGCAATGATGGTCTTGTTTTCACTTTACTTAGATGAAGTTGAAAGGCCAGGCAGCCATCTTTGTCTCCCCTCACCCTCATCCCCACCTTCTTATATAATAATTAACATAGGACAAATGGGTTTTCAGATTTAAGTCTTTCTTGTTTTTTTTTTTTTTTTTGCTTGTAAGATGGTTGCTTTTTCTCTTCCCTTCAGAATGTTGCCATTTTATTCAACGCATTCCCCAAACCTTCTCTCAGCTCAGATCTTGTACTGGAGCAGAGTTAAAGCTGCCTAAGGCCACACCACATGACCAGTAATAGGTGGTGGCTTAAGAAAGGGGTTCTCCTAAATCAGCTGCCAAGAGCAGGAAGGCCAGTCCCACTGCCTTTCTCCTCCGCTGGGAACACCCACCACCCCAGGCCTTGGAAAGCTATATTTTCAAAACTACACACTCGCATTCCACCACAACAAAGCTTTCTCAGGGTGCACAACACAGCACCCTCTTCCCCAGCCCCTAGAAAAACAGCACTACCAGGCCGGAGGCTTCTCCCCCAGAGAGCTCTCCCACAACCCAGGCCAGGATGCCTCAGACCCCCTGGTCCCCTCTGGGCACCTGAGCGCTCTGGTTTGGAAGCAGGGGAGTCAGAACCCAGGGAAATTTTCAAAAGCCCAGGAGAGTCCAGACTGCTGGTAAGCTGAACCTCACCTATTCACCACCCAAGTCCTGTAACACCACAGCCAGGTTGGCTACTTGAAGGGGCTGTAAGTTTCAGTATTCCCTGCAAGAGTCAGTGTTCTCTGTATCCTGGCAGCTGGGAAGGAAAGGCAACCCCTAGCCCTCTGGCAGCCCTGTCCCTCCTGAATTAGACATACACACCCTGGGATTTCTGTTTCCTTCAAAGAGAGAGGGAGAAATGGAGAATGACAGGGGGGACCAATGAGGAAGTAGGGTATGGCGATTCTTGGAGGGAATGGGTAAGGGCTGGTTAAAGTCACCTCTCTGCCTGGAAAGGGCCTGGTTGAGGGGCAGTGGGCCTGCCTGTCGCTTTGTTGTCAGAATCCAGGTCACTGGCGCGCATGCTGCATGCAAACACCCCCTGAAATCATTATTACACACCCCCAAGAGGCCCCTAACAGCCCCTTAATAATTAATCCCAACCCCTTGACAGAAGGAAGAAACTTGCACATAGGCACTCTAGCACCAGGTGTTGTGGTTTGCCTCTGAGGACCATTTTAAAAGCCACAATAATGATGATCATTAAAAAAAAGAATTAATGGTATTTTGTTTTCTTCCAAGTCTTTGGGAAAATGAAATTCGGGTTTTCGACCCGTGTGCCAACATTTAGTTGCCTGTGGCAAAGCCTGAAGTGTGGGGGAGTCTGGGGAGATTTGTGTTCAAGGTGGGAGCACAAGGAAGGTGTGGAGGCACACTGTGAGGAGGGGCAGTCTTGGGATCCAGGTTCCCATGCCATTTGCCTGGCTGTGGCACCTGTCTGCCTGCCCAGCTTACCTGTGGGTGCAGTTTCCATGACAATGGGTGGCGGCTGGGCAGGGAGCAAGCCAAGTTTCTGGGGCACCACTCCCTCCCTGGGCCCTTGCGCCCAATCTCCAACTGGACTCTCCCACCTTCGGTACTGGCCTCATCCATTCCTCAGCCTCTTCTCTTTTGGAATCACCACATCCGTTCACCCCTTCCTCCTGGTCCCCAAACCATTGGAACCTGGGACCAGCGCTTCCTGGGGATCGGGCGGCACGGGTGGCATACTCACCACCACTGCAGCCACAACTCTGGCTGAACTGCTGCCTGCCCTGCTCCCCATTTCAGCTCCTCCTACTATTGGGGGCCAATGGGGAGGTTGGGGATTTGGGGGGCCTGTATTAGGATTATTGACACATTATAGCCACCGGTGGTTTTATTGTTCCACCATAACGGTTCTCTGGTCTACTAAGACTCAGTCTCTGAAGAGCCTAATTATGGTTTCCTGTTTTTGAAATACAAATGAGTGAGATACAGCCAGGAAAGAGAGCAAATTAGAAATATATTTGTACTAGAGGACAGGTGCACAAAATTTGTGCACGGAGGGTGGGGATGTCCCTTAACCCAGCCTGCACCCTCTCCAATCTGGGATCCCTCGAGGGATGTACTACTGCCTGTTTAGGCTCGATCCTGGTAGGTCCTAAACGGGCAGTCAGACATCCTTCTCACAATCCACGACTGCTGGCTCCAAACTGCTCACCTTCCTGCCTTCCTGATTGCCCCTAAGTCCTTCTGCCTGCCAGCCTGATCACCCACTAACCACTACCCTGCCAGCTTAATTGATGTTTAACTGCTCCCCTGCCAGCCTGTTTGCCCACAACTTCCCTCCTCTGCTGCCCTGGTCACCTCGAACTGCCCTCCCCTGCTGGCCTGATCACTCACAACTGCCCTCCCTTGCAGGGCCTGGAACCTCCTAACGGCCCTTCCCTGCTGGTCATCTTGTGGTGGCCATCTTGTGTCCACATGGGGGCAGGAGCTTTGACCACATGATGGCAGCCCTCTTGTGTGTTGGAGTGATGGCCAATCTGCAAATTACTCTTTTATTAGATAGGATAGAGACCTGGTGCATGGGTGGGGGCCAGCTGGTTTGCCCTGAAGAGTGTCCCAGATCAGGATGGGGATTCCCTTGGGGCAAGGGGCAGTCTGGGCAAGAGGCCTGTGGTGGTTTGCAGGCCGGCCACGCCCCCCAGCGACCCAAGGTGGAGATCCCTGGTACCTGGGATTAATCTATGTCTTCAATTGAAACTTTGTAGCCTGCAGCGGTGCCAAGACTTCTGCTCACTTAGTGGTGGCAGCCATTTCTGTTTGAAATATTGTAGCCTAGAGTGGAGGCCTAGGCTGGCAACGGCAGGCTGAAAGCTTGGCTTCCTCCATTGCCAGGGAGACTCAAGCCTCTGTTCTCTCCAGGTCAGTGGCTGCCACCATTTCTGTATCTTTTATAATTGAAACTTTGTAACATTGAGTGTAGGCCTAGGCAGGCAACAAAAGCTTGGCTTACTCTGTTGCCGGGGAAACCCAAGCCTACCTCCTGTTCTCAGTGGCAGCAGCCATCTTGGTTAGGGTTTATTTGCATAATTTGCTCCTGATTGGCTGGTGGGGGTGGCTGTGGTGAAGGTATGGTTAAATTTGCATATTACTCTTTTATTAGATAGGATGGTCTGTTAAGCTTATTTTCCTGTGAACTCTGTGAAGGTATGCCAATCCATTGAGAGTGAGGAAGGCAGAGACTCTAGTACATGCTATTGAATATATATTCTGGTTTCCCAAATACATTTATCTGGATTCAGATATTCCCTTGATTCATTTATTAATTTGGTAAAGTACTGGAGATTATGATTTGGTTCTTGTTTTTCTTACCTTATAGCTTCTGATTGACAGATTGTTTTTTGGCCATTCAGAAGCTTCCTTTGAAAAGAGAAAGTGAACTAAAGCTCCAGGCTGTAATTAATAACTGAATTTTGCACTTCCCAGCTAATTCTTTTTGGTAGTCTTATTTAAATGTAACACTTTGTACTGTTTCTCTAGTTATAATTGTTGATTCTTCAGTAAATAAACCACATTTATTCTTATGAAGATAGTCTTATCTAATCCTATTTCTTGGTTTTTGATATAGCTCATTTCAGAAATTTCTTTATCCAAAGTGGAAAAATCCCCAGAATGTATGAAAAGAGGTTACATTCCACATTTTAACTGGCTATCATTGTGAGCTCCTGAAAATGATGGTTACTTGGCTATGTAAATTTTGATCCTGTTATAGTTTCTGGCAATGCTATCTTACTTGACTAAATATGTACAGGTATTACTTTTATAAAACTTGGTAGTTCAGCTTTCAACCTGCCTATGCATTGCCAAGAAACCATTTTTTTAAAAATCAAACTTAACTTACTAAATTGTTTGTATTTTTAACTCAGATGATATCTACACTAGCTAAGTAAAACACTATAAAAACACTTTATTTGGCATTCTACAAGTAACTTAAAAAAATGTTATTATATTTAACGAAACAGGTTTCTCTGCTTTCAGTAATTGAGGAAAAGTGCTTGCAAAATTAAGAAATGGTCTTATGATCCTATTTAATTTTCATGACATTTTAAATGATTAATTTGAATCTATGTTTAAAATTATTTTATTAGTTTTATTTTAGTTGAAATTAAGAATGCATATCAAATCAGAGGAACACATTTAGCAGCTATGACCAAATGAATCTATTGTTTTTTGGGAATAGGTTTTCACTTGTACCATTATGAATATCTATTCATGTTTGCTCATCTGAACGTTTTGTCCAGACTTCATGTCTCTGTAACTGATAGTTGTTCCCATTCCTCAGTTTTAATCATAAAATAGTTCTCATAAAATAGTTCTCTAGCATGTAACCTACATTAGGAATCACTTTTTATTAAGCTCTGACATTTGTTGTTCAGTTTTTCTCCTTTCTGGAAGTGAATTAGTTTTTAAAATTATAAGAACCTTTTTGAAATAGTAAAATTAAAAAAATATTAACTTACATATTGCCCCGAGTGATATCAAAATGTCTGTAATCTATAATTAAACAGTTTGTGATTTTAAGCACTTCCCATTCATTTAAAAAATAGACTGATTTATATATGCTTAAAAATTATTTGAGCAAATATGCATTGGAGTGTTTCACATTATTTATCGTGGAGATGGGAAGGAGTACCAAATACACCTTCAATCTTTTTTTTTTTAAAATATGTTTTTATTGATTTCAGAGAGAGGAAGGGAGAGTAAGAGAGAGTTCAAAACATCAATGATGAGAAAGAATCATTGATTAGCTGCCTCCTGCCTCTACTAGGGATCAAACCCACAACATGGGCATGTGCCCTGACCATGAATTGAACTGTGACTTCCTTGTTCATGGGGCAGTGTTCAACCACTGAGGCACACCATCTGACCTCAGTTTCTTAAAATTATTTAATGATTTTGTAACAAAAATTGATGAACAGGAAAGATATCTAAGACATTCCAATTTTGGAAAAAAATAATTTTGAATTATGAATGCATTTAAAAATGTGTGAATGTCATTACATATTTTAAAAAATCAACAGAAACCTTAATCTTTTAAGTGCTTTATTAGTAAGACAAAATTTCATACGTGAATAAATAATAAATGTTTTAGGGGAATCTCTAAAATTCATTATTTCAGTGGATGTTTTATAAATGTACTTGTTTTTTATTCCTTTATTGTTAATATAATATTCTTACTAAATAGTGCTTTAATTTGTAACAGAACATGAATCCCTCCCTATATTTTTTTTTAACCAAATTAGGCATGTGTTCCTGGAAAAAAGAAGTTAACATTTATTAAACTTGATTCCTGAACATTATACACTCTTACATAATAAGAAAAGAAAATGTGAAGTGTTTGGGTCTATGCCGCATATTAGTTTATTTTCTTCATAAATATTTATTATACTAGAGGCCTGGTGAATGAAATTTGTGCATGGATAGGGTCACTAGGTCTGGCTGGCAATCAGGGCCAATTGGGGCCTTCTGGCTGTCAGCCGAGACCTGCTTTCATTCTGCACCGCCCCTGATGGTCAGCGTACTTCAAAATGAGCAATTGAACTCCCAGTTACCTGGTCAAACTCCTGAGGGGACACTTTGCATATTAGCCTTTTATAAATACACTAGTGGCCCGGTGCACGAAATTCATGCACGGAGGAGCCCAGCCTGCTCCTGGATTGGCTAGTAGTGTCTTACTCTTTTATTAGATAGGATAGAATTGGTCTCTGTTTTGTGGAAATGGAAAATAGGAAATCAGTTAGTAGACTAGTTGGCAGTGTGTACACACGGTGGTATTTCGGTGTTCTGCCTGGGGCCATGTCTTCCTCACTAAAATCTTTCAGTGCTTACCTGTTTGGTTACTGCCTAAATTTACATGGAATGGGGTCTGAGATGGAAGGCATGAGTTGACCTTTTTGGCTTGCTAGTTTATTGTGAAAGCAGAATGTCCTGTATTGAGAGTATCATTAGGAAAACACTAAGGCATCATGAATTGTTGATAGAGGAATAATATTGAAATTAAAAAAATGAAATAGTAAGCCAGTAATGCTTGAGAATATTTACTGGATTTACCAGACTCCAGGCTGTGCTTACAATAAAGTATCTACTGTAGTTCATTCTGTTACCCCATGTATGATTGAACACTAGCAAAAGTATATGCATATCGTTTTCAGGGAGATGTATAAATACGTATTTTAGGGAATGATATATACATCCATTTATCCTTTAGAATTTTATATCAATAACTTAAAACTTCTAATAATAGCAATAACTTTCTAATATAAAGGAAAGTAACTTAAGATTCTCATAGTCTAAGTAATCTAGAACAGCAGTTGCCAACTGATGGTTCACGGACTACTGGTGGTCCCTGAGATCCGAAAAATTGGTGACTACTGGTTTAAAGAAATCTTTGGAGCAGCGGTTGCCAACTAATCAGCTGCAGATTACTGGTGGTCTGTGAGATCTGACAGGTTGGCGAATGCTGATCTAAATATCGACACATTACTATTATGGGTATTATATAACCTAATTCCATTGATGTTTGAATAAATTTAAATATATTCTAAAAGAAGTCTTAAATATAGTACTAGGGTAAAAAGTTTAGACAAAAATCAAGAGAGACTGGTATACTTGCAAAAAATATTGGCTATTCAAACCAGAGAGGATGGAACTTGCATTGCCACTATGTGTCCACCATCTGGATACCCTTGCTGACATATACACATAAAGAACTATTTGACATTGAAACTGGGACTCAGAACAGTTGGATATTGAAACTGAGACTCAAAACATTTTTTGTTCTTATGCATTTATTTCTAGTATGCAGATGCCAGATATTTTTGAAGAAAAGAAACAGGGGAAAGCGATTGATATAGAGGCAGGGAGGCATTCAACAGACTGTCAAGCTACAGGGAGAAGGCTGGGGAGGGTGGGGGGCAGGTGCT
The DNA here is from genome assembly GCA_027563665.1 of Antrozous pallidus. Taxonomy (NCBI): domain Eukaryota; kingdom Metazoa; phylum Chordata; class Mammalia; order Chiroptera; family Vespertilionidae; genus Antrozous; species Antrozous pallidus. The sequence goes on along the minus strand of CM050508.1, from coordinate 110,941,092 downwards.
GTGGGAGATCAACCGAAGGACTTATATGCATACATATGAGCATAACCAATGGATGCAAGACACTGGGGCCGGGGCAGGGGAGGGGGACAGGTGGGGACATGTGCTGGGGCGTAGGAGAGGCTGGGGGGAGAACAATGGGAGGAAAAAAGGAAAACATGTACTACTATTAAATCTAAGTTATACTGCAAAAAAAAATTAAAAAATATTGGCTATTTATATATATATATATATATATATATATATATATATATATATATATAAGCCCAGTGATCTGAATGACAGAATGACCAGAATGACTGGAACAAATTGTGGCTATGACCCACACTGCAGCCGCCCACTGGCCTGATCCAGCCCCCAATCCGCTCCTCCTCCTGGCCAGCCCCACCCCCCATTTGGCCCCCAAAACCCTGATTGGGGGTGGGGCTGGCTGGCCAACCTTCCATGGCCCCTCAGCCCCCTGCCGGCTTGGTCCGATGGGGCCCTATCAGGGCAAGCCGGGTAGTTCCCACCCATGCAGGAAATCATGCACCAGGCCTCTAGTTTTGAATAATAGAAATAAGGGAACAAGGAAATATTATTTCTAATTTTATTTTTCAGTTCCTGAAAAGGCCTGGTATTATTAAGTGGAGAAAGTAGAATTGTATTTTTATGTAATAGATATGATTAACTCTTATCTTTGTTGTTTTGAACTTTGCGTGATTTTTTTTTCAGGTTTGGCAATTTGTGGACATAATTGCCTCCTGACAGCAGAATGGATGTCTGCAAGTAAAATAGTATGTCGAGTTGGACAAGCCAAAAATGACAAAGGAGACATAATTGTCACAACCAAGTCAGGTGGCAAAGGAACCTCAACAGTCTCTTTCAAGCTACTCAAGCCTGAAAAAATAGGTATCTACCTTTATTCATGTTATTCTGAAGATGAAAATAAAGATGGGTTTTCTCATTTAAAATTTAGAACTGTTAAATTAGTCTAAAATTTACCCACTATTATATCCACTAACTTAGATTTATGTTTATTTTGATAGGAATGGTGTATTGGTTAAAATATCTATTGCTTTTGAAAATGCTCCTAAGTGTAGTTATCCTGACATAATTGTCAGTCATAGTAAATACTTCATAAAATATGTTCACTTAACATTTTGATAAGACAATTGGCAATTCTTTGTTCTTAAATACATTTCTTTTTGAATTTCTTTTTTTCTTTCTGTTATATGGTGAAGATTTAAAGTGAAATATTTTTCTGGTTCAGCCAAGTTAGCAATAATATTATCTAAATAATGTGCTCTTTTCTTTCATTTTCTGCCCTTTCAGCTCTGAACAAAATGGTGCTGGATCTGGAGGTGCCTTTAGCCCTTCAAACTAAAAATAACTTTATTGTATCCCATAGCACATGTTATATTTTTATACACTTACTACCAACAGTCTCATATTAGAGCAGTGGTGGGGAATGTCCTCCACAGGCCATATAAGGCACATGAAATCATTTGGTCTGGCTCTGCCAAGGCATCATATATTTGATCTGTGAGTTAGTTAAATGTTTGACCAGATATAGCAAGCTAATTTTTAAAATATATAAATACAGAGATATATATCTATATCTATCTATCTTACTGATTTTTTTTTTTTTTTTTTTACAGAGAAGAAGGGAGGGGGATAGAGAGTCAGAAACATCAATGAGAGGGAAACATCGATAAGCTGCCTCCTGCACACTACCCACTGGGGATGTGCCCGCAACCAAGATACATGCCCTTGATTGGAATCGAACCTGGGACCCTTCAGTCCGTAGGCCAATGCTCTGTCCACTGAGCCAAACTGATCAGGAGAATAGACTGATTTTTTTAGTTGATAATTTTGTATGGCCTGCAAATGATGTTATAAATATCCAAATGGCCCTTGGTAGTAAAAAGGTTCCCCACACCTGTATTAGAGTAATTAAGAATATAGTTTGAGGAGCCAGACTCTGAATATTAATTTGATCTTTATATTACTAACTATGGTACTTTGATGCCTTGTTCCTTTGTGGGTAAAAGTATATAAATTGTATTATCTACCTTATAGGATTAAATGAATTAGGAGAGCCTATCAACACAGACAATAGTGTGGTGAAGGCCTAAGATGGGGTTGGGTGCAGGCTAGTAGGGGTCAATGGGGAAAAAAAAGGGACATATGTAATATGTAAAAAATAAAGATTAATAAAAGTTATCTGCATAGGATAATTCTGTCCTATATAATAAAAGCCTAATATGCTAAGTGTCTGGTCCAGTCATCCATTCAACCAATCAAAGCGTAATTTGCTAATGATATGCTAAGATCACTTAACTGCTCACTGTGATGTGCACTGACCACCATGGGGCAGATTTTTCAACGAGTAGGTTTGCTTGCTGCTGGGGTCCGGACAATCAGGACTAAGTGAGATGGGCTGTACATGCCCTGGAGCCCTCTCATGATCCCTCTCCTGCTGGCCAACCTCTCTCGTTCCTCCTCCTGATCATGAGCTAGTGGAGCCTCTCAGCCGGGCCTGTGCCCTCTTGCAATCCAAGACTCCTCAGGGATGTCAGAGAGCTGGTTTTGACCCGATCCCACAAGCCAGGCTGAGGGACCCCATTGGTGCACGTATTTGTGCACTGGGCCTCTAGTAAGAAAATAAATGAGCTAAGTGATACCCATAAAATGCTTAGCATAACCCCGTTGTACAAAGTAAGTGTTCAATACATTAAAGTTTTTTTATTTTTTTTATTGTATAAAGTATTACAAATAGTAGTACATATGTTTCCTTTCTTTCCCCCATTGACCTCCCCTTGGCCTCCCTTCCCTTTGGCTTCCCCCAGCAGATGCCCTCACCTAACACCCCCCCCCAGTATCTTGTATCCATTGGTTATGCTTATGTGCATGCATACATGTCCTTCGGTTGATCTCTTACAGCCCCCGCCCCCTCTCCCCCCCACCTCCCCTGCCTTCCATTGTAGTTTGACAGTCTGTTCAATACTTCTTTGCCTCTGTATTTTTCTCCAGTTTCTTTTCTTTAAAAGATCTTGCATCTGCATACTAGAAATAAACATGTAAGAAGAAAAAGTGTTTGAGTCCCAATTTCAGTGTCCAACAGTTCCGAGTCCCAGTTTCAATGTCAAATAGTTCCTTATGTTTACATGTCAGCAATGATATCTGGATGGTAGACAATTGGTGGCAATGTAGGACCCACCCTCTCTGGTTTGGTCCTGTGCAACCTGCAGCAACACACAGCTGCTGACTTCTAGCATGGCAAGGTGTCATCAGCGTCTTCCATCTCTGGACTGTTTTTCTCTTGTCTAAATAATTTTTTCTATACGTATTTTGTTGAGTTTTATTAATCATAAATGAATGTTGTATTTTGTCAAATGCTTTTCTGTATTTTTTTGGCATGATCCTATGAAAATTATTGCTTATTTTGTGAATGTGGCATATCACATTCATCAATTTGTATATATTGAAACATCTTTGCACCTCTGGAATGAACCCCAATTGATTGTGATATATTTTCAATGTATTGCAGTATTCAGTTTGCTAGTTAATTGTTTGAGATTTTTGCATCGATGTTCATTAGAGATATTGGCCTATAATTTGAGTGTGTGTATGTTTCCCTTACCTGCTTTAGATATCAGAGCAATGTTGGCCTCATAAAATGAGTTAGGAATTTTTACCCTTTTTAAAATAATATTTTAAAGAGTGAAAAGGATAGGTATTATATTTTCTTTGAATGTTTTGTAGAATTCACTGAATCTATCTGATACTGGAATATTACTTTTTGGAAGGTTTTTAATTACTTGAAATTTCCTTACTGTTGATTATTTAGATTTTTCAATTCATGTTTCTTAGAATATATACTTATAAACACACACACATTAATATATTTTTATTGATGATAGTATTATAGATTACTCCTTTACCCCCTTCTCTAGCCCTTACCCAAATCCCCTGTTCTTCACTACCCTGTTGCCTGTGTCCATGGGGTATGTATATAAGTATTTAAGTTCTTTGGTTTATCTCTTCTCATGTCTCCATTCACACATCAAGGTATGTCAGTCTGATCCATGCCTCCATGCTTCTGGTCTTATTTTGTTGGTCAGTTCATTCTGTTTATTAGATTCTACAAATAAGTGAGGTCATGTTATACTTGTGTTTCTCAGATTGGTTTATTTCACTTAGCATAATATTTTTCAGATCCATCCATACTGGCCCAAAGGGTAAACGATCCCTTTTTTTGTATAGCTGCATATTCTATTTCTGTATAGCTGCATAGTATTCCATTATTGTGTAAATGTCCCATGGAGTTTTTATCTACTCATCCACTGTTGGGCACTGTGCTGTTTCCAAATCTTAGCTACCCTATATAATAAGGAGGTAATATGCAGATTGACCATCATTCAAATACACATGATGGCTGCCCCCATGTGGACACAAGATGGCCGCCACAAGATGATCAGCAGGGGAGGGCAGTTGGGAGGGACCAGGCCTGCAAAAGAGGGCAGTTGGGGGGACCAGGCCTGCAGGGGAGGACAGTTGGGGGGGGGTCCAGGCCAGCAGGGAAGGGCAGTTAGGGGCGACCAGGTCAGCAAGGGAGGGCAGTTAGGGGTGACTGGGCCAGCAGTGGAGGGCAGTAGAGGGTGACCAGGCCTGCATGGGAGGGCATTTGGGGGGACCACACCTGCAGGGGAAGGCAGATAGGGACGACTAGGCTCACAAGGGTGGGCAGTTATGAGCAATTGGGCTGGCAGGGGAGTAGTTAGGCATTGATCTCAATGGCGGGGGTGTGTTTAGGGAGTGATCAGGGTGGCAAACAGAAGCAGTTAGGAGCAATCAGGCAGCCAGGCAGGTGAACGGTTGGGAGCCAGCAGTCCTGGGTTGTGAGAGGGATGTCTGAATGCCCACCAGGATTGGGCCTAAATGCGGAGTCAGACATCCCTCAAGGGGTCCCAGATTGGAGAGGGTGCAAGCTGGGTGTAGGGACACCCCCCTCCTCGTGCACAAATTTTGTGCACCGGCCTTCAGTTGTAAATAATCCTGCTGTGATCATAGGGGTATATATATATATATATATATATATATATATATGTGTATGTGTGTGTGTATATATATATATATATATATATATATATATTCTTTCTGATTGGCATTTTGGGGTTTAAGTTCTATTCCAAGAAGTGGGATTGCTGGTTCAAAGCGAAGTTCCGATTTTAATTTTTTGAGGAAACTACGTACTGCTTTCCATGGTGGCTACACCAATTTGCGTTCTCATCATCAGTGAACTATTGTTCCCTTTTCTCCACATCCTTGCCAGCACTTGTTGTTTGCTGATTTTTTTTTATGACAGCCATTCTGACAGGTGTGAGTTTATTTATTTATTTTATTTATTTATTTTTTTAATATTCTAATCTTTATTGTTCAGTTTATTAATTACATTGCTCCCCTTTTTTCCCCCTTATAGTTCCCCACCACCTGGTACCCATCCCACCCTCTGCCCTCCCCCTCCCTCCCACTGTCCTCTCCCATAGGTGCATGATTTTTGTCCAGTCTCTTGCCTGCACCTCCCACACCCCTTTTCTCCCAAAGAATTGTCAGTCCATTCCCTCTCTATGCCCATGATTCTATTATATTCATCAGTTTATCCTGTTCATCAGCTTATTAATTCACTTGATTTTTATATTGGTTTGTTGATAGATGTGTATTTGTTGTTCATAATTTATATTTTTACCTTTTTTTTTCTCCCTTTTCTTAAAGAATATCTTTCAGCATTTCATATAATATTGGTTTGGTGGTAATGAATTCCTTTAGCTTTTTCTTAGCTGTGAAGCACTTTAACTGACCTTAAATTCTGAATGATAGCTTTGCTGGGCAGAGTACTCTTGGTTGTAGATTCTTGCTATTCATCACTTTGAATATTTCTTGCCACTCCCGTCTGGCCTGCATCGTTTCTATTGAGAAACTGTTTTTCTTTTGCTGCTTTTAATATTCTCTCTTTGTCTTCTGTTCTTGGCATTTTAATTATGATGTGCCTTGGTGTGGTCCTCTTAGGGTTCCTATATATTGGGGTACGGTGCGCTTCTTGGACTTTTAAGGCAATTTCGTTCACCAGTTGTGGGAAGTTTTCGGTCACTATTTCTTCAAATAGGTTTTCATTGTCTTGCGCTCTCTCTTTTTCTGGCACCCCTATAATTCGGATGTTGGTATGCTTGAGGTTGTCCCAGAGGCCCCTTACACTATCTTCAATTTTTTTTATTCTTTTGGCTTCTTGCTTTTCCGGCTGAGTGGATTTTGCCCCTTTGTATTTCAAATCTTTGACTTGGTTCTTGTGGTCCCCTAGACTGCTTTAGGTCTTTGTATAATATTTTTTTTTATTTCAGTCACTGTTTGCTTAATTTCTAGTTGCTCCTTTTTCATATCCTTGTAGGTCTTGTTCATTTCCTTGTAGGTCTTGTTAATTTCCTCGTAGGTCTTGTTCATTTCCTTATAGGTCTTGGCCTTTTCTAGGAGCCTCTTGAAAAGCCTTATAACCATGGTTTTGAACTCTATGTCCAGTCGTTTTTTTCCCTTTATTTCTTTCACATCTGATTTCTTTCCAGGTCTCTGCATGGTGGCTGCTTTCGTGAGTTGGTCGATTAGCTTTGTGTGGTAGATGTCCTCTAAGGGACAGTGGCTCAGCCTCCCCAGTTACCTGAGATGGATATGGGTTGCACAGTCTTGTTGAAGTTAAGCCTAGATTATTGTTGTTACCACTAGGAGGGTTTGACATCCAGGACAATTGGCTGTGAGGTTCAGCTGTGCTCAGGTTGGATGGGCGGAGTCTCTGGGCCGAGCAGGCAGTGTCAGCTCCACCCTGTGCGGCACCTGGGACTCTGTGCTGGGTGGCAATGGCTGCCAGCACCTCTGAGAGAGAGCTGCTGCCGAGCTCCACCCGTTGCGGGACAATTCAGCCTCTCCCCAAATGAATCTGCACTCCCAACGTCTCACCCAGGGTCGTAAAACAAAGCAGTCGGGTGGTTTCCCGAAGTAGAGAGTAAGTCACGAGCGTTCTCTGCGTGGTCACGCATCTCTGCTGTTCCCAAGTTCATGCACACTCTGCACAAGCTCGCCCTCTCCACAAGCTTGCAGTCCCTTGCAGTGCCTGAGTTTCAGCGTGCCTCCTCATTGTCCAGTTTTTACCCCGTATGATTATGGGTTCCCCAGACTTTGCCCGGAGGGGGGAAATCAGTGCAGTGGGACGTCTTTGTCTCCCCTGTTTGTGAAAACCGGCCGGGTTTGCAGCAACTCGCCCTATCCGCTCATGTGCGCAAGGCTCCAAACCTCTTTCTATGCATATCTTCAATGCTGTCCTCTGCCACTTCTCCGAGTCACAGTGTCTTATCTTCACTTTTAGTTGTGCAATTTTCACTCAGCCAGCTTTCTGGTGATTCTGGATGATGTTTGTTCTTTCGCTAAGTTGTAGTTTTAAAATTGCTGTGTATGGCAGCAAGATAGGTGTTTACCTATGCTGCCATCTTCTGACAGGTATGAGTTTATATCTTGTGCCTTTAATTTGCATTTCTCTGATGATCAGTGATTGAGCATTTTTTCATTTTTCTCTTGGCCATTTGTATGTCCTCTTTGAAGAAATGTTTATGGTTTCCCTTCTTATGTTTAAGTCTTTGATCCATTTTGAGTTTATTTTTGTGTATGACGTAAGTTGGTAGTCTAGTTTCATTTTTTTGCATGTATCTGCCCAATTTTCCCAACACCATTTGTTGAAGAGACTATCTTGACGCCATTTTATGTTCATGCTTCCTTCGTCAAATATTAATTGGGCATAGTGTTTTGGGTCGATTTCTGGGTTTTCTATTCTATTCCATTGATCTATATGTCTGTTCTTGTGCCAGTACCAGGCTGTTTGAAGAACAGTGACTTTGTAATCTGGTATTGATATCCCACCTACTTTGTTCTTCTTTCTCAGGATTGCTGCAGCTATTCGGGGTCTTTTTTTGTTCCAGATGAATTTTTTGAAAATTCATTGTAGGTCAGTGAAATATGCCATTGGTATTTTAATGGGGATTGCATTGAATCTGTAGATTGCTTTGGGTAATATGGACATTTTGATTATGCTGATTCTACCAGTCCATCAACCCAGTATGTTCTTCCATCTATTTATGTCTTCCTCTATGTCTTTTTTCAGTGTCCTGTAGTTTTCTGCGTATAGGTCTTTTACCTCCTTAGATAAGTTTATTAAGGGAGACCATAAAAATACTAGAGGAATCCACAGGCAGAAAAATCTTAGACATATGCCGAAGGAACTTCTTCACTGATACTACTGCTAGGGCAATGGAAACTAAAGAGAAAATAAACAAATGGGACTACATCAAAATAAAAAGCTTTTGCACAGCTAAAGAAACCATCAACAAAACAAGAAATTCCACTGCATGGTAGAACATATTTGCCACTATCACCACAGACAAGGGTTTAATCTTTAACATTTACAGGGAACTCATTCAACTTAACAAAAGGAAGATAAGCAATCCAATAAAAAAATGGGCAACGGACCTAAATAGACATTTTTCGAAGGAGGAAAATAGGCAGGCTAAGAGACATATGAAAACATGCTCAAAGTCACTAATTATCGGAGAGATGCAAATCAAAACAACAATGAGGTGTCATCTCACACCTGTCAGAATGGCTATCATCAATAAAAGACAAGTGTTGGCGAAGTTGCAGAGAAAAGGAACTTTTTGCATTGCTGGTGGGAATGCAGACTGGTGAAGCCACTGTGGAGAACAGTATGGAGTTTCCTCAAAAAACTAAAAAATGGAACTCCTATTTGACCCAGTCATCCCACTTTTAGGGCATATATCCCAAGAAACTAGAAACATGAATCAGAAAGGATTTATGCAACCCTGTGTTCATTGCAGCACAATTCACCATACCTAAGATTTGGAAACAGTCTAAGTGCCTATCAGCAAATGATTGTATTAAAAAAACTGGTATATTTACACAATGGACTACTACACTGCAATAAAAAATAAGGGTTTTCTTACCATTTGCAACAGCATGGATGTAACTTGAAAGCATTATGCTAAGTGAAATAAGCTAGTAAGAGAAAGACAAATACCACATGATCTCACTCATTTGTGGAAAATAATGAACAACATAAACTGATGAACAGGGACAGATCCAGAGGCAGAGAAGCATAGACCAGAATGCTGGACCTCAGGGGGAATGTAAGGAAGGGAGGGGCAGGGAGGAGGAGAGATCAACCAAAGGACTTGTATGCATGAATATAAGCCTAACCAATAGACATTTACACCAGGAGGGATGAGGACATGTGTAGGGGGCAGAGAGTTAATAGAGGGGTAAGGACACTTATGTAATACCTTAATCAATAAAGACATTTAAAAAATAATAATAAAAAAAAAGAAATTAGAAAAAAACGCTTATTCAGGTGTACTGCCCATTTTTTAATTGGATTTTTTTCTTTCCTTTGTTGAGTTGTATGAGTATTTTATATATTTTGGATACTAAACCCCTTATCAGATGTATCATTGGCAAGTATGTTCTCCCATTCAGTGGATTTCCTTTTCACTTTGATGGTATTTTCTTTTCCTATGCAGAAGCTTTTTATTTTTACGTAGATCCATTTGTTTATTTTCTTCTAGTTTCCTTTGCCCTGGATATGTATCCATAGACATATTGCTACTTGAGATGTCTAAGATTTTACTACCTATTTTCTCCTCTGAGATTCTTATGGTTTCATGCCTTACATTTAAGTCTTTCATCCATCTTTAGTTTTTTCTTGTGTATGATGTAAGTTGGTGGTTTAGTTTCATTTTTTTTGTGTCTTTCTAGTTTTCCCAGGACCATTTGTCTTTACTCCATTGTATGTTCTTGCTTCCTTTGTCAAATATTAATTGACCATAATGGTGTAGGTTATTTTCTGGGGTTTCTGTTCTGATCCATTAGTCTGTCTGCCTGATGTTGTGTTAGTACTAGGCAGTTTTGGTTACAATGGCTTTGTTAGAATAGTTTGATATCCAGTATTGTTATTCCTCCTTTGTTATTCTTTCTCAAGAGTGCTGTAGCTATTTGGGGTCTTTTATGGTTCCATATCCATTTTTGGAGTGTTTGTTTTTGCTCTGTGAAGTATGCCATTGGCATTTTAATAGGGATTACGTTGAATTTGTAGATTACTTTGGGTAGTATAGTAAATGGAGAATTTAATTCATTTTCATTTAAGGTTATTATTGGTAGCTATTTATTACCATTTTATTTTCATTACTGGAGGCCTGTTGCATGAAAATTCATGCACTGGAGTGGGGTCCCTCAGCCCTGCCTGCCCACTCTCACAGATCGAAAGCCCTAAGGGGCAGGAGGCGACCCAGTGATCAGGGGAGGGCGATGCCCCCATCAAACCTCTGCTTCTGCCACTGCCAGCAACACAGGCCTCGTCCAGTCCTGGCTACCTGAGCCTCAGGTGGCCTTGGGTGGCTGGGCAGCTGCCATCTGAGGCTTGCCTGTCCCTGAGGCTGGCTCTAGGCTGCTGGGCAGCCATCATCCAAAGCTTGCCTGTGCCTTGGGTCTGGCTTGAGCACCTGCTATCTGAGGCTTTTCTGTGTGTCAGGCTTCAGCTGGGCAGCCACCATCCAAGGCTTGCCTGTGCCTTGGGCTGGCCCTGTGCAGCTGTGCAGCTACCATGTGTGGCTTGCCTGCATCTCGGGGATTGGCTGGACAGCCACCATCTGAGGCTTCCCTGTGCCTCGGGCATCCCTGGGCAGCTGGAGGACTGAGGGGACTGGGGAACTCTGGAGGCAGGTGTGCAGAATGACCAGACCCACCTGGGGTGGACCCATCCATGCAATATGCCTGTCACCCTGGTGGGGCTGAGGGGACTGGGTGCTGCCATCTTGTGGCTGTGGGCGCCACTATCTTTGAGGACATGACAGTCAATTAGCATATTGGCCATGGATGCCACCATCTTTGTGAGAGTGTGATGGTCAATTAGCATATTTCTTCTTTATTAGATAGTATGCATATGTTCCTTTCTCCTCTTCTTTTCTTCCTCCTCCTCCTCCCCCTTCCCCCCTTAACATTTTTTGAGTTGTTGGTTTGATGGTAATACTTCTTCAACCTATTTTTGTCTGGAAAGCATTTAATTTCACCTTCAATTTTAAATTATAGCCTTACTGGATACAGTAGTCTTGGATTTAGGCATTTGCTTTTCATTATTTTGAGTACTTCATGCCTCTCTCTCCCTTCTGGCCTGAACTGTTTCTGGTGAGAAGTCATATGACATTCTAATGGTAATTCCTTTGTGGGTAATTTTCTGTCTCTCTTGCTGCTTTTAAGATTTTTTTCTTTGTCTCGAACATTTGCCATTTTAAGTATGATGTATCTAGGTGTGGGTCTCTTTGGGCTCATCTCGATTAGGACTCTGTGCCCGTTGAACTCCTGTGACATTTTCCTTCACCAGATTGAGGAATATTTCTCTCATTATTTATTTAAACAGATTCTCTGTACTTTGCTCTTCTTCTTTTCCTTCTAGTATTCCTGTATTGTGGTTGTTACATATAATGTGGTCCAGGAGATCCCTTAAGCTATCTTCCTGATCTGTAATTCTTTTTTCTATTTTGTGTGATAATTGTTTGTTTATTTCTACCTTGTCTTTCAAATTGCTGATTCAATTATTTGCTTAATTCAGTCTAGATTTAATTTCTTTCAATGTATTCTCTGGTCAGATATACCAGGTGTACCAGTTAATAATGCAAATTTTGTAATCAAAGAAAACACAACAATTTCAAGAGAAACATAAAAAGTGCTTTATTCAAAGTAATGTCCATCGCTAGCTATACATTTCCACCATCTTTAGGTAATTTGTGCATACTGTCCAAATAGAACTTTTCCTATTTTGAGACCAATCATTCAGAGACCCAATTTTCCACTTCTTCGTATGGTTTGAAGTGCTGCTCAGAAAGTGCGTGTACTGTTGATTAGAAGAAGTGATAATGTAATGTGAAGGAGCAAGGTCTGGTGAATATAGAAGGTGGGTTAATACTTCCCAGGCAAGGTCTTTTAACCTATCTTTAACTGGTTTTGAAGTGTGTGATAGTGAGTTACCATGAAGCAAAATCACTTTGCCGTGTCTTCTAGCCCATTCTGGTTCTTTCATGATCTTGTTGTCAGTAGCCATCAGTATTAATGATTTCACCTGGTTTTAGAAGATCATAATACACCACACCTTTCTGATTCCACCAAACGAAGAGCATTGTCTTCTTTCCAAAGTGATTTGGCCTTTCAGTCGATGTTGATAGTTGACCTGGATCAACCCATGATTTTGTGCACTTAGGATTCTCAAAAATAAGTCTACTTTTCATCACCAGTCATATTCGATGCAAAAAAAGACTTTCTTTTTTGCCATTGAAGCAACGTTTTACTGATGACTTTTCAGTTTTCATTTGACTTTCATTCAGTTGATGTTTCACCCACTTACCTTCCTTTGAAATCTTTCCCATTGCCTGTAAATGACCAGAAATTGTTTTCTTAGAAATGTTTAATCTTTCTGCAAGTTGTTTTTGAGTTTGACACGCATCTTCATCCAATAATGTTTATAATTATTGGTCTCAAAGTTTTTCGGTTGACCTGGACATTCTTTGACTTTTGCATTGAAATCATCACTCTTAAAGCATTTAAACTAGCGTTCACAGGTATCTCAAGATGAGGCATGTTTACCATAAGCTTCCAGAAGTATACAATAACTTTCGGTAGCACTTTTCTTCAAAATAATGAATTAAAACTTCCCGCAAATGCTCTTTTCTTGGCATGAAATTCAACATTTTTAAGTGTAAAAATATCTATGATGTTAACACCTTCAGAAAATTTGATATATGAAGATTTGTAGCTTGCTGTCATTACAACAAAATAGCATAATATCAAATCAGATATATATATATATATATATATATAAACATATGTGCAACTTCATCTATTGAAAAAAATCATTTTTAAGCAGTACACCTGGTATCATTTTTTATTTCTGTCTGGTTCTTGTTCATGGCCTTTATTTCCCTTTTCATGCTTTTGTAATTTGCAGTAAATTCTTTAAACATTTTTTATAAGCATTGCTTTGAAATCTTTTTCATTTAGTTCTTTTTCTGGGATTACTTCTTTTCCTTCATTTGGAGAATTGCTTCTTTGTCTTCCCATTTTAGCTGTCTTTGCATTTGTTTCTGTGTATTAGATAGAACTGTTAATGCTAACCAGTGTTTGTGGGATAGCCTTTTGTAGAATGTGTCTTGAGGGAACCAGTGGTATAATATCTTTGTTCATCTGAGCTGGATGCTCTAGGAATGCTCCTTGTGTGCATTATTTGGGCTCTCCTGTTGTAATTGAGACTTTATTGTTGATGTCCCATTCTGTGGGAATGCTTTTCACATCCCACGTGTCCAGGGTTCCCATGTCAAGATTCAGGATCTAGAGAAGGCCACACACAAATGAAGAGAGACTGGAAAAGCATAAATTTTGGGAATATTGGGGGCTAAGTGTGAGTCCACCTCTAGAAGGAGGACACTACCAGCTCTGGCTTTGCTATCCCCTTTTATTAGGACTATGTGATACATCCATGTCCTTTAGGTCAGGAAGTTCCAACAATGAGTCAACCAGCAAGAATTAACATAAGACTAAAAGTGGCAGCTGCTTCAGCTCCCAAGGTCTCACCTAAGCAGTGAGTGAAGAGTTCAGACATACAGAGCCATTAAGGTTGACCAGATTTCCTGTTTGTTCTATTTACATCTCTGTTGGTGAGGCAATGACTGGTTTCCTGCATCATTCGTGGATGGAATCTCCCCGAACAACTTGTTGCCAGTGATATTCAACCCCAACATTGTTGTGCCAGCTTTTATACAGGTGCCAACAGAACAAAATAAGACACAACAAGAACAAATAAAAAATACCACAAAAATTAAATTACTCAATGCAACAATAGGGAAGACTAAAAAGGAAAAAGGAGAAAGCAAAGCAAAGAAAAAACAAATAGAATACTAAAAGACATGTGACCAAGATTTAGAGGGAATATAAAGAAAGAGGATGAAAGAAGACAAAAAAAAAAAAAAAGGATATATGGAAGCAAGGAGAAAGCTTAAAGAAGTAGTTATAGGAGAAAACAGAATGGAAGCAGAAAATAAGTGAAATAACAATAAAAAATTTAAAATGTAGTGATAATGGATATAAGATATAGATCCAAAAAGTAAAATGGGAAAAAATGAGAAAAGAGAGAAAAATGAAATAAGAAAAATTAATAATAAGAGTAGACAAAAGTATAATAGAATCAAAGGGAAGAGAGAAATTAAGAGATATGCAAGAAAAAAAGAATTAAAAAAAAGGAAAAACAAAAACCAAAAAGCCTACTTACAAACCAAAAAACAAAGTATGTGTGATTCACACACTGCTGTGATATTGAATCTGGTCCGTTGGTGTGTCTAACCTGGTCCCTGTGGTGTAGGTCACTGTCCCTTTCTAAACCTGGGCAACCTGATTGAGGTCTGAAGTTTGAAGCCCCTAGTAGTCCAGTGGGCATTGACTCCTTACCCCAGAGGCTGGGTCTGCCTTCAGTCATATGCCTCAGTTGTCCCTGCTCTGAGCTATACTCCCTTTCCCCAAGGAACTGGGCTCTGTCAGAGTTTCCTGGTCTTGGCTGGACTTATGTTAGAGGTGGTACCAGTACCTTGTAGGATAGGGTGCTGGGCACTTCCTCTCTTTCTAATGCCTCTGCTTTTTCTGATTTGCTGGCACCTCCTCTCTGTCAACTGAAGGGACACAGATTTCCTTCCCCAGATTGTTCCCCCTTGCTGCAGTTTGGGTCAGAAGTAGCTGTTTTGACAGCGGGAAAGAGGGACAGACTGATCTTCTTGCTGGACCTACTGTCCAGCCCCCTTTCTGCTCACCAACATGAGCTCCCACAAGAAATAAAGGGCCCTTGAGATTTAATGTTAAGGGTGTCTTTCCACACCTGTCTGGATCTCTAGATGACTGTTTTCAATACCAGTAATTCACTCCTCTGTCTGGTCAGCTCTGTTGCCTAACCTTGCTAGTTCATTATTCTTTGTTTTTATGATTTCTTCAGCAGCAGATTTTATGTTTTGTTCTTTTAGTTTCAGTCTTTTTGGTGAAGTATTCCTTTTGTTCATAGATTTCATTTCTGAGATCAATGAATTGCTTTTCTAAGTGTTCTTATCCTTGAGTTTTTTTAGAGCTGCAATCTTGAATTTTCTGTTACTTAAATCACAGTGTTTTGTGACTTGACTTTATTTTGTGGAGATTTTTAAAATTTTCTTTCTGACCTCCCTTGTTACCTCGGTTGTTCATTGTACTTGATGGATTATTTCTCTGCCTGAGCATTTGTGGGAATGGAAACTTTTAAAAAATGTATTTGATATTTCAGTGTTCAGTGTTGATAAGTAGATTTTTTTCTTTTGTTTTACAGTAGGTGGTGCTAAAGCACAAGTTTTTAATTTCTCTTCACTGCTGGGGCTTCTAGGATTTTTGTGCAGCCTGGGCTGTGAAATATTCCTGGTATTTCCTGAGGAGCTGGGTACTCTTGCCCAACTTGAGCCTTGGGGCACCACTCCCAGGGATTCAGAGTGGTGGGCTGTGGGTCTTCTGAGTGTTCTCAGTGCTGCATTCAGGTAGCCAGAAGCTGCCAGTTAAGCTGTTCTGAGCGGATCCAGCTGCCTCTACCTGGTTGTGTGGAGATGAGTGGAAGAGGGTTTGGTGGGGAAGTGGTTTTATCAGTCCAAGGTTCTGCTCTTCCTGTTTATTTAGCTACAGTGAGTACAGATGACTGACTTGTGCTGGAAGTTTTTTCAGCCCTTTAAAGATTTTTCAAGTGAGGGTGGAGGACCAAGATGGCGGCATACGTAAACACCTATTGTGCCGCCCCGCGCAACAATTCCAAAACTAAAACATAACAACAAAACAAACATCATCCAGAATCACCTGACAGCTGACTGAGTGAAAACTCCACAAATAAAAGTAAAGGTGGGACACTGAGACTCAGAAGTGCGGTGGAGCGCAGCCTCGAAGATGCGTGCGGAATCAGAGGTTAGGAGCCGTGGCCACGTGCGCGGGCTGTAGGGCTGGCAGCAGCAACCCCGGATGGATTTCTCCAACAGGTGTTGTGGGGCGACCCGCGAATGACGACCACCAGACAGTCCAATTGGAAATTTAGGAAGCCTTTAGTACAAACTCGAGTTCGGGCTCAAGTCTCCACTGTCACAGCAGCGAGCAAGAAGAGCCCCGAGCCCTTACAGCAAGCACTTTTTATCCCCAACACAGGGGGACTTGGCAGTTTGTGATTGATTCAGCTCTTAACAAAAACTCAATTACATTACTTGCAGCTATGGAAAATTTCAGTTAAACAATAGGTTACAAGATCAAAGGTGGATACATAAAGTTAGCTTGAAGCAATTCTGTTTGTGCAGCCTTGCAGTTACCTAGGCAGGGTGTGCTAAAGGGGTCATTGTAAAGAAGAAGGGTAGGAGTTATGCTTGGCTAAAGCATATCAAACCACACTTCTGGCTGTGAGCCACCTGCGAGGCCCAGTTTTTCATGGCCAGGGTCTGTCCTGGCAGTGTCCTTGTGCCAGAACATTCCCTACTGGTCTTATTGGGGAATCAAATCGTTGATTCCCATTTTTCCCACTCCTCCTCCCTAATGGGCTGATAGTGAGTGTGTAAGACCATGAGCTTCACAGCCTGAATTCTATTCTGTACAAATGCCATTAAGCTTCGCATAAGGCATGGCCCAACAAGAAGTATGATAATGAGTAACATTACAGGGCCTGTTACTGCTGTAAGTAGGGTAGTCAGCCAAGGGGACCAGTTAAAAAGATTCTCATACCAATTCCCTTCCTGTTTTCGTCTTTCTTCTCTATCTAGTAAGCGCTTCCTTAACTGGCCTAAGCTTTCCCTGATAACACTTGAATGATTATCATAGAAACAGCATGTCTCTCCCAGGGCTAGGCATAAGCCTCCTTGTTTTAAGAATAAGAGGTCTAGCCCTCCTCGGTTCTGGAGCACCACCTCTGCAAGTGAGCTCAGAGACTTCCAGCTGCCTGATGGTGCTCTCTAGAGTACTAAGATCCTGGTCTCTTTGCTGGCTTAGCTCCCTATAATTCTCCTTTCCTGTGATGAGTGCAGCTGGCCCCACAGCTGAGGATCCTGCAATTCCGAGCCCAACTAAGAGTGGGACCAAGATTGGGGCTCCAGCCTAAGATGCTCCCTACCGCCCTCTCCTGAATAATAGTACACCTGAGGAAGAATAAGAGCTAAAATACAGATACCAGGGTTGTCTTTACTAACCAGGGTGGCCGGGAAGGCACAAGGGGTCACCCCATTACTACAAGCCCAGCAAGTTCCTTCCGGAGCTACAAGATATACCTCTACGGACCTATCATTCTCCCCAGATAACCCTATGGTCTGGGAGCAAGAAAAGGAGTACGGGGAGAATTGTAATTTATAGTTGTCGGCCATCAGGCAAGTCCCCTCCCTTGGAAATCCCACAGTGTTATTCGGGGAGTGCGCCCCCATCTGCACAGCCCATCTGGCAATTCACTAACAGTGTAGTTCCGTATGTCAGTACTCTTGTCCCAAGCGAGTAGTTAGCCCCAATGCCTGTATAATAAGGTGGCTCAGGGTTTAAGCAGAGCCAGCAGTCCTCAGTAATATTAGGAGATGTCTCATTTAAAAACCTGAAGGTGGAGTCCAGTATGTCTAGGACCCCACAGCTCAGTGCAGCTGGCGTAGGCAAATATTCCCCTCCCCCAGGAGCATCTGTTCCTGGGGTCCCTCCTGGTGGAGAAGGGGTAACTCAGGGCCCCTGAACCTTCGGAGACTCAGGGGGCAGTATGGGGCGTAAGGGACCCACGGGGTTTCTGGCGTGGGATTGAGTGTGCCTCTGGATGGTGAACAGCTCCCCAGGGTCCATGCCCGATACGTACAGGCAGAGTCCCCAAGTTTTACCTCCTTCCCAGTAGCTGGCCCTCCAGTCCTGGGGTTGGATGAGTATTGGATTACAATCCCTGACAGAGCAATTGTAGGTAGGGGCACCTGGTCTTATAACCTGGGTGAACCATAGTTGGGGGTCCACTGTCTTCCATGGGGCAAGAGTCTCACAGCTCCAGCTAGCACAGTAGTAATTCTTTTCTATCCCACAGTGTGGTGGTCATTCCCGGGGACATATATAGTGAGGGGACTTCCAAAGCCCTTGCTCTAGACTCAGTATCCCACACCCATAGGTTTGTATAGCCATATATCCAGTATTTCCCCCCATAAATCCCTGTTCCCCTTATTGGGGGGGGGGTGGCGATTCCATCCTACCCCAAATATCTTACAGAGGTCAGCCTTAATGGTGGGGGCTCCGGAGGTGGTCACATTTCCCACAACTCTCCCATCTAGGGTCTGAGTCACTTCCCATATGTAAGTGGGAGCATGGTGGGGGTTGCATGTCACTGTCAACAGGCAGCTGAAGAGGAGGAATGCCATTCTAATCTGACCTTCAGGGGGTCCCCCGTGTGGGCTAGCCTCCATTGTCCCCCGGGGTCCTCAGCCTTCTTCACTTGAGTTCGGTGAATCCAATGTTTCTTTCCAGCAACCTTGACAGCAGTGGGGGTGCTCAGGATGATCTGGAAAGGTCCGTCCCACTGAGGCTCAAGGGAGTCTGGGTTGTGCTTCTTTATCCAGACCAAGTCACCAGGTTGGTAGGCTGGGGCTCGGTTTGCGCCGCTTTCGAGGGCAGCCCGCTCCGGATAGGCAGCCCGCACCATCTTGTGGGTAGCTGCCCGTGTAGCTTGCAGAGCCTGTAAAGACTTGAGGAGATTTCTGTTAGAAAGAGCGCCAGCTCCTCCTCCCTTAGTCGCGGGAGGAGAGAGGGAGGCCGACCAAACATAATCTCAAAAGGAGTTAGCCCTTTCACATATGGGGTGCACCTAGCCCTGAGTAGGGCAAAAGGGAGGAGACTCACCCAGTTCTCGCCAGTCTCTATCTTTAGTTTGGTTAAAGTTTCCTTAAGAGTCCGATTCATCCTTTCTACCTGCCCAGAACTCTGAGGTCTGTATACACAATGCAGTTTCCATGAGACCTTAAGGATCTCTGCTACCGATTGGATGATCTTGGCAATAAATGCCGGGCCATTATTGAACCCCATATATAGTGGTAGGCCAAACCGGGGGACAATTTCAGAGAGAAGCTTCTTAGCAACTACCTGAGCTGTCTCTGATCTGGTTGGGTAAGCCTCAGGCCAGCCGGAGAAGGTGTCTACCATCACAAGGAGGTATCTGTAGCCTCCCTGTGTTGGTGGCAGCTCGGTGAAGTCCACCTCCCAATGCTCTCCTGGATTGGATCCCCAGAATCGGTTGCCTTGTGGCTACCGGGGGCCCTTGGTTTACCTGGGCGCAGGTCTGACACTTCTTTGCCAAATCCTTCGTTATCTGGCACAAGTGAGGGATTTGGTACCTCTTTCCTAGGAGTTCTGCAAGTTTGGCTCCTCCCAGGTGGGTACTCCTCTGAGTCTGGTTGGCTATCGTGCGCCCCAGGGCTTCAGGGAGGAAAAGTCTCCCATCGGGTAGCCGAAGCCAGCCAGATGGCAGCTCCTGGGCCTGCAATCTCCTGGCAGTCTCTTTTTCCTCAGCTGAGTAGGTGGGATTTGGTTCCAGTCTCGTCTCTGGAACTACTGCCAGCACCTGTATGGGCCCTACTGGTCTTTTGGCAATGTCCTTTGCTGTCTTGTCTGCAAACTGGTTTTCCTTGGCTACTGGGGAATCATCCTTTTGGTGCTCTCGGCAATGGATGACAGCAACTTCCTTTGGGCCCCAGATGGCTGATAGGAGGTCTAGGATCTCCTGGGCGTGCTTGATGTCTTTTCCCCATATTGTGAGTAGCCCCCTTTCCTGGTATAGGGCCCCATGGACATGTACTGTAGCGAAGGCATATCTACTGTCCCTGTCTTCTTTCCCTTTCCCCAACGGAGGGCCTGGGTGAGTGCTATTAGCTCAGCCTTCTGAGCGGATGTGCCATGTCCCAGAGCTTGGGCCCATATAACCTTATCCTGAGTGACTACTGCAGCCCCTGCATAGCGGGTCCCATTGCCCACGAAACTGCTGCCATCAGTAAAGAGTGTCTCGTCTGGGCTCTGAAGGGGCACATCTCTCTTGATGTGATACCCGAGGTACGTTACCTCTTGTTGCTCCACTGTCACAGTGGAGACTTGAGCCCGAACTTGAGTTCGAAATAAAGGCTTCCTAAATTTCCAATTGGACTGTCTGGTGGTTGTCATTCGTGAGTCGCCCCACAACACAGAGAGGGCGCAGACGTCCCACTGCACAGATTCCCCAGTGCCAGGCAAGGTCTGAGGTCCGGGGTACGCACCCTAAAAGCCGGGCGCGGCAGAGGTCTCCTAGTCTGAGGAGAATCCGAGTTGCTTGGAAAAGCAGTTTGCGCGCGAAAAGTGTGCGACAGCACAGACGTGCAACTTGCTCCCTGGCGACTTGCCCCCTGGTCCAGGAGACCACGGGACTGCTTTGTTTTACAACCCTGGACGAGACTTTGGGTGTACAGACTCATTTGGGGAGAGGCAGAGTTGTCTGGCAAGGGGTAGAGACTAGCGGCTTTCTCTTGGAGGTGCCTGCAACCATTACCACCCGACAGAGACCCGCGCGCAAGTGCCGCATAGGACGTAGCTGACGCTGAGGCTGCCTGCTCAGCTCAGAGACTCCACCCATCCAACCTGAACACAGTTTCCCTGCACATCCAATTGGCCTGGAGGTCAAACCCTCCTAGGGCTAACAACAACAAGCTAGGCTTAAATTCAAAAATACTGTACAACCCATAAAGGATTGCAGTAAGAGTACCCATCTCAGGTAATTGGGGAGGCTGAGCCATTGTCCCTTTGAGGACATCTACCACATAAAGAAGACACCATGCAGAGACATGGAAAGAAATCTGGTGTGAAAGAAATGGAGGAAAAAAGTCAACTAGACATAGAGTTCAAAACCACGGTTATAAGGCTTTTCAAGAGGCTCCTAGAAAAGGCCGATGAACTTAATGAGAACTACGAGGAAATGAACAAGACCAACAAGGAAATGAACGAGACTTACGAGGAAATGAATGAGACCTACGAGGAAATAAACAAGACCTATGAGGATATGAACGAGACCCCCATGGATATGAAAAAGGACCAACTAGAAATCAAGCAGACACTGACTGAAATAAAAAATATTACACAAAGTCCTAAAAGCAGTCCAGAGGGCCACAAGAACCAAGTCAAAGATTTGAAATACAAAGAAGCAAAATCCACTCGGCTGGAAAAGCAAGAAACAAAAAGAATACAGATAATTGAAGATAGTGTAAGGGGCCTCTGGGACAAACTCAAGCATGCCAACATCCAAATTATGGGGGTGCCAAAAAAAGAGAGAGAGCAAGGTAATGAAAACGTACTTGAAGAAATAGTGACTGAAAACTTCCCCCACCTGGTGAAAGAAACTGACTTAAAAGCCCAAGCAGTACACAAAACCCCAAAATATAGGAATCTAAAGAGGATCACACCAAGACACATCATAATTAAAATGCCAAGAGCAAAAGATAAAGAGAGAATATTAAAAGCAGCAAGAGAAAAACAGTTAGTTACCTATAAGGGAGCACCCATACGATTGTCAGTGGATTTCTCAATAGAAACGATGCAGGCCAGACGGGAGTGGCAAGAAATATTCAAAGTAATGAATAGCAAGAATCTACAACCAAGATTACTCTATCCAGCAAAGCTATCATTCAGAATTGAAGATCAGATAAAGTGCTTCGCACATAAGAAAAAGCTAAACGAGTTCATCACCACCAAACCAATATTATATGAAATGCTGAAAGATATTCTTTAAGAAGAGGAAGAAGAAAGAGGTAAAAATAAAAATTATGAACAACAAATACACATCTATCAACAAACCAATATAAAAATCAAGTTAATTAATAAGCTGATGAACAGGATAAACTGGTAAATATAACAGAATCATGGACATAGAGAGGGAATGTACTGACAATTCTTGGGGAGAAAAGGAGTTTGGGAAGTACAGCAAGAGACTGGACAAAAATCTTGCAATAATGGGAGAGGACAGTGGGGAGGGGAAGGTCCGGATGGAGGGTGGAATGGGTACAGGGTGGAGGGGAGGTATAGGGCAATAAAAAAGAGGGAAAAATGTAATTAATAAACTGAACAATAAAGATAAAAAAATAGGTTTTCCAAGTGAGGATTTTCCGCCTCAGAGGCGATAGGTGTGGGCAGGTTCCTTTGTCTGATGCTGACTGGCTGTCGAGTTCTTTGACTTTTTGCCCAATTTCTCTGCCCCTGTCTCTGGGCCCAGCCTCAATGTCTGTCAGCCACTGAGGCCCCATTGCTGTTTTTGCCCTTCCTTTTTGTCCAGTGGTGATTGCACTTCACCCCTCCACTGTTAAGAAACCTCCACAAGTAGTGCCCAGAAATTTTGTCTCTGTCTTGTCCCCTCCTTCTCCTGTCTCCATTGATAACTGAGATGCCCACTCCTTTAGATGTCTGAATGCACAGTGAGTTTCTGTGTTATCAGAGAATCAATCCTTTGTTGAATTATAGCTATCCAGTTTGTAATTTTAAGGGGAGAGACCTGAAGGTCATGTATTGACTGCCATGATGCTGACCAAACCTTTTCATTTTTCTCATAGGTATTGCTGAGCATTGCCATCCCCTCTCTTAAAATATTGTCTTATTCATTTTTTTGGTTTTATAATATCTTGCATTTGGTCAATACTTAATTAATCTTTATAAACTATAGGTCCTATGCACGAAATTCGTGCATGGGTAGGGTCCCTACACCTGGGCTATGGTTAGGGTTGATCGGGGCTGTCTGGCTGCCGAACAGAGTCTTCCTGTTCTGGCCAGCCAGGGCCTGCCTTTTTTCAGCACCACCCCCTGGTAGTCAGAGCATGTCATAGTGAACAATTGAACTTCTGGTCTCCTGGTCAAACTCCCCGGGGACACTTTGCATATTAGCCATATATATATATATATATATATATATATATATATATATATATATATACATCTTTATTTTTTTAAATTATTATTATTTCTTATTTTTTATTTTTTCCAATTTAATATATTTTTTATTGATTTTTTTGCAGTATAACTTATATTTAATAGTAGTACATGTTTTCCTTTCCCCCTCCCCATTATCCTTCCCTCAGCCTTCCCTACCCGCCAGCACATGTCCCCACTCACCCCCCTCCCTGCCCCAGTGTCTTTCATTCATTGGTTATGCTCATATGCATGCATACAAGTACTTTGGTTGAGCTCCCCCAGCATCCACCTCCCATCCCCCCAAGCCTTTCTCCTGTAGCTTGACAGCCAATTCAATGCTTCCCTGCCTCCATATCAATCACTCTCCCCTGTTTCTTTTCTTCAAAAATAACTTGGTTCTGCATACTAGAAATAAATGTATAAGAACAAAAAATGTTTCAGTCTCAGTTTCAATGTCCAACTGTTCTGATTCCCAGTTTCAGTGTCAAATAGTTCTTTATGTGTACATGTCAGCAATGGTATCCAGATGGTGGACACACCGTGGCAATGAAAGATCCATCCTCTCTAGTTTGGTCCTGGGCTGCCTGCAGACATGCACAGCTGCCGACTGCTAGCATGGCAAGGTGTCGTCAGTGCCCCCCATGTCTGGACCATCCTCATGACTATTACAGATCTGTCAGTTCCTCACAGTCGCAGGAACCCACATGGTCTTGGAGTTGTTCTCTGAAAACACACAAACACATTCTTGACCAAAAGTTAACAAAGGCATCCTCTCTGAAAAATAGACTTGGGATTCTTTTTATTTTTTCTTAAATGATTTTCCTTTGGCTTATTTTGACACTATGTGTGTTTTTTCATGGGTGTCCTGCAGTTGGTTTTAAAATGGAATTTACTTTACTGCAGTAAGAATTTTCTAGATGTATTTTTTTACAGGATATTTTTCCTTACATGATATTACCCCACTACCCCCCCCCCCCCTTTTTGATCAATGGGGACTTTTGGAAATTTTATCTTGTAGTCTTGGTAATTTTAAATTTTAATTTTTGCACACAAATATGACTGCTTTAGGTTCTTTGGATGTTAGGCAATTTTACAGTGAGATGAACTACTGATAGATATTTTAGTTAATGTTTTAGGAAAAGCTTTTTGTCCAGTACACTTAAATTTTCTTGAGTATTCACTTATTTCACTTGTCCAATTTAAATTATTTTGAAAGCTAGATTACTATTTTACGGCCAATTTTCGTTCTTTCTTTCTTTATTTTTTACCTTTTTATTTATTTTTTAATTTTTTAAATCATTATTGTTCAGTTTATTAATTACATTGTTCCCTCTTTTTTATCCCCCTATAGCTCCCCTCCACCCTGTACCCTTCCCACCCTCCACTCTCACCTCCCCCTCCCCACTCTCCTCTACCATAGTTGCATGATTTTTGTCCAGTCTCTTGCTGTACTTCCCACACTCCTTTTCTCCCCAAGAATTGTCAGTCCATTCCTTCTCTATGTCCATGATTTTGTTATATTTACCAGTTTATCCTGTTCATCAGATTATTAATTCACTTGATTTTTGTATTCATTTTTTGATAGATGTGTATTTGTTGTTCATAGTTTATATTTTTACCATTTTCTTCTTTCTCTTCTTAAAGAATATCTTTCAGCATTTCGTATAATACTGGTTTGGTGGTGATGAACTCCTTTAGCTTTTTCTTATCTGCGAAGCACTTTATCTGATCTTCAATTCTGAATGATAGCTTTGCTGGATAGAGTAATCTTGGTTGTAGATTC
This sequence comes from Antrozous pallidus, assembly GCA_027563665.1. Classification (NCBI taxonomy): domain Eukaryota; kingdom Metazoa; phylum Chordata; class Mammalia; order Chiroptera; family Vespertilionidae; genus Antrozous; species Antrozous pallidus. The sequence goes on along the minus strand of CM050508.1, from coordinate 110,916,230 downwards.
TTGCTATTCATTACTTTGAATATTTCCTGCCACTCCCGTCTGGCCTGCATCGTTTCTGTTGAGAAATCCACTGACAATCGTATGGGTGCTCCCTTATAGGTAACAAACTGTTTTTCTCTTGCTGCTTTTAATATTCTCTCTTTGTCTTTTGCTCTTGGCATTTTAATTATGATGTGCCTTGGTGTGGTCCTCTTAGGGTTCCTATATATTGGGGCTCGGTGCGCTTCTTGGACTCCTAAGTCAATTTCTTTCATCAGGTGTGGGAAGTTTTTGATCACTATTTCTTCCAATAGGTTTTCATTGTCTTGCTCTCTCTCTTTTTCTGGCACCCCTATACTTCGGATGTCGGTATGCTTGAGGTTGTCCCAGAGGCCCCTTACGCTATTTTCAATTTTTTGGATTCTTTTGGTTTCTTGCTTTTTCAGCTGAGTGGATTTTACCTCTTTGTATTTCAAATCTTTAACTTGCTCTAGAGTACTTTTAGGTCTTTGTATAACATTTTTTATTTCAGTCAGTATATGCTTAATTTCTGGTTGGTCCTTTTTCATATCTTTGAGAGTCTCCTTCATATCCTTGAGGGTCTCCTTCATTTCCTTGTAGGACTCATTCATTTCCAAGTTGCTCTTGTTCATTTTCTTGCAGGTCTCGTTCATATCCTTGAGGGTCTCATTCATTTCGTGGTCTTGCTTATTTCCTTATAGGTTTCGACCTTTTCTCGGTGCCTCTAGAACAGCTTTATAACCGTGGTTTTGAACAATATGTCTAGTTGTCTTTTTTCCTCCCATTTCTTTCACACCTGATTTCTTTCCATGTCTCTGCATGGTGTCTTCTTTATGTGGTAGGTGTTCTCTAAGGGACAATGGCGCAGCCTCCCCAGCTACTTGAGGTGGGTTCTCTTACTCTAATCATTTATGGGTTGTACATGATTTTTGAATTTAAGTCCAGCTTGTTGTTGTTAGCCCTAAGAGGGTTTGACCTCCAGGCCTATTGGCTGTGAAGGGAGACTGTGTTCAGGTTGGATGAGCGGAGTCTCTGAGCTGAGCAGGCAGCCTCAGCGTCAGCTACGTCCTACGCGGCACTCGCGCGCGCATCTCTGTCGGGTGGTATTTGTTGCAGGCACCTGCAAGAGAAAGCCGCTAGTCTCTACCCCTTGCCAGACAACTCTGCCTCTCCCCAAATGAGTCTGCACACCCAAAGTCTCGCCTAGGGTTGTAAAACAAAGCAGTCCGGTGGTCTCTGGGACCAGGGGTCAAGTCTCCAGGGAGCAAGTTGCGTGTCTGTGCTGTCGCACACTTTTCGCGCGCAACCCGGGTCATCCTCAGACTCGGAGACCTCTGCTGCACCCGGCTTCCAGCGTGCGTACTCCAGACCTCAGACCTTGCCTGGCACTGGGGAATCATGCAGTGGGACATATCTGCCCTCCCCGTTAGAGAAATCCAGCCGGGGTTGCAGCCCGGGAGCACGGCCACGGCTCCTAACCTCTGTTTCCACGCGTATCTTCAAGCTGCGCTCCACCGCTCTTCTGATTCTCAGTGTCCCACCTTTACTTTGATTTGTGGAGTTTTCAGTCAGCCAGCTGTGCAATGATTCTTAGTGATGTTTTTTGTTGTTGTTTTGTTGTAGTTTTAATTGTTGTGCTGCGCAGAACAATAGGTGTTTACCTATAGCGCCATCTTGGTTGCTCCCTCTTACTGTATTTTAATACTCAAGCAGAAATCTTAGTTTACCCTGTAAATACTAATGGAAAGGAATATTTGCATTTTTGAGTAGGTCCTCATCATTCCTGTTAATAGACTGAATTTACGTATAGAGCAACTATTGCTGGCCGAGTCTCTGTCTGCCACCTGGGTCCCTGTCTGAGTTGTGCGTGGGAGGCGATGCAGCCGTGGGGGTAGGAGACCTCCCTCAGGAGGGGTGAGAATGCAAGCCCCTGTAAGGTTTGTGGATGAGGGTCTGGGCCCACCTCTGTTGACCTTTTACCTCTCTCCTGTTGGCCCCTCTGCGACTGTGCCTGTCTTAGGTTGTTCCTTCCCTGAGGAATCTTACCCATCTCTGGCTAACCAGCAATCCTCTGGGGCCAAACAGGGTGATGTGAGGTTCAGTTCTGTCTCCTTTGTAGTCTATGTCCCCATGGCCTCCACGTCCACTACCTGCCTTGGGGTCCCCTCGCCTGCTGGCGGGGTCCCAGTACTGATCACATATCTCGGGGGACCCAGGTTTCTTCTCCAGAGAGGGCCCAGCTCACACCATTGGTCGAGATACAGATCAATGGTGCCAGCTGCCCAGAGGCATCAGCCACAGCGTGAACTGAAAATTCAGGCATCAGCTGTGTGTGTTTGGATAGCAAGAAGAAGGTCCCTCTTGGCAGAAAGGGCAAGAGGGGCCAATATAGAATGCTCGGATGCCTTCCCAGTGCCTTAATTCCTTCTGAAAGGGATTAATTTTTTTGCTATCCTTTTTTAAGTTGCTGCCCAACCTTCAAAGAATTAGTTTGTAAGTTTATTTGAGATAATTGTATAATATGCTGCTGTCAAATATCAAATATTATAATGACATTGTAGAATAATATCATGTAAGGGTATTATGGTGTCATGGGAGGTTAAGAAGGGCCTAGCCTAAGGACTGGTCTCCATAGGATATGAAAAGCTCTAGGCCATGTCAATTCAATGTCAGACTAGCTGCCATTTTTTTATAATTTTATACAAACTTTGTCAGGGATGTAAAAACACAAATCACTTACCTCAGTTCAAGAGTTTAAGTATATTGACTTTTCCACTTACTCCCACCACCTGCCACTTACCCTGAGGTTTGACATTCTGATGGACTTTTCTCAGTCTCTGGATCCATTCTTGTTCATCAGTCTATGTCATTGATTGTATTCCTCAAATGAGTGAGATCATGTGATATTTGTCTTTCTCTGCCTGGCTAATTTCACTTAGCATAATGTTCTCCAAATCCATCCATGTTGTTACAAATGGTAGGAGCTCCTTCTTTTTTTCTGCGGCGTAGTATTCCATTGTGTAAATGTACCATAGTTTTTTAATCCACTCATCTGCTGATGGGCACTTGGGCTGTTTCCAAATCTTAGCTAGGTAAATTGTGCTGCTATGAACATAGGGGTACATATATCCTTTCTAATTCGCATTTCTAGTTCCTTGGGTTATATTCCTAGAAGTGGGATCACTGGGTCGAATGGGAGCTCCATTTTTAGTTTTTTGAGGAAACTCCATACTGTTCTCCACAGTGGCTGCACTAGTCTACAATCCCACCAGCAGTGCATGAGAGTTCCTTTTTCTCCGCATCCTCGCCAGCACTTGTCCTTTGTTGATTTGTTGATGTAAGCCATTCTGACAGGTGTGAGATGGTACCGCATAGTCGTTTTGATTTGCATCTCTCGCATAATTAGTGACTTTGAGCAAGTTTTCATGTCTCTGGGCCTTCCTTTTGTCTTCTTTCGTGAAGATTCTATTTAGGTATGTTGCCCATTTTTTTATTGGATCATTTGTCCTCCTTTTATTGAGTTGTGTGAGTTGCCTGTAGATGCTTGAGATTAAACCTTTGTCACTGATAACATTTGCAAATATATTCTCCCATACAGTGGATTTTCTTGTTGTTTTGTTGATGGTTTCTTTAGCTGTGCAAAAGCTTTTTATTTTGATGTGGTCCCATTTTTTTATTTTTTCCTTAGCTTCAATTGCCCTAGGAGCAGTATCATCAAAGAAGTTCTTTTGGCATATGTCTGAGATTTTTCTTCCTGTAGATTCCTCTAATATTTTTATGGTTTCTTGTCTTACGTTTAAGTCCTGTATCCATTTTGAATTTATTTTTGTGTATGGTGTAAGTTGGTACTCTAGTTACATTTTTTTGCATGTATCTGTCCAAGTTTCCCAATACCATTTATTGAAGAGACTGTCTTGACTCCATTTTATGTTCATGTCTCCTTTGTCAAAGATGAATTGAGAATAGTGGTTTGGGTTGATATCTGGATTCTCTATTCTATTTTATTGATTTATATGTCTGTTCTTGTGCCAGTAGGCTGTTTTGAGAACAGTAGCTTTGTAATACAGCTTGAAATCTGGTATTGAAATCCCACCGACTTTGTGCTTCTTTCTCAGGATTGCTGTCGCTATTTGGGGCCCTTTTTTTTTCCAGATGAATTTTTGGAGAGTTCTTTCTAGGTCTGTGAAATATGCCATTGGTATTTTAATGGGGAGTGCATTAAATTTATAGATTGTTGTGGGTAGTATGGAAATTTTAATGATGTTGATTCTCCCAATCCATGAACATGGTATGTTCTTCCACCTGTTTACATCTTCCTCTATCTCTTTTTTTATTGTCCTGTAGTTTTCTGAGAATAGGTCTTTTACCTCCTTATTTAAGTTTTTTCTTAGGCATCTTAATTTTTTTGGTGTGATGGTAAATGGGATTGCTTTTTTATTCTCTGTTTCTGTAAGTTCACTATTAGTGTATAGAAATGCCATAGATTTCTTGGCATTAACTTTGTAGCCTGCTACGTTGCTGAACTTATTTATTAAGTCTATTAGTTTTGTATGGAGTCTTTTGGGTATTTTATGTACAATATCATGTCATCTGCAAATAAGGATAGCTTTACTTCTTCTTTTCCAATTTGGATGCCTTTTATTTCTTCTTCTTGTCTAATTGCAAAGGCTAATACTTCCAGTACTATGTTGAACAGGAGTGGTGAGAGTGGGCAACCCTGTCTTGTTCCTGTTCTTAAGGGAAATGGTTGTAGTTTTTGCCCATTGAGTATGATGTTTGCTGTGGGTTTATCATATATGGCTTTTATTATGTTGAGTTATGATCCTTCTATTCCTACCTTGTTGAGAGTTTTTATCAGGAAAGGGTGTTGGATTTTGTCAAATGCTTTTTATGCATCAATTGATATGACTATGTGATTTTTATCTTTCAATTTGTTTATGTGATGTACCACATTTATTGATTTGCGGATATTTTACCATCCTTGCATTCCTGGGATAAATCCTACTTGGTCATGGTGTATGATCTTTCTGATGTACTGCTGGATGGTAAAATTTGCTAGAATTTTATTGAGGATTTTGGCATCTATATTCATGAGGGATATTGGCCTGTAATTCTCTTTCATTGTGTTGTGTTTATCTGCTTTTGGTATTAGGGTTATGCTGGCTTCATAGAATGAGTTTGGAAGTGTTTTATCCTCTTGAATTTTCTACAATTGTCTGAGGAGTATAGGTTTTAGTTCTTCCTTGAATGTTTGGTAAAACTCCTTCGTGAATCCCTCTGGCCCTGGGCTTTTGTTTGCTGGAAGCTTTTTGATGACTGCTTCAATTTTTTCCACAACTCTATTGAGTTGTTTAGATTCTTCCTGATTGAGTTTTGGGAGGTTATATTTTTCTAGAAATATATCCATTTCCTCCAGGTTGTTCAGTTTGTTGAAGTAGAGTTGTTTATAGTATTTTTTAACAATCCTTTGTATTTCAGTGTGGCCTGTTTTTATTTCACCTCTTTCATTTCTGATTTTATTTATTAAGGTCCTCTCTCTTTGCTTCTTTGTGAGTCTGGCTAGAGGTTAATCAATCTTGTTTATCCTTTCAAAGAACCAGCTCTTGGTTTTGTTGATCTTCCGTATTGTTTCTTTGGTCTCTATATAATTTATTTCTGCTCTGGTCTTTACTATTTCCTTCCTTCTACTTACATTGGGCTTTTCTTGTTGTTTTCTTTCTAACTCTTTGAGTTGTTGGGTTAGATAATTTATTGCCGCTGTTTCTTGTTTTTTTGCAGTAGGATTGTAGAGCTATGAACTTCCCTCTCAGAACTGCTTTCATTGTGTCCCATAAATTTTGGATTGTTGTGCTATCATTGTCATTTGTTTCCATGATGTTTTCTATTTCTTCCTTGATCTCTCTATTAACTCAGTCATAGTTTAATAGCATGCTGTTTAGTCTCCATGTGTTTGATTTCTTTTGATTGTTTCTATTGTAGTTGATTTCCAGCTTTATGCCACTGTGATCTGAGAATATGCTTGATATCATTTCTATCTTCTTGAATTTGGAGAGACTTTGCCTATGACCCATCACATGGTCTATTTTTGAGAATGACCCATGGGCACTTGAAAAGAATGTATATTCTGTGGCTTTGGGGTGAAATGATCTGCAGATGTCAATTAATTCAATCCGGTCTAGTGAGTCATTGAAGATTGATGTTTCTGTACTGATTTTTTGTTTAGAGGATTTGTCTAATGGTGATAGTGGGGTATTAAAGTCTCCTACTATGATTGTATTGCTGTCTATCTCTCTCTTGATATCCTCTAGGAGTTTTTGTATGTATTTGGGTGCTCCTGTATTGGGTGCGTATATGTTTACCAGAGTTATTTCTTCTTGTTGGATTGCTGCCTTTAGTATTATGAAGTGGCCTTCTTTATCTCTTGTTATGTCCTTCACTTTGAGATCTAATTTGTCGGATATTAGTATTGCTACCCCAGCTTTTTTTCAATTCCATTCGCCTGAATAACTTTTTTCCAATCTTTCATCCTCAGTCTGTTCGCATCTTTTTTTGGAGGTGAGTTTCTTGTAGAAAGCAGATACATGGGTCGTGTTTTCTTATCCAGTGTATTACCCTATACTTTTTGATTAGAGCATTTAAACTGTTTACATTTAAATTTATTATTGATAGGTATTTATATGTTGCCATTTTTGTTCTTTACTCCTGTGTTCCTTCTTTGCTTCCTATTTCTTTTTACAGCAGACCCTTTAGCATTTCTTGCATTGCTGGTTTGGTGGTAACGAATTCCCTTAGTCCTTTTTTATCTCTTAATCTCCTGATTTGACCATCAATTTTGGTTAATAGCTTTGCAGGGTATAGTATTCTAGGATTCAGACCCTTCATTTGCACGACTTTGTAAATTTCATTCCATTGCCTTCTGGACTGATAGGTTTCTGTTGAGAGATCACTTGTTAGTCTGATTGGGGTTCCTTTGTAGGTGACTTTCTGTCTCTCTCTGGCAGCTTTTAAGATTCTTACTTTGTCATTGGTGTTTTCCAATTTATAATGTGCCTTGGCATAGGTCTTTTGGGGTTCATTTTGCTTGGGACTCTGTGAGCTACTTGGATTTGTATGGCATTTTTTCTTTCCTATGTCAGGGAAGTTTTCTGTCATTATTTCTTCCAACAGGTTTTCTATTCCTTGCTCAGTTTCCTGTCCCTCTGGAATCCCAATTATACAGATGTTGTTTTGTTTCGTTTTGTCCCAAAGTTCCCTTAGGCTCTCCTCCTGCTTTTTAATTTTTTTTTTCTAGAAGCTGCTCTACTTGGTTATTTTTTCCTACCTGGTCTTCTAGGTCACTGATGCGATCCTCTGCTTCTTCTAGTCTACTCTTAATACTTTCTATTGAGTTCTTTACTTCAGCAATGCCACTTTTCATTTCTTCTTGGCTCTTCATCATTTTTTCCTGGGTCTTCCTCATTTCCTCTTGGTTCTCACTCATATTATAAAATTTGTTCTCCATTCTTTTCAGCCACTTTATGACCATTTCTCTGAATTCTTTCTCTGACAGCTTGTTAATTTCCATTTCATTTACCTCTTTTTATGATGAGGCTTGTTTTTCTTTCATATGTGGGCTGTTTCTTTGTCTTCCCATGGTCTCTCTTCTCTGTGTATCTGGTTATGTAGTTCTCACTCTCCTGCGTTGATTTAAAGGCACAAAATACAACACCACCAGTTGCAACGCACCAGGCACCGAACCAGAATGTAGTCACAGTAATGGTACTTCCAAATAAAGGTGATCGCCAGGGAAAGGCAAATTAGGTGAAAGGTGAGAAAAAAGAAAGAGAACGTCCCCAAGGCACACACAGACACTCACACACCCACACTCACACACACAAAAAAGAGACCTCCCCGCCACACACACACACACACACACAAAAAGAAAGACAGGAATGCCAGAATGATAATGGGAAAAGTGGAAGAAGTAAAAAAAAAAAAAAGGGATTAAACTATAAATGTGGGGTGAAAACTCCTATAGGACAGCCCCTAATCCGAACCAAAACCCGCAACAAGTACCTGGAGATTGATACAAATTACTTATAACTAACTACTAATATCAAGGGAGGTGAGGGAACACAGAAGCAAAAATCTATCTTAAAAACAATGCAAATGAGGACAACAAAACAAGAAACAACACCAAAAATAGAAATAAAAAACCCTTACAAGACAAACCAAAATAAAAGGGTAAGGAAATCAATCTAATAAACCTGCATAAGAAATCGATATAATCAACAGTCAAGTAAACAACAACAACAGGACAGGGATAAAAACACTTTAAGATAGTGAAGTCAGAGAAGCTAGAGGCATATATGGACTTGGAGTAGGTGTTTGGAGATTAGATATATAACTGGGGTGAAATTTTAACAGGGCGTAAAAAGAAAGAATTAAGGTAAATCTAAAGCGGGAAAAGTGTAAGGGAAACAAGGCACTAAATAGAGAAAGGTTAGTAAGAGAGTGGTGGTATAAAGGTGAAGTTGAGGTATAGAAAAAGATACTAAAGAGACTGTATTCCCAAAGTAGAAGAGAAAATGTAATCACTTCCTTGTGTCACACAATAGTCAATTTGTGATTCGGCTCTGGTTGGCAGAGTTTCTAGATTGACCTCTGGGTCTTTTGGTCTTCTTTAGCCTGAACTAAGATCTCGCTGTCCCTGTGGTATTCAGTACTGCATGTCTAATTGTGACTGCTGTTTTAGCAGCCAGGACCCTCCGAAAATCTTCTGGGTTTCTCTCCTCTGTCAGATCCAAATTCGTTGTGCTCCAGGGATTAACTCTGCCACCAGCTCAAAAGGCCCTCTCCCAGGTTTACCAGCTTCAACAGCCACAGATTTTATTTCAGGTGCAGATCTCCAGGTTTTGAGTTCCAAGGTGCAGATATCCCAGACTGCCAGCCCCCTCAGTTTCGTGCCCAAACTACCCCCAGGGGAATCTGACCTTTCTGTGCTGGAGCGCAGAGCTCCTTGGCTCTGAGCGTCTGCGCCAACTGGGCGCCGGTGCTCCGGGAGTCTCAGCAGTCCAGCCGGTACTGCAGCTGTATATTTTCAGATCCTTCCCCTTCAAGATGTTGTGGTCCGCCTCTGCGCAGTTGGCTCAGGGAGAGAACCCAGCAGTACTGGGCCCGCTCAGGCTGGGGTGGTCAGTCTAGCAGTCCCCTATCTTCTAACAGAGCACAGCTATCCCCCTACTCGCCAAGAAACACTCCCTGTGTGACCTTCAGCTACTCCCTCCTTCTGCCCTGGGAGCAGATTCAGATCGCATCCCTTTGTTCCGCTGCCATTTTTTCTTCCTATATATATATCTTTAAATGTATGTATATCTATCTATCTATCTGTCTGTCTGTCTCTGTCTGTCTATCTATCTATCTATCTATCTATCTATCTATCTATCTATCTATCTATCTATCTATCTATCTGGGAGGCCAGCACACAATTCAAAATCACCAGCACTGTTCACCCACCTGCAACCCTGTCTTGACATCCAAACCTGTCCACCCAGAGCTACAGTGTGCCTGGCCCAGCACCCAAATCCTCGGGCCTTCTCTGGCCGCTTCAAGCCCTACCCTCAGTCCCTCGAGTCGCCTCGGGCTGGCCCTGTCTGCTGCTCTGTGCTCCTTCCCCTGGCAGGTGGGCTTCAGGGCACTCAGAGTGAATGTCGTGGGTGGCACTATGGACTCTTAACCCTTCCCACCCCTGCACGGGATGGCCCTGCGTCCTCCGGGCACCTCCCTGCTTCCGCCCTATCTCCGGAGCAAAGCCCCAGCTAATGCGATATTGACATGTTCGTTACCCATTACAACGTATTGACCATTAGCTTATTAGCTCTTTATTAGTATAGATAATAAAAGCATAATATGCTAATTAGACAGGAAAATTTTCCAGACAAAGCCGGCGTTGTAAGGGAAGCCCGGATCCCTGATGCCTGCCTGCGGCCGAAGGGAGCTCGGGTCCTGGGTGACTGCTGGCAGCCAGAGGGAAGCCTGGGTCCCGGGTGCCAGAGGGAACCTGGTGCTGGCAGTCGGGGGAAGGAAGACCTAGTCTTGCACCACTTCGATGCCTCGAGCCTCTAGTACTAGTATATAGATAAAAGCCTAAGCTACTGTTCAGCCCGTACTATGACACACACTGAGTACTAGTGGATAGACGCATAATGTTGGAGCTGACCCCTGGTTGTCAGTGTACTCCCACAGCAGGAGCTCTGCTTTGCTGACCATGGGGCACCAGACTCCAGGTTCATGGCTGGTGTGTGCCGCTGCTGTGCTCTCCCGCTGACACCCCCCCGCACACCCCTCCCCAATCTGGAATAGGATTGAGACTGACTGGGTGCAATTCTGTGGCTGCTTCTGGGTCACAGACACACCAGTATCACCCTAGGACGTGTGTGTGGAAACCGCAGTGGAGCCTCAGTGAGCCAACAGGGCAGTGGAGTCAGCAGGTACTGGAATGAGCAGGAGTGGCTCTACATCCGACCTGGCTCAGGCTCCTCCCTGGCTGAGCAGGAGTGGCTCTGCATCCGACCTGGCTCAGGCTCCTCCCTGGCTGCCTTCTGCTTCACACACTACTACATCCCTCAGGGGATGTAGGACTGCTAGTTTTGGCCGATCCCTGCAGGCCTGGCTGAGGGACCCCAACAGTGTAAGAATTCTTACTGGTATTTGTATATTTTAGGAATATCAGAAGTGCAATTAAATTAAACCCAGGCTTTACTTTTGGTATAGAATTGTATCTAATAAAAGAGTAATATGTAGATTAACCGTCACTCCAACACACAAGATGGCCGCCCCATGTGGTCAAAGATGGCTCCCCCATGTAGACACAAGATGGCCATCACAAGATGGCCAGCAGGGGAGGGCAGTTGTGGATGATCAGGCCAGCAGGGGAGGTAAGTTAGGGGTGACCAGGCCAGGAGGGGAGAGAAGTTGGGGGTCACTGGGCTGGCAGGGGAGGGCCACTGGGGGGGACCAGGCCTTCAGGAAAAGGCAGTTTGGGGGGGACCAGGCCTGCAGGGAAGGGCAGTTGGGGGGAGCCCAGGACTGCAGGGGAAGGAAGTGGGGGGGGGGACCAGGCCTGTAGGGATGGCAGTTGGGGGCAACCAGGACAGAAGATGAGGATAGTTAGGGGTGACGAGGTCAACAGTGGAAGGCAGTTAGGGGTGACCAGGCCGGCAAGAGAGGGCAGTTAGGAGTAACTGGATCAGCAGGGGAGGGCATTTAGGGGTAACCACCAGCAGGGGAAGGCAGGGTAGCCAGGTCAGTAGGGGCAGGCAGTTGGGGCGACCAGACTGACGGGAGGGCAGTTAGGAGCAATTGGGCCGGCAAGGGAGCAGTTAGCATTGATCAGTCTGGCAGGGGAGTGGTTAGGGGGTGATCACGCTGGCAGGCAGAAGTGGTTAGGGGCAATGAAGCAGGAAGGCAGCTGAGTGGTTGGGAGCTAGCATTCCTGGATTGTGAGAGGGATGTCTGACTGCCTAAACAGGGATTGGGCCTAAACAGGCAGTCAGACATTTCTCATGGGGTCCCAGATTGGAGACGGTGCAGGCTGGGTTGAAGGACATTCCCCACCCCTGTGCATGAATTTTGTACACTAGGTGTCTAGTAGTAAATAATTTTGTAAATTGTTTTTGTTTTGTATCTTAGGGTATAGAGTTTTTATGCAGCAATAACTTCCTTAAATTCCTAGATACTTTAAATAAATACAAATTTAAGGGAAATTAAAAATGAAATTTATATATGCACATGCATACTTATGTATGTATATGTATAATATCACAGTTTTTATTTCTCATTTTTCTATTACATATTTAAAAATAGAACTGTGAAGTTAATGAGGAACTTCAAACATTTTGACAGAATCTAGCATCATTTTATGTGATGTTTATACAGCAGACAAAGAAAACTTATTGAAAGTTCTAATTTTATTCTGATTTCTCTATTGTCAGAGCTTAGCACAGTGTAGGCTCAATAAAAGCTTATCTAACTGAACTTCGAAGTATTTGGACTTGAGCATAACCTTTGACAGAGTCTCCTGTTGGATTGTGGAAGAAATGAGGGTGCTGATAAAGTTAGTTGATCACAAAGTTGGCTGGAATCAAATATCCTTCATTAAGGAGGCCTTCTCAGTCCCCAACCCTTTCTTTCTGCTCACTGGCGCTTTGCCCATTTTCTCTTGTAGCCCAGGTCCTAAGGTGGTAAACTGGTAAGTTATATGCCAAGATGAATGACAACCCAAAAGAGGATATAATACTATTTTGAGAGGTCATATTTTTTTCACAGGTACTGCCCAGTCATAGTTTCTGAATCTGAGTCAGTTCCATTACACAAGCTAGGTATTCCTTGGAAGGTGTTTTGAGTGGTTTCTTTATATAAGGAATTATTGTATATATTGTAGAATGTACCAAATTGTACTTTTTTTGGGTAAACTACATTCATTTTAGCAGAACTTTTTATCAGAGGCTTAATTTGTCTTCTCTATTGAGTAATGTACAATAAAACCATTTGCCAAGAGGTATTGTCATTTTAAAAATATATTTTAGTGTTTTATTTTATTTTTTGGACTTAAGTGTTTTTAATTAAACCACCAAACATAAAAAAGAAATTTAGAGCCTCTTTGTCCTCAATTCTCTTAAAAATTACCTTAGATCCTTAAAAACTAAAGCAGTTTGCAAAACTTAGGAAGTACCTGGAGGTGTTTGTATTTTACTAAGGATGTACTCCTCTTTTTGCTAGGTATTTTGGACCAGTCTGCTGTGTGGGTTGATGAAATGAATTATTATGATATGCGTACTGACAGGAATAAAGGAATTCCTCCCTTGTCCCTACGTCCTGCTAATCCACTTGGCATTGAGATTGAAAAGTGAGTACCCTTTTCCCTTCAGTTTTTTTTTTCCCCCCCAAGTTGGTAAGTTTTATATACTTAGTCAAACTCTGGAAACATCAGGTTATTTCTGAAGCCTTGTCAACTTTTCTGCCAATTAATGTTCCCATTATTTAAAACTTTTGGTACAAACAGGTTCTTTCTTTAGTTTTTTTGAATTTATATTTTGTAAAGAAGAAAAATATATTTTAATCACTAATGCTTATTTTTAGTCACTAATAATAGAAATCGAAGTATAGTTGACATACAGTATTATATTAGTTTTAGGTGTACATCAGAGTGATTTGATATCTATATATACTTATGGAGTGATTATCATGACAAGTTGGGGGTCACCATATAATGTTTTTATGATATTCTCTGCATTCCCTATGCTGTACCTTACATCCTATGATTTATTTATTTTATAACTGACTTTGTACCTCTTAATCACTTCATGTTTTCTGCCCATATCCCCACTCTTCTTCCCCCTGGCAACCATCATTTTGTTCTCTGTATCAATGTGTCTGTTTCTATTTTGTTTATTTTGTTTTTAGATTCCACACATAGGTGAAATCATATGCTATTTGTCTTTCTCTATCTGGCCTTTTCACTTAGCATAGTACCTTCTAGGTACCACTTGTTACAAGTGCAAGACTCATTTGTTTTTATGGCTGAGTAATATTCCATTTTTTTAATCCTCACCCGATAATATGTTTGTTGATTTTAGAGAGAGAGATCAAGTGGGGGAGAGAGAGAGAAACATTGATGTGAGGGGAGAAACATTGATTGATTGCTTTACATGTACACCTCAACTGGGATTGAACCTGCAGCCTTTTACCTAGTCGTGTATGGGCCAATGCTTCAACCAGCTAAGTCACCTGGCTAGGGCTCCATTGTGTATGTGTATGTATATATGCTAGTATATACCATAGCTCCTTTATCCACTGTCAATTTATGGATACTTAGGTTACTTTTATATCTTGGCTTTTGTCAATAATGCTGCAATAAACATAGGGATGCATATACCATTTTTCATAGTAGGTGCACAGTTCACAGTTCCATAGCACTCGTCATTTGAATAACTAGTACTTTCAATAATGAATTAATGCATTTTTCTGGAGTTGGTAAGTTTAAATATTTAGATAGTGCTTGAAATAAAAAAAAGGATTTTCCATGTGCTTGGTATTTTTGGAAAATTTTTAGAGTAACCTTGGATAGAGAGGTCTTATTTTAGGGGAAAAAAAAAAAAGAAAGAAAAAGCATATATTAAAACATGGTCTACATTTCATTTCCCTGATTCATTAAATTCTAGGAAAAGCTTTGATCTCCATAGAGAATAGTGTTACATTTAGATTAGAATCCATAAGAGCATTTTAAAACTATCTCTCTTATTTCTGCTTATTAATGTCTTTGGAGGTTTCTTTTATAATTAAAAGGCTGCAGAGGACCTATTTCTAATACTTTTAAAATGTCATTAGAGAAAAATTACAAGGTTTTAATTTTAATATTTTTGCTTGCTGAAATATATTAATAGGGAAGTTTTAAAAAATTGTGACTGCCTGTAATAAAATACTCTACTGTGATCCTAATGGATTATCAGATAAAAGTAGTGATAAGAACCCCTTTGGAAGATGAATCAGCGCCTGGGAATTGCATCGTGAATGTTTATGGAAATTATCTTTAGCTGATAGTCATGTACAGTATGAAACAGTGAGGAGTCCTGTAGCCTTGGACCAGTTCATCTGAATATGCAAAAGCAAGTGATAATAACAGTATATAGTTTTCCTGTTACAACTTGGCTTTCCAAGGAAAAGAAAAAGAGACCAGTTTTCTTGCTCCATGTGAGTAGAATTTAATGAATATTTTATTGTTATATCTAACATGTATACTGTCCTTTTTCAGCCCACAAGTTTTTAACAACTGGCCTTTAGTGGTTTGCCTCCCTGCTAAGTTGTTCATATTCCTAAATTTTTAACTGAAGTTTGGCACACATGGTGCCTTGATACTTATAAAAATGTTACAAATTGCTTAGAAAAAAAATAACTTCACTTTGAACTGAGACTAGAATTTGCTTGTAAAAAGTACTTGAGGATATATTTATCAATTTTAGAGATAAGAAGGGAGAGACAGAGAAATATTGGTGTGAGAGACAAACATTGATTGGTTGCCTACTGCATGTACCCAGAATACAACCTTTTTGGTGTATAGGATGACACTTTTACCAACTGAGCCATGCAGCCAAGGCTATTTAATATATTGATTGTCACAAATATATGTGTTCTTTGCATGGCTAAAAGTGTAATGGAGACAAACTATTTCAACTGAAAAAGGAGGTAACATCAGGTTTGTATTAAATAAAGCCTTTAGTAGTTTTCCTCTCTTAAAAATACCACTTGCCTAATATGAGGATGTGTATAAAGAATGTTTTTAGAGATAGTACATATTTGGGAGTGAGAGCATTTAAAAAATAAAGCTTTTCCTATTTTTGTATGATTTCCAACTTGCTTTGTAAAACTGTTACCTGGATTGGCTATCTATAGTAGTCAGTTGATCTACCACTATTACCTATTTTACTTCCACACTAGAAGCCCAGTGCATGCAATTTTATGCACTGGCAGGAGGCGTCCCTCGACCTGGCCTGAACCATCTCACAGTCTGGGACCCTTTGTTCCCTACTGTCTGCCTGCAAAAGGAAGTCGGGCTCATGGCTGGCAAAGACAGCAATGGTGGCGGGAGGCTCTTCCACCTTTCAGGCAGCGCTAAGGAGCGATGTGCCTGGCTTCTGGCTGAGCAGGGCTCCCCATGTGGGAGTGCACCAACCATCAGGGGACAGCTCCTACGATGAGCCTCTGCCCCCTGATGGTCCGTGCCTGTCATAGCAACTGGTTGTTCCTCTGTTTGGTGCATTTGCATATTAGAATTTTGTTGTATAGGATGGGCTTTATGGTCAAAACAAATCTGATTTCCTTCTCTTCAATTTGGCTTTCCAATAAAAAGAAAAAGTGACCACTTTTCTGACTACATTTAGAAAACATAGGTGGCAAAATAAGTCTTTGCAAGAGAGGAGCCTTGGATAAATTTACCTTTTAGAAATTTAAAACAAATTTGTGGGATATGATAAAGTGTTTAAGAGCAGGAACTATATCAGACTGAAAAAACAACAAGAAAACAATAACACACAAGCAATCGAAAACAAGTTCATAGTATTTAATATACCAAAAATATGCTAAAAATTTGATATAATATTTGAGTATAATATACACATTCTTAAAAGAACTATATAAACCCTCTTTTACTGGGGTTAGCCTTCCCCGCCTTTCTTCTTTCCATCTGTCAAATCACAAAAACATGTTCTGTTCATGAAAACACAGAGTAATACAACTGCAATCAGGTCTCACTCCATGAGGGGTGGTGAGAATTTTTCTCAAAATTACTTTTATTTTTCTTGCTCATGGATCATTACTGCAAATTATTCTCATACTTGAAAGTGAAGCTGATGTGTTAAAAACATTCTTGTTAGTTTTATCTGGTTATTCAGTATATATGGATCTTTTCATGACATAGTCTTAAACCTTTATAGGTTTAGATTTATTTATTTTTTTTGAAAGAAAAGTAAATACTACATTTATTATATGTATATTTTCAAATGTATTTATATTTAAAAATGTCATAAAGTATATATTTTTTCCTGTTTTTTTAAAATATATTTTTTATTGATTTTTTTGCAGTATAACTTATAATGAATAGTAGTACATGTTTTCCTTTCCCCCTCCCCCTTATCCTCCCCCCAGCCTCCCCTACCCCCCAGCACATATCCCCACCCTTCCCCCTCCCTACCCCAGTGTCTTTCATTCATTGGTTATGCTCATATGCATGCATACAAGTCCTTCAGTTGATCTCCCCCAGCATCCACCTCCCATCCACCCAAGCCTTCCCCCTGTAGCTTGACAGCCTGTTCAAGGCCACCTTGCCTCTATATCAATCACTCTCCCCTGTTTCTTTTCTTCAAAAATATCTTGCCTCTGCATACTAGAAATAAATGTATAAGAACAAAAAATGTTTCAGTCTCAGTTTCAATGTCCAACTGTTCTGAGTCCCAGTTTCAGTGTCGAATAATTCTTTATGTGTACATGTCAGCAATGGTATCCAGATGGTGGACACATCGTGGCAATGCAAGATCCATCCTCTCTGGTTTGGTCCTGGGCTGCCTGGAGACATGCACAGCTGCTGACTGCTAGCATGGCAAGGTGTCGTCAGTGTCCCCCATCTCTGGACCATCCTCGTGACTGGAACAGATCTGTCAGTTCCTCACAGTCGCAGGAACCCACATGGTCTTGGAGTTGTTCTCTGAAAACACACAAACACATTCTCGACCAAAAGTTAACAAAGGCATCCTCTCTGCAAAATAGACTTGGGATTCTTTTTAATTTTTGCCTAAGTGATTTTCCTTTGGCTTATTTTGACACCATGTGTGTTTCTTCATGGGTGTCCTGCAGTTGGTTTTACAAATGGAATTTGCTTTACTGGAGTAAGAATTTTCTAGATGTATTTTACTTACTCGATATTTTTTTCCTTACATGGTATTATCCCACTGCCCCCTTCCCTTTTTTGATTAATGGCAGCTTTTGGAAATTTTATATTGCAGTCTTGGTAATTTTAAATTTTAAATTTTGCACACAAATATGACTGCTTTAGGTTCTTTGGATGTTAGGCAATTTTACAGTGAGATGAACTACTAATAGATTTTTTAGTTAATGTTTTAGGAAAAGCTTTTTGTCCAGTACACTAAAATTTTCTTGAGTATTCACTTATTTCACTTGGCCAATTTAAATTAATCTGAAAACTTGATTACTATTTTCTTGTCAATTTTAATACTCAAGCAGAAATCTTAGTTTACCCAGTAAATACTAGTGGAAAGGAATATTTGCAATTTTGAGTAGGTCCTGAGCATTCCTGGTAATAAACTGAATTTAGATATAGAGCAGCTATTGCTGGTCGAGTCTCTGTCTGCCACCTGGGTCCCTGTCTGAGTTGTGCGTGGGAGGCGAAGCAGCCGTGGGGGTAGGAGACCTCCCTCAGGAGGGGTGAGAATGCAAGCCCCTGCAAGGTTTGTGGATGAGGGTCTGGGCCCACCTCTGTTGACCTTTTACCTCTCTCCTGTTGGCCCCTCTGCGACTGTGCCTGTCTTAGGTTGTTCCTTCCCTGAGGAATCTTACCCGTCTCTGGCTAACCAGCAATCCTCCGGGGCCAAAGAAGGTGATGTGAGGTTCAGTTCTGTCTCCTTTTTAGTCTATGCCCCCGTGGCCTCCACGTCCACTACCTGCCTTGGGGTCCCCTCGCCTGCTGGCGGGGTCCCGGTACTGATCACATATCTTGGGGGACCCAGGTTTCTTCTCCAGAGAGGGCCCAGCTCACACCATTGGTCGAGATACAGATCCATGGTGCCAGCTGCCCAGAGGCTTCAGCCACAGCGTGAACTGAAAACTCAGGCATCAGCTGTGTGTATTTGGATAACAAGAAGAAGGACCCTCTTGGCAGAAAGGGCAAGAAGGGCCAATATAGAATGCTCGGATGCCTTCCCAGTGCCTTAATTCCTTCTGAAAGGGATTAATTTCTTTCCTATCCTTTTTTAAGTTGCTGCCCAACCTTCAAAGAATTAGTTTTTAAGTTTATTTGAGATAATTGTATAATATGCTGTTGTCAAATATCAAATATTATAATGACATTGTAGAATATCATTTAAGGGTATTATAGTGTCACGGGAGGTTAAGGAGGACCTGGCCTAAGGACTGGTGTCCATAGGAGATGACAAGCTCTAGGCCATGTTAATTCAATCTCAAACTAGCTGCCATTTTTTTTATAACTTTATATAAGCTTTGTCAGTATTGTAAAAACACAAATCACTTACCTTAGTTCATGAGTTCAAATATATTGACTTTTCCCCTTACTCCCACCACCTGCCACTTATCCTGAGGTTTGACATTCTGATGGACTTTTCTCAGTCTCTGGATCCATTCTTGTTCATAAGTCTATGTCATTCATTGTATTCCTCAAATGAGTGAGATCATGTGATATTTGTCTTTCTCTGCCTGGCTAATTTCACTTAGCATAATGCTCTCCAAATCCATCCATGTTGTTACAAATGGTAGGAGCTCCTTCTTTTTTTCTGCGGAGTAGTATTCCATTGTGTAAATGTACCATAGTTTTTTAATCCACTCATCTGCTGATGGGCACTTGGGCTGTTTCCAAATCTTAGCTATGGTAAATTGTGCTGCTATGAACATAGGGGTACATATATCCTTTCTAATTCGCGTTTCTAGTTCCTTGGGGTATATTCCTAGAAGTGGGATCACTGGGTCGAATGGGAGCTCCATTTTTAGTTTTTTGAGGAATCTCCATACTGTTCTCCACAGTGGCTGTACTAGTCTACAATCCCACCAGCAGTGCACGAGAGTTCCTTTTTCTCCGCATCCTCGCCAGCACTTGTCGTTTGTTGATTTGTTGATGTAAGCCATTCTGACAGGTGTGAGATGGTACCGCATAGTCGTTTTGATTTGCATCTCTCGGATAATTAGTGACTTTGAGCAAGTTTTCATATGTCTCTGGGCCTTCCTTTTGTCTTCTTTCGTGAAGATTCTATTTAGGTATGTTGCCCATTTTTTTATTGGATTATTTGTCCTCCTTTTATTGAGTTGTGTGAGTTGCCTGTAGATGCTTGAGATTAAACCTTTGTCACTGATAACATTTGCAAATATATTCTCCCATACAGTGGGTTTTCTTGTTTTGTTGATGGTTTCTTTAGCTGTGCAAAAGCTTTTGATTTTGATGTAGTCCCATTTGTTTATTTTCTCTTTAGCTTCCATTGCCCTCGCAGCAGTATCATTAAAGAAGTTCTTTTGGCATATGTCTGAGATTTTTCTTCCTGTAGATTCCTCTAATATTTTTATGGTTTCCTGTCTTACGTTTAAGTCCTGTATCCAATTTGAGTTTATTTTTGTGTATGGTGTAAGTTCGTGCTCTAGTTTCATTTTTTTGCATGTATCTGTCCAATTTTCCCAACACCATTTATTGAAGAGACTGTCTTGACTCCATTTTATGTTCATGCCTCCTTTGTCAAATATAAATTGACAATAGTGGTTTGGGTTGATATCTGGTTTTTCTATTCTATTCCATTGATCTATATGTCTGTTCTTGTGCCAGTACCAGGCTGTTTTGAGAACAGTAGCTTTGTAATACAGCTTGAAATCTGGTATGGAAATCCCACCGACTTTGTGCTTCTTTCTCAGGATTGCTGTCACTATTCGGGGCCTTTTTTGTTTCACATGAATTTTTGGAGTTTTTTCTAGGTCTGTGAAATATGCCATTGGTATTTTAATGGGGAGTGCATTAAATTTATAAATTGCTTTGGGTAGTATGGACATTTTAATTATGTTGATTCTCCCAATCCGTGAACATGGTATGTTCTTCCACCTGTTTACATATTCCTTTATCTCTTTTTTCAGTGTCCTGTAGTTTTCCACGAATAGGTCTTTTACCTCCTTAGTTAAGTTTATTCCTAGGTATCTTAATTTTTTTGGTGTGAGGGTAAATGGGATTGCTTTTTTAGTCTCCCTTTCTGTAAATTCAGTATTACTGTATAGAAATTCCATAGATTTCTTGGCATTAATTTTGTAGCCTGCTACATTGCTGAACTCATTTATCAAGTCTACTAACTTTTTAATGGAGTCTTTTAGGTTTTTTATGTACAATATCACGTCATCTGCAAATAAGGATAGCTTAACTTCTTCTTTTCCAATTTGGATGCCTTTTATTTCTTCTTCTTGTCTAATTGCAATGGCTAATACTTCCAGTACTATGTTGAACAGGAGTGGTGAAAGTGGGCAACCCTGTCTTGTTCCTGTTCTTAGGGGAAATGGTTGTAGTTTTTGCCCATTGAGTATGATGTTTGCTGTGGGTTTATCATATATGGCTTTTATTATGTTGAGTTATGATCCTTCTATTCCTATCTTGTTGAGAGTTTTTATTAAGAAAGGATGTTGGATTTTGTCAAATGCTTTTTCTGCATCAATTGATATGACTATGTGATTTTTATCTCTCAATTTGTATATGTGATGTATCCCATTTATTGATTTGCGGATATTTTACCATCCTTGCATTCCTGGGATAAATCCTACTTGGTCATGGTGTATGATCTTTCTGATGTACTGCTGGATCCGATTTGCTAGAATTTTATTGAGGATTTTGGCATCTATATTCATGAGGGATATTGGCCTGTAATTCTCTTTCATTGTGTCGTCTTTATCTGCTTTTGGTATTATGGTGATGCTAGCTTCATTGAAGGAGTTTGGAAGTGTTCCATCCTCCAGAATTTTCTGGAGTAGTCTGAGGAGTATAGGTTTTAGTTCTTCCTTGAACGTTTGGTAAAACTCCCCTGTGAAGCCGTCTGGCCCTGGGCTTTTGTTTGCTGGAAGCTTTATGATGACTGCTTCAATTTCTTCCACAGTTATTGGTCTATTGAGTTGTTTAGATTCTTCTTGATTGAGTTTTTGGAGGTTATACTTTTCTAGAAATATATCCATTTCCTCCAGGTTGTCCAGTTTGTTGGAGTAGAGTTGTTCATAGTATTTTTTAACAATCATTTGTATTTCAAAGGGGCCTATTGTTATTTCACCTCTTTCATTTCTGATTTTATTTATTAGGGCCCTCTCTCTTTGCTTCTTTGTGAGTCTGGCTAGAGGTTAATCAATCTTGTTTATCCTTTCAAAGAACCAGCTCTTGGTTTTGTTGATCTTCCGTATTGTTTCTTTGGTCTCTATGTCATTTATTTCTGCTCTGATCTTTACTATTTCCTTCCTTCTGCTTACACTGGGCTTTTCTTGTTGCTTTCTTTCTAACTCTTTGAGTTGTTGGGTTAGATAATTTATTGCTGCTGTTTCTAGTTTTTTGCGGTAGGATTTTAGAGCTATGAACTTCCCTCTCAGAACTGCTTTCACTGTGTGCCATAGATTTTGGATTTTTGTGCTATCGTTGTCTTTTGTTTCCATGATGTTTTCTATCTCTTCCTTGATCTCTCTAGTAACCCAGTCATAGTTTAATAGCATGCTATTTAGTTTCCATGTGTTTTATTTCTTTTGATTGTTTCTATTGTAGTTGATTTCCAGCTTTATGCCACTGTGATCTGAGAATATGCTTGATATCATTTCTATCTTCTTGAATTTGGAGAGACTTTGCCTATGACCCAACAATTGGTCTGTCTTTGAGAATGACCGATGGGCACTTGAAAAGAAAGTGTATTCTGTGGCTTTGGGGTGAAATGATCTGAAGATGTCAATTAATTCCATCTGGTCCAGTGATTCATTGAGGATTGATGTTTCTTTACTGATTTTTTTGTTTAGAGGATCTGTCCAATGGTGATAGTGGGGTATTAAAGTCTCCTACTATGATTGTATTGCTGTCTATCTCTCCCTTGATGTCCTCTAGGAGTTTTTGTATATATTTGGGTGCTCCTGTATTGGCTGCGTTGCGTATATGTTTACCAGAGTTATTTCTTCTTGTTGGATTGCTCCCTTTAGTATTATGAAGTGGCCTTCTTTATCTCTTGTTATGTCCTTCACTTTGAGATCTAATTTGTCGGATATAAGTATGGCTACCCCAGCTTTTTTTTCATTTCCATTCGCCTGAATAACTTTTTTCCAACCTTTCATCCTCAGTCTGTGTGTGTCTTTTTTTTGGAGGTGGGTTTCTTGTAGACAGCCGATACATGGGTTATGTTTTCTTATCCAGTCTATTACCCTATGTCTTTTGATTGGAGCATTTAAACCATTTACATTTAAAGTTATTATTAATAGGTACTTATATGTTGCCATTTTCGTTCTTTACCCCTGTGTTCCTTCTTCGCTTCCTATTTCTTTTTACAGCAGATCCTTTAGCATTTCTTGCATTGCTGGTTTGGTGGTGACGATTTCCCTTATTCCTTTTTTATCTGTGAAGCTCCTGATTTGACCTTCAATTTTGATTGAGAGCCTTGATGGGTATAATATTCCAGGATTCAGACCCTTCCTTTGTATGACTTTGTAAATTTCATTCCACTGCCTTCTGGACTGATAGGTTTCTGTTGAGAGATCTCTTGTTAGTCTGATGGGGGTTCCTTTGTAGGTGACTTTCTTTCTCTCTCTGGCAGCTTTTAAGATTCTTACTTTGTCATTGGTGTTTGCCAATTTAATTATAATGTGTCTTGGCGTAGGTCTTTTGGGGTTCCTTTTGCTTGGGACTCTGTGAGCTTCTTGGATTTGTGTGGGTTTTTTCTTACGTATAACAAGGAAGTTTTCTGTCATTATTTCTTCCAAAAGGTTTTCTATTCCTTGCTCAGTTTCCTTTCCAATTATACGGATGTTTTTTTGTTTCATGCTGTCCCAAAGTTCCCTTAGGCTCTCCTCCTGCTTTTTAATTTTTTTTTCTAGAAGCTGCTCTACTTGGTTATTTTTTCCTACCTGGTCTTCTAGGTCACTGATACAGTGCTCTGCTTCTTCTAGTCTACTCTTAATACTTTCTATTGAGTTCTTTAGTTCAGCAATGTCACTTTTCATTTCTTCTTGGCTCTTCTTCATTTCTTCTTGGCTCTTCATAATTTCTTCCTGGGTCTTCCTCATTTCCTCTTGGTTCTTACTCATATTATCAAATTTGTCCTCCATATTTTCAGCCACCTTATGACCATTTCTCTGAATTATTTCTCTGACAGGTTGTTAACTTCCATTTCATTTACCTCCTTTTCTGGTGAGCCTTGTTTTTCTTTCATATGTGGCCTGTTTCTTTGTCTCCCCATGGTCTCTCTTCTCTGTGTATCTGGTTATGTAGTTCTCAGTCTCTTGCATTGATTTAAAGGCACAAAATACAACACAACCAGGTGCAATGCACCAGGCACTGAACCGGAATGTAGTCACAGTAATGGTTATTACAAATAAAACTGATCGCCAGAGAAAGGCAAATTCCGTGATAGGTGAGGAAAAAGAAAGAGAACCTCCCCCAGACACACTCACACACCCACACTCACACAAAAAGAAAGAGACTCCCCCTCCCCCACCCACACACACAGACACACTCACAAAAAAGAAAGATAGGAATGCCAAAATGATAATTGGAAAAGGGGAAGAAGAAAAAAAAAGGAGTAAATTATAAATGTGGGGTGAAAACTCCTATAGGACAGTCCCTAATCCGAACCATAACCCGCAACAAGTACCTGGAGATTGATACAAATTACATATAACTACTAATATCAAGGGAGGTGATGGTACACAGAAGCAAAAATCTATCTAAAAAACAATGCAAATGAGGACAACAAAACAAGAAACAACACCAAAAATAAAAATAACCCCCCCCCCCTACAAGACAAACCAAAATAAAAGAGTAAGCAAATCTATCTCATAAACCTGCTTAAAAAATCGATATAATCAACAGTCAAGTAAATAACAACAACAGGACAGGGATGAAAACACTTTAAGATAGTGAAGTCAGAGAAGCTAGAGGTATATATGGACTTGGAGTAGGTGGTTGGAGATTAGATATATCAGTGGGGTGAAATTTTAACAGGGGGTAAAAAGAAAGAATTAAGGTAAATCTAAAGCGGGAAAAGTGTAAGGGAAACAAGGCACTAAATAGGGAAAGGTTAGCAAGAGAGTGGTGGCATAAAGGTGAAGTTGAGGTAGAGTAAAAGATACTAAAGAGTAGATGAAAATAGACTGTATTCCCAAGTTCAAAGAGAAAATATAATCAATTCCCTGTGTCCCACAAGAGTCAATTTGTGATTTAGCCCCTGGGTGGCAGTGTTTCTAGATTGACTTCTGGGTCTATTGGTCCTCTCTATCCTGAACTAAAATTTTGCTGTCCCTTTGGTATTCAATACTGCCTCTCTAAAGGTGACTGCTGTTTTAGCAGCCAGGACCCTCCCAAAATCCGGATCTCCTTCCTCTGTCAGGTCCAAATTGGTTGTGCTCCAGGGATTAACTCTGCCACCAGCTCCAAGGGCCCTCTCCCACGTTTACCAGCTCCAACAGCCACCAGATTTTATTTCATGTGCAGATCTCCCGGCTTTGAGTTCCTAGGTGCAGATCTCCCAGACTGCCAGCCCCCCTCAGTTTCACGCCCAAAGTACCCCCAGGGAAATCTGACCTTTCCGTGCTGGAGTTTAGAGCTCCCTGGACTCAGCAAGGGTCCGCGCCAACTGGGCGTCGGTGTTCTGGGAGTCTCAGCCGTCCAGCCGGTACTGCAGCTGTATATTTTCAGGTCCTTCCCCTTCAAGATGTCGTGGTCTGCCTCTGCTTGCCTCCTCACGCAGTTGGCTCAGGGAGAGAACCCAGCAGTACTCTATAGGTTTAGATTTAAGTCTGCACTTAATACTACTATTTAATAGAAAGCCTTTATTTTAGGAGCGCCAAGAGTTATCAGCTACTGACATTTTTGTGATTCTTTAGTGAAAAGATTTTTTGAATTTATAATAGAATATATGTTGCTTTCACTCTCCAATTCCATGTTATTACATTTAACATGTTAAACGCCACGCCTATTTTGTCTTTGATTTCACCAATGTGCTGGCGGAACCAGTGACTGACTGATTTGGGCTGAAAGTATAGTGTTAGTTACCAGTGACTAACAGGGTACTTAACCTGTTAAAATGTAGATTTAGTTTGAATAACTCAGAATTCACCTATTGATTTGTTAAAGCTATCACTTCACTTGGTGAGTTAGACCCTAAGGTCCTGTTACTGTGAGTCAACATTTACAGTCTAACTTTCCACTGACATAGTGCTTTTTCTTACCTAGCACTATTCTTAAGACCATTAACTGTTTTCCACATTCTAAAACAACTTTCCTCCTAAATTCCTAACTTTCTAGATTTGCAGTTGTGGTTTTATTTTATACCCAAGATTCTCTTTCTTTATTTGACAACTAAAGGCCCGATGCACAAAATTATGCAAGTGTAGGCCTTCCTTCTCCCAGCTTCCAGCACCGGCTTCTCTTGGGAACCCAAGACCTGAACTTCCCTCCTGACCCAGGCTTCCCTCACAGCCCCAGCTTCGTCCGGAAAGTCATCCAGAAGGACGTCCAGTCTAATTAGGATATTACACTTTTATTATATATAAGAGTACCAGATTCAAATCTTGACTACTTACATGGAACCTCTCTGAGGCTATTTCCTCACTGTAATATAGGACTATATAATATAATTCACTATGTTTTTATGAGGATCGAATATAATCTATAAAATATAAAAAATTAAGTATAAAGAATAAAAACAACAAATAACGTTCATGAGCATTTGTTCTCTGTCAGAAATTGCTAACCTTCCACATGTATTACCTACTATCATTCCTTAAAACATTCCTAAAAGGAAGATGTTATGATCCCATTAGTCTCATGATAAATAAAACCATAGAGAAGTTATATTACTTTACCAAGGTTACACAGACAAATCTAGCATAGTTCAAGATTGAACCCAGAGCCTGTGCTCTAAACTACCACTTACTACTCTTTCACCAATTATAAATACTGTGATGAGTCATCTCTGCTTTTGCAGATAAGTTCCTCATAGAGCTTCAATGCTCTTGGCATTGTCATTTATTTTGTTTTTTCCAGATCTTCTATTTCACATTTATTTTGAGGTGTTTGTGTAAAAGATAATTTTTAGGCATATATTTTGAGATAGAATATTGACTCAGGATGGCTTCAGCTGTAAGTAACAGAAAATGAAAATTGATTTTGGTTTAAACATAAAGATTTATTTTCTTATAATATACAAAGTCCAGAGATGGTAGACTCCATGAAAGGTTGAGTCAGTAACACAATAATGTATGTCACCAAGGTGTAAAGAATCTGGATTTATAATTGAAAAATGGCTTTAGCAATTGCTAGTATTGAAATAATAATTATATGTAATGAAAAATAAAAGTAATTTCTAAAGGCAGGAAGATGCTGTGCCTTTTTGTGTCTCCTTAAAAGTATGGAGACTTTCCTTGAAGTGGCTTTGGTAGATCTTTCCTCAGATGTCATTGGTTAAAACAAGATCTCTCAATAATAGCAAGAGGAATGTGAAAGCATGATTGGCATAGGATAGTTGACATTTATTCAACTAGTGGTAAGCTATGTGGGATTGATGTGTTTGAGAGGCTAGAGGATAAATGTTGGTCCACTAGTCAACAGTGGACTTAATTATATGATTTGGGGCAAATAATTGGACATCTCTCTGTTAAGATTTTGCCATTTTTAATATAATTCTAATCTTATTTTTTAAAAATATATTTGTATTGATTTCAGAGAGGATGGGGGGGAGAGAGAGAGAGAGAGAGAGAGAGACAGAGAGAGGAACATCAATATCAATGAGAAAGAATCATTGATCAATTGCTTACTGCACATCCCACACTGGGGATCAAGCCTGCATTTTGTGCATGTGCCCTGGTCAGCAATGGAACCATCATTCTTATTCATAGGTCAGTGCTCAAGCACTGAGCCATGGCAGCCAAGCTCTGTCTTATTTTTGTCAGTCTGATTCCTACTGTAAATCTTTTTTTTAAATCTTTATTGTTCAGTTTATTAATTACATTGTTTCCCCTTTTTATCCCCCTATAGCTCCCCTCCACCCTGTACCTCTCCCACCCTCCACCCTCACCTCCCCCTCCCCACTGTCCTCTCCCATTGTTGCTAGATTTTTGTCCAGTATCTTGCTGCACTTCCCACAACCCTTTTCTACCCAAGAATTGTCAGTCCATTCCCTCTCTATGTCCATGTCTCTGTTATATTCACCAGTCTATCCTGTTCAACAGCCTATCAATTCACTTGATTTTTATGTTCATTTGTTGATAGATGTGTATTTGTTGTTCATAATTTTCATCTTTACCTTTTTCTTCTTCCTCTTCTTAAAGAATATCTTTCAGCATTTCATATAATGTTGGTTTGGTGGTGATGAACTCCTTTAGCTTTTTCTTATCTGCGAAGCACTTCATCTGACCTTCAATTCTGAATGATGTCTTTGCTGGATAGAGTAATCTTGGTTGTAGATTCTTGCTGTTCATCACTTTGAATATTTCTTGCCACTCGCGTCTGGCCTGCATCGTTTCTGTTGAGAAATCCGCTGACAGTCGTATGGGTGCTCCCTTATAGGTAACCAACTGTTTCTCTCTTGCTGCTTTTAATATTCTCTCTTTGTCTTTTGCTCTTGGCATTTTAATTATGATGTGCCTCGGTGTGGTCCTCTTAGGGTTCCTATATATTGGGGTTTGGTGCACTTCTTGGACTCCTAAGTCAATTTTTTTCACCAGGTGTGGGAAGTTTTCAGTCACTATTTCTTCAAATAGGTTTTCATTGTCTTGGCCTCTTGCTTTTTCTGGCACCCCTATAATTCGGATGTTGGTATGCTTGAGGTTGTCCCAGAGGCCCCTTATACTATCTTCAATTTTTTGGATTCTTTTGGTTTCTTGCTTTTTCAGCTGAGTGGATTTTACCTCTTTGTATTTCAAATCTTTAACTTGGTTCTTGGGGTGCTCCAGGGCACTTTTAGGTCTTTGTATAATATTTTTTGTTTCAGTCAGTGTATGCTTAATTTCTGGTTGGTCCTTTTTCATATCCTTGAGAGTCTGCTTTATATCCTTGAGGGTTTCTTTCATTTCCTTGTAGGACTCATTCATTTCCACGTTGGTCTTGATCATTTCCACGTTGGTCTTGATCATTTCTTTGCAGCTCTCGTTTATATCCTTGAGGGTGTTGTTCATTTTCTTGTAGGACTCATTCATTTCCTTTGTGGTCTTGCTTATTTCCTTATAGGCCTCGATCTTTTGTTGGAGCCTCTTAAAAAACCCTATAACCGTGGTTCTGAATTCCATGTCCAGTCATTTTTTTCCCTCCATTTCTTTCACATCTGATTTCTTTCCATGTTGCTGCATGGTGGCTGCTTCCCTGAGTTGGTCAGTTAGCTTTGTGTGGTAGACTTCCTACTAGGGATAGTGGCTCAGCCTCTCCGGTTACCTGAGGTGGATATGGGCTGCACAGTCTTGCTGAAGTTAAGCTCAGTTAATCGTTGTTAGCACTTGGAGGGTTGACCTCCAGGCCAATTGTCTGTGAAGCTCAGCTGTCCTCAGGTTGGGTGGGCGGAGTCTTTGGGCCAAGCAGACAGCGTTAGCTCCGCCCTATGCGCCCCCAGGGACTCTGTGCCGGGGGCAATGGCCACCAGCACCTCTGAGAGAGAGCTGCTGCGGAGCTCCACCGGCTGCTGGTTGCCTGGGAATTCAGACTTTCCCAAATGAGTCTGCATGCGCAATGTCTCACCCAGGGTTGTAAAACAAAGCAGTCTGATGGTTTTCCGAATGAGAGACAAGTCGCGGTGCGCTCTCTGCACCGTCACGAAGCCGAGCTGTTCCCGCAAGCTGCCTTCTCCACAAGCCGGCAGACCCGGCAGCACCCGAGCTCCGGCATGCCCTCCCACTGTCCAGTTTTCACCCCGTATGATGGTGGGTTCTCTGGACTTCGCCCAGAGCTGGAGAATCAGTCCAGTGGGACGCCTTTGTCTCCCCGTTCAATAAAACTGGCCGGTTTTCAGCCGCCCGCCCTCTCCGCGGCGCGCGCTCCAAACCTCTCTCCGTGCAAATCTTTCAACGCTGTTCGCCGCCGCTCCTCCGAGTCAAAGTGTCTTATCTTCACTTTTATTTGTGGAATTCTCACTCGGCAAGCTTTCTGGTGATTCTGGAAGGTGTTTGTTCTTTCGTTAAGTTGTAGTATTAAAATTGCCGATTATGACGGCAAGATAAGTGTTTTACCTTTGCTGCCATCTTAGTTCTCCCTTCCTACTGTAAATCTTAATATTCTTTTTCATATTTGAATATATATCTGCGTATATAAAAGCCAAGTGACCAGAACACTGGAATGACTGGAACGGCCAGGGCCAGTCACTTTGACGTGCACTGCAGCTGGCCAACTGGCCTGTCTGTGGGGAGGCCCTTCCCTGCAGCTGGCTCCCTGGTCAGAAGCGCCAATGGGGGTAGGTCAAGCCTGCCAACCACCTGCAACTCCTCCCCCTGGCCAGCCTGGCCTCCAATTAGCCCCCGCCTTCCCATCCTGATGGGATGGAAAAGGCTGGCCAAACCCTTCCCACGCATGAATTGGTACACCAAGCCTCGTGTGTGTGTGTGTGTGTGTGTGTGTGTGTGTGTGTGTGTGTGTGTGTTTGTGTGTGTGTAGTAAGATTGGAGATGAATTTAATGTCTTCAATAAGAAATCATAAAATAAATTCAGTCTTAGGGATGATAATGAGGGCCTGGGAGTTAGGAGATAGGATTTGTTTTTGTTTTTGTTTTTACAGCAGGACAGTGCTTTATTAGAAATAACAAATAATTTACCTACACACTGGGTATTAAAATACCTGAGACAAGTATTAAAAAATACAAAGCGTCAACACAGAAGACAAATAGAATAAAGCATAATCCAATGTCAATCCTGCTCTTGTATTTGGATTGTACTGCAGCAATAAGCCTTTCCTTTGAATGGATCTTCTGTAGTACGTGACTATATGTACTTAAAATAATTTCCTTGTCTGCATCGCCTTGCTCAATCAGAGATATCTCCAGCTCTTTGCAGACACTTGACTCAGCCTTTTCTAGGATTTCATCAATATTATCAATTGTGTCTTCGGAAGTCAGTGATTCTTCTATGAAGAGATCAAAAAAAGCCTTTAAGGTGCTCTGGAACCACGCTATAAGACATTGTAGAGAAACTTCTGTTTCACTCCTAACACTGGTGAGCTCCTCCCGTTTATCACACTTCCAGTCATAAAATTTCTCAAGTATTTCTTCAGAGTTGGTCCCTTCCTTGGCCTGTTCATATACTGCTTCTAAAGAGGTTGACAAATCCTGCAATGTTTTCAAGCGTTTATTAAGAGGTAACTCATCTACTTCCAAAATAAAAACTTCTACTGCCGTGCACAGTTTCTGTTGCACTTCATTTCTTCTGGCAATCAAAATATCCCCTTCATTCACATTTTGACAAGTTTTAATCTTCTCCTGAGCCAGATTGTATTCTGCCCAAATTATCTCTAATTCATTCAAAGAAACTGGGGTAGAAAAGCACTCTTCATCCAACACTTATATAGCATCTGAAAGGTCATTTCCCAAACGAATATTGACGTTAACACGTCTAATTTCTTTCAGTCTTTCAACCTTAGCTGCTAGATTTTTCATTCTGGTACCTACAGGAGTCTTCAGAGTGCTTTTTAAATGTTTAGTTAAATCCATAGTGGTTGTTTTCTCTTGTTGCAGTTCTTGGGCAGTCTGTTCTACTTCAATTCTAATGCCTTATAACTTTCCCGAAGAACCTCCTTCTCTGTTTTAAGCTTTTCATTTTCTTCAATCAGTTTCTGGTCCTGCTTAATTTTTGCCAGGCTGACATTAGACCCTAAATTAAAGTCACCAATAGCTAAACATTCCTTTGGAAATGGCACATGATTTCCTACATCATTTTCATCCTTCGAGTCAGGTGTCTGCCTCCCACTTAATCGCCCCTTTGGCCTGCTGAAGGTTGTCTGTTTTGATCTGTGTCCCCACAGAGGAACGGGGCCTTTGAGGTTCCTGAGAACAAGCGGACCAGGATCTGGTTTTTGTTCTTCACAGATGTTAGTGCTGGAAGTGAGTTTGCATTTTTCTGCAAATCCTTTCTTAGCCATCTCTTCCACTATATCCACAGTGCCATATTCAGCCTGAGCAATAACTGTTGCATCCTGATAAGTTGCTTTAATTCTCATTTTTATTTCCTTTTCAAAAATCAAGCTCCCCAGAAAGGCTCTACCCTGACCAAACTGGTTAACTTCTTGGCCAGAAGGAATCTGTAGTCCCCAAAGTCTATACTTTTTGGCAACACTAAAAAATTGCAGATCCAAAGGAATCTCAACATCAGATCGATTTAGAATTTCCGTATTTCCATAGTCGATGTATCTCACCAGACACTTTTCATCACTGATGAGTTTCAGCACTTTGCATCTGTACCAACATTTATCTTCAGAAAATAATCCACCATAAATATTCTTTAGATCAAGATTCCCAAAAACTGTATTGGCATGAGGACAAACCTCAGACACTGAGCAACCAATCTTCATAATATCCTCATTTCTACTGATACTCTGGGCGCAAAATGTTACTGCATCTTCCACATGACTTCCAGCCACATCTTCAACTCTCACTGTCCGCCGCACAATCCCTAGAGCGTGTTCCCAGTCCCACATGCTGGGCCTGCAGCCCTCTCCCGCCACCAGGGCTCACCGTCCCCGCAGCGCACGCGCAGACTCCTAGGAGATAGGATTTTGACCAAAAGGTACGACACTTCTTTTTTTATCATTATAATTTTTTTCAGTTATAGTTGATTTACAATACTATGTTAGTCTCTGGTGTAATTAATTATACATCATATTACTTACTAAGTGATCATCCTGATAAATATTTTACCCATCTAACTCCCTACATAGTTATTAGAATATTATTGACTATATTCCCTAAGCTGTACTTTACACTCCCATGACTATTCTGTTACTACCAATTTCTACTTTAAAAAATATATATATTTTTATTGATTTTGGAGAGGAAGAGAGAGAGAGAGAGAAACATCAATGATGAGAGAGAATCATTGATCGGCTGTCTCCTGAATACCTACTACTGGACATGTGTCCTAAACCGGAATTGAACCCAGGACTCTTCAGTCCACAGGCTGACTCTCTATCCACTAAGCCAAACCAGGAAATTTGTACTTCTTAATCCCTTCACCATTTTTAATCTGCCCCCCCCAACCCCATCCTCTGCTTTCATCTGGCAACCATTAAAATATTTTCTGTATCTTATGAGTCTGTTCCTATCCTGCTTGTTCATTTATCTATTTATTTATTTATATTAATTCAATTGTTGATAGATATGTATTTATAGCCATTTTCTTCATATTTTTTATCTTATTTTGTTCTTTCTTCTTAAAGAAGACACTTTAAAATTTCATGTAATACTAGTTTTTTGGTTAACTTCTTTTTTGTGTGGAAAGCTACATATATGTGCTTCAATTCTGAATGATAGCTTTGCTGGGTAGAGTAATTTTGGTTGTAGGTTCTTGCTTTTCATCACTTTGAATATTTCTTAACAATACCTTTAACTTGTAAAGTCTCTGTTGAGAAGTTAGCTGATAGTCTTATGGGAACTTGTTTGTAGGTAATCAACTGCTTTTCTCTTGCTGGTTTTTAAGACTCTCTCTTTGTCTCTAACCAACCTGGCTGACATCATAGCTCTACCTAATACATAGAAACAAACACAGGGAGGCAGCCAAAATGGGGAGACAGAAAATATTTCCCAAGTGAAAGAACAGAACAAAATGCCAGAAAAAAAATTAAACAAAGTGGAGACAAGAAATCTACTGGATGCAGAATTCAAAACACTGGTTATAAGGATGTTTTATGAAATTAGTGGAACAGTAGATAAACTTAGAATTTCAGCAGCATAATAAAGGACATGGAAACCATAAAATAGAACCAGTCAGAAATAAAAGACTTAGTAAATGAAACAAAGACTATTTTACAGGGAATCAACAGTAGAGTAGACGAAGCCAAGAATCAAAACAGCAATCTGTAATAATAAAAGGGTAATATGCTAATTAGACCAGACGTCCTTTCAGGCGTCATTCCGGACGTCCTTCCTGAGAAAGCCATCTTGGTCCTGAATGCCTGTGGACAGCCTGAGGGAAGCCAGTCCAGGTGCCAGAGCTAAGCTGGTGCTGGCAGCTGGAGGAAGGAAGGCCTGCTTTTGCATGAATTTTCATGGATTGGGCCTCTAAGGAAGCAAAAAACACCCAATCAGAACAGCAAACAAAAAAAATCCTTAAAAAATTAGGATAATGTAAAGAGCTTCTGGGACAACTTCAACATTTGCAACAAGCATTTGGAAGGAGATGAGAAAGAGCAAGAAATTGATGGAAAACTTCCCTTACCTGCTGAGGGAAATACAGGTCCAGGAAGTATAGGGAGTCCCAAACAAGATGAACCCGAAGAGGATCACATCAAGACATACCATAAGTAAGATCCAATAAGTTTCAAACTCTTCTTGACCCATTTAGGTGCAAGAAGGAACTATATATATAAGAACTAATAGTACATGGGAAATGAGATACTGATAGGTGGATTAATGCTTCCGATTTTAGTTTAGAGTTCTCTGGTGGAAGCACATGGCCTATCCCAAATGTCTAAGGAGCTTCCTCACCACTCACACTAATGATAAAGCCCAGTTTTAGGATCTTTCATCTCTTTCCCCTCTTCCACCTTTGCCCTGCTACCACATGGCATGTCCATCATAAAGAGCCTGTTGAAGTGGCCATGCCCCATGTGCTTCTCTTTATTGCCAGAAGACTCCACCATTACTGAACGTGGCCCCAGCTGTGTCCCTGAATGTGGCCAGGTACATATGCTCCCTCTTGAGTAGAGGAGGGAGATAAGGAGGGACTCGTGGGGAGGAGAGGTTCTTTGTTTTTTGGGTTTTTTTTTTTTTTTTTTGGACGCTATTACACATGTCCCTCATCTTCTCTCACTCCCTTTGCCATTCTGATTTCAGGAATGATTGTGGATGTGTTTCTCTGCCCGCCCCCGCCACATACCTGAGTTTGATCTGTATTTTCCCCTAACCTTGGCAGAGCCGAACCCTTAGTAGTCAGGCTGTTGGAGCCTATTGCTAGAAGCTGTGTGACAGGAGTGGTGGTTGTATTGGGTCTCCCATGGAAATGGAGGGAATGGCATTGCCCCTAAGCCAGTCACTAGCATCCCTTAAGACTACTATTTTTTAATACTTTAAACATTTAAAAAAAAAAGACTATCCAGCTTTCTAAGCCCCAGCCTGTGCTGCTGAGCTATAGAGTTTAACATGCAGGATTCCAAAGGTGAGGGTAGATGCTTTTCCCCAGGCTGATGCCACTCAGAGTGTATTGTTCCTCCCAATTAAAAGGGCTACTGTGGTTTTGGAGGATGACATAGTGCAGTGACATTGGTGGCTGCTCCACCACCTCTCTCCCCAAAGCCATCCACTTCAGATTCTCTTCAGGTGACTTCAGTCCTCACTGCCCTCCCTCTGCTGAAGCCCAGGGTGAGTGGCTGCAAACAAAAATTTTGTGCATTGGACCTTTAAATGATTGGCTTTGACTCTAGCAGGTTCCACCTCTTCTTGGTAGACAGAACCCTTGCTGCTTTTCATAGCTGGAGGCTATGTGGGCACTGGTTCCTGGCTCTGGTGCTCCTACTTGGGAAGAATGATCTGGGGTCTTTGCTGCACACCTCTCAGGGAAACCTCCCACAGTTGAGAGATCCCTCTGGTAACCTAGGCCTGTTATATCTTCTTCTTGTCTCATTGCAATGGCTACTACTTCCAGCACTGTGTTGAACAGGAGTGGTGAGAGCAGGCATCCCTTTCTTGTTCCTATTCTTTGGGGAAATGGTTTTAGTTTTTTCCCATTGAGTATGATGTTGGCTGTGGGTTTATCATATATGGCTTTTATTATGTTGAGGTATGATCTTTCTATTCCCACCTTGCTAAGAGTTTGTATCAAGAAAGGGTTTTGGATTTTGTTAAATGCCTTTTCTGCATCAATTAATATGACTATGTGATTTTTATCTTTCAATTTGTTTATGTGATGTATTACGTTTATTAATTTGTGATTATTGTACCATCCTTGCATTCCTGGGATATATCCTACTTGGTCATGGTGTATGATCTTTCTGATGTACTGCTGGATCCGATTTGCTAGAATTTTATTGAGGATTTTGGCATCTATATTCATTAAAGATATTGGCCTGTAATTCTCTTTCATTGTTTTGTGTTTATCTGCTTTTGGTATTAGGGTGATGCTAGCTTCATAGAAGGAGTTTGGAAGTGTTCCATCCTCTTGAATTTTCTGGAATCATCTGAGGAGTATAGGTTTTAGTTCTTCCTTGAATGTTTGGTAAAACTCCCCTGTGAAGCCGTCTGGCCCTGGGCTTTTGTTTGCTGGAAGCTTTTTGATGACTACTTCAATTTCTTTCATTGTTATCAGCCTATTGAAATTTTTAGAATCTTCCTGAATGAGTTTTGGAAGGATGTATTTTTCTAGGAATGTGTACATTTTCTCTAGGTTGTGTAGTTTGTTAGAATAGAGTTGTTCATAGTATTTTTTAACATTCTTTTGTATTTTTGTGGGGTTTGTTGTTATTTCACCTCTTTCATTTCTAATTGTGTTTATTTAGGACATTTCTCTTTGCTTCGTGGTGAGTCTGGCTAGAGGTTCAGCAATCTTGTTTATCCTTTCAAAGAACCAGTTCTTATTTTTGTTGATCTTTTGTATTTTTTTGTCTCTATGCCATTCATTTCTGCTCTGATTTTTAATATTACCTTCTTTCTGCTCACTCTGGGCTTTTCTTGTTGCTCACTTTCTAATTCTTTGAGTTGTTGAGTTAGATGATCTATTACCATTTTTTCTTGTTTTTTGAGGTAGGCCTGTAGAGCTGTACACTTCTCTCTCAGGACTGCTTTCTTTGTGTCCCATTGCATTTGCATTATTGTGTTTGTATTGTCATCAGTCTCCAGGATGTTTTTAATTTCTTCTTTGATCTCATTGATAACCCAGTCATTGTTTAATAGCATGCTATTCAGATTCCAAGTTTTTGAATTTTTTGGAGTGTTTTTATTTTAGTTTATTTCTAATATTATGCCATTGTGGTCTGAGAAAATGCTTGATATAATTTCAATCTTTTTAAATTGGGGGAGACTTTATTTGTGACCCAATATGTGATCTTTTTTTGAAAATGTCCCATGTGCACTTGAGAAGTACGTATATTCCGTGGCTTTGGGGTGGAGTGCTCTGAAGATGTCAGTTAGGTCCATCTGTTCTAGTGAATCACTTAGTATTTCTGTTTCTTTGCTGAGTTTTTTATCTAGGGGATTTATCCAGTGATGTCAGTGGTGTATTAAAGCCCCCTACTATGATTGTATTGTTATTGATCTCTCCCTTGATATCTTCCAGGAGTTTTTTCATTTATTTATTTAATGTATTTGGGTGCTCCTGCATTGTGTGCATATATGTTTACCAGAGTTATATCTTCTTGTTTAATTGCTACCTTTAATATTATGTAGTGGCCTTCTTTATCTTTTTTTATGGCCTTTACTTTGAAGTCTACTTTATCAGATATAAGTATTGCAACCCAGCTTTTTACTCCTTTCCAGTTGCCTGACAAATGTTTTTCCATCCCTTCACTCTCAGCCTTTGTGAATCCTTTGCTTTGAGATGGGCATCTTGTAAACAGCAAATATATGGGTCATGTTTTCTTATCCATTCAGCTACTCTATGCCTTTTGATTGGTGCATTTAATCTATTTACGTTTAATGTTATTATTGAAAAGTGCATTTTTGTTGTCATATTTTTTCTTGGTGTTTGTGTTTCTTCTCTCTTCTTTTTACAGCAGTCCCTTTAGCATTTCTTGCCTTGCTGGCTTGGTAGCGATAAAATCTCCTAGCCTTTTTTTATCAGTAAAGCTCCCGATGCCACCTTCAATTTTGAATGATAGCCTTGCTGGGTATAGTATGCTTGGATTCAGTCCCTTGCTTTGCATCACTTTGTATATTTCATTCCATTCCCTTCTGGCCTGGTGTGTTTCTGTTGAGAAATCAGTTGATATTCTGATAGATCTCTTGTAGGTAACTTCCTGTCTCTCAATGGCAGGCTTTAAGATTCTTTGTCATTAGTGTTTGCTAATTTAATTATGATGTGTCTTTGTGTCGCTCTTTTTGGGTTCAACTTGTTTGGGACTCTGTGTACTTCTTCGACTTGCATAGTTTTTTTTCTTGCCAATATAAGGGAAGTTTTCTGTCATTATTTCTTCAAACAGGTTTTCTATTCCTTGCTTCTTTTCCTCTCCTTCTGGTATCCTTATTATTTGAATGTTGTTTTGTTTTTTGTCCCAAAGCTCCCTTAGGCTCTCCTTTTATTTTTTAAGTCTTCTTTCCAATTGCTGCTGTGTTTGTGTGTTTTTTTCCTACCTTGTCTCTAATTCACTGATTCGGTCCTCAGCCTCTTTTAGTCTACTGTTTAAGCCTTCCAATGTGTTCTTTATTGCAGCTATGTCATTCTTCATCTCCTCTTGGTTTCTTTTCATGTTGGTGACATTCTCATTCAGTTCTCATTGAGTTGTGTGTATTTGTCATCCAGTCGTTTAAACATTCTTATAACCATTACTCTGACTTCTTTCTCTGATAAGATGCTAGCCTCAATTTCATTTACCTCCCTTTCTGGTGATTCCTCTTTTTCTTTTTGGGGGGAATTGCTTTTTTGTCTTACCATGTTTTCATGTAATGTTTTAATTGTAGATCCAATTGTTTTGCCACCCAGGTTCTTTTGGTGATGGTGCTACTGGTGTAATCTATCAGTTCTTCTGGGCTTGGTAATCTAGTGTAGCCTTGTATTTGAGCTATTTGGGTTCTCTTGATGTTGGCTTTTGAGCTTGTGAGGCACAACTGTGGTGTCTATAAGTCAATAGCTGTGGAGGGGAGTGTCCTAATTTTTGCTTTCTTGAACCCTTAATTGAAATCACATGTGTCCAGTGGGGACTCACAGTGTCACCAAGGAACCATCTGTCAGGGTGATATGGCTCAGGGGGCCTGCACTCTGGAAAGGCGTGACTGTGATGCCCAGAGTTCTGTATTTGTGGGGTGGGCAAACCCAGCTTTATCTGCTGCACTGCTGCTGAGTTATGCACCCTTGGCGGTGGAGGTCCCAGGATCCACGGGTCTGCAGCTGGGGTGGCAGGATTTTGGCTGAAGTGGCTGCTGGGTTCCAGAACAGTTCCAAGGCCTGTCTGGGTCGTGGTGCTGATGAGTTCTGATAATGGCCTTTGTTGATTTGATTGCTCTCTGGGAATCAGGTGGCTGTTTGAAGCCTTGCTTCTGGTCACGTTGGCTGTGAGTGTGGTGGTGTGGGGTGTGCTGCATGCAGCGACCTGTTTTATTTTGTTTTTGTCAACTGTTTTTAATCTTTGAGTTTGGAACTCTTCCCTTTTAGATGGAGAGTTCACATAGTTGAATAAGTTCTATAGACTGGTAGTTGTTTACTTTATATCAGGTGATTCTCTACTAGTTTTTGATTCTGTTAAGATTATTCAATTTTCTGAGAAAAAGAATTGTTAGCATTACAGAGAACTTCAGTGTAAGTATTGTAGAGAAGTAAGGCTGACAAAAAAGTCATAGGCATGCCACTATGAACCTCTCCCTCACATAGATGGCAGACCACACTCATTCATCAGGCTGTTCTTTTCAGTTTAGACAAAACTGCGGGATCCTTGAAACAATATCTAGACAAACACTGCTCACTAATAAATATATAACTATGGGATATAGCGAATGCCTATCAGAAGGGAGAGTTTCTAGTTACTTACCTAGGGCTCAACCTATGTCTTCATTCAGTCATTATATTCTCCAAAAGTTCTAAGTTGAAAGCATGATATACAAATAAATGAAGTGAGAAAAACTTCCAAAGATGACATGATTTTATTACTAAATAAAATAACAAACCAGTATGAAGAATCCAACCAAAATAAATTTCTAAAATGCAGAGTTCTCCAGCTCTCTTTCACAGACTCTGTAAGTGAAATGACGGACTAGTTTATACAGCTTGTGTGTGTGCGCTTACACACACACACACACACACACACACACACCAAGAAGATTTAGATTGTAATCTTTTAACTTGGTAGGCCAGTGAAGAAGGATGTAAGGTTGGTTTAGTCTCTGGTGGTGCCAGCTTCATATTCATTATTATCTTAAAGTCTTATCCCATCTTCTTGTTACTATAGTGTTAGGCAGTCCCCACCCCCCATTGAAAAAGAAAATGTTATAGTTTGTGG
The DNA here is from genome assembly GCA_027563665.1 of Antrozous pallidus. Classification (NCBI taxonomy): domain Eukaryota; kingdom Metazoa; phylum Chordata; class Mammalia; order Chiroptera; family Vespertilionidae; genus Antrozous; species Antrozous pallidus. Next base: position 110,876,430 of record CM050508.1, on the reverse strand, counting down.
GCATTTTTCTCTGTTGACTGAAGTAACAACATAATAAATAATGGACTTTAGATTGAAGTATGGGGTTTACAAAGTAAATCATGGAGAACCAGTTTTGATGCTTGCATTCCTTGCACTTTTAGGGAGTATACGAAGGGATAAAGTAGAAGAGCCAGTGGATAATTAAAGATTTGTAAGATTTCTTGAGAGTTCTAAGAGACTGTGAAGAGAAGGTGGGGAGTGAACCACATCCAGCATGGACAGTGGTGAACCTGGGTGGGGGGACAGTGAAGGATTAAAGAAAACAGACAAGAGAATATAGGTGGACCAGGTGGGCCACTGTTTTTGGATGGAGAGACAGTGCCACAGCTTGTAAGCCAAATCTTTATTTTATAGTCAGATCCCATGAGGCAAAGCAAGAGCATGGTCAAGATGTTTACAGTGTTCTTGTGAGTTTTGAGTCTACTTAATTACATGCATCTAAGAACTCTGTCAAGCTTTGTTTTGGCAGCACTTGCTGCACCTCCCGCAGCCTACATCACTCAGCTACTTGGGGCCATAAGTCGGACCATAAGGTCAACCTTACAACCATAGCCTTTGACTATAATTGTGCTTGGAGGGCTTTGCCCTCCAAGTTGGGGCCCACATGTGGCTTTGCCACAAAAGGATCATAACCTCTCATTAGTCTAAGGCTTGAACCTGTCCAAATGCTCTAGCTGCTCTCCACAAGGGAGAATGTGTGCTCTTCACTCATGCCTGGTGAGTGGGGCTTCCACGGGATCCCCAGGTACAAATAGTTCTTATAGTTGTAAGACAGAGGCACTGGCACCCAAGAGCACTAGAACACTGCATGTGGACAGTTGATGGGTCTGCCTTGCAAGGGGTGTTTTCTGAATCCAAATGAGAACCTCACTGGAGAGAGCAGTCTCCAGGCCGTTGTAAAATTGTGCCTAAGGGGTCTGGTTACCTCCAAGTCCAGGGCTCAAACTTTACTTTTGGGTGAAGATGGACTGTTGCTCTTGGACTAGGTCACATAATTTCTGAACTGAAGCTGTGTTTGTAATAATGTAGCATCAAGTCTCTGTCAGATAAGAGTCAACTAAAAGTCATCAGACTTGCTAACGTTTTCTTCCGGGATAGCGATATCCCCCACTGAATAACATTTAAAGAGACACTGGGCTCATATGATGCATTACTATTTATTCCTTCCCACATCTCCTGTGTCCTATTTCTCAACGTTGCTTAGTCATCACACTCCTGCCTTAATAGCTCTGTGTAGTATGTGTTTGTTTTCAATTAGTGTTATTTCCATCTTTTATCTGACTTGAATTTTATGAGAATGTGCATATCAAAATCTTTTCTAAAATATGATGGTTTAAAAAGCTCAGTTTCTAAGTATGTGTCTTGCTAATTTTTCAAGATATTTTATGGACGAAGAAAGCTTTAAATATTTACATGCATTTTGCCAAACCAGTAAATGAACAATTCACTAGGGACTACCTTTAACAGAGTGCTCTTTTGTAAGATTTCTAGGTATGAGATATATGTAGATATTTGTAAGAAGTTTTAAAAATATTTTTTATGGAGTTTTGTGTTTGTAAATATAAATATAAGTTGAACTACATCATATTAAAAAGCTTCTGCCAGCACATGAAACCATCAACAAAATAAAGGGAAGAACATATTTGCCAAATATACATCTTAAAAGTAATAATTTACAAAATACGTAAAGGGCTTATACAACTCAACACCAAGGAAGACAAATAGTCCAATAAAAAAATGGCCAAGGACCTGAATAGGCACTTCTCAAAGAGGTCATATAAATGGCCAATAGACATACTATCTAATAAAAGAGTAATATACAAATTTGACCGTACCTTTGCCACACTCACAAGCCACGCCCATAGCCACACCCACCAGCCAATCAGGAGCAGATTATGCAAATAAACCCCAACCAAGATGGCTGCCACTGAGAGCAGGAGGAAGGCTTGAGTGTCCCAGCAACAGAGTAAGCCAAGCTTTCTGCCTCCCTAGGCCTCCACTCAATGTTACAAAGTTTCAGTTATAAAAAGATACAGAAATGGCAGCAGCCACTGAGCTGGAGAGAAGAGAAGCTTGGGTTTCCCTGGCAATGGAAGAAGCCAAACTTTCAGCCTGCCATTGCTGGCCTAGGCCTCCACTCCAGGCTACAAAGTTTCAATTGTAGACATAGATTAATCCCAGATCCCAGGGCCTTGCTTGGGTCACTGGGGGGCGTGGCCGGCCTGCAAACCTCCACAGGCCCCTCTCCCAGACCGCCCCTCATCCCAAGGGAAACACCACCCTGATCTGGAACACTCTTCAGGGCAAACCAGCTGGCCCCCACCCATGCACCAGGCCTCAATCCTATCTAATAAAAGAGTGATTTGCGGATTGACCATAACTCCAACACACAAGAGGGCTGCCTCCATGTGGACACAAGATGGCCACCACAAGATGGCCAGCAGGCGAGGGCCATTGGAGGTTCCAGGCCCTGCAAGGGAGGGTAGTTGTGGGCGATCAGGTCAGCAGGGGAGGGCAGTTGGGAGGGACCAGGCTTGCAAGGAAGGGCAGTTGTGAGCGATCAGGCCAGCAGGGGAAGGCAGTTAGGGTGACCAGGCCGGCAGAGGAGGGAAGTTGGGGGCAAATAGGCTGGCAGGGGAGCAGTTAAACATCAATTAGGCTGGCAGGGTAGTGGTTAGCAGGTGATCAGGCTGGCAGGCAGAAGTGGTTAGGGGCAATCAGGGAGGCAGGCAGGTGAGCAGTTTGGAGCGAGCAGTCCTGAATTGGGGGAAGGATGTTTGATTGCCATTTAGGACATACCTCAAAGGGTCCCAGATTGGAGAGGGTGCAGGCTGGGCTAAGGAACATCCCCTGCCCTGCCCCCCCACCCCCCCCCCCCCCGTGCATGAATTTCGTGCACCAGGCCTCTAGTGTGGATATATTCTCAAAGTCACTAATCACTAGAGATATGGAAATTAAAACTACAGTGAAGTATCATCTTATACATGACAGAATGGATAACATCAATAAATCACCAAATAACATGTGCTGGTGTGATTGAATAGAAAAGGGAACCCTAATAGCTCTCTTGGTGACAATACAGACTGGTGCAGCCACTATGGAAAAGAGTATTGAGTTTCCTAAAAAAATGAGAAATGGAACTGGCATTTGACTCAACCATTCCACTTTTGGGAAGATATCCTAAGAATCCTGAAACATCAATCAGAAAAAATATATGCACCCCTATGTTCATTATAGTGTTATATACAATATCCAAGATCTGGAAACAGCCAAGTGCCCATCAGTAGATGAGTAGATAAAAAAAGCTGTGATACATTGATTTCTTTTTAATTATTACTTAGAGGCCCGGTGAGGGATATCCACGCACTGATTGGGAGTGCGGCCTGCAGGGATAGGCCAGCTGTGGGAATGCCGCTCTTCCCAGTCAGCCTACTGGCTGTGGACTCACACTCTGAGTAGCTGCTGCTGCTGTGGTAATGACACTAATCCTGGTCAGCCAAGCGGTTGCTCTCCCTGTGGGAGTGCACAGACCACCAGGGGTCAGCTCCTGCATTGAGCGACGGTCCCCTGGTAGTAGTGTGTGTCATAGCAACTGGTTGACCGTTTATTGTGGTCATTTCACCAATTGGTCACTGTGCTTTTATTATATAGGACTAGAGGCCCAGTGCACGAAATTCATGCACAGGGATTCCCTCAGCCCAAACTGCACCCTCTACAATCTAGGAGCACTCAGGAGATGCCCTACTGATGGCTTAGGCCCACTTCCTGTGGTTCTCTGCTCTCTGTGGAGCCTGGAGGTTTTGCTGCAGCCATGGAGATGAAGCCCCCATGTCATGCTGTCCGTTCTCTGCCTGCTGCCACCATGCGCCATGTGAAGGAAGCTCCAATGCCCTGCAGTATGCTCTGTCTGCAGGCCTGGGGGCTTCGCAGACACCGACACGCTAAGGAAGCCCCCATACCCTGTTGTCCGGGCTCTGTCTGCAGGGTATGGGGGTGTTCCTACCCCCACCTTGCTAAGGAAGCCCCCAAGCCCTGCTTTCTGGGCTCTGTCTGCCATGTCTGGGGACTTCTCTGCCACTGCTGCACTAAGGAAGCCCCAAACCTTGCTGTCTGGGATCTGTCTGCCAGGCCTGGGGCTTTCCTGCCATCACCCTGTGAACAAAGTCCCCAAGCCCTGCTGTCCAGGATCTGTCTGCCGGGCCTGGGTCTTCCCCACTGCTGCCGCAGTAAGGAAGCTCCCAAACCCTGCTGCCTGGGCTCTGTCTGCTGGGCCTGGGCTTCCCCACCATCACCTTGCGAATGAAGCCTCCATGCCCTGCTGTCTGAGCTCTACTGGCCCTGGGGCTTTCCCGCTGCTGCCTTGATAAGGAAGCCCCCAAGCCCTCCTGTCTGGACTCTGTCTGCCAGATCCAGCCTCACTGCTTGGTCCCCGTGAACCTTGGCGGGGCTGACAGGCCCAGACACTGTAGTAGTGGTAGAGCCTGAAGGGGACCAAGCAGCAAGGCTGGATCCGTCCCCAGACATTCGAACCCTGGTGGGGCTGACAGGCCCAGACACTGTAATAGTGGTAGAGCTGGAAGGGGACCAAGCAGCAAAGCTGGATCCGTCCCCAGATATTCGAACCCTGTCGGGTCCCCTCGAACCCTGGCAGGGTTGACAGGCCCAGACACTGCAGCAGTAGTGGAGTGGGGAGGCTGGATCCGCCCTCTCTGACAGACAGGCCTGGACACTCCAGCAGCCGGACTGAGGGGACTGGGTGCTGCCATCTTGTGACTATGGGGGCTGCCATTTTGTCACAGAGTGACAGTTAATTTGCACATTACCCTTTTAGTAGATAGGATTATTTTTAAATGATTTTAAATATTACAATATTACATGTAATAAACATTAATATTTCAAGAAAAATATTTTAAGTATAACAGTATTACCAAACTGTACTTCATAGTATAATATCACAAAAGTTGTAGGAAATAATAAACATCAGCAGATAATAGGATTACTTTTAATGTATTCTAAAATATTTTTTTTCTCTACCTCTATTTTTGTTTGCCATTTTATGTTGTCCATTATATTCCATAAATGAGTGAGATCATGTGATATTTATCTTTCTCTAACTGGCTTATTTCCCTTAGCATAATGTTCTCCATGTCCATCCATGCTGCTGCAAATGGTAAGAGTTCCTTCTTTTTTACAGCAGCATAGTATTCCAGTGCATAGGTGTACCATAGTTTTCTAATCTGCTCATCTGCTGATGGGCACTTAGGCTATTTCCAAATCTTAGCCATTGTAAATTGTGCTGCTATGAACATAGGGGTGCATATGTATTTTCTGATTGGTGTTTCTGATTTTTGGAGATATATTCCTAGAAGTGGGATTACTATGTCAATTGGGAGTTCCTTTTTTTTTTAGGAAACTGCATACTGTTTTCCACAGTGGTTCCACAAGCAGTATATGAGGGTTCTTTTTTCTCTGCATTCTCGCCAGCATTTGTCATTTGTTGATTTGTTGATGATAGCCATTCTGACAGGTGTGAGATGGTACCTCATTGTTGTTTTGATTTGTATTTCTCAGATGATAAGTAATTTTGAGACTGCTTTCATATGTCTCTTGGCCTTCTGTATTTCTACTTCATTTTTTATGTATATACTAGAGGCCTGGTGCGTGGAAATTGTGCACCCCTGGGGTTCCTCAGCCAGGCCTGTGCCCTCTCGCAGTACAGGAGCGCTCGGCGGATGTCTGACTGCTGGCCTAGGCCCGCAACCCTTAGTGCTGCTACAGAGGAGAGAGATGCTCCCGCCATCACTGCTGGCTTCTGGCTGAGCTCACTGTCAACCAGAGGGCTACTCCAGCATTGAGTGTTTGCCCCCTGGTGGTCAGTGTGCATCATAGCGACTGGTCATTCCACTGTTCTATTTGCATATTAACCTTTTACTATATAGGATATTAGAGATCTGGTGAACGAAATTCGTGCATGGGTATGGTCCTTAGGCCTGGCCAGCAATCGGGGCCGATTGGGGCCTTCTGGCTGCCATCCGGGGCCTCCCTTCCCCACTTGCAGCCTCGTTCTGTCCTTCATTCTGCGCTGCCCCATGGTGGTCAGCGCATGTCATAGCGAATGATTGGTCTCCCATTTGAACTCCCTTGGGAACAATTTGCATTTTAGGCCTTTATATATATATAGATATTTTTATTGATTTCAGAGAGTAAGACAGAGGGTGAGAGAGAAACATCAATTATGAGAGAGAATCATTGGTTGGCTACTTCCTGCATGTCTCACATGGGGATAAGAGTCTGCACCCCATGCATGTGCCCTGAACCATGAACTCCTGGTTCATAGGTTGATGCTCTATCACTTCACCATGACAACTGTTAGCCTTTTTAAAAAAAAATCTGGGAGGCTCTTTATTTGACCATCTATCCTAATAAGAGAAACATGCAAATTGACCATACATCTGCTATGCCCATAAACCACGCCTGCCAGCCAATCAGGAGCGAGTATGCAAATTAACCCAACAAATATGGCAGCAGCCGCTTAGTTGGAGAAAGCAGGAGGCTTGGATTGCCCTTGCGATAGAGGAAGCTAAGCTTCCTGCCTGTCCTGGCCTGTCATGGCCTCCTCTCAAAGGCTACAAAGTTTCAATTATAGAAGATAAATAAAGCCCAGATACCAGGGCCTCTGCTTGGGTCACCAGAGGGCGTGGCGGGCCTGCACACCACCACAGATCCCTCACCCAGGCTGCCCCATGTCCCAAGAGAATCCCTACCCTGATCTGGAACACCCTTCAGGGCAAACTAGCTGGCCCCCACCTGTACACCAGGCCTCTATCTTATCTAATAAAAGAGTAATATGCAAATTGACCATTTCTCCAACAAACAAGATGGCTGCCCCCATGTGAACACAAGATGGCCACCACAAGATGGTCAGCAGGTCAGGGCAGTTGAGAGGGACCAGGCCTGCAAGGGAGGGCAGTTGGGGGCAATCAAGCCTGCAGAGGAGGGTAGTTATATGTGATTAGGCCAGTAGAGGAGGGAATTTGGGGGTGACCGGGCCTGCAGGAAGAGCAGTTAGCAGCAATCAGGCTAGCAGGGGGGTGGTTATGGGGTGATCAGGCAGGCAGACAGAAGCAGATAGGGGAAATAAGGAAGGCAAGCAGGCGAGCAGTTAGGAGCCAGCAATCTTGGATTGTGAGAGGGTTGTTCGACTGCCCATTTTGGCACAATCCAGGGTGTTTCAAATCAGAGAGTGTGTAGACTGGGTTGAGGGACACACACCCCGTGAATGAATTTCATGCACCAGGCCTCTAGTTTTGAATGATAGCCTTTCTGGATATAGTAATCTTGGTCTCAGATCCTTCCTTTCCATTACCTTAAGTACTTCTGCCATTCATTTCTGGCCTGTAGAGTTTCTGATGAGAAACCATGTGTCAGCCTATGGGAACTCCTTCATAGGTTACTGTTTTCCTTTCTCTTGTTGCCTTTAAGATTCTCTCTTTGTCTTTAATTTTTTGGCATTTTAATTATGATGTGTCTAGGGATGGGCCTGTTTGGGTTGTTCTTATTTGGGCTTCTTTGTGCCTTCTGAACTTGTGTGACTTTTTTCTTTACCGGGTTAAGCAGGTTTTCTGGCATTATTCTTCAAACACTTTCTCTATTCCTTTCTCCTTCTTCTGGCACACCTGCTATTTTAATAATGTTATGTTTCACATTTCCCACAATTCCCTTAAGCTATCCTCCTGTTTCTAATATTTTTTTTTCTTTTTGGTTCTCTGATTGATATTTTCTACTCTTCTAATTCAGTTATTTGATCCTCAACTTCCCCTAATATGTTGTTTTTTTCTTCCAATGTGTTCTTTATGTTATTTCATTCTTTATCTCAGACTGTTATTTTTTTTACAGTTACCGTATGTTTTTTCATACTGTTGAGCATCTTTACCATCTTTATTCCAAACTTTGTTTCAGATAACTTTCTTATCTCTGTTTCATTTGTCTCTTTTTTTGGATAATTGACTACTTCTTTCTTGTGGGTGTTGTTTCTTTGTCTCCTCATTTTGGCTTTCTGTTTGGCTTTGTTACTATGTATTAGGTAAATCCTCCACAGGTCTCAATCTCTCATGCAGGACAGTGTTAAAGGCTGTTTCTGACTAATTACGTCAGACAAATACTCAAAGCCTCCTGAGACCATCTCTACCTACAGATAGATAGGATTCCAACCTGAATTGCACTCTTCCCCCCCACCCCACCCCCAGGTGTGGTGAGAGTTTATTCCAACAGGTTGTGGCAGTTGCTTATGCCTGAAGGCCAATTATTTTTAATCTCCAAGTGGCCTCAGAGCAGGGTGTTTTCCAATAGGTTGTGTCAACTGCCTTTCTCCCTGAAAAGGCAAATGTCTTTGTGGGTCCTTCACTGCATGAAAATATAATGCCTTTGAAGTTGCTGAAACTTCAAGCTTGAGGATGAGAATGGCAGATATGAATCCTTAGAGATAAGCAGGTTTGGATCATGGAGATACTTTACTATAGAACTTGGACTTCATCCTGCACAGTTAGGCCTGCTAGCTAATATGCCCTCATTGGGCAAGGTCTGCCCATGTTACTGTTGCTCTCAGACACAACTCTCTGACCTCTAACATGGAGTCCGACTTATAGTGATATTTAATTAGTACTTGAACTAATAAATAAATAAGTTGATATAGAAGTTGACATAAAAAATATAGGGAAGAACCCAGGCCAGTGTTGTTCAGTTGGTTGGAGCATCTTCCCATACATCAAAAGGTGGCGGGTTCAATTCCTGGTCAGGGCATATACTTAGGTTGTGGGTCCCATCCCTGGTTCAGGTGCATACGGGAGGCAATAGATTGATGTTTCTCTCACATGTGTTTTTCTCTCCCCTCTTTTTTTCTCTAGAATCAATAAAAAAGTCCCTCAGGTGAGGATTTAAAAAAAAAATGTAGGGAGGAAAGTGAGCTCCATTGTCATAAGCTTTTCTTAAAATTATTTCAGATGTGGACCTGGTATGCCTTAAAACAGCTTTTATATATGACTTTAAGAAATTTTTAACAAACTGATTTAATGTTATTAAATTTCATTGTGTCCTTGTGTACAGATTTTTATTTTTACCCGTTGATTAAGGACTGATTTCATATTAGGGTAGATTTTTTTGTTTTTGTTTTTATTTGTTTTTAAGCTTTCACAATTTTTTTTAAATCTTTAACTTAACAATATCTGATTTTATACTTATCATCCTATGGTGAACATGTTTAAATAAATGAAAGGAAATCAGACATCTAAGTCATTATTTTCTGCAGACTAAGCAATAAGGTAACTACTACATGTACCCATTAATAATAGAGGATTTTTAAATAAAAAAACCCATGATAATTTCAAGAGAAACTTGAAATTAATAATCAAAAGTTCTTTATTCAAAGTAATGTCCATTGCTAGATACACATTTCCCCATATTTCAGGTAATTTGTGGATACCATCCCAATAGAACTTTTCTTGTTTTGAGGCAAACCTTTCAGAGACTCAGTTTTCCACTTCTTTGTATGTTTTGAAGTGCTGCTCAGAAAGTGCGTGTGCCATCGGTTAGAAGAAATAATAATGTGAAGGAGAAAGGTCTGATAAGTATAGTGGGTGGGTTAATAATTCCCAGGCAAGATCTTTTAATATGTCTTTAACTGGTTTTGAAGTGTGTGATGGTGCATCATCATGAAGCAAAATTACGTTACCGTGTCTTCTGGCACATTCTGGTTGTTTAACGATCAAAGCATGGTTCAAATTGATTATTTGTAGTCGGTAGCTATCAGTGTTAACGATTTCACCTGGTTTTAGAAGCTCATAATGTACCACACCTTCCTGATCTGACCAAATGCAGAGCATTGTCTTCTTTCCTAAGCAGTTTGGCCTTGAGTCGATGTTGATGGTTGACCCGGATCAACCCATGATTTTGTGCATTTTTATTCTTGAAATAAATCCACTTTTCATCGCCAGTCACAATTGGATGCAAAAAAAACTTTCTTTTGTGCCGTTGAATCAACATTTTACTGATGACTTTTTGGTTTGCCATTTGTCTTTCAGTTGATATGGCACTCACTTTCCTTCCTTTAAAATTTTTGCCATTGCTTGTAAAAGATGGCAAATTATTTGCTGAGCATCATTTAATCTTTCTGCAAGTTGTTTTTGAGTTTAACACTCATGTTCGTTCAATAATGCTTATAATTGTTGGTCTTCAGACTTTTCCTTTGACCTGAATGTCTTTGTCTTTCACATCGAAATAACCACTTTTAAAGCATTTAAACCAGCATCAAAAGTATTTTGAGATGGAGTATATTCACCATAAGCTTATTGGAGTATTCAGCAGCACTTTTCTTCAAAATAAAGTAATGAATTAAAACTTCCCACAAATGCTCTTTTTTTGGCACAAAATTCGACATTTTTAAGTGTAAAAATATCTATGATGTTAGCACCTTCAGAAAATTTGATATATGAAGTTTTGAAGCTTGTTGTCAATACAACAAAATAGCATACATATCAAATCACATATATATCAACATATGTGTAACTCCATCTATTGAAAAAAAGAAATCCGCATTATTAGCTGGTACACCTAGTACTATACAGAACACTACAGGCATGACATACACTTACTTGCTCAGAATTTTCATACAACCATCTTGTCTATCAGACTATATCTCCTAATATTTAATACAGTAGAAATAGTGATTGTAGTTCTCATTTAATATTTTAGTAACAAGTACCTTATTAAGATAATTAACATTTCGACATATCCAATGATTTTTCAGATTAGCATAATATATTTAAGAAAAAGAGCAAAAAGTAAAATAAAAACAGAACATGACAATTTATTAAGGGAAAATGAAGTAAAGTTAAAAAGGAGAAATTTGGAGAAACCAAGATGGTGGCATAGGTAAACACCTAAACGGCTGCCTCGCACAACAATTTCAAAACTACAACTAAAAGAAAAAATGGACATTCAGAACCACAGGAATGCTGGCTCAGTGGAAATTCTACAACTAGAAGGAAAGAGAAAAGCATGGAGAATCAGAGCAGGTATAAAAGCCTGAGTTACGGAGACATGTGCACAGAGAGGACAGGCGTCTGACGGGTGGCTGAGTGCCTGGCTGGCTTTCTCTAGCAGGAAGAAGACAAAAGCTCTCAACTGTGGTGAACCCCAGTTCCAACTGCATTGAACCCCAGTTCTGGGCAAGACCTTGGGGACCCAGAATCATAAGTGAGGAATCTGGACTGTCAGGCGGAAACTCAGGGGAGCCTCAAAAGGCAGAGTTCTGGAGGTGCACGTGCAAGTGCTCACAGAGAGGACTGACTTTATCTAGCAGGAAGGAGACAAAAGCCCCTGACTGCACTGAACCCCAGTTCTGACTGCACTGAACTCCAGTTCTGGGTGAGAATCTGGGATTCCAGATTAATTTGGGGAGAAAACGGACTGCCTGGCAGCAGGCAAACTCAAGGGTGGCTTTCTCTTAGAGGTGCTTGCAGCGATTACCAAGGGACACTGAGATTCAGGGGCCTCTTAGGTCAGGGCTGATGGGAAGCCAAAGCTCTCTCCTCGGTCCTGAGACTTCGTCCCATCCAAGCTGAATACAGAGGCTTTTGCAGTTTTGCAAGTCTTGTCCCATAAGACTATCTCCAACACAGAAGCTCTCCCGTCATAGACACAGCTGATCCTCACAGCCAATTGGCCTGGAGGTCAATTCCTACCAGTGATAACAACAATCAAGGCTTAATTACTACAAGACTGTACACACAATCCACAAAGTATTGTGTATACAGTGCACCAAGACTGTCTACCTCAGGTATCTGGGGAGGCCTAGACACTGGGCCATATAGGACACCTAGCACACAAAGCTACCCTACCCACTCAGGGAAGCAGTGAAAATGTGGAGACAAAGAAACAGATTGCAAATGAACGAAATAGAGGAAAACAAATGACTGGATATAGAGTTCAAAACCACAGTTATAAGGTTTTTCAAGAGGTTCCTAGAAAAGACCAATAAATTTAATGAGACCCTTGAGGATATGAAAAAGAACCAACTAGAAATTAAACATACACTGACTGAAATAAAACATACAGAGACCCAACAGCAGACTAGAGGAACACAAGAATCAAGTCAAATATTTGAAATACAAAGAAGCAAAAAACAGTCAACCAGAATAGCAAAAAGAAAAAAGAATCTAAAAATTCGAAGGAAGTGTAAGAAGCCTGAGGGACATACCAACATCAGAATTATGGGGGTGCCAGAAGAAGAGAGAGAGCAAGATACTGAAAACCTATTTGAAGAAATAATGACAGAAAACTTCTACTACCTGGTGAAAGAAATATATTTACAAGTCCAGGAAGTTCATAGATCCCCAAACAAAAGGAATCCAAAGAGGGCCACACCAAGACATATCATACTTAAAATGCCGAGAGTAAAAGACAAAGAGAGAATCTTGAAAGCAGCGAGAACAACAGTTAATTACCTTCAAGGGAGCATCTATATGATTGTCAGCTGATTTCTCAACAGAAACTATGCAGGCCAGACTGAAGTGGCAAGAAATATTCAAAGTGATGAATAGCAAGAACCTACAACCAAGATTAGTCTACTTAGCAAAGCTATTATTCAGAATTGAAGATCAGATAAAAAGCTTCGCAGATAAGAAAAAGCTAAAGGAGTTCATCAACACAAAACCAGTATTATATGAAATGCTAAAAGGTATTCTTTAAGAAGAGAAAACAATAAAGATAAAAATTATAAACAACAAATACTTATCTATCAACAAGTGAATCTAAAAATCAAGTGAATTAAAAATCTTATTTTCAGAATAAACTAGTGAATATAATAGAATCAAATGCATAGATAGGGAGTGGACTGACAATTCTTGGGGATAAATGGTGTGGGTGGTGTGGGAAGAGACTGGACAAAAATCGTACTCCTATGGATGAGGACAGAGGAGGGGGGGGGGAGGTAAGGGCAGAGGGTCCAGTGGTAACCGAGTGGAGGGGAGATATGAGGGGTAAAAAAGAGGAACAATTGTAATAAGCAGAACAATAAAGATTTATTAAAATTTTGAAACAGGAGAAATTTAAAGTATCCCTGGGGTAGAAATCAAAGCCTAGACATTTGTTTAGAAGAAAACAGATCAACTTTGGATTTCACAGGTAAGTTTATAAATTCAATGCAGTATAAATCCTTTTGAATGTAAAAGCCAAGTTTAAATTAAAGGTCTATAATCTATTAACTTTTGGCCTTAAATAGCTCCAATTCTTTGGATCAAAGAAGGTCGCAACAATAAAGATTGCATTACTTGATTTTATTTTCCACTAGGTGGTTGGCCAAAAGTAATCCCCCTAAATAAAGCTGACAGTTAGCTTCACTGAGAACATTTTAAATAATGCACATTAAAAAAAAGTATTCTTACCAATTGTTCTGCAATTCCTATACACAGTTGCTGGGAAAATGTTTAAAAAACAAAAGCCTATGTAAAATGACAGAGTAAAACAACTGGATAAGTACAGGTTTTATATGGCTCTGATTTCACAGTTTTTTTATTGCATCATCAGTGTCTGAAAATCTGTTCCTTCAGCTGGCAGGATTTAAATAAACACCTTTTCTTCCTGATTTCATTTCACCTCTGAGTCCATCCAGTATTCTCTGGTATCAGTAAGAACTTTTCCTTTAAAGTCGTGAATGCTGAGGTACCTCATCTTCCCAATCTGAAACTTGTTATCTCTGCTGCTGCTGCTCTGCTTGGAAGATGTTAGGGCTCTTGAAGTTTCACCAATCTTTTGCTTCCTTACAGATTTTTCTGAAGTAGCTTTCTTTTTCCTCTTTCACCTTGTTTTAACTTCACTGGCAGAATCACTGCCAGAAGAGCCTAAAGAAACAAATTCCTTTGATTTAAGCATTGCTCCACTACTACTGCCCAGCAGGCCTATGCTCGCTTACTGGCTCTGGATAGATTTTCTAAAGTATCAACTTAGATCTTATGTTATCTTACATTTAATCTTTTATTCTAGTGCTAATGAATTTCCTATATTTTATTTTATTTTATTTTTTTTAAATTATTTTTTATTGATTTTTTGCAGTATAATAGTAGTACATGTTTTCCTTTCCCCCTCCCCCTTACCCTCCCCCCAGCCTCCCCCACCCCCCAGCACATATTCCCAGCTTCCCCCCCTCCCCGCCCCAGTGTCTTTCATTCATTGGTTATGTTCATATGCATGCATACAAGTCCTTCCGTTGATCTCCCCCCGCATCTGCCTCCCATCCACCCAAGCCTCCCCCTGTAGCTTGACAGCCTGTTCAAGGCCATCCTGCCTCTATATCAATCACTCTCCCCTGTTTCTTTTCTTCAAAAATATCTTGCCTCTGCATACTAGAAATAAATGTATAAGAACAAAAAGTGTTTCAGTCTCGGTTTCAATGTCCAACTTTTCTGAGTCCCAGTTTCAGTGTCAAATAATTCATTATGTGTATAAGTCAGCAATGGTATCCAGATGGTGGACATATCGTGTCAATGCAAGATCCATCCTCTCTGGTTTGGTCCTGGGCTGCCTGCAGACATGCACAGCTGCTGACTGCTAGCATGGCAAGGTGTCATCGGTGTCCCCCCATCTCTGGACCGTCCTCGTGACTGGAACAGATCCATCAGTTCCTCACCGTCGCAGGAACCCACATGGTCTTGGAGTTATTCTCTGTAAACACACAAACACATTCTCGACCAAAAGTTAACAAAGGGATCCTCTATGCAAAATAGACTTGGGATTCTTTTTAATTTTTGCCTAAATGATTTTTCTTTGGCTTATTTTGACACCATGTGTGTTTTTTCATGGGTGTCCTGCAATTGTTTTTACAAATGGAATTTACTTTACTGGAGTAAGAATTTTCTAGATGTATTTTACTTACTCGATATTTTTTTTTTCCCTTACATGATATTACCCCGCTGTCCCCTCCCCTTTTTTGATTAATGGGGACTTTTGGAAATTTTATATTGCAGTCTTGATAATTTTAAATTTTAATTTTTGCACACAAAGTGACTGCTTTAGGTTCTTTGGTTGTTAGGCAATTTTACAGTGAGATGAACTACTAATAGATTTTTTAGTTAATGTTTTAGGAAAAGCTTTTTGTCCAGTACACTATAATTTTCTTGAGTATTCTCATATTTCACTTGGCCAATTTAAATTAATCTGAAAACTTGATTACTATTTTCCTGTCAATTTTAATACTCAAGCAGAAATCTTAGTTTACCCTGTGAATACTAGTGGAAAGGAATATTTGCAATTTTGAGTAGGTCCCGAGCATTCCTGGTAATAGACTGAATTTAGATATAGAGCAGCTATTGCTGGCCGGGTCTCTGTCTGCCACCTGGGTCCCCGTATGAGTTGTGTGTGGGAGGCGAAGCAGCCATGGGGGTAGGAGACCTCCCTTAGGAGGGTTGAGAATTCAAACCCCTGCAAGGTTTGTGGATGAGGGTCTGTGCCCCACCTCTGTTGACCTTTTAGTTCTCTCCTGTTGGCCCCTCTGCGACTGTGCCTGTCTTAGGTTGTTCCTTCCCTGAGGAATCTTACCCGTCTCTGGCTAACCAGCCATCCTCCGGGGCCAAACAGGGTGATGTGAGGTTCAATTCTGTCTCCTTTGTAGTCTATGCCTCCCTGTGGCCTCCACGTCCAGTACCTGCCTTGGGGTCCCCTCACCTGCTGGCAGGGTCCCGGTACTGATCACATGTCTCGGGGGACCCAGGTTTCTTCTCCAGAGAGGGCCCAGCTCACACCATTGGTCGAGATACAGATCCATGGTGCCAGCTGCCCAAAGGCTTCAGCCACAGCTCGAACTGAAAACTCTGGCATCAGCTGTGTGTATTTGGATAGTACCAAGAAGGTCCCTCTTGGCAGAAAGGGCAAGAAGGGCCAATATAGAATGCTCGGATCCCTTCCCAGTGCCTTAATTCCTTCTGAAAGGGATTAATTTATTTCCTATCCTTTTTTAAGTTGCTGCCCAACATTCAAAGAATTAGTTTGTAAGTTTATTTTGGGATAATTGTATAATATGCTGTTGTCAAATATCAAATATTATAATGACATTGTAGAATAATATCATGTAAGGGTATTATGGTGTCATGGGAGGTTAAGGAAGGCCTAGCCTAAGGACTGGTCTCCATAGGATATGACAAGCTCTAGGCCATGTCAATTCAATGTCAGACTAGCTGCCATTTTTTTATAATTTTATATAAACTTTGTCAGGGATGTAAAAACACAAATCACTTACCTCAGTTCAAGAGTTCAAGTATATTGACTTTTCCACTTACTCCCACCACCTGCCACTCACCCTGAGGTTTGACATTCTGATGGACTTTTCTCAGTCTCTGGATCCATTCTTGTTCATTAGTCTATGTCATTGATTGTATTCCTCAAATGAGTGAGATCATGTGATATTTGTCTTTCTCTGCCTGGCTAATTTCACTTAGCATAATGCTCTCCAAATCCATCCATGTTGTTACAAATGGTAGGAGCTCCTTCTTTTTTTCCGCGGCGTAGTATTCCATTGTGTAAATGTACCATAGTTTTTTGATCCACTCATCTGCTGATGGGCACTTCGGCTGTTTCCAAATCTTAGCTATGGTAAATTGTGCTGCTATGAACATAGGGGTACATATATCCTTTCTAATTCGCCTTTCTAATTTCTTGGGGTATATTCCTAGAAGTGGGATCACTGGGTCGAATGGGAGCTCCATTTTTAGTTTTTTGAGGAATCTCCATACTGTTCTCCACAGTGGCTGTACTAGTCTACAATCCCACCAGCAGTGCACGAGAGTTCCTTTTTCTCCGCATCCTCGCCAGCACTTGTCGTTTGTTGATTTGTTGATGTAAGCCATTCTGATAGGTGTGAGATGGTACCGCATAGTCGTTTTGATTTGCATCTCTCGGATAATTAGTGACTTTGAGCAAGTTTTCATATGTCTCTGGGCCTTCCTTTTGTCTTCTTTCGTGAAGATTCTATTTAGGTCTGTTGCCCATTTTTTTTATTGGATCATTTGTCCTCCTTTTATTGAGTTGGGTGAGTTGCCTGTAGATGCTTGAGATTAAACCTTTATCACTAATAACATTTGCAAATATGTTCTCCCATACAGTGGGTTTTCTTGTTGTTTTGTTGATGGTTTCTTTAGCTGTGCAAAAGCTTTTTATTTTGATGTAGTCCCATTTGTTTATTTTCTCTTTAGCTTCCATTGCCCTCGGAGCAGTATCATCAAAGAAGTTCTTTTGGCATATGTCTGAGATTTTTCTTCCTGTAGATTCCTCTAATATTTTTATGGTTTCCTGTCTTACGTTTAAGTCCTGTATCCATTTTGAGTTTATTTTTGTGTATGGTGTAAGTTGGTGCTCTAGTTTCATTTTTTTGCATGTATCTGTCCAATTTTCCCAACACCATTTATTGAAGAGACTGTCTTGACTCCATTTTATGTTCCTGCCTCCTTTGTCAAATATTAATTGAGCATAGTGGTTTGGGTTGATATCCGGATTCTCTATTCTATTCCATTGATCTATATGTCTGTTCTTGTGACAGTACCAGGCTGTTTTAAGAACAGTAGCCTTGTAATACAGCTTGAAATCTGGTATGGAAATCCCACCGACTTTGTGCTTCTTTCTCAGGATTGCTGTGGCTATTCGGGGCCTTTTTTTGTTCCAGATGAATTTTTGGAGAGTTCTTTCTAGGTCTGTGAAATATGCCATTGGTATTTTAATGGGGAGTGCATTAAATTTATAGATTGCTTTGGGTAGTATGGACATTTTAATTATGTTGATTCTCCCAATCCACGAACATGGAATGTTCTTCCACCTGTTTACATCTTCCTCTATCTCTTTTTTCAGTGTCCTGTAGTTTTCCACAAATAGATCTTTTACCTCCTTAGTTAAGTTTATTCCTAGGTATCTTAATTTTTTTGGTGTAATGGTAAATGGGATTGCTTTTTTAGTCTCTCTTTCTGTAGGTTCACTATTAGTGTATAGAAATGCCATAGATTTCTTGGCATTAATTTTGTAGCCTGCTACATTGCTGAACTCATTTATTAAATCTACTAACTTTTTTATGGAGTCTTTCGGGTTTTTATGTACAATATCATGTCATCTGCAAATAAGGATAGCTTAACTTCTTCTTTTCCAATTTGGATGCCTTTTATTTCTTCTTCTTGTCTAATTGCAATGGCTAATACTTCCAGTACTATGTTGAACAGGAGTGGTGAAAGTGGGCAACCCTGTCTTGTTCCTGTTCTTAGGGGAAATGGTTGTAGTTTTTGCCCATTGAGTATGATGTATGCTGTGGGTTTATCATATATGGCTTTTATTATGTTGAGGTATGATCCTTCTATTCCTACCTTATTGAGAGTTTTTATTAAGAAAGGATGTTGGATTTTGTCAAATGCTTTTTCTGCATCAATTGATATGACTATGTGATTTTTATCTCTCAATTTGTTTATGTGATGTATCACATTTATTGATTTGCGGATATTGTACCATCCTTGCATTCCTGGGATAAATCCTACTTGGTCGTGGTGTATGATCTTTCTGATGTACTGCTGGATCCGATTTGCTAGAATTTTATTGAGGATTTTGGCATCTATATTCATGAGGGATATTGGCCTGTAATTCTCTTTCATTGTGTCGTCTTTTTCTGGTTTTGGTATTAGGGTGATGCTAGCTTCATAGAAGGAGTTTGGAAGTGTTCCATCCTCTTGAATTTTCTGGAATAGTCTAAGGAGTATAGGTTTTAGTTCTTCCTTGAATGTTCGGTAAAACTCCCCTGTGAAGCCGTCTGGCCCTGGGCTTTTGTTTGCTGGAAGCTTTATGATGACTGCTTCAATTTCTTCCACAGTTATTGGTCTATTGAGTTGTTTAGATTCTTCTTGATTGAGTTTTGGGAGGTTATATTTTTCTAGAAACATATCCATTTCCTCCAGGTTGTCCAGTTTGTTGGAGTAGAGTTGTTCATAGTATTTTTTAACAATCCTTTGTATTTCAATGGGGTCTGTTGTTATTTCACCTCTTTCATTTCTGATTTTATTTATTAGGGTCCTCTCTCTTTGCTTTTTGGTGAGTCTGGCTAGAGGTTCATCAATCTTGTTTATCCTTTCAAAGAACCAGCTCTTGGTTTTGTTGATCTTCTGTATTGTTTCTTTGGTCTCTATGTCATTTATTTCTGCTCTGATCTTTATTATTTCCTTCCTTCTGCTTACACTAGGCTTTTCTTGTTGCTTTCTTTCTAACTCTTTGAGTTGTTGGGTTAGATAATTTATTGCTGCTGTTCCTAGTTTTTTGTAGTAGGATTGTAGAGCTATGAACTTCCCTCTCAGAACTGCTTTCACTGTGTCCCATAGATTTTGGATTGTTGTGCTATCATTGTCATTTGTTTCCATGATGTTTTCTATCTCTTCCTTAATCTCTCTAGTAACCCAGTCATAGTTTAATAGCATGCTGTTCAGTCTCCATGTGTTCGATTTCTTTGGATTGTTTCTATTGTAGTTGATTTCCAGCTTTATGCCACTGTGATCTGAGAATATACTTGATATGATTTCTATCATCTTGAATTTGGAGAGACTTTGCCTATGACCCAATACATGGTCTATCTTTGAGAATGACCCATGGGCACTTGAAAAGAATGTATATTCTGTGGCTTTGGGGTGAAATGATCTGAAGATGTCAATTAATTCCATCTGGTCCATGAGTCATTGAGAATTGATGTTTCTTTACTGATTTTTTGTTTAGAGGATCTGTCCAATGGTGATAATGGAGTATTAAAGTCTCCTACTATGATTGTATTGCTGTCTATCTCTCCCTTGATGTCCTCTAGGAGTTTTTGTATATATTTGGGTGGTCCTGTATTGGATGCGTATATGTTTACCAGAGTTATTTCTTCTTGTTGAATTGCTCCCTCTGGTATTATGAAGTGGCCCTCTTTATCTCTTGTTATGTCCTTCACTTTGAGATCTAATTTGTCAGATATAAGTATGGCTACCGCAGCTTTTTTTTCATTTCCATTCGCCTGAATAACTTTTTTCCAACCTTTCATCCTCAGTCTGTGTGCATCTTTTTTTCGGAGGTGGGTTTCTTGTAGACAGCAGATACATGGGTTGTGTTTTCTTATCCAGTCTATTACCCTATGTCTTTTGATTGGAGCACTTAAACCGTTTACATTTAAAGTTATTATTGATAGGTGCTTATATGTTGCCATTTTTGTTCTTTGCCCCTGTGTTCCTTCTTCGCTTCCTATTTCTTTTTACAGCAGATCCTTTAGCATTTCTTGCATTGCTGGTTTGGTGGTGACGAATTCCCTTAGTCCTTTTTTATCTGTGAAGCTCCTGATTTGACCTTCAATTTTGATTGAGAGCCTTGCTGGGTACAGTATTCTAGGATTCAGACCCTTCCTTTGCATGACTTTGTAGATTTCATTCCACTGCCTTCTGGCCTGATAGGTTTCTGTTGAGAGATCTCTTGTTAGTCTGATGGGTGTTCCTTTGTAGGTGACTTTCTGTCTCTCTCTGGCAGCTTTTAAGATTCTTACTTTGTCATTGGTGTTTGCCAATTTAATTATAATGTGCCTTGGCGTAGGTCTTTTGGGGTTTATTTTGCTTGGGACTCTATGAGCTTCTTGGATTTGTGTGGGTTTTTCCTTTCCTATACCAGGAAAGTTTTCTGTCATTATTTCTTCCAACAGGTTTTCTATTCCTTGCTCAGTTTCCTGTCCTTCTGGAAGCCCAATTATATGGATGTTGTTTTGTTTCATGTTGTCCCATAGTTCTCTTAGGCTCTCCTCCTGCTTTTTAATTTTTTTTTCTAGAAGGTGCTCTACTTGGTTATTTTTTCCTACCTGGTCTTCTAGCTCACTGATGCGATCCTCTGCTTCTTCTAGTCTACTCTTAATACTTTCTATTGAGTTCTTTACTTCAGCAATGTCATTTTTCATTTCTTCTTGGCTCCTCTTCATTTCTTCGTGGCTTCTCTTCATTTCTTCATGGCTCTTCATCATTTCTTCCTGGGTCTTCCTCATTTCCTCTTGGGTCTTACTCATATTATCAAATTTGTCTTCCATTCTTTTCAGCCACCTTATGACCATTTCTCTGAATTCTTTCTCTGACAGGTTGTTAACTTCCATTTCGTTTACCTCCTTTTCTGGCGAGCCTTGCTTTTCTTTCATATGTGGGCTATTTCTTTGTCTTCCCATGGTCTCTCTTCTCTGTGTATGTGGTTATGTAGTTCTCACTCTCCTGTGTTGATTTAAAGGCACAAAATACAACACAACCAGGTGCAACGCACCAGGCACTGAACCGGAATGTAGTCAAAGTAATTGTAATTCCAAATAAAGGTGACCGCCAGAGAAAGGCAAATTTGGTGATAGGTGGGAAAAAAGAAAGAGAACCTCCCCCAGACCCACACAGACACTCACATACCCACACTCACACAAAAAAGAAAGAGACCCCCCCAAACACATACACTCACAAAAAAGAAAGACAGGAATGCCAAAATGATAATGGGAAAAGGGGGAGAAGAAAAAAAGAAATAAAAGGAGTAAATTATAAATGTGGGGTGAAAACTCCTATAGGATAGCCCCTAATCCGAACCAAAACCTGCAACAAGTACTTGGAGATTGATACAAATTACATACAACTACTAATATCAAGAGAGGTGAGGGAACACAGAAGCAAAAATCTATCTCAAAAACAATGCAGATGAGGACAACAAAACAAGAAACAACACCAAAAATAAAAATAACCCCCCCTACAAGACAAACCAAAATAACAGAATAAGCAAATCAATCTCATAAACCTGCTTAAAAAATCAATATAATCAACAGTCAAGTAAACAACAACAACAGGACAGGGCTAAAAACACTTTAAGATAGTGAAGTCAGAGAAGCTAGAGGTATATATGCACTTGGATTAGGTGGTTAGAGATTAGATATATCAGTGGGGTGAAATTTTAACAGGGGGTAAGGGGAAAGAATTAGGTAAATCTAAAGCGGGAAAAGTGTAAGGGAAACAAGGCACTAAATAGGGAAAGGTTAGCCAGAGAGTGGTGGTATAAAGGTGAAGTTGAGGTAGAGTAAAAGATACTAAAGTGTAGATGAAAATAGACTGTATTCCCAAGGTCGAAGAGAAGATATAATCAATTCCCTGTCACATAAGAGTCAATTTGTGATTTGGCCTCTGGGTGGCCGTGTTTCTAGATTGACTTCTGGGTCTATTGGTCTTCTTTATCCTGAACTAAACAATACTGCCTCTCTAATGGTGACTGCTGTTTTAGCAGCCAGAACCCTCCCAAAATCTTCCGGGCTTCCCCCCTCTGTCAGGTCCAAACTGATTGCGCTCCAGGGATCAACTCTGCCACCAGCTCCAAGGGCCCTCTCCCACGTTCACCAGCTTCAACAGCCACAGATTCTATTTCAGGTGCAGATCTCCAGGTTTTGAGTTCCAAGGTGCGGATCTCCCAGACTGCCAGCCCCCTCAGTTTCGCGCCCAAAGTACCCCCAGGGAAATCTGACCTTTCCTTGCTGGAGTTTAGACCTCCCTGGGCTCTGCGCGCCACCTGGTCGCCGGTGCTCCGGGAGCCCCAGAGGTCCCGCCGGTACCGGTACCGCGAACGGCAGCTGTGAATTTCCTATATTTTAATTAATTTCCTATTAAATGTATTCAGAATCCTATATAATAAAAACCTAATATGCAAATTGTCTGTTTGACCTGGAGTTTGACCACTCGCTATGACATGCGTTGAACACCAGGGGTGGCCCAGAATACGGCGGGCATCCCTGACCCAGTTTTGGTAGTGGGCGGCAGTGGAGGCACTGCTGGCCCCAATGGGCCCTCATGAGAACAAGACTGTGGTGGGATGGTGGAGTAGGTGAGTGGGCACCACCAGACCAAGGTGGGTATGAGGTTGGCGCAATTGCTCCTCAGATGGTAACCAGCAATGGGAGCTGGGGCTGCCGCCTGGCTCCCAGGCACTGAGGAAGCCAGTCAGTGGCCTCGGTTGGTCACCATTGATTGCCCTGCTGATAATGACCAGTGTGGCTGTAGCCGGGGGTGGGGGGTTGTAGCAGAGGGGTAATGGGGGCGGGGCTACCGCCCAGCTTCCAGGTGCTGAGGGAACTGGTTGGGGGGCAGGGCCTAAACCAATAGCCCCACAGACAGCGACCAGTGGCCTGCAGGCTCTGTTCGCCCAATTGGGGCCAGGCCCTGGGCTGGGAAGGGAAACCTGGTGGGTGGTAGTGAACAACCTCCTGTGGCACTTGGGTGGGGGGCTACAACCTCTTGCCAGCTAACTGGGGCAGGGGTGATGGGGATGGAGGTGCAGTGAGAATGTGGGGTGTCCACTGAGCTCATTCTCACTTCCATGATACCCTCCTTTGAGGCACCAGGGCTCATGTGCCAGGGAAGCCCCAATGCTCAGGTGCCAGGAACCTGCAAGGAGCCCACTCCGCATCCTCCCAGCCTCTTCCACATGAGCTGGACCACAGGGGCCAGTTGGGCTCTTTGTGGAGGAGCTGGTCTGTGAGGCCAGTTGGGAGAGAGTGCGCTGTTTACCTGGCTTCTGTGCCACTGGGTGGCCTAGAGGTGAGGTCCATGCTGCACCTAGGGCCACACTGCATCTCCATGTGGGGCCTCAGACACTGTGACTCAGGTGGAGTGGGGTGGGTGGGGGCCCACAGTCCTAGGTGCTGCCCAGGACCCAGAGGTCAGCTGGGACCTGCCCTTTCATGTTAGATGCTCACGCTTCGATTGCCATCCACGCCTAGGGAGTGCACCTGTGCATGAATTTTGTGCACCAGGTCTCTAGTTGATATATAAGAAATCAAGTGAGGTGTAGGAAATTTATTTGTACAACCATAAAAACATAGGCTTCATTATGTAGTTCCATAATTTTAATGGTTTCTATTCATGTTTGTTATACTAGGTACTCCTGGACATCTGTTACATCTTTGTAAGTAATAGAATTTGAACTATATTATAAACTTTTTTTTCTCCCACAGAGGTAAATTTCCCCAGAAGGAATTGGAAATGCTGTTTCCTGGAATGAGTGCTGATTTTACAAGTGAGAATTTTTCAGCTGCCTGGTATCTGATAGAGAACCACTCAACCACCAGGTTAGTGATGTGAATTGATTGTGAATTGTTGATTGTGAATTGTTCACTCAGATGGAGTGAAGAGGATTATTCAGTGATGTGGGTTTTTAGGTCTAGTTCTCTGAGTGCCCTTTAACTTTGGGTGAGCTTGTGGACCTCTCAGGATACCTATTTCCTGAATTATAAAATGGGGTTATTAATTAGAGGGTCCTTATTTCTTACTATCATGTTGTTTCCATCAGTTTCATTATTTTTGCAACACATGAAAACTTTGTGGAGTCTCAGCTATGTAATGAAACTGATATGTCTGAATGTGACTTTTCCCAACTCAAATAACAAAAATTTCAAGTCCTGGTGTAAAGTAGGAAACACACCTCCTTCCCAGATCACAGAGCAAAGGAAGATGACTTCGTTTATCATTTTGCAAAGACTTGGTGTAAAATTAGGTAAAAAAAAAAAAAAAGACAAAGTCATATTTCTAAATTAAAGTGCTCCTTTTTGTCTGCTAATTACATTTTACTCACTTTCTCTAGAAGATCAGGTTTTTAACTTTTTTTGCAAGACTGTTTTAAACAATTATATTTAGTAAAAATGCTTTAATGAGTGTTTTATTGCTTAAAATTTATATTCTTGAAAATTCAACTTGTTGAGGGAACACCAAGATGGCGGCATAGGTAAACACCTATTGTTCTGCCCCGCGCAACGATTTAAGAACTACAACATAACAGCAGAAGAGACAGCACCCAGAATCGCCAGAAAGCTGGCTGAATGAAAACTCCACTAATAGGAGTAGAGGTGGGACACTGAGACTCAGGAGCGGTGGGAGCGCAGCCTTTCAGACGGAAACAGGTTAGAAGCCGTCCTGGTCGCGCGCGCAGTTGGGAGGGCGGAGACGTCCCACTGCACAGATTCCCCAGTGACAGGTGAGGTCCGAGGTCCGGGGGACGCACCCTGGAAGCGGGGCGCGGCAGAGGCTCCTAGTCTGCTACAAACCCAGAGGCAGGGAAAAGAAGTTTCCGCGCAATGGTCGCGCAAACCCGCCACTTGCCCGCTGGAAACTTGTCTCCTGGTTCCGGAAACCATCTATTTTACAACCCTGGGCTAGACTTTTGGTGTGCAGACACATTTGGGGAAACGCAGAGTTGTCTGGCAAGGGGAAGAGACTAGCGGCTTTCTCTTGGAGGTGTCTGCAGCCATCCCCATCCAACAGAGACCCACACACGAGCGCCGCATAGGACTGAGGCTGCCTGCTCAGCTCAGAGACTCCGCCCATCTAACCTGAACACAGGCTCCCTTCACAGCCAATTGCCCTGGAGGTCAAACCCTCCTAGGGCTAACAACAACAAGCTGGGTTTAAATTAAAAAATACTGAATACAACCCATAAAGGATTGCAGTAAGAGTCCCCACCTCGGGTAACTGGAGAGGCTGAACCACTGTCCCTTTGAGGATATCTACCACATAAAGCAGCCACCATGCAGAGATATGGAAAGAAATCAGGTGTGAAAGAAATGGAGGAGAAAAGACGACAAGACATAGAGTTCAAAACCACGGTTATAAGGCTTTTCAAGAGGCTCCTACAAAAGGCCGATCAACTTAAGGAGAATTACCAGGAAATAAATAAGACCAACCAGGAAATGAATGAGAATTACAAGGAAATGAATGAGAACCTCAAGGAAATGAATAAGACCCTCAAGGAAATGAACAAGACCTCTGAGGATATGAACCCAACCCTCACCGATAAAAAAAAGGACCACCTAGAAATCAAGCATACACAGACTGAAATAAAAAATATTACACAAAGTCCTAAAAGCAGTCCAGAGGGCTACAAGAACCAAGTCAAAGATTTGAAATACAAAGAAGCAAAATCCACTCAGGTGGAAAAGCAAGAAACAAAAAGAATTCGGATAATTGAAGATAGCGTAAGGGGCCTCTGGGACAACCTCAAGCATACCAACATCCGAATTATTGGGGTGCCAGAAAAAGAGAGAGAGCAAGTTAATGAAAACCTACTTGAAGAAATAGTGACTGAAAACTTCCCCCACCTGGTGAAAGAAACTGACTTAAAAGCCCAAGAAGTACACAGAACCCCAAAATATAGGAATCTAAAGAGGACCACACCAAGACATATCATAATTAAAATGCCAAGTGCAAAAGATAAAGAGAGAATATTACAAGCAGCAAGAGAAGAACAGTTGGTCACCTACAGGGGAGCACCCATACGATTGTCAGCGGATTTCTCAACAGAAACGATGCAGGCCAGACGCGAGTGGCAAGAAATATTCAAAATAATGAATAGCAAGAATCTACAACCAAGATTACTCTATCCAGCAAAGCTATCATTCAGAATTGAATATGAGATAAAGTGCTTCGCAGATAAGAAAAAGCTAAAGGAGTTCATCACCACCAAACCAATATTATATGAAATGCTGAAATATATTCTTTAAGAAGAGGAAGAAGAAAAAGGTAAAAATATAAATTATGAACAACAAATACACATCTATCAACAAATGAACATAAAAATCAAGTGAATTGGTAGGCTGATGAACAAGATAAACTGGTGAATATAACAGAAACATGGACATAGAGAGGAAATGGACCGACAATTCTTGGGGAGAAAAGGGTTGTGGGAAGTACAGCAAGAGATTGGACAAAAATCTTGCAACAATGGGAGTGGCCATTGGGGAGGGGGAGGAAAGGGTGGAGGGTGGGTTAGGTACAGGGTGGAGGGGAGATATAGGGGGATAAAAAAGGGGAAACAATATAATTAATAAACTGAACAATAAAGAAAAAAAAAGAAAATTCAACTTGTTAAAATATAACTTAGGAGAAATTCTTATCCTATTAAGAAGAAAACCATTTAGTAGAAAACATGAGGAAAAGTTGGTATATACATAGAATAAATTTCGCCTGGTAAATTTTTAAAGCAAATGTCTGAAATCCTTCATTGTAGGAGATGGTTTCATTTTAGGAGATGGTTTTGATTTTCATTATGGATGTGCTTTTTATATTACTATAAGTCAGAATTGATCTCTTTTCTGTGTTGAGCTATCATGGCACTCAATATATTTAAAGTTTTATTCCCAAATTTCTTAGCCCAGATAAAAATAAAACTTCTGAAATACTGAGGACTACCTATTTTTTTCTCTGCTTGAGATGTAGAGATAAAATATTGTGGTCTTTTTAGTTACTTAAATTATGATTGAAAACCTTTCCCAGTTTTTTCTGTAAATTTCACTGCTAATGACAGGATTGGCTTTTGATGGTAAGGACAACGGTATGTTCAGTTTGTGTCTGGAATACAGAAATAAATATACACCCTGGCCTGTATGGTTCAGTGGTTGAATGTTGACCCATGATCCAAGAGGTCACCAGTTCGCTTCCTGGTCAGGGCGTGTGCCCAGTTTGTGGGCTTGATCTCCAGTAAGAGGGATGCAGAGGTCATGCAGGAGGCAGCCGATGGATGATGTACTAGTATCTCTCATTGATGTTTCTATCTCTTTATCCATCTCACTTCCTCTCTCTCTGTAAAAAGGGAGAGAGAGAGAGCGAGAGAGAGAGAGGGAAATCAGAAGAAGTGAATGTACCTAGAAGATCCTGCTTTAAATTTTTTAATATATTTTATTTATTTTTCACAGAGAGGAAGGGAGAGGGATAAAGAGCTAGAAATATCAATAAGAGAGAAACATCAATCAGCTGCCTCCTGCACACCCTCTACTGGGGATGTGCCCACAACCAAGGTACATACCCTTGACCAGAATCGAACTTGGGACCTTTCAGTCCGCAGGTGGATGCTCTATACACTGAGCCAAACCGGCTTCAGTGAGAAGATCCTGCTTTAGAGGGCTTCCAACCACTGCATGATCTAGGCTTTAACACCAGAGAAATGATATTTAGAACTCCTTACCTGGCTTATGTATATATGATATATGATACATTTTGGTCATAAAAATACCTACATGTATATTTCCATCATAAGGATCTTATATATTTGATGTGACCACTTGAGGGTTAGTAATCTATTTTCTAGCTGCTGTAATTTTGTCATTCACATTAAAAATTTTAGCTCTAGGTAAGAATTTGAAAGTCTTTGTTTTTATCTGTTAACATAACAGTCTGTATCTTAATGAAGACTTTAGTATTTTATACTTAACTAGAGGCCCGGTGCATGAAATTCCTGCACTGGAAGAGGGGAGTGTCCCTCAGCCCAACCTGCATCCTCTCCAATGAGATCGGGCCTAAACTGGCAGTCAAACATCCCTCTCACAATCCAGGCCTGCTGGCTCCCAACCACTCACTCACTCACCTGCCTGCCTGATGGCTCCTAACCACTTCTGCCTGCCAGCCTGATCGTCCCCTAACCAGTCCCCTGCCAGCCTGCTGCCCTCAACTGCTCTTTCCTGCCAGCTCGATCGCCCCCAACTGCTCTCCCCTGCTGTCCTGGTTGCCCCCAACTGCCCTCTCCTGCTGTCCTGGTTGCCCCAAACTGCCCTCCACTGCTGGCCCGGTTGCCCCTAACTGTCCTCCTCTGCAGGTCTTGTCCCCTTCAACTGCCCTCCCCTGCAGGCCCAGTCACCCCCAACTTCCCTCCTCTGCTGTCCTGATCACCCCTAAGTGCCCTGCTCTTCCAGCCTGGTCGCCCCTAACTGCCCTCCCCTGCAGGCCTGGTGTCCTCCAACTGCCCTTCCCTACAGGCCCGATCGCCCCCAAATGTTCCCCCCTGCCGTCCCAATCGCCCCCAATTGCCCTCCCCTGCTGGCCTGTTCACCCCCAACTACCTTCCCCTGCTGGCCTGTTTATCCCCAACTGCCCTCTCCTGCTGGCCATCTTGTGGCAGCCATCTTGTGATGACATGGGCACAGCCATCTTGTGACCACATGGGCGTTACCATCTTATGGCCACATGGGAGTGGCCATCTTGTGACCTCAATTTGCCTATTGCCTCTTTATTATATAGGATGTCTCTTTATTATATAGGATGAATTATGTTGTTTCTTTTTTGCTTGTTAGGAGTGTCAAACTTTTGCTTTATTTATTTCCTTTCAGTTTTGAGCAGCTCAAAATGGCAGTTTCCAACCTGAAGAGGCAGGCTAACAAAAAGAGTGAGGGCAGCCTGGCCTGTGTGAAAGGAGGTCTTAGTACTTTCTTTGAAGCCCAGGATGCTCTTGCAGGTAAGGTGACCCTGAGAGCCATCTGCTGTGGCTTCCACAGCAGAAACCTGACACTGTGTTTGCAGAGTGTTTACAGGGTGTGTCACTTGGTCTGTGTTTATTAAAGTAGAGATATAAAATGTGCCATAAATATTTGTTGCAGACTAGGCTGGCATCTCTTTGAACGCTTGATACTTTAAATATTTGTTTCTGAGGCTTTTGTAGACCCATGGAACATGTGTGAAATAGGAGACCACTTTGCCTCTCCACAATGCCCAGTTTCCAGGGTCGATAAGAAATTAAATCCCAATGGGTTAAATTCTAGGATTTTAAAAATTCCTAGCCATCAACATCTTACACATGTGACTAATTCTATAAATGTGATCCATTGTGTGTTTGGTTTTGAAAAGATTGATAGTAATGTAGTCCTTTTTAGCTATCACCCCATCAGTACCATACACAATATTTAAATGTTCACCATGCATGGCCTCATCTGTATATGTATTAAACAGAAATAACATAGTTTTGGACATTTCAGGGAAATATATTGGGTAGGTTTTCTCCCCTAAAACTGTCTTTAATAGAAATCAACTGATTCTTTATCTAGTGAAAAATGAAATATATTAATAAAAGCCCAGTTCTTTTAAAAAACAAAGACCCCTATAATCTGATACCTACATATAGCTAAGTATGGACTTGACAAGGGGACCACACCTTCTTCCATTCAGAAAAACTAAATTTTAAAATTAATTTGTATTCTTAAAGTACAGACATCCTTTTGTTATTTTTAAAGCCCCTTCTTCCTGGGCCAAACATGCATAGTTGACTTCTGACAAGTGAAATGTACTTCTGGTACAGCTTTTTTCTTGCAAGTCATTCTCTTCCTTTCTCTCTCTCTCAAAACCCATGAACACATATTATCCGGTGAGAATTAAAAAGAAAAAAAAAAAGTTTAACAAAGATAATGGTGACTATCTACTAATAAGCAACTGATTATTCCATATAGAAAATTATTTTAATAGTAAATTTGAAAATTTTAAACACATATATTTAGCTTTATATTTCTGTGATGTAAGTGAAATGCATATTATAAAAAAACAGTAAATAATAAGCACGAACTATTGTAATTCCGTTGTAGAGATAATCATGTTAATATTTGATGTATTTCCTTTTGGGTTTTCCCCCCTTAGCTTAGATGAGTGCATATTACAAAATTAGAAATATATATAAGGTTGTATATGTTAGAAATCTTTATTCTTTAGGTTGGTTCTCTGGGTATTTTAATGTACTATAACATTTGCTTTATTAGTAACTCATTAGAAAAATTTTTGACTGTTGTCTTAGGTGGAATTGATCTGTAATTTTAAAAAATGCTAATTATTGGTGAGGCTTTGGTTTTATTGTTATACAGAATAATATGAATCTATGTGTACATGTATTTTTGAAATGGGTTATATAGATTAGGAGTTATGTGTTGGAAATTTGAAAGAGCTAATATATTGAAAGTGCTAATAAATTGCTCGGGTAATTTATTTTACTTTTTATAATGATAAATTTCAAACATGTTTAATGTGGAGAAAATAGTCATCCTCACCTACCTATCATCTAGATTTAGCAGTTATCAATATTTTTCCATCCTTGTTTCATCAGTGTTTTTTTGCGGTTGGTTGGTTTGTTTGAGTTTTTCTGATCCCATGCAATGAATCTTAAGCAGCATGATATTTCTGTCTTGTATACTTTAGTATGAGTCCCCACTCTCCTCAGGGACATTTACCTACAAAACTGCAATGCCATTATCATAGCTAACAAAAGTCTTAATAATTCTTTAATATCATCTAATTCCCAGTTCATATTAAAATTTTTCCAATTACCCTCCAACTTTTTTGTTTTTAAATTGGTTTGGCCAA
Source organism: Antrozous pallidus (assembly GCA_027563665.1). Taxonomy (NCBI): domain Eukaryota; kingdom Metazoa; phylum Chordata; class Mammalia; order Chiroptera; family Vespertilionidae; genus Antrozous; species Antrozous pallidus. Next base: position 110,845,228 of record CM050508.1, on the reverse strand, counting down.
ATGAAGATCCAATTAAAGTCCAGGTATTTCATGTTTTTTTTTTTTTTTTTAGTTTCTTAAGACTCTTTTAAAGTAAAACAATCCCCTCACCTTTATTACACTGTCCCTTTTTTCCCCCATGCCAATGATTTATTGGAGAAACAAGGTTATTTGTCCTGTAGGATATCCTGTAGTCTGGATTTGACTGATTACTTTCCCATGGTCTCATTTAATTTATTTTAGTCTATTCTGTAGTTTGAACTTATCTATTTGGACATTAGTAAGATTCACTTTAAACATTTTTTACCACATTTGGTAGTTAGCATGTGCTTCCTGCGTGATCACGTCAGGCCTACTAGTTTTTCCTGTAGGACATTAGGATGGACCATTGGGTTCAAGTGAGGTGAGCACTGGCAGATATATGTATATGCCCATTTATTAATTTTTAATTTCTACTTTCCCTGTGTTTTACTTGTTTTTGTTGGTGTTCTCCCAAAATTCTCTCATCAAGATTTTCATGTTTTTTTTGTGTGTGTTTTTTTAGCATTGTATTGTAATTTTTAAATTATTTAAAGTTTATGTTCTAGGCCTTTCTCATTATCAACTTAGTTTATTTGTGTGTTCTTCCTTTATTTACATTGGTTCTTTAGTGATGCCATTTTTGTGTTTTCAGAATTTGAAATGTGAATTTTCCTTTTTGATCTAATTCTAGTAAACTTTTGTTTTTTAAATTGTTTTAGCTTTACAGTATTATGAAAACAAATGTGTTTCTTAATATATGTCAATTTTCTGTTACTATGCCAAAGATAAAAATGGGGGGGGGCATGTTCTCTTCACAGCATCCTGATACATTATTAATGCCCAATTTAATTACATTACTTAAATCTAAGTTATAATAAACCTGGCAGGCAGATCTCCCTCTTCAATTTTTTAAAAAATATTTTTTTATTTCAGAAAGTAAAAGGGAGAGGAAGAGAGAGAAACATCAGTGATGAGAGAGAATCATTGATTGGTTGCCTCCTGCACACCCCACACTGGGGATCGAGCCTGCAACCGGGGCGTGTGCCCTGACCCGGAATTGAACCGTGACATCCTGGTTCATAGGTTGATGCTCAACCACTGGGCTATGCTGGCCAGGCTGGTCTTTATCTTTACATTTTTATGCTGTAGTCAGTTTTTTTCCATTGTGTTTATTTTAATTAGAACTTGACAAGAAGTGTGTCTGGCATAATTAATCTGTTGATGTTAATCTCAATGTGTTTATAGTAGGTTTTCCTTTACTATATACTATAAAAATATTTCTAGTATCTTATATCTTACTTTTCCCACGGCTGTCTCTGCTATTCTCTCCCAATCTCTTGAAGTCTTGATGAGCCATGGTTTCTTACTAGCTGGTGCTCACAGCAGTCCTCCCAGGTTATGCTGATGTTCATGGGTCTTCTCCCAACATTAAAGGCCTTCTGTACTTCCTCAATGGCCTCTGATTGTCACCTTTATTTCAGTAACCATTTTTCTGACCACTCCTTAAACTTGTCACCTGTTATTTTTGTTGTTGTTGTTGTTTTTCTGTAGTAAGTCCAGAATTAGCACTGTTCTTTTTTGAGGACAATTGTGGGCCCAAACTGTATGAACTATTTTTTTTTTTATGATACTCTAAAGAGTACCAGAATAAAGAGACCAAAGCAGAGTAACTAAACACATGTTACCTAGAACATGATTGGTTTGCCCTTTTTACTTTAATTACTGGTACTCCAGGTGTTGTGAGCCATATTGATTTTTGGCACATTAAGTTGTTAGTATCTATTAATGTATGAAGGCAAGTATCTTTTATAATAAAAGGCTAATATGCAAATGGACCAAATGGCAGAAGGACCGGTCACTATGATGTGCACTGACCACCAGGGAGCAGACGTTCAATGCAGGAGCTGCCCCCTAGTGGTCAGCATGCTTCCAGAGGGGGATCCCCACTCAGCTAGATGCTTGGTTCACTTTTGGCAAGTGCACTGGCGGTGTTAGGAGCCTCTCCCACCTTGGCAACAGCTCTAAAAATGTCCAACTGATGGCTTAGGTCTGTTCCAGAGGTGCGGGGAGCAGGCCTAAGTCATCAGTTGGACATCCCCTGAGGGCCCTCAGACTGCAAGAGTGTGTAGGCCCGGCTGAGGGATTCCCTCCTCTCCCTCCCACCGAGTGCACGAGTTTTGTGCACGGGCCTCTAGTGGTTACATAAAACCCAATGATCTGCATGAGAATCCTTTAGTCTTCTATGTAGTAGGTGCGATTATATTATTATTTGTTTTATTCTAATATAACTGAAGAAGGAAAGGATTAACAGATTACTTAAACAATTTAAATAGAATTTATATATGTTTAGCCATTCATACAAATTTGGTAGAATAAGAAGTAGAAACTAAATGTTTGAAAAGCTCTTCACAAATTTAATTACTAATACATCTTACCCTAATCCTTCCTAGACTTTTCTTTTAGTGAATATTATGCTCAGAGGTTGGCTCATAGGCCAAATTAGGCCAGCCTTTCTTTGCACAGGCCCACGAGCTAAACATGGATATGTTTTTCAAGGGTGTGTTGTTTGTTTGTTTTTAAGAGAAAGACGGGAGGAGAAGAAGAAGACTTTATAGACGCTCATTATGACCCACAAATACTAAAATATTTACTCTCTGGTTCTTTGTAAAAATAGTTTGTCAATCTCGGACCTACCTAGTTTAAATATTTTCATGTCACACAGGCTAGTAGTAACATAGAAGTTAGAGTATATATACCACAGTGTACCTGACACTGAACCCTTGCAGACATTGCCATACGTGCCATTTCTTAATGTCTCATTTAATAATGAATGGCATTATATAAATGCATGACACACATGATAACTTTGATTGAATTTTGCCTATCTAATGTCTACATTTTACTAGAAAGTTAAAATAATTTTAGTGAACCAATTGGCAGTCTTTCTATAACTGATTTTTCTTTTAATAGAACTTTTATATGCATACTTCTTTTGTTTCCCAAATATAAATTTATGGCATTAAATTGCTTCAAGATTCAATAGATTAGAAACAAAACCTCTGATCATGTACCATATTGCTTATTGAGTTATACTATTTAAAAAATGTTTTTAGAGAAAATAAAAGGTCAAGTGAACCAAACATTGGTTATGTGGTTTAATTTTCTGGAAAATAGGATATCCTTTATCAGTCTCTCAGTCCTCATGCTTGGCTCACAGCTTGACAGTGGCTCTGCTGTGGTGGAATTGCTTGTCATGAAGCTGCTTTGTCATCAGAGAGGTGCTGTACACCGAGCTGAGGGGTCGGGGGAAGCCAGGCTCACGTTGTCTTGACCTGCTGATCAGTGATGAGTTTTGTTAGCAACAGAAAATGTTGACTGCATGATTTCCTTTAATGCTAATTTTGATGTAGAAAGTAGGGTGTCATTTCTCATTGCCATGGACAAACCCCATGCAGTGCCTGCTTAGTGAAATGCAAAAAGTGCCAACTGGCTGGTCAGAAAATTATAGGAACAGTTAAATAAATAGTGTGAGCAGATTTGCTTGTATTGAACATGGAAGTATTTCTAGTTTACTTTATAATATTTGGACATTTTTATCTCCTAAAGTTTTTAAAAGAAAAAAACTTTATATACACTTTTATATACACTTTAAATACACTTTTTTTTTTTTCTTAGATAGACTTTTTCCCCCTAGAAATCTGCCACCCATGACTGGCAGGGTTGAGGCAGAACCAATAAGTTCCTTTAGGAAAGAGTTGGAGAATAGCGGACATAAGAGTGATGTTACTACAGAATGTCAAACGTCAGGGAAGGTAGGGGATGGTGAGGATAAGGGGGAGAGATCAATCAGAGGACTTATATGCATGCATATAAGCCTAATTAATGGATGCAGACAACAGGGAGGTGGAGGCATGAATGGGAGGTGGGGGTTAATGGGAGGATAAGGACACATATGTAATATCTTAATAAATAAATTAAAAATTAAAATAATAATAATAATAATAAAAGAGTGATGTTACTAGTAAGTTCAGTGTCTTGCATTTGATTTTCTGCTAGAGCAAATTATGCAAAAGAATAAAATTCTAGGTGTTTTAGCAGCTATTATTTTGAAAGAGGTCATTTTATTTGCAACTGAATTCAGTTCCCAACTGACATAATAAGTCTATTATTTTCATTTCAAAGATGTGAAAATAGAGACTTAGCTGATTCTGTTCAGATAGGTGAGTTTTTTTGTTTTTTTTTTTTTTTTTGTTCTGGGATCAGACTGCTTGAGTTAAAATTTTGGAATTGGCTTTGAGACTTCAGCCAAATTATTTATTTTCACTGAGCCCATCTGATAAGTAGAAGTAATAGTACAACATGCATCATTGGCCTCTTACAAGAGCAAGCAGTATGCATTAGAAATACCACAGGGCTTAACTTATGATCATGGCTAAATTAATGTGTGGCTTGCTATTTGTTTTTATAATGTCACAATTTTGAATTTGAATTTATATTTTGCCATTTTGTTTTGAAAATTTTCTAAGTGCTTTACCTAAGTTTGATTTGCTCTGTTTGAAACCTCCCCTTTTCAATAAATAGGCTATACAGTTTTAAAATATAAGTGATTTCCTGATAATCTTTGTACGAATTATGTGTACATATATGAATATTGGCAAAAAAAATTCCAATTAATGTCTACATCCACAAATTGATGTTTTGGTAGATGTCACTAGATATTTCTTTGGAACTTCCAGTGAAATAATTATAGTATGAATAGTACATGAATAATATGTATTTGGCCATGTTATGTCCTAAGACTGAAATTAAATATTTTTAGCTTGATATAATTCAAATAGTGGTATTTCTAATTTGCAGGGGTTTTTTGCATTTTATTTATGAGAAATCATAATTTGAAAACAAGCCAGTATACTTCTAAGTACATAAAATTTGCCATAAAAGAGACCCCTATAAAGATAGCATGTAGATAATGAACTGAGAGATAAGTATAACTTTCCTATGACCAAACATCAAAGATATTACTTACTTAAGTCTTACTTTTCTTTTGTAATTGAACTGTTGTTACCACTCAGCATTCAGGATCTCATGATTATGTGTATAATGTATTATTTCAATAGCATGAAACCATGAATAATTTAAACTGGTGTCTCTTGGTTATTCTGCTGAGTTTATGTAGAGTTTTTGCACATTTGTGCTTATTTCCATGAGTGAAAATAGTGTGACCATTTTGAAAAGCTGTTTAAAAATGTCATTTCAATGTAATGTATTCCCATCCATTTAAATAGCCTAAATTTTAACTAGACATTTTGTTGTAGCCATCCATCAAAAACTGGAAGCGGATGGAACGGAAAAAGTAGAAGGATCCATGACGCAAAAACTGGAGAATGTTCTAAACAGTAAGTTTTGTTCAACCACCCAAAACTATTTATGGACTTTATAACAAGCTTTAATGTAATTCTTAGATTTGGTTTCACAGAACAGGGCAGTTAGTTTCATTTTAGTATTTATTTCTAAATAATCACGATTTAATGAACATTAAGGGGAATAAAAACATTGAAAATGAATATCCTGGGTTTTATTTATTTTTTTGCATTTTACTTATGAGAAATTATAATTTGAAAACAAGCCAATATACTTCTTAATAAGTAAAATTTCCCACCATAAAAAAGATGACTATAAAAATTAAAGACAGGAAAGCATTGACTCAGTAGCCAGGATTTTTATTGATCAAAAACCTGAAAAAGCACCTTCACGTATCTACCAGTGTCAATACAAATAATACCAGTTACATAGATGCTTATGTATCATTTATTTATACTTGACCTTTTTCCAAAACAAATTTGAGGCAATTGCATAATTAGGAGTGTTTCTAACTCTGAGACATTTTGTAAAAACTATAACCCAGGAGAAAGTGACACATGCTGAATTTGGAGATTTATCCACCTCCCTTTATATCTTTTTTTCTGATATGCTAGCTCCCAGGTACTGACAATACTGATTTAGAAGAAACTCCTCAGATTAATCAAATCCTGTTTTAATATTGGTGACTTAAAAATAAATTATCCTTTTTCATGCATAAAGTAAACATTTGACGAGGAGCAATAATGTCCAAAGGAATTCCCTTTTTCGTTAAAATAAGTATAGCCTATGATTTTTCCATAATATGGTTAAGAATAACTAAAGAAATTAAGAACAATCTCATCAAATCTTTAGTGATTCTATGAATGCAGAACTGTGATATCAAGTTAGTTTTTGCATTTCTAGTTTAATTTATTTCCATGAGCACAGTTTAATGAGCTTTTTTGTAAATATCTGTTCATAAATCTGTGGATCTCTAATAAGAAAGTCTTCTCTAGAAGGAAGCTTTAATTTGGCATTAGGCTTTCCTTGGTAGTAGAATTTGAGGACTTAGATTTTCTCTTAAATTTATGAGTTTAAAGATGCTTTAAATATTTTCCTCTCTGGTTGTTGTTATTATTTTGCTTTGTTTTTGTCTGAGAACCATGTCACCAACGTGGCTGATATGAGTATAATCTTAATTTAATCCAAATAAACATTTATTAGAGCTATTTCTATATTAGCATAGTCAAACATATTTAAGGTCATGGAAGAATGTTGTTTTCACTATAGAAAATTGTCAGTGAACCATGATATCTGTAAAAAAAGTGAGATTATTTTATTAACTTTTCAAAGGCGATTTGTAGAGACAAGCTGACATAGTAACTACATCATTGTTATCAGTAAAAGAAAATAGACTCTTACTAAGATTTTGAAAAAATTAAGATTAGTGTTACCATATTTTTCCTTTTTTAAAAAAATACAATTATTTTATTTTATTTATTTTTTATTTTTTTAAATTTCTTTATTGATTAAGGTATTACATATGTGTCCTCATCACCCATTACCCCTTCCAATCTCCTCCTCCTCCCATCACCACTTATGCCCTCGCCCCCCTGGTGTCCGTGACCATTGATTAGGCTTATATGTGTACATAAAAGTCCTTTGGTTGGTCTCTTCCCCTTACTCCCACCCTCCCCTACCATCCCGCTGAGGTTTGACAGTCAATGCTTTTCTGTCTCTGGATCTGTTTTTGTTTATCAGTTTATGTTGTTCATTGTATTCCATAAATGAGTGAGTTCATGTGATACTTATCTTTCTTTGACTGGCTTATTTCCCTTAGCATAATGTTCTCCAGTTCCATCCATGCTCTAGTTTCAAACAGACACATTTTTCTCCTTTTTCTTCTTCTTAAAGAATACCTTTCAGCATTTCATATAATACTGCTTTGGTGTTGGTGAACTCCTTTAGCTTCTTCTTATCTGTGAAGCTCTTTATCTGACCTTCAATCCTGAATGATAGCTTTGCCTGGTAGAGTAATCTTGGTTGTAGGTTCTTGCTGTTCATCACTTTGAAAATTTCTTGCCACTCCCATCAGGCCTGCATAGTTTCTATTGAGAGGTCAGCTGACAAGTGTATGGGTGCTCCCTTGTAGGTAATTAAGTGTTTTTCTCTTTCTGCTTTTAATATTCTCTCTTTGTCTTTTGCTCTTGGCATTTTAATTATGATGTGTCTTTGTTCCTTTTGCTTAGGGTTCTGTGTGCTTTCTGGACTTGTAAGTCTATTTCTTGCACCAAGTGGGGAAAGTTTTCAGTCATTGTTTCTTCAAATATGTTTTCCGTATCTTGCGCTCTCTCTTCTTCGGCACCCCCATAATTCTGATGATGGTGTGCTTGAAGTTGTCTCAGAGGCTTCTTACACTATCCTCAAATTTTTGGATTCTTTTTTTCTTTTCTGGTTGAGTGTTTTTGGCCTCTTGGTATTTCAAATCTTTGACTTGATTCTTGCATTCCTCTAGTCTGTGTTTCTGTAAAATATTTTGGGTTTCTATAAAATATTTTTTATTTCAGTCAGTGTATGTTTAGTTTCTAGTTGGTCCTTTTTCATATCCAAGACCATCTCCTCGAGCATCTTGTTCATATCCTCGAGGTTCTTACTAAGCTTATCGGCCTTTTTCAGGAACTTCTTGAAATATCTTATAACCGTGGTTTTGAACTCTATATCCAGTTGTTTGTTTTCCTCTATTTATTTTGTTTGTGATTTGTTTCTTTCTCTCCCCATTTTCACTGCTTCCCTTAGTTGGTTGGGTAGCTTTATATGCTAAGTGTCTCAGCCTCCCCTGTTACCTGAGGTGTATACTCTTGGTGCACCCCTTTGTGGACTGTGTGTACAGCCTGTTGCAGATAAGTCTTGTTTGTTGTTGGTATCACTGGGAGGAATTGACCTCCAGGCCAATTGACTGTGAGGATCAGCTGTGACTACTCTAGGAGACAGCCTTGTGCATCTGAACTTGCAAACTTGCCAAAGTCTCTGTGCTCAGTTTGGATGGGTTGGAGTTTCTGGGTGGGGCAGAGTTTCAGGGTGGAGCCAACAGCCTTGGCTTCCAATCAGCCCCAGCCCATGAGGTCGCCAGGTCCTGGCGTCCGTAGGCAATCGCCGAAGGCACCTCTGTGAGAAAGGTGCCCTCACGTTTCACCTGCCACCAGACTGTCCAGTCCCCAGTGAATCAGGAATCTCAGATTTTCGCCTGGCACCTGGGTTCAGTGCAATCGGAACTCCTTTTCTATTCTGCCAGACGCCAGCCGCACAGTCAACAGATCATCCTCACCATGAGCACTCATGTGCCCCCTGGGGGCTCTGCCTCTGGCAGGAGCTCCTTTCTTCTGCCAGACACCACCAGTGACCGGTTCGTCCTCTCTGCGTGCACTCCCGCACACTCTTCCGGAGCTCTGCCTCTGGCTCTTCCCCTGCGATTCCACCCACAATCCAGGTTCTCCCCGAAAGGGCCTGGTTCCCCTGGGTTTTGAGTGCAAACCAAATTAGGTTCAACGCAGCCTGGAGTTTTTGTCTCCTTTTCACCAGAGCATCCCTGCCAGGTTCAGACACCCTGTCCTCTCGCACGCACGCGAGTCTCCCACCTTATTTGGGCTTTGTAGAGGCTCTGATTATCTGTGTGCACTTCTATGTCCCTCCAGTTTCAGATCTTCCAGTCAGCCAGCCTTCCCGTGGTTCTGGACAGTGTCCGTTCTGTCCTTCAGTTGTATTCTCAAAATTGTTGTGCAGGCAAAAGCCTAGGTGTTTACCTATGCTGCTATCTTGGTTTCTCAAATTTTTTTTTTTTCTTCTAAGGAGTAGTTTAGTAAATTCTCCCTTCAGATATGTGGTATAAAATTTATAAGGGAAATCATTTTACTTCTATTCCTTTATAACCACAAACCTTTTCTAGAAATATGTCATACTTTCTACTGAAGGTTGTTCTTTTTGAATGAAATTGTGCTTGGCATAAATGTTTACTTTTTTATGAGACTCTCAAGACTTTTTGGTGTAAATTTTTTAATAAAATGTATTCGTTATAACAGTATCTTTTTTCTAGAATCATTTCTGTCAACTTAATGTTGATATTAACTATCTTTTGATATAGTTTTCCTAATTCAATTTGACCAACATTTATTTAAGACTGGTTGTATAGACATAACCCTGCTCAGTCCATTGTGGGGTACACAGCTGAAAGAGGTTTGGCTCCAGACTTGCAAACATGTTCTCCGTCTAGAGAGGTATGCCATAGTTACCCAAGACTTCAGAAGCTGTGTAATTGGGGAATCAAAAGAACAATTACAGAGCTACTACAGAAAATTTAGTTTCTTTTTTTGGGGGAAAGGATGGAAGAATTGATGAGTATAACTGCAGTGTAGTTTACTTAGATTATTATTAATGCTTTAATTTTGCGTATAATCATATATTTATTTAATATGCATTTTCTTGCCGAAACCGGTTTTGCTCAGTGGATAGAGCATCGGCCTGTGGACTGACAGGTCCCAGGTTCGATTCCGATCAAGGGCATGTACCGTGGCTGCGGACATATCCCCAGTATGGGGTGTGCAAGAGGCAGCTGATCAATGTTTCTCTCTCATCGATGTTTCTGACTTTCTATCCCTCTCTATTCCTCTCTGTGAAAAATCAATAAAATATATTTTTTAAAATGTGCATTTTCTTGAGTTATTTTAAATGAAAGATTTTTAAATTTGGGCAACTTTTCTCACTATAAATTAATTTCTAATGTATAATCCTATCTAATAAAAGAGAAACATGTAAATTGACTGTACCTTCGCTACGCTACCAGCCAATAGGAGCAATATGCAAATTATCCCCCAAGCAAGATGGCATCCGGACCCCCCGCCACCGCTGAAGCCTGGCCCTGGCAAGCCTGGGGCAGTGGCAGGAGTCCATATTGCAGACTCAGGCCCAGCAGTGGATCCGAACCCCAGCCGCTGCCCCAAAGCCCAGCCCTGGCAAGCCTGGGTCTGGGGGGTTAGGAGTAGGATTGAAGACACAAACCCACAGGCCTGGCACCCAGCAGCCCCAAGGGCCTGAGGCAGAGGCACTTGGGTTGCTGAGGGGCGTGGGTTGGGGCAGCAGAGACACAAACCCGCAAGAAACCTGTTGAAAGGGAGATAAACTATCATAACATTATCTTTCTTTCCACAAGATGAGAAAACTGCCCCTGGATTATTTAGTGCTGTGGCCAGCACCTTTCTACAAACACAGGGTATGTTATGACCACTCCTAGGAAGGTCTGGTCAGAATACCGTCTCAAGGGAATAATGCTTCTGTGGCAAATCAAATAAGAGAGGAAACAAGCTTTTGTTGGGTTTATTCTGAAGATCAGAGAACATGCCACCCCAACATATGCTGTGTTGTTATATTGATGATCTTGAGCTGCAGATGCCTGAAAAACAGTAAATACACGTGGAAGATTTCACTGAAGTTTCCTGATCTCCCTAAAATCAGATCCCCCTAAAGGAGCTTAAATGCCATAGGTCCCCTTGATGGGAGAAGTGTCATCAGGCAGAGAAGACTGACTCCTGTCACAGGACAGGAGAATAGAAGCTGACGTCTAACCCAAACTTTGCTACAATGTATTTCCCCCCACCCCGTTCATCTTTCCTAAATATCATTTACTCTCCTCTAAGAGGCCTATATCTCCCGTTCCCTTTCCCTAGAAAGAAGGTATTTAAATCTGCATTCTAAGCCACCTTGGGGAGTTATTCATTTTTCCCTGGGATCTCCCACATATACACAAGGTACACATATTAATGAACTTTTGTTTTTCTCTTGGTGATCTGTCTTTCATGACAAGGATCTCCACTAAGAACTCAGAAAGGTAGAGGAAAGCTATTTTTTCTCCTGCATAATTGTATCTCAGGAAATCAAGTCCCCAGCTAAACAATGAGGTTGGCACAAGTACCAAGCAGTCCCAGCTGATGGGAGGGAAGCTTCTAAGGAGAAATCAGTGATATTGGCATCAAAGTGGGATGGAGGGCACATACGTGGTTGGTTTGCTGGTGGGAGTTTAAAGTGGTTCAACAATTTTGGAGGATGATTTGGCAAATTCGATAGAAATGTCCAAGGTACATCCAAGAACTTTCTTCTAGGAATCACATATGCTGAGATAAAGCACAAGCACATAAGCTTTGCTCAGAACCCACGATGCTACTGTGGGCTTCCCTTCCATGATAGGAAAACCTGGGAACAACCTGCATTTTTAGGACAAGGTGGCATCTATAATAATAAAAGGGGCAATATGCTAATTAGGCAAAATATCTTCTGGACGAACTTCCAGATGTCCTTCTGGACATCCTTCCCAGAAACCATGTTGGCATGGCCAAGACAGAGGAGGTTTGAGGCAATCAGGTAGGCAGAGGAGAGCAGTTAGGGAGACCAGGCCAGCAGGGGAGAGCAGTTAGGGCAAATAGGCTGTCAGGGGAGAGCAGTTAGGGGGATCATGCTGGCAGACAAGTGAGTGGTTAGGAGCCAGAGGTCCCAGATTGGAGAGAGTGCAGGCCAAGCTGAGGTGACCCCCTTCCCATGCACATGCCCCGGGCCTCTAGTATGAATTATAAAAAGCAATCCCATTTTATTAAGAACTAGGGGCCCGGTGCACGAAATTCGTGCACTGGGGGCGGGTGATCCCTCAGCCCAAACTGCCCCCTCAATGGGGCCTATGGCTGGCCCTGCCCCCGCCGCCTCAGCCCCGCCCCCTGGCTTTAACCCTGGCCACTGGCGACCGCCCGGCCCCGGTGGCCCTGCACTTGCCAGATGCCTCGACCCTGCTCTTCTAGCCCAGGCCTTAGCCTCGGCGGCAACTGCCCAGCCCAGGGTATACCCCACACCCATGCCACCACTGCTCACACCAAGGTGGCCTTGCGCCTCGCGTGTGCCTTGGACCTGCCCCCCCCCCACCTTGCACACTTGCCAGCCACCTTTGCCCTGGCCGTTGGTGAATGCCAGGCCCTTGGGTGGGGGGGCGGGGGGCTTCCTGGCTGCTGCATGCATGCCTCGGCCTTGCCCCTGCCTCATGTGCTCACTGGCCACCGCGGCCCCACCCCTCTGGTGCCCAGGCTGCCTCGGCCCCGTCCCCCGCTCTTGATTGGTTGGTGGGCGTGGCTAGTGGGTGTAGTGAAGGTATGGTCAAATTTGCATATTACTCTTTTATTAGATAGGCTGTACCAGTGCTGAAGCCTTTTATTGAAATTCTTTTGCTTTCACTGGCATGTGTTTCATAGATTTGCCTTTAACTTAAAGATTTCTTGATTTCAAGCAAGTGATGAAGTGATGACTATTATTTATATCAAATTTGCATATTGAGTTCAAATTGTTTTTTTACCTATTCCAAGAATACAGAATAGGACTATCCCATAGAACTCCTGTAAAGATAGAAATGTAGCTAGTATAGTGAGGAATTGAAGTTTTAATTTTTATTTAACTTTAACTAATTTAAAATTGAAATAGCCCCATGTGGCTTGTAGCTACCTTATTGGATAATGTGAGTATAGACATTGTCATATAAATATTTTCAGTAGAAGATGTGGTAGTGGTAGCTAAAACATTTATAGTGTTTAGAAACATTCTATGTATATTTAGTCCTCATAATAACTCTGAGGTTTGTATTATTATCTCCCTTTTGGTGATGAAAAAAAACCTGAAACACAGATCAAATGAGTTACCTAATGTCATATAAGTAGTAAGTGGTTGAATTGGGATTTATGTCTGGAAATCTGGCTCCAAATTTATACTTTAAACTACAGATTGACCTTGCTGTGCATGGTTTTGATATGCATGAATTGCTTGAATTTTAGTTACCACAGTCCAGTTAAATATACCTGTTCCCCCAAAGCACAGTTCAAATTTCAGTTACAACAGAATATTTGTTATAATTGAATAAAGTGCAAACTCAGTTGCTAGCTCTTCAACTGTGCAAGTGGTCCTTGACCAATTTGTTTGTCTCTTACAAGTTCATTGGTGACTGGTCACTGTACATGTGTTGTCAGTTCACTTACATATAGTAAAGTGGGCAGTTGTGTGGCTTCCTTGTCTCCCAGAGATAAACTCACATGACATTTTGCAGAAATAGATATTAAAAGAGGAGGTTGGCTCACAAAGATGATGAAGATATTTCACAGGAAGGGATGCCTAAAGGAACACTCAGAGATAATTTATGGCATTGAAAGTACAAAGGATAAACTTAGAAAGGAGTATGACAATTTGTCAATGTATAGAAAAGGTGCTTGATACATGCAGATCCTACATAATAAAGAGATAATATGCAAATTGTCCATCGCTCCAATACACAAGATGGCCACCCCCATGTGGACACAAGATGTCTGCCCCAAGAAAGCTGGCAGGGGAGGGCAGTTGGGAGGACCAGGCCTTCAGGGGAGGGCACTTGAGAGGGAACAGGCTGACAAGGGAGGGTAGTTAGGGGCAATTAGGCCAGCAGGGGAGCAGCTAGGTGTCAATCAGGCTGGCAGGGGAGTGGTTAGGGGATGATCAGGCTGACAGGCAGAGTGATTAGGGGCAATCAGGCAGGCAGGCAGGCAGGGGAGCGGTTGCTAGCAGTCTTGGATTGTGAGAGGGATGTCCCAGATTGGAGAGGTGCAGGCTGGGCTGAGGGACACCCCTCTCCTCCCCTTCACACATTTTGTGCATCGGGCCTCTAGTTTTACAATAAAAAATGAGATGAGAAAGGCAGCATTCAGTTTCAGCTGCACAGTCATTTGTGCGGGACTGCATACCTTACAAAGTGAGGCTTGTACTGGCCAGTACCATCTCTCTAAGTAGAAAGAGTATTGAGCACTGATTCAGAGGCAGATTTTTAGTCCTTTCTCTATAAGCATTTATTGAGTACCTGTTAGTTCTATCCCAGGAATATGAAGATAAAACTTAGGCTTTACTTCTCAGATTGTATAGTCTAGTGTAAAATACAGACAAAAATCAGCGAGTAGATTGTGGTATGATCATCCTCTGCTGGTGGTAATCCTGGGGTACATCTGGAGTTTTCACAAGGGAGGCCTAATTGAAAATGGAGTGGAGAGAGTATCAGGGAGAGAGTTTTAAAAGAAGATTTCGAAGTAGCCACGGAGAAGGCAGAAGTGGTTGGTGGGTGGGCAGCTAAGTGGATACAGGTTGTCCCAGGCAGAGCAAACCGCATGATGAAGGCACTGGTTTCAGAAAGGAGATGGGCTGCATTCCTAGATCCAGGATCCAGCATGGCTGGTGTGCAGAAGTGAGAGGTGAGGGTGCCAGATGGAAGTGTCTGCTCATGACAAGTTTTCTACCAGTTTTGGGATTTGTCTTTATCCTAAACACAGATATTGAAGGATTTTCAGTTAGGAAGTGCTGTTAGAACTTTTCAAAGAACATTCTGCCCTTTGTATAGACAAATGATTACAAGGGAGTTAGATTAAGAGAAGCCTAGGTAGAAGGTACAGTTGTAAGAGTGAATTGCTGAGGACTCTTAATTAAAGCAGAGGTGATGAAGATAGAGTGAATGGCAGGGGGGAAATGTTAATGAGATGAGAAAGACTGCATTCAGTTACTGGTTGAGGTGAAAAGAAGAGAAAGGAAGTAGTCAGTGATTACTTCCAGATTTTTGGCAACAAATGGAGGAAAAAGAAGCAGGTTTGGGGCATGAGGATAAAAGTAAGAGGGGAAAAAATTCAGTTTGACTTATAACATTTTGAGTTTGAGATTCCTGAGGGTTGTACCCAAGACTATCTTTTTCTCTCTCAATACCTCCTAGCTTTGTCACAATAAGCAGGGTGAAGAACCTCTTTGTGTTTTCAGTTGCCTGCACTATAAAATGGGGATAAATGTAGTGCTTATCTTATAGGGACATGAGTAAGTTTAGATGAATTAGCAATTAATATATATTTTCAGAATTAGAATTTAGAATAATTAATATAAACTTTTAAGACAAGCACCTAGCATAGAGTAAGTGCTAGATATTACATGTGTAGTATATGTTTATCCACCCACAAAGGCTTCTCCAAACTCCTTTTAGGTTATAAGGGACCCATAGATGCTAAAAGAGGATTTTTCTGTTTTTTTCTCCCTTCATGAGATCTTCATTCTTTTCATTCCACTTTCTAAGCTCTTCCCAAAGGCAGTTAAACTAAGGGTATGAGAATTGATTGTCCACCCAGTAATCTTTTCTCCACTGTCCTTTGTGATGAAGCCTGACCAACCATCTGCCTAGACTCAGGATCCTATTCTTGTGCTCCAAGCCCCCTAAAGCTGATGTGCTCCTGATATTGTTCTTTCAGCTCTGCTGTCAGGGTTCACTCAATAGGAAATCATCAGGGACTAAGTTGGTCCCATAGGGTGTCACAAGAAATGCTCTAGTAGTTTCCCTTTAAATCAGTGACAGCTGAATGATTGAATTGTCTCCCCCAGGTAAACAGGTATTCATCTTTGGAATTGCTCAGAATAAAGGACTTCTTTGTGATGGATAAATTCATTAAAAAATTTATTGTATGTGTAGTTAAAATATGTGTAAAGGTTCGTTTTATGCTAACAGGCATAACTTAAGATATAGATTTGGGACTCAGCAGCATAGAGATGATAGTTCAATGAACAGGACTGAATGACTTCTAGGTACTATGTGTAAAATTAAAGAGGAAAGCTAAGGACTTGAAATACTAAGGAATATCAGAGTCAAGTTTGTGAATAAGGAACTATTTTTTACTTATTATAATGGTAATTATTTAACAGCTGACACGCCAAAAAGGAAAAAAAATAACCCTAATATTAGTATTTCCAATGTGTAAATCTTCCCATCATGATTGATTTCAAGCTACCAACCTGACATTACTGAAAGGGAGTTGAAAAGAGATGGGTAGTATGAGCCAACTTTCCCTCTTTTCTCATCTCTTAAGATTCCATTCTGTGTACCCCATGTGTTGCTATATAATTCCAGTGTCCGAAATGGCTCTGTAAACAAGCATTAACTGTTGGCGATGGTACTATTCATGTAATATCGTTATGTTATACATGGAAGCCTATCTTATCATTTTCTGCTGTTATGTTTACAGAAACTGAGACACATACAGTAATGTTGTTAGTTCTCATTGTGGTCCTGGTTTTACTATGAATTTAGGTCTACATTTTTAAGTTACCTTAAGTTATCAGATACTTTAATGTTTCCTAATCTCATTTAACTTGCCTGTTCCTGGGATAAATTGTGTGCGTGCGTGCGTGCGTGCGTGCGTGTGTGTGTGTGTGTGTGTGTGTGTTTTGTGGGTAGGGTACTTTTTGCATCCCCCTCACAATCCCCTCAACTCACATTAAGACCACAGGTTAAAAATCACTTCTGTGATATACTGTCTCAGGTGTGAGTGCCATGAAAAGGACCAATAAGTCACTTCAAAATAAGAGAAAGCATGTTTGCTTTAAACAAACATGCTTGAAATTATAAGACAGCATTAGAATTACATGACCAGTTTTTCTATATGATAGGAGTTCCTGGCACAAAGGGAAAAAAAATTTTCATTGTTAATGATATAGGTGAATGAGAAGGAATGAGTTTGATTGGTTAGCATGCAGTGCTGTAGTGACTTTTCTTCCCATCTTTCCCCCCAGCTTTATTGAACTGCAATTGACATGTAATATTGTATACAACATGTTGTGTGTATTACCACATATGTAGATATTGACTCCATGCTGATTTGCTATACTTTTATATTGCAATATGATTTCTGCCTTAGCTTTAGCTAGCACCCCTCTCATGTCACAGAATTCCATTTTTTTTCTGTGGTGAGAATATTTGAGATTTACTCATAGCAACTTTCAAATATATAATACAATATATTAACTAGATCCCCAGAATGTATTCATCTTCTTACTGGATGTTTGTACTTTGATCAACATTTCTCCATTTCCTCCTGCCCCTTAACCCTCAGCCCCTATTCTCTGTTTCTAAGAGTTCACCATTTTAGAGTCTATATTTAAGTGATACCATGAAGTATTTGTCTTTCTCTGTGTCTGACTTACTTAGTTCACTCTCATAATGTCTTGAAAGTCCATTCATGTTGTTTCATCTTACAATGAAGAAAATGTTGTTCAGTCAGCCCAACTGTAATGGTGGCAGCCACAGTGTTATTATAGTAGCATTGTTGACAATGACAGCCACTCTCCATGGAGCTTGTGTTGAGAAAGGACCAATTTCCAGCTAGACTTGCCCAGGGCTGGTAGTTGTAGGAGCAGGATTCGTTCTGCAAATTGCAAGACCCAAGTTATGGTTTTTCATGGCCATCTCATTCAGTTAGATTTGTTCTGTGGTTACACCCTGGATGTTCAAACCTCTGCCAGGTGCCTTAAAAGTTGCATGTATAGGTGAGGATGTGGAGGATTGGTACTGTGGGAGATAGTTCTAAGATGGTTGACTAATTGGCTTATTTGTAGTGTCATTTGCATGTGGACACTGCTTAGTTTAGTAGTTTCATTTTCTTCCTTTTAAAAAAAAATGTTAACATCTCTATATATAAAGGTTAATATGCAAAGTGTCCCCTTAGGAGTTCAACCCAGAGACCAGGAGTTTAATCACTTGCTATGATGTATACTGACCAGCAGGAGGCAGTACAGAACATGGTGGGTGACTGGTGGTGGCAGCAGTGGCAGTGGTGGCGGCAGCAGAATGCTGAGGGAGCCAGAGAAGGAGGAAGCAGGGAGCAGGGAAGGAGGGAGGGAACCTGATAGGCCCTGATCACCAGCCAGGTCTAGGGACACTACCCATGTATGAATTTCATTCACACTGAGCCTCTAGTTGTTTAATAAAATTATGTAAATTTCAGGTGTACAACTTTATAATGCAGCATTGTGTACTTCCCACCCAGTTTCATTTTCTTATTAGTGGCTCTAGAGAACATAGACATAAAATGCATTTTGTGAACTGCTGGTAATTTTTATCTGCTTGCACAAATCTTGGTTTCATGCTCTCATTTATTTTATTACTAGATATGATTGTCCAGTTACCAAAGAATTATGAACTCCCACTGTTTTATTGTGAGTGCAGTAAAATTCATAACATAATAATTCATGGATAGAAATTATAAATTAAGGTTATAATTTCTTTGTATGCATAAATTAAAATTCTCCATATATATTTTTTGTATAGAAATTAAATTTATAATTTCTGCCTACAAATTTTCTCTATAAAATGTTTAATTTTATTTAATTATTAGTGGATTTTCTACTTGTACTTGTTTTACATACTTTTTAGAGGAGTTAAAATTGTTAGTTGGTATTTTTTAAATATCTTTAAATAAGATGAGCAAAATCTAATTTTGAATACTCATACATTTTGCTCTAAATTTCTCCATTGTATATTTAAAAAGTTTTTGGGGATTTAGTATTCACAGCTCACACATAAGTAATCAACCTTTTAAAAATATTTAATCTCTTTCACGTATCTATTCATTTAGTCTCAACTCATGAAATTTAATTTTTATATGATAATTAATAATTTTCATTGAAATCAAGAGTTTTAACTCTAATCAGATTTGAAATGTTCTTTTAGCCACCAGCATGTGTTTTGGTGGCAAGAAGAGAGTATTTTTTTTCATCGTATAGCAGAAATTTAGTATTGGACATTAAATAGAATGTGATGAAAGCAGCTGTTTTGACAAAACTAAGTTTTTATATCGGGCCTTTATAATTTCAACAGAATTCAAACAATATTTAGATAAAACAGTTATGTTACAAAGATGACTAACAGGATTAGCCCACCCACAGTGTGGAGTGGAGAATGTGGCATGCAAGCCACCCAGTGAGGCTGAGGTAATTTTTTCATCTTGCTTAAAGTATAGTCACTAGACCAGATAATGTAGAAACTTTTTATGTGCAGTGATCAAACAGCTGAAAACACTTAATTCTTTTTCTCCCCTTGTGGCTAATTAAAAAGAATTCATAAGTTGAAAAAGCTTAACTATTTTTGAACACAGTAAATTTCACTTTAGATAAAGCAACTCTTTCATTACAGTGATTTATACAGTTTGAGGTCTTTTAGGTTAGTTTGTGTATAATATAAGAATTAGCTGATTTAAGAAATATTGATTAATGATATGTTAAAATTTATCATTATAAAGTTTCTATAATTTTTTGTGCCTTCTATACAAAGAGGTAAGTTTACCAAGAAATAAGATTGGTTCTGAAATACTTCTTTTGAACAACTTTTCTGTAAAATACTTTTCTTGTTTTGTGTATTACCATATATGTTGATATTGACTCCATGGAACTTAACTAGTGTACTTGAGTGTGCACATGTATATATGTGTGCATGTTTTAACCTATTGTCTGAATTAATGAAGTATCCAACTGGCCCATAATTGCTATTAAACTTAGAAGGGTGACTAAAATAATGTAGGTTCACATTGAAGAATTTATGTGGGCCTGGTATTTTTAATCCCATACCATTCTATATCATAAAGGGCTAATACGCAAATAGACCAAACAAACGAACAACCAGTCACTATGACGTGCACTGACCACCAGGGGGCCTGTGCGGAATATGGCAGGCACTGGCCACAGTGAGATGGTAGAGCAGGTGAGCGGGGGCTCCAGACAAAGGCATCATTGGGGTGAGCCTCTGGTGGTTACTGAAAATTCTTTCTCCTGTGCACCATGGTCCATCCCAGCATTCACACCTGCTGCCAGCATTGGCCCCACTCACACCGCTGCCAGCACCAGAACCACCATTCACATCCATTGCTGACACCCAGCATTGGCCCAGATCATTCGGTATCATCAGTGGGTGTGAGCAGCAGCTGCTGGCCCCCATTTCCCCTGAGGGCTTCTCTACCTCCCCCTGTTCCTGAGGGGCAGTTGGGGCCAGCAGCCGCTGCTGGTACCTGGCGCCAGTCCCGATTGCTCGGCGCCATCAGCAGGTGTGAGTGGCAGTGGTGGCTGCTGGCCCTGATTGCTCCTGAGGTCTTCTCCACTTCCCCCTGCTCCTGAGGGGTGAACAGGGCAGAAACTGTCACTTGCACCTGATAGCACTGGCCCTGTTCGTACCTGCTGTTGGTGCCGGCCCCAATCAATCCATACCTTCAGGAGATACAAGCAGGACTAGCACTGTCAGCACCTGGGAGCAGCGGTGACAGGAGCAGCCCTGCCGGCAAACAGGAAACAGGCCTGTATTAAGGAGGGGCTGGGAAGAGGCATGGAGGATGGGCTAAGACCCATCCCTGTGCCTACTGCAGCCTCTCAGCCCACAGTTCCTTTCAAGGTGCATGAATTTATGTACAGGGCCCCTGGTTCTTAACATTAAAAAAAAAAGATTTAGTAGGCAAAATGGAAATTGTATTTTAGTAAACCATGAAAGATCATCCTTATAGCTAATGTTTGAAAAAGTCTATCGAGTTTTAGTGTAAAGCTTCAATAACAATCTGGCATTTTATTTCATTTGTTCAGTTATACTTTCTAAATAAAATAAACTTTTATCTAAGTTTGATCTTTTTTTTTTAAAATAGGAGCAAGCAATACTGCAGATACATTATTTCAAGAAGTATTAGGTCGAAAGGACAAGGCAGATTCTACTAGAAATGCACTCAATGTCCTCCAGCGATTTAAGTTTCTTTTCAACCTTCCTCTAAATATTGAAAGGAATATTCAAAAGGTAGAGTATGTATTTATATGCCAATGGTTATAGATATCATAAATTTTAAAGTGTTGTTAAGATGTTTTTTATCTTAACTGCATGTCTTCATTGTACTTTGCTAACAGTCTACAAAATATATATTTTTTATTTTAAAGGGTGATTATGATGTGGTTATTAATGACTATGAAAAGGCCAAGTCACTCTTTGGAAAAACAGAGGTGCAAGTGTTCAAGAAATGTAAGGCTTGTGTATTGCTTTTAGATCTTCTCCTTTCCTATCATAGAAAGAATGTGGGATGTATTCTGCAAAGAATGTTACATCCTTTCTAGCTTTTGTTGATATGGTGATCCTTTTAAAGCTAAAACTATTACCTTTAAAATAACATAAGGCTTTTCTTACTAAGATGTAGTGAAAATGAGCAACCACAGCTATAGGATTGGTTAGACTTAGTTATTCTTTGCTACTTATTAACCATGATATTATTAAACATATTTTTCATTGGAAAGGGTCAATTATAGATATTTTATAGAAATGGGAACCTACATTTTAATCTTCCCTCTTCAGAAAGATTCATGTATTTCTGAATTCTAACCCTACATTAAAGTAAACGAAACAACTTTTAAAATAATCTCTAATGCTAAGTACAGAAAATAAAACAATAAGAAGAGCCTAAAATTCCCTATGGTAATGCCTTATCAACTAGGAGAAATATCACAGGGCTTTATTTATTTTTGTAAATCCCAACTCCATAAGAATTCCGAAAACTTGATTTTATTTTTATTGTAGTTAATTTATCTGTAGTGAAATGCAGACAAATGCACACACCGCTGTAACCCACATCCCAGATAGAATGTTCTCATCTCTCCAGAATGTTCCCTTGAGCCTCTTCTCAATCCACCATTATAACCCTCAAGGCAACCACTGTTCTACTGTCTGTAATGTGATCTTAAGTTTCCATCCTGTAATTCTTACATATTTGAACCTTTTTAAAAATAGATTATACTGAAGTAGAAACACGGATTGAAGCTTTAAGAAAATTACTTCTGGACAAATTGCTTGAGACACCATCGACTTTACATGACCAAAAACGTTATATAAGGTAAACTTTTTGCAAGAATTTTCACAAATCACATATATAGTACTGAATATGTCATTTAACTCTTAAAGCTAATATGGGGAAAATTAGAAGATTGATGAGATAATTAAAGGGAAAACACTTAGGAGTACCTACTGCAGATCACCAAAACTCTTATGTTTACTAATATATTTAAAATTACTCTTTTAAAAAAATATATATATTTTATTGATTTTTTACAGAGAGGAAGGGAGATAGAGAGCTAGAAACATCGATGAGAGAGAAACATCGATCAGTTGCCTCCTACACACCACCTACTGGTGATGTGCTGCAACCAAGGTATATATTCTTGACTGGAATCGAACCTGGGACCCTTCAGTCCGTAGGTCTATGCTCTTATCTACTGAGCCAAACTGGTTTCTGCAGTACTCACTCTTTAAAGACAAGAGAATCCTTCCTACCCTGTTTCCCCGAAAGTAAGACATCCCCCGAAAATAAGACCTACTCGCTGTAATGTAAGGTATTCCCCCGAAAATAAGATCTAACGCATCTTTGGGAGCAAAAATTAATATAAGACACTGTCTTATTTTCAGGGAAACAGGGTATGTATTTGGGGAAAGGAAAAGTAGCCTCATTGCTTAGTCACCTCTTCCTTCTGGTCAACAAGGGCTTACCTAATTGAGCAGAAAGATTGCACCTGGTGGGCACCCACAGACCACAGGCAGAAGGAGCTCCCTGTATTAGGAAATTCTCAGTGTTACAGAGTGGGTCATAATTCAGCAGTAGAGAAAATTCTGAAAGGTTTTAGTCTTGAAAACAAAGTCTGAAACTTAAAGTAGCAGTAATATTGAAAGTGTTGGACATCACAGGGTATGACAAGAAGGCCATAGAAAGAAGCAGTATAGCATAATGAAAACTAGCTGTTCACTTGGGTAACTTGAGTTTTCTTTATCAGTTTATTAATCTTTGAAATGGACATGTTAACACAATCCATGTCTCAGAGTACTTGCAAGGATAATCAAGAATTTAAGGATTTAATATAGCACCAGGCACGTAATAAGTAGTTAATAAATTGTGTTTGTGTGTGTGTGTTATAGTGTTTACATCAGGATTTGGAGGAAATGCATATAAATTTAAGCTATTATATGCATAATTTAAAACTATAACTTTATTGTCTGATGTCATATTTTGAATATGACCTTTGTTCTCAGAATAAGCTATTTTTCAGACCAAATACCCTCTGCCTTAGTGAAGGTTAATGAATATTGGGTAGTTATAAAATGATTATAGACTACATGTTTTTATGCATTTGGCTGTTGTTAGTATGTGACCACTGAAAATAATTCCCTGGCATGGAAGGATGGTCTGGTCTGAAAGCTGCTGCTTTGTTTTCATTTGTGGAGTACAAGGGTCCCCATGCAGCCCTCCTTGTTTCTAGTGATGCCGGAGCACAGTAGGAGTATGAGCCATTGTCATAGTCAGCATTCATGATGCCCAACAGGAAAGGGAAAGGAGACTTTTTGGAGTAGAGAATAGTAAAATTGATTGCTGCCACTATTCCTTGTCTGCAGTGTGCCCAGGCACACATGCTGGATGCGCTGTTTATCATTTCTAATCCTCCAAGCCACCACTTTGGGGCATGTGTATTATACCCGGTATATTGGTTAGGAGACTAAGCCTCAGATAGTTTTTTCATCCTCACCCTAGGATATGTCTGTGTTTTTAAAATTGATTCTAGAGGGAGACAGAGAGGGGGAGAGGAGAGAGAAAGAGGGAGAGTGAGAATGAGAGTGAGAGTGAGAGCAAGAGCGAAAGTGAGAGAGAGAGAGAAAGAGAGAGAGAAAGGTGAGAGAAACATTGATTAGTTGCTTCCCATATGCCTCTGACTAAGTATGGAACCCACAACCTAGATATGTTCTCCCACCAGGAATCAAACCGGAGGCCTTTTGGTATATGGGACAATACTCCGACCAACTGAGCCTCCCGGCCAGGGCACCTCAGATTGTATCGCTTTTTCAGCACACACAGCTAGTACTAGGACGCCTATATGTCTGCTTGCAGAGGCTGTCTTTGCTTTGCTCTTCATAAGAAATAATGTATTTGGAGATTTTTCTGGCTTGTAGAAATAAATTACATATGAGTTATCTAGGTGCTTTTTTTTTTTTTTTTTTTTAACACATATAAAGAAACAGAGTAGTAGGAATGTTAATTGTCTTTGTCCAGGATACATTTGTTGAGTGTTTTATCTGTGTTCTCTAAATCTGCTTTGTATTTATTTTATTGTTTACATTTATTCTATTAAATTTGCTGATAGTGATGTGTTAAACCATATTGAGTATGATTTCTTTATCTAGTGAATTACTGTATTTAGATAACTAATGGTTCTTATGACTGGTTAACCTTTTGGATAGCTTTAAAAGATGGTAGGTATTTTTAAAAAGATTCTTTTAAATGGTCTGTTTAAATGCTTTCATCCTGTTACTTTATTTTATTTTAAATATGTTTTATTGATTTTTCACAGAGAGGAAGGGAGAGGGATAGAAAGTCAGAAACATCAGTGAGAAAGAAACATCAATCAGCTGCCTCTTGCACACCCCCTACTGGGGATGTGCCCGCAGCCAAGGTACATGCCCTTGACTAGAATCGAACCTGGGACCTTTCAGTCCGCAGGTAGACGCTCTATCCACTGAGCCAAACTGGTCTTGGCTCATCCTGTTACTTATCTTAAAAGATAAAGAAAGAGCATGTCAATAACAATGTCCAGTAGTTTGTTTATTTTTTAATCACTGTTTTATTTTTGATGCTTTGAGAAGACATCGAGCAATTCTTTTATTCTTTTTAATAATAAGAGGAATCAGGTCATATATCTTTTGGCCTTTGGGATCTACGATGACAGGTACTATGAGTACTTCATGGGGATAGAAACAGCTTTATCATCAACAAAAAATATATCTCTATTGGCTTTAATTATTGAAGTTATGCATGATATGGGTGAAAATCAGATTATTACTGTATTGTCTTTTGTTCTCTATTTTACCTAATTAAAATAGACATTTTTACTCATTATTTTTACTCTTCTTATTCTGTCTTAATCTTCATTTTTTTAGCGAGAAACAAAGTTGCATATACTTTTTCCCATGTCAGTATGATCCTATCCCTGGTAATTGTTAAAAATTATGTCTGAATGGGGCTAAAATCTTCTTAATTTTTGAAATTTTGAGCTTATGCTCATTATCATTAACATATTTTAACTTTTTTCCCTTTAAAAATTTCTTTTACAAAGTGTCCTTTAATACACAGCTTTAAAAGAAATGGCAATAAACTGCCTGCCATATTCTAAACAAATATTTTTGAAATGAAAATAGTACTTATTTTTTAAGCTACTTATTATTAGAAGAAAAGAAAAAACGTACTGGAACACATCATTTAACCAAGGAAAAACCTAGCACAGGTTGTACTTTTAAACTAAAACACTAGAATTCCTGAGAGAAAATGTTTATCTTTCTTTATAAAACTTTCAATGTAATACCCATTAATAAGACAATATAAAGAGGATTGTCATTAAATTTTGCAAGGACCTAGTGACCATATTAAAGAGACAATTTTAAAAGTTATTCAACAAAAAGTGCTTATTAGTTTCTCTCTGCTCAAGAAAGATTCTTGTAATGGACCGTCTGCATTCCTATTTAGAAGTTTAAAAATTAAAGGGATGTGGTAAAAAAAAAAAAAAAAGGAATTCTTACCATTTGCAACAGCATGGATGGAACTGGAGAGCATTGTGCTAAGCGAAATAAGCCAGTCAGAGAAAGACAAGTATCACATGATCTCATTTGTGGAATATAATGAACAACATTCACTGATGAACAAAAGCAGATTCAGAGACAGAGAAGCATCGATCAGACTGTCAGACTTCAGAGGGAAGGGAGAGGAGGGTGGGGGTAAGAGGAGAGATCAACCAAAGGACTTATATGCATGCATATAAGCCTAACCAATGGACACAGACACCAGGGGGGTGAAAGCATGAGTGGGGAGTGAGAAGAGAGCAATAAGGGGATAAGGACACATATGTAATACCTTAATCAATAAAGAAAAAAAATATTTTAAAAATTAAAGGGAAGCAGCTATTTTCTAAAAGGATATTACTATACTAGTATTTTATAGCTAATACAAGTCTGAGGTTGTTATATGAGTGAAAGTGTCAGGAGAAAGTGTTGTGGAAGTATTTGGAAGGGAAATAAACCTAAGAGAATTTCTCTACTAGTATGGGAATGCAAAGATAAAGTCTAAGAGAATGCAAAGATAAAGTCTCCCTAGCAAGAAAGAATAAAATCACATGTTTGTTTTTTTCCCAGAAATGACACAACATACTATGTATCATATTTATATTCTAGTCAATAAAAGAGGAAAGCCTTATGAAAAAAGAATCTGATTGAGTTTTGAAACTTTGAATTGAATTATTTATGCCAAGCTAAATGTAATTTGTTAGATTGTGGTTTTTCTTCTAGTAATGCTATTAACTGATTTGTCACTTTCCCCTACAGACACACCTTCTTTGTAGACTGTAAATAGAGTCAGGGAGAAGGAGAATGGCCAGCTCTCGGGGGCTGTCTCTGGGGCAGCCCACTGTAGTGTGAGCCATGCTGTTTAAGGGGCTCTGAGCAGGACAAAGAAATGCCCAGCTCCTCTCAGAAACCAGGCTGTCTTCATTAGCCTGGAAGGTCAGGGTGAGGGCAAAGAGTTCCTAATGTGATGTCAGATTTCTTCTCAACATTTTATTCATTGCTAACTTACTACAAAATGTTTTTCCTCTAATTAGCTACTAATTGAGATGTCTGTGATTAAGGAAATACCATCCTGGAAATGGGAGAGAGGCTTCAGATGATTCTTTGAGTTATTAAGATTTGGCTAGAGGTCACAGCTTGTAACCATTAATTAAAATTTGTCATAGAACAAAAATCTTTAACCTCAAGACAACAGACAGCTTATAGTGTAAGAGTAATTTTAAGGCAATACATTCAGCTTATGGGATTGATTTAATTTGATTTAACTTGTTATATTTATTTATTTTGTGAGGGTGGATCGCCAAATCTTTAAATGATATTTAGCAGACTTTTTTCAACTGAAATATATTTCAGTTGTCCATCTGGATTTGGATATTTTAGGTACAAAGTCTTTAAATATTTTAAGAACTATATTATAAATCTATGAAAAAAATCCCATACTACTAGAGAAATATTTTCTGAGTCATGGATGGATTAAGATTTAGGTTTTAGAGGTAAGTTTTGTTGTCACCAAATCTCTTCATATAATAAAATGGCTTTAAGTTTCAGTTGACCCTTGTTTAGACTGTCTAGAAAACAGTGTCATTGTGCCATCTAGTGGCTATGTTTCAGGCCAGAAAGGAATAAAAACCAACTGAAATTGAAAAAAAATATTCCCCGAGATTCCTCTCTTGGCTCTCACCTGTGCTTATATAATGACAAAACGAAATAGTAGCACTCTGCGAAGTCAGTGTAAATACATATAAAAGTAAGCTCTCCCTAAGTATATTGAATCATCGTAAATGGTCTTTGTCATCTTCGTTGTCTTTTTATAAAGTCCTACTCTTATAAAATATAGCTTTATTGTTTGTTAATTTCATGAAAAAAATGGATGTATTTCATATTATAGACTAATTTTAGAAACTAAATATTAGAGACTAATACTGACAACTGCTTTACTAATTGATAAAATTTTAGGTTTTCTTTAAAAATGTGATTTTGAAATATGCTAGCTTTGCTTTTATCCTTATTGATGGCTTGTGTAGAGGGACACTACTTGGTCAGCCTTGACCTTGCTTTTTCAGGTACCTGTCTGACCTTCATGCAACGGGTGACCCTGCTTGGCAGTGTATCGGAGCTCAGCACAGATGGATCCTTCAGCTCATGCACAGCTGCAAAGAGGGCTACATACAAGACCTGAAAGGCAAGGCCACTCTCTTTCAGTGCATATGCCACTTCTTATTCTCACTTTAACACATAATGATTAAAGGAAAAGAATGATTAATTATTTTTTCTTGATATGTGTATCTGTGGTTTTTGTTTGTTTATTTGTTTACTTCTGGTTAGCTGTATACCTGAGTAACAGAATAGAACATTCTTTAAATTTATGCCTATTGTTATGGTCAACTGACAGTATTGACAAAGATTTGGTTTAGGGGATAGTTAAACTTTTGTGAGAAGCAATATGATGTATGAAATGATATTAGTCCTTGATGAAAGCTATTAGTCCACTTGTTATTTTTTCTGAATATATGTTAAATCCTACTATGTACCAGCCTCTATGCTAAGTACAGATAGTATAAAACAGACCTGGTACCTGGAATAAAACATGTAATTAACCAAATACAAATGTTTGCCAAATGATATCAAGAAAAATAATGATATTATGTGGGAAGAGAACTGAGGAGAATGCTTTAGATGGCTGTTTTGGGAGGATGTCTTAGAGAAGAGTCCATGTTAGCTAAAAGCTGGAAGGATTTGAAGTAGTCTGCTTGGCCCACTCCAGCCTGAAAAAGGGACTAACCTTTGCAGAGACTCTGAGGTAAGTTTGAAGGGAGAAGTCACAGCTCCATTCACAAGCATTGAATGTCCTGAATGCTATGTGCAGCCACTGTTAGGTACTAAGGATACAGCAGTCTGTACAACAGACAAGAGCATGGCTCACATGAGACTTCCAAAATAGCAAGGGAGAGGGACAGGGAGAGTGGCTAGTAGAAGACAGTGTGCCTCATAACTAAGCCTGGGAAGTTCCAAGTGCTGTAATAGCACTTAGGAACAGCATTCGATCCAGAATTTTGAGGTCACAAAAGAGATATTCTAAGAATTAAAGAAAATGCCACATGTTTTGAGCTCTCTGGGGTGTCTGTCTTGACTGATTGAAATAGAGGTGGGGAAGAAGAAATAGATAAAAATCATTTCAGGAAGAGAAGGCTGCTGAATCCTATGTGGCTGATTAGAGCATGATTAGAGGGTTTAAGTTATGAGGCATTGGGTCCTGGGTGGACTTTTTTTAGCTGCTTCAGGGAATTTAGACTTGATCCAGAAGGTGTTGTAGGAGCCATTAAAGGTTCTAAACAGGGGAAAGACCCAATGAGGTTTATTTTTTAAAAGACAACTGTCTTCCATGTAGTGAATGAATGTAAGCCTGGAGCAATGAAGCTGCTTAGAAGGCTGCTGTGGCAGTTCAGGCATTTCGCCTGGCATGGAGGTGTGGATATGGAGAAGGGATGGATTCCAGAGCTATGCAGAAACTCGAATATGACCTTGGCAGCTGGTTAGGATGATGGCACCATTTAGTGTAGGGATTCCAGAAGAAAAATGATTTTTTTTCCTTTTGTTTGGGCATGAAGTGAAGATTTCCCCGTTTGTTTAGACAGGAAGTGAAGATATTCAATAGCTATTTAAAGAGTGACGTATTTGAATATGGTCTTCGTAAAGATGGTTCCTGGGAGTTGATGCTTTAACCTACAAAAATTAAAAAAAGGAGCAAACTTAAGATAGAATCCTGCGGAGGGATATTTATAGGGCAACCTTCAAAGGAGAAGAAGAAGGGGTATTTAGGGGGCTAGGAGGGGAATGAGGGCATAATATCGCTAAAGTGAAGAGGAAAGGAGTGATCAGCAAGAGTTTTAAAAGAAAATAAGATAAAGAGGTGTCCTTCAGATTTAGCACCGGTATTGACCTTGGCAAATGCAATGGCAGTTGACTGAGATGACAAATAGGTTATATAAAAGAAGGCATAGTGATACTTCATAAGGTTTCCAGGAGTAAGTGAAGTAACATGAGAACATTCCTGGCACAGAAGGAAGTACAATGAAGAGGTCACAGTTATTTGTGCACGGGGAGAGGGATGTCCCCCAGCGCAGCCTGCACTCTCTCTAACCTTGTGTGACGTTGCACACAAGGGCCACCTAGGCTTCTATTAGTATATATAGCACAGTTTTGATATGAATTGGTGTAGTTTCCAGCTGATTCTGTTCTTTTCTACTCTTTATTTTTAGGAAAACCCAAATATCTCTGTTTTGATGCCACATTGAAATTCCTGTTAATGTCATTAATTATTTTGTAGTTTTGACAAGTAGAAATGACAGCAAATGATATACATAGTCTATAGTCTTTGGGTGTATTTAGAGAACCTTATATATTTGTTTATTGAATCTATTCTGTTAGCTAAGACTCTATACCAGAGATGGGAAATGTCCACAAAATTATTTGATCTGGCCCTGCATTAGGGTTGAGTTAGTTAAGTGTTTTATCAAATATAGCAGGCTAGTTTTAAGTTGATAATTTTGCATGGCCCTCGAATGATGATGTTATAAATATCTAAATGGCCGTTAGC
The DNA here is from genome assembly GCA_027563665.1 of Antrozous pallidus. NCBI lineage: Eukaryota > Metazoa > Chordata > Mammalia > Chiroptera > Vespertilionidae > Antrozous > Antrozous pallidus. The sequence continues at coordinate 110,814,785 of CM050508.1, read as the reverse complement.
AGAACAATGGTAGCCCATCCTTGCCTTGACTGCCCCTCAGAATCCCCTAGGTGTTTTTATAAACTATCAATTTTTATCTGATGATTCCTTCCATCATCTTAATGTTATGTTTTTCTACATGTATTCATCCCGAATTTCTTAAAATCAGTATTTCTGGGGGGAAAAAATGACAGAGCCCTACTTTTTAAATTTCATTCTGACCAAGCTTGTTATTAAATTTCCTTATCACTTGTGAAATAATTAAAATAATGTAAATTAAATTGGATCCATTTGTTAGTGACAAGCTACAGCTAGAAGTTATTTTCATAAGTTGGTCTTTTGATGAGGAAGTAAAAAATAACAATCAGCCTGTTAAACTTACTTTACAAGTTTCATGATAAGACAATGTAAACTTTCTAAATTTGTTAGTAAATGTTGACATTCAGAAGAACATGTTTACCTGTGCCCTCTTCTGTTGTCAGCGAACATTACCAATATAAACAACATGGCTGGCCGTAACACATAGGAGCTTTATTAATTGGAAGATTGGTGTGCACTTTTGAGCTTACATCAGAAGAATTTTATATTATATGATTTTAGAGAATTCCAAACATAATTAAAAGTAGAAAGGGTGACATAATAATCTCCCATGTTTCAACAATGATTAACTCTTAGCCAATTATATCTATATTCTCATTTGTTTTTATCCCTTCCATCATTCTGAATTGTTTTTGAAGCAATTGTTATTTCATCCATAGTTATTTCAACAAGTACTTTTGAAAAGCTTTAACTAAAACACCATTATCATTACCAAAATATTATTAACAAAAATAGATCCAGAGACAGAGAAGCATCAATCAGACTGTCAAACCTCAGAGGGAAGATAGGGAAGGGTGGGAGTAAGGGGGAGAGGCCAAGCAAAGGACTTGTATGTATGCATATAAGCCTCACCAATGGATACAGACACCAGGGGGGCTGAGAGCATGAGCAGGGGGTGGGGGGACCAAGGGAGGAATAAGGACACATATGTAATATCTTAATCAATAAAGAAAAAAATCAATGAGTTCTTTGTATTATCAGATATTCAGTTAATTCAGAAGCAATTTAGTATTTTTCGGATTTAAATACATTAATACCATGGCTTTTTAACTGATGGTGCAAAAGCAAATGACATAAAATCTGGCATAGATGTAGATAGAAATGTGTTTCCTAGAATGGGAAAATTAGCCATCTGTAAAACATGGTCCACTTTGGCCACTTTGCACTTAGATCCTTTTCTGATTGTCTTCATTAATGCATATGTGCCATTGGTTATATGTTAGCTATTTACTAAACACTTATCTACATTTATACATGTTATATAATTACACTATGTAGTATAGGTATATGTGTATGTGTAGAGGTATAGGCAAATCTATCCTATGTAATCAAAGAGTAACATGCAAATGTGATGGTACCTTGGCTCCTAATTGCCTATGCTACCAGCCAATTGGAGCACGGGGCAGAGCAGAGGGCGGGGCAGAGCATGGGTGGGGCTGGGCGGGGGCATAGGGGCAAGGCTGGCAGGGGTGTGGCCACAGTGCAGTGAAAGCAACCACCACCCTATAAGGGTGGCCTACAAGGTAATTAATTAAGGGCCCGCCCTCCCTATGCTTATGGTGCCTGAATCACATGCAAATGAGCACCCGGGGTCCCTGCATGTCCCACAGCCCAGCACCCACGATGGGAGCGGCATGCTGTTGCCAGTCTCTGGGGTGTGCAGAGACCCTGCTGGCCATCACCCGGTGGAGAAAATTCACGGTGCTCTTGGTTCATGTAGGGTATCAGGGGTGCCAGGAATTCTGGGAAATGTAGGTCCCTTGACAGACCCACTGTAGGAGTGAGTTTGAAGTACTGGGGGGAGGAACATGGAAGCGGCAGGGTGGGGCCGGCTGGGCGGGGCGGGGACTTTAGGCCTTGGGCTGGCGGGGGGCTCGGCGGGCCGGGCGCGTGCAGGGCGCAAACCTGCCGGGAGGCTGGCACAAAATAGCCCCTGGATCAGAGATACTAACCCACAGGGGGCCGGTACCCAGCACCCACAAACTGCCACCAGGTGCTGGAGCTGCAAAGGCTGAATCAGAGACATAAACCTGCATGGAGGCTAGCCCCCAGCGGCCCCCAGATTGGAGATACAAACCAGCAGGGAGGCTGGCACCCAGCAGCTGCAAGCCCCGCCATGGGGGCACTGGGGCTGTGAGGGGCTGGATCTGAGACACAAACCAGCAGGGAGGCCAGCACTCAGCAGCCCCAAGCCCCGTCACCGCAGACCTGGGGCTCGGGGGGGTGGGAGCGGGGTGGACTGGAGATACAAACCCGCAGGCCTGGCACCCAGCAGCCCCAAGGCCCAATGCTTAGGCGCTGGGGCTGCTGCGGGGGGGGGGGGGGGGGGGGGAGGGTGCACGGCGGGCAGGGGCAGCTGAGATACAAACCCACAAGAAACCTGTGGAAAGGGAAATAAACTATTATAACTTTATCTCCCTTTCCTCAAGATGAGAAAACTGTCCCTGGATTATTTAGTGATGTGGCCCACACCTTTCTACATACACAGGGTATGTTATGACCACTCCCAGAATGCTGTCTCCAGGGAATAACCTACTGTGGCAAATCATCTGAGAGAGGAAACAAGCTTTTGTTGGGTTTATTCTGAAGGTCAGAGAACATGCCACCACCCCACCCCCCAACATATTCTTTATTGTTATATTGATGATCTTGAGCTGCAGATTCTTGAAAAACTGCAAGTGCATGCAGAGGATTTCACTGAAGTCTCCTGATCTGTCTAAAATTGGACCCCCCTAAAGGACCTTACATGTCATAGGTCCCTTTGATGGGAGAAGTGTCATCAAGTAGAGAAGACTGACTCCTGTCACAGGACATAACACCCAAACTTTGTAACAAACTATTTCTCTCCACCCCCATTCATCATTCCTAAAAATCATTTACTCTCCTCTAGAAGGCCTACATCTCCCGTTCCCTTTCCCTAGGAAGAAGGTATTTAAATCTGCATTCTAAGCCAGCTTGGAGAGTTATTCATTTTTCCCTGAGATCTCCCACATATACATGTGGTACACATGTTAATGAACTTTTGTTTTTCTCTTGGCGATCTGTCTTTCATTACAAGAGCCTCCACTAAGAACTCAGAAAGTTTGAGGAAAATTATTTTTCTCCCTCCATAATTCTATCTTGGGAAATCAAGTCCCCAGCTGAACAATGAGGTTGGCTCAAGTATCAAGTGTTCCCAGCTGAAGCTTCCCAGGGAAGCTTCTAGGGAGAAATCAATGATATTGGCATCAAAGTGGGATGGAGGACACATACGTGGTTGCTGGTGGGAGTTTAAAGTGGTTTGACAGTTTTGAAGGATGACTTAGCAAATTTGATAGAAATGTCCAAGGTACATCCAAGAGCCTTCTTCTAGGAATCATATCTGCTGAGATAAAGCACAAGCACTTAAGCCCTGGTCAGAACCCAGGATGCTACTGCGGGCTCCCCTTCCATGATAGGAAAACCTGGGAACAACCTGCATTTTTAGTACAGGGTAGCATCTATGCTAATAAAAGGGTAATATGCTAATTAGACTGAACATCTTCCTGGAGACCTTCCAGATGTCCTTCTAGACATCCTTCCTGACAAAGCCATGTTGGCGGGGCCAAGGCAGAGGAGGTTAGAGGCAATCAGGCAAGCAGGGGAGAGCAGTTAGGGGGACCAGGCCACCAGAGGAGAGCAGTTAGGGCAAACAGGCTGTCAGGAGAGAACAGTCAGGGGGATCAGGCTTGCATGCAGGTGAGCGGTTAGGAGCCAGACGCCTGAGGCGTCCCAGATTGGAGAGGGTGCAGGCTGGGCTGAGGGAATCCCCCGCCCCCTCCCCTGTGCATGAATTTTGTGCACCGGGCCACTAGTATATATATAAAAGCCTAAGCGATGAAATGACTGAATGACTGAATGACCTGTCAACCGATCACTATGATGTGCACTGACCACCAGGGGGCATGCGCTCAACACAGGAGCTGCCCCCCAGGTGGTCATTGCACTCCTATAGCAGGAGTGCCACTCAGCTGACCAACAGGCACCAGAGGTAGAGTTCACAGCTAGCAAGTTTCACTGTGGCGGTGCAAGCCTCTCCTAATCGGCACTGACGGACTGGGCACAAGCCCGTGGCAGTTGCAGTGGAGCTGGGATGAGTGGAAGAGGCAGGTGGCATTGGACAGCTAATTCCCGCCCAATCCCCACAGGCCACACCAAAGGACAAATCTGTGCACTGGGCCTCTAGTATAAAATATTTGCCTTAATGTTAAAGGTTGCTGGAATAAGCACAGTTTTTCTTTTATATAATCTACAACTAGTTGTTCATGATGGACTCTTAATTTATATTTATGAGTATTCTCATTGTGTATAATATAAATGTAAGGTAATATGGGGGAAAGGCTCCTAAATATAATTTGGACTTTCTGTTGGACATCCACTTATAATTAGGACCTTTTAAATGTGGAAGAAACTTTGGAAGTTATTCCCAACAGATGTTCATTAGATGACTTTAGATCTATTTTTTTGCGTGAGGAAGGTATCTCAGAGAAGCCAGGTAACACCCAGCTTCTACAGGTCCTGAGAAGTGGCTCAGATTTCTCCCCATCCCATCAGAGTGCACTCAGTGAGGTTGGGACAGCAAGCTCCACAAGACCTCTCTGTATTCTATGTTGAAAAAAGTATTCCCATCAAACAGGATTTCTGAACATGATGAACATGATGGTGAACATGCCTACATTTCACCTAGCACTTTATTATAAAGCTTCAGTGTTTTTATTCAGCTACTAGTGGCCCGGTGCATGAAATCTGTGCACATTAAAAGGGAATTAATTAGAGGAAATATTTTAACATTGCTATTTTCCCTTTCTCTATAATAGAAGTATCAGAGATGAAAGAAAATTAGTAAAATGTATATGAAAATCTCCCTCCTGTGAGTCTGGGGCATGCCATGGGATCTAGAGTCAAGTCCCTGCCCACAACCTGCACGCGCTTCGAAAATCCAGGAGACTCAGACCCAGCTGGCCCCACCCCTAATGGGTGAGACCCAGACCCAGCAGGGGGCACAGCTTCAGGCCCCCTCAGCTCGACGCTGGGGCAGGGGCTGCGGCCTGAGGTTCTTTATCAAGCACTGCCAGAGGGGATGTGGCCTGAGGTCCCCCCAGCCCACCATGGGGCCAGAGGGGGGGGGTATGGCCTGAGGTGCCCATAAGTCCCACTGGGTGGATGGCGCTGCTTGAGGTCTCCTAGCCCAGTGCTGTGGTGGGGGGCACAGCATGAGGTCTCTCAGCCTGGCACTGGGGTGGGGGTCGTGGCCTCAGGTCCTCCATCAAGTCCCTCTGGGTGAGAGATGTGGCCTGAGGTCCCTATGAAGCCCCATGGAGCGGGGGGCATGGCCTGCGGTCCCCTGTTAAGCTCCATGGGGCAAGGTGTGCGGCCTGAATTTTCCTGGCCTGGCCCCAAGGCAGGGGGTATGGCCTAAGGTCCCCTGTCAAGTCCTGCTGGGTGGGGGCACCGCCTGAGGTCCCTCGCTCTGGCCAGATGCCATGCATCCTCAAGTCCCTGCTGTTTGATCGTGACATTATGGCATCCAAGCTAATTTGCTTATTTCTTTATTATATAGATACTCTCAGGAAGCAAAAGTCCTTGTATTATAATATGTGCTTGGACTTTTAACATTGGAGAAGAGAAATACTTGTAATTTTTTAAGTAAACCCACTGTCAGAACAATGGTTAAGAATTGAGACACTTATTTGTATTTTGAAATAAAATACAAATTTAAATAGGTAGACTATAAATATTTCAGGCAGGAAAAGGTTTCTTTTTGTCTTTTTAGGTAAAGCTGATCTCATGTACATTTAATTAGCATACTTTTCTTTTTGAGACTTGAAGTCTTTATTTGTTGGTTTTGGGGGGAAAATGTTAATTGAATTTAATCTTGTTGTCTTCAGAGAAAATTTCTTGAGCAAAGATGGTGATAGAAAATAGACAACAGTCTTACATAAAAAGGCTACCTTTTCCAGGGAAGATTATTTTATATGGAGCATTTGTTAGCTGAGATAGGTCATAAGGTTGATAATCTTATGAACACCGAATTAGGTCTTTTTCTGGATTCCAGTTTTTTTTTGTTTTTTTTTAAATATATTTTATTGAATTTTTTACAGAGAGGAAGGGAGAGGGATAGAAAGTTAGAAACATCGATCAGCTGCCTCTTGCACGCCTCCTACTGGGGATGTGCCCGCAACCAAGGTACATGCCCCTGACCGGAATTGAACCCGGGACCTCTCAGTCCGCAGGCTGACGCTCCATCCATTGAGCCACACCGGTTTCGGCTGGATTCCAGTTTTTATAGTAATAACACGTAGTTGGCAAACTGCTGCTTGTGAGCCACATGTGGCTTTTTGACCCCTTGAGTGTGGCTCTTCCACAAAATACCAATAGGCCTGGGTGAGTCTATTTGTAGAAGTGGCCTTAGAAGAAGTTTAAGTTTAAAAAATTTGGCTCTCAAAAGAAATTTCAGTAGTTGTACTGTTGATATTTGGCTCTGTTGACTAATGAGTTTGCCAACCACTGTAATAACATATACTAAACTAAAAGGATGGCATCTTCCATATTAAAAATATTAGGGCACAAGAACAGTGGATTACCATTGCACCTTCAACCCACTGTGCTTTTTATCTCCAAATACTCCTCACTCTTCCATGCCCTACCTCTCTGTAGCCCAAATGTGATCTTTTGTGTTTTCCAAGAGGAAACAAAGATAGGAGATAGAAATTGACATTTTAAGTACTCATCTTGAAAGCTTAAATAGTAATAGAAGAGTTTGATTTTTTTCCCAGCCTGAACCAGGTAAACATTTGCTTCTCTTTGTCTATATTCAGACCAATCCTGTGCCCTGAATTTGTTGAACATGGAAAACATTTACCACCTTATAAAAGTGTCATTGTTCCTTAAAATTCCTGTGAAATAGATAAAAAATTAGACTAAGTCTTCAGGTTTCTTGCCAGGAAAGCCTTTGGTTAACCCCCTACTGACATTCCCAAATAATACGTTTAAAGGTAGACTTCAAAGGTGTTTTTTTCCTTTGTTCTAAAAATGAGTTTAACTCTTAAAAATATATGTTGGTTATGTGCAATAATTGCGGGGGAGAAGGTTTCAGGTGCTCGTAGAGTAATTATTTCCTTCTTTCAGATATGTACTTAATTAGGACTTTCCATAGGACATATTAGGATGGCGTGCATAGTAGACGTTAGAGTAGGAGCAGTATCTCATGTAGCAAGATATTCTTTTAAAATAGTCACATCATAGAAGGAAATCCATTTACATGTGGTTCAAGTTTTCTTTGAAAATGTACATATGATATGTCACACCTGAAAGATTTCTTCTGAATTACCCCAATATGGATTTATTATAGAAGAAAAATAATGAGAATATTTTAGAGGTTGGGATTAATACCTACTCTTCTAATTATTTCAAACATTGAGTAGATTATTAGATTAATTACTTGCTAAAATAAAAATGTTTGTTACCCAGTGACCTAAAAACACTATACATATTTTCAACTCAAAAGCTGATAAAATACATTCATAAATTATATTTTACAATTTACATATAATTTTCTGAACTTTCACAGTATAACCACACTGCCATTTTTCTATTTCTTTTTGAAACTAGAAAAGTAAAGATTATTTTTATTTTTTATTTATTTTTATTGTTTAAAGTATTACAAATAGTAGTACATATGTTTCCTTTTTCCCCCCATTGACCTTCCCCTGGCCTCCTCTACCCCCAGCACATGCCCTCACCTACCCCATCCCCCCAGTGTCTTATATCCATTGGTTATGCTTATATGCATGCATACAAGTCCTTCAGTTGATCTCTGACAGTCCCGGCCCCCAAACTCCCCAGCATTCCCACTGTAGTTTGACATTGTGGTCAATGCTTCTTTGCCTCTGTATCTATTTTTTCCCCGTTTCTTTTCTTTAAAATATCTTGCATTTGCATACTAGAAATAAACATATAAGAATAAAAAATGTTTGACTCTCAATTTCAATGTCCAACAGTTCTGAGTCCCAGTTTTAATGTCACATAGTTCCTTATGTGTACATGTCGCAATGATATCTGGATGGTGGACAAATGGTGGCAATGCAGGTTTCACCCTCTCTGGTTTGGTCCTGGAAAACCTGCAGTGACACACAGCTGCTGACTGCTAGCATGGTAAGGTGTCATCAGAGTCTTCCATCTCCGGACTGTTTCTCTTCTTGTCTTCATGGTTGGAGCAGACCTGTCAGTTCCTCTTTGTTGCAGGATTCCCTATGGTCTTGGAGTTGTTTTCTGAAAATATACAAACATATTCTTTACCAAAAGTTAATAAAGGAATCTTTTCTGTAAAATTTGGCTTGGGATCCTTTTTATTTTTGCCCAAATGATTTTCCTTTGGCTTATTTTGACACCATGTGTGTTTTCCATGAGGATCTTGCTGTTAGCATTACAAATGGAAGTTAGTTTTCTCAAGTAAAAATTTTCTAGATGTAATTTACTTACAGGATATTTTTCCTTACATGATATTGCCCCACTATCAACCCCCCCCCTTTTTTATTATTAGAGGCTTGTGGAAATTTTATAGTGCAGTCTTGATAACTTTAAATTTTAATTTTTGCACAAAAATTTGACTGCTTTAGGTTCATTGCATTTTAAGCAATTTTACGATGAGATGAACTACTAATATAAATTTTACTTAATATTTTAGGAACAGCTTTTTGTCTGGTACAATTAAATTTTCTTGAGTATTCACTTATTTCTATTAGCCAATTAATCTTAAAAGTTGATTACTATTTTACTATCAAATTTAATACTCAAACAATAATCTTAGTTTACCCTGTAAATATTAGTGGAAAGGATTATTTGCATTCTTGAGCAGGCCCTGAGCATTCTTGGTGCTAGACTCAATTTATATATAGGCCAACTGTTGCTGGCCAAGTCTCGATCTGTAACCTGGGTCTCAATCTGAGCTGGGCATGGGAAGTGAAACAGCCATGGGGGCAGGAGACCTCCCTCAGAGGAGGTGAGAGTTCAGGCCCCTGCAAGGTTTAGGGGGGTGAGGGTCTATGCCCCCCCTCTCTTGACCTTCAAGTTCTCTACTGATGCCCCCTCTGTGACTGTGCCTGTCTTAGGTTGTTCCTTCCCTGAGGAATCTTACCTCTCTCTGGCTAACCAGCCATCCTCCGAGGCCAAGCAGGGTGATGTGAGTTTCAGTTCTGTGTCTTTGATATTCTATGCTCCCATGGCCTCCACGCCCAGCACCTGCCTTGATATCCCCTCGCCTGCTGGCGGGGTCCCAGTACTGATCACATATCTTGGGGGACTCAGATTTATTCTCCAGGGAGGGTCTAGCTCACACCATTGGGTGAGAGACAGATCCATGGTGCCAGCCACCCAGAGGATTCAACCTCAGCTTGAACTGAAAGCTCAGGCAACAACTTGTGCAATTTAGTTGTGAGAAGAGGGTCCCTTGTGACAGAATGGGCAAGAGGGGCCAATATAGAATGCTCAAGTGCCTTCCCTGTGCCTTAATTCCTTCTGAAAAGGATTAAATCCTTTCATGTCTTTTTTTTTAAATTGCTGCCAAACATTGAAAGAGTTAGTTTGTAAGTTTCTTTGGGATAATTGTACAATATGCTGTTGTCAAATATCAAAAATTATAATGACATTGTAGAATAATATCATGTAAGGACATTCTTTGCTCTAGGCCATGTCAATTCAATTTCAAACTGGCTGGCAATTTTATATAAACTTTGTCTGGGAGGTAAAAACACAAATTACTTAATTCAAGAGGTCAAATATATTGACTTTCAGTTGCAATCCTTTCTCTTAAGGTTATGGTGACCACTATTATAGATTAGATTTAATATTTTCTTTTATTTTAAATTATTTTTTTTCTTATAATTGTTTTCTTAATTTTTATTTTTTACTTATGTGTCCTTATTCCCCCAGTACCCCCTAACCCCCACACATGCTCTACCCCCCTGTTGTCTGTGTCCATTGATTAGGCTCATATGCTTTCACATAAGTCCCTCTGTTGATCTCTCCCCTTTACTCCTGCCGCCCCCCACTTACCCTGAGTTTTGATATTCTGATGGATGTTTCTCAGTCCCTAGATCTGTTCTTGTTCATCAGTCTATAATGTTCATTATATTCCACAAATGACACTGAAATTTTTCTTGATTTTCCTTGACCTTTAGGTACATAACTTATAGTTTTGTTTTTTTTTAATTAGTAGGGTATTAATAAATATAATTCTGGTTAGGTAGACTTTTTATTTACACTAAATTAAATGTCAACCTCTATTAGGAAACTGTCAGCAGATTCACTGAATTTTCTATGAGACCATAAAAATATTTTCATGGTTAAAAAGACAGTAAAAGTGTGTTGTTATGTACATACTGAATTTTAATAAAATTATAATTTTTATTTTAAAGTTGATATAATGAAGTTGTACACTAGGGAGTTTTTTTAAATGAAGTTTATTTTCTGGAAATTTAAAAATAGTTGCTGTCCTGAATGTTTATCATAACAGTATTAACAGAATAATGGAATTGATTTTATTTTTTTAAATAAATCTTTATTGTTCAGATTATTACAGGTGTTCCTTTTTTCCCCCCAATAGCTTCCCTCCACCAGATCCCCCACCCCATCACATGCCCTTATTCTGTAAGGTGCAAGATTTTTGTCCTATTACTTCCCACACTCCTCACACCCTCTTCCCCCTGAGAATTGTCAGTCCATTCCCTTTCTATGTCTCTGATTTTATTATATTCATCAGTCTATTCTGTTCATCAGATTTTTTATTCACTAGATTTTTAGATTCACTTGTTGGTAGGTATGTATTTGTTGTCATTTTGTTGTTCATACTTTTTATCTTTACCTTTTTCTTCTTCTTCCTCTTCTTAAAGAATACCCTTCAGCATTTCATATAATCCCGGTTTGGTGGTGATGAACTCCTTTAACTTTTTTTTGTCTGTGAAGCTGTTTATCTGACCTTCAATTCTGAATGATAATCTTGCTGGGTAGAGTAATCTTGGTTGTAGTTTCTTGCTGTTCATCACTTGGAATATTTCTTGCCACTGCTGTCTGGCCTGCATAGTTTCTGTTGAGAAATCAGCTTACAGTCGTATGGGTACTCCCTTGTAAGTAACCAGCTGTTTTTCTCTTGCAGCTTTCAAGATTCTCTCTTTGTCTTTTGCATTTGGCATTTTAATTATGACATGTCTTGATGTGATCCTCTTGTTTGGGGTTCTGTGTGCTTCCTGGACTTATAAATCTATTTCTTTCACCAGGTAGGGAAAGTTTTCTGTCATTATTTCTTCTAATAGATTTTCAATATTTTGCTCTCTCTCTTCTTCTGGCAGCCCAATAATTCAGATGTTGGTAGGCTTAAAATTGTCCCAGAGGCTCCTTACACTATCTTCATATTTTTGGATTCTTTTTTTTTTTTTTTCTGATTGGGTATTTTTTGTCTCCTCATCTTTGAGATCTTCAGTTTGTTTTTTGGAGTCCTTTGATCTACTGTTGAATTTCTGTATATTCTTTATTTCAGTCAGTGTATGCTTAGTTTCTGACTGGTCCTTTTCTTGGCATTCTCATTAAGGTCCTTGAAGGTCTCATCAAGTTTCTCAGCGGTTTTTAGAAGATTCTTGAGTAACCTTATAAATGTGGTCCTGAATTCTACGTCCTCCATTTCTTTCATTTGTGACATGTTTCTTTGAATCCGCATTTTGCTTCACATTTTGCTTCCCTGTGCTGATGGAGTGGAAGAACTGCTGTGCTGGAGACACGCCTATAGGGCTGGACTTGCTTCACTGGGGCTTTGCTGCTCACCGAGTCTGCCCCTTGAATGTGTCTCTTATGGATATGAGTAGTTGAATTCTGGTGTCGTCTCTCACTGACTTCTACATACACTAGCTTCTGGATCTCCAATGGAGTGCAGGTCAGCTACTGTCTGAGGCAACCCAGCAGGAGCTACAGCGAGGTCTGCAGATTTCTCCTGAGCTGACCAGAGCTGCAGTTTGTTAGATTAAGTTGCAATAGGACAGGCCATTTATATGCAAATGCTGCTGTGCACAGCTAGGGTGGGTTTGCATATTGTGCAGGGCGGGGTCTCAGGGAGTCACTAGACTAGGGTGTGCAAACAGTGATGGCTGACACTCAGCCGTTTCTGCGTCTCCATGTTTCCAAGTCCCCGTGTTGCGCACCCCCGCACAGTGAACAGTGATTGCTGCGGGCACCTCTGCAAGGGAACCACCATCACTTTCTGACCCAATGGCAGACTGTCCAGCTTCTCCCCGTAGGAGTGTGCGTCGCCAGCGTCTCCCCAGAAACGAGTTCAGAGTAATTAGGAGCTTGTTTCCCTTCGGGTTGAAAACAGCATCACCCATCACCCGCTGCCAGCCCTGTTCGTGCACCTCTGTATCTTAGCTTTTCAGCGCTTTTGCACGTCTCAGTGCTCTTTTTTCTTTCCATCTAGTTGTAGAACTTCCACTCGGCCAGCTTTCCTGTGGTTCTGGGTTATAGATGTTTTGTTTTTTAGTTGCAGTTTTGAAATTGTTGTGTGAGGCCGCAGTTTAGGTGTTTACCTATGCTGCCATCTTGGATTCCAGACCAATATCTGAAATTGATTTTAAAAGAAAACAGGAAAGGCACACCTGCAGCAAGAACCAATATGGAATATTAATTTGGTTTTTATTCTCCCTGCAACTAAATCTCTTCCAGTGTAGATTTGGCAATTACAGGTTAATCTTCACCCTTGTTATTTTGCATGTTATGACTACAGAGTATTTTTTTTTAATTGGCTTTAGAAGTTGAAATGATATTAAGTGATTTTAATGGTATTTTAATGATTTAAGATTTATAAGCTATGAGATATATATAGGAGAAAGTACATTTGGGAGAGAAAAGTAAAAGTAAAGTACCAGTTAATGATTACAGTGGAAAAACTTGCTAGCAAAGTGGTGGTCTGATTTTCCTTTTCCTTTTGTCATTTTTATTTTTTTTCACAAAGAGAAAAAACCTGGGTGATACTTAGTTTGCCATGAATTAGATTTGCACTTGTTTACCATTAGAATTTCTGTTGCAAACTGTTAGAAATTGTCATTGTTGTTTATAAACTGTGTAAGTTTATATAAGCAGGTTTAATTATCTAAGTGCAGATCAGCAGGTTTTTACCATAATCATTATAGACTAGAGGCGTGGTGCACAAAATTCATGCACAGGTAGGGTCCCTAGATCTGGTCATCGATCAGGGCCGGCCGGGCCTTCCTTCCCTGGCTGCCTTTTGCTGGCTGGGGCCTTCCTTATTCCGCACTGACCCCTGGTGGTCAGCACACATCATAGCAGGTAGTCGAATTCCCAAGGGGACAATTTGCATAGTAACCTTTTCTTATATAGGATTTGTTTTTTAATTTAATTTGAAAAGACACTTTTAGCTTCCAAATTAAAACTAGTAATTAATGCTGGTAATTTAAGCAGTGTTTTTTTTTTTTTCCCAAAGGCAATAACCTAGGAGTTGAGTATTTTTGAATACCACAGCATTCATTTTTAGATACTATATAGTAAAATAACAGCTATTGAATATCATATAAAAGAGGTGGATTATGTTCTATTCGCTTATTTCTTCTATTTTATACTAGTATATCCACCTAACAATGTGTGATCTGTCTTTATCTTTATTTAATCAGACAGGCCAAACAGGCTTATATCAAAAAGACTTTTCAATTTGTTATCTTGCCAGCTGGTTCCCTTCAGCTGTCCTGGCTTACTGTGTATCTGGAGGAAGACTTCTTGTGGCTGGGAACCACATTGTTTCTAAACCACATCCCCTATTCTTAAGAGAAAAAAAAAAATTGACAAGGAATGCTATGCACACATTGAATGCTAGCAATAACTGATCATTTAAAATATCATTACAAATATTTCAATTTTGTATTCTGTCATCTTGGTACTAATTCTGTTACTTATATATTGTGAGCAATCTATATACATAATTACAAGAAAAATGTACTAAAAAAAAAAGTAATTTTGTTTTGTTTATTGACCCCTCCAACTTTTACAGTTCTTGCTTAGATAGCCAGTGTTAGTGAATAAATACTTCTTTAAAGTTCACACAGGTAGTTTTGCTTTTAAAATAGTTTTTTTTTTCCCCCTCAACTATTGTTGTGAATAATGTTATATCAGAATGGCTGCCTGGAACCTGTTAAGGGCAATTCTGACACTCTAGAAAGTGAAATAAGGTATGTTAAATATGTCTCTCTTTGTTTAATTTGACTAAATGATCCTCTTTAAATTGAAGAAATGCTCCTATAAGAACTTTAAATATATATAGAAGCATAAGATCAAAAAGAAAATTTTTATCTGTGTTGACACAGTTCTAATTCATGAGGACTTTGTAATTCTGCCTTAATATACCCACCCCTGCCCCTTAGCCCCCCAGCTTTGGCATTGAAATTCTTCTGTGTGTTGTGCTTGAAAGGAATCCCATCCTGCCTGTGTCTGGGAGGCTCCTGGCCCTGTGTGTTTGGTCAACAAGCAACAGTGGGTGGTCGTGCTGCACATGGGACAAGGGCCCGCTGTGCTCAGGGAAATGTGTTCAAAGGTGTTTAAGGGCAGTAAGGAAGTCAGCTGCCCTTCTGAGAGTCAGGGCTGTAGATCTGTGCTCCCCACACTATTGTAGACTGTGAGAAAACTTGCAAGAGGCACAAAGGATGAGAAAAATAACAGTGAATTTATTCACCTGGCTCCACATTTCAGGCTTCCCTGAAGAATGGTCTCTTCTGCCCTTTATGTTATATAGGGTCTGTTAAAACAAATACTAACTGCTTTCCATTTAAAATAGGGAAAATTTGCACATCTTGAGTTGAAAGGATTTGACTGATATATGATAAGGTTTCCAGGAAGTCTGAGGGAATACTAGATATGATAAGCATTTTCTATAAAGTCATCTTAAAGTCGTTAGGAGTTTTTGGTAAGAATCAGCATTTTAATTTAACCCCTTAAGTTTTTTAGCTTTGTAGATCTTTTCACATTTATAGATTAGTATAAAGCTGAAGACTTTTTTTATCTAGTAAAAATCTCTCAGTTGCAGGGAAAAAATAGCAAATGTTTTAGTTTGTTAATAGCAAATTATAAGAGATTATTAGTTTATCTTGTCTTAGAAAATAAAGTAGTTTAAACTTTTATTTCCACATGCAGTTTTTATTCTTTTAATGAAGTGGTGCATTGTCTTATTGGCATTTTGAAGAAAATAACTTCTGAAAAAAATTTTCTGTTTTTCTCAGATTAAAACAAAATGTAATATTATATCCAAAAATGGTTTTTCTAATTTTGTTTGTTTTTAATCTTTTCAATTACTTCTGTATATTCACAATTAGAAAAAGGATACTGAGTTTCTTTTAAGATTGCCAGTAGCATGTTATATAAACTTTATTTAACTAGAGAATAAAAATATTGACCTCTTGATTATTAATAATTAAGAAACTTACTTTTTAAAAACTTTTAAGTGTTGAAAGGAGTTTTTCTTCCAAGATGCTTCTTCCAAGCATTTATAGATAAGATACCTATCTTTTCTTTTATACATTGGTAAAATTGTAACTCAAGCACTAGTTTGTGGAATTTAGAAGAGAGAGCTACACCTGAAGGACATTCAGTTCTAGAATGTCGTTTAATACAAATACTGTAGCGATAGTTTCATGCTGTTGGGAATGCTCCTATGTGCAGTTTTGTCTCTAAAGTAGTCTTTACCCTAAAGTTATTTCTCTTAGATAACTTTTGACAGGTTATAGCCAAGTAATTTGGATCTTAAAATCACTTATTTATCTGAGTATATTTATTGGTTACTTTCCTTAATATCTTTGAAATATCTAAGCTGTAAGATTCACAATAAAATTGTAAAATTCAGATAAAGATTTCACTGTTACTTTTTTGTTGCCTTTAATATTTTCTTGTTGTGCTTTTCTTTTAAGAGTAAGTTTTCCCATATGCCTTCTGTGTAGAGGCAGATTTTTTATATATTTAGATGACACCACTAATCAGTGTCCTAATTTGTAGCAGTGGTGATCAGAATAAGCATAGTTTGTTCTCAGTGGTGATTTAAAGTTTCAGAATTAAACTTCATATAATAGAATCAGAATTATATAGCTAAAAATATACTTTAAAAATTGCGTGGTTTGAAGCCCTAATTTTTACAGGTGATAAATTAGAGGCCTGTTATGACACCTTAAGCTAGCTGCAAAACCCCGTACAAGTTGGATAGCTATAAGAACCTTGGGCAGGATTAAAGCCTACCCTAAGTTTGAAACATGGGGAACAATTGTTGGTGTTAGCACAAATGAAGGCAGAGAGGGTGTCATCCCATTTGGTAAAAGGCTTTTAAAAATGTTTCATCTAGGAAAAACATCATAGGAACATTTCATTTCTAGAGAAAATTTATGGCAAGAAAATAATGACTTCTCGTAACTCATTAATGGAGTATTAAGTTTGCAAAAGACAAAGTCAAATGCAATTTTAGTCTCTGTCACCTACAAAATGTTCCATTGCAAGGTAACATTGTAATGAAAAAACAAGTGTGTGTGTACAGTTGAACATTGTCCTCAGTTGGAGAGCAAGGGGCAGATAATTTAGGTCTTTAGGGAAAATATACTGAGTAATACTGAGTAATAATGTTTTCAGTTGCATATGATCTGCACATAAATCAGAGCATGACATATGAAACTTCATAATCTTCTTTATAACCACATTTGTATCAAAATATATATTCTCTTAAACACATCAGTAAATATTGCTATCATATTGTGAGGTTAAACAGTCAAAAGAAAGTAAAATGATTTATTAGCAAGACATTTTAAAACCTTTTGCTGATTTTATTACAGACAGTGCTTTTACTTTTTAATCTTTTTTTTTGTTCTTTTTAGTAATACATTGTTCTCATTAAAACCACTTCATATTTGTTCATTCTTTTGTGGGGTAGAAATTTAAAAGAAATCTCAGAATCCTCAAAGTTTTTTTATATACTTGCTTTCTGACTATTGAAATTTAAAATGTTTTCATTAATTTTATTTTCAAAGGCTAGTGCTGTTAATTTCCTGTAAAATAAGTCATCATAAGACCTTCATTTTTGACAGTAAAAAGATGCAAATTGGTACAGAGTAAAACACATTTCTGAGTTAATGCCCACTGTTTGGTGTGCTGGCTGTGTGTGTTCGTGTGCAGTGCTGAAGCGCCCTCTTCTGGTCTCTCAGCAGAAACACATCTGTAGATGTGTTCCAGATGTTCCTTAGTTCTCAGGGTAGACTGCTGTTCTAGCTTCCTGCTGCTATGATATACTTCCTAGTAATTCAACATCACCAATTAAGAAATTAGTTCATGTTATCTTTTTTTCCTGATATCATAGAAAATTATGCTATGATTTCTAATAGAAGAAAAGCATATTCTTAGTACAGGGAAAGATAAATCAGTCTCTGACAGTTTAAGAATTCTGGTTACTTAAATTAAGCTATATAAATATCTTAATCTTTAACCATTTAAATTAAAATTGTAAACACATCAGTTATGTAGAAAACTTTTTCTGAGGATTTACTTGAACAGTGATCATTGTATATTTTGTAAGAATGGTATATAGTGTACTTTCAGAAAACTAGGAAGCCTTTTCCTTTTCAGTAAAAAATTTAAAGTCCTGAAACTTTCAAGAGTAACATTGTCATTTTTTAAAGCACTCTCCTTGCACCTTTTAATATGCATTTTTATCTTCTATAAATTTTTGTATAAATGTTTAATGTGCTACTAAGTTCAAGCTCCTTTATACTTTGAGGGTGTTTCAGAAAATTGATATTTTGATATTAACTTCCTGAATTCTACTATGTGCTGACTATATGACTTCTTTAATGTAGAAATTATCAGTTATTAAAAAAGTATATTTTTCTTGTTTGTATTTTTTTACTCTGAATTATATTAATTTTGTTTTCTTTTCTTTTTTTAATATATTTTATTGATTATTTACAGAGTGGAAGGGAGAGGGATAGAAAGTCAGAAACATCAGTGAGAGAGAAACATCGATCAGCTGCCTCTTGCACACCCCCTACTGGGGATGTGCCCGCAGCCAAGGTACATGCCCTTGCCGGAATCGAACCCGGGACCCTTCAGTCCGCAGTCCGACGCTCTCTCCACTGAGCCAAACCGGTCTCGGCTAATTTTGTTTTCTTAAGATTAAATTATACAAGTCTTCTTATGTTAGATATGTTTACCAAAGTAGAAATTGCATATAAATAAAGCATTTAGCACAGAGTTGAAACACAATAGGTCTTCCATAAATTTCTATTTCTATAAAACCTACCTGGTAAAATTTATGAGGATAGTATTATATTGTATTGTAATTTCATACTGTATCACATTAAGTGGCTCACGATAGAGGAGCCCATGAAACAGTACACTTTTTCCTGTATTTTGTTTATTTATTTATTTATTGCTTTTTTTTTTTCTGCCTCTACCACCAGAATTTAAATACATTGAGAACAGGGGCCTATCTTTTTTATTCATCATCTTATCTCCAGGGACTGTATAGTTCCTGGTGCATAGGAGATGTCTAATATATAACTGCATAATGTTATTGAATAGCTAACATTACCAGTGGCATAAAATTATCATTTTATAAATGTGTTTTATCTATTACACCTGAAAACAAATCTATAAGCTTTTAGTATCCTATTAAGTTATGAAATACGTTATAGGGTTTTTATTGACTAATTTAGTATCAGCCACTCAGTCTGTATTGAGGGAGTTATTGCAGAAGGTCCAGTGACTGAACAGAGATATAATAGTTAATCTTTATCCTTAGGAAGGTGGTGATACTTCATGCAATAGCATTTTAAAGAAAGAAGAATGAGTAAGTGCTTTCAGGTAGAGAGGGTAATAAATAAGGCAGGAAAATGTGGGATGCATTTTCATAGGATGAATATTTAAGAGTCCTGTGCATTCTATAAGTGTTTAGTGAATTCAGCTTGTTTTGAAGATGCTCAGCCAAAGAGGTCAGAGTCCGGGGGCTCATAGGCACCTTTACAGACTGAAAGGCATATTTTAGTATTTCAATCTTAACAGCTCTTTATATCCAATTTAGGAAAAATGTTTCCTGTTTTTTTAGGATAATTTGGATTGGAATTCTGGGGATATTTTGGAATATTTAATCCCGGACAATAAAGATAATTTCTTGAAATAGTGACATGTTAGGCTTCTGGAATATTAGAAGTGTGGGATGAAAAAGATCCAAATTAGCTTGGCTGCCATCAGGAATGTAATCAAGCAAATTCCACATACAAAAGAAAGAAAGAGATGGGATTAGGGGATTTATGCGAGAAGTCAAAGATTTGTTCTTTTAATCTGCTCCATTAAAAGTCAGAACTATGTGACTTCCAAGTGCCAAGTCGTTTTTCAAAAAGTGATTTATCATGCTGATTTTGATGTTTCTAGAACATATCTCTCCCGTTTTACTGAACATTAACTTTAAAATGATACTTAAGTTTCACTCCATAATTTGTTAACATTTCTCTGTCAAGCCAAAGTAATGGATTGGATCCTCCAAATCTATCATGGTGAGAATGATTTTTAAAAGCTACTTAAAAGAAATGTTTTTTTTTTATTTTACTTAGTAAATCTTTTATTTACAAGAGTGAAAAAACTTTTATTTAAAAGAGTAAGAAATAACTCAGAGAAGCAGTTCTTTAAATCAACTAAATATGAACACATAGAACTTACAGGAATGTTTCCTCTCCCTTCCAGGTACCGCAGGCCTGCACAGTCCCATGGTGGATCTGGACAGCGATCTACGTCCCTCATTATTAGGCCATCTTAGTCAGACATCATCACTGAAGCGGGGGGGCAGCAGCTTCCAGTCTGGTCGAGATGACAGTAAGTATATCTCTTTATGCCCACTTTGCCTTTTAAATTGGTACTTGTGTAACTTAAAACATTTTTTCTTGGAAATTTCCATAACTAATTCTGTTACTACTGCTAAATATTACCAATCATTGTCTCTTCTACTTACTAAGTAACTAACCAGTAATTACATTGTATATGAAATGCATGCCATTTGATTTCTTAGTAAGTCATTGGCCACAGGTCAGTATTTATTCAACATATTTAGTTAAAAACCCAGTTTTATATTTTCTGTGGTTTAATTTTTTTTAAATATGCCACAGAAAAAAATTCTGTGAGAACTTTGAGATTAATATTGCAACAAAAGTAATTTCTGTTGTCAGTACAGAGAAAGACATCTTTTCAATGAATTTTAAAATTTTGTTTAGAAAGGACTTACTATTAATCATAAATTGTTATTTTTGTCATAAAATAATGCATCTCAAATAGTAACCATGTTACACTTTTTAATTTTATAATATTGATATTTACCTATTGTTTATTTACTTATATAAAATACATTAATTATAATGCAGTAGTGTGCCAATTAGATGCTGTTAATCACTGGTATTTCTAACTTCAATTATAGAAATAAAAAATCCAAATAAAGTAATAAAAATACCTTCCTTTATATTAAATTCAAATGCCTCTAAAGTTTATTTGGACATATTTCATGTTATTCTTACAAATATTGAAGTAGGGAATTTTTTAACATCCTATCTAATAAAGGAGTAATATGCAAGTTAACCCAACCAAGATGGCTGTGGCCACAAAGAGAGCAGGAAGCATGGGTTTCTCTGGCAATGTAGGAAGCCAAGCTTTCCGCACACCCTGGCTGGCCCAGGCCTTCATTCAAGGATACAAAGTTTCAATTATAGAAGATAAATAAATCCCAACAAAAATGGCAGCAGCCACAGAGCTGGAGAGAACAGGAGGCTTGGGTTGCCCCTTGACGCTGGACGAACCCAAGCTTTCGGCACAACCGGGCTAGTCCAGGCCTCCGCTCAAGGCTACAAAGTTTCAATTATCCCATCTAATAAAAGAGTAATATGCAAATTGACCGTGCTTTCACTACACCCACAAGCCACGCCCACCAGCCAATCAGGAGCAAATAAACCCCAACCAAGATGGCTGTGGCCACTGGGAGCAGGAGGGAGGCTTGGGTTTCCCTGGCAATGGAGGAAGCCAAGCTTTCCACCTGCCTTTGCCAGCCTAGGCCTCCACTCAATGCTACAAAGTTTCAATTATAGAAGATACATAATCTCAACAGAATGGCGGCAGCCATGAAGCTGGAGAGAGCAGAGGTTAGGGTTGCCCTAGCAATGCTGCAGCCCTAGTGCCTAGGCCTCCACTCTAGGCTACAAAGTTTTAATTGTACAAGTTAAATAAACCCAAACAGAAATGGCTGTTGCCACGGAGCAAGCAGAAGGCTTGGTTCCACTCCAGGCTACAAAGTTTCAATTGTAGAAGATAAATAAATCCCAGATACCAGGGCCTCCTCTTGGGTCCCGGGGCGGGGGGGGTGGGCATGGCTGGCCTGCAAACCACCATAGGCACCTCGTCCAAGACCCCCCACGCCCCAAGGGAAACCCCACCCTGATCTGGACACCCTTCAGGGCAAGCCAGCTGGCCCCCACTCATGCACCAGGCCTCTATCCTATCTAATAAAAGAGTAATAAGCAGATTGACCATCACTCCAATACACAAGATGGCTGCCTCCATGTGGTCAAAGATCCTGTCCCCATGGGGATACAAGATGGCCAGCACAGGATGGCCAGCAGGGAAGGCAGTTGAGAGATACTAGGCTTGCAGGGAAAGGGCAGTTAGGGGCAATCGGGCTGGCAGGGGAGCAGTTAGGCATCAATCAGGCTGGCAGGAGAATGATTAGGGGGTGATCAGGCTCGCAGGCAGAAGTGGTTAGGGGCATTCAGGAAGACAGGCAGGTGAGCAGTTGTGAGCCAGTGGTCCTAGATTGTGAGAGGGATGTCCAACTGCCCGTTTAGGCTGGATCCCAGTGGGCAGTTGGACATCCCTCTAGGGGTCCCAGGTTGGAGAGGGTGCAGGCTGGGCTTAGGTACACCCCCTATGCACGGATTTTGTGCACCAGGCCTCTGATTTCATTAGTAAGTATGAATAAATGGCCATTATAAGAACACCTTAAAAATAGATGATTCACCTATACTAAATGAAGGGCTTCTATTTGATATTCGTTCTTCTTATCCTGTGTGCATTCTCCTCCCTGCTCACCAAACAATTACAGAACTGGTTGCTCCTGCCTGCTGTGTTGTAATGTGGCCCTGTAAACATGTAGACCTACAGCCTGACCTTGGAATGCAGCCCACCAGTTTTTTAAAAAATCTTTCCTTTTCAGGTCTTAATACTCTATACATCACTCCTTTCCTGTTTCTGTCATTCACATCACCAGTTAATACACTAACAGGCTTAAATAAATTAGAAATTATACTTGAGATTGACCATCTGATTGGATTGCCACTGATTATAATGAATTATATCACCTTGAACGATTCAAATTTATCCTGCCTGGGTTTTGTCAAGCTTCTTGGATCTAGTTCAGTGGTTGGCAAACTGCGGCTCGTGAGCCGCATACGGCTCTTTGGCCCTTTGAGTGTGGCTCTTGTACAAAATACCACGTGTGGGCGCGCATGCACAGTGCGATTGAAACTTCGTGGCCTATGTGCAGAAGTCGGTTTTCGGCTTTCAAAAGAAATTTCAATCATTGTACTGTTGATATTTGGCTCTGTTGACTAATTTGATCTAGTTGGTCAAATCCTAGAAATTTTTGGTCAAATTTGAAAAAAATTTGGTTGTAGTTTTCTCAAATGTTTTTGTCTGCTTCCTTTTCTGAAACTCCAGTTATGTGTATGTTAGTCCAGTAGATTACCCTATAGATCACTCAGGCTTTGTCCCTCACTCCCTGTCTGTGTTTCTTTATAGTGTCAATTGCTAAGCTTTCAACTTTTTTCATCTTTTTTCTGCAGTGTCTTAACCTAAAAGTTACATACTGTATTTTTTATCTCTAAGAGCTCCAATTGGTTCTTTTAACTATCTTCCCTTTCATTATTTTCATATAAATATTTTAACATTGTCATTATTGGATAATTCTGTCATCTCCACTATTTCTGGATCTGTTATTATTAATTTTTCTTCTGGTTTCTGGTCATGATTCACATTTCCTTGCCTTTTGGCATGGCTAATCATTTTGGTTTTTATTATTGTTTCCTAGACTCTCTGACTATCTGATGTTGAGTGTCAGAATTTTGTTGCCTTGCTTTAAAGAATGCTGGACATGGTTTTACCAGTTGCTCATAGTACGTTTGATCCATTCAAGGCCTGCAGTAAGTTGCTAGAACAGGTCTAAAGTTACCTTCATTCTAGCAAAACTTCAGTTCTACTACTGAGGTGTGATCTCTTGGATTGCCACTGAATGAGCCAAGTAATTGATGAAGATTGTTCCTTCAGACTAAGAGCTGTGGGAATCTTGATCTTCCACCAAGAATCCATGACCTAAGACTTAAATGACTCTTACGCAGATTTCTGGAGCTTGGTTTTTCTACTTTGCATAATTCTTCTCTGCATTTCCTATTCACCTCCTTGAAATTCCTCTTTCCAACTAGGAAATGCCACTGAACTTTGTTTAGGTTACTCCTTCCTTTGCCTTGTTTTCTAGTAATTGTTTGCAGACAGAAAGCCAGGGCAAATATGGACTTACCACACATTTCCCTTCTCTGTTTGTTCAGTGTCTCAAAAACAGTTGTTTATTAATCCAACCTCCCTTCCCTCCCCCCGCCCTCCCCCAGGTGTCTAGTTGTTTATGACTAGAGGTTAAACTCATGTCACATTACCATTAGGACTGCCCATTTAATTGTAGGAGGCCTGTGCTGTTTAGTATTCCTGGTGAGCATCATGGACAGACTCAGAGTGCAGCTACAGAATTGGCACTCAGTGACAATCAGTGAAAGTTTGCTGGTTGAACAAGTACAAGTTTACAGTGTGCCCTAAGCAAGGAACCATGCCTTTCCCATATGTGACAATTGAATTTAAAGCTTTCCCAACTCTTAACATAGACAAAGGACTAACATGCCCAATAAATAAAGAGACTCTACAGGTGACAAAAAAAAAAAAGCAATTTGAATGGTTCTTTAGCATACCTGAATAGGTACTCTACTTCAGTCATAATAGAAATTGGAAAGGCATTATAACACTACAATGGGATGCTGACTTAGCAAAACCCACCGGTGTTTATGGTTTTGGGTTTTATGTGTTCTGTTTTGTTCATTGCTAAGGTTATAAGGAAGCTGTAACTTGCATGTGTTGCTTATGGGTCTGTAAATAGTCCCTAGAGTGGTCAGTTTAATAATACCTGCCAAACTACAACTCTGGATAGCCTTGGACCCAGCAGTTCCTTTTCTGAGAATGTATTCTGTACTTATGCAGACATCCCCCACTTAATAATCGTTCAACTTAACAATATTACGACGTTACAATGGTATGAGAGCAGTACACATTCAGTAGAAACCATATTCCTAATTTTGAATTTTGGCTTTTTCCCCCTGGGCTAGCAATGTGCAGTCTGGATACTGTCATGTGACGTTGGGCACAGGGTGAACACTATGCAGTATACCATGTTGCCAGCATTTTGATTTTTTTTTTTTATATTGGCTTCTGAGCACGTTTCACGTAGGTGAGACTAAGTTATAACACTTAGTAAGTTAGATGTATTTAATGCATTTTAGACTTAGGGTATTTTCAACCTACAGTGGGTTTATGGGGATGTAACCCCATTGTAAGTTAAGGAGCATCTGTGCTTGTACAAATGCCTAAATGATGAGGTATAGCTTACTGGTTGAAGCATTAATGTTAACTGGAAAAGATGTGGCACAGTCCTGCCAGTAGGAGGGGACTTACTAGTAATACTTAGTAAATTATGATACTTGCAGAATATGAACTGTGTAACGGGGGTGGGAGAAGGATATGGAAGAATCTAGGATTCACTGTTAAATGAAAAAAAGCTGTGTTTTTAGTATGCTTTCATTTGGGGGAGGGGAGACTACATATTTCTGTTTGCCTTTGTACATAAAAAACATTTCAGAAAGAATCACAAGAAACTAGTAACAGTGATTTCTTATGGCTGGAGTTGTGAACTGAACAGTGGGGGACAAGGGTGGGTGGTAGACTTCACTGTATACCTTTTAATTTTCTTGCCATATATTGTCTATTTAGAAAATTGTTAAACATTGGAAAATAAATAAAATCCACCCTTCTCCTACTAGAATAGCAACGATAATAATAAACCACAAAACATTTTATCTGGGAGTATTTTGAAAGCAAACCGGTAGTTGATGGAGAATGAAAGTTCCCTTTCTTAATCTGCTTTGAAGTTGTTGAGTAAAAGTTAGAAGTTGAATCCCGAAGCTCTCTTCATCACTGTTGTGAAATTGGACAGTGAGGATGCCTCTGTCTTGCTCCTGTTGGAGGCTTGGAAGCAGAACCCCAGGCCAAGGGAGCAGGGCGTGGAGGGAAGAAGAAACAGGAAAGAGTGTGATATAGAAAGATGGGAGAGAATGGAAAGTGATTAATGCTCACTAAATTACTACTTTATGTTTTATTCCCACAGACTTACCCTTCCCATAAGAAATCTATAAGACCTTATTTCCCACTTCCTACAATAACCACATTAAATTATATGTAAACCAAGAGGCTTCAACATTTTTATATTTGCTTATATTTCTTTGCTATGAGAGGGGTTATGAATTACATGATTGTGTTTGAATGCGCTCCTTTGTGATGATTTGACTTCTTATTGAATTTTCACTATATAGGGTGTCTGGTAGCATTCTAGCTTCAAATTTAAATATTGGTTGTGGGGCAGCCCTGCCTTTGACTTATTTTGCTTTTTGAAGGTATGACTTTTTAAAGAGAAATATAGCATCCCAAAGGCAATAAGGTTGAAAAGCCAAAGCAACTTCCTCAGTGAAGTCCTCCCTACTATGTCCCCCTGACTTGCATGTCCTTCCTCTGCCTGCCATGCCCCAGGAGAAAGTAAGGACCTCTGCAGAGAGTGCTGTCTGTGCTGGCAGGCATTTGTGGTATGACAGAAGAATAAAATATTGGTTTTTCAGCATATTAAAGCTCTGCAGCCAAAGTGGAGCACATTTTTAGGTGGGGAGTGGTATGTTTAAACAGATTTTTATTCCTGTTTCAAAAGTATAGTCATGGTATTTTATTCTTTCTCCCTTAGCATGGAGATACAAATCTCCCCACCGGGTAGCATTTGTTGAAAAATTGACCAAACTTGTTTTAAGTCAGCTGCCTAACTTCTGGAAACTCTGGATTTCATATGCCAATGGAAGCCTTTTCAGTGAGGTATGTATACAAATATGACAATTGATGTAGGTGAGCCATTGTGAATTTTTAGTCCTAAAAATTTTAGATTCTGAAGTGACTTGTTTTGTTTTGTTTTTAATCTTCACCAGAGGATATTTTTTTCCATCGCTTAATAGGGGACTTGGGGGAGGGAAAGAAAGAGAGAGACAGAGAGAAACACTGATATGAGAGAGATACATCAATCTGTTGCCTCCCACACTCAACCTGACCAGGACTGGGATCAAACTTGAAACTCAGATATGTGCCTTTGATCTGGAATTGAACCCTCGACCCTTCCGTGCGCAGGCTGATGCTCTAACCATTTAGCACATCAATCCTGGCCTCAAGTGATGTTTTTTAAAATCTTAAGGGCCCAATACCTATAATAACTATTGTCCAATATTTTAAGATTAATTAAAACCACTGTAAAGTCCCAATACTTAATAGCTGTGTGATTTGAACAAATTAATTGTTCTGAGACTCAGTATTCTCAACTGTGAAAAGAAAATATTGAGTGTATCTATTTCAAAAGGTGATTATGATGATTAAATGAGATAGTCAAAGAAAAAAATAAAATTTGAAATATTTTCAAGGATTCTGAAATAAGTATAGTGTTTGGCGAAATTATGGGTGAAATTATTGTGCAGTGGACTATGAACATATGTTAAATAAAAAATAAAATGCTTTTACAGCTTGCACACAGGTTCGAAATAATTCCTATAATTAAGTGATTTCCTAGTTGGAAAGAATTTAAAGATTTGTGTTAGCCCCCATATGGTCATTCTACAGAAGTTGTTATATTTTCACAAGTCACACATATACTTAATTTCTTAATCATAACATAATTGGTAGTATAGAAGTTAGGATTTTTATGTATAGCACCTGGAACTTAGATTCATCACTCTAAAGCAGGAGTGGGAGACCTTTTTTCTGCCAACAGCAATTTGGATATTTATAACATCATTTGTTTAATATAATTCACTTAATATAAATTTATGTTCCTATGAAAAAGCTCCTAGATTTATTAAATTTCAAGTTCCGCCTTGCAAGGCCAGACCAAATGATTTCATGGGCCTTATACATCAGGCAGCCTGGAGGTTCCCCACCCCTGCTCTATAGTCTCACTTCAAGTGACCCATGAATAGGTTCTAGGTCCTAGAATATAGTCATGCCCTTTGCTTCCAGCTAGTAGGAAAGCCCCACTTGTCACATGCAGAAGGCAATTCTGGCATCATGTCTCCAGAGAGAACTCTTTTATAGCCCTGAGAGCTGAGGAGGTAGGGATCTTTGGATGATAAAGCTATTTCCTGCTTCTTTTGCACTTGCCCCCACTGGGGCTGCTAAGCTGGGTACAGGTTTGAGTTTCTTTCCCTCTCCCACAGTGGAGGTAGCTCCACCACTCACATAGTGTCATAGCTTCCTCTCTTAATCTGCTCCCTCTCGAACTCAGATTGCTTATATAAGGACTAGAAAGGTTAGTCTGCTCTATCAGTGCTATGGGCAAGTAGTGTTCACATTTTTTTCTTATGGAACCACTAATGTTGAATGAGAAACACCCAATATTTATCACATATTAGTTGCAAACTTAGCAATAACTTTACTTCTCTGTGCCCACTCCACAGGGCTGGCTTGAGAATTGAATGAGTTAGCATAAATTATATACTTATTACAGTATCTGGAAAATAAATAAGAATTTGCTCTTATTATTTGGAATATTTATCTAAAACTCATTGTCCTGGTACATCCTATCTAATAAAAGAGTAATATGCAAATTGACCATACCTCTGAACAAGCCACACTCACAGCCATGCCCACTAGCCAATCAGGAGCAACTTATGCAAATAAACCCCAACCAAGATGGCTGGCTGCCGCCACTGAGAGCAGGAAGGAGGCTTGGGTTTCCCCAGCTTTCCGCCTGCTGTTGCTGGCCTAGGCCTCCGCTCAGTGCTACAAAGCTTTAGTTATAGAAGATACATAATCCCAACAGAAATGGCGGCAGCCATGGAGCTGGAAATCGAAGAGGCTAGGGTTGCCAGGGTGATGGAGGAAGCCACACTTCTGCAGCCCTAACCTAGGCCTCCACTCAAGGCTACAAAGTTTCAAACAGAAATGGCTATCGCCACAGAGCGAGCAGAAGGCTTGGCTCCGCTCTAGGCTTCAAAGTTTCAATTGTAGAACATAAATTAACCCGAGATCCCAGGGCCTCTGCTTGGATCTCTGGGAGGTGTAGCTGGCCTGCAAACCACCATAGGCCCCTTGCCCAGGCCACTCCACACCCCAAGGGAACCCCCACGCTGATCAGGACACCCCTCAGGGGAAACCAGCCAATCCCCATTCATGCACCAGGCCTCTATCCTATCTAATAAAAGAGCAATACGCAGATTAACCATCACTCCAACACACAAAGGGGCTGCCTCCATGTGGTCAAAGATCCTACCCCCATGTGAACACAAGATGGCCACCACAAGATGCCCAGCAGGGGAAGACAGTGGAAGGTCCCAGGCCTGCAAGGGAGGGCAGTTGTGAGCCATCAGACCAGCAGGGGAGGACAGTTGAGAGGGACCAGGCCTGCAAGGGAGGCAGTTAGGGGCAATCAAGCCTGCAGGGGAAGGCAGTTAGGGGTGACCAGGCCGGCAGTGAGGGAAGTTGGGGTCAAACAGGCTGGCAAGGGAGCAGTTAGACATCAATTAGGCTGGCAGGGTAGTGGTTAGGGGGTGATCAGGCTGGCAGGCAGAATTGGTTAGGGGCAATCAGGGAAGCAGGCAGGCAGGCAGTTTGGAGCCAGCAGTCCTGAATTGTGAGAAGGTGTCCCAACTGCCCAGGCAGTCAGACATGCCTCAAGGGGTCCCAGATTGGAGAGGGTGCAGGCTGAGCTGAGGGGACCCCCCCCCCCCCCCCGCCATTCCCCATGCATGAACTTCATGCACCGGGCCTTTAGTAATAGATATTCAGTGATCAAAGTTTAATAGCATTTAAGAAATACTGGACTGATGAACTACTAGGTTAGTGTGAAATAATGTCAAGATAGGTGGACTCATCTGAAGAATTATTTCCTTAAGAAATGGATTTGAGACCTAGTTTTTTTGTTTTGTTTTGTTTTGTTTTGTTTTTCCTCCAGCCAAGTGATGCTGTTTTTTTCCTTCCAATTGGATCAGTTCCTATAGGTCAAGGGTGGGAAACCTTTTCTCTACCAAGGGCCATTTGAGTATTTATCACATCATTCTCAAGTTATCACATCATTCTCAACTTAAAAGTTACCCTGCTATATTTGGTCAAATATTTAATTAACTCACCTCTAATGCCTTGGTAGGGCCAGACCAAATGATTTTTCAGGTCAGATCTTTGGCACCAAAAATCCATCCACAGAAGTTGCCTTATTCTCGTTCTTTTTGGAGTTTGTAAAATTCTCATGTATTTTTGACCTGAGATATTTTAGTGGAGGGAATACATTTTCCTTCCTTATAGGTGATACCTAGTTGTAAAATAAATAAGCTACTTCTGAACTCAAGAACATTAGTAATGAAAAAAATAGTTTTAATTAGTTGTATTGAGTTGGATATGCTTATGGTATTTCTACCTATTCATATTTGTAAAATGTTCTTAAAAGTTCATAGTAATTATTAAATCCTAGAGGCCCAATGCACAAAATTCGTGAACGAGACTTGGCCCTTGCAGCGGGGCGGCTTGCCTGGGCCCTCACAGCCCCAGCTTTGTCTGGAAGGTTGTGCAAGAGATGTCTGGTCTCATTAGCATATTACACTTTTATTATTATAGATAATTTCTCTACAAATTTGGGCATGTTTTTAAACTCTCTCTATTGAAAAGCTAGAAAGACACCAAAGGGCAGTAAAAGGGATGGATGAGTTAGGAAATTGTGTCTACCGTTTCAATCTATGAGAGAGATCTAGAAACGCAATTAAATTAAAATTGGGAAGAGTTCTGGGCTCTTAATAGTTGCTATTGAATCTCATACAAGAAAGCATTATAATATTAAAAATTTACTTGAAATTTCTTATTTTGTTGTAAAAGAACTATTTTGTTTTATTAAGAGCCCATCTACTGAAGATTTAGATGGAATTTTCAACAGTTTAAAAAATAGTTCTTCAAACCAGTCAAGCCCATGTGAAGTAACATGCATGAATCAAAACAGTGAAATCTAGCCGTTGGTCTCACCACAAAGTAGTTTTGGTCTGTGTGTGCAGGAAAGAGTTAAGGTCTTTAGTTAACGAAATGGTTAATAGTAGGTTAAGATCTCATCTTTAGATATATTTTAAAGACAGTGTATTTTGGGGTGAAAATTTTTAAAGAAGCCAAATAATTTTTAAATAGTGGGAATCAGAATTTTTTAAAGTTTAATAATTTATAGTAAATAACACTTGATGTTATAAAATTAGATTAAAAAATAGAGCAAACCTTACAAAATTCAGTATATTGGAGGTGTTTATTTCTTCATTAGATTAAAACAATGTTACCTTTTTAATTAACAGTTGCAAAAGGTATGCCTTACAACTAATTTCCCTATCCCTTCCATTTTTCATATATTTGGAGACAGATTTTTAAGGTTTATGAAATTATTCTGTGCAGGAGATGGCATCGTTCACTTATTAGCACATGTTTGGTGGGCAAAATTTAGCCTTAATTCTGATATGATGTATTTTGATAATTGATTCTCACTTTTTTTGAAATTATTTCACAAAGGACTATGAAATAATCTTCCCATTGAATAAGCCCACTATGTGAAAAGTTCAGTCTTAGATATTAGAGCTGATACAACTAGAAAAGACACCATTTGACAGTCAAGATACTTAACAATTTTATACTGGCATGACCCTTCATTGAGACAAGTGATACCTTACTTTCAGAGTTCCATCCCTTCCTCCACCTCACACTAACTAAAGTCGGTATTAGGGTTCAGAGATACAGAACCAATATCCTATATCAACCATATAAATCAAGAGAAAGAGATTTACAAGAGGGATTTGCTCGTATGACTATAGAGGTTAACAAGTCCCAAGATCTGCTGCAGTCAGCAAGCTAGAGACTCATGACAGCCCACTGTGTAGTTTCCATTTGAGGGCCAGCAGGATTGAGACCTGGGAATTGACAATGTTTCCTTTCCAGTCTGAGAGCTGGAAAAAGCCAGTGTCCCAGCTCATGCAGTCACGCTGTAAGAATTCCCCCTTACTTTGGTCTTTTTGTTCTCTTCAGGCCTTCCACTGAGGAAGGCAAGTTGCTTCCTTCAGCCTACAAATTTAGGTATTAATCTCATCCAGAGATACCCTCACAGACACACCCAGAGTAATGTATAACCAAATTTCTGGTACCCCATGGGCCAGTCAAGTTGACACAAAGAATTAACCATCACCAAATCCCTAACATAGATTTCCCAGTACAGAATACCAGTGTTCTGTGCCTCCTGACATCGCAGTAGGTGCTGAGTTCTTCAGCAACATCATTCCACATCTAAAACAGTCCTCCCAACCTCCAGCAGTCACACAAAATTCTTGATCCTCTGGTCCTCCCTTTTGTTAAAATCTTAAGTCTCCAGGAGAAGCGTTAGGTCTGATGAACATTTCAGGAGCATATCACAGGTTTATGCCCTGCACACTTTCTAAGGGTCAGTCTACCAAGTGGTGACTTGGGACTTCAGGTGTTCTAAAGGCCTTTTGATTAACCCAGTAGTATTCAGGACTATCTGCTTTCTGAAATGTTTTCCAGGATGTTCTGAAGAACCCTAACCTTTGGTGATACTTTATTCACCAACTATTTATTGAATGCCCTGATAGCCTCTATGTGCGAGGTATTGAAACACACACATAAATGTACACATATAGTACACCATTTTCATATACATACATATATGAGTAAAATAGTGACCAATGTAAATATGATCTCTCTCCTTTATCCTAAATTTTGGTAACATCTATAATAGAAACAAATAGAGTCTTAAGATAAAGAACATCCTATGAGATGTAGTCTGGGAAGGTCTCTGTGGAGATGACATCCAAACTGAAACTTGAAACATGAGAAGGAAACAGCCTCACAAAGGATCAGGGGAAGAATGCACAGAGAGAGCAGCACACACAAAACTGAGGACAGGAGCTTGGCAAAAGAAAGTCACAGCATCCAGAGTATACTGAACAGTGGGCTAGTTTACCAAGAGAAGCAAGAGCTGAGGTAGAGGAGCTGGCAGGGTCAAGAGTTTCTATTCTAGGTGCTGTGGGAAGCCATGGAAAAACTAATTGGTGGAGTTACCTGACCAAGTTTTTCAGTTTTAAAAGGACTACTCTGCTTGCCTGCTCAAGAATGAGTTGGCAGGGCCAGAAGTCAAGGTGGGGAGGCTATTGAGACCCTCCAGCCAGGAAACAGTGGTTGTATTATGGTTTTGTTGTGAAAGTTGAAGAGAAAATGATAGATTTTATTTGTATTCTGGAAGTAGGGTTAACTGGACTTACTGATGGATCACACGAGGTTGACCAGGACAGGGATTCAGATACAGTTCCCACAGGCTCCCAAAGTGAATAGGTATGCTGTTTGTATAGTCGGACATATTTGAGAAAGAACATACCTAGAGGAAAATATGAGTTTTTATTTTAATGCTTTGCATTTGAAATTCCTGGGATTTATTCAAATAGCCAATCTGAAATTCAAATTGTCAGAAGAAAGTTTTGGGCTATATATATAAATTTGAAAGTGTGAGATAGATATGATCTATAATAATCTATAATAATAAAAGCATAATATGCTAATTAGACCAGTCAAAGCTGGGGCTGTAAGGGAAGCCCTGGTCCCAGATGCCAGAGGGAAGCTGGTGCTGGCAGCTGGGGGAAGGAAGGCCTACTCTTGCACGAATTTCATGCATCAGACCTCTAGTTTACAATAAGTATCTGTTTGGTCTTTGTCCTGGAACAGAGTTCTTGAAGCCCTTGGAATTTCTTTGAAGTGAGGAATAATAAAGTTAGCTTTTGTTATTGAAGCGGCTTAGGTCCCCACCTAAGGATGAGGGACTCATTGCCCAGACACCAACCATGAGATTAGATGGTTGGAACTTTCACTCCAGACCTCCTAAATAGGTGGAGATAGAACTTAGTCACCAGTGGTCAGTGATTAACAGAGCCTTCATAAAAATCCAAAAGGAAGGGTTCAGAGAACTTCAGGTTGGTAAACACATGGAGATTCTGGGAGAATGGCCTGCTCAGAGAGGGCATGGAAGCTCTGCATCCTTTCCCCATACCTTGCCCTGTGCATCATTTCCATCTGTCTGTCCCTGAGATATATTCTTGTATAGTAAGGCGGTTATCTAATAAATCTCACGTTTATCTGAGTTCTCCGAGCCATCCTAGCAAATTATTGGTTCGTAGAAACCTCTAGTCCCATGATGATGAACCTGTGACACGCCACATGTGTCAGCGCTGACACACATAGCCATTTTCCATGACACGTGGCCACATGCGGTCGCATACAGAGAAGTATGGGCAGCATGCCAAGAAGGACGTTTCATCCTGGGCTACTGCACGGCCAGGTGCAGTAGCTGAGGATGAAACATTTGCTGTAGTGTAGTGTAGACCCTCTGTGCCAGAGGTCTGTAGGCCAAAACAACAGAACTCTGTCATAGAGCGACTAGTTCTGGGACTTTCAGTTAGGCCGTTAGGGGATCTTTGACCTCACTTCCGGCCAGCAGAGCAGGGAGCAGTGGAATGCCTCAGGGGACGCATCTCTGGGGGCCTTGTGATCACCATTACCAGCAACCACATAACCACAGTAACCGTCATCCCATCTACTGTTCTACAGTGTCGTGGATTTCTAATTGACCATCATTACTGAGATAAGTGAGGGGGAGGCTGGGGGAGGCGAGGGCCTGTGCTATGGGTGCCGTTTTCTGCCATTAGAAATAGCGGCAGCAATCTTAATTTATATAAGGAATGTCATTTTGCAGCATAGTGCAGACTCCATTTCACTACTATTACTGTTGTGCATCCTTATTAACCCCTATTTCTGCTTATTAACCCTGCCCTTTCCTAAAAGGGAGTTACATGTGCCATCTTGTGGTCAGTTAGGCTAGTTAACCCCTAATTCCCTGTAGGGCTAACAAGCTATCTATAATTCTATCTTCTGTCACTGCCCCCCTGATGGAGAACCCAAAAATAAAAAACCAAGGTTAAGTAAAGGCAGTGGTAGTAGCAGTAGCCGACCCTTTCAAGAAACATGGACCGAGATTTTTGGTATTATAGAAAAAAATGGCAGATCATTTTGCGTTCTATTTACTGAAACAGTAGTAAGCAGAACGTGCCATATAAATAGACATTTTGAAACTAATCATTCCCAGCTCTTGGAAAAAAGTGATGATGAAAGAAAGGAATACATTTCCAGGCAGCTACACCTTTATAAGAGCCAATCTCATTCCATCCTTAAATTTATAAAAGGCTCTACAAATTTAACATCTGCAAGTTTGAGCATTGCTCACTCCATAGGTCAGAATGGAAAAGCACTCAGTGAGGGAGAATTTATTAAAGAACTTCTAGGATGTGCACCAGTTCTGTTTCATGATATGCAGAATAAAGATGCAATTATTAAGAGAATATCTGAGTTACCACTCAGTAGAAATATCATAAAAGACTGAAAAATGTGACTGAACACAAACGTACAACATCAATTAAAGAGAGATGTAAGTAATAGTAAATATTTTTCCATCTCTTTTGATGAAACTACTGATGTCACAGCACATGCTCAGTTGGCCATTATTGGTCGATATTCTGATGGTCTCACAATGAGAGAAGAGTTGATAAAGTTAGTATCAGTGCCAACAAGTACATCAGGAAGCAAAATATGTAAGATTGTTATACAAACATTCCGTGACCTAAGCATTGATATCTCTAAAGTTATGTCTGTGACAAAAGATGGGGCACCAAACATGGTGAGGAAAAACGTCGGATTTGTCAAATTGTTTAGGGAAGCTATTGGACATCCGATTGTGCCTTTTCATTGTATTATCCATCAGGAGGCTTTATGTGCCAAGGCAGGATTCAATGACTTAAACAACTTAATGTCAGTTATTACAAAAATAGTTAATTTAATAGCTGCTCGCCCCCTTCACAAGCGAGAATTTTCTGCACTTTTACTGGAGGTTGATTCCACCTACAGTGGACTGCTGATGTACAATAATGTAAGATGACTGAGTCAAGGAAAAGTTCTTGAGCGCTTTGTGGAGTGCTTTGAATAAATTATAGTATTTCTTGAGGATAAGGATCTGGGAAACTTTTCTCAGCTCAATGATGGTAAGTGGGTCAACACCCTGATATTTTTTACAGATCTCTCTGTTCATATTAATGAACTGAACTTAAAGTTACAAGGTTTTGGCAAAAGTATTGACTTTATGTTTGGATACATAAAAGCTTTTGAAAGTAAACTTAAATTTTTCAAGGGAGATTTAGAAACGAAAACTTATAAGTATTTTCCTCAAGTAACAAAGTATTTTGAGAAGGCCAGTGCAGCTGTACAAAATGAAATGGAACCCTTGCATATAAAGTACCAGCATGTGTTAGACTCGTTACTTGACCAGTTAGTTCAGTGGTAGATTTCATCAATTTAGAAGCCTAGAACAGACCATAAAAATAATTAAGTATCCTGATGTAGTAGTCTACAGTAGTTTGGAATTAAATGATTTCCAATGGATACAAATTGATGATTTGGAGATGCAACTTGCATAATTTCAAGACAGCATCTGGTCTCAGGTGTTTGTCAACTTGAGGTCAAAGCTTGAGAATCTGGAAAGGTACTGCTTGGAGAATCAAGAGGAGTGCCCCTACGAACAGGAAATTTGGAGTGCCTAGAACCAACTTCCAGACACTTTTAGCACCCTGAAAAATATAGCAATGGCTTTCCTCACAATATTTCCCTATACGTCCTTTTGTGAGACCTCATTCTCAGCATTAAATAATAACAAAACCAACAAAAGAAACAGATTGACAGATGAAGTTATTAGCACTTGCTTTGGCTTGAAGTGTACAAAATACCAACCTTCAATTGAAGGTTTAGCCAATGAAATTCAGGAACAAAAAAGTCACTAATAGGCAGATTAGTTAAAGAATTTTCCCTCTCCCCTACTTATCTTAGTTCAGGGCACCTTACACAAGTTAAATAATATCAAAACCAACAAAAGAAACCGATTGACAGATGAACAAAGAAGTCACTAAGCAGGTAAGTTAAATAATTAGTTTTGGGTTTATTAAATACAGTTATATATTACAATTATACATTTTTGTTATTTAAACTATAAATATCGCGAAATAATGTTTGTTTTTTTCTCAAAGTGACACACCACCCAAGTTATGCTCAGTTTTTTGGCGAATTTTGACACACCAAGCTCAAAAGGTTTCCCATCACTGCTCTATTCTTTAGGCTATACCCAGTCAGTTGACAATTGGGGCTTATGATTGGCATCTGATTTTTTGTGTGTGTGTGTGTTTGTGTGTGTGTGTGTGTGTGTGTGTGTGTGTGTATGTGTGTGTTGGGGAGAGGGGTAAGTTTTATAGAACTGAACCATTAACTGTGGAATCTGACTCCGGGTAGGATCCGAATTGAGTTGAATTATAGGACACACAGCTGGGATCTGGAGAATTGCGTATTGGTGCGTGGAACCCCTTATATCCCCCTCCCACACACACATTGGAATTGGGTGCAGAGCCCAAAATAGGAAGGCATTGTATAGAAATGATATTTGAAGCTATGAGAATAAATCAGTGAGAAAGTATAAAAATAAAACCTGATAAAAACTCAGCATTTAGAGAATGGCTCTTTATCAGTTCAGCAAGCAGGGACCATGTGTCTGCTTTTGCACACCTGGGCCACTCTTTCACTAAGTAATGCTTTGAATCAGAGCATCACACTGACAGAAACAGAAAGTAGGCTAACAGTCAGCAGGGCCATTTGGACTTACCTGAGTGGTCATGACTCATATGGAAGTCACTCTTTATATATCTCTCACTGAAACATCAAGTGGAATCACTGGGTTCAGTCACTTCTGCCTCAGAAACTTGTAGCTAAGCTATCCACAGGGAGATCCTTTGTACTTCTCCTCTAGCCTCAGACACTGTCATTGCTTCCCTGGGTTAGTACAGCACTCTTTTAGTTGCTCATGCTCCTAACTCTTCCCTCCAGTCACTTCTCACTGTATATATAGGGTACTTCAGTTACTTCTCATTTGCCTTAAAAATAAAGGGGCAAAAACATCAATTTCAGAGTTATATCTCAGTATGCAAAACATTTTGAGTGTTGTTTGCCAATGACCTTATGAATTTGCTTCTTTGAATTATTACTAAGAGAAATAAATTTGGGGTTTAGTTTTTCTGAAAAACTAAAGTTCAGTTATTTCAAAGCAAAGCTGTATTTCTACAAAGAAAAATGATAAAAGCTGCATATTTTAATATACAATTTTAAATTAAGTGTAAATCAGAGTCTGCAGAGTTGTATATCTGTGTATGTTGACCACTTTTTATCAAGTATGTCCGATATTTCTCTTGCAAACACTTGCCATCCTTACTCTTATGTATTTATGTCGGTAATGTGCATCATATAAACCAACTCTATATACTATGTTTCTAGCTTATACATAAAATATGTATAACATTACTTGTGTTTTAAAATTAACTTTAAGTCAATATAATAATTTTAATGCAATTACTCCTAGAATGAAAGTTCTTTGACTTGTCTTTAACCAATAATACATGAATGCTTTAACTTTTAAAGGATAACTTCTGCATTATGTTAATGAGATATCAGAATTTTCTTTTACATTATGCCATTTTTTGTTACTACTTTTTTATTTGGAAAGTTTCCTATGCCTGCCCTTCAAAGGCATTTTATGTAATAACTAGAGGCCCGGTGCACAAAATTTGTGCACGGGGGGGGGGGGCGCAGCAGCGGCGGGGTTATTCCTCAGCCCAGCTTGCACCCTCTCCAATGTGGGACCCCTCGAGGGATGTCCGACTGCCCATTTAGGCCTGATCCTACCAGGCAGGACTGCTGGCTCCAAACTGCTCACCTGCCTGCCTCCCTGATTGCCTCTAACTGCTTCTGCCTGCCAGCTTGATCACCCCCTAACCACTACCCTTCCAGCCTAATTGATGTCTACCTGCTCCCCTGCCAGCCTGTTTGCCCCCAACTTCCCTCCTCTGTCGGCCTGGTCACCCCTAACTGCCCTCACTTTGCAGGCTTGATCGCCCCCAACTGCCCTCCCTTTCTGGCCTGGTTCCTTTTAACTGCCCTCCCCTGCTGGCCTGATCACCCACAACTGCCCTCCCTTGCAGGTCTAGAACCTCCCAGTGGCTCTCCCCTGCTGGCCATCTTGTGGTGGCCATCTGTGTCCACATGGGGGCAGGATCTTTGACCATCTGAGGGCAGCCTTCTTGTGTGTTGGAGTGGTGGTCAATCTGCATATTACTGTTTTATTAGATAGGATATATAGTTCTTAGAAACTTGGTAATGAAAAGTTAACTGAAATCCAATTGAATAGATTTCTCTTCAATCAATGCAATGTAGTCATCTATACATTAAAGAGAAGAGAAATATCAGATGTAATAATAGCTATCAGTAAACAGGTAAAAATTAATTTTAGAATCAATTTTCTATTAAGGTAGACTGTGAAACCTCTGAAGAAGAGCAATGAGTTGTAATTTAAGAAAAATAAAATGTCTGAGGAACTAAGATGGCGGCAAAGGCAAAACACCTATCTTGCCGTCATAATCAGCAATTTTAATACTACAACTTAACGAAAGAACAAACACCTTCCAGAATCACCAGAAAGCTCGCCGAGTGAAAATTCCACAAATAAAAGTGAAGATAAGACACTGTGACCCGGAGGAGCGGCGGCGGACAGCGTTGAAAGATTTGCCCGGAGAGAGGTTTGGAGCGCGCGCCGCGGAGAGGGCGGGCGGCTGAAAACCGGCCAGTTTTCTCGAACGGGGAGACAAAGGCGTCCCACTGACTGATTCTCCAGCTCTGGGTGAAGTCCAGAGAACCCACTATCACACGGGTTGAAAACTGGACAGTGGGAGGGCACGCCGAAGCTCGGGTGCTGCCGGGTCTCCCGGCTTGTGGAGAAGGCAGCTTTCCCGCGAACAGCTCGGCTGTGTGACAGCGCAGAGAGCGCACCGCGACTTGCCTCTCATTCGGAAAACCATCAGACTGCTTTGTTTTACGTCCCTGGGTGAGCCATTGCGCATGCAGACTCATTTTGGGAAAGTCTGAATTCCCCGGCAACCGGCAGCCAGTGGAGCTCCGCAGCGGCTCTCTCTCAGAGGTGCTGGCGGCCATTGCCCCCGGCACAGAGTCCCTGGGGCCGCATAGGGCGGAGCTAACGCTGTCTGCTTGGCCCGGAGACTCCGCCCACCCAACCTCAGCACAGCTGAGCTTCACAGACAATTGGCCTGGAGGTCAACCCTCCAAGTGCTAACAACGATTAACTGAGCTTAACTTCAGCAAGACTGTGCAGCCCATATCCATCTCAGGTAACCGGGGAGGCTGAGCCACTGTCCCTTGTAGCACGTCTACCACACAAAGCTAATTGACCAACTCAGGGAAGCAGCCACCATGCAGCAACATGGAAAGAAATCAGATGTGAAAGAAATGGAGGAAAAAAAACGACTGGACATGGAATTCAGAACCACGGTTATAGGTTTTTTTAAGAGGCTCCAACAAAAGATCGAGGCCTATAAGGAAATAAGCAAGACCACAAAGGAAATGAGTGAGTCCTACAAGAAAATGAACAACACCCTCCAGGATATAAACGAGAGCTACAAAGAAATTATTAAGACCAACGTGGAAATGAATGAGTCCTACAAGGAAATGAAAGAAACCCTCAAGGATATAAAGCAGACTCTCAAGGATATGAAAAAGGACCAACCAGAAATTAAGCATACACTGACTGAAACAAAAAATATTATACAAAGACCTGAAAGTGCCCTGGAGCACCCCAAGAACCAAGTTAAAGATTTGAAATACAAAGAGGTAAAATCCACTCAGCTGAAAAAGCAAGAAACCAAAAGAATCCAAAAAATTGAAGATAGTGTAAGGGGCCTCTGGGACAACCTCAAGCATACCAACATCCGAATTATAGGGGTGCCAGAAAAAGCGAGAGGCCAAGATAATGAAAACCTATTTGAAGAAATAGTGACTGAAAACTTCCCACACCTGGTGAAAGAAATTGACTTAGGAGTCCAAGAAGTGCACCGAAC
This sequence comes from Antrozous pallidus, assembly GCA_027563665.1. NCBI lineage: Eukaryota > Metazoa > Chordata > Mammalia > Chiroptera > Vespertilionidae > Antrozous > Antrozous pallidus. The sequence goes on along the minus strand of CM050508.1, from coordinate 110,774,184 downwards.
CCCAATATATAGGAACCCTAAGAGGACCACACCGAGGCACATCATAATTAAAATGCCAAGAGCAAAAGACAAAGAGAGAATATTAAAAGCAGCAAGAGAGAAACAGTTGGTTACCTATAAGGGAGCACCCATACGACTGTCAGCGGATTTCTCAACAGAAACGATGCAGGCCAGACGGGAGTGGCAAGAAATATTCAAAGTGATGAACAGCAAGAATCTACAACCAAGATTACTTTATCCAGCAAAGCTATCATTCAGAATTGAAGGTCAGATGAAGTGCTTCGCAGATAAGAAAAAGCTAAAGGAGTTCATCACCACCAAACCAACATTATATGAAATGCTGAAAGATATTCTTTAAGAAGAGGAAGAAGAAAAAGGTAAAAGTGCAAACTAGCAACAACAAATACACATCTATCAACAAATGAACATAAAAATCAAGTGAATTGATAGGCTGTTGAACAGGATAAACTGGTGAATATAACAGAGACATGGACATAGAGAGGGAATGGACTGACAATTCTTGGGGAGAAAAGGGTTGTGGGAAGTGCAGCAAGAGACTGGACAAAAATCTAGCAACAATGGGAGAGGACAGTGGGGAGGGGGAGGTGAGGGTGGAGGGTGGGATAGGTACAGGGTGGAGGGAAGCTATAGGGGGATAAAAAGGGGAAACAATGTAATTAATAAACTGAACAATAAAGATTAAAAAAAATAAAAATAAAAAAAAATGAAGTTAAAAAAATAAAAAATAAAAAAAATAAAATGTCAGATGTAATACTTATATACATAAATATTTGTCAAGGGAATGGAATGAATGTCCTGAGATTACTAGATATTAATCCAGAGTTTACTCATTCTTTTATTTCCATTCTAGTCAGTGAGAAATGATTTGGAGAATGTTATCGTAGATATGATACTTTTAGGGTTAAGCATATAAAATTTTTTTTTAAATATTTTTATTAATTTAGTAGAGGAAGGGAGAGGGAGAAAGAGAGAGAGAAACATCAATGATGAGAGAGAATCATCAATTGGTTGTCTTCTGCATGACTTCAACGTGGGATCGAGCCCACAGTCCAGGCATGTGCCCTCACTTGGAATCGAACTGTGAACCTGATTCATAGGTAGGTGCTCAACCACAGAGCCTTGCTGGTCAGACTAAGCATATAACATTTTTATTGAAAATGACATGAAATTTTCCTATAAAAAAAGGTGGTCTCAGTTAATAATTAGGCTCATTTATGGGAATTGTACTTAAATGTTTTAGGAAGATGAAAAACTTCTTGTTTTAATAAAAAAGGCTTTCGGATTAGTCACCCTTTAATCAGAAATTTAGATTATTTCTTATACATTTCTTTCAAACAAATTATAATCATAATACAGGCCCACTGCATTACATGCATGCAGCAAGGAGGGTTCCCTCAGTCCAGCCTGTGCCCTCTCACAATCCAGGACAATGGGGAGTGGGCCTAAGCCTGGGAACGGGCCTAAGCCGGCAGGCAGACATCCCCCAACGGGTCCTTAGTGCTGCTGCAGCAGAGGCTCCTGCCACTGCCACTTCCCCTGTGGCGCTTCCCCTGTGGGAGCACACTGACCAACAGGGGGCAGCTGCTGCATTGAGCATCTGCTCCCTTGTGGTCAATGCACATCACAGTAACTGGTCATTCTGCCATTCAGTCACTTTGCATATTAAGATTTTATTATATAGCATCTCATACTTTTTCATATACAACCCTAAAGCGTTTCTTATTTTTGTAAATTATTTCTAAAGAGATGTTTGTTTTTTAATTTTTAAGACTGCTGAGAAGTCAGGCCAGATTGAGAGATCAAAGAATGTCAGGCAAAGACAAAATGATTTTAAGGTAAGTTAAGGGTAAGTATGTAGACTTTTTCACAAGGTAAGGTTTTTTTCAGTCATAATAGAAGACTTTATTTATGTTCAAGATATTCATCATCACTCAAGCAGAGCAGAATCCTTCATTTATTTCTCATTGTTTAGAAAATGATTCAGGAAGTAATGCAGAGTCTTGTGAAGCTGATCCGTGGAGCACTACTCCCACTTAGCATCCCAGAGGGTGGAGTGATGCAGTATGGAGGTTGGGAGGTGAAGTCTGAGCTCTCTGGGCAGTGGCTCGTTCATGTCATACAGACCATAAGGTAAATATGAACACATTTTCCTGAAAATCATAAATCTATCTTACTATAAAAAAATACTCATATGTGATATGATTTTTAAACATTCTGCGAAGAATTTTACTTTGTGTCCTTCTGCATTCACTGTTTCCCATGTGTCATCTAGCAGTTTCTTAAGCTTTTCTGGTCTTACATTTGATAAGCATATTATTGTTTAACTAGAGGCCTGGTGCATGAAATTCATGCATGGGGGGCGGGGGGCGGGGGGCGGGGAACGGGACTCTTCAGCCAAGCCTGCACCATCTCCAATATGGGACTCCTTGATGGATGTCCTACTGCCCATTTAGGCCCGATCAGATAGTATCAAGCCTAAATGGGCAGTCAATACAGAACTGCTGGCTCCCAATTGCTCACCTGCCTGCCTTTCTGATTGCCCCTAACTGCTTCTGCCTGCCAGCCTGATCACCCCTAACCACTCCCCTGCCAGCCTGATTGATGCCTAACAGCTCCCCTGCCAGCCTGTTTGCCTCTAACTGACCTCCCCTGCAGGCCTGGTCACCCCTAACTGTCCTCCCCTGCAGGCTTATTCCCTCCCAACTGCCCTCCCATGCAGGCCTGATCGCCCACAACTGCTCTCCCTTGCAGGCCTGGTTCCTCCCAACTGCCCTCCCCTGCTGGCCATCTTGTGGTGGCCATCTTGTGACCACATGGGGGCAGCCATATTGTATGTTGGACGGATGGTCAATTTGCATATTACTCTTTTATTAGAATAGATAGGATTTAGTGTTACTGTATTATAATCCCTGTTATTATCTTACTTTTACTTTATTTTCAATATAATATTGTGGTTTCTAAGCTCCAAACTGCATCATTTATTATAGGGTGCCCAAAATGATGACAAGGGACTGCTTTGGAATTGCACTCCTCTCACTCACTTTTGTTTTGTTGTGTTTATTTTACAGGCTTACCTATGAATCTCTGACTGCCCTTGAAATTCCTAATGACATGTTACAGACTATCCAGGATCTCATTTTGGATCTTCGAATTCATTGTGTGATGGTCACATTGCAACACACAGCGGGAGGTATATTAAGAAAAATTAATGGCATTTACTAGACAATGATTACCTGAATATTACCCTGTTTCTAGCTTCCAAATCCTTGAAACAATAAATTACTTTTATGGAAATTTGAATACTTTAGTCTGTCTAAAGAATGTTGCTCAATAGAATTCTTTCAAAAGTAATTTTTCAAAAACTCGAGATACCAAGCCATGCAGAAATAAAGGTGGATATACTTGAAAATTTTTTAAGTATATAAAAACATCCTTATGGTAAATATTAAGTAGAAAAAGTAGAATGCAAAATGAATATAAAGTATATGCCATTATTGAAATATATATGTGTTTATTTTAAAAGTTTAATTCAGAAATAGCAATGTAAAACTGAAAGACTGTTAACAGCAGTTCTTCAGGTAGTAGAAATTATAAGTGATGATCATTTTCTTTATACTTTCCAGAATCTGGGGAGTTTTTACCTATAATTATAAAAAAACAATTAAGATTATAAAGCTACTCTTTTTTTATGTTCTTTATTGTTTAAATTATTACATAAGTCTCCTTTTTCCCCCATTGACCTCTTCCCCAGCCGCTCCCACTACCCAGCACATGCCCTCATCCCCCTACTGTCTGGGTCCATTAGTAATGCTCAGAGCTACTCTTTTGATATTAAATATTTTTTTTAAAAAAATCAAGAATGTTACAGATGACATAAACTATTACTACCTATCATCAGGACTGGCATCATTAATTTCTCTCAGAACAGAATTGGTGACTAATGCATTCTATAAACATTATAGAATAATGGAATCAAGTGAAAAACTGAATAGTGTTCCTCTTAATTCATCTCCTCCTCCTCTCTGGGACCTGAAACAGACTGAAATGGTAAAGGCATTCCTTTAGCCAAGTGGGAATGAGACTGCCATTGTCAGGACTGTAAAAGATTAAAACAGAATCTAAATTGTTCATTAGAAACTTTAGAGGGAAAATATTGCATAGTTATTTTGTATTTGTTTTAAGATTATCAAGAGTGCTGAATAAATAATAAATTGTCTAAAGTTATTATTAAACCTAGCCTCGTATTTTCCAAATTGGGTTATTTAGTACAAAATTTTACTTACATTAATGTTTTATTAGAAAAATCCAGTGAATAATACATATTTAAATCCTTGAGTTTACCAAAATTATATTCTGTACCTACTTTCACCAATTTTTTACAAACCTGTTAAAAACAATTAAAAAGTATAACCCATAGATTTTTATCTCTATAAAGTTCAGTGAAATAAGCACAATAAAAAGTACTTATGTGTTTGTTCTCCCTATAGAAATAAAGAGATTAGCTGAAAAGGAAGACTGGATTGTTGATAATGAAGGGTTGACTTCTCTAGTAAGTTAAATTCTTTTAAATGATGACTCATAGTGTATATTATATTCAAAATAAATGATTTGTTATATTAATATGGATTACGCCCTTTCTGTATTGCAACTTAAATAGTTTCTGGAAAGAGAAAAATGAATTTCTTCAAGTTTTCTTCTCAGAATCATTTTTGCTGAACACTAACCACACATTTAAAAATTAATGAAAAGTAGATTTTTTAGAATAGCCATTTTCATTGTATCATTTACTATTTTTACTTGCATTGCATTTTAATTGATTATGCTTAACTCTTAAGTTACCCAGCAACTTGAATTTTTCATTTTTAATATATTTTATTGATATTTTTTACAGAGAGGAAGGAGAGGGATAGAAAGTCAGAAACATCGATGAGAGAGAAACATTGATCAGCTGCCTCTTGCACACCCCCTTCTGGAGATATGCCTGCAGTCAAGGTACATGCCCTTGACCTGAATCGAACCCGGGACCTTTCAGTCCAAAGGCCGACGCTCCACCACTGAGCCAAACCGGTTTCGGCGCAACTTGAATTTTTCAAAAAAGCAGGATAGAAAAAAATGCAATTGCTGGCTTCTAGCCAAAATAACAACATTGAAGTTCTCCAGATGCATACACATGCCAGATAGCTGTGATCTTCATGCACAAAGATCATCATCTTTTCATATGGGACTTTTAGGTTTTCAAAGTACCGTTGAAAATAATTTTCATCATTTATTGTGTTTTATATCTGTGTCATAGACTAGTTTCTGCTGACTTAGTAACTGGATAAGGAAACTAAAATAGAATGGTTTTGATTTGCCAAATTTATAAATTGGGGGTATAGTCAGGTTTTTCCTCCCCTTTAGTATCACTATTTTTTCCACAAAGTTATTACAATGTTATTGACTGTACTTTCTGTGCTGTACATTATATCCCCATGGTTTATTTGAGTCAGGTTGTTGAAAAGCAATAATCCCATGAAATATTACATTTCCTCAAATTTCTGCACTTCTTATTGACAATCTTCCTTTGAGAGTTGAGGAATTTTTGACAAGTTGAGATTTTTCCTCTTGTTTCTCCAAAGGCCAAGGTTCCTTCTTAAGTTAACATAAATATCTACAATACCACCTTCCTTTGTATGTAACAATGTGACTTAGAACAGCAGTGCTTCCACATTTTTGTACATTATATCATGCTTGAAATTAAGGGAACTTATTATCCTATCTAATAAAAGAGTCACATGCAAATGTGACCGTACCTTGGCTCCTGATTGGCTATGCTACCAGCCAGTCAGGAGGGGGGTCGGGGCCAAGCGGCGTGAGCACCCATCCTCGAGGCGGCGGCAGCGTGGCACTCCAGCCAGAGCAGAGAAGACTGAAGCTCTGGCTGGAGTGAAGCCTCCAGCGGCCAAAGCAAAAACGGAAGGCAACAGCCAGAGGGAAGGCCTGGGTCCCAGGTTCCAGAGGAAAACTGGTCCTGGCAGCCAGGGGAAGGAAAGCCTATTGCATTAATCTTCATTCAACGGGCCTCTAGTTTAAAATAATTCCATTGTGATTATATTTTAAAGCAATTATTTTTATAAGGATCTGTTTCAATTCATTTGGTTTATTCTCTTTTTATAATGATTTGTATTTAAATACAAACGAGGAAAGAGGTATGGGCAGACTTTGCACCATCTAGTAAGGCAGCTACTTGAAACATTGCTCATGTAAAATACACATCAGATTTGAAAATACACTCAAAGGTTCCAGGTTTGAGTATTTTTAGCTAACTAAAACTCTTAGACTTGGACTCAGTATAAAAAGAAAGAATGTAAAATATCTCAACTTTTTATATTTGTTACATGTTGAAGTAATATTTTGATATATTTTATTACATAAATTATATTAAAATTCATTTTCTTTTAGTTCTCTTAATGTGGTTACTGAAAATCTAAAATTGTATGCATGGCTTGTGTTTCTGGGTCAAATTATTACTTCTGTGGACAACACTGGTGTAGTGGAACAGGTACTCAATGGGTCTAGAATCCTAGTCTGGTTCAGTCCTGAGTTCTGCTATATCATAGCTATGCAGCCTTAAAGAAGCCAGTTAGCCTCTGCCCTAGTTAAAGAAGCAGAGCACTTTTTCACAGTGTTGCTAATTAAAATTAAATGGGACACTCTCGAACAAAGCTTTCTACACATATAAAGGAATTTTATTTGTAAATTCATACCTATAATACTGAGGCCACTATAATAGTATCTTCAGTTTATGTTATGCCTTAGTATTTTCAGAGCTCTTTGATAGAATCCTATCCAGCTTAGTTATCATAGCAAGTCCAAAAAATAGGCTAAATGGATCATTAGACTATCATACACTGAAAAACTTACTGCAAATGAAATAAGCCAAGACAGATTAGACAGAAAGTTACCTTTAATGGTTGGTTTTTGCTTTGTGTTTCAGATAAGTTTTATAGAAATGAAAATAATACATATATTTAATTTGAGAAAATGAGCATCTGTTTAAATTTTTTAAAGTTTCCATACAAAAAACAAAACTTAGCAATAAAACAGGTATTAGCTTTATGTCCTTCTGTAGGTTACTGTTTCTTGCACACACAGTCAGCCCAGAATGCGCTTACCTGGTATCTGCCACACCTGGGGTCCCAGTGTGTGCTTACCTGGTGGCTGCCACATCTAAGATTGTTTGAGTTGATAAGCCTCTTTGAAAATGCTTTGAAATGGTTACTATAAAAATTGTTTGTAGTCAACTTAAATTTTAAGTGTAATAGTAAGAAACCATAACCTCTTATAAGTAACTTCATGTTTGATCTTACACAGATCAGAAAACTAAACCCACCGCAACCAGTAGATGAATAACCCATAGGAAGTTACATTTGTGGGGTCAGATAGTCCTTCTAATCAGATGTTGAAGAAACATGCCCACATGATAGACTTAATGAAGCTGAGCACAGTTTTAACTATTCAGCATGGACCTCACTTAAAAGAAAGGGAATCAGTGCTTAAAATGAAAGTCTAGGTTCCAGCTTTGAGTATTTTTTACTTAACTACCTAAAACTCTTATACTTAGAATAGTGACTTAAATTATATATCTGTAATTTATATTTCATAACATTTCTGTAATACCAGCCTTGTTTGTTTGAAATGAAATTATGTTTTTCTTTCCCTGTGACTGGGATAGGAAAATGTTCCTTTATCATATTAAAGGAATGAACATTAAGCTTTGCTTCATTATGACTGTTCTTTCAGCAAGTATTATTTTCAATTTGGACTTCACTTAAGTGTTCTGAGTAGCCTGTTTGAAAGCATCCTGGGTGGTTTTTCTGTTTTTGCCTTTTTAAAATTTGTATAATTCTGATAATTTTCTTCTTCCAGAAGAAATGAATGATTTTTTAAAATACATTTAATTCATTTTAGAGAGAGGTGAAAGGAGAAGGATAGAGAGAAACATTGATCGACTGCCTACTACCCACCCCTACTGGGGATTGAGTCTGCAATCTGGTCATGTGCCTTGACCAAGAATCAAACTTGTGACCTCTGGGTTCTTGGGTCAAAGCTCAACTCCTGAGCCACACCAGCCTGGCAAGAACTGTAATAATTTGTGATAATTTCTTTTGGTCAGCTGAATTGGTAATTCACTGACAATATCTAGAGGTAGTACTGTGTCCTTTTAAAAGAAAGGAATAGAAGATGTTTATCATTTACTTTCCGTTTAACTGAAACTACTCATTGGGATCTTTTGTATTCATCCTATATAATAAAAACCTAATATGATAAGTGTCTTGTTTTCTTTTCAACCAATCAAAGCATAATCTATTTATATAAAAGGCTAAGCAACCATCGCATCTGAAACAACCAAACAAACGACTGAACAGGCTGGATGGGGTGACCAGGTTGGCAGGGGGGTTAGTGAGGGGCAACCAGACTGATGGGGGGGGGGGCAGTAAAAGGTGACCAGGATGGCAGGGGGTCACTAAGGGGCGACCAGGCTGATGGGGAATGGGGGGCAGATAGGGGCAATCAGGCAGGCAGGTAGGCAAGTGAGCAGTTAGGAGCAAGTAGTCCCAGATTGTGAGAGGGATGTCCCTCAAGGGGTCCCAGATTGGAAAGGGTGCTGGCTGGGCTGAGGGGACCCCCATGTGCCCACATGCATGACTGGGCCTCTAGTATATTCATGATATGCTAAGGCTGCTCAACGTTTGCTGTGATGTGCACTGACTACCAGGGGACAGATGCTCCTGCTGGTAGGTTAGCTTGCTTCTGGGGTCTGGCTGATCGGGACTGAGCGAAATGGGCCAGACACACCCTGGAGCCCTCCCACAGTCCCTCCCTGGCTGGCCAACCTCCCTGACCCCGATCATGCATCGATGGGGTCCCTTGTCCTGGCTTGCATCCTCTCGCAATACAGGACCCCTTGGGGGATGTCAGAGAACTGATTTCAGCCCAATCCCACAGTCCAGGCTGAGGGACCCCACTGATGCACAATTTGTGCACTGGACCTCTAGTATAGATATAAAACTAAAATAAGAAAACCTGGTTCATATTTTAATACAAGAAACCTCAACCACACATGAACTTCAATATTTAACTGTCCACAGTTGAATGTTGAATTTAATTCTATTACTATTTTAACATTTTATATTTTCATTCCTTTTGAGTCTGGTACATTGAACGGATAAGATCATGTACAATAAGTCAATAAACATTTTGACTCTTTAAATACTTCCTGTGCAAATGGTATTTCATCCTATAACCTCTCACTAACTTTTTTTTTTTTTTTTTTTGGTACTTCTACTTTTTAAGTATTTTAAGGTGCCCTCCGGTGGTTTCCAAGTATAGTATTAAAATACATTAAAGGCACTGTTTTAGCTTCATTAAGTCTGGGTTCCTTTTTATAAGGAAAACTAGAGGCCCAGTGCATGAGATTTATGCACAGGGGCAGGGGGTGTCCCTCAGCTCAGCCTGTACCCTCTCCAGTCTGGGACCCCTTAAGGGATGTCTGACTGCCAATTTAGGCCCGATCTTGGTATGGCAGTTGGACATCCCTCACACAATCCAAAATCCCTCCCAACTGCTTGCCTGCCTGTCTTTCTGATTGCCCCTAACCGCTTCTGCCTGCCAGCCTGGTCACCCCGTAACTACTCCCCTGCCAGCCTGATTGATGCCTAACTGCTCCCCTGCCAGCCTCTTTGCCCTAATTGCCCTCCCTTGCAGGCCTGGTCACCTCTAACTGCCCTCTCCTGCAGGCCTGGTTTTCCCCAACTGCCCTTCCCTGGAGGCCTAGTCACCCCAACTTCCCTCCTATGCCATCCTGGTCATCCCTAACTGCCCTCACCTGCAGGCTTGATCGCCCACAACTGCCCTCCCCTTGCAGGCCTGATTGCCCACAACTGCCCTCCCTTGCAGGCCTCATCCCTCCCAAATGCCCTCCCCTCCTGGCCATCTTGTGTCCACATGGGGGCAGGATCTTTGACCCACATGGGGGCAGCCATCCTTTGTGTTGGAGTAGCAGTCAATTTGCATATCACTCTTTTATTAGATAGGATAGAGGCCTGCTGCACAAGTGGGGGCCAGCTGGTTTGCCCTGAAGAGTGTCCTGGATCAGGGTGGGGTTTCCCTTGAGGTATGGGGCAGCCTGGACGAGGTGCTCTGTGGTAGTTTGCAGGCCTGCTATGAACCAAGTGGAGGCCCTTGTATCTGGGATTTATTTATGTTATACAATTGAAACTTTTTAGCCTGGTTCAGAACCAAACCTCCTACTTGCTCTTTGGCTGCAACATTTCTATTGGGATTTATTTATCTTCTTACAATTGAAACTTTGTAGCCTTAAGCGGAGGGCAGGGCAGGGCTGCAGAAAGCTTGGCTTTCTTCATCACCAAGGGCAACCCTAGCCTTCTGCTCTCTCCAACTCTGTGGCTACTGACATTTTTGTTGGGTTTTACTTATCTTCTATCATTGAAACTTTGTAGCATTGAGTGGAGGCCTGAGCCGGCCAGGGTGTGCAGAAAGCTTGGCTTCCTCCATCGCCGGGAAAACTCAAGCCTCCCTCCTGCTCTCTCCATTGCTGCAGCCATCTTGGTCAGGATTAATTTGCATACTCGCTCCTGATTGGCTGGTAGGCATGGCTTGAGGGTGTAGCGGAGGTACGGTCAATTTGCATATTATTTTATTAGATAGGATAAGCTTGCCTCCCCCTACACAGCCCTCTTCCCCCTCACACACACACACACTATATGCAGGTGTCTCTTCTTCCCTCTCTAACTCTTTTAACGATTAAAAATGTCTGTTGAGAAGAGATTCTAACTGCTGATTTTTGCACAGAGCTGATTTAATTGATCATTGAGCCTTGCACAGTTCCATACCCCAAATGAAATCTGGACCTTATTTTCACCTCTTGCTCTCCAAACTCATGCTCAGTGGTTGTGATATACTATGGTTCCTCAGCCCCGCCAGGTTCTGTCCACCTTGGGGGGGGGGCGGGGACTAGGCACATGCTGTCCTCTTCCCGAACTCACATGCTTCTTCCTTCTTCTTTTTAGGGGCTAGTTCCTCTTGTTCTTCAATCCTCAGATGAAATGTTTTCACTGTCTCAGAGGGGCCTTCTTTAGCCATCCTATTAGGAACAGATCTTCCATCACCATTTTTCTCTTGAGTTCTACTTATTTTCTTCTTGACAATTAGATATTGCATTTGTCTTACTTCTGTTCTTTTGACTTGTTTTAGTAAAAAGTAAGAGTTTTGTTGATTCTCACTTTTATGGTTAGTTTCTCCCTAGAATATACATTTACTGAGATCTCTGTCTGTCTTTTATATTCCTATCACCTGGAAAATGCCTGACACAAAGTAAAACCTTAAATGCAATTAGAAGTTGAGATGTTAGGATTCATTCAAATTTCTCTTAAATAAGTACCATTTATTGTGCATTTTTCGAGTTTTATTTTCTGATATAATGTATGAGAAAATGGCAATAATGACTTTTTAAGTTAAAGTGCTTGGTCTCTTCCAAATCATTATTAACATTAAATTTCCTTGAACAGCACCAGAGATGTGGAAGATCTAAGAGATGGAGCTGATTTAGACTATACCCTGCAAGCAGGGTTTAAAATATAAAGGCATTATATCTGCTTTTTATCACATCGTTTGCATCTTAGAAGAGTAGAATTTTTAAGAAAAATTTTAGTTATACCTGAATTCTGTTTTTATTGAATTTGATGAACTTTAGAATTTCAAGATTCACTTGTTTTTAAATATCAAGTGTAAAACATAGCAAAGCTAAATCTTGATGACTAGGTTATTTGTCAGTTTGTGATTCTGTTCCCTTCTATAATTCTGAAAATTTGAGAATTTTTGTCCACACTCACGTCTTTTAAATGTCTTAACAACCAATGCTTGCTTTGAATTTTAAGATATATGTGTCTGTTTTTTTTTTTTCTTTAGCCATATCAGTTTGAACAGTGTATTGTACATTCTCTGCAATCACTTAAAGGAGTTCTGGACTGCAAGCCTGGAGAAGCCAGTGTAAGTTTTCTGTCTGGTCAACCTCTGTTGCAGACTTTCCCAATGACCTGTTGGCAATCAGTTATAAAGTTTTGAGTCATTTCAGCACAAGAACTTTTTCCTCTGACTGCTTGGCTTATTTTATTTCATATAGAGACTGTTGATTTCTTGATTCCAAGAGTGGCTGATGGAAGTTAAAAAATGTGTATGTAGGTTTTGTAGGTAGACTTTGTGCATTGTTAACACTTTGTACACAGAGAAAACAAGTGACTTAGATGTTGTTAAGCTGCTCCATGTCAGTATCTTCTCAGGACAAAATCACTGTAGGTAAAACCACTCACTGCCTAGTCTAGCTTTTCATTCATGGCCCTTTTCAGAATAAGGTTATACATCTAGAAGCAGTTTTCCACATGTTAACTCTTATTTTTCCACTTTAAAATTTCATTTATTATCATCATTATTTTAGTAGTACTATTTTTTTGCTCTTACATCTGCATTCTCTTCTGGTTATGGTGAGTTAATATTTTCAAGTACACTGTATACTGTTTCTATATGTGGTTTAATTTTTTATTGTGGAAAGATTTTTCTTGACTTATTGTTTTAGTATATCTTCTGGCTTTTGTGTTGTTGTTTTGCCTTGGTTTTATTTTATATTGCACTTCATAAACAAAAGTTTTGTTTGAGCTAAGTCTAAAATTTTTCACCAGAATTCTTCCTTATAGATCTTTCAACAACCTAAAACACAGGAGGAGGTTTGCCAACTAAGCATCAATATCATGCAGGTAATAACTACAAACACTGGTACCCTGAGCCTGAAATAATGCAAATTATTTTTCAACCTTCTGCTTTAGAATATATATAACATCTATACTAATAAAAGCATAATATGCTAATTAGACCAGATAGCCAAATGACCTTCTGGACATCATTCCAGACAAAGCCACGGTGGCGGGGTGAGGCAGAGATGGTTAGGGCCTATCAGGCCAGTAGGGAAGCAATTTGGGCGATCAGGCAGGCAGACAGAGGTGGTTATGGGTGATCAGGCAAGCAGGTGAGTGGTTAGGAGCTAGTGGTCCAGGATTGCGAGAGGGATTGCCCCTAACCACTTTGTCTGTCTGCCTGATGCCCCTAACTGCTCGCCTACCTACCCGATTGCCCCTAACCCTCGACTGCCTGCCAGATTTCCCCTAACCACTCTGCCTGCCTGTCAGATCGCCCCTAACTGCTCACCTGCCTGCCTGCTTAATTATCCCTGACCACCTCTGCCTCAGCCACCACCATTGTGGCTTCATCCAGAAGGATGTCTGGAAGGTTGTTCAGCTGTCTGGTCTAATTAGCATATTATGCTTTTATTATTATAGATAAAATTTTTAACTAGAGGTCTAGTGTACAGAATTTGTGCACAGGTAGGGACCCTAGTAACTCCCAGCTGCCATCCAGGGCCTCATTTCCCCCGGCTGCCTGCTGCCACTGCTGGCCTGGGCCTCCCTTCCCCTGAGTGCCTGCCACTGCTGCTGGCCAGAGCAGTGCCGGACAGGGGGAGGGGCCATGGGCGGTTTGCTGGCTGGCTCTGCCCCGTGGTTGAACTCCCGGTCAAGGGGACAATTTGCATATTAGGCTTTTATTATATAAGATATTCAAATAGATTAGAATCTAAGAGTTCATGTCACTGAAACTTCTTATTTTTTAACTTAGATTTTTATATATTGTCTGGAACAATTGAGCACCAAGCCTGATGCAGATGTAGATACTACACAGTAAGTAAAACTAAAATAAATCTCATTCATGCATTTAGGAGGATTGAAAATACAGACTGATGTTATATATTTGGTCTTATGTCATATACTAAGATTTCCAATAAGAGAGATAAATTATTATAAGAAATTTATAGTTTTCTATATTTGATCCATGTTTTTCCATAGTTTCTTTTATTTTCTGAACTCCTCATTACTAGAGAAGTACTGAGTAAACTGAACACATGATCAGCTCAGTAATTATTCAAACAAAGTTAAAGTATATAATTCATTCATTAACTTTTACGGTTCTGATATAGAGGATTTCACTATTACTCTTATTAAAGACTAATTATTTTAGTGAGATTAATTCTGGGTCAGGCTTAGTTATTTGGACTGCAGAGGACATATCTTGATTCTTGATATTTGCAAATCCATGTGGTAATACTTTTATTTTAAAAATATTTTTCAGATTGTTTTATAGGATTTTTTTAAATGAAGTTTTTCTGAATTACATTGCCATGTGTAATTTTTGTGCACATAAGATATATGCTGTGACACATAATACTGAAATAAATGCCTGTTAAATTCATAATAGAAAAATTGAGAATTTTTTTTCCTGTTTGTTTCCTGGTATTGGTTTTTGCCTCTCAGTATAGAAACTGTCACCTCTCTGAGACATAATAAATACTTAATTTTTCTGGTTTTCCTTTAATTTTATATATCTGTTTACTTGTGAGCTATTAAGCAATTTCCTAACTCAGCTCACTTATTAGTGGTTGACTATGAAAGTGAGCTTGAAAAAACCTCCTGGAGATTCTCATAGTTATAGTCATTTCAATTATGTAAGTCTGTACCTGGAAATTAAATTATGAGTTATTTTCTCCCTTAGTGATTTGTTTTTAAATTTAATTAGGTCAGTATTGAGAAACTCAAAAACAAATTTTATGTGGCCCATGTTAATAGTTTATAGTGTCTAATTTGATAAATATTAGAAACTTACAGAATAGTTTATATTCTGTAAGTTTATAAACTTATATAATAGTTTATAGTGTCTAATTTGATAAATATTAGAAACTTACAGAATGTTATTTGATTTTTTTTTTACCAAAAGATCAATTATTTTAAATTAAAGTACAGTTGATATACAATACTCTATTAGTTTCAGGTGTTAGAACATAGTGATTCATCATTTATATGCCTTTTGAAGTGATCACCATAATAATTCTAGTAACCATCTGTTACATACAAAGTTATTCACTATATTCCCTTAACTGTACATTACATTTCTGTGACACATTTATTGTATAACTAGAAGTTTGTACTTCTTGATCCCCTTTACCTTTTTTAATCTTTCCCTCGCCACTCTCCCTTCAGATATCAATCAGTTCATTCTCTGTATCTGTGAGTCTGTTTATTTCATTTGTTCATTTGATTTGCTTTTTTACATCCCACATATGAAGAAAATCATATGGTATTTGTCTTTCTCTGTCTGACTTATTTCACTTAGCATAGTACCTTTTACATCTACACATGTTGTTGCAAATGGCAAGATTTCACTCTTTTATATGGCCAAGTAATGTTCCTATGTCTCTGAGTGTGTTTGTGTGTGTGTGATATAACATCTTTATTCATTCATCTATAGATGCCTATAGGTTGCTTCCATTTCTTGGCTATCCTATCTAATAAAAGAGTAGTATGCAAATTAACCATCACTCTGCTACGCCCACAAGCCATGCCCACCAGCCAATCAGGAGTGAGTGTGCAAAATTAACCCAACCAAGATGGCTGTGGCCAGAGAGCCAGCAGGAGGCTTGGGTTTCCGGCAATGGAGGAAGCCAACCTTTCCACTCACCCTGGCTGACCCAGGCCTTCACTCAAGGCTACAAAGTTTCAATTATAGAAGACAAATCCCAACAAAAATGGCTGTGCACCTGGAGCAAGCGGGAGGCTCCGTTCAAGCCTACAAAGTTTCCATTATAGAAGATAAATAAACCCCAGGTACCAGGGCTTCTTGCTTGGGTTGCTGGGGTGCGTGGCCAGTCTGCACACCACTCAGGCTACCCATGCACTAAGGGAATCCCCACCCTGATCCGAACACTCTTCAGGGCAAACCAGCTGGTTATGCATCAGGCCACTATCCTATCTAATAAAATAGTAATATGCAAATTGACCATCACTCCAACACACAAGATGGCTGCCCGCATGTGGACACAAGATGGCCGACACAAGATGGCCAGCAGGGGAGGGCAGTTGGGAGGGACCAGGCCTGCAAGGGAGGGTAGTTGGGGCCAGTCAGGCCTGCAGAGGATGGCAGTTAGGGCTGACCAGGCAGGCAGAGGAGGGAAGTTGGGGCCGACCGGGCCTGCAGGGAAGGGGAGTTGGGGGTGGGGGGCAGGGCCTACAGGGGAGGTAAGTTAGGGGTGACCAGGCTGGCATGGGAGGGCATTTAGGGGCAAACAGACTGGCAGGGGAGAAGTTAGGCATCAATCAGGCTGGCAAGGGCGTGGTTACAGGGTGATCAGGCAGGCAGGCAGAAGCAGTTAGGAGCAATCAGAAAGGCAGGCAATTGGGAGCCAGCAGTACTGGATTGTAAGAGGAATGTTCCCAACCACTGGAATCAGGCCTAAACAGGCAGTCCAATATCCCTTGAGGGGTCCCAGATTGGAGAAGGTGCAGGCTGGCCTAAGGGACACCTCCCCACCATGCACGAATTTCGTGCACCAGGCCTCTTGTTGTAAATAATGCTCCAATGAACATAGGGTAGGGTACGTATGTATTCTGAAATAGTGATATTGAACTCTTTATTTATTTTATTAGTACCCACAAATGGAAGTTTGGGTAGTATGGTTGTTTTATTTTTAATTTTTTAAGGCACTTCTATACTGTTTTCTGTAGTATTTGCATCAGTTTATAATCCCACCAATAATACATGAGGGTTCCCTTTTCTTCATAATGCAAATATTGGTATGCTTGATATTGTCTTAGAATACCTTAAACCTTTTTTTTTTTTTTTTTGCTCTTCTGATTAGTTGATGTTTTACTACTTTGTCTTCCAAATCTATGATTTGTTCTTCTGCAACAGCTAACCTGCTGTTGATTCCCTAGAGTACATTTTTTTCGTTTTAGTTATTATAGTCTTAGTTTCGGTTGTGTGTTTCCCCCTCCCCTCCACTTGTTGAAATTCTCACTCAATTCATTCATTCTTCAACCAGATTCATTGAGCATTTCTATAACCTTTATTTTGAAGTCTTTATTTGCTAGACTGCTTAATCTCCATTTCATTTTTTGTTTAGAACACATTTCTTCATCTCATTTTGTCTGTCTCCCTGTGTTTATTTCTGTGTATTAGTTGTAGTTTTGTTGTATCCGTGGAAGGAGGTGAGCTCAGGATCTACCTACTCTGCCATCTCAATTCCCACTATGCAGAGAACAGACCAAAGATTTTAAAGCCAAATTAACATAAGGTTCACTTTTTTAAAAAAGTATAGTTGACATATATATAACATTATATTAGCATTTTTAATTTTAGGGCTTTGATTGTAACTGTTCTCTTTCTTGCTTTTATATTCAGTCTTTCCGTTGATGTTTCTTCTCCTGATTTGTTTGGAAGTATTCATGAAGACTTCAGTTTGACTTCTGTAAGCAAGATGGTTAAGTAATTAAGATTAATAATAGAGGGTGAAACATGTCATTTAAAAGCTATGTAGCCAGATCAGAATGGCTCAATTGGTTGAGCATTGTCCTGTGCACTGAAGGGTTTACTTGGGTTCCAGTTTGATTGATCCCTGGCCAGGATCAAACAATTGATGTTTCTCTCCTCCCCTCCCTTGCCCTCCCCCTGGGCTCACAGTAATAAAATCAATTCTTAAAACAACTATTTAATGACTACTTCATAAATCTATTTAAATTACCTACTACATTAGTGCTGTAGTGTACTCTATGCTTTGGAGTTGTTTTATTTTGTGAAAATGTTAAAAAATATACTTAAAATCTTTTTAGCTGAAGTTGCAACTTAACTAGTTCCTTCTCCTCACCACATCTTGCAGATTCTTGTGTGAACTAGGTGTCCTAGTGTGTCTCTGGTACTTGAAAGTTGGAGAGGAGGCAAAGGACAGATGCCTGTTTCCTACACATATTTTCTTTTAAACCAGAGAGACTCTGTTTTTCTCTATTTTATTTCTATCAATTCCATAATAGCATTTTATTTGAACACAAAATTCCATGGCAAAACCAAAATACGTGTGTGTGTATGTGTGTGTGTGATATATATACACTGAGTGGTCAGATTATTATGATCTCTGGAGAGTAAGGATAAGGGGGAGAGATCAACCAAAGGACTTGTATGCATGCATATAAGCCTAACCAATGGACACAGACACCAAGCGGGTGAGGGCATGAGTGGGGTGGGGGGGTGGCAATGGAAGGATAAGGACACGTATGATCTCTGAACTCATAATAATCTGGCTACTCAGTGTATGTGTGTGTGTGTATTAGAGACCCAGTGCATGAATTGGTGCAAGGGTAAGGTCCAGCTAGCCTGGCCAGAGGCAGGGAACATGGGCAGTTGGCCAGTTTGCCTGATGGTCGAACCCTTGGTTGAGGGGACAATTTGCATATTAGCCTTTTATTATATAGGATTACATAGGATATACACTGAGTGGCCAGATTATTATGTGTTCAAAGATCATAATAATCTGGCCATTCAGTGTGTGTGTGTGTGTGTGTGTGTGTATACATATTCTTATTGGTTAGATTTGAGGGGGGTGAGGAAATACTAAGGGTAAAACTTTAAATCACTCGTAGTTTTTCCATTTTGAGGGAAGAACCATTTTTCTTCATCTAAAGAGAGCTAATTACTACGAGTAAGATGAACTCCTAGATAAGGCTAATATTCGGAAGAAAGATGGATAGATAAGGAAATTAAGAATTGGTTTCGCCGAGACCTGTTTGGCTCAGTGGATAGAGCGTCGGACTGTGGACTGAAGGGTTCCAGGTTCGATTCCGGCAAGGGCATGTACCTTGGCTGTGGGCACATCCCCAGTGGGGGGCGTGCAAGAGGCAGCTGATCAATGTCTCTCTCTCATTGATGTTTCTGACTTTCTATCCCTCTCCCTTCTGCTCTGTAAAAAAATCAATAAAATATATATATAAAAAAAGAATTGGTTTCATTACTGGGAGTCCAGATGAGAATTTCAAGGCATGCAGCATGTTTAAAAGTGGCTGGTAAGACATACTTACTTTATTTCATGTGCTTTCTTTACAAGGACCACATAAGGTTAACACCAAGTCTGGGCAATAGGGAATATGGCCTCCACCTCACCTGTGCACCTTTCCAGACGGCTCATTGCTCTTTTTCTGATTTTTATTTGCCATTTAAACACAAAGTGTGGGGAGGAGCTTATATGCTATAATCCTCTTTACCTTGTTCTGTACTCCATTTCCCACCTACAGATTATGAGGGCCATTAATAGTGTTTCATTTGCTTGAAGGTACCTTAATAATTCCTTGGTCTTTTAATTATATTTGTTGATGACCAAAAAAGACATTGACTAGACTACACTCCACCAGAAATTGACAGGAACATATTAAGTATATGAACATATTAAATAAACATTTTTAAATTTAGAAAGTTTTTAAAAATTTGAAGAGCCAAAATGAAATTATTGGGAGATACAATCTGTGCTTGGCAATTGAGATTAAAGAGGAGAGGGTGGGAATAAGAGGGAGAGATCAACCGAAGGACTTGTAAGCATGCATATAAGCCTAACCAATGGACACAGACACCAGGGGGCTGAGGGCATGGTGTGTGTGTGTGTGGGGGGGGGGGGGGGCGGTGGCAATGGAGGGATAAGGACAGATATGTAATACCTTAATCAATAAAGAAATTTAAATAAAAAAATAAAAAATAATATGGAAAGAAAAGTTTATTCTGTGGTTTGTATACCTCAAAGACAGAAGCCTATTTATTTCCCTGTTTATCATATTGACTTTAACATAAGTTATTCTGATTAGATATGAAAGAGGAAACAAATATGTGTGAGAACTTTTCCTGGAAAGTGGTTTTTGCTTTAATTTTTAGTCAAGAGATATTAAACTAAAGCCCTAAATTAGTCACATTTGTCCAGATAATGCTCTTATAACTAAGGGAGCATAGGGAAAGTGCTCTCTGTGAGCCTCAATAGCAGTGACAAATACCATTCCTGGAACTTTATTTACAAAAATATTTCTTCTGAACAGTAAAATTTGGTTTATTTTTCAGCATTGGGGTCTGTAATTTTGATTAGAAATGACTTTAAACAGCTAAAACTCTGGCCAGTATAGAATATAGGACTCTAGGCCTCTCTGTTACTGACACTGCAGGAGTCTCCTATCCTCTGTGCCTTCACTCCCCAAAAGAGGGAGACTGTCCTACATAAAAAATTCTGTGAAGATCCAGTTTTCTGAAAGAGCCCTCATATGGATTGTATTAAAATTTTCTTATAAACTATTTTCTAAGAGTTTCTACAGTTTTTGTAATCGCTTAAAAATATCCATTTTATAGCTTTTCTGTGCACAAAGTATTAAGTAGAATAATAACATGAATCCCTTTCATTTGAACTACAGCTGATCCTACTTTAGTTAACTGTTTTTCATCAGCCTGTTTCTCTCTACAGCTGTTAAATTTCAAAGGGAACATTATTTAAATCTGTATTATATAATAACAAGCAATTAAAATTACAGAATTGTATTAATGTTTCTCTGTTAATATTGGAAAAGAAGGAGACAAGGAAACGGAAGTGTTGAATATTGATATTAAACACCAAGAGATTATAATTAAATTTAATAAGTGGTAAATGATAACTGTTAGGCTTTAAACTTGTTAATATAAATGTAATTTTATTAAAATTTGTTTTAATTTTAGGAACAGCAACTTTTAATAGTCCTAAGTAATTGCTGCTACCTACAATGTCACACCTTCCTAAATATAGCAGAACATTTTGAAAAACACAACTTTCAGGGAATAGAAAAAATAACACAGGTAAGTGAATTACGTTAAATGGACAAGCTAGTTTTTTTATTAACTAAGTTTCCAAACTACTCTCTCAGCACTCTCTTTCGTTTGCTTTCCTGTCCTTTTCCCTTTTCTTGCCTTCTCCTCCCATATTCCCTCCCCATTTTAATCCCACCCTGTTTTTGAATGATTCTTGTCCTTCTCATAACTCACCTTGAATAATTTAATTTAATACTCTCTTCCTTCCTTTAGAGCAAAGTTTTCTCAAGGTTAGAGCTGATTTATTCCGCACCTAAGTTATTCAAAAGTAAGGGGAAAAAATAATGACACCAAGACACAGAACCCAAATCTTTAAGAATCATCTCAAATTTTGGCTCCTTATAAATTAAAGCTTTTACTTATAGCCAACAGCTGATTTCCTGAGCCTGCAGGAAAAAAAAATCGCTTCCTGCTTATTTACACTTTTTCTTCTCTTCCTTTCCATGTGTCTGAAATGATCCTTTTGCTTTACTACCTAAGCAGGCACACAGGCAGGTGCTTGAGCATGGGCACACACACAAACAAACACACACACACACACAACACACACACACACACAAACACGAGACTGGCTTTAGGGTGCTTAATATCTTGCTTAATATCTTAACTGAAAAAACATATACTCTCCATTCTTTACTCCATGGATATAGTAAGGCTGCACAAAAATGAGTCCTGTATCAATGGAGTAGATTTTTTAAAAGTTATATTTTGCTGTTTATATGTTTTCAAGTAAGCAAAAACGGGAAAAAAAATGAAATAATTTTGTTACTAAAGGTTAGTTGGTTCCTGGGCAAAAGTTTATCAGATTTCTAAGTAAAACTAAGCTAGAACCACTTTTTAATGTCAGTACAGTTTTCTTGGTGCAAAAAATAAGAAAGATAATGATCTTGTTAATCTTACAATCAAAAGGTACTCTTGATGGATCACATACTTTTTGCAAAATGATGGTTCCAGTTCATGAACTTGATTGGGATTTTTTTTTTCAGAGAATGAGAATATCAGAGTGGGTAGCTCTGTCTTATTTTCCCGTATTTTTGTAAAAAATAATCATTCTGATGAGAAATGTGACTTAGGCTGTAGGGTCAGAAGTTGAGTTTATTTTCTTAAATTTTTGTGCTGAATACTATGAGGTGTTCTGTTATAGAGAACACTTTGTTTCTCTGCAGTAACAATAATGACATCAGTATATTGGTTGGAGAATTTTTAATCATTTAAAAATACATGAAATGACTAGGAATTTCAGTAAGTTTGGCTTTCTTTAGTTTTTTAAAAAGTTATAAATTGAAACTATCTATTGTTTCAGTTTATATAATTAGGAACTGAAATAAAAGTGACATATAAATAGATTTAGATATCCTCCCTAGTCTTTGTCCAGATCATTTTGAGACCAAAATAATATGAAGGTTTTGTGAGTGCAGCTTAGAATAAATGGTAGGCCATTTTTCACAATTTGAAAATTTTAATTGACCAATGGTATTTTGAAATTATTCAGTTGTATAAATAGTAAACTAGATTTAGATTATAACACCTGTGTTAATTTTGTTTGTTAATGAGTAAATTCATTAACTACATGATACCAGCCAAGTAAAATATATTTTTGCATTAAAGGAAAGAAAGGCTGCCAACTGCTATTGTTTTTCATACTCTGTTTTCAAAACACAGCTAATCTAGGGCCCGATTCCTGAGAAATCAAGGGGGCATATAGGTCGCATGAATAACTTAATATCCATTCTTTCACCCTGTTTCTGCTCTTGGAGATAATGGTTCACTGAGGGCGTCCTACTTAGTGTCACCAGACACTAGACATTCCTTAGATCTCCTTCCAGGTATGAACTGGCGGTTTGCCAAGGGTTTGTCCGGGCATATTTTCTCCTGTTTCCTGTTGGTTCTTCTATCAATAAAATGATTAAAATAAACAGTTGTTAATTCCTTAAGTCTTATTCCCCATCTTCAAAAGTAGAAAGCATTTTAATATTGGGATAGTAGAGAAATATCTGTGCTTTGTAGGAGTTTATTAAATTTAGTGACCAATGATCATTTAAAGCTGGAATGATTTCATATATAAAATTTGCAAATAGCCTTATGAAGTAATTAAGGTATTATTAACTCAGTTTTTTCATATAGAAGATGCTCACAGAAGATAATAATTTGACCTATTTAATAAGGAGCATAGTAAAGCAGGATTTAACATTAAGTTTTCTCATTTTAAATCCAGAATGCTTCTGGCCCAGAACCATATATCTTAAAGAACAAAATTGTTCCCTAGAAATATAACAAAGGAATAGGAAGATTGTGGTAACTGTAATTATATAATTCCAAGGAATTTTTTTACGTATATAAAATGCTATTTTAACCTGTTTTAGTCTTTAAGAAGCAAATGTCCAATTTAGAATATGATAATTGCAGATTTTCAGTATACTCAAAACTGTAGTCATTAAACAAGTCTGTTATGAAATTCTTGATTGAGGTTTTACTACAACATGGGGGTTAAGAGAAGGCAGTTTTTGGTTGTGTGTGTGTGTGTGTGTGTGTGTGTGTGTGTGTGTTTTAAATATATCCAGGGAAGATTCTCTATTGACAGCAATCAGTTTTAAAGATTTTTGTGTCACTTGAACCATATGTGCTATGTTTTATGTATTTGATTATGTTTAGCTTAATTGTATATAATCCTTAAATTTTCATCAAACGATTTGAATTCACAGAAGTGAGTGATTATGGCTTGGGATCTCATTTTATTTTTTTTATTTTCTCCAACCTTTATAACACAAATTAGCTAAATTTTGTTTAGAAGCTATCTTAATAAAATAAAGTAGTTGTAAATTAGTCCATTTGGGAGTTTAGGATCCTATGGACAGAAATTAGAAATTGGGAAATGAATGCCATGAAGAACACTGAAATGTGGGAAGGAGAATAATGTAATCAGATCTGTATTTCTGAAAGCCCATCCTGGAAACACCACAGACAATGAGTTGGGAGACTGAAAGAATTTATAGGTTAAGCTAAACATTTGGGGAGGAGGCTCCTACAATAGCACAGTAGTGGAAAAGGACTGAGTTTAAACAGGAAGAACAACATAGATAGGCTGATATTTGAACAGTTTTAATCTTTCTCTCATGGCATTCATCTCCCCTACTCCAATCCCATTTCATTGAGCCACTCATCTTTCCTTGAACATTTCATGCAATTTGTCTGCTCTATTCATTTACTGAACATTAGCTTACCAGGCTCTATTTTAAGAACATTTACATATAGTGTTGTTTTTTTACTATCTGTCAGGATGCCTTTTCCTCAGTCTGGACATGACAAAATCTTAATCATCCTTCAAAGCCCTACTCAGATACAGAGTCTCATTCTGTAAAGAGCCTTTTATGGCCTCTTCTTATCTGTTTTTCCAAGGTATAAAATGAATCAAATCGTCTTCTTCTGATGATGTTTTATTCACACTCCTGGAATAGTGTTTTAACACATTACCTTATGATTAGTTTAATATAAGTATACTTTCTATTAGTTATCTGTATTGTTTAAAGTATTACAGATGTACCCCCTTTTTCCCCATTAACCCCCTCCACCTCACACCCACCCCTCCCAGGTCTTTACCACACTATTGTCTGTGTCCCTGTGTATATCTATAATAATAAAAGGCTAATTAGACTAAACGTCCTTTGGGGCATCATTCCAGATGTCCTTCTGGACAAAGCCAGGGCTGGAGCGAAGCCCAGGTCCTGGGTGCCTGGCAGTGGCAGCTAGAGGGAAGCAGGCCGGGTTCTCCGTGCCTGGTGGCAGCAACTGAAGGGAAGCAGCCTGGGTCCCAGGTACAGGAGGGAAGCCAGTGTAGGCAGCAGGGGGGAGGCAGGGGGAGTGGGAGGCCTACTCTTGCACAAATTTTTGTAAATCAGGCCTCTGGTATGCAGATGAATACCCTGGATAATCTATCCCCACCGATCCCCACCTTCCCTCTGAAATTTGTTATTCTGTTCCATGCTTCTATGTCTCTGGATCTATTTTGTTCATTAGATTCCACATATGACTGAGATCATGTGATCTTATCTTTCTCTCACTGGCTTATTTCATTTAGCATAATACTCTCCAGGTCCATCTGTACTGTTGCAAAGAGTAAGAGTTCCTCCTTTTTTACTGCCACATAGTATTCCATTGTATAAATGTATCACAACTCTTTTATTCACTCACCTACTGATGGGCACTTGGGCTGTTTCCAGATCTTAGCTATCCTATCTAATAAAAGAGTAATATGCAAGTTGATCGTAACTCTAACACAAGATGGCTGCCACAGATAGCCAGCAGGGGAGGGTGACCAGGCCTGCCAGGGAGGGAAATTAGGAGCAAACAAGCTGGCAGGGGAGCAGTTACGCATCAATTATGATGGCAGGGGAGTGGTTAGGGCGTGATGAGGCTGGCAGGCAGAAGCAGTTAGGGGCAATCAGGAAAGCAGGCAGGCCAGCAGTTGGGAACCAGCAGCCCTGGATTGTGAGAGGGATCCCAGATTGGAGAGGGTGTATGCTGGGCTGAGGGACACATCCCCCTCCCCCATGCATGAATTTTGTGCACCAGGCCTCTAGTTGTAAATAAATGATATTATAAACATAGCAGTGCATATATTCTTTCAATTGCTGTCTTGGGTTTCTTAGGATATATTCCTTTTTTAGATTATAAAATTTCAAGAATTTTTTAAAAATATTTTATCTTTACAAAAGAATGGATTTTATGTAGATATCCTATATAATAAAAGCCTAATATGCAAATCAATTGAATGTCAGAACAACAATGTCAGTGGGGGAGCAGGGCCAGCAAGTGGGTATCACCAGGCCAGCCTAGGTGGGTGCCAGGGGGCAGAGGGAGTGGATGGTGATCGGGGGGCAGTGATGACCAGCAGATTGGGAAGGGGGGTCGGCTACTCACTGACTGGTGCCATCCCCCAATGAGCCCACTGTTCACCTTGCCAATTGCCTCCCACAGAGGGACGCCATATTGCAGCTTGGTGCCTAAGCCATCATTCAAACATCCCCGAGGGCCAGCAAGAGGGTGCAGGTCAGGCTGAGGGATCCCCCGTGCCCCCCCCCCAAGTGCATGAATTTTTGTGCACCGGTCCTCTAATAGGAATAATAAATGAACATGTACCATCAAGCTGAAGAAATGGAGCATCATTCCAGACCCCTCATGCCTGCTCATTTGTTTGCATCACCCTCCTTTCCCTATGGAGTCTGTTGCACTTTGCAGTTTTTAAACTGTACTTTGTTCCATATTACCTGTTGTTTTTTAACTTTTAAAGAGCATAAATGGTATATATTTTTCTATACTTTTTTTTCTACTCAATATTGTTTTTGCTATTCATGTTGCTGTATGTAGGTTATACTAATTTATAAAGTGAGCTACAATGTGTCTTCTTCTTTGTTCTTCTTCTATGTTTTTTGGACTTTATCCATTTTGCCTAAATTTTCAAATTTATTGGCCTAATACTAGTATTTTTTATGGTAGTTTCATATTTTGATCTCAACTGCATTTGAAGTTCTCACCCCCATTTATACTTGCTTGCTTGCTTAATATTTTCAGTCTTCTTTTCTTTATCAGTCTTGCCAGAATCTTTTCAAGAACCAACTCTTAGTTTTACTGTTCTCTCTCTCTCTCTCTCTCTCTCTCTATATATATATATATATTGTTTTCTTTTGCAGTAATTTGGATGCTTAGCTTAATTATGTGTTTTTTAATAGCTCATTGATTCCATACCTTTCTGATTTTCTAATATTAACATTTGAATTTCCCTTTATCTCTCTACCTAAGTTCTACATGTTAACATATGGTATTTTAATTTTTCAGTTTTATATTTTCTAATTTTAATTTTATGACTTTGTGTTGTTGTTTTTTCACACACAACATATGTGATTTTAAATTCCCAAATTGGGAGAGCAATCTTTTCCATATTGGGAGTTAGTTTTCTTTGTTACAGATTTCTTACTTAATGGTTCTGAGGTAAGAAAATAGGTTTATAACAACTTTGTTGAAACTTGCTTTGCAGGATACATGGTGAGCTTTCCTAAATAGTATACCTTCTTAAAAAGATTATGTCCTTCAATTTTGAATGCCATATTCCATACATGTCCATGAAGTCAAGTTTGTGAATTGTGTTTTGAATCTTCTGTATCCATTCCTTTGTTTCAAGTATTTTGGTCTTTAATCTGTTGATGACTAGAAAGCATGCATGAAATTTTTTCTTTGGCTACTTTTTAGATATTTTCTTTGTCTCTAACATCCTGTAGGCACCATACTGTATGTCTTGATATTAGTATTACTTTTTTCCCCCCTGACTCTGATTTATACCTTTAATCAATTCTGATAAATTCTCAGCCATTACCTCTTTTAATATTTTCTTTAGTCACTCTTTTCTTCTTCAAGATCTTCTATTGGATATTTATTAGATCCCTCGCTCTATTCTCCATCTCTCATATTTTTATTTCATGTCTTTCCCCTTTAATTCTGTGAAATGATTAGGAGTCATTTCTAAAGTTCTCTCTTCTTGTTCATTTCTCCTCAGTTATGTCTAAGCTTGCTAAAACTTACTGTCTTTTGACATTTTATTTCAGTTTTTCATTTTCAAAAACTTTCATTTTTTGTTGCTAAGTAATGGAAAATTATTGATTTACTCTGGAAGGATATAATTTCAAACATCAGAGTAACACAGCGACTTTAAACTAGTGTGCCACAGAAATTTTAAAATATGCACTACCTGAGTATTCAGAGGATCTGACCTCTTTTCCCTTAGACTGTCAAATAAAAAATTAAAAGAGTCAATACAACAATAGCCATCCAGTGTAACTGAATCAAAATTATATCTATTTTTGTCAGATCTAAAAATGTTATTTTTAGATATATTTTTTGGTTGTGCCTCAGGATTTTAGCAGTTAATTTATGTGCTCCATGAGATGGAAAAGATTGAAAATCGCTAGTATAGGAGATAGTGGTATGGCAGTCAAGTTCTTCCCAGTGTCCATCAAATTGTTCTGTGTAAGTGGCCGAGTCAAATACAGTATATACTAAAAAAAGACTCCATTTTTCCCTTCCTTAAAAGGAGAAGATTGGAGCAATCAGTAAAGTCTAATTAATGTGATATAAGGTAGATAGCTTCATTATAAAAAATTCACAGCAAAAAGTTTTGGAAATGATGACAAAGATTAATAGTAAGTCACCACCAGGTTAGAATCTCAGTAGAAGGTAAAGAAAGTGAGAACTGATGATGTTCATAGAACATTGCCAGTTCTTTTGTTTCAGGGTAAGAATATATTCTGTTTTATCCAGCATTTTTTTTTTTTTTTTGCTGTTTTAATAGTACTACCTCTATCCAGGATTAAGAGTTTAATTTTAAATCAATTATTTACTTGGTATTTATTTTGTCCAAATTTGATAAGTTATGGTTCAGTAACATAAAGGAATGTCAGTTTGCATCTGCCTCGCCATCCACTTGCAATGAATTAAAAATAGATTAATTTGATTAAACCTAATAATTCAAATTCACTTAGATGGAAGTTCTGATTAGAGTTTGATGAGTTATTTTATTTCTATAGAGGTGGCTCAATTAAATGTAATCATCTTTGAAAAGAATAAACAGTTTTGTTATTTATTTTTCCTTTCTCAGAAACATACTTTTTTTTAAAAAGCACTTTTACAGAATTTTTTGAAATAGTAAATTTAAAAATTTAAATTTGGAATATTGAAATAAATCAAAATAATGATTTTACTGTGTTAACTATTTTGAGTTGATGATAGTTGTGTAGAAATGGAGGAAGTGTGACATCTACTTGGCAGATGTTTGCTTTCCAGGACCTGTCTACTTTGAGCAGCTGCTCAATACAGGTCAGGCATGTGGTAGAAGAGTACCTTGACAAATGTTCTGCCAAAGAATTTATTGGGGTCAGTATTACAAGTATTACTTGTTCCTACAACTAAAATATGGCCTTCTAATATAGTCTGTATTTCTATAAGTTATTGCCAACTGTTTGAAGTACTTTAGAAGGTGCTGCCCAGTTTTAATATCTAAGAATATAGTGAGTACAGCTATTTCTGAGTACATAATTATTGAATAACCACCCCTCCTTTTTTTTCTTTAGAGAGTTGCCCTTTTTTGGTTATGGTCATCTGGTCTGCAAGGATAGCGTGTTGTCAGGCATCACCTTTCCTGTGAAGCCTTTACAGTTCTCTTAGTAGTGCCCCTTAAAAACTCTCTGTATGTATCTCTAGTAGCCATATTTTTAACATGTAGTGTTATGAATATTTGTCTTTTTTTCTGTTAGTGACTTCCTTGACAGGATTTTTTCATTTTGCTTCCATCCATCACTGTCTGGAGGTGTTTTAATAATGGATGGCCCTTCCCCTGGCATTTCAAGTTAGGTCAAGCACACTTAGTTAACATCTGTGTTCATAGCTGGTTTGAACAGGGCATTAGTGAAAATAAGGTGCTTGAAATAATAATAATAATTGCTGCTAGCATTTATTGTGTACTTTAAATGTGATATACAAGTTACATAAATTTACTTTTTAAATTCTCACAACAAAATTTTTGAAGTCAGGACTATTTACCTTATTCTGCCATGTCACAAATCATGCTGTCACTCCACTCTATGTTTTATTTGTCTGGTATTTGTCTACTTATCTATTTCTTTTTTACAAACATTTTTTTATAAATATTGAAGTATAATTTATATAGAGTAAAATAGGCAAAATCTCCAGTGTATAGATTGGTAACTTTTTACACATATATACATCTGAGTATCCACCGCCCAGATCAAGAGAAAAAAATTTCCCTCATCCCGCATTTCAGTCCATAGGCACTATCTCACCTACTATTCTGATTTCTGTCGTCATAGATTTTTTTTGCCAGTTCTTGAACTGAATATAAGGTGCAATTATACAGTTTATATATGGCCTTTGGTGTCTGGCTGCTTTTGTTCCAACTTAATACTTTCTGAGATTCATCGAAGTTATGTGCCTCTCAGTAATTTATTTTATTGCTGGGTTTGTATAACCAAATTTTGTTTATCATTCTCATAATACTGGACATTGGATTGTTGGAATTGTAGGTTTAATGAATGTAGTTGGTATGAACATTGCTGTAAAGTCTTTTTGTGAACATTTGCACTCTCTTATTGTGGATACAGTAATTCCCCATTCAACTGGAATTTCACTTTTCATAGTTATAGTCCCATGCAAAAGCATGGAATGAAAATATTAAAAGGAGAATTTTATGTAAAAAAAATCAAGTTTTAAATTGCATACTGTTCTGAGCAGTATAATATCTCTTTCTGTCCTGTTCCATCCCTCCCTGGGATGTGAAAAATCCCTTTGTCCAGAGTAGCCACATTGTCCATGTAGAACCATAAGATATTTTGTGAGAGAGACCAGATCACACTCACGTAACTTTTATTACAGTACTGTATATTGTTATAATTGTTCTATTTTATTATTAGTTATTGTTGTTCATCTCTTACTATTCCCAATTTATAAGTTAAACTTTATCATATGTATATATGTATAGAAAAAACAACAACAACATTGTGAATAGAGTTTGATATCCAGGGTTTTAAGTATCCATGGGGAGTCCTAAAATGTATCCCTGCAGATAAGGGGGGTTCTCTATATACCTAGAAGTGGAATTGCTAGTCAGGGAATAAATTGATTAGAAACAATTGTTTTCCAAAGTGGGTTCTTATTTTACACTCAGCCAGCAATGTGTGAGTCTTCCAGGTGCTCTACATCTTTACTACAATGTTACCTTTCTTGTGTTAATCAATCTCATTGCTTTCATTAGCTGTCCCTGATAAAAGTAATGATTTTAAGCATCTATACTAATAAAAGCCTAGACCCTAGGTGGTCCTCGCACGACGCCCTCACATCATCACAAGATGGCCACCATAAGATGGCCACCTTCACAACACCACAAGATACCCACCACAAGATGGCTGGCAAGAGAGGGAAGTTGTGGACAATCAGGCCAGGAGAAGAGGGCAATTGGGGGCAATCGGGCCAGCAGGAGAGGGCAGTTGGGGGTGACTGGGCCTGCAGGGGAGGGCAGTTGAGGATGAGGATGAACAGGCCAGCAGGGGAGTGCAGATGGGGGTGGATCAGGCCAGCAGGGGAGGGCAGTTGGGGGCGATGGAGCTGGCAGGGAGCAGTTAGGCCGATCAGGCTGGCAGGCAGAAGCAGTTAGGAACCAGCAGTCCTGGATTGTGAGAAGGATCCCAGATTGGAGAGTATGTAGGCTGGGCTGAGGGACACCTCCCACCCTGTGCACTGGGCCTCTAGTCTTATATATTCAGATAACCATTTTTAGCTATCTTCTTTTGCTTACTCATTTTTTAAATTGGATTGTTCACCTTTCTATGAGTGATTTTTAGAAATATGTAAATAAGTTCTTTGTCAAGTAGCTGCTTTTTCTCCAAGCCTATAGCTGGCAGTTCTATTCTTTTAATGGTATCTTTTGAGTAGAAATTTTTAATTTTGATGAGGTCCGGTTTGTGAGTTTTTTAAATGTTTAATGCCTTTCATATCCTGTCAGTATCCTTGTCAGTCTCAAAGTCTTGAATATTTTTTTCCCAGAGGCTTTGTGGTTTTAGTTGTTATATTCTGGTCTATGATTTTTTTTTTTACTAATTATTGCATTTTGTTCATTATCATTGTGTTAATTATGTATGTATTATTATAGGTTTACTAGAAGCCCGGTGCATGAAATTCATGCTCGGGGGAAGGAGGAGGGTTGTCCCTCAGCCTAGCCTTCATCCTCTCCAATCAGAGTCCCCTCGAGGGCCATCAGAAATCCCTCTCACAATCCAAGACTGCTGGCTCCCAACTGCTCGCCTGCCTGCCTTCCTGATTGCCCCTAACAGCTTCTACCTGCCAGCCTGATCACCCCCTAACCACTCCCCTTCCAGTCTGATTGATGTCTAACTGCTTCCCTGCCAGCCTGTTTGCCCCCAACTTCTCTCCTCTGCAGGCCTGGTCCCTCCCATCTGCCCTCCCCTGCTGGCCTGAACACCCGCAACTGCCCTCCCCTGCTGGCCATCTTGTGGTGGCCATCTTGTGTCCACATGGGGGCAGGATCTTTGACCACATGAGGGCAGCCATCTTGTGTGTTGGAATGATGGTCAATCTGCATATTACTCTTTTATTAGATAGGATAGAGGCCTGGTGGATGAGTGGGGGCCAGCTGGTTTGCCCTGAAGGGTTTTTTGGATCAGGGTTGGGGTTCTCTTGGGGCGTGGGACGGTTTGGGTAAGAGGCCTATGGTGGTTTGCAGGCCAGCCACGCCCCCAGTGACCCAAGCAGAGGCCCTGGTATCTGGGATTTATTTATATTCTACAATTGGAACTTTGTAGCCTGGAGTGGAGCCACGCCTTCTGCTTGCTTCGTAGAGGCAGCCATTTCTGTTGGGGTTTATTTAAATCCTGTAATTGAAACTTTGTAGCCTACAGTGAAGTCCCAGGCCGGCCAGAGCTGTGGAAGCTTGGTTTTCTCCATCACCTGGGGCAACCCTAGCCTCTTCTCTCTCCAGCTCCATGGCTGCCATTTCTATTGGATTTTATGTATCTTCTATAATTGAAACTTTGTAGCATTGAGTGGAGGCCTAGGCCAGCAAGGGCAGGCAGAAAGCTTGGCTTCCTCCAATGCCAGGGAAAACCCAAGCCTTCCCCCTGCTCTCAGTGGACACAGCTATCTACGTTGGAGTTTATTTGCATATTTGCTCCTGATTGGCTTGTGGGCATGGCCTGTGGGTGTAGCATAGGTATGGTCAATTTGCATATTGTTCTTTTATTAAATAGGATAGTATGTCTTAAAAAGACAGTTCAATTTCTTTTCTGATATTTTTTCTTACTGCATTGCATGGACAAGTACTACCCTTATAATATTGAATATAAATGTGAGAAGGGACATTTATCAATTCCTCTTTTTCCCACCTGTTGAAATAATTCTACTTCTCTCTAATGTATTCTTTTTTTTATTTATAGATTCAATTTTCCAGTAGTTTGTTAGGATGTTTATATCTCTGTTCATGAGGCTTATCGGTCTGTAATTTTCTTTGCTCGCAATATTCTTGACAGTTTTTTTATATCAGGGATTTGCTGGCCTCATCAAACAAAATAGGAAACATTCTCAGGCTCTGATCTATAGTAAAGTTTGCATGTGATAATTTCTTCCTTAAATGCTTGGTAGAATTCACCAATGAAACATCTGGTCGTGAAGTTCTCCTATGTAATAAAAGGGTAATATGCAAATTGACCCTAAGGGCGGAACAACCAGTTGCTATGACCACCAGAGAGCACTCAGTGCAGGAGCTGCCCCCTGAGGGTCATTGCACTCCCACAGGGGACGTTCTGCACAGCCATGAGCCGGCCTGACAGCTGTGAGCACAGCAGTGGTGGCAGGGCCCTCTCCCACCTCCTTGGCAGCTCTAACGATGTCCAACTGACAACTTAGTCCTGCTCCCCATGGGGAGAGAGCCTAAGTTGGCA
Organism: Antrozous pallidus; assembly: GCA_027563665.1. Lineage (NCBI taxonomy): Eukaryota > Metazoa > Chordata > Mammalia > Chiroptera > Vespertilionidae > Antrozous > Antrozous pallidus. The sequence goes on along the minus strand of CM050508.1, from coordinate 110,740,855 downwards.
GACGGACATCTCCTGAGGGCTCCTGGGCTGACAAAGATGTCTGACTGCCAGCTTAGAGTTCAACTTTCCTTCTAGCTGTTGAAGGTAAATGATAAAAATATTAATTTTGAATTTTCTTTTTTTTAATATATTTTATTGATTTTTTACAGAGAGGAAGGGAGAGGGATAGAAAGTTAGAAACATCGATGAGAGAAACATCGATCAACTGCCTCTTGCACACTCCCTACCAGGATTGTGCCCGCAGCCAAGTACATGGTCTTGACCAGAATCGAACCTGGGACCTTCCAGTCTGCAGGCCGACGCTCTGTCCACTGAGCCAAACCGGTTTCGGCTGAATTTTCTTTTTTTTAATCTTTCTTTCTGAGGGATACATTTTTGGTGATAAAACCCATTGCTTTACCTTTGTCACGCAGATTTTGATAATGTTGTATTTTCAGTGTCGTTGTAGCTTCTTATTAATATTTCCTTTTTGGATGCCTCTCCTCTTTTAAGAATTAGTACTTGTATCTTTCCCAGAATATATCTATATCAAGTTTATGTTTCTAAATATTAGAGAAAAAGAGGGATGAAGGAGACTGGAAGGGAGCTCAAGGTTCATTCCATACTGTGTTTTCCTCAATTGTTCATCCTCCTCAGTCTGATATATTTGCTTTTGGGTGAGAGCCCTTTCTTAGATTACATAGGTGATATATTCTTTGAATCTTCACATATTCAAAAATATGTTCGTTGGACTCTGTTAGTGAATGGACTCTCTCAGCTAAATATAGTATTCTTGGGTTGCATTTCTTTTATTCCTATAGATATTCCAGTGATTTCAGATTCCAATGTTGCATCTGAGAAAAGTTAATTACAGACTATTTTTCCCCCCTTGTGAGTAAATTATTTGTTTTAATCTGTTAACCTAAAAGAGTTTCTCTTTTTATTATTTTATAAAATTGGTACTTTTAATAGTATTTGCCTGGATGTGTCTTAACAGTCTAGCCTGGAAGTCAGCAAGCCTATTCAGATTACAAACTCAAATCTTTAGATCCAGTTAAATTTTCTTCTCTTGGTTGTTTAATTATTACCTCTTCTCTAACTACTCATAATTCTCTGCTTAATTGTGTGCGTGTGCGTGTGTGCGTGTGTGTGTGTGTGTGTGTGTGTGTGTGTGTGTGTGTGTGTGTGTGTGTTTTGTGTGTGTGGTTTTTTTGTTTTTGTTTTTGCATATTTGAGCTCTTTGGAGCTCTGTTCTAAGTCTCTTCCTTCATAATATCCACCCCTTTACATTTTTACTTTGTGCTTTGAAGTACTTAATTGCACTTAATTTCAATCTTTCTAGTGACCAGCAATTTCATCAATTACTCTAGTCAGTTGTTAGCTGATGAAATCATATGTTTTATCTTCATGAAGTCTTGTTTTATATCATACTTTAACCTCGTTAAGGGTTTTCAGTATATTTCTAAGTTCAAGTGGTTGCTTTTCTCTCCTACAGTTGAATTTCCTGCTTGGCAGATATTCTCCTTTATAGCTGCTAGACTCACTAGTTGTGTGCTTGTTTTTCAACATTAGCTTCTTGACGTTCAGGTCTGTTGTTATAGAGAAGCTTGTATTACATGGCTCAGTGGTGTGGAAGCAGCTAGACTGCCAGTCCACTGAAGAGGAACCTAGGCCCAGACTCTTCACTTCCCACCCTTAATGCTCCATGAACCCACTGTAACTGCTTGGCCTCTTGGGTGCCAGTGACACCTGGCACACAGACTGGTCAGACGGATGCTCACAAACCGCCTCACCCTGCTCCATTCCCACCACCATCAGGATCTCCCAGTACAGGTGGGCTGGACATTCTGTAAAAGACCTGCAGACCACACATGGGTATTCATTCTTATCTTATTGAATAGTCATGCTAAGTATGGTCTTTTTTACTGAACATAAATAAAATAAATTTTTGTAGCAAAATTGATAAGTACTTTTAAAATACGCTGAAGTGTTTTTTAATTTACATTATTTCCTTTTTTTTCACCCTCAAATGGACAACTTATAATTACTCTTTATTTTGTGTTTTTAGGTTAGCATGGCATCATTGAAAGAATTAGACCAAAGATTGTTTGAAAATTACATTGAGTTGAAAGCAGATCCTATTGTTGGCTCCTTAGAACCTGGAATTTATGCAGGCTATTTTGATTGGAAAGACTGCCTGTCCCCAACAGGTAAATGGTTTCAATTTATCCTAGTTTTCTAGAAGTAATCTAATCTATCTAGAGCAGCTCGCAAGCCACATGTGGCTCTTTGGCCCCTTCAGTGTTCTAATGCCACTTCTTCAAAATAGACATGCCCAGGCTGAAAACCTACTTCTGCGCATGGGCCACGAAGTTTCAATCGCACTGTACGTGTGTGCCGGCTTGTGGTATTTTGTGGAAGAGCCACACTCAAGAGCCCAAAGAACCGCATGTGGCTCGGGAGCCACGGTTTGCCAACCACTGACTAGAGTAATAAGTATGGATATGCTTTTTATCAATTAAAATATGCTTAAAATGTTTTTTAATTCACATTTGTTAATATTTACTAAAGGATTATAGTATGATTGTAACTTTTAATTAGCTTAAACCCATTTCTTGATAGTTTGGAATTTATTATACTTTTTAATTAATAATACTTAATGACTTAGTTATTTTTAAATTCCAGAGAAAAATTAATTAAATCTTATATTATTTGATCATTTTTAGTAATGCATACTTGCTTCTTACATTATTGCTTTATTACATAGATATAATAGACTTCAATAGTTATGCAATGACTTTGTGACCATCATAAAAAAATTTAGTTAAGAAATCTGGGCACTTCTACATAAGACCTAATTATTAATATTAAAAGGTGACGGGTAGAAAGAACATGTGTAGGAGAGAGATTATCAAAGAAAATTGAACTGCAAGAGAATGACTAACACAGTTTCAATATTGTCTTTGCTATTTCAAATGAAGGTCACATCCCTTTACCATATATACTTTAAAAATAACTATTATTTTCCTTGCCAGTGTGGCTCAGTTAGTTGGAGCATTGTCCCGTGCTCCTTATGGGAGGCAAACCATCGATGTTTCCCTCTTTCCTTCTCTCCCTTTCTCTAACTAAGATGTGGTGGTGCTGGGATTCAGAGTTCAAATCTAGCAGACCCTATGTAAAAGCACTATGTTGTCAGGGTAGACAAAAAGCACATTTTTTTAATGTATATTTTATTGATTTTTTACAGAGAGGAAGGGAGCGGGAGAGAGAGTTAGAAACATTTTTTTAAATATATTTTATTGATTTTTCACAGAGAGGAAGAGAGAGGGATAGAAAGTCAGAAACATCAATGAGAGAGAAACATCAATCAGCTGCCTCTTGCACACCCCCTACTGGGGATGTGCCCGCAGCCACGGTACATGCCCTTGACTGGAATCGAACCTGGGACCTTTCATTCCGCAGGCCGATGCTCTATCCACTGAGCCAAACCGGCTTTGGCGAGAGTTAAAAACATTGATGAGAGAGAAACATCAATCAGCTGCCTCCTGCACACCTCCTACTGGGGATGTGTCCGCAACCAAGGTACATGCCCTTGAGCAGAATTGAACATGGACCCTTGGGTCCACAGGCCAACGCCCTATCTACTGAGCCAAACCAGTTAGGGTGACAAAGAGCACATTAACCTTCATTACCAACCTACTAGGAGAAAGATAACCTGGTAGAAGAAAAACTACAAATCATGAAATTCACAAAAGGAACTAAAATGGCCAACACACTACTCAAAGAACTCAAATTAAAATTGCATTACATTGTCATTTTTAAAAACTCTCCAGTTGGCAAATGTTAAAAATCTTGATAATAGCTGCTTTTTGGCAAAAGCACCAAGAAATAAACTATCCCATCTTCTTTCTAGGAGTGTAAATGGGCACAACTGTACACTAATATATACACATAGGTGTGTAGGTTTATGTGCGTGCATATATATCCTATCTAATGCAAATTGACCGTATCTCCGCTACGCTACCAGCTAATCAGGAGCAGGGGGCATGGCCAGCAGGGGCATGGCCGGCAAAGCCGGCAGTGCCAGCAGGGGGCATTGCTGCAGTGCCGGGGAAGCAAGCACCATGCTATAAGCTCTGCCCACTCGGTACTTAAGGGCCGGCGAGATTCCTCCTTACAGTTATTGTGACTGAGTCGCGTCCTTTCACGGTGACCTCGGGAAGGTTAGGGGAATTTGATGCCATGGGATCCCCTCACGAAGCTCGCATGTTGGTTGCTCTGATAGTTAGGCTGTGAGTGAGCTGTGGGGTTTACCTGTCATGTGGGACATGCAAATGAGTACCCGGGGCACCTTGGGTAATGAGCGCCAGGCACGAGGCAGGGCTGTAACTCGTCAGTTGCAAGCGCTGGGACGCAAATTCTAAATCCAAGCAGCAGTTTGGGTCCACGCCCCTAGCCCAGTGAGCAAGGCAGGGGGGCATGGCCGAGTCACGCACGCCAAGGTGGGGAAGCAGGGCCAGCGGCCTGCGAGGCAGGGGAGCGGACCAAGGCCTGCGCAAGGCCTGGGGATCATGGCAGAGTTGTGTGCGAGGCGGAGGAGCGTGGCCAAGTCACACACATAAGGTGGGGGATCAAGACCAGGCACACGCAAAGTGTGGGAACGGGGCCGAGTCATGTGCGAGGTGGGGGAACAGGGCCAGTTGCACGTGAGGCGGGGGAATGGGGCCGAGTCACGTGCACAAGGCAGGGGTGCACGGACCCAAGCAACACACACTCACACACCAGCACTCACACAGAGTCCTCAGCGTGCCACCCACACCTCTCTGGACCTCACCCTCCAGCCAGGATCCTCCTGGTCCCACCTCCTGTAGGTGCGGGAAGGAATCAGTCTGGGGAAACTTTCTCAGAAGCTTGGTGCTGGGACTGGATGCATCCCCAGCTCACAGGCTCCACGGAGGTTCCTGTTGGTCATGGGTGCAGAGAGGGAGTGAGGGCATGTGGGTGTGTGTATGAGCGTGAACCCAAATGACACATACTCACAGGCCCGCAACCACACGAGCCCTCAACCGCATCACCTATGCTTCCCTGGACTTCACCCTCCAGCCCAGATCCTCCATGTCCCAAGCCCTGGGGTCTCTCAAATTCAGCAAGAGTTTGAAATTTGCCCAAGGCATGTTGAACAGTTTTCTCCTAACCCATTTGTGGAGGGTAATCTGACTTAAAACTAATGGACTAAACTAGAAAGTGAATTTGGAAATGTGGATCAAAATTCAAATGAATTAGCTTTAGGCCAGGAATTCCATGTCTGTGAATGTGTCCTAAAGTAAACAGTCAAATAAGCAATTATGTGTACTGTCATTGTTGATGCCGGGGGAAACCAGAAGCAACCTGCCCCACAATAAACCGTTAGTGAAGTAAACCATAGTAATGTTAAACAGTCAGGGATAACACTGCAGCCATTAAAAATTATGTCTGTACATCGAATTCGTTGACATGAAAAGAAGGCCAAAGCCAAATATTAAGTGGAGGGCAGGGGAATATCAGAAGAGGGCATGTATACTTACATGTGTATATATTTTATATGTCAGGGAAATAATAGTTTTAAAACCAATGATTCTTCTTGAGCTCTACAATTGTGTTAGCAAATTGTGTTTCAGGTGTGACAGGTATCCTTTGGTGTCCCATACACACACACACATCCTTTGCCTGTGGGACAGCCTGAACTTTTGCCGCACCTGCCCCTCTTTGGTGTAGCAACAGCCCAATCAGACATTCCCTTTTATTGGGCTGGTTTCCTTTTCTCCTTTGCCCAAACCATGCCTTTCCAACAAAAGAATATTAACCAAGCAATCCTAACAAGTTTTCTTGCTGACTGCAACTTAAGCCCTTTTATGCAAATGTTGTTTGCTTTCAAGCCTACCAGGTTGTATTTCAAAACTTTTATTTTTATGCAACTTGACCATTTTTTATTTGTTTAAAATGTTCTGGAATATTTTAAATACATATAGAAAAGTAGAGAAAAATACGACAAATACTTATCCTCTCTAATAATAGAGTAATATGCAAATTGACCATACCACCAATGAGCCCACGCTCACCAGCCAATTAGGAGCAATATGCAAATTAACACCCAACCAAGATGGCTGCTGCCTAAGGGTTGAAAAAGCCTCACAAAAGGCTTTTTCCAGCCTTGGGCAGCCTGGGGCTGCAGCGGAGCCAGCAGCCAGCGATCAGTCCCCTATCGCTGAGTGCCCAAGGCTGGGGCTGGTGTGAGTCAGGAACCAGTGATCAGGCCCCAATCTCAGGGTGATTGCTGGGTGCCCAAGGCTTTCCAGCCTCGGGAAGTTCGTGGCTGGGACAGAGCCAAGAGCCAGCAATGGGCCCTGTCACAGGGCGATGAATCGCTGGGTGCCCTAAGCCTAAAGTCTCGGCCAGAGGATTTAAGACTTGGGGAGGCTGGGGTTGAGCCATCAGTAGGACATCCTCTGAGGGCTCCTAGTATGTGAGAGAGGACAGGTTGGACTGAAGGACCACCCCCCCACAGTGCACTGGGCCCCTAGTGCTTATATAATTTTCTTTAAAATTCTAAGAATTTATCTTAAGTAAATGATCAGACAAGTAAGCAAAGAAATGTGTGCAGTGATGTTTAATAAAGCATTGTTTTATATATACAAAATCTAAAATACTACCTAAATGCTCATTAGTTAATAATTCATGAGATTGATACACACACACATACACACACACACACATTATTTATATATTTGGTAGACAAATGCATTTATTATCCTCTCATTTTAAAAAAAGGAATATATAATTTACAATGTATACAATTCCATAGAGTCATCACACTCATGAAAAAAAAAGGTGTATTTAACACTAACTTATTTTCTTCATAGACACACACTTGATTTGACAGTTCAAAAATGACCCCATTTTTCTAGATTTCAGCAAGTCATTTGACTATTTTTCCTGATATGCTTTTGGAATTAGCATTGTTAGAATAATTACAGCCAGAGTATCTTAATGTTAATCCCTAGGGAAATCTCTAGTTATTCCAAGATTTTTTTAAACAGTATTAGCCACTTAAAAATGGAGGAGTAAAAACTGTAGCCAAATTTATGAAGATAAATCTAGTAAGGTTAGCTTATCTAGCCCCATTTTACACTTACATTATACTTACAAAGTTTCTGTGATGCTTTTGTGTAAGCCTGTGATGGAATATTCTAATATTCGTGATAACATTTAGCATTCTTTATTAATTAGTACTACCACTGAATCAAAAATAGAACCTTCAGAGGAATTCTGGTCTTCAGAAAGGGTGGAAGAACCTGTAGCAGGCAGGCTAACCTTCCCATATTTCAAAATTTTTAAGCATTAGAGAGTCCTCGAAAATAAACAGAAACTGGAAGGAATACTTCCACCTTTGAAGGGGGTGAACCGGGACTGGCCAGATGAGTCTGTATGTAGCTGTCACCTTAGGGCTCCCTCCGGCCTGCAGGACCTGATGATTACTACTCCAGCAGAAAGTCAGACTTCTGCTGTAAGGAATGCTGCCCGAAGAAAGTAACAGTAGGGTAAACTTACATCGAAGATGAAATCACCTAAATTGTGAATATGTGGGTAAATATAAAAGGTAAACTTCATTATTTTTTATTTCTAGTTTCTTTTGAAAGAATCATTTGTTTGTGTGAGAAAAATCCCTAAAATTTACTAAATTAAATTCACATTAAAAAAAAACTGTCTTTGTAGAGCACTCCAAGTCCAGGTAGTTTTATTAGTGAATTCTATGAAATGTTTAAGGAAAATTAATACCAGTTTTACACAAACTTTACCAGTAAACTTTTTTTTTTAGGACACTTCAAGTTCACATAGTTTTACTCATAAATTGTATGAAGCGTTTAAGGAAGAAATACCAATTTTACACAAACTATCAGAAAATATAGGAGAAACACATTCAGTCTCATTTTATAAAGCCTGCTTAGCCTCAAATAAAAAATCTGACAAGGGCATTACAAGGAGAGAAAATTACAGCCTCGTGAATCAAAAAAAGCAATATTATCTGTACTGTAGAACACTAATACATTATGACCAAGTAGGGTTTATGTCAGGCATGCACAGTTAGTGAAACATTTGAAAATCAATCACTATATTAACAGCCTTATAGTCATCTCAGTAGATTCAGAGACATCACCTAACAAAATTCAACATCCATTAATGATAAAATAATATTAAAAAAGTGTTTTCACTCCAAGACATTATTTATGTACACAATCCTAAAGAATCTATCAAACTACTCTCAGAATCAATATACAAAGACTAATTGTATTTATAATAAAAGAGCAAAAATTGGAAAATAAGCTCATAAAAATCCCATTTGCATTAAAACATGCACAATTAGGAATAAAGATACATTTAAGATTGTTTTCACTGGAAATTACTGCTGAATGAAATTAAAACCCAAAATAAATGGGAATATGCCATGGTTTTCTATTGGAAGTCTTGATATTGCTAAGAATATCAAGACTTTCAAGAATATCACTTCTCCCAAGTTGATCCATAGATTCAGTACAGTCTCAATTAAAACCTCAACAAGATTTTTTATAGAAATTGCAAGATGGTTGTAAAATCTGTTTAGAAAAGGTTAAGGAATTTATGTATCTAAAACAATCTTAAAAAATAGGAAAGTTGTCATACTCACATTAATTGACTTCAAGACTTTAAAGCTACTGGAATAATAGTATGGTATTAGCATAAGGATAAACAAATAGATCCATGAAACAGAATAGAAAATATTAAAATAGACCCATACAAGCATAGTTGATTTTTGACAAAGACACCAAGACATTCCCATGGGGAATAGAAGTCTTTTCAACATATATACTGGAATAAATATCTATACTAATAAAAGGATAATATGCTAATTAGACCAGATACCTTCCAGAAGTCCGTCCAGACAAAGCCACAGTGGCTGTGAGGGCCAATGCCCGGTGGCATGGGAGAGGGAGAAAAGCCGCCCTCCCTGAGGTCCCAGGCCCCAACGCCTGTGACCCAGGTGAAGTCGGCCACCCATGGTCCCCTGAGGTGTGGCTGCAGCCGACCTGGGCTAAGCCGGCCCTGGTCCTAGGTGCCTGTGGCCAGCGAGAGGAGAGAATCCTGGGTCCTGGATGTGGGGCCAAGGCAGAGGTGGTTAGGGGCGATCAGGCCAGCAGGGGAGCAGTTAGGGGCAATCAGGCAGGCAGAGGTGGTTAGGGGAGACCAGTCAGGCAGGCAGAGGGGTTAGGAGCAATCAGGCAGGCAGGCAGGCGAGTGCTTAGGAGCCTGGAGTCCTGGATTGCGAGAGGTGCAGTTGGACATCCCCCAAGGAGTCCAGATTAGAGAGGGTGCAGGCCAGGATGAGGGACACCCTCTCCTTGTGCACGAATTTCATGCACCAGGCCTCTAGTGTGTGTGTGTGTGTGTGTGTGTGTGTGTGTGTGTGTGTGTGATTTCAGAAAACAAAATACATAAATGGCCAATAAATGAAAGGCATATAACATTGTCATTGGAGAATACAAGTATAAACATAATGAGATACTACTTCAAATGTGGTACAATAGCTAAAATTAAAGAGGCTGACAATAATGTTACATATTGGCAAGGATATGGAGCAACTGAAACTCTTCAGCCTGTAAAGTGGTGTGGCCACTTCTCTGGGAACCACCAATTCCACCTCTAGGCATTTTCCCAAGAGAATAGAAAATAAGTGCACAAATAATCTTGTACAGTATGGCTATCACAGCTTTTATTCATAATAGCCAAAAACTGGAAACCACCTAAATATCTATTAAGAGGAGAATGTATGAAGTTGTAGTGTATTCATCCTATCTAATAAAAGAGTAATATGCAAATTTGACCTACCTTCACCACACCCACCAGACACACCCACAGCCACGCCCACCAGCCAGTCAGGAGCAGATTATGCAAATAAACCCAAACCAAGATGGCTGCCGCCACTGAGAGCAGGAGGAAGGCTTGGGTTTCCTAGGCAACAGAGGAGGCCAAGCTTTCCACCTGCCGTTGCCTGCCTAGGCCTCCAATGTTACAAAGTTTCAGTTATAAAAGATACAGAAATGGTGGCAACCACTGAGCTGGAGAGAACAGAGGCATGGGTTTCCCTGGAAATGGAGGAAGCCAAGCTTTCAGCCTGCTGTTGCCAGCCTAAGCCTCCACTCTAGGCTACAGCAGAAGGCTTGGCTCCGCTCCAGGCTACATAGATTAATCCCAGATACCAGGGCCTCCACTTGGGTTGCTGGGGGGCGTGGCCATCCTGCGAACCTCCACAGGCCCCTCGCCCAGGCCACGCCTCGCCCCAAGGGAATCCCCACCCTGATCTGGGACACTCTTCAGGGCAAACCAGCTGGCCCTCACCCATGCACCAGGCCTCTATCCTATCTAATAAAAGAGAATACACAGGTTGACCATCACTCCAACACACAAGAGGGCTGCCCCCACGTGGTCAAAGATCCTGCCCCCATGTGGACACAAAGATGGCTAGCAGGGGAATGCCATTGGAGGTTCCAGGCCCTGCAAGGGAGGGCAGTTGTGGGCCATCAGGCCAGCAGGGGAGGGCAGTTGGGAGGGACCAGGCCTGCAAGTGAGGGCAGTTGGGGGCGACCAAGCCTGCAGGGGAGGACAGTTAGAGGTAACCAAGCTGGCAGAGGAGGGAAGTTGGGGGCAAACAGGCTGGCAGGGGAGCAGTTAGACATCAATTAAGCTGGCAGGGTAGTGGTGAGCAGGTGATCAGGCTGGCAGGCAGAAGCGGTTAGGGGTAATCAGGGAGGCAGGCAGGTGAGCAGTTTGGAGCTAGCAGTCCTGGATTGTGAGAAGGATGTCCGATTGCCCATTTAGGCTCGATCCTACCAGGATCGGGCCTAAACGAGCAGTCGGACATCCCTCGAGAGGTCCCAGATTGGATAGGGTGCAGGCTGGGCTAAGGGACATCCCTCACCCCACCCCCGTGCACGAATTTCATGCACTGGGCCTCTAGTATAGTATAATAGTATCCATTCAGTGGGGTGCTACTTATCTTGTTAGTGATACATAGCAATGTGGATTGATCTCAAAAACATCATGTTTAAGTGAAGAAGCCAAATGCAAAAAGACATCATGTAGGAAGAGTTGGTTCCATTTAAGTGAACTTAAGGCATAGGCTCACTCATCTGTGCTCACAGAAACCAGGATGGGCGTGCTGGGGACTGAATGAGAGGAGGCATGAGAGGACTGTTTAGGAGCCCCAGAATGTTTTGTATCACAATTGTGGTAGTAGGTACACAGTTACATACTTTTTATCAGATTGTATACTTAAGATCTGTGCATGCACTGTTTGTAAATTTTATGAAAAAAAATTCAATGACTAGAAAAAATGTAAAATAACAATTTAATTACAAAAAATAGAAAGTTATAATTAGAAACTAAAATGTCACACATGTAAATTGTATAAGGACAGTTGTGAGCATGACATAATTAACAACAGGAGGGAAGAGATAACAGCTTTTTGAGCTAACACATTCTAAAAGTTTAGATATTTGCAGTTTCCAAATGCTCTGTGAGGTGGCTATACAGCCAGTGAAATTATAGTTAAAATTACAAAAATGTTGTGTCCAGAGATAGGAGGGGCAGATTCCTGTGCCCTGGAGTCATTATCTAATCTTAAAACCAGGCTGTTTTAGCTTAGAGAAAGGATTAGGGACAGATCTGAGAGCTCTCTTCAAATATCTGATTTAAAACAAACAAAAATGAAATTAGTTCTGTATAGTGCAGAGAGGATATCTACCCAACAACTGGATATCAGGGACTCTGAATAGTAAAAATACATTCTTCTAAAAGAATTTAGAATGGTGCTTCAGTCATACAAGTTAGTGCTTAACACCAGTACATTTTGAAGGACATATTTATACATCTTTAGCTTTGGTCAAAGATGGAAATACATGTATTTGGAACACTGAGACTAGAATAAAAAAGTGAAATGAGTTTGTTAATCTATTCTCAAAAGTTTATAAAATGTTTGCATAATGTACAAAAAGAAAATACATTTTCTTTTCATTCACAAATTCACCAAATATGTAGTCTGTTACATACAAGGTACTTTACAAGTTTTTCAAGTTCTTCCTGATTTCCAAGTTTAAAATCTAAATAGAGAAGCTGGTGTACAAGAAACTCACACTGTGTATGAGATGAAATCATTGTGATTCTTACTTAATTTAGAAAGCACTCAGATTCTCTTTCAGTATCATGTGTCCTCTGAGAATTGAAAAAATATTTGAAGAACCAGGGCAGTTAACTCAAGAGTGTACCAACTCATGTTCTTCATGCTCAGCAATATCTTTAAAATGACTACTTGCTAGAGGAACTCCTGAAACTGTTTTGTAATCTGTGGCACATGCTTCTCTTTTTAGATACTTGGTGGTGTGTGTGTATGTGTGAAGGCAGGTATTTGGTGAAAAATAGTATTAAGTGGCAAAGAAAGTTAAGCTCAGCATGCATCTCAGTGGTTGAGTGTTGATCTATCAACCAGGAGGTCCTGTCAGGGCACATGCCCAGGTTATAGGCTCAATTCCCAGTGTGAGGCATGCATGAGGCAGCCAATCGATGATTCTCTCTCATGATTGATGTTTCTTTCTCTGCCTCACCCTTTCTCTCTAAAATCAATAAAAATATATGTAATAATAAAAAAACAGCAAAATTTAAATGCCAAAATAGATCTATATTCTCTTATGATTTTACTAGGGGCTTGGTGCATGAAATTTGTGCACTGGGGGTGAGTGATTCCTCAGCCCAACCTGCCTCCTCACACATACTGGGAGCCCTCAGGGGATGTCCTACTAACCACTCACCCAGCCTGCCCAGCCATCAGCCTGCAATGGGGCCGATGACTGGCTCTGTCCCAGCCACATACTGCCTCCCGCCCCAGACCGGTCAGCTGGAGCCCAGATAGCACAGGCCTCAGCCCCGCCCCCACACCCCTGGCCCAGGCCTTCTCCCTGGCCAGCACACGCTGGTCGCCTCGGCCCCGCCCCCTGCTCCTGATTGGCTGATGGGCGTGGCTTGTCATTGTAGCAAAGGTGCAGCAATTTGCATATTACTTTTTTATTAGATAGGATATCATTTATTTTTAAAATCTGTATCTCCTTGGGTCCCCTTTAAAATTAAAGTCCAGTGAGTTATGGGTGAAACATAACTTTTGTACTGTTTGACTAACTATGTATTATTTTCTATTAAATATCTTCCTTTTTTGCTTTTACCTAAGGAAAATATATTTCCACTGCCACGTGAAGAGTATCTTGATTAGTATTATATGTGGGTTGTTGTTGTTTTTAACCACTTTTCTCCTAATACTGTTTTGTGATTTTAACTAGATTGTTGTATTTCAGTAAGCTATTGAACTTTTTTCTGCATGAAGAACTCCAGAGGAAAAATATTTTTCTGAAATTTTGGGGGGAGTTTACTACAATTCATTTTCAAGTCTGATATGGGGTCTATGAAAAGATATTGCTATATTGCTTTGTGGATCATCCTCATTGATTAGTAGCCATGTTTGGTGTTAGAGAAGGATGAAAAAAGGGACTCTCACCCCACCAATATCTCAACTTAAACAGAAGGAAAAGTAGAAAAACACTATTTGAATTTTTGGGAATGGGGAATCAAGGAATAACAGCTTTCTTCTCTCTCATGTTTCAAACCAGTTGGCAGATGAAGAAGCTGGTATGGAGAATATGGTTTAGATGTAAGAACCAGATGGGCTTCCTAGCCTCCAGCCTCCACCTTGAAACAGGCCACCAAAGGGAAAGGCTAAGACTGCAGAGCAAATATAACTTCCTGGGTTACTCCTTCACATGGCTTCTGGGTGGAAAGGGAAGAAGAAAGAGACCAAACTTCCATGCTCAGGAGTTTAATAGATTTGCTCAACCCAACCAAAAGATGGATTAATGTCCATGCTCCACACACTGGGAGGTTCCACCTCTGTAGGAGCAAAGTAGGGGCAGACAAGGAGCCAATAGTGTTGGGGGGAGGAGGGAAAAGAGAGGGAGAACCCCACTCTCAGAAACCAAAAGAGGGGTAAGATACTCTTCTTATTAAAAACCAGACATACAAGATATAGCGAGTTCTAGGTATGCAGGCAAAGAGCTACTTTCTGCAAATAAATTAGGTGTGCATTTCATTAATATACAACGAAGCAGAATTATTTCAGAATCTACATATTAATACCTATTATAAATGAAATATCTCTGCCAGCAGTTTAAGGATTAGTTATAAAGACATTTTAAACAATAATAAATTGACCCTGAAGTGTTTTTCACTCTCTAGCCAACTTCCGGTTAGTTAGATGGAATCCAACTGCCAGTGCCTCCTTCACTTCTGGTTCCTTCTCAGTTTGCCTGTGACTTTTAACTGCATGTATATCCATGGTTCTTTCCTTGGCCTGTCCAGGGCAGATTGCACCTGCTTCCCAGTCCCATCCCTGATACTCTCTTAGAGGCTGCATGTTATCAGCTCTTTTCTCTTTCTCCAGGCCTTTGACAGTGTTTCTCTGTGTCCATAGCTTCTAAATGGTGCCTGACTTTTGGCAATAGATTTATTCAACCATTTGATTGATTAAAGAGAAACACTTTGACATAAGTTTCTCCTGCCAGAGATGATAAGGAAAAATAAATGTCAACTAAAATACCAATTTACAGTTTGATTTTTTTAAATAAAATATCTTTTCAGCAGAACATCAGGTTTATCATTTTTTAATCCATTAATGTCAAAGAAGAGAACTTTGGTCCATTAAATAAGATAACAGTTACCAAGATTAACATGTGAATTACCCATCCTGTATAATCTACACTAATAAAAGAGCAGATGCAAATTGACTGTACCTTCGCAACACTCACTAGCCAATCAGGAGTGAGTATGCAGATTAACCAAACAAATATGGTGGGTTAATTTGTATACATAGGGGTGGGGTGGGCAGCATGGGAAGGTGGAAAGGTAGCTCTGGCCAGAGCAAAGGCAGTGTCAGCAGCCAGAGTAAGGAAGGCCCATTTTTGCATGAATATTCATGCATCAGGCGTCTAGTAATCCTATGTAATAAAAGGCTAATGTGCTAATTGACTGAACGGAAAAACTACCAGTCACTGTGAAGCGCACTGACCACCAGGGGGTAGATGCTCAAGGCAGGCGCTGCCCCCTGGTGGTCATTGTGCTTCCGCAGGGGCAGTTCTGTTCAGCCAGAACCTGGGCTTGCCAGTGGGCTCATGCTGGCCAACACAGTGGTGGTGGCAGGAGCCTCTTCTGCCTCCACAGCAGCTCTAAAGACCCCTCAGGGGATGTCTGTCAAGGGATCCTGGACTGTGAGAGGGCGCAGGCCGGGCTGAGGGACCGCCCCCCTCCCCACCCAGTGCATGACTGCCATGCACCAAGCCTCTAGTTTATAAGTAATTAGAATATTATAGAATAAATATAACTCAAATATTTCATAAATGTAACTTCACCTTTCTAAAATTATTCTGAAAACTGTTTGAGCCTGGCAGAATTTTGTGAATATCATATTCCTGGTGTTATTTCTTGGACATTTAAACATCTATTCTCTGAATTTGGAACATGAATGGCAACACTCTGAAGAGGCTGTTTCTCTATGTCCTATGTTCCTCAGGCTTTCTTCATTCTAGTCATGGAGTATCTTGACTTCTGCTTTTGATCAAAACGGATGCCAAATGAGTGAACTTCATCTCCAGAGAGAGAAATATCAGTCAATAGTCTTTTCCTGCACTGAATTCTGAAAAAAATAGTTTTTATTAATTACTTGGACTATTTATTAATTTTACTTAAAAATTTTTGTGAAGCCCTAGCCAGTTTGGTATGGTGGTTAGGGCATCAGCCCACAGACTGAAGGGTTTTGGGTTAAATTCCAGTCAAGGACACAAATCTCAGTTACAGGCTCAGTCCCAGGTCCTAGTCAGGGTGAGTGTGAGAGGCAACCAGTTGATGTCTCTCTCTCTCACATATATGTTTCTTTCTCTCTGTCTCTCCCCCTCCCTCCCTCCCTTTCCCCCCCCCCCTCTCTCTCCCTCTCTCTCTCTCTCTTTCTTAAAAAAAATCAAAAGAAAAAAGTCCTTGGGTGAGGATTAAATAAATATATAAAATAAAGCAATTTTGTATTTTTTAAATAGTATAGTCATATTTTTTTAAATCACAGTTTTATTATTTCATCTCACTCCCCCGCCCCCGACATTTTCTCCTTTTTTATAAGCAGTTTAATGTATTAGAGTTAATGCTGTAAAACAATTTGTACAGTGCTTTGGACATTTGTTTATACTTTCTTTGTCTGCCAAGCATTTTTCAATAAAGTTAATTTTTGGCTCTAATGGGCTTCAATGTGAAATTTATTAACTTTGAGATGACCTGTGGCCTACATATTTTCTCCATTGCATGTCTTATCTGTTAAAGTACTTATTTTATTATGTTTTAAATTGATAGCTGTAAACTATGCTATTTGGCATTGGTAAACTAACACACTATTGTGCAAATAAACATTTGAAGTCAGTTATAAACTTTTTTATTTTGGACATTTTCTGACATATCAAAATAGAACAGTAAAACAATTCCCAATTGACCTATTAACCAGCTTCAACAGTTATGAGCTCATAACCAATCTTGTTTTATCTGTGCCCCATCTCCTCCCCACTACCTCTGGGATACATTGTTTTGAAATAAATCCCAGACATTAGATCATTTCATCCATATACAGATCAGATAAGGGCTTAATTTTTTAAAGACATAACCACAATACCTTTATCAGATCTGAAAAAAAATCTTTAATTTCATCAACTACCCTATCAATGTTCAAAATTCTCATAAAAGCTTTCTATATAGCTTATTCAAATTAGAATTTAACCAAAGTCTACATGTTACTTTTGGAACATGAATTTGTTCCAAATTATTTTTATTATTATTTTGCTCTTTAGGAACCCCTCCTCAGCTTAATTGTTGACTAAATTAGGTTGTTAGTTCTTTAGATATTCTCACTTCTGGATTTTTCAGATTACTTCTTCATGGTGTCACTTAAACATGTTTCTCTGTCCCTTATGTTTCCTATAAATATGTGATTAATGAAGAAGCTTTATCAGTTTTAGGGTTTGATTTTTTTAAAATTTTGTTTACTACCACCAGAGATACATAATATTTGGCTATCTCTCTTTTTCATTTATTTATTTTTTTTAATCTTTATTGTTCAGTTTATTAATTACATTGTTTCCCCTTTTTATCCCCCTATAGCTCCCCTCCACCCTGTACCTATCCCACCCTCCACCCTCACCTCCCCCTCCCCACTGTCCTCTCCCATTGTTGCTAGATTTTTGTCCAGTCTCTTGCTGCACTTCCCACAACCTTTTTCTCCCCAAGAATTGTCAGTCCATTCCCTCTCTATGTCCATGTCTCTGTTATATTCACCAGTCTATCCTGTTTAACAGCCTATCAATTCACTTGATTTTTATGTTCATTTGTTGATAGATGTGTATTTGTTGTTCATAATTTTCATCTTTACCTTTTTCTTCTTCCTCTTCTTAAAGAATATCTTTCAGCATTTCATATAATGTTGGTTTGGTGGTGATGAACTCCTTTAGCTTTTTCTTATCTGCGAAGCACTTCATCTGACCTTCAATTCTGAATGATGTCTTTGCTGGATAGAGTAATCTTGGTTGTAGATTCTTGCTGTTCATCACTTTGAATATTTCTTGCCACTCGCGTCTGGCCTGCATCGTTTCTGTTGAGAAATCCGCTGACAGTCGTATGGGTGCACCCTTATAGGTAACCAACTGTTTCTCTCTTGCTGCTTTTAATATTCTCTCTTTGTCTTTTGCTCTTGGCATTTTAATTATGATGTGCCTCGGTGTGTTCCTCTTAGGGTTCCTATATATTGGGGTTCGGTGCACTTCTTGGACTCCTAAGTCAATTTCTTTCACCAGGTGTGGGAAGTTTTCAGTCACTATTTCTTCAAATAGGTTTTCATTGTCTTGGCCTCTCGCTTTTTCTGGCACCCCTATAATTCGGATGTTGGTATGCTTGAGGTTGTCCCAGAGGCCCCTTACACTATCTTCAATTTTTTGGATTCTTTTGGTTTCTTGCTTTTTCAGCTGAGTGGATTTTACCTCTTTGTATTTCAAATCTTTAATTTGGTTCTTGGGGTGCTCCAGGGCACTTTCAGGTCTTTGTATAATATTTTTTGTTTCAGTCAGTGTATGCTTAATTTCTGGTTGGTCCTTTTTCATATCCTTGAGAGTCTGCTTTATATCCTTGAGGGTTTCTTTCATTTCCTTGTAAGACTCATTCATTTCCACGTTGGTCTTGATCATTTCCACGTTGGTCTTGATCATTTCTTTGCAGCTCTCGTTTATATCATTGAGGGTGTTGTTCATTTTCTTGTAGGACTCATTCATTTCCTTTGTGGTCTTGCTAATTTCCTTATAGGCCTCGATCTTTTGTTGGAGCCTCTTAAAAAAACCTATAACCGTGGTTCTGAATTCCATGTCCAGTCGTTTTTTTTCCTCCATTTCTTTCACATCTGATTTCTTTCCATGTTGCTGCATGGTGGCTGCTTCCCTGAGTTGGTCAATTAGCTTTGTGTGGTAGACTTCCTACTAGGGATAGTGGCTCAGCCTCCCCGGTTACCTGAGGTGGATATGGGCTGCACAGTCTTGCTGAAGTTAAGCTCAGTTAATTGTCGTTAGCACTTGGAGGGTTGACCTCCAGGCCAATTGTCTGTGAAGCTCAGCTGTGCTCAGGTTGGGTGGGCGGAGTCTCCGGGCCAAGCAGACAGCGTTTGCTCCGCCCTATGCGGCCCCAGGGACTCTGTGCCGGGGGCAATGGCTGCCAGCACCTCTGAGAGAGAGCCGCTGCCGAGCTCCACCGGCTGCCGGGGAATTCAGACTTTCCCGAAATGAGTCTGCTTGCGCAATGTCTCACCCAGGGTCGTAAAACAAAGCAGTCTGACGGTTTTCCGAATGAGAGGCAAGCAGCCGAGCTTTCGCGCGGGAGCTGCCTTCTCCACAAGTCGGGAGACCCGGCAGCTCCCGAGCTTCGGCGTGCCCTCCCACTGTCCAGTTTTCACCCCATGTGATAGTGGGTTCTCTGGACTTCGCCCAGAGCTGGAGAATCAGTCCAGTGGGACGCCTTTGTCTCCCCGTTCGAGAAAACTGGCCGGTTTTCAGCCACCCGCCCTCTCCGCGGTGCGCGCTCCAAACCTCTCTCCATGCGAATCTTTCAACGCTGTCCGCCGCCGCTCCTCCGAGTCACAGTGTCTTATCTTCACTTTTATTTGTGGAATTTTCACTCGGCGAGCTTTCTGGTGATTCTGGAAGGTGTTTGTTCTTTCGTTAAGTTGTAGTATTAAAATTGCTGATTATGACGGCAAGATAGGTGTTTTACCTTTGCCGCCATCCTAGTTCTCTCTCGGCTATCTCTCTTTTTTGATGTCAAGATTGAAACTGGATATAAATGGTATCAGTTTGATTCACCCTTTAAAGTTTATCATAACCTTTTATCCAATGGTCATAGTACTATATGTAATTAGTGCCAAGATCTATTCCTTTTTAGGGGTTGCAAACTAATGATTGTTAGCTGGAACATTAAGTAAAAAATTTTTTTTAAATTCTCAACTATTTGGTTTCTACAGGAAAGGCAGGATATATGCTTGATTCTTAGGAGTTTTCAGAATGAGTTGGTTGCCTCATAGTTTTTTAAAGGTGATCAATAAGATATTTTTTATTTTGTATAATCTTTTTTAATTCATGGTTTAAGCATACATAATGAGTTTCAATTCATTATAGCAGTTGTTTTTTAATGATCACATTGTACCCTCTCTAGTGGGGGAATTTTGTTCTGCGGTTCCTGGCCTCTGGAGTCACAACCTGTAATATGCCTCTTCTCTCAGGTGAGCTGAAGTGTTCTGTGTCACTCTTTGCCTGCTTGAGCCAGGCTTGGAATTAGCCACCAGAAGGGAAGGAAATAATACAAATTTAAATAATGAAAAAATTTCCTCTCCCTTAACTATCTTTTAACTTTTTTCACACTTTGTCTTCATCCTCCCTATGTACCCCCTGACTTCTTTTGTAATCTTTCTAACTCTCATTAAATCTCATCTAAAAGTCTGTTCTACTCTTGGACAAGCAGTGTTAAGAGCAATCACATTACCTGGTGGTTTCTTATATTTCAGCAATGTCATCACTTCAGTTCACGGCAACCAGTAAAGCCCATTCCTTAACATTACAGTTCCTGCCAACCTGGTAGTGGAAGGTCATATCCCCTCTACAGTATTCTCTTCTGGTTAGTAATGCATAAAAAAAAAATCTGTGTGTATGTTCTATATGTGGAACTTCTGTTTTTAAGTCCTATGGAAAGTATTAGGGGTTTGTTTTCCTGACTTACCTGATTTTGTCTAATTATAGACCTAAGAGTTTTTTTCTGAAACTCATTTACTTACTTCATTAAATGTGTGCACCATGGTAAACACCAAGATGACTGAGACTTGTTTATATTCTACCATTTTTTTGTTCTTTCTGCACCCCATTTATTTTATTACTTCCTTGTGTTCTTGGCTACATTTAGGATTAACGTTCATCCTGAATTTAAAAGTGTTTGTCTTTAAGCTTTAGAGTTCTTTGGAGGATCTGATCTCTGACTTAGGACATGCCTTGACAGCATGCACCCACTCTTTTTTTTAATTTCTTTATTGATTAAGGTGTTACATATATGTCCTTATTCCCCCATAACCCATCCCCCCATTCCCCCTACTCATGCCCTCATCCCCCTCTTGTCTGTGTCCATTGCTTAGGCTTATATGCATGCATACAAGTCCTTTGGTTGATCTCCCCCCCTTACCTCCACTCTCACCTACCTTCCCTCAGAGGTTTGATGGTCTGATCAAAGTTTCTCTTCTCTGTATATTTCATGTCTTCTAATCTGTCATAAATTGAGGTCAGAAATGTCCTCTCCATTTGTGCCCCTCTTCCAATACCAATACAAGGGGAGAACCTGAGAGAAAAAAGCCCCGTTAGTAGTTACTGGGTTAATCACATCCCAACATTCTTAACCATCTTATCTTAATAAGCAGCAAAAGCCATCCCCCAAATATTTACAGTGCAGTCATTTTGATGACCGTTCTGAACATCACAGTGGAAAACTTTTGAGTATGTGTTTTTAAAACAATAATGTCTTGAATATTTCCTTGAAGTCCACCTAGGCACATCCTTCCCTCATAGCTGAGGAAACCGAGGCCCAAATACAAGGTTATCTAAAGTCACAGAGGATCATATTGTTGAAAAACTGGGACTTTTCTCCTCTGCCTCAGCTTATCACTTATCAATAAGTTCATTAATATGGTAAATTCTATATTGAATAAACAGTCCAAAAGTGGTATAATTTAAATCCAAAACTCAGTTTGGAGCTGGATTTTAGGTGATTGAAGTAATAAACATCAACAAAGCCAACTAAAGATAGTGTTAATAAAATCTTTATATTTCATAGGATATTTACTTGGGATATAGATTTTCCTTCAGATAAATTTAATCCAATTTTTAAATAATATCTCATATTAAAAATCAAAATGTATGAATGGCAACCAAAGTAAATTCATAAGTATGATGTATTTGAAAACCCATTTTTCTTTTTTGAAATTACTGTCATTTCTAATTGCAAATGTGTGGCAGCCTGTGATCACAGTAACAAGGACTAATAATTATATGTAGAATGAATGTCACTTTCAGCAAGTTTATGTATTGAAGGAGTTTAATAATAGTTTTATGAAATCACATAAATCCACCTTCAGGGACTTTAAATGTGATGGATGTGAAAGAAGTGAATATTCTGTACTCTATGGCTGGGTTGTGTTCATGAAAAGAAAATTTGGTGTATGTTCTTGGACCTTTTTTTTTTCTTCTTCTTTTTGGTTTTGTGTCATAGCTCTCCCTCCTCCTCTTCCTTCTTCCTTCTTCCTCCTCTTCTTCTCCTTCTCCTCCCCCTCCTCCTCCCCCTCCCCTCCCCCTCCCCCTCCTCCCCCGCCCCCTCCCCCTCCTCCCCCCTCCTCCCCCTCTTCCTCCCCCTCCTCCCCCTCCCCCTCTTCCCCCTCTCCCTCCTCCTCCCCCTCCCCCTCCCCCTCCTCCTCCTCCTCCTCCTCCTCCTCCTTCTTCTTCTTCTTCTTCAAGAGAATAGGTATGCCAAATACTTTTTGGACACATGCACTCATATTCAGCAAGACTACATAAAATAATGCTGACAATGAAGTGTTTTCAATGGGGCACATATTCCTGCTTCTCTCTCACTGTTGGAAAACAGACGTTGCCCACTAAAGATAAATAAGCATTTTTGCAATGAACCATCTTTACTACTATTTCAGTGTATTACCTAAGAGTATTAAGTGTTTATGTCCACCAGAATACATGGAGACCAGTATTCATAGCGGCTATTAAATATAGTTAAAAATTGGGAACAACTCACATGTCCATGAGCAATAGAGTGGCTATATAAATTGTGGCACAGTCTAATAAAATTCTGTATAGCAGTGAGAATGAACAAACTTCCAAATGCAGCCACGTGAATGATTCTCACAGACATAATGTTGTGAGGAAGAAGCTGGATACAAAAGAAGGCATGCTTCCTGCTTCTGTACAAGCTCATTCTTCCATTTATACAGTCGGTGGAAACAGGTCAGTACATTTCAGATAGATTTCAGATAGGGGCGTTGACTGGGAAGGAGTACAGGAGAGTCTTCTGGGGTGCTGGAAATCAGCACTTTTGTCTTCATCTGGATGGTAGATACATGGTGTCTACAAATATAAAAAACCAAGATACATATATGATTTATGCACTGTACTATGTGCAAATTATACTTCATTTTGGGAGAGAGAGAGAACAAGAAACATTGATGAGAGAAACATTGCTCAACCGCCTCCTGCACAGCTCCCACCAGCAATCAACCCCACAACCCAGGCATGTGCCCTGACTGGGAATTGAACCAGCAACCTCTCGGTGAATGGGTCAACACAATCACTGAGCCACACTAGTCATGCTAGGGTTTTTTATTTTCAGCCTAACCTAGCTTATTTAAACTAATGAAATGAATTTAATTTCTTTATTGCTTCTTTTTTTAAATTTCTTTTTCTTATTTATAATGCATGGAATACATAATATACATATATGTATAACTTGTGTTTTATAAGTTTGCATATGTACTTATATGTATAATCTGTATATATAAAAAGCCAGCTACCCTAACAGTCATAATGACCATAACAACTGGTCGCTATGATGCCCACTCTGGCCAGCAAACCAGCCCGATCGGGGTGTGGCCAGCCGGCTAACCTCAAAGTCCTTTCCCCCTGCTGGCCTGCCCCTTATTAGACTCTCCCACCCTGATCAAGAGCTGGACTGCCCAGCCAAATGCTCTGTCCTTTCCCCACCACCAACCGCTCCCCCAATCAGCCCACCCCACCACAAAAGGCTCACAGCCCCTTCCCCTGGCCAGTCCACCCCTGGCCACAGGTTCCCACCCCAATAAGGGGTGGGTCTGGGTAGATAACCACCCATGGACCCTCCCCCAGGCCACTAGCCCCCAATTGGCACTCCCCACCCACCCCATTCTAGGGCAGAGCTGGACAGCCCACTGCCCACAGCTCTTCTCCATGGCCAGCTCTGCCCCCAATCAGCCCCTGAATCGGGGACAGGGCCTGCCGGCCAATCACCTGTGGCCCCTTCCCCCAGCTGGCCTGGCCCTGATCTGGCCCCAATTGGGGCAGCCTACCAGGTAACCTTCTGCCATCTCCTCCTGACAAGCTCAGCCCGGATCTGCCCTGATTGGGATGTGGCCAGCCAGACCCCACCTGCACACAAATTCGTTCACTGGGCCTGTGGTCTACAATAATCTACAATAATCCTATCTAATAAAGAGGGAATATGCTAATTGACCATCACTCTGTCACAAAGATGGCTGCACCCACAGCTGAGGCCAAGTTCCCATAAGGAGCCTTAACGAGCCATCAGCAGGGACCTGAGGCTACACCCTGCCCCACCCGGCAGGGCTTGATGGGACCTCAAGGTGTACTTTCTGTCCCAGTGCCAGGGGACTTCAGGCCATGCCGCCCCACCCAGTGGTGGGTCAGGGGAACTCAGGCTCTGCCCCCTCCCAGTGGGGCTTGACAGGACACCCAAGGTTGCACCCCGCTGTTGGTGGGGCTTGAAAAGGGACCTGAGGCTTCGTCCTCCCCCTCCCTAGCGGGGCTTGACAGGGGATCTCAGGCTATGTCCCCCACCTGATGGGGCTTGACAGAGGACCTAAAGGCACGCCCCTGGCCCTGGTCTGGGTTGGGGGACCTCAGGCCACACCCTCCATTCTGGTGCTGGGCCAGGGGACCTGAGGCTACACCCCCTGCCTGGCAGGGTTTGACAAGGGTGGGACTGGCCGGGTCTGGATCTTGCCCAATTGGGGGTGGGGAGGAGGCTGGCTGGATCTGAGTCTCATGCAATTTTGAGGTGCATGTGGGTGGGTGGGGACTGGACTCTGGGTCCTGTGCTAGGCCTCAGACTCTGACAGGAGGAAAGTTTTCATATACATTTTACTAATTTTCTTTCATCTCTGGCACTTCTATTATAGAGAAAGGGCAAATAGCAATATTAAATTATTTCTTCTAATCCCCTTTTATTGAACATGAATTTCATGCACTGGATCACTAGTAAGGGCATAATATGCTAATTAGGCTGGATGACCTTTCAGATGACCCAAGCTATGGCACCCACTGGCACCAGGCCAGCCAATGCAGGTGAAATGTAATTGATTGGGAGCTTGGCCATCGCCCCATGATCACCCCACAGAGGGAGGCACAAGCCACTGGCTAGCAGGGCAATTAATTGGGGGGCTCCACAATCACTCCAAAGAGGGAGGCCCAGGCCACTAACCAGCAGGTGGGCAGGGCCTCCCTCTCTGTGAGGGAAGCTGGGTCCCAGATGCCAGAGGGAAGCCAGTGCCAGCAGCCGGGCTAAGGAAGACCTACTATTACACGAATTTCATGCATCAGGCCTCTATTGTGTTAATATAATGGCACATATCTTTATAAATTAGGAGTAATATGTCAAGTACAGTAAATACATGTTTACATACAAAAATACATGTATTGACAGGGTGTAAAATTTTTTTACCTATCCTATCTAATAAAAGAGTAATATGCAGATTAACCATCACTCTGACACATAAGATGGCTGCCCCATGTGGTCAATGATCCTGCCCCCATGTGGACACAAGATGGCCATCACAAGATGGCCAGCAGGGAAGGCCAGTTGGGAGGGACCAGGCCTGCAAGGGAGGGCAGTTGTGGGCGATAAGGCCAGCAGGGGAGGGCAGTTAGGAGAGACCAGGCCTGCAAGGGAGAGAAGTTGGGGGCAATCAAGCCTGCAGGGGAGGGCAGTTAGGGGTCACCAGGCTGGCAGAGGAGGGAAGTTGTGGGTGCCTGAGCCTGCAGGGAAGGGTAGTTGTGGGGGACCCAGGCCTGCAGGGGAGAGCAGTTGGGGCAGACTAGGCCTGCAGGGGAGGGCAGCTAGGGGTAAACAGGCCTGCTGGGGAAGGCAGTTAGGTGCAAACAGGCTGACAGGGGAGCAGTTAGGCATCAATCAGGCTGGCAGTGGAGTGGTAGGGGGTGATCAGGCTGGCAGGCAGGAGAGCATTTGGGAGCCAGCAGTTTGGGATTGTGAATGGAATGTCCAACTGCCCGATCCCAGTAGGATTTTCCCCCCACCCCCTGTACACAAATTTTGTGCACTCGGCCTCTAGTTATTTGAATATTCAAAAATGTTTGAAGATTATTAGACTATGTCTCTTAATGGCAGGTACCATGCCTTAGTCACCTCTGAGGTCCCACCATAAGTTCCTTTATATAGTGGATTCTCAACATGTGTTTGAACAAATGAATGCAATAATGAATGAGCGGTTTCCCAATTTGGGAATTATTCTGAGTCTTAACCTTTTCTCCTAATAAGGAAACATCTCATAAAAGTAGTACTAATGTTTTCAGGTGCCTGCTGGAATGTAGGTGACAGCCATCTATATGTTATTTTAGAAACAGTGAATGAGAGAAAACCTGGTGACACACCATTCAGTTTGTAATATTTTGAATGGAAACATGGAGTTGTAACTTGGCCCATTTTTGCATTTTTTTAAAGCTTGTAGTATTGAAGATAAAATACCAAACATCAATTTGTTTGGCTCTGATCGAAAGCTTGATAAATTTGTTAAGATATACTGTTTTGGTCCATTTTTTAGTAAAAAATATTTTACAGTTTAACTTGTTATTTTTATATATATCATTGCATTTTATCCTGCCAACAACCCTGTTGGGGTAAGGTATTTTTTCTCCATTTGGCAGATTTTTTGAAGTTGGAGAATTAGAAAAGGCTGTGATTTGTTCCAGGTACTAGAATCAGGTCTTCAGCCCAGTTCTTCAATCTCCAAATTCTAACTTTGTCACTCTGAACAGAGAAGTGTATGGGACATCGAAAATGGATCAGGTGACAGATAACAATATTGTGTAGTTTTGCATATCCTAATGTTTTGTAAATAGTTGGATTTAAAAATTACTATGCGCTTTCCTCTGTCCAAGGCGCATCTCACTGCTGGAAACAGGCAGAGCTGCCGCCTTTCCTGAAGCAGGCCCCCAGTGGAAGAAACAAGTGGTGGCTTAGTATGCACTAGGAAATAGTGCCTACTGCTGGATCATTTCAAAGTATGGTAGAGTTATAAAGATTATTGTAATGAATGGTAAGAATATTAGTAAGGATAAAAAGGTTGCTTTTATTTTTGGATAAAGAATCTGCACAAAACTGAGGCAGGGCCCTAAGCAACACATTGGGTAGAGTAATCAATGCAAACATTGATGTGAAAGATGGAAAAGCAGAGGAGTAATTGTTTATATGAAGTTTCCAAGAGAGACAAAGTAATTTAGAATTCAGAGTCAAGGAAAGAACATTATATCAATGAAACAAATCATTATTACTACCACTTCTGCTCCTTTTCCTTGCTACCATTGAGCTCCTGTCCCTTTATGTTTGGTAATCCTTACAGTAAACTTTAAAAGCTGGTATCACAAAATAAAAGTGCAGGCTCAACTAATATTTGACAAAGGAAGCAAGAGCATACACTGGAGTCACGATAGTCTCTCCAATAAATGATGCTGGGAAAAATGGATAGATACATGCAAAAAATGAAACTAGACCTCCACCCCATATACAAAAACTCAAAATGGATAAAGGACTTAAATATAAGACGGGAAACCATAAAAATATTAAAAGAATCCATAGGCAGCAAAATAGCAGACACACATACACTGATTTGCCAGATTATTATGATTTCTGAATGCATAATAATCTGGCCACTCAGTGTATGTGTGTGTGTATAATCAATGAATGGTTTCCCATATATTAGAGGACCAGTGCATGAATTCATGCATGGGTAGGGTCTGTCCAGCCTGGCCAGGAATAGGGCCCAGCCTGCCTGCTGGTCGAACTCCTGGTCAAGGGGACAATTTGTATTAGCCTTTTATTATATAGAATATACACTGAGTGGCCAGATTATTATGTGTTCAGAGATTATAATAATCTGGCCACTCAGTGTATGTCACAGCAATATCTTTACCAATACAGCTCCTAGGGCAATGGAAACTAAGGAGAAAATAAACAAATGGGAGTACATCAAAATAAAAAGTTTCTGCACAGCAAAAAAACAAAAAAACACCACAAACAATAATAAATAAACAAACAAATAAATAAGCAAAACAACAAGAAAGCCCACTGCATGGGAGAACATATTTGACAATGTTCTATCTGACAAGGGCCTAATCTCCAAAATTTATAGGGAATACATACATCTTAACAAAAGGAAGATAGACAATCCAATAAAAAAATGTGCAAAGGGCCTAAATAGATACTTCTTGAAAGAGGACATAAAGAAGGCCAGGAGACATATGTAAGCTCAAAATCACTAATCATCAGAGAGATGCAAATCAAAACAACAATGAAGTACCATCTCACACCTGTCAGAATGGTTATCATCAACAAATGACAAGTGCTGGCGAGGATGTGGAGAAAAAAAGAACCTTTTTGCACTGCTGGTGGGCATGCAGCCTGGTGCAATAACTATGGAAAACAGTATGGATATTACTCAAAAAATTAAAAATGGAACTCCCATTTGACCCAGTAATCCCACTTCTGGGAATATAGCCAAAGAAACCAGAAACACCAATCAGAAAGGACATATGCACCCTTATGTTCATAGCAACACAATTTATAATAGCTAAAATTTGAACACAGCCTAAGTGCCCATTAGCAAATGCGTGGATTAGATAGTATGGTATAGCTACACAATGGAATGCTATCTATACTAATAAAAGGGTATTATCTAATTAGACCGGGAGACAGGATATCTTCCGATCCCATCCAGCTTTCTTCCAGACAAAGCCATGGTGGTGGGGGCCGAGGCAGAGGTGGTTAGGGGCAATCAGGCCAGCAGGGGAGGGCAGTTGGGGGCCATAAATCTGGCAGGGGAGCGGTTAGGCGGTGATCAAGCCAGTAGGCAGGCAAGTGGTTAGGAGCCAGCAGTCCTGGAATGTGAGAGGGATGGCCCCCCACAGGGATGGGGCCTAAACAGACAGAGATCCCCTGAGGGGTCCCAGATTAGAGAGGGTGAAGGCCTGGCTGAGGGAACGACCCCTGCCCCCCTTCACAAATTTCCTGCACTGGGCCTCTCGTGCTGCTATAAAAAAGAAGCAACTTTTACCAATCCTGACAACATGTGTGGACCTGTAGAGCATTACATTAAGCAAAATAAGCAAGTCAAAGAAAGATAAATATCACACGATCTCAATCATTGGTGGAATATAATGAACAATATATACTAATGAACAAAAAGAGATCCAGAGACAAAGAAACTCTGAGCATACTGTCCAACCTCAGAGAGAAGGCATGGGTAGAGGGGGTGGATAAGAGTTCAACCAAAGGACTTGTATGCATGCATATAAGCATAACCAATGAACACAGACACTAAAGGGATGAGGGCATCTGGGGGGTGGTGGGGGTGGCCAGTGAGAAGTGAAGGAGGGAAAAAGAGACATATGTAATACTTTAAACGATCAAGAATTTTTTTTAAAGTGCAGGTAATGCACATAAACAGCTTTCCCAAGTCAGGGACTTGGAGCCACCATTCAAACTCATCATAGTTGGCCATGCTGCCATTTATTTTACATTCCCAGCAGGTCTTAGTAGTCAAAATTCATTTTATAAAAGATGCTTAGTAAGAGATTTAAAAGATTGTTTAAAGGCTTATTGTATAAATAAAACTTTAAACTCCAAGTTAGCTATTGGCTTTTCATATTTTCCCCTTTAATTTTATTACAACTCAGATTTCATTTCAGAGTCTTTAGTGGTTGAAACATATTATAATTGGATTTTATTTATTAAATTGTATATGGGATCATATATTGAGAATAGGGACCATACCTTATTCTTTGCTATTCTCCACAGTATTGATTACAACAACTGGAATACAACAGCAGCTCCATAAAATAGCTCCATAATACCACGAGCATTTTCATACCATTGGCCAAACAGTGGCAGAGTGCTTTGTGTATGTTCCCTTCCTGGATTACAGATGCCACACAGTTGAGGGGCTGCAGTCAGGCTCCAAGAGCCATGCTTTTCAGCCTGACTTCTTGTAAGCATTTATTAGTCTTGATTTAATGCAAGTCATTCTTATTTTGAAAATACTATCAAAATCTCAGTCAAAATGATTGAGATTTTGAAAATTGAACAGTTACTACAGACTGGTTGATGAAATACACATAAATATTATGCCTTATATTGTGAAACAAATATATGCATTTGCATATATAGAATCCATCCTATTTTCTTGTCACTTTCACTTTTGTACTTGGATTTGCCTTCTAATGAAAAAGATTAAATTGAAACAAATGAGTTTGATTTATCGGTTAATGTTAAATTTTTACTTTTAAGTCTGAAATTTAGTGTATCAAGTTTGAAATAAAATTAACACTGTGCTAAATGTGTAAAGTATTCTGTAATTGTTTGTTACAGTCTGTTTTAGACTTTAACTTTGAAGTGGGAGAGCTTGTCATTTTCTTGATCATATTTAATCTTGAAAGCTGTAAATGAAATTTATGAATGCTAAATAAATTCAACAACTCTTTCTTAAAAATGAAGATAAACCATGAAATTATTTTACCATTATTTTCATTGCAAGCAATATTTTCTGCTTTCATAGAAGAAAGTTTTTCTATTTGTTTATGTTTAAAAGCTAGAATATCATATTAATTAAAGCCTTCCATTCCCCCCCCCCCAAATAAAAAAGATCCTCAGAAAGAAAACTAGAAAACAGCAGAGGCTGAAATGATTCATTCATATACTTCATTAAAAGGGTGTTCTTTCCTTGAATTTTCATTTTTAAAATCCCCTATGTAACAAAAGACTTTTATCACTTTAAGAAAAACATCAATTTAGGAATGAGTGAACTTAAACTATGTTGACCTAGAACTTATAAACTCTTTATTCCAATGAAATCTATTTTTGTTGCAGCATATTTAGGCCTTTCTACCTCTCTGGCAATATTGCTTACAGTTTCTGATTACCTTGTGTTTAATAAGCAGTAATTTCAATAATGTGTCTTCAGGGTGTGACTAAATAGATAATTTATTTGAAAAGATAATACTTCAAAGTTCTTTCAAGTAGTGTTTCAGTTTGACCCAAAAAAAAGTACATTGTGGGATATTTATAGTATTTTTCAATCTATTTATATCTATAGACTAGGACTGATAACTGATTTAGGGCACAGGGGTTAAAAACAGGAAATGTGGTTTATAATGTAAGTGGTATCTCCAGAGTTTCCAAAATTTGATATTTTTTTTGTACTGTTGACAGACGAGAACCATGTTTCAAAACAACATTAGGCAGTGTACCTTGAAGTCAGTCTGTTTAAAGGAATGTCTTCCAGTTATGACAGGAAGTGCTTCATGGAAAAGTTTGTATTCTTGGTATAGGTTCAAATGGTATAGCAGTTCTTTTCTGTAATTACACAGTGTTCTTTCTCTCTAGCTCTTTTTCAGACAGTCTTTATATAGTCAGATTAAATGTTTTCATATAACTTATAAATTCATTTGACCTTTGTATTAGCTTAATTTCTTTAGTGTTTTAAATTGAAAGTTTTGCCATCATACCTAAAGTGGTACATGCATTATGGTTATTATTAATTATAGTATTTAGAGAATCCAAATTAAAAAGTAAAAAGGCATAAATCATGGGTGTGATTTTCTGTGGCCCTTTGAATGATAGGTTTGCAGAATCAATCAAAACTCAAAACATTTGGCTCAGTAATTCCACTTCTAGCAAGATATCTTACATAAACTATTCCAGGAGAATCCAAGGATCAATGTCCATTGCAGCATTATTTATAGTAGTACACACTGAAAGGCAGAATAGCTGTCTAATAGTAGGAGAATAAATTGTGAATAAATAGAATGACAAGTAGGAGAGTAAATAACTATGGTACCATCATACTATATAGTACATTAGACAGCCATTGGAAAGTATGAGGTTGCTGTGTATGTACTAGCATGGAAGAATGTTGGTGATGTGTTATTAAATGAAGTAAGAAAGTTTTAAGAATCAACTGTGTAGAGGAATCTCATTTTTTAGGAAAAATTATATTTATAGGAAAGATCTGGAAGAATACACAACAAACTAGGGTGAAGATGAAGACGTTTATTGGACTTCCACTTATTAGGAAAACTTATACGTCTATGTTTTAATTATTTTCAATGAACACTTAGTTTTCAAAATAAATTAATCAATATTGATCAATCCAAAATGTTCACTATTCTGTTCTTTGATGTCTGCCTAGCAATTTGCCCAAATTATTAATTGTAAGAATCAAAATTGCCTGTATAGTAGTTTTAAATTATAAAGTATTTTTCATATTTCAAAGAAAACCAGAAGCCCAATAATTTTCGCTAAGATTTAAATCCAAGCCATTGCATGTGCACATGTACATTATCTGTTATTACCTATTATAGTTTATTGCTAGGCGTTATTTCATGAGATAGGTACAAAAGAAACACTAAAATATTTTCAACAAATCAGAACCATTTTTCCCCCAACAGAAGCTTTGCCAGGGTGGGTGTTATTGTTCGTGGATCAATCTTACTCCATGCCATTTACTTTCTTGTGCTGTTTTAGAGGTTATGTAAGGTTCTCCCATGTGCAACAAGATGGTCATATTTTCTTTAAAACTGGTGTGTCCCCATTAGAATTTAGATCTTGTGAGGAGATGAGCTTTTTTTGTGTGTGTGGGTTTGCTTTTTGGGGGGTCACTGCTATGGCCCAGCATCTGGAATAGAGTCTGGTTGTGTAATAGTAATAAGTACTCAATAAATATTTTTAGCAGTATGTCTATTCCAGACATTAGTGCTCTCCCTATTAGATTGAAAGAAGGAACTGACAAATATAGCAAAAAAAAAAAAAAAGACTCCTTTTCTACTTTGATGTCTGAAAAACAAGACTTTCTTTGTTGGAGAAGCTATATAGGTTATATAAGCCCACTTACAGGAAGGCCCACTCTGTGAAAAGAGGCCTACAGGTTCTTGCTCAGAGCAGAGATGAGCTCTGTTTTCTCCATGGGGAATTTCCACTGGGGTGGCTAGCTTAATTGCTAAGTGATAATCTACATTGGTACTGTGTGGGCGGGGACACTTTTTGGTCAGATATCATGACACATTCTAATTTCGTATTCAGAGAGTACAGGAGATAACATTTCTAAATGTTTAGAACTTTTCTCATTCCCTTGATTAAATAGCATGGCAAGTTGTGGGAGTTTGCCTACAGGGAATCTTTTTCAAAGCAATACTTATTACCACTACATGCTTCTAATGTAGCATTCGTCTGTAGTTTCAAGGAATAGGTCAGTTTGCCTCATTTTTCTTGTGCATACTGTCCACATAAATAGTGTCTTCCCTAATAGTCCCATAAATTTGGCATTTTTTGGCCCTCTCCTGTGGAAGCTGAAACTAAAACCTATATTCCTGACACATTTATGGAGTGTGCACTGTGTTCTAATATATCTGAGCACCTGCCTAAGTATCTAGCATGTGGTGAGCTTTCAGTAAATATTTCTGGTTTAGAATTTGGAATAAACTATTTTCTTAAGTATATATCTAGAAAAATAATAAATATTTAGAAAACAAATGTATTTAGCCTCAAGCAATATTCTTTCTTAATTCAAATTACATTTTTCAAGTGAATACTGAAAAATTATTTCAAAAGAACTCTGTTTTCTTAAATCCTGTGAGAAGGGAGAGATTCATGCTTTAGTAGAGAATGCCTCCTTTGCACAAAAAATGAGCAATTTACATTTTAGAGGATGATACATAAATACAGAATTATGTATAGAAGTCTACAGATACTACATTTTTATCTGATGTATTTGTTCACTTATCCATTTATTTAAGAGGGTTCAGTCCTAGGTACTTACTAGTGAGAAAGATATGTATAGTCTTGGCCTTCTTTGATTTCTTAACTCATAAATATTTTTGAGTGTTAGAAGCCAGCCACTGTGGCAAGTACTGAGGATACAAAGGTGAGGTAAGTGAGGTGATCCTTGTGCTTTTGATTGACCGTCTGGCAGGGAAGAGAGATTAGTCAAGCAGTCACACAAATGGAGAGCTACTGCAGTGGGAGGAAGGATGCCACAGGAGGCGAGCTTAAGTGCAGCACCTCCGAACAGAAGGTGCAGTCGATAGGTGTGACTGGTAGCACTGCCCTCCATTTGATGGCCGCCTGCTGTTGTTAGCTTCTTAGCAATATTTCATTAAGTAAATGGTGCTGCTTCCATAAGGAGAAAGTGACAAATTAGAGCCATTCAGAAATGTGCCCAAAGGTGACTGCTTAGTAAGTACATGGGTATTTGAGGTCAGCATCAGCTTCTGCCTCCTGTTCATATATATACATATATATGGTACAGCAAAATGTTGGTTTATCCTTGTTCATTTGGAAAATAAGGTGATGATAATCCTATGTAATAAAGAGCTTATATGCAAATGGTCATCACACCCTCATGTCATCACATCATAATAGCTCAGACACTCAACATGGGGAGAAAGGAGTGGGGACCAGCTAGGCACAAATGAGCTCATGAGAGAGGAATGGGGACCAACCAGGCTACGGCCCAGGAGAAGAGCAAGCTGCATGCCCTGCGGTCCCAGGCGCCAGCAGCTTCACCTATGTCTGAAGCTTGGCTTTTGAGAGGGACAAGCTGCCCACCCCACAGTCCTGGGCACCTGCAGCTGTGACCTGGGTGAAGCCACCCACCCACAGTCCCCTGTGGTTGCAGCCAGCCGAGGCAAAACTGGCCTGGGTCCTGGGTTCCTGCAGTTGACCAGAGTGAGAAAATCCTGGGTGCCAGGTGCTTGTGACCAGCTGGAGGAGGGAATCCTGGGTCCTGGGTGCAGAGCAAGGCAGAGGTGGTTAGAGGCAGTCAGGCCAGCAGGGAAGCAGTTAGAGGTTATTGGGCAGGCAGACAGAGGTGGTTAGGGGCGATCAGGTAGGCAGGAAGGCAGAGGGGTTAGGGGCGATCAGGCAAGCGAGCAGTTTGGAGCCAGCGGTTCTGGATTGTGAGAGGCAGTCAGACATACCCCTAGGGGTCCCAAATTGGAGGAAGTCCAGGCTGGGCTGAGGGACCGCCCCCCAGCCTCCGTGCATGAATTAGGTGCACTGAGCCTCTAGTTAATAAATAATCCTATATAATAAAAGCCCAATATGCTAAGGGTCTGACTGGTTGACCAGTTCCTATGACGTGTACTGACCACCAGGGGGAAGATGCTGCAACTGGTAGGTTAGCTTGCTCATGGGATCCAGCTTATCAGGACGGGGCAGAACAGGCCAGACACCCTGGAGCCCTCCCGCAGTTCCTCCCAGGCCTCAGCTGTGCACTGGTGGGCTCCCTCAGCCTGGCCTGCACCCTCTCACAATCTGAGACCCCTCGCAGGATGTCGGAGAGCCGGTTTCAGCCGATCCTTCAGGCCAGGCCGAGGGACCCCAATGGTGTAAGAATCCGTGTACCAGGCCTCTAGTACAAGAATAAACTGTTTCACATACTCACAACTGTAAACCTACTTTTGCCCCACACTATATAATTCTAATTCAGGCCATTGCTAAGATGTCACCATAGGAGCCAACCTCCCCTAGACAGTGGTGTTTAGTCATTATTTTCAAAACCAGTATGATAAAAGAGTTCCGCTAAAATTCCACCTTCTGGGTAGTTCTGTGTAAGCCAGCAAAGTCGCAGCATCAAAGACTCTAGCCAGTGCATCCCAGCAGTATTGGTCTGTGTCCCCGTGTTCAGGCTGCTGCCTCTCTCAGCCCCTGCTCCTTTAGCAGCTTGGATGCACCCAGTGCCCTCAGAGGAACTTCACCTACATGTCGAATATGTTGCATCTAGGTGACAAGATACAGTTTTGACGGGTTATAGTGGCCAGACTTCTACACCAGGTGTTTCAGAAAGACAAATTAGCATATTTTTCCAGACATGATGCCTTTTACCCAACTATTTATGTCTTTGTCAAAAAAATAGCACCTAAAATATATGTACATGACCACCTGGCCATGCTTGGCATATACATAAACAACAGATATTTGTAGAATCAAGGAATAAGCATATGTTACATTTTTATAACAGCTTTGTTAGTAGAACAGATGTAATCTCTACATTTTGCATGGTAGGCAGTTGTCTGAAAACTGAACTGGTTGTTGTCTTATTAGTGCTATACAGGTAAGCCAGAACCTGGGTCCCAAGTCTTCTGACTTTACATTGTTTTTTCTGTTACCTCAGTACACTTAACAGTCACCATCAGCCTTTAAGGTTAATAATATTAGATTAGAATAAAGTATAGTGGGAAGAAAAGGAACACATAGCACCCAAGTTAACTACAAAATAGTCCCTTTGTCACAATCCTGCACCATTTTCACAATCCTGGTCCTGGCCCAAGTGCTATGACCATGGTCCCTTTAAACTGCTTCTTCACTTGCTTTTGCCATCTGCCTCAGGGCCTCCTGCACTCTGACAACAGAGTGTATGTGCAGCCCTGCCCTGACAACTCCCAGATCTTCCTTGGCATTCTTACTACCTCTTTCTCGCTTTCCAAATGGGACCCCTTCCTTTCAAGAAAGAGACTGCTGAGTGTAGCCCAGCTAGCTGTCAGTGAAGTCACAGGGAAGACCCAACTTTAC
Source organism: Antrozous pallidus (assembly GCA_027563665.1). Classification (NCBI taxonomy): domain Eukaryota; kingdom Metazoa; phylum Chordata; class Mammalia; order Chiroptera; family Vespertilionidae; genus Antrozous; species Antrozous pallidus. The sequence continues at coordinate 110,704,534 of CM050508.1, read as the reverse complement.
ATTTCCCCAAACCCAGATCTGTTCTCTTCCAACTCTGAAGTTTGCATTTTCATTCTTTCGATATGGTTTCCATACTTTCTTTTCCAAGTCAGACAAGAGAAAATTGGCCACTCGGGCTCCTGACATGGAGATTGCCACCTGCTGCCAGCTGAGGTGTGGTAGTGTTGACGTCAGTATCATATGGAACAAGTGAGGCATCTCTGGTGCCTGCCACTGGTACAGGCTTTTTTGGGTGCAGTTTTGAAAAAGCTTACAGTCTTTCTACAGTTGAATTTGGAGTAACATTTTCAAACAAAACTCATCAGACAAAGCCAAGGGATTAATCTGTATCTGGTTTGTTAGAAACCCATCTTCACGTCTCTGTGAGTACAGGGTACAGGCTGGGGAAGGAAGGCGAGTGAGCATGGTATGATACCGACTTTGTTTCTCATTAGGTAATGACTGTAGAATGGAGTGAAGAAAGAAAGGAATTGAAATTCTTAAATAGGAAGACCACAAAGATCTTATCTGTTTCTTGTTTATAAACCTTCACACCTCACTCCCTAGACATGGACACTGTTTAGTTTTTAGGTCTTTTGCCTTGACTTCACCCCTTTTCCTCAGTTGCTATTCTTTAAGCTTTTAAGAACTTCACAAAATAGAAATGGCACATAAATGTTTCACAAATTAATTTAAAATGGAATATAAAGATTTTTAAAAACTCTTTCAGATAGCTATTTAGTGCTATTTTCTACATACAAGTAGATACATATATATATGAACACTAATAAATTGAGGGAAAAATAATTAAGCACTTTGGGGTCCTACTCATAATGGGTACTTACATACTCTATCAGAAAGACCTAATGTCTTACTACCTCTGAGGTTTGCCTAGCAGTGTCCACCATGGGATTCTGTGGACAGTATCTCTTAACACAATGGGCAGCTTTGGAGAGGCAATTAATGATTTGTTTATATATTTTAACATTTTTATTGTTAAAACATCAGCATGTGCATCACTTTGATTATAATACTACTAGAGGTCCAGTGCATGAATGTCATGCACTGGGGGGTGGGGGAACCTCAGCTTGGCCTGTACCTTCTCACAGTCTGGGAGCCCATGGGGGATGTCCACTGCAGCTGCACTTGCCAGCCATGAGCCCAGCTTCTGGCTGAGCGGCGCTCTCCCTGTGGGAGCACACTGACCACCAGGGGGCAACTCCTGTATTGAGCAGGATCGGGCCACAACCAGCTCTCCAACATCCTCCTTGGGGTCCCGGATTGTGAGAGGGCACAGACCAGACCAAGGGACCCCACCAGTGCACAATTGGGGCAAGGGAGGGATGCAAGAGGTTGGCCAGCTAGGGAGTGACCACAGGCGGGCTCCAGGGAGTGTCCAACTCATCTCGCTCAGTTCTGATTGAGTGGACCCCAGCAGCAAGCTAACCTACCAGTTGGAGCATCTCCCCATTAGTGATCAGTGCACATCATAGCAACTGGTCAACCAGTCAACTCTCTGCCCCCTGGTGGTCAGTGCACATCATAAAGAGCGGTTGACCAGCCTTAGCATATCATTAGCATATTACACTTTGATTGGACACTTAGCATATTAGGCTTTTATTATATAGGATTTCACAGGCTTGGCCTTGAGCTAGTGTCTCTTTTTTAATGTGGTCAGTGTAACACTGTCTCTCTAAACCCTATTGACTTACTGGGACTTGACTAGGAGCCCTTTTCTGTTTATCCCTACGACCATACATTTTTCCCTTCTCTTTTTTCCAACATTACCACTTACCCCTGGAGCAGTTTGTTGTCTTGTCAGTTTGTGGGACGGGGGGCCATTTATTTCATTTTTTTCTGTTCACAAAAATAAGATCTCAAAGAAATTCTTTTTTTTTTTTTTTTTTTTTTACTTTGCCAAGGTTAAGGTTCCGTGCTCCTTCCAATACATTATCTTTGTGAAGCATGTGGTCAGAGTAAAACAGGAAGCTTGGTTGTTGTTGTTTTTTGTGTGGTTTTTTTTTTTTTTCAGATTTCCTATTAACAGAAATATGATTCTACTGGTTGAAAGTATCTTGTCCTTTTTTCCTATTATTCACAGCTTTATCTTTAGAATTGTATTGAGTAATTTAGATTTATCTCTTTTACGGGGTGTTTTATTAGTAATGCTTAGTCTGATGGGTTCTTGCCAGGAAATGTTTTTCCTATCAGAGTCAGAGTAGGAGTTTAGTTTATAGCATACTGAGCATGTGACATTGTCTTGCTTCATTTTAAGTTTAATTTTTTGCTTTTCAGTCAGCACTCTGGCCCCACTCTTCTGTTTTACACTAAAATAAATTTAGAACTTAAAAACTGCCCTCTTATTTGAGTCATCATTGTTAGAATATTGCTAGAATCCAGACTTCTGATATTTTTTTCATATAGTAGCACTGACAGGACCCTAGTTTTCATGAGGACAGAGACTGTTGAATCCCTTACTCTTAAGTTGCTTAAGTCATCACTGGCCTAATATTGCACTTATATCTTTAATAACTATGTATATTTATATGTGTGTGCATTTATGAGCTAGACCTCTACAGGTTTGCAGTGTAAGATTCTAGACCTGAGTCCAGTGATTGTGGACTTTGATCCGAAGTGCTTTCCCTGCCTCCCTCCATCACACTGGAAGAGCGGCCCAAGAGCAGGGAACGAGATGAGGCTTACTGACCTGGTCAGCGTGATCAGCGGGACAGGCGTCACAGCCAGGTCAAAACTCGTGCCCGGACTCTAGCAGTGAACTGTCCAAGGAGTGTCTCTGTGGTGTGGCTTTCCTTTTACAGGAAGAAAGCTCTTCTGGTCTTGAGCACAGTTTATTTTACTTTCACTTATAATAGATCCTGATACTCTTCTGTCCTGTTTGCCAGAGAAGACTTATTACCTTGCAATTATTGTCTCTTCCCTTCCCCCCAACCCCGGAAGAATAAACTAATTTCTGGCTTATATTTAATTACTTTCAATTAGCTATCTTTTTTTAATCAGCAAATATAATTAATAACACCTGAACTGTCATATCCCAAAGAAATATATACGAAATTGGCTCCGCCAAAGAAATTTTGTATACCTATTTAAACACCATTGTATATGACAGAAATAAAAAAAAAATAGTTATGTATTTAGAATCTGCAAATATCAATTCAAAAAATTGATTATAGTTCTTAGCCTTTCTCTCAACTTTTCTAAATAAGCAATAGCTTGAATGACATTTGGGGAAAGATTCTTCTTAACACTGTTACGGTTAACACATAGTAGGGTTTTCCCTGTTCTTCAGAGAAGAAATTCTCAGGACGTGCAATTAATTTAGAAAGCATTCTGAAATATTCCACTCTAATGAAAGTGATTGTTTTGGAATTACAATAAATCAGAATTTTGTTTTTCTGGGTTTTTTTTCCTTGCAAATTTAACTGCATTCATTATAATGAAAGCTGTCTTTGAACCCTATGACTACCAGGCCCCATCACATGCATTATTGTCTTCTTTAATCCTCACTATAAACCTATGAGATTAGCACTGTTTTTGTACTCATTGTAGAAGAGAAAAGTAGGCTCACAGTCTTTCTGCAGAAATTATAGCATGCAGCTTAAGAAATTGGGGTTTGATCCAAGATCATCTGACTTTAGATTCTTACATGGTTGTGTGTACTTGCTTTGGAGTGGAGTGCATTCATTAATTCTGTGACATCTGAAATCTTGTATTTTGTCCAGTTTTTAACTTGCCTTATAGGATCAAATTGAGTGTGCTTTTGTCAGAAGTTTCTCTCAGAAGTAATTTTTTAAAGATCAAAATAGTTATTCTGCATAATAATTTGACTTTTATCTTTGGAAGTATGATGTTATAAAATACATTGAGCAAATGTTTTATAAGTTTTGGTAAATATCCTACTATTGACTATTTTATGTCTGTTAATTTGAGTGTGTCTTTGCATATATGTGAAGAATATGTATATGAAGAAATGAAAGCACATTTTAAAGTTTGACCAGCATTTATAGAGAACATAAACAATGACAGAATGGAAAAGTAATGAAAGAAAACTCTTAAGTAATTTATAATTTTTTTAAAGCCTATACAAAAATAGTCCTTTCACCATTTGGTTCACAAAAGGAAATAGACAACGGTGGTGTTACTTTCTGTTTCTCCTTAGGAAACTACACTGTGCACAGCAATGCCAGCAGGGGGACCGGCAGCTTGTGTTTCCATTAAATGCCTTCTCCCTCCCCCATCTTGATTTCAGGTGTCAGAAACTATTTAAAAGAAGCGTTGGTGAATATAATTGCAGTGCATGCAGAGGTAAGCTATCATTAGCTGTTCCTAAGAGGTACGGGTAACTGGAAAAAAGAAAAAGAGGCTAATTTGATTACTTTTATGGTGGTTTTTTCCCAAAAAATTTTTTGTGCATTCCTTTGTTTTTAATAAATTCAAGTCAGGATAAGTCACCATAATGTACCATTTCTCCTTATTTTAAACCTTCCTTCAGGTGTTCACTATTTCCAAAGAATTGGTGCCTCGGGTCTTGTCCAGGGTAGTAGAAGCGGTGTCTGAAGAGCTCAATAGACTCATGCAGTGTGTATCATCCTTCAGCAAAAATGGAGCATTGCAGGTACCAAAACCATACCAGTCCATGTCAGACTGCATTGAATTTAAACATGTATGTGTGTTTTTTGTCATCAATCTTATGATAGACAGAGGTTTATGGGGTGTGTGTGTGTGTGTGTGTGTGTGTGTGTGTGTGTGTGTGTGTGTTTTGATGGATCTGCTGATTTGAGGTGCACATCATCTCTCTCGCATAAGCCCTACCCATTCTGCCTTGTCTACAAGTTCCAGAGTTCCTGTGTCCTTAGAGCAGGGCAAGACCTTACTGACCTTATAAAATTACCTGAATGCATACTCCCTCTAAAGTTCTGTGATATTTTTATTTTTATTTTATAATTATTTCACTACATTTAATTTCACAACAAATTTTAACAACTTTTATTAAGTCTTTCTAAACTATTCAATGTAGTTTGCATAGAAATGATAACTGTCTCTTTGCACTTATATTCCATTGGTTTATATTGTAGTTATTTACGTTACACAATTACAATAACAAATATAACTTACATAAACCAGATGAGACTTGATATGCATATAACCAAATTGGTAGGAGCCAAGGTGTGAAAGCATGGGAGTTTTAATTGACCTGGAACCGAGGCTGGGGAGCCACATGCGGCTCTTTGGCTCCTCTCTGAGTGTGGCTCTTCCACAAAATACCATGGCCTAGGCGAGTCTGTTTTGAAGAAGTAGCATTAGAAGAAGTTTAAGTTTTAAAAATTTGACTCTCAAAAGAAATTTTAATTGTTGTACCATTGATATTTGACTCTGTTAAATGAGTTTGCTGACCACTGACCTGGAACATTGTGTTTTTAATAAGTCCTAGCAATTTTCTTCCAGTAATGGCTGAAGAAGCTCTTACCAGGCCAAGCCCCTACCGATAACAACTATAATCTTCAGTAATATATAAATTTTTTTAAATTTCAAAAGAAAAACATGAAGACAGTGAAGAAATGAGTGATTCTTGGAGAACTGACGCTTGGGTGTCATTTAGGCTTGTAGTTGTGGGGAACCACAACTACAGGTAAGTGAGGAATGTAACCCAGAAAGCAGAAAGCAAGAGCTACAAATTGTGTTTACACTGATTTAGTCTGTAGTTGACCCCTAAATTATGTATGCTTGGCTGGACTCCACTACAGCCAGCCCCATTAAGGCCAAAAGGACTGAAGTAAGAGTTAAAATGCTGCCCAAGAGCCAAGAGTTTTCAGTTTCCCTCCAAATAAGTAAATTGTTTACTAAAGCAAAACAGATCGACACTCTTCAGAGGCATATTGCAGAATCCAAAGTCTCTACAACACAACATGCACAATTTCTAGGATACAATCCAAATTTCATTGAAACATACAGACAGAACAAAACAGTAAAGCATGATCCATTTTCAATAGAAAAGACAATCGACTAACAGATTATTCAATTGTTGGAATTCAGAGACAAAGATTTTAAAGCAGTTATGTTCAGTTAGGTAAAGGAGACTGTACTCAAATGAATGAAAAGTTAGGAAATCTCAGCAGAAAAAGAGAAACCTTAAAAAAGAAACTAAATGGAAATTCTAGAATGAAATACATATATATGACTCTTTTTATAATCTAGTTCAGAATAACTTCAAAATAGAGAGGACAAAAAAAAGTGAATTTGTAAATTAACAGAAATTATCCATATGAAAAACAGAAAATAATACTTAGGATAAAATTAACAGAGCTCTAGGAACCCCTTGGGCAATGTTCAAAGTTCTAGCATACGCATAATTAAATTTCCAGAGGAGTCAGAATGGCCATTGAGCACATGAAAGGGTGATCAACATCATCAATTGGAGTTCTCACACATTGTTGGGAGTGTAAATTTTACAACTACTTTGGGAAAAAATCTTGCAATTTCTTTGAAAAGTAAACATATATATTCTCTATGACTCAGCTATTCTAATCCTAGGTATTTAACCAAGAGAATTAAAAACATACCTTCATTAAAAAAGCATATAAGAATATACTTTTGTAATAGTCAAAAGCTGGAAACAGTCCACATGTCCATCAACAGAATAAACAAAAACCATAACAAAACTGTGGTATGTTCATATAATTAAATACTATTCAGCATTAAGAAGGACAAACTACTGGTACCACCTGTATGAATCCCAGGAGCATTCAGCTGAGTGAAGGAAGCCTTACACCAAAGCACGCATATGTTTATAAGGGTTTCTCATCTACGGTAGGGAAAAATCTTAGGAAAATGTTTTACTCTGGGTAGCTGAGATTAAGTGGGAAGGGCCTGAAGGGGCCTGTCTATACCTTGATATGGGTTTCCATTGCTCAGGTATATGCATCAGTCAAAACTCATAAAATGGTCCACTGTAGGACTTGTCCATTGTGTGATATATACGTTTTAACTCAAAAAAATAAAAAGAATTGAATCTGTCTACTTAGTTAATCATGCATAGTGAATTACATCAAATTGATTCCTGACTGGGGCTACTATCTGTTTGGGATGTCCATATTCTCCCCACTCCTGCGAGGTTTTCTCTGGGGACTCCAGTTTACTCCCACACCCCAGAGCTATGCACTTGTCCACACTATCCCAGTCTGAGTATGGGATGCATGATGTGCCCCTCGATGAAGGGCATCCTATCCAGGGTGGGGCCTGTCTGTGCCTTAGGCTGCCAGGTTCGGCTTCTGCCACCCAGGCTCCTGAAATGGAATAATTATTTTATTTATTTTTATTAATTTTTCTTAAATGTATGTATAGCTCCCAGTTATTTCAATTTTTAAGATTAGCAGGGCTTGGGGTCTTTAGTTATAAGTTTGATAATGTTTTTGTGACTATAAATATGACATAGGAACTTTACTCTTGTTTCTATCAATTAGCCTGTGGTAAAATTGGTTTTGTTGAATATAGTTTCTGTTAAAGTTGCAGTTTCCAAGAACCTGTCAATTGAGTAAGGACTCACCATCATATGTCCAGGAGATGACCAGCCACCATGACTGCCTGGCTCCTAACATGTTGATACTTCCTTGGAACTTGGCTACCACCCTTTACCCTTTCTTATTGAAATTGCTGTTTTTGACACTCTTCTCTTGAGCAGATACCTGAGAAAGAGTAAAGTTTAATGATCTTTAATGATCATTTACATGAAAGGCCAGTGCATCAGTCTTTAAACCTTCCAGAGAGCCAGTTGAGAGGAGGGGAGCCTGTCTGAGGATTTTAGCTATCTTTTAGCTTGATTTTTTTTGGCATGCATTTGTTTTTTGTATATTTTATAAATAATCACAACTTACAATTGGCATAATTTATAGGTTAATTAAGACACCTTGTTTGAATAAAATTTTTACATGAAGTTTAATTTTACAGTGGCTTACTTAATCCTTCTAAAATATTCAACTAAAAGTTCTACCTTATTTTTGTCTTTGATATTTTCTTTATAGGTATGTTTTTTATATAAACTATAGTGAAAACAGTAGAAGTAAATTATCATACATATATTTTCTAGTTATAAACTATTTTTCAGGCTTCTAAAGCACTGAAAAATGAAACCAAACAATTGCTTTCTATACAGAAAAGTGTTGCTGAATATTCTGTATCTTAGATAAGTCAACTTTTATCTAGATTGGTTATAGATTTTGTAATTAACTCTAATTTGAATAGTTAGCCATGTCATTTATGAATGTTCTACATTTTACACACTCCTGGAGAATAGAGCTGTGTCTTCTCAGTGGTCTCCTAAGCATCCACTATCCTCTGGGTGCCTGAGTCAGAGATGGATGTTGTGGGCTTTCTCATCACAGGCACTTAGAGGATTCTGGGAAAACTGGCCTGGAAGTAAAGTCATACTTCTTCAAGCTTGCAAACAAGTATAAGCATTAGGTTAGCTTTTTTGCCATAAAAGTTTGTGCAGATTTAATTCACATATCATACAGTATGTCTATAGGATAGAGTCCACAGTTCAGTGATTTTTTTAACTATGTTCACAGAACTGTGTAATCACCACAATCAGTTTTGGAACATGCCATCACCCCAGAAAAGAACCCCAGGCCATTAACAGTCACTCTCTTCTCCCCTGCCTACAACATGAGACAAGTACAAGCCCGTTTTCTATCTGTGTGGTTTGCATGTTCTGAAAGTTTCATTTAAACAGAATCATACAAGTACAGCTTTTTGTGACTGATCTCCCTCACTTAGCATAATGTTTGCAAGGTTCATCATGCTGCAGCATGGATCTGCACAGCATTTCATTTGTGGCTGCATGATATTCCATTGTATACGCATACCATGTTTTGTCTACCCATTCATCATCTGATGAATATTTGGGTTGTTTCCACTTTTGGCTAATATGAAGAATGCCTCTGTGAACATTCATTTACAAATTTTTTGTGGATATACGTTTTCATACATCTTGACTATATACCTAGGAGTGAATTGCTATGTCATGTGGTTACTCTGTTTTATCTTTAAATGACCTGTGGACTATTTTCAGAGTGACTATATCATTTTACTTTCCTGCCAGCAGTGTATGAGATTCCAGTTCTTCTACATCCTCCCCAATACATGTCACTTTTATCTTTCAGATGACAGCATCCTCATGTGTGAAAAATGTTCTCATTCTTTTCACTTTCTTGATGGTTTCCTTTTGAATTCAGGACTTTTTTAATTTTGATGAGGTCCAATTTATATATTTTTTCCTTTACTGCTTGTACTTAGATATCATTTCTAAGAAAGCTTGCCCAACCTAACATCATAGAGATTGATTCCTGTTTTATTCTAGGCATTTTATAATTTTGTTGCTTACATTTAGGTCTATTTTGAGTTCATTTTTGTGTAAAGGAAGGGCTCTAATTGCAGTCTTTCACATGAGAATGTCCCATTGTCCCAACACCACTTGTTGAAGATACTATTCTTTGCCCATTGAATGGTCTCAGCACCCTTGTCAAAAATGATTTGATCATAAATGTTCATTACTGGACACTCAGTCCTATTCTGTTTACCTATGTGTCTGTCCATATACCATTGTCATACTGCCTTGATTATTGTAGCTGTGTAGTGAGTTTTGACATCAGGTGTAAATTTCTCCCAACTGTATTCTCTTTCAAGATTGTTTTGTATATTTGGAATCAACTTGTGAATTTTTGTTTTTTAAAAAAAGCCATCTGTGATTTTAATAGGCATTGCATTGAATCTGTAGAGCTTTAGCTTAGCTTTTGAGGTGAAAGGCAGTGTGCCTGAAAATGCATATGTTTAAGGAAGTAAGCCAGCCCACGTCCTCAAATCTGTGCAGGGAAGGAACAGGCCAGGGACATATTTCACTCTCCTTCCTCTTACAGGCAGGCTAATAGGAAAATTACTGTGTAGATAGTAAGCACAGATTGCTGGGAAATCCTTGTGTAGTTCGCACCTTTTACAGCAAAATATCTCACTCCCTGCTTTCACTGTAAGTTAACTTGACTGTAAGTTAATTTTCAGTCAGAGGAAATTTTGTCATAGCCAACTTTTTTGGACTGTTTCTGAAAGTGTGCTCTTAACTAATCATGGGGTGGAGGTAACCATGCGCCTGCAGTATTCTGTCAGCACTGTGTCTGTGGTGAACAGACGTCACCCTTACCACCTGCTCATATGTGGTGATCGTCACAGGTCCTGATTGTCATTTTGTCCTTTCTTCCTCTTCAGGCAAGGCTTGAAATCTGTGCTCTAAGGGACACTGTGGCTGTCCACCTGACACCTGAAAGCAGGTGAGACGCTTAGAGTTTTTTCTGAGCATTTGCTAAAAAACAAAGCTGTGTTACTACTCTATAAAGTCCTTTGAAAAGATAACTGGTCAGAGTGAATGCGCATGATTTTGTATGTGAAAATGTTTATATTTGATTGTTCAAATTTCTAGTTAAAAAGTGTATCTATACTAAGCCACAGATTCCTAAAATGGGTTATTTGTAGCATAATATAAAGGGGAAAGATGTAATATAATTTTACATTTCTCATTCTATAATATAAATTTTAGTCTCATAAATGATGGAAGGGAGCATTGCATTCTCTTTAGGAAGCAGAAAATAAGAATTGAATCTATTCATAGCAGGCCTTTCAGGACAGTTCAAACATTGTGATCGTCAGCATAAGAGGAAGCCTTGTGGTTTCTCTGTAAAGTTCTGTAGTGGAAATTTGATGACAACTTTTAGCTGTTTTGAATGAAAGTCAGGATTTCCTATCATTGAAATATCAGTAGGTGAACTGAAGCAGCACTGACTACTTGCTTTTACAAAATTGTTTACTCCACTGGCAACATTACCCAGGAAATGCGGGGCAGTACTTGTTAGTGTGCGTGAGAAGCCAAGTGATAGACAAATGTTTAGGGTTTTTGTGCAATGCACATATTCCTTATGTCCAGCTTCTGATAACGGCTTATGCCATCATTCTTGCTGCCATCGTTACAACAGAAAGACCTCTAAAGTTATTTTCCTGGCACAGCTTCTTTTTTCCTGTTTATTGTGGCTGACTAGAGCCATTTCTAGATGGCTCCCTGTTAGTTATTTAACCACACCTTTTCCCAGTCATTGGTGTGTTTTTTAATGCTAAGTACTAAATAACAGGTGATATAAAGCATCACTTCCATATTTGATGTGTATGCACATTTGATGTGCCTTGTGTAAGTACCTATGTAACTCAATCTTTCATAGTCCAGGTTCCTCATTATAAAAGGAAGATAATAATACTTTATAGGCAAAGTTTTGGAGAAATTAAATGAGACAGTATGGCAAGTCACCTTCTAAACTTTCAGTGCACTACAAATAATAGGTTGTATCTTCATCATTATTGTCATAAAGTAAAAATAAAGAATAGTAGCATCACATTTTTTGGTTAATGGAGAAAAGACTTACAGGAAACGGGATGACTGTGGAGATGTGCAGAGACTCGATGTCAGGAGAGAGGAGAGCTGGTTTCATATTGTGAGGTAGCTGAGTATGGCACAGCTAGGCTATCCCCGCACCCACGCGCTGTCCCACCAGGACAACTGAAGGGATCAAGTGCCAGTTTTTATGACTGTGTTGGGACTGCAGTCTCTCTATATGTTGCTAGGATACCTGCCCCTAGTTCGGGAAATTCTACTCAAAAGTTCTTTCCTGGTATATTGAGGATGATGTTTTTATAATACAAAATCAGAGACCACTTTAAAGGCATGAATAATTATATTTATTTATTCACCTTTTTCTTAGGTAATGGTGGAGCATTGGCCTGCACACTGAAGGGTTGTGGGTTTGAATTCGGTCAAGGGTTGCAGGTTCAAACCCTGGCCCCAGTCAATGCAGGAGGCAATGAATCCATATCTCTCTCACATGAATATTTCTCTCTCTCTCTCTCTCTCTCTCTCTCTCTCTCTCTCTCTCTCGTCACTCTCTCTGTGTCACACTCTCTCCTCCCTCCCATCTCCGAGCCCTCTTTCCCTCCCTCCCTCCTTCATTCAAATATCCTTGGGTGAGGATTAACAAATAAATAAATAATTAAAATTCACTGTTTTATTTTTCATGAAATGAAATAATGCTAACTTTTAAAAATATATATACATCTCTCCATTATCCTAAAAATTTTAAACACAATAATAGCTAAATTCTATTTTTTTAAAAACTGTACAGTCATTATAAGATATTGGCTGTAAATCAGACCTAGACACATCAATACTATAAATGTCCCCATTTGTATAATCTTTCACAAGATCATATTTCTACTTTGTTTTCCTTCCTCTCTGACCAGTTGCTTTATCTAGAGTTCAGTTTTGTTTTGAAATAAATACTTTTTTTAAAAAGTAAACATCCTCATTTAACTTTCACCAACCAAATTGAATAACATCCTTTTATAAAGTTCCATTTTTCCTTTAGTTTTTCAAGTTTTGTTTCATTTCCTAAATGAGTGTTTGACCCTGCTCCTGCAAAGCCTCTGGAACTAGACCTTCACTTTTACTTTTTCTGTTGTTTTTCACTTGTACTTTTTCTATTATACTAGTTTCTTTATGTTTAAGTTACACTTAAGAATTCTTAATGATGCTCTAATCCCCATGGGAAACTGCAGTGTTTCAGCTCCTTGTTGCTGCTTGTGTTCCAGGTCCAGTTTTAAGCAGGCTCTGGAAGCGCTGCCCCAGCTTTCCAGTGGAGCAGACAAAAAGTAAGTGCTCTGTGCTTTCCTGGGAGCCAGGTAGACATGCTGAACACAGTGCTGCTATGGAAGTACGCTTTCTATGAACAATGAATTGGCTTTAAGGAAGAGCAGTATTGAGCAGCCCTTGGTAGTATGCATCATGCTAGCTGTGTGCCTTGCTTGTCTCCCAATGGCAGAATATGGAAAAACCCTTCTTCTGGCTTTATGGCAATTTAGAAATTAGTTATTTTCTTGGTTTAAGTGATTAGTATAGAAAACATCATTAAGAAAGTTTATTTCAACTCAGTCAATTATATCTCTCTCAAATTTTAAAGATATTACTTAGAAATTAAAAGAGAGGACAGTGTAGTCAAATGTAGGGCCCGATGATTTGTACTCTGCATAGATAAAGTATTAAGAGAGAATAGATTTGTAAATATGATATAATGAAATTATATATGTTTCACTAGTACTGTATTGATTATCTCAGTCTGAAACTAAACTTTGCTAATCATATAACAGGAAATTCTGACCTGAGACAAAATCTAGGCCAGGTCAATTTCATAAATGCCCAGCCTACTCTCATCTGAGGCAGTGGAAACATTGTAGATATTTGGTCCTCCAAGGTAACTGAAGTCCACTCACCTTTGCATTGGGCTGATCAGGCCCTAAACAAATATTTATGGTGGTGATCAATTACATGAAACATTCAGGCTCTGGCATCTAACATAGGTGATGTGTGAACTAGAAGGGCAGAGAGAGGGTTGGCTGACAGTAGGAGTGTCATGGGGACACTTGAACTGGGCTGGGAAGAGTGGGCAGCAGACCAGTTCTTTTGCTTGTATGGTCCTGAATGGACAAGTGGATGGCTATGCAGTGTTCACACCTACAACCCTTTCTACCATTTTTTTACTTTCTTCTCACATTAATTCTCAAGCTCTGTATGAATTCATTACAAATTGTGTTCATTTATTTAAAATAAATATGATATAAAAGATTAAAACAGTTACCATTTTTAACATATAGAATATGGCCCAAAAGGCCAGTACATTTTGGGGGGAGTCAAGAAGAACAGCCACTCTGTTCTAGATCTGTTGGGACAATGTCCTAATACTGAGAATTGTTAACACCTGAAATAATATCTTGATCCCAGTAGCAGTAAGCCCACTTCTTGGTTACTTCATCTGAACCAGATGAATCTAAGACCCCCTTTGGACTTAAAATTAAATGGACAAATCAGACCAATTAAGGAAACAAATTGAGTTGTCAATTTGCCTGGTGGATTTGGACATAAACTTGATTCCTCTGGCTTTAGTTCACCACTTGCCAATATTGTTATCCCAGGGTGAGGGTAAAGGAAAAGGAGGCTAAAAAACAGCAGAATGAGAGAACTTGGAGAAGGATGGATCTATACTGAATCTGTTTATGTATGAGAGTTGTCAGTCTGCTAAGTGTTAGCAGCATTCATAGAACTGAGCGCCAACATGACTACATTTTAATTTTTGAAAAGTGAATGAAGAAAATGTACAGGTGCACAAAAATCTGTTTTAGGGAGGACTCTACTCTTAGGGAAGGGCACTGGAGAGATTTTTATATCCTACCTAATAAAAGAGTAATATGCAAATTGACCATACCTCCGATCAAGCCATGCCAACAAACTATGCCCACCAGCCAATCAGAAGCAAATAAACCCCAACCAAGATGACTCTGGCCACTGAGAGCAGGAGGGAGGCTTGGGTTTCCCTGTGATTGGAGGAAGCCAAACTTTCTGCCTGCCCTTGCTGGCCTAGGCCTCCACTCAATGCTACAAAGTTTCAATTATAGAAGATATATCCCAACAGAAATGGCATCAGCCATGGAGCTGGAGAGAGTAGAGACTAGGGTTGCCTGGGTGAAGGAGGAAGCCAACCTTCTGTAACCCTAGCACCTAGGCCTCCACTCTAGGCTACAAAGTTTCAATTATAGCATTTAAATAAACTCAAACAGAAATGGCTGTCACCACGGAGGGAGCAGAAGGCTTGGCTCCACTCCAGGCTACAAAGTTTTAATTATAGAACATAAATAAATCCAAGATACCAGGGCCTCTGCCTGGGTCGCTGGGGGGTGTGGCCAGCCTGAAAACTACCACAGGCACCTCCCCCAGGCCGCCCCACACCCCAAGGGAACCCCCATCCTGATCCAGGACACCCTTCAGGGCAAAGCAGCTGGACCCCACCCATGTACCAGGCCTCTATCCTATTTAATAAGAGTAATATGCAGATTGACCATCCCTCCAACACACAGGAGGCTGCCCATGTGGTCAAAGATCCTGGCTCCATGTGGACACAAAATGGCTCCTACAAGATGGCCAACAGGGGAGGGCCATTGGGAGGTTCCAGGCCTGCAAGGGAGGACTGTTGTGTGCAATCAGGGTAGCAGGGCAGTGCAGTTGGGAGGGACCAGGCCTGCAAGGGAGAGCAGTTGGGGGCAATCAAGCCTGCAGGGGAGGGCAGTTAAGGGTGATCAGGCTGGCAGACGAGAGAAGTTGTGGGCAAACAGGCTGGCAGGGCAGCAGTTAGACATCAGTTAGGCTGGCAGGGTAGTGGTTAGGTGGTGATCAGGCTGCAGGCAGAAGCGGTTAGGGGCAGTCAGAGAGGAGGCAGGTGAGCACTTTGGAGCCAGCAGTCCTGGATTGTGAGAAGGATGTCCAACTGCCCATTTAGGCCCTATCAGGCTGTCAGAAAGCCCTTGAGGGGTCCCAGATTGGAGATGGTGCAGGCTGGGCTGAGGGACATCCCCCACCTCCTGTGCAAATTTCATGCACCGGGCCTCTAGTATAAACATAATTATGTATCTTCCTTTTTACTCCTTTGATTGACTGGTTTTGTTATTGAGTAGAATCCATTAATGAATCATGCAGTTGGCTCCCCTGAGTGTTTTCTTATATTGCTAGACAAGCTTTCTTCTGCCGGCTGTAAATACTATCTGCTCCTGCAGGTTACTAGAAGAGCTGCTGAACAAGTTCAAGAGCAGCATGCACCTGCAACTCACCTGTTTCCAAGCTGCTTCTTCAGCCTTGATGAAAACATAAATGCCTCCAAAGTAAGGGTCATCCAAAGATAACAAGTGATGAAGTTATTCTCTTTAAGTGACTTAAAGGTATTTGTATATAAAGCATTACATTTGCAGTTTTTCTCCTTTTTTTTCCTGCTGAATTAGTAGCTTAGAAAGATGTTGGTATATGTTTTATTCCAACCAAAATATCCTTGTTTGATATGCCAAGCTATTAAGAAATACACAGCTTTAGGCTCTTGGCTCAGAGGAGGCTCACATGCAACTTTCTCTGGTCATCCCGAATCCGGGTTCTTCCAACACAAGCCGCCTCCACCATTCCACCGAAGTTCGAATCAAACTTGTATACCTAAGTACCTAAGGTGCACCAGAGTGGAAGTGGGTGCCACATCTGCTCTGGCCCCCAAGATCGACTCCCTGGGCCTGTGTCTGAAAAAGGTTGGAGATGACGTCACCAAAGCAACTGGTGATTGGAAGGGTCTGAGAATTACAGTGAAACTGACCAATCAGAATAGACACGCCCAGATTGAGGTTGTACCTTCGGTCTCTGCCCTGATCATGAAAGTCCTCAAAGAACTGCCAAGAGACAGAAAAAAGCAAAAAATCAACCACAGTGTAAATAACACTTTTGATGAGACTGTCAGCATCGTACAACAGAGGCCGCACTGGTCTTTAGCTTGGGAACTCTCTAACTCTATGGAACCATTAAAAAGATCCTGCACGGCCCAGTCTGTGGACTGCAGTGTGGCCGCCACCCTCATGACATCATAGATGATATCAACAGTGCTGCAGTGGAATGTTGGGTTAGTTAAAAACTACAAAGGAAAATATTTAAATTAAAGATTATTTGACAACCAAAAAAAAATATACAGAATATTGTCTGTCTTAAGCATGTTAACCATTGTAGCTAATATGACTATGATCCTGAATATTTGTGTTATTTTAAATATTTAGTATAGAATTCATCCAATAAAGAATATCTTCAGTGAAATATGTAATTTAGTTGATATTTTTTTCCTAAGCATCTTTACTCAACATTTTCATTAGCTATATAATTTTTTATAGGTCTAATGTTAACACTCAGAATAAATATTTAAATTCCAGTTTACCTTATGTCTGTCTAAGCATCATCAGGAAGCTTTTGTCAGGTGTCCTGCTAATTATCTCCTTTGTTAGGGCTCAGCGTATGCTAGGCACTGTGCTAAATCATCTTACAGCACTTCCAGCAGGCTTCTGAGGACACTACAATGGCAGGATTTTATGTCACAGACGAGGTGCACAAGGCCTAGAGAGCAGTCAGTGGCTTCTCTAACACTCAGAGTTGACGGTTTCATGCTCTTTAACTTCTCCACTACCAGCTCTTCTCACTGGCCCTTCACCAGTGACTGCGGCTCAGGGGATCACTTGAACCTGAGAGAGGAATATAATGTAAGCAAAATAGGAACAAGTAAGTGCTTTCGTGGCTCATATAATAGAGGGTAGGCACATAAAATCCCCATACCCAAATGAGGTAGTTCAAGGATTAGTGTTCCAGCAAGTCAATGGCAGTTCTTGGAAGAAAGGGGAATTTTAAGAGCATTTGAGCTACAGAAGAATTTAGTGGTTAAGAGGAAATGGCTGAATACAATGTAAGCAGAATTCTGAGAGATTTGGAGCAAATTTACATCGAGGTAGCCAGGAAAAAAAAAAACTGAAGTTAGGGCAAGGTGTTTGCTTTCACACCCATGTAATATTGGGGTTTAGCACATCCACATCCATGTGGCCAACATTGCTGCTGTCAATTGGCAAAGTGGGCCTCACCATCAGTGCTGAGGAAGTACTAGGAGCAGTTTGGTTTTACTACAGCTTTCTGTACAAGTGTACATGAGAGTGGCATGCTCTGCAAATTACTCCAGCATTACAAACAGCACGGTTGCTGCAGCCCCTCCCTGCAGCATCCTTCTGTTTGTCAGCCTTGCTGCAGGCTTCCTAAAAGGGATGGAGGATAAAGACTACATTTCAATTCTAGACTTGGTAAAAGATGGCCTTGTGTGATCCTGTTTGGATTATGTGGTGTGGGATATTTTTATTATGAGTTGCATAAGGATATTATAATGTGTTTTCTGAAAGTTATAAATCAGCAACTTTTAAATAGAGGTTAGGTTTCTAAAATAAGTTAACTTTATTGTATATAATATATCCTTAAAAATTATGCTTTATTAGATTGAAGCTTGCATATATTTTTGTCATTAAACATTACCTAGCAGTAGTATCATATGGATTTATAAACTGCTCTGAAAATAGAAAAGATATTGACACACATACTTCAATTAAAACAACAATTTTAATGATTTTAGCTGCTTTAAATATGGGTTACATCTTTTTTTGGAGTCATGAAGTTTTTTTGTGCCATCTCATTTTCTCTTCACCCACACTTTACACTTAGTTTTATTGCACATATCACTGGAAAGCTTGTTTATACCTGGTTAGGTTATTCTGATATATAAGAAGCCAAGTGTGGTCATGACCTAAACGACCAGACAGAAGACTGAACAGCAGGCTAGGGAGCTGAGGGAGCGGGAGCTGATCAATCAGTGGCAACTGTGACTGGTGAGCAGCTGAAGGCAGACCTCTTGGTCCCTCTTCTCGGCCCTCAGACTCCAATCAATTGGTGGTGGAGGCGAGGTGGAACTGGGGCCTGAATGCCTTAGTAGTCCTGCAGGTTCAGTCTCAAGAGGATAGTCCAGGCACCAATGGACCACCGCTGCCAGCACCGATAGCACCACTGACCTCCTGGAACTCGGCCTCGGGCACTGCAGCTGCTTCCTCTCCCTAGATGCTCCACAAGAAGAAAGGTGACTGCCAGCAGCGCCAGGGGCAACCAGTGGTGTCTGCTCTACCCATGCTTCCTCTATGTCACTTAACCACTGAGACATGCTGGCCAGGCTGAATATTCTTTTTTATAGAGTTCTGTTTATTTTTTATTCCTCTGAGAATAAGAATACTCTTTTAGAAGTTTTCTTCTTTCCAGATAGTCTCCAATTTATTTTATTCTTTTGTCTTAGATATTAGAACAGATGTCATAAGCTTTCAAATTTCTATCAAGTTTTGGATACCTAATCATATTTAGCAGTACAGCACTGAGAAGCTGAATAGGATTGTATGCTCCATGCAGTAAATTGTAGATTCTTGCAACCAATTGAGCTTCAAATAGGGTGGTATATATGGGTCTTTTCATTGGGGAATCCCTAACATTATTATATTTAGGTCATTTTGAGGGGCCTGGTAAGATTTCCCGATCTTATGCCTTCTGGAAGGAAGAAGAGGCAGAAGGTTTGGAAGATCATTTTTGTCAGGACATTACCCATGCTCACAACTGAATCTGATATCCCGTGTCCTGCATTTACCTTCTTTTAAGAATAAAGCTCTAGTCTTCTGCTGGAGGGGGAAGATGGAAGGCATTGCCCAGCCCTGTAGGAAGGAAGAAGCCTGGGGACATCTGGCTATTTCTCAAAACAGCCTTTAAACTAGTCATTTGGTTCTAACTTTATCCCTGCTTTCAGAAGTTCCCTTACCACTCATTCTTGAGCCTTTGTGATTTTTGCAATATAAAGTACATTGCAGCTTTCTATTATATACAGAACAGCCAATTTAGGCTCTGATGTTTTTAGATCTCCTAATTAAATCAGTTTCCACTTACCCATACACTTGGTTTCTAGCTATGATTTATTCTCCTATTCCTTTTTCTTTGTGAAGTTATGGTTGTTATATATATTTAACTGTATATATAACTATATGTAGTTATATATACAACCATATGTAGTGTATTTGCTGCACATATATAGATATATATAGTATATGTACTATATCCATGCTGTGTGTATGTGCATGCACACACATGCGCACACACACACACACACACACACACACACACACACACACACCTGCACTGTCATTTTTATAGTTTTGGTTAGACCTAAACTTAATGTGTGGTTTCAATTTCCCTTCTATAACAGAAAGTTCAGATTAACTTTAGTTTATTTATTTTTATCATAATATACCAAACTGTTTACATGTGTATGGTCTTCCATTTTGTTGCTTAGATATATTTGTTTGCTGCAACTTTTAAAGATTGAAGGAAATGTTAAGTGGAGATAATCCATGGCCCTTCTATTCTGATGACTCTACTGCCTGTCCCTGGATGCTACCAAATGAGGATTAGCATAAAGAAAATAATTTTTATCCCACAATTAGAAACAACTCATACAACACACCAATTATGTATTCTTCCAGGAAAAAAGTGAAAATTGGATGTCTAGACCTTCATAATTTATAGGAAATACACTGTATAAAAGAACATAACAGTGGATAGTCAGCAAAATCTATATTGCACAAAACTCTAAAGCAAACAGCCCCATTTTTCTCAGCAAAGAAATTTCAAACAAAATTTAAAAGCAAGAGGAAGAGGCCAGAGGGTATTTTCTATAATAAAATATACTTCAGGTATTTACCAGTTAATTATGAGTATTATTTGAATTGAGCCAACAATTATTTTTGTAAATTAAACAATTGTAAAAATGTATACACCATTCTAACAATATTTAAACATTATTGACAGTAAAGAACTATTATATGTGGTTATAACTTTTTAAAGCCATTATCTTTTAACTCTTTGCAAATGAAATAGCACATTATATAAGACTAGGGGTTTGGTGCAAGAAATTTGTGCACTGGGAGCCCTCAGGGGATGTCCTAATGACAGCTCACCACAGGCCTACCCAAGGCTGAAAGCCTCTGGCCAAGGCTTTTGTCCTTTGGTGGGGACCTCAGCTAGAGAACCCCAGCCCCGTCTGCCCAAAACTGGTCCCCAGCCAGCGATAACCCTGTGATCCAGCTGTTCACTGGCTGGCTCCGCCCCAGCCCTGGCCTGCCTCTTGGTGAGGCTTTTTCCAGCCTTGGGAACCCAGCAATTGCCCCACCATGACCAGCAGCCATCTTAGTTGGGTGTTAATTTGCATGTCGCTCCTAATTGGATTGTGGGCGTGGCTTATTTGGGTTAGCAAAGGTACGGTCAATTTGCATATTACTCTTTTATTAGGATGTCATTTTAAAACTTCAGTAATCGTAAGAGTGTATTTTTTTAATTTTTATTGTTTAGTTTATTAATTACATTGTTCCCCCTTTTCTTTCCCCCTATAGCTCCCCTCCACCCTGTACTCATCCCACCCTCCACCCTCCCCTCCCTCTCCCCACTGTCGTCTCCCATTGTTGCAAGATTTTTGTCAAGTCTCTTGCTGTACTTCCCACACCCCTTTTCTCCCAAAGAATTGTCAGTCCATTCCCTCTCTATGTCCATGATTCTGTTATATTCACCAGTTTATCCTGTTCATCAGATTATTAATTCACTTGATTTTTAGATTCATTTGTTCATAGATGTGTATTTGTTGTTCATAATTTATATTTTTACCTTTTTCTTCTTCCTATTCCTAAAGAATATCTTTCAGCATTTCATATAATATTGGTTTGGTGGTGATGAACTCCTTTAGCTTTTTCTTATCTGCAAAGCACTTTATCTGATCTTCAATTCTGAATGATAGCTTTGCTGGATAGAGTAATCTTGGTTGTAGATTCTTGCTATTCATCACTTTGAATATTTCTTGCCCCAAGGTGTATTGCCAAAAAAATACATGAATAGATAATGAAACAGATTACATAACCCAAAAACACACACAAATATAGTCAACTGATCTTTGAAGGAGCAAAGGTAATAAAATGGACAAAAGATAGTCTTTTCAAAAAATGGTGCTAAACAACTGGATATCCACATGCAAAAAATCAGTACAAACACAGATCTTACCTTTCCCAAAAATTAACTCAAAATAAATCATCAACCTAAATATAAAATGCTAAATTATAAAGCTAGTAATATAAGAGAAAATCTAGATGATCTTGGGTTTACTGATAACTTTTTAAATGAAACATCTTGTCTAATAAAGGAGTAATCTGCAAATTAAGCATCACTCCATTACAGCCACAAGCCACGCCCACCAGCCAATCAGGAGCGAGTATGCAGATTGTGGCCACAGAGCAAGCAGGAGGTTTGGGTTTCACCGGCAATGGAGGAAGCCAAGCTTTCTGCATGCTCTGGCCCGCCCAGGCCTCCCACTCAAGGCTACAAAGTTTCAATTATAGAAGATAAATAAAAACCCCCAAAAATTGGCGGCAGCCAGGGAGCTGGAGAGAGCAGCTCCATGTTATTTCTCTTTAATTATGCACACTAGAGTTGTTAACACTTTAAGGAATAATTATCCTATCTAATAAAAGTAATATGCAAATTGTCTATACTTCTGCTATACCCATAAGCCACACCCACCAGCCATTCAGGAGCAAGTATGCAAATTAACCCCAACCAAGATGGCTGTGGCTACAGAGAGAGCAGGAGGGAGGCTTCAGTTTCCTCAGCGAAGAAGGAAACCAAGCTTTCTGCAGCCCTGGCCTGCCTTGGCCCCTGCTTAAGGATACAAAGTTTCAATTATAGAAGATAAATAAATCCAAATAGAAATGGCTGCAACCACAGAGCGAGCAGAAGGCTTGGCTCTGCTCCAGGCTACAAAGTTTCAAGTGGAGAAGATAAATAAATCCCAGATGCCAGGACCTCTGCTTGAGTCGCTGGGGGGCGTCGACAGCCTGCAAACCACCACAGGCCTCTTGCCCAGGCTGCCCCAGGTTCCAAGGGAACCCTCACCCTGATCCGGGACACTCTTCAGGGCAAACCAGCTGCCTCCCACCCATGCACATTCCTCTATCCTTTCTAATAAAAGAGTAATACACAGATTGACCATCACTCCAACACACAAGATGGTTGCCCCCATGTGGTCAAAGATCCTGCCCCCATGTGGACATAAGATGGCCACCACAAGATGGCCAGTAGGAGAGTACTGTTGGGAGGGACCACACCTGCAGAGGAGGGTAGTTGGGAGTGAACAGGCCTATAGGAGAGGGCAGTTTGGAGTGACCTAGCCTGCAGGGGAGGGCAGTTGGGGGGGACCAGGCCTGCAGGGGAGGGTAGTTGTGGGCGATCAGGCCGGAAGTGGAGGGCAGTTGGTAGTGGCCAGGCCTGCCAGAGAGGGCAGTTGGGGGTGACCAGGCCTGCAGGGGAGGGTAGTTGGGGATGACCAAGCCAGCAGGATGTAATACTTAGGGACAGCCAGGCCAGCAGGGAAGGGCAGTTGGGGGGCAACCACACTGTCAGGGAAGGGTAGTTACAGGTGACCAGGCCAGCAGGGGAGGGCAGTAGGGCAATCAGACTGGCAGAGGAGCAGTTAGGTGTTAATCAAGCTGGCAGGGGAGTGGTTAGGGGATCATCAGGCTGGCAGGCAGAAGTGGTTAGTGCAACCAGGCAGGCAGCCAGGTGAGCAGTTGGAAGTCAGCAGTCCTGGATTGTGAGAGGGATCCCAGTTTGGAGAAGATGCAGGCTGAGCTGAGGGACACACCCCACAATGCACGAATTATGTACACCGGGCCTCTAGTAATAATATAAAGCAATCAAGAATAAAACTTGAAATTTCAAAAGGTGCTGAGTTTTAATTCTTCTACTTGCTGGGTAAGTTCCTATTAGATTGAACTTTGCACATAACAACAATAAACTTTGGCTACAAGTAATAAAGCTATAACCTGAATGCATAAGGAGTGAACAGCAGCAGGCAGAATCTACACTTATACTATCAAAGGTAAATAGAATAATCTATTTTTATGACTTTTAGCTAGGTATCAGGTACAGTTGCCACATTGAGTAGGGTGGCAGGGGGACAAATGGAAAACTGATGTCTTCCTGCTCTCAGGACTCAGAATTATACCCAGAAAATTGCAGCTACTAAAGAAAGAATCAGCAAAAAGATCCCAAATTCTGTTGTTCTCAATGCCCGACTGACACCCCTAAGCAACAGCTGCATGAAGCAGACTTAAAACAATAAAAGACAATTATTTGAACTGAGATTAAAGCTAACACGTAAGAAACTGAGTTTACTGAGAAAACAACAGGATCCAGATTATTCACAATTTTTCATGTTTAGCATAAAACCTCAAATTACCAGACATATGAATAACAATGAAAATGAAACATAGAGAATAGAAAATCAACACAGACCAAGCTCAGTAGATCAATGTGTGTTATCTAATGTGAAGAATAGAGAGGAAAATATTTGGTATAAGATGAGGTAGACATATAGTTTCATAGGCCCCTGTTAAATGTAATTGGAGGGAGTCACCTGCAATCGGAATCTTCAGAGAACAAATAAAGAATTAGGCCAAAAAGTTTGGGGAGGGAGGGGGATAGCTGACAATTTTCTAAGATATGTTTACATATTCAAGATGCTCAACAAACAGCAAAAAAGGTTAACATAAATAATGCCACACTAAGGCAAACTGTTACAACAAAGCTAAAGATCACCTAGCAGCAGGAGAAAAGCAACATATTACATATAGGGAAACAGCATTTGAATTCATTTCTGCTCTGACTTGGCATCAGAAACTAGAGGCCAGAAGAGTATGAAATAACCATGTTTGAATAACAGAAGAAAAAAAAAAAACCTGTCAACCCACAAGTTTATGTCAAGTGAAAATGTTCTTTCAGAATGCAAGCAAAATAAATATATTTTCAAATATCCACCAGGGGGAAGCTCCTGCATTGAGCATCTGCCCCCTGGTGGTTAGTGTGTGTCATAGTGACCTGTTGTTCTGCTGATTGGTCGATTTGCATATTAGCCTTTTAATATATAGAACTATAGGCCCGATGCATGTAATTCATGCAAGAGTAGCCCTTCGCAGCCATGTCGGCTGCCTCGATCCCTCCCTCACAGCTGCGGCAGCTGCCTTGATCCTGCGGCTGCAACCCCGGTTTCCTCCAGAAGGTCATGTAGAAGGAGAATATACCATGGACTTATATGTGACTCACAAAACAGTATTCTGTATCAGGCACTAGACTGTTTGCTTGTTAAAAGTGGGTGTTTTCAAGTAGTGAGACTGCAAATCAGAGATTAGAGGTCCCAAGTTTGATTCCTGAGGCTCTTGGAAAATCATTGTCTTTGTTATATGGGTCTTTTTCTCTGCGTAAGTTGTCAGCATTGTTTTAAAGATTTAGTCAGATACTCAACATAGCCAAATGTGCTCTCTGCCTCAAAATAAATTGAGGAAAGACTGCTACAAAGGATCATCCCTGACTTGTACCTTAGTTCCTATTAATTAAATAAAGTTTCTCTTAAAGATTTACTGTATTTTTAAAATAACAGTTTAGAATATAGTTTTAATGTCCAGAAGTAAGACATCATTGAAATGTTAGACTTTGAAGGGAATTAATAAATCACTGTTCCTTCTAAGTATTTATTATTGGACATACTCTCAAATGATATGTTCTCTACACCGATCCCCACAAGTTCTCACATTCAGCTATATACACAGGAACTATTAAATGGATCTTCAGCCTGCTGACCATCACGGCCCAGGACTTGAGGTTCAGTAGGCTGCCTGGATCCAAGTCTTCTGCGTGTGAATTAGGAGGTTTGGGACCAAGAATAGGGTGTGATAAGCAGATCTGAAGGAAAAGCACATTGATACTAGAACACCTCCAGTTTCCCAACAGGCAGCATGAGAAGCAATGCCAGAGAAGGGATCCTCATAACTAGAATTTAATCACAAGCAAACAATAAACAAGCAAAACTGAGGGACAGTCTACAAAATACCCAAGTGATGTGCTTCACTAGTGTCAAATGATGGAAGACCAAGGCTGAGGTATCATTTCCAGTTGGAGACAGTTAAACACGACGTGTGATCCTGCACTGAATTCTGAACCAGAAAAGACTTTAATGAGGCAGTTGGTGGAGTTTGGATAAGATCTGTAGATTTGTAAGTAATAAATTGTATGAATGTTAATTTCCTGTTTTGAGCATTGTACTATGGTTATGTGAGATGTTGCTATTTAGAGAAGCTGGGTGAAGAGAAGGAATATGGAAATCCTTTATACTATTTTTGAAACTTTTGTAAGTCTTAAATGATTTTTAATGAAAAGTTATGTTTTAATTTTAAAAAGATATAGAATGAAAACTTTCAGTTCAATGTACGTTGTTGAGTAATTTAAAAAACTAAACTAATAGAAATAACTACAAGGGGTGTGGCAGTGAAGCACAAAAGAGTAAGTAGAAAATGCAAGAAGGTAAAACTATTTTTAAATGAATTAACACAATGTCAACTACTATTTTCAGCTAAAATATCGTCTATGGGGTGTTTTAAGATATGTGTCATTCCTGGGTCCTAAAACATAAAGACTCGTGAAGATTGAAAACAAAAGCATACCAGTCAAAAGTAAATAAACAAACCAGGAAACTGCTGATGAGAAGAAAGCTCATGGTGTTCTGTTGGTAGCAAGTGTATTTGGAAACACAAATGGCTACTCAGTAATGATATGCATAATAATTCTCCAAGAAGATAAAATATTCTAAACTTAGGTACACTTTATAATGATAATTTCAAGATATATAATTTTAAAATTGGTAGGTTGACAATCACAACTATATTGGTAGTTTTTAAACACATTTTCTCTATTAATGGATTAAGCAGACAACATAATTATAAAATTTAAGGAAAATTTGAAAAGCACAATTAGAAAACCTAATAATGCAGAAATTTGTATAGCCCTGCAATCATAAATTAGAGAATTAACCACATACTAGCCACAAGTAAGTTTCAAGAAATAACCAAGAATCAGCATTAAGTTCTCTAACCACAATAAAATTTTATTAGAAATCAGTAACAAGAAGATAATTTGTAAAACCCGTTTATGTTTGGAAATTTTAGAAAAGATTTTTAAATAACACGTTGGTCAAAAAAGAAACAATCACAAAAATTAGAAAAAATGTTGAGTTGAACAATAATTAAAAATTTCACATCAAAATGTGAAATGCAGCTAAGGAGATTGAACATAAGCTAAGCATGAAATAAAAAAAGTGTTTAAAAATGATTTAGCCTAAAGAAAGTTGAGGGGAGGAAATAATAAAATAAATGAAAGTGGTAGAAAACAAAGATACTATAGAGATGATCAAATCAACCAGGCTAAAATTTGGTTCCCTGAGTAAATTTTAAAATGAATTATGGGAGACTAAATCTGGTGAGATTGAGCAGAGCAATGAAAAAGGAGAGAGCACAGACAATAGAAATGAAGAGGGAAACACAATGAAACATATATCTGTTTTTTAATAAAATAATCCTGTGATCGAACTGAGTTCCTGAACACAGCCAGTGGAGAATCTGTGAGGAGTGCAGGCCTCCCATGAGAAAGCCTGCCCTCACAGCTCCACAGAACTCCTGTGCACACAACCAGCAGGAAACAGCCCCTCGGCTGGTGAGCCCTTCCCCCACCCACTTTAGTCCTGTCCATCACTTCAGACAGAACTTAAACAATTCCTCATCAAAAAGAAAGATTCTTTTGAGAAGGAGAAAATGAGCACATATGAAATTTTAAGGCTTATTATTCTCTGACAGAATCAAGTCACAACATGAAATCCCATTATGTATAAGAGATTCGTGATATATTATCTGCAGTGACAATTTGAATGACAAATGGGTTTTGAAATGTAGGTTACTAATCAGAACCTTTCAGAAAAGCTACTGTGACTAAGAATAGAGCTGTTGCTTTGCTGTTGTTAGTGACACAAATGATGATGTTCCCTGCACTGTAGTCCTTGGGTTTGCCTCCTGCACAGCTTTTGGGAGAGTCAACCCTTCCTCTTCACTTCACACTCCTCCACCAGCTCCCACTGGTTGAAGGAATTTCAGGGGAAAGAAGAGACTGATTACTTACTCTAGTTCTGTGAAGGGGGATAATCCAGTGTTGTCTACAGAAGAGCTGCTCAAATGTTGGTGTGCATTGAAATCACCGAGGGGCGTTGGAGGGCCCAACAGCTGTGCTCTGCCTAAATCCTTGGTGGTTCTGAGGTGCGCCCAGGTTAAAGCATCAGTGTAAGTTTCAGCATCTGCTTTCCCGATTCCCTGACACACCCTCGAAGGCATGTTGGTAACATTGAGCTTTTACTGTATGTCATGCATTGTCCTAAATTCACATGTATTAGCTCCATTTTACATGTGAGGAAACTGAGGTACAGAGGTCAAATAACATGCCCAAGGCCACATAACTAATTAGAACAAAACTGGGATTTCAATCCAAAGCTTGTGCACTTGACCTCCATCTGTACTTCTTGACATAATGCTAGGCAAATATGGGATGAGGGTCACCTTCACTGTCACAAAATCACAGCAAAAACATGAACCCAAACATGTCAGACACCAAAGACAGAAATGAAGGGTAACCCTGGATAGGCTGGTGATCCTCAGGTTCCATGAAGTTACAGAGATGAATCACATTTAGCTCTGTCTCAACTAGTAAAACCTAGTTGGACAAATGAGATGTGTGTTCAAGTTCTCTGGATCTAAAGAAATTGAATGTACCACTTGGCACTCCTATGGCTATGAGCACAAGAAGAAATCACAGTCAGCTTGTAGATTAACTGAAGCCAGGGAGTTAATGAGATCATATCTACAAGGCAGAGTGAGAGCACTGGGCCTCAGGGGCAGATCTCAGATTCAGGTGTGCAGAGCGACTCAAGCTCTGGGGCAAATTCAAGAGAAAAGGATTACATAAAAGTTCACATTTTAGAAAATGTATTCAAACTTTTCCATTTAAAGAGATCTGAGGTTTTGCTTAGTGGATATAGCATCAGCCTATGGACTTGAGGGTCCCAGGTTCGATTCCCATCAAGGGCACATGCCCTGGTTGCAGGCTCAATCCCTTGGGGGTATGCAGGAGGCATGATGTTTCTATCTCTCTCCCCCTCTTCCTCTCTGAAATCAATAAGTATATAAAAGTTCATTCCTTAAAAAAAATAATCAGTGACCTAGAATTTTTAGGGGAAAATGCCACAACCCAATTTCATCCTGATGCCACTTTACTAATTTATCGTCTAGCATTTCTGGGATAAATACTGTTGCAGTTAGTGAGGCACAGTGATGTGAGATATGTTTGCTGTTATATAACAAGCTAATTATTTATACGTACAAATAACAGAATTCATCGTATACAGCAATATCATAAAGGTTGGCTTCTGAGCCACATGTTGGCACATGTGCACCTATATTTCACCTTAGTTTCTGTTCACACAACGCCTTTCATAGACATAGCACACTGCACTTTTCCAAGAACTTTCACATAGAAGATTTTTAAATATATTTTTATTGTTGGTAATATTAATAGATGTCTCCTATTGCCAGGCCCTAGCCACTCCCCCAGGCCATCACCCTATTGCCCATGTACATGTGCTATGTATGTAAGTGTACACATTGTTTGGTTCATCTCTTCTCAGCTCCCCAATGCTACATTGAGGTATGTCCGCTCGCTGTTCCATGCCTCCATGCTTCAGGTCTTATTTTGTTGGTCAGTTCATTTTGTTCATAGATTCCACAAATAAGTGATATCATATGATATTTGGCTTTCCCAGATTGGCTTATTTCTGTGAACATAATATTTTCCAGGTCCATCCATGTCCCAAAGGGTAAGACATCCTTCTTTTTTACAGCTGCATAGTATTCCATAGAAATGTCCCACAGCTACTCTATCCATTCATCTGCTGAAGGGTACTTGGGCTGTTTCCAAATTTTAGCTATCCTATCGAATAAAAGAGTAATATGCAAATTGACTATGCTTCTGCTACACCCACAAGCCACACCCACAAGCCAATCAGAAGCAAATATGCAAATAAACCCCAACCAAGATGACTGCAGCCACTGAGAGCAGGAGGGAGGCTTGGGTTTCCCTGGAAATGGAGGAAGCCAAGCTTTCTGCCTGCCCTTGCCAGCCTAGGCCTCCACTCAATGCTACAAAGTTTCAATTATAGAAGATATATCCCAACAGAAATAGCAGCAGCCACAGAACTGAAGAGAGCAGAGGCTAGGGTTGCCCGGGAGATGGAGGAAGCCAAGCTTCTGCAGCCCTGGTGCCTAGGTCTACACTCTAGGCTACAAAGTTTAAATTATAGAATTTAAATAAACCCAAACAGAAATGGCTGTCACCACAGAGCGAGCAGAAGGCTTGGCTCCACTTCAGGCTACAAAGCTTCAATTGTAGAACATAAATTATTCCCAGATCCCAGGGCCTCTGCTTGGGTCGCTGGGGGGGCACAGCTGGCCTGAAAACCACCACAGGCTCCTTGTCCAGGCTGCCCCATGCTCCAAGGGAGCCCCCACCCTGATCTGAAACATTCATCAGGGCAAACCAGCTGGCCCCACCCATGCACCAGGTCTCTATCCTATCTAATAAAAGAGTAATATTCAGATTGACCATCACTCCAACACACAAAAGAGGGCTGCCCCCATGTGGTCAAAGATCCTGGCTCCATGTGAACACAAGATGGCCCCCACAAGATGGCCAGCAGAGGAGAACAATTGGGAGGGAGCAGGCCTGCAAGGGAGGGAGTTGTGGGTGATCAGGCTAGCAGAGGAGGGCAGTTAAGGGTGACCAGGCTGGCAGAGGAGGGAAGTTGGAGGCAAACAGACCAGCAGGGGAGCAGTTAGACATCAATTAGGCTGGCAGGGTAGTGGGACAGCATGGATGGATCTTGAGAGTATCACATTAAGTGAAATAAGACAGAAAAGGACAAGAACCATAAGATTTCACTCATTGGTTCAGTCATTGAGAACTGCTTAAAATCTGGCTGAATGGAAGTCCTACAACTAGAGAAGTAAAGAAGAAAGCACATTGATATTAATAGGAAGGGCAGAGGTATGGAACAGACTGATTCAACACCCTGTGTAGGGTTGTTTTAATCAGGAGGGATATTTTGGCTATAGAGGCCTCCTGTGAGAAGTAAGCGGTGCCAACCCACACCAGACCCCTCAGTCCAGGGTTCCAGTATTGAGAAGAGAAGTTCATGTAACTTTGGACTATAAAAACCAGTGGGGATTGTGGCTGAGTGACATGGAGGTTTCTGGAGTCCCAAGCAGTTCCTCTTAAAGGACTGGCACACAGACTTACTCAGACTCACTCCCTCTGATTTCTAGTGGTGGGGCAGCAACTTGGAGAATTCAGAGACATACAGGGAGGAACTGGATTGATTGTCTGACATCAGAGCAAGAATTCAGGGCAGCTATCTCCCAGACAAGGGTACTTGCAGTGGTCATTGTTCCTATCCTGTAACATCCCCATTACACAGCTGTCTGACAGGGTCCATATCTGAATCTCCATCAACCTGGCTCACACTTTGTTCTGCCATGGTGATTCCCTAAGACCACACCCCACCCAATTTTTAATCCCACCCAAGCTGTTTGCAGTGACTTTTTCATAAGAAAGGCCTGTAATCATGCTCGGGCTTTAGACTTTCCTAAAATCTCTCAAACAAGCATCAGCTGGCATCAATGTGTCCCATAACTATTAATGACCCTGGCCTGCCTTGCTTCACAGCATGGCCTTACTGGGTACTTCCAAACCCAATACAAATAGCAGCCACCAGCAGATCCCTCTGTAACTCTCCTCAGGTGGCTCCAAGCACTGAATGACTTTGCACCTCCTGGGAGGCCTCAGAACCAGTGCACCCAGTAGATAGCTTCAGACCACACCAGATTACAAATCTATACATCCACAAGTGACACACTGAAGAGGCAGACTCAGCAAGCACCAAAACCCCACTGAAGCAAGACCTGCTCCATAGGAGAGTCTTCTGTATCACAGGTCTTCCATTGTAAATGCAACTGGACCTCATAGCCAATTGGCCTAGAGTTCAACTCCTCCCAGTGATGCCAATAGCAATCATGGCTCAACTATAACAAGACTGTGCACATAGCCCAGGTGAGCACCTAGAGTGTCCAGCTCAGGTGACTGGAGAAGCTGAACCATTGGGCCCTACAGGACACCTACTACACAGGCCATTCTACAAATTCCAGGAGACATAGCAGCTCTACCTAATATACAGAAAAAAAAAAAAAACCACAGGGAAGCAGCCAAAATGCAAAGACAAGGAAACATGTCACAAATAAAAGAACAGAAGAAACATCCAGAAAAATAATTAAATAAAATGGAAGCAAGCAAACTACTAGATACAGAGTTCAAAAAATGGTTACAAAGATGCTCAAGGATATCAATGATAGCTTCAAGGGACTTAGTGAGAATTTCAATGAAATTAGTGATAACATAAAGATGTAAAAAGGTACCAGTCAGAAATAAATGATACACTAACAGAAATTAAGAATATTTTACAGGGAATCAACAGTAGAGTGTAGGATACCAAGAATCAAATCAGTGATTTGGAATTTGAGGAAGCATAAAGCAGCCAACCAGAAGAGCAAAAAGAAAAAAGAATCTAAAAATATGAAGATAGTGTAAGGAGACTCTGGAACGACCTCAAGTGTATCAACATGGGAGTACCAGAAAGAGAAGAAAGAGGGGAAGATACTGAAAACCTATTTGAAAAAATGATGACAGAAAACTTCCCCTGCCTGGTGAAAGAAATATAATTACAAGTACAGAGAGCACATAGAGTCCCAAACAAGATAAACCCAAAGAGGTCCACACCAAGACACTTCATAATTAAAATGCCAAGGGTTTAAGGCAAAGAGAGAATTTTTTGTTATTGTTGTTAATCCTCACCTGAGGATATTTTCTCCATGATTTTCAGAGAGAGAGTTGAAGAGAGTAGGAAAGAGAGAGAGAGAGAGAGAGGTGTAAGAGAAACACATCTATTGGTTCCCTCCTCCCGCACATGCCTCAACCTGAGCTGGGGATCAATCCTGCTACTGAAGTATGTGCTTTTGACCAGAATCAAACCCATCACCCTTCAGTCCATGGGATGTTGCTCTAACCACCAAGTAAAACTTACTAGGGTGAGAGAATCTTAAAAACAGCAAGAGAAAAGCAGTTAGTTACCTACAAAGGAGTGCCCATGGGACTGTCAGCTTATTTCTCAACAGAAACTTTTTAGGTCAGAAGAGAGTAGCAAGAAACATTCAAAGTGATGAAAAGCAATGCTCTCAACCAAGATTACTCTACTCAGAAATGCTATCATTTAGAATTGAAGATCAGAAAAAGAGCTTCACAGACAAAAAAAAAAAAAAAAAAGCTAAAGGAGTCCATCACCACCACATACTTATTACATGAAATGTTGAAGGGTCTTTTAGAAGAATGAAGAGGAAGAGGAAGAGAAGGGGAGAGGGGAGGAGGGATAAAAGTATGAACAATAAAATGGCAATAAATACATATCTTTCAACAACTGAATCTAAAAATCAAAATAAACTAATAAGTAATCTAATTAACAAAATAAACTGATGAATGAAATAGAACCAGAGGCATGGAAACATGGAGCAGACTGAAGAATCTCAGAGGGTAGCAGTGGGGAGGGTGCGGGAAGAGATTAACTAACAACTTACATGCAATCATGTGTTACCAATGGACACAAACAAGAGGACCTGAGGTGAGGCAGGGGCAGTAACTGGCTAGAAAGGGGCAATGGGGGCAACAAGGGGGACACCTATAATGCTCTCAACAATAAAGATTTTTAAAGAAAAAAATCATCAATATATTCATTTGATAACTGCCCTCATAAATGAGACTCAAGTAATTTTGGATATTCTAAAAACATATAGCTACTCATTTAAAGAACATGAAAAAACAAGGAGATACCTGGAAATTATTAAGCAAAAGAAAAAAAATTCCTGTGGAAGATAAGGGTTTTAGAGAATTCCAAGCTATCATCTCTGAGCACATGCATGGCCTTCCAATGATATAAGAGCTAAAATTCCACACTTCAACACATAACTCCTTTTTTTTGGTATGGTTTCCTTCCAGTGACCTCAGTATAAAGACTCCAATTCTGTGCACTGACCCAAAGTTCAACTGAAAAGACACCAACAAGAGCAAGTCATGTCCTGGCCAGTGTGCTAGGTGATTAGAGCCCTAGCTAGTGAGTCCAGGGGTTGTGGTTTGATTCCTCTATTGGGCACTTATCTGGGTTTCAGGTTCCATCCCTTGCCTGGTAGGGGCATATGGGCATGCAGGAAGCAATCAATAGATGCCTATCTCTCTTCCTTTCTCTCTCTCTCATCCTCTCCCTTTCTCCCTCCCTCTCTCTCATTCTCTCTACAATCATGGGAAAAATTCCTCAGATGAAGATTAACAAGAAAGCAGAAAAACAGATCATACCATTTCATTTCCTTAGATGTGAGTTTTAACACCTGAGTTAGGTATTCTGGAGACATGAGTGAAAATATAAAGTAGAGCAAAAATGGGATTGGAAATCAGAAGGCAGGTGGCATCATGGAAGCAGCTCAGGAGCCTCCCTGGCCTAGTGCCTTTCCTCTGGCCTGAGGAGCTGAGCCTGATCCTCTCTCCATCCTCAGACATACAGACCTGAGCCCAATCCTCTCTGAGGAACTTTGGGGTTCTAAGACTACCCTGCAATTAGTCAAGCTCTGGACACGCGTTAGTCATTTTGTGAAAAAGTTTGTAAATTGAAGATAGTGTTATCTCTCTATCAGATAACTAGTCTCTTCCCCCAATAACCCACACCCTCAGAGCTGGTGTGCTAGCACTTTCACTCCTTCAGTTGGGGAAGCCAGAGGCAGGGGAGCAGGGATGTCAAGGGCAAAAATACTCCCCCCCCCCCCGCACCTTCCTGCGCCTGCCCCTGTGTTCCCATCCTCTTTCCATCTGCCTCCTCCGTTCAATTGCTATCCTTCCTCAGAACTTACTTACTTACTTCAGATTTTATTTGCTGTGGAAAATGCTATGTTTGGCTCCTCTCCATCCACTGAGCTGCAGCCAGAACCTCAAGAACTGACAACTGCAGGATGCTGGGTAGAGAAGCGTGTTAAAGGAGCCCTGTCGTCAGTTGTGACAGCATGATCTCCCTGCAAATGGCACAATAGTGGCTTTCACTGACACAAGTCAGGTTGAATAAAAATCTATATTTTTATAGTAATATTGTGTTAAATCTCATCCTTAGGTAAGATATTAATTAACTTGAGGAAATTAGGTGAAGGTAAATGGACACTCTCTATACTATCTGTACAACTACTCCATTAGGTCTAAAATTATTTCAAAATAGTTGGTGAAAAAAGTGAGGACCACTTTCTAAACCTGCTGGAAGTACAATTGAATAATGGCCAAGCAGCTCTTCCTATTGCCACTGGAGGACTGAGGGGGAGGGACTTCTGTCTAAAACAGGCCTAGAAGCAGGGGAAGTGGTTTGGAAAGGCAGTCAGAACTGAACTTTTTGCTCATGCTCTTTCCAATTGACTCTAGGAAAGTCACTAAAAATGGGCCCTACTCAAGTTCACACTATTAACTGACTAAACCACCCCAAAGTCCTCACTCTGCTTTCTTGTCACTGGTTTGCTGGTCTCCAGATGGGACTGGGTTGGGGCAGATTCCCAAGACGTTGTGACAAGCACACCCTCTTCTGCTTACATCTATTGTGTCCAAGCCAGAATTTTACCAGAGGATTTATTCTCATTCTTCTTTCAGTCACTGCTTTCAACAACTTTTCTTCAGTATCTACAATATGCAAAGTGTCATGCTGGTCAGAAGTAAGAGTGAATGCAGAATGATGGAGGTGGAAGCTCTATGTCCCAGGCCCTCACTACTGGCACATCTACATGCTCCTGATTTATTTCCCACAGGCACTTCTCCTGACTCAGTGAAGTGTGGCCTTGGGTGAACTCACTGTGTGGATGCTCCCTACACCCTCTTTCTTCTGTCTCCAACTGTTTTGGGATATCTACACTGCTGACCAAATTTAACATTTTTTAATTTCAAAGCCAGACTTTTCACTCCAGATCTCTTTTGCTTCTCTCCTTTTCATTTTACTTTTGTGGTCTATGTGCTTGCCCTTCAAAGATCCCCGGACTTATATTGAAAGAGTTTTGAATTTGTCACTTTCATTCTCCCCCACCCTCCCTGGTCAGTCACCTGTTGGCCCATCTTTGCCACACAGGGCTTCTTATGTTCTGCACACTCATCATACCAGGTGTGAGAGGAATGCCATTCTAAAGGAAAATCTACTTCTCTGATTGCTCTGGCTAGCACTTTTTCCAGTACTATGTTGAATAAGAGCAGTGAAAGTGGACATCCCTATCTTGTTCCTGTTCTAAAGGGAAATCCTTTTAGCTATTGACCTCTGAGTATTACATTGACTATAGATTTGTCATATCTGGCCTTTATTATGTTGAGGTATGATCCCTCTATTTCCACTTTCTGAGAGGTTTTATAAAACAAAAAAAAACCATGCTGGATTTTTGTCAAATGCTTTTTTTGCATCTCTTGATATGATCATGTGGTTTTTATCTTTCAGTTTGTTTATGTGATGTATTACATTTATTGATTTGCGAATATTGTACTTGTCTTTCATACCCAGAATAAATCCCACCTGATCATGGTATAGATCTTTTTAATATATAGTTGGATCTGATTTGCTAGTGTTTTGTTGAGGGTTTTAGCAACTGTGTTCATCAAGGATATTGACCTGTGATTTTCTTTCTTTGTAGTATCTGACTGATTTTTGAATTAGGATAATACAGGCTTCGAAAAAAAGATCTTGTTCCTTCCTCATGAATTTTTTTGAATAGTTTGAGGAGGATAGGTGTTAGTTCTTTGAATGTTTGGTAAAATTCTCCTGTAAATCCAGTCAGTTCAGGACTTTTGTTTGCTGGGTTTTGTTTTTTTTTAATTACTGCTTCACTTTCATCAGTTGTTATTGGCCTATTCAAGTTTTCTGATTCTTCCTAATTGATTGTATGTTTCTAGAAATTTGTCCATTTCACACAGGTTTTCCAGTTTCTTGGAATCTAGTTGTTCATCATATATGCTTATGAAGCATTGTATTTCTGGGGTGTCTATTCAGATATCATCACATTCATTTCTGATTTTATTTTATTTTTTTGCATCATCTCTTTTTGTTTCCTGATAAGGTTGGCTAGGAGTTCATCAATCTTGTTTATATTTTCAAAGAACCAGCTCTTGGATTCATTGATCTTTTATATTGCTTTTTAGTTTCTAAGTCATTTATTTCCACTCTGATATTTATAATTTCCTTCTTTTTACTTCCTCTGGGATTTGCTGGCTGTTCTCTTTCTAATTTGTTTAATGTAGGGTTAGATAGTTTATTGGTGATTTTTCTTGTTTCTTGCTTACCTGTAATGCCATGAACTTCCTTCTCGGGACTGCTTTCCCCATGTCCCATAGGTTTTGTATGGTCATGTGTTCATTATCATTTGTTTCCAGAAAGTTTTTAATTTCTTGGTTGATCTCATTGGTAACGCATTTATTGTTTAATAACATATTATTTAGCCTCTATATATCAGACAAGAAGAAGAGATAAAAGGCATTCAAATTGGAAAAGAGGAAGTAAAATTGTCATTATTCGCAGATGACATAATATTGTACATAAAAAACCCTAAAGACTCCACCAGGAAACTACTAGACTTAATAAATTAACTTGGCAAGGTAGCAGAATACAAAATCAACATCCAGAAATCGATGGCATTTTTACACAGTAATAATGCACTCTAAAAAAATGTAATAGAAACTAAAAAAACAAAAGCAGTCTATTTGCCACTGCAACAATAAAAAAAAAAGATACCTATGAATAAACTTAACCAAGGAGGGAAAAGACCTGTACTTGGAAAACTATAAGACATTGAAAAAAGAAATAGAGAGAGATACAAACGAATGGAAACACATATAATGTTCATGGATTGGAAAACTTAACATCATTAAAATGTCTATACTACCCAAAGCAATATATAGAGTCAATGCAGTTCTTATTAAAATACCAATGGCATACTTTGCAGAACTAGAACAAATACTTCAAATATTTATATGGAACCATAAAAGACCCCTATAGCTGCAGCAATCTTGAGAACGAAAAATGAAGTTGGAGAGATCACAATACCAGATATCAAACTATACTACAAAGCTATTATAATAAAAACAGCCTGGTACTGGCACAAGAACAGGCATATAGACCAATGAATCAGAACAGAAACCCCAGAAATTAACCCACACCATCACAGTCAATTAATATTTGACAAAGGAGAAAAGAACATACAATGGAGTAAAGACAGCCTTGTCAACAAATGGTGTTGGGAAAACTGGACAGACCCATGGAAAAAGATAAAACTAGATTAGATAACCAACTTCACTTCTGTCTTCAGACCATTTGCTCAACTTTCATCTTCTTTATTTCTCTTCCCTTGATTGGTCTCCAG
Source organism: Antrozous pallidus (assembly GCA_027563665.1). NCBI lineage: Eukaryota > Metazoa > Chordata > Mammalia > Chiroptera > Vespertilionidae > Antrozous > Antrozous pallidus. Next base: position 110,666,506 of record CM050508.1, on the reverse strand, counting down.
GCATGATTCTCTGGAACCTTTAACCTTTACCTAAAAATTACCTTCATCCCTTCTTTATTTCCTATTTACTGATCTCCAAAAATGTATCTTTTTTTTCTGTCTTAGGTCTACCCTTAACACTGTGCCCTTGATTCCAACTTCTCCTGCCATCTCCCAGACTTTACTATAGGAGCTTTCAAAGGGGTGCTGTTGCCCTGGACAGTTTCTCAGTGGTTAGAGTGTTGACCCATGGACTGAAGGGCCCTGCGTTGGATTCCCAGTTAAGGGTACATACCTCAGTTGCAGACTCAATCTTCAGCCCCAGTCAGGGTGTGAAAGGGAGGTAACCAATCGCTGTGTTTCTCTCACATCAATGTTTCTCTCCTCCCTTCCATTCTCTCTCTAAAAAAAAAATCAATAGGAAAAATATCCCCCAGTGAGGATTTTTAAAAAGGAGTGCTATTCACACCCTAGGCTTGACAGTCCTTTGCCATATAGCACTATCCTGTGCATCATAGGACCCACAGGAGATTCAGCGTTCCTGGCCCAGCACACCCACTGAAAGCCAGCAATAGCCCCCACTCACTGTGACATCCAAAATGTTCTCTGGCCAAAGTGGCACTAAACAAAAAATCACAAACAGAAAGAGAGCTGGAAAATTCTCAAATACTTGGGAATTAAACAACATACTTCTCCATATACTATAGCTAAAAAGGAAATCCCAAGGTAACTTAGAAAATATTTGGAGGTGACTGAAAATACAATCCAGTACATCAGAATCTGAGACATAGTAAAACAGGGTGGAAAGGGAAGCAGAGAGCATTATGTACTGGTGAGAAAACCTCTGGTGAGTCCTCTAAGCTTCCACCTTAATCCAGGCAGGAAATAATCAATATGATAGCAGAAGTGAATGAAATTTAAAACAAGAAAAGAAATAGAAAAAATTTAATACAACCCAATAAAATTGATAAATCTCTAGCCAGAATTATTGATATAGCAAAAAGAGAGAAGGCACAAATTACCAATTATCAGGGATGAAAGAGGGACCGTTACTCCTGATTTTCTGGACCTAACGATAATAAGGAATATTATGAAAAACCTTATGCCAAAAAATTTGATGTCATGGGTGAAATGGACAGATATTTTTGAAAGACAAACTACCAAAACTCAAAAAGAATCAGGTAACCTATAGTTCTATATCTAATAAAGAAATTGAGTTCAAATGATGATAGAAGGAGACTTGACATAGAGAGGTGAACAGACAATACAATGTACAGATAATGTGTAAGTATGCACCTGAAATCTGTATAATTTTGGTAACCAGAGTCACCCCAATAAATTTAATAAAATAAAAGGAAAATTCCACACACACGCACATAACCTGAGTTTACAGTTTAAAATCTTTCCATATAAAGAAACCTCTAGGCCTCAGTGCATTCACTGGTAAATTTTACTAAACATTTAAAGAAGAATTAAATTATTATAGAATAGCCAACTCTTTTAGAATATAGATAAAAACACTTCCCAATTCATTTATAATTCCTGCATTATCCTGATACCAAAACCAGACAAGAATGTTATAAGAAAAGAAAATTGCTGACCTGTATCCTTCATAGACGTTGGCCCTAAAATCTTTAACACAGTATTGGCCAAATCCAGCAATAAAAAAGATAAAATATAGCCAAGCAGGCTTTTGGCCAGAAATGAAAGGTTAGTTCAATCTTTGCAAAGTAATCAGGCATTCATCTTATCAAAAGATAAAAAAAGGAAAGGGTATGATCATTTCAACTGATGCAGGAAAAGTACTCTGGCTTTGGACCCTCCATTCAAAGGCATCTTTACTGCCCACCAGTCACTGCCTTTACCAAATACCAGCCATTTTTGAGAAGCCCTGTCCTCAGTGCTACCAGCCTGAGGCTGCTGGGCATGAGTGTGAGGATGTCTCTAAAGTTCTCAAAGTCCAATTGGGCCCCATTCCCATGGGATTAAAGGACTGGATTAGTACATAAGCCATAAGCCATAGAAGGAAGCAGTCTAGGTGCTCAGCAGTGCCCCACCCCTAACCAGCCTGGCTCCTGAGAGGAGTGGATACCTTGTTGGGGTGTTGGGGCAGTGTCAGAGTGGTGAGCCTCCGCTCCTGGCTCTGGGCACAGAGGGCGTACATGGTGTGTCTTTAGCCCTTGCAAGGTACTGACTCAACCGGTTCAAACTCCTGTCCAGAGGGGGCCATAAATCAGTGAACAGTGGGTCCCTGGAGGTTGCTGAGCAGGGCAGAGACATGGCCAGGGAGGCGTTTGAAGTTGTTAAAATGTCAATTGTACAGATATCAGTGTGACTCCGAGGAGAAGCTGTGTGCCAGGACCCTGCCTTCACAAGGCCTGTTGCTCCAGGCAGAGCATCCTTGCATTTGGGACAGTCCCAGGTCCTCAGATCAGCCAAAACCACCCGTAGCCACCGACCTCAGCAGGCGAAGGCATCCTGCTCAAGCACTTCCTCAGACGCTTGTTTGACTGTCCCAGGAAAGGGGCCTGCACTTAGTCATGGTGGGTTGGGTGTAGAGAGAAGCAGTTCTGGGCCCTTTCCTCAAGCCACCTGAGGATGGGGAGGAGTATGGGTACATGTGGAGAGGGCACTTAGAGACAGTGGGTGACGTTGCTGCCCTGGGCCCGGTTCCCTCAGAGTCGGTTGTCCCAGCCCTTTCTTCGAGGTGAAGTGGTGCAAGGGGTGGGGGGTGGGGAGTGTGGGTGAGGCCCACAGGTATGCAGATGGCCTGAGAGTAGCCCCTGGGGTAGGCCTGCAGGTTTGTGTGTCAAAGCTGAGCTGGACCACACTGATGTTTTCTCTGAGACATAATGAGTGTCTGCTGAACCTGACTCACAAAGACCCTAAGTGATTCAAGGTTAAGGACCAATGACCTGAGAGAGGAGGCTCTAGGCTGGTGATGACTGAGGGACTCAGTGATATCACCAGGGACCCAGGCACTGCCACCCTCAACATGGAGCTTTTCCTCTTAGCATGTTTCCTCCAGATCCCCAAACACCTGCTACAACAGAGGGAAGTCCCTCTTTTTTTAAAAAAAAAAAAAAGCAAGGGAACATGGGTCTCGTGTGCCATTAAGTGAGTGAGGAAGGCCTCCCACAGCCGTCATTCGTCTGCTTCAGGCTATGTCCTGGCAAGAGGACTGAGACCCAAACTATGTTCACCTCCATGTCACAACCTCTCCTGAGGAATGTGGCCTCTCAGAGATGATCGACATTATCTGGGTTCCCTTAGCAATGAAGACATGGGAGTTCCTGGGGGCAGCTGCACCTTGGCCATGGCTGGGGATGTGTCAGTGCTGGGTGCTGTCCCCGCCCCTCCAGCTGTGCACCGGCTCCCACCATCCGCTGTCTCTTGAAGGACCTCAATGGCAGCACATACACAGGCTGCGCTCCCTGCTATCTTACAAATCCTCCGGGGTCCCGTGCATACCTCCGGCTGCTGTGCCTTTGCTTTGCTTTGCTCTCTTGAGAACCCATGTCTTTGAACTGCGGATCCTTATGATCCTTTCTACTTACACACTGCTTACCTCAGCCTATCAGCTCCCCCTCACCACCAAAACAGCGTCAAGGCCACCAAACCCCTACCTGCCAAAGCCAATGTCCACTCTTAGCCCCAGTGTCAGTGTGTCTGCAGCTAAGGCTCAGTCCACACTCACGGCTTCCTGAGGTGCTGCCCACCCTCCACACACACACTCCTGGCTCTCCTCTCCCAGCCCTTGCTCCCACTGGGCTCTGCACGGCCTCTCACCTTCTCCTTGACCCTCTCACCCCAGGGTCTCATTGCTCACATGGTCACCATGGCCACTTGTCCAAGCTAAGGATCTTAAATGTTTCCCCCTGCTCTCCACTCCAAGTTCTGATATCCCAGTCTCCACTTGCCTCAGCTTCAGGCTGGAGGGCCCACAGCTGCTCTCTTGATACATCTAGTAGAGACTCCGTAAGGGCTTTGGCATAAGGTGCCCAGAATGAAAAAGGATTATTCACACCACTCACCCTATTCCATCCACCACTCAACCCAACTCTCAGAATCTTTTCTGACTTCCTATATTGCACCCACATTCAATCTATTAGAAAAAGTTGTTCATTCTACTTTAGAAATCTCTTCAGAATTTGCCCACTGCCAGCACCCTCATTCTCCTCTGGACCTAGTGGCCTTTCTCCGTCTATCCCCTGAACAGCTCCTCATGTTCAGCCCCGTTGACCCCTTTTCAGTGGAGACAGAGTGTCAGGCCTCACAGATCCCACCCTCCTCACAACCTGCAGCAGAGCCCAGCCTTCCCCATGTGACCTCCCAGCGTTCCCTCACTCCTCCCATTCCAGCCACACAGCCTCCTCAGGGCTCTCTGAGGAGTCAGCAAGCAGAGCTGTACTCACAGAGCTTTATTTCTCAGGACACTTTTCACCACCTGACAAGACATATTTCTGTGTATTTATTGTCTGGTTCTTGCAGGAGAATGTATCATTTATGAGGGGAAGAAGCCTGTCAGAGCTAACACAGTGCCTGGTCCCTGGATGCTCAGTATTTGTCTGCTGCTCCTGAACTATGTCAGATGAGTCACTTTTGATTTGGGGACTTTTGTTTCCTCATCTATGAAGTGAGGGGACTCACTGACTTCAAGCTTCTTTTTAAAAAAGAAAAGAGTCTTCAGAAAAATGATACATTAGTTTGTTAGAACCACCTATGCAAGGTCACACAGCCTGAGGCTTAAACCATAGAAGTTCATTCTCTCCCAGGCCTGGAGGCCAGAAGTCCAAGGTAAGGTGTTTGCAGAACTGGTTCCTTGGAGGCCTTTCCTCATGTGATCTTCTCTCTGTGTCTGTCTGTGTCCCAATCTCCTCTTCTGAGAAGGACACCAGTCAGCTTGGGTTAGGGCCATCCCAATGACCTCATTTAAACCTAAATCTCCTCTGTAAGGCCCTGTCTGCAAATACAGCCACACTGAAGTGCTGGATTACGGTTTCAACATGCACACTCAGGGGCTGCCTGGATTGGGAGACCAGGAGGAAGGCTGCCATCTAGGGAGAGGTCACTTCACTGCCCAGGGGCCTTGGCCTTTGTATCTGGGCCTTCATCAAACTTTATTTGGGAAAGCTGCCCATTCTCCCACCCATGTGGAAACAAACCATCAGCTCGCCACGGCAATCAGCTCTCCTCGCTGCACACTGGGCTTCTCTCCTCCATGCAGCCCTCCCTCCCTGGAGGAGAAATTGGAACTCAACTCGGGAATGTGAAACTTGCTGGTGGGGCTCCGTGGTTAGAGCATCAGCCTGAGGATGGAAGGATCTCATGTTCAATTCCCAGTCAAGGGCATGTACCTCCCAGCCCTGGTCCAGGCACATGTGGGAGGCAACCAATCAATGTCTCTCTCTCACACGTTGATGTTACTCCCTCCCTCCCTTCCTTCCACTCTCCTAAAAACAAATAAACTATAGGGGTAAAAAATATCCTCCAGTGAGGATTAACAAACAACAACAAATAAAAACAAAACTTGCAACTTCAGTAGGATCTCCCCATGACACCAATGCAGAGGAGTGGTGAGCTCTGGACACTCACACTGGTATCTCAGTTTCTGTCCGCAAAACCATCTCACAAGTTGCCTCTGTGGAGCCATATGCCTCTCCCTGGCCTTGATACCCACCCATCGGGGCACCAGGCCATCTGGGAAAAGAGCAGCTGGCCTGGCAGGGATGGTCTTAGGCTTTCATTCACAGAGCTGGGCATGCATCCTCCCTGCCTGACAGCGGCCCTTGGGTTTCCCCAGCACCTCTGGGGGCTGCCACCACCCCCCTCCTGTCTGTGTTCCACTGGGGGCTTCTTGGTTTCTTGTAAAAGATGAGATTAGAGTAAGTCTGAAGATTTATTCCCACCTTAGTTCATAAACATAACAGGGAAATGCCAATGACACACAAGCCGTTCCTCAAACCACCTTGTTTTTGAGTCTGCGATGGAAACACACCACTTCCTTCCACTGAGTCAGGCGCCGCTGGCTCTCTGGTGGCTGCAGCAGTGCATGCCAGCCACACAGGAGTGCGGCATCACTGTTTCCACTAAAATCTTTCACTCTCCAGGGACTCAGCCATTCAGGTCGTGTTGTTTGTGTGTGTGTTTTTAAAGATTGATAAGTCACTAGGTTAAAGGAGGTGAGATCATTGTGCCGACCGCTTCCCCCACTCCTGATTCAGTAAATGTCCACCCTCACCTGCTGCAGAGGCGCCTAGGTGCAAAGGTCTCCATCCCAGTCAGGAGCTTCCGCACTAGCCCAGGGTGTCCAAAGACATGGAGGCAGGAACAGCCGGGGAGGATGAAACTCCTTATCCCTTCTAGAACTTTCTAGGTGCTGCAGCTGGAACAATTTCCCCCGTGTTGGCCTCCACTCAGAGCCCTTCAGCACTCTCCCTCAGCCCTGCTGATAGTGCCTGGAGTTCTCCATCCTGTGTCTCCTCTCCACCCCAGCAGAGGGCGTTGACATTCTCCATCTCTCCCAATGGCATCTACCTGGGAGTGTGAGTGGCCCTGAGCCAGGGCTGGCTGGACTGGGAGAGAGCAGGCAGGTGGCCAAGTCTGGGAAATCACGCCAAGCCCGGATCACAAATGCGAAGCCGCATGCTCAGGTGTCTGGAGAAACAAGAGTTGGAACTGAGATAGGAGTCTATGGGGCAGGTTCCAAATATTTCCATTAAAAAAAAATGTGGTGTAGCTCTGAGCCAGGCTCCCCAGCAGACAGGCAGTGGCTCTGGGGCCAGGATGGAGGCCTTCAAGGGGCAGCAGCTCCAAGGGTGCCCTGGGCCAGCCGCCTCTCTCCCCTCTCCCAGCAGGGCCTCCAATCCACCCCACCCCTCACCCCACCCACTCTTCTTCCACCCCAGCCTCTGTCCCACCAACTGCAGCCCTTTCTGAAAGCCCACAGGGGCGGGTTTTCATGCCACCAACACATGAATGAACCTTGCCCTCAAGCCCTTGCTTTATTGTTTCCTTTCTAAATCCTTATTATTTCCTTCTTGAGGGGCAGACATGCCGAAAGCATTAGCCTGGCTCCCTACCACTGCCAGGGCTTTCTGTAATGCTTGTGATCCAGATTCAGGGGACCAAGAGCCGGAAGGGACCAGCTATTCCGACTGCAGAGCTGAATCAGGATCCTCGCACTGACCCTGGCTCTCCAGGAGGCTTCTCCATATGCTTGTCCTTCTTCCTGGTTTCACAGCCTCTTGAGGGGCAAAATCTGCAATTTGAATAAGTGCTTAGATTTACATGAGAGTAAGATAGGTTTGTCATTGTCAATCTTTCTTTCTTTCTTTTGCCATTGCACTTTAAACAATTTCTTTGAATAGTTCCTACAATGGTGTCGGGAAAGGTTCAAACCTGAGCTCCTCAGCATAACTTTTTAACCCCCACCTGTTTTTGTTCCAGAGACTATTTCATAACATCAAAGTTAAAAACCACAGAAACCAAAATTGCCACCAGTGGGACAGGAAGATGTGCTCCATTTTGTTTATTTACAGTGATTCTTATGAATCCCTATCTTATTATTTCAAACTGAAAAAGTCAGAGAGAGAAAAACCAACGTCCTCGCAGTCATCTGAGAAGGAAAAGCAAGACCAGCTCTAAGCACCCTTGAGCCTGGGGTTTCTGAGCCCTGTCGAGTGAGGCTCATTTTCCATTGCTTCTCTGCCTTGTAACCCTCACTCTCTCTAGAACCATCCTTTCATTTCCTCCTCACGGGTATTGTGGTTTGGTCTTTGATTTCAAAATCATTCAACATTCATTCAGCAAATTTTGATGAGAATGTACCAAATCAATTCACCAAATCCCTCCTGAAAACCCTCTGTGCGTGTCTACCTGAGGCCCTTGTGCCTCTGGCCAGCCTGCAGCCCAGCGCGCCCCTGACAGGCCCAGAGAACAGGGCTGGCCATGTCACCTGTAGGGTTGAGTGAGTGTTCAGTGGATGAAGGCATGAAAGGCTCAGCAAATAAAGCTGCTGTCATTACTGCTGCTGGGACGAGGCCTTTGTAAGCATCTGTCACAGGCTACGCTCCGTCTAGGCCTTTAATGCTACAGCAGCCTGAAGGCTGTCACTACCCCTTTCATAGATGGTGAAACTGGACCATGTTGAGGTAACCCACTCATCCGAGCACCCTGCTGGTCAGGATAGACCTCAAATGACACAGGCATTGCCATGAGTGAAGGACACAGGCCACCAGTCCTGGTGGGGCTCCACTGCTGAGGGGCATGTTCAGTTTTGGTTTCTGCTGTGCCCTGGAGTAAGCAATCAGGGAGCTTCTATACTGGAGAAAAATGACTCTGGCTCAGGGCATGAAAAGCACAGGGAAAACGGTTTCCATTCCAGAAAAGGACACCCTCTCTGCCAGTCAGAATCACCAAATGAAAGGCCAGTGCCCAGGAAGAGTATGTGCTTCAGGGGCTGGCACCAATGCCAGCCCTGCATTCTGCATGCCTCATGCCCTCTGCTTTCCATGCTATCACCAGTGTTTACGGTCACTGGCCTCACAGCTCCCGCCATCTTTCCTGTCACCTTCCACACCACCATTACTGCTGCCAGGGTTTCACTGGGGCCATGTCCCTGGCTCTCAGCCACCACCCTGTGTAAGCCCTGAGCACTCACTGCCTTCCAGGACTGACCACAGTGTGTTCCTCAGTGCTCCCACTCTTGTGGTTGAGTTTCTCTAGTTTTGTTCATCAGTTTATGTTGTTCATTATATTCCACAAATGAGTGAGATCATATGACATTTATCTTTCACTGATTGGCTTATTTCACTTATCATCATGCTCTCCAGGTCAATCCATGCTGTTACAAATGGTAAGAATTCCTTTTTTATAGCAACATAGTATTCCGTTGTGTAGATGTACCACAGTTTTTAATCCACTCATCTGCTGATGGACACTTAAGCTGTTTCCAAATCTTAGCTATGGTAAATTGTGCTGCTATGAACATAGAGGTACATAAATCCCTTCTGATTGGTGTTTCTGATTTCTTGGGATATATTCCAAGATGTGGGATTACTGGGTCAAATGGGAGTTCCATTTTTAATTTTTTGAGAAAACTCCATACTGTTCTCCACAGTGGCTGCAAATCTTCATTCCCATCAGCAGTGCATGAGGGTTCCTTTTCCTCTACATCCTCACCAGCACTTGTCCTTTGTTGATTTGTTGATGATAGCCATTCTGACGGGTGTGAGATGATACCTCATTGTTGTTTGATTTGCATCTCTCTGATGATTAGTGATTTTAAACATGTTTTCATACGTCTCTAGGCCTTCTTTATGTCCTCTTTTGAAAAGAGTCTATTTAAGTCCTTTCCCATTTTCTGATTGGATTCTATCAGCCTTTTGTTAAATTGTGTGATTTCCCTGTGAATTTTAGAGATTAATCATTTATTGGAGATAACACTGGCAAATCTATTCTCCCGTGTAGTGGGCTTTCTTGTTTTGTTGATGGATTCCTTTGCTGTGCACAAGCTTTTTTTCTTTTTTCTTTATGTAGTTCCATTTGTTTATTTTCTCTTTAGTTTCCAATGCCCTGGGAGCTATATCAGTAAATATATTGCTATGACATATGTCTGATATTTTGCTGCCTCTGGATTCTTCTAAGATTTATATGGTTTCCCATCTTACATTTAAGTCCTTTATCCATATTAAGTTTATTTTTATGTATGGTGTAAGTTGGTGATCTAGTTTCATTTTTTTGCATGTATCTGTCCAATTTTTCCAACACCATTTATTGAAGAGACTATCTTTATTCCATTATATGCTCTTGGCCCTTTTGTCAAGTATTAATTGAGGATAATGACTTTGATCAATTTCTGGGTTCTTTGTTTAGTTCCATTGGTCTACTGTATATATCTGTTCTTGTACCAGTACCAGGCTGTTTTGAGAACAATGGCTTTGTAATAAAGCTTTTTTAAAAATTTCTTTATTGATCAAGTTATTACATATGTATCTTTATCACTTCATTATCCCCCTATCCTCCCCACTCATGTCCTCACCCACCTGCTGTCTGTGTCCATTGGTTAGGCCTATATGCATGCATACAAGTCCTTTGGTTGATCTCTTTTCCTTATTCCTCTTCTTCCTTACCTTCCCACTGAGGTTTGATGGTCTAATCAATGTTTCTCTGTCTCTAGATCTGTTTTTGTTCATCAGTTTATATTGTTCATTATATTCCATAAATGAGTGGGATCATGTGATATTTATTTTTCTCTGTCTGGCTTATTTCATGTAGCATAATGCTAGCTAGTTCCATCCATGCTGGAGCAAATGGTAAGAACGCCATCATTTTTTACCACAGCATAGTATTCTATTGTGTAGATGTACCATAGTTTTTTGATCCACTCATCTGCTGATGGGCACTTAGGCTGTTTCCATATCTTAGTTATGGTACATTGTGCTGCTATGAACATAGGGGTGTGTGTATCATTTCTGATTGGTGTTGCTAGTTTTTTGGGATATATTCCTAGAAGTGGGATCTCTGAATCAAATGGGAGTTCCATATTTAGTTTTTGGAGGAAACTCCATACTGTTCTCCACAGTGGCTACACCAGTCTACATTCGCACCAGCAGTACACAAGAGTTCCTTTTTGTCTGCATCCTCACCAACACTTGTCTTTTGTTGATTTGTTGATGATAGCCATCATGACAGTGTGAAATGGTACGACATTGTTGTTTTGATTTGCATCTCTCAGATGACTTTGAGCATGTTTACATATGCCCCTTGGCCTTCCTTCTGTCCTCTTTTGAAAAGTATCTATTTAGGTCCATTGCCTATTTTTTTATTGGGTTGTTCATCTTCCTTCCTGTAAATGTTGGAGATTAAATCCTTATCAGTGAGAACATTGGCAAATATGTTCTTCCATGCAGTGGGCTTTCTTGTTGTTTGTTGATGGTTTCTTTTGCACTATAAAAGCTTTTTATTTTAATGTAATCCCATTTGTTTATTTTTTCTTTACTTTTCATTGCCCTAGTAGTAGTATCAGGGAAGAAATTGCTTTGGCATATGGCTGAGATTTTGCTACCTGTGGATTCCTCTAGTATTTTTATGGTTTCCCATCTTATGTTTAAGTCCTTTATCCATTTGAGTTTATTTTTGTGTATGATATAAGTTGGTGGTCTAGTTCCATTTTTTGCATGTATCTGTCCAATTTTCCAAACATCCTTTATTGAAGATGCTGTCTTGACCATTGTATGTTCATGTCACCTTTGTCAAATATTAATTGAGCATAGTGATTTGGGTTGATTTCTGGGTTCTCTATTCTATTCCATTGAACTGTATGTCTGTTCTTGTGCCAGTACCAGGTTGTTTTGAGAACAGTGGCATTGCAATACAGCTTGATATCTGGTATTGAGATCCCACCTACTTTGTTCTTCTTTCTCAGATTTCTGCAGCTATTTAGGATCTTTTTTTATACCAGAAGAGTTTTAGGAAAGTTCCTTTTAGGTCTGTGAAATATGCCCTTGGTGTTTTAATGGGGAATGCATTGAATCTATAGATTGCTTTGGGTAGTATGGACATTTTGATGATGTTGATTCTACCAATTCATCAACACAGTATGTTCTTTCATCTGTTTATGTCCTCCTTTATCTCTTTTTTCAGTGTCCTATAGCTTTCCATGTATAGGTCTTTTACCTCCTTAGTTAAGTTTATTCCTATGTATCTTAATTTTTTTATTGCAGTGATAAATGGCATTTCATTAGTTTCTCTTCTTGTGAGTTTATTATTGATGTATAAAACAGCCATAGATTGCTAGGTGTTAATTTTGTACCCTGCTGCATTGCCAAATTCATTTATTAAGTCTAGTAGTTTTTTGGTGGAGTCTTTAGGGTTTTCTATGTACAACATATGTCATCTGTGAATAAAGACAGTTTTACTATTTCTTTTCCAATTTGGATGCCTTTGATTTCTTCTTATTGCCTGGTCTCTATGGCTAGCACTTCCAGTATATATCAAACAGAAGAGGTGAAAGTGGGCATCCCGGTCTTGTTCCTGCTCTTAGGGAATATGGTTTTAATTTTTGCTCATTGAGTTTGATGTGGGCTGTAGGTTTGTCATATATGGCCTTTATCATGTTGAGATATGCTCCCTCTATTTTAACTTTGCTGTGAATTTTTATCAAAAATGGGTGAGGGATTTTCTTTGCTTTTTCTGCATCTATTGATATGATCATGTGATTTTTGCCTTTCAATTTGTTTATGTGATGTATCTGGTTTATTGATTTGCAAATATTGTACCAGCTTTGCGTCCTTGGGATAAATCCCACTTAATTATGATATTGATCTTTTTAATATATTGCTGCATGTGATTTGCTAATTTTTGTTGAGGATTTTAGCATCTATGTTCACCAGCAATATTGGTCTGTAATTCTTCTTATATTTATTTATTTATTTATTTATTTATTTATTTATTTATGTCTTTATCTGGTTTTGGAATTAGGATAACGCTGGCCTCATAAAAAGAATTTGGAAGTGTTCCTTCTTGGATTTTCTGAAATACTTTGAGGAGTATATGTGTTAGTTCTTCTTTGAATGTTTAGAAAAACTCCACTGTGAAGCCATCTGGACCCAGGCTTTTGTTTGGTGGGAGTTTTATTACTGTTTCTATTTCATCAGTTGTTATTGGTCTACTCAGATTTTTTTTATTCTTCCTGATTCAGTTTTGGGAGATTGTATTTTTCTAGGAATTTGTCTATTTCATCCACATTATCCAGCTTTTTGGCATATAGTTCTTCATAGTATTTTCTTACAACCTCTTGTATTTCTGTGGTGTCCGTGGTTACTTCTCCACTTTCATTTCTGATTTTATTTGGGTCCACTTTCTTTGTTTCTTGAGTGTGGCCATGGTTTATCAATTTTGTTTATCCTTTAAAGAACCAGTTCTTGATTTCATTGATTTTTTTGTATTATTTCGTTTAGTATCTATGTTATTTATTTCTGATCTAATCTTTATTATTTCCTCCTTCTACTTACTCTGCTCTTGTTGTTTTCGTTCTAGTTTTTTAACTTATATGGTTATATAGTTTATTGCTAATTTATCTTTTCTTTCCTTTTATTTTATTTCTTTTCTTTTCTTTTTAAAGTATGCCTGTAAGGCTATGAACTTCCCTTTCAGGACTGCTTTTGCTGTGTCCCAGACATTTTGGGTCATTGTGTCTTCATTTTCATTTGATTCCAGGAAGGTTTTTTAAAAATTTCTTTCTTGACCTTATTGCTAACCCATTCATTGTTTAATACCATGCTATTTAGCCTTCATGTGTTTGAATATTTTTTGGATGTTTTTACTGTAATTGATTTCTAATTTCATTCCACTTTGATCTCAGAAGATGCTTGATAAGATGCTTGATATTTCAATCTTCTTGAACTTTTAGAAACTTGTTTTGTATCCTAATATGTGGTTTATTTTTGTGAATGATCCATGTGCACTTGAGAAGATTGTATATTCTGCTGTGTTGGAGTGAAATCTTCAATAAATTTCCATTAAATCTATCTGATCCAATGTATCCTTTAGAGTCTCTGTTTCCTTGTTAAGTTTTTGTCTGGAAGATCTGTACAGGGAAGTCAGAGGGGTTTTAAAGTCCCCTATTATCACTATATTATTGTCAATATCTCTGTTAAAGTACTCTAGAAGTCTTTTTATATATTTAAGTGCTCCTATATTGAGTGCATATATATTTACCAGGGTTACATCCTCTTGGTGGATTGATTTCTTTAGTATTATGTAGTGACCTTTTTTTGTGATGGACTTCATTTTTTTTCCATTTTTTAAAATCTTTATTTTTCAGTTTATTAATTACGTTGTTTCCCCTTTTTTATCCCCCTATATCTCCCCTCCACCCTGTACCAATCCCATCCTCCACCCTCACCCTAACCCTAACCCTAACCCTAACCCTAACCCTAACCCTAACCCTAACCCTAAGTTGTAGTTTCAGAATTGTTGCGTGGACAGCTAGATAGGTGCTCACCTATGCCGCCATCTTAGTTCTTCTCTCTAAAGGCTTTGTTTTAAAGCCTATTTTGTATGGGAGAAGAATTGCTACCCCGGTTTTTTTGTTTTGTTTGATTTTCATGAAATATCTTTTTTCATCCCTTTATTTTAGTCTGTGTGTGTCTTTCGATCTCAAGTGAGTCTCTTATAGATGGCATATGTGAGATTCTTGTTTTGTTATCCATCCAGTCACCATATGGAAGCATTTAATCTATTTGCATTTAAAGTAATTGTTAATAGATATGTTTTATTGTCATTTTTATTCACATTTTTTATCTTATTTTCTTTTTCTTAAAGGTGGACCCTTTAACATTTCTTGTAGTACTGGTTTGATGATGAACTCCTTTAGTTTTGTTTTGTTTGGGAAGCTCTTCATTTATCCTTTGATTCTAAATGAGAACTTTGCTGGGTAGAGTAATCTTAGTTGTAGGTCCTTGATTTTCATGATTTTGAATATATCATCTCAATCCCTTCTGGCCTGCAAATTTTCCTTGAGAAATCAGCTGATAGTCTTATGTGGGCTTCCTTGTTGCTTTTAAGATTGTCTCTTTGTCTTTAACCTTTGGCATTTTAATTATGATGTGTCCCTGTGTGGCAGTCTTTGGGTTTATCCTGTTTGGGGCTCTCGTGCTTCGTGGACTTTTATGTCTACTTCCTTCACCAGGTTAAAAAAGTTTTTTGTCATTATTTTTTAAAATAGGTGTTCAATTTCTTGCTCTCTTCTTCTTCTGGAATCCCCATGATTGTAATGTTGGTATGTTGGAAGCTCTTCCAAAAGCTCCTTACAGTATTCTGATTTAAAAACCTTTAAAAATTCTTTGGGTCTTTTCTACTTTTTTATATTCCAAATTGCTAATTTGATTCTCTGCTTCACCTACTCTACTGTTGATTCCCTGCAGTTTATTTTTCATTTCAGCTAGTGTATGCTTAATTTCTGACTGGTTAATTTTTATGATTTCTATGTCTTTTTTAATGCAGTTAAAGTTCCCATTAAGTTTCGTGAGCATCCTTATAACCATTGTTTTGAACTCTGTATCTTATAGTTTGCTTATCTTTCTAATAGTTGATTTGATCTTCTGCTTCATTTCATCTGCTATTGCCTCCTTCTAGTGTTTTCTTAATTCATTTATTATATTCTCAATTAATAACTGTTTATTGTTTATATGTCCTTTTTTATATTGTTAAAATCCTCATTAAATTCCTTGAGAGCAACCTTACAAATATTGTTTTGAACTCTATGAGGTCAAATGCTTGTCTTCATTTCATTTAGTTCTGTATTGGGATATTTTTTCTGTTCTTTCACTTTGGGCATGTTTCTTTAATATGCCTATTTTTGGCTGCTCTCTGTGTTTGTTTCTATATATTAGGTAGATATTTTGTGTCTCCTAATCTTGGCAAGATGGCCTTATGTAGTAGGTATCCTGTGGAGCCCAGGAGCACAGTCTCCCTTATCACGTGCTGGGTGCTTCAATGTTTCTAGTTCAGGTTATGTGTCCTCTCTTGTTCTAGTTGAGCCTTGATTGCTATTGGCATATTCATGGGTGAGGTTGACCCTCAAACTGGCTGTCTGTTAGAATTGACCACGTCCACAGTGTATGAACTGCTGTGCAGGGGCAGGTTGATTCCACAAAGTAGGATTTGCTCCAGGAGGGTCTGGTCCTTGTAGAGACCTCCTTTTGGATATGCTGCTTGTTACCTAATCAGGTGGTACTCTGCTGTGGTCTGAAGCCAGTCACCCGGTGTGTTAGAACTGAGGTTTCTTAGGAGGACTTTGGTGCAGGTCAATATCAGACACTGCCTGTGACCAGCCTTGAGCTACTTCCTAGGAGCTACAAGTGATCCACAATCGGTAGGAGTCTCTGCTGGACCTGTGTGCATGTGAGAGGAGCCATGCTGAGAATCGAGGTCAGCTGCCATGAGTATTATGCCTGGGGCAGGTTGGCAAAACACCTGGGGCATTTGGAAATCCTCTATCACCTGCTGGCTGCCCATAAGGCTCAGCCATTGAAAGGGACTTGAGAGGTACAGGAATTGTGGAGACACTTTTTCAGGGGTCACAGGTTGGGGTAAGTGATGTTCACCAGGTTAACACAGTTTAAACTCAGAGCCAGTGCTGAGTTTGAGGCCACTCAGCAAGTCTTAGTGGACAGCAGAGATCAACTGCCATCTGCCTGGAGCCTGTGACTTTCTGGTGGGGTAGGGTCTTGGGAATTTATTAGGGTGGAGCTAGTACAGTTCACCAGGCTAAAGCAGATTAAGATTTGGCTATGTGGAGGGAGAAGAGGTGGCTCCTTTTGACCCTGTGGCAAGATAACCCTTTCCCTAAGGCCACACAATTCAGTCTTTCCCTATGTATCTCTGGAACCCCCTGAGCCCTATTGGAATTTATCAAAAGTTCCTCAAGAGAGACTGCAGCACAGGCTCAGACTGGCCATCCCTGCCAGAGCATTGGCCCTTGCATGAGTTGGGTAGGGCAGGGTCTAAGGGGGTTTCTTGGTGGATTCAGTGTGGCATGTCAGGTTAATACCCTGTGGGGGTAGTCCTTAACCCAGAAAAGATAGCACCCATGGGCCATGAAGTAGGAGTACCCAACACAGAGTCATTGGAGACTGTTCCTCCAGCCCTCACCTTGAAGCCACATAACTCAGTCTCTCATCGAATGACTCTGGCACCCATGAGTCAGCATCTCTGTGCTGACCGATGAGTGCCTGTGAGCAACAGTGTGTGTACTGGCTCTTGGAAGGGATGCATGCAGCTCAGCAGCTTCCAGTCTCACTCAGATGGATGGAATCCCTGCTGGTTTTCACTGCCAGATGTTGTATGGGCTCCTCTACTTGAGTTTGAGTCTCTGGACTGTGGAGCTGAGCATGGAGTTAAGACCCATTGCTACACAGGGGGGATCTTTGCAGCTGAGATATCCCTCTCATTTCTTAATCATTTCATGTGGACACAGAAGCAGGACTTTTTGTGTCTCTACCTTTCCTACCAGTCTCAATGTGATTTCCTTCTGTATCCCCTTAATTATAGGACTTCTAGCCTTATCTTGGCTCTCCAGGTTGACTGTTGTGAAATTTAGTTGTAATTTTTATGTGGTCATGAAAGGTGGCAAGGGCAGATTTGCCTACTCCTCTTTCTTGGACCTCTCCCCACAGTAAATTTTTAAAAGAGAAATATTCTCTCTTTGGAGCAAGTGTGTCCTCCCCCAAAATTTGTGTTGAAGTCTAACCCTAAAATGTGATAGTATTAAGAGCTGAGTCCTTTGGAAGATGATCAAGTCATGAAGGTCAAGCACTCATAAATGGAATTAGTGCCCTTATAAGAAACTATTAAAAGGACACATGGAAGGACACAGTGAGAAGGCAGCTGTCTACAAAACCAGGAAGAAAAAACACACACCACATCTATGGGTACCTTGATCTTGAACTTCCAGCCTCCACAGAAACAAATGTTTGTTGTTTCAGCCACTCAGTCTGCAGGAACCTATTACAGCAACCCAATTGACTAAGTCTTTGATTAAGAAACTGAAGACTGAAAATGGCCATTCCTGTGATGAGGAAGCCATGGAGGGGGTTGAAGAGATGAAGGCTCGAAGAGGCTAATTTAGGAAGGAGTATTTTACATACCATGAGTGAAGTAATGAACCTTATTTGCTCCAAGACTTTTAAATATGAATATACAAATAGGTTCCCAAAGCTTTAAATATCTTGACTGATAGTAGGCTCATCAATAATGACTTAGGAAGAGTCTGGTTTTCCCCATATGGCAATTGATGCTGAGACAGGAATTATGAGCAAGTGTCTGGTAGGGGTCATAGGATGGGGAGTGGAGAGTGAGGCAAGGGAAAGTGGAGGTTATTGTGGGGCACCTGGGACACTAGAAAAAGTTGATGGTCTCTGAATGCACCCCACCATGAAGACAAGGAAGCTAGGGCTTTACCTTCCACATACTATTGCCTGAGGGTTCTGCCTGGAGCTTCCCTTTCTGTCACCTGACCTGAGGTCAGGAGCCCCTGAAAAGCACTGGGAGGATATGGGGTGGACCCCAGAGCATCAGCTATGTCAAGAGTTGACTCAGGTGGATGTCTCTGAGCTTGGAAGGTGATAGAGGATAGTCTGCATCTTTGGGAATTTCTCTTTACCTTTGCCATGTGGAGTCCTGAGCTGGGAGTCCTGCCTGGGACAGATGCACACTGGGCCACAGGCAGGATCTCTCCTCTCCAGTATTTTCCAGCTGGCGGGGGCAGTTTCTTGGTGTAATTTCCATCCCTCTCCATGAAAGGACCTCATCAGGTCCTCTTTGGAGGCATCTGGAAGGAGCTGTTAAAAACCTGCTCCAAGTGAGTCATTAAAGGGAGAATTAACAACACCTGCTCCCCAGCTAAACACTTGCTCCCCCTGCCTCTAAGGCAGACAAGCACTCACAGCCCATGCCTCTTTAGTGTACTTGGAACCTCCATCCTGCCTGCACCCCAAGAATCCACATACAACTGACTGATGGGCCAATCCTGTCACCAAGCAATAGATGCCTGTGATAAAGAGGCAACTCTTGAGACTGGGGTTCAAGAAAGGATTTCTGAGGGGCTGGAACCCCTGAGGCTTAGGCAACAGGGTCGATTGGTCATCCTGCTCATTTGGGAAATCCTAGTGTTGGCATGTCCTAGTAAAAGCATAATGTTGCCAGGGAGGGCAGATTAGCCCAAGGGGCATAGAATTGCAGGGATGCATCCCACATGTAGAGCCCAAAGGGCAGCTCCACTCTGGTTTCCATTTAAGCCTATTATCCCTTCTCACAGAACCCTGTTCATTTACTCTCCACCCTAAGTGTGTGTGAGATGGGAAAGCGTGTTGGGAGTTAAGCCAGAGAGCTTAACTGTAAGGACAGGAACAGGGACAGCTGGGTGACTGCAGGGAACGAGTTGAGAAACGGAACCCCAAGGGGCCAGCAGCAGGCAGAGAAAGCTCCACCCACACACAAGCTTCCGAGGTTCCTTTCCATGGCCAAGGAAAAGAGAATGCGGCAAACCCCATACTCACTCTTAACATGTTCAGCTGCGGTGATGTGTGTCACTTCCTCCCACATTTCACCTGTCAGAGTAGGGCACATGGCTGTGCTTACCTGCAGAGAAGACAAGGAGGACAGTCTGACCTGGGCAGGCAGAGTAAGGGATCAGAGTATTTGCAAACAGCCTGAATAGTTCCCATTGAGGGAAACAGATGTTATCCTCAGTGATAGGAAGAACTCGCCAAAGAGTAAAGACAATGCCTCCAAATCATGAATAACAGGGTGTCTGTAGGCTCCACATGTGGCCCAGGTTCTCAAGGCAGCTGTGTGATGGGGCCAGCTCCCTTGAGCTCCCAGCCAGGAGTGATGCTGCTGCGCGGGACCTGTCTTCTCCTCTCCAAGACCCTAGTGCCTGCCCTGTCCCAGCATCAAACCCCTGAGGAGAATGGCCTCTTTCTGACTGGCCATGATGTTTGGAGTAAATGTAGTTCACCAAGATGTGACACCAAAGCGCATTTTCAGCAGAGGGAAGAGATGTTCGCAGACAGGGAGGCCAGAAAGAACTAGTGTGAATCTGCGTTTCGGTTCAAGGTTCCTCTGTGAACTGTGAGGGACAGTTTTGCTGGCTGAAATGTGCTGACAAATGTTAAATGTTTCATTATTACCCAGATCACTTTACAGGTTACAAAACACTAATTGCTGCAGATTTTGATCCCAGCTACATCGTGTATCAGCTACATCATCTTGTCAAACTGTCTTTTCAGAAACCTGCTGTGAACAGCCTTTCCTTGGGTTTCCTTCAGTTTCCACAGCGACTCTGGCAGAAACTGGTTTTGTTTTGCCCTTATCAGCAGATCAATAGAGCTCTCCTGGGAAATTAAACTTTCTTGTGTTTTCTAATATTGCTTGATGCTCTTTTTAGCCATTTTTTGGGGGACATGGATATGACTGGAGTCTGAGTTTCAGTACAACTAGATCAGTAAAATGTTGAGGGCTTTTTGTTTTGTTTTGTTTTGTTTTTGTTTTTTTCAGATAAACCTAAAAAATACAAATTGAGATTTAATATAATCTTTAATTGATTTGCATGATATATTTATGTTAAATGTAAAAAGTTTTCTAAGACATATGCACCTTCAAAATTAATTTATTTCCTGGTGTAATATCCAGAATTTATTTCAAAATAATCTTGGGGGTGTGGGGTGTTGGGTCCCAGATGAAATGAGACTGGCCAAAAGCTAAGAATTATTGGGGCTGGCGATGAGAGTATGCGGGTCACCATGCTTCCTCTTTAGGTTAGTTTTCACTTGAAATATAAGTGGTTTAAAGTCATTTTATTTCCACTTTAAGAAGACAAGGACATTTCATGCATCAGAGTCATTCCTGGTGCTGTTGTTGATGATGAAAATGTTTAATGAGGTCAAATACCATGAACTCAGAATATTTTTCACTTCAAAAACATATTTTTATTGACTTTAGAGCAGTGAAAGGAAGAGAGAGAAACATCAATGACGAGAAAGAATCATTGGTTTGCTGCCTCCTGCACACCCCCAACTGGAGACTGAGCCCACAACCGGGTATAGGGCCTGGCTGGGAATCAAATTGTGACCTCCTGGTTCATAGGTTGACACTCAACCCCCAAGCCACACCTATTGGGCACACATTTTTTTAATGGTTAAAAAAAACTCAACAAATTCAGCGAGCTATATTGACCCATGGACTGTAGTTTACAGACCCCTCCTAAAATATCAGGCAGGGATGAGCCTAAGACAAAAATCAAAACGTGAGTCATCTCCAGACAACAAAGGGGGCTCATTCTGGTGGCCCTGTCTTCTCAAACATGTAAAGTTTCAATGACCTTAAGTATAGTTTAGTTGGAGTCATGCCCACTCAATTATCAGTGGTTGATTTCACACGGATGAGGCAGGTGAGCAGTTGAAACAGGGACCACATAATCCCCAATTTTTCATTTTGGCCTACAAAACCTAAAGTATTAAACACCTGGTGCTTTACAGGAAAGCTTTGCTGCCACTCCTGTGCTGTATATCATATATGCATGTATTATACTAAGGGCCTGGTGCTTAAAATTCATACACTGGGCTGGGGAGGGGGGGAATGGGGAGCTCCCTCAGTCCAGCCTGCCCCCTCTCACAGACTAGAAGCCTTCAGGGGATGTCCTACTGACAGCTAAGGCCCGCTCCTTGCGGGGAGTGGGCATAAGCCACAGTCTGGCCTCCCTCTGCAGGAGACAACCAGACTTATCAGGGGAAGGCGCAAACCCCTGCAGCCATAGCCAGCCACCAGAGCTGCCAAGGTATTTTCATCAACATGGACTCCAGTCCCTTCACCATGAAAAAATAACATCTTTCTTTAGGCATTTTCAAGATGTCTCTTTCATAGGATATGACCTTCCTTCCTCCCTCCCTCCCTCCCTCCCTCCTTCCTTCCTCCTTCCTTCCTTCCTTCCTTCCTTCCTTCCTTCCTTCCTTCCTTCCTTCCTTCCTTCCTTCCTTCCTTCCTTCCTTCCTTTCCTCACCTGAGGATATATTTCCATTGATTTTTAGAAATTGTGGAAGAGAGAGGGAAAGACAGAGAGAAACATCAATGTGAGAGGGACACTTTGATTGGTTGACTCTTGCATGAGCCTTGACCTGAGCCCCAACAGGGAGGAGCCTACAACCTAGGTACATGCCCTTGATCAGAATCAAACCTGGACCCTGCAGTTGGCAGACTGAGGCATTATCCACTGAGTCAAACCCACTAAGGCAGGATATGACATTTCCATTTCCACTGGCAGCAGTGGACCTTCATTTTTTCTTCCAGGAGTGTGGTGGAAAAACCCTAGGTCCAGGATGGTGAACCTATGACACGCGTGTCAGCACTGACACATGTAGCCATTTTAGATGACACGTGGCTGCATGCAGTTGCATACAGAGAAGTATGAGGCTGCATGCCCAGAAGGACCTTTCATCCTCGGTTACTGCATGGCCAGGTGCAGTAGCCGAGGATGAAACATTTGCTGGAGTGTAGATACTCTGTGCTGGAGGTCTGTAGGCCAAAACAACAGAACTCTGGCACAGAGCGTCTAGTTCTGGAACTTCCGGTTAGGCCATTAGGGGATCTTTGACCTCACTTCTGGCCAGTGGAGCACCAAACAGCAGAATGCTGGGGGAGACACGTCTCTGGGGGCCCTGTGATCACCATTACTAGCAACCACATAACCACAGCAACCATCATCCAATCTACTGTTCTGGGGTGTTATAGATTTCTAATTGACCATCATTACTGAGACAAGTGAGGGGGAGGCTGGGAGAGGCGAGGGCCTGTGCTATGGGTGCCATTTCCCATCCTTAGAAATAACTGCAGCCATCTTAATTTATATAAGGAACATCATTTTGCAGCATAGTGCAAATTCCATATCACCACTATTACTGTTGTGCATCCTTATTAATCCCTATTTCTGCTTATTATCCCTGCCCTTTCCTAAAAGACAGTTATATGTGCCATCTTGTGATCAGTTAGGCTAGTTAATCCCTAATTGCCCATAGGGCTAACTGGCTATCTATAATTCTATCTTCTGTCACTGACCCCTTGATGGAGAATCCAAAAATAAAACACCAAGGTTAAGTAAAGGAAGTGGTAATAGCAATAGCCGACTCTTTCAAGAGACATGGACTGAGATGGATGGCATTATATAAAGAAAAAAAAATGGAGATCACTTTGTATTCTATGTACTGAAATGGTAGTAAGCAGAATGTGGAATATAAATAGACATTTTGAAACTAATCATTCCCAGCTCTTGAAAAAAAGTGAGGATGGAAGGAATGAACTTCTAGGCAGCTACACCATTATAAGAACCAATCTAATTCCATCTTTAAATTTATAAGAGACTCTTACAAATTTAACATCTGCAAGTTTGAGCATTGCTCACTCCATAGGTCAGAATGGAAAAGCACTCAGTGAGGGAGAATTTATTAAAGAACTTCTAGGATGTGCACCAGTTCTATTTCATGATATGCAGAATAAAGATGCAATTATTAAGAGAATATCTGAGTCACCACTCAGTAGAAATATCATAAAAGACTGAAAAATGTGACTGAACACAAACATACAACATCAATTAAAGAAAGATGTAAATAATTGTAAATATTTTTCCATCTCTTTTGATGAAACTACTGATGTCACAGCACATGCTCAGTTGACCATTATTGGTCAATATTCTAATAGTCTCACAATGAGAGAAGAGTTGATAAAGTCAGTATCAGTGCCAATAAGTACATCAGGAATCGAAATATATAAGGTTGTTATACAAACATTCCGTGACCTAAACATTGTATCTCTAAAGTTGTGTCAGTGACGACAGATGGGGCACCAAACATGGTGGGAAAAAAAGCCGGATTTGTCAAATTGTTTAAGGAAGCTATTGGACATCTAATTTTGCCTTTTCATTGTATTATCCACCAGAAGGTTTTATGTGCCAAGGCGGGATTCACCGACTTAAATGACTTAATGTCAGTTGTTTAAAAAAACAGTTAATTTGATAGCTACTTGGCCCCTTCACAAGAGAGAATTTTTTGCACTTTTACTGGGGGTTGATTCCACCTACAGTGGACTGCTGATGTACAATAAGGTAAGATGGCTGAGCCGAGGCAAAGTTCTTGAGCACTTTGTTGAGTGCTTTGAAGAAATTAAGATATTTCTTGAGGATAAGGATCTGGGAAACTTCTCTCAGCTCAATGATGATAAGTGGGTCAACACCCTGATATTTTTTACAGATCTCTCTGTTCATATTAATGAACTGAACTTAAAGTTACAAGGTTTTGGCAAAAGTATTGATGTTATGTTTGGATACATAAAAGCTTTTGAAAGTGAACTTAAAATTTTCAAGCGAGATGTAGAAAATAAAACTTATAAGTATTTTCCTTGAGTAACAAAGTATTTTGAGACGCCAGTGCAGCTGTACAAATGAAATGGAACCCTCACATATAAAATACAAGCATGTTTTAGACTCATTTACTTGACCAGTTCAGTGATAGATTTAATCAATTTAGAAGCCTAGAACAGACCATAAAAATAATTAAGTATCCTGATGTAGTAGTCTACTGTAGTTTGGAATTAAATGGTTTCCTATGGATGCAAATTGATGATTTGGAGATGCAACTTGCAGAATTTCAAGACAGCATCTAGACTCAGGTGTTTGTCGACTTGAGGTCAAAGCTTGAGAATCTGGGAAGGTACTGCTTGAAGAATCAAGAGGAGTGCCACTATGAACAGGAAATTTGGAGTGCCTAGAACCGATTACCAAACACTTTTAGCACCCTGAACAATATAACAATGGCTTTACTCACAATTTTTCCCTCTACGTACTTTTGTGAGACCTTATTCTCAGCATTAAATAATATCATAACCAATAAAAGAAACAGATTGACAGATTACATTAGTAGCGCTTGCTTGGGCTTGAAGTGTATAAAATACCAACCTTAAATTGAAGATTTAGCCAATGAAATTCAGCAACAAAAAAGTCACTAGGGGAACTGAAGGTCACAGGTTGCAACTGCCCCAGCAGGTGCTTTTTCGGTTGGGCTGCCTTTGGACTGGAGTCTCTGCAGGCTGCTCAGGCTGGGTCCCCACAGCTCAGGCCTGGGAGGCCCAGGCTGGCCCTGGGTGGTGGAAGGGAATTGCAGTGAATTATATAGAATTTCAGAGTAAAAAGAGTCCATAGACTGGCTCAGAGGCAGACTGCACCATCTTGAAGGGGAAGAGCCTGAAAATTTTACAGCTGTGGTATCCACTGGGCAGCTGAGACACCCTGGAACATTAGATCCTAGTTGGTGCAGAAGCGGATTCCAAAGAGCCTTGTGTTCCGCCATGGAAAGGTCAAATTTGCCCTGGGGTTGGGGGACCTTGCAAAACAGGGAGATTCTCGCTTGGGGAGGGGTAAGAGTCCATGGCTGTTGGAGCTAGTAAATGTGGAAAAGGGCCCTTGGAGCTGATTGCAGAGGAAATACATAGAAAACAACCCATTTAGACCTGATGGAGAAGGCCAGCCTAACAATTTTGGGAGGGTGCGGGCTGCCAAACCTAAGGGGGAAAGAGGTTTCCGCAGTCATACAAGCGGGACGTGAGTTTGCGTGCTTGCGTTTGTCCTCTCCAAATCCGAGTTTCTTAGTGCTGAACCAGGAACGTGGGATCCCCTGGTGGGGAATAACCTGGGAGACTGCAGGGGTGAGCTGTTTTTCTGAGGCTGGGGATCAGAACAGGTGGTTACCATTAGAGAGGCAGCTCTGGGGTAGCCTATTCCCACAAATCAATATTGAATACCATAGACATAGCAGATTTTAGTTCAAGCTAAAGAGGACCAATAGACCCAGAGGTCAATTCAGAAACACTGCCACCCAGGGGATGAATCACAAATTGACTCTTGTGTAACACAAATTAAGGAATCAATTTTATTTCTACTACTATTTAAACTTTTTTTAAAGTGCCATTTTATTTCATCTTTATTCTACTTTGGGATTAGTGTTATACAGTCTTTTTTCATCTACCCTTTAAGCTACTTTAGTATCTTTTTACTCTACCTCAACTTCACCCTTATGCCAGCAATCTCTTGCTAACCTTTCCCTAGTTAGTGTCTTCTTCCACTTATACATTTTCTGCTTTAGATTTTCCTTATTCTCTCTTTTTACCCCCTGTTAAAATTTCACCCCACTTTTATATCCAATCTCCAACCACCTGCTTCAAGTCTATACACATCTATCACTTCACCGACTTCACTATCCTAAACTGTTTTTTTCTTGGTCCTGCTGATGTTGTTTACCTGACTGTTGACTATATCAATATTTTATGCATGTTTGTGAGAATGGTTTGCTTATTCTTTTCTTTTAATTTGTTTTGGGTGGGGAGGTTGGCATTGTTTTTTGTTTTGGCGTTGTTTGCATAGTTTTTTTTGATAGATTTATGCTTCTGTGGTCCCTAACCTCCCTTGATATTAGTTGTTGTATGTAGTTTGTATCAATCTCCATGTACTTGTTGCTGGCTTTTGCTGGGATTAGTGGTGGTCCTCTGGGAGTTTCCAACCCATATTTATAGTTTACTCCCTTTGCCTTTCTTTTTACTCCTTCCCCTTTTCCAATTTCATTTTGGCATTTCTTTCTTTCTTTCTTTCTTTCTTTCTTTCTTTCTTTCTTTCTTTTCTTTTCTTTCTTTTGTGTGTGTAAGTATGTTTTCTCTTACTCTCTTCTTTCTCACCTATCACCCAATTTACCTTCCACTTGCAATCACCTTTAATTTGGAGTTACCAATACCATGAATACATTATTCTTCAGTGCCTGGTGTGCTGCACCTGGTTGTGTTGTAGTTTGAGCCTTTAAATCAACACAGGAGAGTGAGAACTTCATAATGAGACACACAGAGAAAAGAGACTATGAGGAGACAAAGAAACAGCCCACCAATGAAAGAAAAACAAGCCTCACCAGAAAAAGAGGTAAACGAAATGGAAGCAAGCAACCTGTCAGAGAGAGAGAGAGTTCAGAGAAATGGTCATAGGGTGGCTGAAGAGAATAGAAGTCAGTATGAGTAAGAACCAAGAGGGATTGAAGAAGAACCAAAGGAAATGAAGAAGACCCAAGAAGAAATGAAGAGGAGCCATGAAGAAATGAAGAAAACCCAAGAAGAAATGAAGAAGACCCAGAAGAAATGAGGAAGAGCCTAGAAGAAATGAAGAAGACCCAAGAAGAAATGAAGAACAGTCAAGAAGAAATGAAAAGTGACATTGCTGAGGTAAAGAACTCCATAGAAAGTATCAGGAGTAGACTAGAAGAAGCAGAGGACCACATCAGTGAGCTAGAAGACAAGGTAGGAAAAAATACCCAAGTAGAGCAGCTTCTAGAAAAACAAAATTAAAAAGCAGGAAGAGAGCCTAAGGGAACTTTGGGACAACATGAAACAAAACAACATCCACAAAATAGGGCTTCCAGAGGGACAGGAAACTGAGCAAGGAATAGAAAACCTGTTGGAAGAAATAATGACAGAAAACTTCCCTGATATAGGAAAGAAAATACCCCACACAAATCCAAGAAGCTCACAGAGTCCCAAGCAAATTAAACCCCAAAAGACTTACGCCAAGGCACATTATAATTAAATTGGCAAACATCAACGAAAAAATGAGAATCTTAAAAGCTGCCAGAGAGAGACAGAAAATCACCTACTAAGGAAACACGATCAGATTAGCAAGTGATTTTTCAACAGAAACTTATCAGGCCAGAAGGTATTGGAATGCAATATGCAAAGTAATGCAAAGAAAGGGTCTGAATCCTAGAATACTGTACCCAGCAAGGCTATCAATTAAAAGTGAAGGTCAAATCAGGAGCTTCACAGACAAAAAGGGTCTAGGAGAATACATTACCACCAAACCAGCAATGCAAGAAATGCTAAAGGGTCTGCTGTAAAAAGCAATAGGAAGCGAAGAAAGAACACAGGGGTAAAGAACAAAAATGGCCTAAATGAGTACCTATCAATAATAACTTTACATGTAAATGGTTTAAACGCTCCAATCAAAAGACATAGGGTAATGGACTGGATAAGAAAACACAACCCATATATCTGCTCTCTACAAGAAACCCACCTCCTAAAAAAAGATGCACACAGACTGAGGGTGAAAGAATGGAAAAAGGTTCTTCAGGTGAATGGAAATGGACAAAAAGCTGGGGTAGCAATACCTGTATCTGACAAATTGGATCTCAAAGTGAAGGACATAACAAGAGATAAAGAAGGCCTCTACATAATACTAAAGGGAGCAATCCAACAAGAAGAACTAACTCTGGTAAACATCCACGCACTCAGTACAGGAGCACCCAAAAACATAAAAAAGCTCCTGGATGATATGAAGGGAGACATAGACAGCAATATAATTATAGTAGGAGACTATAATACACCACTATCACCATTGGACAAATCCTCTAAACAAAAAAATTAGTAAAGAAACATCAATCCTCAATGGCTCACTGGACCAGATGGAATTAACTGACATCTTCAGATCATTTCACCCCAAAGCCACAAAATATACATTCTTTTCAAGTGCCCATGGGTCATTCTCAAAGATAGACCATGTGTTGGATCATAGGCAAAGTCTCTCCAAATTTAAGAAGATATAAATCGTATCAAGCATATTCTCAGATCACAGTGGCATAAAGCTGGAAATCAACTATAATAAAAACAATCCAAAGAAATCAAACACATGGAGACTAAACAGCATGCTATTAAACAATGACTGGTTACTAGAGAGATCAAGAAGAAATAGAAAACATCATGGAAACAAAGGACAATGATAGCACAACAATCCAAAATCTATGGGACACAATGAAAGCAGTTTTGAGAGGAAAGCTCATAGCTGTACAATCCTTCTGCAAAAAAAAACAAGAAACAGCAGCAATAAATTATCTAATCCAACAACTCAAAGAGTTAGACAGAAAGCAACAAGAAAAGCCCAATGTAAGCAGAAGGAAGGAAACAGTAAAGATTAGAGTAGAGATAAACGACATAGAGACCAAAGAAACAATACAGAAGATCAACAAAACCAAGAGCTGGTTCTTTGAAAGGATAAACAAGATTGATGAACCTCTAGCCAGACTCACCAACAAGCAAAGAGAGCGGACCCTAATAAATAAAATCATAAATGAAAGAGATGAAATAACAACAGAACCCAATGAAATACGAAGAATTGTTAAAAAATAATATGAACAACTCTACTCCAACAAACTGGACAACCTGCAGGAAATGAATATATTCCTAGAACAATATAACCTCCCAAAACTCAATCAGGAAGAATCTAAACAGCTCAATAGTCCAATAAATATGGAAGAAATTGAAGCAGTCATCAAAAAGCTTCCAGCAAATAAAAGCCTAGGGCCAGATGGCTTCACAGGGAAATTTTACCAAAGATTCAAGGAAGAACTAAAACCTATCTTCCTCAGACTATTCCAGAAAATTCAAGAGGATGGAACACTTCCAAACTCCTTACTCCTTACTCCTTACCCTGATACCAAAACCAGATAAAGACAACAAAATGAAAGAGAATTACAGGCCAATATCCCTCATGAACATAGATGCCAAAATCCTCAATAAAATTGTAGCAAATTGGATCCAGCAGTACATCAGAAAGATCATACACCATGACCAAGTAGTATTTATCTCAGGAATGCAAGGATGGTACAATATCCACAAATCAATAAATGTGATACATCACATAAACAAATTGAGAGATAAAAATCACATAGTCATATCAGTTGATGCAGAAAAAGCATTTGACAAAATCCAACACCCCTTTCTTGATAAAAAGACTCAACAAGATAGGAATAGAAGGATCATACCTCAACATAATAAAAGCCATATATGATAAACCCACAGCAAACATCATACTCAATGGGCAAAAACTACAACCATTTCCCCTAAGAACAGGAGCAAGACAGGGTTGCCCACTCTCACCACTCCTGTTCGACGTAGTACTGGTTGTATTAGCCATTGCAATTAGACAAGAAGAAGAAATAAAAGGCATCCAAATAGGAAAAAAAGAAGTAAAGCTATCCTTATTTGCAGATGACATGATATTGTACATAAAAAACCCAAAAGACTCCATAAAAAAACTAATAGACTTAATAAATGCGTTAAGTAATGTGGCATGCTACAAAATTAATGCCAAGGAATCTATGGCATTTCTATACACTAATAGTGAACTTACAGAAAGCGAGACTCAAAAAGTAATCCCATTTACCATCACACCAAAAAAATTAAGATACCTAGGAATAAACTTAGCTAAGGAGGTAAAAGACCCATTCGCAGAAAACTACAGGACACTACAAAAAGAGATAGAAGAAAATGTAAACAGGGGGAAGAACATACCATGTTCATGGATTGGGAGAATCAACATCATTAAAATGTCCATACTACCCAAAGCAATCTATAAATTTAATGCACTCTCCATTAAAATACCAAGGGTATATTTCACAGACCTAGAAAGGACTTTCCAAAAATACATCTGTTATAAAAAAAGACCCCGAATAGCCACAGCAATCCTGAGAAAGAAGCACATAGTCGGTGGGATTTCATTACCAGATTTTAAGCTGTATTACAAAGCTGCTGTTCTCAAAACAGCCTGGTACTGGCACAAGAACAGACATATAGACCAATGGAATAGAATAGAGAATCCAGATATCAACTCAAACCACTATGTTCAATTCATATTTTAGAAAGGAGGCATGAACATAAAATGGAGTCAAGATAGTCTCTTCAATAAATGGTGCTGTGAAAATTGGACAGATATATGCAAAAAAATGAAACTAGACCACCAACTTACACCATACACAAAAATAAACTAAAAATGGATACAGGACTTAAACATAAGACGGGAAATCATAAAAATATTAGAGGAGTCCACAGGAAGAAAAATCTCAGACATATGCCAAAAGAACTTCTTCACTGATACTGCTCCTAGGGCAATGGAAGCTAAAGAGAAAATAAACAAATGGGACTACATCAAAATAAAAGGCTTTTGCACAGCTAAAGAAATTATCAACAAAACAAGAAGAAAAGCTACTGTATGGGAAAACATATTTGCAAATGTTATCAGTGATAAAGGTTTAATCTCAAGCATCTACAGGCAACTCATACAACTTAATGAAAGGAGGACAAATGATCCAATAAAAAATGGGCAACAGACCTAAATAGAATCTTTTCGAAAGAAGACAAAAGGAAGGCCCAGAGACATATGAAAACCTGCTCAAAGTCACTAATTATCTGAGAAATGCAAATCAAAATGTCAACGTAGTACCATCTCACACCAGTCAGGATGGCTTACATCAACAAATCAACAAATGACAAGTGTTGGAGAGGATGGAACTCTCCTGCACTGCTGGTGGGATTGTAGATGGTGCAACCACTGTGGAGAACAGTATGGAGTTCCCTCAAAAAACTAAAAATGGAGCTCCCATTTGACCCAGTGATCCCACTTCTAGGAATATATCCCAAGAAACTAGAAACTCAAATTAGAAAGGATATATGCACCCCTATGTTCATAGCAGCACAATTTACCATAGCTAAGATTTGGAAACAGCCTAAATGTACATCAGCAGATGAGTGGATTAAAAAACCTGTGGTACATCTACACAATGGTATACTATGCTGCAGTAAAAAAAGAAGGACCTCCTACCTTTTGCAACAACATGGATGGAGCTGGAGAGCATTATGCTAAGTGAAATTAGCCAGGCAGAGAAAGATAAATACCACATGATCTCACACATTTGTAGAATACAATGAATGACATAGACTGATGAACAAGAATGGATCCAGAGACTGAGAAAAGTCCATCAAAATGTCAAACCTCAGGGTAAGTGGCAGGGGGTGGGATTAAGGGGGGAAGTCAATATATTTGACATCTTGAACTAAGGTAAGTAATTTGTGTTTTTACATCCCTGAAAAAGTTTATGTAATGTTCTAAAAAAATTTTTTGGCAGCTAGTTTGAGATTGAATTGACATGGCCTAGAGCTTGTCATCTCCTATGGACACCAGTCCTTAGGCTAGGCCCTCCTTAACCTCCTGTGACACCATAATACCCTTACATGATATTATTCTACAATGTCATTATAATTTTTGATATTTGACAACAGCATATTATACAATTATCCCAAATAAACTTACAAACTAATTTTTTGAATGTTGGGCAGCAATTAAAAAAAAAGGATAGGAAAGAAATTAATCCCTTTCAGAAGGAATTAAGGCACTGGGAAGCTCTCGAGCATTCTGTATTGGCTCCTCTTGCCCTTTTTTTGCCAAGAGGGACCCTCTTCTTACAATCCAAATACACACAGCTGTTGCCTGAGCTTTCAGTTCAAGCTGTGGCTGAAGCCTCTGGGCAGCTGGCACCATGGATCTGTATCTCAACGAACGGTGTGAGCTGGGCCCTCTCTGGAGAAGAAATCTGGGTCACCCGAGATATGTGATCAGTACCGGGACCCCGCCAGCAGGCGAGGGGACCCCAAGACAGGTGCTGGACGTGGAGGCCACGGGGGCATAGACTACAAAGGAAATAGAACTGAACCTCACATCATCCTGTTTGGCCCCGGAGGATGGCTGGTTAGCCAGAGATTCCTCAGGGAAGGAACAACTTAAGATGGGCACAGTCCCAGAGGGGCCAACAGGAGAGAACTAAAAGGTCAACAGAGGTGGGGCACAGACCCTCACCCATAAACCTTGCAGGGGCTTGAACTCTCCCCCCTCCTGAGGGAGGTCTCCTGCCCCCACGGCTGCTTTGCCTCCCATGCACAACTCATACTGGGACATAGGTGGCAGACAGAGACTCGGCCAGCAATAGCTGCTCTACATCTAAATGCAGTCTATTACCAGGAATGCTCAGGACCTACTCAAGAATGCAAATATTCCTTTCCACTAATATTTACAGGGTAAACTAAGATTTCTGCTTGAGTATTAAAATTAACAGTAAAATAGTAATCAAATTTACAGATTAATTTAAATTGGCCAAGTGAAATAAGTGAATACTCAAGAAAATTTAAGTGTACTGGACAAAAAGACTTTCCTAAAACATTAAAATATCTATTAGTAGTTCATCTCACTGTAAAATTGCCTAACTTTCAAAGAACCTAAAGCAGTCATATTTGTGTGCAAAAATTAAAATTTAAAATTACCAAGACTGAAATATAAAATTTCCAAAATACCTCATTAATCAAAAAAGGGGGAGATACTGGGGTAATATCATGTAAGGAAAAATATCCTGTAAGTAAATACATCTAGAAAATTCTTACTCCAGAAAAGTAACTTCCATTTGTAAAGTCAACAGCAGGACACCCATGAAAAAATACACATGGTGTCAAAATAAGCCAAAGGAAAATCATTTAGGCAAAAATAAAAGAATCCCAAGTCTATTTTGCAGAGAGGATCCCTTTGTTAACTTTTGGTCGAGAATGTGTTTGTGTGTTTTCAGAAAACAACTCCAAGACCATGTGGGTTCCTGTGACAGTGAGGAACTGACAGGTCTGCTCCAGTCACGAGGACAGTCCAGAGATGGGGGACACTGAGGACACCTTGCCATGCTAGCAGTCGGCAGCTCTGTGTGGCTGCAGGTGTCCCAGGACTAAACCAGAGAGGATGGAACTTGCATTGCCATGATGTGTCCACCATCTGGATACCATTGCTGACATGTACACATAAAGAACTATTTGGCATTGAAACTGGGACTCAGAACAGTTGGACATTGCAACTGAGACTCAAACATTTTTTGTTCTTATACATTTATTTCTAGTATGGAGAGGCAAGTTATTTTTGAAGAAAAGAAACAGGGGAGAGTGATTGATATAGAGGCAGGGAGGCATTGAACAGGCTGTCAAGCTACAGGGGGAAGGCTGTGGTGGATGGGAGGCAGATGCTGGGAGAGATCAACCAAAGGACTTGTATGCATGCATATGAGCATAACCAATGAATGAAAGACACTGGGACAGGGAGGGTGGCAGGTGGGCACATGTGCTGGGGGGTAGGGAGTGCTGGGGGGACAATAATAGGGGGGGGAAGGAAAACATATATACTCTATTAAATAAAAGTTATACTGCAAAAAATAATAATAAATTAATTTTTAAAAAGTCAGTAATAGGCAGGTTAGTTAAAGAATTCCCCTCCCCCTTACTTATCTTAGTTCACAGCACCTCACACAAGTTAAATAATATGAAGACCAACAAAATACACCGACTGACAGATGTACAAAAAAGTCACTGAGCAGATAAGTTAAATAATATTTTTTTGGTTTATTAAATACAATTATATATTACAATTGTACATTTTTGTTATTTAAACTATAAATATAGCAAAATTATGGTTTTTTTTCTCAAAGTGATGAGAAAAATGCTTGTTTTTTTGGCGAATTTTGACACACCCAGCTGAAAAGTTTGCCCATCACTGCCCTAGGTCACCTTTTTGGATTCTTATTACCCAAGTTACCAAGAACATTACCAGTGGCATACAGGGAGCTTAGCCAATGAGCTGACAGAAAAGGTGTTTCTTATGCAGCCCCAGGCTCTGCTCCCACCCTGCTCAAGCCACTGCCACGGCTGGGGAAGGCCCCCCTTGGCTCTGTTCCAGCCCTGCTCAAGCCTCTGCTGCCCCACCCATGACCACTTGGCACCAAGGCTCATAAGCCAGGAGTGGCCGGGGGCATTCTGGGATGCCAGCAGCTCAGGAGCTACATACAGGCCTACAGGCTGGGACCGGGTTGGGACCCAAGCATGTTCCTGGGACCCAGGCCTCTGGGTACCTGCATATGCAAATTAATCTTTGTCAGGTTAATTTGCATACCCACTCCTGATTGGCTGGTGGGTGTTGTTGAAATACAGTCAATTTGCATCTTTCTCTTTTATTAGTGTAAATATTGAGATACATGTCATACTTACGTATTTATTTTGTTAGTTATTATTTGTATCCCCAATTATGCTGCAAACATCTTGAAGGCAGGTGCCTGATTGTTCAACAACTTCTTCTGCAGTGAGAACAGAAAAGTGTGTGACTATGAGGTTTACAAAAGTAACATCCTGCTGTACTATAGGCTGAATGTGTGTCACCCCCAAATTCATCTGCTGCCATTCTAATCACGAGGGAAATGATGACAAAGGTGGGGCCTTTGAGAGGCGGTCAGGTCTGGAGGCTTCACTCTCATGGTAATGCCTTAGAAAAGACCCAGAACAATTCCCAGAAAGCATTCCCCTTGTGTGAACACAGTGAGAAGACGACTGTGAGCCAGAAAGTCCTCGAGAGACATCAATCTGCATGTCGTACTTTTAGATTTCCCAGCCCCCCAGAACTTTAAGAAATAAATGACCGTGGTTTATAAGCCACCCCTTCTATGTATTTTGTTATAGGAGCCTAAAAGGTCTAAACATGGTAGAATGTAAAATTGTGCAGCCACTGTGGAAAATAGTATGGAGTTTCCTCAAAAAATTAAACAGAATTACCACGCGACCTCACAATTCTGCATCTGAGCATACAGTCAGATGAGATGAGAGAAGGGTTTCAAAGAAATATTTGTCCTTCATGTCTATAGCAACATTATTCACAATCGCTAAAAGGTGGAAACAGCCCGAGTCTATCCGAAGGACAACTGGAAGAAACAAAATGTGGTCTATACATACAATGGAATATTACTCGGCCTTAAAAAAGGGCATGCTGACACATGCTACTGCATGGGTAAGCCTCGAGGACTTCATGCTAAGTGAAACAAAGCAGGCACAACAGGACGAACACTATAGGATCCCACTTATATGTGGCTCATGGACGAGTCAGACTCATTGAGATAGAGAGTAGATAGAGAGTCACTATTCAATGGGGCAAGTTATAGTTTTGTAAGATGAAAATAGTTCTGTGGTGATGGTGGCCCAACAATGTGAATGTGCTTAATGCCACTGACCTTAAAACTGGTTGAGATGGTAAATTTCATATTCTGTATATAAAATTGAAGATTCAAGTCTGAGTTTTCTTCTCCTTCCTATTCCCTGCACCTCGCTCATGGCCTGGTCTCCTTCTAGAGTTCTTTCCAGAGTAGAATGACATGTTCTTCAGAATATTCACAGTAGATGTTGATGAAGCTGGTTTGGGAAAACAGCCAGATGTTAGTCAGGGAGCAGAGCTTTAGCGCAGACGTTTGCATGGCAATGGAGTGATGGGACTGAGTCCAGAACTGATGCTCAGGTACCTGACCACCATAGTGTCAGCAACAGCGCTCATGAAATAAGGCTCACCTGGGCCAGGAGCCTAACTGGACACTGACTGGGGTCCAGAGGTTAAAGGGCATGGCCCTTCCCTTCCCTAGAGGTGTCTCTCAAGGTGACAACTCTGAGGGACAACACAACACTTTCACTCACCTGACATTCTCTCCCCCACAAATGCCACAGAGGCTGCAGCTATAGCAGCATGTGCCAACCACAGGCCCCAAGCTCTGGGTCTGCAAACCCAGCCTCTGCAGCTTCACAAGCCTGACCATGGGCAATAATGTCTTGTAAGGGCAAAGACCTGTCTCTTTCCCTTTCTAACACAAACTTAATCCTAATAAAAAAATAAATGAGGCCTGCTTGTGGACAAATTGCCTCTTGTATTTCAGCTGATGCCAAGGATTGGGGGAAACCACCGAGTTTCTAATAACTGAAGAACTGTGTTTGACCTGGGTGTTTCCCCCTGAAGGCTGGCAGTTGATTAAGCCTGTGGAGCATGAAAGATGAGTAGCAGCAGAGAAATGAGTCACGCTCTCTGACCACTCATCTTGGTGTCAGGGCTGCTTCTTCATCATTCTGGCCTTGCCTCTCTGCAGAAGGTCTCAGAGGCAACCTCACTGGCATAAAGACAGCGCAACACGAAGGGCCCTGTGTGTGCTTACTGGGCCAAAGGAGATTAACCAGCTCCCGTTAGAAGTCATCTTGCTGGTTCTGCAACTAAGGTGTTTCCCATTTCAATTATAAAATATCCATTCTGATGTGTGTATGGTCTGAGGTTCTGTGCAAGTAATCTGTCTAATATTAGTTGCCTTTCCTCCCAAAGATGTCATCTTTTATGTCTCTGGAATGTTCTCTCCTTCCTTTGAGTGGCAGAGCCAGGGACAGCAGTCCAAGTCTGATCACCCTGCTCTGAATTTTTTCAAGCCCATGCTTATGAATCATCAGTGTCATCCCCAGCTGTTTGTTGCTCTCTGGGTGCAGAACACAGCCCATATCACCAGCAGCTCCCAGTGAGAGTGGGGAGAAGAAGCTGAGTACCTGGGGACCCCACTGTGCCTTCAAACCACAGCCCTGAATTCTCACAAGCTCTCGGGGAAGCGAGCAGTCAGGCCAGCCAAGAAAAGGCGTGGCTATGGCTTCTTTACTTTTCTATGCTGAGGGTGCCTGGTTGGGGCTGCTGCAGATTTCCTGGACCCTGGCGTTTTGAAACCTTGTTCAGCAAGACAGAAATGCCTGGAATAAAAAGGGCCATGCTGACTTGGTGACAGACTCAGAGACAGCACCAGGTGCACAGCTTGGGTACCTGCCCTGCCACTCACTCCCTTCCGTTTTCCTCTTCCTCATGACACCCCACAGCCCGTCACCTGGACCCAAAGAGCTCATGTGCAGGCCCAACTCTGTGAAGACCAAATGTGACATTGGCGTTAATTTTTATGAAGAAACAAACAAACCACTGCTTGGTCTTAGAGGAACATTCCACCAGAAACTTCTGAGGATACCTAGATGCTCGCTTCTCTTTTCTGATCATTTTTTAACCCTGAAATGTTGGGACTCCAAAATTTGTTAAAGTTTAGTTTGACTCCTTTAGAAATCCTATCTAATAAAAGAGTAATATGCAAATTAACTATACCTTCGCTATACCCACAAGCCACGCCCACTAGCCAATCAGGAGTGATATGCAAATTAAAACCTTACCAAGATGGCTGCTGCTCATGACAGGGTGATCAGCTGGGTTCCCAAGGACAGGGGAAAAGGCCTCTTCCAAGAGGCCTTTTTCTCTGGCCTTGGGGTGGGTTTGGGCCGGGGCGGGGGTGGGGGCGGGGCCAGCCAGCAGATTGGACCCACGGCAGGGCGATCCCCTGGGTTCCCAAGGCAAGGGGCAGGAGGAAAGGCCTCTTCCAAGAGGGTTTTTCCCCGGCCTTGGGGCGGGCTTGGGCTGGGGCTGGGGAGGAGCCAGCCAGTGATAGCTGGATCGCAAGGCTGTCGCTGGAGAGGGTCCCAGTGATCATCTGGATCTCAGGGCGATCACTGGGTTGGGTCCCCTGGCCGAGGTCCCCTGTCCAAGGGCCAGCCTTGGGCAGGCTGGGGCTTGGATTGAGCCAGCCAGCAATCGACCCCATCGCAGGGTGATTGCTGGCTGGGGTCCTTTGGCCCAGGTCCCCTGCCCAAGAATGACAGCCTCCACCAGAGGCTTTTGGCTTTGGGCAGGCTGGTGGTGAACCGTCATTAGGATATCCCCTGAGGGCTCCCAGTATGTGAGACGGGGCAGGTTGGGTTGAGGCACCTCCCACACCCAGTGCATGAATTTCGTGCACTGGGCCCCTAGTATTATATAAAAGAGATATAGAACTCAATGACATTCTTCAAAAGAGAAATGATTTTTCTGAATTGGAACAGACTAGAACGCCTACTTTTGATGTAGATTAATAAAAATTTATACACAGCACAATTTACTCTTTTTGGTGTACAGTTCTACACATTTGACCTGCATGGCATTGGGTAATCACCACCAGGACAGTGAAACCAGTGGGTTCCAACCAGGAGCCAGCCACTCCCATCCTCCTCCAAAGTCCCCCATTCTCACCGCCAGCACCATTGATGTTCTCGAGTGTTTTGCTATGTCCAGAATGTCACGAAAGTGGAAACTTACAGAAGGTAGCTTTTGAGATTGGCTTCTTTTGCTTAACAAATGCATTTAAGATTAATTCGTGTTTATATGAAGACTACAGGCCCGGTACATGAAATTCCTGCATGGGGGAGGAGGGAAGGAGGGGTGTCCCTCCACCCAGCCTGTACCCTCTCCAATCTGGGACCCCTCGAGGGATGTCTGACTGCCCATTTAGGCCCAATTCTGGTAGGATCGGCCTAAATGGGCAGTCAGCCATCCTTCTCACAGTCCAGGATTGCGAGCTCTAAACTGCTCACCTGCCTGCCTCCCTGATTGCCCCTAACCACTTCTGCCTGCCAGCCTGATCACCCCCTAACCAC
This sequence comes from Antrozous pallidus, assembly GCA_027563665.1. Taxonomy (NCBI): domain Eukaryota; kingdom Metazoa; phylum Chordata; class Mammalia; order Chiroptera; family Vespertilionidae; genus Antrozous; species Antrozous pallidus. Next base: position 110,627,752 of record CM050508.1, on the reverse strand, counting down.
TACCCTGCCAGCCTAATTGATGTCTAACTGCTCCCCTGCCAGCCTGCTTGCCCCCAACTTCCCTCCTCTGCCAGACTTGTCACCCCTAACTGCCCTCCCTGCAGGCTTGATAACTCCCAACTTCCCTCCCTGATAGGTATGCCCCCTCCCAACTGCCCTCCCCTGCTAATCTGTTGGCCCACAACTGCCCTCACTTGCAGGCCTGGAACATCCCACTGTCCTCCCCTGCTGGCCATCTTGTGATGGCCATCTTGTGTCCACATGGGGGCAAGATCTTTGACCACATAGGAGCAGTTATTTTGTGTGTTGGAGTGATGGTCAATCTGCAAATTACTCTTTCATTAGATATGATAGAGGCCTGGTGCATGGGTGGGTACCAGCTGGTTTGCCCTGAAGAGTGTCCTTGGTCAGGGTGAGGGTTCCCTTGGGGTGTGGGGCGGCCTGGGTAAGGGACCTATGGTAGTTTGCAGGCCAGCCATGCTCCCCAGCAACCCAAGCGGAGGCCCTGGGATATGGGATTAATTTATGTTCTACAATTGAAACTTTGTAGTCTAGAGTGGAGACCTAGGCTAGGGCTGCAGAAATTTGTCTTCCTCCATTGCCCCAGCAACCCTAGCTTCTTCTCTGTCAAGCTTCGTGGCTGCCGCCATTTCTGTTGGGATTATGTATCTTCTATAATTGAAACTTTGTAGCATTGAGTGGAGACCTAGGCCAACAACAGCAGGCAGAAAGCTGGCTTCCTCTGTTGCCAGGGAAACCGAAGCCTCTCTCGTGTTCTCAGTTGCAGCAGCCATCTTGGTTGGGGTTTATTTGCATAATTTGCTCCTGATTGGCTGGCGGGCGTGGCTGTGGGCATGGCTTGATTGGAGGTACAGTCAATTTGCATATTACTCTTTTATTAGATAGGACAAGTTTTTATTTTTCTTGGTTAAATACCGAGCAGTTGAATATTTTGGTCATGAGGTAACTTTATAAGAAACCACCAAACTGTTTTCTAAACCAGTTGTAGCATTTTGCCTCTTACCAACAACATGTGAAAGTTTTGGCTGCTCTGCATCTTTGCTAAAACTTGTTATTGTCCTTTCTTTCTTATGTAAATCATTCTATTAGACATATAGAATATATTGTCTTTTGAACTTGAATTTCCCTAATGACTAATGATATGGTACATTTTTCTATATATTTTCTTTGGTGGAGGTTTAACTGGTAATAAAATAGTTCAAACATACAAATAGTAATATAACCTACACTCATATATTTACCATGAATGTCTAAAAGACTTAGCTAGTGTCCTGAAGTTGACTGTATAATTTTCATTGATGTTTTTTGTCCATGTACTACTACTACTATAGATAGCCACAAACAATATAGCTAGAGAGGTAAAATGATATGGAGTATTTCTGGAAACTGAGATGATAACCAATTTTATTTTATTTTTTTTTCTTTTTTTATCTTTATTGTTCAGTTTATTAATTACATTATTCCCCCTTTTTCATCCCCCTATAGCTCCCCTTCACCCGGTATCCATCACACCCTCCTCTCTCACCTCCTCCTCCCCACTGTCCTCTCCCATTGTTGCAAGATTTTTGTCCAGTCTCTTGCTGTACTTCCCACACCCCCTTTCTCCCCAAGAATTGTCAGTCCATTCCCTCTCTATGTCCATGATTCTGTTATATTCACCAGTTTATCCTGTTCATCAGATTATCAATTCACTTGATTTTTAGATTCATTTGTTCATAGATGTGTATTTGTTGTTCATAATTTATATTTTTACCTTTTTCTTCTTCCTCTTCTTAAAGAATATCTTTCAGCATTTCATATAATATTGGTTTGACAGTCATGAACTCCTTTAGCTTTTTCTTATCTGCGAACCACTTTATCTGACCTTCAATTCTGAATGACAGCTTTGCTGGATAGAGTAATCTTGATTGTAGATTCTTGCTATTCATCACTTTGAATATTTCTTGCCACTCGCGTCTGGCCTGCATCGTTTCTGTTGAGAAATCCGCTGACAGTCATATGGGTGCTCCCTTATAGGTAACTAACTGTTTTTCTCTTGCTGCTTTTAATATTCTCTCTTTATCTTTTGCTCTTGGCATTTTAATTATGATGTGTCTTGGTGTGGTGCTCTTTAGATTCCTATATTTTGGGGTTCTGTGTATTTCTTGGGCTTTTAAGTCAGTTTCTTTCACCAGGTGGGGGAAGTTTTCAGTCACTATTTCTTCAGGTAGGTTTTCATTACCTTGATCTCTCTCTTTTTGTGGCACCCCAATAATTTGGATGCTGGCATGCTTGAGGTTGTCCCAGAGGCCCCTTACACTATCTTCAATTATCTGGATTCTTTTTGTTTCTTGCTTTTCCAGCTGTGTGGATTTTGTTTCTTTGTGTTTCAAATCTTTGACTAGGTTCTTGCAGTCCTCTGGACTGCTTTGAGGACTTTGTGTAATATTTTTTATTTCAGTCAGTGTATGCTTGATTTCTAGTTGGTCCTTTTTCATATCCTTGAGGTTCTCATTCATATCCTCGTAGGTGTTGTTCATTTCCTCGTTGGTCTTGTTCATTTCCTCGTAGTTCTCATTAAATTCATCAGCCTTTTCTAGGAGCCTCTTGAAAAGCCTTATAACCATGGTTTTGAACTCTATGTCTAGTCGTCTTTTTTCCTCCATTTTTTTCAAACCTGATTTCTTTCCATGTCTCTGCATGGTGGCTTCTTTCCTGAGTTGGTCGATTAGCTTTATGTGGTAGATATCCTCTAACGACAGTGGCTCAGCCTCCCCAGTTACCTGAGGTGGATACTCTTACTGCAATCCTTTATGGGTTGTACAGTATTTTTTAAAATATATTTTATTGATTTTTTACAGAGTGGAAGGGAGAGGGATAGAAAGTCAGAAACATCTATGAGAGAGAGACATCGATCAGCTGCCTCTTGCACGCCCCCTACCAGGGATGTGCCCGCAGCCAAGGTACATGCCCTTGCCAGAATCGAACCCGGGACCCTTCAGTCCACAGTCCAATGCTCTATCCACTGAGCCAAACCGGTCTCGGCTGTACAGTATTTTTGAATTTAAGCCCAGCTTATTGTTGTTAGCCCTAGGAGGGTTTGACCTCCAGGCCAATTGGCTGTGCAGGGAAACTATTCAGGTTGGACGGGCAGAGTCTCTGGGTTGAGCCCGCAGCATCAGGGTCAGCTATGCCCTATGCAGCACACAGGTAATGGCTGCCAATAGAAAGCCGAGGCTGGTCTGCCCCCCCCACCCCCCTCCTTGCCAGACAACTCTGCCTGTCCTCAAATGAGTCTGCACACCCGAAGTCTCGCCCAGAGTTGTAAAACAAAGCAGTCTGGTGGTCTCGGTAATGAGGGAGCATGTCACATGTCTGTGCTGTAGTGCACTTTATGAGCAAACAGCTGTTCCAATGCCTACTCTCCACAGACTAGGAGACCTCTGCCACGCCCAGCTTTCAGCGTGCTTACCCCAGATCTCAGACCTTGCCTGGCACTGGGGAATCTGTGCAGACGTCTCTGCCCTCCCTGTTGGAGAAATCCAGCCAGGATTGTTGCTGCCCACCCTACAGTCCTCACCTGCCCACGGCTCTGAACCTCTGGCTCTGTGCGTATCTTCAAGGCTGCGCTCCGCCGCTCTTCTGAGTCTCAGTGTCCCACCTTTACTTTTATTTGTGGAATTTTCACTCAGCCAGCTTTCCGGTGATTCTAGATGATGTTTGTTTTGTTGTTATGTTGTAGTTTTGGAACTGTTGTGCGGGGCAACACAATAGGTGTTTACCTATGCCACCATCTTGGTTCCTCACCGTAGCTTCTCTGAGATGATAACCAATTTTAAAGATCAAACTCTTCAAGCCCAGGTCTCTAATAGCCTCCATGAGGTTGACAAGGCTGTGTGGTTCTGCCACTCAGTTACTCTGACCTTTGTTCTACAGTCTTTCTGTCTTATGGTCGTGTCTGGGGTGAGAGGGTGATGTGGTCACACCACATGGTCTCCCTGGGTTCTTTGAAAAGCCATGACTGTCCCAGTGAGGTGTGGCTGAGACGGCTGCTGGATTTGATTCTGACTGCATGAATACTAAAGGCAGAGTTCTCTGGAACCACCTTCTCCTTGGCATTGCGGCAGGATGGAAATGTCAGGATTCAGGCCATTGGGCAAGGTCTGTGCCTCCAGCACGAGGTTTGAAATTTATTGGGAAAGACTCACATGGAAATGCACTGTGATGGCAGCTCTCTGTGGAGCAAAGGCTGTTTTAGTTTATTTGTGTGGTGAACAAGTGTAAGAGGGCTAATGCCAGGACATTGAAACCAGTGGGTACCAACCAGGAGCCAGCCACCCCCAAAATATTAGCTTCCATGGACATCTGGGAAAAACCACATTAATGCAGGAGCCCAGAGACACCCTCACCACTGGAGGACAACTTCTACACCGGGGAACTAAGTCAGGCTCAGCCTCTGTGGGAGCACTGTGTGTCTGCAGACTGTTGCAGGGGTGGCAACACCCCCAGGAGAGAGAAAACCATTTCTCAGTATAAGCAGGCATTGCCCTGGGAGTGTTATGAGTTTTAACTCAGCGTCTCATATTAACAGGGCCTTGTGGGGGCCTGGGACCTTCTCAGTCTTTATAGACAAGCCCAGGACCCACCTCTGACGAAACAGGGACAACAGAAGCACGGACAAGTTATGATGAGCCAAGGCAAGTGCAGCTGGGGCTAACATAGATGATGCCTCTCCCCCTCATTCACCTACTTCGTTTTCATTTACTGCTCTTCCCAGGACTAGGTCCTTCTTCATTCTCTGCCTTCCAATGGTTATGTTATCCCCCTGTTATTGAACTTGTTTCATTCTTCCTTTTAGTCTAGTGCCTAATTTGCATGTCCGCGGGGCAGGTTTACATTGGGCAGCTCTGGGGGCACTGTTCTCCTCATAATCACTGCATCTGTATTTATAAATGTGTACATGATGAATTAAAGGGTATTTATTAGTTCAGCGAGTTCTCAAATGTTGCCCTCTCCCCACTCCATCCTGCACAGGAACTGTGTCTTTTTAAACAGCATGCTCCTGAAACCAAGCCCAATGTCTGAACCACAGAGAGTTTCCAGTACATTCTTTAAAACCTGAATCAAGTTTTTTTACTCTACCAGAGTGCGGTTTGAAATTACCTGACTGATGCTCTAGGGAACATTTGTATTTACTTCCCAGAATCCCCAGAAGGAACTTTACCTCATGAGCAGACCAGCCCTAGTGAGAGTGCCAGATGTAGGCAACTCTGTACCTGAAGCTTTGGGAGATGCCTCCTGGACATCTTGGGCATGGAGTTGGGGGTGGGGGTGTCCATGCAGGCCTCATGGCAGTGCAGTCCACTAACACCCTGATTTACATGGGAGGAAACCTGGACTCTGGGAGACTAGGAGACTAGAAAGTCACCCCTATGAGAAGTGGCCACAGCTCCTGGTCTGCAACTCAGTCCAGATCTGGAAATGTGGCTCGTCTGCTCGGTATGTGCAGCAGGTGTGACACGCACACCCGGATTAGCACGATGAGAGTGTGACTACCTCAGTGGCTATTTCAGAGTGAGCGCATGTTGAAAAGATAATGTTTATATAGAAGACTCTGAACACTAATTCTTCCTGCTTCTTCTTACTCTTTTTTTTTAATGTGGCTACTGTGAAATTTAAAATTACAAAAGTGATTCATATTGTGGACAGCTCACTGTTGCTTGCACTCTGCTTCTATTGAACAGCTCTGATTGCTATGAGAAGCTGATAAGAGTTCATTTTATTTTATGGGGAGACAGGACAGGAAGGCTGAAGACTTGGTATGGTCCCAGCTGGGTCAGCCATCTGACCTGGGGCAAAGCAGTTTCCCCCTCTGTTTCCTTATTTATAAAGTCGAAGGGTTGGTGAGGACAGGTGTCAGTGAGCTTTCTCCCAACTCCAGATTTTCTGCAAGCCAAAGGGACATGTGCCATGCTGCTCATCATTCCTTAAATGCTCACAATCACTCTGTGGTTTGTGGTTTAAATACACAACTATTGCACAGAGAAGACAAATTTTCTCAGGCTGCAGCTGAAATTGTTATAACACTGTTGCTGTTCCTTTAACTCCCTCCAAAGGTCAAAAAGGCCATGCTGCTTCCTCACGTGGAGGGACAGGTTGGCAAAAGAAATCGTAGATGCCAAATAGTCAACTAGCTCTGGTTCTGAGTGACTTTATGATGTTATTTCTCTAATATACTTTCTTTCCTGTGGTTTATTTCTTCAACAGAGTACCTTGATGTAATCATTTCTCTGTAATTTATAGATAACATCTCTCTTACTAAATATAGAATATTGCCTCTGTCAGTGCATTTTACAGGCAAACCCTATCTTGGATGGAAATTAAACAAGAAATTGGAATTACTGATGATGACATAAAAGTGGTGAGGATTTGAAGTTGAATTTAAGACATCTGAATTAAGAGACCAACAACATTAGAATAAAAATGTAGAAAACATACCCATTGCAACACATTCCATTTGATTCCAGACACATATCTCCTGAAATGGACACCCTTTATTTACACAGCATTTTGCACATCAGTTTATCCACTTTAGGAGAAATATAGTCTAGAATCAGCAAAGTAACAGTTTTTCCTTGTCCTGAGCTTAATAAACACCTAGAGAATTGTGTTTGATGTTCAACATTTCAGGAAGACAACATGAGAGAGAGGATAGGACCTAGCTCATCCATGCCATCCCACAAATCCCCCAAGCTACTGCTGCTGCTGCTCTCAGCGAGGGTTAGGATAGGGCTAGGGATAGGGTTAGGGTAGGGATAGGGATAGGGTCAGGGTAGGGCTAGGGTTAGGGCTAGAGCTATGACTAGGATTAGGAAGAGGTAGAATGTGGGAAATGTGGATAAATGATGATGGAAGGAGACTTGACTTGGGCTGGCAAACACACAATGCAATATATAGATGATGTGCTACAGAATTTTATACCTCAAACCTGTATAATTTTATTAACCAAGTGTTTCACAACAAATTTAATTTTAAATAAGTAAGTAAATTATGAGTATGGAATCAAAACAAAAGTTAGGTTTGGAGAAGAGAAGTCTCAGTTGGAACAAGAGCACATGAGCCAAGTATTTGAAGGCTCAGTGAAGAGAAGGGAATTGGCCTTCTCCATTGGACAGCAATGGCTCACCTTTAACCAAGCAAGCCGGTGCTTTAGCATGTAGAGGGTTCGAGTCTGGGTCATCATGGTGTGTCTCTCCTGCTGGCTGACATCACCTGGTGCTTGGAGGTATCACAGGTGATGGTCAGCTGACTCTGCCCTTTCAGGGACCTAGGGCCAGCAGACTAGCCCTCTGGGAACACAAATCAATCTCACACTTCCTCCCCTGGGCCCATTTCTCACTGTGGGTTTTAGGATGTTGAAACGGACATTGGCCTGGCCGATGACAAAGAGGCACCTGTAAGCCCACAGTGGAAAGAAATTGGAAAGCAATCTGGGGGTCAGAGCCCTTCTCAGAGCAAGTGGTTCCTCTGTCCTGGGTCTGTACCCCCTGTCCTGGTTTTAGAGGGAGGTCTGTGGGGAGGGAGGGCTGGGGCCCTCGCAGCAGGGAATATCCTGTGACAGTGAGGGTGAGCTGCTCCTCCTGCATCACAGCCAAATGAAAGGTGCCTAGAAACATGGAGTCTAAAGACACCTGTGTGAGGGCGAGCTGCACCACTCATCTTCTTGTCACTGAGAAGCAGGGGGCTGGGGAGAGGGGCCTGAGAGAAAGGGTCAGTGAGACATCTGGGTGTGTGGAAAGATTGGACACCACAGAATAAGTCAGGCAAGGGGCCAGGATGAGGGCCTGGGGCCAGGCCTGCGGGTCTAAGAATTCCAAGAGCTCCCCATTTGTCCCTATAAACTGGGATCCTTGGTGAGTCCCCTGTCCTCTCCCTCTTTGGACTCATTTAGAAAAGCCAACTTGGGACATATCTAACCAGTCAGAGTTTGCCCATATTCATGGTTCTCTTGCATCTCTGCTCTCCTTCCTCTACCTGCTTATAGCCCCCAAAGCAGCTAAATTCAAAGTAGGAGGAACAGGGAGTAAAAGAGCAAACTAAACTCCATTTATCAGTGATGCGCTGATAAAGAAAGGTCTTATGGCTGCTGGGGAGGGGTGGAGAGCCCCTGATTTGTAGTGTGTGCTGATTCCTGTCATATAACTACTCCCACCAGGACACCAGGGTCACTTTCAAGCCTCCAACACTGAAGGCAAAGTGGGGATGGGAGGTGCTGTAGCCCACAGTCCTGTAACGGTCCCACCATGAAGATGCAACGTGCCAGGTCATCCCCACAGCAGAGATCATAGGGAACTCTAGTCAAATAATTAGGAAGAAAGAGCATTTGAGGACATGTTACCTTTGTTTTCAACATAATTTCTTGTACATTTATATAACGTAATTTTCAATATTTGGTTTTGTTTTGGCCCCTGGAGGGTAGCTGCTGGCTGTTGGGAGCCAGCATGAACTTGCTCCGTTACAACAGCACCCTGGCCGGGGAAAGGGAAGGAGGGAGAGGGGTCTGAGTGATACCACATGGCAGCACGGGGCCCCACATAGGGCCACGTTGCTTCATCACTCCATCACACACACACACACACACACACACACACACACACACACACACACACACTGAAGACCCAGAGCTCTTCTCAAGGCACAGAGAACACAGACTTTTGACTCACAGGAAACCCTGTGGGCAGTCATCTCATTCACCTCCAGGGACTCTCACTCGGAGACATGCAAAGGCACACCTGAAAGTCCAGACCTGCGAGTTCCCTGGTCTCTGAAAGCCTGACATGCCAACCTCAGCCCAGGCTTCCTCGGGCCTGCCTCCAAATGCCCAGCTCTGCCCAGAACAGCCTCCGGACAGCCCCCCAACAGTCCTGTCTCTCAGGTTCCCACCCCTCTCTGTTGCTGCCTTTGCCCTCTCCCCAAGCCTCCTGAATGTCCCCTTCAGGCCTGCCTCCCACAGTCTGCAGCCCCCTCTCTCCTGCTGCCCACAGGAGTGCCCAGCCTTCAGCTGTGGGGGGTTATATCCAGGTAACAGATGCCAGAACCATGGCTACCAGAAGCCACATAGCTTAAGAACGCCTGTAGGCTCTACTGACTCCCAGCCTCTCTCTAGAGGACAGACTGACATGTGAACAGATTCTCCCTGCAGAGACCCACTGCTGAGAGTGACAGCAGCAGGAAGACTCAAGAGTCCCTGGAATTGGAGGACAATTTAGGCAACTGGCAAGGGCAGGGGGCAGCTTGTGGCCCAGGGCTCCACAGGGCCTGCCAACGGGCCTCTTGCAGCCTGAGAGCAGCCCTCAGGGTGGAGACTGTGGAAGCCCGCACTGCTGGCCCCAGGAGAGTCCCAGGAACTTGGGTGTCAGATGAGTAAAGGGTTGTTTTTCCCCTGACCAGAGGTTTTGCTTTTGTTGCTGGTTCTAGCTGCAAAGAAGTTATTCATCATCTGGACTGGTGGGGACTTTTGCTGGGCTTCCCAAGAACAGCCTGGTCAGGTGCTTGCCCTGATAGGCCTAAGTGAGAGGTGCCTAGAGAGCTCGCCTGGGCCCACGCCCGGGAATAGGAAACAAACCACACAGTCACACTGATAGTGAGCTCTGCCTTCGACAAACACTCTGTGATTCCTCTGGATCCCGCAACATGTAGACAGGCTGCTGTGAGGGCCTGCACCGCAAGGGTCTTAACAGTTATCTGCCCATTGCCCAATCTCTCTAGCCTCCTGCCAGTGGAAAATGCTGGAAGTTTCTTAGAACTTACTACACAATATCATGGGCAGAGCCAAATTTCTCATCCTGAAGCTTGCTCTCGAAGCCCGCTTCATTCTATACTCTGCTTCCTTTTTCACTATTCCTCCCCTACAGCCTCCTGGACAGACATTTGTGTCCAGAATGCTTGGGACCCAACTGATGCCACAAATCTCTCTCTATTTTCTGAAGAGCTATAGGCAGATTTTTCTTCTGTAGTTCCAAAGGGACATTTGGAAGGCTCTCCATCTTCCCCCTGAGGAGCAGGTGGCAACCTGCGTGCCCCAAAGTCTCACAGGCCTGCAGAAAGAATCTGGAACTAGGATGTGTGGAGGGCATGAAAGCTCCCCCAATCCTCACCACCCTGCCCAGGCCTGCTTGTGAGGACAGCTGCAGCCTGGGACCCTCAAGCCAGTGCCCTTCCCTCCTCTTCTCCAAGTTCCTCACTTGGAAAGAGCTCTTCTAAGAAATCTTCTCCTCTTTAACCCATTGTGGTCAAGGTGGGCTGGGAGTCACGAACTAGAACTTGTTTTAGCTGGAAGGGATGCAGAGGTCCCCAAACTCAGAGGAGACTGAGGAGAAGCAGGACTGAAAGGCCCAGGTCAGGAACCCCACAGCTGACCATGCAGCGCACACATTCTGCCTCCTCCCCATTCCCTTTCTTCAAAAGTAGAGAATAAAAGATATCTTTCTCTACAGCTGAACATTTTTTAAGTTGAATGTTGCATGTGATTATTGGGGTCCTAATTGTCAAAAAGTTAGAACTCTGCCTTGCGGTCACTTATTAATGTGACTGCAAGCAGCCATTCAGCTTTTACAGGAATCCCTGAGGCAGCAGGAGCAACGTGATAAAACCACGCAGTGGTGAGCAAGCCCAGCAGGGAGACAGCAATGACTCAACTGTTTGAGCGCCTCCAGACTTCATGTGTTCACTTCAGCATTTGAATCTCTTGGTTGTGTGTGTGTGTGTGTGTGTGTGTGTGTGTGTGTGTGTGTGTGTTTTATTTTTTCTAGAAAAAGGCTCTAACATAAAATCATTCAGAGAAGAGTAACATTATAGAAACATGAGAAAACCCAAGTCAGTGTAGGAGAATGGCCAAGGGCTCCTCTTTCCAGAGGAAGGCTGCACTGAGGGAAGCTCACCTGGACACAGCTGCACATTTCTCCTCATGGAACTTCAGGAAGGGGTTAGTCAGTAGCTTTCAAAGACCATCTGCTTATTAGCTTGTGACACATGCTTGATCAGAGAAAAGTTTCTAAAGAGCAAATGCCACCTTTTAGTTTTTAATCACTTAGAGAGCACCAGAGGTGGGTGGTGGAGGTTACTAGTCACCCTAGATTCCAGTGGGCTGAGGGGCAAGGTCATCTCAGGACAGGGTGGAAGCTGTTTTAGAACCTGTGCACAGGTAGTGCGGGGAGTGTTGTAGAAGGTGCAGTGATGGGAATTTTTATTTCAATCAGCATTATTTATTTTAAATGGGTATTGGAAAATAGATATATCAACTTTGTGTTCTATACAAGCTTTTATTGCTTACAGTGATGCTAAATTTGAGAAGTGAGTCCACCTAAAAATTCTACGAAAATATCAATAATTGTAAATTATTTTGAGAAGTCACATTTTAAATAGATAACAGCATTTGAATAAATAAGATTTGTCATAAATTTTAATCAGATACTTAAATAATAAACAAATTGTTGAAGATGGCATTATATATGTGACTAAAATTTAGGAAACATGGAAATAAGATACCTTTCTTTGCCTGTAATCCTGACAACAGCCTATAAAGTAAGTGCCCATTTGACAGAAGAAACTAAAAGACAGTTTACAGCAGGAGCTGGAGCACCAGGTGTAGGATAAACTGGGGTATGTCTTTTCCCCTGACACTTGTTAGCCATGCAAGTTTAACGTGGTACTTACCTCCATGGCCCTCCGAGAAATACAGGCCTATACCTTGGGATTACTTGAAGGATCACAAGAGCTGCTGCAGGTAGCCCCTCATATATGGTAATTTAATGAGATTCTAAACAAGGTTTAGCCAGATCTTGATGCACAGCCCCAAGTTCATAGTGATCCTCTTTCTAGAAGTCTTTTCATTCTCTCTTCTTCTGGTCTCTTTCCCCATCAGAAGCAATGGGCTCCCACCTATATGGTTCCTCTTGGTAAAAAAAAAAAAAGCCCAAATGTCCCACAAAGTCTGAGCTCAGTCCCTCAACTACAGCCTGCCATCAGAATTGAGGGGAGAGGCTTTGAAATCTGAGCTTCAGTTTCTTCATTTTAAAAATGGGGGATGAAAATAACTTCTTCTTGGAATCCCTCCCTGATCACCCTTTCTGACTGATAGAGACACCTGCCCACAACCCTACTTAGTTAGTGGTACTTCCCATATTATCCCATGAGCCTCTAAGGCCAGGATGTTGTCCTACTGAAAAGTGTATCCCTGGAAGCCAGCAGAGAGGTGGGAGCATGGTGGATCTCAGGAGATGTTTACTGAACAAGTAATTTTTTTAAAAAGTAAGTGTTTTTCAGAAAGTAACAAATGTTGGAGAGAATGTTGGGAAATTCAAACCTTTGTACACTGTTGGTAGAAATATAAAATGGTACAGCCACTATGGAAAACAGTATGAGAATCCTCAAAAAATTAAATGTAGAGTTCCATATGATCTAGCAATTCCACATATACCCCAAAGAATCAAAAGCAGGGTCTCAAACAGGTATTTGTACTCCTATGTTCATAGAGTATTATTTGCAATGGCCAAAAGGTAAATCAATCAAAATGTCTATTCAAAGGATGAATAGGTAAATATAATGTGCTATATACATACAATGGAATATTATTTAGCCTTAAAAAGAAAGGACATTCTGACATATGCTAAAACCTGGATGAACTAAGCCACTCACAAAAGAACAATTCTGTAGAATTCCACTTATATAACGATCCTAGAATAGTCAGATTTAGAGAGGCAGACGGTACAGTGATGGTTGCCAAGGGCCAGAAGCCAGGGGATGAGAGGGGAAGCAATTGTTCAATGGGAAATAATTATTCAAGAGTTTCAGTATTGAAAAGCATTCTGGAGATGGATGGTGGTGATGGTTGCACAGTATCAGTGAATGTATGTCACTGAACTTGAGACTTCAAAATGTGCATTTTACTTTTTATATATTTAGCTGCAATTAAAACTATATATCAATGTTCTTTTCCTTTCTGTTTTCAAGCAACCCCAAGTATTACTATTCACTTGAGGCTAAACAGCGGGCCAAAGGCAAGGAGTGAGCCTGAAGGAGTAAAGGGAATGGAAGGTGACAAGGGTGAGGGGAGGTCTCCCAGGGAGTGAAGATGACAGAGAGAAAGCATTAGCCACAGTCCAGAAGACAAGAGAATAGAGCATACACTTGGAGATAATATGAATCAGAGTGTTACAGAAGACTGGAGAAAAACAAAGCAATGCTTAGAGAAATGGAGTTACACTGCTTTATTATGCGGCGGTCTCAGTGGAGTCACCTCCAAGAAAATCTGGGCAAAAACATGGATGAAGCTTTCCCTTTTTATATCTTTGTAGCCCTTTGTCTCCCAAATAAGGGGTTTTTCCAGACCTTATCTTAGATGACTAGCCTACAAGGTCAGAGAGCTAAGTTTATCTTCCCTGTTATTTAGGCAGCTAAAAGGCAAAGTTAATAAGGGACCATCTAAAAATATCAGAGTATTTTAAAGAGCAGTGTTTACAAAATAGAGGTTATTATGCTTCAGGTTGACAACCTAGTTTGGTTCTGCTTCTTTGGGAAGGCTCCAAATGTTGGAAAAGTTCAATTTATAGTGCTATAGGAAGAATCAGCCTTTAGTCTTCTCAAGAGGAAAAGAGCATCCAAGGGAAAATGGCAGGGAAAAGAACTGAATCCCAGAGAGGGCAGGGAAGAAGAGGAGTTTTCCCTCACTAGCACTTTCCACAGTGGGCAAAGGCCACTGTCTGTAGTGTGCAACTTGGCAATCAGGGACCCCACACAGCAACCTAAGAAAGGAAACACACACACACACACACACACACACACACACACACACACACACACACACACACTTAAAGGGGGACATCAATATAGGATTACATTTTGTTTCTTAATACAAAAGAACAAGAAAGAAATTTAAAACTCTATCAATGCATTACTGGAGATATAATTTGCACTTTTGACTATTCTTCTCAGCAATTTATGCATGGCCTGGCTGGTGTGATTCAGTGATTGAGTGTTGATCCACAAACCAGGAGGTCACAGTTCAATTCCCGGTCAGGGCACATGCTTGGGTTGTGGGTTCAATCCCCAGTGAGGGGCGTGCAGGAGGTAGCCGATCAATTATTCTGTCTCATCATTGATGTTTCTGTCTATTTCCACTTCTCCCTCCCTCTCTCTAAGATAACTAAAAATGGTTTTTTTTTTATTTATGCATGAATTTAATAAAATTTCCAAAAAATTGATCATTGTATGGAAACTTGCTTTCTTTTTACTTAAAGTTAACAAACATTTCTTCATGTTACAAAATCCTATATACCATACAAAATTTTAAGTGGTTACACAGCATTTCATTCTATAGTTGGCCATCATTTAACTAAAGCCCTATTGGACACTGGTGGGTGTACTGGACAGGTCCATCTGAGTTCATGTATGTGATGCCCATTAAGGGCCAGGCGCTGCTCCAAGTCCTGCTCTACAGCTACCAATTGAGATCTCATCTTCTAGGAGTTTGTATTAGAGAAGAAAAAAGAATATTTAAGCAATTTAAATAAAGAATAGGCAGGGTTGTACTGTAGACACAGCAAGTACAAACCTAAGTCCAAAGCTAAAATTAAAAAAAAAATACAATTCATGTTTTCTTTAACAACGTAATTTTCATTTTAGCTCTTATTCCACTAGGATGATGGAACTCAATATCAAACTTTTGATCTCTCCTCTTTCCTTGAGTTGGTACTAAGTATGGTGCTGCTTCTGCAGTTCCCGAGATGGTGGTAGAGAGAGAAAGAAGGGAAGAAGAGTCTGGTCCTCAAGGTGGTTTCCACTCACATGCAACCCAGGAGGCCTACCACTTCATCTCATACTCACTGGCCATTGGAGGTTACCATGAAGCTATCCTTCAGTCCTACCTAGATGCCTTCTCTTTGTCACTGTTTTTTCCACAAATTTTCCATCCCCTGCAACTCACAGGCTCTTTCCAGGAAGCAGAACATACCTCTCATTTACCAGGGGCAGTGGAAGTCTGCACACTTAATTTCTTCTCATTCTGTTTACTGAGCTCTGAGCGTCTGTTCCCAGTCTGGGCTGGGAGGCCAGAGGAGTGGAAGGGTTTATGTTCCTTAAACTCCTGGATTCATGAGTCCTCTATTTTCCCTTGAGAACAAGTGTCTTTGGAAGACAATAGACAGGAGCAGAGAGCAGGCTATGCTCTTTCTGCCCTGCAGCAATGAACACTAGTGTCTTGGCTGCTTGAAAGTAAGCGAAGAGGGGTGTCCACAGTGGGGGACATCTTTTCAATATTATCTTTTACAGACACAGAAGGTACAAATGAGAAAGCTCCCTGACCTAACTTGGGGGGTGAAGAAATGCTTCCAGGGAGAAGGCTAAGACCTGGGGAGGAGAGGGTGTTCGCCAGGTGAGAAGATAGCGGCAGATGTCTTCAGGAGAGAGGAGAGGGCCACTGGGCATTGCAATAGCTCAGAGGCACCAGAGAGGGAAATTGTGACGATGCAGTAAAAATGAAGCCAGAGGTCTCAGATGCCTGTGATCTTCCTCCAGATAAAGTATTATGGAAACCTGACTTAAGAGGAGAGGAAATAAGAGGCAAAGGTGTTATGTTTACTGAGTTAATTCTTTTTAAAGCCACCATATGCCACAGCCTGTGGAGAAAGGAGAAAAAATGAGTTGTGGTTTATCCTCAGCAGAGAAACGATGGGTTTTAAGGATAATAAAGTGTTCATAATTGAAATCTCAGATTCCAAACTTTTGACCATTCGTTCAAGTGCTAGGATAAAATGAACTTTACAGTAGATTATGCCAGGCAGATGGTCTAAGTACTATGGTGGATGCCACTCTGCTAGCAGCAGCATGCAGGGAGGGTGGTGAAGGGAGAAGGAAGAGAGGAAGATGCATTACTTGGAAAGCCTTATTTACATATACTGACTCAAGTCCATCCATACTTGCTGAGAGCAGATAGAGCCCCTAAAGCAGTATGACCCTTTATTTTCCTCATTATTTCTATTTAGTTAGCACTTAGCAAATTCAAAAGTATTCTAATATTCTGGGGCATAGCTAAGACCAATCTTCAGCTGCAGCCTCTCTCTGGTGTTCCCATAGACTATTCAATGTTTGATAGGCTGAAGGGCTTGGTCTCCCATGAGACAGAGCAATACATAGACTGAGAAAGGTGGACCCCTTGCTGGCTGCACAGAGATGAGTTGCCAGCAGACAGAGGCCACAAGGGGCTCCATCTCATGCATGTGTCCTTTTCCATACACAGCTCTATATTATATTTCACATTCAGGGTACCAGTTAACCTATATCTTCTCCTCTTTATTCTCTCCTTTAACAGCAAGGCCCAAATCACAGGAGCTGTGGTGTACATTTCCTCGGGTCCATTAGCCCTGTTAAGGGAGAGGAGGGCAAGGAAAGGAAGGATGGTCACACTCTCCTCAGATGTGTATCCTGGGCTGGAGAAGCTGCCCAACACTAGAACAAGTTTTGTATTTTTTTAAAGCGATTTTAAAAATCTGATTTTAAGGACATATATGACAATCAGAAAGGAAGCAGGCTGCCAAAGCAGCCTTGTTAAAAAAAAAATGCACCAGAAGAAGGAAGTATTTAAAAAGCTATCAAGCCCTAGCCAGTTTGGTTCAATGGATAGAGCACCAGCTGGTAGACTGGAGTGTCCCTGGTTTGATTCTGGTCAGGGTCACATGCCCAGAATGTGGGTTTGTTCCCCAATAGGGGACATGCAAGAGGTAGCTGATCAATGATTCTTTCTCATCATTGATGTTTCCATCTCTCTTTTCCTCTCTCTTTCTCTCTGAAATCAATAAAATTAAATAAAGAATAAATAAATAGCTATCAACGTGAGTGTTTAATAACATACATGACCCATGACACCATTTAAAAAATGTCTTTATTTATCAACTACTTAAAACACCAGATTATCACAAATATAAATCCGAGTTAAAAAGCAATTTGCACCAACATTTATGGCATGATTATGTACAACCATTGTCCACAGAATGATCAGTCTCATTCTCAAGACACCCCTGCCTGGGATGTTTGGTGACAAAACTGAACCAGCAGAGTACTTGGATGAATCTTAGAAGCCATTTGGTCCTATTCACCCTTAAATCAGGGGTTCAGGAGAGTGAACCCCTCTACCTATGAGGTCCCTTCTATCCCAAATAGTCTAAAGCGAAATATGAGTTTATATGGAGGTGGATTGGCCTGCAGACCTTTCTTCACTTTTCTACATTTCTTCTCTTCTCTTTCACTTTAGCTACCTTTCATATACTTACTTTCCTTAAAGAAATGAAAATAAAGGCCAGGAAATTTGACCTTCACGTGGACCTGCTATTCAACAACAGTTAAGCAATGAAGGAGATTCTTCTGCATTGACATGGATTGATCTCAAAGACAGGGATGTGAGAAAAGCAAGCTGCAGAACAGTCTGGGTGGCAGAACAGCCCAATGAAACATTTACCCCTCTATTTAAATGTTGCATTAGGTGTGCCATACATCTGTCAGCTAAAGACCACTTAGGGAGATATAGTATAATAGAAGTATAGTCCTATGGAAGCTCACAGCTTTCAGAAAAATGCTCATCAGTAGAGAAAGGGAAGAAATATGATCAAAGAGGAATGAAAGGGGGTTTGAACTATGTCTTCATTTTACTAAAAAATAGCTGATGCCCTCAAATAATTTTTGACTTTCCCTAGTGCTGGAGTGATCCTTGCCTCTCGATGCCTACCCACCCACTGCTCAATATAGGATTACAGCGACTGTACCAGACCCCACCTAAGATTCCCAGAGCTGGTTCTCTGGGGCCTCTATGTAATGTCTGGGAAGGAAAGCTGTTCATGCCTCAGCCCAATGCACTCCTTTCTCTGAACACAAAACTGACAGCCCTGTGTTCAGGTGATAACCACATGGTCGTGCTGCTCATCCCACTTAGGATTATAAATGTTCTCTCCCAGTGGAACAGTCTCTTCCTGGCTCAAACACAATGGTCTTGGTGGATTCTACAAGGGTGCCTAATTGTCCCGTTTTGTCTCAGACTCAAGTTTTTTGTTTGAAATGAGTTGGTCACCCTGGTTCTCTAAAGCTTTCCAGAAAACATCAACTACTGCCTAGTTTAACTAAATTCCAAGAACAAGTAGGCCAAGAAAATACACCTGTGAAACAAATGTTTTTTTATTTTTGTTTTTGTTTGTTTTTTGTTTGTTTGTTTGTTTTTGCTGCAAGCCAACATTTTGTTGTTGTTGTTATTGTTTTTTTGTTAATCCTCACCTGAGAATATTTTCCCTTTGATTTTTTTAGAGAGTGGAAGGGAAGAAGAGTGGGGGAAAGAAAGAGAAAGAGAGAGGGAGAAACATCGATGTGAGAGAAACACATTGTTTGGTTGCCTCCTACACATGTCCTGACCAGGCCAGGGATGAACCTGAAACCCAGGTAAGTGCCGTTGATCAAGAATCAAACCCAAGATCCTTAGGTGTGCAGACCAATGCTCTAACCACTGTGCAACTCTAGCCAGAGATGCAGTCCAAGTGCCTAAACTCTTTTACAGCATCTTTCCTTGACAACAAACTAGTTTGTTCTGGTTTGCTAATTCTATTTTATCAAGTCAGGGAATGAAACAGCCAATCCTTTCCAAAGTCCTCAGCCAACTAACTGTTAGGAGTCTTCACCCTGAATATTTTCTAATTGGTTCATTCACTAACCATACTCTGGATCCCTTGGAAATATACTCAGCGTAGTTGAGTTTATTAATGGGAGAGGAGAGAAAAATGGCCTAAGCCAACAGGATTTAAAAAAAAAAAAATTAACTCCCATGTTAAAGCAGATTAGTATTTTCTAAAGGAGAGAAAAATAAAAGAAAGAAAATAATTCTCACAAGGGGTTGAAACGAAGCATCTACTTGGAAAATTAAGAAGCTACAGCCCTGGGGGAGATCCCACAGAACCTCTCAAGTGTGGGGTTCACTGCTCTTGGAGAGGAGGGCCCCACTCAGGCCTGGATCATAGTGGTGTCTGTAAAGTCTTCATTTACCGCTGAGGATAATATATCCCAAACACTTAGCATCTATAAGATGAATAAATCACCGCAGTTCATGAGAAACACAATTTGTTATCCACGGGCATTCGTCAGGACTGACTGGCAAAATACCTGGGACTTACTGACTGCATTGCGGTGGAGTCTACAGAAGAGCTTCTGCAGAGAATGAGGTAAACCTCCATGGCTGCATTAAAGGAGCACACAGTGGGTGCACACAGTAGGGGTACTGTGACTCCATAAGTTTTTAAGTTTATGTGTATTGACAGAAAAGTGAAAATGTGTTGGAAGAGCAAGTTAAGCTCTTCCTTTGGACACCTCTAGGGATGAGGATTTGTCCTTTCAGACTGTTCACATTTTCTTTAGTTAATATGATTTATTTTATCATTAAAAACTTCTTTTAGAAATAAAAAAAGAAATTACATTCCCAATGCTTCATTGCTTACTAAACTGGAGAAATGCTATAATCTCTCTAATGTAAGGGATACATAGTTTGTTGAATGATAAAAAGTATAGATTAGAGCAAGAGTGGCATTTATTTGAAAACTACCAACTCTTTTGCTGAGCCTGAGAGTAATAGCAATTGTTTTGTAGTTTGATCAAAATATTGGATATTTAAATATCTGTACTTTTTCAAAAACAAACAAGTGGTCAGGATTATGTAAGTGTATATCTTAGTGATTCTACAAAAAGATATATTTGAAAAAAGCCTAGTTTTGTATTTCCCTAATAATTAATGATGAACATGTCAAACCATTATTGGCATGAGGAAGCATATAATATACAAAATAAGCAAAAACAGCCCACTGAGTCTGCAGTTATGCAACCTGTGAAATTCCGTCACCATCTTTCCTAATAGAGTTCACCAAATTGAAAAGTACTGGCTCCTTCTCTTAGTGTTGTCATGGATAACTCGCTGATAGCCAAACAAAACAAAGAGGCTAAGAGGGGAAATGTCACTAAGTTTCCAAAATATAGCTTTAGTACTTGGATTGTGGAAGGTTTTTGTTTTTCTTCTTTAAGAAAAAACAATTTAAACAATAATTTCTACAGAATATGACTAAGGACAAAAGAATCTTAATCACTACAAACAGATGAAAATTAGTACCCAAGTGGATCTGAATCTAAAAGCAAGGGAAACAAAAGGAAAAATAAACAAATTGATTACATCTAACTACAAAGCTTCTGTAGATTGAAAGGAAACCACCATTAAAACAAAAAGGCAACTTACTAAATGGGAAAAGATGTTTGCAAATCATATATATGACAAGAGATTAATAGCCAAAATATATAGAGAACTCATACAATTCAATAACATAAAAATGAGCAACCAGATAATGGGCAGATAATCTGAATAGACACTTTTCCAAAAGAGGCATACAAATGACCAACAGGCACATGAAAAGATGTTTATCATTAATTATTAGGAAAATACAAAACAAAATCACAATGAGATATCACCTCACTTCTGTTAGAATGGCTATTATCAAGAAGACCATAAAAAATGCCGCAGAGAATTTGGAGAAAAGGGAAGCCTTGTGTACTTTTGGTGGGAATGTAAGTTGGTGCAGCCACTACAGAAAGCAGTATGGAGATTCCTCAAAAAATTAAGAATAGAACTACCATATAACCCAGCAATTCCACTTATACCTGAAAAATACAAAAACACTAATTTTAAAAACACGTGCTCCCTATGTTCACTGCATTATTATTTACAACAGCCAAGAAATGGAAACAACCTAAGTATCCATCAGTGGATAAATGGATAAAGTAGATGTGATATATATATATATATATATATATATACACACACACACATATATATATATATATGTGATATATATATATATACATATATATATATATATATATATGAATACTATTTAGGCATACAAGAGATAAAAGCTAAAATTTTGCCATGCACTATAACAATGGATGGACCTTAAGGGTATTATGCTAAATGAAATAAGTCAGATGGAGAACAACAAGTACCATATTATATCATTTATGTGTGGAATATTAAAACAAAACAACCAAATAAACAAAAACAAACTCATAGACAGAGAACAGATTGGTGGTTGCCAGAGAGGAAAGGGTTGAGAGAGGGGGGTGAATTGGATCAAGGGTTTCAATTGTGTGGTGAAACATGATAACTAGACTTTTCAGGGTGGTGACTCACTTTGTAGTGCATGCAGATGTCAAATTACAATGCTGTACTCCTAAAACATATATAACGTTATGTAGCAATTTTATACAGTTTTTTTTTTTAAGAAAAAGTACTACTCAAGAGTAGCCCTAATGCTTTTTGGCTCATGAAGATAGCAACAGAGTCTATCAAATGACTTTCAGGGGCACCTGAGAGGGAAGCAAACAGGGCAGTGAATAGCAGGGCTTGGGGGCTACCCTGGGTGAGACCCAGGCCAGCTGGGGAGATGGGGCACCCCAAAGCTGGAGGCACCATGGCCCAACCTCAGTCAAAGACTCATTTCTTACTATAAGCAAGCATTTTCTACAGCAGGAATCTCTCCTACATGTATTAATTTGTTTCTTTTGTGAGCAGAGTAGCCTGAAATTTAGGTTTTACTTCCCTGAGAAATAATACAACACTTAAGTGCTTTCATCACTCTATTAGTGGTCAACACTGAAACACAAGTTTTCTCAGTCTTCAAGAAATAATCCACATCAAATAAAATATAGCATTTCAGTGAATGTAAACACACTCTTTGGTTAATTTCACAGTTATCACCAATGTTAGCAATCTACCTGAGACCATCAAGACCACCATCCGTTCTTTTGGAATAAGCTTGTCTGTCAATCAAATAGAGCTGATTTTCTATACATATTCCTGCTGAGATTCTTTTCAAGTGTTGTCAAAAAACAAAAACAAAACAAAACAAAATGAAGGGAGTTCAATCAGCTATTGTGTCATAGTCAGATATTTACAATGAAGCAGAATCACTGGACGTTTCTCATTCTTGAATGGAGGAGTGCCGAATGGACCTGTGATAATCCTCTGGACTGTTCATGTGTTCAGGTAAATCATAGCCCCTTAGGAAGTGTCCACTGTTTTGCTGAGCGAAATAATAGAGCTGTCTGGCCAGTAGAGGTTCAACCTTTAAAAAGGTTTGAAGAAGACATTACTAAAATATTCTTTTTAACATCCTGTAATTGGCTTATCATTAAATAACTCAATATATGTAGGAGTGTAATGAAGTTAAGTCCAAAGTTAGGTGCTATAACACATAAAAAATTTTATACTTGGGGCCTTGCTTCTTTCCATACATTAACCTCTAAACAGAATCTACGTAATTCTGGGTTTCAATTGAAGGTAAAGATGATAATTTAAAATCATCTGTTGTTAGAAATTTACATGTAACCGAGATTGCAACAAATCAGGTAAAATGACCAAATTAAAAGAAAGTTTGAGGTCTAGTTAGTGAATTTAGGCCACTATGACAAGGATGAAGGAGATCATCCTGAACAGTCTTACAATTCCAGGATGACCCACCATCTGTATTTCATAACTAAATTGAAAAAAAAGAAGCAAAATCATCAACAAAACTGCTATTATGAGAACATTTACTTGTTCCCAAATTAATTTGATTTGTATATTAGTGTATTGCATTCAATATTAAAATTTAATTTTCAGCTTTTCCTAAATTACAGCATCTAAAAATACCAAGTACTTTTAGTCAATGCTGCTGTTAAATTGAGCCTTTATGTTATTTGATAAACAGCAACTTAAGCATACTCATATGAAGAACCCAAACAAAGTAAATCCATAATAAGAGGAATAGGAACTCTGAGCACCCCAACCTCAAACCCGTTTCCTTGGTGGCATCACAGGGTACAATGTGATTTCAGGGGTCTTCGCCTGGGGAGCCCTTCCTTGCCTAATTATAGGAAAGCTAGCGCATCCAAAAACCTTAGAGTCAGATCAATGTGGAAGTTTGTCACCAAGTTCTTAAATGTTATTTGTCAGTGTCCAGTTTAGTTCATCATTTAACAATCCCAGTTGTTAACAAGATTATATCAGTAATTATATCAATCATTGGCAAGGATTCATGAGAAGTCCATAGGATTACATTTTTGTTTATTGATTGTTTTGTTTTTCATTTTACAATCAAGAAGGGGGACTGCATGTTTAAGATTAGATAGTATTTTATTTCAGTTTTCAATAAGAAACATTATCAGAACTAAAATATGACTTGAATTTTTATATTATGTGTTATAATTTTTTACCTTCGCTGCTCATTATTTGGGCCCATTAATAACTCTTGAAGGTATGTAGCAATGCAAAATTTTCAAATACAAAAGTTCTAGGTATTCAAAACTCTTTTCTGTGGCAAATTAATGTTAAATGTTATCAATATAAACCTCTTTTTCTTTCTTTTTTATGAGAACAGGTGTTTACTTGCCACAATTGAACCTATCTTAAATTCAGCCTCAGGATATTACAATGGTCTGATCTCCCTTATAACACTTGGCTCTTATTTCCAATAATTATAATTTTTTAAAAACAAAAATCTAGAAATTAAAGGATTTGGGAAACACTTGAAGGAGTTACAAAATATACATTTGGGGAAAACTCCATCAAATGAAAATCAGACAGCATTTTGATTGCAATATTAAACTGAAGAATTTTAAAGAGCAACTTTTAGCATCGATCCTCTTAAATCCTTATAAAATGGAATATGACAATTTCCTTGAAAAATAAAAAAGAGGAGACAAATGAAATGGTTGGAAGTTAGCTCCTCTTCTGAGGAGCAGATTCCTGGGACTGGGAACAGGATGCGGTCTCGGGGCTGCTCTTCCTGCACATTCACTGGTTTACTCCCCGCCCTCCCTGTCTTTAAGATACTTCTCTAAATAGATCCCTGTCCTTGGTGACAAATAGGGAGACAATCATTTATATGTGACTAAATACTCACGTGAGCAGTAATAAGTTTCCTTTGTCTCTGGGGATCCGGAAACTCTTCCCCGAAGCACAGGGTTACCTGGAATCTTGGCAGCGGGCGGCCATGGTGAGCAAATGCTTGCAGTTCTGTAGAAACCCCATAAGAAAAACAAAACAAAACAAAAACATGCTCAGAAACCCTCATAATTGAGCACACGAGGTTAAACCAGGCAGCAAATCTCCATGTTGATTCTTAAGACTAAAACAGGAATGAGTACTCTTTACTTCTCTAAGAGGGGCTTTTGGCCCACATGCAAAATTGCATGTACCTGTTCCTATTTGTGCTTTCCTCAGATTGTGCAGGTCTCACTTGATTCTTCAGGGGAATAAGGATTGGAGGTTAAAAACCTTGCTTTGCAGTACTGAACCCATGAGGATGCAAAAGGTAGCAGAAAGGAGTGAAGGAGAAGAAAAAGGAAGAGAAATAATAGCCATGTGGAGGCAAAAGAACAATTTATACAAAGAACAAGTTTTCTTTTAAAACAATCAGAATTTTATGACTTGTCCCAGGATTACTTAAAAACCTCTTCTCAAAGCTGCTGATACAATCCATTGTCAATCCAGGACTCTGTGTGAATTGGGCACCACAATCAAGGTCTGTTACCATCCTGGAGACTAAGCCCAGTTCTGGGCAGTGGCATTTCACTTAGCACGAGGCCCAAACTGTGTGACTTCAGCAGACTTTTTGCCTGCCTTCTGGGACAGTCTATGGTCTGAGATGGAAAGGGTAGCCATGAAGACTAGGGGCCTCACTTTAGTGGAAGCCACCAGGCCTACCCTCAGGATGTAAAATGAAGAACAGAACACTGTTGGGAAGATGTGCTCAGCACCCGACACTGAGCCATGTCTCCTCACCCACATTCCAGGTAACTCTCCTGCCTCTAATTGTGCCTGTTCTTTCCGCTAGACTCAGATGTCACCTCTGCCAAAGAAGGGCGCTGACAGTTTCTGCCCTGACTTCTGTAGAACAGCACTGTTGCATCTTTATCAGATCTGCGCCCTTGGAGGTACCTCTGGGGCTGTCCCTGGCAGCCTGCAAATCCTGAATAGGTAGATAGCAAAGATTTCCACTGCTCTTCTAGCTAACTCACTAGACTGACTTTCTGCTTATTATTTTTTCTCTAGAATTCAAATAAAATCTCACCAACTTAAGATATATAAAAGGCATTTACACCATGGAAACTTGAGACTACACTTCCACAAGCTCATTAGGATGGTGCGTTGGTACAGTCATCTGAAGAAGTCCTGCCTCCTTTGCCCGATACCCTGAAGACACCCTATGATTGTGCAGAAGCTGGTCTACTTGGCTTGTGACTACAGGCTCCTCCCTGCACCTCAGTGAACACTTCCAGATAAGAGCTTGCTGTGGACAGAAAATACAGCTCTGGGTTACAGAAGAAGGGAAAAGACCAGAGTAAGTCTTGCTCACAGATAAACACTAAATTCTAGGCAAGTGAATTTGCAGCTGAGGATGCCAACACCTGGTACATCATGCCTGCCACTTCTTGCCTGCATCCATCTCCCAGTTCACTGTGACTCAAAGAGGAACTTACTGTCTCGTTAGAATGAGCCGCCTCTACCTTCGTAAAAGGTGCCTCGTAAGAGAAACTCAGAGAAGCAAGAACCATTTCCCTGGGCGCCTTAATTAAAGCCTAGCCCTATGGTAGCTTCTGAATCCAAAGAGACCAGGATCCACAGTCTTGGAGGAGATCCAAACCCAGTGGGTACATTCAGACCCCACTCTCAGGACCCCACCGTGATCACCATGCTGGGCCCCAGACAGAGAGAAGCCTCACAATCCTGCAGCTTGGTTAGGAAGGGGTGTTCAGGTGGCTTTGTCACCTGTGGTGCTGCCTTAGGGAACCTGACACAGTGCTCCCTCTTCCTCTCACAGCTCTGTGGCAGAGTTAGTCATTTAAAGAAATATTTGTTTCAGCACCGAAAGAGAGTTTGAATGAGCCTGAGCAATTTGGGCAAGTTAAACCCAAAAAGCTGAGCAAAGGTTAATGTGCCAGAGCATTTTTGTTGCAAATGGACTGACTTAAGAGGGACATTCAAGGAAAGAAGGGCACAAGAAAACCTGAAGACACAGACGTTTCCAAAGGGGGCACTTTTAAAAGATTAGTTTATGGTCAGGTAGAGAAAGAACTGGCAATTAGTGCAGGTTACAATAGCTCTCTCACTCCCATATATATGGCCACATGAACACTTAGGGTGACACTTCACCAATAACTTAGCCAGGAGTTTCACAAAAGCCAGCGAGGGCTAATTTAATTGTCATGAAATCAAAACTAGGAAAACAAAACTTACTGGTTCTGGAAAATATGTTTTGAAACACACATATATAGAAGAAGCTAAAAGCCTTCTTATAGTTTTCCTTCAAAATCAGTTCAGCATACTATCCTTGGTCCCATCTGCACAAGGTGACACATCTCATAACCAAGAATGTCACCAATATACTTCTCACAGTTACACTTTTCCTATGACCTTAAAAGAGCTGAAACATCCACAGATGTGCCTGCTCAGATCATACTACCAATAAGCCAAGAACCTTGTTACTAGGTGACTATTTTTTTAATTCCAGAATTTCAAACCATGAGCCTGGACCACACACCCCTGAGCAATCACCCTCGTCTTCACACCCTTCTGCTGATGGAGAGAAGCTGGGGGTAAAAGGAGAGGTAAGATGTGAACCAAACAAGAAACCTATTCTGGGATCAGGATTAACAGAAGGAGACCTCTGTCTGGGCGAGTGACCTGCTGTTTTTGACCCTGTGGAAGACAGGCCAGCACTACCTTATTATCTCTCTGTAGGCTCACAGGTGTGAGGCCCTCCATTCTAACCAATAATGAGGTGCATTACCTGATAAAAACTGCTGTGTGTCAAACAGCTTGCAGGTCTGGTCTCTTTCCAGTTTGTTGGGCCGGTCACTGCACAATGCCAAGGGTCCATCCCAGTAGATCCTGCTCTGACATAGTCTTTTGGCATAGAGCCCATCAGGGGCCATCCAGAGGACCACACCCCTTTCCAGGTGGCTTAGCAGTTTCTCGATGTTTTTCCTCTGACTATTGTCCTCTGGGTAGGGAAAGAGGACTTGGTCCAGGTTACTGGCATCATAGGTGTGCCCGTGGGAGATCCGACAGCCTTCAGGGCTGGTTGTAGTCAACTCTTTTACCAGGACTTCCCGGTAATACAAGCAGATGTGGAGTCGGCAGTCTGCAAACACAGAGCACTTGGGGTCAGTGCTAAGGAACCAAGAGCATTGCACACCCCTCATGATGCCAAACTACCACACAAAGTACAGTATTTGGTGGGACACTGCTGCCCCAAGGTGCTCCATAGAAAGTAACAAGTTCCAGTGTCTAGGAAGTCTGGGATCTGCGTGCCTTTTTCTCACTCCTGCAGATTCACAGACAGTGAGATGATAGCAAAGGCCCACAACTCAACTGGATATTGTCAAACTCTGCATTTTCCCCATTTATGTGACCATGGTTTTTGGGGGGAGGAGGGGGGTTTGGGGAGCATATTTTTCATTAATTCTAGAAAAAATAAGTTTGACTATTTTTAGAGAACACCACAGAAAAGAGCTTCTTCTTCTTCTTCTTCTTCTTCTTCTTCTTCTTCTTCTTCTTCTTCTTCTTCTTCTTCTTCTTCTTCTCTCTCTCTCTCTCTCTCTCTCTCTCTCTCTCTCTCTCTCTCTCTCTCTTTTTCTGTAATGGTGATGTCTAAAACACAAAGCCATGTACCACTGAACAAAAATTCATCTTTAGGCATGACAATAAGTTTTCATTTTGGAGAAAAATAAAATCCAAATTTAATTTCTACTAGCAAAAAGAGTATAATGGTATTTAGGTGGGGGAGCAAATATATCCACACATCTGAAACTACCCTAAAATGTCAATATGATGCCATTAAGTTAACACAGACCACACACACATATTGAAGTTTCAGGAAGGCTAATCACGAAGTTAACAGTGGCTATCTCTGGGTGGTGGGAATGTGATGTGCATTTTTCATTTTTGCTTTTCAGATTTTTAAATTATTTTTTCAGAGCATATATACTACTTGTATAATAAAATTAATTCATGTGGAAAGAAAGGACTCAATAAGACAAATATTCTCAGAGTAAAGTCTGCTGAAATCCCCTTAGGGTACATATTAAAGTTTGAAAATAATTCTAAAATGGTGTTTTCTAAAACATTAAACAAGATGAACTCAGTTATAAAATTTTGCTGATTCCAGAACCTTCTTTTGCTTATGACCCACAGACTGAAAGGACCGACCTAGGATGGCAAAGGGTCCCTTAACAAAGCATGAGGACTCTGTGGATAGGCACCATCTACCCTTGTGCAAATGTATGGGCTTAAAAAGGAATGATAATTGCAGTTGTCTAATAAATGCATTCAACTAATTAATCTATCCTATGCATTTAACAGAAACCCACAAAATCCTTCTATTCCTCAGTGTCAGGTCTTGAGTCTTAACCCACATACTGTATCAATTCTCCACTTCAATTTCTGCTGTTATAAGCATTGGCGGAGAGTGAGCTGGGAGGGCATGTCCTGAGGAGAGTGGGCATTGTCCATTAGAGGTGACTTTCAGGGTGGGTTTCATTTCATTGTATGTCATCAAAAAGCACAAGGTCACAGTGATACAAATAGCTGTTATTTCCTACTCTTCAGGCACTCACACAAGTTGCAGCATTTTAAAATTTCTAAAAACAAACACAAGCCTTTCTGCTTGGAAAATCTCCTTCATCCATCATTCAGGAACATCTAGGAAGAAGGCAGCAGCCTCATTCAGAACTTTGGAACCAAAAAGGACAAAACCACAAAAACTCCAGCTTCCCTTATAGAGAGAAAGGTGCCCACAACCCATCTCCCTGAAACCTTGAGAATTTAACTGATTCTGTAACTGATTTTTAAAGAAGCAGGAGGGGGAGCACAGGAGAATCTGGAAACTTAAGCTTTTCATTTTTAATATAAAAAAAAACAAATCTCATTTTAAAACAATGCAACACATTACCTAAAAAAATAAATATGCATACACCACAAACAGTTAGTACACTTTGAGGCCCCTTCCTTAAACAATTGGTTTCTCCAAGGTGCCAGGACTCTTTTAGAAATGAAACCTTGAAAATCAGATCTAAGTCATATCTCAATATGAATGCAACTGTGATGAAGGCAAGGCAGCCAGAACTAGCATCCTGAGAAGCTGATGAGAACACTGTTTGTGGCTAAATCTGGAAGGATCATCAGCTTTTCAAGATGAGAAGCCCTGGTGCTTTTTTCCAAGAAGATGTACTACATTGTGAGGCTGTTAGCTGAAGAGGGCCAAGGTAAGGGAAACTGGAGTGTTTGCATATTCTAGGAAATTCAGATAGATGCTAATGAAGAATGTAAAATGACTCATCCAGCATGTAAAATTGCATCAGAATCCTAAGCTGGTTTCTTGATGCTAACTTTTCTAATGTTGTTCCTTATCCACAAGGTGGGGAGTCAGGGATGTCCACACACTTCCGGGCACCAGCTGGAGGAAACTGAGGGCACATGGGCTGTGTTCACCAACCTCTCCATCAAATCGACCCAAAAGTGAGGTGAGCACCGCAGGCATCAGCCTCCCTTGGGTGCCTCGAGACCATACGCCACACTCACCTGAGAGGGCCAAGGCTTCAGCAGACCTTATGCTTGGCTCTATGGGGATTCCAGGGGCCTGGGACTCAGGTGGGGCACAAGCATAAAAGGTTCCTGTCACCTGGCAACCTGTATTTGCAAATAAAAGTCAGAGTTTGTATACAAATAGGAAGGCCTCCACTCCTGAGGCGTGGCTATTAGCCCCTGGTTGGGGCTGCACCAATTCTGGGAGGGAAGGGCTTCAGGGCCCTTTGGAGCTGACCACTGGCTCTCCCACAAGGCAAAGACAAGCTGAAGTCCAACGGGAAAAACCAAAGTCAAAGGAGGAAGGAGCCTTCCACAGCTTTGGAAGGAAATTCGGAACTCTCCCACAGTAATTTTCTTCTGTCTTCCTTCTTTCCTCCCCTCCCCTCCCCTCCCCTCCCCTCCCCTCTCCTCTCCTCTCCTTTCTTTTTCTTTCCTTTTCTTTCCTTTTTCTACCTTCCTTCTTACCTCCTCTCTGCCTTTCTTTCTGTTAGTTAACACCTTCATCAGCACACATAATTACCATTACATGTGTGTATGTGTGTGTGGTGAGAACACTCAAGATCTGCTCTTTTAGCAACTTTCAGTATCATGCAGCATTGCTAAATAGTCACCACACTGTACATTAGATCCCCAGAACTTACTCATCTTATAATTGGGAGTTTGTAGCCTTTGACCACATCACTCCATAACTGATAAACAGGAAAACTGAGACTCAGAGAGATAAACTGATTTAGCCCCGTTCACACAGCAAGTTAACAGCAGAACTGTGAGCTCAGGTCTACACAAGTTCTCACGCCAAAGAGCCCAGTTAGAAGCTGCACTTTATTTAAGGTCAACAAATGCTTAAAGTTATGCTTGCCTACCCTGTCTTTCTGCGTAGCTCTGAGCATTGTCTCCTTACTGAAGTTATTAATTCAACAGAGCCCAATGCACTGGACATAGGTCTGAATTCCAGAGACCAGTGTAATGTTAGCTAATCTTCCACTATGATCTAGAAAGGCAAGCCTTGCTGAAGTCATTACTGAAAACTAATAAAACGGAATTCCGAGTTCTTCTGTAAACATGCTACTCAATACAGATCTTAAACTTCTTCAATGCCATATGCCAAGAGGTTTGAACGGACTAGGAAAACGGGAACTGACCACGTCTTTCCAGAATATACAAAATAATGGGTGCTGATCCATCTCAAGATTTATATTAAATAATTAACTTACAAGTTCTAAAAGCCTGGTGCTGGCCAGATAGCTCAGTTGGTTAGTGTCATCCCAATACACCAAGGTTGTGAGTTCCATTTCTCGTCAGAGCACATACAAGAATCAGGCAATGAATGGATATATAAATGGAACAACAAAATCAATGTTTCTCTTTCACTCTCTCTTTGTCTCCCCCAGTTCCTCTCTCTCTCTCTTTCTCTCTCTCTCTCAAATCAACCACTAATTTTTTAAAGTTCTAAAAGTTTGTGTTTGCTGTATTGTATACACCACATGAAATTTTCTCTTCACCTAACTAACTAGTGCTTCTGCTGAGAAAACTCATCTTGATGTCTGGGGACCCTATAGGCATAGAACCACAGTTCATCTAAAATGAGTAAAGTCCTTTGGGATCCAAAACCAGCACTACACACCCTGTGGAGACTGTTTATATTACTTATTTCTTTATTCCCTTCTTATTATTACCTCTAATCCCAAGAACAACTACACTGGGTTCAACATTGTTTAAGAGAAATATACTAGCTCAATAATCTCCTGGTGCCCCCGTGGAGAAAGGGACTGGGTAGAACCGGAATAAACTCAGTTTATCGATGTGTAGACAGAAACAGACTAGCAAAATTTTGTGGCCTTCGGTCAATATTAAGGGACAGTTCAGGAGGGAAGGCTGCTAAAATCTTCTCTCTTTCTTTTTTTTCTGAATATTAAATGTAAAGCTTAAGATTATTGAGCAAGGGTAAAATATATTAACCTTTTGAACAGGTAATCTAAAAAACATAGCTAATCAGTTTGACATCTGAAACTGAATCCCAGCCTTCACTTTCATAGAGTATGTTCTGTGAGCTTGTCTCTATGGGAAAAAAAAATGGAGCAGTTTTTAGCTACCTGAAGTCATCTCCATGATGTTTAAATAAGATCTCACATATGGTGATTGTAAGCATAGGTCCTGGCACACAGTAGGCCAGACATCTATAACCTTTGTCATCCTTACTCTTAGGACCTCACCATCCCATAAGAGAGGGAACCCTCATTCACTGTGTGACATCTTTCCCAGCAGATCTTATAAGGAAAAAGAGTTGTGATCTGCCCAGAGGACAAAGAAGGAGAGACCAGGGCCCATTCACCAGGTGCGCTCTGCTGGGTCAGTGGCAGCCACAGCACGGTCCTCACCATTTTCACAAGCTGGGCCTTGCCAGTGGTGGCTTCGGGGTCCAAAGGTCACAGGACATTGATAAGGAATGTCAGGGTGGGGCTGGTCAGGGATGTATTCCCTCCAGCTTCGGTCATGAGGTGGCATCATGTAGTTGTGGACCTGCTAAAGAGATGAAAGCAACCAGATCAGCAAAGAACAGTTCATGGGCATTGGAAAGGGAAGCAGATTCTTTCATATACTCCCAAACTCCTCAGGCAATCTTTTATTTGGCTGGCAGCCAAATCATTTTTTCATCTGAAAAGCCTTGGAGTGAATGGCTTATCACACTAGGTGAAAACTGTCCATAAAGAATCAAGATAGCACAATGGAGATAGTGATATAAAGTAATGGCGTATGTAAAGCTCTATTATATGGTTAAACTGATGCCAAAAGACCCGTAAGGAAATTTGTCATCTCTTCCCCACCAAATTGAATATCACAGAGCTGTAATTCACATCAGAAATGTCTAAAGACATCAGCTGCCCTGCGGTTTCACATAATACAAAGTATTACTTCCAAAATCATCAACTTCCACAATAGGTCTGTTTCCCAGATTTCAGAATCAGTAGTGGAAGTCTATACCAATAGGCAGACACATGCAGCCCTCCCCTTCTCCCAACCAACCCTGAGAGCTCACTGTGGAAAGTGAGGCATTTATTCAATGCCCAGAGATTTTGTTTAGCTGTTTGAATGATAACAAAAGCAAGCTTATGCTGTTTTTGTCTGTGTGTTTCCCCCAGCCTTCCCTTCCAGAAGCCCTGCATCTCCACGATACCTGAGCTGGGAGTGAGGTGTAAGGGGTTGGCATGGTATAGGGGTGGCTCATGGTCATCTGTGGGTCCTCTAGGGTGAGCTGCTTGGCTCCTGTATGTTTTTACAAAAGGGAAATGACACAATGTAAAAAAAGGGAACTGACATAACTAAACATCAAATCATAGAAAAGATATCTGAGGATTTAATTCCTAGAATGCACAATGTTGTTGACAAATTAGACATTTTCCAGCAATTCTCTTGGACCATTGTTTTGACCATTCCATTAAACTGATTTCTACAAGGTCCTGCTATGTGGAAGGCACCTGGTGATAGAAAGGGCCCCATCAGCAAAACGTGTTGCAAAGAAGGACATCTGTATGGTGTGCTACAATTCAGATTGCTGGGCTTTTCTCTGAAACACTGTCAGAAGGTTGGAAAGAGGGAGTCTGAATTTGAATAAGCCGCCCAGCTGAACATAGTGCACCTTAAAAGTTGACATTTTTATTAATATAAATAGTGGCAATATATGAATGTATGAATGCTTCCCTCTATGAAAAGTTAATCATGAAAAACTAGTAAGTAAAGCTTTGAACAAGTTCTCCATTTTCTTGTATGGAAATTTGGCCCATAACTTAATAGACCTAACTGGAAAATACACAGATGCACACACGCAGGTGTATACGTGGAGTGAGAGAGAGTATCATCTGCATGTGTATACATAGAGTGTGAGAGAGTATCCGCAGGTATATATGTGGAGTGAGAGAGAGTATCCACAGGTGTATATGTGGAGTGAGAGAGAATATCTGCAGGTGTATATGTAGAGTGAGAGAGAGTATCCGCAGGTGTATATGTGGAGTGAGAGAGAATATCCGCAGGTGTATATGTGGAGTGAGAGAGAGTATCTGCAGGTGTATATGTGGAGTGAGAGAGAGTATCCGCAGGTGTATATGTGCAGTGAGAGAGAGTATCCGCAGGTGTATATGTGGAGTGAGAGAGAGTATCCCTATGCTAAAACCATAGGACTTGCAATTAGTGACCCAGAGAACTTGGACAATGAGCCTGCTGGGCTTGACCATGGGGCAGATGGTAGGCAAGCTATTGAAAACAAAAATAGAAACATAAGCTTCAGAATGAAATTAAGGTGCTACAAGTATCAGATTGCCAATATCCTGTGACCAGATCAAGGAAATCCCACCTTTTTTGGCTCCCTCGGGAACAATCCTGTATACTTTGTAGGGGTCTGAGATGTCCAGCTGGCTCCTCTCAACCAGTTCCTCGAAGTCATTGCTCTTGTTCAAAGCACATCGTAAACGTGTCTTCCATGTGGGAGGATCTGGCTTGTCGATGCCTTCTCGGAATTTTCCTTTAAACAGCGCCCAAGCCTGGTGGGAAAGAAGAGCAGGAAAGTTAAAATACAAGGTTTTAAAAAAGAATCTGGAAATTGCAATCCTAAAGGGAAAAAATGATGCTTCTGTGCTTCAAATTCACACTGTTGCTCAAAATGTAGGCCAGAAACACACCAGGGGTCTTTCATGTGCAGCCCTGTCACCTTGGTCTGGGTCACTGCAGAGTTGAAGCAAGTGGTGGGAATATTCTCTAAGTATTTGTGACAGGTGGGTAAGAGGTGGAGGATCCCTAGAAAAGGACCTGCTCACCCAGTTTCTGCAGTGGGTTTGATTGGAACTAGGAACAGAGCTGCATGGCGAGCTATCGGCCAGTTTGAAGTATTCTGAGAGCAAATTCCCTAAGGAAGACCCCTTTACCTGTGCAGCTCACAGGTGGTGGGCTGGGCCCTGATTCAAAGCTCACCGGGTAACTGCTCTAGGAGAAAACAACCTGACAGGGACACACATACACAACAAGAAGGAGACCCAGAGAGGATCCCGGAAGAAGAGGATATTTAGAGGAGGAGGAGAAAGAGAAAGAGAGAAACCCAAGAGGGTGGGGAGAGAAGAGGCAGAGAGAAAGACAGAAACCTAGAGAATAATTTCCGGGGGGGGGGGGGGCAGGGGGGGCGTGGAAAGAGGGAGTCTGACAAACAGGTAGGGAAATCGAGAGGGAGAAATAGAGATGGAGGGGCCCAAAGAGAGCTGGGACCAGAGTGTCTGAGCCAGAGAGAGTGAACCAAAGAAAAAAATCGGAGAGAGACAAATAGCAAAAACGTAGTGAAACATGTAAACAGTTCCAGAAGAGTGCGGTGTGTGTGTGTGGGGTGGGGGGCAGACTGACCAGCACACCCACGGGCGTTCACAGAGAGTTAGAGAGAAACACAAGTTGATTAGAGGCAAGGAAAGACCCAGGAGTACAGAATGCGGCCCCTATGGAAACAGAGAAACCCACAAAAATGCAGCCAAGAACACTCAAGCTACTGTCCTGGGAAGGCAGCCTTCCCCCACTGAGCCTCTGGGTACGGGCAATTCCCTCCGCTGGAGCCTTCTGACTGCCTGAGTGCTGCTCAAGCCACAGCTCAGACTCCAGGCCCTCCCGTCTGTGAAATCACTAGAGGAGGTGAAACTTCTCTTCCCCAGGGCTTTGGCCCACCCACACCTGTTGCTCCCGGGCCGCCCGCCCTGCTGTGACCACCCCTTCTCCTGAGCCCTGGTGGGTTACCCTTCCCTGTTTGAACCGCGGGCCAGGGCGCCCCTACCCCCCCCCCTCCGCCCCGGAGTGCGCTCACCGAGGACCCTGGGCTCAGGACCCGCCCGGCGCTCTGGGGCCCTCCCCCGCACCCCGACTGCGGGCTCCCCACGTGCGTGTGACCTTGAAGAGGGCGGCGTCCTCCTCGCGGTTGTAGTCCTGCTTGCCCGCGTGCTTCCAGGGGATGCGGAAGATGCTCTTCTCCTCGTTCTCCCACACCAGTCCTGGGTACTTGCCGCTGTCGATCTGGTCGATCAGCCACTGGCGGAGTTTCCCGTTGCCACAGCTCACAGAGCTCATGCCGAACTCTCCGCCTCGGCTGCCACCGCCCTCCAGGTTCATGCCCAGCGCACCGAGGGTCCTGCTCTCCTGCAGGCGAGGAGAATCTTCCTTAAGCGCCGAGACACAGCGCTCAGGGTGCCGATCCCTAACCCCCGCGGCCGTGACCACGAGGCCCAGGGTCTCCGAGGCAGCGAGGCGCGCTGAGAAGACACCCAGCCTCCCGGGCTGGTCCCTCCGTGGAGTCTGTCTTCCTACCCCACCTGTTAGACTCTCCGTTCTCATTACGCACCCCACAGCCCAAACACACACCCCAGTCTTTGCTCACTCTCCCAAATCCAGCTGCCACCCTTCTGGGCACTCTGTCTGCACACTCACTAATGGTCCCCGCTCCTCTTTGCCCATCCCGAAGCTTGTATCAGTCCATTCCTTCCTCATGGTCAGTTTCCACTCTTGCCCATTCCCCATTTCACACTCCCTTGGTGGCCTCCGCTCACCAATCGGCACAAGGAGAGTTCCGGATGATCAGCACCCAGCAGCCTTCTCCCGAACGCACCCCTGTGCTCTCGGTCCCAAGAATGCCCCTTAGCCCTCGCAGAGAGCCAGGATCAAAGGGGCCCCGGGGCAACACACAGCAGTGACCCGGCCCTTGGCGAAGAGCGCTGCCAAGTAGCCGGAGATACCCTCTGCGCCCAAGAAGAATCAGGCCGGCCCTGGAGGCTGGCGGAGGTGGGGAGGGTGTGGGGAAGGCTAGAGACCGGGGAGGGCTGGGGTGGAGGCAGCAGAGCGCAGGCCCCGGGTGCCCAAATTTGGAGCTCCTCCTCCTTCACCACCAGCCAGGGAAACACGCGCCGGAGGTCACGGTGAGTTTGGGTTCCTTACGAACAAACGAGCAGAAGGAGGCTCAGAAGTAAGGGACTGTCCCCCGCAGGAAAGCCTGCTGCCTTGTGCGAGTGCCTTCGACGGCCCGTCTCGGCCGCTTCTGAGGCCCTGAGAGTGTTTCTCCACTTGGTCCAGCGCATGCCAGCACCTCGCCCCGGCCCGCGCTAGGTCGGCCCACAGAGTGGTGGGGACACGGGATCAGGGAGAGCCAGCAGAGATGCTGGGGCCGTGGGCCGGGGTCCCCCGTAGAGTCCTTACAGAACCTTGGGCCGGGAGCACGCGGGTGGGCATCAGGATCCCCCAAGGCGAGCGTGCTTTCTCCCGGCTCAGAAGCTGGGGTTCCTGGAGCTGTCCTCGGGATGGTCCCTGGGAGCTCTGGCCCCTCCCGCAGGTTCTCCGTCCCGCCAGCCTCGCATCTGTGCTCCTGCCCGACCCCAAGTCTTACCTTGCCCCGGACTCGGAGCCGAGGGCAGCAGTGGGTTCCAAGTTCAAATGGTGAAACTAAGACTCCGAGGTGCGAAAGAGGAACTTTAAGAGCTTAAAAGCCGCGCTGGGGTGGAGCCTGGGGCGGGGCGGGGCCGATAGCTCCGACTGGGGCGGGGCGGGGAGGGGGCGCTGCGAACCCAGAGCGGGCCTTGGAGGGTTCCCGGCGCCCGCACGCAAGGCTGGGCAGCAGTGACCCGGCTGGGGACTCCGGCGCCTTCGGACCCCGCTCCGAGCCGTGCAGGCCAACGTGTCAGAGAGCTCGCCTCAATGACCCTCACTGGCGGTGGTTTCCTGCGAAGGGCAAGGCGCGAAATGGGGACCTCGCCTCCGCTCCAGGACCTGCAGGAGGCTAGCCGATAACTAATAACAGCTCAAAAACAGCAGTGCGGTTAGGGCGGGAAGTGGGGAGGGGGGTGTGGAGGTGTGCCGGGCAGTGTGGGAGCGGGAATCTGGTGCGAAGGGGACTTCACTTGCAGAGTAACCAAAGACGGAGGAATTGTCCGTGATGAAGAACTGAGGGTGGGTGGGGGCATCCTTGGCCCTGCTGTTGTATTTGAGAACTGCCACTCTGCGGGTGTTTAGAGACAGGCATACTCATTAAAAAGAAAAAAGGAACCGGCCCAGATCCCCTGAGCTAAAAACTGTGGTTCAAATACAGTCTATATGTTTGAAATGATAGACAATGCATAGCCCCCCAAATTTTAATTATGGCTACAGGAGAGTTGAGAGAGGGATCTTGAAGTATCCAAGTGCTTATTTGCTTTTGGACTTCAGGTCACCTTAAAATGACCTCGTTTTCCTGGCTGGATTGCTCAATTGGTTAGTGTCATCCCTAAGGTTGCAGGTTCCATCCCCTATCCTGGCACTTACAAGAATCTACAATGAATGCATAAAGGTGGAACAACAAATCTCTCTCTCAAATCAATAAATAAAATTTAAAAATGACATAGTCTTAAACTCAACCGGGTAGAAAGCAACTTGGTGGAGTATAAATGTCCAGAAGAGGAATAATTTTACTTAATTTTCCAAGAAGTTCTTAATATTGAAATTAACTGCCTGAATTGTCTACTAAACTTTCACCACAGCATTTTTGATACTCTGAGCATGTTTATTTACTTAACAATTTCAGGTAAACCATCAGATCACCAGTTTCTATATGATTTTAGACCACCAGCACCCCAGATCAACTGGCAACTTTTGAAAAGCTTTTGATTTCACTTATTTCTCAGTTTTTCTTTTAATCTCCTATGACGGGTCAATGCTTCCTACCCAAATAAAATGCTAAGTCTAGTCTAGAATAAAATAGGCAGCCAGACACAAATTAGGTACACTTTTCCTAACACTAATGAACTTTCTGAGAAATTAACAAGATGACATATATTCACCCAAGTAAATTTTCCATGATCAGAGTCTCTGTAATAAACAACAGGGTGTGCTCAAAGGAAATTCTGGTCATAACATGTTCTTCCTTTCTCATCCTGTCACAGATTCATTCATTCAGCAAATACGTTTTGAGCATCTACTACTTGTGAGGAGCTATTCCAGGAACTTGGGATATTTCAGTAAAGAAGGTGAAGAACGCTGCCATTATGCTGTCTTACATTGTAGACAATGAACTGTGTTTTTTTTTTCTTCCCCAAAGTGCTCACAAACAACAGACAGAAGGAGATGGCTAAGAACAAAAATGGTAAACTAGAACTTTTCACACTGTCATGCATGTGCACTTTGCTCAGGTTAGTTAGTTTCAGCACTTTTCCACTCATCCAATTTTTAGAAGTTCAAAACAACAGACACTGTATAAAACTTTCTGAGACCTTACCAGTCTATCTCTTGTGATTGCTAATCTTCAACGCCATCTTCTGGTTTCCTCATTTCTCTTATTGATCTACTCTAAGTGATTTTTTAATGGTGAGGTGAGTACAAACAATACTATATTTCAATCACTAAAGCTCCTGATGTCCCCATTACCCCTAAGGACCTGGAGGGAGCAAATAGGGACTTACTGCAGCTGCTCACCAAAGACTTTTGTATCTACTCATAATTAAAACAAAAGTAACAAAAGTTTTTAAAGTTGACCCTGTCTCCATACAATTGAGAAAATCAAAGTTTTCTTCAGTAAAAGACTAGACATTTATCTTCAAATGTCACAACTTGTTAAAAAGTGAAAACAAATAGGAAGACAGTTAACTGAATATCTACCTGAAACAAAAACTGATCATATTCTGGGAGGAGATGGCTTATTTCATTGAATTAATTAATTAATTGTTGAACTGCTATTGCAAATGAAACCCAATCTGAATGGAGTATTTAAATTTCAAATCATGTTAACCATTGAGACTGTAAGCTGAATTTATGTAATTCATATTTTAAAACTTAATCTTTTTAAATTATACATTAGCATGCAAGAAAAATATTTTTTAAAAAACCATACTAGAAACAAAAAATAAATTATAAAACCTGTTTAGGATAAACTATTTTTTCACTAATTCATTCTTTAAAAGGATGGGGGACTACATATTGTTAAAATCCATGTGACTATATCCTTGAAAAAGTTTGAACGCTAATCCTAGTTTCAAGTACTTGTAAAAAAAAACAGGAAAATGCTAAAAATGTTTTGTTGTTATGATGTAGTTCATATAATATAAATATTGCTTTTAATAAACAACAGGGTTTGTTCAAAGAAAATTCTGGTCATAACGTAGTGCTTTTTGGCTATATATGTATGCAATGTTAATTATTATCACTGACCCTGGCATCTCCTGTGGTGGAATTACTATACCATTCTCATATTATTATATTATATTATTATATGGATAGTACTATGTATCATACAACATATTACTATGCTATAGTAACATAGTAACATAGTACCTTTATAATAAGTACTAGTATGCTATAGTAATACATACTGTATGGTATTATATCTATCTATATAAAAGCCCAATAAACCATTGCAACAGAGCAGACAACCAAACAGGCTGTGTGGGGAGACCAAGCCGGGAGGAGGGTTAGTGAGGAGGGACCAAATGACTGAGTAGCATGCTGCATGGTGGAATCTGGCCAGCAGGGGGGTTAGTGAGAGGCAACCAAACTACTGAACAGCAGGCTGCATGGGGCAACTAAGCCAGCAGGGGAGGCAGTTGGAGGTGATCTGGCCAGCAGGCAGAAGTAGTTAGGGGTGATCAGGCTGGCAGGCAAGTGAGTGGTTAAAGCCAGTGGTCCAGGATTGTGAGAGGAATGTCTGACTGCCGGGTTAGGTCCAATCTCTGGGATCAGGCCTAGACCAGCATTCAGACATCCCCCCAAGGGGTCCTGGATTGGAGAGGGTGTAGGCTGGGCTGAGGGGACCCTCCCAACTACCCTATGCATGAATTTCATGCACCAGGCCTCTAGTTATTATATAATATTATAGTATTGTATTATATTTTTATTACTATTATATTGATATTACTGGTATAGTATTATTGATATAGTATTATTAATATATTAGTTATATAGTATTATTGATAATTAAATGCTCAAGTATAAGGGTTAGCTAGACCTGGTTCACATCTATACAATCATGGATGAACCACTTAACCAAAGTCTTACCTTCCCCTGTACAATGAGGGTCATGTCTTTTTTGCCTCCTAATGTGCTGTGATAATGAAATGATGCTTAGCACATGCCTAGAATGTGCTAAATGTTCAATAAACCAGGTTTATTATCATTATGATGTGGTTCAACATTTCAGGGAGCTTCATAGGCATTATTTCATTTGATCTCCCAATAAAAACTGTTGGTGGACAGTGCAGGCAATATTCAGCTCAACCATACAGATAATGAAAGAGATCAAAGAGGTTCACTGGGGTCCAAATATCTTGTTCAAGGACACATTCTGCCTACCTGTGCTTCTCTCAGTCCACAGGTATTTGAATACCTGTTGCTTTTGTATTTCAAAATCAGCCTCTGAGTGTAGGCTTGTGGTCCGGAGGTGGCATCCTATTCCCCTCATACCACTTATTTCTGCTCTGACTTAGAACCATCAATGGCAACCCAGTGGCCTTTTTTGGTTATGATAAATTCAAAGTAAGAAAAGCTGCATTGTTTTAAGCCACTTGTCTTCACTTATTCTTCTTCATGAAGCTGTGTTCACTTTAAGGAAATTGGAGGAAATGGGTGTTGTTTCCCCAACACTACACTTGAATATTTAACCCTCTTTTAAAAATCTAACCTTGTAAGCTACTTGTGCAGGTAAGGAGTTAAGATGGAATACTTTGGAAATGAAATTGCATGTTAAATGCTCACACTACACCCCAATTTTAAAAGGAATTGAGTTCAAGTTTCTTTGTAAAGTGATAAATTATTTGGTACTAGCAACAGGCACATAAACCTGGATTTTTTCTTTTTGTTTGCAGAGCTGCACATACTTTTCTGACTTAACTTTCATAGTGCTCTGAGTTTCTTCAGAGAAAGACTTTGCATAGCTTTAGCAGGAAGCACTCCCAGTGAGACTGTTCAGGACTAGTTGGAGCACTCTGTTTGGGGTACAGAACTAATATGCATGGCTTCTCCTAGGCAGGAAGTAAAACCCACTCCAAACTTACAGGACATGGGACTTGTCGTTTTAATCAATCTGTATCATAAAAGGCTGTGGTCGTGATGCTGCAACAGCAGAACGACCAAACAACAGGTCACCAGGAGGTGCGTGGAGCACCTCTCGTGGGCCGGGATTCATGACTCCTGCAGCGAGGCAGGGCTCACACGGGGCTGGCAGGCAGGGCCTGAGTAGGGCTGGTGGGACTGTGTGGGGTGGCAGGGCTCACGTGGGGCTGGTGCCGTGGGAGCGGGGCCCACTGGTCGTGCAGGGTGGGTCTGCGGTCCCATGACCGCAGGGCAGGTTTGGGTCTCACGTGATTTTGTGCACTGGGCCTCTGGTTATGTAATAAAAAGTCCCAAAGTCAAAGACACTGAGGCAATGTGGTCTCCTAGCCCTTTGTTTACAAACAACTGTTCCCGTTTGGCCTCCTCTTCTTGCCAGCATTCTAAGAAGTCTCCTTGTAACATTTGTGTTCTCTACATAAATAGTGACGTGCCTTTTAACAGGAGATTATTGGGGATTGCCAACTCCCTTTGCCAAGCCAACAAAAATGCAAATGGTTTGCAATAACTTTGGGCAATTTTCTGAAAATTGAAGCAGTAGGTGAAAAGCAGATAGCTTTTTTTTTTACTCCCCCCCTGGGTAGCAGTGCAATGTTGGGTTATTCCAAAGTTCATGAACTGTCTTTCCATGAACACTGTAAAACAACAGAGCATCCCTTGTCACATGTGAACATTACTTCTGCGACTCAGGGGTACTCTGAGTGGTCCAGTGTACCTTCAGGAAAGGTTATTAACAATAGGGTTATTAGCAACTACCATTCACAGTGCTTCAAACCTCAGGGGCTTCCAGTCACACAGAGCTCCTTCTTTTTCACACGAGTCATTCACTGCAGGTCATACCACTCTGAGCATGCAGGCTGGCGAAGCAACATCTATCTAGAATTTTCTCTCCCAGGGCACAGAGAAAGGATACAGGGAAAACCGTGTGCTGGCTCATTAAACTTTTATTCACCATGACCCATATTTCCCCTGTTACGAGGTAAGAATTGTACCAAAGGAAGAGGTGCCTGGCTGTGGTGTATGGAAGCAGGAGAGAAAAGAAAGGCCAAGAGTCCTGGCTGCTGTGGCTCAGTTAGATGGGCATCATCCTGTGCACTGAAAGGTTGCTGGTTCGATTCCTGGTCAGGGCACATGCCCAGGTTGTGTGCTTGATCCCCAGTAGGGGGCGTGTAAGAGGTGGCCAATTCATGTTTCATTTCCACATTGCACCCTATCCACCCTGCCCTTTGTACACTCTTCCTTCCATCCTCTAATCAT
Source organism: Antrozous pallidus (assembly GCA_027563665.1). Lineage (NCBI taxonomy): Eukaryota > Metazoa > Chordata > Mammalia > Chiroptera > Vespertilionidae > Antrozous > Antrozous pallidus. The sequence continues at coordinate 110,584,722 of CM050508.1, read as the reverse complement.
TTCTAAACCCACATCTTCCCCTGCCTTTTACCTGAGTCCTCCTAGGACTCTTGGCCTTTCTTTTCTATTTTTTTTTAAATTTTTAGTTTTTAATTGATTTTTAGAGAGAAAGGGCAGGGTGGATAGGGTGCATTGAGTGGGAATCAAAGATCACTGGAGAGTTTCTAAGCTTAGAGGTTAGGATTCTAAATGAAGAAATCTGGAGGAGGTCAGGTTTATGGGGAAATAAACAGGGAATGATTGGGATGACATTCCAACATCCAAGTTGATGGTAGGTAGGTGATGTAGTTCCTTTGAGACACTGTTCCTTTGCTTCCTTACATGTAGAAACACAAAACTATTTCTTGATCATTTTTGAACCATAGCATCTAAAAATGCTGAGTGCCTCAAAGCAATGAGCTCTGAAAATCAATGTGTCTTGCCTCTGAGGACATGCTTTTGGGCACAGGGCTGTGATGTTATTCTCTCCTCCCTCAGCCTCTAATTGGGGTGTTTATTATGGAGTACTCTCAGGTCAAATACCAGTGGAATCAGGGGAAGAAATCAGGATTGGACAGGAAGAGAAACTGAGATGCAATGTGCTACCAGAAAGGCCCCAGTCAGCCTGCATAGAGCTCTGGAGTGGAAAGAAGCTGCTTTGCACTGGGGTGAAAATATGGGGCCACCCATCACAGGTGCAGGCAGCCCTCTGAAGGTGGTATGGATTGGCAAGGTGGTTTTCTTCAGCTGGAGCCACCTCCCAACAGAGCTGTCTGCTGAGCACCATCTCCCAGGACAGCCCCAGAGCCAGGAGTAGTATGGGGTTGGGGGTTGCAGAGGGTGCTCACACACAATGAGGATATGAACAGTGAATGACAGCATCACCCAAGTCCACTCCTCTATTTTGACCCACTTCCTTTTTTAGGTCTTGGGATCACTCTAGGCTGCCAGTGGTTTCCCTTCCTGGAGTAAGGTTGTCAGGTTCGGAAAATAAAAATATGGAATTCCCAGTTAGGTTTGAAGTCCAGATAAACAATCCTACCTAATAAAAGAGTAATATGCAAATTTACCTTATCTCCACTATGCCCACCAACCACACCCATCAGCCAATCAGGAGCAAGTGTGCAAATTAACCCAACCAAGATGGTTGTGGCCACAGACAGAGCAAGAGGGAGGCTTGGGTTTCCCCAGATATGGAGGAAGCTTTCCACACACCCTGGCCAGCCCAGGCCTCCACTAAATGCTACAAAGTTTCAATTATAGAAGATAAATAAATCCCATCAAAAATGGCAGCAGCCACAGAGCTGGAGAGAGCAGGTGGTTAGGGTCGCCCCCAGTGATGGAGGAAGCCAAGCTTTCTGCAGCCCTGGCCTGCCTTGGCATCCACTTAAGGCTAGAAAGTTTCAATTACAGAAGATAATAAATCCCAACAGAAATGGCTGCACCATGGATCGAGCAGAAGGCTTGGCTCTGCTCAAGGCTACAAAGTCAATTCTAGAAGATAAATAAATTCCAGATACCAGGGCCTCCACTTGGGTTGCCAGGGGGTGTGTCCAGCCTGAAAACCACCACAGGCCCCTCAACCAGGTCCCCCATGCCCCAAGGGGACCCACACCCTGCTCCGGGACACCCTTCAGGGCAAACCAGCCAGCCCCCATCCATGCACCAGGCCTCTATCTTATATAATAAAAGAGTAATATGCAGATTGACCATCACTCCAACACACAAGATGGCTGCCCCCATGTGGTCAAAGATCCTGTCCCCATATGAACACAAGATGGCTGCCATAAGATGGCCAGCAGGGCAGGGCAGTTGGGAGGGACCAGGCCTGCAAGGGAGGACAGTTGGAGGTGATCAAGCCTGCAAGAGAGGGCAGTTAGGGGTGACCAGGCTGGTAAAGGAGGGAAGTTGGGTGCAACTGGGCCTTCAAGGAAGGGCAGTTGTGTGGGGGGGACTTAGACCTGCAGGGGAGAGAAAATGGGGGGGGGTCCAGGCCTGCAGGGGAGGGCAGTTAGGGGTAAACAGGATGGCAGGGGAGTGGTTAGGGGGGGTGATCAGGCTGACAAGCAGAAGCTGTTAGGGGCATTCAGGAAGGCAGACAGGTGAGCAGTTGGAAGCCAGCAGTTGGGAGAAGGCAGTCAGACATCCTTCGAGGGGTCCAAGATTGTGGAGGGTTCAGGCTGGGCGGAGGGACACCATCTGCCTCCCCCCCACCCCATGCATGAATTTTTAGTATGGCTATGTTCCATGTAATATTACAGACATGCTTACACTAAAGAAACTAATAATTGTTTATTTGAAATTAATTTTTATCTGGGCATCCTGTATTTTATCTGGCAATCCTGTCCCACAGAAAACTTAGAAGAGGAAGGTTAGTGGGAAAATTACAGTTCCATCACTGTTGCTAGTCTCAGAACTGCAACTGAAATGGATTAATGTGCTTCCTTCTCTTTCCTTTCCAGACCCTTCATGTTTGGCCAACAACTCTGCTGGGTCAGTGGCTGACTTGGTGGTCATACCTAAACCTTCATCCTTGAGGGCTTCAAATCCCTGGTCACCATGCTCTTACTGCCAAGGATGCTGCACCCCTAATTGCTATTTGCCATCAAAACTACACAAGGGAGCATTAGAGGGGCCCACTGAGTCACTCCACCCTACCCCACATCTCCTGGTGAGCAGGTCAAGATGGTGACTTCTCACTTGCTAACGCCTGCCTTAGGAGCCCCTCAAATGGCTGCCATAGCTTGGACCTCAGGGGCACTCTCACTGTGTCTATTTGGAACTAGGACCCCTTACCTTGCAGAGCCCAGCTTTGCAGAGGCGAGAAGCACACACTCACCAGAGGTTTCTGGGAGGATGATGGGGGTGCTCCTAATTTCACCCTTTGGCTCCCTGTCCTGTTTGTTTCCATCTTGTCCTGGTGTCTTGCTGGATGTTCAATCCTGTCTCTTTTATCAGCAGGTTATCCACAGCCCCTTAACTCAGCACTTTTATTTTTGTTTTTTAAAATCTTTATTGTTGAGAGTATTTCAGATGGCTCTCCTTTATCCCCCCTTTGCCCACCTCCACACAGTTCCTGCCCCACCCCAGGCCTTCATCACCTTATTGTCTGTGCCCATAAGTAATGCATATCCTAATAAAGAGGAAATATGCTAATTTACCCTCACACTGTTGCTAAGATGGTGGTGCCCACAGCCAATAAGGAGGGAATATGCTAATTACTGTCCCACCCTCAAAGATGGTGGCACCTACAGCCACAGATAGCAGCACACAGCCTTCTCAGCCCTGTTAGGGCACCTGCCTCCAGAGTCCCCCAGGCCCCTCAGCCTCCTAGCCCCCAGGGCCAGCCTGAGGCACAAGCAAGCCTCAGCTGGCAGCTGCCCAGCCACTCAGGGCCACCTGAGGCTCAGGTAACCAGGGCTGGCCTAGGCCTGCACTGCCAGCAGTGGCACCAGTAGAGGTGTGATGGGGTATCACCTTCCCTGATCACCTGGTCGCCTCCTGCCCCTGAGAGCTCATGGACTGTGAGAGGGAGCAGGCTGGGCCGAGGGACCCTCCCCACCCCCTCTAGTGCATGAATTTTCATGAACCAGGTCTTTAGTATGCATATAAAACCTTTGGTTAATCTCTTCCCACCCCTCCCCCTTCCATCTGAGTTTTGTCCGTTTTTTCCATCTTTCCATACCTCTGATTCTATTTTATTTATCAGTTAATTTTATTGATCAGATTTGTTGTATGTTTATTTTGATTTTTAGATTTAATTGTTGATAGATATATATTTATTGCTATTTTATTGTTCATACTATATATCTCTTCTTCTTTCTCTTCTTAAAGAATACTCTTCAACATTTCATCTAATACTAGTTTGGTGGTGCTGAACTTCTTTAGCTTTTTCTTATCTATGAACCTCATTATCTGACCTTCAGTTGTAATTAATAGCTTTGTTGGGTAGAGTAATCTTGGTTGTAGGTCCTTGCTATTCATCACTTTGAGTATTTATTGTCCTTCTGTTCTGGCTTGCAAAATTTCTATTGAGAAATCAGCTGACAGTCATATGGGCATTCCCTTGTAGGTAACTAACTGCTTTTCTCTTACTGCTTTTAAGATTCTCTCTTTGTCTTTAACCCTTGGCATTTTAATTATGATGTGTTTGGGGTGGGCCTATTTGGGTTCATCTTGTTTGGGACCCTCTGAGCTTACTGGACTTGTAAGTGTATTTATTTCACCAGATAGGGGAAGTTTTCTGTCATTACTTCTTCAAATAAGTTTTCAATATCTCTCTCTATCTTTTTTCTCCATGATGTGGATGCTGGTACATTTGAAGTTGTCCCAGAGGCTTCTTACACATCTGCATATTTTTCTATCCTTTTTTCTCTTCTGGTTGAGTGGTTTTTGTTTCCTCATATTTTAAATCACTGGTTTGATCCTTGGCATCCTTTACTCTACTGTAGATTTATTATAAATTATTCTTCATTTCTGTTAGTTTTTCCTTTATTTCTGACTGGTTCCTTTTCACATCTTTGATGTTCTCACTAATATCCTTGAAATTCTCACTGAGATCATTGAAATTCTCATCCTTGAGCATCCTTATAACCTTTATTTTGAACTCTGTATCTAGTAGTTTGCTTGTTTCCAGTTCATTTAATTATTTTTCTGGAGATTTCTTTTTTTCTTTTATTTGTGACATGTTTCTTTGTATCACATGTTGTCTGCTTCTTTGAATTTGTTTCTATATATTAAGTAGAGCCACTATGTCTCCTGGAATTTGTAGAGTGGCCTTGTGTAGTAGGTGTCCTGAAAGGCCCAGTGGTTCAGCCTCTTCAGTCACCTGAGCTGCTCACTCTAGGTGCAGCCATGTGTGGGCTATGTGCACAGTCTTGTTGTAGTTGAGCCTTTATTAAGGTTGGTGTTACTGGGAGGAGTTGACATCCAGACCAATTGGCTGAGAAGACCAGCTTCAACTACAACGAAAGAGCTGCTATACAGGAGACACCCCTATGGAGCAGGATTTGCCTCAGTAAGGCTTTGTTACTCTCTGAATCTGTCTCTTGAGTGCATCACTTATGAATGTGTAGATATGTAATCTGGTGTGGTCTGAAGCTATCCACCAGGTACATTGGCTCTGGGATGTCCCAGGAAGTGCAAAGTCCTCCCGTGCCTGGAACCACCTGGAAGGAGCTACAGAGAGATCTGCAGATGGTTGCTACTTGTAGGTACCCAGGTGAATACCAGCTGTGAGCAAGGCAGGCTGGTGCTAGTGCTGGGTCTTGGGCCTTTTATTGAAAGGTTTGGGGCACACAGACTCTAGCTGCTGCTTGTTTAAGAGATTTTAGCAAAGTCTGAAACCTGAGCTAGAACAGGCCATTCATATGGAAGAGCAGTTGCAAACAGCTTGGGTAGGGCTGCAAGTTGAATGGGGAAGAGTCTCAGGGAATCACTAGGGTGGAGCAAATAGTGTGGGCCATTTTGAAGGAAACTCAAATATGGCTGCTAGTTATCTCTGTAACAGTGGAGGACCCAGCAGAGGAACAAAGACCCTTGCAAGCATCCTTGTCTGGGAGAAAGCTGCTCCTGAGTTCTTGCCCCAATACCAGACAGTTCAGTTTCTTCTCGTATGTCCTTGGATTCTCTGAAAGCCATCCCTGGTGCTAGTGCTCAGAGGAAGTGGGATCTTGTATGTTTGTGTGTGGGCCTTTTAAAAGCAACACCTGGGACTCCAGCAACATCTATGTCATTCAGCCACAATTCCTGCTAGTTTTTACAACCTGAAGTTGCATTAACTCCTCTTCCAAGTTCTGTAGCCCTGGGCTGGGGGGCTGTTGTGGATCTGGGACTCCCTTGTTTCTTATGGGAGGCCTTTGATATATCCCATCTGATTTTAAAAATGGCAAATGTGGGTGTTGAACCAACCTGTTCTGCTCCTTTGCTCCCATGCCCCTCCTACTGGTCTCAATATACTTTCTTCTTCTCCAGTTTTAGGAATTCCATTTAGCCAGCTGTCAGGCAGTTCTGAATGATGGTTTTTCTGCATTTTACTAGGTGTACCAGCTAATAATGTGGATTTTATGATCAAAGAAAAAACACAATAATTCCAAGAGAAACATCAAAAGTGCTTTATTCAAAGTAATGTTCATCACTAGCTACACTTTTCCCCCCATCTTTCAGGTAATTTGTGGATATCATTCCAATAGAACTTCTCTTGTTTTGAGGCAAACCATTTAGAGGGGAAGTTTTCTTCAGAAATCCACAGAGGCTTCTCTTTTGCAGGATAGCAGGTGCCCCTCGGGCTCTGCCCATTGCATTTCTGGCTGGCCACAAGGCAGGGTCAAGTTACCATGTATCCTGGCCATGGATATGCAGAGCTCTCTTTTCCACTTTTTGTATGTTTTCAAGTGCTACTCAGAAAGTGCATGTGCCATCAATTGGAACAGTGGTAATCTGAAGGAGCAAGGTCTGGTGAATACAGCAGATGGGTTAATACTTCCCAGGAAAGATCTTTTAACATGTCTTTAACTGGTTTTTAAGTGTGTGATGGAGTGTTATCATGAAGAAAAATTACTTGCAATGTCTTTGGGCACATTCAGGTGGTTTCACAACCAAAGCGTGGTTCAAATTGATTATTTTTTTTGTCAGTAGTGATCAGTATTAATGGTTTCCCCTAGTTTTAGAAGCTCATAATAACCACACCTTCCTGGCCTACCAAAATGCAGAGCATTGTCTTCTTTCTGAAGCGATTTGGCCTTGCAGTCGATGTTGATGGTTGACCTCAATCAACCCTTTATTTTATGCATTTGGGATTCTCAAAATAAATCCACTTTCATCACTAGTCACAGGTTGATGCAAAAAAAAAAAAAAGATTTTCTTTCTTGCTGTTAAAGCAACATTTTACTGATGAGTTTTTAGTTTTCCATCTGTCTTTCATTCAGTTGATGTGGCACCCATTCTCCTTCCTTTAAAATCTTTCTCATTGTGAGGAATCAAGATGGTGGCATAGGTAAACAACTATTTTGCTGCCCCACACAACAATTCCAAAACTACAACTTAACAACAAAACAAACATCATCCAGAATCACTGGTAAGTTGGCTGAGTGAAAATCCCACAAATAAAAGTAAAGATAGGACACTGTGACTCAGAGGAGCGGCGGAGTGCAGCCTTGAAGATACGCGCGAAGAGAGGTTCGGAGTCATGCGCGCACGCGAGTGGTAAAGGGCGGGCAGCAGCAAACCCAGCTGGTTTTCTCCAATGGGGAGGGCAGACGCATCCCACTGCACTGATTACCCAGTTCCAGGCGAGGTCCGAGGTCCAGGGAAGGCACACTAAAACCTGGGCATGGTAGAGGTCTGCGAGTTTGAGGGGAGTGCGCGAAAACTTGGAACAGCAGTTTGCACGTAAACTTGGGGACAGAAATGTGTGACTGCACAGAGAGGACTCGTGACTTGCTCCCTCATTTGGGAGACCACTGGCTGCTTTGTTTTACAACCCTGGGAGAGACTTTGGGTGTGAAGACTCATTTGGGGAGAGGCACAGTTGTCTGGCAATGGGTGGAGACCAGCAGTGGCTTTCTCTCGGAGGTGCTTGCAGCTGTTACCACCCGGCACAGAGACCCACGTGCCACATAGGGTGGAGCTGATGCTGCCGGCTCAGCCCAGAGACTCTGCCCATCCAACCTGAACACAGCTTACCTTCACAGCCAATTGGCCTAGAGGTCAAACCCTCCTAGAGCTAACAATAATAAGCTGGGATTAACTTCAACAATATTGTACAACCCATAAAGGATTGCAGTAAGAGTATCCACCCCAGGTAACTGGGGAGTCTGAGCCACCATGCCTTACAGGACATCTACCACACAAAGCTAATGGACCAACTCAGAAAAGCAGCCACAATACAGAGAAATGGAAAGAAATCAGGTGTGAAAGAAATGGAGGAAAAAATATGACTAGACATAGAGTTCAAAATCACAGTAATAAGGTTTTTCAAGAGGTTTCTAGAAAAGGCCGATGAACTTAATGAGAACTATGAGGATATGAACAAGACCTACGAGGATATGAAAAAGGACCAACTAGAAATTAAGCATACACTGACTGAAATAAAAAATATTACACAAAGTCCTCAAAGCAGTCCAGAGGACTGCAAGAACCAAGTCAAAGATTTGAAATGCAAAGAAGCAAAATCCACTCAGCTGGAAAAGCAAGAAGCAAAAAGAATCTAAATAATTGAAGATAGTGTAAGGGGCCTCTGGGACAACCTCAAGCATGCCAACATCTGAATTATAGGGGTGCCAGAAGAAGAGAGAGAGCAAGATAATGAAAACCTACTTGAAGAAATAGTGACTGAAAACTTTCCCCACCTGGTGAAAGAAATTGACTTAAAAGCCCAAGAAGTGCACGGAACCCCAAAATATAGGAATCCAAAGAGGACCATACCAAGACACATCAGAATTAAAATGCCAAGAGCAAAAGACAAAGAGAGAATATTAAAATCAGCAAGAGAAAAACAGTTAGTTACCTACAAGGGAGCACCCATATGATTGTCAGAATCGATGCAGAAATGATGCAGGCCAGGCGGGAGTGGAAAGAAATATTCAAAGTGATAAATAGCAAGAATCTACAACCAAGATTACTCTATCCAGCAAAGTTATTCAGAATTGAAGGTGAGATAAAGTGCTTCACAGATAAGAAAAAGCTAAAGGAGTTCATCACTACCAAACCAATATTATATGAATTGCTGAAAGATATTCTTTAAGAAGAGGAAGAAGAAAAAGGTAAAAATATAAATTATGAATAACAAATACACATCTATCAACAAATAAATCTAAAAATCAAGTGAATTAATAATCTGATGAACAGGATAAACTGGTGAATATAACAGAATCATGGACATAGAGAGGGAATGGACTGACAATTCTTGGGGAGAAAAGGGATGTGTGAGGTGCAGCAAGAGACTGGACAAAAATCAGGCAACTATGGAAGAGGACAATGGGGGGGAGGTGAGGGCAGAGGGTGAGATGGGTACCAGGTGGAGGAGAGCTATAGGGGGAAAAAAGGGAGAACAATGTAATTAATAAACTGAACAATAAAGATAAAAAAAAATCTTTCTCATTCCTTGTAAACGATTGGTAGTTGTGTACTGAGCAATATTTAATATTTCTTCAAGTTGTTTTTGAGTTTGACACCCCTCTTCATCCAATAATTCTTGTAATTGTTGGTCTTCAAACTTTTTTTTTGGTTGAACTGGATGTTCTTTGTTTTTCACATGGAAATCATCACTTTTAAATCATTTAAACCAGTGTTCATAATTATATTGAGATAGAGAATGTTCACCATAACCTTCCCAAAGTATTCAGCCGCACCTTTTTTCAAAATAAAGTAATGAATTAAAACTTCCCACAAATGCCCTTTGTTGGCATGAAATTAGACATTTTTAAGTGTAAAAATATCTATGATGTTAACACCTTCAGAAAATTTGACATATGAAGTTTTGAAGCTTGTTATCAACACAACAAAATAGCATACGTGTCAAATTGCATATACTGTATATCAACATATGTGTAACTCTGTCTATTGAAAAAAATTCGCATTATTAACCGCTACACCTAGTAGTTGTAATTTTGATGTGGTTTGGAGGCAGCAAGTAATGGTGTTTACCTACATTGCCATCTTCTTTCTCTCTAACCCAGCACTTTTAGAAGACAGGCCCCCAAGTGTGGGTAGGTGCTGTGAGTCCTCCTGGGCCCTGTTTCTTTGTTGCCTTAGAAAGCTCTGCATACCCGTGGCCAGGCTACATGGTAACTCAACCCTGCTTTGTGGGCAGCCAGAGATGCAATGGACAGAGCCTGAGGGGGCACCTGCTGTCCTGCGAAAGTGAAGCCTTTCTGGATTTCTGAGTGGGGAAAGTGCTGACCCTCCGCCAGCTTTGAGTCCAGTAGAGCCAAGGCTCAGGCCTTCCTGCAGCACTTTAGCAGCCAAGAAATGAGTCCTTCTTGCCTCAATGTGATCTGGGTAGTGCCTCCCAGCATGGGCCCCAGGGACCCAGTGTCTCGCGCCCCCTTCCAGGCCTCAGGTTTTTATCCGATCAATTTACCATCTGGTTCCTTTTAGTGGGATGTGTCAGGCCAGCTCCCCTCAGACTGGTGGACAGGATGGACACATCAGAGGCCATTGCCCCTGTCAGTGAGATAAAGGATAAAGGCTGCATGCATTGCTCTCAGAATTAAGCACTGTGGCAAGGCTGCTGGGCATTTGCAAGCGGGTTTAATAGGAAAAGTGCTTTTTGAGCAGAACTCTGATGGGCGAGCTGGGCTTTTCCAGGTGGAACAGGAAGAGAGTGTTCTGGATTGGGGAACCTTGGGCAATGGCAGACAGGCAGACAACCCGGGGTGAGACCAGGGGAGGAACCTGGCCTGGGCTTGGGCAGGGGATTAGCTATACATTTTCCACCTGCCCTGCAAAGCACCAGGCTATGAAATGGACATCTCTAACAGTTTGATGTGCCGTTAGTTTCTGCTTTGGATCTCTGAACTGAAACAAAAGGCTGTCTTCCAAGAACCTTCTGATTCTGTCCAGGGGTTCTGCCTGCCCCATCTGGTACAGAAGCCAGGCCTGCTGGCCCACATATGTTCTGACTACAGCTCAGAATGTTGCCCTTCCTGAGCTTGTCCACTGACAGCAGCCAGCTGGTGGCACAGGCCTTGTTTCTGATGCTTCTGAGAAGTTTTGCGACACAGTTCACGCTAGTTTCCTCAGTCATTTTTCAGTGTAACCCAATGGAAAGTGAAGCAGCCATTGTGACTCCACTTTAGAGATGAACTTGGTCCTGAGGGAGTTCTTATAGTGCCAGTGTCAACTGGATGGGTGGGACAGTGGGGACAGCCCTCAGCCACTGGCCTTGTTGATGCCTGCAGCTCCTGAGCCTTTGACTTCATTCAACCTTTCTGCCAATCCCCACCCAGGATTATCCCCTCACTCAGGTTGTCCTGAGAAAACAGAGCCACGCAGACTTGGTCTGGCTTGTATTTGCACCATCCAGCTTATGCCCCCGCCTTGTTTGCTCCCTAATGCACTCCTCACAGTCCACAATGTCCCAGGGCTTTGCCTCACCTGCCTCTCACCCACCTCCCTCCCTTATTGGGAAGATAAAGTGTGGGATGCAACTGGCCTGCCTTAAAGGAGGTTTCTGTCTGGGTTTGCAACTTGTGGATGTGGCAGGACGAATGAAAGGGGAATAACTGGAAGCACTCTCATGATGCTTGTCCTGTCTCCTTCCAGGCACCTATTGCAAAGTCAGGCCTGTGTGCTTGGTATGATTTGTGTTTTGGGCTTTGCCTGGCCATTTCATCCCAGCCCTTCCAAGTTCTGAAAGGGCATATAAGCAGGGTAATGAGACCAGCTAAGGCACTCATGCTGTGGGAGTGGGCAGGTTGTGCTGGTGGCATTCATTTAAGAGGAATAGTCCAGGATCATACAACATGTGTGGACACTCTGGAAAGGCATATGCATCCAGGATGTTTTTCATAAGGCCTCTGACAGCAGCAGATCAGAGATCACAGGTGAATAGCAGGGGTTTGTAAGAGGATGGGCTCTGCTTGGGAATGTCTGAGGCCTCCTGTGAGATGTGAGTGCTCCCCATGCTCTGGGCCTGTGTGTGTGCAGCTCCCATTACCAGGGCCTCTTCTGGGAAGGGCTGAATAGGCTGTTGAACTCCTGAGTTACCTCTCGGAAACCGAGCTCACAGGAGGCCTTCAGCAATTTTTTAGTAACCCGTGTCCTTTATCCAGTTTACACAGAAATGTCTATTTTGGAACTCCTTTCAGAAATCTCCTTCTCTTCTGAAGTGTGCCTCTTCTTTCAACTTTTTACAAAGACATCATTTGGAGGCAGTAGGCAGTGAGTCAGCCTGTGGACTGGCCTACTCATATGCTTTCTGGATGGGTCTGTCTTCAGCCGGTGTCTCTCAGGTGTAGAGAGGAACCAGCTCACATAGAGCGAGGTTTCAGAGGCCCGCACTGTGACTGTGTTGATTGAGCATCGTGGGCAGACATATTTTGCTTTTGTTTTGAACCATCAGTGTGTCACTCTACAGTCACTGACAGTGGAGTCACAGTCCTAAATGAATTCTCAGGTTGCACCTACACCTGCTCATCCCGGTGACTTACATGGAATTTTGGAGAGGCTTAAAATGTTGCATTTGGCCAATTTATGATTTATATGAACTTTTTGTCTGAGGAATTAATGTGTCATCCATCTTTTGGGTAAATTTTACTATTTTTTTGGCTTCTTGATTAAAATGAAAGGTCCTTTAACACATTCTTCTGTGCCTCCATCTTTATAAATTAGAAATCAACATTTCCATAGAATTTTCTTAATTCCTTCAAGTTTTCTTCCTTTTAAAAATCAAGTTCAGAGTTTATCAGGAAAGTTAAATTCTAAAGGATGTTTATTTTGATTCTCATGTTAAAACACCCAGTTGATGAGTGTATATTCACTGCTTTTGTTGTTGTTGTTTGCATTAAGCAAGTGAATAATTTTCTGAAAAAGTCCATTTTTGCAGTACTGGATTATCTGGCACAGACCTCAGTTATGTGGGCACTCTCCTGGCCTTTGCAGATACATAGCTCCCAGGTATTTTGTGAGGAAGCTCTGTGAACTTTATGGGTACCTGCCCCACCCCATCCCCACCTTCACAGCTCTGCTGTCTGAGAGATTTCTGTTCAGTTTTCCATTTATCTGGTTGAGGAAGATGTCTCGATGTGCAATACTATAACCACAGAGGTCACCGACTTTTCCAGGTGTTGCGAACCCTACTGTGTGATCAGGTCTCTCAGATATAAACATGGATGGGACCTGTTGACTTATCTTATGTGAGTTGAGGGCACAATACACTTCGCACACCCCCTGTACTGTCCTTTCCTCTTCAAGGTTCCACGTGGCAGTGGACACTTCACTGTGTTATTTGGAGGCCTGTCTCCAGAGTGGGTCTGTGAATGGCCGAGGGCAGTAGGACATTCTGCTGCAAGACCCCTCTTTCTTTGGAGAGGCAGTGATTACAAAGCAAGGTTTGCACATGGGCAGCAAGCACACGACATTTCTCTTGCATCATTTTCAAACTGGAATTATATCCCGAATCTCAGCAAAGCATGATTTTCTTCTGTGAGGCACAGCACAAGAGACACAGGAACCCACCACCAAGGGAAGACCACAGTCGTGGGCCTGGACTGTGTGCCTGCACCACCCATGGGAGGAGCACAAAGCGGAATGAAGCATAATTCCTACCAATGGGAGAGGAAGGTGAGATTGTGGGAGCTACAGAGAGTGCCATGAAGACAGTATCTGACCTGAAACTTGAAGTCACAAAGGCTGAGACCAGGGTGGCCAAAGTCCTGAGATGTGACAGTGGGCTATTGGTAGAAAAGCATAGTCTGGGATGGAGGTAGGGACTCGGTAATGGAACCAGAAAGGAGGATTGAAGCCCATCAGGAAAGACCATGGAGGGCCTCAAAACCAACTAGGGGGCAGGTACTTAATTGGTGGGACACTGATTCTTCAACAGCACTGTGATCCTAGAGTCTCAGACTCAGTGGGTGGGCCAAGAAATCTGCATTTTAATCAAACAGTGGGGGTTTTGATTCAGGGTTGAGGACCACTCCTGTTGGACAAAACAGATGGGATAAAGGGGGACAGTGGGGAGGCACTTTGCCAGTTTGGGGCTAGGGTGTGACACAATCCAACTAGAGCTCCAGAAAGGTGAATTTTGCCATAGGTGCACCATGGGTTGGAGGTGCAGGAGGGCACAGGTGGAAGAACAAGGCAGGGGACAGCAGGCATGCTGAGAGCCACAGTAGGAAATGAAGACAGTAGTGATGTGGAGGATGGAGGGCAATACCTCTGACTTGGAAACTTGGGCTTAAGTTACCAGAGGAAGATCTGGTCTGATTGTCTGAAAAAAGCACTTGGAATTCACATGGATGTAGCATAGTTGGGGACTAGGTTGGGTGTGCACATATAGGACGCACTGGTAGACACAGTAGCAGAGGATTCTTGACTATCTTAAACACAGTCGATATTGTGGTTAACAGCAGGCTTCTCTATTTGCCTGACCCAAACCTGTAGCATTGGGGGCAGGTGCAGGTCAGGAGGAACTAGGTTTCCTCAGACCATGGACTCTGATCACTTCCCTCCAAGAGGTTTCATTCCTCAGGGCTTTGGAGTAGCCCTAAGTGGGAACAACTCGAGGTGACTTCCTTCAATGCCTGCTGGAGGTCCTTTGCCTGGGAAGGAAACATGGCCTGCTCTAGGCTCCTGAAGCCTAGCACAGTGAACTGGTACTGGAGCAGCCAGCACGCAGAGCAGAATGCAAAGGAGAAAACAAATATTGGGAAACTTCCTCGCAATATGGTGACTTTTTGGAGGATTATTCTCCCAAACTGCTTTTTAAACATGAAGCTGTTCTACTCTCCACTGGAGAAGGGAACCTGGGGCTACAAACTCAGCCAGGTACTTGTTTCTCCAGCCGGGTACACTGTGGGAGGACAGAGGTCTCCATCAAAGTGTCCCTTTGGATCAGAGTTCAGTGGTAGGCTGAAGAGGGGCCCACCTGCCGTCACTAAGTGGGCTTTCTTCACTGATTCCTCAGTCCTTTTTTATTATAACCAGGTGGAACAGTAAAGCAGGAATTATGATTTCATTTTAGAGATGAACATGTTGAGAGTGAGGGGGTTATCAGAGGTACCTGATGCCAACAGAATGAGCAGGACCATGAGGACAGCCCTTGGCCACATACCTCATTATGAAATGAGCCCAGTATAATCACTATTGAGAAACATGTTGAGTCTCATGAACAACCCCTCTGTCTGGAAGGCTCTCTGCATTCATGCTTGCTCTCTGCCCTCCTTCAGGACTTTACTGAAGACTACCACGCTGGGGGACCCCTGCTCCAGATGCTCAAATACTCACCCTTGCTTCAATCTTCCATAAAGCACTGACTCTTCACAGCCCACTTCTGTCTATTCCTTACCGCATTGCTAATGCTGCAACTCTGCTCACGAGAGTGTGAGCCCATTGAGACAGGGGGTTTGATGCCCTTGCTCATTGCACTGCCCACACCTACAACTGTATCTACACATATTGGATGCTTGATAAATGTTTTTCAAATAAACTAATAAATGAGTGAATAACCATTAAAAGAGAAAGCAAACTCACATCTCTGGAAATGAGATCACATGAAACAACAACCATGTGCCTGAAATGAACACACTCCTTCTAGAAAGCATTGGACATCCTTCTTCAAAAATGTTCATCTTGGCATTTTTCTACTATAAAACTTAGAATTAATTTAAATACCTAATCTCTTAGAAACAATTAAATACATCTTAGTACATTCACATGGTTGGAAAATTATATTTATGAAATTTTTTTGTTAATTGAGGAAAAGTACTTATGAAGGTAAGGGAAAAGAGCAGGATGCAAAATTGCATGCATGATACAATTTTATCTAAGAAAAACACACAAGCGTCAGGGAAACCCCCAACATGTCTGGTGAGGTCACACATCGTTTGCATCAATTGTTCTTATTTCCATTTTCTTTCTGAAGTTTATACTTTTTTAGGGATAAAATATATTATAATTAAACCATTGATGTTTTTGTTAAGAAGATTGGCACACATTATAATCAATTCATGTTGATTTATGTTAAATACTCTGACAATATCTCTTGACCTTCACTTTTGCTCAACCCCTTAATCTATTTAAGCCCTCCATTCACTTCCTTCTTCCTTTAAAATGTATTCCTTAAACATGTCTTTAATACAAGTTGCTCTTATTTTCACATTGGTGGATTGGGTTGAAACTCTTGACAGGGAAACATAGAACTCCATTGTCAAAATTCAAAGCTGATATCCTCGACTAGATATTTCAGGAAAATACTGAGAGCATGGTTCCTGTCTTCAATAAATTTTCAGTTGAGCAGCTTGAATTATTTGGTCTTTACATAAGAGGAGCCACTTTTACTAAAACCACAATGACATTCTCTGACAAAAAACCATAGTTCTCATTCTTTTCAGAGCCTCTGTGCCTGAGGAGCCTCTTAGCTCCTCTGCTGAAGCATCCTTCTCTGTGACATCCTTCCTCACCTGGTCTTCAGGGACATTCTGCACCCTTAACTGGCACTTTCACCATGTGTTGGGCATCTAACTGAACTCCTTTCCTCATACTCAAATCCTTTAGGCCTCACAAGGCTCTTGAATCAACCCTGATTATCTGACCAAATACTTCAAAGATATTTATCTTCACAATGTCAATTGCCCTCCTAACCTTGGGCCCAGAGGCCTAAGTTGCCTTCTTCAATCAAAAAATTAAATTCCCTGCTGCTTCTCTCTCACCCAACATACACACCTTCATCTAATAATTCAAGTGCTTTGTCTCTAGCAGAAAAAGGCAGGTCTCTCTTTCCCCAGAAGACTCTTTGCAGCCCTAATTCAACCACTCAACCACACCTTTCAACTTCCTCTTTCTGAATTGATCCTACTCACCTTTAATGGACTGTCCCTTTCCTTAGAACAAGGTTCTATCTCAGAATGAGCATGGTTTTAAAAATTAATTATTGATCTATTTATTATTTTAGCCACTTGACTGAGGTATGGTTGACATGTTCTACTCCCCACTGGAGAAGGGAACCCAGGGCCACAAACTCAGCCAGGTACCTGTTCCTCCAGCCGGGTACATGTTCAAAATATACAACTCAAGTTTGGGTATTAGTATACAACTGTGAAACCCTCACCACTCTTAGGGCTGTAAATATATCCATCACCTCCCAAGTTTCCTCCCATCCCTTTCATTGCTGTTGTTTTGTAGTAAGAACACTTACCATAAGAACTATTCTCTTAGTAAAATTTAAGTCACATAGTGCAGCATTGCTAGCTGCAGGCCCTCTGGTAGGGGTCTCCAGGACTCATTTACAATATAACCAAAATTCCATGCCCTTTGACTAGCACGTCCCCCCACCCTGCACCCCCGGCTCCTCTTGCCCCTTCCTACCCCCTCCCCCATAATGGTGTGTGCACACATGCACGCACACAACTCCCTGGCTATTACCCTTCTACTTCTGGTTTTATGAAGTTGACTATTTTAAATTCTACATGTAAGATTGATCTTTCTGTATCTGGCTTATCTCACATTGCATAATGCCTCCAGATCCAGCCATGCTGTTGAAAATAACAGGATTTCCTTCTTTTTAAAAAGTGTAATAGTATTCTATTTCAGGTATATACCACATTTTCTTCATTTATTTACTATAGGCATGTTTTTAATTTTTGATTTGTGTATGTCTCTTGTACCCTATGCCCCCAATAAGTTCTAAGGGTCACTTTTTCTATTTATTATTTTTCATGGGACTTAAAATAACATTCTGCACAAAGACAGGAAAAATAAAGTAAGAACTCAGGCAATTTTTTCAAATAAGACTACTTTTTTAAACCTGTTATTAAGAAAAATACAAGATTTGAGTTTGCACTACCCTAACTGTTCATCTACATTGGCCAAATTCAGATGCTCCTCTCCTCCACTTATTCTCCCTCCTACCTCTTACATACTTCATTTTATCCCTTCAGACCTCAGAGGCACATCCCACCGCACTCTCAGGTTCTCCAGATGACATATGACACCTGTCAGGGAGGAAGAGCATCTCTGTTCCAACCCTCATCTCTGTGCTCTTTAGCAGAGCAGATCACTAGAATCTCTCCAATGGTTTCTCAGTCTTTTCTTCCTTGTCTTTCATGCTCTTGACACTTTTTGATAGTTATTTTAAAGAATGTCTCAAAATTTGGACTTGTCTTATGTTGTCTCATTATCAATTACACTGAGGTGATGGATTTTTGGCAGGAACCCCATAGCAATAAGACTGCATCCTCCTCTGATAGGTCTTCTTCCAGGTGAGTTTCCCTATCAGTTGGTTAAGGTAGGTGCAAAGTTTCTTACTGTGAAGTTACCATTTGTCTCTTCATAACTGATCAATTTCTGAGGGAGGTGAGACTATGAAACTGTCTTGTTCCTTTTTCAGGCTCAGCCAGCGGTTTCCATGTATGCCAGTTGGTCTCATCTGCAGTGCTGTTTGTCTGTGGGTGGTCTTGTATGTTCCTCACTCCTTCCACATTTAACTTAAATTCTTCTGTAAGGGAGAGCTGTCCTATCTCTGCCATTTGTTTATTTAGTTGTTTATTTACATCACTGGGCACTCGTGAATATTTATTTTACTCAGTGGATTAGACTCTAATACTTCCCATTTATGGATTAGAATCCATTAATTTTGTGGATCAAGTTTATTCCAGTTCTGACCATTGGGAGCTCCTTTATGTCGACTCTGTGTTCTCTTGGAAAGTTTCTTTCCTTTCCAAACACTTCCCTATTTTCTGGCCCCACACCTTGGGCTCATCTGGTATTTTCCCTGCTTCAACCCTGAAATCAACTGCTTCTCCATGAAATCCTCCACCCTCACATTTTTAAATCTCTGTTTCAAAATCATGACTGCATTTTAATCCCCACTTTCTGATAGAGACAGAGTCCAGGAGAGTGGACGTCATGCTTGTCTGATCATGGCTATTTCACTGCAACCAGCACACACCTAACACAGTTTAGGAGCTCGCCAGGTGTTGGAGTAGCAAGCACGAAGGATTCACTCCTTGCTCCCTGGTGACTTCTCATCACTTAGCAGAGTCTGGTGAGTGGTCACAGAAGGAATTGGTGGCTTTGAAGCAATTCCAGCTTCTGCCAGCCTGGAGATCCTGAAACTAGGAATCTAATCTGTCTTCATTTTTCTAACAATAGTTCTTAAAGACACAGAAGCCACTGCACAGAACTGAATGCACTTCAAACACCAAGGAAACAGGGATGTGTTATATAGACTATCTCAGGAACTGTTTCATCATTAAGTTTGGTATTCAGTGTGCAAAACTGGCATGAATTCTGACAAATTCACTTCACACACACACAAAATTTATAGACCATCAATTGTGAGCCAGACAGCTAGACAGCAAAAGGTGAACATTTGGAGTAAGGTTGACTGAATAAGAGGGTCTGATGCATTAAAACTGCTGCTAAATGCTGTTGTTAAACTCACCTAAATAAAACACTTTAAACATTTATTGTTATTTTTTTAATTTTTTTCCTTCTATTACATTTATTGGGGTAACACTGGCTAACAAAATTATGTGAGTTTCAGGTGCACAATTCCATCAACATATTATCTGTATACTGCATTGTGTGTTCACCACCCCAAGTCAAGTCTCCTTCCATCACTGTTTATCCAAGACAAATGGAGAGATGGTTTTGACCTATCAGACTTTATTTTTGAAAACTTCAATTAGTTAGAATGTTTTCCCAATAGTAAAAATAACTGGCCATCACTGTTTTTACTACTGAGAAAACATTCTTACTTAAAACTTCAAAAATGAAGTCTGAATGACAAAATAGGTCAAAATCATCTCTTCCATTTGCCATTATCGAATCGTTAAACCAAGTAGTCCACTGTTTAGACTCCCAAAGATTATTGAAATGAATATGGCCTAATTAGATATAAATAATGGTTTTTCTTACCTGATAACGGAGAGAGAGCCAAAGTGTCAGGAGCTAACCCAGCCATTAAGTGTCAGCCCTGATTCCCAGCTCACTTTGAGAGAGAACAATTGGGAAGCAGATGTGGTTTTTGGCCTCACCTTTGGGAGGTGATAGTACAAAAATGCTTAGTTTAAAAGACACCCCAGTTCCACCCAATACAAATTGCACTTGCTTAAGCAATAGTTTAACCTTTCAGCCTTCATTCCCCATCTGTTAAGCAATGATAATAATACAATTCATTCAACTTTTATTTATTAAGTGTTTTGTGCCGTGTTCTAAGCTGGGTCCCAGAAAGAAACAGTAGTAAATAGTGAGCAAGACAGATGAATTCCCTCCTTTCATTGGGTTTGTATTTTTATATCAATATAGACCCATTAATATGTGTCTATATTTCATTCCATTGATTAGAATCCAACACAATCATTTACTTTTTCACTTTTCCAATGAGTATTTATTATGAGTTAAGCCATGGTTCAGGATCCCAGGGTAGGGTGTACCCAGGTCCCACTGCACCTCCTTGGGAGATGGAGGACATGGAGGTGAAAGGGAAGCAGTTTAGTCTTCCTGAGAAGTGTGTCTTCTGCCTGGTAGTCATCCCAGACTGACAACCAGGTTATGGATAGAGGGATTGTATATGTGCCAGTGCTGCTGACACAGGGAGACGTCACCTTGTTAACGGTCACTGCCTTCTCACAGGGCACAAGTCCAGGCAGTCCCACCAGTAGTTCCGGTCTGCTTCTGATTGGGGAGCAGCTGTCAAAAGAGCCCCTGGTAGTTCTTGACTTTGGTCCTGATGTCCCCTGCCATGCTGCTGACTCCTGAAGACACTGCAAAGCCGCTCACAGCTCAGTGAGACCCTCAGTAAAAATGTTTGTGTCTCCATTTATGCATTTGCAGACTATCTCCGCTTTCACCATTGGGAGTTCCATTGATTTGCTCCTGGCCCTTTTGATAGGTTTGAGCACCTCTTTTCCAGCTCCGCAGATGAGGTAAAAGATTAAACAATCACAATAACAGAAAAACAGCACGCCTTAGATGGTCATGCTCCTATCTAAGGAGGGTGGGAGATGGGCTAGAGGGGCCCAGAGAAGGTGAAAATGGGTGCAGGTTCTTATAGAAAGTGCATAGGGGAGAGGGCAGGATAGATCAAAAAAGGGAAAAAAGGATGCAAGCTGAGTGTTGGTGGGCGTGTGGCTGGAGGAGGCAGAGTTGTCCCAGATAAGATGTGTGGTCAGTCAGGTCAAGGAGCTCAGACATTATTTTAAGGTAACTGAAGCTGGTAAGGGCTTTTTTTTAAGAGTTCTATGGCACTCTATTTAGGACAGTGTCAGCTCACAGCAGGTATTCAGTGAAGGGCAGCTTCTGCTGTCACTTCTGTTCCCACTGCCACCATGACTATTACTTCTATATTGTTATCCCTATTTGGGAAGGTACCACCAAAGTTCTATTTTTAGCAAACACTTTGCATATCTGAAGGCTCCCAAATTAGACACCACCACTACACAACTCTGTTTTGTTTTTGTTTTTTTGTTAATCCTCACCTGAGGATATTTTTCCTTTGATTTTTAGAGAGAATGGAAGGGAAGGGGAGAGATAGAGAAATACATCAATGTGAGATAGACACATTGATTGGGTGCCTCCTGCATGTGTCCCACTGGGGCCACAACTGGCAACCAAGGTACATGCCCTTGACCAGAATCGAACCCAAGACCCTTTAGTCTGCAGGCTGACGCTCTAGCCACTGGCCCAAACTGGCTAGGGCCACAACTCCTTCTTAACTTATAGGGAAGTTGTTCAGACTTATGGGGTACAATTTGTGGAGTTGAAGATTTAGTCTCAGATCATCCATCATCGTAGACAAGAAAGAGCTCCAGTCTAGAGGAGACCGGCCTATATCTACAGCTGGCCACGGAGACCTGAACTCCTCTTCAATGTGGATTACCTGCCATCATGTTAGGCTTTGGTCCATGTAAAGGTGATTTCAATCAAATACCTTTGCTCCTTCAACTGGCCTATGTTGAATACCCACCATCTACCAAGCACTGTTCTAGAGGTTGGGATACAGCAGATACATGGTGTTTATATTTTCAGTGAACAGAACACGAAAGGGGTCTCCAAACGATATAATAGGATGTCTGTTTCTATTTGTTTTTATTTTAAATTAAAAAAAAATACTCCTTTGCCTAAAGAATGACTGGGCCTACTTTGGTCTTTCAGAGGGCTTTCATGCTCCATGATCGATGGGGATGGTTCTAATGGTACTTCCATGTGCACTGGAAGAGTCTCAAGTGGATTTGCTGTTAAGTAGACAACCCCAAAAAGAACTATTAGCAAAGAAAGCAGAATGAAAGAGCAGAGCCCCTTTCCTCCAAGCACAGGCACTTGGTAGGCCACATGTCCAGAATGAACACCTGCAGGACCCCCTGATGAACCCTTACCCTTGAGGTTCAGAGTGGCCACTTGAAATATTGGTGCTGTAGACTGAATGGGATAAAAACTGCCAAGTCTGAGTCTGGGACTTTCAACTTCCGGAATGGTGAGAAATCAATGTTTGCTGTTTAAGATACCCTGACTATGGTAGTATGTTACAGCAGCCCAAGAAAATGACTACAGTGGATTTCCACCCTCTGTCATTGGCAATGAAATATAGGTATATTTTTCACCCCATCCCAGGGGATGGGAGATGTGAACTTAAGTCTTTGTCAACAGAGATGCATTGTGTAAAAGTACACTTATGTGTGGAGTTACTATATATTTTTTACAGACTTTATTTTTTTCAGAGCAGATTTGAGTTCACATAAAAATTGAGAGGAAAATACAGAGATTTCCCATATGCCTCCCATTCCTTTTCCTTTTCCCCATGCTCACACACAGCCTTCCCCAGCATCAACACCCACCACCAGAGAGGTGTAGCATTTGTTATACCAGAACCTATATTGACTCACCATCACCCCAAAGCCATAGTTTACATTAGTGTTCACTCTTGATGTTGTATATTCTGTGGGTTTGTAAAAGTGTAAAATGACATACGTATATCCATTATTATAACATAGAGTATTTCACTGCTTCTGTGCTCTGCCTATTCATCTCTCCCTATCCTCCACCCTTATGAGCATTGACCTTTGTATTGTGGAAATTGTTTAAAGGCAAGATTTTCTATTGTACTGCTTTTCTCTGAAATTTGGAATTAGAGAAAACTTGGTTTTAGTCCAGGTTCTATGACATACCAGCTGTGTGGCTCTGAGCAATTGCTGTGAGCATTGAGCATTACTTCTTAACTATAACACAGAAACATAATATCTCTGTGTGGGTGATGAATGAATGGGAAAAAGTGCCTATGGTAATCCTGAGGAATATGTGTGTGCATTAGAGTCTGCCGACATGTATGTGTATGCACATATTTAATGTATTATGTAGAGTTCATATATGTATCCAGGTGTGCATATATGCATGTTATGTGTGCATGTGTCTGTACTTGCACACATTGAATGTCTAGGTGTGTGTGTTATATATACACACACGTGTGTGTATGTGTGTGTGTATTTTGCCCTCAGTTTATTTCCACTATATTTTTGAAATGGTTTACTATTAGTATAGACAGAAAGTGATATGCTAATGAGGCTCAGGAGTGATAAATGACATTCAAAGGTAGAAGGGCTGCCAGAAGGCCTCAGGCTGCCCTCTCTCTCCTCCCCATCAGCGCATTTACTCCAGGTTCCTCATATTCCAGTCTCTCTCCATCATTGCCTGAGTCCTGAGAGCTGAGGCTGAGCTGCCCACTGAAACAACAGAGGGGTCAGAGCAAAAAGTTGCAGGGGCAGCTGAAAGCCCACTGTCTGTCAGGTTCCCAAGCGTGGTAGAGTGACTCAAATCATGTCCATCGCCCAGTTGCTCAGCTCCACATGGAGCACTTTGCTTCCTGATCATCACCACACACAGCCCACAGAACCAGGGGACAGACTTTCACCTCCTGGCATCTCAACAACTCAGTCCCTGGTCTCAGATGAAACAAAATGTTTCATTCTGGCTGATTTCTTCTTATTCAACCCAAGTGAGGCTTTATGTTACAAATGCTAGGCAGTAGGAACCTCTTCAGTTTTGTGTTTTTAGATCTGTTTTCTTTCCACCTTTGTCCTCATGTAATCTTAATTCACTAATGTTACACAGTAGGCTCAAAATTCTGAAGATGAACTGGCAAAATATAACTGGAGTGCATAAAATTGGTCCTTAAGCCACAAAAATTATGGTGCAACATTAAATTGACTTAATGTAATTGATTAACTGCTTTTATTATAAAGCCCCCGCCCCCCAATGGTTCCTGCAGCTTTTGGAACCATAGGCTGTATATCCAACATTGTTGGCTACTTTTCTGTTGCTAAATTTTCAAAACCAGGTTGTTTTGAGATACCAACAAGGAAACAAGAATTGCATACTCTTTCCCTCCCACCTTTTTCTCTGGTAGATATTGCAACTTCCTGAATAATATTTTAGGAGATTCTAGAATTTTCCTAAGTGTTAAGAAAATGATCAGTTTCACAAATGAGTTCATATTTTAAACATACATAAAATTAGACAGATTGGACTCCAATGACGTGTATTACAATCAAAGGGAGGACTTCCATCATGAAACACTTTGTTTTAAACAAGTACTTTGAAGATAAGTAGAAATTCAGTAAAGTCTAACCCAGGGATTCTCAATTTCA
Source organism: Antrozous pallidus (assembly GCA_027563665.1). NCBI lineage: Eukaryota > Metazoa > Chordata > Mammalia > Chiroptera > Vespertilionidae > Antrozous > Antrozous pallidus. The sequence continues at coordinate 110,560,438 of CM050508.1, read as the reverse complement.
GAACCACTGACATAATATTGTGCTGTGGGGCTGTCCTGGGCATTGTGGGATGTCAGTAGCCCTCACCATCCCAGTTGTAACAATCTAAATGGCTCCAGTGATTCCCACAGATCAACCCAAGAGAACCGCAGTCCAGCCCACTCTCTATCAGCCTCTAACTCCAATAAAAAACAAACCAGGCTGTTCAATAAAAAGGAAACATCAATACATGCTGCCCCATGGATGAATCACAAAAACTATGCTAGGTGAAGGGAGCCAGACACAAGAGACTACAAACTGTGCAATCCCATTTAGATGAAATGTCCTGAAAAGGCACGTCTGCAGAGACAGAGAGCAGATCAGTGGCTGCCAGTGTGGGGGCAAGAGTGAGGCTTGATTGCACCTGGGCATGAGGATCTTGCTGGGGTATGAGGATGTCTGAATTCAGATTATGGTGACAGCTTTCACGGCTTCGTAGGTGCTATAAAGATCACCGAATTGTAAACTTCAGATGAATTTTATGATATGTAAATCTGAGCTTAATAAAGTTGTTTTTAAAAAACACACACACAAAAAAACACAAATGAGGAGGGTAAAATGTATGGCAGAAGAAGAGAATCAAAACTGGAGGCACACCAATCGCAGGGATTTCCTTTAACTATGAGAGGTAGCTTCCTGAAAACAGAGACATCAAATTCCCCACTTCTATCACCCAGACAACCGTTAGAGTAAGCCCACAATATTTTGCCGGCCAGACAGCTGCACGTCTGTTAGCACCTGATGCAACTCAACGGGCTGTTCAGTCGCTGCCAGTGTGTGTCTTTCTATGGAAAACATCGTGCATGCATGATCACTCATGTTCGACATGGCCAGGAAGGAGACTGGGTGATCCGCAGGGGACTGCTGTGTAAGACATGCTGGGCTTTGTGTTAGTATATAAAGTAATTCAAATTCACAATGAAACATGTCTAGGGTGACATTATATGTGGCCAGAAAAGAGTTTTTACCAGGACCCCCCGTTGCTCACTCAAACCTCTAGTGAAAATACAAATAAAAAACCCAAACTTTCCTTTGGTGTGCATGAAATAAAGCAGTGTGACCATTCAGAAAACTTCTGGGGACTCTTACTAAAGCACATAGCTTCTTGGGAAATGTTCAGCTGTGATTCACTGTAAAGATATTTACTATGTTCACTCTTTACTTCGAGGAGTGCATGGCCTGCTTGGGTCTGTCAGCAGGTTGGATGAAGGAGCTTTCCCCGCTTAAGTTATGCACACTAACTTGGCCACATCCACAACCTTAAGGAAGGCAGCACTTAGAATGTCTGTGACTAGTCTTCACAACCATTCTAGAACCTTCAACTCAGATGGAGCTAAGGGAGAAGTTAGTTAGACTTTGGGGCTTTGGGGTAAGTTATGCCAAGACCTCAATCTGGTGAAGGTCTGGGCAAAGGAATGTGTTGATGGTAAATTTGTCCCCCTTCCCTGATCTCCAATTTTATCTAGGATCTGTGGGTACATGGAAGAGATGACTTCAATAATTTAAATTTCTCCCTGAAGTCACACACACAAAAAGGTGCTTTCTTCTTTTAATGACTCTACATCTGCTATGTTGAAGAACATTGAAATTCTGAGAAATTCTGTTCAGGTTTTAAGGCCTAGTATACCGAGGACTGAAAAATCACTCCAGACCTGAACCAGGAGGCAGCCAGGAAAGCAGCAGCCCCCACAATGCCAGCAGCATTCCAGGAAAACCCAGTGGAATAAATAATTCTGATGGGGCCCAATGTGCAAATGGGCTGAGGGCAGGAAGAGCGCTGCTCTCCCTGACTACACCATCAGTGTCCTGGAAACTGTCTGGCAGGCAGAATGTTTGCTGTTCACTGATCATCTCTGACAACGGCACTGAGACCACCAGGACAGTGTCTGTCCCACACGTGTCCTGTTAGATGCACACATTGTAATTCTGCAGTGACATGTTGCTGAGCAGGATCCAGGCAACAAAGACATTTTACATGCACAATTACCCTAGAATATGGGAATGAATACTAGGTGGCATCACTAGAGAAGATCCAAAGTGGTTTAATTTTTTTTTTTTTTACTTTAAGTGTTGCCTACTTCTTTTCAGCAAATAAATATATATAAGCTTCAGAAGTAAGTTTGATATGTGTTCTTCTCACATATTGATGGCTGTCAGGCTCTGTGATCATGCTGGGGCAAAACAAAATCCTTCCTACCCTGCAGGTGCTGGTTAGGCTACTTTCCAAAACACGGAGTTGTCTTTTATTTCTGAAGAAGATTACAGTTTTCTGCTTTCTAATCTTTGAGTTCTAGGCTTACAGAAAGCTTATTTTAACATCTTGACCAGGTTTTTTATTCCAGTAAGAAAGCCACGGATATCTTCACCTTCACCCTTCTATTTCCTTATTGTCTCTTTAGAATGGTTGTGACTAGTCTTCCATTGCTTCTTGTCCTACTCAAATTTTTCATTTTTTTAAAAAATTATTGTTGAAAGTATTGCAGATGTTTCCCACCCCTCCCCTCTTGATTCCTTCACCCCGCACTCCCCAGGCCTTCACTACACTATTATGTGTATCCATGGGCTATGCATGTAAGTTCTTTGGCTAATCTCTTTCACCTCCACCTCCCTTCCCTCTGAGATTCCTCAGGCTGTGCCATGTTTCCATGCCTCTGGACCTGATTTTTTTCCCCGTCAGAATTTTCTTCATTAGGTTCCACATATAAGTCAAGTCATATGATACTTGTCTTTCTCTAATTTGCTTATTTCACTTAGCATAATAATTTATAGGTCCCTCCACGCTATCTCAAAGGATAAGAGATCTTTTTTAAAATATATTTTTTATTGACAGTATCACAGATCCCCCCCTTTACCCCATTGCTCCTAGAGATCCTTAAAAAATGTGTTTTTACTGATTTTAGAGAGGAAGGGAGAGGGAGAGAAACATCGATAAGAGAGAAACATCAGTCCACTGCCTCCTGAATGCCCCCTACTGGGAACTGAAGCCACAGCCTGGGCATGTGCCCTAATTGGAAATCTAATGGGTGAGCTCTTGATGTGTGGGTCAGTGCTCAACCACTGAGTCACACAGGTTGGGTAAGAAATCCTTTTTCTTTCTTTCTTTCTCTTTCTTTCTTTCTTTCTTTCTTTCTTTCTTTTCTTTCTTTCTCTTTCTCTCTCTCTCTCTCTCTCTCTCTCTCTCTCTCTCTCTCTCTTTCTTTCATTCATTCTTTCTTTCTTTTCTTTCTCTTCCTTCCTACAGCTGGATAGTATTCCATTGTGAAAATGCACCATATCTTTTTTATCCACCAAAACAATACTAAATTTAATAAATGAATTTGACAAAATAGCAGAATATTGATCAAACTTTTCTTTTGAAAAGTAAATTTTTAGAGATGTGAGTTTTTGTGTGTTTTTGTTATTTTGTTTTTAAGTTTGGGGGCAAAACAATTCCCACCTCTGTGCAAGAGGAGATGAGCACTTAAGTGTTAAAAGTATTAACTTACATCTGATGATTTAGTGGTAAGACTGAACAGCTTTCATTGATCCAGAACTGTTTCTTAGAATCTATAACCGAGCATTCAACCTGACCACCGCAGATCCCCAGGTGCACACGGCCCCCCTCCCATTTCAGCACTTGTTTCTGTACTGTCTGCCCGACCTGAATCAAATCCCCTCCTCAGGGCTCCTGGAACACCTCACCCTTCCCTGCCCTGCAGCTCTGCCTCCTCCTGCTGCTTCCTGCACCTGTGCCTTCCTGGGCACTTCTCCTAGTCAACCTCGCCTCTACCTGCTTTTCCTTCAAACCAAGGTTCTGCTCACTGGCTTGTCCAGGCCTCTCCAGTAATCCCAGACACAACCAACTAAAGTCTCTGTGCCTCAAAGATGATTTCAGGTTCAAAGTCCTTGAGGGAAGCACTTTCCCTGCATAAATGTATAATGTAAAGACGTCTCTCACAGAGAAGTTTAATTGTGGCCTCTTTGCTATTTATTTCCTCTGTATTAATTCATAAATTCATCCATTGAGAACCAACTATGTCAAATGATAAAATTGCCCCGACCTTTGTTTCTAAATTACTTTGGCAGTCTGCTCACACGAAGAGCTCGTTTCCATTGGTTCCAGCACAGTGCGGGGCAAAGAGCGCTGTGGCAAGAGCCAGACCTCAGTTCTAGACCTGGTTCCTCTGGCCAGCAGCTAAGTGTGGGTGCTAGTAATTCCCTGGGTTTGTTAGGAAATGAATGAATATACTGGAAAATGCTCTGTAAGTAGAAAACAATATAGATCAACAATATAGAATTGACCAAGCAAAAGTCAGTTTCTTAATTCCACTGCAGACTTCTTTTATTTTGGGGTGGGGAGCAAATCTTCATAATCTCAGAAAGAAGCCGATGGACAGAAAATCCAGTCTGGCCTTTTCTCCAAGAAACCTGAAGGAAAGATGCTATAGAGTAAAGCATGTATGTACTGGCGACTAGTTTCGAGGCAGGACACCAGGGCACCCCAGCTCGGAACCAGACGATGCCTGGGAGTCGAGCTGTCAGCATAGGCGTGGTGATCGCCATGTGAGCACCTATCTTTTCCTGAGAGCAATTTCAGTATCAGAAGTCATATCTGAGAGAAAAGTTGCTTTGAGCAACCATTTTAACTGGTACCATGAACTTTGTCTAGAGCTAGTTTCACATCAAACAATCAGCATCAAACTCTTCTCAGAAATGAGTGTAAATTGTGAGAAAGGCAGTGAATGAGGAAACCTAGGAAATACATACAATAAGGCTATCAGATAGTAAGTGCATGGATTTGAATGAAAGGTGACAAGAATAAGATCATTGATATAAGGAATATATAATAGTTTAAAAATCCAAGCCACAGGTGGTTGGTAAAGCCAGAAAAGGGTGGATAGGCTCTGGATGGGGCTGCAGAAGCAATTCACAGAAGAGGAACCTAGAGCAGACCTTTGCTCTGCACCCAGAGGCAGCCCCCGACACTCTTGAGTGGACAGGTGGGCTCAACTACGCAGGGGTCTGGCCCATTGCTGAGCAGACTGGAGGCACCAATAATTTTGACTGACTTAAACACAAAGGAAAGAAACATGGCAACATGAGGTGGTTTTTTACTTGTGTTTATTATTTTGCTAAACAAGCAAAAAAACAAAAAACAAGATTAGGATGCTAGTGAGAAGGTCTTAATAAAAGAAAGTTTAAGAGGCTAACATTCAAGTCCTAAAATATTTGATTTATTTATAAATGTTTTTATTGATTTGTGAGAGAGAGGAAGAGAGAGGGAGAGAGAAACATTGATGAGAGAGAACATTGATCTGGTGCCTCCTGCACGATCCCCAGTGGGGATCAAGCCTGCTGCTCAGGCATGCACCCTGCCTGGAATTGAACCAGAGATCTCCCAGTGCTAATTACTGAGCAACACGAGCTGGGCCATTTATTTTTAAAGAAGGATCAGAAACAAGTGAGGTGAGTAGGCAGGGAAAACTGAGGCTTCATGTGGGTTAGACCAGGTCCTGACCATTTCACAGTGTGCTCAGATTTTTACAGTTCCCAGAGTGCAGACTGTATGGAGCAAGAAGGGTCCTAAACATAGTTCTAAAAATGGGATAAGTGGGTAGGGAAGGCTTGTTCTCTGTTAGAGGACTCGGTTCATCTCATTGAACACAAGAGAAGGAGGCCATGTGGCTCGAAGAAGAGAGGTGGTAAAGTGAAGAGCACAGGCCTGGTGCCCTAGTTTCTGGATTATAGATCTGAAGGGTACTGGTGGGGCCAGGGGCCTTCAGGGATCCCTGTCTCCAAACTTGCTGGTCCCAGGGGTGTAATGACAGCCGGAACAAATCAAGGCCACTGGGAGGCTCTGACAGCAGGTGAAGAAGGGAAGAGCTGGAGCAATGAGTTCATGGTAGGAAAGGATGTAAACCCCAGTTGTGCCTCGGCCTTGCCTGTAACCCAAGGTGCGCTGGCAGAGACTTGCAGCACATATCAGAGAATTGCACAGAGTGGTTTCACCGTACAGAAGAAGGGTAGGTTTGTGGCTGAGAATTATCAAAAACTTACCAATTTTAAAAACATCCTGGAAACTAATGACAGTAAAAACACAACAATCCAAAATCTGTGGGACACAATGAAAGCAGTCCTGAGAGGAAAGTTTATAGCGATATGCTTACCTCAAAAGACAAACAAACAAAAAAAGGTAATAAATCATCTAACTCTACAACTTAAAAGAATTAGAGCAACAAGAAAAGCCCAGAGTGAGTGAGTAGAAAGGAGATAATAAAGATCAGAGCAGAAATAAATGATAATAAATGATATAGAGACCAAAAAAAAACAACAAACAAACAAACAAACAAACAAAAACAATACAAAAGAGCAATGAAACCAAGAGCTGGTTCTTTGAAAGGATAAACAGGGTGATGAACCTCTAGCCAGAAGCAAAGCGAGAGGATCTGAACCAACAAAATCAGAAATGAAAGAGGTGAAATAACAACAGACCCCACAGAAATATAAAGGATTGTAAAAAAAAAAATAGTCTGAACAATTCTATTCTAACAAACTAGACAACCTAGAGGAAATGGACATATTCCTAGAAAAGTACAACCTTCCAAAAATCAATAGGAAGATTCTAAAAATCTCAATAGGCAAATAACTATGGAAGAAATTGAATCAGTCATCAAAAAGCTTCTAGCAAACAAAAGACCAGGGGCAGACGGCTTCACAGGGGAGTTTTACCAAACATTCAAAGAAGAATTAAAACCTGCCCTCTTCAGACTATTTCAGAAAATTCAAGAGGATGGGAAACTTCCAAACTCCTTCTATGGAGCCAGCATCACCCTAATACCAAATCAGATAAAGACGACACAATGAAAGAGAATTACAGTCCAATATCCCTCATGAGCATAGATGCCAAAATCCTCAACAAAATTCTAGCAAATAGAATCCAGCAGTACATCAGAAAGATCATACACCATGACCAAGTAGGATTTATACCAGGGATGCAAGGATGGTACAATATCTGCAAATCAATAAACGTGATACATCACATAAACAAATTGAGAGATAATAATCACATAGTCATATCAACTGATGCAGAAAAAGCATTTGACAAAATCCAATATCCTTTCTTGATAAAAATTCTCAGCAAGGTGGGAATAGAAAGATCATATCTCCACATAATAAAAGCTATATATGACAAACCCACAGCCAACATCATTCTCAATGGGCAAAAACCAAAACCATTTCTCCTGAAAACAGGAACAAGACAGGGATGCCCACTCTCACCACTCCTGTTCGACATAGTACTGGAAGTTCTAGCCATTGCAATCAGACAAGAAGAAGAAATAAAAGGCATCCAAATTGGAAAAGAAGAAGTAAAACTGTCCTTACTGGCAGATGACATGATACTGTACAAAGAAAACCCTAAAGACTCCATCAAAAAATGATTAGACTTAATCAATGAATTCAGCAATGCAGCAGTATACAAACTTAATGCCAAGAAATCTATGTCAGTGCTATACACCAATAATGAACTGACAGAAAGAGAGACTAAAAAAGCAATCCCATTTACCATTGCACCAAAAAAATTAAGATACTTAGGAATAAACTTAACTAAGGAGGTAAAAGACCTATACAGGGAAAACTACAGGACACTGAAAAAAGAGATAGAGGAAGACATAAATAGATAGAAGAACATACTGTGTTTACAGATTGGTAGAATCAACATCATTAAAATGTCCATACTACTCAAAGCAATCCATAGATTCGATGCACTCCCCATTAAAATACCAAGGCCATATTTCACAGACCTAGAACAAATTTCCCAAAAATTCATCTAGAATAAAAAAAAAGGCCCCGAATAGCTGCAGTAATCCTGAGAAAGAAGAACAAAGTAGATGGGATCTCAATACCAGATTTCAAGCTGTATTACAAAGCCACTGTTCTCAAAACAGCCTGGTACTGGCACAAGAACAGACATATAAACCAATGGAATAGAATAGAGAACCCAGAAATAGACCCAAGCCACTATGCTCAATTAATATTCGACAAAGGAGGAATGAACATACAATGGAACAAGACAGTCTCTTCAATAAATAGTGCTGAAAAAATTGGACAGATACATACAAAAAAATGAAACTAGACCACCAACTTACACCATTCACAAAAATAAACTCAAAATGGATAAAGGACTTAAACATAAGATGGGAAACTATAAAAATACTAGAGGAATACAGAGGCAACAAAATCTCAGACATATGCCAAAGCAATTTCTTCACTGATACTGCTCCGAAAGCAGTGGTCGGCAAACTCATTAATCAACAGAGCCAAATATCAACAGTACAACGATTGAAATTTCTTTTGAGAGCCCAATTTTTTAAACTTAAACTTCTTCTACTGCCACTTCTTCAAAACAGACTCGCCCAGACCACGGTATTCTGTGGAAGAGCCACACTCAAGGGGCCAAAGAACCGCATGTGGCTCTCGAGCCATAGTTTGCTGACCAAGGTCCTAGGGCAATGGAAATTAAAGAGAAAGCTCACTGCATGGGAGAACATATTTTCCAATGTATCATGATAAGGGTTTATCTCCAACATTTACAGGGAACTCATGCAACTTAATCAAAGGAAGATAAACAAATAAATAAAAAAATGGGCAACAGACCTGAATAGACACTTTTTGAAGGAAGACAGAAGGCCAAGAGGCATATGAAACATGCTCAAAGTCACTAATCATCCAAGAGATGCAAATCAAAAGACAATGAGGTAGCATCTCACACCTGTCAGAATGGCTATCATCAACAAATCAACAAACGACAAGTGCTGGTGAGGATGAGGAGAAAAAGGAACTCCCGTGCACTGCTGGTGGGAATGCAGACTGGTGCAGCCACTGTGGAGAACAGTATAGAGTTTCCTCAAAAAACTAAAAATGGATCTCCCATTTGACCCACTTCTAGGAATATATCCCAAGAAACTAGAAACATGAATCAGAAAGGATGTATGCACTCCTATGTTCATAGCAGCACAATTTACAACAGCTAAGATTTGGAAACAGCCTAAGTGCCCAACAGCAGATGAGTGGATTAAAAAACTGTGGTACAACTACACAATGGAATACTATGCTATGGTGAAAAAGAAGTTCTTACCATTTGCAACAGCATGGATGGAACCAGAGAGCATTATGCTAAGTGAAATATGCCAGTAAGAGAAGGATAAGATCACATGATCTCAGTCATATGTGGAATCTAATGAACAAAATAGATCCAGAGACAAAGAAGCATGGAACAGACTGTCGAGTTTCAGAGGGAAGGTGGGAATGGATGGGGAGAAATTATCCAAGTAACTCATATGCCTACCAGAGGCCCGATGCACAAAAGTTCATGCAAGAATAGGCCTTCGTCCTTCCTCCTCTCCCCTGGCTGCCTACACCGGCTTCCCTCCTACACAGGACCTGGGCTGCTTCCCTTTGGCTGCTGCCACCAGGCACCCAGAACCTGGGCTGCTTCCCTCTGGCTGCCACTGCCAGGCACCCAGGCAGAGATATCACATGATCTCATTCATTTATGGAATATAATAAACAACATAAACTGGTGAACAAAAATAGATCCAGAGATAGAGAAACATCAATCAGACCATTTAATCTCAGAGGGAAAGTAGGGGAGGGTGGGGCCAAGGGGGAGAGATCAACCAAAGGACTTGTACACATATAAAGAACTTGTATGCACGCATATAAAGGCTTATATATCAACCAATGGACATAGACAACAGGGGGTAAGGGCAAGGGGAGGTAGTGGGTGTAATGGGGGAATAAGGACACATATGTAACATCATAATAAAAATAAATAAATAAAAATAAAAATTTACCGATTTTAAATTAGGTTCCATAGAGGAAGTAGTTTTTTTTAAAAATATATATTTTATTGATTTTTTACAAAGAAGAAGAGGGATAGTTAGAAACATTGATAAGAGAGAAACATTGGTCAGCTGCCTCCTGCACACCACCTCTTGGGGATGTGCCTTCAACCAAGGTACATGCTCTTGACCGGAATTGAACCTGGGACCTTTCAGTCCACAGGCCAATGCTCTATCCACTGAGCCAAACTGGTTAGGGCAAGAGGAAATAGTTTTAATAAATTATGTGCACAGAGATTAGAATTCTGACTCTCTGGAAGACACGGGTTTGGGGGGGGGGGGTTGGTAGTTTGAAGACACAATTTAAATTGGGAATTCTTTGACAAAATGAAAGGGGAAGCTTCAGCCCTCATCACCATCTTGTGAAGTGTAGACTGTCATAGACTGAACCTCACAACAGAAGGGGAACTTCTGGAGAATACAGAAAAAGGAAAAACAAAGCAGCTGTCTCAGCAGGGTCCTTAAAAATAAACAAACCTTCAATTTTCTTTGAAGAAAGAACCAGAAAAATGAGAGGAACATGTGAAAAGAAAATTTTCATTATCCTTTCACTTCTGTCTCTATAGGAAAAATTAGTTGGCCAAGTCTCAGGAGATGTGAGAAAATGAAATCAGAATAGGGGACAAGGCTCAATGACACTGGGCACAGAGGAGTCAGATGGGCTCCCCGGGCTCCAGCATTTCCTAAGAAAAGGTGCTGATACACAAAGAAGACAGTAAAGCACATAAAGTTGGTTTTGTTTTCATGAAGGACCTTGTAAACACAGGTGCATACTTACTGAATTTGATAACAGGTCACTTGTGTGGCAGCCAGTAACAGTTGTGGAACAAAACAAAGGAAGATAGAAAAGAAATACATGCTGTGAAAACCTTCTTGTATGGCATTTTCTATTTATCATGACAATACATAAATAAGAACAAAAAATGTAACTGTGAAAAGAAGATCCATGTACTAATACTTTTAAATTACAATAATGAATAGTTTGGGAAATGAGAAAAACATAAACCTGTATGTTGGTTTATCATATTAACGAATTGCAGTTTGTTTTTCAGTCTTAACTTCTGCAAATTTGTATTGTCAAAACTGAAGTTCTCTCTATGTCACTCTATTTTCATTCATCATTGATAGAGACCACTTTTGTTTTATGTGAATTTTGAAAAATTTCTTTCACGCTAAGCAACAGATATAAAAATAGTTATGAAAAGTGTTAAACAAAAGAATGAGATTGAGAGACTAATAAAAATCTCATTTTACATCAAATTCCATGAATAGCATGTTTATGCTTCTTTGGGACCAATTCTAGTGGCTTTCAAATGCCTCTGCTGTCAAACATTGTAAAGACAGGCAAGCAGGCAGTGGCCACAGAATCCCAGGCTGAAGTAGCTGACCAAGCTGGTTCCAGTTTACTCTGCACATCCCAGGGGCTGGAGATGGAACTGCCCCATGGGGCTGATTCCACAACATCTGGAATTTACTGAAAAAAATTCCCCATGTGCCAGTCCTGCCTGCCAACTGGGAGTTCTGCACATTCTGTTCAGTACAGAATACATTGTTAATTAAAGGAGATGTAGAGGAACGTTTGAAGTGTAATATTAATACTCCACTGTAGACTCCATCATTATTCAGACTTAGAACTTAGGTCAACAGAAGAATTTTTGCAGGAGCCATATTTTATCACTGGCTCTTTAGGATTGCTGGCTCATGGTGGTAATAAAAAATAGACCAACATTTAGCTATTTATTAAACATTGTTTTATAAATGTTCCACATCTGTACTGGGAGTGGAGAGGCTCTGTTGCACTCTTGGTGGCTCCTGAGGAGGGTCAGATGAAATTCCCTTCTTCCTGGAGTTGCTTTCATGCTTCCCCAAGGCACCCAGCTCTAATCTGAGAGAAGGGAAAGGGGAGCAGAGATAGAGGAAAGTTCAAGGAGGGAGGGGAGAGGGGAAGAGGAGGAGGGGCAGAAGGGGGAGTGGAGGAAGAAGGGGAGAGGAAAAGGAAGAGAAGGGGGAGAGCAGGGGCTTCAAATCAGAGATCCCAGTGACCAAGCAGCACTGGAAGGCACACAGAGCAGCACTGGAGTTGGGGGTAAATCATTTCGGGAAGTCTTACTGTATGAGACTTTGTGGAGAAGTGTCTGCAAGGTCGCAGGTTAGCACCCGGTGCCCAGGGGAGTAGCCAAGCTCTTCCACCTTGTGAGTCTAGTGAGTGCCCTGACTGGGTTCTGGCCACTCTGGGCCACAAAATCACAATCCCCAGACCCTTCCTCCAAGCCACCAGCTACACCTGCCCCCAGGCTCCTAAAGCAGAGGAAGGGGGGGCTGCCCAGTGGCCTCTGGCCCTCTGCTCAGCCAGCCCTACCCCTCTCCCCTAGCCCACTCTGGTATGTGGCAGGTGCTACCTGCCAACAACCTTTTGCCCCCAACTCTGCTCCTGCTTCTGGTGAACAATGCAGACCAACACCTCCTCACTCCTCCATGGCTGTCTAACTGTGCTGGCCACCTCACTGAGTAGATTTGTCTTCCGAGAAGTCCCATAGGGCATCCAGTCAGGTTATGATGCCCGACCCTCTACCTCCAAACTGCTCTCCTGCCTCTAGCCTGTCCAGCATGAGTGCAAATCAAATTCAAGTCCCCTCATGGCTGCTCCCAGCTTATAGGATAAGTAAGTAAATCCAGCCCTTCCATTCCCCACCTCTAGCTTCTCTCACTTTCCCTGGGGCAGTCTGAGAGCAGTTTCCAAGTTACTGCATTCCCTCCCATCTACACCTTCACTTGCATGCCACCCTCTGTAAAGACACCTTTTGCCCTGCTCCCAAGGTTCCACTCAGCAGGGCACTCTCCACAGAGCCTGTATTTATTCCCTGCAGAATAGTCAGGAGTGCTGCCTCCTCTCCCCAACTCAATTAGAAAGTCTCAGAAGACAGGGCTGCCTGTGCAGCTCTTCCCTTCTCTCCTGGCAGTCTTCGCAGAGCAGCTGTGAAGCACTTTGTGAAGTGGCTCCCTGGTGAGCTGTGGGCACAGCAGCACTGGACATGGCCTCCCTTGCTTTCTGTGGTGAGGGTCTTATCATGGGGCACAGTGCTTAGCACAGGCCCAGATGTCACTGGACCCTGATGGCATTCCTCCAGGCAGGCCAAGGGTAAGCACAGGTTAGTGGGGTGCATGGCAGACAGGGATGTTTCTAGAAAGCTTTCTAAAGGTGAAGCACATTTGGGGGCACAGCATTAGGAGAACTTTTAGTATCAGCTTGTTGACACTCAGATACTCGGGAGCCAGTGATACGTCCTCCACTTCCACAACCAAGCTGAGGCTAGGGCCACCTGCTGTTGCAAGGCAATTCCCCTGCTTGGGCCCCACAGGGCCCCCAATGTGCAGGCTGACCTGCTGGCAGTGTCTTGTCTGTATAGGAGGCAGGACAGGAGAATATGGGGTGAACCCGCATACCCTGCTCTCCCAGCCTTTCCGACACTGCTCACAGACTCCTCCCTGCTGTGTGGGCACCCTGGCACTTGCCTATTCTTACTGGGTTCTGGAAACCCATTCCCCGCCCCTGCCCCTCAGCCCTGGGGGTTGGGAGGCATCTTGCCAGTCTCGGGGTTGCTTCAATGTCCACTCTTGCTTCCTCTGCTTTGTCCTTATTCAACTCAAATGAAGACATTCACTACAGCAATCCCCAAGCTTTCGGTAAAACTCTCACCAGACATTAAAGGCTCAGTGGAGGCCTCAATCTGAATAATGATGGCACATGCAGGACAGAAGACCATCTGCTTAGGGGGCCAGGCACTGATGCCACCAACTCCACATAGGGGCCATTCTGGGTTCTTGTGAAGGGTCTCTTGGGGCTTGCCCTCTCTCCTCCCCCCGCCCCCCGCTCTCTGCCTGCTCCTCCAGGCTAGTCAAAAATGCCCGGTCAGAAGTGTGTGTGGCAGCCAAAGTGCCTCCAATCTAATGAGGACCCATCTTCAGAAAACAACGCTGGTGAACTCTGTGAGCATTTCATTAGTCAAGCTTCCTGGTGGTGGCTGCACTTCAAAAAGGAGTGCTTGGATGCCAGTCCTCAGGTGACCACTTTCTAGCTCTGACTAGGCAATGCTCAAGATCTCTAGCATTTGGTTTCTTCATCTAAAAATGGAGGCAACATTAAAATGTATTCCACAAGTCTAGATGCCAGCTCCTGCCACACACCAGTGCTCAGTGCCGGCTGACCTGAATGGGGCTGGCTGCTCTGCTATCTAGATGCAAGGTCTCTGGGATTCGGAGGGGCTTCCTGGACAAACACACTGTTGGCCTGGAAGGCTACAGGCAGACTGGCTCTGAGGCAGCACCATGCCATCAAACAGGGTGCCGTCCAGCACGTTTCTTTCACGCCAATCTTGAGAAGTTGCGCATATGTGTGGGACGCTTCCTCCAGGACTTCCGCAAGGTATTCCAAGAACCAGGATCAAACTGGACTTAGCTAGGCCTGCCTGCCATGTGACCAGCCTACCCACCTGCTCACTGGCTCAATGCTTCAGCCTCCTTCTTGTTAAACACGGCCCCTTCCCCACAGCTGCTCTATGGGCACTCGCGGAAGACAGGGAGTGACAGCAGGCAGGCAGCTGGGATGCAGCTCATTTTCGGAGTGATGAAAGCCACCACCAAGTCAAGCAACACTCCTCCTCACACCTTGCCTCTCCCTTGGTCACATCAGTGTGGCTCAACACAGACCAAGCAGAATCAGAACACCTGACCTGCACATGACAAGCCTCTCTAGGGACTCCTGTTCTGAGGAAGTTCTGTGCCACTTGGGCCTCTCGTTGCGAAGGGCACAGCCTTTGCAAAGCAGAAGGTGACATTTCTTTAGTGCAAATGTAGAGGTCTTTTTGATTTTTATGTTCCAAAAAGGTTCCCCACCAGGGCCTTGGGGAAACCCAGAGCAGAGCAGCAAAAGGCAAACCTGCTCACCAGAAAGTACGGTTCCTGTTTGTGCCGTTTCTGGCCACTTCTGGGGTTGGGTGCATGACAATGGAACCATGTAGGGGAAGACAATGGACATAGGGGAGGACAATGGACATTCATAGACCTCAAGGGAAGAGGGGCCAACACCATGCTGGTTGTGATGCTCCATTCGTCCATGCTGCTGGGTACGTGTGTCCTGGAGGACTGGGCAGCTCAGTGGGAAGGCCACTGTAAGCTGATGTGATCTCCTTGGGTCAAGCTGGGCAAATGAACAAATGGTGTGATTAGCATTGTTTCCAAAAGCTATTTCAGTCTACATTATTCCTAGAAGGGACTGTTAGCTAAAAAAACCAACGCCCTCCCCAACTCCCACCTAGTTTTCTTAAACAGGCCTTTGTACAAAAATCCCACACAAAAAGTTTCTTCTACCTCTAAATAAACTCCACATCACACTCAATTAGAATACCGAGCAGCAGAGTACTTTCAGTCACCTGTTAAAAGAGCTCTTTTGGTACCAACTCTAATGACCTGAACGAGAAGCTTCAGGAACTACTAACTCTTTATGATCAACAGTTTGCATAGAGGTCTGCAGCCAAAATAAACTCCATTCGCAGATGTTCAAACATGCACTGGTATTCTCTCCTGGTAGAGAGATGGTACACTTGCAACCTTTAGTCAGATACTCATTAAGGTGGTTAAGCCTAAGGTGCA
The DNA here is from genome assembly GCA_027563665.1 of Antrozous pallidus. Classification (NCBI taxonomy): domain Eukaryota; kingdom Metazoa; phylum Chordata; class Mammalia; order Chiroptera; family Vespertilionidae; genus Antrozous; species Antrozous pallidus. The sequence goes on along the minus strand of CM050508.1, from coordinate 110,544,890 downwards.
AAACGGAACACTAATTTTGATAATAGCTGAAATAATTATGCTCTGTTATTACAGTCACAGGTTTTTAGCAGGAGTAGGGAAACAAGAGTGAAGTGTCAAGATAGCTATGCATAATGAAACACAGCCAGGGTGTGACATGACTCCCGGAGCCTGGGCCGAGGAGCCCCTGGAAGATCCCCAAAAGGGATGGAGGTGCTCAAGCCCTCTGCAACAAGTCAAAGGCAGCATTTTTCTCAGTTTCTCCCTTTCTCTGGCAATACAAGGAAAGGGAAGAGGAACTTCCCTCTGAAGCCTTGGTGGTTTCTTGTTAAGTACATGTATAAACACAGCATGTTGAAAGCACATTCTTAATAAAATTATTAATAACTCAGAGTCAGGATGGGAGGAGCCGTCTAGTGGATCACAGGGCTTGACAGTGTGTTCCCCATTTCTTTGGTGAAAGGCCGGTTTGCAGAGCAGCCTTCGTGACCAACTCGTGTTGTGAAACACAAGCTCTGCCTTTTCCATTGCTGCCCAGGTACCTGAGCTCTACACGTCCCTTCATGTTGTAGACAGGACTCCCTGAAGGTTAAAAATTTCTCTAAAACACAACTCAAAACAATAAAACATAGCTGCGTGCGTACATACACACAATAACTAGAATGTATAGGCTGTCACTAGATTTCATAGGCTCTCACTAGAATTCATAAGCTGTCTCTGCCTGAGTGATGTAAGCAGTTCCAGACACTGAAAGTGGGGTTCCCTGTTGAGATGAAAACTAAAAAGAACCAGAACCCAATACATTAAAGAAGCCACTAGTGGAAAACCACCCTCATGGAAAAGCAAAAATGCTGTTGAGGACTGTGAGGACACTCAAAGTTAATTAAGGTACTCTGAAAAACATGATTTAAGTCATAGAATCACATTGGCACAGAGGGTTTATCAACAGATACCCGAATGGAGTGGAGGTGAGTAGAGTAAATGAGCAGGTGATACCTGGATGGAGTGGAGATTAGAGCAGGTGACCCAGTTAAGTCACCTTCACTGTAGGTCATGGTTCTGAACTTCAGGCTAGAAAAGATCTGTGCAAAAGTAAGTGACAGAAAAAACAGCCTATGAAAACTTGCCCGGGTCACAACCATCTTGTTTCACAAACCAAGGTCCTGGGCAGCAGGAGTCCACTGTTCCCCCATCTTAAGTGTGACCTAAACACTGGGCCTGACCAGGGCAGAGAAGAGGCTTCTGCCTCTAACATCTAAGCATAGTCAAGATCGTCTTAAAAAATTAAAAAAATATATGTTTTTATTGATTTCAAAGAGGAAGGGAGAGGGAGATAGAAACAGCAATGATGAGAGAGAATCATTGATTGGCTGCCTCCTATATGCCCCCTACTGGGGATCGAGGCCGCAACCGAGGCATGTGCCCTTGACCAGAATGGAACCCGGCCTTCAGTTCGCAGGCCGACTCTCTATCTACTGGGTCAAACTGGTTAGGGTGTCAATATTATTTTAACAGAGGTTTGACACCTGGGAGGTCTCAAAGGTACTTGTGCCACCCCTAGGCAAGCCTGCTGAGTCAGAATAAACATTTATGCCACAAATTAATCAATGCAATGTCATCTTACCCATCAGAGGCTGCTTCCAAAATAGCCCAACACAGCTCTTAGTATGCCCAGCCCATCAGGAGCTTCCAGGCACTGGAAGCAGTAACTTGGAATATATGGCAAGCCGATAGTCTGGGGCCCATGCACACCTGCCTGCAATTCAAGCCAAACCTGTACTTGGAAGTAAAAAGTTACACCCCAGCATCCTCTATCCCCCAACCAGATTTAAACAAGGATAATGTAGAAAGCCAACTTAAATTGCAGCAACACAGCTCCCATTTCTGAACTTCCTGCTTTCATGGATGATTGACTTTATTCCCATGGAGAAATTAGTTCACATTTCCTAGTGCCTGCTGCACTTACCCCAGGAGAAAATACTCTAAAATAAAATCAGCATCTGTGTTGGAGGAGCAGGCTCCAAACCTGCTTCGTGGCCCTCCCAGGCAGGGACACGCACCGCCCATGCCTCAGCTAAGGAAGGATGCTCTGAACACAAAGTTAAATGTGGCTACACTACCTTTTATTAACAAAAGTGTGTAGCCATTGGTAAATGTCACCACGGAGAACACAAACAATGGGTAAGACACACCAAGAGAGATATGCCGGCTGGGAGATTGAAGCACGTGACCAGAGGCTACAGTCAGGATGGCAGCAGGACTGCCAAGACTTCTGCCCAGGCACCGAGATTGTGGTCAAAGGCATCACCGCAGCACTGGAATTAAGGCAAAAACATGTCCTCTCGCTAAAGAGTATCCTCAGTGCTCAACATGTAACAACACGATTACACAGGTGCTCAGTTTAAAACAACAAACAGACAAGTTCACAAAACAGTTCTGGACACTTAAACTCTAGGTTTTCTTTTTGGCAGCACCAGACTAAACTCGGTGGCTCTGCAGCATTTCCGACTTGAGGTGCGTTACAGTCTTCTGAGAAAGGCCCAGTACTTCAGAACGCCCGGTGTGGCTGCGGAGAAAGAACAGTGCTGGCAACAAATAGTAAGACAACATTTCAAGACCTATAGGAATATATTTTGATGCTCGTAAGTGTACATCTGGTATCTTTAATAGTTTCTAGTTAACACAGTTACATTTCATTTTGGTTTAAGGGAAAATGTACTTCATAGGCAAATTGTTTCATCTGTATGTGGGAAGTCCATGGGCACGTTTCTTATTCAATACCTGGGGCTTGTTGGCCTGTGGAGTTGGGTGATGTCACTGACCCATTCCCCCAAGAGCTCACCTGCAACACCCCCTGTAAGCACGGGAAACCTCTCACTCGGGTTCCGTGCACGGCAGCACCAGAGAAAGAGAGCGCAGCACCTCCTCAGGGAGGAGCCAGGGATGGGTTTCCACTCCATGGCTTCACACGGGGAAGCCTTGGAGCTGGTATAAAGCTGGGCCACAGAAACGGTTGCAGCATGCCAGCATGCGCACTAGCCCATGTTGCAGCTGTAGGTGCTTTGCTGCCTGATGGCCGTGGCCTGAATGTGGCATTTTAGCCACCAGAAAGCATTATTGGAGCCCAAATCAGAAACTTTAAATAGCTCAGTGACACTGATGCTTTTCCCTTTGGCTTCAGAAAACAATCACGACCGAACATCTTCAACTATGAGGCAGAGTTGATTAGAACCACGAAAAACACCTTTTCAAAAAACATTTAATGAGGTAGCTGAGATCAAAAATCAAATCCACATCATACACAAAGGTGCTCAATAAGTGCACATTTAAAAATGTATTTTCAAATGCAAACTGCTACAATGCCTAATAAATGTTCTTTCTTCCCAATAGCTAAAGGTGCGAACAAGCCTTTGGAAGAGTCCCTTGCAGAGGGAGACAGCAAGTGGTTGGGAGAGAGTGAAGCTGGAGGGGAAGAGAAAGGCAGGGCACTCTGAGCACACAGCTTTGGCTGAATTGGTAGTGCTCCCCATGGGACTAAAATGCTGTGGGTGCCAGAGAGAACAAATACCACGCATAACCTGGGGATATGATGGGCTGCAAGGGGACCTGACTTGAGGCAGCAGGAAGTCCAGGCCTTGGGCACTGTCATTAAGTCTAGGCAATGGTCAGAACACTGACCACCACCACTTTCCAAGGCCCCTGAAGCCATATCAGGAGTCTGGCCACCTGCTGCCCTGCCATGGCCACTTGCGTCCTGGGGGTGGTGGCCTTCAGCCACTACCCTGAGCTCTCAGTGCATGCTCACTGACAAGGACTGCTTCTGGCTGTGCAGCACTGCAGAGGCTGTCAGAAAAGCCCTCACTGGAGCACTGGACAAAAGGGAAGAGGGTGGAGCAGCTGGCAGTGTGAACTGAGAGTGCTCGGCACTGTGCATACACTCACACAGGCAGGCAGACACACACACACACACACACTGACCCTCATAGTGGCAAGTGATAGTGTGGGCAGCAAGCAGCCTCCAGACAGTGCAGAAGTTTTTGGAAGACAGAGTGGAAGGGCCTGAGGCTGGGCTGGGGAGGTCCTGGGTAGGAGCCTGGATCCACCTTCCCCGCCACCCTCCCCTCCTGTCCTCCAAGGCAGGGTGGCACCCAGTACACCAGGGCGCCTGGTGGAAAGGCAGGCACCAGGTCGCAGTGTTAGGTCTCCGTAGGGTAGTTGCTGTAGGCCAGAGGAGGCAGGGCCTGAAAGCTGCTCTCTCTCCAGGCACCGGGTGGGGCCTCCGTGCGCCCCTGCTCTTTATATTTACCCAGAATGTTCCTGGCTTCTTCTGCATCCCTCAGAGGGCTCTCTCCATACTCCTCCTTCAGCCATTGCCGGTACTGAAGAAGTTGAAAAGAAAAGCAAATGTCACACACACACTGGCATGCATGTAAGACTTTTACATGTTACATACAAACTGGGAAATACATGGGCATGGGCAGTCACAGCTTTGTGGTTGGCCAGGCAGGTCAAAGAAGAGAAATCACTGCTTCTTCAAGGTTTTGGCTTGAGGACATGAATATCAGCCAAACCTAGAAAATGGCACTTGACCCCCAGGGAGAGAAATGAAGCACTCAGGGTCCAAGGAAGACCGTAAAGGGTGATACACGGTGGCTGCAGCTGGTGAACAAGGGACTAGGGAGGGGAAGACTTCATGTGGGGTACAGGTGAGATGTCCTTGGACTAGATGTCCTCTGTGAGCCTCTCCAACTCCAACCTCCATGCTTCCAGGAGTGCATGGAAAGACAGGCACCTTCCCAGGTTCTGCTGCGTACCTCCCGAGTTCCTGGAGCACAGTTACCTCATGGACTTCATGCTTCTCAAATTCCTGGAGCTGTCTCTGGAAGCCCAGGTTGGGGTTGGCACAGGACCTGCCTGCACGCACAGTGTGCAGGGCATCTTCCCAGCCAAAGTCAGTGACGGTCATGATGTACGCGATCACCAGAGTCACACTCCTGGAGACACCGGCCAGGCTGTGGGGCCAAGAGAACAGCCCATGGGCAAGGAATGTTCAGTCTACCTACTGATCCATTTAGAGCAAGGACTCTATGGACCGGATTTTAGAGTCTTCCAGCCTTGGGTTGAGAGTGGACAGCAAGCCAATATGCTATTTGGAAATCCCTCAACCAGGGACACAACCAGGCAGAGGATCTGAGAGCACACACACACACGTGCTCTGAAATTCAGCCATGGTGTATGCTCCGCAGGCAGTAAGGGTTACGTGTCTCTAGCAGGCTGAATATAGGGGACCTATTGTAAATGCATATGCAAAGTAAGGTGGTCAAGGAAAGGCTGTGCTGCGTCAGACTTGGAGTGTTCTAGCAACGGTTTCTGATGGGGAAGTTTAGCTTATTTCTCATTTTGAGAAAAGCCTATATTCAGATTTGCACAGCTGTATGAAATACAAATTCCTAGACTATGAAACCTACAGATAGTTAAATATAAATAATATTAACAATATGGTAATAACACTAATAAACCACTTTGATATGATGTCTCTTCCCTAAGGCTTTATCTCAGAAATGATGAAAGCTTTTAAAAAATACATCCTCTTGATACAACCTGGAACCCTAGAGTCCAGGTAGAGAAAGGAGTTCAAAACTGCCCTTTAAATGGCTCCAACTGCACTCCTTAAAGTGATATATGTGCACGTGTGCGTGCACACACGCGCGTGCGCACACACACACACACACACACAATTTTTATTGATTTCAGAGAGTAAGGAAGAGGGAGAGATAGAAACATCACTGATAAGAGAGAATCATTGGTCAGTTGCCTCCTGCACGCCCACCCACTACAGGGGATCAAGCCAGCAACCCAGGCATGTGCCCTTGACCAGAATCGAACCTGGGATCCTTCAGTCCGCAGGCTGATGCTTTAGCCACTGAGCCAAACCAGCTATGGCCCCACAGTGCTTTAATGAAAATGCAAACAATGCTACAAAACCCACCATTTGTATTTATAACGTATCTTGCTCTTTTTAAAAGTAAAATAAATAAGCACACTATTTCAAGAACTTTATAAAACTGCCGAACACCCCTTTTAAGCAATCAAACTATCTATGTTCCTGCTCCCCCGTGACGAGTTCCTGGTCCTTAGAACAAATGACAGTTCTCATGAATGATCCCTGTGGACACCGTGCATTGGACTCCCTGTGCCACCAGGGCTGCCTCCCACTTCAGCAATGGCACCCCGAGCAGCATCACTGTGTATTTCCAGAAAGCTTCGCTGCAACAGGGACTTGAGCTGCTGGCCAACATCACGCCTCATTCAAGGCAGAGGCAGGTATTCAGCCTGCACTCTGACACGGAACATGGCTCCAGGCGCTGGCTGCTGGCTCCCCCATAGGTTAGTGATACTGCCTGACGAAGACAGAAGAATGAGAGTGTGAAGTGAGAGCCAACACTCTGGAAGAGCTCACACTATGCCAGGCTCCGTGTGCTGTCCTTCAGCTCCACCTGTCCCAGTACCTTCCTCTGCAGTGCATATAGACATGCATGTATCTGTATGTGTACCTACATCCACACCCAGAGTACAACCAAATCCAGGGGCACAGTTGTATGTAACTGCTTAATTCTAAGTCTATTCAGCTCCTTTCAAAGCCAAACACACACAAACCCCCAACTTAGATGGAGAGGGAGCCACCACTCTGGCGCTACAGTGACGCAGTACTACAGTAACACAGTGCTACAGTGACGCAGTACTACAGTGATGCAGTACTACAGTGACACAGTGCTACAGTGATGCAGTACTACAGTGACGCAGTACTACAGTGACACAGTGCTACAGTGACGCAGTACTACAGTGACACAGTGCTACAGTGATGCAGTACTACAGTGACGCAGTACTACAGTAACACAGTGCTACAGTGATGCAGTACTACAGTGATGCAGTGCTACAGTGACACAGTGCTACAGTGACGCAGTGCTACAGTGACACAGTACTATAGTGACGCAGTGCTATAGTGATGCAGTGCTAGTGATGCAGTGCTACAGTGACGCAGTACTAGTGACGCAGTACTACAGTGATGCAGTGCTACGCACCACAGACACAATCACGGCTCTGTGGAAGGAACTGTACTCTGAAAGACCCTGAGGGCTCAGGAATGAGCCTATAGTCTGTGCCCTCCCTGGAGGCTGCTCTGATGGAATGACAGAGGTTGGCCACAAAGGTTCTGATGTCCGAGGGCCTGACAGTCCCTACAGAAGTCCTACCTGTGAAGACGAAAATCCTAAGTTTTAGGGTTCTCTCTCAACAAAGGCCAACGGTGTTGAACAAAGAGGAGACTCAAGTGAGGTGTGTGTCTGAGGTTTTGAGGGAGGAAAAAAACCATTAGGAGATGAAATAATTAACTGCGCACAGGGAAGCCCTGAGGAGGCTATGAGACAAGAGGCATACATACCAGTGGACAAGACAGCCCTCTCCCTGGAGCCGGCACTCGTGAATGAATTTAATACTTTCTTTGAAATGTCTTGTCCTGAGGGGAGAAAAAGAGAGAAGTGACATTCATCTACTCAACACATGGTGAAAAGTCCACCTGAGGTTTGTTAGAAGGTCTTGGCCGTACAGCTTCCGGCCACACTGTTGGGCAGAGCTGCCTGAGTGTCCGCACCGATCACACGCTCTGAGACCGAGGGAGCTGAGGCCGGGGGGGCTGCCCACTCCTGGGCTGCTTGGAATTTCTCTACTGCCACTGACTGGTGGCCATGGTGGGTGGCTTCTGCCCAGCCCCACGGTCCGTCTGGCCGAGATGCTGGGCAGCTCACCGGCAACCCCACAGCCACTTTGGTGAGGAAGATGCCCACGTTATGCAGGCTCCTTAAGTCCAATAAGCCAGTTTACTCCTGACACTCTGAATAACCAGTAAGTCTTCCACACCGGCCTCTTCCTCCCCTTCTGTGTGACAGAAGAGCTGTGTGGAAATGACAACTGCAGCTCCAACGCCTACCCACTCAGCAGCTTAGTGGCTGTGTGGCCTCAGGAAAGCCCTTTGGCTCCCCTTAACCTCTACTATAAGTGGGAATAATGTTTTACATGGCAACATGCTCCAAGGACTCTAAAGTTCTCTAAGACGATAAGCATGACCCTCACTTCTGCCCCTCAGCTTTGGTGCCATGCATGTAGTCAGAAGGGGAAACCCAGGTGCTGCGCGATGATCGCTACAGGCGCTGACTGCAGAGGAGTTCTGTCGTGTTAAGTGCAGGTGCCTAGCCACTCTGGGACAGGCATAAATCTGGAAAGTGACTCAGCGCATTGCAACTCTACTCCCAAAGATTGGCTTGGTATAAAGTGGGCAAGGAAAGTTTCCTGATGGAATCCTGACATCTGAGCGTTAGTGCTGAGAGCCCTCAGAGTGGAGTGTGGAGCCTTGGAACTGCATGGAAGGTATAAGCACGGGGTGAGGAGACCGGAGGAAACCAGCCCGGAGGCCAGGCACTGCAGGCTGGTGAGGGCTCAGTGCTCAGTCTCCCATTCCTCAAGCAAACCCAGCAATGGGGAGCATGCAGCGAAACCCTCAGGCTCTGCAGGTGGTGAGGCATGTTCTGCTGCACTGGTTTCACTGGGGCAGCAGCGAGCCCCGTCTTCAGAATCCCCTATTCTCTTCAGTTTTGGCCTGAGAAGTGAAGGGAAAGCTTATGGTGCAGAATTCTGGGAAAGTTTTCCTCCTGATGAAAAGAAAGCTATCTCCACTCCAGGCTTCCTGCCAGGGCCCTGGAAGTGAGCACCCTACCCAGAACTGTACCCGATGCCTGGGCCACAGGTGACAGGCCTCCGAGTGGAAGGAGAGAAGGATGGCTAGGGGAACATCAAGGTGTTGTTGCCCAGGCCTGGGAGCACCCATTTTCAGACTTCTGGGTCAGGGAGTTAAGTAAGTGTCTTTACAACTTAAAGCAATGTCAATCAGATATTGCTACAGATAGCCAAATACAATCCTCCTATTAGCAACTAATTCAACAGTTTTAAATACATGGAGCCAATTCTTCTGGCTTTGGAGTGGCTATAGACTGCTGTCTGAAATTGGCTTCGTGGTTTACACTGTGTGTCCTGTCCTCCTCTTGAGGCCACTACTCAGGGGACATAGGACAGGGGTAGGTGGGTCTGATTGTAGACCCGAGCCAGACAGTCAGTCCAGAAGCCAGGCCCACCCCTGACTGGAAGCTAGTGGTCAAAGGTGCAGCTGGAGTGTGCACGCTCTTGTCACCAGGCCAGCCACACTGTGACATCTAGGGGATCTGGAGAAGCCTCCCGGTCACAGCCTGTGGTCTGGCCTGTCCTCTGTGGGAGAGCTGCATCTGGGATAAGACAGCAGGGGAGAAAAAAGCAATCAGAAAGAGAAGAGCACACCTAGGCGTAAATGACAACGACCTTAGTGCATAAACCACAGACTGCCTGGGAGCACTGCAAAAGCATCCGGAGACACAAGAGTTAACAGTGCTCCACTAGGCAGGCATGGCTTGCTCTCTGGGGACAGGGTCGGTGCTGTGGTAATCATCAAGATCTTGCAAAGGTGACACATGAATTCTTTTGCTGAAACTTCAGACTGGGAACACCTTATTACCGTATTTTCCGACGTATAAGACGACTGAAACTGATGATGACAGGAGGAAGATAACAAACAATAGAGAGAGAACAAGTGCCGGGCAAGTCCCTGGCGAGTTAGCAATGCCCATCATAACTGCAAGCTACGGTATTTTTACACCCGGCGTATAAAACGACCCCCAACTTTTGAGAAGATTTTCCTGGGTTAAAAAGTTGTCTTATACGCCAGAAAATGTGGTATATCCGGTTTTTATACTTGCACGTCCCTAACTATGTGCAAAATGGAACCTAGGTCTTAACCACTGAGAAGTATATCTGGGTTCAAGAGCAGCCGTGTCACATCTCAGAATAAGAGGTGGGGGTATGGGTGTGGTCAGGAGTGCAAAACCAAGCTTGCCAGGGCCTAGAGACAGTGTGTAAAGGAACTGAGGGGCTGAGGACAGGCCCTCACTTTGCCCCCACCAGACCCTTACTCCTCCAGCTCTGACTGTATCCAATGCAAGTGCAGAGAAGCCTACGAGGGCTCCTGTGCACCCTGCAGAGCCCAGGGCGCCTGGCCCAGGGGGCACAATGATGCCAACAAAGTGCCTGCTCAGAGCCCTGTCAGGAAACTTGACTCATGACACTTCAGGCATGAGGCCAAGCCAAGCAGGCATTCCTAGAAATGTCTTTTTCCAAGAAAAGCCAGGAGGCAGGCATGCTTACTATTGCTTTGGTGTGTAGGGAGAGGGGGGTTATTTCCAGGGAAGCTAATGACATAAGCCCCAGCCCTGGCCATTCATGCCCTCCTCCACAGTGGGAAATCCCCAGGACTCTGGTCCTGATATCGCTCCACCCTCCTACTGAAGCAGAAGCATAGTCTGAGGCACTGTCGCACCACAAGCTGCTTCCATAAACACAGGTTCCCTATTCCTGCTCCTCACTGTGTATTGGCTTCCATACGAAGAACCTGGAAGACATTCTGCACTAAGCAAGCCAGCCTGCTGACTCAGAAGAAAAGCACGGCCTGCACGAGTTCCAATAATGCCTCTGCAGACACCCAGAGGGAATACATGGGCCATGTGTGTTCCACACTCACCCAATAAGGCTGCTGCTGACACCCAGAGGAAACACCTGGGCCACGTGTTCCACACTCACCCAACAATGCCGCTGCTGACACCCAGAGGGAATACATGGGCCACGTGTTCCACACTCACCCAATAATGCTGCTGCTGACACCCAGAGGAAACACTTGGGCCACGTGTGTTCCACACTCACCCAATAATGCCGCTGCCGACACCCAGAGGGAACACCAGCGCCACATGTTCCACACTCACCCAATAATGCTGCTGCTGCTGCGACCACCCAGAGGGAACCCACTGGGCAGGCAGAGGGCACTTCAGCCAAGATATCCTTCAGGGGGCTCAGCAAACAGCCCCACAGCTGTATGCCCAAATGCCCTTCCTCTTCTTCCTCCTCACTTTTCGCTCGCCTCCTTGTGGACCAGCACTTCCCCAATCCCTCCTTCTCCATCCAGAGACCAGAACCAGGGGCCAGCCATGCTTTCCTGACCTCCAGAGAGCTCACAGAAAGGATGGTAGGTGGGGCTAGCCAAGCCACACCATTGGTGTTCATCTTCGTACTCCAAGACTACAAGTCTTGGTTGCTGTGATCCCCCTGTGGGCATGAGGAGTCCTGTCCTGTGAGGACTCTGCCTGCGTGAGCTGAAGCCTAGAGATGGCCCAGCACCTTGATGGCAGCTGGGCTTAATCACAGCAGCTGTAGAGACATGCAAAGCCATGGGAGCCAGGAAGCTTCTTCTTCCCCTCAACGGAGTATGAACATGTGTGTGCATCTTAAGATTATTTTTCCTCAAAAAGAATGCTTAAAAAAAAAACACATAGCAAATGGGAGAAGTGTTCTATCTGGCCCCAGCTCTGGAGGGTGAGCAAACGTCAGTCCAGGCCCCCCAGGCCCTGTCTGGGCCTTCCCTCTGGTGCACAGCTGGAGAAGCTCTCACCCCCACCAGAAACAGCAGGAAGGAACATACTGCACCCACAAAGGCACTGGCAGAACTTTTCTATCACTGCATAGCATACACACATAAAGCCAATTCACATATCAGCGATTCCCCAACTTCTATATTTCCTGTACTGTCAACATTTAAAAAAAATGGGGCAATGTATATACCATATTTTTCTTTCCTTTCAAAATTATTTGTATTATATGTTTCAGCTGTACATTACAATTTGACATCTGTATGCACCACAAAGTGATCACTCCTAAATAGTCTAGTTACCATCCATGACCATATAATTGATCTCCTCTATCCCTTTCACCTATTCCCAATTGGTAACCATAGATCTGTTCTCCGTATTTATAAGTTTGTTTTAGTTTTATTTGGTTTGTTTGTTCATTTTGTTTATATGTTTGTTTTCTAGATTCCAACTCATTGGTATTTGTCTTTCTGTCTGACTTATTTCACTCAGCACAATACCCTCAAGTTCCAGTCAAGTTGTTGCAGATGGCAAGATTTCATTCTTTTTTAAGGCTAAGTCATATTCCATTGTGTATAAATGCCACATTTTCTTTATCCATACATCTACTGATGGACACTTGGGTTGCTTCTGTATCTTGGCTATTACAAATAATGTTACAATAAACATAGGGGTACATATATATCTTTTCAAATTAGTGGTTTCATATTCTTTGGACAAATACCCAGAAGTAGAATTGCTGGGTCATATGGTAGTTCTAGTCTTAATTTTTTAAGGAACCTCTATACTGTTTTCTATAATGGTTGTACCAATTTATAATTCCACCAATATTGTACAAGGGTTCCCTTTCTTCCACAACCTCCCCAGCATTTCTTATTTATTTTTGCTAATAGCTATTCTTTGTAGTTTTGATTTGCATCTCTCTAACAATTAGCAATGTTGAATATCCTATATAATAAAAGGCTAATATGCAAAGTGCCCCCTCAACCAGAAGTTCAACTAGGAGTTTGACCAGGAGGCGGGGCGGGGCCAGCCCACCAACTGCCCGCAGCCCCTCCCCCTGTCTTGACCCCACCCGAATTTGTGCACTGGGCCTCTAGTCTTTTCATATGTCTTTTGGCCATCTGTATGTCCTCTTTGGAAAGATGTCTATTCAGCTCCTATGCCCATTGTTCAATCAGGTTGGCTGTACTTTTCATTCTGGCAGATAAAGTTATTTTATTTTTATATTATTATTGTTTTAAAATATATTCTTATTGATTTCAGAGAGGAAGGGAGAGATAGAAACATTAATAATGAAAGAAAATCATTAATCATTTGCCTCCTGAATGTCCCACACTGGGAACTGAGCCTGCAACCTGGGCATGTGTCCTGGTGGGGAACCGAACCACAATTTCCTAGTTCCTAGGCTGACACTCAACCAATTGAGCCACATTGGCTGGGCAGATAAAAGCAATCTAAAAAATCAAAAGACCCAAGAAAAAAATAAAAATGTCTTTACCATCTAGTACAAATAATTTCACAAATAATAGTTCATTACTAAAAACACTAGAAAGTCATAGTCTAAGACTAAAAAATAGTTCCAGTTAAAGCCTTATGAAAAATGCAATACACACTTTCCATGTATTTCTCTTTCCTATAGACTGCAAAGTCCTTAGGAGCCATGTGTGAGCAAGTGTATGTAAGTTCTCATGTGTGTATGCATCTGTTTGGAAGGGCCACCTAGGGCCACTTAGCTCTTATCTTGCAAAATTGTTTTTTAAATAAAAAAATAAAGAAAAATGTAAATAAGGAGAGAGTATAGAGAGGACATCAGCTACACTAAATAAAAATACACACACACAAAACCAGGGATTTAAAACGAAAGCAATAAAGCTTTACTGAATTTTAAAATATCAGTTCTCTGTGCTTTAATGTCTCTTCTCCTCAGGAGAACCTCAAGCCGTTTAGAAATCTGTTTGATTCCTCAACCCTAGGACGTCATGAAGGGTTTACAGTAATGAGACAATGCTGCTGACTCCCCAGCACAGTCCAAGCTCCCTGCATTTGACCAAAGAAGAAGATTAAAAATAAGAATTATTCCCTTAACTAGGGACCCAATGCACGAAATTCGTGCACAGGGGGCAGGCAGGAGAGTGGTGTTCCTCAGCTCGGCCTGTACACTCTCCAATCTGGGACCCCTCGAAGGATGTTCTACCGCCAGTTTGTAGGGATTGGGCCTAAACCGGCAGTCAGATATCCCTCTTGCAATCTGGGACTGCTGGCTCCTAACCACTCTGCTGCCTGCCTGCCTGAATGCCCCTAACCACTCTGCATGCTGGCCTGCTTGCCCCCAACTACCCCTCTGCTAGCCTGATTACCCCAAACTGCCCCCCCTGCTGTCCTGATCACCCCCAACTGACGCCCTGCTCACTCCCAACTGGACCCCATGCTGGTCTGCTCACCCAAAAATGCCCCCCCTTAGCAGCCTGATCACCCCCAAGAGTCCCCCCTACCGACCTGATCACCCACAACTGCCATCCAGTCTTGGCCTGATCACTTACAAATGCCCTCGCCTCTTGGCCTCTAACCATCTCTTCCTCGGCCTCACCAGCATAGCTTTGTCCAGAAGAACATCCAAAAAGTTTCCTGGAAGGTCTCCCAGTCTGATTAGTATATTACCCTTTTATTAGTTTAGACAGAGGCCTGATGCACAGGTGGGGGCCGGCTAGCTTGCCCTGAAGGGTGTCTCGGATAAGGGTGGGGGTTCCCTTGGGGGTGTGGCCAGCCTGGGTAAGGGGATGAGGGCAGCCTGGGTCTGTGGTGGTTTGCAGGATCGTCATGCCCCAATGGGGTGAGGGTCCCTGCTGGGGGGGCATGGCCAGCCTGGGTGAAGGTCTGATGGTTGTTTGCAGGCTGGCCATCCCCTGCAGCAGGGCACCTCACCCCTTAGGGATGGGGGTCCCCATTGAGATGCCTGGCTAGCCTGGGTGAGGGGCTGAGGGCCATTTTCAGGCTGGCCATACCCCCTTCAGGGTGGGATTCCTTGCTAGGGTGCCTGACCAACCTAGGTAAGGGGCTGATGGCTGTTTGCAGACTGACCAAACACCCTCAGCAGGGACCCTCACCTCATGGGGGTGTGGCCAGCCTGGGTAAGGGGCTGAGGACCATTTTTAGGCTGGCCATGCCCCACAGTGACCCAGGCCCCCAGCCCCTCCTTGAGTGGAGGCCAGGACAGGCAGGCAGGAAGTTTGGCTGTCTCCATTGCCAGGAGCAACCCACTCCTCCTGCTCACTCCAGCTCCATAGCTGCTGCCATCTTTCTTGGGTTAATTTGCATACTCACTCCTGATAGGCTGGTTGGTACAGCAAAGGGATGGTCAATTTGCATGTTTCTCTTTTATTAGTGTAGATGATGACTACATATAAAATGCCAACTTAATAAACATTGAAATAAGAATGAACAAAATAAGCTGCTATAAATCTAACCATTCACTTGCAAAGTACATTAACACTCCTTATTTAAATACACAGAAAACAAAATCTTATTTTTGCAGATGCTTGGTGTTCATAAACACTTTTACTTATCTCATCTAATAATATAA
The DNA here is from genome assembly GCA_027563665.1 of Antrozous pallidus. Taxonomy (NCBI): domain Eukaryota; kingdom Metazoa; phylum Chordata; class Mammalia; order Chiroptera; family Vespertilionidae; genus Antrozous; species Antrozous pallidus. Next base: position 110,529,773 of record CM050508.1, on the reverse strand, counting down.
AAATTGTGTGAGATAGTTATTTTGCAGTGAAAGAAGTAAGTTTAAAACAGTTTCCCTAGGAAAGCACAGAGAGAAAGCAAAAGCAAGTATTTCCAAAACTTTAATTTTCCAACCCATCTCCATCAGCTGCTTGGAGAACATGCAGCTGTGCATTTGATACAAACTCCAGGATGTCCCTAATTGTAACAAGTCAAGCAAAGGGAGAAGCCTGTGTCTGGAGAGGTTATTGCTACTATTGAAATATGGTAGCAATCATCTCTGGTAAAACTGCTGAAACTTGATCCTGCTATTCTTTTCAAAACAAAAGGGTAGTTAATTCAGCTTCCAGCTTGAGATCTTGAAGCTCACATGAATCCCTTTGTAGACCATAAAGGAGTGACTCAGTGACGTCAGAAGTTAAGCTGTACTATCTATCTGCTTTTGCGAGATAGGACCACGTTCCCACATCTTGCAAGATACATGGTTAGAGACAAGGAGCAGGCAACAGAGCCAATCATAGTCCGCTGTAACTTCCTTATCCCAGATATGATCCTGAGAATTTAATCCTCGGAATTTAAAACAATGAAAGCTTATGGTTAAGACACTGTAAAAGGAATGCCTACACCTGGGACGGTGCGATCATGTTTGGTCTCCACCGGCGAGTGGTGCCCTCCAACCGTCCTGGCCAGTTCAATAAATCCTTGCTTGCTTATTACTAGCTTAACCGCCTCCGTGGTCATTTGCAACTGGTTGTGGAAGTCACCCCACAACATTATGAGAATCTGAATTTTCATGTGCCTTGACTTTGCTAGGGAAGGTGGTTGGAGAAACAGACCTAAAATCTTAATATGTGAATATTACCTCAAACCAGGTTTCTGCATATCAAGTTCCTGGAAGATCAGATGGGGAGTCTGTGAGTACTGAGGCCAAGACAGAGAACTGATCTTTCTGGGTAGCAGATTTGCAGCAACTGAATGCCAAGTGACAGGAATTTTTCAAAAGATAAAAATTAGCAGAAGAATTTCTGGGAGTATAGAAATCTGTGGGTACATATTTAGGAAATGAAACCTTAAATTATATCCAAAGTCTGAAATAATTTTTTAAAAATATAAGTTTAAAACAATAAGCAATACAGTTTTATAGAATTTGCTTTGTCATTAAATATAGGGACTCACCCTGGCTGGTGTGGCTCACTTGGTCCATGCACCCAGAGTCACCAATTCAATTCCTGGTGAGGGTACCAGGTTTGATCCCCAGTCGGGTCATGTTCAAGAGGTAGCCAAAGAATGTTTCTCTCCCACACTGATGATTCTTTCTCTCCCTTCTCTCCCTTTCCCTTTCTCTAAAATCAATTAAAATATTTTAAAACCTCACCAGTCTTGGCATTATTATTAATAATAATTATTACTATTATTATTATTATTATTATTACTAGAGGCCTGGTGCACAAAATTCGTGAACAGGGGGCAGGGGATGTCCCTTAGCCCAGCCTTTACCCTTTCCAATCAGGGACCCCTCGAGGGATGTACGACTGCCCATTTAGGCCGATCCTGGTAGGATTGGGCCTAAATGGGCAATCTGACATCCTTCTCACAATCCAGGACTGCTGGCTCCAAACTGCTCACCTGCCTGCCTCCCTGATTGCTCCTAACCACTTCTGCCTGCCAGCATGATCAACCGCTAACCACTACCCTGCCAGCCTCATTGATGTCTAACTGCTCCCCTACCAGCTTGTTTGCCCCAACATCCCTCCTCTGCCATTCTGGTCACCCCTAACTGCCCTCTCCTGCAGGCTTGATGGCCCCCAACTGCCCTCCCTTGCAGGCCTGGTCCCTCCCAACAGCCCTCCCCTGCTGGCCATCTTGTGGTGGCCATCTTGTGTCCACATGGAGGCAGGATCTCTGACCACATGGGGGCAGCCATCTTGTCTTTTGGAGTAATGGTCAATATGCAAATTACTCTTTTATTAGATAGGATAGAGGCCTGGTGCATGGGTGGGGGCCAGCTGGTTTGCCCTGAAGGGTGTCCCAGATAAGGGTGGGGGTTCCCTTGGGGTGAGGGGCGGCCTGGGCGAGGGGCCTGTGGAGGTTTGCAGGCTGGCCATGCCCCCCAGCAACCCAAGCAAAGGCCCTGGAATCTGGAATTAATCTATGTCTACAATTGAAACTTTGTAGTCTGGAGCTGAGCCAAGCCTTCTGCTTGCTCCGTGGCAGGGCAGCAGCCATTTCTGTTTGAAACTTTATAGCCTAGAGTGGAGGCCTAGGCTGGCAATGGCAGGCTGAAAGCTTGGCTTCCTCCTTTGCCAGGGAAACCCAAGACTCTGTTCTCTCCAGCTCACTGACTGCCGCCATTTCTGTCTCTTTTAGAATTGAAACTTTGTAACATGGAGTGGACGCCTAGGCAGGCAAGGGCAGGTGGAAAGCTTGGCTTCCTCTGTTGCCTGGGAAACCCAAGCCTTCCTCCTGCTCTCAGTGGCGGGAGCCATCTTGGCTGGGATTTATTTGCATAAACTGCTCCTGATTGGCTGGTGGGTATGGCTGGTGGGCGTCGCTTGTGGGTGTGGCGAAGGTATGGTCAAATTTGCATATTACTCTTTTATTAGATAGGATTATTACAATATCCTCTATAGAAAGGAAAGAATATAAGAACTCTCAGGTATCATAAATTACAAGTAGCTGGACTAAAGAACTACCAGTTCTTGGGTTATCCAGAGACACGATCCCTCTCTCTTTTGTTAGCAAGAGGATTAAGATTATTTGTCTTCTGAGTGCCCACAATGGTTGATAATACAGAAATGAAGGTTCATTCCAGCCTTCAAATGTTTCCCTAATATTTACAGGCTACACAAAATGAGATAGGTCATATAGACAGAGTCAAATGTTATGCCTGCAATAGTAAGTTAGTAGTCTGCTTATACTCTGAAAGCATGCTTCCATTTAGAACAGTGGCCGCCAACCAGTAGTCCGAGGACCACTGGTGGTCCATGAGGCCCAAAAGTTTGGCAACCGTTGGTTAGAAGGCATGCGATGCTTTCCAATAAAACATTTGTAACAGGTAAAGAGAAAAGCCATTTCATAGGCTATCTTAACATACAAAGCATGCTCAAAGTTCAGCTTAACTCCATAATCTCCATCTAATTTCAGTAGAGCAAGAAAAACTTATGGAATCATGTCCAAAATGTTACTATGCATAAGCATTGCTATTACGAAGGATTTCAAAATAAGTTTCCCTAAAGACCCACACAAATGCCTGTGTGCCTAACTCCCAGCAACAGAGTGCCAGTTTTTCTGCCTTTTGGTGAACTATAGTATGGCCTTAGTTTTTCAATTGCAACAGAGGTTGTGCTCTGGTAAGACTTCACTCCAATAGAAGCAATGTGCATTCTCTACACAGTTCTATCATTAGCCCCAAACATGGATGCTGCAATAACTTCCAATTGCAAACTCCTCTCCCACACTACGCTTTCATCCAAATACAAAGAAAGGGTAAAAGAGGCAAACCATACATATTGTAACAACATTGCTGTACATATTTGGCACAGACAAGACCTAATTCAAATCTGATGGATTAGTCCTCTGGCTCCCCGGTGATGGTGACTGGGCTAACTTTGCCAGAAACGGCTGCTGCCTGCTCCTATCACCTGACCTTTCCACAAGCACACCTTCCAAGGAAATGAAGCAGGCTGCCTGAACACTGAAACTTATTTTCAACCACCTTTTCTGTAATTCCCAAGACACAGTAATATCCTCTGATTTTCAAAAGTTATTAGAGTTCATAGAAAACAATTTCATACATATCTCACCTCCAAAAATCCTAAAGGCAGGCCTTTTTCATATGAAAGAACTGATTTGCGCAAGGTATCTGAAACTTGTTTTAAAGTTAAGACCTCTAATTATGGGTCTACTGCTTACTTGTCCACATAGCACAGGACACTCATTACTCCACCTTCATGTGGAAAGTCAGGGTCCCATCCTGGCAAGCCCAGTGATTGACTCCTAGCTGCGCTGAGAACCCTGAGGGGCAGCACAAAGTACATGTGATCATGTGTCCTAACAGCAAATGCCCAGATGTGCTACAGTTTGATTCTTCCAAAGAGTCAGAGAGCCAATTAGGTATTGACAAATTCAACAGTCTGTCAGAACCTCAGTTTGAGATAAGAGCAAAGCAACCATTCTAAAAATAGCCCACCAAAATACAGGCAGAAGATTGCTGTGGGCTCCAAGAAAGGCAGTGGCTCACTTCCTTCCGTACATACCATGCCCTTCCAACCACTTCTGTTTCTTGGCACGACTCGTAACCAAGGAAGTTCTCTAAAGCATCTTCCCCTCCCTACAGACCTAAGCTACTACTATTTTCCTAGTGGTCTTAGTAAAATCCTTCCTCCACCAATCTTAAAGATTAACCTTTCCTGGGAACAATGGAGAGTCACTTTGAAAACATGAGCCCTGGGTAGAATGTATGTGTCCCCACTCCCCATATTCCCCTGTCCTTTCCTGATTTAACCTTATACCACCTGTGCCCTGACCTATCCCCCTCATCCTTTCCCACATCAATCCATCTGCGTCTAGCCCGTTTTTTCTCAACCAGGTAGATTGTACTGAATTATTGCATAGCCTGTGACTTCTTCTCTGCAGCAATGAAAAATCAAGGTTGGTTAATATATCACTTTGATAGCTTTTACAGAGGCTAGATACTACACATAAGATTCTGCAGTCTGTACTTCTGATATGTAGGATTTGCAGGCAATCAAATGTGAGAATCACAAGGGATGTGTCCCAACAAGCCTATGGAATCCCAAATTAAAAAACACTATCGAGCTTTTAACTTTCCTGAGGAAAAGAAGTAATACGTAACTATAGGAGGGTTTTGTATCTGACCTCCAGTAACAGCAGAAGGCCAGCCTGAGAGGCAGAGGTTGGGATCTGTGAATACACTGAATAATTAAGTCCTTTACTTCAGCCCCCAGCCTCTCAGCCTGCAAGGTTCAAATCCATGTTTCCATAAAACTTTACTTCATGTAATGGCCTTTCTGGATCACTTCTGGAAACTAAAGAGTGTGAACTTTAGAACTATAACTGCATTGGGTCTCCAGAGCCTACTCCTATGGGTCTCCATGTGATTGCTGTTATCTGAAAAAGATAGCAAAGACACATTTCTCTTTATAAAGACAAACGGTGTCAAAGATGTATTCAACTGTGAAGAAACAGAGGGCTGGACTTTCCTTAACCAGGAAGATCTGTTCACTGGACTCAAATAGACTTTACAAATACACTGTGCCACAGAGTGGCCGCTAACCACATGTGGCCGTGGAGTACTTGCCATAAACCTGATCTAAATTGAGATGTGCTGTCAGCGTAAAGAAAGCCTGCTTGATTTTGAAGACTTAGTATAAAAAAAAGGATGGAAAATATCTCATTTAAAAATACTTAGCACATGGTTGAAATGGAAGGATTTTAGATATACTATTGTAAATAAAACATTACTAAAATTCTTGTCACCAATTTCTTTTTACTTGTTTAATATGCCTCCCAGCAAATTCAAAATTAAAGTGTGACTCCATTGTGTTTAGTCTATTTCTATCGGATGCACTCTTTACACAAAACCCACAGCTTCTGGGAGGGTTTGCTGCTAGAGAAAGGATGAGCATGCTAATGGTCTGATATGAGGTCCTTTTTTTAAAAAGCAGATTCTTCTTACAGACCGCCCATCGGTTACTGTACAGACTCCAGCAAATGAGGCACACCTCTGGCTCCAGGCTGCCCCATTGGGCAGCTTACACCTGTGTGGGCCTCACCTCCTCTCTGGTGAGGCAGCAGCTGTGCACAGCAGCTAGGGTCCAGTAGCCCCAAGACTCTACTCTCCTTTCCTTATTTGACATTTCAGTCCTTTAGCCATTTTTAATATCCCCAAATAATAGAGAAGAAAAAAAAACAGCAACTTACAGGTTTTGAGATGGTGAATCCGCTGCTGGAATGCACAGGTATTTAACCCCCTGCAGAATGATAAAAAAATAAATTTAAAAAATGATACCCAGTATAGAAAAATATTTGAAGGAACTATTTACTAAGGTCAAAAAAATAAAAAGGAGAAGTTTTTCACTCATCTTTTGTTGCCAAGGAACTGGGAAAAACTCTTTAATTAAGGTTCCTGATTATTTTCCATGATGACTGTGTGTACAAATGTTCATACTCTGGTTGGAAATAGCTTGTAGACAGGGGGACATCAAAAAGTGAAACAACTGGGTACTTTCCAGTAAGTGGTACAAATTTCAGAGCCCTCACCTCAGATGCTTGTTTACATGATCCACAATTTTATCATTTTTATTTAGGATCCATTGGTAATAAAAATTATAACATTACGGTACAGTTTCTTTATCAAATTTAGTATGAAGATATCTCAATTTCACTGATACACTTACCTTTTAGGAGTTTCTACACATGGGAAATAATGTGATTTATTATGTCTCCTTTCCTGAAAGCAAAACTTATTTACTAAACTAATAGGTTTTTCAAAAGAATAGACAGTTTGAAAAAAATCTTTATAAAAATTTATTAAAACTCTATGAAAATTTTTATGTAAATTCATGCTGCATAAAAATCAGGCTAAATTTCAGTTTTATTAAATTCTAGTTGTTTCTTTTCAGAGGGACTTAAAGTACAGTTTAAAAGGTCTTCAGTGTCAAGTGAAAATACAAAGTGTAGATGTCTCAGCAACGTCGGCTTCATAAAGACTTAGATGGACCATTTTTAAGCCTCCTCTCCTGGTAGCCTAACCTCCTGGACTCTTGCCACTGTGTCTTTAGAAATAAGTGTGTGGGAACACATCAGAAACTAGAACAAAAACCAATGTAAGAAAGTAAATGAAGGACAAGCATGTAGAATAGTTTAGACCAGTGGTCAGCAAACTCATTAGTCAACAGAGCCAAATATCAACACTACAATGATTGAAATTTGAAAGCCAAATTTTTTAAACTTAAACTTCTTCTAACTCCACTTCTTCAAAATAGACTGGCCCAGGTTGTGGTATTTTGTGGAAGAGCCACACTCAAGGGGACAAAGAGCCGCATGTGGCTCGCGAGCCGCAGTTTGCCGACCCTAAGTTTAGACACTATACTTCTCTCAGCAAAGTCATAAAATAATGTCTTCTAAGATTTTTGAAAGTTTGCAGTTATTAAAATTTTACTATTAACTCCTGTCATTAGGAATATCTATGCTGTACTTGCTAATGTAGATGTAGTCTTGTAAGGAACATCTAAATTTGTGGCTGCCCTAAACCCTGTCACAGCTTCACATTAAAAAAAAATCTCTCTCTCTCTCTCCATATATATATATATATATATATATATATATATATATATATATATATTTGTATTGATTTCAGAGAGGAAGGGAGAGATAGAAACATCAATGAGAAGAAGGAATTACTGATTGGCCACCTCCCTGATTGTACCCCACCCCCTGCAACTGGGGAGTGAGCTCTCAAACTGGGCATGTGCCCCCACTGAATCAGACCATGACCTCCTAGTTCATAGTTAATACTCAACCTCTGAGCCTCACTGGTTAGGCTCCACATTTTTTAAAAATCTTCACCTGAGGACATGTTTATTGGTGAGAGGGAGAGAAGGGAGGCGGGGAGAAGGGGGGAGGGGGAGAGAGAGAGAGAGAGAGAGAGAGAGAGAGAGAGAGAGAGAGAGAGAATATGAATATCATTGATTGGTTGCCTCTCTTACACATCTCAACTGGGGATTGAACCCAAATCCTAGGTTTGTGCCCAGACTGGTAATTGAACCTGCAAACTTTTGGTGCATGGCACGATGCTCCAACTAACTGAGCTAACCCAGCCAGGGCACAGCTCCACATTTTGATGCTCCCTTACATAGTGAACCCCACTTTTTCAATACGGAGTCCACACCAACTACATATCTCAACCTCCTTTGCTTTTAGGGTACAGACTCAGGGCTGGGTTCCATCATCTGACAAACCCACACCAGGCAGGTTTGGAAACAGAGCATGGGAAGAGCATGGGTAAAAAGCACCTGCTTGGCACGTGCAGATGACGGCAGAGGTTGCAGCAGACCTCACTGGGCCAGTTGTATGATGTAGTCTGGGTATTGTCCTGGGAATTTCAGCTGAAATTCTATTTCTCCAGGTCCTCTGAGAAGACCATAAATAAGCTCTCAACAAACCCATTCCTGCTGATGCAAACTCAGCATGAAACCTGCTGTCTACTACAAAGACACTGCCCGTCTCCTACTTTTATGAGAAGCTAGGAAAAAAAAACAAACATTTCACTACTTAGTTCCCATACATATATTTTTCCAGAGATGAGTCAATCATTACATCTCCCAACAAAAGGTCCTTTGGACCTTGAAGAAGACGCATTTTATCGCTGCTTGTCCAGATGGGAGCACTTCATAGGAGATCACACAGGCTTTAACGCACCAAGGATAAAAATTAAGGATCAACTGTCAGAAGAAAGCGAACCAGCAGCTTCTTCCTTCTTCATGTCTGGCTTTGTCATCCTCAATTGCTCCCTTTGTCTCTGTCCTCATTTCCCCAGTCGCGGTGCTGTGCTCTGCTGGAAGGACTGAGGCAGTTGTCTGAGTTCCCAAGCACCTCCAAAATCAGACAGGTATTGGCACAGTGATTTAAAGGGAAAGACAATGGAAATGGGATATTGTACTGTAAAAAAAGTAATTTCACTCCTTCTGTCCACAGAGGCCAAACAAGCTTGTTGGTATAGATCACACACTGATCATTTCATATATCCGCCACTGAAACGACTCACTTTTTTTCTTACTTTTAAGTGAGAGTTAGCCATGGATCAGGCCCAGAAGCTTGTGGAATTCTTTCCTCCAGACACTTCCTCCAATTTCTTTCAGAATACTCGAGGGATGAGAGGATTTTTAGGGTCCCACCTTCCCTTTCATTGTGATTATCAGTCCAAGCAACATAAATTAATCAAGGACGCTGAGGTGGTTCCCATCACAGAGTGAAGACGCTTGCCTGTCACACATGTTGATGGCAGCCACTTGATTCTAGCAGAATCTAAAGTCAGTCTAGTCCATATATTGGAGGAAAGAAAAAATTAAAGAAAGGAAGAAAGTGGCAAGAAGGGGAGGCCAAATAATCTTAGTTTATTTAGAGCATTAAATGCCAACAGCAATGTGGTTAGAAAGCACTGTGCTTCCTTTAGGCATAATGTACAAGGAAAGGAAGCCAGTCCCACAAGGCAGGAAAATGACAAAGGGGTCCCCTCCCTTCCTGAGCTACAGCAGACAAGGAGGGACAAGGCAACTTTGGAGGAGGTCGCTTTGGTCTATGCTGTCTTCCTCTGCTTCCTTCGCTGGCTGGAATTGAGAAGCAGAATGTATAGCTTCCCATCTGTGAAGTTTCTAAGGAAGAACACAGTAGCTCTCGGCCAGGAGTTTGAGGACCCTATACTATTAAGGCAGGACAGAGAAAATATAAAACATAAGATAGAATCTCTCAAAGATATAATACTAACCTTCCCTGGAATGCTGCCTAACACATAGTAGGTAATGTCTATTGATGATGAAAACAAGGTGAAAAACTATTAACATGAAGATCACACTTACAAGGAAGTGCAGGGGAAGGAAAATGTTGTCAAGCGCCCAGGCCTTATCCCCATGAGCAAGGAAACCAGGCCAGACCTGCAGCCACACTGTGCAAGGGCACGCTGCATGACTCTGCAGATGCCGATCTCCTGCCTGCCTGCTCCTGTGGGACCAGCTAAGCTGTGTCTCACTGCGATCTACAATGAGAAGGGAACAACCTATGCAAATGAGTAAAGAAAGGAGTCAAAACTGTCGAAATGCTCAGCTGCTTGCCCCTAAGAACATCTATTTATCTTGGCTTAGTCATTAACAAAGCACAGAACGTATCTCTCTTGGAGGCCACAGGTTACAGAACATCAAGTACCTGAAAAAGGCTTTGGATGCCTGCACATGTGTTCAGTGCATAGCCGTTAATTACTAATTCAGAAAGCAGCAGGAGTGGGGTAGCACGAAGGATCACAACACCATGAGAAGTCTGGGTAAACCTAACATTATCCTAGTAACAACTAGAATAACTAGTTGCAGACCTGGCTCTGCAAATGTGATGTAGAATTGATTTTCCTTTTAATTGGACCTAAATAAGGCCATTCTCTAGTACTGAGGTCCATAGATAGAGATAAGGGACAGGATATCCTGTCTATGTCTGTAGCTAAATTATGGAAAGTATATCAAACTTAAAGTAGAAGAGAATATAAATATTCTAGAACAATCTAAAAAAATCATAAGTTCTAAAAATAGTAGCATTCCCATTAGCATAGCATTTTAGGTATTTATTACTTCATATTACCTCTAATATTTTAAAAAATCCATGAAGCTAAAATTGACTACTTCCTTTTTAAAAGAAAATTCTTAATAAATAAAAACTCAGTACTTTCCATGATGTCTCAAAAAGTGGTTGGTGGAAAGCCAATTAATATTAAACTTTTGTGGAGCTAATAAACGTCATGTTGCTGATTTTCAGTTCAGACAACTGTATTAAAATACAGAACCTGCCTCTTCCCCCTTTCCCCCTTACAAATACACACCCTCCCAAAAACTGAGTCTATGTATTAAGAATCTCATGATTTCTATGAAGGAAAAGAAAGAGCAGCTCCTTTCTTTTGGCAATTTAAATGGCCTGACATGTTCAGAGAGTGGCCTAAGAGGAGGCTAGGGAGAGGAAAAAGGCAGAGAATTCTGGGAAAGTCCTTATCCACAATGATCACATGCACAGGCATATTCATAATAACAAGGAACGTACCAACCAGCAGACACGATGTAGGAAAGATTAGGAAAACACAGGACAGTAAGAGTCATGTGAGATCTGCCTAGTAAACTGCTTAGATGAAGTTTTTGCATTAGGCTTTGAAAGAAACATTACACATCAGTGGCTGAGAGTAGTTTTAGAAAGTATCTCAGAGGCTCTTGAACAAAAGATTAAAGCTTTCAAAATGCACAAAGTCCTAACATTGTTCAGTTTTCTGTTTCAACATGCATAGTAACCACCAAAAGTAAGTTTTGGCCTTTGGGCCTGAAACGAAAGAATACACCTAAAATGGTATGCAAGCAAAGACTTAAAAGTAGGGGAAGATTCTGATTTCAGGACTAGTAAAGAGATCAAACTCTCGCTTTTTCAAGTACAATTTCTAAAATTCACTGGTCTTTTCTTTCTGAAACATCATAAGTAAGAGTCATCTCAAGAACTAGCTGACATTCTACTTTTCAAAGGGAACATAAAGCCCTTCAAAATCTGTTTTCTCTCTCCCAGGAAAGTAATGCAAGCTAGTTATAGAATATAATTATATTCTCTGCAATGACCCACCAAAACCTAAGAGAAAATATAAGTAGCAGGAGAGGGAGTTTTCAAAGGGCCAGAATCAGGACGTCTTGGCACTGGAAGAGTCACTTTAGCTGCTAATGATTGGAAACCTTGGTCTTTTTCATTTAGTCCATCAAGTGTCAGTGGCAGCATGGGTGTGGACATAGGAGAAGTGGAACTTTTTCTTCGACAACCACATTTACAAGATATCAGAGTGTTACACTGAATTGGACTTTGCAGTTCCCAAACACAGAACTCTTTATTAAAATTAGTCATCTATCATCCACTAGTGAGTTGAGCAAAATAAGCCAGGGACCCTATGAAGAGATAATTTTACAATACTATCAACAAAACTGATTACAAAAAAGAAACACAAAATTAAAACAAATTTAAATTTGGACTATCCCACACCTGACCAGAAGCAAGACCACAGCTTATACAGTAGTCCCCTCCTTATCTGAGGTTTTGCTTTCTGTGGTTTCAGTTACCTACGGTCAACCACAGTCCAAAAATATTAAATGGAAGATTCCAGAAATAAACAATTCATAAGCCTTTTGTTTTATTAAATTTTCATATTAAAAATATTTTTTAGTGTTGACAATATTACAGATATCTTCCACTTCTCTCCCTTCTCCTCCTCCTCCTATCCCCTCCCCACACCTTGGTCTTCATCACCCTATTGCCCATGTCCATGGCCTATGCATATCTATACTAATAAAAAGGTAATGTGCTAATTAGACTGGCTCAACCAGCCATCTTCTGGACGTCTGACTTCCTTCCAAACTAAGTCATGGTGGTAGGGGCCAAGGCAAAGGCAGTTAGGGGCAAGATCAGGTTGGCAGGGGTTAGCAGTTAGGGGAGAGATCAGGCTGGGAGGGGAGGACCACTGGGGGTGACCAGGCTAGCAAGGAAAGGCCATTGGGGGTGATATCAGGCCTCCAGGGGAGGGCAGTTGGGGGCGATCAGGCTGGCAGGGGTGGGCAGTTGTGGGCATAAGGCAGGCAGGCAGGCGAGTGATTAAGAACCAGTGGTCCTGGATTGCGAGATGAATCTCAGATTGGAGAGGGTGTAGACCAAACTGAGAGACACCCCCTTCTGTGCATGAATTTTGTGCACTGGGCCTTTAATAAGTATATATGTTCTTTGGTTTATCTCTTCTTGTCCCCCTAACCCTACATCAAGGCATGTCAGTCTGTTCCATGTCTCCATCAATTCATAAGCTTTAAATTGCATGCCCTTCTGAGTAGTGTGATGACATCTTACCTGTAGACTACATCCCACCTGGGATATGAATCATCCCTTCATCCAGCACATCCATGCTGTGGATGCTCCCCACCTGTCAGCCACTTGATATCTGTTTAAGTTACCAGATCACCTGTCAGGGAATCACAGTGCTTGTGCTCAACTCACCCTTATTTTACTTCATAATGGCCCAAAAGTCCAACAGGAGTGATGCTGGCAATTTGATTATGTCAAGGAGAAGCCCTAAAGTAGATGTATATGGATGGGACAAAAACTTATCATATATATATAGTGTTCTGTACAATCCAGGGTTTCAGGCATCCATTGGGGGTCATGGAATGTATCCTCCTAGGATAAGTGTATTACTACAAAAACAAAAGTTTTTTCCCCTTGAGACAACCATTCTTTGCACTTTATTTCATTGTGATAAATTATACATAACATATATAAAATACACATAACAGCCAAGACCGGTTTGGCTCAGTGGATAGAGCGTCGGACTGCGGACTGAAGGGCCAGGGTTCGATTCCGGTCAAGGGCATGTACCGTGGCTGCGGGCACATCCCCAGTAGTGGGTGTGCAAGAGGCAGCTGGTCGATGTTTCTCTCTCATCGATGTTTCTGACTTTCTATCCCTCTCCCTTCCTCTCTGTAAAAAGTCAATAAAATATATTTTAAAAAAATAATAATAAAATAAAATAAAATACACATAACATTTTAGCCATTTTAATAGTTCAGTGGCTTAAGTATATTTACATTTATATCTCTATCCATTCTTCCCCAAAATTTTCATTTTCCCAAATGGAAATTCTGTACCCATTAAACACTAACCCCACATTCTCCTTTCCCCAGCTCCTGGACACCCCTTCTACTTTCTGTCTCAATGAATTTGACTACTTTTCACTTTTATATAAACCTAAAAGTAATCTGGCCACACTTGTGAAGAGCTCAGAGACAACCAGTCTTCTCTATCGAGGCCCCTCTTCACAGAATGCACTCTCCGGAGAAAGCATGTGGACATCCCACCCAGTTTATGGATATGGAAATATGGAAGCCAAATCCAATACCTGGCATGTACATTTTGATTATTATTTCTGAATCTAAGACTTTTCACATAGCCAATAACATTTTTTTTTGCCAATAACATTTTAAGGGGAGAAGAAAGTAGAGTACAAAAGTATACTTGCAGAAAGATTACATCTGCAAAAACATGTATCTATAAACTAAGAACTGGAAGTTAGCATGAAAAACAAAACCAGGTAAGGGCCCAGGGGTGAGATTCTTGGCCATCCCTCTTTTTTAACTATTTGTACTATAATAATAAAAGTCTCACATAAATAGTTGCAGAAAATTAGCAGAGGATAAACACAGTCCTTTAGGTATGCAACATAATTCATGTTTTAAGTCTAAGTTTTAAACTGAAGATGAATTTTCCTACGGTACTTATTTGCCACTGATTCTTCCTGCAGCTGCTAAGTTTAGGAAACATTATTACAAATAACAACTTCCAAGAACTCTGCGGTGCCTGATAGGTTGAGGAGGGGTGGCAAGGTCAGAGTGGAGGGACAAGATTTAGCCCTTGGTTTGATTTTGTGAGAAAAAAATGCAAATGAGAAACCTCTAACACCTGTTGACTTCTTTCAGGTTAGTCAAATAATGACATACATTTGACTTGTCAGATAACAGATGAGGACCCAAATGCTTATTTTTGCTCAAGCTATTTCAATGTAAGGCTAACGTGGGCACAGCCAGCACATCCGATTTCCTCGAGCCAATAAGGGTGGGTTATGGGAAGACAGCCAGGGAGGCTCACGCCAGCTCAAACCCACCACCACAAGCCCTCTTCTGTGATTTCAGTTCTGTCTGAGGACTGGCTAATGTACTCAATGTGACTCATGAGGAAAGCAGGGCCAGTTTCAACAGTGTCTCCAAACCAAGTAATGGCACAGTATTACTTAATTAATGTTAATGCTAAATGACCATATAAAAATTATCATGAATGAAAACCCATGCTTAGGAATTATGAGGAGAAATCAGCAGTAGAAACTTGAAGAGTATTCCATAGATACCCCTTGTAAAACATACAAAGGTACATTTTCATCTGGTCGTATTTAAGCTGCTAAAAAAAAAAGTCCAGTGGGTCCTTCCTGTTTGCAAAATGAAGAAGACCCTCTCCAAAGTCCTGCAATACTGGCCTACAGTTTATCCCCTGACCTCCCCTCATGCTCTCGCCCTGCTACTTTTCCCAGCTCACCAAACTCTAGGCATCTGGCCTACTTGTGAGTCTCCTCAAATGTCTTGTACTTTTGTATCCCTTCCCTTCCTCCCCTGCCCTGACCGGGGTCCTGTGGTCACTTCTCTGGAGAACTCTTCTCCTGCAGGACTCCTCTCAGGGGCACCTCCTCAGGAAACCTCCCAGATGTAACCCACTGCCTCTGCAGAGGCTCCCCCTCCCTCCATCCCTCAGACTCACTCCAGCTCCCTGTTCTCAGTGCCCACAGCATACACCACACACGAAGCCAACATAGAGGCACCGGGGGACCAGCACAGAGGACAATGACTGCTCATGAAAGGTAAGTCTCTCCAGTTAGATCCTGATCCCTTCAGTGCATAGATCCTATCTGTCTTCTTTCTTTCAGTATTCTAACATCTCTCTCTTCAAAGATCACCAATAAATGCTGTGAAGTAAAGGAAGGAATACATGGACAGGGAGACCCACTGTTAAACTTTAAGCACAGGACACCAATCCAGGCTGGGCAGAGGAGCACTATTGCCAGGCTGGGCAGAGGCACCTGGGCCCCGGTCTAGTGCAGGCAGACGGGCAGGACAGTTTCAAGTAGTCACAAAGGGCTAGGCCTCCGTCTTTAGTTTTCCACATGCTCTAAATCAGTGGTTCTCAACCTTTTTAATGCCATGACCCTTTAATACAGTTCCCCATGTTGTGGCGACCCCCGACTATAAAATTATTTTCGTTGCTACTCCGTAACTCTAATTTTGCTACTGTTAATGAATTGTAATGTAAATATCTGTGTTTTCCGATGGTCTTAGGCGAACCTGCTAGCGGTTCTCAACCTGTGGGTCGTGAGAACCGCTGCTGTGACCTACAGTTTGAGAACCGCTAGCAGGTTCGCCTAAGACCATCGGAAAACACAGATATTTACATTACAATTCATTAACAGTAGCAAAATTAGAGTTACGGAGTAGCAACGAAAATAATTTTATGGTCGGGGGTTGCCACAACATGAGGAACTGTATTAAAGGGTCATGGCATTAAAAAGGTTGAGAACCACTGCTCTAAATGGTTTCAGCAGGATTCTGTGACTGGTCTCATTAACAATGGAAAGTTGTAACTAAGGTGAAGGTAGGCAAAATGCTCAAAAAGTTCCAGAACTTGCATTACATTGTGGAGTAAATAGCCCCAAGTTTTGGACCCAACACAGGCTCCTGGAAGATACTGGCCCAGCCACCGAGGTTTGTCCCAGCTATGCTCCATCCACCTGGCTGTGAGGACCAGAGGGGCAAACTGAGGCCCCTATTTATTGGGACCCAGCCACATCTGCTCACTGACATATTGTCTTGAGCTCCTTTCACACTATAGGAGACAAGGATACTGCAACAGAAACCTCAGGGCCCACAAAGCCCAACATATTTATTGCCCTGGATAGAAAAAGTGTGCCAAGCTCTGGTCTAGACAGTGACATTTCACAAAGTTATTTTGCTGATTGGAGTCATTCTGCGCATATTTTCCCTTGACATTTAAACATCTGATATGGCATGTCATGTCCTTAGAACTGCAACCTTTAATCATCAATTGTGCTCAGTTCTCTTCCTACTCTGTGAGAGAAAGAGATGAGGGGTTTTCCTCTAATATCAGACTGGTTAAACAAGGATACTAGCTGCAATATATTGAGAGCAGATGGTGGGTGCTAAGTAAATTGTGGAAAGCGAGTTACTGTCAGTGGCTTCCACCTTGATAGCAGTCCTCCGTTATCTGCAAACATGGCACCTCGCACACCAGGCACAGAACACCACAAGCAGAGGAGCCAGAAGAACTAGTGCAGAGCCACGCGCACTCCCCGAGAGGTCTCCAAGACCTGGACAAGTGTACCTGTCCTGGCTGTCCTCACCTTCTTAGCAAGGTAATGATTTCCCTTCTCCAACAAAGCCCTCTACCCAGGCATCAGCATGACAGAAACACTAGTTTCCTTTACAGACCGCTCAGCCGACCAGGTGGCAGACTTCCTCACTATCACAAAATGACAGATCCGCAGCAGGGCACATGTCGACTTAGAAGATGGCCACTGTCTTTAGGCTTACATACAATTCACAGCACATAAGATTTTTATAAATAAAATGTGTGACCCCTTGCGCCTATTGTCACATCCTTCATGTGGGATCAGACCCTAGAATTGGTTTCTAGAAAGAAGCAAACACTGACACAGAGCAGGGAGCTGCTCGAGAGAGCTGGCCAGTCCGACATGGGTAGGCAAACAATGTGCACAGGGTAGACATCATAAAGGCACCTGTGTGAGCCACCAAGAGGGGTTACCAAGCTCAGAGTTGGTGCAGAGAACAGTAACTCTTCCATTTCCCCTGAATACGAGAGAGCCCGGATCTCTATATCCAGGTGGGGTGGGTCATTAGAGATTGCACTCAATCCCTACATTGTCTATGTTCCAAACACAACAGGGGAGGGCAGCATTTTTCCTGCTCTGCTCAAAGTGCTGGCTGGTCAGTGTTCCAGGGCCTTCCTTCAAAGGGCAGCACTTCACCAAGTCCTCGCTCCCCATGGCTGTCACTGAAAGAAGTCCAATGGGCTATTTTTACTCTGACAGCTGCATCCTCTTGCACTGCGTACAGAAGGAAGTCCCAGGCCACCTTGGTTAGAGCCTGTGTGAGGGGAACTTACAAAGGGAGAGAGAGCATGGGCCACCAAGTAGCCAGAGGCCTCTCACTGGAGTCAGTAGGACCTTGAGGTGACTGGGTGAAGCCATTCACCACAATACCACTGCAAATGTAGGAGCAGCAGCAAGAGAGGCTCTGTCAGAAGAGGGGGAAAGCCTTGCTTGAAGAATATTAAAAAAAATCAAATGTTTGAAAACATTCTTACTTTGTTAGCTATGAGATTTATTTTGTCTTTAGAGTGTAGGTTCAAGGTGCTAAATGATGCAGTTTAAGTTAGCAATCATTCGCAGCAGATCTGAAGCTACCTCCTGCTTGGGTGCTGCGGTAGGGCTGGTCTCTGTGACAATGTATTTCATTAAATAGTAAATTCAAGTCGGACCATTCTCACCATTGCTAGGCCTTGACCACTTGCTCTAAAGGCCGGTACACTTGGAAACAGTCACTACGATTCTCTGCTTAGGTACTGTTCCCAAGACCGTTGGCTCAACTTCGTATGTCTCACACCATGTCAGAAAAGTGGTCCCTTTGCAGCCATTAATAAAATAACAAAGGGATGGCCTGTGGCAGCTCTTCCACTTGTCCTCTCCTTTCTCTGGCAGGTGGCTGTATGTCTTGCTTAATATACTTAATAGATTTCCTCCCTTTAATTGGGGAAAAGTCTGAGAAGCAAACAAGCATGTCCACAAGCTGATCTTCAAAGGATAGAGGCTGTAGTCCAGACTCAGGCACACACACCCTCCTTTCTCCCCATGGGAGCAACTATGGTGTGGCCTGCGTTTTCTGATGCCCTGTGCTAAATAATGAATGCTGACATTTGGCACATGTACTAGTTGGGTGATAATTGAGAGGAGAGAAATAATTTCTCAATTCAAACCCGGGTTCAACAACTGAGCTGGGCCCCAGCACACAAAGTTCTCCAAACATCCCAGGAGTCAGACACAGCGAGGGACAAACTTCAATCCACAGTGTGGGCATGACCTGCTTATGTAGCCAGCATCAAGGTGACAATAGCTGGGTGCACTGCTTTGCTCATGGCTTTTAAAATCAGGCTGATCACTTCCCCCGCATGTGTGGCAGGCAGCACACAGTCCAACTGCAGTTCCTGCCAACAATGCATTATTGAGTACCTAAAGATGCAAACTTGCTTAAAGCAGACTTCAGTACACCAGACCACCTCTAAGTCATTATTTTTCTTGTGGCTACAAACAATGATGGTACCGAGAGTCATGAATCAGCTTTGGGTCCTAACAAAGCAACCATTTGTTACTTCTCAAACGTCTGACTGCCGATGGAAGGGCCTCACCAAGGCACCTGCCAGCAGCCTTCTGCGTGCCATCATCACCAGGATACCCAGGGCCCCCTCCATGGATACTCACCTTGGTTCCTCCCTTGACACTAAGTTGCTCCTCCCTTCTAAACTCCTTCAAAAATTAAAGCTTTCCAGATATGCTCTGATGTCACTTCCTTTGTCCAAAGCACTGAATATGGCCAAGCAAGAATCTTATTAAAGATTAGTGGCCAAAGAACTGCAGAATATCTGCTCAGCGCTTCTCTCTCCAAACCCTCAGTGCCCTGGGGTGGCCCTGCAGGAAACAACAAGGATTAAACGCAACAAAGTTGAGACTAACTAGAACTATAAAAGGGCATGGCCTTAGGAATAATAATCCATATGTCTCCACCACACAATATATAGGATTCTGTGCTCTGAATGCCACACCATCACTTAAAGCCAGATGCTTCACCCTTCCAGCATTCTTTTCATTTTCTTCTCTCCCAGTCACGCTGTAGGAGCATTTCTTGCATGGTTTTACTCAATGGCATAGCTGAGGATGCTGAAATCATTTCCAGCCTGGATCTCTCACCTGAGCCCTGCACCTGCATTTTTATCTCATTGGGAATATCACATGAACATCTCACCCAGAAGTGAGCTTCGTCCTTTTTTAACTCTGTCTCCACCTCCTGGAACTCTCACATCCATTGGTGGCACAAGCTGTCCTTTCAATCCTCAAAGCTGTGACCTCAGGCATCCTTAACATCTCCCCTGCTTAACTCCCCACATTTCACCCACAAACAATTCCTATTTTCCACTTGAGAAATGGCTTTCTATATTTTGAAGTTGTTTTATTAGGCACCCCCAAGTTCTTAATGAACTGTTCCCCTTATTTCAATTCTTTTGCTTTCAATTCTATTCATCTGATAAAACTACTGTTATGCCACCTTTTCTTGGGTTCATGTGTGCTAGAGAATCTTTCTCCATCCTTTGATTTTCAACTTTGCTGTATTACTTTGGGGAAATGACTTCTAGGAAAAATATCCCATTCCCCAGTACCTTAGTTCAAACTCTCACCACTAATGATCGGAAGTACTGTAAGAACTTCCCAGTAGCTTGCCCAATATCAATTTTCCTCACTCTATCTCTTTCCCTAGTCAAACCCTGGCAGAGAAATTCAAAGTATGTGACTTGACCTTGTTTAAAAATCTTTGCTAAGTCTATGCTTTGCACAATACAGGACTCCATTTGACAACTGAAACCCTTCCAAATCTACTGTGGAGCTACCTTCCCAGCCTGCCCACTCTCCAGACCTGTTCCCCTGTGCCTCCATAAGTCCCAAAACACACCTTACCTCTGCACACCTGCACCGTTGCTTGCCCTTTGCCCGCCTGCAACATGTGTTTTATTATCCAGGAGCTCATATCCCACTCCAACTGTTCCTTCTCACCATTACTACTTGGAAAACCTCTGTTATCCTATATCCTTAGGATGGCACTAAAATGACATCTCCTTGGCAAAGCCTGGCTGGCCTCACCTGTTAGCCATTTTCTCCTGGGTGCCTCAGGGACCCTCCCTATGTGATGCAGTGAAACTCTGCACTGTTGTAAGGACTTCTGTGCCTGTCCCTTCTTAATGCTAGGCCTGTCTTACCTCTCTTTGTATTTTATTCCCACCCCCTGCTACAAGGTAGTTATTCAATAAACATTTGATGAATCTGAGAGAATAACTCCCAACTTAACAAAAAAGAGAACTGAAGATGGCACCGCTGTCACCCCACCAGCTGGAGCTGCCTCCTTCTGACTGTCACCGAGGGGCTACCTTCTCCACTCTATAAACAGATGACCTGCACATTCCCAGTGGCTCTGGGCTTATTTCCATTTCCTGGACAGCTTGGAAGGGCTCATCCTGAGACACAGCTCCCCACTGAATCAAACCATACCAGTCCTAGGAGGCTGCCTCAATACCCCTATTTACAAAGTCTCTCCCATCCCTCCAACCCATGGTCATGAGGGTCTTATGTAAACTGACAGACCCTTCACATACTATCCACACCAGGCAGCGCAGCACTTTCTGGCACTCCAGGTGCCACTGTCAATGCCTACTACCACTCCAGCTGTGGCCCAGAGGATAGCTCATGTAGGACCTGGGTTTGGAGGTCCTGTTATTCCTGCCACTGGCATATTCTCCGTTGAGGACTGGGAGGGATGCAAACTAGGTAAGCCCATTCTGGGAACACAGCACATCACACACAATGTACTTGGTACTTGGTCACACAGGGAATTAGGAGAAGTGGGACCAGAGCGGGGGCTCAGTAAGAAATGCCCAAGAAACTGGGACTCAATTTTGAGAACCAGTCTGGGAACAGTCCTCAGACTTTCTCAACTTAGAGGAAAATCTGAGGAAGTCTTCAGGTATGTGAAGACACTGGTCAGTAAGTCTGAATACTACAGAGAAGTCCCCAGCTGATGTACAGGGGCTCTAGAAAGTCAGGCAAAGGAAGCTTAATACAGATCTCTGTCATTCAGAGACAAACAACAATTCCTCTCTAGAATCCAGAAAGTACTAGAAGATTTCAACCCCTTCTAGTCCATTCTGGCTTTAGAATTCCACTTGCAAATCAGCTTGTCACCAAGGGAGAGGTCAGCAGCCAGTTGGAGCCGCCTCCTTCTGACTGTCAAAGAGGGGTCAGCAATCAGCTGGAGCTGCCTTTTGCACTTGATTGTCTCCACACAAGCAGCTCAGCCAACAGTTGAGTCGAGAAAGAGCAATTACTAGACAGTTTTCGATACCTAACATAATCATTTCTATTTGAGTCATTTCTATTTAAGTCTGAGGTTGGCTTCAAATAAATTTACCTCAACACAGGAAAGCTGCTGCAAGCCTTTGGTATAATGGGTACCACCGATATTTGGGCAGCATCAAAGAATTTCCTAGAGAGGTAAAAACAACTGAGGCTCGCTGGAAACAGCTGTCAACATGAAAACCATTCCAGGCCCAACAGTGGTTTGTTTCCAAAGTCCTGTACTCATCAGTGATCTGATTGTGGTATTTTTTGCGATGCCAAAATAACTAATATCATCCACACTGGAAACAATGGCCAATCCAAATAGGAAATCTTGCCCAATGCTTCAAGCCATATAACAAGGGGAATTATGAATCCTAAAAAGGGTCAGAAACTCTTTTAACTGAAACAATCAAGTAGAAAAAGAACGTAACTGATACTGAAAATGAAACCTATACATCTGAAATCTGTGTTTGGGACTATCTTCTCCTTTTAAAGATTAAGGTGACTTAAATGAATGCTGTGTATCTACTGACCATGAACGACAAGGATGTAGCTTGTTTGGTGTCACACATTCACACATGAATCCACGGGAAACACTATTATAAAACAGAGAACCCATTCCAGCCAAGCAATCTATCTGTCATTATTTTTTTATTTTATTAAATTTATTGTTCATTTTTAAGCAAATCAATTACACAGTAACATGACAATTCCAAATTGTTCACAAAAAGTGATAATTAAGTTCTATTACCTGTCATTATTACCAAGAGTGTGGCCACCCAACTGTCTGTGTTCCTACCCTACCTTTCTCCATTAAAAAACATACTATGAAGATAATTCCATTATAAAATATAAATAATAGAGAAAAAAGTGAAACTCATCCTTGCCACCCTCCTCACCTTTCCCAATTCTTATCACCATTCTTAAGAGTTTGACATGGTCCTTTCAAACCCTTATGTATGTGCATTTACACACTTATATGACATCAGAAATATATAATTGATACTTAATTTTACTTAAATGGGATCATATTGTAGATATTATTATGCAACTTGCTTCTTTTGTGTAACAGTTAATCTTTTTCTGGGCACACACATAAACCTCCTCTTTTTTTTGAACTGCTGCAGAGTATTTCTTAATATGGGCATATCATAACTGACCACTAGTTTCTGCTGAACGTGTGTGTGTGTGTGTGTGTGTGTGTGTCTGTTTGGGGCGGGGGTGTTGGGGCGACAGTCTTATGCTATTACAAACAGAGCTGCAGTGAACACCCTGGCCCATCCCTATGTGTATGAAACAAGACACCTGGCTTATGCCAGAGGAAATATAGCCTCAGCTCCTGTTACCTGAAGGTCATGGACAGGGTGGACCCAGGGTTCTGAGAGCTGTGGGTTTTTGTGGTCACCAGGTAGAAAGGCACAGCTGGGGTGAGGCCCTGCAGTCTGAATGAATGGCCACTAGAGGAGGACCACAGGTGACAAGGTTCTTCCTCATGAGTCAGAACACTGACCCTGTGCCTGGAATGTTCTCTCAGCTTTCCATGATCTGGCCATACCCTCCCTGAAATCTGAGACAACTTTTCAACCAGCTCTGCCCCTATGTTAAGCCAGCCATCTTGGCTGTGGCAACCCTTAGAATTTATTATTCACTGACTGTGTTGTTGATGGACTGTCCTTCTTGTATAACCACACTTCTAATGCAAACCAAAGGTAGCTGAAGGACCCTTAAGAGATCAATCAGAAAGCCACAGAAGTTTCACAGGGGATACTCTATTGTAATAACTTAGGAAAAGGTAATCCTGAACTATAGGCCATAAGAGCTCTGTAGAACAGGACATCTAGACCTGCCAATGCTCATAAGATGCACTGAATTTACCAGATACCCTGGTTTCACAGATTACTTGTGATTAATAAATCATTCTTGTACAGCTCTTCCTTCAACCCTCACCCACCCCCAATAAGCCACAAATTACCAAAGACAGGATGTCTCACTTTGGAATGGAGTTGAAAATGCATGTGGCTCTTACTCTTGGCAAGCACCTGAAGAGGGCCCTATGAAGCAGCCAGGCTGAGTGCTGGAGGAGAACAAAGAGGTCCAGTGCACCACCTGCTGCAGCGGGCCTGTGACCAGCTCTAGAGCCCAGGCAGAGGTCGCAAAGGGCTAGATCAGCAAACAGAGGTCAAGCAGCTATTTGACATATCAAAGAAACTGTCATAGAGCATACACAATTTATAATCCAACCAAGAGGACAGACCCAAAATACTGTAGAAAAGGGGACGAAGCCCTGAGGTTGGAGGGCACTGGGAATGTCCTTCTCAGAAGGAGAGCTGACTGAGCTCTGAGGGGAGGAGATCACTTGGGCACGCAGGACAAGGGTGAGAGAAAAAGTGCACAAAGAGGCACAGTTTCTTATAATTCAACTAGTGGCCCAGTACACGAAATTCATGCATGGGGGTAGGGGGGTGTCCCTCAGCCCAGCCTGCATCCTCTCCAATCTGGGACCCCTCAGGGTATGACATCTCTCTCACAATCCAGGACCACTGGCTCCTAACTGCTCACCTGCCTGCTTGCTTGATCACCCCTAACCACTCTGCATGCTGGCCTGATCACCCCCAACTGCCATCCCCTCCTGGCCTGATGGACCCTAATTGCCTCTGCCTTGGCCCCACCACCATGGTTTTGTCCAGAAGGATGTCTGGAAAGTCTCCTGGTCTAATTAGCATATTACCCTTTTATTACTATAGATGCCTTTGAAAATCTGGGCTTGGGCTTGTCTTATATTTGGGAAGCCAAAAAAACTTCTGAGGAAGAAAGATGATGGGTTGGTCACCAGGCGCACATGCAGCAGGGGAATGAAGTGCCTCCAGGAGCAAGCCTCATTCCCTCAGCACCACTGTCTAAGCAGACTGAATAACTGACCGTGGTGAGTTTCCTCATAAATAAACAGGTCAGCGAAACAGCAGTACAGACACATAGATAAACAGTAAATATCCGAACCATAAGGGGCCAACTGCAAACATCTGTCAAAAGAAAATTCTGATCCTGGGCATTCAAAGAAGAATGTCTTTAGTGTTAAAAGAAATATAAGACAGAATCACCAGGAATAAATGTCTATGAAAACATCTTATTCTTAAAAAATGATAATAAAAAACTGCAACTTACATGGTTAAAAATATAAAACTCACAACTTAAAGTGGAAAAAAATATCCAACCTGATTTTAGCTTAAAAAACCTAGCCAGTTTGGGTCAGTGTTGGCCTGCAGACTGAACAGACCTGGGTTTGATTCCAGTCAAGGATACATGCCTGGGTTGTGGGCTCAGTCCCCAGGAGGGGGTGTGCAGGAGGCAGCCAATCAATGATTCTCTCTCCTCATTGCTGTTTCTATCTCTCCCTCCTTCTCCCTTCCTCTCTGAAATCAATAAAAATAAAGAAACAAAACAAACCTAAATCTGGTAGACATACAACATTCTGGTTTAAACTATTCCACACATGAATGCATGGGAAATACTATTACCAAACAATATATTTTCTATTTAATTCTAAAATGTACATTATTTAAAAATTAAAATTCTTTGGGCTATTAGCCTAGTGAAGAAATGAGAATATCTTTTAAAGTATTTTTGTTAATAGTGAAAAATAGTTTTGTTTCCTGCAGGTGTTCTGGTTAAATACCCAGAATGAAAAATGAAACAAACACTGAAATCTTTTACATTAGAAAGAGTTCTGTTTCTTTTTTCAGAGGAAGGGAGAAACCTTTCATTACACAATATTACTTCCTTAGCACCTTTGAACAACATGAGGGTTCTGATTTGAAAAGCAACCTCTCTGTAGCAGAAGTTTTTACCACCCCTCAAATCTGAAGCCATCAGTAGGCGCTAAAGACACAGCTCACAAATGAGAAAATACTTCTGACTAAATGTAAGCAGCTTCCCAACCAAGACCCACATGCAAACAGTGTATGTTATAATTATAGGGCTGGGTTTCATTCATGTTGAAACCATGTATGTGGCAATGATTTGTTTCCTGCTGGCTTTGCCATTTGCTGGCAAGGGATGTGAGCCAGTTGTCACTGGGATGATGCCATCTGCCTTGCTGGCTCACCAGTTCTAGAGAGTGGACAAGACAGGTACGGTCTGTGGTGTTAGGGGCCCAGCAGAAGTATCATGTCTTGTTACAGCTAGCCTCGCCTGGCTCAAATGCCACCAATCAGATTTCCCAAATTTCCAGTCTCTTCCAAAGCCCTGGACAAATGTCTGGTCACTTACACATGCCTCCAGATACACACAGCAGAAGAGGAGCCTTGTTTCTGGAGCTTCCACAGCCTCAGTATCAACTTGATTCCTAGCACCAAAGGCCTGCCCAAAGTCAGAGCTCATGTTTCACTGACTATAATTATTAACTAGAGGCCCCGTGCACCAAATTTGTGCACACGGGGTGGAAATGAGGGGGTCAGCCCAGCCTGCACCCTCTCCAATCTGGGACCCCTTGAGGGATGTCTGACTGCCCATTTAGGCCTGATCCCACTGGGCAGTCAGATATACCTCTCACAATCCAGGACTGCTGGCTCTCAACTGCTTGCCTGCCTGCCTGATTGCCCCTAACCACTTCTGCCACCAGTCTGATCACTCCCTAACCACTCCCCTGCCAGTCTGATCTATGCCTAACTGCTCCCCTGCTGGCCTGGTAACCCCTAACTGCCCTCCTTTGCCAGCCTGGTCTTCCCTAACTACCCTCCCTGGCTGACCTGGTCACCCCCAACTTCCCTCCCCTGAAGGCCATCTTGTGGCGGCTCTCTTGTGTTCACATGGGGGCAGTCATCTTTGACCATATAGGGGTGGCCATCTTGTGTTGGAGTGATGGTCAATTTCCATATTACTCTTTTATGAGATAGGATATTTATAAAATAACCATAATACATACCCTCTTTATACCTTAAGGACTTGGCCAGGGCAGATACTGAGATTTACTTCTGTTATTTCCTGCACCTACCCTGGGGCTGATATGTAGTAGGAGCTCAAGAAATGAATAAATCATTAACTCCCTGCGTTCAATGTCTGGACAAAAGACTCAACAGTGTGAGGAAGGCACTTGGGGCAATAATAAAAAACAAAAATATTGCTAATAAAAAGTAAAGAAGAATAAGACTCGGTGGTGGTGGTAGTCTAGGGAAACACACTTTCAGAGATCAAAGACTGTTAATCAAGACACAAATGGTATAACCCTTTCCCAAGCTGATGTGGCAACATCTACCAATACTGTTGGCAAAGTCAGGGGCACCAGTTATGCAACCAGAGAACTACAGCAGGGAAGCACACTGGAAAACCTGAGAGAAGATCCAGGTTTCCACAAAGCCACATACCAGCTGTGGGATCAAGAACAAATCCCTGAACATGTCTGAACTTTAGCTTCTTGCTCGCAGTGATGGGATAAAGTAAGTCATCTCCAGGACGCTGTGCAGCAGGCATGAACATGGGACCCAGAGCTCTTCAGCATCTCCTATTAGTTTAGGACTGGCTCGACTGAGTATGGAGGTGCCCAAGTTTTTAAGAGTCATCATTCCAGAAGATCTATTCCTCAGATACTCTTTGGGAGAGATAATAATTGAAGCCTCAGGCCTCTTCCCCTTAGCTGACCATCTGGCTTCCTGGTTCAGCGGATGGAGAATTTATCGCATCCAGCACAGAAACACCAGAGACAAGTTGCTGCCCTCCAGGACCAGGATTAGGCCCAGCCAGTTGAGAACAGCGTCTTTCATTTCCTTCCACCTCTCAGGTTGCTAGGAAGAGTGGGAGACCCTGCTAATGCCATGTTGGAAACCCCCCAACAATTATCCAAATAACGGAAAATCAGATCTAATCTAACTAAAATCAACTGAATTCCTTAGAGTCTTTCCTAAATAAAATCAGTAAGTGCATAATAACTAAGGACGTCATCAGCATTTTTTTCATGGTGGGTACACTTTATAGTACCGTTATTGATCAGGTATTGCAACAGATTACACCTAAGAGGCTGTAACAGGCACAAAAACTGTGCAATCTTCCATTCTGTCTATCTCTTCTATACCAAGATGTCACAGAAACCCATCCTCTGGCAGCCTCCATTAGCACGAGATCAGGTTTGGCACCACCTCCTTGACGCTAGTTCTGTTGGCTACTCGGGTGTCCAAGCATTCCTATGAACAACCACTTGCCCAGGAGACTCACCCAGGCCCTTCCCAGAGTCCTCCTGATTCTGGATTCCAATGACCATAGTCAGCAGAACACAGTTCCACAGATGGTAGCAGGTCCCTGCTCAGAGAGATTGGCTAATGTGTACCTTCAATGCGGAACCTAGGACCATTTTTCTGTCAACACACCATGAATCTTCCAGAGGGGTGTTAAATTCCCTAAACTTATTTATTTTTTGCAAAGCATTACATTTCAGGCCTAATGTCTGACAGCCTATCCTTTGAGAATCCTCAGGAAGCCCTTGACCTCTGACTTCTGCTTTAGAAACCTCGCTCAACAATACGACTGCCCTTTCTCATTTAGAGCAGACCTAAAGATTCCAAAATCCCTTTCTAAGTGATGCTAAGCACCCAGTGTTTTAAACCCAGTCAGATGTTTGTTGGAAATGACCCAAAGTGCACTTCCCAATTCACAGACAGCTACACAACAGCAAGACTCCCAGAACTCCTGCGTGGAAACAACAGGGCTGAAACCTTTCTATATTAGATTAGATAGTAATGACCTGCCTCTTCCAGCCCCACTCCAGACTAGTGCTCCCCAGAATAAGTCAGGGATCATAAGATAAACATGCATGGTTTTGGAGCTCATAGAAAATGAAGCAGGTCCAGCTCCCTTCCCTCTCATTCTTTCCCCTCCACTTTCTATTAAGGCCCCTCATCAGGCTGGGAGCAGCTCACGGCAGCTGCTAGGCGCTGCATACAATCTGCCCTTTCACCTTCATCTCTGTCCTTATTTCACTCTAGGGATCAGGGCCAGCAAAACATAGGGCTGGTCAAGAATCAAATCTACCTACTCCAAACAAGTTAATATCCCAATCAGGCTGGTGAGTGTGTAGCTTCTGGAACTAGAGCTGCAATTTAAGACAGAAGCTGCCATGGGCATCAGGCAGGGGCTAACCAAAGGTCTGAACCATCTGATCCCTGCTCGGTGAAACTCCTCTATTCCAATAACTTAATGTGACCAGTTGTTACATCAGAGAGGCTGTTGTTCTATTTTTTTTATAAGAATGTATTCATGAATTACTTGTGAAGTTAGACTGAGATATGTAGGGACTAAAAAGAAATATGCAGTATATTATTGATGGGAACACAATTATCCACAGCTCTGAAGGTTTTACACAAACAGTGGTCTCTACACTGGGCTACAATCCCACCTGTTTCACTAGCCCTTCATTTCCCCATGTGTAAAATGAGAGGTTGGGCAGATCGGGGCTGGAGCTCCTTTACTTCTAACACTTGCAGATCTTGTATCTAGCAGGAGCTATAATGGGACAAGGTCAGGGGTCATGTTCATACAGGGCAAGGACAATGTGCCCCGCTAAATGGAGCATTGAGTCAGGAGCCGGGGTTGGAGGGTGAGGAGGGAAGGACATCTATGTCATTCATTAAATAAAGGAAACTTCAAGTCTCATGTTATGATTTAAGAGGAGATCAATCATGACTATTTATGTTTAATTTATGATGGTGGCCATAGCCTGGCTATGTTTTAAATACAAACTGATTCATAGGTGAAAAAATGGAACTGTTATGTTCCCCAAAAATGGTGTGCTATTGTTGTTGTGTTTTTCAACAAAATTTTGCTGCAACACAAATTATAGCACCTTAACAAGAAGTATTAGCTGAAACAGAAGTGCCAGCTCACAGATCTCAAGAAATGGTCTGAGCTGCTTACCACCTACAGTTGTCTATATAACATTTGATAGAATCACTTCTTCCTCCATGTCCTCATTTGTTTTATACTAACTCTAATCTGGCAGCTTTAATAACTAAGGAAAATAGATTAACAATAAAAGTGTATGATCTATCCTATCTAATAAAAGAGTAATATGCACATTAACCATCACTCCAACACACAAGATAGCTGCCCCCATGTGGACACAAGATGGCCACCACAAGATGGCCAGCAGGGAAGGGCAGTCAGGAGGGACCAGACTTGCAAGGGAGGGTAGTTGGGGGTGATCAAGCCTGCAGGGAGGGCAGTTAGGGGTGACCAGGCCTGCAGGGAAAGGCAGTTAGGGGCAAACAGGCTGGCAGGGGAGCAGTTAGGCATCAATCAGGCTGGCACAGGAATGATGAAGGGGTGATCAGGCTGGCAGGAAGAAGCGGTTAGGGGCAATCAGGAAGGCAGTCAGGCAAGCAGTTGGATTGTGAGAGGGATCCCAGATTGGAGAGGGTGCAGACTGGGCTGAGGAACTCCCCACTCTCCATGCATGAATTTTGTGCACCAGGCCTCTAGTTCTTATATAATATGAATTTAAATGAAAACAACTTGAACTAGGATTATTTCTTTCAGAACAAATCACCCAATTTTCTCCAACACCCTACCCTACAACAGAAAAACACAATACATATTACAACCACACATGCATTACTTTCCTAAAAAGAGGTAACTTGGGCTCTGCCAAGGCTAACAGACAAACAGATTTAGCTCCTGGACAACAGCTCAGTCCATTGGGGCAACATTAAAGATGGTTTGGGAATTACTGTACAGGCTGACACACCTTGTTTACTTGAAAACCGAATACACAAATACACAACAGCTTCTACACTGACAGCCTCTGTACAGGAGGAGCCTTGGGAAATCCTCCAGTGATGACTTATCTCCCATTATCTTTTATTCCCAAATGCAAATGGTACATAATTAAGCTTAAGTGGGGAAAAAACAACAACTAGGAAATGAGCAGCCCAGATTCTTTTGGATTCTAAAACTGGAGATAATTTTGAAAAGAATGAAATGGGTCTGAAATGTCCTTTAAACCCAGAAGGAAATCAGTGCAGCATCAACTTATCTTTGGTACATAGTCAAGAAAGACAAGCTGGCAATGTAGCAGGAGACAATGGGAACAACACACCCTGCACATTCCATAGGAGGTTGTGGATGTAGTCTCCCGAGCACAACAGCAACCACAGGAGCCCACGGGTATCCCTTGCACCCCAGTACACGTTCTTACCTCTAACATGGGTCTGGCACTATCATGGACAGACAGGATGTGGGTCACCTTGTTCCTGCTCAACTGTTCTGCATCTCTGGCATCTGTCACAGAAGAAAAAGATGGGCATGTAATTATTCTCTGCAAGTGATTCCTCCTCAAGTCTAGAAAACACCCCCAAAATGATTATATCTTTCTTTCCTGAAACTTCATAATTGACCATACCCAAAATAATCTAGGTCTAGGGACTAGAGGGCTATCTCTTATATGTGTTTTGCAGATAACTATGTTTATTTCTGACTGGCTCAGAAGATGGAAAGGTAATAAGACAGATTAACACTGTGACCATCAGAACTGCTTTTTAAAGGAAGTGAACCCATGAGATCATTTTGTAGGTGATAATTGTCAAATCGTAGACCAAATAAAACACAATAACACTGAAGATGTTTAAAGTGTATTAAAATTACCTTTTTTAATGATTAATAATCCAAGTTAAAATGAATCACAAAAGACTCACTACTGTGTAAAAATATAGGAACCTGCCAGAGATGATACTGCCTTGATGTCAAAAGTAGGAATGGGTCCAGACATGCAGACAAGACTGTGGTTTACATAGATTCACTTTAGGGCAAAAGTAAAAATGGAACATTTTCTAGAAATGCTAAACAGAATTGTCCCTAAGTTATGAGTCAGCTATTAAATTATCTGCATATGAAACCAAGGAGACACCCATTACATTACTTTCCAATACAGAATAAAGACTGTATGAATTTCACCATGTTGAAACCCATCTCTAATTTATAAAACAGGTCCAGCAAGAAATAAGGTGGTCACTTGCCTCTGTCCTGGCCTGGGCTGAGCTTTTTAAAATGATAGAGGGTAAAACAAACCAAAAGTTAACTGTTTAATCATTATGTTTCTGGAGAATATTTAATGACATGGGAAAATGCTCAAGATATAATGTTAAACAGAGGGTAAAACAGGCACAAAACTATAAATACAATATAAATAAAATTTGTAAAAACACATAAAGATAGACACACCTAGGTGAGTAAAATTGCTGTAAAGAATTAGTCCCAAAAGTGGTCATCTTTAAGAGAGATAATTACAAGTGTTTTCATTTTTTTCTTTTTTATATATTTTCTAAAAGTTTAACATGCTTCTGAACTATTGGGGGGGAGGGGTCGCTTGTTAAAAAGTCAGATTCCTGAGCTCCAACTTAATTCAAGCTCTAAGACAGGGCTGAGGAAAATGCATTTCTAATGAGCCTTGATGATGGAATAAAACCTAGGAGTACTGTTGTAAATATTCTGCAATGAGCATGCACCACTTTTAAAGAAAGAAAGAAAACTTTAAAAGTAATATTAAAATATTGGTTTTAAGACTCTCTTCACTGCTCTAGCCATTTCAACCTTCAAATTCAGATACGCACAGCAGCCATCTCCCTCACACACACAGGACGCCACTCTGACCCTTCCCACCCAGCTATCTGTCACCAAGGTACAGCCCTCAGTGAGCTCTGAATTAGGCAGGAACTGGAATCATTTGGGATCCACAGGCTGTCAGTCTCCACATTCTCACCAAACTGTGATTTTCCAGTCATCACTAGTGCATTTGTGAATCTACAAGTGAAACAAGAACAACTAGAGCATCTAGTGTTCATAGAGGAGACAGACAGAAAGGGGGGGAGATGGGCTCTTTAAGGTAAGCTCAGGACACTCAAGTTTCCAGATTCCGATCCTGCCCAAGATTTGGATTTAATGGTCAATATTTTTTTAAATATAGTTTTTGTCTTTTTAAAAACAGCTTTACTGAGATCATTCATGTGCCATAAAATTCACTCTTTTAAAGTGTACAACTCAAGGGTTTTAGCATATGCAGAGTTTTTTAATCATCACCACAATCTAACTTTAGAACATTTTCATCACCTCATAAATATGCTTTTGTAACACAGATTAAGATGAACAATAAAAAAGTGGTTTGGGAATAAGATTACACATATTTGCATAGAGAAGACCACTCAACACCACAAATAAGACACAGACTCCAAAGAAAATGGCAGTTCCTGGAGGACTATGCTCCTTTTGCTCTGGGTTTTTTCTTTCCTTAAAGCAACACCCACACTGTTACCCTTTCCCTAAGCACAGGTTATGCCCATCAACTTGAGAGTGCACAAAATATTTCATCAAAGCTACTGATGACACTGAACCTTTTACTCCTCAGGACTCCATATTGTTGATGGTTCTGGGTGACTGCCTACAACTATGGAATGGGCTGTGAATGCAGCTGTGAGACTCTGACCAGGGAGTTATCAGCTCACTGACATGCGCATGCATAGCCTGGAGGTTCCGGACTCGGTCCTGTGCTGCTCAAACCCAGGCCTGTCAAGCAGAAGCTAGACAACACCTGGAAGCATGCTGGAAATGCAGGCTCCCAGGCCCCCTAAACACTTGCATAGTCACAGCCTACCCTGGAATAAGAACTCCAGAAGGAAGGCTGTGTGCACTTTACATGAGGCCCCTGCCTTATTGCAGTATGTTGGTGCCACTTCTAAGCTAGAAAACAATTCAGACTCTTGTCATCACAAACACAGCAAGTTGGTATTAATAAAATCAATGGAAGATTACAGTTTAGAATTCAAATGGAAAAAGGTCTACAGGAAAGTACGCTAACAATGGTTATCTTGGAATAGGAGGTTTGGGAATTTTTCATTCTAACATTTCCATTATGTTTGGGTTTTATTTTCTTTGCTATTTTGTTGATCAGAGAGAGAGAGACAGACAGAGAGAGAGAGAGGGAGAGAGAGAGAGAGAGAGAGAGAGAGAGAGAGAGAGAGAGAGAGGCCAAGATGAAGAGAGAGGAAGAGGAGAAAAGAGAGAGAAACATCAATTTCTTGTTACACTTATTTATGCACTCACTGGTTGCCTCTTATATGTGCCTTGATGAGGATTGAACCCGCTACCTTTTGGATAATGCTCTAACCAAATGAGCTATCCAGCCAGGTCTCATGTTAGGATTTTTAAATTTTATTTTAACTGATAAGTATACATTTTTTTATAATCAAAGAAGACAAAAATTTAAAAATATTGTTCACAACATTCAATGGAACTTGCATTAATAAGTAAATGAACAGATAGCCCCTTATTGGTGAAAAACAGCTAACCATGTTCTTATCCTCTCTCTGCCACCATCTCCTTTGGCCCTGGACTCCTTGTTGCCTATCTCCCTTTATCCTCCTCATCTCCAACACTCTTCACTCCCACCAGGTCTGTTTTAGCAGGCCTTCTGAAGAGGAACTGTCACCTTCACACAATGGGAGCACTAAAACAGAAACACCCAGCATATTCTTCTCTGCTACTGAATGTTCCCTGCCTCACTAGAAGGAAAACTTCACCCATTACTGGGTGGACCTCATGGAGGGAGCAGGTGGATTCCTTTAAGATGCTGTCCTAAAGGGCAAAGTGATAGCCACATGCATCCTCAGGAAGGAAAGTTAGCACTCTATACTGGCACATAAGATGGACAGGGGTAAAAAGTCCCAGGTATGGGAGATGCCAGAATGGCTATGGGAAATAAACTAGTCCAACAAAGTCAAGCAGAATTTCTTCTGAATAAAATGAACAAAAATATATTCAAAGAAGCATTAGAAATTAACACTAACAACACAAATGGTCAAGAAAAACATACACTTGGGAGGAAAGAACTTCTTTGGCAATGCCTGTTTCATACTCAAAGTACCTGCTGCAGTTTGTGAACTCAAAAGGGTGGTCATGCAAGGTGAGGGGGGCAAGAGGGGAGAAGGAAGGTTTCTGCTATAAAGAAGCCCAGGCCATGTTCAAAGTTATTTCCAAAACAACTTCTGCCTCCCAAGCTGAGAATCTGCTGAGTGATGAGCAAGAGATTCCAACCCATTTGCAGTTATGCTTCACATTGTAAAACTGAAAAACTTCTAGTTAACAAATTACTACGCACTGTAATAACTTCTAGTTATAAATTAACTGTTAGTCGGTTCAACCTTTAAATAGATCTATCTCCAACCTGGATTGGGGGTCAAAATGGGGCAGTTTCTACCTTTTCCCTTCTCTACCAATCCTGACTCTGACATTTATTGGTCCTGTGCTTGGGCAAGTTTTTCTGTGCTTCACTCTTCTCACCTATAATGTAGAAAATAGCAAGAGTACCACATCAAAGGGTTGCTGGAAGTACTAAATGACATAAAATACTGAGAACAGTGATTGGCTGGTATGTGGTAAATAGTATTGTTGTCATTATTATTATAATCATCATGACCAGATTAAGTCCAAAGGTTGTGGTATGGGCTTCAGTCTCCATCACGTCTGAATGTTTCCAAATGCACGGTTACTTCA
The DNA here is from genome assembly GCA_027563665.1 of Antrozous pallidus. Taxonomy (NCBI): domain Eukaryota; kingdom Metazoa; phylum Chordata; class Mammalia; order Chiroptera; family Vespertilionidae; genus Antrozous; species Antrozous pallidus. The sequence goes on along the minus strand of CM050508.1, from coordinate 110,494,691 downwards.
AAGAGATCTGATTCCCAGCTCTTGCTTTGTGCTCCACACCCAGCTCCCCCAGGCTAAGCTGACAGTGCCCATCACAGGGTCCCATCAGAAGCTCACCATCTCAGTCTGGTTGTTTAGACAGGAACCATAGCAATTCTTACTGAACAAAAGCTCTGACACTACAGACATGTGCCCACACACATCACCTGCACACTCAGAGCCCAAGTTTGTTTCCCACTTTTCTGGATTTGTGTGGACATCTTCAAACAATGACGGCTTCCTGTGTCTGCTGGCATTCACTTTTGAACTTGCTAAGTTGTGAGGAAGCAGCTAACCCCACCCTCATGGCCTAGAGAGAAGTGATCTTTGAATTTTCTACTCCCTGCCTGTGTCTGGGCAGAGCCAGCTGCCAGTTACAGGTTTCTCAAGTGAGAGGCTTTCATCAAAGACTGGGATCCAGAAGCCGGGTTTGTCTGTGGGTTTTTCTCTAGGAGGAAAAATCACCAGGTGCGGGGAAATTGTTTGTAAATCATTGCAAAGTTAAAAAGAAAAAAGAAGGAAGTTGCAGTGTGACATGCAGAGGATGTCAAGGAAGGAAGGGAGGGGAAGGGAAGGGAAGGAGAAGGGGAAGGGGAAGGGGAAGGGGAAGGGGAAGGGGAAGGAGAAGGGGAAGGGGAAGGGGAAGGGGAAGGGTAGGGAAGGGATGGAGGAAGGAAGGAAAGAAGGAAGGAAGGAAGGAAGGAAGGAGGAAGGAAAAGGAAAGGAAGGGAAGGGAAGGGAGGGGAGGGGAAGGGAGGAAGGGAGGGAAGGAGGGAAGGGAGGAAAGGGAAGGAAGGGAAGAAAGGGAAGAAAGGGAAGGAAGGGAGGGGAGGGAAGGGAAGGGAGGGAAGGGAGGGAAGGGAGGGAAGGGAGGGGAGGGAGGGAAGGGAGGGAGGGAAGCAAGGGAAGGAAGGGAGGGGAGCGAAGGGAGGGGAGGGAGGGGAGGGAGGGAAGGAAGGGAAGGGAGGGAAGGGGAGGAAAGGAAGGAAGGAAGGGGAGGAAAGGAAGGAAGGGAAGGGAAGGGAAGGGAAGGGAAGGAAGGGAAGGGGAGGGAAGGAAGGAAGGGAGGGAGGGGAGGGAAGGGGAGGGGAGGGAAGGAAGGAAGGGAGGGAGGGAGGGAGAGGAGGGGAGGGAGGGGAGGGGAGGGAGAGGAGGGGAGGGAGGGGAGGGAAGGAAGGAGGGAAGGGAGGGAAGAAAGGAGGGAGGGGCGGGAAGGAAGGGAAGGAAGGAAGGGAGGGAGTGAGGGTGGAAGGGAGGGAGGAAAGTACGGAAAGGAAGAAAGGAAAGGAAGGGAGGGAAGGAAGGGAAGGGAAGGAAGGAAGGGAAGTGAGGGAAGGAAGGGAGGGGGAGGGAAGGAAGGAAGGAAGGAAAGAAGGAAGGAAGGAAGGAAGGAAGGGAAGGGAAGGAAGGGAAGGGAAGGAAGGGAAGGGAAGGGAGGGAAGGGAAGGGAGGGAAGGGAAGGGAGGGAAGGGAAGGGAGGAAGGAAGGAAGGAAGGAAGGAAGGAAGGAAGGAAGGAAGGGAGGGAGGGAGGAAGGGAGGGAAGGAAGGGAAGGAAGGGAGGGGAGGGAGGGAAGGAAGGGAAGGAAGGGAAGGGAGGAAGGAAGGAAGGAAGGGAGGGAGGGAGGGAGGGAGGGAGGAAGGGAAGGAGGGAGGAAGGGAGGGGGGAAGGGAGGGGGGAAGGGAGGGGAGGAAATGAAGGAGGGAAGTGAGGAAAGGAAGGAGGGAGGGGAAGGAAGGAAGGGAAGGGAGGGAGGGAGGGAGGGAGGAAGGGAGGGAAGAGAGGGAGGGGAGGGAAGGGAAGGGAACGGAAGGGAAGGGAGGGAGGGAGGAGCGAAGGAGGGAGGGAGGAAGGAAGGGAGGGAGGGAAAGAAGGGAGGGGAGGGAAAGAAGGGAGGGGAGGGAAAGAAGGGAGGGGAGGGAAGGAAGGAAGGAAGGAAGGAAGGAAGGAAGGAAGGAAGGAAGGAAGGAAGGGAGGGAGGGAGGGAGGGAGGGAGGGAGGGAGGGGAGGGGTACAGAAGAGCATTAGATGGTGGAATGGAGACAACATTTCTATATTGGTGATTGGGTGTAGTAGGCATACATTATTTGTAATTTAATCAGATAAAAAATGACTAAATGAGATGTCATGCTAAAAGCACATATGGCCAGTTGGACAGTGTCCTAGAGAAGCCACAATCCTCTCACCTCAGGCTCCACACTGGCTATGTAATCTCATCAGCACCTACTGCAGCCTGGCATGGAGTGGGTGCTAGGAACAGCTATATCCTTCCCACAGCAGGTGTTTGCCCAAAGGAGATGTATGGTTCCCATTTCCAGACGAGGAGGGTAAGGAGCCTGCACCTGGTGGAATGCTACATACCAGACTGGATCCCAGCCTTTGATGAGAGCCTCTCATTTGAGAAACCTGTAACTGGGTGCCTCTGCTGCACTGTCTGGCCCAGCCCTCCCCGCAGCCCCAGGGCCCAGGTTATCATCTGTTCTCACACACAAGTTGCTTAAAGTGTCAAGGGCAAACATCTGGCTCATGGGCTGTGGGGTAGATGAATTCCAAGACAAGATCAACTCTGCAGGACCTATTATTCCCTTGCTCAGTACATGCTTGAGGACCATGATACATGTCCACATCAGACTCATAGCAGTGCCTTGCAACAAGTGTGTGGAATAAATGAGTAAATTCACAGGCAACTATATGGACACAACTCTTCTTCCCAGCTTCTTTTGTAGACAAGCCTGACACTTGATGAGTGTTTAAGAAATGATTGGTGAATTAATATGGGAATAAAACGCAACCACAGATCAACCAAAGGACTTGTATGCATGCATATAAGCCTAACGAATGGACAGAGACAAGAGAGGGGTGAGGGCATGAGTGGGGGGAACTGGGAAGGTAATGGGGAAATAAGTATACATATGTGACACTTTAATTAATCAAGAAATTTAAATAAAAATAATAAAAATAAAACACAACCACATCCAACTGTTAAAATAGCGGAAGGCAACAACAAGGCATCACCACCCAAACAAAGACAGTGTGGTTCTGCAGAACTCTCTAATGGGTGAAACCCACAAAGCAAGAATCCCGGGACCATGAAGGATTCCTATGTCACTGAATATTCAGAAAATAGGTACAGATTTTAGTACAGAAAGACTGTTAAATCTTCCCTTAAAGTTGTGCGTACTGTCCCTTTATAAGAAAGTAAACTTTATGTGTAAGGATAAAACTCTCACAAACTGTTGGCAGAAGTATTTAATTTGGTTGGTATTTATTACAATTTTTAAAATATTTTTATTGATTTTAGAGAGGAAGGGAGAGGGAGAGATAGAAACAGCAAATGATGAGAATCATTGATCGGCTGCCTCCTAAGGAGCCCACAACCCAGGCATGTGCCCTTGGCCGGAATCGAACCTGGGATCCTTTAGTCTGCAGGCTGAAGCTCTATCCACTGAGCCAAATCGACTAGGCCCTCGGGCTACAATTTTTAATTCGTAAACACTTCACTTAACGATTCTACTTCTAAAAATTTATCCTAAACTCTGTTTCAAACTGGAAGACATTCTTTCTCCCCATGAAAGCAGTTAATAACTCACTAAATAAACCCTTAAAGATACTGGTTCTTTAATGGATTCCAGCTTTACTGAGCACCTCCCTACCACTTGGTGCTTTGCCCAAACTACAAAGCTCACAATTTAGGAACTCCAGTATTATTTTTAATGAGTTCTAGTAGCAATTAGCAGCTAGCTGTCAGCTTCCTGTGCTTAATTCTCTGAGGGAACTAGCAAAGCTCGGAGCTTTCTGGGAAAAAGAGGAACAATTATTATGCAGAGAAATCATACAGGTTGTTTTTATAATCAACTTGATTCTGAACTCATGAATTTAGGCAATAACGAGAAACTGACAGCAGTGTGTGCTGGCCTGCTTGAGGATGGTGAGTCTCAGGTCCTATGATGAAAGTTGGCTCTCAGCCCAACAAGGCTGGCTTTCTACAGGTTTCCTCTGCATATTCTTTCCTGTTCAGCACACCCTGACTCCATGCTCAGGAACCAGTTTTCACTAAATTCACTCAGTGTCACACAGCATGGGCACCCAGCCCTCCTTGGAAATCAAAAATCTGTTTGCCATTCTTCACTTGGTTCCTTGGGTTTCTACTCATCTCTGTGACCACAGAACATTTTGAGACAGATATGCTAAAAATAAAAAGTCAACAGCTGACAGCAAATCAAACATATCCTATCTAATAAAGAGGGAATATACAAATTGACCATCACACCATCACAAAGATGGTGGCACCCATAGCCACAAGATGACGGCACCTAGTCCCCTCAGCCCCGCCAGAGTCCCACAGCCCTTTTGGGGTGGCAGGCGCACAGTGTGGCTGGACCCACCCTCAGCCCTCCAGCTGCCTAGGGCCAGCCCGAGGTGCAGGCAAGCCTCGTACGGCGGCTGCCCAGCAGATGCCTGAGGCACAGGCAAGCCTCGGATGGTGGCTGCCCCGCTGACATCGAAGGTGCAGGCAAGCCTCGAATGTCAGTGCCCAGCTGCCTAAGGTGAGCTCGCAGCACAGGCAAGCCTCAGATGGCAGCTGCCCAGCCACCCAGGGCCACCAGAGGCTCACATAACCAGGGCCAGCCAAGGCTTGCATTACCGGCAGTGGCAGCAGCAGAGGTGTGATGGGACATCACCTTCCCCTGATTGCTGGGTCTCCTCCTGCCCCTGAGGACTCCTGGACTGTGAGAGGGGGAAGGCGGGGTTGAAGGACCGCCCCCCCTCCAGTGCATGGATTTTCATGCACTGGGCCTCTAGCATTGAATAAGCAGCAGAAAAATGTATAAAAAGAAAAGTCAATACAAGACGAGAATAATCTGCTAAAGATAAAATTGCCTCTTACTTTTCCCAGGTGATTAAAAAAACAAGTTTCTGAACATTTATTAATAACTAGAAAAAAATTATAAAAGATTATAAATAAATTACATGGCTACTACATAAGTCTTTAATCCATCTTCTTTATATCATGTTTGAACATGTGTACAGAATTAAAATGAAGGTAAGAGGTCCAATTGGAAACTGAAAACTCATACACTCAGTCAACACTGGCCAAGAAGTCCAGCATGAGGATGAGGGTCCAGTTAGCACAAGTGGTGGCCAAGTCCAGACCAGACTTTGAATAAACCAAGTTTATGCCTAGTTCCAATCATGGGTGAGAAGGCTAAAGCTGAACTCTTAAAAAGTAAACTTAACTTTGGGTGAAGCAACACAAATATCCATCAATCAATCAACGAATAAACAAAATGTGGTATATATATATATATAAAATGGAATATTATTCAAACTTAAAAAGGAAGACAATTCTGACACATGCTACAGCACCTTAAGGACATTATGCCAAGTGACACCAGCAAGACACAAAAGGACAAATACTGCCTGATTTCACTCATGTGAGGCCCCTAGAGTAGTCAGATTCATAGACACAGAGTAGAATGGTGGTTACCAGGGACTGGGGTGCGGAGAAGGAAGTAGTGTCTAATGGGTACTATCATTAGTACTAAGTGGGTATTAAAAGTACTAACTTCCAGTTGGGGAAATCAAATGGTTCTGGAGAAGGATGGTGATGATGGTTACAACAGTGTGAATGTAGTTAATGCCACTGAATTGTACACTTGCAAATTGTTAAAATGGCACATTTTACATTATACATATTTTACCACAATAATACAAAAGAAAAGTGAACTCACCTTTGAAGTTGCCAATATACAGGCCAGGCAGGATCTAGGGAAGAGACACAGATCAGATATGAGTGTAAAGGACTTAAAACTGACAGTGTTTTGCGTATAGAGGCTGAACCCTCAGCAGAGTAGCTGGAGCACAGCTCAGGCTTGTCACCTGCCACATCCACTCCTAGCACCTTCCTACATGGACATCACACACAAGCGAGCATCTTGCCTTCCCATGGCCAGTAGTAAGCCTGCCCAAATAACCTACTGATGGTCGCACGTTGGTGCCCAAAGATTCGTGGAACTTGAAAGACCAGGATTCAACATGACTCCTCCTTTTCTCAGTATACTCTACACACACCCTCTACACCTGCTGCACATACAAGGCTTCTCTCACAGCTCTAGCAAACCTGCCCTCTGCTGTCTGAGGCCTTTGTGCATGCTGTTTCCACTGTTAGGCAGCTATGACTCATGCCCAAAGGAGGCCTGTCCTGATCCCCAAGTTTGGAGCAGACCCTTGCTTCAGTGCCCACAGTCTGTTGTGCCCTTCTTATGTGTGATGCTATCACAGGGGCACTACAAGGTGAAGGTCTCTGCCTGCTGCTGGGCTGAAAAACTTTCTGGGCAGCAAACATATCCTGTCACTCACACTGCACATCCAGCTCCTGGCTCAGAGCTTGGCCCATGATTATCATTCAACAAAAAGTTGCTAAATGAATAAATGGACTGTCTAAATGGGCAAGTTAATTAAGAACATACATTTGCTCCTAAATGTCTACTTCTCCTAAGACAGTGTTTTCAAACCAAACTATCCATCAGAATCTGTTAAAAATTCAAATTTCTGTACAAGCCCCCAGCCACAGCCCCCATATAAAATGATTCAGTAGATCTGAGATGAGAACAGGGACTTGTTTTTCACACTTTGCAAAATACGAAACCTGAAAATCATTCCTGTCTTTCCAATACATTATATGGAAACTCTAAAGTCCAATTAGGGACACTGCTGCAGAAGCCACAGTACCAGACAGATTTCCCAGTGCACACAGCACACAGGTCTTAATGACACTTCCCTACAGACCGCCAGTGCCCAAGCAATACCCTCATGTCAGCACCACTACCCTGGACCCGGATCTGCTCCACACTCCCTATTTTTTGCTCTCTTCCACTAAGAGATATGAAAGCAGCACCAAGTGACGCTCTTCAGGGCATGGATTTGACTGGGCCCATGCACAAACGACTGTAGGGCCTGACCTACTCTCTACAAAGCAGCCACATTTGGGGCCTCTTGTTGAGACCACAGACCCTGGTATAGGCCTTTTAATAATAATAAAAAAAATACACAAATGCAAATAAATTTCACAGACCATCAGGCAAGTCACCAACTAGCAAAGTCCTACCCACCCTGAAAGCAGCATCCCCACCCATACTCCAAAGACCAGTTGGAGGCTACTGACAGGAGACTCCTCCTTCCTCTGGACTTCACTTAGCACTTCCTTCTACTCCTCAGCCCTCCCCTCTGACTTACTGCAACAGCTTCCTAGACATCTCCTTATCTCTGGACTTGGCAACTTTAAAGATTCCTCAACCTACCTCCAAGGTGCAAAGCTCATCATGTGATATTTCAGATTAAGATCTTTTTAGGGCTCCAAGTAGCTATCAGGATGACACCTACATATGACACCTCAGCAAGTGAGACTTGCAAGGACTGAGGTTGCTATGTCTACAGCCTCTGCCCTATGCCTAGCACCTTCCCTCATCTTCCCCTCATCCAAGGAAGACATATTCCAGGATCCCCAACCTAGCATCCAGGTTTTATGGGAAACAACCCAATTTTCAAACACTGCCAACTACATTAAGAAATACAATCTTAAACACTGTGATAGATAAGTAAAACACAAGTACAGGCTGACTACTGCCCACAACAGTCTAATTTACCTGCTGCCTGCATCATATGTGTGAATATGTTTTCTCTAAACTCAACTGGTTTCACCTAGATTGGTAGGTACTCAAGTACTAGTAAATGTTTTTTTTCAATGAGCAAATAAACAACATGAATAGGGTGGGAGGAGTCAAAGCAAGGAAAGGAGAGATATGAAAACAAATGGTGAATGAAACCTGTGAGATCAGATTTTGTCCCTTTCTGCCCTGGCTGGTTTCCGTCTGGAGTCAGTGAACCAGGCTGGGGCACTGGGGCTGGGCTGAGGAAAGCACCACGCACCCTGAGGGATGCCAGGGCAAGAACTGGCAAAGGCAGAGAACTGAGTTTACTAAAATCAAGAAGCCAACTTACAAAAGTCATTTAAGATGCATATTCTGTATTCAGTTAAAATCTTTTTAAGTAATACAAGGAGAGAACAGAGTTATGTCAGTAAACTTTTACTCAATTTTCCAGACCAGAAGAGTAAGCTAGAATTTCAAGGGCTGGAAATAAGCAAATTGCTGAATCTCAGTTTCTTCAGTTTCTGCCACATGAAATTACAAAACAAGATCAAGGACAGCTGGATGATTGACCACTGGCAGGGAGAAAAATTCCTCTTTGTTTTCTAGGGGAATAAAAGCCCATAAATATTTAAATTTCTATATCAGACTTAAAACTGTAATTCAAACTTAAAAGTAAAAAAATGTGACCCCATTTCCCCAATATTATTTTTACTAATAATCCCTAAGTTCAAAAAAGGAGGCAAAGTGAAACAAAATAATTTTCTAGCAGACAGATGCTTGTAGAGGAGCCCAGGGAAGAGGTGAGAATTCACATGGGACAGGATGGACAGTGAACTCACACCTGGTAGGAAGTAAGGACAGATCAAGGAAAAAAGTTAGTAAATGCAACTTGGGAATATTCTATGACTCTAAAAGAATAAGTTCAGAATTGGTCCTAATCACCTTTGGGCCTTGGAAATAACTGTTCCTTCTCTTTGTCAAGAATATTCTTTCCCTATTGTTCACCTAGGTGGTTCCTTGCTACTTAGGTCTTCTATGAGATGACAGCTCCTAGGGAGTTCTTTCATAACCACCAAACTTCCTAACACTTCTAGTATATCACCGTTTCATTTTCTTCATTGCATTTATCAAGACCTAAAATTATTTTATTTGCTTACTTTTCTGATTGACCTTGAACAGGGTCTTGTGCCCTGTTGTGTCCCAAAAGCCTGCCACTGAGTCTGGCACATCCTATCTAATAAAAGAGTAATATGCAAATTTGACTGTACCTTCACCACACCCACCAGCCACGTCCACCAGCCAATCAGGAGCAAGTTATGCAAATAAACCCCAACCAAGATGGCTGCCGCCACTGAGAGCAGGAGGAAGGCTTGGGTTTCCCAGGCAACAGAGGAAGCCAAGCTTTCCACCTGCCCTTGCCTGCCTAGGCGTCCACTCCATGTTACAAAGTTTCAATTCTAAAAGAGACAGAAATGGTCGCAGCCACTGAGCTGGAGAAAACAGAGGCTTGGGCTTCCCTGGCAATGGAGGAAACCAAGCTTTCCACCTGCCATTGCCAGCCTAAACCTCCACTCTAGGCTACAAAATTTCAAACTGAAATGGCTTTCACCTGAAAGAGAGCAGAAGGCTTGGTTCCGTTCCAGGCTACAAAGTTTCAATTATAGACATAAATTAATCCCAGATACCAGGGCCTCCAGCTTGGTGTGGAGGGTGTGGCCAGCCTGCAAACCTCCACAGGCCCCTTGCCCAGGCCGCCCCTCACCCCAAGGGAACCCCCACTCTGATCTGGGACACTCTTCAGGGCAAACCAGCTGGCCCCCACCCATGCACTAGGCCTCTATCCTATCTAATAAAAGAGTAATTTGCAGATTGACCATCAATCACTCCAACACACAAGAGGGCTGCCCCCATGTGGACACAAGATGGCCACCACAAGATGGCCAGCAGGGGAGGGCCGCTGGATGGTTCCAAGCCCTGAAAGGGAGGGCAGTTGTGGGCCATCAGGGAAGGGCAGTTGGGAGGGACCAGGCCTGCAAGGGAGGGCAGTTGGGGGTGATTAAGACTGCAGGGGAGGGCAGTTAGGGGTGACCAGGCCAGCAGAGGATGGAAGTTGGGGGCAAACAGGCTGGCAGGGGGGCAGTTAGACATCAATTAGGCTGGCAGGGTAGTGGTTAGCGGGTGATCAGGCTGGCAAGCAGAAGCAGTTAGGGGCAATCAGGGAGGCAGGCAGGTGAGCAGTTTGGAGCCAACAGTCCTGCATTGTGAGAAGGATGTGCGACTACCCAGACAGTCAGACATCCCTCAAGGGGTCCCAGATTGGAGAGGGTACAGGCTGGGCTAAGGGACATCCCCTGCCTCCCCGTGCATGATTTCATGCACTGGGCCTATAGTGAAGAGGTAATCACTGAAGGAAGATGCTGACACTCCTGGTCAAAAGATTCTTACTTTTGGTAAAGGATTGTCTGGAGATAGGTAATAAAAGGTAGACTCCTTCTGCAGTAATACTTTGAGACCATGCTAAAAATTTTCCATGGTTGATGGCTCCCCTTGATCAATATTGTTCTCATCCACACCTTATTAACACTATTCATACAGAAATCAAATAAAATCAAATCCTTCACTGCAAGAATGATCTTAAGCACAAAAGGATACTGTTTCTAAGGCAGAAAATATTTTGAGTTTACTTTTTAAACATTTCTTAGTATCTAGGATGCCATGGAATCTAAGACCACAACCCAAACAGATATAAGTGAGAAGATTCCTGGTCAAGCAGTAGTACAAGGTAATGGGGGTGAAAGAAGGCTTATAATTCTCCCTAGGTCAGAAAGGACTTTCTGAAAAGCCACAGGTGAGGGGGAGAACTCTGGGGGATTCCTAAAGGGTTAAATGTCACAGACTTTCTTAATGCCATATGGCTAAGAACTTAACCAGTTTGCAGGTTAAGGAAGGATCTGAAAATACTCTTGCATGCACTTACAGGCCTTAAGCATCTGTTCCTTCTATATGAAATGAATCTGCAATGCTGAAAAGAGAAAATGTGTAGGTAGTGTAAAGAAGCTAGAGAGACCACCAACACAGTGCCATCTGTCCATCAGCCCCACAGACACAGCTGTACAGGTGTGCCACTCACAGTATACTTGCCTCCCACAGAGGGAGTTCTCTCTGTAATTTGCTTAGAACCAACTTGGATAGCACATTATTTCCCACTACAGGGTCTAACACAGTGCCTGGGCGAAAGCAGGTATTCAATAACATAATTTGATGGCTGGGTAAATGGACAACTGAGTAGATTATGAAGGAAGTGAAGACAGGTGCCGCCATGTGGAAACTGCAGCAACTAACAGCACAAAGATGTCTGACCTTCTAGCTCCTTCCCATACTAAACAGTGCTTCTCTACCTGTTAAGCCTTCTTTGGCCTTTTAAGAATGACTGGGTTCCAGATAACACAGGTGTCGGGAGATTCTGAGTGAAGAACCCTAAGTAAGTGGTTCTCAATGAGGGATGATTTTGCCCTCCAGGGGACATCTAGTAGTAATAACTGGGCACATTTTTAGTTGTCACATGTGGGGAGGGAACTACTGGCATATAGTGGGTTGAGGCCTGGGATAGTGTTAAACCTCCTACATAGTGCACAAGAGAGTCCCCACAACAAAGAATGCTACAGCTCAAACCCAAAACTGCAGAGGCAGAGAAACCCTGGTCTCTGCCTTGGGGGCATAGCCCCTGAGCTATTTCCTCTTGAACTATACTCCTTTAGCAACTATATACTTTATCTTCCTAAGGAGAAAAGAGCTATATTACCACAGGTGTTGACCATATCCAAGGCAGATGTCATCACTACTGTAACTACAAATGTGCTAAATCCAAGTGCAGATTTGCACTTTACAGTTCGTAAAAATATCATGTAATCAATTCTTATCTGCTTCTCTCAAGAATCTGGACAGAAACTGGGGAAAGTATTATTAAACTCATTTTAGAGCAAATAGGAGACTAAATAAGTTACCCACCATAGCTATGAATCAAGGGAGATAGAGAAATCAAAGCTTAAAAACATTCACAGTAAAAAAAAAGAAGGAACTCTTACCATTTGCAACAGCATGGATGGATGTAGAGAGCATCATGCTAAGCAAAATAAGCCAGTCAGAGATATAGATATCATATGATCTCACTCATTTTTGGAATATAATGAATAACATAAACTGAAGAACAAAAATAGAGCCAGAGGGGAAAAATATACTAGAATATAATAGAAGTAATCCTATTACTTGCAGATCTTTAATATTTGCTATATCTTTTGTGATATCATACCATATTAGTACACTTTTGGTAATATTATACTTAAAATCCTTTTATTCTTGAAATATTAACATTTATTGTATGTAATATTATATGTAAGATAATTTTTCTTAAATAACTGGTGGTTACTGCATGTAACATATTTAAAATCATTTTTTCTTGAGATATTAATGTTGATTGCATGTAACAGTATTATATTTAAAATCGTTTTTCTTGAAATAAAAAAACTGAAAGAAAAAAGAAAAGAACATTCGGTAACTTGTTTAAGATTGCAGCATGAAGCAGCAGAGGGGGAGACACTTTAAGTCAGTCAGGCTTTCTAGCAGCTTGTCCCTCTTTATTTTACAATGCGGGCTTCTCATCTAAAAGTGATGCACAAATTGAAGTGTTTGCTTCCCATAATCAAGCTTCCCATGAAATACTGGGACAACATTCCTTTTCACCTGGGAGGTTGCTTTTAAAGGACACGGAGCAGAGTGGGAGGAAGGAAGAGGCTACCAGACTGGGCAGCCGGGTGCTGGATGAACTGAGCCAAGCATTCAGTCAGTGGGCAAAGACATCAACCAGAGCCAGAAGACGCTCTCAGATCCTACCCTAAGATGGTAACATATTAGCCCACTTCTAGGTCATTAGTTCAGGGTGATCAAGAGAAAAACATACATTTGGAGACACATTTGGACTAGTTTCTCCAATATTATGCTGGCTAGAAAAACTGGATATTTGTTTTTTAATAGGGTATTATAGTACTACTTAAGACTAATAAGATGATAATGAGATAGTCATTTTCTTTATAGGTCCTCCCTAAAAGATTTGGGGCTTTAGACACTTGAGAGAACTCTGAGTCAGCTCCACAGAAACATATTTGTATGCAATAGCCTATTTAGTTTAACTCCAATCCTCAACAGAGACACTAGTCTGACTCTTTTAGCAGCACAGATGCAGTCTGTGTTATGGCTATGAACCCAATCATCTGGCTTAGAGGCCAGGCTCTGTCACTCACCAGATGGGTAGCTTTGGGCTGGTCACTTAAACTCTGTGTACCTCATCTGTAAAACAGGAATACAAATAACAGTATCTACTGTGCAGCGCTGTGGTGAGGATCAGAGGAAAAGTCTCAAGACTTGCCCTGGCAAACAATAAGCTCATTAGTGATTATAATTTTGACCAGTTCAGAGAATCTATTTGGGTACTGCACAAAAAGGAATGAAATTATAGTTTTAGTTGCCTCCCTTTCTCTCCTTTTGCTTTATCAATGTCAAACATGAAGAGAGGAGGAGGCTTTCCTATTTTGCAATTAATTTGGAACTCTGTGGAGCTTTCTCAAATTATTTTTTACTTTCTTTAGAATTCATTTGGACTGAACTGACAAAGGAAAGGCTTCTCCTATCTTCAAAATCAGTGGGAACTGGGTTCCAGACTCAGTCCTGCCACCGCCTAGCATTTGGTAGGACCTTAATCATGCTACTTCATCTCCCCCAGTCTCTATTTTCCAATTTGTACAAAAAGGAAATGATAGGCTGACCTCCTAGGGCTGTAGTGAGGCTTAGATTTTATAAACTGCAGATACATATGAGGCTCAAAAAAGTAATAAGTCACAATTGCTGTGTTTTCTTTCTGTATTTCCTCATTTTCAATTGGTCAGAACCAAGAAGCCTTTCTCCCTTATACTCTCTGTGTAACACACTGTGTACACCTAACTGACATGGACATGATGTCCTCCCCAAGCCTGGAACATAAGGATAAGAAGATACTCCCGAGGGCATGAAATATAAGTAAAAACTCCAAGCAGTCAGAATGGAATCTGCATTGTTTAGTTCATAAGTTTTCTTTGGCCAAGAATGACTAAATTGACAGCTTGACAGACTGGAAAGAAATCTTGTCCCAGTAATCTCAGGACACACGTACTGTAAATTATGTTTTCAGTCTGAAGGGTATTATATATTACTCATAAAAGTACTTAGAAAAGCATTTCTACGGTTAGCACCTTATAATAATTCCACTGATCCTGCAAATCAACCATTTTTTTAAATAGATAGGGAAAATTAGGGAAGCCTAATTTCAAGTCATTTTCATTTCATAAGAAATGAAAAACTCTAGTTAAGGCTTTTAATTTCTGGCTTCTGGCAACTTACTTTGCCACTAACTAACCTTGTAACTTTGAGCAATTCATTCTGATCTCAGCTTAAACATCTCTACCCAAGCAGGATCCTTGGGCTAGCCTAAATGATACTTCAAGTCTTCTCTCATCACTCTACTTACCCCATGCTCCTGAAATTGCCTATCTTATCCTGGAGCTTATATCCCTCCCCACCTGTGTTTATGCAGGCCTTCTCTCCTTCTCTCTCTTACTTACACACACACACACACACACACACACACACACACCCCTGTGTTGTTTAATACAATAGCCATTAGCCACTTAAAATGAGTTGTGATTTATGTATAAAATACACACCAAACTTTGAAGACGTAGTACATAAAACTGTAAACTATTCTATAATTTTATACATTGGATACACATTGAAATGACGTGTAAATTCTGAGTATATTTCAGTTGAATAAAATATATTACTAACTTTAATTTGACCTGTTTCTGTTTACTCTTTTAATGTGGTTACTAAAAAAAAAAAAAACTAGATTAAATACTTGGCTCACATATTTGTATTGGGCAATCGCTGGTCTAGACTGAAGGTTTGGTCTGTGTCATTACCATCACATTTTCACCCCACCGGCTCAACTAGCACAGAACCTGACTATAATAGCAAGTACACAATAAATATTTGTTGAATTAAGGACGTTTCTAAATCTGTCTGTATGTTTCTCCATCTCTACATTGGAAATAGTGGTTCTATTTACAACACAAGATGGTTAGGAAAAGAACATCATCAAGTGACCTATTACTTTCTTTGAAGGGTAAATTTATGATATGACTTTTTTGCTGAAAAGCCTGAAATTAATTTTGAATTCTTAGGCAATCATTTGTATTTTGAAATATGCTCTTTTGAGTTATAAAATAAATGTAATAAATGAAACGCTGAAAGAGCTGGAGAGTAAGCAATTTAAGTGGGAAATATTGTTGAAAGAACCAAAGGAAAGCCAAGGTATGACCACAGCTAATGGGAAAGAAGACAGGGCCCACAAACTTGTGCAAGTGGATTTACTGTTGTTTCGTGATAATTTAATAAGCGGAAGACTCCTGATTGGTGCTGATGGATTCCAGTACTAATGGGGACACAGTGCAAGTGATTATCCAAAAGCAAATCTGATCACTACCCCACCATCCACTCCCCCAACCCCCAACAAAAACACCACACACACAATAATACAATTCTGGTTACCAAAAGACCCTCAGATATGCAAGCCCAAAACACACAGTTCTTTCATCAACTGGATCTGCAGAACACCAGAAACAATGTGGGCAAGAGGAGTTAAGAAGTACACAGGGCTCCTTCTGCTGTAAGCCTCCTTCCCCACCTGGTCACCTAACACTCTCTACCGCACCTGTGACACGCCAGCTAAATGAACCAGGTTCTTGCTGACCCCAGTGCGGAGACAAAATGAGAAAGCCACCTTGTCACATCCACCGAACGTGAGTGCTGAATGTACGAGGACGAGTGAGTGAGTGGGATTCAGTGGGGAGAGAATCAGACCAGAAGCTCCTCTCTGATCCGGGACCGTTTCACAGACCTGTGAACTTGTGTTTGTTGAGGGCTTTAAAAAAGTTTTTGTAAATCTTTCCTTTAAATCACCAGTACCAGGTCACAAAACCTTTTATATGAATGCATACATCCCAGGCAACTCTCAGCTGAAGAGCTTGTACCTCTCCTGCCACCTTCCACCAGTGGCAGGAAAGGTACCAAACCAGCCTCGCGCGGCCCCGACCCAGACTCCATCAGCTCGGGCTGTGCTCTCACCCTCGCCCCGCCCCACACGGGCAGTTCAAACACCAAGGGGCCTGTCAATTCTCGGTCCATAACAGGACTTGTCCGGGGACACGAAAAATAAACAAAAACTGCGGAGAAAAGGAAGTCAGAGACTGGAAAACACATCTACTGGTTTTCTAAGGACCCCGTGATGACGCCTGCGGATTCGGGTGTGAGAGGGGCAGGGCTGCAGCGCCCGGCCTCGAGGCAGGGGGAGGACGAGCGGAGCGGCGACCCACAAGCGCAGGGTGCGCAGGTCTTCGACCCGGAGGCGGGGGCTGCGCGCCGGAAGCGGGGCCCACAGGGGCGCCCCCAAATGCCTAGCGCCCAGCGCCGCCCCGGGCACCGCCCGCCTCCTCCGCGGAGGGAGGCTGAGAGGTGGAGGCGAAACCGGCACAAATGAGAGACTCGCACGTTACCTTGTTCATCCCATTCCCCATGGCGGCCAGACGCGCGCTCGAGCACCCGCTCCGACACCCGGGCTCTGAGGGCGCAGCTCCCCGGTGGCGGGACCGGGAGGCGAGGAGCAGGTGGGGCGGCAGGGCGGAGGCGCCGGGGAGGAATTTCGTGCACTGACTGTAAACAACAACAACGGGAATCTGGGGCGTCCGGTGGCGCTGCTGGTTCCGGACCCGGCCTGACCCCGGGCTTTCCGTTCGTCCGCCCCGGACTTCCCGGAGCGGCGGGGCAGCGCAGCGGCGTCCCAGCCGGGAAGTGCTGCCGCTCGGCCCGACCGCCCCGAGGGAGGCCCTGGCCCTGGCCCCCTCCCCGCCGGCTCCCTGCGACTTTTAGTCGGGCTCCCGCGGGCGGCGGGGGAGGGGCGCGGACAGCGGCTCCGGCGGGCGGCGGCCTCGAGCGCGCAGGCGTGTCCCGAGCCGCGGGGGGCGGGGGCGAGGGTCGGGCAGGCGTGTCCCCGAGCCGCGGGGGACGGGGGCGAGGGTCGCGCAGGCGTGTCCCTGAGCCGCGGGGGGCGGGGGCGAGGGTCGCGCAGGCGTGTCCCTGAGCCGCGGGGGGCGGGGCGGGGTCACGCAGGCGTGTCCCCGAGCCGCGGGGGGCGGGGGTCGCGCAGGCGTGTCCCCGAGCCGCGGGGGGCCGGGCGGAGGTCGCGCAGGCGTGTCCCCGAGCCGCGGGGGCGGGGCGGGGGTCGCCTCGGGAGGGCGGTGTCGCCCAGACTTCTGCCAGCCTCTACCAGGGACTCGTCGCCGGCGGGGGCGGGGCTGTTCCGGGCAGCGTCGCCCGCGGGACCGGCTCGGTGAATCAGGTGCTCATCACCGCGCGGCAGGCCCAGCCCGGGCCGGGGATTTCTGCGGCCCGCCCCCACCCACGGAGACCGAGAAGGCGCGCCCGTTGAGGAAAGGTGGGCTCGGTTACTCATCTCCGGAATGACCCTACCTCCCTTTCCGGGGGGAGGAGATGGCCGGCCGGATCTCTGACCTCGGGCCGCGGCTCTGTACATCCAGTGTGTCCCCATCTGTAGCAAAGTTGTTTTGAATATTCGGTCACCCTCACTGAACTTTAACTTCTTCCCTGGGGACAGAATCCTTGAGATAGGGGTTTCTCAGTTCCATTTCTGTATGCTCTTCAATGCCTTGGGCACACTGGCTGCTTAATAAATATTTGCTAAATGAACACTGATATGACTGAGCTTACCCATGACCTCATTTCATCTATGCCTCCTTGCTCACCAGTTACAGCCACTGGGCTTTCTGGGGGCTTCTCAACCCTACCAGGATGGATCAGCACTTGGGCCTTTGTGTGGGCTGTGCTCTCTACCTAGCATCTCAATCTTAATCTCTTGGCATGTCACCAAGTATCACCGCAAAGAGGCTTTTCCTGACCATCCAATCTATTAGTAAAGTAGATACTCCGGTCACTACCATATTAATCCTGTAGTGTTTCTTCATATCACTTAGCAAAGGGACATCATCATACTGATTGCCTTATATTTCATCTGTCTCACTAGGAAACAAACTTCAAAGGAACTGTACCTTGCCAGTCTTATTACTATAGTCATCTGGCATGGCACAGCACCTGGCACAGAGAGGGGCTTCCGGAAATGTTTATTGACTAAATTAATGAATTTCAGGGGGTTTAGAAAACAGCAGTGAGAAATGCTGACATTTTGAAAACTTGTGGACTCTATCTTGGCCATGTCTTTCCTTGTCTGCCACATCTTCTGTGAAACCAAACATCCACATGTAGGAAGCCACTACTCAGAATGCTACCCAAATTGTTTACTTTAGCTAAGACGGGACCGGATCAGGCATCACACATTCTGCCCCTTGTTTCTGAGTGTTCCTTTCTTACCACTTCACTTCCTCTTCTCACTCCTGTCTCCCAGTCATCTGGACAGCCCACCTCTTACTCCTCTGCTCCTCACCATAATTATTTTTACTGGCTTCCTTCTTGTAGACAACAAAGCATGATTAGTGGACTGCTCGGGGAATCCCAAGAGCCACCTTTGTTCCTAAATCTCAGAGTGATATTAGGCAAGATGATCAACTTTTATGAACCATTTTCTTTCTCCTTAATATAAGTATTGGACTGTGAACTTTTGAAGGTCCTTTTCAGCAGTCAGTGAATTGCTTCTGTTTCCCTCCACTCTACTTGTCTGTTGTTGCTGCTATAGCCATTTGAACTTTTGAGAACACAACCAGTTCGTAAATCAGTACTTGTCTATAAGTGACAAAAGCATACCCAATTTTATTTTATTTTTTATCATTCATTTGGAACATGTCCTTTCTTCTAATTAGTTCTTAACAAACATTTCTCTAGCTCAGATCATCTGCTTAAGTTTCTCCTAGACTCAGAACCTGCCAGGCTATCTTTTAACAGACAATGCTGGCACTCTGGCCTGCATTTGGTATAGCTTTGTAATACCTACATGCTCAGACTCTCCATTTTAGATTTCACATTCTCAATTTTTATTGTTTTTGGTTAAATAAGAAAATAGAAGACCATTAACATAAATGAGCATAGTCGGGCTTTTAATATTTCTTATTTTGTGTGTGTGGTGGGGGAGTCTCCATAAAAGACTGTCTTCTTGCTTTCTCCTTCATTCTGTTCTAGACCTCACACCACCTCCCTCCATTGTAACAGTTATTATTTGTTTGTCATTTCTTGCATTTTCTATGACTAAAAAAGAAAAGGGAAAGTCTAATCCAATTTGGCAACATGTCCTCATTTTTTTCTCTTTCCATAGTGCCACCTCAGAGCGGAAGCTCTCCTGTTGACCCAATGGCCTGCCCACTTCCAAACTCCATTCTTTTCCTCCTTTTATAGCTCCTGATGATAGGAAGAAGGAAGCAAACTCCCAGTCAGTGCTGGCATGCTTTACATCTAAAGGAGAATCTATTTGCATTCTTTCATAAATTTTTAAGGCATGATAAGCCTAAGTAGAATTTCACTCCATGTAAAATTTTTGCATCCACTTTCCTTCCTGCCATTTTTTGATCTCTCAGCACACTAAACACCACAGATGTTGGCAACAACTCCTAAATAAGCCTTCCTGTGTGCCCAGTGAGAAATGATCTGTTAGTCATGTGGTTAAGGGCTGGTTAGTGAGCAATTCTTTGAACTTTAAGATGAGAGTGTGTGATATCCCACAAGCAGAAGCTTAACCATTAAAGTCAACCAAGTCATCAGGTGTCATGGATAATTTCAGAGAATTGAGGTGAACTGCCCAAGTGAGAGGTAGTTATATAATCTTCCTTGGCCTTTTGAACATACTGTAATCTAGAGATTCTCAACCTTTAACACTGCTGACATTTTGGGCTGGGTGATTATTTTTTGTTGTGGGGCTGTCCTGTGCATTGTAGGCTACTTAGCAATATTCCTGGCCCCTGCTACCATTTGACAGTAGCACCCCTCGGCTATGACCGTCAGAAATGTCTTCAGCCTTCAGAGAGCAAAATGTACTTCCTGCCACTATTACCTGTATAATAAAGGCACAGAAATGAAATCTCTTTGTTCTTCTTTTTTTTTTCTCCCTTGATACCCAGTTAAATCTACACTGATAGATAATGTTAGTTCTTTGCAGAATTCTTAGGTCACACTGTCCGATATAAAACAAATTAAGAACAAGAAGTTAAAATGAAGAGCTAATCTAGCAAAAGCATGACTGAAAGTAGAAGAATCTAAAATCTCATGAATTGTGAAGAGAAGAAAAATGGTGGTGCCTAGAACTACCACAGGGAAGCACAGATCATCTTCTGTTTCTCCAGAATGTTTAGAAAGAGGATATCCAGGGGACTGCTGCAGGTCATGCAGAACAACTGACCAGGAGTGTGGGCCCCCAGCCTCTAGTTGACCATCGATTTCAGCCTCCAAGCAGTCTTCTGATTACAAACTTGATTTCTTCTTTACACTTAAGAGGTTTGGGGAACTCAAATCTCAGAGCACAGAAATCTGGAGACTGGCATCAGAGAAGAACAGCAAGTGGGTATCTATGTAGGCTGGCAGGGCAGAGATACAGGGTTGGAGAATCTGGGAGGAGGTAAATGGAGATATGCTAACAGGCATTTAGTTGGGAGTCAATGAAGTCTGTCAGCATGTAGAACTGGGACGGTTGGCAGAGGCAAGGCCAGCCTGGGAAGAATCGAGTTATTAGGCAAACTAGTGGCCTGGTGCACGAAATTTGTGCACATTAAAAGGGGATTAATTAGAAGAAATAATATTGCTATTTGCTCTTTCTCTATAATAGAAGTATCAGAGACTAAAGAAAATTAGTAAAATGGATATGAAAACCTTCCTTCTGGGGCGCACCATGGGACCCAGAATCAAGTCCCCACTCACTCACATGTGCCTCAAAATCATGTGAGACCCAGCCCCGAGGCCCCCCCCCCCCCAATTGGGGTAGATCCAGACCCAGCCAGTCCCACCCTTGTCAAGCCCTGCAGGGCAAGGGGCATCCTCGGGTCCCCTGGCCCAACACCAGGACGGGGTGTGTGGCCTGAGGTCCCCCATCAAGTCCTACCAGGTGGAAGACACAACCTGAGGTCCCCTGTCAAGCCCTGCTGGGTAGGGGGCATGCATGGCCTGAGGTCCCCATCAAGTTCCACCAGGCAGAGGAACACAGCCTCAGGTCCCCCGGCCCAGCACTGGGAGAGAGGTGCAGCCTCAGGTTCCCAGTCAATCCCCACTGGCACGGGGGCACAGGCTCAGTCCCTGTGAAGCCCCGCTGGGTGGGGGGTACAGCCTGAGGTCCCCTGTCAAACACAGCCTCAGGTCCCCTGGCCTGGTGCTGGGGCAGAGGGTATGATTTGAGGTCCCCCAGCCTGGTGCCGGGGTGGGAGTGTGGCTTGAGGTCCCCTGTCAAGCCCTGCCAGGTGGGGGCGCATCTTGAGGTCCCCTGTCAAGCCCTGCTGGGTGGAGAGAACAGTCTGAGGTCCCCTAACCCAGCACCAGGATGGGAAGTGCACCTTGAGGTCCCCTGTCAAGCCCTGCCAGGTTGGGAGTGGCCTGCAATCCCCTGTCAAGCTGCACCAGGTGGGAAGGATGGCCTGAGGTCTCCCAGCCTGGAGCTGTGGCGGGGGTGGGGAGGGGGTGGGGAGGGCAGCCGGAGGTCCCCTAGCCCAGCACCAGGATGGGGAGTACACTTTGAGGTCCCCTATCAAGCCCCACTGGGTGGAGGACATGGCCTCAGGTCCCTTGGCCTGGTGCTGGGGCAGGGGTCGAAGCCTGAGGTCCCCTGTCAAGCCCCTCTGGATTGGGGGAGGGTGTAGGCCTCCCGTCCAGGCAGCACGGCCACACCTCCCGCCGGCCTCCCATCCAACTGCCATGACCACCTCTTGCTCTCCGTGAGCAAGTATGCATAGGGAAGGCTGGGCCAGGATAATTGGGAGGGGGTGATGGGGGACCAGCATCCTGGGTGAACTGGGCCTCACAGCCTTTTTGCTTCAGCTCCCAGCACCCCAGACCTAAGGAGTAGTGCTTTCACAGGGGCCTGGCAGGCACTGGATATGGCAATGCCTTAAAAACAGAAGCCCTCTTTAACTCTGGCTGGAAGTGCATTGGGAACTCATGGTCGGGGGAAGCAGCCCAACATCAGGGCTGAAGTAAGACCTTGGGTAGCCTCCGGAGGGGTGGCTTCAGTCGGCCTCCTGTCCCTCCACTGCCTGTTTTTCTTTTATTAGATAGGATTATAGATTATAGAGCAGAGGATCAGGCAAAGGGGAAGTTAGAGCCCTGCTCCCCCAAAATTGGGTAGAAGGTGACACTGTTGTCAGTCTACAAGTCATAATACTTGTGCCTGTGTATTGTCAGTACATCTGTTTTCCAAACTCATAGCTTCATTAGGGTAGGTAGGGCCAATTATAATCTATCCTAATACCCAACACCTAAACCAGTTCCTGCAATGTGGAGAAACTTTCAGATGTTTGTTCATGAAGGAAAGAAAATACAACTGGGAGGTTACTGCATTTGTGCAAGTGTGAGGTTCACAAATAATGAATCCTTTTTATAGACCAATGTTTCCATTATGCTATGTCTACCTCCCTGTCTTCCTTTTCTGGAACAATGCAGTTTGCATGTGGAATGGCTCTGTTATCTAGGAGTGACCAAAGTTCTTTGTCCTTTGTATTTTTAAGCAGATGCAGTGTATGCTGGTGTGTGTGTGTGTGTGTGTGTGTGTGTGTGTGTGTGTGTGTGTATGAAAGAGAGAGAGAGAGTTAGAGAGAGAGAGGTCAGTCTTTGCACACAGTGCTGTCATGTATTGCTGAATGCTCCTTGATTGCAGCCATAGCTGTAGTTGGCAGAGCCCAGTAGTTCTGCCCTTAACACCATGCTGTTTTTGACCTTTGGTTGAGAAAATACAATAGATCAAGTAAAACCATTCCTGGCTTATGGACATCCATCTTGTAGGTGGGCTATTTTCCTTGTCTGGAATGGTTTCAC
Source organism: Antrozous pallidus (assembly GCA_027563665.1). Lineage (NCBI taxonomy): Eukaryota > Metazoa > Chordata > Mammalia > Chiroptera > Vespertilionidae > Antrozous > Antrozous pallidus. The sequence continues at coordinate 110,471,908 of CM050508.1, read as the reverse complement.
TTGACCTATGTATTGTCCTATCTCTGCCAGGGAAGGTCTACCAGAGATAATAAACAGGTCCTTTAAAACTTTTCATGGCTTAAAAAATCAAAACAAAAAAATGTCGTGGTTTGTGATCCAAGCTTAAAACAGCTGCCAAAAGCTGAACCACTTCTTTCAGACTCAGTAACATAATCATCTTTTTCATTTAGGTCTGACAGGACTGGTGAAAGTGCAATTCGGGCCTTGCTTTCTTATCTCAATTCACCTGGGCACAAGGAAACATACCTAGGAGCCCTTACCAGTTGCCTTCTATATAATTCCATGTTCATAGTCTCCAAATCTATATAAAACCTTATTTAAAGTGACTATGTGGCCTGCAATCTAGTATGGAGAGGGATATCCCACTGGTTGGAGGGCCTCATCTGTCTGCATTTACACCTGCACGGCGAGCTGCTCTTTAGAGCCTACTTCTGCTTCTTCAAATGCCTGCAGAGGCCCAGCAGCCCAGAAGTGAAGACAAGGGGAAATGGCAAGGGAAGCCCCAGTGCTGAGCATTTGAGTATTGACTGGTCAAGGGCAGCCCTCCTTAGAGAAACTATCACCCATCGGCTAATGTTCTGTTAAAGTATTCCCTAGTGAAGTTTTGTTTGTTTTTCATCCATTTTTGTAAAACGTTGAAATAGATATGAAGACTTTAAACTGGTCTGGGTAGGGGGCTCAGGGAGAAGGGGGTTTCCTCAGAGAATGGAATGCCCCAAGAGAAACTTCACTGGTGAGAGGGGAAGTCCATTTCATGTGACATAATGGTGTCATTATTTAACACTATTGGGTTTTTCACTCGTTAATATTTATCATTATTTTGATTAGTCATTGATCATTATGAGAAAGCCATAATAAATAAAGCACTTCTTAGGCTAGTTAATATAAGGGTCACCTTCTTTCTTATCCAGACCAGAGCACTTGTAATTATTAAACACTGCCCCTGTCCAGACAAGTCATCTCACCCAGAGCTATGTGATTATTAAAGACTGACACCCTGTGTGTGTCAGTGACCTATACTTCTTGCCATCTTAGTCTTACCTGTGTTCCCTTTCTAGACAGAGCTTCCCTACAGATATCTGCAAACAGTAACACCAGAACAACCGCAAAGACGACAAGCGATTTCAGCACAAATTATGTTTGGTTCATAGAAAGTTAGGGTATATCTCTCTTTCAGATCTCATATATTCAATAACCTTAAAATGGGCAAAAAGGCTGAGCAAGAGCTTGCCTACTAGACAGACTAAAAGAGTGTCTCAACCTAAAAACATTCTGCTCAAAATTCAAGTGAGTGCTTATTGTACCTTTTGTAATTAAAGGGCACATGGAGGTGCTTTTTCCTGATCAAAGGCACATTTTGTCTTGAAGGTGGTATGAGATCTCTGTCTCTATAGACAGAAGAACTGATGACTTAAATGTCAATCCCCCTATTGCTTGTTGAGGTCTTGTCTGGCAGATGACTTAAATGTCAATCCCCCCTATTGCTTGTTGAGGTCTTGTCTGGCAGCCCAACATGAGCAAGTGCTATGCATGGGTATAATGACAGACATATAAAACAGTGTGATAGTGGACATCTTGCCTTACTGCAACGTCTTTTAAAAGATGTACACCTTATAATGAACTTCTGCTTTAAAAAATCTCACAATTTTTATTGCAGTCAAAACAATTAAGCTAATGAACCAGGAAGCTCTCTGCACTGTGGTTATTTCATTTAAGCCATGGACAAAGCTTGTATTCATTAAAAAGGTATGTGTATGTTTTTCTCGAGTCATAGCAACACTAGATCTTCTGAGTTAGTGTAAGTGTTGATTCTGATTTCTGGAATTACATATTTAATTGTCACAGATAGGGCTGTAGAAATAAAATGTCTGAGCAAGTGGTTGCCAAAACTACTCTAAATCAGACCATCTCTCTTCTAGTTATCAATTAAATGTAACTGTTTCACAAATTTGAGATAATAATTAGATATATAGTCTTTGTTTGAATCAACTACCTTTCCTTTCCTTTCCTTTCCTTTCCTTTCCTTTCCTTTCCTTTCCTTTCCTTTCCTTTCCTTTCCTTTCCTTTCCTTTCCTTTCCTTTCCTTTTCTTTCCTTTCTGTTAATCCTCACTAGAGGATATATTTCCATTGACTTTTAAGGAGAGTAGAAGAGAGAGAAATATAGACAGAAACTTCGATGGGAGAGAAACACATCTATTGGTTGCCTCCTCATGAGCCCTGACAAGGGCCTGGGGAGGAGCCTGCAGTTGGACATCTCTCTTGCAATCCAGGACACTGCATGCACCAGTGACCATACTTTTCATACAGGTGAAAGGCATCTTGCTGTCGTATGAGCAGCTACATTTTTTTGCCCTGATTATAAAAAGTAGTCCATAACATGATCCTTCTGAGGCAGTAGTACCATTTTCCCCATCCATGGGTGGAAAAACTGAAGGAGAGAGATGTTAAGTAATTGGCTTTGTCACACAGTTATAAGGGTCAGAATCAGGGCTGACCACAAAATGTGCAAGCCAGAGTCTATATATGTCATTGCTGCATCATCCTGTTTTTTTCAGTGTTGGAGAAGCCTTGCCAGGTTTTAATTTTTAAATAAGAGACTGTTTACAAAATATAGGATAAGGTCTCTAGGCCTGGCTGGCAATTAGGGTCATCTGTGGGGAGACCAGCAGGCCAGGTGATTAAGGATTCCCACTGGCACCTGCCTTGGCTAGTGGCCTCGTACCACCCACAGGCAGGCTCTGCCTCCCCCCCATCCCCCAATTGCTGCTGCAGGTGGCCTCCCTCTGCTGGGGCAGATACTCAATGCAGGAGCTCCCTGGGGGTTAGTGCATGTCATAGTGACCTGTCATTCCACAGGTCTTTCTGCTGTTCATTGATTTGCATATTAAGGTTTTATTACATAGGACTAGAGGCCCAGTGCACGAAATTCATGCACAGGGGAAGGGGATGTCCCTTAGCCCAGCCTGCACCCTCTCCAATCTGGGACTTCTCAGGGGATGTCCAACTGCCCGTTTAGGCTTGATCTGGTAGGATCGGACCTAAACAGGCAGTCAGACATCCTTCTCACAATCCGGGACTGCTGGCTCCAAACTGCTCACCTGCCTGCCTCCCTGATTGCCCCTAACTGCTTCTGCCTGCCAGCCTGATCACCCCCTAACCACTACCCTGCCAGCCTAATTGATGTCTAACTGCTCCCCTGCCAGCCTGTTTGTCCCCAACTTCCCTCCTCTGCCAGTCTGGTCACCCCTAACTGCCCTCCCCTGCCAGCCTGATCACCCGCTAACCACTACTCTGCCAGCCTAATTGCTGTCTAACTGCTTCCCTGCCAGCCTGTTTGCATCCAACTTCTGTCATCTGCTGGCCTGGTCACCCCTAACTGCGTTCCCCTGCAGTCTTGATCACCCCCAACTGCCCTCCCTTGCGGGTCCTGGAACCTCCCAACAGCCCTCCCCTGCTGGCCATCTTGTGTCCACATGGAGCAGGATCTTTGACCACATGAGGGCAGCCCTCTTATGTATTGGAGTGATGGTCAATCTGCAAATTACTCTTTTATTAGATAGGATAGAGGCCTAGTGCATGGGTGGAGGCCAGCTGGTTTGCCTTGAAGAGTGTCCCAGATCAGGGTGGGAGTTTCCTTGGGGTGAGGAGTGGCCTGGGTGAGGGGCCTGTGAAGTTTTGCAGGCCAGCCACAACCCCCAACGACCCAAGCTAGGCCCTGGTATCTGGGATTAATCTATGTCTACAATTGAAACTTTGTAGTCTGGAGCGGAGCCAAGCCTTCTGCTCACCCTGAGGCAGCAGCCATTTCTGTTTGAAACTTTGTAGCCTAGAGTGGAGGCCTAGGCCAGCAATAGCAGGCTGAAAGCTTGGCTTCCTCCATTGCCAGGGAAACCCAAGCCTCTGTTCTCTCCAGATCAGTGGCTGCGGCCATTTCTGTATCTTTTATAATTGAAACTTTGTAACATTGAATGGAGGCTTAGGCAGGCAATGGCAGGTGGAAAGCTTGGCTTCCTCTGTTGCCTGAGAAACCCAAGTCTTCCTCCTGCTCTCAGTGGTGGCAGCCATCTTGGTTGGGATTTATTTGCATAATTTGCTCTGCTGGTGGGCATGGCTTGTGGATGTGGCGAAGGTATGGTCAAATTTGCATATTACTCTTTTATTAGATAGGATAATTCCCTGAATGTAGTGTTGGGAAGGAGCAGGTGCTCCCATTGCTGAGTGGAGTAGGCAGTTCTAGCAGGAAGTAGGAGCTGTTCTCTCCAAAAGGGTCCAAAGGGTTGGAGTGTGAAATTGACACTTTTTAGAAGGGAAATACTGGCTGAAGAAGAGTCACTGTCAGTATTTCTCCCTGGAGAAAAATACAGTTAGATCTCTCCCCAAATTTTAATATTTGAATATTTTCCACTTGAAAGTTTTCCTTAGAAATGATTTCAAAATAACCAGGAAAGCCTAATAGACTTCCCTATACTATTTAATTGAAGAGATCACATACGCAAGTACCCCACGTTGGGCTGCCAGTTGTGAGTGTCCTCCTCAAGTCCCGCATGGTTCAGGGTTCAGGTTCAGGGTTTGGGCTCTGGAGGAGGCCGCACACAAGTGAAAGAGACTAGAAAATATTAATTTGGAAATACTGAAGGCCAGGTGGGAGCCCAGCTCAAGAGGAAGGGCTCCACCCCCTCTGGCCTTGCTATCCCTTTTATTCAGATTGTGGCATACACCCATAGCCCTTAGGCAGGCAATTCAAATAATAGCCAAATCAACAAGGATTTACATAAAACTAAAAGGTGGAAGTTGCTTTAGCTACCATTGCCTCAACTAAACAGTGGGTGGTTGGGTCTGACCTTTCAGAGTTTCAGGGTTGACCAGCCCTCTGGGTTCCTTGTCCATACCTCTCTGCTAGTGAAGACAATGAGTGGCTTTCAAAATCTCCCCTGTTTTTTTTTTAAAAATCTTGCATCAGCAGACTCAAAACAAACATGTAAGATAAAAAATGAGACAAGCAATAGTGGTTATGCTGAGAGGCAAATGAATCAGTCTGTAGTAAGTTTCTTTCCAGGCCAACAGTTTTTTGAGTCCCAATTTCAATGTCCAACAGTTCCTTATGTGTACATGTCAGCAATGATATGCTAGTTCTGGATGGAGGACAAATGGTGGCAATGAAGGTCCTGGGCAATCTGCAGCGACGCACAGCTGCTGACTGCTAGCATAGCAAGGTGTCTTCAGTGTTTCCCATCTCTGGACTGTTTCTCCTCTTGTCTTCATGGCTGGAGCAATCTGGCAGATTCTCTCTGGGATCACTGTTGCAGAAATCCACATGGGCTTTTCTGGAATTATACAAACATATTCTTGACCAAAGGTTAATAAAGAAATCTTTTCTATAAATTAGACCTAGGATTCTTTTTCATTTTTTCCCAAATGATTTTCCTTTGGCTTATTTTGACACCATGTGACTTTTCATAGGTATTAGCATTACAAATGAAAATTAATTTTCAAAGTAAAAAATTTCTTGATGTAATTTACTTACAGAATATTATTTCTTACAGGATATTCCTCTACTATCCCCTCTTTTTTATTTAAATATTAGGAGGCTTTTGGAAATTTTTACAATGAGTCTTTTTTTAAGTAATTAGTGTTTTCTTATTGTTTAAAATATTACAAATAGTAGTACATATGTCTCCTCTTTTTTTCCCCATTAACCTCCCCCAGGCCTCCCCTACCTCCCAGTACATGCCCTCACCTGCCCCCTCCAACCCCCAGTGTCTTGTATCCATTGGTTATGCTTATATGCATATGTACAAATCCTTCAGTTGATCTCTTTCAGCCCCGCTTTTCCCCAACCTCTTCTGCCTTCCCACTCTAGTTAGACAGTCTGTTTAATGCTTCTTTGCCTCTGTATCTATTTTTCCCCATTTCTTTTCTTTAAAAGAAATCTTGCCTCTGTAGACTAGAAATAAACATATAATAATAACAACAAAAAATCTTTGAGTCCCACCCAATTTCAATGTCCAACAGTTCTGAGTCCCAGTTTCAATGTCAAACAATTCCTTATGTGTACATGTCAGCAATGATATCTGGATGTGGACACATGGTGGGAATACAGGTCCAATTCTCTCTGGTAAGGTCCTGGTTAATCTGCAGTGATACATAGCTGCTGACTGCTAGCATGGTAAGGCGCCGTCAGCATCTTCCATTTCTGGACTGTTTCTCCTCTTGTCTTCATGGTTGGAGCAGACCTGTCAATTCCTCTCTGTTGCTACAATGAGTCTTGATAACTTAATTTTTTTGCACAAAAATATCACTGCTTTGTATTCATTGCATGTTAGGCAATTTTACTATGGAATGAACTATCAACAAAAATTTTTATTTAATATTTCAGAAATAGGTTTTTGTCCAATACAATTAAGTTTTCTTGAATATTCAATTATTTTATTTTATTTTATTTTGTTTTGTTTTATTTTATTTTCCTTTAATTATTAAATCGAGCAGTTTATTTTTTTATTTCTTTTTAAAGAATCTTTATCATTCAGTTTATTAATTACATTTTCCCCCTTTTTTATCCCCCTATAGCTCCCCTCCACCCTGTACCCATCCCACCCTCCACCCTGATCTTCCTCTTCCCACTGTACTCTTCCATTGTTGCAAGATTTTTGTCCAGTCTCTTGCTGTACTTCCCACATCCCTTTTCTCCCCAAGAATTGTCAGTCCATTCCCTCTCTATGTCCATGATTCTATTATATTCACCAGTTTATCTTGTTCATCAGATTTTTAATTCACTTGATTTTTATATTCATTTGTTGATAGATGTGTATTTGTTGTTCATAATTTATATTTTAACTTTTTCTTCTTCCTCTTCTTAAAGAATATCTTTCAGCGTTTCATATAATATTGGTTTGGTGGTGATGAACTCCTTTAGCTTTTTCTCATCTGCGAAGCACTTTATCTGATCTTCAATTCTGAATGATAACTTTGCCGGATAGAGTAATCTTGGTTGTAGATTCTTGCTATTCATCACTTTGAATATTTCTTGCCACTCCTGTCTGGCCTGCATCGTTTCTGTTGAAAAATCCACTGAAAATCATATGGGTGCTCCCTTATAGGTAACTAACTGTTTTTTTCTTGCTGCTTTTAATATTCTCTCTTTATCTTTTGCTCTTGGCATTTTAATTATGATGTGTTTTGGTGTGGTCCTCTTTAGATTCCTATATTTTGGGGTTCTGTGTACTTCTTGGGCTTTGAAGTCAGTTTCTTTCACCAGATGAGGGAAGTTTTCAGTCACTATTTCTTCGGTAGGTTTTCATTACCTTGATCTCTCTCTTTTTGTGGCACCCCAATAATTTGGATGTTGGTTTGCTTGAGTTACTCCAGAGGCCCCTTACACTATCTTCAATTATCTGGATTCTTTTTGTTTCTTGCTTTTCCGGCTGAGTGGATTTTGCTTCTTTGTATTTCAAATCTTTGACTTGGTTCTTGTGGCCCTCTGGACTGCTTTTAGGACTTTGTGTAATATTTCTTATTTCAGTCAGTGTATACTTGATTTCTAGTTGGTCCTTTTTCATATCCATGAGGGTCTCATTCATTTCCTTGTAAGTCTCATTCATTTCCTCGTTGGTCTTGTTTATTTCCTCGTTGGTATGGCTTATTTCCTCGTAGTTCTCATTAAGTTCATCGGCCTTTTCTAGGAGCCTCTTGAAAAGCTTATAACTGTGGTTTTGAACTCTATGTCTAGTCATCTTTTTTCCTCCATTTCTTTCACACCTGATTTCTTTCCATGTCTCTGCATGGTGGCTGCTTTATGTGGTAGATGTCCTCTAAAGGGACAATGGCTCAGCCTCCCCAATTACCTGAGGTGGCTACTCTTACTTCAATCCTTTATGGGTTGTACAATATTTTTTAATTTAAGCCCAGCTTGTTGTTGTTAGCCCTAGGAGGGTTTGACCTCCAGGCCAATTGGCTGTGAAGGGAGACTATGTTCAGGTTGGATGGGCGGAGTCTCTGAGCTGAGCAGGCAGCCTCAATGTCAGCTACGTCCTATGCAGCACTTGCGTGTGGATCTCTGTTGGAATGGGAATGGTCGCAGGCATCTCCAAGAGAAAGCCGCTAGTCTCTACCTCTTGCTAGACAACTCTGCCTCTCCCCAAATGAGTATGCACATCCAAAGTCTCACCCAGGGTTGTAAAACAAAGCAGTCTGGTGGTCTCCGGGACCAGGGAGGAAGTCTCTAGGGAGCAAGTTGCACGTCTGTGCTGTCGCAAGGGAGCAAGTCGCCAGGGAGCAGTTTACACACACAAACAGCTGTTCCGAGCGACCTGGATTCTCAGACTAGGAGACTTCTGCCGTGCCCGGCTTCCAGGGTGCGTACCTCGGACCTCGGACCTTGCCTGGCACTGGGGAATCCATGCAGTAGGATGTCTCCACCCTCCCCATTGGCGAAATCCAGCCAGGGTGGCTGCTGCCAGCCCTACAGTCCGCGCGCATGGCCACAGCTCCTAACCTCTGATTCCGTGCATATCTTCAAGGCTGTGCTCCGCCGCTCTTCTGAGTCTCAGTGTCCCACTTTTACTTTTATTTGTGGAGTTTTCACATAGCCAGCTGTCCGGTGATTTTGGATGATGTTTGTTTTGTTGTTATGTTGTAGTTTTGGAATTGTTGCGCAGGGTAGAACAATAGGTGTTTACCTATGCTGCCATCTTGGTTCCTCCTCCGGTCTCCAAATATTCAGTTATTTTAATTAGCCAATTTATTTATTTATTTTTTAAATATATTTTATTGATTTTTTACAGAGCAGAAGGGAGAGGGATAGAAAGTCAGAAACATCGATGAGAGAGAGACATCGATCAGCTGCCTCTTGCAAGTCCCCCACTGGGGATGTGCCCGCAGCCAAGGTACATGCCCTGGACCGGAATCGAACCCAGGACCCTTCAGTCTGCAGTCCGACGTTCTATCCACTGAGCCAAACCAGTCTCGGCTTAATTAGCCAATTTAAATTAATCTGAATTAAAGTTTATTTTTTAACTTTACTTGTCCTAGGTCCGTGGTTGGCAAACTGTGGCTTGCGAGCCACATGCGGCTCATTGGCCTGTTGAGTGTGGCTCTTCCACAAAATACCACAGCTTGGGTGAGTCTATTTTGAAGAAGTGGCATTAGAAGAAGTTTATATTTAAAAAATTTGGCTCTCCTCCTTCGCCTCTCACACACAACTCAGACCGGGACACAGGTGGCAGACAAAGACTAGGCCAGCAATAACTGCTCTATATCTAAATTCAGTCTATTGCCAGGAATGCTCAGGACCTACTCAAAAATGCAAATATTCCTTTCCACTAATATTTACAGGGTAAACTAAGATTTCTGCTTGAGTATTAATATTGATAGTAAAATAGTAATCAAGTTTTCAGATTAATTTAAATTGGCCAAGTGAAACAAGTGAATACTCAAGAAAATTTAAGTGTACTGGACAAAAAGATTTTCCTAAAACATTAACTAAAATATCTATTAGTAGTTCATCTCACTGTAAAATTGCCTAACATCCAAAGAACCTAAAGCAGTCATATTTGTGTGCAAAAATTAAAATTTAAAATTACCAAGACTGCAAGATAAAATTTCCAAAAGCCTCCATTAATCAAAAGAGGGGAGAATAATGGGGTATTATCATGTAAGAAAAAATATCGAGTAAGTAAAATACATCTAGAAAATTCTTACTCCAGAAAAGTAACTTCCATTTGTAAAGCCAACAGCAGGACACCCATGAAAAAACACACATGGTATCAAAATAAGCCAAAGGAAAATCATTTAGGCAAAAATAAAAAGAATCCCAAGTCTAGTTTTCAGAGAGGATCCCTTTGTTACCTTTTGGTCGAGAATGTGTTTGTGTGTTTCCAGAGAACAACTCCAAGACCATGTGGGTTCCTGCGACAGTGAGGAACTGACAGGTCTGTTTCAGTCATGAGGACGGTTCAGAGATGGGGGACACTGAGGACACCTTGCCATGGTAGCAGTTGGCAGCTGTGCATGGCTGCAGGTGGCCCAGGACCATACCAGAGAGGATGGATCTTGCATTGCCACTATGTGTCCACCATCTGGATACCGTTGCTGACATATACACATAAAGAACTATTTGACATTTAAACTGGGACTCAGAACAGTTGGACATTGAAACTGACACTCAAACTTTTTTTGTTCTTATACATTTATTTCTAGTATGCAGAGGCAAGATATTTTTGAAGAAAAGAAACAGGGGAGGGTGATTGATATAGAGGCAGGGAGGCATTGAACAGGCTGTCAAGCTACAGGGGGAAGGCTGGGTGGATGGAAGCAGATGCTGGGGGAGACCAACCGAAGGACTTATATGCATGGATATGAGCATAACCAATGAATGAAAGACACTGGGGCAGGGAGGGGGGTAGGTGGACACATGTGCTGGGGAGTAAGGGAGGCTGGGGGGAGGTTAATGGGAGAAAAAGGAAAACATATGTACTACTATTAAATATAAGTTATACTGTGAAAAAAAAATAAATAAAAAATAAAGTATATCCAAATGCAAAAAAAAAAAAAATTGGCTCTCAAAAGAAATGTCAATCATTGTACTGTTTGATATTAGGCTCCTTTGACTAATGAGTTTGCCAACCACTGAGATAGATGGTTGGTAATGAGCTAAATCAGCAAATCAGATTTGGCATATTTGGCAAATTGTATTGCAGAATTTGAAGTACATTTAAAGACCATAATATTCTAATCCAAGCCATTTGGCAACTGAGGCACCAAAACCTTAAATGATTTTCTTCGGGCCACTGAAATAAATAGTATCAGAAAATATTTGTTGTTCCAGGTTCTCCTCTTATTGCCTAGGCCCCTCCTCTCGATTATCCTCACTTTCTCACTATCCAGCAAGTAGAAGGTCAACCCTCAGCACAGCTCAAAGCCTTTGGGACTTTAAGCCTGCTCTTACTCTGAGCTGATTTTATGTGGGTGGGTCAGTACCATGATATAGTATATATTTTGAGCATTCATCCTGAAAAAGCTGGATGAGAATTCAACCAAAGACAAGGAGGGCAGCAACTGTTTTAGGTGTAGGGAAGTAGATAGTTGCCATACTGTATGATAAATGTTGGGGACAGGAGAGGAAGTGGCTAAGGGAACTCAGAAGTCACTATATCAATTTCTGTGAGCAGTGGAACATGTATGGTAGGCAGTCAGACAGGCATGAGCAGAACATGGCAATAGGCCAGTTATGGAATGTCACCAAGGTGGGAAGCTCCAGGTGCCAAGCAATGGGCAAAATTGAAAAAACAAGGACCTCACCCCCAGGATGACCTTTCCTCTGACCTTTCATGTCATTGGTCCTGTGGTTTGAACCCTCCTGCCTGGTCTTTTCTCCCCTGGCATAGGGGATAGACCCCTTTAGATGGGGGAACAAGAGACAGGAGACTAGCTTCATATGATGCCTATACAAACCCTTATAGAAACACTCCCTTTAGCATTACCAGTGATACCTAGAGATGATATGTAGACCTCAGTTTGTTGGAGCTGTAGGCCCAGAAGAGCAGAAAAAGCAGACAGGCGACACCATGGCTGACCTCAGGACCAGCTACATTGAATATTAACCCCCTACTTTGGCACTGACCATGATCCTGAAAGGACATACATGGAAAATGGTTGAGATCCTTCCCTGGGTCCTCTCTTAAAATCCCCACCCTTAAAAGTCCTTAGAATGGAGGACCCAGCATAGCTCTCTCTATGGAGCACAACTGTGTCTTTCTCCACCACCCTTTCCCCATGTGCGTTTTCCTTGCCTCTCTCTCTTAAGCTCTTCCTTCTTTCACTTCTAACTTATTTCTTAAACCTATTCTACAGCTCACTTTTCTACCTCTGCAACTTTCTAAATAAACTGTATCTTATAGTGAGTCTTGGCTCTAAATTCTTTCTTAGCCAGAACTCAAATACCGAGGTTGTTGAACTAGATCTGATCTGACTCTCTGGGTCTAACACCTGGTGCTAGTTTTTTATTTATTTTTTGTTTATTATCATTACCCAAGGATTTTTTTCCATTGATTTTTTAAGAGAGAGTGAAAAGGAGGGATGTTAGTGAGAGAGAGAGAAAAAAGAAAAAACATCAAGTGAGAGAGACACATCAATTGGTTGCCTTCTGACTAGGGGAATGGACCTGAAACCAAGATACATGCCCTTGACTGGGAATTGAACCTGTGCCCGGGCTAATGCTCTACCACTGACCCAGACTGATCAGGGCTGGTGATGTTTTCACCACCAACAGGAAGACTGGCGGCAGAGTGAGTAATGGTATTAGACATGAGAAATTGAAAGGGGGTTAAGGCCTTGAATACATCATCTCTCTGATGATCATTGATTATGAAGATTAATCTGTCATGAGTACCAAAGATGGACAAACTGTAGAACAGTGAGATCTACTAGCTATTTCCATAGTCTGTCATGTACCAGATATGTAAAGTGGATAGAGGGGATGGGGGAGCATGGAGGGAGCATTCATCAATGACTAAATTGTATCACAAATATTGAACACCAGATACCAGGCTAGGTCTTAAAAATACAAAAAAAAGGCATGGATTTTATTTACAAGGAACTTGTACTTCTATAGGGAACATGGGAAAGGAGTCATACCATACTACATGCTAAATGTTGCAGACAGGAAGTGGCTAAGGGAACTCAGAGAAGTCACTATATCAGTGTGTTAGATAACTGCATCCAACAAGATGTTAGGGTAACTGCAATGAAGAATGACCTCATGAAAGTAGTTGCTGATGCAGCAAGAAACTACTGCAGTGGGAACCTTGCCATCCCTAGTCCTGCATGGCTAGAGGACCTGGACCCCAGTAGAAGGTGAGACCGCATAAAGAACCAACCTGCTGACACCTTGGTCTGGGATGTCCAGCCTTCAGAACTGTGGGACAATTTTTGTTTAAAGAAATATCACATGTCGTTGGCCCAGTCATGGTATTTTGTTATAGCAGTATCCCTAGCAAAATAACACAGAGAAAACAACTGGCACGGCCAGAAATATGACTTGGTCAGGGAGGCAATGGGAAAGGATGCTCTGGCCCTCCTGATACTCTGTCCCTCTTACTGTTCTCTGGTCTCACACAAAAGCTGAGCCCATCTGGAAGCTAGCAAAAGAGCCTAAGTGATGTGTTCCATGTGTGTAGTCTCCTAGGGCACTTGTAGGGTAGAGAAGGGTAAGAACAGGTCAGGCTAGGAGAGAGGGACAAATAAGAAATAATCAGCAAAGACATCTCATCTAGTCTAGAGAAATGAAGAGGAGTATATGGAAGAGGGGACTCTTGAGTCTGGAATAACAAATTATCCTATCTAATAAAAGAGTAATATGCAAATTGACTGTACCTTTGCTACACCCAGTACCCATGCCCCCAAGCCATGCCCACTAGCAAATCAGAAGTTGAGGCGGAGCCAGCCAGTGAGCATGTGGCCCAGGTGGCAGGGTGTGGGGCCAAGGTGGCCAGGGCCTTGGGGGGTGGGGCCGAGGCAGCCAGGGCTGAGGGGGGGGGGGGGTACTGAGCTGAGGAGGCCAGGGTCGCCGAGGGCCATGGGAGAGTGGGGTCGAGGTGGCCAAGGTTGGGGTGGTGGGACCAAGGTCCAGGCTAGCCAGGTGCGAGCTGGCTGGGGTGAAGGCCCAGGCTGGGGGGTTGGAAGGGTGAGGCTGGGACAGAGCCAGTCATCAGCCCCATTGCAGGGCGATGGCTGAGTGCCCAAGGCCTAAAGCCTTAGGCAGATTGGGGGTGAGTGGTCAGTAGGACATCCCCTGAGGGCTCCCAGTATGTGTGAGGGGGCAGGCTGGACTTACCAATCACCCACCCCCAGTGCACGAATTTCATGCACCAGGCCCCTAGTTTAATATAAAATACTCGGAATCTTACTTAGCCCATAATAAGAGCTACATGTGGTATTGGTTTTATTGTTTTCACCTCCAAACCTATTTCTTTCTTTCTTTATTTATCCTCACTGAATGATATTTTTTTCCATTGATTTCAGAAAGAGCAGAAAGAAGGGGAGAGAAAGGAGGAAGAGAGGAAGGTATGGTGGGAAAGAGAGAGAGATAGAGATAGAGATAGATAGAGAGAGAGACATCGATGTGAGAAAGACACATAGATTGCTTGCGTTCTGCACACCCTGGACCAGGTCCTGAGATTGAACCTGCAACCCAGGTACGTTCTCTTGACCAGAATCAAACCCATGACCCTTTGGTTCACAGGCCAACATGCTGACCACTGAGCAATGCTTGCCAGGGCCTAGACCTTTTTTATTTATTACTAGAGTCCCAGTGCATGAAATTTGTGCAAGGAGCTTGGCCTCTGCCACCTCTGCCTCGGCCTCGGCCTCGGCCTCAGCAGCCAGGGTCCTCTGCCTCTGCCTCTGCTGTGGAAGCCAGAGGCCTCTGTCTCTGCATTTGCCTCTGCCTCTGCCTTGGCCCTTCCCCGCAGTGGCTTGGTCTGGAAAGGCATCTGGTCTAATTAGCATATTACACTTTTATTGTAGATTATTATTATAGATTTCTAGTTCCTCCTAGAACTAGAAGGAGGAATATTGATATTATTCTCCCCTTTTCACAGGTAAGAAAATTAGTCTCAAAGAGGGAAGCAAATAGCTAAGCCAGCTTTCACACTCAAGGCTGCCTAGCTGGAAGTTACCAGCACAGGGTGCATTCCTGAGGGTGCAGCCATCAGCCAGATAATGAATCCTGGATGAGGCATAGTGTCAAAGAGGGTGTTATAGACACAAAGGCATTTTGGCAAGAGAGACCTAAGTTCATAGTTTAACTAAATAGCTCCAAATTCAAGGAAAGACAGATCCTTTAAAGGAGTGACAAGATATAAACACTTGCTCACCAATGGTAGAACATGGCAGGAAAAGAAGCTAGGTACCACACAAGCAGGTAATAGCTAAAACATTTTAACACATTTTTAGGAGTCAAGTATGAGCTAGTACTGTGATGGCAAACCTATGACACACTTGTCAGTACTGACACACAGCTGCATTCAGTTAAATACAGAGAAGTATGGGACCGCATGTCTAGAAGGACTTTTATCCTCGGCTACTGCACGGCCAGGTACAGTAGCCGAGGATGAAACATTTGCTGCAGTGTAGTGTAGACGCTCTGTGTTGGAGGTCTGTAGGCCAAAACAACAGAACTGTAGCACAGAGTGTCTAGTTCTGGGACTTCCAGTTAAGCCATTAGGGGATCTTTGACCTCACTTTTGGCCAGCAGAGCAGGGAGCAGCAGAATGCCTCAGGGGACACATGTCTGGGGGGCCTGTGAATGCCATTATCAGCAACCACATAACCACAGGAACCATCATCTAATCTACTGTTCTGGGGTGTCATGGATTTCTAATTGACCATCATTACTGCGACAAGTGAGGGGGAGGCTGGGAGAGGCGAGGGCCTATGCTATGGGTGCCATTTCCCACTTTAGAAATAGCAGCAGCCATCTTAATTTATATAAGGAACGTCATTTTGTAGCATAGTGCAGACTCCATTTCACCTTATTACTGTTGTGCATCCTTATTAACCCCTATTTCTGCTTATTAACCCTGCCCTTTCCTAAAAGACAGTTACATGTGCCATCTTGTGGTCAGTTAGGCTAGTTAACCCCTAATTGCCCACAGGGCTAACAGGCTATCTATAATTCTATCTTCTGTCACTGTCCCCCTGATGGAGAACCCCCAGAAAAACAAACAAACAAAAAAAACAAGGTTAAGTAAAGGAAGTGGTAGTAGCAATAGAAGACCCTTTCAAGAGACATGGACCGAGATGTATGGCATTATAGAAAAACATGGCAGGTCATTTTGCGGTCTATGTACTGAAATGGTAGGAAGCAGAATATGGGATATAAATAGACATTTTGAAACTTATCATTCCTAGCTCTTAAAAAAAAAGTGAAGATGAAGGGAAGAAATACATTTCCAGGCAGCTACACCTTTATAAGAGCCAATCTCATTCCATCCTTAAATTTATAAAAGGCTCTACAAATGTAACATCTGCAAGTTTGAGCATTGCTCTCTCCATAGCTCAGCATGGAAAAGCACTCAGTGAGGGAAAATTTATTAAAGAAACTCTCCTAAGATGTGCACCAGTTCTATATCACGATATGCAGAATAAAGATGCAATTGTTAACAGAATATCTGAGTTACCACTCAGTAGAAATATCATAAAAGACTGAATAATGAGATTGAACACAAAGTACAACATCAATTAAAGATAGACATAAGTAATTGTAAATATTTTTCGATCTTTCTTGATGAAACTACTAATGTTACATCACATGCTCAGTTGGCCATTATTGGTCAATATTCTGATGGTCTCACAATGAGAAAAGAGTTGATAAAGTTAGTATCAGTGCCAATAAGTACATCAGGAAGGTTGTTATACAAACATTTCGTGACCTAAGCATTGATATCTCTAAAGTTGTGTCAGTGACAACAGATGGGGCATTAAACACGGTGGGGGAAAAAAGTAGGATTTGTCAAATTGTTGATGGAAGCTATTGGACATCCAATTTTACCTTTTCATTGTATTATCCATCAGGAGGTTTTATGTGCCAAGGCAGGATTCACCGACTTAAATGACTTAATATCAATTGTTACAAAAATAGTTAATTTAATAGCTGCTGGCCCCCTTCACAAGTGAGAATTTTCTGCACTTTTATTGGAAGTTGATTCCACCTACAGTGGACTGCTGATATACAATAATGTAAGATGGCTGAGCCAAGGCAAAGTTCTTTGTGGAGTGCTTTGAAGAAATTAAGGTATTTCTTGATGATAAGGATCTGGGAAACTTTTCTCAGCTCAGTGATGATAAGTGAGTCAACACCCTGATATTTTTTACAGATCTCTCTGTTCATCTTAATGAACTGAACTTAAAGTTACAAGGTTTTGGCAAAAGTATTGACATTATGTTTGGATACATAAAAGCTTTTGAAAGTAAACTTAAAATTTTCAAGTGAGGTGTAGAAACTAAAACTTATAAGTATTTTCCTCGAGTAACAAAGTATTTTGAGAAGGCCAGTGCAGCTATACAAAATGAAATGGAACCCTTGCATATAAAGTATCAGCATGTTTTAGACTAATTTACTTGACCAGTTCAGTGATAGATTTAATCAATTTAGAAGCCTAGAACAGACCATAAAAATAATTAAGTATCCTGATATAGTAGTCTACAGTAGTTTGGAATTAAATGGTTTCCATTGGATGCAAATTGATGATTTGGAGATGCAACTTGCAGAATTTCAAGACAGCATCCGGGCTCAGGTGTTTGTCGACTTGAGGTCAAAGCTTGAGAATTTGGAAAGGTGCCGCTTGGAGAATCAAGAGGAGTGCCACTACGAACAGGAAATTTAGAGTGCCTGGAACTGATTACTAGACACTTTTAGCACCCTGAAAAATATAGCAATGGCTTTACTCTCAATTTTTCCCTCTATGTACTTTTGTGAGACCTTATTCTCAGTGTTAAATAATATCAAAACCAACAAAAGAAACAGATTGACAGATGAAGTTAGCAGCGCTTTCTTGGGCTTGAAGTGTACAACATACCAACATTCAATTGAAGGTTTAGCCAATGAAATTGAGCAACAGAAAAGTCACTAATAGGCAGGTTAGTTAAAGAATTCCCCTCCCCCTCACTTATCTTAGTTCATGGCACCCCACACAAGTTAAATAATATCAAGGCCAACAAAAGAAACCGACTGACAGATGATCAAAGAAGTCAATAATCAGGTAAGTTAAATAATGATTTTTTGGTTTATTAAATACAGTTGTATGTTACAATTATACATATTTGTTATTTAAACTATAAATATCACTAAATTATGTTTTTCTTTTCTTGGAGTGACACACCACCAGAGTTATGCTTGGTTTTTTGGTGAATTTTGACACACCAAGCTCAAAAGGTTGCCCATTACTGTTGTAGAGTCTGATGTCCAAGGAAGGGCACATCCATGTACTTGTTGGGGGCACTATGTCGCTATCAGCAAAGCTTACCCACTGTACCACCTGAACTGCTGTTTCTGGACTACTTCCCTGCATATTCTCATGGCTCATATAGTAGTCAATGGTTTTGCCCTCAAATGCACAGAATCCGTTGTGATCTTCAAATACTGGAACCTTGCCCACAGGAAACTTGTAGAAAAATTCAGAGGCACTGTTGGTTTAGCTAAAGTGAAGAGAGGTAGTGGGGAGAATTCATGGACCTGAGCCCCTTGAAGGCCCTCCAGTTTTCTGGATATGTGTACAGGGTCCCCGTCACCATGGTGATTCCATAGAGAAAAGCAATAAGTGAATAAGCCCACAGAAAACAGGATTACAGAAAATATCAATTGCTTTTTATAAAATAGAAATGAAAAAGTAGAAATTAAAAACTTTAAAAATAGTACCCTTTATAGTAGCACCAATAAACAATAAATACTTAGGTGTAAATCTAATAAAATATGTGCTATCTCTATATATTTAAAATGAACAAAACAGTGATGAGAGAAATCATATAATCCTATCTAATAAAAGAGTAATATGCAAATTAACCATCACTTTGCTACACCCAGAAGCCACACCCACCACTCAATCAGAAGAGAGTATGCAAATTAACCCAACCAAGATGGCTGCAGCCAAGTTACAAGCAGGAGGTTGGGTTTCTCTGCCAATAGAGGAAGCCAAGCTTTTCTTTTTTTTTTCTTTTTTTTAAAATATATTTTATTGATTTTTTTACAGAGCAGAAGGGAGAGGGATAGAAAGTCAGAAACATCGATGAGAGAGAGACATCGATCAGCTGCCTCTTGCACGCCCCCTACTGGGGACGTGCCCGCAGCCAAGGTACATGACCTTGCCGGAATCGAACCCGGGACCATTCAGTCCCCAGTCCGACGCTCTATCCACTGAGCCAAACCGGTCTCGGTGAAGCCAAGCTTTTCACCTGCCCCGGCCTGCCTTGGCCTCTGTTTAAGGCTACAAATTTCAATTATAGAAGATAAATAAATCCCAGATATCAGGGCCTCTGCTTGAGTGACCAGGGGGCGTTGCCAGCCTGCCAACCATCACTGGCCCCTCATGCAGGCCGCCTCATGCCCCAAGGGAACCATCACCCTGATCTGGGACATCCTTCAGGGCAAACTAGCTGTCCCCTACCCATGCACCAGGCCTCTATCATATCTAATCTTCCTATCTAATAAAAGAGTAACATGCAAATGTGACTGTACCTTGGCTCCTGACTGGCTATGCTACCAGCCAGTTGGAGCAAGGGGTGGGGTGGAGAGACGTGAGCGCCAGGCCCCAGGAGCAGAGATAAAGTGGTGAAGGCATCAAGGGGCGCAGAGACCAAGCGGTGACAGCGACGGAGGCCAGAACTCACCACAGCTGAGTCAACTGAGGCCCTGGGGCGCATAGAACTGCAGTGGGAATGGTGGTGGCGGGGGTGGCAGCTGGGGCAGTGGCGGTGGCGGCGGCTGAGAGAACTCACCTCCCCGGCAGTGGCTGCAAGAACTCACCGCAGCTGCGTCTAATGAGGCCCCTGGCATTGCTAATATTATGTGTAGCTTCAGCTGTTTGCCAGCAAAAACAGAAGGCAACCACCAGAGGGAAGGCCCCCGAGTCCCAGCTTCAGCTTCCCAGCTGAAACTGACAATAGGCAGGAGGAAGTCCCACCCCCACAGAATCTGTCCAAATCAGCCTTTGGTCACACTGCTGAAAGGCCTGTCATTCTCCTCTATCTCAGAATGTGGCAATAGAGAGGTGGGACTATGTCCAAAGAAAAACTGTTGATACAATGGAGCTGTGTAGCAGAAAGGTGCCAACGTTATCAATAGAAAATGTCTGAAGAGCGATGTGCATCTGATCTTGAAAGAAGGCGATGCCTGTGACAGAATGTACCCGAAGAGCAGCTATTGGAAAAACGTCGCTCTGAAGCCGAAAAACACTGGCATCTTCGACAGGAAATGTGTAAATAACAACGTGCCTTTGAAGTTGAAAGAAGGCGGTGGCGAAGACAGAATATGTCTAAAAGAACAGTCATCAGCAAGTACTACTAATAGTGGTAGGACCTGCCTTCTCAGCGAAAATGGAGTACGTGAGGATGCAATTCTCGAACATAGTTGTGGTGAAATGTCTGTTAGATGTGAATTTTGCCTATCACTAAATTTCTCTGATGAAAAACCATCTGATGGGAAATTTACTCGATGTTGTAGCAAAGGGAAAGTCTGTCCAAATGATATACATTTTCCAGATTACCCGCCATATTTTAAAAGATTAATGACAAACGAAGATTCTGACAGTAAAAATTTCATGGAAAACATTTGATCTATAAATAATTCTTTTGCTTTTGCTTCCATGGGTGCAAATGTTGCATCGCCATCAGGGGATGGGCCATACTGTTTTAGAATACATGGACAAGTTTATCATCGTACTGGAACTTTACATCCTTCTGATGGTGTTTCTCAGAAGTTTGCTCAACTCTATATTTTGGATACAGCCAAAGCTACACGTAAAAGATTAGCAATCCCAGCAAACCAGCCTGCTCAGAAAGACTCATAATCAACATCAACAACCTCATGCACGAAATAAATGAATTAACAAAATCGTACAAGATGCTACATGAGGTAGAAAAGGAAGCCCAATCTGAAGCAGCAGCAAAAGGTATATCTCCCACGGAAGTAACTATGGCAATTAAATATGATCATAATAGTGACCCAGGTAGATATAATTCTCCCCATGTAACCGAGGTTGCTACATATTCAGAAACGAAGATGGGGAACCTCCTTTTGAAAGGGACTTGCTCATTCATTGTAAACCAGATCCCAATAATCCAAATGGCACTAAAGTGAAACGAATCAGTATCCTGTTTTCTACATTAGATGCAATGACATATCCTATTCTTTTTCCACATGCTGAAAAAGGTTGGGGAACAGATATTGCATTAAGACTCAGAGACAACAGTGTACTCAACAATAACACTAGACAAAATGTAAGAACACGAGTAACCCAAATGCAGTATTATGGATTTCATCTCTCTGTGAGGGACACATTCAATCCTATTTTAAATTCAGGAAAATTAACTCAACAGTTTATTGTGGATTCATATTAAAAAATGGAGGCCAATCGGATAAATTTCATTAAAGCAAACCAATCTAAGTTGAGAGTTGAAAAATATAGCAGTTTGATGGATTATCTCAAATCCAGATCTGAAAATGACAATGTACCCATTGGTAAAATGGACCTGGGGCTGCAGCATCTCCAGTTTCTCAGCTCATGCCCTCTCTCTAGGAGGCTGGGGAGAACATATATGGTAAAGTTCTTTACGCCAGGGCAGTCACAGTAGTCGGACTCGGTCAGGCAGGCACATAGAAGGGCTAGGGCCCCTTCCAGCCCTGGAGTTAGGCAGCATGCCCTGTGGTCCTGGGTGCCTGTGGCTGCCTGTGGCTGTGGCCGGCCTGAGTGAAGTTGGCTCAGGTCCTGGGTGCCTTTAGCTGGCCAGAGGGAAGAAAGCCTGGGTCCCAGGTGTGGGGCAAGGCAGAGGCAGTTAGGAGCAATCAGGCCAGCAGGGGAGCACTTAGGGATGTTCAGGCAGGTAGGCAGAGGTGGTTAGGAGTCACTTATCCCAAAGGGGTTCCTGATTGGAGTGGGTGCAGGCTGGGCTCAGGGAACCCCCCTCCATGCACAAATTTCGTGCACCGGGCCACTAGTATCTAATAAAAGAGTAATATGCAGATTGACCATCACTCCAATACACAAGATGGCTTCCACCATGTGGTCAATGATGAATGCCCCCATATGGACACAAGATGGCTGCCACAAGATGACCAGTAGGAGAGGGAAGTTGGGAGGGACAAGGTCTGTAAGGGAGGGTAGTTGGAGGTGATCAAGCCTGCAGAGGAGGGCAATTGGGGAGTACCCAGGCTTGCAGAGGAGAGCAGTTGGGGATGACCAGTCCTGCAGGGGAGGGCAGTTAGGGGTGACCAAGCCAGCAGGGGAGGGCAGTTAGGGGTGACCATGCCTATAGGGAAGGGCAGTTAGTGGTGATCAGGCCTGCAGGGGAGGGCAGTTAGGGGCAAACAGGCTGGCAGGGGAGCCATTAGACATCAATTAGGCCAGCAGGGGAGTGGTTAGGGGGTGATCAGGCTGGCAGGCAGAAGTGGTTAGGAGCAATCAGGAAGGCAGGCAGGTGAGCAGTTGGGAGCCAGCAGTCCTGGATTGTGAGAGGGATGTCCAACTGCTCGTTTAGGCCCAATCCAGGTAGATAGTCAGACATTCCTCTTGGTGCCCCAGATTGGAAAGTGTGCAGACTGGGCTGAGGGAAACAACCCCCCATGGATGAATTTTGTGCCCCAGGCCTCTAGTACTTAAATAAATAGAGAGGTATAGCACGTTCTTGAAGTGAAAGACCCAATATTGCCATAATGTCAAATTTTACCCAAGTTGATCTATAAATTTTACATAATCCCATTTATAATACCTGAAAAAGTCTTTGTAGAAAACAGTAAGCTGGTTGTAAAGTTTATGTGAAAAGGCAAAGGAACTATCATTGTTGAAAAAAGAATACATTTCCTTCTGGTTTAAGCATATTTAGTTAAGTCTTATGTCACTTGCAGCTAAAAGCATCCTAACCTATAGGAAAGTTTTTGGTTTGATAACATGTCTTAATGATGTCCAAATGTAAAATGGAATAGTCATCAATTCAGAACAATAAAACTTAATGAGGATAGATTGAAGATCTACCTAAAATATCTTTTTTTAAGATGTTCATTGAATAATCCTATCTAATAGAGTAATTTGCAGTTTGACCATCATTACAACACACAAGAGGGCTATCCCATGTGGTCAAAGATTCTGCCCCCATGTGGACACAAGATGGCCACCACAAGATGGCCAGCAGGGGACGGGCATTGGGAGGTTCCAGGCCACAGGGGAGGGCAGTTGGGGGCAATCAAGCCTGTAGGGGAGGGCAGTTAGGGGTCACCAGGCCAGCAGAGGAGGGAAGTTGGGGGCAAACAGGATGGCAGGGGAGCAGTTAGACATCAATTAGGCTGGCAGGGTAGTGGTTAGGGGGCAATCAGGGAGGCAGGCAGATGAGCAGTTTGGAGCCAGCAGTCCTGGATTGTGAGAAAGATGTTCCACTGCCTGTTTAGGCCTGATCATACTGAGATCAGACCTAAATGGGCAGTCAGATATCCCTCGAGGAGTCCCAGATTGGAGAGGGTTCAGGCTGGGCTGAGGGACACCCCCCACCTCCCATGCACCAATGTCATGCACTGGGCCTCTAGTCCTATCTAATAAAAGAATCATATGCAAATTGACCATAACTTTGCTATGCCCAATAAGGCACACCCACAAGCCACACCCACAAGCCAATCACAGGGCAATGGCCAGGTCCGGAAGGGGCCTCTCCCTAAGAGGCCCTTTCCAGCCCTGGGTTAGGCTGGCCCCCATCCATCGCAGGGCCTTGTGATGGCTAGAGAGGCCCTTTCCGGACCTGGGGTTAGGCCAGGCTGGCTGAGGGAGGGGAGGACACGGAGGGGGTGAGCCAGGAACCCTGTGAACATGAATACCTCCTGAGCCTCGGGGCAGCAGTGCGATATGTGCCTGAGGTCATGTGGCTGGAGAGCGCCCGGTCACGTGTTGAATCCAGGTGAGTCTCTGCCGCAGCTCATCACCTCTCCACTGTGCCCAGCCGGGCTTGCCAAAGGATGCCACCTGTGGATGGTGATGCTTGCCAAGTCTACACAGGGTCCTGAGGCTGGGGAAGGCGGCAAAAGGGAGCGTCTCAGCTCACACCTCCCAGAGCTCCCCGACTCCATTGTGAGGCCCAGCCGTGGGGGCAGAAAAGGAGCCAAGACACAGCCCCCGAGGCAGAGGAGACCAAGCCACACAACCCAGCTAACACACAAGCAGTGGGGATGTCTCCCTGTGCCAGAAAGGCACTGGACCGAGACCATCTGCAGACCCAGGCCCGGACTCCGCCAGGGGTGCGTGGCCCCACTCCTGGGGAAATGGGACCAGAGTTCCCCTCAGAACAAGACTCTCAGAGCAGCTCACTGCCCCCCCCCCCCCCCTTACAGGATGGTGATGGTCTGAGTTGGTGGGCACGAGGATCCAGAGCCGCACTCAGCCTGGGCCCTGGACCCAAGCACCAGGCTAAGAAGCCCTGGTCGCTGTCCCCAGCACTGGTTCTGACCCTGGGCCTCCCGCCCTGTGACATCCAGAAATCCAGGAGACAGAGAGGTGAGCTCAGAGGCAAAAGCAAGTCCCAGGCCTTGGGCTGTCTGACTCAGGAAGAACTCGCAAGCACACACCTGGGAAATCTGTGGGGCCAGAGCGCTAAGGAAACCAGTAAATAAAAGCCCCCACCTACGTGTAGGATGAATTCATCACAAGTAACGGGATCGCGTGGTGTGGTCTGACAGAGACTTTAACACAAATCCTCGGAGGAGGCCCAAGAGCAAAACCAAGAAGTAGCTTCCACTCCCTCATCATTGATGCTTCTATCCCTCTTTCCCTGTTCTTTTCTCTCTGAAATAAAATTAAAAAAAAAAAAATAGATCGATCGCAGGGCCCTGCGATGGCCGGGTGCTGGGCCAGGCTGTAGTCAGAAGAAAAGAGACACACTATACATAGGAATAAACATAAAGATTACAAAATATTTCTCATCAGAAACAGTGTAAGAGAGAAGATAGTAGGGCAACATCATTAAAGTACTCACAAGGGGGAAAATCCTCTCAATTTATAATTCTAGACTGAGTGAAACTATTTTAGAAATAGTTAAAAATATTTTTATGTGTAAAAGATTGAATTTTTTAACCACCAGCAGATTGGTAGTGTTAGAAATGTTAAAAGAAGTCCTGCAAGCAGAAATAAAATTTTGCCAGATACAAATAATGATCTATACCAAGAAATGGAAAACACCAAAGACAGTATATGCATAGGAAAAAATATAATAGAAGTTTCTTATTATTGAAATATATTTAAAGGTAATTACTGTAACTATTTAAACAAACAATAATGTAATGTCAGTTTTATAACATCTGTGTAAGTAAAATACATGACAACAATAGCACAAAGATTGCCTGGGAAAAATGAAATTTTGTTATAGTGAAGTTTTTATACAAGATGCGAAGTGGTAAAAGATGCACTTGAAGATAGACTGTGACAAGTTAAAATCCCATATAATGAAGAACTAATATGCAAATATTCATCACACCTTCATGCCATTATGCCATAATAGCTCAGACACTCAACACTGAGGAGAGAGGAATGGGGACCAGACAGGCTACAGACTGGGAGAGGAGCAAGCCACCCCCTCCACGGTCCCAGATGCCAACAGCTGTGCCTGCCTCTCTGGCCCAGGAGAGGGACAAGCTGCCTGCCTGGCAGTCCTGGGTGCCAGCAGCTGCACCTGCACCTGCGCCTGTGGCCCAGGAGAAGGACAAGCTGCATGCCCTGTGGTCCTGGGTGCCTGCGGCTGCGGCCAGCCTGAGTAAAGCTGGCCTGGGTCCTGGGTGCCTATAGCTGGCCAGAGGGAGGGAAGCCTGGGTCCCAGGTGTGGGGCAAGGCAGATGCAGTTAGGGGCAATCAGGCCAGCAGGGGAGCACTTAGGGGTGATCAGGCTGGTAGAGGAGTAGTTAGAGGTGATCAGGCAGGCAGGCAGGCAGAGGCGGTTAGAGGTGATGAGGCAGGCAGAGGTGGTTAGAGGCAATCAGGCAGGCAGGCCAGTGAGAGTTAGGAGCCAGTGGTCCTAGATTACTAGAGGAATGTCCGACTGCTAACAGTCAGATTGCCAATAGTCAGACATCCCTGAAGGGGTCACTGATTACAGAGGGTGCAGGCTGAGCTGAGGGAACGCTCCCCCCACCCCGTGCATGAATTTTGTGCACCAGGTCAGTAGTATTAAATAATAGTATTTACTAAGTATTTACCATGGGCAAAAACTCTTCTAAGTACTTAAATATATTAACTTATTTAATGCTTATGGTTCCATGAGTCAAGTACAATACTCCCATTTTAACAAGTCAAAACCGGAAGATAAAAGAGGGTAAGTCCTGCTAATCTTGTGCTGAGTAAATGGAAGGAGGAGCATTTGTACTGAGTCAGTTAGACTTCAAAGCACCAACATTTATCCATTACTCTAATGTGAGCTCTTTCTGGATTATACATACTTACTCTCTATATGGTATTTTGTTAAAGGATACCACAGCACAATTCCACAGCTATTTTTGAATAATAAAACTGTAATTTTAATAGTATTAACTATTAAATAGTTATACGGAGTCTATACTGGTTTAATTTTATGAACCTAAATTCTTCAATTACTGAATATTCTTTTAGTTCATCTGAGTTGGTGGAGGAAGCAACAAAGGGGAACCATACACTAGATCTCATTCAAAAGAACAACAGAAATCAATTGAGAAGTGTCATTGTCTTCTTAGAGTATGGACTAACAAAGGAACAATAACAGTGGGTGCAGCCAGGCATATATTTTAAAATTTTGAGAAATTGTATTTTATTTTTAATTCGGAGTCTATACTGGTTTAATTTTATGAACCTAAATTCTTCAATTACTGAATATTCTTTTAGTTCTAGGGGAGAAAATAGACATGTTTTCAAATAAGACATACAGATGGCCAACAGGTACATAAAAATATTTTCAGTATCACTAGTCATTAGGGAAATGGAAATTAAAACCACAATGAGATATCACCTTACCTATGATAGCATGTTTGCTATAAAAAGAACAAGAAATAAATGCTGGATGTAAAGAAAAGAAACCTTTGTGTATTATTGATGAGAACATAACTTGAAAAACAGGATGTAAAGAAAAGAAACCTTTGTGTATTATTGATGAGAACATAACTTGAAAAACAGTATAGAAATTTCTAAAAAAATCAAAAATAGAAATACCATATGATAAGTAGTGCTACTTCTGAGTATATAGCTGAAGTAAATAAAATTACTATCTTGAAAAGATAGTTGCAGTGCCATGTTCACTTAGCATTTTAAAATAACCAAGACATGAAAACAACCTAAGTGTTCACAAATGGATAAATAAAGAATATATGTACACTAAAAAAAGAGAAAGTGTTAATTGACGGTACCTCTGCTATGCCCACAGCCAATCAGCAGTGATATGCACATTAAGCCAACAAATATGGAGGGTAATTTGCATATGCAGGAGGAGAGGGCTGCGCCTGACACCACCTGCTGGGTCAAGGCCGGGATCAGGATCAGTAACAGGGGAGGGGGTCGGGGCGAGAGAAAGGCGGGGAAGAGAGGTTCCAGGCCACCATCAGGGATTGCACCTGATGCCATCTGAGGGGTCCCGGCAGCCATTTTGGGGTTGGGCAGGCCTCAAGGGCTGCGCCTGACCCACCTAGGGGGCTCCAGGACACCATGGGGGACAGGGCAGGCCAAACTGACAGCACCTGATGCCTCCTGCGGGGTCCAGGGAGCCATCAGGGTCAGGCAGGCCTGGCAGGCAGCACCTGACACTAGCTGCGGGGTCTAGGAAGCCATCAGGGACCTGGCAGGCCTGGTAGGCAGACCCTGACATACCTGTGGTGTCCAGGGAGCCATCGGGATTAGGCAGGCATGGCCGGCAGCATTTGATATTGCCTGCAGGGTCCAAGACACCATTGGGGACCTGGGTAGGCAGAGGTGGCAGGGTTTCTGGGATCACTGTCTGTCCCTAGGCCACGTGTGGAAAGCAGTGTAGCAGCAGGCTTGGGTTTAACATTTTAATGAAAATGGGATGCCTGTGCCCACCGCACCCTGTCCCTGGCAATGAGAGGGCAGTGGGCAGTTAAGCAGGCCCATAATACTCCTGAAACCAGGTCAACCCTATCACCCACCAAGCAGTTGAGTTCCTGATACTATATGAATTAAGAAGTCAATATATGTAACATTCTGAGGTGACTCAGGTTGGATAATAAATGTTGTGGAAGGGACTGGGAGCAACCTGCAGGCATGCTATCAGGAAGAGGTGCTGAACCATGATGAGGCAGAGGGCTGGCTGATGGAGGCAGGCATAGGCGGAGATGATGCGGCTCTAGCTGGCACTGAGCTTGAAAAGCACATTGGCAGCCTGATGGACTAAATTGCCTTTCTGAAGAAAGTGCATGAAGAGGAGATCGCCAAGCTGCAGACACAGATCCAGTATGCTCAGATCTCCAGAGAGATGGACATGTTCTCCAAGTCCAACATCTGCCCGCTCAAGGACATCTGGGCCAAGTACAAGAAGCTGGCTGCCAAGAACATGCAGAATGCCGAAGAATGCTGATCGAGAGCACTGTCAAGAACAACTACACAGTGTGCGCCGCCAAGGATGAGGTTTGCCACCACTTGCTCAAGGCCAAGACCTTGGAGATCAAAGCATGCCAGGGCATGAACTAAGCTCTGGGAAAGCAGCTGCAAGAGCTGGAGGATAAGCAGAACTCCGATGTTAGTGCTATGCAGGACACAATCAACAAATTAGAAAATGAGTTGAGAACTTCAAAGAGTGAAATAGCATGATATTTAAAAGAATACCAGGACCTCCTCCATGTGGCTTTGGACATTGACATTGCAGCTTACAGGAAACTCTTAGAAGGTGAGGAGACCCCGCTCAGTTTCACCAGCATGGGAAGCATAGCCAGTGGTTACTCCTAGAGTTCCCAGATCTTTGGTGGATCTGCCTAAGGTTTACAGACTAGCTCCTACTTGATGTCTGCTCTCTCCTTCCCTTCTTAATACACCAGCCACGTCCAGGAGGAGCAGATTGAGGTGGAGGAGACCAATGAGGCTGCAAAGGCCGAGGAAGTTATGGATGAACTCTCCTCTGAAGGAGAAGCTGAAGTGGAGGAGGAGAAGGAAGTGGCTGACGAAGAGGAAGGAGAGGAAGAGGAAGAATGTGCCAAGGAAGAATTTGAGGATGCAAAGGAGGAAGAAGAAGGAGGTAAAGGTGAAAGAGAAGATGCCAAATAAGCTGAGAATGAGAAGAAAGGTGAAGGTGATGGGGAAGAGCAAGCAACCAAGAAAAGATTGAGCCCCCCTTTCCTTAATTATTTCGAGAATAATATTCCTGAAACCAGGTCAACCCTATCACCCACCAAGCAGTTGAGTTCCTGATACTATATGAATTAAGAAGTCAATATATATACCATTCTGAGGTGACTCAGGTTGTACAATAAATGTTGTGCTATGACTTTTCTCCTTATACAGAGTATCTGTTGGCTTTCAGAGTGGCTTCCAGGCTTGCTGCCAGCCTGTGCATGGTCTATACTTATGAGTTCAGGATCTATGACAATGTGAATAATTCAGATGTTTACAATAAAAACAGATGAATACATGAATTCACTGATGTTAATGTTAAACTTCATGGAAAAAATAGTCCTTTGAATCTTTGGTCGTTAGAAATTAAAGACCTCAAATCATGTGCAATAAACAGTAAATATAGTTACACTGAATGACAAAAAAAATACATTAGGGGCCAAGGAAACATTCAAAGAACTCGGGAACCATTCCCAAATCAGGAAGGGAAGTCACAGTGTGTATACTATTGCTATGAATACAGTATTTCCCACTACTTACAACATATACAATGTAATGTATTAGATACCTTCCTATCGCATGAAGTATGTATTCTCATAGAGTAATACTGGTATGTATGTTATAGTTATGACAGTATGTCATATCCTATCTATATGAATAAGAGGGCAATATGCTAATTAGACCATGATACCTTCCAGAAGTCCTTCTGGACAAAGCCATGGTAGCAGGGACGAGGCAGAGGCTATTAGGGGTGATCAAGCCAGGAGGGCAAGGCAGTTGGGGTTGATCAGGCTGGCGGCAGAAGAGGACAGTTGGGGTTAAGCAGGCTGGCATGGGGGACCAGTTGGAGGTGAGCAGGATGGGTACAGTTGGGGGCAATCAGGCCAGCAGTCAGAGTGGTTAGGGGTGATCAAGCAGGCAGGCAGGTGAGCAGTTAGGAGCCAGCAGTCCAGATTGTGAGGGGATTATTCGACTGCCAGTTTAAGCCCTATCCCACAGGGGTCTCAGATTGTAGAGGATGCAGGCCAAGCTGAGAAACAAACCCCTTCCCGCCCCCCCCATGCATGAATTTCATGCATCGGGCCACTAGTTCTTATATATAAAATGGAATATCATTCAGGCATTAAAAAGAAGGAATTTTGCCTTTTGTAACAACGTGGGTGGACCTTGATGGTATAAGTGAAATAAGTCAGACAAAAACAAATACTGTGTGATCTTATATATATATGTAGAATCTAAAAGACAGAACTCATAGAAACAGAGAATTGAGATGGAAGAAATGAGTGAAGGTGGTCAAAAGGTACCAACATCTAGTTATAAAGTAAATAAATTCTGGGGATATAATGTACAACATGGTGAGTATAGTTAAAAACACTGTATTGCATATTTAAAAGTTCTAAGAGAGCAGATTAAAATTTCTCATCACAATAAAAATTGTAATTATTTATGGTGAAAGATATATACTAACCATACACATATATCAAATAATTATGTTGTACACCTATTATGTTGGAGGTAATATGTTCATTATCCTATATAATAAAAGGCTAATAAGCAAATCAACCAAATGAAGGAACAACCAGTCCCTATGATGTACACTGACCACCACGGGGCAGACACTCAACCCAGGAACTCCACTCTGGTGTTCAGTGCACTCCCACAGGGGAAGTGCCACTCAGCCAGAAGCCGGGCTCACAGGCTAGCAAAGGTAGCAGCGGTGGCAAGAGTGGTGGCAGCACAAAGGATGTCCAACTGCCAGCTTAGGCTTGCTCCCTGCCATTGGTTGGACATCCTCTGAGGGCTTCTGGACTGCAAGAGGGTACAGGATGGGGAGACCCCCCCCATCTAGTGCATTAATTTCATGTAGTGGGCCTTTATATAATAAAAGCCCAGTGACTGTTACAGTGTACTGCCTAATTCTCAGTCTCTATGGCACGCACTGACCACCAGGAGACTCATGTTCAACGCAGGAGCTACCCCCTGGTGGTCAGTGTGCTCCCATAGCAAGAGCACTGCTCATCCAGAAGCTGGGCTCACACTGGCGAGTGTAGTTGGGGTGGCCATGGTGGGAGCCTCTGCTGCTTTCACAACAGTGCTAAGAAGTGGCAAGCCAAGCAGTAAGGAGTGAGCAGGCAGGTGGTTAGGAGTGAGGGTTCTTGGATTGCAAGAGGGCACAGGCAGGGCTGAGCTCCTCCTCTCCTCCCCTGCACAAATTTCATGCACTGGGCCTCTACTATAACAATAAAATTGGGAGGAAAAAAAAGAGAAAGGGATCAGAGGAGTGGAGAAGGAGCTAGCAATACAGGAGTCAGAAAATAAAAAGAGGTACTTACAAAAAGGAAATTTTGACATTTTTTCTTTTAATTTTTTATGATAAAACATAGAATGCTGGGACACATTTATTCTATTATTGCTAAATGTGAAGTGCCAGCATTTATGATGTCCTCAAGTTAAATTCTGAGAATGAATTACAGCACAGTAAAAATATTTATAGAAAAAATAACTGTGTAGCATTAGTACATGGATATTCAATAAATACCGTAGGATAAACTGATGACTGAGAGCCACATGTACATGAAGCACATGCTTGCAATCAACTATTAAAACAGACAATGACATACAGGAGTGATTATTAGACTTAATAAATAAATTCATCAATGTAGCAAGGTACAAAATTAACACCAAGAAATTTATGGCAGTTCTATATACCAATAATGAACTTACAGAATGAGAGATTAAAAAAGCAATCCCATTTACCATAGGCCAAAACAAATAATAAGATACCTAGGAATAAACTGAACTAAGGAGGTAAAAGACCTATATGTGGAAAACTATAGGACACTGAAAAAGAAGATAGAGGAAGACATAAACAGATGGAAGAACATACGGTGTTGATGGATTGATAGAACATCAAAATGTCCATACTACCCAAAGCTATCTATAGATTCAATGCACTCCCCATTAAAATACCATATTTCATAGACCTAGAACAAACTTTCCAAAAATTCATCTGGAGTAATAATAATAAAAAAGACCCTGAATAACTGCAGCAATCCTGAGAAAGAATAAAGTAGGAGAGATCTCAATACCAGATACAAAGCCACTGTTCTCAGAACAGCCTGGTACTGACACAAGAACAGACATATAGATCAACGGAATAGAATAGAGAATCCAGAAATCAACCCAAACCACTATGCTCAATTAATATTTGACAAAGGAAGCATAAACATAGAATGGAGTCAAGAAATTCTCTTCAATAAATGGTGTTGGAAAAATTGGACAAATATATGAAAAAAAATGAAACTAGAACACCAACTTACACCATACACAAAAATAAACTCAACATGGATAAAGGACTTAAACATAAGATGGGAAATCATAAAAATACTAGAGAAATCTACAGGCAGCAAAATCTCAGACATATGTCAAAGCAATTTCTTCACTAATACTGCTCCTAGGGCAGTGGAAACCAAAGAGAAAACAAACAAATGGGACTACATAAAAATAAAAAGCTTTTGCACAGCAAAAGAAACCATCAACAAAACAATAAGAAAGCCCACTGCATGGGAGAACTTATTTGCCAATGCTATCTCCAACATTTGCAGGGAACTCATACAACTTAACAAAAGGAAGATAAAAACCCAATAAAAAATGGGCAATGGACCTAAATAGATACTTTTCTAATGAAGACAGAGGAAGGCCAAGAGACATATGAAAACATGCTTATAGTCACTAATAATCTGACAGATGCAAATCAAAATGACAATGAGATATCATCTCATACCTGTCAGAATGGCTATCATCAACAAATCAACAAACAACAAGTGCTGGTGAGGATGCAGAGAAAAAGGAACCCTCATGCTCTGCTGGTGGGAATGCAGACTGGTGCAGCCACTGTGGAGAGCAGTATGGAGTTTCCTCAAAAAAAAAACACCTAAAAATGGCACTCCCATTTGACCCAGTGATCTCACTTCTAGGAATAAACCCCAAGAAAACAGAAACACCAATCAGAAAAGATATATGCACCCCATATGTAGAACCTGCTATTCCTACTGCATGACCAATGCTACATAGCAGCACAATTTACAATAGCTAAGATATGGAAACAGCCTAAGTGCCCATCAGAAGATGCATGGATTAAAAAACTGTGGTACATCTACACACTGGAATACTACACACTGGTAAAAAAAAAGGAGTTCTTACCATTTACAACAGCATGGATAGAACTAGAGAGCATTATGCTAAGTGAAATAAGCCAGTCAGAGAACGATAAATATCACATGATCTCACTCATTTGTGGATTAAAATGAACAACATAAACTTATGAACAAAAACATATCCAGAGACAGAGAAACATTGACCAGAATGTCAAACCTTAAAGGGACAGTAGGGGAGGGTGGGAGTAAGGAATAGAGATTAACCAAAGGACTTGTATGCATGTATATAAGCCTAACCAATGTACAAAGATCACAGGAGTGTGAGGGCATGAAACGAGGGATGGGGGGAAAGGACACATGTAATACCTTAACCAATAAAGAAATTTTAAAAATATGAAATTTAACCTTGTTTTTTCAAACTGAGATGCTTTAAAGAATACAAACATTATTTACAGATTGTAGAGAATTTTTTAAAAATTTTTCAAAAATGTAAACAATGTAGAGCAGAGACACTGAAAATAAAGTTTTACTGTTGAACAAAGTGATGACAGAAAGAACACTTTCTTTAAATCTCAAAATAATTCATCTTTAATTGATCTATAGAATCCAAAATGGATATTTTTCATAGATGTGATAGTCTTTCAGGGATACACAGACCTTCTGAGTTATTTTTATGTTAACATATATTTATAATGAATATTTAATACTTTTTATAGCTTACTTAGATAGGTACATGCTTCCCTAATCCATAAATAACACTAATCATCATTTATTCAACCATATTTATTAAGCATTTATGATGTCTCACACACTGTGTCAAGGATACAAAAAAGAGTATGACATGGTCCTTGCTCTAGAAGTGCCCACAAGAAAGCTGAAGAGAGCACAGAACATTCCTTTCTTACATGATGAGGCCAGTTGTTTACAAATGGGACTGATCTGTTCAATACACTGAGTAGTTCCCAAATCCTGACCCTATGGGCAAGGTGTTTAAAAGCTACAAGAACATGATGCATTTGGTTTGTTTGTTTGTTTTTCACCCAGAAAAAAAGCTAATGGATAAGATTTTCTGCCTTTAAATTTTTGTTGTTGTTAATCCTCACTCAAGAATATTTTTTCCATTGATTTTTAGGGACAGTGGAAGACAGAGGGAAAGACAGAGAGAAACATCAGTGTGAGAGAGACACACTAATTGGTTGCCTCCTGCACGCACCCTGACTGGATTTGGGGATTGAACCTGCAACCCAGGTACACACCCATGACAGGGAATAAAACCTGCTATTCCTACTGCATGACCAATGCTACAACCATGGAGTCATACCTGTCAGGGCAATTTTTTCTGTTTTTAAAAACTGATCT
This sequence comes from Antrozous pallidus, assembly GCA_027563665.1. Classification (NCBI taxonomy): domain Eukaryota; kingdom Metazoa; phylum Chordata; class Mammalia; order Chiroptera; family Vespertilionidae; genus Antrozous; species Antrozous pallidus. The sequence continues at coordinate 110,437,331 of CM050508.1, read as the reverse complement.
GCACATATACAACATTTTCATTAGTAAACTCTTTAATTTATGTAATAGAATTAATTACACAAGTATTTAATGGCATTCCCCAAGTTCTACCTGAACAGTTCTGCACATTACTGTTAATACACTTTGATCCTGAGCAACTGCATGCAAAAAGAACACATGCCCTTTTCCTGGGGTAAACTATAATTTGCATGATTTTAGTAGTGGTAATAGCTGATGACCTTGAGTCATTAATCCAATGTTAAAATCATGTTCAATACATACTTTCTGTTTAAGAAAGCAGGAACATTTGTAATGCAATAGAGTTTGTTAAAAATAATGTAAAAGTTTTAGTGCCTGAACAGCAAATCAAAGTATGAAAAAAAGTGAACCCAATGGAATATCTCCCTCATGTGAAGAACTTAGTGTTTTTGAGTATATGAGAGAAGGAGGCATTTGCCATCAAAGCAAAGTATGTCCATACACTTCTAAGACCAATAGCCTCACAGTGGCCTGCTGCCTCTCCAGTTCTCCCCAGCTGCATCTGTAGTCTCCAGATAGGGTGCTTTGAGAAGCACAAGAGTGGTTCCCAGGCTCTGGAAAGTTCATGTTAGTACTCACATATAGCCATTCTCACTCCACTACCAATTTCTCTGTGGACCCATTGAGGTGTCTTAGGGGAAAAATAGAAAGCAAGGACTAGGTGTTTTATTATGCAACACAGAGACGTGTGGGGGCTGCTGGTGAGTACAGATCATGGTTTAGGATTTAAGGTAGCTGCTTCTTGAAGACAGGAAACTTGGGACTAGGACCCAGATAGCCCCAGCAGCACAGAAGAGAATGCCTACCCTTAGGGGTTCCAAGCTTTGAAGCTCTGTAGAAAGTGGTACCAAGGACTGCAGAGGGCTTGTGATGTGGCTGGTGATGTGTTGGAAGACTCAGCTCAGTTCTGAGGTTCAACCCTATCTGCCTCAGCTCATATGCTGCAAGTGGGAGACACTTCCTGCAGCTAATTCTAGGTGTCAAGGCCAAGTGCTGCAGTGAGGGAATGGGACACATGAGCAAAGAGCTAACTCTTGTGAGGCAGAAAGCAGGCTCTACTTCCTATTTTCTTCACTTATTTGGCATCACTGGACAAAGATTTTCATTTTCTTGTCAGAAATTCTTTATTAGAATGTTATTAATTTATAATCAGAACTCAGTTGTCAGAGGACAAAATAATATAGGATTAAGTTTTGAAATACTTTTCAAACAAGACAAAGTGGGAAGAGATATAGGCCAAAAAAATGCTCACCCTTCCACTTGCTCAAAGTCTGGTCTCCTTTAAATCTGGATTAATGATGCTTTTTCAAGTTTTCCCCAACTAACTCCACCAAATTCTGTTATCTCTTAAGCTATTGCAACATGATATATAGTCATACACAGTGGTTTAACAAGAATCTGCACTCATCGAGAAATTGTTCCACAAGCATCTGCAGTTTGTAAATTAAGTCTCTGAAACTAGAATGTAGTCAAAGATTATACCTTTTTTTTGTTTATCCCCATCCCACAGTCTGGATACTCTGGTTATAGGAGCTTAAAGTTATTGGTGATAATGTAATTTTAAGGATACACGTTATATTTCATACCAATTAATGGTTTCAGTATTGCATATTGTAACTCAGAGTACTAGAGTCATATTGGCTGCCAAAAGAACGCTGTTATCAAGCAAGATGAAAGATCTTCCACAGCATTGTCTCCAATCACGGAGGTAAGTGTAGCATCCAGGAGAGAGCTTAAAATCCACTGTTCATCTAAAGCAAAGCAGGACACTGCATTAACAATAGCCACAGTTTCTGGGAGGGAACCAGGTACTTGACAACCATCTCCACAATCACAGCAAGATCTGTGCTTAGAAAGTGAAAACCTGGGATGAAACTGTTGATGTTCACTGTGTACTGAAGATGCAGTGGATGTCCTACATACAATAAATCAATTCGAAGTGGTGTTTCACTTGTATTAAGTTAGTGTGAGTTTCTAAAGAAGGTATTATGCAGAAACTTGAACCATGGCCTGTATTATTCAAAAAAATAAAAATGGAACTTTCATTTTATCCAGTGATCCCACTTTTAAGAATATATCCTAAGAAACCCCAAACACTCATCAGAAAGAATATATGCACCTCTATCCTATCTAATAAAAGAGAAATATGCAAATTAACCACACCTTTGCTACACTACCAGCCAATAGGGGTAAATATGCAAATTAATCCAACCAAGATGGTGGGCAGCCCCCCACCACCCCAAGCCCAGCCATGGTGGTGCTGGGGTGGCAGGGGTCCGGATCTCAGGCACAATCTCAGCAGGGAGGCTGGCCCCAGCACACCATGGCAAACCTGGGGCTGGGAGGGTGGGGGTGAGAGGGTGTATTGGGGACACAAACCCACAGGCCTGGCACACAGCAGCACCAAGGCCTGAGGCAGAGGCGCTTGGGTTGCTGAGGGGCGTGGGTTGGGGCAGCAAAGACACAAACCCACAAGAAACCTGTGGAAAGGGAGACAGACTATCATAACTTTATCTCCCTTTCCACAGATGAGAAAACTACCCCTGGATTATTTAGTGCTGTGGCCAACACCTTTCTACAAACACAGGGTAATGTTATGACCACTCCCAGGAAGGTCTGGTCAGAATACCCTCTCCAGGAAATAATGCTACTGTGGCAAATCTTCTAAGAGAGGAAACAAACTTTTGTTGGTTTTATTCTGAAGGTCAGAGAACATGCCACCCCAACATATACTGTGTTGATATATTGATGATCTTGAGCTGCAGATGCTTGAAAAACAGCAAATGCATGCAAAGGATTTCACTGAAGTTTCCTGATCTCCCTAATATCAGCTACTCCCCCCTCCACCCTGCCAAAAGAGCTTAAATGTCATAGGTCCCCTTGATGGGAGAAGTGTCATCAGGCAGAGAAGACTGACTGCTGTCACAGGACAGGAGAGTAGAAGCTGACATCACACCCAAACTTTGTTACAAACTATTTCCTCCCACCCCATTCATCTTTCCTAAATATCATTTACTCTCCTCTAAGTGGCCTGTATCTCCAGGTCCCCTTTCCCTAGGAAGAAGGTATTTAAATCTGCATTCTAAGCCACCTTGGGGAGTTACTCATTTTCCCCTGGGATCTACCACATATACACAAGGTACACATGTTAATGAACTTTTGTTTTTTTCTTGGTGATCTGTCTTTCATTACAAGAGCTTCCACTAAGAACTCAGAAAGGTATAGAAAAACTATTTTTCCTCCTCCATAATTCTATCTCAGGAAGTCAAATCATCAGGTGAACAAGGGGGTTGGCTCATGTACCAAGAAGTTCTGGCTGATGGGATGAAAGCTTCTAGGGAGAAATCAATGATATTGGCATCAAAGTGGGATGGAGGGCACATACATAGTTGCTGGTGGGAGTGTAAAGTGGTTCAACATTTTTGGAGGATGATTTGGCAAATTTGATAGAAATGTTCAAGGTACATCCAAGACTCTTCTTCTAGGAATCACATCTGCTGAGATAAAGCACAAGCGCATAAGCCCTGGTCAAAACTCAGGATGCTACTGCAGGCTCCCCTTCTATGACAGGAAAACCTGGGAACAACCTACATTTTTAGGACAAGGTGGCATCTATACTAATAAAAGGGTAATATGCTAATTAGACTGAACATCTTACGGATGTCCTTCCAGACATCCCTCCCAACAAAGCCATGTTGGCAAGGCCAAGGCAGAGGAGGTTAGAGACAATCAGGCAGGCAGGGGAGAGCAGTTAGGGCAAATAGGCTGTCAGGGGAGAACAGTTAGGGGAATCAGGCTGGCAGGCAGGTGAGTGGTTAGGAGCCACAGGTCCCAGATTGAAGAGAGTGCAGGGCAAGCTGAGGTAACCCCTCTCTCATGTACGAATTTTGTGTACCAGGCCTCTAGTGTTAATTTAAATGCAATTTAAATAGCTAAGATCTGGAAACAGAGTGTTCATCAGCAGATGAGCAGGTAAAAAAACCTGTGGTACATTTACAAATGGAATGCTATGCAGCGGTAAAAAAGAAAGAACTCTTACTATTTTTTAAAAATATATTTTATTGATTTTTCACAGAGAGGAAGGGAGAGGGATAGAAAGTCAGAAACATTGATGGGAGAGAAACATCGATCAGCTGCCTCCTGCACACCTCCAACTGAGGATGTGCCCGCAGCCAAGGTACATGCCCTTGACCAGAATCGAACCTGGGACCTTTCAGTCCGCAGGCCGACGCTCTATCCACTGAGCCAAACTGGTTCGGCAGAACTCTTACTATTTATAATAGCATGGATGGACCTGGAGAGTATTTTGCTAATTAAAATAAGCCAATCAGAGAAAGGTAAGTATCACATTATCTCACTCATAAGTGTAATATAACGAACAAAGTAAAATGATGAACAAAAATAGACTGAGAGACATAGAAGCAGAACCTCAGAGGGAAGGCAGGAAGAGATCAACAAATGAACTTGTGTACATATATGCATAATGCATGGACACTGAAAATGGGGTGGTGAGGGCCTGAGGTGGGGGAGCAGGCTGGAAGAGGTCAATGGGGCTAAGGGGACTTATGTAATACTCTCAACAATAATGATTTTTTTTTAAATAAGGGAGAGCCATCAGCAGTGTTTTTCAGTGGTTAGAGCATTGGCCATTTCACCAAAGGGTTGTGGGTTTCATTTCCAGTCAAGGGCATGTATCTAGGTCAAGGGGAAATCACAAAGAAAATTAGAAAATACTTAGGAATGAATAAAAATGAAAATATTGACATACCAAAATTTAAAGAATGCACTGTAAGGAAGAAAATTTATAACTGTAAATACTTATATTAAAAATAAGGATCTTCAGTCAACAATCTAAATTTATATTTTAAGGAACTAGAAAAAGAAGAACAAGATAACCCCAAAGCTAAAAGAAGGAAGGAAATAATAAAGATTGAAACATAGATAAATAAAATAGAGAATAGAAACATAATAGAAAAAAACACAATAAAGCCAAAAGTTAGTTTTTTTCAAAGAAATCAATAAATTGGATAAATCTTAGCTAGATGGTCTAAAACAAAAAGAGAGAAGACTCAGATTATTACAATCATAAATAAAAGTGGGGCCATTAATACCAATTCTACAGAAATAGAAACGATTATAAGAAAGGCACTCTGAATAACTGCATGCCAATAAACTGGATAACCTAGATAAAATGTACAAAATCCTAGAGACATGAAACCTACTAAGATTGAATCATGAAAAAAAATAAAAAAATTAAATGGATCCATAACTAATAAAGATATTGAATTAGTAATCAAAAACTTCCCTACAAAAAATACAAGGGCCAGATGGTTTCACTAGTACATTCTGCCAAACATTTAAAGAAGAGATAACACCAATAATTCTCAAACTCAAAATGTTGATGAGGAGGGACCACTTCCTAACTCATTTTAGGAGGCCAGCCTTTTCCTGATATCAAAGCCAGACAAGAACATTACAAGAAAGGAAAACTACAGGTGAATATTCCTTACAATATAGATGTAAAATATCTTCAAGAAAATACTATCTAACTGAATTCAGCAGACTACTCACCAGGACCAAGTAAGATTTATTCCTGCAATGCAAAGATGTTTCAATATGTGAACTTCAGTCATGTAATAAACCACATTAACAGGATGAATGTACCTTGAGCATTTCTATCAAATTTGCCAAATCATCCTCCAAAAATGTTGAACCACTTTACACTCCCACCAACAAGCATCTCAACTTATGCAGAAGAAAGCATTTGACAAAATTAAATGCTCTTTCAAGGATAAAAACAGTTAAACTGGGAATAGAAGGAAATAACTGAAAATAAAAAAGAGCATATGTAAAAACTCACAGCTAATCTCATATTCAGTGGGGCGAGGGGATGAAAGCTTTTCTCTAAAATTAGTAATAAAAACACACAATATAATATACAGATGATGTATTATAGAATTGTACACCTGAAACCTATATAATTTTATTAACTAATGCCATGCCAATAAATTCAATAAAAATAAAATTATTAACAAGACCAGCATGTTCATTTTTACTATTTTTATTTAATAAAGCATTAAAAGTTCTGGCTTGTCTTATTTAGTTTGGGATACTATAGAACAGAATACCCTTAAGTGACTTAAACAACAGATCTTTATTTCTCATAATTGGGTATAAGGGAAAATCTAAGATCAAGGTGCCTGACAATTCAGTCCCTGGTGAGGGCTTTCTACAGTTTGCAGATCACCTTCTTGTGTATATTCCCATTGAAGAGAGAGAAAGACTATCTTTCTTGTGATTTTTCTTATACAGGCACTAATTCCATTCATGAGGATGTCATCTTCATAAGCATAATATTTTCCAGAAGCCCCACCTCTAAATACCATCACATTGGGGATTAGGGATTCAACATAAGAATTTGATAGAGAGGGGGCATTCAGTTTACAATATAATGTAGCCAGAGCAATTAGGGAAGAAAAAGGTGTACACACTATAAAACAATATGACAATTCCTAAAACAATTAAATAGAATTACCATATGATTCAACAATTCCACTTCTGAGTATATACACAAAAGTCTTGAAATCAGGGACTTGAACAGATATTTGTTCAAGTCCCTGATTTCACCATAGCCAAAAGCTGGAAATAACCCAAATATCCACTAACAGATGAACAGGTAAACATAGCATACAATGGAAGATTATTTAGCCTTAAAATGAAATTCTGATATGTGCTGGCATGGATGAACTTGAATACATTATGATAAGTGAAATAAGCCAGGGACAAAAGGATAAATATTGTATAATTGAATTCATATAAAATTTCCAGAATAGGCAAATCTGTACAAAACAAAAATAAATCAGTGGTTGCCTGAGGACGGGGGATCAAATGATGAGAATGGGGAGTGACTGCTGAGGGACACTTTTTGGGTTTTTTTAGGTAATGCAAATGTTCTACAATTAGACTGTGATGATGATTGCACAATGTAGTGAATATCAAAACCATTGGCTTTTACAATTTATTTGCTAATTAAATTTATTAGGATAACATCTATAATAATAAAAGCATAATGTGATAATTAGACCAGATGTCCTTTCTTTTGGATGAAGAAGCCACAGTGTGCAGGAACCAAGGCAGAGGCCCACAGCCACAGTGGCAGCAGGGGCCAAGCCCCTTGCACGAATTTTGTGCATTGGGCCTCTAGTTGGTTAATAACATTAAATAAATTTCAGGTGTGCAACTTTATGACATCTGTATAGTCTATTATATGCTCACTACCTAAAGTCCAGTCTCCTTATATTATCTTGAGAGGCATGGTGGATGAATTCATACACCAGTGGGGTCCCTCTGCCTGGCCTGCAGAATCAGGCCAGAATCAGCTCTCCAACATCTCCTAAGGGGTCCCAGATTGTGAGAGGGCACAAGCTAGGCAGACAGACCCCACTGGTGCACAGACAGGGTCAGGGAGGGATTTGGGAGGTTGTCTAGCCAGGAGGGACCACTTGAGGGCTCTAGGTGTGTCCAGCCCATTTGCTCAGTCCCAGTCAGCCTGATCTTGGCAGCAAGCTAACCTACCAGTTGGAGCATCTGCCCCCTTGTGGTCATTGCACATCATAGTGACTGGTCAACCAGTCGACTATCTACCCCCTGGTGGTCAGTGCATGTCATAGTGAGAGGTAGAGTGGCCATAGCATATCATTAGCATATTACACTTTGATTGATTGAACAGCCAACCAGATGACCAACACTTAGCATATTAGGCTTTTATTATATAGGAATGCATATTTGATCTTCTTTACCATCTTTTTCCTTCCCTAACCCCATTCACCTGTGGTTACCACCATTTTGTTGTCAGTATTTGAGTCCATTTTTATATTTCTTTCTTTATTTTGTTTGTTCAATTTTTGCTTTTTGTTTTATATCCCATTTATGAGTGAAGTAATATATGTAGTACTTGTTCTTTTATGTCTGATATTTCACTTAGCATAATATTCTCAAGATATATCCATGTTGTCACAAATGGCAATATTTAACATTTTTTTTATATATATAACTACTAGAGGCCTGGTGTACTAAATTGTGCATGGGTGGGGTCCTTCTGGGTGGCCTGCAGGAATCTGTCTGAAACCTGCAATCCAATGCTGCCTACAGCTCCTACCTGCTGCTCCTGTTCCTCCTGGCCCCACTGTGCCTGCCATGATTGATTGGGAGAGGCTTGTGCTCCTAGAGCAGTGCTCACCAGCCATGAGCCCTGCATCTGGCACCCTCTCAAGGGGAGTGGCCTGCAGGATTGGGCTGAAACCAACTCTCCGACATCTCCCAAGGGCTTCTAGATTGCAAAAGGGTACAGGCCAGGCTGAGGGACTCCACCAATGGGCAGGGGAGGGACCATGGGGGCACATCTGGCCTATCTTGCTCAGTCCCGATTGGCCAGAACCTGGCAGCAAGCTAACCTACTAGTCAGAGCATTTACCCCAGGTGGTCAGTGTAGGTCGTAGTGACTAGTCAACCAGTTGACTGTCTGCCTCCTGGTGGTCAGTGCACGTCATAGTGAGCAGTTGAGCAACCTTAGCATAACATTAGCATAATACACTTTGGTTGTTTGGTTGTTCTGCCGCTTAATCTATTTGCATATTACCCTTTTATTATGTAGAATTTATCTAAGAACCCTTAGGCTATTTTCATGTATTAGCTATTGGAAGTTATGCTACAATGAACACAAAGGTACATTAATCTTTACAAATAAGTCTTTTCAATTTTTTTTGGTAGATACTCAAAAAGAACTACTGGTCATAACTTTTTGAAGAGCATCATATTGTTTTCCATAGTGGCTGCATCAATTTACATTCCCACAAGCAGTATGTAAGTGTTGCCTTTCTCCACATCCTCTCTAACATTTATTTTTTCTTTTATTGATAATAGCCATTCTAACAGGTGTGAAGTGGTTTCTCATTGTAGTTTTGATTTTCATTTCCCTTGTATATAGTAATATTAAGCATCTTTTTATATATTTGCTAGCCCTTTGTATGTTTTGGGAGAAGTGTCTGTTCAGGTACTCTGCCCATTTTTAAATTGGATTGTTTGTGGGGTTTTAAGTTGTTGTTATTGAGTTATATGAGTTTTTAATATATTTTAGCTATTAATCTCTGATTGGAAGTAGCTCCTCTCATTCAGTTGGTTGCATTTTTTGTTCTGTTACTTTTGCTGTGCAGAAGCTTTTTAGTTTGATGTAGTCCCATCCATTTAGGGTCAAGTTCACAAAACCACTCTGAGATCAAGGTCTATAAGTGTAGTGCCTATGTGTTTTTTTTTCTATGTACTCTATTATTTTAGGTCTTATATTCAAATCTTTAATCCATTTTGAGTTAATTTTTATGTATGGTTTCAGATAGAAGTCTAGTTTCATTCTGTTATATGTGGACTTCCAGTTTTCCCAAAATTACTTATTGAGAAGACTTTCTTCTATTGTACTTTTTTTTGTTGTTGTTGGAAATTAGTTGCCATATGTGGTATTAGTATATGTGGGACAATTTCAAGATGATCAATTCTGTTCCTGGGTTCATGTGTCTGCTTTTCTGTTAACACCATCCTATCTAATAAAAGAATAATATGCAAATTGACCATACCTCCACTACACCCACAAGCCACATCAATCTGCTATGCCCACCAGCTGATCAGGAGCAAATATGCAAATAAACCCAACCAAGGTGGCTGCTGGCCACAGAGAGAAGGAGAGAGGCTTGGGTTTCCCTGGCAATGGAGGAAGCCAAGTATTTGCCTGCCCTTGTCAGCTCAGACCTCCACTCAATGCTACAAAGTTTCAATTATAGAAGATAATGATGGCAGCCACAGAGCTGGAGAGAGCAGGAGGCTTGAGTTGCACCCAGAGATGGAGGAAGCCAAGCTATCCACCTGCCCTGGCTGGCCCAGGCCTCTACTTAAGGCTACAAAGTTTCAATTATAGAAGGTAAATAAATTCCAGATACCAGGGCCTCCGATTGGGTCGCCAGGGGCTGTGGCCAGCCTGCAAACCACCACAGGCCCCTATCCCAGGCTGTCCCATGTTCCAAGACAACCCCCACCCTGATTTGGGACACTCTTCAGATCAAACCAGCTGGCCCCCACTCATGCACCAGGCCTCTACCTTATCTAATAAAAAAGTAATATGCAAACTGACCATCATTCCAACATACAAGATGGCTGCCCCTATGTGGTCAAAGATCCTGCCCCCATGTGGACAAAATTGCCACCACAAGATGGCCATTGGGAAGGGCAGTTGGGAGGTTTCAGGCCTGCAGGGGAGGGCAGTTGAGGTGATCAAGCCTGTAGCGGAGGGCAGTTAGGTGTGACCAGCTCTTCAGAGGAGGAAGATGGGGGTGACTGGGCCTGCAGGGGAGGGCAGTTAGGGGCAAACAGGCTGGCAGGGGAGGATTAGGCATCAATCAGGATGGCAGGGAAGTGGTTAGGAGGTGATCAGGTTGGCAGGGAGTAGTGGTTAGGGGCAATCAGGAAGGCAGGCAGGCAGTTTGGGAGCCAGCAGTCCTGAATTGTGAGAGGAAAGTCGGACATCCCTCAAGGTGTCCCAGATTGGAGAGAGTGCAGGCTGGGCTGAGGGACACTTTCCCTTCCCCCATGCACGAATTTTGTGCACCGGGCCTTAATCTATATAATAAAGAGGTAATATGCTAATTGGTCCTAATGGTGTCACAGTCACAACCAAGCTCATATGCACCAGAGCTGGTGGGTGGGGACAGGGGCAGGGACTTGTGGCACCAGCACATGAGGCTTCCTCAGGGGGCAGCCCCCCAGCAGAGGGACATGCAGACACTTGGTGCCACCTAGCCTGGAGGGGGACATCAGAATGGGAGCAGGGCCTTGGAGAGCACATAGGCAATTAGGGGGTTTAGGCCACTAAGGGAGAGCAGATAGGCAGTTAGGGGCGTTAGGCCAGGAGGGAAGTGCAGATAGGTTGTTAGGGGCATCAGACAAGGAGGAGAGAGGAGTTAGGGAGTTCAGGGAGACATGGGAGAGCAGTTAGGCAGTTAGGGGGAATCAGGCTAGGAGGGGAGAGCAGTCAGGGCCATCAGGCCAGCAGGGGAGCTGTTAGAGACATCAGGTAGGCAAGAGAGCATTTAGGAGTCAGTGGCTCTGGACTGTGAGAAGGGTCCCAGATTGGAAAGGGTGCAGGATAGGCTGAGAGATTCCCACCACCTCCGTGCATGAAATTTGTGCACTGGGGCACTAGTACATTTATGATTACTGTAAGTTTACATTATAGTTTATACTAGAGGCTCAGTGCATAAAATTCGTGCATGGAGTGGTGTGTCCCTCAGCCCAGCCTGCATCCTCTCCAATCTGGGAGCCCAAGACGGACGTCCAACTGCCTGTTTAGGGCTGATCCTAACGGGATAGGGCCTGAACAGGCAGTTGGATATCCCTGTCACAATCCAGGACTGCTGGCTCCCAACTGGTCACCTGCCTGCCTTCCTGATTGCCCCTAACTGCTTCTGCCTGCTAGCCTTATCACCCCCTAACCACTCCCCTGCCAGCTTAATTGATGTCTAACTGCTCCCCTGCCAGGCTGTTTGCCCCTAACTGCCCTCCCCTGCAGGCCTGGTCACCCTTAACTGCCCTCCCCTGCAGAGCTGGTCACCCCTAACTGCCCTCCCCTGTAGGCTTGAATGCCCCCAATTGCCCTCCCTTGCAGGTCTGGTCCCTCCCAATGGCTCTCCCCTGCTGGCCTGATAGCCCACAACTGCCCTCTCCTGCAGGCCTGATCTCTCCCAACTGCCCTACCTTGCTGGTCATCTTGTGGTAGCCATTTTGTGTCCACATGAGGGCATCCATCATTGACCACATAGGGGCAGCCATCTTGTGTGTTGGAGTTATGGTCAATTTGCATATTACTTTACTAGATAGGATAGAGGTCTGGTGCATGGGTGGGGGCTGGCTGGTTTGCCCTGAAGAGTGTCCTGGAACAGGGTGAGGGTTCCCTTGGGATATAGGGCAGCCTGGGAGAGGGGTCTGTGGTGGTTTGTAGGCCAGTCACAGACCCCCTGGGTGACCCCAATAGAGACCCTGGTATCTGGGATTTATTTATCTTCTATAATTGAAACTTTGTAGCCTTCAGCAGAGCCCTGGGCCCAACACAGTATGTGAAAAACTTGGCTTCCTCCATCGCTAGGGAAACCCAAGCCTCCTGCTCTCTCTGTGGCCGCAGTCATCTTGATTGCATTAATTTGCATTCTACTCTTTTATTAGATAGGAGGATTATTGTCAGGAAGTGTAATACCTCTGGCTTTGTTCTTTTTTCTTAGAATTGCTTTGACTATTTTGGGTCTTTTGTGGTTCCATACAAATTTGGGAAGTTTTTGTCCTGTTTCTGTGAAATATGTCGAGGGAATTTTTATAGATATTGCTTAAATCTGTATATTGCTTTAGGTAATATGGCTATTTTAACTATATTAGTTCTTCCAATCCATGAATATAGAATATCTTTCTATTTCTTTATGTGTTCCTCAATTTTTTAAACAGTTTTATAGTTTTAGTTTATAGGTTCTTCACCTCTTTTTAAAAATATATTTCTAGGTACTTTATTCTTTTTGCTGTGATTTTAAGTTGGATTTTTAGTAATGTCTCTTTCCATATTTTGTAGCTACTATATAAGAAAAAAATAGTACATTTATTTCGTATCCTACAACTTCACTGTGTTTGTTTATTGCTTTTATTTTTATATTTTAATTTATCTTTATTGTTGAAAGATGTTACTTCTCCCCCCTCCCTTTTGCCCCCATTGATCTCCATTTACCCCATTCCTGCCCCTTCTAGGTCTTCACCACATATTCTCAGTGTCTATGGGCTATTCATATATGCATATAAGTTTCCCGGTTAATCTCTCCCCCAGCCCCACCCTCGCCTTCCCTCTGAAATTCATCAGTTTGTTACATACTTCTATGTGTCTGGATCTATTTGGTTAATTAGTTTATTTTATCTATTAGATTCCACATGAGTGAGATTATGAAATATCGTCTTTCTCAGGTTGGCTTATTTTGTTTATTTATAATACTCTTCAGTTCCCTTCACGCTGTCTCAATGGGTAAGAGATCCTTCTTTTTTATTGTTGCATAGTATTCTATGGAGTAAATGTACCACAGATTTTTAACCTACTTACAGGCACTTGGGCTATTTCCAGATCTTAGCTATTATAAATTGTGCTGCTATGAACATAGCGGTGCATACATTCTTCCAGCTTGATGTTTCAGATTTCTGAGGATATAGTCCTAGAAGTGGGATTACTGGGTCCAATGGGAGTTCCATTTTTAATTTTTTGGAGGAAACCCCATACTCTTTTCCATAGTGACTCCACCAGTCTGCATTCCTACCAGTAGCATTTCCTTTGTCCACATCCTCTCCAACACTTGTCCTTTATTGCTTTGCTGATGGTAGCTATTCTGACAAGTGTGAGGTGATAATTCATGGTGATTTTAAATTGCATCACTCTGATGATCAATGGTTTTGAGCATATTTTTGTATGTCTTTTGGCCATTTTGGAGAAGTACCTATTTTGGTTTTAAATTGGTTTGTTTCTCTTCGTTTTTGTTAAGTTGTCTGAGTTCCTTATATATTTTGGATATTAACCGTTTATCAGATGTGTCATTGCCAAATATGTTCTCCCATACAGTGGGCTCCTTTTTCATTTTGATGCTGATTTCTTTTGCTGTGCAGAAGCTTTTTATTTTGATGTAGTTCCATTTGTTTATTTTTCCTTTGTTTCTCTTTCCCTAGGCAATGTATCCATAGACATATTACTATGAGCGAGAGATATCTGAGATTTTGCATGCCTATGGTTTCTTCCAAGATTTTTATGGTTTCATGATTTGTGTTTAAGTCTTATCCATTTTGAGTTTATTTTTGTGTATGGTATAAGTTGGTAGTCTAGTTTCACTTTTGCAGGTACCTGTCCAATTTTCCTATCACTATTTATTGAAGACACTGTCTTTATTGTTTTCAATAGTTTATAGGTTTTTCATTCAGTTGTTTGGGTTTTTCTATATGGAGAATCAAATCATCTTCAAATTGTTACAGTATAACTTCTTCAATTTTTTCTTGCCTAATTGCTCTGGTTAGGACTTCCAGTACTATGTCAAACAACAGTGTCAAAGAGTGGGAATCTTAGTCTTGTTCCTGATCTTTTAGTTTTTCAGGATTGAGCAAGATGTTAGCTGAGAGTTTAACATATATGGCTTCGATAATGCTAAAGTACTTTTCATCTCTACCTATTTTGTTAAGTGGTTTTTAAACCATAAGTGGATTTTTTTCTTGTCAAATGCTTTTTCTGCATCTATTGCTATGATCATGCAATTTTTAATTTTTATTAATGGGGTGTAAAACATTGATTAATTTGTGAATGTTGAATCATCTTTACATCCCTAAAGTAAATCCCACTTGATCATACTGCTATCAAGCTATTCTTATATTTGATTTTCTAGTGTTTTGAGATTTTTTAATCAAGTTTCATCAAATACATTGGCCTGTATTTCTTTTTCTTTCTTTCTTTCTTTCTTTCTTTCTTTCTTTCTTTCTTTCTTTCTTTCTTTCTTTCTTTCTTTCTTTCTTCTTCCTTCCTTCCTTCCTTCCTTCCTTCCTTCCTTCTTTCCTTTCATATATATATATATATATATATATATATATATATATATATATATATATATATATATTTCAGAGAGAAGGGAGAGGGAGAGAAAGATAGAAATATCAATGGTGAGAGAGAATCATCGGTAGAGTGCCTTCTGCATGCCTCCTACTGGGGATGGAATCTGCAATCCAGGCAGGTGCCTTTGATTGGAATCCAACCTGGGATCCTTTAGTCCACAGGCTGATGCTCTATCCACTGAGTCAGACCAGCTAGAGCTTTTTCTTCCTTTCTTTCTTTTGCATTTTTCTTGCCAAATTTTTATATCAGGGTAATGATGGCCTCATAAAATGAGTTGGGAAGTATTTCCTCTTTGACTTTTTTTTGGAAGAGGTTGAGAAGGATTGGTTTTAAATCTTTGAATGTTTGGTAGAATTTATGAATAAAGTGACCTGATTCTAGGCTTTTGTTTTCTGGGAAGGTTTTTTTTTTTTTATCACTCTTTCAAATTCTACTTCTTAATAATTCATTATAGGAATATTGTATACTTCTAAAAGTTTGTCTGTTTCTTCAAGGTTATTGAATTTAGTGGCATATAGCTCTTCATAATATTTTATAATCTTTTGTATATTTGTGATATCCATTGTAATTTATTTTTCATTTATGATTTTATTGGAATCTTCTTTCTTTTCTCCTTAGTGAGTCCAATAAGAGGTTTGTCAATTTTGTTTATCTTTTCAAAGAACCAGCTTTTTTTCTTTGATTAAATTTTTTCTAATTATTTTTTGTTTTGTATTTCACTTTTTAAAAAATCATTATTTCCTTTCTTTTACTGACTTTGGGCTGTGTTTGTTCTTTCTTTTCTAGTTCTTTAAGGTATAACATTAGATTGTTCATTTTGGGTTTTTCATGTTTCTTGAGGTAGTTTCATAATGCTATAAATTTCCCTTTAAGTACCACTTTTGCTGGATCCCCCAAATTTTGTATATCAGATTTTTATTTTCATTTGTTTCTATGTATAGAAATTATGTCTTTTATTTCTTCTTTGACCCAATAGTTGGTAAATAGCATTTTGTTTAATTTCCACATACTTGTAATTTTTCTATATTTCTTCTTTTAGTTAATTTCCAGTATCATACCATTTTTTACACAATATATTTAGTATGATTTCAGTTTTCTTTAATTTATTGAGTCCAGTTTTGTGCCCGAAAACATGGTCTGCCTTTGAGAACGCTCTATGTGCACTTAAGAAAAATGTGTATACTTTCATTTTGGGATGGAACATTTTAAAATATCAATTAAGTCTTTATGGTCTAATGTGTTATTTAAGGTCTATATTTCCTTATCAATTTTCTGCCTGGTTGATCTGTACATTGCTATAACTGGGATATTCAGGTCCTCTATCATAATTGTATTTTTTTAGTTTCTTCCTTTAGGTCTGTTAATTGCTTTTTATATTTTGATGTTCCAGGGTTGGATTGCATATATACTGATAAGTGTCGTGACTTATTGGTAAATTGTATTCTCCATTGTCATAAAATGTCTATCTTTGACTCTAATTACCTTTTATTTTGAAATCTATTTTGTTGCTTATATGTAAGGCTACAATCACTTTTCTCTGGATGCTATTTGCTTGGAGTATTATCTTCCACCATTTCACTTTGAGCCTATATTTGTCTTTGGAGCTGAAATAAGCCTTCTGCAAGCAACATATAATTGGGCCTTGATTTTTAATCCATCTTGCTACTCTGTGTCTTTTAATAGGTGATTTCAGTTCATTTACATTAATGGTGATTATTGATACATGCAAACTTACAGTCATTTTATCTTTTGTTTTCTGGTTGCTCTTTATATCTATTTTTTTCTTTTCTCTGGTGATTCTGTTATTTCATTTTGGCAGGTTTTTTATTATTTTTTTCTCAATTTTTTCTTCTTTTTATATTTAATGTCTCAGCTCTGGATTTTAATTTTTTTTTGTTACATTAGGTTTCAGTTAGATGTCTCATACATGAAATAATCATTTTTCTTCTGATTTCTTTTAATCTTCAGTCACTCCTACATGTTGTTATTGTCCACTTCCCCTTTTATGATTTTGTCACAAATTATGTCTTTGTAATGTTGTACATTCATTGACAAATTGCATTATTTATAGTTATTTTACATGCCTCTTTCTCCCTTTAATTTCTATGATATAATTGTTTAATATTATATTCTGAAGTAAAGTCATAATTTACTGCTCTGTCAAAATTTTGGATGCTTTTGTCTTTTTGTTTCCAGCAGAAGCGGTCCTTTCAACATTTCTTGTAATGCAGGTCCTGTGGGGGAAAATTCCCTCAACTTTGATTTGTCTGTGAAAGATTGCATTTCTTTTTCACATTTGAAGGATAACTTTTCTGGATAAATGATCCCTGGCTGATCCCTTTTTTCTGGCTTGTAATGTTTCCATTAAAAAATGATGATAATCTAATGATGTTTTCTTTATAGGTTACAGTATTTTTTTTCCTGGCTGCCTTGATAAATTTTGTCATTTATTTTTCACAGTTTGCATAAAATGTGTCTTAGAGAGATCTTTTTTAAAAATATATATTTTTATTGATTTTTTACAGAGAGGAATGGAGAGGGACATCAGTCAACTGCACACCCTTTACTGGGGATGTGCCCATAACCAAGGTACATGCCCTTGACTGGAATAGAACCCGGGACCTTTCAGTCTGCAGGCCAATGCTCTATCCACTGAGCCAAACCAGTGCAGCGAGAGATCTTTTTGTCTTTATATAATTAAGTGTTCTGTTAGCTTCCTCTATGCTAAAGCCCAGTTTTTTCCACAGACTTTGGAAGTTTTCATCAATTATTTCTTTGACTAGACTCTGTTCCTTCTCCCTATGTTCTCCTTCTGGTATATCATCAACCGCCTGTTGCCTTTTCTAATGGAGTCAGATGATTCTAATAAATTATTTCCCCTCTTCTCTTCTCTTCTCTTCTCTTCTCTTCTCTTCTCTTCTCTTCTCTTCTCTTCTCTTCTCTTCTCTTCTCTTCGTTCTCTCTCTTCTTCCCTCCTGAGTCATTTGTAGGTTTTATCTTTCAGCTCAATAATTCTCTCTTACATCTGGTCTACTCAATTTTCAATGTCCTATAAGGCATTCCTCAATTCATTTGTTGAGTTCAGCTCCAGAATTTCTGTTTGATCATTTTTTATAGTTTATTTGGTAAAATACTCCTTTTGTTCATTTGTTTTTTTCCTGAGCTAATTGAACTGCCTTTCTGAATTCTTTTGTAACTTATTAACCTTCTTCATAACTAAAATTTTAAATTTAAGTGACAGTCTTCCATGACTTTGAATTTGGTTTCTGGAGACTTTTAATTTTCTTTCTGTGCTCCCATGTTACCCTGGTTGCTCATGATATTTGATGGATTGTTTCTCTGTCTGCACATTAGAGGTAGTGAACTCTTTTCTTGCTTAGATACTGTTTTGCTCTTAACAACTGAGCATTTTGATAGATGTGGTATCTTTTTGGTTTATTTTCTATCTAGTAAATGGTGAGAGCACATGTTTTTGTTTACTTACACCTGCACAACTTGTGCCTCTGTAATTGCAGAGGATTAGCATCACTTTAGTTAAAGAAAATGCTGCATACTCATTGGAATAGTGAGGGTCCCCTCTAAGAAAAACTCACTTTGACTACAGGATACCAGCCCTTTGGTGGGGGAATGTGGTGGGTAATAAAGGACTGGTTTCACTACTTTCTTTTTACTAATGGCTGTTGGTCTTACTGTATTTTTGGAGACATCCTCATGGCCTCCACAGGGGTCTGCAGAGATGTGGTTCCTTCTCGCAACTCTGTCCTCAGCTAGCAATGGCTGCTGCATTGCAGTACTGTTTAAGACTGCCCAGCCTAATCTTTCAGTGTCTACCATAACAGGGAGAGGGTGATGGGGATGCCTTTTCCTGGAGGAACAATGCTCCTGCCCTTCTTATACTCTAGGCTCTCGTGTAAGGGCTACAGCCTGGCTTTTCAACCACAACTGACCTTGTGTAGCTGCAGTGGGTACTGCAGCCACAGTCCCTGTCCTACCTCCCATCCTGCCTCTCCTACTTATCCTATCTAATAAAAGTAATATGCAAATTGACTATACCTTGAATACACCCACAAGCATGTCCACAAGCCACATCCACCAGCCAATTAGGAACAAATAAACCCCAACTAAGATGGATGCCGTCACTGAGAGCAGGAGAAAGGCTTGAGTTTTCCCAGGAAGGGAGCCAAGCTTTCCGCCTGCCCTTGCTGGCCTAGGCCTCCACTCAATGCTACAAAGTTTCAATTATGGAAGATACATAATCCTAACAGAAATGGCGGGAAGCCACGGATCTGGAGAGAGCAGAGGCTATGGTTGCCTGGGCGATGGAGGAAGCCAAGCTTCTGCAGTCCTAGCAGCTAGGCCTCCACTCTAGGCTATAAAGTTTCAATTATTGAATTTAAATAAACCCAAACAGAAATGGCTGTAGCCAAGAGCAAGCAGAATTCTTGGCTCTGCTCCAGGCTACAAAGTTTCAACTATAGAACATAAATTAATCCCAGATCCTAGGGCCTCCACTTGGGTCACTGGGAGGCGTGGACGGTCTGTAAACCACTAGAGGCCCCTCACCCAGGCCACTCCACACCCCAAGGGAACCCCCACCATGATCTGGGACACTCTTCAGGGCAAACCAGCTGGCCCCCACCTATGCATTAGGCCTCTATCCTATCTAATAAAAGAGTAATACAGAGATTGACCATCACTCCAACAACAAAAGGGCTGCTCCCATGTGGTCAAAGATCCTGCCCCCATGTGGACACAAGATGGCCACCACAAGGTGGCCAGCAGGGGAGGGCAGATGGGAGGTTCCAGGCCTGCAAGGGAGGGCAGTTGTGGGTGATCAGACCAGCAGAAGATTGCAGTTGGGAGGGACCAGGCCTGCAAGGGAGGGCAGTTAGGGGCAAACAGGCCGGCAGGGGAGCAATTAGACATCAGTTAGGCTGGCAGGGTAGTAGTTAGGGGGTGATCAGGCTGACAGGCAGAAGTGGTTCAGGGCAATCAGGGGGGCAGGCAGGTGAGCAGTTTGGAGCTAGAGTGGGAAGGATGTCCGACTGCCTGTTTAGGCCCAATTCTACTAGGATTGGGCCTAAACAGGCTGTCAGACATGCCCTGAGGGGTTCCAGATTGGAGAGGGAGCAGGCTGGGCTGAGGGACACCCCCCACCTTCCTATGCATGAATTTCATGCACCGGGCCTCTAGCCTACACTAATAAAAGAGAAATATGAAAATTGACCATACCTTTGCTATGCCCAACAGCCAATCAGGAGTGAGCATGCAAATTAACCCAACAAATATGGCAGATTTATTTGCATACACAGGTGCCTAGTAGCCGTGGGCAGGAGTTCCATATCAATCCAGCTTTTGGGCAGCATGGGAAGGTGGAAAGACAGCTTCCACTCAGAGCAAAGGTGGCTCCTGGCCGGAGTGAAGGTGGTGCCAGCAGCCAGGGAAAGGAAGGCCTGTTCTTGCATGAATCTTCATACATTGGTCCTCTCGTAGTAATACAACCACCTTCCAATGTTCTGATGCATGGATTTTTCAGATGTGTCTCTGTGTTAAGTCGGAGATCTTTTGTGGATTTATGGTTATCTCACTTGTATATTTAAAATGAGAAACAAAGGAGTCTTCTCATTCTGTCATGATGCTGATGTCCCCTGTATTGTACAATTTAAAAAGGTGAATATTATGGATATAAGCTTCATCTCAATAATGCAATTGAAAATAAATACTGAAAAGATTTTAAAATGACAAAAGTAAATGTAACACACATAACATTTCAATAGAGAGGTCGGTTAATGGATCCTTTCTCATGCTTACCTCAACTCCTTTCATGCACCATTCACCCAGTTCCAGCCTGGCCTCATTGTTCCTTTTTTTCTTTTTCATTTGCTCAGGTGGCAGAGCATTCTTTTTTTTCTCTATTGGTAGTTAGATCCCACCCCTTTCATCTCTTGGGATTATTAGCCCAAAAACTCAGCTAAAGGCTAATGCTGGGTTTCCTAAATAGCCTCTTCCTTGCCAGACAGCATTATTCCTTTGGTGGATATGCCTACTCTGAACTTTGACAGGTTTGGTTTTGAATACTAGATTCTCAACTAGTGACTAGCTGTATGAATTTAGGAGATCAATTAAATACTTAAATTTTGTCTTTCTCATCTGCAAAATGAGGACATACTACTTGTATTTATTTCTTCATGTTTGTTAAAATGAAATGTAATGATGCAACTGAAGAACTTACCCAAGTCCCTGAGACATCTTAGTGCTGAATAAGTGCTTTTATCATTTGATTTTATAAAGTAACACACTTTCATCTTTTGTTTTTAAGGATATCACTGCCAATTATAATAAGACGACTCTATAGAAAACTGAAATGATGTAACAAAAAATTTTAAATGTAGTTACAAAACCTTATAAAGTTCCCACAATACATGAAAAAAAGAACTTAATCATTTTATAGTTTGACAACTTAATTCAACTAATGTGTGGTAGGCAGAATAATAGCCATCCTTATTTATGAAGGTGTTCATATGCTAACCCCTGGTATTTGTAAATATATTACTTTTTATGGCAAAAGGAGCCTTGCAGTTGTGATTAAGGTTAAGAACTTTGAGATGGGAGACTATCCTGACCGTATCCTTAAACGTGAAAGATGACTGAAGAAGAATGACTTGGAAAGATGCAATGTGAGGAGGACTCAACCTGTCATTTCTTTAAAGATGGAGGATGGGGCTGTGAGCAAAGATTCCAAAGGCCAATGGAAGCTAGAATAGCCTTCAGTTTACAGCCAGCAAGAAAACACAAGCCTAGGACCTACATATTTAAGGAACTGAATTCCACCAACAAAGCAATTGAGTAAGAAACAGATTTCCCTCTACAACCTCCAGGGGGGAAAAAGTAGCTTGCTGCCACCCTTGTTTTAGCCCAGCAAAACCCATGACAGGGTTCTATTCTATAGAATTATAATCTGATTTGTGCTGTTTTAACTTACTAAAGTTATGGTAATATTAGGGCAGAAATTAATGCAAAAATATTTATTGAGTGCAACTACACTTGTGCCAGGCCAGAGTAGTTTGAGGGGAGTTGGGAAGGGTATAGGTGTCAGCATGGCCCTCATGAGTTTATAGTCTGGTTAGGAAACACAGTATCAACTAGATCATCACAATGGCATCAATTTAGAATTCTTTGAAAGCAGAGTGGGGGATCAAACCTAGTTGGAAGTTAAGGGAAGTTTACAATATTTCAGGGAGACCTACAAGATGGCAAATGGGAACATCAAAAACTTGTGCTGTCAACTTTTATTTATGATAGTAGGACTCATTCACCACCCTTAGTCCTTAGATAAGGTCTCCTTCTCTCCCCAGCTGAATCTATCAATGTAATTTGCATCTCTGAGGGCCCACAACTAGCTCACTATGCCCTTCCTAGCCCCTTAATGATTCCC
This sequence comes from Antrozous pallidus, assembly GCA_027563665.1. Lineage (NCBI taxonomy): Eukaryota > Metazoa > Chordata > Mammalia > Chiroptera > Vespertilionidae > Antrozous > Antrozous pallidus. Next base: position 110,415,165 of record CM050508.1, on the reverse strand, counting down.
TTTATGGAATTTTATTTATCATGGTGGAAACACTTACACATTGAATTTAAACTATAAAAGTTGAGAATTTAATCTGGAAATACCCAGAGCCAAGTGTTGCTTTAGAGAAGGAAGACTTTCTCTGCTTTTCTCATGAAAAATCACTTTGAGATGAACAAAAGTTGATCTTAGTCATACTGTTAATTTTTTTATTATTTGTACAAGTCTGCCTAAAGACCAGAAAAAAGTTAATAATACCTTTGTAAATAAACTTTCTATTTTATAATACATTTAAATTTATAGAAAAGCTGCAAAGATATGGCAGGGAATTGCTCTATCTTTCCACTATTGTTAACATTATAAATAACTATAGTACATTTGTCAAGACTAGGAAATCAACATTGTCATATTACTATTAACTGAATTCTATGTTTTATCCAGATTTAAATAATTTCCCATTAATGCCTTTTATTTTTCAGTGCTAGAATTTCATCAAGCATGCTATAATTATCTTAGTCATCTTCTAGGGTCTGTGACCATTTTTCAGACTATCCTATCTAATAAAAGAGTAATATGCAAATTAACCATCACTCTGATACACCCACAAGCCACTCCCACCAGCCAATCAGGAGCAAGTATGCAAATTAACCACACCAAGATGGCTGCAACAATGGAGAGAGCAGGAGGTTTGGGTTTCCTTGGCAATGGAAGAAGCCAAGCATTCCACACACCCTGGCAGGCCCAGGTCTCCAAGGATACAAAGTTTCAGTTATAGAAGATAAATAAATCCCAGATACCAGGGTCTCTGCTTGGGTTGCTGGGGGGCATGGCCAGTGTGCAAACCACCACAGGCCCCTCATACAGGCAGTCACATGCCCTAAGGGAACCCCCTCCTTGATCTGGGACACCCTTAGGGCAAACCAGCTGGCCCCCACACCCACCATGCACCAGGCCTCTATTCTATCTAATTAAAGAGTAATATCCAAATTTACCATCACTCTAATGCACAAGATGGCTGCCCCCATGTGGACACAAGATGGCCAGCAGGGTAGGGCAGTTAGGGGTGGCCAGGCCTGTGGGGGAGGGCAGTTATGGGTAAACAGGCTGGCAGGGGAGCAGTTAGGCATCAATCAGGTTGGCAGGGGAGTGGCTAGGGGATGATCAGGCTGGCAGGCAGAAGCGGTTAGGGGCAATCAAGAAGGCAGGCAGATGAGCAGTTGGGAGCCAGCAGTCCTGGATTGTGATAGGGATGTCCAACTACACATTTAGGCCTGATCCCACTGGCAGTCAGACATCCCTCAAGGGGTCCCAGATTGGAGAAGGTGTAGGCTGGGCTGAGGGACACCCCCCACCTCCTTGTGCATGAATTTCATGCATTGGACCTCTAGGTTTTTTTTTTTTTTTTTTTTTTTTTTTTTTTTTTTTTATAACCTTGACAGTTTTGAAGAACACTTCTCAGGTATTTTGGGTTTGTCTCTGTGCTTGCTTATGGTTAGACAGTGATTATGGGTTTTTGGGAGGAAAACCACAAAGGTAAAGTGCCATTCTCATTGTATCATATTAGAAGACCATACTATCATCAGGACTAATGTGATGTTAACCTTTATCATCTGATTAAGGTAGAGGTTTCCAGATATCGCTACAAAAAGTTATCCCTCCCTGTCCATACTTTTCTTTTTGGAAGCAAATTTCATACTCAAGAGGAGAATGGAGTAGGGAGAAGTGTTAAGCTAAACCTCCAGGAGAACAAAGTATCTACAAAAATTACTTGAATTTACTTTACATATAAGATTTACCTATTTATTTATCCTTTCAACCACTTATTTATATTAATATAAACCCATGGATATTTACTTTACACTTTAGATTATAGTCCAATACTATTTATTTATTTGTTTATTATTTATTTATCCTAACTGTTTGAATTTGGTCATTGGGAGCTCTTTCAAGTTACCTTCTGTGTCCTCTGACATGTTATAACATTTAAAATTTATTTTTTATTACAGTTGACATACAATGTTCTATTAGCTTCAGGTACACAAAATAGTTAATAGACATTTATATACCTTACAAAGTGATCATTGTAATTTTTCCATCAGTACTTCTTTTCTTGCTGACACAGCTAGATATCTGCTCAAGACTCACCTTGTATTTTACCTGCCATAGTTCTAGAAACAATCATTTCTCCAAGAATCCCTAGTTCCTTTTAATGGTGGATGATATTGTTAAAAATCAAGATCTGGGCACTAGGTATGCTCATTGTAGTTGGTGTCCCACTTGTTTTAGGCCTCTTCTTATGCTCATTGTAGTTGGTGTCCCACTTGTTATAGGCCTCTTCATGATAAATATGTGTATGTACTGACTCCTGAATACACACATATGTATAATTATTTCCTTTTTTATTGTTTAAAGTTTTATATATGTCTTCCTTTTCCCCAATTGACCCCCCCCCCAGTCACTCCCACCCCAAACCCCTACCAACCTAGTGTCTGTGTCCATTAGTAATGCTAGTATGCATATATACAAGTTCTTTGGTTGATCTCAGACTCTCACCGTCCCCTGCCTTCTCTCGGAGGTTGGATGGTCTGTTCAGTGCTATCTTGTGTCTGGATCTATTTTTGTTTATCCATTTATGTTTATCATTATATCCCACACATCTTTCTCCAACTGGCTTATTTCACTTAGCATAATGCTCTCCAGTTCTATACATGCTGTTGCAAATGTTAAAAGATCCTTCTTTTTATGGCAGTATAGTATTCCACTGTGTAGATATACCATAGTTTTCTAATACACTCATCTGCTAAAGGGCACTTAGGCTGTTTCCAAATCCTAGCTATTGTAAATTGTGTTGCTATGATCATGTGCTTCTGGTTTCTTGGGATATATTCCCAGAAGTAGGATTACTGGGTCAAAGGAAAGTTCCATTTTTAACTTTTTTTTCCTTAAAATATATTTTATTGATTTTTTACAGAGAGGAAGGGAGAGGGATAGAGAGTTAGAAACATTGATGAGAGAGAAACATCCATCAGCTGCATCCTGCACCCTCTCCACTGGGGATATGCCTGCAACCAAGATACATGCCCTTGACCAGAATCGATCCTGGGACCCTTGAGTATGCAGGCCAATGCTCTATCCACTGAGAATACTGGTTAGGGGCCATTTTTAACTTTTTGAGGAAACTCCATACTGTTTTCCATAGTGACTGCAACAGTCTGCATTCCCACCAGCAGTGCATGAGGGTTCCTTTTTCTCCACATCCTCACAAGCACTTGTCATTTGTTGGTGATAGCTATTCTGACATGTGTGAGATGGTACCTCATTGTTGTTTTGATTTGCATCTCTCTGATAATTAGTGACTTTGAGCATGTTTTCATATGTCTCTTGGCCTTCTTATGTCCTCTTTCAAAAATTGTCTATTTAGGTCCTTTGCCCATTTTTTTATTGGATTGTTTATCTTCCTTTCATTAACTTGTATGAATTTCCTGTAAATTTTGAAGGGTAAACCCTTTTCTGAAACGGCATTGGCAAATATGTTCTCCCATGCAGTGGGCTTTTTTTGTTTTGTTGATGGTTTCTTTTGCTGTGCAGAAGCTTTTTATTTTGATGTAGTCTCATATGTTTATTTTCACTTTGGTTTCAATTGTCCTAGGAGTTGTATCAGTAAAGATATTGCTACAACATATATCTAATATTTTGCTGGTGGATTCTTCTAAAATTTTTATGGCTTCCCATGTTACATTTAAGTTCTTTACCCATTTTGAGTTTCTTTTTATGTATGGTGCAAGTTGCTGATCTAGTTTTATTTTTTTTTGCATGTGTCTGACCAATTTTCCCAGGACCATTTATTGAAGAGACTGTCTTGACTCCATTGTATTGCCTCCTTTGTCAAATATTAATTGAGAATAATAGCTTAGGTCAATTTATGGGTCTCTGACTGTTCCATTGGTCTATATGACTCTTAATGTCCCAGTACTAGGCAATTTAGAGAACTTGGCTTTGTAATATCACTTGACTAGAGGCTTGGTGCACATAATTTGTGCACAGGGGGAGGAGGGACCTTCAGTCCAGCCTGTACCCACTCCAATCCAGGGCCCCTTGGAGGGATGTTTGACTGTGGGTTTAGGCCCAATCCCAGTGATCAGGCCTAAACTAGCAGTCGTACATCCCTCTCACAATCCAGGCCAGCTGACTCATAACTGCTCACCTGCCTGCTTGCCTGATCACCCCTAACTGCCTCTGTCTGCTGGCCTGAATGGTCCTCACTACCCCCATTGCCTGCCTGGTCGCCTCATACCGCCCACCTTCTGCTGGCCTATCACCCCTTACTGCCCCTCCCTTCCTGCCTGGTAGCTCCCAATTACCACCCCCCCCAAAGGCCTGGTTGCCTCTCACTACCACCCTCTGCTGGCCTGGTAACCCCTCACTGTGCCCCCCTGCTGGCCTAGTTGCCACCAGTGCCACACCCTCTGGCCTGGTCCTTTCTCACAGCCCACTGCAGGCCTGGTCACTCCCAACTGTGCCCCCCCCCCCCACCACCGCCAGGCTGGTCTCGCTTACCTGCTCCCACACAGCCTGCTGTTCAGTCATTTGGTCGTCTCTCACTAACCCCCCTGTAGGCCTTGTCACCCCACACAGCCTGCTGTTCGGTTGTTACTATGAAGGAGTCCTAGTCTATATGACTGCTCATATTCTAGTACTAGGCAGTTTAAAGAACTGTGGCTTTGTAATATAGCTTGACTAGAGGCCTGTTGCACAAAATTCATGCACAGGGGGGAGGGTAATTTGCATATTACATTTTCATTAGTATAGATATCTGGTATTGTGACTCCTCCAACTTTGTTCTTCTTTCTCAGGTTTGCTATGGCTATTGGGGGTCTTTTTTGATTCCAGATGAATTTTTGGAGTGGTTGTTCTAGGTCTGTGAAATATGCCATTGATATTTATTTTAATGGGGATTGCATTGAATCTGTAAGTTGTTTTGTGTACTATAGAAATTTTAATGATGTTGATTCTACCAATTCATGAATATGGTATGTTCTTTGATTTGTTTATCTCTCCCTCTATCTCTTTTTTTCAAAGTCCTGTAGTTTTCAGAGTACAGGTCTCTTACCTCCTTAGTTAAGTTTATACCTAGGTATCTTAATTTTTTTGTGTGCAATCATAAATGAGATTTTTTTTGGATGCCTACTTGCACTGAGGCCTGTGCTCATTATTATGAATTCTAAGAGGAGTCACCCCTTCCTGCCCACAGGGTACTTCTGGTCTAGGCTAGTGTTGTTTAACCACTTCCCCACCTTTTTATAACAGCTTTTGTTTTTTGAGATATAATCTACCCACCATACAATTCACTCACTTAAAATGTGCAGTTTAGTTATTCTTAGTATTTTTGCAGAGTTGTGCAAACACCTCAATCAGTTTTTAGAACCCCCAAAAGAACCCCTATACCTGTTACAATAGTGCCCCACTTTCCACTCTTCCGTCCCCTGGCAACCACTAATCTGTTTCTGTTTCTTTGGATTTTCCTATTATGGACATTACATTATCAATGGAACCATACAATAAGTGGCCTTTTCCACCTGGCTTTTTTCACTTAGACTATTGTTTTTGCAGCATATCCATCCTATTAATAAAAGAGTAATATGCAAATTGACCATACCTTCACTATGCCCATAAGCCACACCCACAGGCCACACCCACCAGCCAATCACAGGGCAAAAGACCCTCCCAGCCCTGGGGTTAGGCCAGGTGGGGATGTGGGCGGGGCCCCATCAGATGGATCAGGGTGGTCAGCCATGGCGGAGGCCCGTTGGATGGGTCGTGGGGCCCTGCCATGGGGCCCACAGTGCCCAGGGTTGGGAATGGCCTCTCCCCAAGAGGCCCTTCCCAGACCTGGGGTTAGGCTGGGCCTGGCTGAGTGAGGTGAGGACACAGAAGGGGTGAGCCAGGCGCCCTGTGAACATGAACACCTTCTGAGCCATGAAGCAGCAGGTGAGATATGTGCCTGAGGTCCCTTGGCTGCAGAGTGCCGGGGTCAGAAGTTGAATCCAGGTGCTACTCTGCCTGCAGCTCATCACCTCTCCACTGTGCCTGGCCGGGCCTGCCAAATGATGCCACCTGTGGATGATGATGCTTGTCAAATCTATGCTGGGTCCTGAGCCTAGGGAGGGCAGCAGAGGGGAGCGTCCCAGCTCCTGCCTCCCAGAGCTCCCGGACTCCAGTGTGAGGTCCAGCCGTGGGGGCAGGAGAGGAGCCAAAACACAGCCCCTGAGACAGAGGAGACCAAGCCATACAACCCAGCCGGGCCTATGTGCAGAGCAGGGGCAGGGAGTTCAGGAAAGGAAGTGATAAAGGTGAGAGCTAACACACAAGTGGCGGGGATGTCTCCATGGGCCAGAAAGGCACTGGACCCAGACCATCTACAGATCCAGGCCTGGACTCTGCCAGGCGTGCGTGGCCCCATTCCTGGGGTAAAGGGACCAGAGTTCCCCTCAGAACAGGACCCTGGAGCTGGGCTCACTGCTTGCCCTTATGGGACGGTGATAGTCTGGGTCCGTGGGCACGCTGTGACCCAGGATCCAGAGCCGCACTCAGCCTGGGCCCTGGACCCAAGGCTAAGGAGCCCTGGTCGCTGTCCCCAGCACTGGTTCTGACCCGGGAGACAGGGGGGTGAGCTCAGAGGCAAAAGCAACCCCCAGGCCTTGGGCTGTCTGACTCAGGAAGAACTCGCAAGCCGACACTTGGGAAACCTGTGGGCCCAGGGCTCTAAGGAAGCCAGTAAATAAAAGCTCCCACCTACGTGTAGGAAACACCAAAGACATTATATGCATAGGACAAAATATAATAGAAGTTTCTTATTATTGTAATATATTCAAAGGTAATTACCATAACTATTTAAACAAATAATGATGTAATGTCAGTTTTATAACATCTGTGTAAGTAAAATACATGACGACAATAGCACAAAGATTGCCTGGGAAAAATGAAATTTTGTTATAGTGAAGTTTCTATACAAGATGAGTAAAAGATGCACTTGAAGATAGACTGTGACAAGTTAAAATCTCATATAATGAAGAACTAATATGCAAATATTCATCACACCTTCATGCCATTATGCCATAATAGCTCAGACACTCAACACTAAGGAGAGAGGAATGGGGACCAGACAGGCTACAGACTGGGAGAGGAACAAGCCACCCCCTCCACGGTCCCAGATGCCAACAGCTGTGCCTGCCTCTCTGGCCCAGGAGAGGGACAAGCTGCCTGCCTGGCAGTCCTGGGAGCCAGCAGCTGCACCTGCACCTGTGGCCCAGGATAGGGACAAGCTGCATGCCCTGTGGTCCTGGGTGCCTGTGGCTGCGGCCAGCCTGAGTAAAGCTGGCCTGGGTCCTGGGTGCCTATAGCTAGCTGGCTAGAGGGAGGGAAGCCTGGGTCCCAGGTGTGGGGCAATGCAGAAGCATTTAGGGGCCTGCAGAGGTGGCTATGGATGATCCAGCAGCCTGAGGTGGTTAGGGGTGATCACACAGGCAGGCAGAGGGATTAGGGGTGATCAGGCAGGCCGAGTTGGTTAGGGGCGACCAGGCAGGCAGGTCAGTGAGCAGTTAGGAGCCAGTGGTCCTAGATTGCGAGAGGGATGTCTGACTGCCAACAGTCAGAGTGCCAACAGTCAGACATCCCTGAAGTGGTTCCTGATTGGAGAGGGTGCAGGCTGGGCTGAGGGAACCCCCACCCCCCCTTCATGCACAAATTCTGTGCACCAGGTCACTAGTACGATAATATGTATGTTTGGATGATATTCCATTGTTTGGATATCACACATTCTGTTTATCAGTTCTCCAGCTGATGGACATTTGGTTATTTCCATCTTCTGGTTACTATGAATAATGCTGCTATCAGCATTTATATATAATTTTTTGTTGCCCTCTTATTTTTTAAAGCTCACACTTTTTGAGATGTAAGCATGTGCTGTTCCACCCCCCCTCCCCCCATATGTTCTTTGAAATTACAAAGCAAATTCTGTTATGTGAAGGTAATTTGAGTATGACATTCCAAACTATCTCCTCTCTCTCTAGTGGGTACTATGCTCTCTCCTGCCCATGGCCTGCATTTGAGAATCTCTGCCCTGGACACAAGCAGGAAACGAATATGCCAGAACAAGGCAGAGCTGGTAAATGCCAAATGAATGGTGTGTGGGGGGTCATCATTTTTTTTAATTTAAAAATTAAAAAAAATTAATCTTTATGGTTCAGGTTATTAATGACACTAGAGGCCCAGTGTCATTATTCATGCACAGGGGGTGGGGGATGTCCCTTAGCCCAGCCTGCACCCTATCCAATCTGGGACCCCTCAAGGGATGTCTGACTGCCCTTTTAGGCCCGACCCTGTTTGGATCGGGCCTAAACAGGCAATTGGACATCCTTCTCACAACCCAGGACTGCTGACTCCAAATTGCTCATCTGCCTGCCTCCCTGATTGCCCCTAACTGCTTCTGCCTGCCATCCTCATCACACACTAACCACTGCCCTGCCAGCTTAATTGATGTCTAACTGCTCCTCTGCCAGCCTGTTTGCCTCCAACTTCCCTCCTCTGCCAGCCTGGTCACTCCTAACTGCCATCCCCTGCAGGCTTGATTGCCCCCACTGCCCTCCCTTGAAGGCCTGATCTCTCCCAATTGCCCTCCCCCGCTGGCCTGATGGCCCTCAACTGTCCTCTCTTGCAGGTCTGGAACCTCCCAACGGCCCTTCCCTGCTGGCCATCTTGTGGTGGTTTCCTGTGTCTACATGGGGGCAGGATCTTTGATCACATTGGGGCAGCCCTTTTGTGAGCTGGAGTGATGGTCAATCTGCAAATTACTCTTTTATTAGATAGGATAGAGGCCTGAGGCATGGGTGAGGGCCAGCTGGTTTTCCCTGAAGAGTGTCCCAGATCAGGGTGGGGGTTCCCTTGGGGTGAAGGGCGGCCTGGGCGAGGGGCCTGTGGAGGTCTGTGGGCCGGCCATGCCCCCCAGCGAACCAAGCAGATGCCCTGGAATCTGGAATTAATCTATGTCTACAATTGAAACTTTGTAGCCTGCAGTGGAGCCAAGCCTTCTGCTCGCTCCTAGGCAGCAGCCATTTTTGTTTGAAACTTTGTTTCCTAGAGTGGAGGCCTAGGCCAGTAATAGCAGGCTGAAAACTTGGCTTCCTCCATTGTCAGGGAAACCCAAGCCTCTGTTCTCTCCAGCTAAGTGGCTGTCACCATTTCTGTCTCTTTTAGAATTGAAACTTTGTAACATTGAGTGGCAGCCTAGTCAGGCAACAGCAGGAGGAAGGCTTGGCTTCCTACGTTGCCTGGGAAACCCAAGCCTTCCTCCTGCTCTCAGTGGTGGCAGCCATCTTGATTGGGATTTATTTTCATAAACTGCTCCTGATTGGCTGGTGGGCATGGCTATGGGCATGGCTTGGGAGTATGGCAAAAGTATGGTCAAATTTGCATATTACTCTTTTATTAGAAAGGATTGTTCTCCGTCTTTTCCCCCTATAGCTTCCCTCCACCTAGTACCCATCCCACCCTCTGGCCTTACCTCCCCCCTACTGTTCTCTTCCATAGTTGTATGTTTTTTGTCCAGTCTCTTGCTGCACCTCCGACACCCATTTTCTCCCCAAGAATTGTCAGTCTATTCCCTCTCTATGTCCATGATTCTGTTATATTCACCAGTTTATCCTGTTCATCAAATTATTAATTCACTTGATTTTTAGATTCATTTGTTGATAGATGTGTATTTGTTGTTCATAATTTATATTTTTACCTTTTTCTTCTTTCTCTTCTTAAAGAATATCTTTCAGCATTTCATATAATATTGGTTTGGTGGTGATGAACTCCTTTAGCTTTTTCTTATCTGTGAAGCACTTTATCTGACCTTCAATTCTGAATGATAGCTTTGTTGGGTAGAGTAATCTTGGTTGTAGATTCTTGCTATTCATCACTTTGAATATTTCTTGCCACTCCCATCTGGGCTGCATAGTTTCTGTTGAGAAATCCGCTGACAATTGTATGGGTGTTCCCTTATAGGTAACTAACTGTTTTTCTCTTGATACTTTTAATATTCTCTCTTTGTCTTTTGCTTTTGGCATTGTAATTATGATGTGTCTTGGTGTGGTCATCTTTGGATTCCTATAGTTTGGGGTTCTGTGCACTTCTTGGGTTTTTAAGTCAATTTCTTTCACCAAGTAGGGGAATTTTTTGGTCACTATTTCTTCAAATAGGTTTTCATTATCTTGCTATCTCTCATTTTTGGCACCCCAATAGTTCAGATGATGGTATGCTTGAGATCATCCCAGAGGCTCCTCACACTATCTTCAATTTTTTGGATTCTTTTTGCTTCTTGCTTTTCTGGCTGAGTGGGTTTTGCTTCTTTGTATTTCAAATCTTTGACTTGATTCTTGTGGTCCTTTAGACTGCTTTTAGGTTTTTGTATAATATTTTTTATTTCAGTCAGTGTATGCTTAATTTCTAGTTGGTCCTTTTTCATATCCTCAAGGGTCCCATTCATATCCTTGAAGGTCTCGTTCATATCCTCGAAGGTCTCTGAAAGTTTATCGGCCTTTTCCAGGAGCCTCTTAAAAAATGTTATATCCAAGGTTTTGAACTCTATGTCCAGTCGTTTTTCCCCTCCATTTCTTTCACATGTGTTTTCTTTCCATGTCTCTTTATTTTGGCTGCTTCTCTGAATTTGTATATTAGCTTTGTGTGGTAGATGTCCTCTAAGGAACAGTGGCTCAGCCTCCCCAGTTACCTGTGGTGGATACTGTTATGGGTTGCACAGTCTTGTTGAAGTTAAGCCTAGATTATTGTTGTTAGCACTAGGAGTGTTTGACCTTCAGGCCAATTGGTTTTGACAATCAGATGTGTTCAGGTTGGATGGGTGGAGTCTCCGGGCTGAGCAGGCAGCCTTGATTCCTCATCAGCTCAATCCTATGCAGCACCTGGGTCTCTGTGCCTGGTGGTAATGGTTGCATGCACCTCTGAGAGAAAGCTGCCACCAAGCTCTACCCACTGCTGGGCAATTCAGCCTCTCCCCAAATGAGTCTGCCCACCCAAAGTCTTACCCAGAGTTGTAAAACAATGCAGTCTGGTGGTTTCCCTTCTTTCCTTTTTTTTCTTTCTAATGAGAGAGCATGTTACAAGTCCTCTCTGCTCCCTCACATGCTTCTGCAGTTACCAAGTTTATGTGCCCTCTGCAGCACCCGAGTTTCAGTGTGCTTCCTCCTTACTGTCCAGTTTCACCCCGTATGATTGCGGGTTCCCTAGAACTCGCCTGGAACTGGGGAATCAGTGCAGTGGGACGCCTTTGTCTCCCTCCCTGTTCGAGAAAACAAACTGGGTTTGCAGCCACCCACCCTAGCCGCTCACATGTGCACGGCTCCAAACCTCTGACTCTGTGCGTACCCTCAACTCTGCCCTCTGCTGCTCTTCTGAGTCACAGTGTCCTATCGTTACTTTTATTTGTGGAATTTCCACTAAGCCAGCTTTTCAGTGATTCTGGATGATGTTTGTTCTGTTGTTAAGTTGTAGGTTTGAAATTGTTGTGTGGGGCAGCAAGATAGGTGTTTACCTATGCCGCCATCTTGGTTCCTCCTCGAGATTGTTTTTTTTTTAATTTCTCTTTCTGTGAGTTCATTATTGGTATATAAAAAGCCATAGACTTCTGGGTGTAAACTTTGTATCTTGCCGAATTCATTTATTAAATTTAATAGTTTTGATGGAGTCTTTGGAGTTTTCTATGTACAGTATCATGTCATCTGTGAATAATGACAGTTTTATTTTTCCTTTTCAAATTTGGATGCCTTTTCTTTTTTCTTTTTTATGACTGCTTTGGCTAAAACTTCTGGTACTATGTGGAACAGGAGTGGTGAAAGTGGGCATCTCTGTCTTGTTCCTGTTCTTAGGAAAATGAATTTAGTTTTTGCCAATTGAGTATGATGTTGGCTGTAGATTTGTCATATAAGGCTTTTATTATATTGAGGTATGATCCCTCTTTTTCCACTTTGCTGTGAGTTTTTATCAAGAAAGGATGTTGGATTTCGTCAAATACTTTTTCTGCATCTATTGATAAGATTATGTGATTTTTATCTCTCAATTTGTTTATGTGATATATCATATTTATAATTTGTGCATATTGTACCAGCCTTGCATCCCCAGAATAAATCCCACTTGGTCATGGTGTATGATCTTTCTAATGTACTGCTGGATCTTATTTGTTAGAATTTTGTTGAGAATTTTAGCATCTACTAAAATGGATATTGGCCTGTCCTCTTTCTTTGTGGTGTCTTTGTTGGAATAGAGTTGTTCATAGTATTTTTACATAATCCTTTGCATTTCTGTGGGGCTGATTATTATTTCACCTTTTTCATTTCTGATTTAGTTTATTTGGGTCCTCTCTCTTTTCTTCTTGGTGAGCCTGGCAGGAGTTTCATGAATCTTGTTTATCCTTTCAAAGAAACAGCTCTTGATTTTATTGATCTTTTTTTCTTGTTTGTTTCTATGTCATTTACTTATGCTCTGATCTTTATTATTTCCTTCCTTCTGCTTACTCTGGGCTTTTCTTGTTGCCCTCTTTCTAATTCTTTCAGTTGAGGGCTTAGATAACTTATTACTTTTTTTTTGAGGTAGGTATTAGAACTATAAACTTCCCTCTCAAGACTGCTTTCCCTGTGTCCAATAGATTTTGAATTGTTGTGTTTTTATTGTAATTTGTTACCAGGATGCTTTTCAATTCTTCTTTCATCTCTTTGGTAACCCAAATCATCATATAATCATATGCTATTTAGCCTCCAAGTGTTTGACTTTTTTCATTGTTTTTATTGTAGTTGATTTCTAATTTTATGCCATTGTGATCTGAGAAGATTCTTGATATCATTTATATCTTCTTGAATTTGAAGAGATTTTGCCTGTGTCCCAATATGTGGTCTATCTTTGAAAATGTCCCATGTGCACTTGAGAAGAATATATATTCTGTAGCTTTATAGTGAAATGTTTTGAAGATATCAATGAATTCCATCTGATCTAGTGAGTCATTTAGGAGTGCTGTTTCTTTGCTGATTTTTTGTTTAGAGGATATATCCAGTGGTGTCAATGGGGCATGAAAGTTCTCTACTTAGACTTTATTGCTTTTGATCTTTCCATTGATATCTTCAAAAAGGTATTTATTTATTTATTATTTATTAATTTATATATATGATTGTTTAAAGTATTTCAAATAGTAGTACATATGTTTCCTTCCCCCACAAAAAAATTGACCTCCCCCAGGCCTCCCCTACCGCCCAGCAGATGCTCTCACCTGCCTCCCCCTTCCCCGTGTCTTGTATCTATTGGTTATGCTTATATGCATGCATACAAGTTCTTTGGTTGATCTCTTACAGCCCCCACCCCCAATCCTCCCCTGCCTTCCCACTGTAGTTTGACAGTCTGTTCAATGCTTCTTTGCCTCTGTATCTATTTTCCCCCCATTTCTTTTCCTCAGAAGAATCTTGCATCTGCATCCTACAAGTAAACATATAAGAACAAAGAAAAATGTTTGAGTCTCAATTTCAATGTCCAACAGTTCTGAGTCCTAGTTTCAGTGTCAAATAGTTCCTTGTGTGTAGATGTCAGCAATGGTATCTGGATAAAGGATAAATGGTGGCAGTGCAGGTTCCACCCTTTCTTGTTTGGTTCTGGGCAGCCTGCAGTGATGCACAGCTGCTGACTGCTAGCAAGGCAAGATGTTATCAGCGTCTTCCATCTCTGGACTGTTTTCATTTTTGGAACAGCTCTGTCAGTTCCTCTTTGTTGCAGGAATCCATATAGTCTTGGAGTTGTTTTCTGAAAATATACAAACATATTCTCGACCAAAAGTTAATAAAAGAATCTTTTCTATAAATTAGACTTGGGATTCTTTTTATTTTTGCTCAAATGATTTTCCTTTGGTTTATTTTGACATATGTGTGTTTTTAATAGGTGTCCTGCTGTTAGTATTACAAATGGAAATTGGTTTTCTCAAGTAACAATTTTCTAGATGTAATTTACTTACAGGATATTTTTCCCTATATGATATTACCCCACTATCACCCCCCTTTTTTTAATTAATGGAGGCTTTTGGAAATTTTATACTGTAGTCTTGGTAACTTTAGATTTTAATTTTTACATAAAAATATGACTGCTTTAGGTTTTTTGCAAGTTAGGCAATTTTACGATGAGATGAACGACTAATAGAAATTTTAGTTAGTATTTTAAGAACAGATTTTTGTCCATTACACTTAAATTTTCTTGAGTGTTCATTTACTTCAATTGGCCAAATTTGAATTAATCTGAAAACTTGATTACTATTTTACTGTCAAATTTAATACTCAAATAATAATCTTAGTTTACCCTGTAAATATTAATGGAAAGGATGATTTGAATTCTTGGGTAGGCCCTGAGCATTTTTTTTTGAAAGGGACTTGTTCATTCATTTTATTTATTTATTTATTTTTTAGATTGTATCTTTTATTCTTTTTTTTTTTTTTACTTTTTAAATTTCTCCCCCAATATCCTCCCCCCAGTCTCCCTTACCTCCCAGTACATGTCCTGACCTGCCCCCTTCCCCGCCCCAGTGTCTTTCATTCATTGGTTAAGCTCATATGTATGCATACAAGTCCTTCGGTTGATCTCCCCCAGCATCCACCTCCAATCTACCCCAGCCTTCCCCCTGTAGCTTGACAGCCTGTTCAAGACAAACCTGTCTCTATATCAATCACTCTCCTCTGTTTCTTTTCTTCAAAAATATCTTGCTTCTGCATACTAGAAACAAATGTATAAGAACAAAAAATGTTTGAGTGTCAGTTTCAATGTCCAACTGTTCTGAGTCCCAGTTTCAATGTCAAATAGTTCTTTATGTGTGCATGTCAGCAATGGTATCCAGATGGGGGTCACATTGTGGCAATGCAAGATCCATCCTCTCTGGTATGGTCCTGGGCTGCCTGCAGCCATGCACAGCTGCCGACTGCTAGCATGGCAAGGTGTTGTCAGCATCCCCAATCTCTGGATCGTCCTCGTGGCTGGAACAGACCCGTTAGTTCCTCACTGTTGCAGGAACCCACATGGTCTTGGAGCTGTTCTCTGAAAACACACAAACACATTCTCGACCAAAAGTTAACTAAGGGATCCTCTCTGAAAACTAGACTTGGGATTCTTTTTATTTTTGCCTAAATGATTTTCCTTTGGCTTATTTTGACACCATGTGTGTTTTTTTCATGGGTGTCCTGCAATTGGTTTTACAAATGGAAGTTACTTTTCTGGAGTAAGAATTTTCTAGATATATTTTACTTACAGGATATTTTTCCTTGCATGATATTACCCCCCCGCTTTTGATTAATGTGATTTTTGGAAATTTTATCTTACAGTCTTGGTAATTTTAAATTTTAATTTTTGCACACAAATATGACTGCTTTAGGTTCTTTGGATGTTAGGCAATTTTACAGTGAGATGAACTACTAATAGATATTTTAGTTAATGTTTTAGGAAAAGCTTTTTGTCCAGCACACTTAAATTTTCTTGAGTATTCACTTATTTCACTTGGCCAATTTAAATTAATCTGAAAACTTGATTACTATTTTACTTTCAATTTTAATACTCAAGCAGAAATCGTAGTTTACCCTGTAAATACTAGTGGAAAGGAATATTTGCATTTTTGAGTAGGTCCTGAGCATTCCTGGTAATAGATTGAATTTAGATATAGAGCAGCTATTGCTGGCCGAGTCTCTGTCTGCCACCTGGGTCCCCATATGAGTTGTGTGTGGGAGGCGAAGCAGCTGTGGGGGTAGGAGACCTCCCTCAGGAGGGCTGAGAATTCAAGCCCCTGCAAGTTTTGTGGATGAGGGTCTGTGACCCACCTCTGTTGACCTTTTACCTCTCTCCTGTTGGTTCCTCTGCAACTGTGCCTGTCTTAGGTTGTTCCTTCCCTGAGGAATCTTACGCGTCTCTGGCTAACGAGCCATCCTCCGGGGCCAAACAGGGTGATGTGAGGTTCAGTTCTGTCTCCTTTGTAGTCTATGCCTTCGTGGCCTCCATGTCCAGCACCTGCCTTGGGGTCCCCTAGCCTGCTGGCGGGGTCCCGGTACTGATCACATATCTCGGGGGACCCAGGTTTCTTCTCCAGAAGGGCCCAGCTCACACCATTGGTCGAGATACAGATCCATGGTGCCAGCTGCCCAGAGGCTTCAGCCACAGCTTGAACTGAAAGCTCAGGCATCAGCTGTTAGTATTTGAATAGTAAGAAGAGGGTACCTCTTGGCAAAAGGGCCAGAGGGGCCAATATAGAATGCTCAGATGCCTTCCCAGTGCCTTAATTACTTCTGAAAGGGATTAATTCCTTTCCTATCCTTTTTAAATTACTGCCCAACATTCAAAGAATTAGTTTGTAAGTTTATTTGGGATAATTATGCTGTTGTCAAATATCAAATATTATAATGACATTTTAGAATAATATCATGTAAGGGTATTACGGTTTCACGGGAGGTTAAGGAGGGCCTAGCCTAAGGACTGGTGTCCATAGGAGATGACAAGCTCTAGGCCATCTTAATTCAATCTCAAATTAGCTGCCAATTTTTTTATAACTTTATATAAACTTTGTCAGGGATGTAAAAACACAAATTACTTACCTTAGTTCAAGAGTTCAAATATATTGTCTTTCCCCCTTACTCCCACCACCTGCCACTTACCCTGAGGTTTGACATTCTGATAGACTTTTCTCAGTCTCTGGATCCATTCTTGTTCATCAGTCTATGTCATTGATTGTATTCCTCAAATGAGTGAGATCATGTGATATTTGTCTTTCTCTGCCTGGCTAATTTCACTTAGCATAATGCTCTCCAAATCCATCCATGTTGTTACAAATGGTAGGAGCTCCTTCTTCTTTACTGCAGTGTAGTATTCCATTGTGTAAATATACCATAGTGTTTGAATCCACTCATCCGCTGATGGGCATTTAGGCTGTTTCCAAATCTTAACTATAGTAAATTGTGCTGCTATGAACAGAGGGGTACATATATCCTTTCTAATTTGCATTTCTAGCTTCTTGGGGTATATTCCTAGAAGTGGGATCACTGGGTCGAATGGGAGCTCCATTTTTACTTTTTTGAGGAAACTCCATACTGTTCTCCACAGTGGCTGCACTAGTCTACAATCCCACCAGCAGTGCACGAGAGTTCCTTTTTCTCTGCATCCTCGCCATTACTTGTCATTTGTTGATCTGTTGATGTAAGCCATTCTGACAGGTGTGAGATGGTACTGCATACTCGTTTTGATTTGCATCTCTCAGGTAATTATTGACTTTGAATAGGTTTTCATATATCTTTGGGCCTTCCTTTTGTCTTCTTTAGAAAAGATTCTATTTAGGTCTGTTGCCCAATTTTTATTGGATCATTTGTCCTCCTTTTATTGAGTTGTGTGAGTTGCCTGTAGATGCTTGAGATTAAACCTTTATCACTGATAACATTTGCAAATATGTTCTCCCATACAGTGGGTTTTCTTGTTGTTTTGTTGATGGTTTCTTTAGCTGTGCAAAAGCTTTTTATTTTGATGTAGTCCCATTTGTTTATTTTGTCTTTAGCTTCCATTGCCCTAGGAGCAGTATCATTGAAAAAGTTCTTTTGGCATATGTCTGAGAATTTTTTTCCTGTAGATTCCTCTAATATTTTTATGGTTTCCCGTCTTACGTTTAAGTCCTGTATCCATTTTGAGTTTATTTTTGTGTATGGTGTAAGTTGGTGGTCTAGTTTCTTTTTTTTTGCATGTATCTGTCCAATTTTCCCAATACCATTTATTGAAGAGACTGTCTTGACTCCATTTTATGTTCATGCCTCCTTTGTCAAATATTAATTGAGCATAGTGGTTTGGGTTGATATCTGGATTCTCTATTCTATTCCATTGGTCTATATGTCTGTTCTTGTGTCAGTACCAGGCTGTTTTGAGAACAGTAGCTTTGTAATACAGCTTGAAATCTGGTATTGAAATCTCACTGACTTTGTGCTTCTTTCTCAGGATTGCAGTGGCTACTCGGGGACTTTTTTTACTCCAGATGAATTTTTGGAGATTTCTCTCTAGGTCTGTGAAATACACCATTGGTATTTTAATGGGGAGTGCATTAAATTTATAGATTGCTTTGGGTAGTATGGACATTTTAATTATGTTGATTCTCCCAATCCATGAATATGGTATGTTTTTCCATCTGTTTACATCTTCCTCTATCTCTTTTTTTAGTGTCCTGTAGTTTTCCGCGAATAGGTCTTTTACCTGTTTAGTTAAGTTCATTCCTAGGTATCTTAATTTTTTTGGTGTGATGGTAAATGGGATTCCTTTTTCAATATCTCTTTCTGTAAGTTCACTATTAGTGTATAGAAATGCCATAGATTTCTTGGCATTAATTTTGTAGCCTGCTACGTTGCTGAACTCATTTATTAATTCTATTAGCTTTTTTATGGAGTTTTTCGGGTTTTTTATGTACAATATCATGTCATCTGCAAATAAGGATAGCTTTACTTCTCCTTTTCCAATTTGGATGCCTTTTATTTCTTCTTCCTATCTAATTGCAATGGCTAATACTTCAAGTACTATGTTGAACAGGAGTGGTGAAAGTGGGCAACCCTGTCTTGTTCCTGTTCTTAGGGGAAATGGTTGTAGTTTTTGCCCATTGAGTATGATGTTTGCTGTGGGTTTATCATATATGGCTTTTATTATGTTGAGGTATGATCCTTCTATTCCTACCTTGCTGAGAGTTTTTATCAAGAAAGGGTGTTGGATTTCGTCAAATGCTTTTTCTGCATCAATTGATATGACTATGTGATTTTTATCTCTCAATTTGTTTATGTGATGTATCACATTTATTGATTTGCTGATATTGTACCATCCTTGTATTCCTGGGATAAATCCTACTTGGTCATGGTGTATGATCTTTCTGATGTACTGCTGGATCCGATTTGATAGAATTTTATTGAGGATTTTGGCATCTATATTCATGAGGGATATTGGCCTGTAATTCTCTTTCATTGTGTCGTCTTTATCTGGTTTTGGTATTAGGGTGATGGAAGTGTTCCATCCTCTTGAATTTTCTGGAATAGTCTGAGGAGTATAGGTTTTAGTTCTTCCTTGAATGTTCGGTAAAACTCCCCTATGAAGCCATCTGGCCCTGGGCTTTTGTTTGCTGGAAGCTTTATGATGACTGCTTCAATTTCTTCCACAGTTATTGGTCTATTGAGTTGTTTAGATTCTTCTTGATTGAGTTTTGGGAGGTTATATTTTTCTAGAATCATATCCATTTCCTCCAGGTTGTCCAGTTTGTTGGAGTAGAGTTGTTCATAGTATTTTTTAACAATCCTTTGTATTTCAATGGGGTCTGTTGTTAGTTCACCTCTTTCATTTCTGATTTTATTTATTAGTGTCCTCTCTCTTTGCTTCTTAGTGAGTCTGGCTAGAGGTTCATCAATCTTCTTTATCCTTTCAAAGAACCAGCTCTTGGTTTTGTTGATCTTCTGTATTGTTTCTTTGGTCTCTATGTCATTTATTTCTGCTCTGATCTTTACTATTTCCTTCCTTCTGCTTACACTGGGCTTTTCTTGTTGCTTTCTTTCGAACTCTTTGAGTTGTTGGGTTAGATAATTTATTGCCGCTGTTTCTAGTTTTTTGCAGTAGGATTGTAGAGCTATGAACTTCCCTCTCAGAACTGCTTTCACTGTGTCCCATAGATTTTGGATTGTTGTGCTATCATTGTCATTTGTTTCCATGATGTTTTCTATCTCTTCCTTAATCTCTCTAGTAACCCAGTCATAGTTTAATAGCATGCCGTTTAGTCTCCATGTGTTCAATTTTTTTGGATTGTTTCTATTGTAGTTGATTTCCAGCTTTATACCACTGTGATCTGATAATATACTTGATATGATTTCTATCTTCTTGAATTTGGAGAGACTTTGCCTATGACCCAACACATGGTCTATCTTCGAGAATGACCCATGGGCACTTGAAAAGAATGTATATTCTGTGGCTTTGGGGTGAAATGATCTGAAGATGTCAATTAATTCCATCTGGTCCAGTGAGTCATTGAGGATTGATGTTTCTTTACTGATTTTTTGTTTAGAGGATCTGTCCAATGGTGATAATGGTGTATTAAAGTCTCCTACTATGATTGTATTGCTGTCTATCTCTCCCTTGATGTCCTCTAGGAGTTTTTGTATATATTTGGGTGCTCCTGTTTTGGGTGCGTATATGTTTACCAGAGTTATTTCTTCTTGTTGGATTGCTCCCTTTAGTATTATGAAGTGGCCTTCTTTATCTCTTGTTATGTCCTTCACTTTGAGATCTAATTTGTCAGATATAAGTATGGCTACCCCAGCTTTTTTTAAATTTCATTTGCCTGAATAACTTTTTTCCAACCTTTCATCCTCAGTCTGTGTGCATCTTTTTTTCGGAGGTGGGTTTCTTGTAGACAGCAGACACATGGGTTGTGTTTTCTTATCCAATCTATTACCCTATGTCTTTTGATTGGAGCATTTAATCCGTTTACATTTAAAGTTATTATTGATAGGTGCTTGTCTGTTGCCATTTTTGTTCTTTACCCCTGTGTTCCTTCTTTGCTTCCTATTTCTTTTTACAGCAGATCCTTTAGCATTTCTTGCATTGCTGGTTTGGTGGTGACAAATTCCCTTAGTCCTTTTTTATCTGTGAAGCTCCTGATTTGACCTTCAATTTTGATTGAGAGCCTTGCTGGGTATAGTATTCTAGGATTCAGACCCTTCCTTTGCATGACTTTGTAAATTTCATTCCACTGCCTTCTGGCCTGATAGGTTTCTGTTGAGAGATCACTTGTTAGTCTGATGGGGGTTCCTTTGTAGGGACTTTCTGTCTCTCTCTGGCAGCTTTTAAGATTCTTACTTTGTCATTGGTGTTTGCCAGTTTAATTATAATGTGCCTTGGCGTAGGTCTTTTGGGGTTTATTTTGCTTGGGACTCTGTGAGCTTCTTGGATTTGTGTGGGATTTTCCTTTCCTATACCAGGTAAGTTTTCTGTCATTATTTCTTCCAACAGGTTTTCTATTCCTTGCTCAGTTTCCTGTCCTTCTGGAAGCCCAATTATACGGATGTTGTTTTGTTTCATGTTGTCCCAAAGTTCTCTTAGGCTCTCCTCCTGCTTTTTAATTTTTTTTTCTAGAAGCTGCTCTACTTGGTTATTTTTTCCTACCTGGTCTTCTAGCTCACTGATGTGATCCTCTGCTTCTTCTAGTCTACTCTTAATACTTTCTATTGAGTTCTTTACTTCAGCAATGTCACTTTTCATTTCTTCTTGGCTCCTCTTCATTTCTTCTTGGCTCCTCTTCATTTCCTCATGGCTCTTCATCATTTCTTCCTGGGTCTTCCTCATTTCCTCTTGGTTCTTACTCATATTATCAAATTTGTCTTCCATTCTTTTCAGCCACCTTATGACCATTTCTCTGAATTCTTTCTCTGACAGGTTGTCAACTTCCATTTCGTTTACCTCCTTTTCTGGCTTGCCTTGCTTTTCTTTCATATGTGGGCTGTTTCTTTGTCTTCCCATGGTCTCTCTTCTCTGTGTATCTGGTTATGTAGTTCTCACTCTCCTGCGTTGATTTAAAGGCACAAAATACAACACAACCAGGTGCAACGCACCAGGCACTGAACCGTAATGTAGTCAAAGTAATTGTAATTCCAAATAAAGGTGACCGCCAGAGAAAGGCAAATTCGGTGATAGGTGGGAAAAAAGAAAGAGAACCTCCCCCAGACCCACACAGACACTCACACACCCACACTCACACAAAAAGAAAGAGACCCCCCCACACACATACACTCACAAAAAAGAAAGACAGGAATGCCAAAATGATAATGGGAAAAGGGGGAGAAGAAAAAAAGAAATAAAAGGAGTAAATTATAAATGTGGGGTGAAAACTTCTATAGGACAGCCCCTAATCCGAACCAAAACCTGCAACAAGTACTTGGAGATTGATACAAATTACATACAACTACTAATATCAAGAGAGGTGAGGGAACACAGAAGCAAAAATCTATCTCAAAAACAATGCAGATGAGGACAACAAAACAAGAAACAACACCAAAAATAAAAATAACCCCCCCTACAAGACAAACCAAAATAACAGAATAAGCAAATCAATCTCATAAACCTGCTTAAAAAATCAATATAATCAACAGTCAAGTAAACAACAACAACAGGACAGGGATAAAAACACTTTAAGATAGTGAAGTCAGAGAAGCTAGAGGTATATATGCACTTGGAGTAGGTGGTTAGAGGTTAGATATATCAGTGGGGTGAAATTTTAACAGGGGGTAAGGGGAAAGAATTAGGTAAATCTAAAGCGGGAAAAGTGTAAGGGAAACAAGGCACTAAATAGGGAAAGGTTAGCCAGAGAGTGGTGGTATAAAGGTGAAGTTGAGGTAGAGTAAAAGATACTAAAGTGTAGATGAAAATAGACTGTATTCCCAAGGTCAAAGAGAAAATATAATCAATTCCCTGTCACATAAGAGTCAATTTGTGATTTGGCCCCTAGGTGGCAGTGTTTCTAGATTGACTTCTGGGTCTATTGGTCCTCTCTATCCTGAACTAAACAATACTGCCTCTCTAATGGTGACTGCTGTTTTAGCAGCCAGAACCCTCCAAAAATCTTCCGGGTCTCCCTCCTCTGTCCAGTCCAAACTGATTGCGCTCCAGGGATTAACTCTGCCACCAGCTCCAAGGGCCCTCTCCCACGTTTACCAGCTTCAACAGCCACAGATTTTATTTCAGGTGCAGATCTCCAGGTTTTGAGTTCCAAGGTGCAGATCTCCCAGACTGCCAGCCCCCTCAGTTTCATGCCCAAAGTACCCCCAGGGAAATCTGACCTTTCCTTGCTGGAGTTTAGAGCTCCCTGGGCTCTGCGCGCCTCCGCGCCAACTGGGCGCCGGTGTTCCGGGAGTCTCAGCGGTCCAGCCGGTACCGGTACCGTAGCTGTATATTTTCAGGCCCTTCCCCTTCAAGATGTTGTGGTCTGCCTCCGCGCGCCTCCTCGGGCAGTTGGCTCAGCGAGAGACCCAGCAGTACTGGGGCCGCTTAGGCTGTGGAGGCCAGCCCAGCAGTCCTCTATCTTCTCCTGGAGCACAGCTGTCCCCCTAGTCGCCCACAAACGCTCCCTGCGCGAATTTCAGCTCCTCCCTCCCTCTGCCCTGTGAGCAGATTCAGATCGAATCCCTTTGTTCCGCCGCCATTTTTCCCCTCCGCCCCTGGAAATGAATTCTTATCACCGGAGGAACTTTCTAACAATTGCTTCCTGACAATGCAGAAGGTCATTTCTTCCCAGAGTGATGTGTGTGTGCTCATTGGAGCCCACAGTAGCACGTAGATGACCATCTCTCAGCTATGCTGTAGGGAAGAATGGCCTGGTTCGTTTCTCAACTTCCTCCCTATATTGTGTCTATGAGTCAACATACACACAATAGGCTAGAACTCAATAAAAGTGCCTTTTCTTCGGGTTACAAAATGCATAAATGGCTGTTTATGAAGAACCAGTAAGGTCTTCATAAAATTAATTAAATTTAAATTTTAAATTAATTTAATATTTTTACTTGTATTACAGTGAGGTAGCCAGAGGGTATGGGTTCCAAGAAAGTTATCACTGGACCCAGATTAGTGTCCAATGAATTAGAAATAAGTTTAATACATATTTTCACAAAGTTGTCTTTATTTTTTTAAAAAAAGATCCAAACATTCACTATTGCTTTTTTTTCTATGTGATTAAAACCAAGCAGAAATGTAAGTTCAAGATTTATTGTTAACTATTACAAAGAAATCAGTTTGTGGTTAGAATGTACTTCCTGTAAAAATAGAAGCTTTAACATGAAAGTGTCCATTGCACAGCTTGAATGGCCACTAAATCTATTATGCACATCTGTGTTGGTATCTGATCTGTCATTCACTTCACCCTGCAGCAATCACCCCTTGAAGAACTAGCTGTCTTAGTGAGTATCCTAAAGTAGCTACAACAGGCTGGTGTATGTGCAAGTGTGTAAAAGGCAAACATGAATAAACAAAATTACTGTTAAACATTACTTGTTCATCATGGTAACCAGGACCTAGAATGTAAACTGTTTTGCTCAGTAATGCATACTTAGCAGCTATAATAGCACATAGTAAGTGATCAATAAATTACTATTGAAATAATTCTAGTACTATTTCAGTGAAATTCTTCTGACTTCAGCTTCTTAACCACCAATTTTGGTGCTAGGGACAAGCAACATGAAGAATCCGTAAATTAAAAGAAGCCCTGGTCAATATGTCAGGAAAAAGAGAAGGAAGAGGAAGACAGGACCACTCATCACACCCAGAGAGGGACACTGGGTCTTTAGTCCCATCAGCTTGTGTCCAAGCTGGTTTGAGGCTGGAGCTGGGCTCATGGTCTCTTTTGGTGAGGCTATCGTACTGGTGGTAGAGCATTTGTTGAGGAGGTGGGATTCAATTACATGTACAGTCTTTACAAATTATCATTCAAAACATGCAGAGACAGAGAAGCATCAATTAGACTGTCAAACCTCAAAGGGAAAGTAGGGGAGGTTGGGGGTAAGGGGGAGAGATCAACCAAAGGACTTGTATGCATGCATATAAGCATAACCAATAGACACAGACACCTGGGGGGTAAGGGCATGAGTGGGAGTGGGGGGGCGATAGAGGGATAAAGACACATATGTAGACTGAAGAGAGAGGAACCAAGATGGCGGCATAGGTAAACACATATTATTCTGCCCCGCACAACAATTCAAAAACTACAACAAAACAACAAAACAAACATCACCCAGAATCACCGGACAGCTGGCTGAGTGAAAACTCCACAAATAAAAGTGGGACACTGAGACTCAGAAGAGCGGCAGAGCCCAGCCTTGAAGATACGTGTGGAAACAGGTTAGGAGCCGCCGTGCGCATGGGCTGTAGGGCTGGCAGCAGCAATCCTGGCTGAATTTCACCAACGGGGAGGGTGGAGACGCCCCACTGCACAGATTCCCCAGTGCCAGGTGAGGTCCAAGGTCCGGGGTATGCACCCTGGAAGCCGGGAGTGGCAGAGGTCTCCTAGTCTGAGGAAAAACTGGGTTGCTTGGAAAAGCAGTTTGCCCTCGTAAAGTGTGTGACAGCATAAACGCGTGACTTGCTCCCTGGCGACTTGCCCCCTGGTCCCGGAGACCACTGGACTGCTTTGTTTTACAACCCTGGGTGAGACTTTGGGTGTGCAGACTCATTTGGGGAGAGGCAGAGTTGTCTGGCAAGGGGTAGAGACTAGCGGCTTTCTCTTGGAGGTGCCTGCAACAATTACCGCTCAACAGAGACCCGGCGCTAGCGCCACATAGGACGTAACTGACGCTGAGGCTTCCCGCTGAGCTCAGAGACTCCGCCCATCCAACCTGAACACAGTCTCCCTTCACAGCCAATAGGACTGGAAGTCAAACCCTCTTAGGGCTAAAAACAACAAGCTGGACTTAAATTCAAAAATACTGTACAACCCATAAAAGATTTCAGTAAGAGTACCCACCTCAGGTAACTGGGGAGGCTGAGCCACTGTCCTTTAGAGGACATCTACCACATAAAAGCAGCCACCATGCAGAGACATGGAAAGAAATCAGGTGTGAAAGAAATGGAGGAAAAAAGACGACTAGACATAGAGTTCAAAACCACGGTTATAAGACTTTTCAAGAGGCTCCTAGAAAAGGTTGAGACCTATAAGGAAATAAGCAAGACCTACAAGGAAATGAACGAGACCCTCAAGGATATGAACAAGACCTGCAAGGAAATGAACAAGACCAATGTGGAAATGAATGAGTCCTACAAGGAAATGAACAAGACCCTCAAGGATATGAAGAAGACTCTCAAGGATATGAAAAAGGACCAACCAGAAATTAAGCATACACTGAATGAAATAAAAAATATTATACAAAGACCTAAAAGTACTCTAGAGCATCCCAAGAACCAAGTTAAAGATTTGAAATACAAAGAAGTAAAATCCACTCAGCTGAAAAAGCAAGAAACCAAAAGAATCCAAAAAATTGAAGATAGTGTAAGGGGTCTCTGGGACAACCTCAAGCATACCAACATCCGAATTATAGGGGTGCCAGAAAAAGAGAGAGAGCAAGATAATGAAAACCTGTTTGAAGAAATAGTGACTGAAAACTTCCCCTACCTGGTGAAAGAAATAGACTTAGGAGTCCAAGAAGTGCACCAAACCCCAAAATGTAGGAACCCTAAGAGGACCACACGAAGGCATATCATAATTAAAATGCCAAGAGCAAAAGACAAAGAGAGAATATTAAAAGCAGCAAGAGAAAAACAGTTAGTTACCTATAAGGCAGCACCCATACGATTGTCAGCAGATTTCTCAACAGAAACGATGCAGGCCAGACGGGAGTGGCAAGAAATATTCAAAGTGATGAACAGCAAGAATCTACAACCAAGATTACTCTATCCAGCAAAGCTATCATTCAGAATTGAAGATCAGATAAAGTGCTTCGCAGATAAGGAAAAGCTAAAGGAGTTCATCACCACCAAACCAATATTATATGAAATGCTGAAAGGTATTCTTTAAGAAGAGGAAGAAGAAAAAGGTAAAAATGTAAATTATGAACAACAAATACACATCTATCAACAAATGAATCTAAAAATCAAGTGAATTAATAATTTGATGAACAGGATAAACTGGTAAATATAACAGAATCATGGACATAGAGAGGGAATGGACTGACAATTCTTGGGGAGAAAAGGGGTATGGGAAGTACAACAAGAGACTGGACAAAAATCTTGCAACAATGGGAGAGGACAGTGGGGAGGGGGAGGTGAGGGTGGAGGGTGGGATGGGTACAGGGTGGAGGGGAGCTATAGGGGGATAAAAAAAGGGGGAACAATGTAATTAAACGGAACAATAAAGATTAAAAAATAAAATAAAATAAATAAAGACACATATGTAATACTTTAATCAATAAAGAGAAACAAAACAAAACAAAGAAACAAAACATGCTGGGCTCTGAAATTTTGGTGCTTTAGGGGCAAAGACCCATTTGGCAAAGCCTAGTTTCAGTGTTAGCTCATAATAACATTACCCTTGACCTACAAAATGATCAAAGAGAGACACCCCACTGTCCCTAGCTGCTTTTGCATCAGCCCAGGGAAAGGGGACTTTTGACCTTTAAGAAGTACTGGAAATGATATTTACCTCTTCTCTTTATCCCCTCTCTCACTCCTCAGCAAGAGTGACTACTTATGCTGCCCATTACAGTCAGGGTTTACTGATAAAGATCACTGCTCCCACTCCCTTCTCTTTACTTGGTTCTCTCTCTCTCTCTCTCTCTCTCTCTCTCTCTCTCTCTCTCTCTCTCTCTCTCCTCTCTCTCATCATTTTTCAAAGCAGCTTGACCACAGGATGCACCTGACCTCCTCCTCTCCTGGGAGCCCAAGGAGCCAGGTGCTGCCTTTGCGTGGGGAGGAGCAGAGCTGACAGCTGTCCTGCATGTGGATGGGCTGTTAGTCAAATTAAAAACCATTTGGAACTTGGGTCCAAGATGAGATCTTTGATATAACTTCATCAGTATTCAAGTAAATATGTTGATCCCATACCTGGCTTCTCTGTGTATTCATTTTAAAAGCATTAGTAGGGCCCAGCCCCAAGAGATGGGTAAGCCAGAATTAACCATGGGCATCTGTTAGAGCTGGAGGCTGGGAGACCTTTTCTAGGCATGTATGTCCAATCGTATTTTGTGGTGGAAGAACAAGAAATCTTATTTGTATGACATAACCTCCCCAATCTCCACTCCAACTTGACCACAGTGGATTTCAGGGGTGGGAGGAGAGTTGGCTGACACAAAATTGGCCACAGTTCTTTCCTAAGAATTCAGAATTGAGACTGAGAAAAAGAAGAGTTTGTCTCCTTCCTTATGAAACAGTGTGGTTGTCAAAGTTATTTTCTGCCAAGTAGCAGCTACTGCACAAATAAAGAACAATGTAAGCTAACAGGAGGAGTGAGATAAAAATGATCTCCTGGGCTCCCCTATACACTCAAGTTAATGAATCTAGTCTCTTATTATGGCTTGATTGTATCCATTAACATTTTCGTGAAATACTCCATGCATCTGAGCTCTTACAATAAGCCTTCCCTTTTGCTTGAGTTAGTTTTAGTGTGCTTCTGTTGATTACAGTCAAGAGAGTCTTAACATGGTGTCCTTGCCCATAAGCAGATCTCAGCTTAGTGAGACTGACTGAAAAATACCATATATAGTACTTCCCATTATGCCAGGACTCTGAATTCTTGGGCCAGAAACTGTAAGTGTTTTTGTTAATTCCTGCATTCCTGGCACATTTTAGGAGCTCATTGGAATATGTCAACTCTCCAAATGAGTGCAAGAGGAACAGTGAAATCTTAAATTGATTACTTAAACACTCTTTCCCCAGGTTCCTTATCTGAAAGATCCCTTAGAAATTATTTGGTTTAAGTGTTTATTCTACAGAAGAGGAAGCTGAGCTCCAGACTGCTAAAAACCATTTGCTCAAGGTCACACAGCTAGTTAGCAGCAGAACTGAAACTGTAATTCACATCTCAAAGCTCTGAAGCCAGTATTCTTTCTACTACCCTCTGACATACTCCCTTCCTGTTGAACTGACTTCCATTGACTTCAATGGATTGGATAATAGAGCCAAAAGCCTTCAACATGAGCCTCATTTCTTAATACTTCCTCAGTGTGGACTCAGAATTCAGCCATCAAACAAAGAAGTTCTCAGAAAAGAAACTCATGGAATTGATTATCACGGGGCTTGGATAGCCACAGTCACTATTCAGTAAGTGGAGGAGTTGCCATCCAAAGCAAGTGTGTCATGAAAAGACCCAACATGAAATAATCAAGACATCCCTCGAAAATACTTCTTGCTTGGTTTCATTGTCCAGTGAAATGAAATTTTTTTTCTGCCCTTGCCAGTGACAAAAATAAAGGAAGATTGATTACTCCAACACTAACCAGAAAAAAAACATTCTCTAAAATAAATCATGTGAAAGGCATATCTGAATGGGATCTGGGAAGAACTCAGTAAATATTCTGGGAAGAACTTAGTAAAATAAATTGATCTGCTAATAAAGAGATGCAAAGAAAAAAACAACAACACTAATTTAAAGGGAAGGCAAGGGAATGATGAACACAGGCTTTATCATCCTAAATGTTGGGAGGCAGAGATATAAGATGAGAGAGGACCAAAACACTAGAATTAAATTATTGACAAAGTATTGGCTCTGTATGGGTGGTGGTTGGATTGTACAACAAGAGGATATAACCCTGAAAAATGTGTATGCACCAAATGCAGGAGCACCCAAATATATATATTAAAAAAATATCCTAGAAGATATCAAGGGATAGATCAACTACAACACAATCATTGTAGGGGATTTTAATACACCACTGACATTACTGGATAAATCCTCTAGACATAAAATCCGTGAAGAAACATCAATCCTAAAGGACTCACTATATCAGATGGACTTAATTGACATCTTCAGAACATTTCACCCCAAAACCAGGGAATATACGTTCTTCTCAAGTGCACATGGTACATTTTCAAAAAGTAGACCACATATTGGGTCACAAGTAAAGTCTCCCCAAATTCAAGTAGATTGAAATCATATCAAGCATGTTCTCAGACCAAAATGTCATAATATTATAAATAAACTACAATAAAAACAGCCCCCAAAATTTCAACACTTGGAAGCTGAATAGCATGCTATTAAATAGTGTTTGGGTTACCAAAGAGATCAAAGAAAAAATTAAAAACATCCTGGAAACTAATGACAATAAAAACACAACAATCCAAAATCTAGAGGACATAATGAAAGCAGTCCTGAAAGCGAATTTTACAGCTCTAAAAGCCTACCTCAAAAACAAACAAACAACAACAATAACAACAAAAACAAGAAAAAATGGTAATAAATCATCTAACTCTACAACTCAAAGAGTTAGAAAGAGAGCAACAAGAAAAGCATAGAATGAGTAGAAGGAAGGAGATAATAAAGATCAGAGAAGAAATAAATGGCATAGAGACCCAAAAGAAAACAAAACAAAAACAAAACAAAACAACAACAAAAAAACCCCAAAAATCAATGAAACCAAGAGTTGGTTCTCTGAAAGGATAAACAAGATTAATGAACCTCTAGCCAGGTTCACCAAGAAGCAAAGAGAGAGGACCCAAATAAACAAAATCAGAAATGAAAGAGGTGAAATAACAACAGACCTCAATGAAATACAAAGGATTATTTAAAAAATACTGTGAACAACTTTATTCCAACAAACTAAACAACCTGTAGGAAATGGACATATTCCTAGAAAAATACAACCTTACAAAACTCAATTAGGAAGATTCTAAAAATCTTAATAGGCCAATGACTATGGAAGAAATTGAAGAAGTCATCAAAAAGCTTCCAGCAAACAAAAGCCCAGGACCAGACAGCTTCACAGGGGAGTTTTACCAAACATTCAAGGAAGAACTGAAACATATCCTCCTAAGACTATTCCAAAAATTTTAAGAGGAAAGAACACTTCCAAGCTCATTCTATGAAGCTAGCATCCCCCTAATACCAAAAATAGATAAAAATAACACAGTGAAAGAGAATTACAGGCCAATATCCCTCATGAACATTGATGCCAAAATTCTCAACAACATTCTAGCAAATTAGACCCAAAAAGATCATACACAATGACCAAGTAGAATTTACTGCCATGATGCAAGGGTGGTACAATATCCACAAATCAATAAATGTGATACATCACATAAACAAATTGAGAGATAAAAACCACATAGTCATATCAATTGATGCAGAAAAAGCACTTTACAAAATCCAACACATTTTCTTGATAAAAACTTTCAGAAAGGTGGAAATAGAAACATCATACCTCAACATAATAGAAGCAATATATGACAAACCCACAGCCAACATCATACTCAATAGGCAAAAACTAAAACTATTCCCTGTAAGAACAGGAAAACGACAGAGATGTTCCTCTCACCACTCTTGTTCAACATAGAACTGGAGGTACTAGCCATTGTTATCAGACAATAAGAAGAAATAAAAGGCATCCAAATTGGAAAAGAAGAAGTAAAACTGTCCTTATTCGCAGATGGCATGATGCTGTACATAGAAAACTCTAAAGACTCCATCAAAAAGTTATTAGACTTAGTAAATGAATTTGGGAATGTAGCAGGATACAAAATTAACACCAATTAATCTATGGCATTTCTATATGCCAATAAGGAACTTATAGAAAGAGAGACTAAAAAAAGCAATCCTATTTACCTTCGCACCAAGAAAATTAAGATACCTAGGAATAAAGTTAACTAAAAGACTTATATGAGGAAAACTACAGGACACTGAAAAAAGAGATGGAGGGAAACATAAAAAGATGGAAGAACATGCCATGTTCATGGATTGGTAGAATCAACATAATGGAAATGTCCATACTATTCAAAGCAGCTATAGATTCAATATTCTCCCTATTAAAACACCAATGGCATATTTCGAGGACCTAGAACGAACTTTCAAAATTCATCTAGAATAAAATGGATCCTGAATAGCTGCAGCAATCCTGAGAATTAAGAACAAAGTAGGTGGGATCTCAATACCAGATATCAAGCTGTATTACAAAGCCGTTGTTCTCAAAACAGCACAAGAGCAGACATATAGATCAATGGAATAGGATAGAGAACCCAGAAATAGACCCAAGCCACTATGCTCAATTAATATTTTACAAAGGAGTCATGAACATACAATGGAGTCAAGACAGTCTCTCCAATAAATGGTGTTGGGAAAATTGGACAGATATATGTAAAAAAGAAAGAAAGAAACTAGTCCACCAACTTACACCATATACAAAAATAAACTCAAAATGGATAAAGGACTTAAACATAAGATGGGAAATCATAAAAATACTAGAGGAATCCATAGGCACAAAATCTCAGACATATGCAGAAGCAGCTTCTTCACTGATACTGCTCCTATGGCAATGGAAACTAAAGAGAAAATAAACAAACGGGACTACATCAAAATAAA
The DNA here is from genome assembly GCA_027563665.1 of Antrozous pallidus. Classification (NCBI taxonomy): domain Eukaryota; kingdom Metazoa; phylum Chordata; class Mammalia; order Chiroptera; family Vespertilionidae; genus Antrozous; species Antrozous pallidus. The sequence continues at coordinate 110,383,082 of CM050508.1, read as the reverse complement.
AACAAGAGAGCCCACTGCATGGGAGAACATATTTGCCAATGTTATCACAGATAAGGGCTTAATCTCCAACATCTACAGGGAACTTATATAACTCAACAAAAGGAAGATAAACAACCCAAAAATTGAGCAACGGAACTAAATAGAATCTTTTCAAAAGAAGACAGAAGGAAGGTCAAAAGGCATATGAAAACATACTCAAAGTCACTAATCATTGGAGAGATGCAAATCAAAATGACATACCTGTCAGAATGGCTGTCATCAACAAATCAACAAATTTCAAGTGCTGGTGAGGATGCAGAGAAAAAGGAACCCTCATGCACTGCTGGTGGGAATGCGGACTGGTGCAGCCACAGTGGAAAACAGTATGGAGTTTCCTCAAAAAACTAAAAATGGGACTCCCATTTGGCCTAGTGATCCCACTTCTAGGAATATATCCCAAGAAACTAGAAACACCAATTAGAAAGGACATACTCACAAATCATACAATAGCTATGATTTGGAAACAGCCTATGTGTGCATCAGCAGATGCGTGGATTAAAAAACTGTGGTACATTTACACAATGGAATACTATGCTGTGGTATAAAAGAAGGAGTTCTTGTCTTTCACAGCAGCATGGATGGAATTGGAGAGCATTATGTTAAGTGAAATAAGCCAGTCAGAGAAAGATAAATATCACATGATGTCACTAATTTATGTGATATAATGGGCAACATAAACTGATGAACAGAAATAGATCCAGAGACAGATAAACATTGATCAGACCATTAAACCTCAGAGGGAAGGCATGGGAGGGTGGGGGTAAAGGGGAGAGATCAACCAAAGCATTTGTATGCATGCATACAAGCTTAACCAATGGACATAGACAACAGGGGGATTAGAGTATGAGAGGGGTCATGGGGCGAAATGAGGGGGATAAGGACACACAAATAACATTGTAATCAATAAAGAAATTAAAAATAATAAAAAAATAAAGACTGAAATAAATAAATAAATAAATAAATAAATAAAATGTGTAAGATTTTTTTTTAATGATTACTGCCAAAATACTCAACACACATCACATTCACAATTCTACCAAATAGTGGATGAGAATATCCATGGCCCTGCAGCACGTCCAACAGTGATAAATCGTGTGTGTGTGTGTGTGTGTGTGTGTGTGTGTGTGTGTGTGTTCGTGGTAAATAAAATTGGACAAAATAATATGGACAGAAAATGGCATTTGACTTTTTTCTTTTAATTTATCTTTATTGTTGAATGTATTGCAGATATTCCTGTTTTTCCCCATTGATTCCTTCCAGCCTGCCACTGTCCAAGCCTTCACTCCCTTATTGTCTTTGTCCATGGGTTATACATATATGCATATAAATTTTTTGGTTAATATATTCCCACCCACTCACTTACTTTTATTCTATGCACGGCCCTCATTTTTAGTTGATCCTTTGGAGACTGGTAGTAACATGAAAGAAGACAACAAATCAAATAGGCTGACAGAATTTCAGGAGATTTCCTTCTCCTTAAAGGATGAAAGAGCAACACTGGCATAGAGTTTTCACTGCCTTTGTGTTTTGAATAGCTTTCTTCTGAAGTTCTAGATGGCATATAGTACAGTGGCAATGGGGGCAGGTCCATGGTAAAAGGGAATTACCAAAAAAGCAAAAATAAAAATGGTGTATCTGTGAAGATGAGCCAAGGCAGCTCACAGGGTTTCTGGGTGCTGCCAGGAGAAGGATTTTCTGTCCACAAGTGGCTTAGGGGTAGGGCAGGGCTGTAGGTGAGCTTGGCTTTCTACTTGAACATGATCATGGGTGTGTGGAGGCAGTGGAGGGTCTGTCTTGGCTCAAAACAAATTTATGCCAACAAATAAAATGGATACTCAAATGAAAATTGATTCTAGTTAAAGAAAGAAATTTCTTTTTTTGTGTGTGTGTGTACACACAGGTTTGAGATCACATGCAAGACTCTTACTTGATCGTAACAATTCTTCCTAGAACCATCTTTCTACCCATTACTATTCCATAAAATTCCTGAGACCTGGGTTTCCAGGAACCTGGAGAGAGGGCTGTGGGTTGTGAGAGATAGAGGTTGATGGCATATTCTATGTGACTGTTCTTTCCTTTTTTTTTAAGGTTTAAATTATTTATTGTTTAAAGTATTACATATGTCTCCCTTTCCCCCATTGACATCTCCCTGGATGCTCCCACTTCCTGTGACTCTTCTTTCATTATTTCTCTTTCCCTCTGGGCTGTATGAACCCCAATTCTCTAATTTATTTTGTCAGTCTCTGGTGAGCAGAACATTCCACCTCTTTTCTATCTGGTCTCCTCAGAGAGAGGTCTCCCTCTGCGAAATGATGAGAACTGCCTCCTCCTCGCCCCCATTTCTGCCTACAGTGTGTGGGTGGGTGCCTCATTCTGCATGTGTCTGTAGAAATAAGTTTCTTTTCTGCTTCGTGATGTCTGAAAAAATGGAAAATAGTGACTAGAGCAGAGAGCACAGCAGGTGGTGGAAAATCAATCAACTCATCAGAGGAAATTTTCAAAATCTTTTTTCTTTTCTGTTTTATTTCTCTTTTGAATGTAAAAATATTTGTTCTCTTATCAAGGTTTTGGGAGAAATCCCGAGTAAAATTTTTCCTTTGGTTTATATAAATTCACTGTGGAAAAGGATAGAGAGCATAAGAATGAAATAGAATATTTTAAAAAAGTTTAAAAATTTTTTTTATAATACAAAAGCATATTTATTTGTACACACACCAATGAAGGAAAACAGTTAACTGTCGAATGGAGAAGAACATGATTCTTAAGTAGTTTATCTTGGGACCTACTACAATGGGAAAACTTGCTTTGTTGCCTTCAGATGTTAAGTCTATTTACCTAACACTTCAGCAGGTTTTTTCCATGGATTTTACTCATCCTGTGCCTGATTCTCTACTTCCTTACAATATCCTAGCTGGAACTGCAGGTCATTTGTATAATCATTCTGTTCATCCAGGAACTTTTCCAAAAAGCATAAGACACCATATTCATTTTTGGAAGAAGCTGTGGTCTTCAGACTGAGCAGGAGCTTGGTTAATTGGTTCTCCAGTTCCAGGACAAGTTCTCATGCTTTTATACCTGTTTTCCAGTTATCTATGTCAGGCCTCTTAAACACTGGGAAGCAGATTTTACTCCCATATTTTCTTAGATGTTTTAGGAATTGCTTTCCATTTTCCCTCCTCATCTCAGCTTGGTATTCAAAGAAATTGGCAAAAAGAGGTTCTACTGAATCTTCAATGGAATTACAGGTCATAGATAAATAAGCATCCCTGACGTACAGCTCAAAAGATGCCAAATGGTTAATAGCAATACTACACTTGTCAGACAGCAGGTGCTTGGCTGCCATCACAGCTTTAGAGAAAACCAGGCAACCATGCATAAACTGTTCTGTGCTCAAAAAAAAAATGTTTTTATTGATTTTAGAGAGCAAGGAAGGGAGAGGGATAGAGAGATAGAAACATTGCTGAGAAACATCAGTCCACTGCCTCCTGCATGCCCCCTATTGGGGATCGGGCCCACAACTCAGGCATGCAGTCCAACCAAAAATCTTGGTTCATAAGTCCGTGCTCAACTACCGAGCAACACCGACTGGACTGAAATAGAGTCTTTTAAATAAGGTGTCATAAATTTTTGACGAAGGCTTTGGGAACTTACAGACACACCGAAAGGGCACATAAAGTGCAGTCCATGAGGACTCTGCTCCCCAACCAGTTTTCCTCTATTGGTGCTGGTCAGTAAGCCCATGGTAACTTCCTCCTCTGCACACTTCACTTTTATCCACTTATCATCTGTTGACATAACTTCAAGCTTTATAGAAATAGGAATGGGGATGGGGAAACAAATATTGGGGTACTTGGTACCAAGCAACAACACTGGATACTTAGAAAGGAGGGGACTTCTATGGACTAGTTATTTTTGAATATGCGTTTACCAGCAGTATCTCCTTCCCACTTTGCTTCCCTCAGTCTCTACACATCTCTCTCTTCCCTGTAATCTAGGATTCCCCCAGGCAATCCTTTAATTTTCTGTATTCACTTTCTTCTGATTTTTATGATAATAAATATTCTTGCACCCAGAGTCTAAAAGAATGAATGCATCTTCCCCAGAAGCTGAGGAAGAGACCTTAGTCTGAGAGACTCACAGAAGTGTCCTAGTGCACACTGTGTACTATCTCCTGAGCTCCGCCTGTGTAATGTTTTTGTATCAGGGCAGCACCTGAGATAGAGTCAGTCCACAGGGTTGAAACACAGATCCCCACTTTGCTGATGCAGATTAATAAAGCCACTTAAGGTATCTGACCCCCAGCTCCTCAGATGAGAAACAGTGTCAAGGAGCAGCATTGGCATGGGGATAATGTAACATTGCCCTGTCTGCCTCAGTGGAGTAATTCATAAACAATTTGCACCCGATTGATTATTCTGCCATTGCTATTGCTGTTACTATTATTAAGTCTTTTCTAACCATATTTGTATTCCTAGGATAAATATTTCTTCCCTGAGCCATTGAGTTGCAGTTATTCAATGTGAGTTATTGCTCTGAGCAAGCTGGCTTGTATAACTGCCACAATGAGAAAAGGGGAGCCCTCTCCTGGAGGAGTACTCTGCTCCTTCCCTCCTCCCATATGTCTCTGCTGGTTCAGTAGTGGTTGGGGAAGCGCCATCACACAGTTTCCATCATTCATGTGGGCTTAGATGGGCTAATTAGAGTAGAGAAGAAGCATGACACTTTGCAACCAGGAGACCTCAATTTGAACCGTGGCTGGTTGGGTTCGGCCAGGCTTTCTCTTAATGAGCCTCAGTATCTGTGTTAGTTTCCTGGGGCTGTCACAACAAACTACCAATGTCAAAATTTATGAAAGACCTTAACCAAGACAGGAATCAGGAAAGCCTATGGGAGGAGCTCTCACACTCTGTGATGGACACTAAAATCCTACAGGAAGAATTCAATGGTTATTATGAAGCTCTATGATTATAACAGCCCTCCCCTTAACTTCCTCTTACCCTCTGCACAGAACTTCCTTCCTCTTTATCTCCGGGACTTGCAAGTGGCTCACCATGATGCACACACACAACTGCAATCCTTTCTTTTTCTCAAATAAATTCCTGTTTAAAAATATTTATTGTTGAGAGTATTGCAGATGTCCCCGTCCATTTTCTTCCCATCTTCTCCCCCGCCTCTTCTCACAAATTGCCCCTCCTCAGGCCTTCACCACACTTTTGTCTGACCATGGACAATGCATATATGCATATAAGTTCTTTGTTTAACCTCTTACGCCCTCCTGCCTCATTCCCTCTGAGATTCATCAGTCTGTTCCACATATCCATGCACCCGATTGTATTTTATTCATCAGTTTATTTTGTTCATTTGATTCCACATATAAATGAGATTATGTGGTATTTGTCTTTCTTCCACTGGCTTATTTTACTTAGCATAATACTTTCCAGGTCCCTCCATGCTGTCTCAAAGGGTAAGTGATCCTTCTGTTAAAGCTGTGTAGTATTCCATGGTGTAAATGTACCACAGCTTTTTTTAAATCCACTCAAAATGGGCATTTGGGCTGTTTCCAGATCTTAAGGGTACATATATTCTTTTTTATTGGTGTTCAGGATTCTTAAGACATATTTCTAGAGTTGGGATAATGGAGTTAAATGTAAGTTCCATTTTAAATTTTTTTTGAGGAAACTCTACACTGTTCTCCATAGTGGCTACATCAGTTTGCATTCCCACCAGCAGTGTACTAGGGTTCACTTTAACTCACAACCTTGCCAGCACTTATCCTCTATTGATTTATTGATGGTGTCCATTCTGGCAGGTGTAAGGTGATACCTCAATGTCATTTTAAAAAATAAATCTTTATTGTTCAGATTATTACAGATTTTCCTCTCCCCCCATAGCTCCCCTCCACCCAGTTCCCATCTCACCCCCTGCCCTTAACCCCCCTCACTGTCCTCATCCATAGGTGTACGATTTTTGTCCAGTCTCTTCTCCCACTCCCCACTTTCCCTTCCCCCCAAGAATTGTCAGTCCACTCCATTTCTATGGCCCTGATTCTATTATATTCACCAATTTATTCTGTTCATCAGATTTTTTTTCACTTGATTTTTAGATTCACTTGTGATAGATATGTATTTGTTGTCACTTTGTTGTTCATAATTTTTATCTTTACCTTTTTCTTCTATTTCCTCTTCTTAAAGAATACCCTTCAGCCTTCATATAATACTGGTTTTATGGTGATGAACTCCTTTAGTTTTTTCTTATCTGTGAAGCTCTTTATCTGACCTTCAATCCTAAATGATAGCTTTGCTGAGTAGAGTAATCTTGGTTGTGGGTTCCTGCTATTCATCACTTTGAATATTTATTACCACTCCTTTCTGGCTTGCATAGTTTCTGACACTCATATGGGTACTCCCTTGTAGGTAACTAACTGTTTTTCTCTTGCTGCTTTTAATAGTCTTTCTTTGTCTTTTGCCATTGGCATTTTAATTATGATGTGTCTTGATGTGGTCCTCTTTGGATTCCTCTTGTTTGGGTTTCTCTGTGCCTCCTGGACTTGTAAGTCTATTCTTTCACCAGGTAAGGAAAGTTTTCTGTCATATTTCTTCAAATAGGTTTTCAGTATCTTGCTTTCTCTCTTCTTTTGGCACCCCTATAATTCGGTTGTTGGTTCTCTTGAAGTTGCCCCAGAGGCTCCTTGCACTATCTTCATATTCTTTTTTCTTTTCAAGTTGGGTGTTTTTTGCTTCTTCATATTTCAAATCTTTGACTTGATTCTTGGGATCCTCTAGTCTGCTGTTGTATCTCTGTATATTATTCTTTATTTCAGTCAGTGTGTGCTTATTCTAATTGGTCCTTTTTAATATCCTTGAGGGTCTCACTATATTTCTTGGACATTTCTAGAAGATTCTTGAATAACCTTATAACTGTGGTTTTGAACTCTATATCCAGGATTTTGCTTTCCTCAGTTTATTTCATTTGTGACCTGTTTCTTTCTCCCCATTTTGGCTACTTTCCTGTGTTGATAGAATGGCTTTGTATGGTTGGTGTTCTATAGGGCCCAGTGGCTCAGCCTCCCTAATTACCTGAGGTGGTCACTCTTGGTAGACCCCTTTGTGGGCTGTGTGCACAGTCTTGTTTTAGTTAAGCCTTGCTTGCTGTTGGTATCACTGGAAGGAATTGACCTCCAGGCCAATTGGCTGTGAAGGCCAGTTGTGCCTACAATGGGAGAACTTCTGTGCTGGAGACATCCTTATTGGGCAGGACTTGCTTTAGTGGGGTTTTGGTGCTCACTGAGTCTACCCCCTGAGTGTGTCTCTTATAGATCTGAAGAGTTGTAATCTGGATGGTCTCATTCTGACCACTGGGTACACTGTCTCTTGGATCTCCAAGAAGGTACTAAGCAGCCACTGCCTGAGGCCAACCAAGAGCTACAGAGAGATCTGCAGATTACTCCTCTTTGTTTGGGATTTGGAGGTGCCCAGATGAAGCCTAGCTGTGAAGCAATGCAAGCTGCTGTGGAGTTTTGGGCCTTCTTTTGGAAGCTCTGGGGCTCTGTCTCAGCTGCAGTTTGTTAGGTTTTAGACTGCAAAAGACCAGACCATTCATATGCAAAAGCCTCTGGGCACAGCTTGGGTGGGGTTGTAAATTGGGTGGGGTGGGGTCTCAGGGAATCACCAGAGTGGAGCAAACAGAATGGCCAGTCAGCCCTGCCTGGAAGAGGTCCCCGAGTCTCTGTGTCCCGAGTCTCTGTGTCCCATGACACTGTGCAGGAACAATGATTGTTGCAAACACCTCTGAGAGAAAGCTGCCCTTGTATTCCAGCCCGATGCCAGACAGTCCAATTTCTCTTCATATGAGTCTGGGTCCCCAGATTCTTGCCTGGAACTGGAATTCAGAGAAGTCAGGAACTTGTATTTTCCTCCTGATTGAAAAAAACCCCACCATACCCAGTTGCCAGTCCCTTTCATGCACACTTCTGTACCTCCACACTTCCACACCTCCACACCTCCTACCAGACTCAATGCACCTTTCTCTTTTCTTCTAGTTGTAGAATTTCCATTCAGCCAGCCTTCCCATGGTTCTGGATGATATCAATTTTGTATTTTAGTTGCAGTTTTAACATGCTTGTGTGCAGCAGATAGTACAGGTGTTTACCTATGCTGCTATCTTGGTTGTCCTTCAATGTCATTTTAATTTGCATTTCTCACATATTTAGTGATGTTGACTATTTTTTAATATGTCTTTTGGTTGTTTGTATGTACTCTGTGGAGAAGTGTCTTTTAAGGTCCTCTGCCCATTTTTTAAATTGGATTATTTGTCTTCTTTTGTTGAATTGCATGAATATTTTATGTATTTTGGAAATTAACCCTTTATTGGGTGTATCATTGGCAAATATATTCTCTCATATAGTGAGTTCCTTTTTCATTTTGATGCTGGTTTCTTTTGCTGTGCAGAACCTTTTTATTTTGATGCATTCCCATTTGTTTATTTTCCTTTTGTTTCTCTTGCCCTAGGCAATGTATCTATGAAAATTCTGCTACAAGAGATGCCTGTGATTTTGCTGCCTATGGTTTCTTCTAAGATTTTTATGGTGTCATAACTTACATTTTAAGTCTTTAATCCATTTTGAGTTTATTCTTGTAAATTGGTGGCCTAGTTCCTTCTTTTCTCTCTTTCTTTCTTTCTTTCTTTCTTTCTTTCTTTCTTTCTTTCTTTCTTTCTTTCCTTCTTTTCCCTTTCTTTCTTTCTTTCTTTCTTTCTCTTCTCTTTCTTTCTTTCTTTCTTTCTTTCTTTCCTTCTTTTCCCTTTCTTTCTTTTTTCTTTCTTTCCTTCTTTCTTCTTTCTTTCTTTCTTTCTTTCTTTCTTTCGTTCGTTCTTTCTTTCTTTCTTTCTTTCTTTCCTTCTTTTCCCTTTCTTTCTTTCCTTCTTTCCTTCTTTCTTTCTTTCTTTCTTTCTTCCTTTCTTTCTTTCTTTCTTTCTTTCTTTCTCTTTCTTTCTTTTCTTTCTTCCTTTCTTTTCTTCCTTCCTTCCTTCCTTCCTTCCTTCCTTCCTTCCTTCCTTCCTTCCTTCCTTCCTTTCTTTCTTTCTTTCTTTCTTTCTTTCTTTCTTTCTTTCTTTCTTTCTTTCTTTCTTTCTTTCTTCCTTTCTGCATGTACCTGTTGAATTTCCCCACTATTTATTGAAGAAACTGTCTTGACTCCATTGTATGTTATTGCCTTCTTTGTCAAATATTAATTGAGCATAATGGGTTGGGTCCATTTCTGGAATGTCTGTTCTGTTCCATTGATCTGTATGCCTAATCTTGTGCCAGTACCAGTCTGTTTTGATTACCATAGCTTTGTAGCATAACTGGTATTGTGATTCCTCCTACTCTGTTCATCTTACTCAAGATTGCTGTGGCTATTCAGTCTATTTTTAGATCTTATACATTTTTGGAGTACTTGTTCTAGATTTGTAAAATATGCCCTTGGCATTTTAATAGGGATTTCGTTGAATCTATAGATTGCTTTGGGTAGTATAGACATTTTAATTATGTTAATTATTCCAATCCATGAACAAGGTATATTCTTCCAATTGCTTGTGTCTTCCTCTATCTCTTTTACCAACATTCTGTATTTTTTCAAGTACAGATTTTTTATATCCTTGGTTAAGTTTATTCCTAGGTGTCTTATTTTGTTGTTGTTGTTACAATGGTAAAAGGGATTATTTTTCCAGTATATCTTATCATTATTGGTGTATAAAAATGCCATCTATTTCTGGATGTCAGTTTTGTATCCTGCTACTTTGCTAAATTAATTTATCAAGTTTGGTATTTTTTGGTGGATTCTGTAGGATTTACTATGTACAATATCATGTCATCTGCAAATAATGACAATTTTACTTCTTGACTAATCATTGTGGTTAGAACTTCTAGTACTATGTTGAATAAGAGTGGTGAAAATGGAAACCCCTGTCTTGTTTCTGTTCTTAGTGGAAATAATTTTACTTTTTGCCAATTGAGTGTAATGTTGGCTTTTGGTTTGTCGTATATGGCTTTTATTATTTTGAGGTATGATCCTCTTATTTATACTTTGCTAAGAGTTTTTATCAAAACTGGGAGCTGGATGTTGTCCAAGGTTTTTTTTTCTCTGCATCTATTGATATGATCCTATGATATTCAAGGTTTTTTTTTCTGCATCTATTGATATGATCATATGATATTCATTCATTGTTTTATTAATGTGCTGTGTCACATTTATTGATTTGTGAATATTGTACCAGCTTTATATCCAAAGAATAAATCACACTTGGTTCTGGTGAAGGTTTTTTAAAAAAATATATTTCTGGATACCACTTGCTAATATTTTATTGATCATTTTAGCATATGTTCATCAGGTATATTGGCCTATATATATTGTTTTCCTTTTTGCTGTCTTTATCTGGTTTTAGAATTACTATAATGCTGGCCTCATAAAAAAGCTTGGAAGTATTCCTTCCTCTTAACTTTTTTGGAATAGTTTGAGGAGCGGTATTAATTCTTCTTTGAATGTTTGTTAAAACTTCCCTGTGAAGCTGTCTGGCCTAGGACTTTTGTTGGCTGGGAGTTTTTTTGATTGCTACTTCAATTTCAGTAGTTCTTTTTTTATCTTTTCAGTTTTTTTTTATTCTTCCTGGTTTTTGGAAAATTGTATGTGTCTAGAAATTTGTCGACTGCCTCCGAGGTTGTCCAATTTGTTAGAATATAGTTGTTCATAGTATTTTCTTACAATCCTTTATATATCTGTGGTGTCAATTATTATTTTACCTCTTTAATTTCTGATTTTATTTATTTAGGTCCTCTATCTTTATTTATTTTGTTTTAATCCTCACCCAAAGATACTTTTTTCCAGTGGTTTTTAGAGAGGGTGGGAGGGAGAGAGAGAGAGGCAGAGAGGAACTTTGATATGAGAGAGGCATATCGATTGGTTGCCTCCTGCTCACTCCCTGACTGGGGCCAGGGATTAAGCCTGCAACTGAGGTCTGTGCCCTTAACCAGAATCAAACCTAAACCCCCTCAGTCCTCAGGATAATGCTCCAACCACTGAGCCAAATTGGCTAGGGTTCTCTTTATATGTTGATAAGTCTGTATAAATCTTCTTGATATCTTGTGTATATTTTTGAAGCACCAGCTCTTGGTTTCATTGGTCTTTTAAATTTTTTTTTTTTTTAGTATCTATTTCATTTATTTTTGTTCTGATTTTTATTATTTCATTGCTTCCACTTACTCTGGGATTTTCTTATTGTTCTCTTTCTAATTCTTTTAGTTTGTGATTAGATTGTGTATTAGAGATATTTCTTGTTTCTTGAAATAGGCCAATAATGCTACAGATGTTCCTCTCAGGAGTGCTTTGGCTGTATCTTAGAAACTTGTGGTTGCTATGTATTCATTTTCAGTTGTTTCTAGGAAGTTTATGATTTCTTCCTTGGTCTCATTAGTAACCTGTTCATTGCTTAAGAACATGCTATTTAGCCTCCATGTATTCAAATATTTTTAATTATTTTATTGTAGTTGATTTCTAGTTTCATCCCATTGTAATCTGAGAAGATGCTTGATATTCTTTCAGTCTGCTTGACCTTGTAGAGATACATTTTGTGTTCTAACATGTGGCCTATCTTTAAAAATGTCCCAGGTGCAGTTGAGAAGAATTTATATTCTGCAGCATTGAGGTGAAATGTTCTATAAATGTCAATTAAATCTATCTCATCTATTGTATTGTTTAAGGTCTCTGTGTCCTTGTTTACTTCTGTCTAGAAGATCTATCCAGTGATGTCAATGGAGTGTTAAAGTCCCCTAGTATGAATGTATTTCTGTCAATCTCTGCCTTAAAGTCCTCCAAGATCATTTTTATATATTTAAGTGCTTCTATATTGTATACATGTATGTTTACCAGGGTTATATCCTGCTGTTGTAGCTATCCCTTTAGTATTATATAATGGCCTTTTTCTATCTCTTATTATGGCCTTTGCTTTGAAGTATATTTTATCAGTTACAAGTATTTTTACCCTAGCATTTTAATTATTGTTGTTGGCATTTGCATGGAAAAGTTTTTTCCATTCTTTCAGTTTTATCCTGTTCTGAAGTGGGTCTTTTGTTGACAGCATATATATAGGTCATATTTTCTTATTCAGCTACCGAATGTTTTTGGTTGTAGCATTTAATCCATTTACATTTAATGTTATTATTGATAGGTATTTTTCTAATGTCATTTTTACTCTTTATATTTATGTTTCTCTCTACATATACTTTTTCTTATTACAATTATCACTTTAACACTTCTTATAATTCTGGTTTGTTGATAATTAACTCCTTTAGCTTTCTTATTTTGGGGGGGGCAGCTCTTTATTTCACCTTCACTTTTAAATGATAACCTTGTTGGATAGACTATTCTTGGTTTTAGATTCTTGCTTTTCATTACTTTAAATACTTCATGCCATTCCTTTCTGGTCTGTCACGTTTCTGTTGAGAAATTAGCCTACAGTGTTATGAGAACTCACTTATAGGTCACTGACTCTCTCTCCCTGGCTCCCCTTAACATTATCTTTCTGGCTTTAACATTTGCCATTTTAATTATGATTTGTCTCTTTAGGTTCATCTTGATTGTTACCTTCTGTGCTTTCTGAAATTTGGCTTTTTTCTTCACCAGCTTAGGGAACTTTTCTTCTGTCATTATTTCTTCTAACAGGTTCTCTATCTATTGCTCACTTTCTTCTCCCCCTGTAACCCTATCATGTGGATGTTGTTTTACTTCATATTGTCCTGGAATTCCCTTAAACTTTCCTCATGCTTTAAATATATATATATATTTAAATATATATATATATATTTAAATATAAATATAAATATATATATATATTTATATTTTAAATATAAATATAAATATATATATATATATATATATATATATATATATAAGCTAATCAATGTTTTTCTCCCATTGATGTTTCTGACTATCTATCCCTCTCCCTTCCTATCTGTAATATAAGATAGGAAGGGAGAGGGATAGATAGTCAGAAACATCAATGGGAGAAAAACATTGATTAGCTTCCTCCTGCACACCTCCCACTGGAGATATACCCGCAATCAAGGTACATGCCCTTGACTGGAATCAAACCTGGGACCTTTCAGTCCACAGGCCGATGCTCTATCCACTGAGCAAAACCAGTCAGGGCTCCTCATGGTTTTTAACTATTTTTTAAAGCAATTTTTGCTCCTCTGATTGAATGGTTCCTCCCTTCCCTGTCTTCTAATTCACTTATTTCATCCTCTGCTTCATTAAGCCTGCAAATCCCTTCCAGCATATTCTTGCTGTCAGATATAGCATTCTTTATTTCTGCCTGTTTCTTATTTATAATTTCTATATTTTCTCATGCTGAAATAGTTTGTCCAAATTTCCTTCTAGTTACCACTAAGTTTTTTATAGTTCCCATTAAGTTTCTTGTAGTGTTCATTAAGATCCCTGAGCATCTTTATAATCTTTACTATGAACTCTATATCTAGTAACTTGGTCATCTTCATCTAGGTTATGTCTTTTCCAAGACATTCCGCCTTTTTCTTTAATTTGGAGGTTGTTTCTTTTTCTCCCTATTTTAGTTGTATTTGTATCTATGTATTAGATATAATTGCTATGACACTCAGTCTTCATGGAGTGGGCTTTTGTAGAAAATGTCCTGTGGGATCCAGTAGTGTGGTTTCCTTGTATCAGTGAGCTGTATGTGGTAGGCATGACCATTTTATGGGTTACTTGGCCTCTCCTGTTGTAGTTGGGTTTTGCTTATTGTTGGCCCATTTGTGGGTAGACTTTCCTCTCAGGTTGGCTAACTGTGAAGCTTAGCAACTATCATACCATGTGTGCTGTTGTACATGGGTTCATCAGGCAAAACAAAACAAAAACCAAATAAACAGGAACATAAAAATGATTTCAATAATGACAACAGTGAAATTTTATTATATATTTTATTATATATTCAAAAGAAAATAATTAGAAGAGAGACTAGAGAACACAAATACTAAACAAAAAAAGAAACAGAAAAATATAATATTGCTAATAGTAAAATAAAAATATAGAGGTCACTGGAAAAGAAAATGGGCAGTGAAGAGATTCTACAAGGAAATAAGGAAGAGCAAAAAATTAGACTAGATAGTAGGAAAAGGAAATTTATAATAAAAAGACAAAGAAGACAGACAGAAAAAAAGTTATGCAAAGTTAACATGAAGAGCAATAATATCAAAGCAATACAGCATGAAAAAGAAAGAAAATATTGAAAAAGAACAAATAAAACTTTTTTTTAAAGCCAGAAAATTGAAACTTGTCTAGGTAGCTTAATGCTGTCGGAGGCCCACAGTTTTATATGCCAATTTCAAGACTCTTCCGAGATACTTTTGTGTCAGTAAATGTCAGGAGCTATCCAAGTTTGGCTCTCAGTGTCCTGTTGTAGCTGTGGTCAGTCCAAGGTTCTCTGAGTACCACCCCCACTTGTCAGCTACTCTATCTCCTCTCTGAGGTTGTCTGGTCTTCCTTAAGTGTCTTGTCAAGAGAGTCTTTATGGTGGAGGCAGGTTAGTGTAGCTTGGGCTAGCACCGGGGTGAGCAAACTGCAGCTCGCGAGCCACACTCTTTCACAAAATACCACAGCCTGGGTGAGTCTATTTTGAAGCAGTGGCATCAGAAGAAGTTTAAGTTTAAAAATTTTGATTCTCAAAATAAATTTCAATCATTGTAATGTTGATATTTGGCTCTGTTGACTAATGATTTTTCTGACCACTGAACTAGCAGGATCCCTACTTAGAGATTTTACTGTCAGGCACTCATTGAGAGGAAATTAATCTCTGCTTCAAAGCCAAACTCCTGTCTCTACCATAGCCTCCAACTCTAGATGTTCCTAATGTGGTCTGATTTAGGTTCAAGTTGAATATAACTTGCAGGAGCAGTTTCAGTTGTCTTGGGCCACTGGAATTGATCAAAAGAATATTTGTTGAGCATGTTTGCTATCCCATAAGAGGGGGCTAAGCATTTCTTCCTGATCCCAGGCAATAGCCTCTAAGGGCCTTACTCTTGGAATGTCCTCTTCTGAGCTCCTGAATAAATTCTTAGGCCAATGAAATACCTGGTTTACTTTTTGTTTATGGTTGATATATTTGGAGATTTGTCTGGGAGCCAGAGTACCAGATCATTTGAGCTCATTGCTTTCTTCCCAAGTCATGAGATTGAGACTAAATTTTCTTTTGTTTCTGAGCTGCTGCTTTTGCATTCTGAAAATCTCTAGGCTTTATTTGGGAACTCTAAAGGTTTTATTCTTTTTTTCTTCTTCTTTGTCTCCTCTTATTTCCTTACTGTGCTTGTTTTGTTAAAAGATTTTGTATGTTATGAACACTTTGGCCTGCCTCCTCTCCTAGCCTGCACCCTCTCCAATCTGGGACCCCTCGAGGGATGTCTGACTACCAGTTTAAACCTGCAGTCAGACATCCCTCTCACAATCCTGGAATGCTGGTTTCTAACCACTCGCCTGCCTGCCTGAGCAGATGAGACTGTTTCTTAGGTACTGTGCTAGCATTAGTCTGATTCCATCTAGAAGCAGGTTGTTTTCATAGAAATAGTGTAAACCTTCAGTATGACTCTGTCTTGAACCAGAATGCCCATTGAAACGTGTTTCAGCATCTGATCTGATTCTCAAGAGTAGGCTGTGTCTACTAGACTTGGCTATTGGTCTTCTATCTGACTGTGCTAAGTGAGAGTGGCTGGTATTAACCAGGTTCTGAGGTGTTTTAGACTGTTTTGGGCCCTTGATCTAGAGAAAAGCTTAAAAAAATGGGATCTCAGTTATCTAAAAATTTTCATGGCAACTTTCCAATGGGATTCTGGCAGAATTTATGCTTAAAAATTGCTGTCTCACCTCATGCACATTTTTGAACCTGTCTGATAAAAAATAATTTAGAATATCCATGATCATTACCGGGAGTTTTGATACTCCCTAACTTACTTTTCTTAAAAGTGGATTGGAAGGGAGGCTGCAGGGAGGTTAATGGGAGGGCGGGGGTGGGGGAGAGGAGACATATGTACTACTATTTATAATACTTTAAACAATAAAAAACATTAATTATTTTTAAAAATTGTTTAAAAATGAGTAATTCTCAGAGAAAAAAGTGAATTGGCCCTTTGCAGGTATTGCTAAGTGGTTAGAGTGTTGGCCTGTGCACTGAAGGTTTACGGGTTGCAGGTTTGATCCATGACATCAGTCTAGCCATATAAAGGAGGCAACCAATTGATGTGTCTCTCTCACATAGATGTTTTTCTCTCTCCCTCCATCACTTCCATTCTCTCTAAAACCCAATGGAAAAAAATATCCTCAGGTGAAGATTTACAACACTAACAAAAAGAGTGAATTGGACAATCCCAGCCTTAAGATTGCAAAAACTGAATGGAATGGCAATTTTAAGTACTATTGTAAGTGCTATCCAAAGATGACCAGATTTTTGAAGTTGCCTTTCTGCAAAATAAAGCTTTAGAGTTAATGGAGGCTAACAAACTTAAAAAATATATATTTATTGTTGAAACTATTACATATGTCCCCCTTTTCCCTATTGTCTTTTCCCAGCCCTTCCTTCTCCAGCACCCCAGCCCAGGCCTTTAAAGAAGTGGAGATGGCTTCTGAGGCCCTGTGTTCCCCAGCTCTGGTGCCAACTTGCCCTTCCCCCTGCTCCTTTCTCAGTTTCCACCTTTGAAGCCATCAAGCTTTCCTCCTTTGAATCCTTCACCTCAGGCTTTATCCTTAGAGCCATAACTATAATAACTAAGAATTTGCTCCTCTTACTCAATTCTTTTGTCTCAAGCTTTACCTCATAGGCCTATTGCCCTGGACTCCTGACTTTGACTCTGGCTTTGTCTCCAGTGCCTAGCCCCTCTGAGACCCACTCCCTCCTCCTCTGAACCTGCCAGTACTTTTCTTTAAAGTTTAGCCTTTGGAGGATTCTAGTAAGCCCTTGAGTCTTTTTAAAAATATATTTTTACTAGAGGCCCAATGCATGGAATTCGTGCACTGGGGTGCAGGAGCGGGGGCAGGGGGAGTTTAACTGGCAGTCAAACAATCCAGGACTGCTGGCTCCTAACCACTCACCTGCCTGCCTGCCTGATTACCCCTAACCACTCCCCTGCCAGCCTGATTGACACCTATCTGCTTCCCTGCCAGCCTGGTCTCCCCCAACTGCCCTCCCCTGCTGGCCCACTTTGCCCCCAACTGCCTTCCCTTGCTGGCCTGATCACTGCCAACTGCCCTTCCTTGCCAGTCATCTTGTGGCAGCCATCTTGTGACAACATGGGGCGGGCATCTTGTGATGACATGAGGACGTAGCATGAGGATGCAAAGGCCACCTAGGCTTTTATTAGTATAGATTGATTTCAGAGAGGAAGGGAGAGGGATAGAGAGAGATAGTAATATCAATGCTGAGAGAGAATCATTGATTGACAGCCAACTATAAGCTCCCTACTGGGGATTGAGCCAGCAATCCTTAGCATATGCCCTGACTGGGGATCAAACCCTGACCTTCTGGTTCATAGGTTAACACTCAACCATTGAGCTACATCAGCTGGGCAATCTCAACTCTTTTATGTTTTCTGAACCAAAGCTGAATTACAATCCATAGTTAAAGAATTTCCTGAGGTAACAGGATCCTCATAGATTCACTGAGGAGTTTAATCTAGTCATTCAAACCTATCCGCCTGGGTTTTCTGATTCATATCAGCTAGTTCAGCTGCAATTCAATGAAGGCCAAGGTCAGCATTGGATGAGGCTTCCTGATGGGGGCATCTTAAAAGGAACTTAGAAAAAGCAAACTTCTGATTTTTGGAAAATGCTAGAAAACTCACTGGAGACCTCTACTGAGCAATTGCCACAGCCTTTTCAAAGCCAGGTAGTTGGAACAAAATTCAGAGTTGCTTACAAAAATATGATGCATCTGTACACGACTATTATAATTGAGTTTCCTATGTCTTTAAAGAGCCTTCTGGCCTTCCTTTGGAAGTTGATTACATTGTAGCCTTTTACTCTGTTTCTTAATAAGTGGAACTAAGAATTGTCCCTCTTAAAAGGACAAGATGGAATGAGAAACCATGTCCACTCTACATTTGGTTAATTAAGCACGCCTATGCCCTAGATGAGCAACCTAGATGTAAGACTACCAAGAGTTTTCATTGTAAACCATAGCAAATGAAGGACCTGATACAAACTTTAAAGCCTTCTAGCTTCTGTTACTATTACAAAGATCCAGTGCTCAGGAAGCACTGATTACAAATGTAAAAAGGTGCTTACATTTGTGACAAAACTTTTGTCACAAATGTAAGCATCTTTTTAAAGGTGTCATCAGTCTCTTGATCAGTTTCCCAAGATCCTTCTAATCTCCTATGAAGATTAGACTCTGAAGAACTACAGGGATTTTTCCAAATTCTCCTTCTTAATCAGCTCAGAGAAATCTTTCTTCAAATTGGGAATGACTCTTTTTGTTATAATTGACACTGGAGCTACACATCAGTGCTCAACCCATTGGTCTAAAACATACCCTGCCTCAGTTGAATAAAACAGTTCAAATAGTGGGAATTTAAAATAAACCTCAACAGAGCTGTTTTCCTGCTCTCTACCTATGAGTCTGTTTCTATTTTGCTTGAGTGTTGGGGGTGGGGTGGGAGGTGGAGAGATTGAAAAAGAAAGAAAAAAAAGAGAACTGGTGGACATAGACAACAGTATGGTGATTGCAGGGGTGGGGGGGTGGAGGTAGAAGAGGGCATGGAGGGGATAAGTGATGAGGAAAAAAAAGAAAATAACATGTAAGAGAACCTCAGCCAAATAAAATAAAATAAATCTCAACAGATTTCTGTTTCTGAACTTACTCCTTTTCTTAAGCCCTTTAACAGGTACATACTTTTTTACTTTAACTTCCCTATCCCTATTTATTTTTAGGCTGAAACTCAGAAAATATCATGACAGAATTTATTTCTCCCAAAATGGGGAACTAATGCTAAATTTGATATTAGATGTCAAAATAGCTAATAAGGTGAATTAAAGGACCCTTCAGTATGTTTATTTGTTCCATTTCTGAGAGCACTATAGCTGAATAAGGAAGCACTGATCATTTGTTCCAATGGAATCAACTGCTATCCTCTTTATAAGCAAAATTTTTAACTGATATTGGCAGAATCTACAGTGTACCTTCTATAACATTCTGTTGGCCATGTTTATAGAGACCTTCCAAATACCTTGGATGAAATCATTGCTATTGGTCCTTCTGAGTCTCACACTCATCCCTTTTTGAATTATACTCTCACCTTTTGAAATAATTACAGGACCTCTTCCCCATACATTTAGCTCTGGCTTCTTTTGATCCACAGTTGATAAAGGAAGATATATGTCGATATTTTAGAGGCCTACTGCTTATGTTTAAAATAACCACACTTGTCAGGCCAGCATGGCTCAGCGCATTGTGGAGGTCACAGTTCGATTCCTGGTCAAGGCACATGCCTGGGTTGCAGGCTTGGTCCCCAATGTGGGGTATTTTGCAGGGGGCAGCTGATCAATGATTCTCTTTCATTATTGATGTTTCTATCTCTATCTCCCTCTTTCTTCATATCTGAATTATATATATCTTAAAAAGAAGATAACCATGCTTCGGTAGAACAATCTTTACACGGTGAGCTCCAAGGAGATGAAACCTAGAATACCACACTCTACAACCTGGAGACTTTGTTTCCTGGAAAATTTTTTTCCCAAGCATTGCTGACAGGGCCCCTACAGCTGCTGTGCTCTAACCCTTGTGTTGCTAATCTCCAAAGAGTATTTTCTCGGATTCATGTGGCACACTTAATGGTAACATCAAACACTGACTGGAATAGTGTGTGATCTGGTGACTGAAATTATAGCTGTCAAATAATTAAAGCAGGTTGTATCTAGAGATAGCTTTCCCAGAATGACTGGACCTGCCTATACATAGTTTCCTTTCCTTTGCTTCCTACTTTATTTCCCTTTCTTTTTTTCTTAGAAGGAAGATGCCTTGCCCCTCACATATCCCAATTTATAGTGAAAAGGGTAAACCTCTCTGGCTGTTACACCTGTCATCAAGAGTTTTGATGTTCAAGACAATAATGACTCCTTATTTCACTTCTTTCAGGTTTGAGTTCCTTGTTTAGAATCATTATATAAATTAAGTTTGTTCTGTTGTTATAAATGTTGGTTTGTATTCTTCTTGCTGTTAAACTCTGAACAAAGTTGAACCTGGACATGAGCAGATTCTAGACCATGCACCTTTTGTACAACATAATATACAATACCCAAAAGAAGTCCTTCTTGGCATTAAGGGCAAAAAGCCACTGAGGTTCCAAGACTTGACCACTGATCAGTGATGCTTTCAGAGAGAGATGTTGTTGATCAAAAGCAGGAAATATCAAAAGTTGACAGTGACTTTAAGCAAGATAGAAATTGGGAGGGCCTGTAGGAGACTACAGAAAGAACTTTAAGGCTCCAACAGAGCTCTATGGTTATAACAGCCCCTCGCCTTAACTTCTCCTACCCCTCTTTAAAGAATAGGACTTAACCTGCACTTACTGGATTGCAACTCTTTCTCTTTTTTTGAATAAGTCATTTCTGTTGGTGGAATACCTGGCCCACTTTTTGTGCACAGTCAACACCAAAACTTTATAGATTAAATCAACAGAAATTTATTGAACATAAATTTACAGTTCTATAAGCCAGATCCAGTCAATATGCTAACAAGGCATCTTGTTAGCATCTCTCTCTTTTTCTCCTGGCTTCTGGTGATCATTGGAAATCCTGAACATTCCTTGGTTCAGTGGTGCACCACTCCAATCCCTTCCTCTGTCACCAGAATAGCCTTCTTCTCCCTGCATGTCTGTCTTCTCTTCTTATAAGGACACCAATTGCATTGAATTGGGGGATTACCCTACTCCAGTATGACCTCATCTTTACTAATCACATTGGCAATGGCCCTATTTCCAAATGATTTATATTCTGAGATAGTGGGGGTGGCATGGGCTGGGATTTCAACAGTCTTTTTTGGAAATACAATGCAACCCTTAAAAATATCCCCATCATAAAAAGGGTTAATGACTCTCCTTGGTAGAGTTTTTATGAGGATTAAAAGCAAAAGAGCTCAATGTCTAGCACACTTAGTAGGCACTCAATGAATGACAGCCTTTATTATTTTTGTGGGATTCCTGTTTTGTGGTATACAGTATACCAAGATACACCTGGTGTAGCTGGGACTGAACATCAGTGCTGGTGGCCCACAAATCCCCTCAGAATGGTGCCACAGGCTTCACCTTAATGGGAGGTCCCTTGTTGAAGAAAACTGGACATTTGTTATGCTACAGACTACAGGTTTCTAAACATATCTTAAATAATGTATTAGTCTTTCTAAGAGAAAAAATAAAGTAGGATAGGGAATGCTATATTAGGAATGGGGGGATCTGAGCTTTCATTAGGACTTTCCCACTAATTTACTGAATGACTTTTGCTTTCTTTCAGATAGAAAAAAAGGTGTTAGACCAGATGAATTTAAGGTCCATTGTCAGTTCATGTGTTCTACATAGTATATTTGTCATATTCTCACCCTCATATATTGGTGTCAAAATAAAAAACAACAACTCTTTTTGTTCACTAACAAGAGTTAAATTTCTATGTTATTGTTATTTGATTTTCCCCACAATTGTTTCTTTAAAATATAAAATCAATACTATTTATTACATTAGGATTGGAATTATAGAACACTAAAAATATTATATAGTATTAATGTGAGTGAATGAAGAGTAATTTCTCATTTGATATATGATAAATTTTCCCACTACAGTAATTTTTTAGCATGACTTGAACCATTCTCAAAGGCACCAGAACTATAAATTATACACACACACAAAAGAAAGGAAAACATGGACCCAGGACATCATAGAAAAATCCAGATGACAGATTGTTGTCTAACCCAACTTCTATCTTCCTCTTTATTTTGTGTCTCCACTGTAGACATAAGTATTGAGCATGTTCAGTCTCTCTTGAATCCAGAAATAGCTATGTGACACAGTCCTGGCCAAAGGAGTGAAAAAGGAAGCCTACTAAAAAATCCCCATGACAGTTCTTGCCTTTTAAAAGAAGCAGGAAACTCTGGCATCACCTTTTTCTATTTCTTCTTCTTTAGATTGCAAATGCAATGCCTTGGGCTCCAACACATCTTGTAAATATGAGGAAAATATAATGAGGAACACAGAAATGCTGGTTCTGAAATTGGTGAGCTCCTACACCAAGTCTTGGAATGCCTACCTGAAAACTTCATGATATTGATAATTAAATACCATTTGGGGCTGAATTGTGTCTCCACAAAATTCAAATATTGAAGTTATGAGCTCCAGTACCTCAGAATGTAACCATGTTATGAGATAAGGTGTCTAAAGAGGTTACTGAGTTAAAAGGAGGCCACAAGAGTGGGTTATAATTCAATGTAATGGGTGTTCTCACAAGAAGAGAAAATTTGGACACACTAAGAAACACCAGGTATGCAGGAGCATTGATAAAAGATGATGTGAAGAGGTAGCAAGAGAATAGCCATCTGCAAGCCAAGAAGAGAGGACTCAGAGGAAACCAACCCTGTTGGCACCATGATCTTGGACTTCCAGCTGCTGGGACTATCCTATATAAAAAAGGCTAATTTGCAAGTTGTTCCCTTGTGAATTCAACTGATTGGAAGTTTGACTGCTTGCTATGATGTGCACTGACCACCAGGGAGTGGTATGGAATGAAGGAAGGCCCTGGCCAGCAGTTGGCAGCCAGGGGAAGGGAGACCCCAGCCAGCAGCTGGAAGGAAGGCCCCACCTGGCAGTCGGAAGGCCCCAATTGGCTCCAATCACCAGCAAGGCCTAGAGATTATCCATGCATGGATTTTGTGCACCGGGCCTCTAGTGAGGCAATAAATTTCTATTGTTTAGTACACCCAGTCTGTGATACTTTAATATGGCAACCCTAGTAAACATAAAAAAAAATACCCAATTGTTTAAGTTATGGTTACATTTTCTTTTACTTTCAGCTAGAAGCATTCCTGATAGCTTTCAGTTCTTTAAAACATGTGATGATATTTTTAGGACCCAGGTAAAATATTTTAAAATATCTTATATTAAAAGGAAGTATGACTAAATTTTTTGTCATTATTGAATAACTATATTCCCTCCAGCAAATAGTTTCAAAACTTCTATTGCAGCAATTTTCTCTATAGCCTTTACAACACTCCTTCAAAATATTTCAACAAAAGGCATATTATCCTAATTTAAAAAAATAAAATTACTCTACAGTCAAATAAGGTAAATTGTAAACTTAATTAGGACTGTAACAGCCCAGAAATCTCTCACAACAACAAAAAAAAAATCAGGAAACTTGAGAGCTTTTGCTATGACTGTTTCTATAATTATTTAATTGGCTTGCAGCTTCCTCAGTAGTCGACCTTTCACAGCAATGTGGTGGGAAGGACAGCAGCTAATGGCATTTAATTTTGTCTCCTTGAATAAAGGACAAAAGTTCACCTGCAACTGCCAAATGTTTCAGAGTAACATCACCCAGGAATCACTGACTTTATGAATTAACAGTCATCATCTTTTAAAAGCAGTGTTACATATTAAAATAGTTATAATTGTAAATTATATGAAAAATGATTAATTTCAAAAGTACTCTTGATGAAAGGAGGCCAGAAGTAATGAAGAAAAATTAAAATAATTTTGGAAAAGAAGTTTTTTTAATTTTTACATAAAAAATACACAAAGTCAAAAGGTAAGCAGGATACTGGGAAAATTAGCAATATAATAGATCATAGGATTTTTTTCTTATTGTACAAAGAGCTCTCTCATATCAATTTAAAAAATCTCCTCACAATAGTTTTATTGAAAAAAAAAACTATCAACAACAAGTTTATGACAATAAAAGTACAAATAGCTACCAAACATGAAAGACATGTTTCATTTACACTCATAATTAAAGAAATGAAAATCCAAATAACAATGCAGAATAAATGGCCATCTATATTCTATCTAATAATAGAGAAACATGCAAATTGACCATACCTTTGCTACACTACCAGCCAATAGGGAGCAGAGGGCAGGGCTGAGCAGCACGAGGGGTGCGGCTGAAGCTGCAGTGGTGGTAGCGAGCACCACCACCAGCAGCGGTGGCCGCAGGGAGCTCCTGGTCCTGGGGGCTGAGCAGAGGTGGTGGCGATGGCGGCAGGAGTGCCCAGCCCTGGGGGGCTGAGCAGAAGTGACAGCAGCAGCAAGTGCCCGGCCCCTGGGGCCAGGTGGTTGCAGGCAGCCGGGGCTAAAGCTGGGGCTGAGCTGAGCAGGGCAATGGCTGGGTGCCCAAGGGCTCCCAGTATGAGTGAGGGAGCAGGTTGGGCTGAGGGAGCATCCAGTATGAGTGAGGGAGTAGGTTGGGCTGAGGGATCACCCACCCCCAGTGCACAAATTTTGTGCACCAGGCCCTTAGTAACAAATAAAGCTTTATAAAGTACAGTATGGATGATGTTTACCCAGTGGTCTCCGATGGTACCAATGGGAGGGTCAATTTGTACAACATTTTTAGTGGAAAATTCCCGTCAAAATTTAAAATGCTTGTATCCTTTTTTAGGAATTTACTCTATGGATGGGATTTATTTATATATATATCACCAAAAAATGGGGGAGGTGAATAAACCTTCTATATCTAAAAATAAGTGACTAGATAAATTAAAGAATTTAGGTACAATAAAATATTTTGAATCTATTAAACAGAATGAGATAGATTTAAATATGCTGATATGAAAAGTTATGCCAGTCATATCATTAAGTGAAAAAGCAACGTTCTGAACCATATTCAGGGAAGGGACATATATACGTGTATAGATATGGTGTATATTATATTTTTACATGCCGTAAGACCTTCCTTAACATCGTTGACAGGTCCTGTGACTTTAAGCAAAACATATAATGAAACCAATTTTTACCATAGGCTAATTGATAGAAACAGAAGTTAAGTTCCTTCAACATCTCATCAACATTATAATGAAAGGATGTTATCTGAGGATCTGATATATATTTATTTATTTATAATGGTTTCATATGGGTATACATTTCAAAGATTTACATCACTACTGAATATTGGAAATAGGTTTAAGGGGGCAAGGTCTGCCATCAATGGAGTTTGTTTGGGGTTCAAGTTGCCCTTCATTCTGAGTCAGCACTGAATACAAGGACCTACTTGCTGGCTTATGAACACAGTCTGTTGGTGATTAGGGAGTTTGATCTGTTGGGCTGTGAGAAGTCCACTGGATTCAGTTGACATGAATTTGAAGCACACAGTGTATAATGTTACATATTATATTACTTCTGAAGGTTCAGACTCTTCTTGTATGATATTACTTCAACAGTTTTGATATGACTTTGTGAAACATCTATACTTGAAGAATGAAGCCAAGCCACACATACCCTGTGAATTTCATTGTCAAAACCTTTGAAACTTGGATCCACCTGGCAGCAGGGAGGTGAGAATAATCTAAACATCATACCCACTGCCTGGCTGAGCCTCTCTCTGCTTTTAGACATTGTGGGGAGACATGCAAACCTGCATCTTAAGAAAAAAGCTTGTCAAACTGGGCTTTTTAGAAGGTGGTTGCTGAAGAGTCTAAACTGCCTAAAAATCTAAAAAGTACTTCAACAAGAACATTAATATTGAGGGTTTAGGAGAAATTACTCTGTTGAAAAATTAAGTTTGCAAAACTTTACTTAATTTTGTTCTGTTTCACTATTGCCTCCAGAGAAAGTGCTTATCTTTACTTTAGAGCGGTGAAGAGGATTTTTCCCAAGAGCAAGCCAGAAATAAGCCAGAAAGTGTGTTGTGAAGTCATTTCTGGATGGAAAGTGGATTATCTTTGGTTTATACTGATCCACAAAATAAAATAAACCAAGATTTTTTTATATAAAGCTTGAAAACTAGGCATAGTAAAACATGATGATATGGTTCAGTTGTAAGTAAATTCAATTTTACAAGCTAGAACATTGCATTTTTATTTATTTATTTTTGTTCAAATCTTTGTTTTGTTTCTTTCTTTTCTTCTTTACCACCATTTCTGTTTGCTTGCTTCCTTTTCCCCTCCTTGATTCATCCTTCACTTCCTCATACTCTTGATTGCCTTTTCCTTGTTTGAAGTCATACATGTACTCCATACCAAAAACTCACACCATTCCTACCATTTTTCTTCCTAAGGGAACCCTAATTAAGTTTAGTGAACAACACATTCTAGGGAATGTCTCATAATTGGCTCAAAGTGCAGCAATTCATTCTCGTTGCCAGGAGTTGGTGTTGGGAGAGAACTCATGGTCCTGTGTTGACCAATGAGATGTAAGAGGAAGTCTACTAAGGGCTACTCAAATATATTTTCTTCACTGAAAGGTGAGAAAAGTGGAGGAGAAAGTTTCTCCCTTCCTTTCTGTTGTGAAGGCACCTGATTCCTGCAACTGTGGCAGCTGGTGTCTTTTCCCCTTAAATGATGAACACTTAGTAGGCACCCCACTTCTTCAAGGATGCCATATTGGAAGGACAGAGAGGACCTCAGCAGCATCACTGAGTGGCTTTAGCATTTTAGGCCCTGGCCGTTATTTCCCGACTGCTTATGCAAGCTAGAAATGTCCTTATACTTTAGGCCAGGCTTTTTAGTGACTTGTAGCCAAAAAACGCATCTGTAATGTATATACACAGTCTTGAAAATCAGTTGGGGAAAACTATTAAGTAGATAACTAATAATATTAATCATTATTATAGAAACAAGATTGAGCAAAGAGCTTTGGCTACACCAAAGACTGAGCAGGCAGCCCTGCTCAGTGAAGCTGGGTAGTTCTTTGAGGAGAACTTCTTGGAGGAGGGCCTGAGTGTTGGTTATAAAGGAGTTTTGTGTAAGGCAATGAGGGCAAAAAATGTATCTGGGAAGTCAAATAGGGGAACTATATCCAAGGAAAAATGAGGAGTAAAGTGTGGCAGAAGGGAGAGCTGGGAAGATCAAAGGAGGCCAGATAGTGAAGGACTTTGCACAGCATGATAAGGAGATACCCTTTGCATGGCAGAAGGTGCAGAGATGTGTGAGTAGAGGAACACTCAGTCACACAGAGTAAAGAATTTGACCTACCTTTGTCCGAGTTCCTGGGTAGGGGATTCTGAACCCCTGGAATTTCCCCAGTGATTGGAACATTTTTGTTATTGTGGTGAACCCTGATAGTTTATGCTGATGAAGTGATTTTTGGTGGGCTCTCGGTACTTCAGAATAGGGGTGGCCATGCTGGAAGACCAAAAAGGTCAGTAGAGGATCAGGTTTTCGATCCAGGTTAGGTCAGCCCAACCTCCCAGAAGGAATAGGAGCTAGCTTAGATGAGTCAATGTCCTGGCCAATGACTTAATCAACGATGCCCCTGGAATAAACCCCCAATAAAAACTTTGGACTCCAAGGCTCAGTGGAGCTTCCTGGTTGGTGACTAAATCAATGTCCTGAGGGCATGAGGAGAGGGCAGAGAAACACAACCAAGACCTCACCCAAGTCCTTTGTCTGATCCTTATTTATACATTATTTATGATAACACTTTAATCACATGTATAGCATTTTGTTTTGTTTTTGAGTCATCCTAGTGAGTTATCAAATCTGAAGTTGGTTCTGTGAACCTCTGAATTTACAGCCAGTTGGTAAGAAGTGCCAGGTGGCCTGGGAACCTCAAAGCTTGTGACTGAGTCCAGAAGTAAGGGTAGTCTTGTGAGAGGTTTGGGAAGTAGGTGTCAGAAGTTACTGCTTTGCACGTGTGTAAGATGACTCAAATATGGAAGAGGACACTGTCTGGGAGGTGCTGCAGAGGCCTCGAACTTTAAAACAAGACAGAGGCCTGGCTGGGTGGCTCAGTTGATTGGAGTATTGTCTCCTACACCCAAGGCTGTTGGTTTGATCCCGGTCAGGGCATGTTCAGGAGGCAACTAATCTATGTTTCTTTTTCTCTATCTCCCTTCCTCTCTCTCTAAAGAAATCAATAAAGACATCCTCAGGTGAGGATTTAAAAAAATTTTTTTAAATAGAGATGCCTGGGCTCTGTCACCAAAGATGTAGACTGGGTTGGTCTGCAATGGAACCTGAGTCAGAACCTTATACTCCTCCACAGCTGCAGGGCCAGAAAAAAATCTGTGGTGAAATGGGTGCTGGTGAGGAACAGCCATGAATAGGACACACCCAGGGGCCTTTTGAGTTGTGCGAAATGTTAGCTTTGCCCTCCACCTAAAGCAGATGGTTCCACGACAAGGACACTGTAACACTTTAGTGGGCTCCTGGCTCCTCTGGGCCTACCTTCCTAGAATGGACCTTTCTTTTTCTCTATGCCAGTTAAGGCACATGGAGCAAAACGCTTGTAGGCTATTCCAGGGGTGAAGTGTGGGCATCATTGAGCCAACAAAAACAAGGCACATGCCTCAGACTTCTGTGCCTGGCTTGCCACACTCACGGGCTTCCAGGTTAGCTGGGAGGGAGCAGTCAGGCTCAAAATCTGAGCTGAAGTGGGGACAGATATCTGCTTGAACCCTGAGTAGTCTCAGGGGGCTTATAGTCATCATTGTTTCAGACTTAGCTCTGAAAGATCTCTGCTTTTGCTATTTGTAAATTGGGTCAGAGAGAGTCTGTGCTTCTCAGAAAAACGTGTTCATTTTCAACTGGTCCCGAGGATTTTGAAAGAAGAAGGCACTTTTTAAAGTGACTGAGGGCTTTTCTCTCCAATTAGTGATTTCCTACTTGGTGTGCCTAAATATTCCAAGGCATATACCAGGTAGCAGTGGTGGAAAGTAGCTGTAATTATCATCAAAATAAAAATTACATGGAGTACATGCCCACTACATACTATGTACCCGTGTCCATAATGGTTATTAGGGAAGCGTTGGTTCTCCTTCCTCCCACACCCTTCTGAAAAACTTAATAGTTGTGGAGTTAGCACACAGTGACAAAGCAACAATGTAAGACAGCAGACATTAAACACCAAGTAAGCCTAACTAGGTCCCCATGGGCTTGAAGACTTTCTCCAAAATGACTTCCAAGGAAATCATCACCTGCCCAAACAGACAGAAAGAGAATCTGCGTTTGCTGTGGGAACACCAGTTTGTTCTGGTGACTAGGTATTGTGCTCCTGCTGTGAGAAACCATTCAAGGCCAGGTTGGGAGTCAAATCTGTCCACCTAGAATCCCTAATTTATACCAGTTATTGTCGGGATTGAAGCGATTGAGTTTTGTGATAGCAACAATAGCAAGCCTTCCCCACTTCGCTGTCAGATTTTTGAGAATTCTGGGTGGAGGGATTGGCTTCCACCCATCCAGAGTATTATCCTAAACGAAATAAGCTGGTCAGAGAAAGACAAGTATCACATGATCTCACTCATACTAGTATGTGGATTCTAATGAACACAATAAACTGACAAGCAAAATAGATCCAGGGACATAGAAGCATGAGCAGACTAAGAAATCTCAGAGGGAAGGTGGAGGTGGAGGGGGGTGGGTAGGGAGAGATTAACTAGGGAATTTATATGCATATATGTATAACCCATGGACACAAACAATAGTGAAGGCCTGGGAGGGGTGGGTTCAGGGTGGAAGGGGTCAATGGGGGAAAAAAGGGAACATGTGTAATACTTTCACCAATAAAGATAAAGATTAAAAAAAGAAAAAGAAAAAGAATACAAGCATGAATAGTAAAGCAGCTAAATTCTAAAGTGTTTCTTACGAAACCATTGTTGTGCAGTTTTTCACCAAAATAAATTATATCCTCACATTTATAATAAAATGCAAGGGGTAAAAAGTATCTCATTTTAGAACCATGCCTGTTAGCTGCAGGTATCTAATGTGCCTTTAGGTATGAGGGAAGGGAGGCAAGGGAACTTCCCATGTAAGACTTCTCAAAATGTCCACTCCCTGGGCCACACAGGGACATGGAAAGCCAAGTGTGTGATCTCAGACAAATAAAATTTAAAAAGACAGCAAATTATATAATTCGATATATCATTATGATGTTTTCCACTGTTTTCAATGTCCATTTTATTACTGAAGTAGATAAACTATATTTCTACTCTCAACAGATCCAGTAGGTTTAAAGTTCTTTTTTCTTCCTTTGGTTCTTAAAACTTTGTTTACCTATTTAAAAAAATAGGCCTGCAGCATGAACATTGGTTCAAAGCTTTAGTGTGCATGCATCCTTCGATGTTTTCATTCTGGCCATTACCAAATACTGTTATCATAGGTTCTACCTTAAGAGATTCCAACTAAATATCTTTTAGACCCACTTGCATTTTTTTCTTTTGAGGAAAATATTGAGACAAATATGGGCAATTATTAAGAAAGGAGCCAAATAAGTGCAAAGTAGAAGTTTCATATTTGAAGTTTCATATTTGTCAGTGTATGTGTGAAGTTCATTCATTTGATTCTTGTTGTTGTTAGTCATCTTACGAATACAGAAGCAGTCTTCACTTGCTTTGGTAATGTGGCTCTTTCAGCTCTGGGAATTATATACTCTTTACTATTTTTATTAGTTTTGAAAAAAATTAGGTTTCCTTTCTTACCAGAAAGTGTTTTCTCTCCCCAGATGCCACTTTTTACATTTAAATAACTTGAGTACTTCAGTGCAGCAGGTGGCAAACTCATCTGTGTTCCTTAGTCCCTTGATTGAGCTTTACAGACAGCCTTTGCCAGGCAGCATATTATTTATTCTAAAGTCACTAGAGATATCTTCTTTAAGGACATTAAAAGATAGAAGTGTCCTAATACAAGTTATTTCTTTGTCCCTTTTGGCAACTTTGTTAAATTTTTAAAAAGTTGCTAGTCTATTTCTCTTCATTAATGACTTACTGTTGTTTCCTGTTTCTTGTGGCCATTTTCAATGCAAGTTGTTTGTGTGCTTTCCATATACTTGTTCTTTCTCTTCTTTTGGTATCACTGTGCGTATCCTTATCACTCAGCTATAGTTTCCCACAACCAGCTAAGTGGAGCCCAAAGGGGAATTTACAGGAACCTGGGAGAAATGCTAGCACCCTGGATTACAAATGCCACCTCCGGAGACAGAGCAAATAAATGTAGATTAATGTGGAAAATACATATTCATGAACTCTGCTCTGTGTTTGAATTAAAAACATAAGGCTTCCATCAAATGGATATAAGCTCATTTTTTTTCCAAATCAGCAAGAGTTGTTTTGTTTTCCATCCAATTTCCAGCCATTTTCAAAGCTTGTCTAATATTAATATTTCATGACTTAGACTGAGAGCCTATAAGCTAGAATCTGAACAAGTGAGGTATAGCCTTACCTAAACCTGTTTTGTCAGTCTCTGGCATAAGACATGAGAAGTCCAATGTCTGCAGGATGGAAAGGATCTGATGAAGGCCGTGGCAGAACCTCAGACATGCACTCATGCAAAATCAAGACCTTTGGATTCAAGTCAACCAGATTGAAGGAGTGTGAGGTTAAACGTTTTTAGGCTGTGAGCATTTCCTTTTCTCTCAACACATTGTTTTCTGAGTTAAATCACATTTAAAAAATTTTATATCATTAATTTCTTGGGCATCATAATTGCACTGTTGTTATGTAAGAAAATGCTCTTAGAAAGGTACATGCAGGATTATTAAAGGTGAAGTGATCTGATTTGTGCAACTAACTTTCAAATGGTTTATGTGTGTATAAGAGAGAGAACTAGTAAATATGGCAAAATATTAACAACTGACCAATCCTATGTAATAAAAGGCTGATGTACAAATTGTCCCCTCAACTGGGAGTTTGGCCAGGGGGGATGGCTGGCCAACCGCCCTTGACCACTCCACCTGAGCCAGCCTGGCCCAATCACTGGGCCTCTAGTCTGGAATAAAGGGTATATGAGGTCTTCCTTTTATCTGTTAACTAATTTTGAAATTTGTTAAAACTTGGGGAAAATACTTAAGAATGATATAACAAAATACAGGACCAAAATGACCAAATGTATAAAATAATATTTAAGGATATAAAAGATAATCTTAATATGTGAAAAATGATACTATCTAATAAAAGAGTAATATGCAAATTGACTGTACCTCCACTGCACCTACAAGCCATGTCCACTAGCCATGCTCACTGGCCAACCAGAAGTGAATATGCAAATAAACCCAAACCAAGATGGCTGTGGCCACTGAGAGCAGAAGGGAGGCTTGGGTTTCCCTGGCAATGGAGGAAGCCAAGCTTTCTGCCTCTCCTTGCTGGCCTATGTCTCCACTCAATGCTACAAAGTTTCAATTATAGAAGATACATAAACCCCAACAGAAAAGGCGGCAGCCATGGAGCTGGAAAGAGCAGAGGCTACAGTTGCCCCAGGCGATGAAGGAAGCCAAGCTTCTGCAGCCCTGGCCAGCCCAGGCTTCCACTTAAGCCTACAAAGTTTCAATTATAGAAGGTAAATAAACCCCAACAGAAATGGCTGCTGCCACTAGAGCAAGCAGAAGGCTTGGCTCCACTCCAGGCTACAAAGTTTTAATTGTAGAACATAAATAAATCCCAGATACTAGGGCCTCCACTTGGGTCACTGGGGGCATGGTGGGCTGCAAACCACCACAGGCCTCTTGCCCAGGCCACCCCACACCCCAAGGGAACCCCCACCCTGATTCGGGACACCCTTCAGGGCAAACCAGCTGGCCCCCACCCATGCACCAGGCCTCTATCCTATCTAATAAAAGAGTAATATGCAGGTTGGGCATCACTCCAACACACAAGACAACTGCCCCCATGTGGACACAAGATGGCCACCACAAGATTGCCAGCAGGGAAGGGCAATTGGGAGGGACCAGGCCTGTAAGGGAGGGCAGTTGTGGGCAGTCAGGCCAGCAAGGGAAGGCATTTGGGAGAGACGAGGCCTGCTGGAAGGGCAGTTGGGCAGAACCAGGCCTGCAAGGGAGGGCAGTTAGGGGGACCAGGCCACCATAGGAAGAAAGTTAGGGGCAAGCAGGCTGGCAGGGGAGCAGTTAGACATCAATCAGGCTGGCAGGGCAGTGGTTAAGGGATAATTAGGCTGGCAGGCAGAAGCAGTTAGGGGCAATCAGGAAGGCAGGCCGGTGAGCAGTTGGGAGCCAGCAATCCTGGATTGTGAGAGGAATGTCCGACTGCCCATTTAGGCCCAATCAGGATCAGGATTGGGCCTAAGTGGGCAGTTGGACATCCCTTGAAGGGTCCCAGATTGGAGAGGGTGCAGACTGGGCTGAGGGACACCCCCCCATGCACAAATTTTGTGTACCAGGCCTCTAGTATATTATAATAGAAGTGAAATATTTTTCTTGCATTTATATATTAAAAGTTACTCATTTTTATAAATTTGGGAGGATATTAATATAGATTGTAAAAAGAAAATATAGGTGATTCATTCATTCTCTTATTTTATGTTTGCTCAATTACTATTAACTTATCATACTAGGCCCCAGGATAGTGGCCCATGCCTCCGAGTACCCATTCCTATTCCCTGCAAAGTGTGGTGTTTGACGAAAGAGAAATGAGAGGTGAGAGGGGGCCTGGGAAACATAACAAATGAACAGGTGGTTCACCTTAAGGATGTTGGCATGTGACTTCCACTGCACCAGCTAAGAAGGGATGGCCTCAGACTTTTGGGAGGAGGCTGAGGAGTGTTGTGGCTCAAGGTAAAGCAAGTTTTGCTGTGCTTTACCTGGATCCATGGATGAGCCTCCTCATTTCTGCCAACGGTAGAAAGTATAATTCTGGAGTTTGATCTAGTGGAAAGAGTGTTGAATCGCTGCTAGGAGAATTTGGTTCCTGCCATTAGCTGGCTGGGTGATCTCAGGCATGTTCCTTAACCTCTCTGGGCCTCAGTTTCTAAATTTCAAGGTTTCTTTCAGTTCTAATATTCTATTCTGAGCTGCCCATGTAAGTACCAGAGGCCTCTATTTTTTTCCAGCCTGGTCCTCTCAGAAAGTAACTGGTGCCAAGGTGAAGGTCTTAAATGCTGAAAGTCAGGGTCCCATGTAAACTCTCTCGCTGAAGTTAACAGATTATTGTAAAATTGTGAGCCTACACCCTCCCTCAGGGGAATCCATGGTCTTTCTGCCGGCCTCTAACAGCCCCTCAGAGCAGTGAGGTGCTACAGTCACACTTTGTAGGCTGGCTGGTGCTAAAAAGGGGCATTTTCCTTTAAGAAATCAGATTTCTTTATGCTAAGTGAAATAAGTCAGACAGAAAAAGACAAATCCTGCATTATCTCTATCTAAAAAACAAAACCAATCTCATAGAGAGAACAGTTTGGTGGTTGCAGGTTGGGGGTAGGGAATGCACAGGTTGTTTTGTTTGTTTGTGGTTTTTTAGTTTAAATAAATTGACTAAAAAAATCAGATTTCCAGACCATAAAAGATCATATACACTTAGATTGTGTAATGTGATTTATGAGTTTCACTCCATACAGCTTCTTGGCTCAAGTTGTTCAGTTTCTAAGCTTGAATTCAGCTCCCAAGGGAGCAGTATCCTTTTCTGCCCATTCCTCTTTTCCCCAAAAATTACAGATGCTGGACAACAGATGTGGGAAGAGATTTTTGTCAGGTCTTCGCTCTATTCCTCTGCTTAGAAGAGAAACTAAAAGGGCTGGAAGTATTTCTTCAGCTTATAGGAGTTGGTAGAAGGTAGCCTATCTCTAATGGCTTCAGGGGCTTTTTTGGTTTTAATTTTTGGTCATTAAGGGAATGCAATGTTTCTTCCTTCTGATCATATCAATAAATTCATTTCTTCATTGAAAGCTGGGATTAGACTGAGAAACTCCCAAGAACTGGGACTATGTCTTCTTCACCTTTGAAGCAGTGTGGCCTCAGGAAGGGAGCTTTTGTTTGGGAGTCAGACAAGCCTGGATTTGTAGCTTCCTTCAGTGTTAACTAGGTAATGAGTTCACAATGACAACTATTGGACTTCTCAGCTCACTCTGGGATCTAAGTATTGTGGATGGCAGCCTGTGTCCCCTGCATCCCCCTGCTCCCCAGTACCCCTGCTCAGAGAAGTGATGCATGTCTCTTGCCCTATGGGAGTGTAAATGCAGAGGGTTATGGCACGTGATTAGACCACCACTTTTAGGAGTTGGCACCTGTGTTGATAGCCCAGGAGAGGACAGGGAATGTGAGGGAGTTTCCTATAAACAGAGATGGTATAGTGTGGTGGGTTCTATGGGATTAAAGATTAGGCTAATCATTCCCTTTGGTCATTTTCCCTCAGACCTCTCAGTTACACTCAAAGGTGGAAATATTTATGCAGGCACTTCACACAGAATTAACCTTTTCAGAAACCCTCTGGAATTAGTAATATTATTCTTGTTAGTCTATGAATGAGTGAAGTCAGGCTCAGGGAGCTAATTAGGGCAGAACTCAAACTTGAACTTCACTTTGGGTGCCCAAAGGTTCTGCCCCTTCATGCACATTGCATCAGATTCAGAACACGGCCTCTTACCACCTTCATAGGGGCAGATGGTGAAGGGAACACTTGATCTTCAGCTACTCTGTGCCACTCAGGTGTACACTGTTTTCACTCTGTCCCTTAGCTGTCCTGGAGGTCCTCTCTGCAGTGCCTCAAAGGACAAAACCTCCCGCTCTGCACACCTGCCTAGGGCTCCTTTTCCTCCTCAATTTTTTTTAAAAAATGTATTTTATTGATTTTTTTATAGAGAGGAAGGGAGAGGGAGAGAGAGTTAGAAACATCAATGAGAGAGAAACACTGATCAGCTGCCTCCTGCACACCCCCTATTGAGTTGTGCCCACACCAAGGTACATGCCCTTGACCGGAATCAAACCTAGGACCCTTCAGTCTGCAGGTCGACATTCTATCCACTGAGCCAAACCAGCCAGGGCTCCTCCTCAATTTTAACTAAACCCAACATTTTTTATCATGTTGAGCACTGTGCTAGCTTCTTCAATAGATACAAAGGTAGATAAGAAACAGTTCTTGGGTCAGCAGGATTGGAGTTTAGGCCAGAGAAAAGACAATATTGAAATAAGTAGAAAACATGGCAAAGAAAGAAAACTCTTTAAGGGTGGTGCAAAAGGCTGTGAAGATAATCAAAGTAAAAGTGTATGATGCTTGTAAGACGGGAAGCAGACTAAATACACAAAAATAAATGGTACTGTTGAGGGTCATGTACTCAACACTTTATTTATTGATTTTTCTCATAAAGGTTATCTAGAAGAAATAGTATTCTACTTTTATAGATGAGAAAATCAAAGTACAGTTCATAGACTCTGACTGTGGCCATGTAGCTAGCAACGGGCAAAACTGACATTCAGACTCATGTCTTTATGGCCCCCAAGTCAGCCTAATTCCATTACTCCATCATTCCCTAACCTTCCATTCTAATCCCATAGTGAAGATTTGGCTTCTTTTTTATTAACACCAACTAAGTGGAGGCTTGGATTCAGGTTCAGATCCCCTACCCTCAAAGCCTGCTTTCTTTTTCTGGCACAGAGTTGCTCAAGAGTAACCAGCAAAACTGGTGAAAGTGTGCGTTGGGCAAGGTCTCAATAAAAATTAAGGAATGTTTATGTGGAGAGAATGGAAAGAACATTATAAATGAGAACCGTATGAGCTGTAGTGGAGCTAAGAAGAATCAGGGCTTACCTGGGAGTTGGAGAAGATAGCATAGGGGGTAAGTTAGAGCTATGCTGTGGACAAACTTCAGTGATAGAGAATTTGAAAGGTGGGAAGTCTTTGCACATTCATAGCAATGATGTGATCAGAGCTGTGGGGTGGGGATAGGGGCAAAGATAGGGAGAGACTGGGAGACCAGACAGGACCTGTCAGCTTGGTGGTGGTGGTGGGCATGGTGGGAACAAAGGTGTTGAATGAGGTCTTGAACAAGAATAAAGCCACAGGAGTGGAAAGTAGAAAAAGGCTGTTTCAAGGAGCATCCCAAAGGCAGAATCTGTAGGACTTAGTTGGTTCTCTGAAGTTGGAGGTTGAACTCAGGATGATTGAGTTTTGCAGCTCAGTGATGGACAGATGTTTCCTACACTGACTTAGAATGAATTCAAAGATAATCTGGTTGGACTTTTATTTTATTTACTTACATATTTTTAAAAATTTATCTTTATTATTGAAAGTATTCAGTTACCCCTTTCCCCCCTATTGATCCCCTCCATTGCACCCCACCCCCATTCTTACCACACTACTGTCCATCTATGAACTATGCATATATGCATATAAATTCTTTGGTTCATATTTTCCTCCCCTCTGGCCCTTCGGAGATTCATCAGTTTGGTTTGAACAACAACTACAACAACAACAACAACAACAACAACAACAACAAAAGGTTTAAGTTGGAAGCTGGCTGGTCAGAGATATTGTAATATTAAGGAAGAGTGAGTATTGAGTTCAGGAATAAGGACAGAAAGAGTTTGGGTTGGATACATGGGGCAATGGTTGAGGTAGAGTCCAGAGACCTCCCTTAGGACAGAGGTTCTCAAACTTTGATGTAGTCAAGAATCACCCAGGAACCTTGGCACACTTACCCAACACATAGTAAATATTAATAAATATCATTTCCTGCCTGAGAAGATAACCTTTGCAAAGGGCTTTAATATGTTGACCTAAAGAAATGAGCATATAGGGATTTCCAGAAATGTGAATCATATTTTAGTTGTTTTTTGATTATTTAAATAAAGAGCCATTTTTACCTTTCAAATAATACTACATATGAATTTATTTAATCTGTTAACTATAATACTGATTCTAACATTAAATTATGTAGTTTGAGATCTACTGTTTCCACGATGCAAAGTTAAGAATGTAAATTTTACAGCCAAAGAACTTGGGTTTGCATTTTGCTACCTATGAAAGGTGATCTTAGACAATTTAACCAAATGTCACCACCTGGTCTCCTCTGTAAAAAAGGGAAAGCAGATGTATGCACTTCCTATGGATCTTGTCATGATATAATAATATAGCAATTGACACCTAGTACATGCTTAATAACTGTTATACATTTTATCACTGGCTAGCCTTTAGGGGAAGGGACTTGTACCGAGAAGCTGCAGGAAGGGGTGTTGGTGAGTCAGAAGGTCATGAGTGGTTTCTTGAGTCAGGACAGGAGTAGCATGCCAGTCTATGCCACAGAAGAAGCTCAAAGTGATACCCTGTGTGAAACTCAGCAAGGCTGCCATGGCTGACAAGCAGGGGCCCCTTTTTCAAACCTTCTGACTATTTGGTCAAGTTTCCAATTTGGGGAATTACAATGACCTGTGAAAGAATTCCCCTTCTATTCCAGTGTGTAGAGAGGACATATTGCACTCCTTCTTGTGGCTAGAACAATCTTCCAAGAAACCATATGGTCTGCAAAACAAGCTATCAAAGACTGACAAGCTAAAAAGTCAAACTACCAATCAAGCTTCTTTCTGATCTCCAATAGTTCAGGTAGTAACCATGTGAGCTGCTGAGTTTTCCTTGGCTTGACCAATCACTAATTTGATCTTATGTTTTTCATCTTCTTGGCCTAGTCAATGCCTTCATCTTGGTCATCATTCATAGCACAATAAAAGCTGACAGTTAGTGAGACCTTCCCATGTGTCAACACTGTGCTTAGCTCTTGGAAACATAACCTCATTTAATCCTTACAGCATCACTTATGAGGAAGGTACTATTTTTATCTCCATTTTGTAGGTGAGGAAACTGACAGTTGGATCAGTGGGGTCATTTACTCAGGGGTGCACACTCCTGTTGTGTGTATTTTCAGGTGACCTTAAGGCTTAAAATTTTTATTGCCATAAGCAGTTCATTCAAAATAGAGAATACAAAGATGTGTGAAATAATTAAAAAGTACAAGAAAACAAACTAGCATGGGAGACCTGCAGTCTTTATGGAGGGCAGACATGAAGAAGAGAGAGATGGTAGAATGATATTTTAAAATTAAATTTGTTAGGGTGACATTGATAACATGATACAAGTTTTAAGTGTACAATTCTATAATTCACAAATCTGTATGTTGCTTTGTATGTTTGTCACCCAAAGTCAAATAATCCATTACCATATATTTGACTCCCTTTACCCTTTACTATCTGCTCCCACATGCCTTGCCTTTTCCTTTGGTAACCACCACACTTCTACCTGTATCTATGAGTTTTTGTTTCTTTCTTTGTCTTGTTTCATTTGTTCACTTGTTGCTTTCAGTTTTATATCCCACATATGAGTGAAATCATATGGTTCTTGACTTTTTCAGTCTGACTTATTTTGCTTAGCATGATATTATCAAGATCGATCTATATTGTTACAAATGGCAATACTTCATCTTTTTTTATGGTTGAGTAGTATGCCATTGTATCACATCTTCTTTATCCAATACCCTATTGAAGAACATAGGTTGTTTCCATGTCTTGGCCACCATAAACAATGCTATAATAAACATAGGGGTACGTGTACATTTGAAAACGAATGTTTTCAAATTTTGGAGGACAGGTGCCCAGAAGAGGATTTGCTGAATCATATGGTAACTATTCTTAATTTTTTTTGAGGAACCTCCATACTGTTTTCCATGGTGACTGTACTATTTTACATTCCTACCAGCAATGAACAAGGGTTCCTTTTTCAACACAATCCAACACTTGTCTTGTTGATAATAGCCATTCTAACAGGTATGAGGTAGTAACTCATTGTAGTTTTGATTTACATTTACCTAATAGCTAGTGAGGTTGAGCATTTTTTTCCCCATATAGTTGTTGGCCATTTGTATTTCTTCCTGGGAGAAGTGTCTGTTCATGTCCTCTTCCCATTTTTTTTATTGGATTGTTTGTTTGTTTGTTGTTGAGTAGTATGTTTTTTATGTATTTTGGAAATTAGCCACTTACTGGAGGTTTTGTTTGCAAATATCTTTTTCCATTTGGTTAGTTGCCTTTTTATTTGTTGTTGGTTTCTTTTGCTCTGCAAAAGCTTTTTAATTATTTTGATTTTTTTCTCCCTTTGAGGTAAAATTTATAAATTCCTCCCTCAGATCAAGGTTCATAAGCAGGCACACAGACTAATGAAAAAAAAATGAGAGTGCAGAAATAAATCCACAGCATATGTAGGCAAATACTTTTCAACAAAGGAGTCAAAAACATACAATGTAGACAAGAAGTCCTGAATAAAAGGTGCTGGGAAAATTGAAAAGCCACATGCAAAAGAATAAAACTGGACTACAATTTGTTGCCATGTATAAAAACTAACTCAAAATGGACCAAAATATAAGACCTGGAACAATATACAAAGAATAAAACATAAAACAAAACTTATGGACCTTCATCTTAGCAGGATGGTATTCTGATGGACAAAGAAGATAGAACAAGAGGATACTGCCTGATGTGGGATGGGAAGGAAGGGCTTAGCATTGAGGAGACAGAGAGAGCAGAGACCTTCATATCATATTAAATGAATATGGCAGAGCAAGTGTTACTTTAGGAATAATTAATAAGTTGCTGCATTATCAAATAGTATTCATTTTATCTTTCTGAAGAAAACACAAAATAGTTATTTAAATTAATGCTTGTGTTCTATGTCTAAATTCTAGGGAGAGAGGGCACAATTGATATTACTGATGGGAAAATATACATTTTTTTTGTACTTACAAAGGTAGAGGAGAAAGCCAATCATTTTAGCAGGGACATAGAGTTTTTAATAAGTAAATGGAATGCCTCAGTTGAGTAGGGAGTCAAGGCTCAGGGAGGGGCCAAATGCAAAACT
This sequence comes from Antrozous pallidus, assembly GCA_027563665.1. Classification (NCBI taxonomy): domain Eukaryota; kingdom Metazoa; phylum Chordata; class Mammalia; order Chiroptera; family Vespertilionidae; genus Antrozous; species Antrozous pallidus. The sequence goes on along the minus strand of CM050508.1, from coordinate 110,342,271 downwards.
GACTGAGGAGGTGAGTGGGTGGGGCTGAGAGTAGTTAGGTAGGGAAGAGAAATTATATTTGTGAAGGAGGGCAAGGGTCTCTGGAAATAGGCTGGAGGGAGAAGAAGAAAGTGAGCGTACATGTTGGTGTCAGCACACCTTTTCTCAGTCCCTCTCATACTGAACTTACAGTATTTAGTAATACACCTAATATCTTGGGCAACGGTTTTGGGATGTGGGATTCAAATAAAAGGGATGAGTTCTACATTTGGATCTGTATAGAGGAGAATAATGAGGACAGTTGTAGAAACTAAGACTCAAGGGAGATTATGAATTCAAGGAGTGCTGGTGTAGGAGCCAACAGTGGCCACTGGGGTTCCGTGACCTGAGTAATCAAAGACTTCTGAGGGACCACTGGCCTTCCACAGATGCAGAACAGAGATAGAGCCATTAAATAAATCTCAAGGATAAGGAGACTTCAGTTAGCACTTGGCCTTTCATATATGTCAATAAGGAAATATCCTATAATGTTCAATTATTATTCACACAAAGTAACTGCTGCTTTGGTCTTGCTGTGCTTTCTTATACATGCTAGCCCTAACAAAAAGTCAGTTAGAAACAAATACTCTCTGGGAGTAACTGGTACTTTCATTATTTATGGCTTAGTTTCAGATTATATGTGGTCTCCTTCCCTTTCTCTTTTTATTTATTTTACCAGTATTTGAAAATTGGTATATGATATAACTACTTACATAATGGTCACTTTTGTGATTTCTATTTTACCCCGAGACTTATGGGCCAAAAAGAAAACCCCATCTTTTTCTCTCCTTGTGCTCCTGAAGTTTTTCTCTTATGGTCACAGTACTTCTTATCACCTCTCTGGTGAACATAGTCACCGGCATAAGCTCACCCTCCCAGCACAGCTCTGTGGTTGAGCTTCTCACACCTCTGCTGACAATTGATGTGACAGCTCCAACCTTTCCACAAAGTTCTGAACCATTGACCAGTCTCTGCCACCCTCACCTGCTGCACACACCCAAACCTGAATTATTCTGAGAACTGTTGATTCAGACTTCAAGTGAGGGCACATGAATAGATAAAAATAGAGCTAGAGAAACTCACAGCTTAATTCTCAAGAGGAAAACAACACTGAAGTAGGTTATTGTTATTCCTATTTTACGCAATAGAAAATTAAGGCTGTTTCTGCCTAACAGGAGGGTCAGAAGGACTAATGGTTGGCAGAAAAGAGAATACTGTTAGCATTCTACATATCAAATCTCCCCAGATGGAGACCCTGTGGTGAGCCTGCCACCCCCACCCCAGCAGCCGTGAGATGGTCTCTTAAGCAAAGTCCTCACCTTATGAAGAGTACTTGGGGTACCTTTAGAACTCAAGTTATAAAGAAGTTCCTCTACAAAGAACCTTCTTCTTCATAGACTCTCAGCAGAGTTCACACATCCAGGCTACTTTGAAAAGGGCTCAGGTGGCAACCTGGGCCTGCAAGTGAACATGAGGGACTAGGAGAAACAGGAACAAGGTAACTGTTGCACAGGACACATTTAGCAATCCTATGCCCATCACTGGAATCTCACTTGTAAAGGCAAATAAACTAGCCAAAGGAAGATGTGGTCAGTGGATCAGCTGGTTTTCAGTTGGCCTTTTGGTTTCCATAGGTACCTTGCTTAATTTCATTGCCACCTGGTAACAAATAAAGCACAAAATCACTTTCTGAATTTTATAACATGACTGTACTTTTAAATAATTTATAGGGATTCATGATCCCAGAGAGGAAATGTATTTATTAAAATAAAGAAACACACAATTTGCCATTAAGGAGTATTGCTTGAGGCCCTAGTATGTGCCTCGAGCAAACAACTTTCCATCTTGTTGTGCTTTTAGATGTCTAAAAGAAAAGTGCCAGGGCTGACTGGCAGACCCTAAATGATGGATGGATGATTACTCTAACACACATTTCTCAGAAAGAGAGGGCTAAGGCACTACTTGGCTATCACTGCCAAGTAGCCCTGTTCTCCTGCCTCTTGGCTTTTATTATCATAACAGCTTGAACTAAAATTAAGCTCTAGATACAATTAGCAGGGTAAGTATCCTTGAGAAAGTATATGCTTCTACAAGGTTGGGTCTTTAAAGATTAAACATAGAGATTCTAGCAAAACACTCCTGGGAATTGGACTTGTTTGGAAAAGTCAAGGTAGAGGTTGTGGCCTTCGACAAGGTCCCCTCAAAGGCTCCCAGTCTTTCAGAAAATCCTTACAGACATTCCAACCAAGTCCCATGCTTCCCCACAGAAAATAAGCAAACTTTCAATCTCTCAGAGCACTTGTAAAAGTTTATCAAGTCATAAAGAGTCTGGGAGCTAAAAAGATGCATTAAATAACCTAATCTGTCAAGGACTGAGGCAACAGGCAATGGAGCTTAGACCTCAGAGCCTGTCTGAGGTACAAGTCTGACATTTGTTTCCAGCTTCCCTTTTCTGAAAATGTGCTCCCACTTAGTGGTTTCTTCTGCAAACTTCAGGCACCAAGTGTCTGTATATCCTGTCGAGTGCACTGGCTATCAAGAAAATGTCAGTAGCCGAGAACTAAGATGGCGGCAAAGGTGAAACACCTATCTTGCCGTCATAATCAGCAATTTTAATACTACAACTTAACGAAGGAACAAACACCTTCCAGAATCACCAGAACGCTCGCCGAGTGAAAATTCCACAAATAAAAGTAAAGATAAGACACTGTGACCCGGAGGAGCAGCGGCGGACAGCATTGAAAGATTTGCTCGCAGAGAGAGGTTTGGAGCTCCCGCCGGGAGAGGGCGGGCGGCTGAAAACTGGCCAGTTTTCTCGAACGGGGAGACAGGGGCGTCCCACTGGACAGATTCTCCAGCTCTGGGCGAAGTCCAGAGAACCCACTATCACACGGGGTGAAAACTGGACAGTGGGAGGGCACGCGGAAGCTCGGGGGCTGCTGGGTCTGCCGGCTTGTGGAGAAGGCAGCTCTCGCGCGAACAGCTCGGCTGCTGCGTGACGGCGCAGAGAGCGCTCTGCGACTTGTCTCTCATTCGGAAAACCGTCAGTCTGCTTTGTTTTACGAGCCTGGGTGAGACATTGCGCATGCAAAGTCATTTGGAGACAGTCTGAATTCCCCGGCAGCCTGTGGAGCTCTCTCTCAGAGGTGCTGGCAGCCATTGCCCCCGGCACAGAGCCCCTGGGGCTGCATAGGGCGGAGCTAACGCTATCTGCTTGGCCCGGAGACTCCACCCATCCAACCTGAGCACAGCTGAGCTTCACAGACAATTGGCCTGGAGGTCAAACCCTCCTAGGGCTAACAACAAAAAGCTGGGTTTAAATTCAAAAACACTGAATACAACCCATAAAGGATTGCAGTAAGAGTACCCACCTCAGGTAACTGGGGAGACTGAGCCACTGTCCCTTTGAGGATAGCCACCACATAAAGCAGCCACCATGCAGAGACATGGAAAGAAATCAGGTGTGAAAGAAATGGAGGAGAAAAGACGACAAGACATAGAGTTCAAAACCACGGTTATAAGGCTTTTCAAGAGGCTCCTACAAAAGGCCGATCAACTTAATGAGAATTACCAGGAAATAAACAAGACTAACCAGGAAATGAATGAGACCCTCAAGGAAATGAACAAGGCCTCTGAGGATACGAACCAGACCCTCACAGATAAAAAAAAGGACCAACTAGAAATCAAGCATACACAGACTGAAATAAAAAATATTACACAAAGTCCTAAAAGCAGTCCAGAGGGCCACAAGAACCAAGTCAAAGATTTGAAATACAAAGAACCAAAATCCACTCAGCTGGAAAAGCAAGAAACAAAAAGAATTCAGATAATTGAAGATAGCGTAAGGGGCCTCTGGGACAACCTCAAGCAAGCCAACATCCGAATTATTGGGGTGCCAGAAAAAGAGAGAGAGCAAGTTAATGAAAACCTACTTGAAGAAATAGTGACTGAAAACTTCCCACACCTGGTGAAAGAAACTGACTTAAAAGCCCAAGAAGTACACAGAACCCCAAAATATAGGAATCTAAAGAGGACCACACCAAGACATATAATAATTAAAATGCCAAGAGCAAAAGATAAAGAGAGAATATTAAAAGCAGCGAGAGAAAAACAGTTGGTTACCTACAGGGGAGCACCCATACGATTGTCAGCGGATTTCTCAACAGAAACGATGCAGGCCAGATGCGAGTGGCAAGAAATATTCAAAATAATGAAGAGCAAGAATCTACAACCAAGATTACTCTATCCAGCAAAGCTATCATTCAGAATTGAAGATCAGATAAAGTGCTTCGCAGATAAGAAAAAGCTAAAGGAGTTCATCACCACCAAACCAGTATTATATGAAATGCTGAAAGATATTCTTTAAGAAGAGGAAGAAGAAAAAGGTAAAAATATAAATTATGAACAACAAATACACATCTATCAACAAATGAACACAAAATTCAAGTGAACTGATAGGCTGATGAACAAGATAAACTGGTGACTATAACAGAAACATGGACATAGAGAGGGAATGGACTGACAATTCTTGGGGAGAAAAGTGTTGTTGGAAGTACAGCAAGAGATTGGACAAAAATCTTGCAACAATGGGAGAGGACATTGGGGGCGGGGGAGGGGAGGGCGGAGGGTGGGATAGGTACAGGGTGGAGGGAAGATATAGGGGGATAAAAAAGGGGAAACAATTTAATTAATAAACTGAACAATTAAAAAAAAATAAAATAAAAATAAAGTAAAATAAAATAAAAAATAAAAATAAAAAAAAAAGAAAAAGAAAATGTCAGTAGCCGAAACCAGTTTGGCTGAGTGGATAGAGCGTCGGCCTACAGACTGAAGAATCCTAGGTTCAATTCAGGTCAAGGGCACATACCTGATTGTGGGCACATCCCCAGTAGGGGTTGTGCAGGAGGCAGCTGATGAATATTTCTCTCTCATCGATGTTTCTGACTTTCTATTCCTCTCCCTTCCTCTCTATGAAAATCAATATATATGTATGTGTGTGTGTGTGTGTGTGTGTGTTTAAAAAAAGAAAATTTCAGTAGAAATCATTTCCCATTCTATAAGAATAAGCAGATTCTTGTTTCTCAAAGGAGAAGTGTCTTTGTCTGAACAGGTATTTAGTCACTGGAAAATCAAGCTATATTTTCCAAGAGCATAATATTTTCTCCATAGTAAATCATTTTAAACATTGTTTTTATATTTAAAAACACTTGGCTATATCAGAAGTACAATGCTCTGAATGTTCTGGCTATTTATTTAGTTATTCTAGCAAACTTTTATTTTTTTCTTTATACATCAGTATGTAAAAGTCCATAGTATTACTATATTCTTTACAGTAATAAAAAACTTTACTTTTATTGAGTTAACATTGATTAACAAACCATCCAGATTTCAAGTGTACAACTCAACAAAACATCATTTGCATATTGCATCTTGAGCTTAACTCCCCAAAGTAAAATCTCTTTCTGTTCCCATTTATTTCCCTTTTGCCCACTACCACCTACCTCACTGCTTCTGGCTATCAGCATACTGTTTTCTATGTCTATGTCTGTGTATATAAATTTTGTTTAATCCTTTCACCTTTTTTTCACCCAGCCTCCCAAACCACCACCCCCTCTGTCAATATAATCTGTTCTATGTATCCATCATTCTATTTCTATTTTGTTTGTTAAATTATTTTGTTCACTAGAGGCTCAGTGCACAAAATTCGTGCAAGGGGGTGTGTCCCTCAGCCCAGCCTGCACCCTGTCCAATTTGGAACCCCTAGAGGGATGTCTGACTGCCCATTTAGGCCTGATCCCAGTCCCAGTGGAATTAGGCCTAAATGGGCAGTTGGACATCCCTCTCACAATCCAGTACTGCTGGCTCCCAAGCACTCACCTGCCTGCCTGCCTAATTTTTCCTAATCACTTCTGCCCACCAGCCTGATTACCCCATAACCTCTCCCCTGCCAGGCTGATTGATTCCTAACTGCTCCCCTGTGAACTCAATTGCCCTTAACTATACTTCTCTGTTGGCCTGGTCACCCCAACTGTCCTTCCTTGCAGGCCTGGTCCCCCCCACAACTGCCCTTCTCTGCAGGCCTATTCCTCATCAACTGCCCTCCCCTGCAGGCCTGGTCACCCCCAACTGCCCTCCTTTTCAGGCCTGATTGCCCCCAACTGCCCTCCCTTGGAAACCTGATCCCTCCCAACTGCCCTCCCTTGCTGGTCTGATTGCCCACAATTGCCCTCCCCTGCTGGCCATCTTGTGGTGGCTGTCTTCTGTCCACATGGGGGCTGCCATTTTGTGTGTTGGAGTGATAGCCGGTTTGCATATTACTCTTTTATTAGATAGGATTAGAGTATACATATAGGTGAGATCATATGGTATTTTTCCTTCTCTGACTGGCTTATTTGCTTAGCATAATATTATCCAGGTCCAGCCATGCTGTCTCAAAAGGTAAGATTCTGTTCTTTTTATGGCCAAGTGGTATTCCATTGTGTAAGTGTACCACAGCTTTCCCCCCACCCCATCTTCTGATGGGCAGTTTGGGCTGCTTCCTAATCTTGTCTATTGTAAATAATGCTGCAATGAAGGTAGGGGTGAATATATTCTTTCAAATTAATTTCAGGTTTCTCAGGACATATTCTCAGAATTGGTATTGCTTGATCAAAAAGCAGTTCCTTTTTTAGCTTTCTGAGGAAACTCCATACTGTTTTACACAGTGGTTGTACCAGTCTGCATTACCACCCACAGTGCATGAGGGTTCTCTTTTCTCCACATCCTTTCCAGCACTTGTTATTTGTTGACTTATTGATAACTAGAGGTCCACTACATGAAATTTGTGCATGGGGGGTACCTCAGACTGGCCTGCACTCTCTCGCAATCTGGGACCCTTCAGGGGGTGTCCAACTGTTGGTGTAGGCCTGATCCCAGGCCTAATCTGGGACCGCTGGCTCCTAACACTTGCCTGTCTGCCTGATCACCCCTAACCACTCACCTGCCTGCCTGATCACCTCTAATTGCCTCTGACTTGGCCCCGCCCCCACCCTCCCTGGCGGCTGTCCCTGTTGCCACTGCTTCATTCAGAAGGTTGTCCGGAAGGACATCTGGAATGACAGTCATTCAGCTGTCAGTCTAATTAGCATATTACACATTAATTATTATAGGTAGCCTTTCTGACAGGTGTGAAGTGATACCTCATTGTGTTTTTAATTTGCATTTCTCTGATGATTAGTGACATTGAGCATCTTTTCATATGTCTATTGGTCATCTGTATGTACTCTTTGAAGAAGTGTCTATTCAGATCCTTTGCCCAATTTTTAATTAGATTGTTTTCTTGGCATTGAGTTGTATACTTTCCTAATGTATTTTGGAATTTAACACCCTATTAGATGTATCATTGGAAATATGTTCTCCCATACAATGGGCTCTTTTTTCATTATATTGATGGTTTCTTTTTACTGTGAAAAAGCTTTTTATTTTGATGTAGTACCATTTATTTATTTATTTTTCTTTTGTTTCTTTTGCCTGAGGAGATAAATGAGCAATGATGTTGCTACAAAAAACGTCTGAGATTTTACTGCCTCTGTCTTCCAGGATTTTTATGGTTTCACAGATTACATTTAAGTATTTTATCTATTTTGATTTTATGCTTGTGTTGGTAGTCTAGTTTCATTTATTTGCATGTATCTACCCAATTTTCCCAAGACCATTTATTGGAGAGAGTATATTTAATTATCCCATTGTATAGTCTTACTGCCTTTGTCAAATATTAATTGACCATAATAAAGGCTTGGGTTGATTTCTAGGCTCTCTGTTTTGTTCCATTGATCTATATGACCGTTCTTATGCTAGTACCATGCTCTTTTGATTACTGTGGCCTCATAATATAGTTTGATATCTAGTATTGTGATCCCTTCAACTTTGTTCTTCTTTCTCAAGATTGTTGAGGCTTTCAGTTTTTCTTGTTGTTGTTATTTCACATAAAATTTTATAATATTTGTTCTAGTTCCTTGAGATATGCCATTAATATTTTAACGTGAATTGCATTGAATCTTTAGCTTGCTTTGGGTAGTATGGGCATTTCAGTTATGCTAATTCTTCCTATCCACGAATATAGTATGTGCTTCCACTTATTTGTATTCTCAACAATTTCATTCTTCAGTACCCTATAATTTTTTGAGTATAGATTTTTTACCTCCTTGGTTAAATTTATTCTTAGGTGACTTTTTTGTTGTTCCTGTAATACTAAGTGTGATTGTTCTCTTAATGTCTCTCTGTTATAGTTCTTTATCCTAAACAATAAAAGCCTAATATGTAAATTGTTCGACGGGGAGTTTGACTGTTCACTGTGGTGTGTGCTGACCACCAGATGGCAGAGCAGAACGTGGCAGATATCAGTGACATGGCACTGGCAGAGGGTAGCAGTGGCGATGCTGCAGGCCCTGTGGGCCTCAATGAGAACAGCACCGCAGCAGGATGGTGGAGCAGGGGAACGGGTGGTGTCAGGCCAAGGCGGTTGTGAGCAGGGGCCCAATCACCCTGCAGATTGTGATCAGCAGCAGCAGCGGGGGGCGGGGCTGCCACCAGGCTCCCAGCTGCTGTGGGAGCCAGGCAGGGACCAGGCCCCAATCAATCGCCTGCAGGCAGGATGGTAGAGCAGGTGAGGGGGTGGTACCAGGCCACAGCAGGGTGCCAGGAGGAGCTGCAAGGCTGGGGGCATGAGCTGGGGCCCAATCCCAGCAGGCTACCCCAAGGGACCCCACCTGTGCATGAATTCATGCTCCGGGCCTCTAGTTGATATATAAAAATGCCACTGATTTCTGAATATTAATTTTCTATTCTTCTCCTTTACCAAATTCATTTATCTAGTTCTAGTAGGTTTTTGTGGAGTCTTGGGGTTTTCTGTATACAATATCATGTCATCTGCAAATAATGACTGTTTTATTTCCTCTTTTTTAATTTGGATGCTTTTTTCTTTCTTTTTCTTATTTGGCTCCTGTGGCTAGAATTTTCAATAGTATGTTGATTAATAGTGGTTAAAGCAGGTATCCCTGTCTTATTCCTGTTCTTAATGAAATCACTTTTAGTTTTAGCTCATTGAGTATGATGCTGGCTATAAGTTTGTCATATATGACTTTTATTATGTTAAGGTCTGATCCTTCTATTCTCACTTTGATGAGAGTTTTTATCATAAATTGGTGCTGGATTTTATCAAGTGCTTTTTCTGCATGTATTGACAGGTCATGTGATTTTTATCCATCATTTTGTTTATATGATGTATTATGTTTATTGATTTATGAATATTGTACCAACTTTGCATCCCCAAAATAAATTCCACTACATCATGGTATATGATTTTTTAAAAATGTCTTGCTGGATCTGTTTTGCTAATATTTTGTTGAGGATTTTAGCATTTATGTTTTTCATGAATATTAGCCTGTAATTCTTTCTCTCTCTCTCTCTCTCTCTCTCTCTCTCTCTCTCTCTCTCTCTCTCTCTCTCTCTTTCTCTTTCAATATCTTTATTGGTTTTGGAATTAGTATAATGCTGACTTTATAAAATTAGCTTGGAAGTCTTCCCTCCTTTTGAATTTTTTGGAATAGTTTGAGAAGGATAAGCGATAGTTCTTATTTGAATGTTTGATAAAAATTCACCTGTGAAGCCATCTGGTTTAGGACTTGTTTTCTGGGAGTTATTATTATTATTATTATTATTGTTGTTATTTCTTAGATTTTACTAGTTGCATTTGATCTATTCAGATTGCCTGATTCTTCCTGCTTAAGTTTTGGAAGATTGTACATTTCTAAAGATTTATCCATTTCACCAGGTTATCCAGTTAATTGGCATATAGTTAGTTCCTTATAATATTTTCGTACAATCCTTTCATGCCTGGTGCATGAAATTTGTGCATGGAAAGAGTATGTGTCCCTCAGCCCTGCCTGCACCCTCTCCAATCTGGGACCCCTCAAGGGATGTCTGTCTGCCCATTTAGGCCTGATCCCAGTCCCAGTGGGATCGGGCCTAAACGGGCAGTTGGACATCCCTCTCACAATCCAGGCTGCTGGCTCCCAATCTCTCGCCTGCCTGCCTACCTGATTGCCCCTAACTGCTTCCCTGCCAGCCTGAATGCCCCTAACTGCCCTCCTCTGCTGGCCTGGTAACCCTTAACTGCCATCCCTTGCCAGCCTGGTCACCCCTAACTGTCCTCCCTTGTAAGTGTGGTCACTCCTAACTGCCCTACCCTGCAGTCCGGGGTCCCCCCCCCCTGCCAACTGCTCTCCCCTGCAGGCCTGGTTGCTCCCAACAGTCCTCCTCTGGAGGCCTGGTCCCCCCCACCAACTGCCCTCCCCTGCAGGGTTGGTTGCCCCCCAGCTGCTCTCAACTATAGGCCTGGTCCCTCCCAACTGCCTTCCCCTTCATGTCTAGGTCCCTCCAAATATCCTCCCCTGTAGGCCTGGTCCCACCCAACTCCCCTCCTCCGCTGGCCTGATCATCCAAAACTGCTCTCCCCTACCAGCCATCTTGTGGCAGACATCTTGTGTCCACATGGGGGCAGCCATCTTGTGTGTTGGAGTGATGGTCAATTTGCATATTACTGTTTTATTAGATAGTATGATGTTAGTTGTTACTTCTCCACTTTCATTTCTGATTTTGTTTATTTGGGTATTCTCTCCTTTTTTCTTGATATGTCTGGTTAAAGATTTGCTATTTTGTTTATATTTTCAAAGAACCAACTCTTGATTTCATTGAACTTTTGTATTACTTTCTTAGTCTCTATGTCATTTATTTCCACTCTAATCTTTATTATTTCCTCCCTTCTACTTACCCTGAGCTTTGTCTGTTGTTATTATTTTAATTTTTCAGCTGTAGGGTTAGGTTGTTTATTTGAAAATTTTCTTGCTTCTTGGGGTAGGCCTGTAAAGCTATGAACTGTCCTGTTAGTACTACTTTTGCTATGTCCCATATATCTTGGGTTGTTGTGTGTTCATTTTCATTTGTTTTCAGGAAGGTTTTAATTTCTTGTTTAATCTCATTGGAAACTCATTCATTGTTTAATGGCATATTATTTAGCATTTATTCATTTTAAATTATTTGAGGTTTTTTAAATTGTAATTAATTTTTAGTTTCATACCACTGTGGTCAGAGAAGATGCTTGATATAATCTCAAACTTTTTAAATTTATTAAGACTAATCTTGTGTCTTAGAATGTGATCTGTCTGAGGGAATATTCCGTGTTTACTTGAAGCAAATTTATATTTTATAACTTTGGGATGAAATGTTCTGCAAAATCAATTAAATCCATCCAGTGCAGTTTGTTGTTTAAGTTGCTATTATCTTGATTTTCTGTCTAGAAGATTTACTTATTGATGTAAGTGGGGTGTTAAAATCTCCACCTGTGACTTTATTGCTGTGGATCTCTCCCATAATGCCCACCAAGATTTTCTGTATACATGGAAGGGGGAGAGAGAAAGAGAGAGAGAGAAAGAGAGGGGGGGGGTGAGAGTGACACACTGATTAGTTGCTTCCTGCACATGCCCCATATGTGCCCAAACTGGGGGCAAGGAGTAAACCCACAACCCAGGTACATGACCTTGACCAGGAATAGAACCCATGATCCTTTGGTGTACAGGCTAATACTCTAACCACTGAGCTGAGGTAGTCAGGGGTCAATGTCCTTTTTAATCCTTATATGTCTTTGTTTAAATTTTCACTGAGATCATCCATTCTTCCTTAAGGTTCTTGAGCATCTTTATAGCTATTATTTTAAACTCTGCAGCCAGTATCTTGATTACCTTAATTCCATTTAATTCTATTTCTGGGGGTTTCTCTTATTCTTTTATTTGGGGCACATTTCTTTGCCTCTCTATTTGTCTGCCTATTTGTGTTTGTCTCCATGTATTAGGTAGATCTGCTATGACTCCCAAGCTTGTTATGAAGACTTTCTTATAGGGGTGCTTTGTAGATTTCAGTGGCACGCTCTTCTAGAATCTAAGATCACCTGAAGTAGGAACACCAGAAATGTTTCTTGTGAAGGTTATGTGGCCCCTCCTGTTGCAGTTATATTTCAAATGCTGTTGCAAAGCTTGTGGGTAGTGTTAACCCTCAGGCTGGCTGACCATAAGAATAGACCTCATGCACTATGTATGAGTCATTGTACAGGTGCTTCCCCTAGAGGCAGAGTTGTTCCCACCAGATTCTTGTCCTTTCCAGAATTCCCCTTTGGCTGTGTCATTTGTTTGGCTGGTTGGGTTGAGTTCTGGTGAGGTTTGAAGCCCACTACTAGTTGTGTTAGTTCTGGGCCCATTTAGATGGGATTCTGGTGTAGGTTGGTGCCAAACATTTTCTGTAACCAGCCTTGAGTTACCTGTCTGGAGCTACCACACTTTTCACTAATTGTGGTTGTGTCTACTGGGCCTGGGTGTGCATGGGAGGGACCAAGCTGTGTACAAGGGTCAGCTTCCTGCAGCTTTGAGCTATGGAAAGATCGGTAAAAGGTCCAAGGTTTTATGAGATTGGCATCCACCTGTAAGCTACTCTGCCACCCCCTGAAATTGTCTGGGCTTCTTCTAGAGCCTTTTGAAGAAAGCCTGTTGAATGACTCCAAAGTGGCTACGCTTCACTGTCCAGCACATGGCATAAAGCTTGTGAGTCAATCAGGTTGGGAGGACAGAACTAATGGGTCCTCTACTTGTGGGCAGTGGGTCAGGCACTCAGTGGAGAGAGTGTGGCCCAGTGCTATACAGCTTAGTCTTAGCTCCCTCAGGAGGAGCACACCATTAGTTCAGCTTGGTTGCAGCCAATTGTTCCACTGCAGGAATAACCTTAGCAGGCCAAGGACTTCTACCAACAATTCAAAACAGTCTTCCATTGGGGGAAGCATCTGCCAAGGCCTCAGGAAATGGGAGCACTACACTTCCCCTTAGCTGTATAGCCAAGCCTCCGGAGGCTCAAGGAGCTTCTGAGGGAGACTAGACAGATTCTAACTCTAAGCAATATTCCATTCCTCCCACATATATGAGTTCATCAGGACAAGGCCATTGGGACTTGGGAAGATAGAATAAAAGTCTCTTGTTAGGGGTGATGCTGGCTGAGTGTGCCACAGCAAGGGATAACTGGCCCCTGTTCCAAAGCTTCACAGTTTAATGTCTGTTAGAGCTTCTACCTATAGTTTCTACAGAGAGGGCCTGTTGGGTTCAGTCAACCGTCCTTTCTGTCAGACTCATGCTTGGCAGTGTGGTATTGCCAGTATTTAGAGGACTGGATTGGTGTATTCCCCAGGCTGGTGCTCTAAGAATAGGAGTGCCAGACCCTGGGAAGATGGCACCTGAGGGCAGAGGGGAATATTGGCTCAGGATGGGGCCTCAGTAGTTGACTGATCCTCTAGATTTCTCTTTAGGGCCATACCACCAGGTGTTCTCTTTATAACTCCCATATGCCATGAGTTGCCTTCTCTCTACTGGAGCCTCAGTTGAGTGCCTGAGAGCAAGCTTCTGTGCATCGGCCCTTTATAAGAGCACCTAGGATTCTAGCAAACTCCCTCCTATTCCAGCAGACAAGAATTCCTGCTAATTTTCACTGCCATATGCTATGTAGGCTCTACTTCCCAGCCCTGGTGCTCTGGTTTGGGGTCCCAGCATGGGGTTTAGACCCCACACTTCTAAGGGGGTGCTTTCACAGCAAGATATTCTTCCACTTTTTTAGCAACTGCACAAGGGATTAGAGGTCAGCCTTCTCTGTGTCTCTACCCTTCTTACCAATCTCTATGTAGCTTCTTCTCTAAATATATACCATGCATATAATACTTCTTTTGAGCTATCCTCCTATTGGTCATTTAGGTTGATTGTTCTATAGCTGTAAATCTAGTTTGGCACTGAGAGGAGGTGAGTGTAGCTTCTACCTACTCTGCAGTCATCTTGAAACTCAATTGTAGTTTTAAAAGGTAAACATTAAGAGGAACTTTAAGAAAATGTTCCCACTTAAGACAGATCAATGTCAACCAAAATTATAGGTTTAGCCTATGATAAATGAAAAGAATCTAATTTTTCATAGGATTATAATCCTGGAAGCACAGATTCATGTAGCAACTTAAAACATGCTTAGAAGAAAACAGGTTTTATAGCAGTGAAAACTGCAAGTTTTGTTCCCTTTTAGGTCCTCCATGTATGTATGTGAAGGATGCGAGGTGAACAGAGATTGATTAGGTCCATTATGCAAATGAAGAATGCTGATTGGTGAATCAGACTGGTTCTTTCAAGGAGAAAAGTGCAGTTTTGTCTGTTTGCCATGATAAGGAAGAAGCACAGTTCAGGGTATATATTTTATTTTACCTAAAAATTTAAAAGTTCATGGGTGGAATTTGCATAAGAAAGACTTCTTCATAGCCTCTTGACCTCATTTTAAATATATTTTTATTGATTTCAGAGAGGAAAGGAGGAGACAAATAGAAACATCAATGATAAAAGAGAATTATTGATTGGCTGCCTCCTGAACATTGCCCACTGGAGATCAAGTCCTCAACCCAAGAATTTGCCCTGATCAGGTGTTGAACCATGACATCCTGGTTTATAGGTTGACACTGAACCACTGAGCTGTGCCAGTCTGGTTCGACCCATTTTAGTTTCTTTGACATAAATGATTCTATGTTGGCAATTTCCATTTCCATTTTCCTCGTTTGATTTTTCCTTGTGAAGTATTGATGACCAATCTTTGAATTTTTCGGTATTTTGGTTCCTTGTCAGCAGGAAGGCTCATTCTTGGTATGTTATATATAATGTTGTGGTGAAAGAAGTGTTGTTTGAACATAGGCATTTCAAGTGATTTGCCTATGAAAATACTTAAATTTTCTTCAACTTTCTCAGTATATGTTCTCAGGGAGAAAACAGAGGCCAATAGAAATAAAAAGACTTGCCCATCTTCTTGCTACCTTATCCTATAAGGAAGAGCTCCATGAGCAGAGATTTCTGTTTTGTTCTGTGATGCATTCCCACTGCCCAGAACAGTGATAACAATAGTGAGCATTCAATAAGTATTTACTGAACAATGTAATTAAGTTTAAGGGGCAAGAGGACTGAGAAAGCCTCTGAGTTCCACAGGGGCTCTCCACACTAACTTAAAGTATGGGATGCTACATCTTCCAGGGGCAGGTGGACTCCAGTTCTGACCCTGTGAGAGAAGAATGTTTTTTTTTTCTGGGGTAAAACCGCTCCAAGCATTTTCCTAGAGATAAAAAGCCCTTATTTCCTCTCAGAGGAGGAAAAACACTAAAGATTAGGAATTTCATCTCCTTTTAAAATGAGCTTATATTACTTCCAAAATAAGAATTATGACCTTAATAGCACTTTGTGTTGTCAACAAAAATGAGTGCTAACCAAACAATATATTCCTTTGTGTGTTTCTTCAGTTCCAAGTGAGGCATATATTGGTGTCCCCACTAGTGCACAGCTGCATGGGCCATTGGCCTTGCTCTCAGAGGGAGCTTAATGGCTGCTCCCTATCCTCCCTGCCCTGAGGTGGGAAAGGTGCAGTTCCTCTCTCTTTTCTTTTCTTTTTCTTTCTTTCTTTCTTTCTTTCTTTCTTTCTTTCTTTCTTTCTTTCTTTCTTTCTTTCTTTCTTTCTCTCTCTCTCTCTCTCTCTCTCTCTCTCTCTCTCTCTCTTTCTTTCTTTCTTGAAAGGTATTACATATATGTCCTTATTCCCCCATTACCCCCCCAACTTCCATTCATGCCCCCAGCCCCCTGTTATCTGTGTCCATTGCCTAGGCCTATATGCATGCATACAAGACCTTTGGTTGATCTCTCACCCTTACCCTCTACTCCCAATCTTCCCTGAGGTTTGGCATTCTGATTGATGTTTCTCTGCCTCTGGATCTATTTTTGTTCATCAGTTTATGTTGTTCATTATATTCCACAAATGAGTGAGATCATGTGATATTTATCTTTCTCTGCCTGGCTAATTTCACTTAGCATAATGCTCATGTTGTTGCAAATGGTAAGAGCTCCTTTACCACAACATAGCATTCCATTGTGTAGATGTACCTTAGTTTTTTAGATCCACTCATCTGCTGATGGGGACTTAGGTTGTTTCCAAATCTTGGCTATGGTGAATTGTGCTGCTATGAACATAGCGGTGCATATATCCTTTCAGATTCAGGTCTCTAGTGTCTTGGAATATAGTCCTAGAAGTGGGATCACTGGGTCAAATGGAAGTTCCATTTTTAGTTTTTTGAGGAAACTCCATACTGTTCACCACAGTGGCTGCACCAGTCTGCATTCCCACCAGCAGTGCACAAGGGTTCCTTTTTCTCTGCATCTTCGTCAGGACTTGTCACTTGTTGATTTGTTGATAATAGCCATTCGAATAGGTGTGAGATGGTACCTCATTGTTGTTTTGATTTGCATCTATCTGATGATTGGTGACTTTGAGCAGGTTTTCACCTGCTCTCTTGGCCTTCAATCTGTCTTCTTTCTAAAAGTGTCTATTTAGATCAGTTGCACATTTTTTGATTGAGTTGTTTATCTTCTTTTTGTTAGGCTACATGAGTTCCCTGTAAATGTTGGAGATTAAACACTTATCGTTTTTATCATTGGCGAATATGTTCTCCCATGCATTCGGCTTTCTTGTGTTATTGGTGGTCTCCTTTGCTGTGCAAAAGATTTTTATTTTGATGTAGTCCAATTTATTTATTTTCTCTTTAGTTTCCATTGCCCTAGGAACAGTATCAATGAAGAAATTGCTTTGACATATATCCGAGATTTTTTCTGCCTTTGGATTCCTTTAGTATTGTGATGGTTTCCCGTCATATGTTTAAGTCCTTAATCCATTCTGAGTTTATTTTTGTGTATGATGTAAGTTGGCGGTCTAGTTTCATTTTTTTGCATGTACCGTCCAATTTTCCCAACACCATTTATTGAAGAGACTGTGTTGATTCTATTCTATGTTCATGCTTCCTTTCTCAAATATTAATTGAGCATAGTGGTTTGGGTCGATTTCTGGGTTCTCTATTCTATTCCATTGACCTATATGTCTGTTCTTGTGTCATATAGATCTGTTTTGAGAACAGTGGCTTTGTAATACAGCTTGAAATCTGGTATTGAGATCCCACCTACTTTGTTCTTCTTTCTCAGGATTGCTTTGGATATACTTTTTTATCCCAGATGAATTTTTGGAGAGTTCTTTCTAGGTCTGTGAAATATGCTGTTGGTATTTTAATGGAGAGTGCATTGAATCTATAGATTGTTTTGGATAGTGTGGACATTTTAATGATGTTGGTTCTCCCAATCCATGAACATGGTATGTTGTTCCATCTGTTTACATCTTCCTCTATCTCCTTTTTCAGTGTCCTTTAGTTTTCCGCATATAGGTATTTTACCTCCTTAGTTAAGTTTATTCCTAGGTATCTTAATTTTTTTTTGGTATGGTAGTAAATGGGATTCCTTTTTTAGTTTTCTTTCTGTAAATTCATTATTGGAGTATAAAAATGCCATAGATTTCTTGGAGTTAATTTTGTATCCTGTTATATTGCCAAATTCATTTATTAAGTCTATTAGTTTTTTGATGGAGTTACCAGGGTTTTTTTATGTACAATATCATGTTATCTGCAAATAAAGACAGCTTTACTTCTTCTTTTCCAATTTGGATGTCTTTTATTTCTTCTTCTTGTCTAATTGCAATGGCTAATACTTCCAGTACTATGTCAAGTAGGGGTGGTGAGAGTGGGCCTCCCTGTCTTGTTCCTGTTCTTAGGGGAAATGGTTTTAGTTTTTGCCCATTGAGTATGATGTTAGCTGTGGCTTTATCATATATAACTTTTATTATGTTGATGTATGATTCTTCTAGTCCCACTTTGTTGAGAGTTTTTATCAAGAAAGGGTGTTGGATTTTTGTCAAATGCTTTTTTTGCATCAACTGCTAAGACTATACGGTTTTTATCTCTCAATTTGTTTATGTGATGTATCATGTTTATTGATTTGCAGATATTGTACCATCCTTGCATTCCTGGGATAAATCTTACTTGATCATGGTGTATAATTTTTCTGATGTAGTGCTAGATCTGATTTGTTAGAATTTTGTTGAGGATTTTGGCATCTTTGTTCATGAGGGATATTGGCCTGTAATTCTCTTTCATTGTGTTGTCTTAATTTTTGGTATTAGGGTGATACTGGCTTCATAGAAGGAGCTCAGAAGTGTTCCTTCCTCTTGAATTTTTTGGAATAGTCTGAGGAGGGTAGGTTTTAGTTCTTCCTTGAATATTTGGTAAAACTCTCCTGTAAAGCTGTCTGGCCCTGAGCTTTTGTTTGCTGAAAGATTTTGATGACTGCTACAATTTATTCCATAGTTATGGGCCTATTAAGATTTTTAGAACCTTCCTGATTGAGTTTTGGAAGGTTATATTTTTCTAGAAATATGTCTATTTCCTCCAGATTTTCCAGTTTGTTGAAATAGAGTTGCTCATAGTATTTTTCAATAATCCTTTAATTTCTGTGGGGTCTGTTGTTATTTCACTTCTTTTATTTCTGATTTTGTTTATTTGGGTCCTCTCTCTTTGTTTCTTGGTGAGCCTGGCTAGAGGCTCCATCTTATTTATCCTTTCAAAGAACTAGCTCTTGGTTTTGTTGGTATTTTGTATTATTTTTTTTTGTCTCAATTTCATTTATCTCCACTCTGATCTTTATTATTTCCTTCCTTCGGTTTACACTGGGCTTTTCTTGTTGCTCTCTTTCTAACACTTTGAGTTGTAGGGTTAGGTAATTTATTTTCATTGTTTCTTGCTTTTGTTTTTTTGTTTTGTTTTGTTTTGTTTTTTGAAGTAGGCTTATAGAGCTATGAACTTCCCTCTCAAGACTATTTTTGTTGTGGCCCATAGATTTTGGATTGTTTTGTTTCATTGTCATTTGTTGCCATGTTGGTTTTTTATTTCTTCCTTGATCTCTCTGGCAACCCAGTCATTATTTAATAGCATGCTGTTTTAGTCTCCATGTGTTTGATTTCTTTGGATTGTTTTTATTGTAGTTGATTTCCAGTTTTATTCCACTGTGATCTGAGAAGTGCTTGATATGATTTCCATCTTCTTGAATTTGAAGAGTCTTTGTCTATGACCCAACATATGTTCTATCTTTGAAAATGAGTCATGTGTACCTGAGAAGAATGTATATTTTGTGGGTTTGGGGTGAAATATTCTAAAGATGTCAATTAATTCCATCTTGTCTAGTGAGTCTTTTATTATTGATTTTTTGTTGATTTTTTTATTTAGCGGATTTGTCCACTGGTGATAGTGGGGCACTAAAGTCTCCTACTATGATTGTCTTGTTGTCAATCTCTCCCTTGATATCCTCCAGGATTTTTTGTATGTATTTGGGTGTTCCTATATTGGGGGCGTTTATGTTTACCAGAGTTATTTCTTCTTGTTGGATTGCTCCTTTTAGTATTATGAAGTAGCCTTCCTTATGTCCTTCACTTTGAGATATTATTTGTCATATATAAGTATTGCTACCCAAGCCTTTTTTTTTCTATTTCCATTTGCTTGAAAACCCTTTTTCCATCCCTTCTCCCTCAGTGTGTTTGCATCTTTTTTTCTGGGGTGCGTTTTTTGTAGACAGCAGATATATGGGTCATGTTTTCTTATCCAAGTTATCCTATGTCTTTTGATTGGATAATTTAATCCATTTACATTCAAAGTTATTATTGATAGGTACTTATTTGTCACCATTTTTTATTTTTTACCCCTGTGTTCTTTCCTCATTTCCTATTTCTTTTTCTTTTTCTTTTTTATAGCAGACCCTTTAGCATTTCTTGCATTGCTGGTTTGGTGGTAACAAATTCCCTTATTCCTTTTTTGTCTGTGAAGCTCCTGATTTCACTTTCAATTTTGATTGATAGCCTTGCTGGGTACAGTATTCTACAATTCAGACCCTTCCTTTGCATGACTTTGTATATTTCATTCCACTCCCTTCTGGCCTGATGAGTTTCTGTTTGAGAAGTCACTTGCTAGTCTGATGGGGATCCCTTTGTTGATAACTTCCTGTCTCTCTTTGGCCACTTTTAAGATTCTTACTTTGTCGTTGGTATTTGCCAATTTAGTTGTAATGTGCCTTGGTGTTGGTCTTTTGAGGTTCATTTTGCCTGGGACTCTGTGAGCTTCTTAGATTTGTGTGGGTTGTTTTCTTCCCTATATCATGGAAGTTTTCTGTCATTTCTTCAAACAGGTTTTCTATTCCTTTCTCAGTTTCCTCTCCTTATGGGACCCTTATTATGTGAATATAGTGTTGTTTCATGTTGTCCCAAAGTTCCCTTAGGCTTTCCTCCTGCTTTTTAATTTTCTTCCCCTAGAAGCTCCTCTACTTGGTTATTTTTTCCTACCTTGTCTTCTAACTCACTGATGCAGTCCTCTGCTTCTTCTAGTCTACTCTTGATGCTTTCTATTGAGTTCTTTATAACAGCGATATCATTTTTCATTTCTTTTTGGGTCTTCTTCATTTCCTCTTGGTTCTTACACACAATTTTGAATTTGTCTTTCATTCTTTTCAGCCACCTTGTGACCATATCTCTGAATTCTTTCTCTGACAGGTTTCTTGTCTCCATTTCATTTACTTCCTTTTCTGGTGATGCCTACTTTTCTATCATATGTGGCTATTTCTTTGTCTCCACCATGGTCTTTCTTCTCCAGGTTTCTGGTTATGTAGTTCTCTCTCTCCTGCATTGATTTAAGGGCATCAAATACAAGACAACCAAGTACAGCACACAAGGCACTGAACAGAAGAAATGTATTCACAATATCAATAACCCCAAATAAATGTGACCTCCAAGAAAGGTAAATTAGAAGATCAGAAAGAAAAAGAAGAGAGAAAGAAGAAGAAAAAAGAATAAAAAAAAGGGAGTGCAAAAAATGAAATTGGGAAAAGAAAAAAAAGTAAGAGAGAAAAAAAAGAATAAGAAAGAAAAGAGGAACAAACTATATATAGGATGACAAAACTCCAATAGCACAGCCACTAATCCCAGCAAATGCCAGCAACAAGTACCTGGAGATGAATACAAACTAAAACGACAACTAGTATCAAGGGAGGCAAGGGAAAACAGAAGCAAAAAACAAATAAAGACAAAGCAAACAAAAAAACAAAACAAAACAAACAAAAAACAATAAGCAACACAATCTCACAAAAAAGAATAAAAAATCAATATAATCAACATTCAAATAAACAACAACAAAAGAACAGAGAGAAAAACAATTTTTTGGATAGTGAAGACAGAGAAGAGAGAGTCCAAGAAGTATGGACTTGGAGTAGGGGATTGGAAATTAGAGATATATGTAGGGTGAAATTTTAATAGGGGATAAAAAAAGAATAGGGAAAATCTAATGTAGGAAAAGGGTAAGAGTAACAGGACAACAAAAGGGGAAAAGTTAAGATGATAGTGATGGCATAAAGGTAGAGTTGAGATAGAGTAGAAAGATGAAAATAGAATGTAGAACACTAGTCTCAAAGTAAAATAGAAAATAAAATGATACTATTTTTTTAAAAAGGCAAAATATTAGTAGTAATAACACTGATTAAAAAATGTAAAATTTAAATAGGTAAAATCAAGTGAGGAAAAAAAGAAAAAAATTAGTTTCTTAAGTAAAAGATGAAGAAAAAAATAAAAAATAATAAAAAAAGTGCAGTAGTGAAGGTCATTCACTTCCTCTATTGTTCTGTTTGGCTCATCTGTTTCCCAGTCAGAACAGTATTGCAGTTCCCTGCATTCCACTGCTCCTCAGTGTTATAAGCCAGTCCTGATTTTTAATCAGGCATTGTGTCTTAATTACTTGTATTACTTTATTTGTGATTACACAAGAGTCAATTTGTGATTCAACACCTGGGTGGCAGTGTTTCTGGATTAACTTCCTGGACTATAGGTCCTCTCTAGCCTGCTTTACCTGTGGCACTCAATACCAGTGTGTGGGAGTGGGTTGCCCCTTAGCTGGTTCTCCCATGGTCACTCCCCACTCTGATTCCCAGGCTCCATGAAACAACCTTCCCCTGCAGTCTCTTAGGGTGTCCCCAACTGATACCATGCACTGGGCTCAGCAATCAGGAGCAAGGATTCAAAGAGGAAAATGCACAAGTGTGAGAACTCAGGGACTGTGCACAAATCTGGGCAGTCCTTCCTTCCCCCTTGTGTCCAAGCAGCCTGCACACTCCCAAAATTTTTAAGGCTGTCCTGCATCAGATCAGAATAAATCACTTTCTAGAGATCCTTCTGTTATCAGCTCAGAGGACCCCCTTCCACATTCACAGATCACACCAGCCCCAGTAGACACGGATTTTTCTAGTTGCAGACTTCCCCAGGTCTTCCAACTCCTGCTATGCGCGCATTTCTCTCTCTGGCCAGGACCAGAAACTTCACCTTATCCCAGGCGAAATCTGACCTTTTATGGTGGAATGCAGAGCTCCTCTGAATCTGCATGTTTGTGCCAATTGAGGTCCGGTGCTCTGGGATTTGTAGCTGTTTGGTGGGTGCCTCAGTTGTAGATTCAGGCTTCTGATAACATTCACTTTCCCCTTCAAGATGGTGTGGTCTCTGGGTCCTAGCCAGTGACTCTGGGAGGAAACAGCAGTGGGGGCTGCCTGGTCATGGGAGCCCCATCCAGCAGTCTCCCACCTTCTCCAGGAGAATAGCTGTCCCTTAACTCATCAACACATATTCCCCATGTGACCCTCAGCTTCTCTTTCTGTCCGCTCTGGGACAAGACTCAGGACACATCTGTCTACTCCAGTCATTTTTTTTTCAGCCTGAAGTTCCTCTCTCCATGGATGGATTTAACAGTGCCTCAGCCCTCCAGTGTTTGATTAGAAAGAAAATCACTTGGCTGACACACAGTCAAGACCTGAGAGCCCTAATAGTGACCTTCCTGTTCTTCAAGCTGCCAAAGTCCACCTTGCCCAGCACTTCTCTTGCTGAGCTCTTCAAATTTCCCCTGACAGCAGCTCCCCCAGTGGTTGATCCTGTTTGCCAGAACTCAGAGCTCTGTCTCTGTGGATTGAAGCAACAGAATACAAAAGAAAAGAGCTTTCTTTCTCTTCCGTCGTTCCTGCCTTCCTTCCTTCCTTCCTGCCTTCCTGCCTTCCTTCCATTCTTCTTCTTCTTCTTCTTCTTCTTCTTCTTCTTCTTCTCCTCCTCCTCCTCCTCCTCCTCCTCCTCTTCCTCCTCCTCCTCCTCCTTCTCCTTCTTCTTCTTCTCCTTCTTCTTCTTCTTCTTCTTCTTCTTCTTCTTCTTCTTCTTCTTCTTCTTCTTCTTCTTCTTCTTCTTCCTCTTCTTCTTCTCCTCCTCCTCCTCCTCTTCCTCCTCCTCCTCCTCCTCCTCCTTCTTCTTCTTCTTCTTCTTCTTCTTCTTCTTCTTCTTCTTCTTCTTCTTCTTCTTCTTCTTCTTCTCCTTCTCCTTCTCCTTCTCCTTCTCCTTCTTCTCCTTCTTCTCCTTCTCCTTCTTCTCCTTCTCCTTCTTCTCTTTCTTCTTCTTCTTCTTCTTCTTCTTCTTCTTCTTCTTCTTCTTCTTCTTCTTCTTCTTCTTCTTCTACTCCTTCTACTTCTCCTTCTCCCTCTCCCTCTTCACCCTCTCCCAATTCTCTCTCTCTCTCTCTCTCTCTCTCTCTCTCTCTCTCTCTCTCTCTCTCTCTCTCTCTCTTCCTAGAAAACTGTCATTGTCTAGGAGTCAGCCATCCCAAGATCTTGAGGTGGGAAAGGTGAAGTTCCAGGAACTGTGGGCTGCTCTACAGAAGCAAGATGACCCTGAGTATGCCATTAGGAAACATCTGAGGAAGAGAAGGCAGAGCAGGTGCAGAGCTCCACAGCAGGAGGCAGGAGTCTGGAACAAAGGAGTTGTGTGAGAAGTTCCTGGGCTGGGACTGCTGAGGGAGATTTAACCATGATGCTATACAAAACAACAGAGGACTGTCTGCTATTTTAACTTCATCTCTCTCAAACCTTCTCTAAAGACTTCTGGACATATACATGCCCTATGTGAGAAATGTCAGGGGGCATTAGGGAAAAAGAGCTAGGTACCAAGGCAGGCCTTGCCCAGAGAGGAAGGAGAGCTGGCTAGGGCAGGTGAAGCTGAGGAGGGGGTCTCAGCAGAGCAGATCTGTGCAGGCAGAAGGGACTCCTGAACATACAACTTTTTGAGCCCTGTGATGGAATAATGCTGAGTCTCATCATCCTGTGGTTGAGCCACATTTTATTTAAGTTTCAAAGGACAGTGTGACTCAGCTTCATACTTGAATTTGTTTCCAGGTATATTCTTCAGAATAGGAGAGTTTCAATTCTGTGGAAATTCTAGAACTTCCCTTTTACATTTAAATAATACTCCTCTGCTTCCATATCCTAAAATCTTCAGGAGGAACCAGTCAATGTAAGTATGTTTAGTTTTTCTTCTGTACTTCAGGTCTTTACTGGGGTCAAGAAGTGTTTACTACACATTTTATTGTGTTCATCCCTGTAAGAAAGCAAAGTCACTGTCCTCAGTGGTTTTAGAACCCAAATGAGGATATGGGATAAAACAAATGCAAGATTTAGTGACAACTATTTAGGTTCAAGTGCTAATTTGTTGGGTGGGAGGAGATGCTAATCAGGACAGGATTTAAAGAAACAAAAGATCCTGGCATGCTAAAGGGACCTGGGGAAGTATCAGTGAGGAAGTGGGATTTGGGGAAGAGGTTCTAAATGGCTTGTGGGTAGAGAGGCCCACAACCAGGACTTCTCAGCCTCAGAGTTTGGGGGCCAGTAAGTTCTTTGATGTGAGGCTTTCTTGTCATTGTAGGGTATCAAGCAGCATCCCTGGTCTCCCCCACTGGATGCCAGTAGCATCCATTTCCAAGTTGTGACAACCAAAATCCTCTCTGCAGATATTTCTACACATCTCTTGAAGGTACAATTGTCCCCTGATGAGAATCACATACTGAGTAAAGGGACACACAACAGCATGCAAACTGAAGGGAGAAGGAAGGTTGACCACAGAAGTGAACTCTTATGCAGGTGTCCCCACAGGACTCTGGCTCACCAATACAACATGCCTGTAGCATACATAACTTCTTCTGCTGTTAGTGGAACTCTAAATAGTTCCTAATTTTCACTTAGGCATTGAAACCGTAGTACCCATGTTTGTACAACTTTGCAAATTGCTGTGAGTACATCCATTTAACAAATTCCTACAAGTGGATTGCTGAGTAAAAGTATATGTGCAGGCTACACCTTGATAGATATTCCTAATTTTATTCTGGAGTGTGGAACAAGAATCACTGGGAGCTGGTTATAAAGGCCAATGGCTGGGCCCCCCTGTCCAGAGATTTGGATTTTTAAGTCTGAGGTGGGTTCTGTATATGTCTATTGTTTGTTTATTTTTTCAGTTTTCACACAATAACTTTTGGCTTTAGAGAAGGTAGAGTGTACAGTTCTGTGAATTGTGACATGTGTGGTAGGTTTGTGTAACCATCACAGAAGAGTTCCATCTTCCCATCTCTTGTTGCGGAGTCAAGTCATACCCTCCTTCCACCTCCCACCCCTGTGAACACTATTCTTTCCTCTGTCACTGTTGACTTTCTTTGAATCTGGATTACACAGGTGACATTCTGGGAATGGCTCCTTTCACTCAAAATAATGCCACTAAGAACCATCAGGTTGTTTCCTGTATCAGTAGTTCATTCTTTTTTACTGCTGAATAGTATTTCCTGGTGGGGGTGTGCTGACCTGTTTGTGAGTTCAACCACTGAAGGATATCTGGATTGTTTCCAAGTTTTGGTGACCACCATTTAAACCCACCAAACATACTGATGCAAGTGAGCCTTAGATATGCTCAGAGAAACAATACCCTACATTCCCCAGAAAAGTGGGCAGTAGCAGCCTTTTAAATTTAATTCCGGCTAATCTGATTAGATTTGCATACCACTGATCAACAGGGAGCTGAGAGTCTTTTAAAATTGTGATTAGCCATTGGCAGTTCTTTTGTGAATTGCCTATTTATGTTCTTCGTCATTTTTAAAAAATTGAGTTTGTTTTTCATGTTGACATTAGGTAATTTTTATATTAGGGATTTTAACATTTTTTGTAGGCCATTGTGTTTTCTACTATGTTTTGATTTCTTAAGGAATAGAGTGGCTCGCACTGACCAAATTTCCTTATTCCTAGAACATTGACCCTCAGCTGGGATTCCAGCAGAGGAACAGCATGATCTATCTGCATGACTGAATGGACGGTCCACTATGAAACACCACTTAATTTTTCCTTGGTATTAACACCTTTCTTCTGCTTTCCCAAGGTAATTGGTGATGAACTAAACCTAAAAGCCCAACCTACTTTCAGTTGTGTTAGTTTTGGTTCTATGTGTTACAGTGACTTTTGGTTATTACAGATGTTCATCTGTGGTGGGTGTAGCTGATGATCATTTCACTGTTTTGAACCTGATAATTAAGAGACATTAAAAAATCCTGTATAGATATATTCTAGCACTATATTGGGCTGGAATATCTAGCCTAATGCTGAGTCTCACTTTTGAAAATTTGAATCAGCTGTTAAAATAGCTTTACACCTGAAAAAAAAAATAATACCCAACTTATCTAGCACATCAGTGCATTTTCCAAATAACAAAAACTTCCTATTTTGAGACAAAATGAAATGTTTTCTTTTAAAATTATAACTCAATTTGGTGGTCTTATTTCTAAAGTACATTGAATACATTTATGTCTCTCAGAGGAAACAGAACACAGTTTAATTGTTTGTTTTTTCCTATGGCTTGAGAGATTTTTCTTCTTTTATTGTTTAAAGTATTACAAATAGTAGTACACATGTTTTTCCCCCTATTGACCTCTCCCTGTCCTCCCTTACCCCCCAGCACATGCCCTCACCTGCACCCCCGTCCCCAGTCTCTTATATCTTTGGTTATAGTTATAACCATGCATACAAGTCCCTCGGTTGATCTCTTACAGCCCCCGCCTCCCACCCTCCCCTGCCTTCCCCCTATAGTTTGACAGTCTATTCAATGCTTCTTTGCCTCTGTATCTATTCCCCCCCCCCATTTCTTTTCTTTAAAAAATCTTGAATCTGAATACCAGAAATAAAAATATAAGAACAAAACATGTTTGAGTCCCAGTTTCAATGTCAAATAGTTCCTTATGTGTATATATCAGCAACAATATCTGGATGGTGGACAAATGGTGGCAATGCAGGTTCCACCCTCCCTGGTTTGGTCCTGGGCTGCCTGCAGCAATGCACAGCTGCTGACTGCTAGCATGGCAAGGTGTTGTCAGCGTCTTCCATTTCTGGACTGTCTTCATGGTTGGAACAGACCTGTCACTTCCTCCTTTTTGCAGGAATCCATATGGTCTTGGAGTTGTTTTCTGAAAATATAGTAGGAACATTTGTTTTAACTAGTTCCTGGTCTAAATGACTTTGCTTCTGTCTGTTGGTTGGGCCACCTCCACTCTCTTGTCCCTGCCAGCTGTCTCAGAGTATCCTGGATATTTGGGAACAAGTTTTCCCTTTTCACTTTCCTCTTTTTTTTCCTTAGCAGCTGTCGCCTCCTGAAAAATTCCTGCTGCTTTGTGCTTAGCTCTCTGGTTTCTAGTCCCAGAGCTTAGACATCATGGGAGTAGGTGATGGGGAACTAGATCCCCATCCCTAAGCTAAGGTCATTCCTCTCAGTGGCTCCCCTTCTTTAGGAAAAGATATAATCTACTCATTGTCTCAAAATACATTTGTCTGCAGTGTCCCAGTCAATAGGTGCTGGGGATACAGTGAGGGTCTAACACTGCCATTGGTGGTCAAGTTAATGAGAATGGCCTTAACACTGTTCTAGTGGCAAATCAGATATTTTCTGGCCAAATTCAGGCAAGCGTTAGCCCTCTCTCCATCCTTTCACACAAAGAATTTCTAGCCCATATTTCTCTGTTTTGGATTCCAGTGGTCTGTGTGAGAAATCAGGCAAAGCTACTGACCTTAAGGGAGATAATCTCCACTAAGTGGGCCTGGCTCTGGACAAGACTGGTAGTTCAGGGAGCATTGCAAAATATGGACCTATTTTATTGTCACAAGGTTTTCATATGTTAAAACATGGCTCTAGAATTGTTTTCTGTAATGTTTACTGCAATTTATAAACATTTCGGTTGTATCATGGCGGTCATTCCCTCTTACGGGCTGTTCTGAAAACAAAACCATTGTTTGTATCACTATAAGAGAAATGCCCGAGGGTTCCAGACCTCCAATTTACTGGTATACACAGACTATCACATGAGGAAATCAGGCAGTGTTTGAAGGATATCACATTCTGAGGACCCATGAAGGTCTGATTGGTCACTTAAAGAGTAAATTTTCCTAGATTGTTCTGCCTTTTTAGTTCTTGTGCCAATAGTTTAAAACAGTTTTAAGTAGTTCTTCACTTTCAACTGCCACCTTGCCCTCCTAAATTCCGAGATTCCATCTCTGGCAGCACTCTTTCTCTTTTAAGTATCTTTTAAAAATTTATTTATAGATTAAGGTATTACATATGTGTCCTCAACCCCCACCACTCATGCCCTCACCCTCCTGTTGTCTCTGTCCATTGGTTAGGCCCATATGCATGCATACAAGTCCTTTGGTTGATCTCTCCCCCTTAACTCCATCCTCCCCTATCTTCCCTCTGAGGTTTGATAGTCTGACAGATGCTTCTCTGTCTCTGGATCTGTTTTTGTTCATCAGTTTATGTTGTTCATTATATTCCATAAATGAGTGAGATCATGTGATATTTCTCTTTCCCTGACTGGCTTATTTCACTTAGCATAATGCTCTCCAACTCCATCCATGTTATTACAAATGGTAAGAGCTCCTTCCTTTTTACCACAGCATAGTATCCCACTGTGTGGATGTACCACCATTTTTTAATCCACTCATCTGCTGATGGATACTTAGGCTGTTTCCAAATCTTAGCTATGATGAACTGTTCTGCTATGAACATCGGGGTGATATATTCTTTCTGATTGGTGTTTATAGCTCCTTGGGATATATTCCTAGATGTGGGATTACTGGGTCAAAAAGGAAGTCATCCACAAAACAACAAGAAAACCCAATGCATGGGAGAACATATTTGCCAATGTTATTATGGATAAGGGTTTAATCTCCAACATTTACAGGGAATGCATACAATTTAACAAAAGGAAGATAAACAATCCAGTCAAAAATGGGCAATGAACCTAAATAGAAACTTTTCAAAAGAAGACAGAAGGAAGGTCAAGAGACATATGAAAACATGCTATAAAGTCACTGATTATCTGAGAGATGCAAATCAAAACAACAATGCTCACACCTGTCAGAATGGCTATCATCAACAAATCAACAAATGACAAGTGTTGGCCAGGATACAGAGAAAAAGGAACCCTTGTGCACTGCTGGTGGGAATGCAGACTGGTGCAGCCACTGTGGAGAACAGTATGGAGTTTCCTTAAAAACTAAAAATGGAATTACCATCTTTTAAGTACCTTTTGTGAACTAGGTTTGTGTTTTTTTTGTTTGTTTGTTTTTTTAGAAAACAGGAATATTATCACTTATGGAACTGGACATAAAGGGTAAATAGATTTTGGCTCACTCATAAACAGTACAAAAACTTTCTTGCATCTATTTTTCTTCTTAGAGATCTTTTGTTGTTTATGCCTAAATTTACAACTGAATTTCAGATGATTGCAACTGGAGCCAAAAGCCTTGGATGTTTCTGTTTGGTAGGGGGTTATAATTAATTTTAGTAACATTTTTAACATATTTGTCAGGATTATCTGTATGACATCATTGCATTTTACGTTTTTAAACATCCCCTTTTATAGAGAGATTTACTTTGGGAGTTGCTGGATGAGCTTCTGCCTGAAAGTAGAGAAAGATACTCTGTCCCTATGGGACTAGGGGTTCCATGGGGTTCACCTCCTAAGTCTATCTTGCTTTGTGTTCTTCTACAATAACATCATTTTTTCTCCTCAACCAAATTATAAATTCAGTTTAAGAAAAATTCATGGTACCTGACATATTTAGTCTTCAATAACTTTTAGGAAGTGAACTAAATGCAAGTGTACTTGAGTATTGGCTAATAATGCCTGATAACGTGGGCTTCAGTGATGGAAATGTGCTCAGGTGCCTAAGGAATATGCCAGGATGGCAATTGGACTCCTATATGAGTTTCAACCTTTTAAAAATGTTAAGCCTGACTTCACATTACTATGCCTGTAATAAAATGGCCTCAAAGTTTAGTTACTTTGTTTTTGGCTAGAACTCCCTATAAACTCTTTTCTATCTGAAAAAGGAAGAAAGCTGGCAGCAACAGAGGGGCACAAAACCACTGACTACAACAGTTGAAGGTTGGGTGTCCAGGCACCCAAGATGAGTCGATACTGGTGGCTTCACAGTTGGGATGGAATCACATTACTTCAGGGCTAAAATGTGACTGGTCCATTCTAGATACCTAACCTGAGGAACACACATATTTGATCTTAATGGTCAATGCAGATGACTTAGTAGATGGGTCCTGCTAAGCTGGAGGCCCCTGGCAGGGAGTGGGTGGGCTGTATGAACTGTGCCATATTTTAGGTGGTGTTGCTGTTGTTTAGTGAGCAACTTGAGGAATTTAAGAAATGGAGAGAAATTATAGAGCAGATTATCTGGTTTCTCTCATGACTAACAACAACAATTGTTTAAACAAAAGTGATGTTTGGGTCAAGAGTGAAATCTGAGCTCATCACTTCAATAAAGCACCTAAACTGAAGTGTGAGACCAACCAGAAGTCAATATATTTCATCTCATCCCATTCTGTCCATCCATCCTATCCATCTTATCCGTCTATCCATTCCATCCATCCATCCATCCATCCTATCCATCATATCCATCCATCCATGCACCTATCTATCCTCTCCATCTTACCCATTCATCCATCCACCCAGCCATCCAGCCATCCATCCAGCCATCAATGTCTTTATTTCATACTTATCATATGTCAGGCACTCTGATTTTTAGTTGGAATACAGATATGATCTAGCCTCTGTTCTCATGTAGTGAATCTTACATTCAAGTGAATAAATTGAGATACTAAAACTTACTCAATAAATAATATAATGCCTGAGGACCTCACAGAGAAGTAGAATTGGTCTGACTCAATTCCAGAAGCACATGGTTATAAGAGGTCAGAACACTCCTTCCCTCCGAAGGAAGTCATGTTACATGCTACACATGTGACACACATGAGACATCACAGAAAGCCTTGGTTAAGCAGCCATCCCAGAGAGTGCAGAAGAAGGATGTATCCTATATAATAAAAACCTAATATGTTAAATGTCTGGTTGACCAGTTGGCCATTTCCTATAGTGAATTCAACCAACCTATACACATAAATGATTTTTACATGTGATAAAACTAAAGGGTGAGGGGGTTGGAAAGGAGTGGAGGAGGGTAAAAGGGGGATAAATGGTGATGGACGGAGGCTTGACATAAGGTGGTGAACACACCATTATGCAGATGATGTACTATAAAATTGTATACCTGAAACCTGTTTAATTTTGTTTACTAGTAACACTCCAATAAAGTCAATAAAAACAGTAAAAAAACCCACAAAATCCTGAAAGGTGGAATTCAAAATATCTTTGCTTATTACATTTATGTAGTTTGGGGATTTCTTAAATAAGATGGTGAAAGGCACAGACATTGCAGGGAATTGTGGTTCTGGAAAACACAGCAGCGGAGCCAAAGGGGAAAAAAAAGCCAAATACTTCCAATGTGGGAAAGTTTCTGGTCTCCACAGCTCAGTAGCTGGGTCATGAAGTACAGTTCTCTTTTCAGGTATTTTCATTTCAGGGTTTGCCATGAGGTACCTGACTTTCCAGCAGAGTTCTGAGTTTTGCCACTGGAGAAGGATCACTATTCTTCATTCTGAGGTAACCACTATGGGACAGATGGCTAGGCCATCACGGCTGTTTCTGTATTTCCACTAAAGGAACCAAAGTTCTTTATGAGACCCTTGTCTTACAGCTCTGCTCTATCCTAGACCCAGTGGTTGGCCTCCAGTGAAGAGGCAGAAGGAGCCTTTCAGTGAAGTGGTAAAATGTCAATTATGCAATGTTAAGTAACAAAAAGTGTGTTAATTAGCACAGTATATACAGTCTGAAACAATTTCATATGAATAGAATACTACAAAGACATAATACACCAAAATGTTAATGGCTGTTTTTTCTTCTTGAAGTTTTATAGTTTATGTTTTATATATGCGTCTATGATTCATTAAGTTACCTTAAGTATCAGGTATGGGTTGAGGCTCACCTTTACACATGAATATGTAATTACCCTAACACTGTTTATTTTCAAATGGTTTATGCAACTTTGTCAATATTCTATTGATCATATTTATGTATTTCTATTTCTGGAACCCCTATTCTAATTCATTGATCTATTTGTATATCTTTAGGCCACTCATATACTGTAGATTTATAATAAATCTTGAAATCAGGTAGTGTGAGTCCTCCTTTTTTTATCATCTATATATTTTAATTTTGCTAGAATATTTCAGTCATTAGGTATCCTGCAGACATTATAACCTTTCTGTCATGTTTCATTATGCAATGGCAGCGCAAGCCACAATAATACTTAACAACATTAACAGTAATTCTTTATTGTCCTCTAATTATTTTATTTTTAATTGATTTTTTTTGAGAGAGAGAGAGAGAGAGAGAGAGAGAGAGGGAGGGAGGGAGAGAGAAAACATCTATCTGCTGCCTCCTGCATGCACACCAACCAGAGATCAGGCTCCCAACCTGAGCATGTGCCACATAAGTTAAGATTGTCTCTAATTTTTGATCCCTCTTCATATTTCTAGGAGTAATTACCTTTAATACTGCTTGTTCTTCTCTCCCATTAAGATTTCTACCATTCAACAATTCAATAAAGTAAAGTCACTTGCCATACCCACCACACCTTTTCTTATCACTTCTTGTTACATGCTATACATGTGACACACATGAGACATCACAGAAAGCCTTGGTTAAGCAGTCACCCCAGAGAGTGCAAAGAAGGATGTATCGTATATAATAAAAGCCTAATATGTTAAATGTCTGGTTGACCAGTTGGCCATTCAACCAATCAAAGTGTAATATGCTAACGATATGCTAAGGTCGCTCAACTGTTCCCTATGATATGCACTGACCACCAAGGGGAAGACGCTCTGACTGGTAGATTAGTTTGCTGTTGAGATCTGGCTGATCAGGACTAAGCAAGATAGGCCAGACATGCCCTGGGGCCCTCTTTTGGTGCCTCCCCACTGGCAAATCTCCCATGTCCCTCCCTGGCCCTGATCACACACCTGTGGGGTCTTTTAACCTGACTTGCATCTTCTTGTAATATGGGATCCCTTGGGGGATGTCAGAGAGCCAGTGGTTTTGGCCCATTCCCTCACGCCAGGCCAAGGGACCCCACTGGTGCATGAATTCATGCACTGGGTCTCTAGTTTTATGTTAATATACTAGCTTTAATTCTGCCACAACCCAGACACGCTCCCCAACTGTTGGATTCTTGGTCATGTCATGTGTGGGTTGCGGGTTTGGTTTTTGGTGTGGAATGTTGGGGGAGGCAGCTGATGAGTGATTCTCTCTCATCATTGATGTTCCTGTCTCATTTTCTCTCTCCCTTCATCTCTGAAATTAATAAAAAATAAAATAACTGGGTCATCTTGTATTTGCTGATAATTTGTTCTTGTATAAATTCAATGCATTAAAATTTTTGAAATCAAATCCCAATTTTATCTGAATTGCTTCATAGTTTCCAACACATTCTCTCAGCACTTAACTAAACTTATGGGAATTACTAGAGGCTCGATGCATGAATTCATGCAGAGTGGGGTCCCTCAGCTTGGCCAGCAATC
The DNA here is from genome assembly GCA_027563665.1 of Antrozous pallidus. Taxonomy (NCBI): domain Eukaryota; kingdom Metazoa; phylum Chordata; class Mammalia; order Chiroptera; family Vespertilionidae; genus Antrozous; species Antrozous pallidus. Next base: position 110,308,395 of record CM050508.1, on the reverse strand, counting down.
AAGGCCTATAAGATCAGGGCAGCTGGGAAAAGGGATTCTGGGAAGTTGGCTGGCTGGCCCTGATTAGGGCCTATGGGGGGAGAGCAGCCAGCCTGGGGGAGCAACTAGGAGGAGGGGCCTCATGATGTTGGCTGGCCAGCCATGAGGGAGGGGCCATGGGTAGTTGGTTGACCAGTCCCCATCATTGAGGCCAATGGAGGGTGCTAGCTGGCTGGGGGGAGGGGCTACAAGAGATTAGCTGGCTGGCCTACTGCCCTGATCAGGGCTGATGGTGGGGCTGGCTAGGCATGGGGAGAGGGCATTGGAGGTTGGCTGTAAGAGTTCACTGATAACCAGGGGGAAGATCCTGTGTTGAGTGACTGTCCCCTGGTGGTCAAGGTGCATTGTAGGGATTGCTCAACCCATTGTTCAGGTCATTCCAGTGGTTTGGTCATAATGGTCGCTTAGGCTTTCATATATTTACTAGAGACCCGTTGTAGGAAGATTCCTGCAAGAACAGAGCTTCCTGCGGCCTGAGCAAAGCTCCCAACCTTCTCTGCTGCCTTGCTCCCGTCTCCACTACCTCACTCTCTCCCATCTCCACTGCCTACCTCCCTCCCATCTCTGCTGCTTTGCTCGCTTCCATCTCCATTGCTTCACTTCCTCCTTTCTCTCCCACCCTGCTTGCTCACTTCTCCACAGCTTTGATCCCTTCTGCAGTGCTTGGCTTCCTTCTATGCTGCCATCTTCTGTGTGAGGATATGCAAATTAACCACCATTTTGGTTGGGTTAGTTTGCATACTTGTTCTGATTGGCTTGTGGGTGTGGAGAAGATACAGTCAATTTGCATCTTACTCTTTTATTAGATAGTACTAGAGGCCCAGTGCACATAATTTGTGCATGAGGGGGGTGTCCCTCAGCTCACCTTGCACCTTCTCCAATCTGGGACCCCTCCAGGGATGTTGGACTGCCCATTTAGGATGTTGGGCCTAAACAAGCAGTTGTATATCCTTCTCACAATCCAGGATTGCTGGCTCCCAACGGGTCACCTGCCTGCCTTCCTGATTGCCCCTAACTGCTTCTGCCTGCCAGCCTGATCACCCTCCAACCACTACCCTGCCAGCCTTATTGATGCCTAACTGCTCCCCTGCCAGCCTGTTTGCCCCCAACTTCCCTCCTGTGCTGGCCTGCTCAATCCCTAACTGCCCTCCCCTGCAGGTTTGATCACCACCAACTACCCTCCCTTGTGGGCTTGGTCTCTCCTAACTGCTGTCCCCTATAGGCCTGGTCTTTCCCAACAGCCCTCCCCTGCAGGCTTAGTCATCACTAACTGCCCTCCCCTGCAGTCCTGGTTCCCATCAACTGCTCTCCCCTGCAGGCCTGGGTCCCCCCAATTGCCCTTCCCTACAAGCTCGGTCACCACCAACTTTCCTCCTAACTGCCCTCCCCTGCAGGCTTTATTGCTTTCAACTTCCCTCCCTTGCAAGCCTGGTTCCTTCCAAATGCTCTCCTTTGTTGGCCTGATTGCCCACAATTGCCCTCCTTTGCAGGCCTGGTTCCTCCCAATGGCCTTCCCTTGCTGGTTATCTTGTGGTGGCCATCTTGTGTCCACATGGGGGCAGCCATCTTTGACCACATTTGGAGTGATGTTCAATCTTCATATTACTCTTTTATTAGATAGGATAGAGGCTTGAGCATGGGAGGGGGCCAGCTGGTTTGCCCTTAAAGGTGTCCTGGATCAGGTTGAGGGTTCCCTTGGGGCATGGGGTGGCCTGGGCGAGGGGTCTGTGTTGGTTTGCAGGCCGGCCACACCCCTCAGCAACCCAAGCAGAGGCCCTGATATCTGGGATTTATTTATGTTCTACAACTGAAACTTTGTAGCCTAGAGTGGAGCCAAGCCTTCTGCTCACTCTGTGGCGGCAGTCATTTCTGTTAGAGTTTATTTACCTTCTATAATTGAAACTTTGTAGCTTGGAGTGGAAGCCTAGGCCAATCAGAGCTGCAGCAACTTGGCTTCCTCTAATGCTGGGAACACCCTAGCCCCATGATAGCAAACATATGACATGTGTGTCAGCACTGACATGCGTAGCCATTTTCGATGTCATGTGGCCGCATGTGGTCACATTCAGAGAAGTATGGGGCCGCATGCCAAGAAGGACATTTCATCCTTGGCTACTTCATGACCAGGTGCAGTAGCCAAGGATGAAATATTGCAGGTAAGTTAAATAATTAGTTTTTTGTTTATTAAATACAGTTATATATTACAATTATACATTTTTGTTATTTAAACTATAAATATCGCGAAATTATGGTTTCTTTCTCGAAGTGTCACACCACCTGAGTTACGCTTCGTTTTTTCACGAATTTTGATACAGCAAGCTCAAAAGGTTGTCCATCACTGCCCTAGCCTCTGCTCTCTCCCAGTTCCATAGCTGCTGCCATTTCTGTTGGGATTTCATTGAAACTTTGTAGCATTGAGTGGAGGCTGAGACCAGCAAGGGCAGGCAGAAAGCTTGGCTTCTTCAATTGCAAGTGAAACCCAAGCCTCCCTCCTGCTCTCAGTCGCTGCAGCAATCTTGGTTGGGCTTTATTTGCATATTTTCTCCTGATTGACTGGAGGGTGTCACTGGTGGGCGTGGCTTGCGGGTGTAGCAGAGTTATGGTCAATTTGCATATTACTCTTTTGTTACATAAGATATATATATATATATATATATATATATATATATATATATATTTATATATTTCCCCTGAATCCTGGCTTCAAATTAATAAAACACAAAAAAGTATTCTGATTATATCAAGTAAATGAAAAATGCCCCTGAATGTGATTGTAGCTGTAGGAACTAAAGGCAACACTATTATTAGTCACAGTCTATTTCCAGTCACAGTTAGTCACATAGGACAAGCACATAGAAGTGGGCCCTTAAAAAGGTAAAGAAAATCCATGCTCCCGGGGGGGTGAGAGGAATATGATCAGAGGTATGCTGAATCATGTTGCAGTTAAAAAAAGTGACCGGGGAAATTTTCTCATTCTTGTTAATGTGCTCAGAGGCTTAAAGTAAGATTTAAAAAAAGGAAACAAAGAGGAGAGAGGGGAAGGAAAACCTAGCAGATGTTCATTGAAACGTGCAAGGTGTTCCCCTGAGTGTCAGCTGATCTGGAAGACTAATCACAATGTTCTAGGGAAATTGCCCTCTGCCTGTGTGTAGGAGTTATTCACATGTGGGAATGCCCCAAGGTGCTCCACTTCTCAAAAATTGATAAGGTGAAAAGTACAGACCACCCCCAGAGCTATGTCAGACAGTGATTTGACTTAGGAATCATGTCTTGCAGTAATTATGATTTAGGTAATATTTGTGGAGTAGTTACTATGTCCTGGGCATTTAAGCCCAATTCATGTATTGATTCATTTAATCTGACACAACTAACCCTAAAATGTGGATAGTATTATTATCCACATTGTAAACCTCAAGAAGGAACATATCTGCCAAGAAGGACTCCTCATGTTTAACTGGACACAAATTTATAACTAGAATCTGGCAGCCATTGGAAACTTTCCATGCATGAGGCAGCCTCTCCTTTGTTTGAGTTGGATAGTGAGGAGAACATTTTTGGTTTCCACCTGAGGCTGTGTTTTCCTGGTTTTCAAACTATTCACTGGAATAAAATTTCTCCTCTTTCAACATCTCAGATTTGGGGACTTTTATTCAGACCATTTTACAGATGAAGAAACAGCCCTGGAAGCTTGCTAAAGTTAACCAGCTAGAAACTAGCAGAATTGTATTTTGAAGTTAAGCAGTTGGGCTCTAAAACCAGAGGACACACATCCTGATGCAATACCATCACTGTCTCACTTAGTTTTCAGGCATCCTATATAATCCCATCCTATATAATGAAAGCTTAATATGCAAATTGACTAAATGGCAGAACAACTGGTACTATGACTCACACTGACAACCAGGGGGCAGATGCTCAATGCAGGAGCTGCCCCCAGCATGCAGGCTCCAGGCCAGCCAAGGCAGGTGCCAGCGGAGGCCCCCAGATCATGCTGCAAGTCACCTGCAGATCAGCCCTGATCACCAGCCAAGCCTAGGGACTCTACCTGTGCACAAATTTTGTGCACCAAGCCTCTGGTTCCATCATAAAATGATCAGATTCTGTGCAAATGTGCATCCATGCACACATGTGCACACACATACCACAGAGCAACTTTCCTTTGGCTGAATAGATTTTTTTGTGTGTGAGGGCAACCAAGAGATGGTAGTAGCTATCTGGAATATGAGATAACTCAGGGACCAGTAGGAAACAATGCTGATTATCAAATTAATTTCAGTGTCACCTGTATAGACAAGCACATCAAAGTTTGCTCCTCTCCCACAATCATCTTGCTTTCTCTATAAACAACTTTGCTATTCAAAAGTGAGGGGGGAAATTTACGGTTTTACTCCCATTACTGACCTATCTTTGTGTAAATTGTGGGGAAAAGGAGTCATTGAATTTGGTCTATGGGCTGAAATTCAGATGACCTCCTTTGTGAAGCCTTCCTGGATCTCCCAACTGGCTTACCACTTGTTTATGAATGTTGATGCATTACAACTTAAGACATACTAATTTGTTCATGTCTGTCTTTCCCTCTAGACCACAAACTACTTCAGTATATATTTCTTTCATTGTTCATTTCTGTCTTCTTGGTAGCTACAATGCCTGGAACACATTAGTGTTTAATAAATAAATGCTTATTGATTTCATAGGTAAATGAAATGCTGGCTAATTCATCCAATCTCCTGCCAACTACATACAAATAAAGGACTGGCACTTCCAATGTTAATATTTTATATTTCAGTGGAAATATTTCTAATCTGAAGAATGAAGATATTGGGGGTTATTAACCTTTTGAAAGTGACATACTTTAGAAGAGTTAAGGCATTAGGTTCTTTATAAGAATTAAATTGTTTACCGGATAGCCAAAATTCTAACTTATATGGTAAAATATAAGCATCATTTGTCACAGGCCCTGTGGGCAGGAAACAAGGTAGGAACATTTTGAGGTGCCACTTCCTGAGAAGGCCCAGGAGGTGCCAAGGACAGAAAGGGCAACAGGAAGCTACTGGGGCAAGGGAGCACTGACTTGTATGTCCTCCAAAGGGAGTGACAGAGGGGTGCTGTGAGGAAATTGATGTGTGAGAGCCCAGAGTGAGGGACCTCAGAGCCATCTGCTTCAGTCCTTTCACTGATCCAGGAGGGAGTGACTGATTCAGAATCACAGTTACAAGGGTTCAGAGTCCCCACCCCTGAATCATGCCCTCAGATTCAGGAGTACCAATGTGAGAATTTTGACTTCTTTCATGATACAATGACCAGAACTTTGAATGAGTCCAGAAATTTTATCTAAAGTTTAAGTCCATGGGCCAGAGGGAGGAAATTTATCAGCAGCCATTTGTCAGGAAGAATGGAAAGAATAGCCCGAAATTTACAGTGGCTTAACTATAAGGATCCTTGGCCAACAGGAACAGGTCAAGAAAGTTATATGGGGTTGGTTTTAACTATTGGGTCTAAGATTTGCTTGTAAGTCCAAGCATGTCTGTAAGTAAACTGGATATGAGTCCTAGCTCTGCCATTTTACTAGCTGCTGACCTTGACAGAGGGATTTACTCCCTTCTTTGAAATGGTATAGCTATGGCCTGCAGTAGAAGTGCTTGTTTTCATTCAAGCACTGCTGGTCAGCAGCAGGTTGACTATAGACAAGTTAGTTACCTCTTTTTTTTTTTTTTTTCAGTTTCCTCAACTGTAAACGGGGATGATAAACATACATACTCACAGAATAAGTATGACCATTAAACAAGTTAATACACACCAAGAACCTAGAATAGTGGTACATAGTAACTCCTCAATAAATGATAACCATGGCTTGCTACCATTATTGGCTTTATTTTGGGATTAGTGATACACAGAATTATGCATAGAATTAGATGTGTATAAAAGTGCTTTATAACCTGGAAAATTGAGGATATGAGTTTACTTGTGATAACTTTGGACAATCATTCAATAAGTGATGGTGTTTTTAATTGTTATTGAACAATAGGGAAATATGAAAAGTTTCAGCCAGAACTTCAGACACCTCTGTTCCTTTAACCCTCAACCAAGAGATGTTTGGTGAGACTTACCTTGTGCCAGGCTCTCCCCGTTAGCATTGGGAAAACAGTAATGAAAAGGACAGACATAATGATTATACCCCGTTAGCATTGGGAAAACAGTAATGAAAAGGACAGACATAATGATTATACTCTGAAATCTATAGTCTGGTGTGAAAGATAAATATTAAATAATTATAAACTGTTTTTGAGATCATGTTAAAAACTATGGTCTGACACTGGATTTAACCTCCTTATAAGCTAGAAAGTCAGCCTGTTACTGTTTCATGGATGTTGGCAGAAAATATAAGACCTTCTGGATCAGAGTGAGGGACTTCAGAGCCATCTGCTTCAGTCCTTTCACTGATCCAGGAGGGAGTGACTGATTCAGAATCACAGTTACAAGGGTTCAGAGTCCCCATCCCTGAATCATGCCCTCAGATTCAGGAGTACCAATGTGAGAATTTTGACTTCTTTCATGATACAATGACCAGACCTTTGAATGAGTCCAGAAATTTTATCTAAAGTTTAAGTCCATGGGCCAGAGGGAGGAAATTTATCAGCAGCCATTTGTCAGGAAGACAAATTACTCTGAGTACAGCAAGCAGCACATCCACCAGCCTGCTGTGTCAATCTCCTTGCCCCAGTTCTTTCACAGGTGACACAGTGAGCTCAGAGAGTGGCTATGTCAGCAGTGGTTTTGAATCACAATTGAGAAATACAGAGTTTAGGGAATTTGCCACTTTAATAGCAAGCAATAAGCTAGGATGTTATTTGTCTGGGGAACAATGTTGTCTTCTTTCTCAAGGATGCCATCTGCACAAACAGCTCTTATAAAAGGCCCAGCTGAAGGTACAGAGAGGGCATTACACATTGCAGCCCTGGCATGCTGAGTAAGCTATATATAAGGTCAATAGGCCCAAGGAGGACTATGTCTTCCAACAAAAACATGAAAGACAACCCCCCCTCTCTAATCTTATAACTTTAACACAAAAGTTTCTTTTATTGTTGTATCCTTCCAGAATCTACATATACCTATATTTTTTCAGAGTAGTAACTATGGCATATATACTGCTTAATATTTTGCTTTATTCAACTTTATATCATAAACAATTTCACAATTATCCTGCAACTTCATTGTATTGCTGGACCATAATGGTTGGGAATTTAGGTTGTTTCCACTTTTGTTCTTAGCTTGTCTTTTAAAAAAATGAAGGTCAAGCTCTAACCACAGTAAGAACACATTGAGGGTAGGCAGAGTAAACTCCACATGCCATGTTTGCTTTCTGGGCCTGTGCTTGCCCTTCCTCTGCCTCCTGCTGTGCCATCACATTTGGCATCCTGGTCCCAAGACAAGAACTTCTGGAGCTTTCAGCTACCTTCTGCTCAGAGAAGAAAATACCTGGTTCACTGCATCACACGAAGCAGTGACTTCAGATACAATTCTGCATCTCTGTAGGAGGTTTTCATTCCAAAATAGAGTGTCAAGGGCAGGTGGCAACAGATCCAAAAGAAAGACTTTTGTGATATTGTACGTAGAGTCTTAAGTACAGGCTGTAGTGACACAGGAGTTGCCTGTGGATAGTGAATGGAATGTTTATGCCATGGTGGCCCTTTGGGTTGATTGAGATCTAGCAGAAATATTCTTCATGATTTCTCCACTTCTGAGATCTACAATTCTTACCAACATGTTAAAATATTCTCTTAAATAGGTATCTATTATATGTGTGCAAGATTGATATTTGTTTCAGGGTTCCAACAGATGATTAGGATACTATGAAGTATGATATTTAAGCAGAGTGTAATAAAGTAGCATATTTATATCAGTGCAGCTGGGAAATAGGAAAACTATAAAGGAAACTGAAGTTCACTCCTGTTTTGTCATAAGGAAGTTCTTACCATTCCCAAGTACACTGATATCCCAGCACCCAGAGGAGAGGTAGGTAGAAAGGGCTACCTAGAGAGGAGAAATGATGATGGGGACCACCCAGCACCCTTTCCGATCTCCTTGGGGATCTCCTCAGTATGACCCCAGCTGGACTCCAGAGGGCAAGGCCATTGTGAGGCTCCCTTTGGTCCATCTCCAGGCACCAAGCAGTGGGGAGAGCATATCTGAAGGAGCAAATGGAATAGATCTGGCACAAAACTCTTAAGAAAATAATAAGTTTATCAAAGGGTACAGACCATATTCTAAGTCCCTAGCTTGCTAGATTGAGACAGAAACATAGAAATATCTCCCATCTGTAAACAGGGATGATGATAGCTGAGTAAAAGAAGGCTGGGTCATTCCAGGAAGACCAGCCTTGAAAACAAAAAAAGATACAGCACTAGAAGAGTGTTACATGGATGAGGAGGTGGCAGATGTGAGGGGGTGATTTGGAGGTACTTTCCCCAAATGGTACTCTCCCTAATTCACTGAGTTTGATGGAGCAAACTCAGTGTTGGTGTTAGCAGCTGTTGCCTCTGAAGAATAGCCCTGGGGAAGGCAGTGGAGTGTGAATGAAGCAGCTTGCTCTAGTTCATATTTCCTGGTTACCTTTGACCAGCTCCCTTTAGCTCACAGTTTGTGGAAACACCTTTTCCTCCACTGCTTTGAAATTGCCAATAGGGATGCCCAAACGACTAGTAGATTGCTTACACCTGCCTGTCCAAGCTGCCCTCCAGTGGTGGGCCACCTGGGGAGGAACAAAAAAGCCTCCTCCTCCCCACCCTTGGAGTGTGGATCCCCCGGTTTCCAGATCCTCAATTAACTATTTGGACTAAAGAGGAGATGGGTTTCAGGCATCCCCTCCCAGAAGCAGAAAGTTCGTTTCAGAAGAAAACCTGGTGGCTGGGGTCTGGAGAACCTTTCCTTCTCACCAATAGGTGATCCAGTCTCATGCCTGTACCGCATAGGAATTCAGAAGCAGGAGGTTAGGTAAGAGTTGAGGGGAGAGGCAAGTAATCAAAGCCCTGGATTAGTGCCTTGATAAACATTACTATTTGCCTTATGCACATTTCTATGAATTAGGTGATAAGAAATTCCTGTGGAGAAACATCCATTCCTGTGGATGGAGTCCACACCATCTGAAAGTAAGGCTAAGGGTCCTTTGATTTCTATAGCACCCTTGGGCTGGCACTTTCTGAATCTCATAATTCCATGGGATGTTAGACATCTCCTCAAACTTCCAGGGAGGCCATTGGTCATTTTCACTGAAATAAAAACCTTGTTACTTTTCAAGCAACCTACTCTTTTTTTTTAACAGTTCTATTTGAAAAGCACTTTATTGAGGTATCTAAAAAACAATGCATATTTAATGTATAAACTTGGTGAATTTGTCTATAACTATATATCCATGACCATTATTACAGCCAATATCCTAATGCATCCATCACTTCCAACAGTTTTCTCTCACAATATTGTTGTTGTTGTTATTATTATTACTAGAGGCTCTGTGCAGGAAATTCGTGCATGGGAGGTGTACCTAAGCCTGGCCTGTACCCTCTCTAATCTCAGACCCCTTGAAGGATGTCCTACTGTCAGTTTTCAGGGATCAGGCCTAAACTGGCAGTCAGACATCACTCCCAATATGGGTCTGCTGGCTCCTAACTGCCCACCTGTCTGCCTGCCTGATTGCTCCTAACCACTCTGCCTGCTGGCCTGCTCACCCCCACTGCCAGCCTGCTTGCCTCCAACTGCCCCCCTGCTGGCCTCCTCACTCCAAACTGGCCCTTCCGCAGGCTTTTCTGATCACCCTCAACTGACCCCCATTGACTGCCTGCTTGCCCCCAACTGGGCCCACTGCTGGTCTGCTCACCCCCAATTTTCCCCCCTGCTGGCCTGATCACCCACAACTGCCCTCCCCTCTTGGCCTCTAACCACATCTACTTCAGCCCTGCCACCATGGCTTTGTCCAGAAGAATGTTCAGAAGGTCTCCTGGAAGTTTCCACAGTCTAATTAGTATATTACCCTTTTATTAGTATAAATAGAGGTGTGGTACACAGGTGGGGCCAGCTGGTTTGCCATGAAGGGTGTCCTGGATCAGGATGGGGGTTCCCTTTGGGTGTAGGGTGGCCTGGGCGAGGGACTTGTGGTGGTTTGCATGCCAGCCATGCCCCCATGGGGTTAGGGTCCCTGCTTGGGGGGAGGGGGCATGGCCAGCCTGGGTGAGGGTCTAAGGGCTGTTTTTAACCTGGCCACAGCCCTTTCAGGGTGAGAGGGTTCCTCTGGGGTGCCTGAAAAGCCTGGGTAAGGGGCTGATGGCTGTTTGCATGCTGTCCAAGCCCTCCAGTGGGGCCCTCACCCCAAGGGGGTATGGCCAACCTGGGTAAGGGGCTTTTTTCTCTTCTTTTTCTTTTTTCAATGCTTCCTTAAGTGGAGGCCAAGGCTGGCTGGAAGCAGGTATCTGAGATTTATTTATCTTCTATAATTGAAACTTTGTAGCCTTGAGTGGAGGCCAGGCTACCTCCATCACTGGGGGCAACCCAAGCCTCCTGCTCACTCTAGCTCTGTGGCCGCTGCCACATTTTTTGAGTTAATTTGCATACTTGCTCCTGATTGGCTGGTGGGGTGATGGTTAATTTGCATGTTTCTCTTTTATTAGTGTATATTATTATAAAATGTTACCTGATATTTAAGTAAATAATGGAAATACTGTCTATTGAAATATTCATGTCCAATAGACTTCTCTAGGTTATTAAATTGAGTAATAAATTATAGGCTTTAACTATCATGAATTTAGTCTTGATCAAAATTAAGGTAAGATGATGCATCAATAAAAAAATTAAAGTCCTGATAACTTTAAAAAACAAAAAAAAAATTCAATAGCAGGGACTATAGAGGGAGCAGCCGCTTTTAAGATTGTTATGTACTTAACCAATAGATTTGCTTAGAAAGACAAGAGAATGTTAATAAATATTTGCATGTTCTTTAAGATAAAATTTTAGTTGAATTATACTTCTTTTGTATGTTGTCATGAAAATTTGTTTATCAGTCTCTAGATATGGCAAACACTTTTAGAAAATATTGAAAGGTTTGGGTTTTTTGTTTATTTTTTAACCTTGAGATCATGGATGTTTATCATAGAAAATGTCATTAGAGAAGAAACCTGAGTTCTCTGAGATATCTGACCAGTGCTGGGGTCTTGCCAGCAGGTGAGAGGATTGCATGGCAGTTTCTGGGTGTGGAGGCCATGGGGGCATAGCCTGCCAAGGAGTCAGAACTGAACTTCACATCACCCTGCTTGGCCCCAGAGGATGGCTGGTTATCCAGATATGGGTAAGATTCCTCAGGGAAGAAACAACCTAAGAGAGGCACAGAGGGGTCATCAAGAGAGAACTTGGGGGGCAACAGATGTGGGGCACAGACCCTCACCCCCCAAACTTGAAGGGACCTGAACCCTCACCCCTTCTGAGGGAGGTCTCCTACTCCCATGGCTGTTTTGCTTCCCATGCCTAGCACAGATCTGAAACCAGGTAACAGACAGAGACTTGGCTGACAGCAGTTACCCTATATCTAAAGCTAGCTTAGCACCAGGAAAGCTCAAGGCCTACTCAAGAATGCAAATAATCATTTCCACTAATATTTACAGGGTAAACTAAGATAATTGTTAGAGTATTAAATTTGATGGTAAAATAGTAATCAGGTTTTCAGATTCATTTAAATTGGCTAATTGAAAAAAGTGAATATTCAAGAAAATTTAATTGTATGGGACAAAAAGCTGTTCCTAAAATATTAACTAAAATTTCTATTGGTAGTTTATCTAATGGTAAAATTGCTTATTATGCAATGAACCTAAAGCTGTCATATTTTTGTGCAAAAAATAAATAAAATTTAAAGCTATCAAGACTGCATCATAAAATTTACAAAAGCCTCCATTAATCAAAAAAGGGGGATAGTAGGGTAATATTATGTAAGGAAAAATATTATGTAAGTAAATTACATCTAGAAAATTTTTACTTTACAAAATTGATTTTTATTTGTAATGCTAGCAGCAAGACACCCATGAAAAACACACATGGTGTCAAAATAAGCAAAAGTAAAATCTTTTGTGCAAAAATAAAAAGGATCCTAAGTCAAATTTATAGAAAAGATTCCTTTATTAACTTAGGTCAAGAATATGTTTGTATATTTTCAGAAAACAATTCCAAGACCATGTGGATTCCTGCAACAGAGAGGAGTTGACAGGTCTGCTCCAACTACAAAGAGGTGAAACAGTCCAGAAATGGAAGACACTGATGATGCCTTGCCATGCTAGCAGTCAGCAGCTGTGCATTGCTGCAGGTTACCCAGGACCAAACCAGAGAGGGTCAGACCTGCATTGCCAACATTTGTCTACCATCCATATATCATTGCTGACATGTACAAATAAGGAACTGTTTGACATTGAAACTGAATCTCAGAACTTTTGGACATTGAAATTGGGACTCAAACATTTCTTATTCTCAAATGTTTATTTCTTGTCTGCAGAGTTAAGATTTTTTAAAGAAAAGAAATGGTGGAAAAATAGGTACAGATGCAAAGAAGCATTGAACAGACTGTCAATCTACAATGGGAAGGCAGGGGAGGTTGCGGGGGAGGGCTGCAAGAGATCAATCAAAGGACTTAAATGCATGCATAAAAGTATAACCAATGGATACAAGATACTGAGGAGGGGGCAGGTGAGGGCATGTGCTAGAGGGAAGGAGAGGTGGGTGAGGTCAGTGGGGGAAAAAAGGAGACACATGTACTACTATATGTAATACCTTAAACAATAAAATAAATAAATAAATAAATAAATAAATAAATAAATAAATAAATAAATAAGAAAATAGAGTATTTGTTGTAGAAAACTATGACATTTATTTCAAGTTATGATCTGTGCTTGCCAGAGAGGTTTTGTCTAATTCCCTTACTTGGTCATGACGAATCTGCCAATCATCTCCTTATTGGTCTCTGCTGTGTTAGCTTAAGTGCCAAAACACCATGCAAATCATTGTAGAGTTATTAACATAACTGAGGACTTTCCTTCCAATACAAATGGTATATAAATACATATTAACTTTATAATGTAGAATCTCAATGTTTCTTAACAAGCATGAAGACTACTATATATATATATATATATATATATATATATATATATAAATTTCAATGTTTTAAAATTATCCAATTGTTAGTAGAAAGCCCATGTAATTTATTATATCACTTTTGCATTTTTAATTTATGTCTATATAGATGTAAAGTTTCTCAGGGACTGTTGAATTTAACCATTTTATTAGTAAATATTCTACTTTTGTCTGGAATTTTATTTTACAACATGCTGGAACCAAATGAGGATTCAGAAGACCATAACATAATATCTTATGTCATAATAACTATTGTTTCAATGGAACTACATGCTAATAAATATTGTGTCTTTGTACTAAATGGCAATTACTCCAAAACAACCTGAAATTCTGCTTTCTGATACCAAGAGCAAATTTTGCTGAGATTACTGTTTCACCTGCCAAAAATATCATAAGAATACTCAAGGGAGTTGTTTTTCTTTTTTCTTTTTAATGTAACTTTCATAAAGGAAATGAAAGAAATGTGGAAATTGAAACAAAGCTCAGTCAGGTATCTCAGTACTGTGTGTGAATTTACATTCTCAGTAAGTAGATTATATTATGTCACATTTTCTATGATTTCATTTATGCTAAGAGACCTTATGCCACCAAAAAGCAGGTATTTTGTTTTTCATTGGCCTCTACACAGTGAGAAGAAAATCTTGGATCTTTTTACTTTTGAAACAGGATACTGTTTCTAGTCCACGTACCCAAGCACCCTTTGGCGCTTATGACAACTCATTTCTTCAACCCTGGAGCATGTGACTTCTCTCTCCCACAAGACACACCTCTTGTTTTTTTTTCTCTCATTAACAAGCTGATTTTAAATAAACTTTTATATAACATTTGCCCCCACTGCTCCAACTCCTGCTGCTATCTGGAACTCTTCCTGCAGGTGTTTAGTCTCTCACAGGCAGGCGTAGCACTGTGCCTGTCTGAGACAAGCTCCTTCTGAATTCCCTTATAAACTCAGCATGTTCAGCCTGAGCCCACCTTCTCCAGGCCCACTTCTGTCACCTGGCATTCCCAGACATGTCCTTTCTACCCTTCCATGAAAGCTTCCCAGTCCTCTCTTCCCTTGTGAGATAATCAGCTTCCCAGTACTGGTCATGTCCTGGCAGAAGCTGGCTATGGCTACTTCACCATCTATCCAGGATATAGGCTAGATGATGTTCAAGGCCTCTTCCAACTCCCACATTCTATGAGGGCCCTGATATCTGTAGCCTATCCTTTGCTCCCTATCTCCCAACCCAGACCCCTATTGTGACTCATTCTCAAAGATGCCTTTACTCAGCTCAGAGAACTGGTGAGATCTCAAAGGCTCCTTTCAGCATTGACATTGTGATCCTGTGTGTCACATGCAGAAACGTAGAACAGACATGCTCAGGATCCTGAAGGAAGAGTCTTTCATGGACAACCCATATATATGTGGGCCCTGCAATCCCTTGTTGCTTTAACTTTTTAAAAATAACCTGTTGATTTCTACAATTGTGCAAGTAACACATGAGTACTTTTTTGTGAAACATTCAAACATTGAAAAGTAAATTGATTCATGTGCACATTTCTCTTCCCTGTTCGTATGTAACTACTGTCAACAGGTTCATGAGTCCAGTACATTCTCCACACTGATCTCTATGTCCACGTAGGATTACACAATATATTTCTGGTGTTTAATGGTTTTAAAAATAAATGTGTTCATACTGCATATGTCTTTCTGTAATTCTTTTTGCATATAATGATATATCAGAAATATTTCCACCTTAAAACATATGAATTTATTTTGTTTTAAAGCCTACCTAGTATTCCATATTATAAATGTACTGGGGCCCAGTAGTGGGCGCTGGCAGCAGGTGTAAGTGGTGGCTCCAGCACCAGTAGCAGATGCGTGCAGAGCCAGCGCCAGCAGCAGGTGTGAGAGCCTAGTGGGACCACAGTGCGTGGCAACAAAGAATTTTCAGTAAACACCAGAGACTCACCCTGATGACAGGAACTGGCAGCCTGCCTTGATCTGGTGCCCCCCATTCAATTGCTCCACCATCCCACCATGGCTGATGCCTGCCATGTTCTGGTGGTCAGCACACATCATAGCAACCCATTGTTTGGTGGTTCAGTTGTTCGGTTGTTCCATCATTTGGTCTATTTGGATATTAGGATTTTATATATATAGACTAGAGGCCTGGTGCATGAAATCTATGCACGAATAGGGTGTCCCCCAGCCTGACCTGCACCCTTTTCAATCTTGGACCCCCTGATTCCTAACCACTCCCCTGCCAGACTGATTGATGCCTAACTGCTCCCCTGCAAGCCTGATCGCCCCCAACTGCCCTCCTTTTCCAGTCCTATCACCCCCAGCTGCCCTCTTTGGAGTCCTGGTTGCACCTAAACGCTCTCCTCTTGCAGGCCTGATGGCCCCCAACTGTCCTCCCCTACCAAACATCTTGTAGCATTTATTTTGTGGCAGCGATCCTGTGGTGGCTATCTTGTGGCAGTCATCTTGTGATGACATCACATGAGGGGGTGACACCACCTAAGCTTTTATTATATAGGATAGTAGTAACTGATAGACATTTTGTTTTGCTTACTTTTTTCTTCCTTCCTTCTTTCCTCCTTTCCTTTATTTTTCTTTTCACTTTTAATTTCCTTATTTTTGTGATTGCAAACAAAAATTCAATCCAATGATTATCCTCATGCATGTTAATTTTGTGAAAATGTGTGAGTGTGTTGTACATCCTGGAAGTAGAATTTTTGAATCAACGGATATGCACATTAAAATTTCTGAATAGATATATCCAAAGCATCCTCCAAAAAAGCACTAATTCACATTCTCACCAAACATGTATGACTAACCACTTTCTTCATGCCCTTTCCATCCCTAGGTATTCATATTTAAGTTTTTAAATATTAGTCAATCTGATAAGTAAATGTTGTTTTGACTTACATTTACTTACTTACTGGTGAGGTTTTGTTTTTCATCCATAAATTGTTTGTTTATATCACTTGCCAATATGTTTAGTTGGTTTCATTTTTCATATTAATTATAGGAACTTTTATATCATGTGGATATTAATCCTTTTATTATTTAACAATAAGTTGTCAGATAATAGACTTTTCTCTCTCTTCTTTGAAATTTCACCTTTCTATTCAACTCAATTCCCTTACATACATAGTTCTGGACTCTACTTTTGGTCTGCTGATTTGTCAGCTCTTACTGTGACATCATCCTTATTATCATAACTTTACAGTATATTTGACCATCTGCCATATCCCCTTCCCTGATTCTTTTTCAGGCTATCTCAGGAAATTGTTGGGCTTTATTCTTTTGAATAAACTTAAGATTGAGTTTCCAGAGTTTTATGAAGAATTATATTGTGATTGGGTTTGAATGGTATTTTTAGATTTATTTAGAAAGATTTCACATTTCTTCTATATTGAATCTCCTATTCATAAGCTATTTCATTATGAATCTATAGTTTTGTTTTTGATTTTTAGGAATAAATACTATTTTAGAGTAGTTTGTTGTTGCTTAGCAATGTTGTATGCATTCTGCAGGGTTTTTGTTTTTTTCTGTATTTAAATATTTTCTTTTGTGATAATTGTAGATTTACATGTGCATGTGGTAGAAGAAAAAATACAGAGAGATTTAGTGTGCCCTCAACCCAGTGTCTACCAGTGGTAACACATTTGTAAGACTCTCGGATAATATTTCAACTTAGGATGTTGACATTGATACAATAAATAAACATAACATTTCTATAAACAGAAGAATTTCTCATGTTGCCCTTATAGTCACACCCTCTTCCCTCTGACCTCCACACTCTCCTTAATCTCTGGAATCACAAATCTGATCTACAATTTGACATTTTTGTCATTTAGAGAATCCTAATATATAAAAATCCAGGGTCCATAACAACCAAAACAACTGGATGGATGACTAAACACAAGCTTCGTGGGGTGACACCGCTGGCAGGGTGGTAGTGAGGGACAACCAAACAACTGAACAATAGGCTGCATGGGGCAATCAGGCCAGAAGGGGGAGAAGTAGGGGGTGATCAGGCTGGTGGGGAGTGGGGAGCAGTTAGGGGCAACCAAGTTGCCAGAGAAGGGCAGTTGGAGGCAACCAGGTTGGCAGAGAGGGGCAGTTGGGGGCCACCAGGCCAGCAAAGGGAAGGGGTGACCAGGCTGGTGGGGGGGGGGGGAGAGTTGGGAATAACCAGTCAGCAGAGGGGCAGTTGGGGGAGACTAGGCCAGCGGCAACAGGGGAGGGGAGAGTTGGGGGCGATTAGGTAGGCAGGCAAATGAACAGTTAGGAGCCAGCAGTCCTGAATTGTGAGAGGGATGTCCGACTGCCAATTTAGGTCCAATCCCCAAGATCATGCCTAAACTGGCAGTCAAACATCCCCTGAGGGGTCCTGGATTGGAGAGGGTGCAGGCTGAGCTGAGGAGAATCCCCTCCCCCCATGCATGAACTTCATGTACCGGTCCTCTAGTGTTATATAAATGGAATCATTAAGTACCTAACTTTCTGGGATTGTCTTTTTATACTCAACAGAATTTTCTAGAGATCCATCCAGATTGGTCCCTGTATCAATAATTCATTCTGTTTTATTTTTTGAACAATATCCCCATTGTATGGCTCTATGACAGTTTATTTAACCATTCATCTGTTTAAGGACATCTGTGTTGTTTCCAATTTTGAGCTGCTCCAAATAAAGTTGTTATAAATATTAGTGTATAGGTTTTGTGTGTAAATACAATTCTTCATTTCTCAAGAATAAATACCAAGGAGTATAGTACCTGGGTTGTATAAATTCATGTGTTGATTTTAAAAAGCAAACTTCTAGACTGTTTTCCAGGATACTTTTACCATTTTACATTTCTACCAGCAATAATCCAGTTTCTCTGCATTTGCTGGGGTCACTATATTTATTTTATTTGGGCCATTTTGATAGGGTGTAATGGTAGAACATTGAGATTTTCATTTGCATTTTCTTACTGGGTAATGCTGTCAAACATTTTTTCATATACTTATTTGCCATCTTACTTGGTGAAATCTCTCTTCATGCCTTTGGCCAAGTTCTAACTGGATTGTTTGCTTTCTTACTGTTAAATTTTCAAAGGTTTTTGTGTATTCTAGCTATTAGCCTTTTGTGATATACGGGGTTTGAAAATATTTTCTCTCAGTTACAATTTGTCTTTTCATCTGCTTATCAGAGTATTTTACAGAGCGAAAGGTTTTCATTTTGGTGAATTCCAATTTATTAATGTTCACTTAAATGCTGTCAAGTCCAAGAACATTTTGCCTGGCTTCAGAAACTGAAGATTTTCTCCATGCCTTTTTTCTAAAAGTTTTATATTATACATCTAAATCCATGACCCACTTTGAGTTAATTTTTGAGTAAAGTTGTTCAATTTTTTCCTATGGGTTTGAAATTGCTCCAGCACCATTTGTTGAAAGGCTGTCTTTATTTTACTGGATTGCTTTTTCTCCCCTGTTCAAATAAGTTCAGAATAGTTGGTGGGTCAGTTTCTGCATTTTCAGTCTGGTCTCTTAATCCATGTGTCTTCCCTTCTTCCATCATATCCCTTTTTGATCAGATACAGAGTAGATTGAAATAGAGTAGATTGATTTTTCCTAATTTTTTCCCTTATAAGATTTGTTTAAGTATTATAATTTTTCATATGTTCATGTAAAATTTGGAATAATGTTGTTTATGTTTACAAACACCTTGCTGGGATTTTGATAGGCATTACCTGGAATCTGTATACCAATTTAGGGAGAATTGACATTTTGACCATGTGAAGTCTTCCAATCCAAAGCATGATATGTCTCTCCATTTATTTAGATCTTCTTTGATAGCTTTCATTCATGTTATGTAGTTTTCAGCATATAAATTATGTGCATGTTTTGTCAGATTTATACATATAAGTATTTCATTTCTTCTGAGTGATTGTAAATGTATTCTTAATTTCAATGCTAACATGCTGATTTCCAGTATATAGAAATATAATTGAATTTTATATGTTAATGTTATTTTCTATACCCTTGATAGATCCACTTGTTAGTTATCTTTTTGTTGACTCCTTGGAAATTTTACCATACACAGTAATGTCATCTGCAAATAGGGAATATTTCTTCTTTTCTGATCTATGTTCTTTTTCTTGTTTTAAGGCACTGGCTAGAATTTTAGTAATGTGTTCAATAAAAGTGATAAAAGTGGACATCTTTGTCTTGTATCCAACCTTAGCAGCTAGCACGCAGACTTTCAAAATTAAGTCAAATATTTGATTTTTTGTAGGTGCTTTTCATTGTCAGGAAATCCTTTTAATCCTATTTCTTTTGCTGGTTTTTAAGTTACAGTTGACAAACATCATGTCAAGTGTGTGTTTTTTTAATATGAATTGATATGATCATTTGATTTTTCTTCTTTAGCCCTTTAATGTGGTGGATTACACTGGTTGATTTTCAAACATAGAACCAACCTTGCATCTCTGAAATAAACCCCAGTCAGTCATGGTATATAATTCCTTTTAAACATTGGTGAATTCTGTTTGCTAATGTTTTGTTAAGGATCTTTGTATCTATGTTTATGAGAAATTATTGTCTATTGTTTTCTTTTTCTATGTGTTGCATTGTTTGGGTATCAGGGAAATCCTAGCTTCTGAAGATGAATTAGGTAGTGATCCCCCATCTTCTCTTTTCTGAAATATGTTGTACGGAATTAATGTTAATTATTTAAATGTTGGGTAAAATTCTATAGTAAAACTGAGCTTAGAAATTACTTTTTAAAGAGAAGTTATTATTTTCAAAGTGAATTACCCTAATATTTGTTAAGATATCTAAATAATCTATTTTAGATTGAATAAGTTATAATAGTTTGTATATGTCTAAGAATTGGTCCATTTTATCTAAGTTGTCAAGTTCATGTGTATACAGTTAATTGTAGCATTTCCTTTATCTTAATGATTTTCTCTATTATTTTCCCTGTTTTCAATTTCACTGATTTCTACTCCTTATTATTTCCTTCTTTTTATTTGCATTAGAATTATGTTAGTCTTACTTCCTTATAGCCTGAAGTGAAATCTTTGATTATTGTCATGAGCCTTTACCTCTCTTCTAATATATTCATTTAGCTTTATAAATTTCCATGTCAGCACTGCTTTAGTTGTGTCCCATACAAATTTTGGTATGTTGTATGTTTATTTTCATTCATTTCAATGTATTTTAAAATTTTCCTCTTTGATCCATGAATTATTTTAAAAGTATTGTTTAGATTCATAATGTATTAGTTTTCTTATGTTGCTGTAACAAATTGCCACAATTTGCAGGCTTAAAACAATGGAAATGTATTATCTTACAATTCTGAGCCTGGAGTCCAAACTGAGTATAATGGGCTAAAATGAAATATCAGTAAGGCTGATTCCTTCTGGGGGCTTCAGAGAATAGTCCATCACTTACCTCTTCCAGATTCTGGTGACTGTTGATATTCCTTGGCTTTTGGTTCGTCATTACAATTTGTGCACCCATTGTCACATTGCTTTATGGTCTTCTACAGACAAAAATATCTCTTCTTTCTTTCTTATAAGAACACTTTTAATTATATTTTTAGCCATCAAAATTCAACTAGTAGGAGGTATGAAGTTTTTTCTCAATCTTTCAAATTAGTCATGGCTGGCAGCAGAATAGAGAGTATTGCACCAGTTCTGCACCCAGAGGGTTGGGAGTAAGGGCCCCTTGCTTTAGTTTCAACACTGAACCAGTACCTAGAATCTGAAAAGGTGGCTCTCATTTTGTTCCTGAGGCCTAGCTCCCAGCCTCTAATACTTCAGACATTGCCCTCTTCTAAGCAGGAGAGCTCTGAATCCCAGGCTGGTGACTGGGCCTTACTTCATGGGGCTCCTGTGATTCCAACTGCCTAGGCTTCTAAATGTTGCCTTCTCTCTGTGTTAAAGCACCTTTTGCTACTTTCCCTTGAACCCCACCTTTCTTGACTCCTTATCTAGCCCACCATTGCCATGTACATTTAGACTTCCTTCCTGGCCAACCAGATGAAGTTCTCTAACTGTATAGACAGATAGTCAATTCTCTTAGTTCCAGTCCCACCTGAGTGGAAGAACATAGTGCCATATTTCACCTGATCTACTCAGCCCTAATCTAAGTGATCAGTGCTGATGAACCCAGAGATAAGACCCAATAAATGAGATAACCGAGCACTTTCCTTCCTCAGTGTTAAATAGACTCCTGGTATTTCCATCCACTCATACATGACCTCAGGAGCTCTGATATACCAAACCTTGCCTTCGCCTCTCAGACAGCCTGCTCTTTCCTTTAGAGAGGAGTTGAGAAGGAGAGGATGTCTGTGGACAGAGATGTTAACCTGAACTTGGCTATATTGGATATATGACCTTGCACTCTCACTATGCTCCATACCTTCAAAGCCACACATTTAATTCAGAGAAGCAGTTAGAATAATTTTTCCCCCACAGGAAAACCATCCATGGAAATTGGAATTAGACACCAACTAATCGAGGAGTTCATGTTTGACAAAACTGAAATCACACCTCATGTCTGCGTGTTAGTACCCTCTTGCCAATTACTCAGCAAAGGAAAAAAAATTCTTGTAAAATAGTTCACACTACAATAAATAGAGAAGAGAGATAATAAATTCATTGCATCATCAAGTTCTTACCCTAGGTTTTGATATATTTAAGTCAGTTTCAGCAATGATTGAAACTCACTTTGTTTAGGAAAATTTAAAGATGTGAGAAGGGCACAGAGATCTAGCTATCTGAGGGAAGACATTCTTAGATATAAATATTCAATGTTGATCCTTTGCTCAGCCACAAGCTTCCAAAGGATAGGTGCAGCCAACTTGGTTATGTCCACAGAAGCACAGACAAGGAAGCACAGAACATTAGAATTTCAGCTACTGAGGAAAGGAGGTAATAATAAAACCAAGAAGCAAGACATATTAATAAACAGTAAATTTTTAAATAGAAACATTTCAGCCCTACACAATATTATTTATTTTCTGCTTTAGCATTTGGTGTGACAGTTTGAAAGCCCATTAGGCCTCCAGGAATTGTTAGATGTACAGGAAGAGGCTTTTGTTTTTCAAAACCTGTGTTGTTTCTCCTTGTCTCTCTCTATTGGTGGCCACATCACTTGAGCCATATCTGATAATATTAGCATAGGTAGCTAGATATCAACAAAGGAAAAGAGCAAAGGGAATCAGACATTAAGAAGCCTAGTCAACTGGGGAGCTGAATTGGACACTGTCTGCTTCCCTAGAAAGATGCAGCATTTGTAGGCTCCCCAGCGGACTGCTGCACCAGGACCCAATCCCTGCAGCAGGCAGGTAAGGTTGTTACATGTCATTAGCCAGGATTGTCTCAGGAAGGAATAACAGCAGCAGAAATTCCTCTGCTGGGCACATGTGCTATAGGAGCCATGATGGCAACCACAGAGTCCTGTCAGTCTTTTCTGAGAAAAGGATCAGATTGGATAAGGGCCCTAGAACCCTGGAAGACCTATGAAATGCATTGGTTAGGGTGATAATCCAACCAAGCCTGCAAATGATTAGAAAATCGATTGGTTAGTTTGAAAAAGTGCCTAGTCCTTCCCAAGCTCAAGCCTAACAAAGCAGCTATGCAGATCCAGCAGCCTCCTGGGGCTTGTGGCAGACCATACGGGCTCCAATTGCAGGCCTGGGCACAATGCCAATTGGAGTACAGCTGGAAACACAGACTAAGGTAGCCAGACAAGGACAGGGACTGAACTGGACTGAACCAATGGCACATAATTTATGGACACCGGCTTTTCTTCTGTGCTGGACTTATTTCAAAGCAGGATGGAACTGAACCTGGGCTAAGCATTTGCTCTTGCTTCTACAATAAACCTACCACTAACCCTTATCCTCCCATACATGGGTTTCTGGAATGCTTTCCTCTCAACTCCTTGAAAAGGCTTCATTTCCACTGGCAATAATAGGGAAACATTTTAATCTTAACCTGACTGGCTTTTATATTTTAGACTTGTGATGGGGGGAAAATAATACCATCCTCCCTCTGAAACATAGAAAAAAATGTATTTATTATGCAGAACCCTTAATACTCTGCCACCAATAGGGAACTTTTGGAGACAGGACACCGGAGACAGAGGCTGCCTGAATGTAGGTTAAATATTCAGCATTCTGTGTGCTGTGGTTGGAAGGGTTTAGAAAAGTATACTTATCTAAATATTCCCTTTTCTAACCTGGATCATTTCCAGAAATACTATCATCAAAGTGCCCCAAATTTGTTCTCCTCAGGTATCTGATACACTAAGGAAGGCATAACCCCCCAAAACATTAATGTTTTCATATTCTATTATGAATTAAGGCTTCTGGATACATTCATGTGGGACAGAAAGCAGGTAATGGTATTGTGCTGAAACTTAATAGAAAACATATCTATGTTGGTGTGAGGAGGAGAGATGAGGTTGAATAATGCAGGAGACCACTCAAAAGGTGAAGTGAGAGCTCCCCAGCATTCTAGGAAGCATGAAAAAAATGATTATGTGAAATAATCCAGGGGAACAGAAACGTAAAAAGAGGAACAGAGGGCCTTCAAAACTGTCAGTGAGCAATAACCCTCTGTATTCTGTGATCTTGAAGATCTTCTTTCCTCTCCATTCATGGTTATTCTTGGTCAGCCTTATTTTCTTGTTCCCACAGCATTTAGCCTAATGAAATGTGTGACAGGCCTTTAAATAACATTATTGTGTTCAATGCTATCTCATTATAATATTGATGAGATACTGTAAGAACTTAACTTTTATATCAATTAGTCTATCGTAAATTGCATTTTTATATGTCATTTCACTCAAGTTTCAGAAACTTTTGACAATATTAAATGAGGACATATACATTCCATTAATACCCTGACCTCTATTCTTAAAGCCCATAGCCTATCTCCCATGAAATATCTCACTTAGTATCCCATCCTCCATCAGCTGTGACAAAGCAGCACACATTTGCTGAAATTCCATTTATCTTCTATGTTGTTTATCTTCTGTGCACTTACCACCTTCCCATGCGGGATTACATATTTTATTATATACTCAGTGGAAATAAGGTAAACATTAACTACTAGAGGCCTGGTGTACAAAATTTTTGCACCAGCAGGAGGGGAGAGGGGGGAGGAATGTCCCTTAGCCTGACCTGTGCCCTCTTGCAATCCAGGACCTCTCAGGTAGAGTCTCTAGGCCTGGCTAGCAATCAGGACCTATGGAGGCTTTCCTCCCCCTGGCTGCCAGCAACTGGCCCCCAGCAGCTGGTCTCCACTGCTGCCACTGCTTGCCATCTGTAGGGCGCTGCTCCCCTACCCCCATGCCATTGGTCACCTCCCTCCATGGGCAACAGGTGTGGAGTGCGATCACTTGGCTGGCCTGGGCCTCTCTCTGCAGGGCAATCAATTATGGGGCCCCCAGATCGATTGCCATGCAAGGGAGGCCCCACCCACACACCAGAGTGCCACTAGCCAGGAGGCCTGGGCCTCCCTCTGTGGGGTTCCATGATCATTGGCTCCTCAGAGGGAGGCCCTGCCTACCCACCGAAGTGCCACTGGTCAGGTAGCCTGGCCTCTGTGATCGATCATGCAGCAGAGGGAGGCCCTGCCCACTCAGCCAGGCCTCCTCGATCAATCGCCACAGAGAGTGGCCTGGGACTCCTTCTGTGGGGCGATTGTGGAGCGATGGCAGGGCCCCCCGACTAATCTCATCGCATTCCCCTTGGCTGGCCAGTGAGTGTCATAGTGTGGTCATCTAGATAGTGGTTCTGCTGTTAGGTTGTTCAGTCTATTTGCATATTATGCTTCTGTTATTATAGATGACTTAATGTACTTGGTTTAGAATACAACATATTTCAAAAATGGCACCTAGGGGTAAGATATGAATGTGATGAGATGAGACTCAGTTAGTGTAAAAGTTGGAAACCACTAACCTAGGGCTCCCAGCGTGATAAAAACATCAGGCCTCAACTGCACAAACACCCGAGATCTTAATGAACCACAAATTCTGAGGCATCTGATATCTCTGTCAAGACAGTACGAACTGATAACAAGTAGCCAGAAAGGCCTCCCCAGGGCTTTGGTAGAGAACAACCTAAGGGGATTTTGCCCTGGAATGATTTTATCCACTAGAATGACTAAGGTTGGATTTTTAGCAGCCCAGTGGGAAAGGTTTAAAAGTCAGAATTATAGTGATTTAATGAAGCACAAATTACTAAATTTTGCTCACCTGAGTCCACAGTTCAAACCTGTCTCTTACTTTTGTAAACCAAAGGTCATCACCACCAACAGGAGCCCCCTATTTAGTATGTGGTGAGGGAAGAAGGACTCTATTCAGTGCAAACAGCTCGATTGTGAAAGAGCATGGCTGTGAGGTGACTTGGATGAGGAAATCCAGTATTACAGTTCTGATCCAGTGAGACAGCTCTGCTCTGGTAGGGTGAGAGAGCTTCATTCTAGTGCTGTGGCTCATGCTGGGAAAGCAGTCTGAGAGAAACGGAAAGTGTGCTACACAGATACAAAGAATAAGCTGGCTTGTATAGAGAGAGAAGTCCCTACCCATAATCTCTGATTGGTAGTTCATCCTCATGCAAATGAAGATTCAAAATCCTCACAGTCTAAAGAGCACTGTCTTGACTGGTTAGAATGGAAAGGCTATGCAAATGAAAATATATAGCTGTGCAACTCTGATCAGACAGAAAAATCTGAGTCCTATTGGTTCAGTTGTTATCTTATAAGCATCAACTCAGAGGTAGAAGCACAATCACAAGCTGAAATCCTAGTTTGTAGCCTTACTCTAATATGTAGTATGTATGAGAGGCTTCTCCAAACAATGGCTGGTAGACATTGATTATAAATCTGGGCCCAATTAACCACAAAGAGTCCTTTTTAGAAGATATTTTCTCTCTCTGGATCAATATCCTATATAATAAAAGCCTAATATGCTAAGTGTCTGGTTGTCTGGTTGGCCATTCAACCAATCAAAGTGTAATATGCTAATGATATGCTAAGGCCACTCAACCACTCTCTACGACATGCACTGACTAGCAGGGGGCAGTTGACTGATTGACCAGTTGCTATAATGTGCACTGACCACCAAGGGGCAGATGCTCCAACACATAAGTTAGCTTGCTGCTGGGGTCCTGCTCATCGGGATTGAGGAAGCTGGGCCAAACATGCCCTGGAGCTCTCCTTCGGTCCCTCCCTGGCTGGCCAACCTCTTATGTCCCTCCTGGCCCCAATCATGTACCAGTGGGGTCCCTCTACCTAGCCTGCACCCTCTCAGAATCTGGGACTCCTAGGGGGTTGTTGGAGAACCAATTTTGGCCTGATCCCGCAGGCCAGGTCTCTAGTTTTGATAATAACACATATGTGTGCTGGCTTAACATCACACTCTTGTTCACAGAGTACCTTAAAATGGTCTCAGTTGAATCTCGCCTATTGATGTCAAAGAATAAGGGACTTACAACTTTGTTGAGTCAGAGATAGTTTTTTTTAATCCCAGCTTTATTTTATGCTATTCACAATATAATGGCTGAAGACATGACACAATTTTAAGCTTAATTTGAATTATAAATACTTTTTTAAGTCTAAAAAATAAGCAAAACAATAAATTAAACTCCTGATTTGGGGTTGGCACTTGCCAATTTTCATAACGTAAATATTCTCATCATGGTCAATTTCACACTACCAATATAATATCTTTGAATTTAGAGTTTGATGAAATGTGCAGTTACATACCACAGAACCACACTAAGACATATAATAATTAAAATGGCTAAAGTTAAGGATAAAGAGCCAATTCTAAAGTTAGCAATAATGAAACAAGTTACATACAACATAAACCCCATAAGGCTATCAGCTGATTTATCAGAATAAAATTTACAGGCCAGAAGGGAGTGGCAGGAAATATTTAAAGTGCTGAGAGAAAGGAATCTACAACCTAAAAGACTATATCCAGCAAGGCTATCATTTAAAATTGAAGGAAAGATAAAGAGTTTTCAAGGCAAGCAAAAGCTAAAGGTGTTCAGAACCTTACTCAACTGGCTTTACAAAAAAAAGTGTTAAAGGATCCTTTTCATGCAGAAAAGACCATTAAAAAAATAAGAAAATATGTGAGAGTGGGGACAGGAATCTCACCCATAGAGGCAAATGTACAATAAACTCAATTATTCAACCATTTAAAATGATAATATGAAGGTTAAAAAACAAAAGTAGCAAAAAATTTAACTGTAATAAAATAAATAATTGGGGGTGGGGACCAAAATATGTTAAACATGACATCAAAAATAAAGAGTGAAGAGGGGAATAAAAATGTAGTGCTTTTAGAATGTATACCCATCAGTTTAAAATAGAACGCTGTATAATATAAATGGAGATATGTGCACCTCATGGTTACCATAAACATAAAGCATAAAAAATATACAGGAAATGAGAAAAGAATCCAATAAAAACACTAAAGAAAATCAACAAATTAAGAGATAAAGAGAAGAAATGCACAGAAAAGAATAACAAAACAACCAGAAAACTCACAACTAACAAAATGACAATAACGGCATACCTATAAACAATTAATTTAAAAGTAATGGACTAAATGCTTTAATAAAAAGACATAGGATGACAGAATGGATTTAAAAAATAACAAAAAATAGACCCATGCTACCTATAAGAGAATTGCTTTAGATCAAAGATATACTAAAAGTGAAGAGGTAGGAAAATACATTAAAATAGAAAGAAAAGAAAGCTGGAATACGAATACTCATATTAGACATAATAGACTTTAAAACAAAGCCTGTAAAAAAAGATAAAGTAAAACATTGCATATTTCCAAAGAGGTTAATCTAAGAAGAGGGTGTAACACGTGGCTCAGTTGGTTGAGAGTCATCCCAGGCACCAAGAAGTTGCTGGTTCAATTCCCAGTTAGGGCACATGCATGGGTTGTAAGGCTTGATCTCCCATAGGGGTATGCAGGACGCAGCCGATCGATGTTTCTCTCTCATCAATGTTTCTATCTCTCTCCCTCTCCCTTACTCTCTCTGAAATCAATGAAAACATATTTACAAATTAAAAAAAGAAGAGAATATAACAACTGTAAGTTTCTGCACATCCAATATAGGATTACTCAAGTATAACAGGCAAATATTAATGGGTATAAAGTAAAAAAAAATGTACAGTAATACAATAATAGTTGGGGATTTTAATACTCCACTTATCTTAAAGTGTAGATCATTTAAACAGAAAATTAATAAGTAAATAATGGCCTTAAATGCCACATTAGACCAGTTTGATGTAATACACATTTATAGAGCATTTTATCCAAATTGAAGATTACATATTTTTCTCAAGGGCATGCAAAACATTTTCCAGTATAAATTACATGTTAGGCCACAAAACAAGCCTCAAAAAATGAAAGAAAAAGTAAAATTATGTTAAACATATTTTCTGACCACGATGGCATAAAACTATAAAAAATAACTACAGGAAGAAAACTAGAAAAATAAAAAAAATACATGAGTTTAAACATACTTCTAAACTACCAATGGATCAAAGAGGAAATGAAACAGAAAATAAAAAAACTACCTTGAGACAGAATTAAATGAAAATAAAAATCACTTGTGGAATACAGCAAAAGCAGCTATAAGATGAGAGTTTATAGCTAAATAGGCCTATGTCAAGAAGCAGAAAAATCCCTAGTGAACACTCTAAATTTACTCCTAAATGAGCTAGAACAAACAAAACCCAAATTAAGTAGAAGAAAGGAAATAATAAATAGCAGAATGGAAATAAATGAAATAGAAAAAGGATAGAGAAGATAAATAAAATTAAGAGCTGGCTCTTTGAAAGGTGTTGGCAAAAGTAGTTTACAGTTGTTCATATGGAAAATAATACAATAATTAATAAATAATAATGCAAGAATAACCTGTGTTTCATGTATTTACAATTATAAACTTACTTTTGCCAACCCCTATATATAGGGAACTCATATAACTCAATAACAAAAACAAAATAAACGATCTGATTTAAAAAAATGGGCAAGAACATAAAGACATTTCTCAAAGAAGACATACAAATGGCCAGCAGGCATATGAAAAATGTTCAGCATCACTAATCATCATGAATGCAAATCAAAACCTGAATGAGATACACAGTCACACTGATTAGAATGGCTGTTATAAAAATAAAATCCATATAATAAAAGCCTAAGCAACCATTACCGCAGAATGACCAGACCAGTCTCTATGATGCACACTGATGACCAGGAGGCAGATGCTCAATGCAGGAGTTGCCCCCTGGTGGTCAATGTGCTTCCACGGGGCAAGCGTTGCTCAACCAGAAGCCGTGAGCACAGTGGAGTGGTGGGAGCCTCTCCTGCCTTTGTGGCAGTGCCAAGGAGCAGTGAGCAGGTGGACAGTAAGGAATGAGGGGTCCCAGACTGCTAGAGGGCACAGGCTGGGCTTAGGGATCCTCCCCCACTCAAGTGAATGAATTTTGTGCACTGGGCCTCTAGTTATATCTAAATAAAACCTTGCAAATTGTCTCCTAAGGTGGTCATTGGCTGGGAGTTGGACCAACCAGGAATTCAACTGCTCACACAGGGCATGGGGCAAAACATGGTGGGCATTGGTGACATGGCGCTGGCAACAGGTGGCCCTGGAGGCACTGCCAACCCCAGTGGGCTCTGACAACAGTAGGACCATGGCAGGATGGTGTAGGAAGTGAGTGAGCGGTGTGAGGCTAAGGTGGGTGCACGTTGGGGCCTGGTCGCCCTGCCAATTGCCCTGCAGATTGAACAGCGGCAAGGTGGGCAGGGTGAGAGGGCAGTGTCAGTCAGGGCAGGGTGCAAGGTGGGGCTGTGAGGCTGTGAAGCTGGGTGTGTAAGCTAGGGCCTGATTTCTGCAGGCCACTCAGAGGGACCCCACCAGTGCACAAATTTTGTGTACTGGGCCCCTAGTCAAGAAATAACATGTGTTTGCAAAGATGTGGAGAGAAGGGAGCTCTTGTGCACTGCTAGTAGTTCTTCAAATTGGTACAGCCACTAGGGAAAACAGTATGGGGACTCCTCAAAAAACTAAAAATAGATTTATTGTACAACTCAGTAAGGAAACAAAAACACATTTTAAAAGATCTTACCTACCCTTATGTTCATTGCAGCTTTATTTACAATAGCCAAGATATGGAAATAAATTAGGTGTCCACTGAAGGATGAAAGGATCTATAGAATCAAAGTATAACATGCTACCCTCCCCTGGAACACCAGGCTTGCACACCAGGGAATCCCCCGAGCTCAGGTGTTGAGCACCAGATGTCCTTCTGGCTGTCCCTCTTTCTGGATAAAGCCACAGTGGGCAGGGACCAAGGCAGAGATGCCTGGCCATGGCAGCAGTGAGCGGGGGTTAAGGTCAAGGCTCTTGCACAGTTTGTGAATTGGCCTCTAATCTAAGGTATAAAAATGTGAAATCTCTATTTTACACCTGAAAGTAATATAACTAATACTAGAGGCTTAGTGCACAAAAGTTATGCACAGGTACAGACCCTTGGCCTGGCCGGTAATGGAAGTGTGAGTGTCTGGCATGGAATGGCAGGTCCCAGCTGATCTCTGAGCCCCCTCTGCATGAGTCACAGCGTCCAAGTCCCATGTGGAGATGTGGTGAGTGAGGCTGGATGCCACAGGCCAGGGTGCTGCATGGGCATCTGGGCTGCCCAGCAGTGCTACATGGAAGCAGTGCTACATAGGAAACCTCTCCCATCTGGTCTCGCAAACTGGCTCCTGTGCAAACTGACGTGGAACCTGAGTGGCCCCTGCAGTCCCAGTGGCTGCAGCCTGGCTCACCCGGAAGAGGATGCACAGATGCAAGGTGGGCTCCTCAATGGTGCTCAACACCTGAGCTCAGGAGATTCCCTGGTGTGCAAGCCCTGGTGTTCCAGGGAGGGTAACAAGGGGCGTGAGACCCAGCCTGGCAGACACCCCACATTCTCACCACACCTCCATCCCCATAACCCTTGCCCCTAGGTAGATAGCGAGAGGTTGCAGCTCCCTGCCCAGGTGCCATAGGAGGTTGGTTGCCACCACCCATCCTCATTACCTGTCCCAGGCGGGGTCCAGTCCTAATCAGGTGATCAGGGCTGGCTGGCAGCTAATCACTGTCTGTGGGTCTATTGGTTGGGTTTGGGCACTCTCTCCCCGCACCCCAGCTTTCTCAGTGCCTGGGAGCCAGGTGGAGGCCCCATCCTCTGCCGCTGCCACGGGTCACTGTCTGTGGGGCAATGGGTGGAGTGACCAGGCCCCTCCTTGTACCCACCATGGCCTTGCACCACCCACTCACCTGCTCCACCATCGCGCCGCAGTCCTGCTCTCGTCGGGGCCCTTTGGGGCAGCAGTGCCTCCACTGCTGCCAGCTGAGCTTGCAGGTTTCAGTCACGTGCCATGTTCCAGGCCATTCTCTGGTGGTCAGCGCACATCATAGAGAATGACCAAACTCCCAGTTGAACAATTTGCTTAGTAGGCTTTTATATATATATATATGGACTACAGGCCTGGTGCACAAATTCGTGCATGGGGGTGTGTCCCTTAGCCCAGCCTGCACCCTCTCTAATCTGGGATTCCTCGAGGGATGTCGGACTTCCCTTTTAGGCCTGGTAGGATTGGGCCTAAACAGGCAGTTGGACAGACAACCTTCTCACAATACAGGACTGCTGGCTCCCAAGTGCTCACCTGCCTGCCTTCCTAATTGCCCCTAATTGCTTCTGCCTGCCAGCTTGATCACCCCCTAACCACTCCCCTGCCAACCTGATTAATGCCTAACTGTTCCCCTGCAGGCTTGGTCCTCCCCAACTGTTTTCCCCTGCAGGCCTGGTTCCTCCTGAATTGCCCTCCTCTGATGGCCTGGTCACCCCTAAATGCCCTCTCCTGCAGGCTTGATTGCCCCAAACTGTCCTCCCTTGCAGCCCAGCACCTCCACATGCTGCCCAACCTCCCAGAGCAGCCAGGACAGGCAGATGGCTGCCTTCGTTGCTTGGAGATGAACCCTGGTGTTTCTAGCCCACAGCCAATTTGTGCCTGCGACCACCTGCCCGCCCAGAACACACTGCCCAAGGCAATGAAGCCAAGTATCTGTCTCTGGGCCTGTAGGCAGTGTGCACAGGCATGGATAGGCTGGTGGGTAGGGCGAGATGCTTACCTTTGTCGTGTTGGGCAGCAGGTGCAGAGCGTCCAGTGGACAGCATACTTTGGGCCTGTGGGCAGTGTGCACTGGCATCCCACTCCAACCAGGCTGCTCCAGGCCTGTGAGCAGCGAACAGAGAGCCTCTGGGAGTAGGAGGCGGGCTGGCGGAGGGCGGCCAGTACTCCCCACAAGGCTGCAGTGATCAGGCCTTTGGAGCCTGCGGGCTGTGCTAAAGTAGCGTCTGCAGGTCAGCAGTGCCAAGGAGTGGTTGTGCAAGTCCCGCCTTCTGGGGACTTGTGCGATCGCAGGGACAGCCACCATAGTGGGCCAGATTGATGTCCTCCTGGCTGCACCGCAGGGGTTTGCAGATCTGCACAGCTGCAGGCCTCCGGTGCAGTGCGAGATTCCTCTCCTCCTCCCCTCCCCCTGCCGGCGAGCAAACGTCCCCCAGCGCATCTTCACCCACACACACCTGCAACAGTTCTAGACCATGGTGTGTGCAAGTTTACCCCCCCCCCCCCCCCCCCCCGCCGCTCCCCCTTGCTCCTCCTCAGCACTTCCATGCCTACACCTTCTGACATGCTCACGTCCTTTGGAGAGTGTCTGGGTGTTCTGGGTGCTGAGGGTGATCGCCTGTGAGATAACAGTGAGGCCAGTGGTGATGCCCTTTCCCCATGGAGGCCAGTGTGGCGACAAGATCACCTCCGTGGGGCTAATGCAGGTGCTGAGGCGGGAGCAGGTGCGGACAGACACACCTGGTGGGTGTGGGCAGCCCTCGCTGAGGTGCCTTCGGTCAGCATTCAAGATCGGGAACCCAGAGGAGGCGAGAAGTTCCATCCTCTCAGGGAAACGGTGAGATAGTCTGGGCGACTGCAGAAGAGAAATGTGCACTTCGGGTCCTGGCACCCATGAGCGAAGGCTGCCCTGACGGAGCCTTGCTCGCTTGGGGGCTAGCGCACTTCTGCTGAGCAGCGGGTGACAGGGACGTGCTTTTCTGAGTTAATGATTCTCCTACTGCCCGAGAAGGTGGAAAGTGGAGTGGGGAGTGAGCGAGGTTCCCTGTCTGGGGGTTCAAATCTGCCATTGGTTCCGTTCACAGATGACTAGAGATATACAGGGTGTCCCCCAAAAATGTATACAAACTTTGAATACCTACTAATTCCAGGGGGTTTAAGCATGAAAAGAAAGAAACAATGGAGCTGTCATCTGTTAAAAGTGCAGGCACAAACCGGCAGTTGGACATTCCCCGAGGGGTCCCAGATTGGAGAGGGTGCAGGCCGGACTGAGGGGTCTCCCTTATCCCAACCTCCCTCACCCCTGCCGTGCATGCATTTCATGCACTGGGCCTTTAGTACTTAAATAAAATTACAGTAAAAATATTAATTTATGACAAAAGCAACATAAAAAAAAAGAAGCTCTACAGGAGCAGTTCTGCATGCTTCTGAAAGAAAGCTGTTATCAATTCAAATCAGGTTATTAATTTAGGATATTGATTGTAAGTCCCATGGTAACGACATAGAAAATATCTTTACAAAGAAAAAGAAATGAGAAAGAAATAAAAAATAACATACCGTAAAAATCAACCAAATACAAACAAAATAAGGTAGTAATGGAGGAAATGAGAAAGAATAAAGATATAAGATATACAGAAAACAATAAAGGCGGGAATAAGTCTTTCCTTACCAGTAATTATTTTACATGCAAACAGACTAAACTCTTTTATCAAAAGGCAGTGATGACAGAACAGATTTTATTTTTAAACAATACAACATTATGTCACCTATAAGACACATTTCCCTGTTTTATTATTATCATTTTAAATGTATTGGGGTGATTTTGGTTAATAAAATAATACAGGTTTCAAATGTACATTTCTATGATCCATGATCTGTACATTGCATTGTGTGCCCACCGCCCAAAGTCAAGTCCTCTTCCATCCTCATATATTTGTCCCCCTTTTCTTTTTACCACACCTCAACCCTGTAGTTTCTGGTAACCACCGCACTGTTGTGTATGTCGATGAGTTTATTTTATATCCCACATATGAGTGAAATCAAATGGCTCTTAATTTTTTTGTCTGACTTATTTCCCTTAGCATAATATTCTCACGATCCTTCCATGTTGTTGCAAATGGCAATATTTCATCCTATATTATGGCTGAGTAGTATTCCATTGTATATATGTACCGCATCTTCTTTATCCAGTTATTTATCAAAGGACACTTTAATTTAGATACAAAGACTCAAAAAATAAAAGTAAACAAGTAAAAACAGAAAACGTTTTTATTGCAAGCTTATAGTAATACAAAATAGCTGGAGTGGCTAAACTATTGTTGAATAAGATACACTTTAAGTCACAAGCTTTTACAAGAGACAAAGAAGAACATTATATATTAATAAAGGGTAACTTAATCAAGAAGATACAATTTAAATATATACATAGAAAACAATAGAGACTCAAAATATATGAAGCAAATATTGACATAAGTAAAAGAAAAAAATACACATACCTACATTAATAGTTAGAGACTTCAATACCCGTCTTTCATTAATGGATAGAATATCTGGACTGAATAACAATAGGAAATGGGGAACTTAGATAATATAATAAACTAGAGTTTAATTACTAGACAATACAGATATCTATAGAGCAGAATACAGATACATTATTTACAGATACATACAGGACATTCTCCTGGGTATATCATCTATTAAATCACACACAAAAAAATCTCAAAAAAAAATAGCAAGTATATTTTCCAACTACAATGGAATGAAGCTGGAAATCAATAGAGAAGGAAAACTGGAAAATTCACAAATATGTGGAAGTTAAAAAACATACTCAAATAACTAATGGGTCAAAGAAAAAAATCACAAGAGAAATTTAAAAATACATAGAGACAAGGCAAAATAAAAATACAACATATCCAAAGTTATGGGGTTCAGTAAAAGCAGTGCTCAGAAGAAAATTTACAGCTCTGTGCCTTCTTTAAACAAGAGAATGATCTCAAGCAACTAACCTTATTCTATACTGTAAATAATGAGAAAGGAAGAGTAACGTATATGCAGAAGCAAAAGAAAGAAGTAAATAATAAAACTTGATATAAACACAGAGAATGGTAAAATAAGGATCAATAAAATTGATAAAACTTTGGCTAAACTGAGAAAAAAACAGGGGATACAAATAAAATCAGAAATTAAAGTAGACATTAATATTGATTTATAGGAATAAAAAGAATTATAAGATAAAATCCTATGAACACAAACACATTAGATAATCTAAATAAAATGGACAAATGTCTAGAAACAAGAAAATTATCAAAATTGATTCCAGAAGAAATCAAATAATCTATCAAGCAAAGATATTGAAGCGCAGAAACCTCTCAACAAATAACGGTTTAGGAACAGACGGTTTCAGGGGTGAATTCTATCAAATAGGTAAAGTGAAATTAAGACCAATCCTTCTAAAACTTTTTGATGAAGGAAACACTTCTTTACTTTTTCTATGTGGCCAGTGTTACTTAAAAATCAAAGACATAAAGATAACACACACACACACACAAAACAACCCCTACACCCAAGCATCATAATATTGATGCATAATATTCACAATTGAATACTAGAAAAATGAATATGAGTGTATATTAAACGATTATGAGTGTATATTAAATGATTATGAGTGTATATTAAAAGATTATAGGATATGACTAAATGGATGATATCTAAGGAATTAAAATGTGGTTGAAAACATGAGAATCAATGTAATATACCACATTAATAGATGAAGGTATAAAATAACTCGATCATTTGAATTGATGCATAAAAGCAAAACCTATCACACTTTCATGATTAAAAATACTCAGAAAACAGAAATTAATAAAGTACAATTACAAAGAGCTAAGATCACACCTAGTTGTGAAAGACTGAAGCACTTCCCCTAAAATCAGGAAGAAGCCAAAGAGACCAGCTTTCATCACTGTCTTTCAATATTATATTGACAGTTCCAGCTGGAGGAATTAAATAAGAAAAAAATTAAAGGAATCCACACTGAAAAAGTTAAATTATTTGTATTCACAGATGACACACTCTTATATATAGAATATTGGAAAGAACACACACACACACACACACACACAACCTAGTAGAACAAGTGAACTCAAGAGATTTAGGGTACAAGATTAACAAATAAGTCAATTTTGTTGGTATACATTCACAATAAATAATTTCATAACCTACTAGTATAAAGGAAATTAAAGAACCAACTCCATTTATAATAGTATCTAAAATAATAAAATACTTAAGATATATATTTAACCAAGGAGGTGAAAGACTATATAAAACACTGTTGAATGAAATTAAAGAAGACCTAAGTAGATTTTTTAAATGACGTTTATGATTAAATGAGTTAATATTATTAAAATGGCAATATTACCCAAAGTGATCTCCAGGTTCAATGAAATTATCAACATTCTAA
The DNA here is from genome assembly GCA_027563665.1 of Antrozous pallidus. Lineage (NCBI taxonomy): Eukaryota > Metazoa > Chordata > Mammalia > Chiroptera > Vespertilionidae > Antrozous > Antrozous pallidus. Next base: position 110,271,535 of record CM050508.1, on the reverse strand, counting down.
CAGTCATTTGCAAAGATTGAAAAGCCTATTTTGAAATTCAAATAAAATTGTAAGTGGTCCTGAATAGCCAAATTGATATTGAAAAAGAACAATTTAAAAAGACTCACAATTCTTTATTTTAAAATTTATTACAAAGCTACAATCCTCAAAGCAGTATGGTTCTAGCATAAGGACAAACATATAGACCAAGCATATCAAACTCATAGCGTACAGGCTACATGTGCCCACAATGAATATTTTTGCAGCCCAGACAATATAACGGTATGTAAGAAGTGTTTTAATAAAAATTTTGTAACTTAATTTTTACAATATTCTGTTACACATCATTATTAATAATGAACTACAACCCTTGCTAATGACTGATTACTATAATTGTGTTGCATTCATTTCTCTTACACACCTAGCAGCAACTAATTTAGCAGCCGATTGTCACATCATTGGTCTTGGACTGACTTGTTTGGGGTGCATAACAGGAAATATTTAACTTTCAGAGAACAAGAAAAATAGGTTTATTTGGGTTATGCTTATTAATTTGTGCAGTTATTCAGTATCTGGTAAGTTAATGTTCAAGAAAAAATATTAATTTTTATTTAAAATGTTCTATTATTCTATGTTAATGATTATTTATTTATTCCAGCCCTTTGTATTCAGAATGTCTCTATTAAAATAAACCTACCTTCCTATGAAAATTGAAGCTTTTGGTTTATTTTTTGCAGCCCATAAATATTTAAACCTTGTTTATTTGTCCTGTGTTAGCCTTTGAGTTTGACATGCTTGATATAGACCTATGTAATAGAGTTGAGAGTCCATGTATTAATTGCCATTTGATTTTTAACCAGGGTGCCAGGATTATGTAGTGGGGAAAGAAAAGTCTTTCCAACAAATGGTGCCAAAAAAACTGGGTATTCATATTCAAAATAATTTGTACTCCAAATACCATATATAAAAGTAATCCTAAATGGTCAAAGGCCTAAATATCAGAACTAAGCCCTAAAATACTTAGAATACACAGGTGTAAATGTTCACAATCTTGGATTTGGCACTGGATTATTAGATAAGGCAGCAAAAACACAAGCCTCGAAAATAAATAAATAAATAAATAAATACGCTGAACATCATTAAAATGAAACACTCTTGTGCATCAAAGAACATGATCAAGAAAATCAAAAGATAACCTACAGAGTAAGGTTGCAAATCATATATCTTACAAGGGTCTAATATGTAGAATATATTAAGAACTCTTAAAATTAAACAACATAAAGTCAATCAAATTCAAAATGGGCAAAAATAGGCAACAATAGTCAAACCTAGATTAAACTGGACTATCTAAAAATTTAAAAAGTTCTTTGCATCAAAGGGCACTCACTATCAGCAGAGTGAAAAGGCAACCTATTATGTAATGGGAACAAAATTTGAAAATCATATATCTGATGAGTTAATATAAAGAAGATATAAATAACTCCCATAACTCAACAACAATGACACTAAAACTAAAAAAGTAGACAAAAACCTTGAATAGACCTTTCTTTAAAGACGATATAAGAATGGCCAAGAAGCAAATAAAAACAAAAGAGCTCAAAAGCATTCATTGAACTAAGATGGCGGCAAAGGCAAAACACCTATCTTGCCGTCATAATCAGCAATTTTAATACTACAACTTAACGAAAGAACAAACACCTTCCAGAATCACCAGAACGCTCGCCGAGTGAAAATTCCACAAATAAAAGTGAAGATAAGACACTGTGACCCGGAGGAGCGGTGGCGGACGGCGTTGAAAGATTCGCCCAGAGAGAGGTTTGGAGCGCATGCCGCGGAGTGGGCGGGCGGCTGAAAACCGGCCAGTTTTCTCGAACGGGGAGACAAAGGCGTCCTACTGGGCTGATTCTCCAGCTCTGGGCGAAGTCCAGAGAACCCACTATCACACGGGGTGAAAACTGGACAGTGGGAGGGCACGCCGAAGCTCGGGGGCTGCCGGGTCTCCCAGCTTGTGGAAAGGCAGCTCGCGCGAACAGCTCGGCTGCGTGACGGCGCAGAGAGCACACCGCGACTTGTCTCTCATTCGGAAAACCGTCAGACTGCTTTGTTTTACGATCCTGGGTGAGCCATTGCGCATGCAGACTCATTTTGGGAAAGTCTGAATTCCCCGGCGACCGGCAGCTGGTGGAGCTCCCTAGCGGCTCTCTCTCAGAGGTGCTGGCGGCCATTGCCCCCGGCACAGAGTCCCTGGGGCTGCATAGGGTGGAGCTAACGCTGTCTGCTTGGCCCGGAGACTCCGCCCACCCAACTTGAGCACACCTGAGCTTCACAGACAATTGGCCTGGAAGTCAACCCTCCAAGTGCTAACAACGATTAACCTGAGCTTAACTTCAGCAAGACTGTGCAACCCATATCCACCTCAGGTAACGGGAGGCTGAGCCACTGTCCCTTGCAGCACGTCTACCACACAAAGCTAATTGACCAACTCAGGGAAGCAGCCACCATGCAGCAACATGGAAAGAAATCAGATGTGAAAGAAATGGAGGAAAAAAAACGACTGGACATGGAATTCAGAACCACAGTTATAGGGTTTTTTAAGAGGTTCCAACAAAAGATCGAGGCCTATAAGGAAATAAGCAAGACCACAAAGGAAATGAGTGAGTCCTACAAGAAAATGAACGACACCCTCCAGGATATAAACGAGAGCTGCAAAGAAATTATTAAGACCAACGTGGAAATGATCAAGACCAACGTGGAAATGAATGAGTCCTACAAGGAAATGAAAGAAACCCTCAAGGATATAAAGCAGATTCTCAAGGATATGAAAAAGGACCAACCAGAAATTAAGCATACACTGACTGAAACAAAAAATATTATACAAAGACCTGAAAGTGCCCTGGAGCACCCCAAGAACCAAGTTAAAGATTTGAAATACAAAGAGGGAAAATCCAATCAGCTGAAAAAGCAAGAAACCAAAAGAATCCAAAAAATTGAAGATAGTGTAAGGGGCCTCTGGGACAACCTCAAGCATACCAACATCCGAATTATAGGGGTGCCAGAAAAAGCGAGAGGCCAAGACAATGAAAACCTATTTGAAGAAATAGTGACTGAAAACTTCCCACACCTGGTGAAAGAAATTGACTTAGGATTCCAAGAAGTGCACCGAACCCCAATATATAGGAACCCTAAGAGGACCACACCGAGGCACATCATAATTAAAATGCCAAGAGCAAAAGACAAAGAGAGAATATTAAAAGCAGCAAGAGAGAAACAGTTGGTTACCTATAAGGGAGCACCCATACGACTGTCAGCAGATTTCTCAACAGAAACGATGCAGGCCAGACGGGAGTGGCAAGAAATATTCAAAGTGATGAACAGCAAGAATCTACAACCAAGATTACTCTATCCAGCAAAGCTATCATTCAGAATTGAAGGTCAGATGAAGTGCTTCGCAGATAAGAAAAAGCTAAAGGAGTTCATCACCACCAAACCAACATTATATGAAATGCTGAAAGATATTCTTTAAGAAGAGGAAGAAGAAAAAGGTAAAGATGAAAATTATGAACAACAAATACACATCTATCAACAAATGAACATAAAAATCAAGTGAATTGATAGGCTGTTGAACAGGATAGACTGGAGAATATAACAGAGACATGGACATAGAGAGGGAATGGACTGACAATTCTTGGGGAGCAAAGGGTTGTGGGAAGTGCACCAAGAGACTGGACAAAAATCTAGCAACAATGGGAGAGGACAGTGGGGAGGGGGAGGTGAGGGTGGAGGGTGGGATAGGTACAGGGTGGAGGGAAGCTATAGGGGGATAAAAAGGGGAAACAATGTAATTAATAAACTGAACAATAAAGATAAAAAAAAAAAAGCATTCATTATTAGGGAAATGCAAAACACACACACACACACACACACACACACACACACACACGGAGATATCACTTCACACCTATTAGAATGGCTACAATTTTAAAAAGAAAGAAAAAAGAACAAGTGTTTACTGTACATCACTGTAGAAATATAAAATGATTAAGCTACAATAGAAAATAGTTTGGACTTTTATTAAAAAACTAGAGGCTTGGTGTATGAAATTCATGCACAGGGAGTGGGGGTTGGTCCCTCAGCACAGCCTGCACCTTCTCCAATCTGGGACCCCTCAAGGGATGCCCAACTGCCCGTTTATGCCCCTTCCTACCAATATCAGCCCTAAACAGGCAGTTGGACATCCCTCTCACCATCCAGGACTGCTGGCTCCTAACCACTTCCCTGCCTGCCTGCTTGATTGCCCCTCACTGCTTCTGCCTGCCAGCTTTAACAACCCCTACAACTCCCCTGACAGCCTGATTGACACCTAACTGCTCCCCTGCCTGCCCAATTGCCCCTAACTTCCCTCCCCTACAGGCCTGGTCACCCCCAACTGCCCTCCCCTGCTGGCCCAGGTAACCCCTAACTGCCCTCTCTTGCCAGCCTGGTCCCCCCAAACTGCCTTCCCCTGCAGGCCCAGTTCCCCTAAACTGCCTTCCCCTGGAGGCTTGGTCCCCTCAGCTGTCCTCACCTGCAGGCCTGGTGCACCCAGCTGCCCTCCCCAGTGACCCAGGATGCCAAGCCTTCCCGCCCATCTCTCTCTCTGCTCTTCCATTAGGCTTGACATTCTGGGTTGCTGGGGTGACCCAGGACACCAAGCCTTCCCCACACTCTCCTGCTTTGCTCTGAGGCAATCCAGGATGCCAAGACTTTGCCCCCAACTCTCCCGCTCAGCCTTCCCCCAATTCTACCAGTTGCTGGAGTAACCCAGGATGCCAAGCCTTCCCACCCATCTCCTGCTCTGTTCTGGGGAGATCCAGGATGCCAAGTCTTCCCCCCAACTCTCCCACTCAGCATTCCCCTACTCTCCTGGTCACTGGGGTGATCCAAGATGCCAAGCCTTCCCTCTGCTCTCTGCAGGCTCTGTGGTTCTGACTGGCACCACCATTTTGGCCTGTCAACTTGCATATTTCCTCCTTATTGGCTGTCAGCACAGACATCTTTATCGCGAAGTGATGGTTAATTTGCATGTTATTCTTTTATTAGATAGGATTAAACATAAAATTACTAAGATCCAGAAATTTCACTCTTAGGTATATATTAAGATCATTGAAAAAAGGCACTCAAGCAAGTTCAGATATATATGTGTTGATTACTTCCACTGTTTATAGTAAACCAAATTCAGAAACAATTTAAATGTCCATTAACAGATAAATGGATAAACAAAGTGTGATATATAAATACAATAGAATATTAATCATAAAAATGAAGTACTAAAGCATTGAGGATAAATCTCACAAAATATTATGCTAAGTGAAAGAAGCCAGACATAGAAAGTCACATACGGGCATACCAGAGGAAGATTGCAGGTTCAGTTCCAGACACCTCAATGAAGTGTCACAATAGAGCGAGTTGTAATCTTTTTGCTGGTGGGGGTGTTTGCCTTCGATTGTAGAAAATGAAACACCTGCAAAGAACAATAAAGCAAAGTGAGGTAAATCCAGGCATGTGTGTAATATGTGATTCCATTTATGTAAAATAACCAGACTGGTACATCCACAGAAGCTACAGTAGATTAATGGTTGCCAGGATTCTGAAGGAGGATGGAATGGGATATCATTTGTGGGAAAGCATGGGACTTGGTTGGAATGTCTGTAAGGAGGACTCTCCAAAAGGTTGGGGTCTTCTGAGAGAATCTTGCTGAAGGCAGCAGCTCGTACCTTGACTTTTCCAAACAAGTTCAATCCCTAGGGTGTTTTGCTAGAATCCCTATGTTTAGTCTTTAAAAAGCTGATCAATGATTCTCTTTAATCATTGATGTTTCTATTTCTCTCTCCCTCTCATTTCCTCTCCAAAAAAATCAATAAAAATATATTTTTTTACAAAACCTCAAAGAGAAAGTCATGACTTGTGCATTTTAGCCTCTTTTGGAAAATACGGTGGAGAATTTACAGCAAGGGAATCAGTCTTTAGTTTTAAGTGGATTTAATCTGCCAAATATGCTCCCTGGTTGTGGGCTTTATGGTGGCTCTATATGATGAGCAGTGTTTACAATTATATAAAACCAGAGGCCCATTGCACAAAGATTCGTGCAAGAATAGGCCTTCCTTCCCCTGGCTTCACTCCTAACCGCCTGGGAGCCTGCAAGTCCTCGCTCCCAGCCAGAGTGCTGCTCCTATAGCTCGCTCTGCCCCCTGCCCACCCCCTTATAGCAGGCATTCCACCCCACTTGGCTGGTCCGCGCTTGTGGATGCAAACTAACCCACCATCTTTTGGGTTAATTTGCATACTCACTCCTGATTGGGTGATGGTATCATGGAGGTATGGTCAATTTGAATATTTCTCTTTTATTAGTGTAGATACTCAAGGAATCAACCACATTGAGGGCTATGGAGTGTCCATATTTTACTGCCAGGGAAGAGAAAGACCACCTAGCATGATTCCTTCCATATCAGCTCCAGCTCAGGTTCTGAGGATAAAATCACTGCAAAGTTTAAAATATTAGTAGTTTTCAGGATAAATGAGTCAGGCTTTATCATGGATTTGCCTATACACAGGAGATATTTAGCTGGTCATTTTTTTTTTTTTCACAAAAAGAGTTAACTGTCTCAAGATATCTAATGATATGTAAGAATAAATTATTTATGAAGGAAATTTTTGAAATATGTTTTCATTTTGGGTATAAGCTTTTATTTACAAAAGAGCATTTTTCCACCTTGACTTCTTTAGAAAAGATAAACTTAAAGATATTCTATACTGAAACAAAGAAAGGCATAGTCTTTATTATTAAAGATTATGTGCTTTAGGTAATAATATTATGTTATTCTTCCATATTACATAATATTACTTGATATCATGTTATTCTATAGGTTTTACATTTTTTTAATCTTTCATCTTTTCAGTCTAGTTATTTCTCAATAGTCATGATAGAAGTAATGATCACTTTTTGCCTCAAAAAAATATTCATTGCAGGTCTAATCTGAGCCAGGTCTGAGCCAGGGGTTATATTGGGAAATAAAACAGTCAGACAATATACTTTGTGGAGTTTAAAGTTTAGCTTAGAATATATAATTAATACAGAGAAGGATGGTGTGTGTACATGTTTCTAAGTGACTTTATTTGTGAAGATGGTAAGCAAATCTTGGAAAGAACAAATATTTTAGCTGAGACCTTAAAGATATAGATGGGCAAAGTCTTTGAAATTTTGGTAGAAATGGGAATTGGTTTAATAGATTAAGGGAACTTGTGTGTATAAAATACCCAAGACAAGAGAGAACCATTATGTCACCATAAGTGAAAGCAGACTGGATTTCAGGTAACTGGAGTAGATTGGACTTTAGAGGCCAGAATACTCAGGGTTCAAAGGCCATGGTCAGGCCTATGATCCTTATTCTAAAGCCAGTGGAAAAGCAACCACAAGTTAAAACAGAAAAGACACATGATAAGGAATTAGTTTGTAAAAGAGACCTTTAGGTGCAGAATAAATTGAAGTAAATAGTATAGAATGTATCCAGAGGAAATGTAGACAGCTACTGGTGAATTGTAAGTATTCAGTGCTGTCTGTTTTCATAGCATGATGAGAGTAACACACCACTGAGGGGAGTGTAATTTGAGAACATGAGACAGGAATAATGGAATCTTCCTTCCTCAGACAACATCTGGACAAGCAAGATGACATGTGGGGCTGGATTAGTCACTTTGAAGAGAACCCCAGTGGTCAACTTTGGGACAATTTGGCGTTCAAAGTAAGTAATGAAGACAGGTGACAAGACATTTAACAAAATAAGGAACCATGAATCCATAATGATGTAATGAATACTTGGGGAGCAGGCAGGTGCTTGGTTATAGTCAGAAGCCAGATATAAATACTGGAGCAATGATAGAAACAGAAACCACCATCAGAGATGGGTTGGTGCAGGTAAGAATCATCTATATACACAAAGGCTTGTAAGTAAAAGTTCAATGGAATATTGACTTATTGTTATAGGAAAACTGGCAGGATTTTCACATAGCAATCAAGTTGACAGTGTAGGTGGACTTATGTCCCCTGATGGGCTGCATTGGAGAAAGAGCAACAGCAGCATGGGGGCCTGAGTCTGCTGGGGGAGGAGGCCTGGGCAGACTGCTTGGGGCCATCTGGAATCTTTGCAAATAATTTCAAAACCTGTTAATATTCTGAGAGTAAATCAGAGACAACATAAAATTTCCATGTAGACACTAGGCCCTCCCTGACTCCAGCTCAGCCAGAGCTGTGAGACTTGTGAGTCTGAATTTTAAAGAGGCAGTGTGTAAATATTTGCTGCATTGTCTTGGATGATTACTGTGGGAAAGGTGAATATTTGAAATTCTATTTTCCATCAGGAAGCACTCATCTCCTGGATACATACTGTCCTGTACTGCAGGCCAAGGAGAAGAGCTGTCACTTGTCTCACTGCTGCCCCCAAACCAGCCTCATGACGCTCCAGGACCACTGCTGCTTCTCACTCCACCTCAGGCCTCAGCTGCCATCTTCTGACTCTGGCTGCACTAATTTGAGTATGTCTTGTATGTGTGTTTTTGAGTGTCATGAAGAAAAGTGCTTAGACAGTTTCAGACCATCTCTCTGGCTTTGTTCAATCTGGAATTCTACTGGGGACTTTTAGTGCCTCTGGAGTCACAAAGGATTAATATGGTTTTGGCACAGATTACCTGCTGAAGTGCTGGAGGGAGATGCCACAGTTTCTCCCTATGCCACCCAGGGGAGGGAATAAAGGCAATCAAGGCACCCCCACTCAGATTAATAATATTTCTCAAACAATAATATGTGTAACACCAAACGGTGAACTGGACCACACTGAATTAGAAACGACATGATGCAAATGGATTGCACATTTTGTAAAAATTTCCATTGGGAAATGATATTTTGAATCAAGCAGAACTAGATAATAAAGTGCTCCAAGGAACAATCGTGACAATGTGGAGCATCAATGATTACAGGGCCTATCCATTTGTTAAAACCAATGAGAGAAAGTAACTTTGAGGGATGTGAAGTGAAATCAAAACTTTACCAAAAGATAAATACACATTCTGCATTTGAAAATAAACTAAGAAGTAAAAATATTTGGCTTTTGTATACGTAATATATTTAAACTTAAAGTAGAATCATGAATCATATATAATACACCTACTCTTCAATTTTGCAATACTTTTCCAACTACGTGATGCTGCAGGAAACATGAGCCATTCAAACTTGAGCGAGAGCATGTGTGTGAAGACCAATTACCTGCGTGGCCTGCTGGCATCCCCTGTCCCTCTGCACCAGAGGCCCTGACACTTCCCACTAGGGTTCCCCTCACTGAATCTGTATGGGGATTTCTGCCCAGAAGTAATTCTAATCTGATTAAAAACAAACAAAGAAACAAACAAAACAAAACGTGATTTTTACCCAAGAAAGCTCTCAATGAAGGGGTTTCTTTTAGATAAATCTGGCCCAAATCTAGAAAGCGAAGACTAAAACATGAGGTTAACTGTCCATAAGATGAGAACTTCTCTGCTGGCTATTTCAGGAAAATATCGAGAGAAGCCGGCCCAGCCTCCTCCACAACCAGAGGGGCAGGAACAGAGAGCTTTTGCCCTCATTTGCACCTGCCAGGTGGTCCGAGGCCAAGGGGCACCTGAGTAGGTCCTAAGGAAACCAAGTAGTCTGCAGGGAAACATAATGCTCCTCCCCGGTCAGAAAGGAGGAGTCTGGCGCCCCCTGAGGACACTGAGGATAGCTCTCAGAACACTTAGAGCTTACTGTTTAGCAGTTGCAGGGCGCCCCCTCCAGGTCTTCCACCGAATCACTGAAATTCAGTGTTAAGATCATTCAAGACCATAATTTACTAAATTCAAAGGGAGTGGAACACAGTATCTTGTGTTTTGATGGGATTTAGTGGAGATAATCAAAGCAAACAACCAAAATAAATATACAAAATTCAACAGCTTTCCTATATACTAGTAATGAACAATAGGAATTTAAAAAAAACATAATACCCTTTATAATAGGCCTCTATCTTACCCATTTATCCCTCCCAAGTGAAGAAAGGGAGAACGAGAAGCAGGAAGGAATGAAAAAAAAGAGGAAAGAAACATACCTACAAAAAAAGGAAATAAATCTTAGGTATAAACCAACACAAACCCAACAAAGTATGTACAAATCTGTGAGTAGAAAACTATTTAATACTGTCAAAAGACAAAAATATAAGATAACAATACTTCCCATTAGATTCAGCATAATGTCAACAAAAATCGCAGAAAATATCTTTGCACTGATAATCTGTTTTTAAGACTTGATGGGAACAGACAATATTGAAAAACTAACTTGAAAATAACTCATACTTCCAATCCTAATGTTTTTAATAAGGTGGCAGTGATTAGGAGAGCATGGTATTAGAGAAAGGTTAACACAGATAAATAGAATAGAGAGTCTGCAAATAGACCCATGAAAAAACAGTCAACTGATCTTGTTCAAAGCAAAACACAGTCAACTGATCTTGTTCAAAGCAAGGTAGTTGTAGAAAAGACAGCTTTTCCCAACTAATAGTGATAGTGCCAAAGGATAACCACCTGGGGAAAAAGTGAGCAAAGACACAAATTTACACCTTACCTGTAAATTCACCTAAAATAATTCATAGACAATGTAAAAGGCAAACCTATAACATGATGTTTCCAGAATCATGATTCTAAAAGAGAACACAGAAGAATGTCTGAATTTTTCTTTGGTGGTTAGATTTTATAGATAGCACCCAAAGCACAATTCATGAAAGAAAACATTGATAATGTGGACTTCATTAACTTGTAGTTTTCAACTGTTTAAATAAAATACTTGCAAAATACTATCTGAAGAAGGACTTATATCCATAATGGTCAACAAACCTTTAAAACTCACTAATAAGAAAAAAAAATAGGTAAAGATCTAAACAGACACTTCAATAAAGACATACAGATGGGCAATGAACATATGAAAAGACGGGCAACATCATTTGTTCTTAAGGAAAAGCAAACTACAAACAATGAAACAGCAGCACACTCCTATTGGAAAGGCTGCTACAATATGAAAAACTGACAATATGTATTTACCAAGTGTATATCCACATAAAAACTAGCAAGAAAATATGTGCAGCAGCTTTATTTACAGTGACCAGAACTTAGAAACTTGGGAGGAACTAAAATGCCTTTCAATAGGTGGACAGATACGGAACTATAGCACAGTGGGTGGAGACCCTGCACCAACAAGGACTGCAGACACAGTGGATGGAGACCTAGTGGAGAAGACATGGGCTGTATTCACAGTGTGTTCCAGATACAAAGGGAAGATCTGGCTACAGGCTCATTGTATGTGAGAGCAGACACAGCTGTAGGTACCAGAAATGGAGACATGAGAGCTGGCATGACCTCCTGGGAGAGTAGTGGTTCACAGAGTATCCAGTAATTCAATAATTACAGCTCAGGTATTTTGATACGAGCACTGATTTCCCTGGAGGTCTGTGCTGTTGGATTTCTGTTCTAACTTGCTTCTCCCTGTATATTCCGGTGACTTCCATTCTATGATGGATCTAAGAAGAACTATTGATTTTCAGTTTGTTCAGCTTTTTCTTTTTAGTTAGGCAGAGTGATGACTTCCAAGTTCCTTATGTGCTGGTCAGGAATCCAGAAGTATGCATATATTCCTTCTTGTTCCTTTATTTCTTGTCAAAATTTTGCTTTTTAAAGAATATTTTTAGCTAAAAAGTTTTTCTTCATTTCACTCCTACAGTCCATTATTCATTTACATTTGTATTAATATTTTTAATGATTTGACCATTCTAGTTTATTTGGCTTGTTTTTTTCTGTCTTTTAGCTTACAAAGTTAAACAGTCTCTTTCTAATTGATATTGGCCCACAAAATACATCTTTACACATAAATAGAAAATACCCACAATCAAAGTTATAATAAAAGTAGCCTCAAAGTTTCTCAGCCATCATGGTTCAGTGATTGAGCATCAACTTATGAATTAGAAGCTCATGGTTCAATTTCTGGTTAGAGCACATGACTGGGTCCTGCATGTTTGATCCCCATTGTGGGGTGTGCAGGAGGCAGTTGATCAATGATTATCTATCATCATTGATGTTTCTATATCTCCATCTCCCTTCTTTTCTGAAATCAATCAAAATATATATATTTTTAAAAGTACCCTCAATCTAAAATAAAAGAACCAGGAATAAAAATAAATCTAAATATAGATATGGATTGTTTGAAGCATACAGCTGCCTAGATATGTTGCTATAGCAGAGTAGTTATATGTACTGCATTTACCAATCCAGCCAGGGTCAAATCCTCTCTGCTCCTAACCAGAATGTGAATTTATACCACTCACACTTTGTGTACCGGGATTTTATTCATCTTTATAAGGACAATAAATGTCATTGCTTAACTCCTAGATTTATGAAGAATATTGAAGGTCAGCTGCCATGAAAAACTCTTCCAATTTCGAACTGGGATATGTAGCAGTCTCTGGAAAATGACAAGTGGCCACCTGTTATTTGGGATAAAATTATCTTATTTCAGACTGTGTTTGATATTTCAGATTATATTTGGATTTCTGGGATTTTTTCCCTTTACCATAATGGCTTCCTTGTAATCCACTAGAAGCACATTCAGGTCCACAAATGTGATGCTCAAGCATCTGACTTTAGCCAACTTCTAGTCCACTCTCTAAGGGAACTCCCAGACGATGGCAAGATTGAGGCTGGAACATTTCCCAAGGGGAATGGTGGGAAACCTGCTTTGGTGGAAGGGGCATGCACATTGGCACCATCTCCTCTGGAGTAGAGTCCAAGCATCGCCATCGCTTCGGGAGCTCCAGGTGGGCAGGTCTGAAACCACACGCTCCATTCTATATCAGGCCCTCTGACATCCTATGCTGGACCCTGACTATTCTAGTCAACTCCACTTCTTCTGTGTATGTGACTGGCAAGTGGAATGGCAAAACTGTCAGAAAAAGGAAGGATTTGGGAGATTGTCTGTGGTCATTCATAAAGAATTACTAATACACAATCATACCCTAGCTGATTTGGCTCAGTGGGTAGAGTGTGGTCCTACAGACTGAAAGGTACTGGTCCAATTTCAGTCAAGGGCACATGTCTGGGTTGTGGGCTTAATTCCCAGTGGGGGGCATGCAGAAGGCAGCCAATCAATCATTCTCTCTCATCATTGATGTTTCTCTCTTTCTCTCCCTCTCCCTTCCTCTCTGAAATCAATACAAACATATTTTAAAAAGGAATTACATAATCATGATGTACGCCATTGTTATTATCCTATGATGTTCCCTGTTTGGGACCCCTGATATGGGCCAGAAGCATCCTAGTTTTTATCCTGTGCAGACTGATCAGCATGTTCACAGGACCAATGTCTGCCCAGATCCTCACCTGAATCTGGAATCACCAGAGCACACTTGTTTGGTGAGCCCTTTTTCCATACTCCCAGTTGTTGGCTGGTGAGCAGGTCTGAGCCTTTTGCTTCTCATAAGCTGAGATCCCAGTATGTCCAGGTGGGTTCTGAGCACAATGAAAGTGTCCCCATAAGAAACGTTCAAACTTGTAGATAATTTTTATGAGTTTATTTGAGCCAAACTGATGACATATACTAGGCAGCAGGATTTAAATTGCTTCCTGAATAATAATTTTGCAGCTTTTTTTAAATGAGTTTAAAATTAAGGAGGGAACATAGGAAGATTGCATGAAAGTGGGAGAAAGCAAGTTGGGTGATTGGATTACAGGAGTCAGCAATGTGCTCTCTTTAGAGCGGCTACCCCTCAGTTCAAGAGTGTGTTTAACTTAGATGCACAGAAACAATGGACAGGGTTTGCCTAAGGCATGAGGCATGACTACCACCCATGATATCCTCTGCTAAGACTTTATATTCAAACCTCCCTGTGAGGTTACTTTCCATGAAACCCCTTTTCCATCCACAAAAGGAATACACAGTCCCTAAAGTGGCCAGACAGCTCTCTATTTTATGTGGTCCTGTGTGGTTGCTGATCATTCTTTCCTTTCCCAAGTTTAAGAACCACAGTGAGTGGTCACATGTCAGAATATAAATAACACATGGTGTCTTTTCTTCATAGATGTGGTAGAAACAGCAGGTGCAAAACAAAATGTTTTACAAAAGGCTTTCATAATTTTTATTTTATTAAACTAGTGGCCCTGTGCATGAAAATTGTGCACATAAAGGGGGGTGGGTTTCTCTCAGCCAAGCCTGCATTCTCTCCAATCTGAGACCCCTGTGGGATTGGGCCTAAACTGGCAATCGGACAACTCCCTCAGAATCTGGGACTGCTGGCTCCTAACTGCTCACTTACCTGACTGCTTGATCATCCCTAACCACTCTGCCTGATGGCCTGATTGCCTCAATTGATTCCCTCTGCTGGCTTGCTCAGCCCCAATGCCCCCCCGCCCCCACCAGCCTGATCATCCTCAACTTCCCTCTCCTCCTGGCCTGATCACCCCCAACTGCCTTCCACTCCTGGCCTGATCACTTCTAACAGCCTCTGCCTTGGCCCCACCACCATGACTTTGTCCAGAAGAACATGGTCTAATTAGCATATTACCCTTTTATTAATATAGATAGGATATGATATACTGCCATAACTATAACATATGTACCAGTATTACTCTATAAAAATACTTCATGAGGTAGGAAGGCATCTAATACATTACATTGTGTGTGTTCTAAGTAGGGGGAAATACTGTATTCATAGCAATAATATACACTGTGTGACTTCCCTTCCTGATCTGGAAATGGTTTTCCAGTTCTTTGAATGTTTCCTGGCCCCTAATGTATTTTTTTTGTCATTCAGTGTAACTTTATTTACTTTTTATTGCACATGATTTGAGGTCTTTAATTTCTAACCACCAAAGATTCAAAGGACTCTTTTTTCCATGAAGTTTAACATTAACATCAGTGAATTGATGTACTCATGTGTTTTTTATTAATTAATTAATTAATTAATTAATTAAATTGTTTAAAGTATTACAAATAGTAGTACATATGTTTCCTTCCCCCCCTCTTGACCTCTCCCCAGCCTTCCCTATACCCCAACACATGCCCTCTCTTGCCCCCCCGACCCCCGCAGTGTCTTGTATCCATTGGTTATGTTTATATGCATGCATACAAGTCCTTCAGTTGATCTCTTAAAGCCCCGCCCTCCAACCTCACCAGCCTTCCCACTGTAGTTTGACAGTGTGTTCAATGCTTCTTTGCCTCTGTATCTATTTCTCCCCCATTTCTTTTCTTTACAAAATCTTGCATCTGCATACTAGAAATAAACATATAAGAACAAAAAATGTTTGAGTCTCAATTTCAATTTCCAACAGTTCTGAGTCCCAGTTTCAATGTCAAATAGTTCCTTATGTGTACATGTCAGCAATGATATCTGGATGGTGGACGAATGGTGGCAAAGCAGGTTCCACCTCATGTATTTTTATTGTAAACATCTGAATTATTCACATTGTCATAGATCCTGAACTCATAAGCATGGCTGGCAGCAAGCCAGGAAGCCATTCTGAAAGTAAACAGATACTCTGCATAAGGAGAAAAGTCATTGCACAACATCTAATGTCCAACCTCAGTCACCTCAGAATGTTATATATATTGACTTCTTAATTCATATAGTATCAGGAACTCAACTGCTTGGTTGGTGATGGGGTTGACCTGGTTTCAGGAGGATTACTCCTGAAATAATTAAGGAAAGGGGGCTCAATCTTTTCTTGGTTGTTTGCTCCTCCCCAGCACTTTCACCTTTCTTCTCATCCTCAGCTTCTTGGGCATCTTCTCATTCACCTTTACCTCCTTCTTCTTCCTCCTTTGCATCCTCAAATTCTTCCTTTGCATGTTCTTCCTCTTCATCTCCTTCCTCTTTGTCATCCACTTTCTCTCCTTCTCCTCCTTTTCAGCTTCTCCAGAGGGAGATTCATCCTTAGCTTCCTCAACTTTTGCAGCCTCCATGGTCTCCTCCACCTCAATCTGCTCCTCCTGGACATGGCTGGTGTATTAAGAAGAGAAGGAGCTAGCAGACATCAAGTAGAAGCTGGTCTGTAAACCACTGTAAGCAGATCAACCAAAGACCTGGGAACTGTGGGAGTAGCTGCTGGCTATGATTCTCACGCTGGTGAAACTGAGCCAGGTCTCCTCACCTTCCAAGAGTTTCCTGTAAGCCGCAATGTCAATGTCCAAAGCCACAATGAGGAGGTCCTGGTATTTTTTTAAATATTATGCCATTTCACTCTTTGTAGTTCTCAACTTGTTTTCCAATTTGTTGATTGTGTCCTGCATAGCACTAACACCTGAGTTCTGCTTATCCTCCAGCTCTCCCAGCTGCTTTCCCAGAGCTTAGTTCATGCCCTGGCATGCTTGCATCTCCAGGGTCATGGTCTTGAGCAGGCAGTGGCTTTCAGACACCTCCTGCTTGGCTGTAAGCACTCTGTAGATGTTCTTGACAGTGCTCTCAGTCAGCATGGTGAAGCGGCTCTTGTACCATTCTTCGGCATTCTGCATGTTCTTGGCAGCCAACTTCTCTTACTGGATGCAGATGTCCTTGAGCCAGCAGAGAGGTTGGACTTGGAGAACACGTCTGTCTCCATGGAGATCTGAGCATACTGGATTTGTGCCTGCAGCTCAGTAATCTCCTCTTCATGCACCTTCTTCAGAAAGGTGATTTAGTCCATCAGGCTGTCAATATACTTTTCAAGCTCAGTGCCAGTGAGAGCTGCCTCCTCTGCACCTTTGTGGGCCTCCATCAGCCAGCCTTTTGCCTCATCATGGTTTAGCACCTCTTCCTGGTAGCATGCCTGCAGGTTGCTCCCAGTCCCTTCCAAGCCCTGGTGCCTGCTAATTGGCCCCCTTGGAGGCATCAGGCACTGCCATCCCACCCTCCTCTGCCTGCCCTGTTACTGATCTTGGCATTGACCCAGTGGGCAGCATCAGGATCAGCCAGTCTGCCCTGCCTGTCCCCAATGGTGGCCTGGACTCTGCCGGTGGTGTCAGGCGCTGCCTGCCAGGACTGCCTGACCCCGATGGCGGACTGGGCTCCTTGGTTGCTGTCAGGTGCTGCCACCACCCACTTCCCTGCCTGCCTGGTTACTGATTGTGGCCTCAGCACTGCCTGCTTGGCCTACCCAGTCCTCCATGGTGGGGCTGTGATCTGGGCCCCGCCCCCTGGCGACCCGCAGCAAAGCAACCATGGCAGTGCTTCGCTGCGGGTGGCGGGGGAGGGGGTCGAGTCCCCTGCTGGGGCTGGGGCTGCGATCCGGGCCCTGCCACCCACAGTGCCACCATAGCTGGCTCTGGGCGGAGGGGGCCCGCCATTTTGCTTGGGGGTTAATTTGCATATTGCTCCTCTTGGTTGGTAGCTTAGCGAAGGTACAGTCAATTTGCATGTTTCTCTTTTATTAGATAGAATGCTATAATGGAGAAGTTTAGATTACATGGATTTATTGTAAAATAGAGCCACTAATAGTTTGGAGGCAATGGAAGACTTGGACTAGTGTGCAACTTTAAACCAATTAAAATATTCCTGGAATTAACTTGACTCAGAAGTCTGAGTTTAATGAAATGGAACATCCTGAGTGATGATCAGCCACAAAAGTGAAAAAGAAAAACAGAAATTCTTCAGCAAGTGGCTGGGCGGGACCAGGGAGGACACTGCGGGGTATCAAAGACCAGTTTCCACCATTTATCTTAAATCCTAAGAATAAAATTAGTCATTTGAAATATGTGAGTATGTGGGGGTGAGAATGTCCTATTTCAAATATTTTCAGAAAAAAAATAGACTGAAAGGGTTGGATGAGGCAGAGTGAGTATAAGCAGCACATTCAGAGGTTTCAATTAGAATTCCCTTCTCAGTTCTTTATGAAAGTCATAAAGAAGTCAAATCATTTTTGGAACTTGTAGAAGATAGAATATTCTATATTAAGCAATGATATCAAGTGTGCTGCTTGGAAGAAAGAGGCATCAGGGTGACCCTATATTCTGAACTTTGTGAAATGAATCTATGATGAAACATTCACTGTCCATGGAGTCACTGAGGACAAGGTTTCTGGGGTGAAAGTAAAAATCTTTTATTTATATTTTTTAGGGTGGAGCAAATTTGACAGGATCATAAATTGAGCAATGCTTTGATCATATGAAAATTTAATAAACTTTTTTATTATTGCTGGATAAAGCAGAATAAACATTAAGAATTCACAAATTTCAATAATACAGAAAACAAGCTTGACCCATGAGCAAGATGCCTCAACTCAACTTAGGCTCTTCTGTGCTCTCTGCTGGACTAGAACTCAACTGTGCCCCACATGCCCAATTTTAGCAAAGACTCATGCTAAGCCAGTAAATTGAAAATCTCCTAAGGCTGTGGTTGGCAAACTGCGGCTCACGAGCCACATGGGGCTTATTGGCCCCTTGAGTGTGGCTCTTCCACAAAATACAATGGCGTGGACGAGTCTATTTTGAAGAAGTGGCGTTAGAAAAAGTTTAAGTTTAAAAAATTTGGCTCTCAAAAGAAATTTCAATTGTTGTACTGTTGATATTTGTCTCTGATGACTAATGAGTTTGCTGACCACTGTCCTAAGGCATGATGCCTGATCAAGTTTTTCATCTCCCACTCTTGATGTCTAAGGCCTTTAGGCCAATACAACAAGAATCCCCCTACCCTGGATGTCTAACCAAATTCTTGTAGGTAATTTTTGGCCACTGATATGTCTTTCCTCAATCAATCCCTTGGCTCTATATCCCAGTTCTTTTGCTATATTCAGAGTTGAGTTCAGTTGGGCTCCAATATGACAAGAGTCATCCATATTAGAAGTAGAGTAAAATCTTGAATGGATTATCTCTTGGCATTTTTTCTATTTTAATGATATATAATTGACATACATCACTGTTTAAGTCTAAGGTGTACAACATAATGATTTCACTTATTGTACTGTGAAATGATTACCATGGTAAGCTTAGTTAGCATCCATTATTCATACAGATACAATAAAAAATATTTTTCTATGTGATGAGAACTCTTAAGATTTACTCTCTTAACAACTTCCATATATAGCATATAGTGGTGTTAATTATAGTCATTATCTTGTACACTCCTAATTTTTAACTTATAACTGAATGTTTGTATGTTTTGATCACTATTCTTCTCACATTCTGTCTCTGGTAACCACAAATCTGATCTTTTTTTCTATAAGCATGCTTTTTGTTTGCTTTTAGATTCCACGTATAAGTGAAATCATA
Source organism: Antrozous pallidus (assembly GCA_027563665.1). NCBI lineage: Eukaryota > Metazoa > Chordata > Mammalia > Chiroptera > Vespertilionidae > Antrozous > Antrozous pallidus. The sequence goes on along the minus strand of CM050508.1, from coordinate 110,252,238 downwards.
TGGTATTTGTCTTTCTCTGTTTGACTTCTTTTGCTTATCATAATGCCTTTAAGGTTCATCCATGTGATTGCAAAAAGGGATTTCTACCATTTTATACCTATACTAGAGGCCCAGTGCATGAATTCATGCAGAAGCGGGGTCTGGCTGGCCAGGCCCTAATCAGTGGATCAGGGCGAGGCATTTTGAGAGGAGGAAATGGTGGGAGGTTGGCCAGCAGGCCCACTCCAATCAGGGCCTGATTAGGGCTGGGGCATGGATGATTGGTCAGTGGGCCCTGCCCCCGATTAGGGGGACTATTGGGGATGAGGCTGGCCATGGGGAGGGGCTGTGGTGGTGGACCAGCTGGCCCTGCCCCGAATGGTGTGGGTGGGGTTAATCAGGGATGGAGTTGGCTTGGGGGTGGGGCATTGGGCAGATCAGGGTGGTGGGAGCTAATTGGGGGTGGGGCTGTCCAGGGGGAGGAGCTGCAGGAGGTTGGCCAACTGGCCCCAACCCCTATTGGGGTAGGAGAGGCAATCAGTGATGGGGTTGGCCAGGGGGAGGGGCTTCAGACTGATCAGGATGGGGCCAGCTGGGGGGAGGGCCATGGGGTTGTGTGGCTGGTTGCCCTAAAATTGATCAAGGTGGGAGAGGCTGAACAGGGGCAGGGCCAGCTGAGGGTAGGGGTTGAGGGAGGTTGGCTGGCTGGCCCTACCCCCAACCCTCATCAAGTCTGTTCACTAGCCGCAGTGGGCATCATAGCTAACGGGTGCTCTGGTTGTTACAGCATTCTGGTCACTTGCTCTCTCTCTCTCTCTCTCTCTCTCTCTCTCTCTCTATATATATATATATATATATATATATATATATATATATATTCTCAGAACTTTTTATTCATTCATCCATTAATGGATATAATTTAGGTTGTTTCTATGTCTTAGGTCTTATACATAACTAGTGGCCTGGTGCACGAAATTCGTGCATGGGGGCAGGGGGCAGGGAATTCCCTCAGCCCAGCCTGCACCCTCTCCAATCTGGGACCTCTCAGGCCTCTGGCTCCTAACCACTCACCTGCCTGCCAGCCTGATCCCCCTGACTGCCCTCTCCTGACAGCCTGTTTGCCCTAACTGCTCTCCCCTGCTTGCCTGATTGCCTCTAACCTCCTCTGCCTTGGCCCCGCCAATATGGCTTTGTCAGGAAGGATGTCTAGAAGGACATCTGGAAGGTCGCCAGGAAGATGTTCAGTCTAATTAGCATATTACCCTTTTATTAGCATAGATGCTACCTTGTACTAAAAATGCAGGTTGTTCCCAGGTTTTCCTATTTTGGAAGGGGAACCCGCAGTAGCATCCTGGGTTCTGACCAAGGCTTATGCGCTTGTACTTTATCTCAGCAGATGTGATTCCTAGAAGACTCTTGGATGTACCTTGAACATTTCTATCAAATTTGCAAAGTCATCCTTCAAAAATGTCAAACCACTTTAAACTCCCACTATCAACCATGCGTGTGCCCTCCATCCCACTTTGATGCCAATATCATTGATTTCTCCCTAGAAGCTTCCCTCCCATCAGCTGGGAATGCTTGATACTTGAGCCAACCTCATTGTTCAGCTGGGGACTTGATTCCCAAGATAGAATTATGGAGGAAGAAAAATAGTTTTCTTCAACCTTTCTGAGTTCTTAGTGAAGGCCCTTGTAATGAAAGACAGATCGCCAAGAGAAAAACAAAAGTTCATTAACATGTGTAGCTCATGTATATGTGGGAGATCTCAAGGAAAAATGAATAACTCCCCAAGCTGGCTTAGAATGCAGATTTAAATACCTTCCTCCTAGGGAAAGGGAACAGGAGATGTAAGCCTCCTAGAGGAGAGTAAATTATTTTTAGGAAAGATGAATGGGGGTGGAGAGAAATAGTTTGTAACAAAGTTTGGGTGTTATGTCCTGTGACAGGGGTCAGTCTTCTCTGCCTGATGACACTTCTTCCATCAAGGGGATCTATGACATTTAAGCTCCTTTAGGGGGGTCCGATTTTAGACAGATCAGGAGACTTCAGTGAAATCCTCTGCATGCACTTGCAGTTTTTCAAGACTCGGCAGCTCAAGATCATCAATATAACAATAAAGCATACGTTTGGGGAGGGGGGGGGGGCATGTTTTCTGACCTTCAGAATAAACCCAACAAAAGCTTGTTTCCTCTTTCAGATGATTTGCCACAGTAGGTTATTCCCTGGAGAAGCCATTCTGGGAGTGGTCATAACATACCCTGTGTATATAGAAAGGTGTGGGCCACATCACTAAATAATCCAGGGACAGTTTTCTCATCTTGAGGAAAGGGAGATAAAGTTATAATAGTTTATCTCCCTTTCCACAGGTTTCTTGTGGGTTTGTGTCTCAGCTGCCCCCCTGCCCGCCCCCCAGCAGCCCCAGTGCCTATGCATCAGGCCTTGGGGCTGCTGGGTGCCAGGCCTGTGGGTTTGTATCTCCAGTCCACCCTCCTCCCACCCCCCAGCCCCAGGTCTGTGGTGGCAGGGTTTGGGGCTGCTGGGTGCCAGCCTCCATGCAGGTTTATGTCTCTGATTCAGCCTTTGCAGCTCCAGCACCTGGTGGCAGAGCTTGTGGGTGATGGGTACTGGCCCCCTGTGGGTTTGTGTATCTGATCCAGGGGCTATTGGGTGCCAGCCTCCCAGCAGGTTTGCACCCTGCATGCGCCCCGCCTGCCGAGCCCCCCCCCCCCCCCCCCCCCCCCCCCCCCCGCCAGCCCAAGACATAAAGCCCCCGCCCTGGCCTGGCCTGCCCCACCCTGCTGCTTCCACTCCCCTTCCGCCCACCCCCCCCCCCCACCCAGTACTTCAAACTCACTCCTACAGTGGGTCTATCAAGAGAACTACATTTCCCAGAATTCCTGGCGCCCAAGATTCCCTGCATGAACCAAGAGCACAGTGAATTTTCTCCACCCTTGGTGGCCACCGGGTTCTCTGCACACCCCAGAGACTGGCAACAGCCCCCCACTCCCATCATGGGTGCTAGGTTGGGGGGCATGAGGGACCCTGGGCACTCATTTGCATGTGATTCAGGCACCATAAGCTTAAGGAGGGCCAGCCCTTAATTACCTTGTAGGCCACCCTTATAGAGTGGTGGTTGCTCTCACTGCACTGTGGTCATACCCCTGCCAGCCTCACCCCTTGTGTGCTGGCCATGCCCCTGCTCTGCCCCACCCTCTGCCCTACCCCCCTGTTCTGCCCCCTGTTCCAATTGGCTGGTAGCATAGCCAATCAGGAGCCAAGGTATGGTCATATTTGCATGTTACTCTTTTATTTTATACATAATACTACTATGACCATGGGTTACACATATCTTTTCAAGTTAGTAATTTCATTTCCTTTAGGTATATTCCCAAAAGTGGAATTGCTGATTCATATAGTTTTTCTGTTTTCAATTTTTTTGAGGATCCTCCATATTGTTTTCCATAGTGGCTGTACTAGTTTATAATCCCAATAATACACAAGAGTTATCTTTAATCCACATCCTTGCTAGCATTTGTTACTCTTGTCTTTTGCAATGATGGCTATTGTAACAGGAATAAGGTTTTTATTTGCCTTTTCCTAATGACTAGTGATGTTGAGCATCTTTTCATGAGCCTATTGGCCATTTGTATGTCTTCTTTGTAAAAAATGTCTATTCGTGCCCTAAATGGTTTGGCTCAGTGAATAGAGCATGGCCTGAGGACACAAGGGTCTTGGGTTCAATTCCAGTCAAGGGCATGTACCTTGGTTGCAGGCACATCCCCAGTAGCAGGTGTGCACAGGGTAGGATTGATGTTTCTCTCTCATCGATGTTTCTAACTCTTTCTCCCTCTCCCTTCCTTTCTGTAAAAAAAGTCAATAAAATATATTTTAAAATGTCTATTCATTTTCCCCTTTTTAGTTGAACTCTATCATTATTTTGCTATTGAGTTTTATGACTTCTTTATATATTTTTGATATTACCCCCTTATCAAATATGAGATTTGCAGTTATTGTGTTTTCATTCCATAAGTTTCTTTTCACTTTGTTCATTGTTTCTTTTGCTGTGCAGAAGCTTTTAATCTGAGGTCATTCCAATTATTTATTTTTTATTTTAGATTGTAGTTTAGGTATCATATCTAAAAAAATAATTTCCAAGATCCATGTTAATGACCCTTTCCCTCTGTTTTTTCCTCTAGGAATTTTATGTCTTACAGTCAAGACTTTAATCCATTTCAAGTTTGTTTTGGGGAATGGCATAAAATGGGGGTATACTTTTATTTTTTTAAACATGTTAAAATTCTATTTCCTCATTACTATTCATTGAAAAAATTGTATTTTCTCCATTTAGTATTTTTGGCTCCTTTGTCAAATATTAGTATGCTTGGGTTTATTTTTATGCTATCAGTTTTGATCCATTGATCTATTTGTCTGTTGTTGTTTTATTATGCCAATTCCATACTGTTTTGATTAGTATATCTTTACTACAGGCCCATTGCATGAAAATGCATGCACTGGATGGGGAGTCCCTCAACTCAGCCTGCCTCCTCTCAGTCTGGGAGCTCTCAGGGTTGGGAGGCGATCTAGAAATCAGGAGTAGGTGATGCCCCATCATACCTCTGCTGCTACCACTGCCGACAGTACAAGCCTTGCCCGACCTTGGTTACCTGAGCCTCGGGCAGCCCTGGGTAGCTAGGCAGCCACCATCTGAGGCTTGCTTGTGCCTCAGGCCAGCCCTGGGCAGCTGGGGGGCTGAGGGGACTGGGCACTTCCATCTTGTGGCTGTGGGCACTGCCATCTTTGAAGGTGTGTCAATCAATTAGCATATTTCCTCCTTATTGGCTGTGGTGCCCTCATTGTTGTGATGGTGAGAGGGTCAATTAGAATATTCCTTCTTTATTAGAAGGAGAATAATTCCTTCTTTTATAGAAAAATATAGCTTGAAATCAGGAAGTGTGGTAGTTTGATCTTTCTCAGTATTTCTTTGGCTATTTGGGATCTTTTGTAGTTCCACCTAAATTTTAGAGTTGTTTTTTTTCTTTGTATGTAAAAAATACCATTGGGATCTTGATAGAATTGTTTTGGTAGTATTGATATTTTAACAATTTAATTATTCTGATTCATAAACACAGAATATCTTTCCATTTATTTGTGTATTCTTCCATTTATTTTATCAATGTCTTGTAGTTTTCAAAGTAGAGATCTTTCACCTCCTTGGTTAAGCTTATTCCTAAGTATTTTATTGTTTTTGATTTCATGGTAAATGAAATCATTTTCTGTGTTCTTTTTTCAAATAATTCATCATGAATGTATAGAAACACTACTGATTTATGCATGTTAATTCTCTATCCTGCAATTTTACTGAATTTGTTAATTATATCTAACATTGTTTTGGTAGTCTTTAAGATTTTCTATATATAAAGTCATGTCATCTGCAAAGAAACATAATTTTATTTCTTTCTTTCCAATTAAAATGGATTTTTTTCTTGCCTTATTGCTCTGGCAAGAACTTCCATTACTATGCTGAATAGGATTGGTGAGAGTTAGGTTGTTTCTATGTCTTATCTTTTTCCTGATTACAGAGAAAAAACTTTCAGTCTTTCACTATTAAGTATGATGTTAGTTATGGGATTAAAAATTGAGTCTTCATTATGTTGAGGTATGTTCCTTTTGTACATAACTTGTTGTTTTTCACTAATAAAAGTTGAATTTGCTTTTTCTGAGTCTATTGCGATGATCACATGATTTTTTTCATTCTATTAATGTGATGTATCACACTGATTGACTTGCATATTTTGAATTATGCTTGCATCTCAGGTAAAAATCCCACTTAATCATGGTAGATTGCGAGTACCCCACATTGAGCTGCCAGTTGTGAGTGCCCCCCCCCCCACATTCCGCGTGGTTCAGGGTTCAGGTTCAGGGTTCGGGCTCTGGAGGAGGCCGCACGCAAATGAAAGAGACTTGAAAATATTAATTAGGAAATATTGGGGGCCAGGTAGGAGCCCAACTCAAGAGGAAGGACTGTGCTTTGCTCTTGCCTGGCTATCCCTTTTATTCAGGTTTTGGGGTACACCATAGCCCTTAGACAGGCAATTCCAGTAATAGCTCTATGATAGCTCATCAGCAAGGATTTACATAAGACTAAAAGGTGGAAGTTGCTTTAGCTACCATTGTCTCAACTAAACAGGCTGTGGTTGGTTCTGACCTTTCAGAGCTTCAAGGTTGACTAGCTCTCCGGGTTCCTTGTCCACACCTCTCTGCTAGTGAAGACAATGGGCGGCTTCCAACAGTAAATGATTATTGTTGCTCAATTTGGTTTGTTGCTATTTTATTAATAATTGCCTCTATAATATTATTGACTGTATTCCCTAAACTATACTTTACATCCCTGTGACTATTTCATAAAATTAGTACCTCTAATCCTTTCACTATTTTCACCTAGGTCCCATCCCTCCTTCCCTTCTTGCAACCGTTATTATTTATAGGGCTACTTGTCTATAGTGTCCTTTCCTGGTAGTGTACTTTTTTGGCTGTGGTATCAGGATAATGCTGGCTATGTAAATAAAATGAGTTTGGGAGTCTTCCTTCATCTTTGAGTTTTTTAGGAAGATTCTGAGAAATATTGTTATTTATTCATATTTAAATGTTTAATAAAAGTCAATAGTAAAGCCATCTGATTCTGAGTTTTCTTCTTTGGGAGCTTTTTGATTACTGATTCAATCTCCTTACTAGTAATTGATCTTTTCAGACTTTCAATTTCTTTCTGAATCAGTCTTGATGATTTTTATATTTCTAAAAATTTTCCAGTTCTTTTAGTTTGCCCAAGTTGTTAGCATATATTTATTCATAGTAACCTCTTGTGATCCTTTGTATTTTGTGGTATCAGTTGTAGTGTCTATTTCATTTATAATTTTTTTTAACTCTCTCTTTTTTCCTCTTGGTTAGTTTAACTGGAGATTTGTAAATTTTGTTTGTATTTTTAAAGAATTGAGTCTCAGTTTGGTTAATCTTTTTTATTGTTTTACTCTTCTCTATTGCATTTATTTCTGCTCAAATATGCATGATTTGCTTTCTTCTGCTAACTCTGGGATCAATCTTATCTTTTTCTAGTTCCTGAAGGCATAGAGTTAGGCTGTTTACTGGGGATCTTTGCTTCTTAATGTAGGTCTTTACTGCTATCAAGTTCACTCTTAGAATTGTTTTTGCTGCATATCATAAGTATTGGTATGTGCGCCGAGACCGGTTTGGATCAGTGGATAGAGCGTGGGACTGCGGACTGCAGGGTCCCGGGTTTGATTCCGGTCAAGGGCATGTACCTTGGCTGCGGGCACATCCCCAGTAGGGGGCGTGCAAGAGGCAGCTGATCGATGTTTCTCATCGATGTTTCTGACTTTCTATCTCTCTCCCTTCCACTCTGTAAAAAATCAATAAAATATATTTTTAAAAAAGTATTGGGGTGTGTGCTTATATTTTTGTTTGTCTCAAGATACTTTTTTAATTTCCCACTTAATCCCTTTGTTGGCCCATAAGTTATTCAGGATAGTGTTGTTTACTTTTCATGCTTTTGGGAATTACAATTTTTCTCATCTCTTTGTTGTCAGAGTAGATATTTGGTATGAGATTAATCTACTTAAATTTGCCAAAACCTGTTTCATGGCCTAACATATGGTCTATTTTATTTTTTTTTATTTTTATTTTTTTTTAAATATATTTTATTGATTTTTTACAGAGCAGAAGGGAGAGGGATAGAAAGTCAGAAACATCGACGAGAGAGAGACATCGATCAGCTGCCTCTTGCACGCCTCCTACTGGGGATGTGCCTGCAGCCAAGGTACATGCCCTTGCCGGAATCGAACCCGGGACCCTTCAGTCTGCAGTCCGACGCTCTATCCACTGAGCCAAACCGGTCTCGGCCATATGGTCTATTTTAAAAAATGTTCCATGTGCACTTGAGAAGAATGTGTATTCTTCTGTTGTCAGAAACAATGTTCTGCATGTTCTTTTAGGTCCATTTGGATATAGTGTTTAAATTTGCTGTATTTTTTCATTGATTTATCCATTATTCAGAATGAGATATTAAAGTCCTCAACTATTATTGTATTGCCTTTTATTTCTTCTTTTAGTTCTTTTAATTTATGCCTTATATATTTAATTGTCCTAGCTTTAGCCATATTAACTACCTACCATTGTTATCTTCTTGCTGTGTTTACCCCTTTACCATTATCTAATGACCTTTTCTCTTTTATAATTTTTAGTTCAAAATCTATTTTGTCTGAGATAAGCAAAGCTAACTCTGCTCTTCTTGGTTAGCATTAACTTCAAATATTTTTTCCATTCCTTCACTTTCAGATTATGTGTCTTTAAGGCTAAAGTAGTTCTCTCTTAGGAAGCATGTTGTTAGAGCTCATGTTTTGTTTTGCTTTATGAATTCAGCCATTATATGTATTTTTCTTTAATTTTTTTTGATTGCTGAGAGTATTACAGATGTTCCTTTTTCCCATTGGCCCACTCCACCCCCACTTAACTCCCCACTCAGACTTCACCACCCTATTGTCTGTGTCCATGGGTTATGCATATATGAATACAAGTTCTTTAGTTGATTATTTCCCACTCTTCACTCTCGCCCACCTTCCCTCTGAAATTCATTAGTCTGTTCCATGTCTCTGGATCTATTTTATTCATCAGTTTATTTTGTTCATTAGATTCCACATATGAGTGAGATCCTATGATACTTGTCTTTCTCTGAGTGGCTTATTTTGCTTAGCATAATACTCTCCAGGTCCCTCCAGGTGTCTCAAAAGAGAAGATATCTTTTTTATAGCTGCATAGTATTCCATGGTGTAATTGAACCACAGCTTTTTAATCTACTCATCTAATGATGGGCACTGGAGTTGTTTCTAGATCATATTATTATAAATTGTGCTGCTTTGAATATAGAGGTGCATGTAGTTTTTCTGATTGGTGTTTTGGGTTTCCTAGGGTATATTTCTAAAAGTGGGATCACTGTGTCAAATGGAAGTTCCATTTTTAATTTTATGAGGAAACACCATACTGTTTTACATAATGGCTGTACCAGTCTGCATTCTCACCAGCAATGTACTTAATTCACATCTTTGCCAGTGCTTGTTGTTTGTTTATTTGTTGATGGCAGCCATTCTGATAGATGTGAGATGATACCTCATTGTTGGTTTAATCTGATGATTAGCGACTTTGAGCATTTTTTCATATGTCTCTTGACCATCTGTATGTCTATTTTGGAGAAGTGTCTATTTAGGTACTTCGCCAATTTTTAATTGAATTGTTTGTCTTTCTTTTGTTAAATTGTATGGGTTCCTTATATATTTTATATATTAACCCCTTCTTACATATATTGTTGATGAATATGTCCTCCCATACAGTGGGCTCCCCTTTTGTTGTTTATGGTTTCTTTTGCTGTGCAGTAACTTTGTATTTTTGATGTGGTCCCATTAATTTATTTTCTCATTGGTTTCCCTCACCCTAGGAGATGTATCAGCAAATAAGTTGCTAAAAGAGATGTGTGAGATTCATCTGCCTATGGTTTCTTCTAGGATGTTTATGGGTTCACAACTTACATTTAAGTATTTTATCCATTTTGAGTTTATTCTTTTATATGGTATAAGTTGGTGGTCTAGTTTCATTTTTTTTTTTTTGCATGTACTTGTCTAGTTTTTCCAACAAAAAATCCAAGAGGAAGGAACATTTTCAAGCTCTTTTTTAAAAGGCCAGCATTATTGTAATTCACAAACCAGATAAAGACACTACAGAGAAAGAGAATTACAGATCAATATCTCTGATGAACATAAATGCTAAAATTCTGGACAAAATATTAGCAAATTAGATCCAGAAATAAATTAAGAATATCATACACCATGACCTAGTGGGTTTTATCTCAGGGATGCAAGACTGATACAGTATTCACAAATCAATAAATACTATATATCACATAAACAAATTGAAAAACAAAAGTCATATAATCATATAAATAGAAAAAAACATTTTTCAAAATCCAACATAATTGATTTCATATATATATATTATTATTGATCTCAGAGAGGTAGGGGGAGAGAGAGAGAGAGAGAAAGACAGAGAGAGGGAGAGATGTCAATGATGAAAGGGAGTCATTGATTAGTGCAGTATTTTATTTATGATGTGTCTTGTTGTTGGCTCTCTGAGTTCATCTTGTTTGTGACTTTGGGCTTCCTAGATTTATATGCCTATTTCTTTCATCAGGTTAGGAAAGTTTTGTCATTATTTTTTCAAACAGGTTTTCAATTTCTTGTTCCCTCTCTTCTCTTTCTGGCACCCCCATGATATAAAAGTTGGTAAGCTTGAAGTTGTTTCAGAGGTTCCTTACACTACCCTCATCCCCTTACTCTCCTCCTTATGATTTCCTGATTGGTTGTTTCTTTGCTACCTTACATTCCAAATTGCTGATTTGATTCTTGGCTTCATTTACTCTACTGTTTTTTCCCTGTAAGTTATTCAATTTTACTTAGTGTACGCTTTATTTCTGACTGGCCTTTTTTTATGCTGGGATAAGTTGAGATTCTCACTAAGTTCATTGAGCATCCTTATAACCAGTGTTTTGAACTCTGCATCTAGTAAATTGCTTCTTTTCATTTTGTTTAGTTATTTTTTTTTCTGTTCTTTCTTTTGGAACATATTGTTTTTGTATGTGTGTCCTAATTTGGCAACTTTCCTGTGTTTGTTTCTATGTATTAGGTACAGCTGACACATCTCCCAGGCTTAGTAAAGTGGTCTAATGTAGTAGATGTTCTGAAGGGTCCAGTGGAACAGCCTCCCCAATTGCCCAAGCTGGGCACTTGAGGTGCAACCCCTATGTGGGCTGTGTATACCTTTCTCTTGTATGTCAATGGGTGGGATTTACCGCCAGGCCAATCAGCTGCAAGGACTAGCTGCAACTACTGAGCCCTGAATGCAGACCTCCAACCACCATGAGCATCAGTTGTGCAGGGGATGATCTCACAGAATAGGATTTACTTCAGCAGGGCTCTGTTAAGCTGATTTTAACCCTTGAGTGTGTCTTTAGTCAAAATGGTTAGGTGGTGGTGCTTCAAAGTAGTCTGAAGCTGTCCACTCAGTGCGCTGACTGTGGGACTTCCCTGGAGATGCAGGCCAAGGTCAGTTACCACCTGTGTTCTGCCTAGGGCCACCCAGTATGAGCTACAAAGCAATCTGAAGATGTGTTCTACTTGTGCTGGGCTTGGAGATACCCAGGTGAGGCCAACTTGTGAACTGAGGCCAGCTGCTGCTAGTGTGGCCTGGGGCTGCTTAATGAGAGTTATGGCACTCACTGAGGCCAGATGCTGCTTGTTTGAGAGATTTTAGGAAAATTTGAAACATGAGCCAAAATATGCCATGTGTATGGATCACTAAACATCTTGGGTGGGCCTGAAACTTGGATGGGGCAAACAGTATAAGCCAGGTTGATAGAGTCTTAGATATGGCGCCTACCTACTGGCTTTTTGTGAGAAGGACTCATCTAAGGAACAAAGGCCTCTGCTAACACTTCTGTCTGGAGAAAGCTGCCTTTTCAACCCCAGCTCTTGCTCTCATTCCAGACAATTAAGTGCCTCCCCATATATTTATGGTTCCTTTCATGCTGCTGCCTCAGTGCTAGAGCTCAGAGGGAGTAAGTCCCAGTAAGTGTCTGTGTATAGTCCCTTTAAGAGGAACTGCCTGGGATTCCAGCAGCCTCAGCCTTACTCAGCTTCAATACCCACTGGTTTTTACAACCAGAAGTTATGGAGACTTCTCTTTCACAGTACTGGAACCCTGGGATGGGGGCCTGGTGTGGAGATGGGACTCCTAACTGCTCAGGGCAGCATCTCTACAACAAAGATATCCCTCCTATTTTTATCCACCACACATGGGTGTGGGACCAGCCCATTCTGTGTTTCTGCTCCTCCTAGAAGTCTCAATATGGCTTCTTCTTGAATTCCCTAGTTGCAATCTGAATCAGCCAGATTTTAGGTGTATCTGAGTGATAGTTGTTTTGAGTTTAGTTGCAATTTTGTTGTGGTTAAAAAATACTGCTTTAAATTTTGAACCTCATTGCCTAGAGGGAGTTTTACTTGCTATCAGATCTGTCTCCCACAATTCCAGAAATTACTCTTAGATTTTTTAGACTTTATTAAAGAATTTCTGAATGAGGCTTGTTTTCCAATTATAATAGCACAGCTTGGAAAGTGCAGGCTTGATCTGGTAATACCTCAAAGTTTACTTTTTGTTGTTGTTGTTGAAAAAGTCACTTTGGCCCTTAATTTTGTTAATGGATCTCACACCAACAGGTGAATAAGGCATCTTGGCACATACAGACTTTTTCAGATACATCAGTTATGTACATGTTCCTGGGGATAGGGGCCATGTCTGGTGTTTAGTAAAACTCTGGTGTCAATTAGAGGAGCGTCTGGGTTTGATCATTCCTGGTTGCTGGTGGTTTTTTTGTGGAAAGATCCTTCTCTTATATTTGGGAGACAACATTCTTGTCTCCAAAAGGCCTCTTGTTTACAATATTGACATTGAAAAGGTGGACAGTCTTTTAGGCAAGTGGTGGGGGCCCAGGGTCACACCCAGGGTCATTTGTTTTCCACAGCAAGTGCCTTACTGGGTCTTGGTTGGTTGCTGTTAGCAGCTGTGGTGAGCAGTGAAGCTTGTTGTCTCTTTCTGAATTGGTCATAGCTATTAAACACTTTCAAAGCAATCTCAACCAATTGAGATATTAGCATCCCCAACCACCCTTCCAGTTTCTGTAGTTTTTAAAAACATATAGTAGTATATATTTGATAAGCCTCAAAAACTCTTTAAAGGAAGATGGATGGGCTCTCTCCTCAGGCCTTATTTGGGGCCCCTTTGTAAGTCCCATTATTAGGCATACCGTACCCAAATCTGTATGGAGCTTGAATGTCACTGCAGCCTGGACTCAGCTCTGGCGCTGCCCTTGGAGACACAAAATCCCTGGCATAAGCCAAGGAGAGGGTTTCCTGGCCCCAGTGCTGTCTGAGCCTGCCACTTCTTATTGTATGTCTACTTGGTGGGCTTCTCACAGCATCTTCTAAGTGGACACCTTAATTTGCCTCTGAGTCATGCCTTCAGTGTTCATAATGGCTGTGGAGTAAACTGTTGCATTTGAAACAAGCTTGCTGCCCTGGGGCTCTGCTCCTCCACTGACACAGACACCTCCCAGGTAGAGGCATTAGAACGCAGAGGTGAAGAGATTTTCCATCATTTCAGGATCATCTCAGTAGGATGAAGTACACATATTGTGAATCCCTGAAGTAGGCTAGACCTGCAGGGACTGGCCTCAATGAATATTTCCCTCCCTGAGGCAAAGTAACCCCTATAGTGAGTTGAACACTCTAGTGATATTGGGGAACACAGGCCATTCCTTTCTGACTGCCTGGCAGGATGGGTGTAGGCTGGACCTGAAGCTTGAGGAGGATTGTGGTGGAAGCCTGAGCATGACTCATAGGAAGTCCCACTTCATATGGTGGGGAATCATGAGAGAGACTGAAGGAGAAGCCAAATATCTTATATAATAAAAGAGAAACATGCAAATTTAACCGTACCTTCGCTCCTGATTGGCTATGCTACCAGCCAATCAGGAGTGAGGGTGGGGCCAACTGGGGTTTTTTGAGGGGAGGGCATCTTACAATTTTAATTGACTTTAATGATGATTGTTCATCTGCAAGGATTAATATTATGTTCATTAAAAGTCATTCAATACAAAATAAACTTGTTTGAAACTGCACTTTGTGTCCCCACCATAGATTCCATCCTGGACTGCTCAGCAAGGCAAAACCCAACAGGACCCTAAGCACCTGCAGCTGATATCTGTGGGGAAGGGAGTACAGCTCATAACAGGGACAATTGAGATGTGATACTCAAGGCAGACCGAGCTTCTGGACTAAGGCATCACAAACCACTGGATTACTAGGGGATTCCACCTCTCAGACATCCATCAGGTTCCCAAGGGCCAGAAAGAGACAGTGACTCACATTCACCTACACTAGAGAAGCTCCCAGGAGTACCAGGATAGACATAATAATTCAACAACATCAGAGCAAAACTGTGAGCCCCACAAATAGCAAAGCCTAAGTACCTATATAACAGCTGGCACAACTATATTGGGTTTGAAACACACTGACAGGAAGCTGAAGGGGAGATTTCTCCCACACATGGAGCATCAACAATCAAGTTCAAATTACAACAGAAAGCCCAAATAATGCACATAAGGGACATTCCTAAAACACCCACCTTAGGTGAACAAAGAGACTACACATCTGATCCCTCAAGACACTTTCTACATAAGACCATTACACAAAGACTGAGAGGTATAGCAGTTCTATCTAATACATCAAAGCAAATATAAAGAGACAGCTAAAATGAGGAGACAAAGAAACTACCTCCAAATGAGAGAAAAGAAGGAATCTCCAGAAAAAGAACTAAATGATATGGAGGCAAACAACTTATTAGATATAGAGTTCAAAACAATGCTTATAAAGATGATTAAGGGACTTAGTGAAAATTACAACAGATGAAAAGGAAAATAGAAGCTATGAACAAGAGCCACACAGAAATGAAGAATGATATATCTAACATCAAGAACCACTGGAAGGTATTAAAATTAGATTGGATGAAGCAGAGGATTGAATGAGTGATTCATAAGATAAGGAAGAAATAAATACTCAATTAGAGCAGCAAATAGAAAAAATAATTAAAAAGCAAGGAGAAAGCTTAAGGGAGCTCTGGGACAACATAAAATGTAACAATATCTGCATTACAGCAAAACCATAAGAACAAGAGAGTGAGCAAGATACAGAGAACCTGTTTAAAGGCATAAAGACAGAAAAATTCCCCTACCTGGTGAAGGAAAATGTCACACAAGTTCAGAAGGCACAGAAAGTCCCATTTAAGATGAACCCAAAAAGAACCACACCTAGACACATCATAGTTAAAATGGCAAATGAAAGACAAAGAAATAATCTTAAAGGCAACAAGAGAGAGAGAGAAAGAGAAAATTACCTACAAAAGATTTCCCATTAGATTGTTAGCTAACTTCTCAACAGAAACACTTTAGGCCAGAAAGGAGTGGCATGAAGTACTCAAAATAATGAAAAGCTAGGGCCTAAATCCAAGACTAATGTATCCAGAGAGACTATCATTTAAAATTGAAGAAGAAATAAAAAAATTCCAGACCAAAAAAAAAAAAAAAAAGATTAAAGAAGACATTACCACCAAACCAGCCATGCAAGAAATGTGAAAAGGAATACTTCAGAAAGAAGAAAACAGAGAGAGAGCATCATAGCCCTAAAGAAAATAAAAATAGCAATAAATAAATACCTATCAATAGTAAGCTAAATGTACATGGATTACATGCTCCAGTCAAAAGACATAGGGTTATTAAATGGATAAGAAAACATGATCATGTATATGCTGTCTATAAGAGATCTACTTCACAACAAAAGATACCCATAAACTGAGAGGGGTGGAAAATAATATGATTATATTCTCTTCCCTATGATATAGTTTTAAGAGTCAAATAAAATTAAAATAGACTTCAAAACAAAGGCCGAAAAAGGACACACCTCATAGTACTAAAGGGAATGATTCAACAAGAAAATATAATCCTTGTAAACTTATATGCACCCAACATAGGAGCACACAAGTATATATAAAAAACTCTCCTGATGAAACTTTAAGAGACAGATTGACAGCAATACAGTCATAGAGGAGGACTAAAACGCTCCACTGACATTACTGTATAGATCTTCCAGACAAAAAAATTAACAAGGAAACACAGGCCTTAAATGACACACTAGACCAGATGTACCTAACTGATATTTATAGAACATTTCAGCCCAAAGCAATAGAATATACATTTTTTTCAAGTGCACCTAGAATGTTCACAAAGTTAGACCACATGTTAGGGCACAAGAAAAGTCTATACAAGTTCAAGTAGGTCAAGAAGATTGATTTAATACTAAGCATCTTCTCAGATCACAGTGGCATGAAGTTAGAAATCAACTACAATAAAAAAAAACCCTCAAAAATACTTAAATACATGGAGGCTAAATAGCATGTTATTAAAGAATGAATGGGTTGGTTACCAATGAGATCAATCAAGAAATTAAAAACTTACAGAAAACAAATCAAAATGAACACATAACCACCCAAAACCCGTGGGACATGGCAAAAGCAGTACCTCAAGCAACAAGAAAAAGGACTAATAAACTATCTAACTCTACAACTAAATGAATTTTTAAAAAGAATAGCAAGAAACGTCCAGACAAAAGTAAAAGAAATAAAATAATAAAGATCAGAGTGGAAATAAATGACATGGAGATTAAAAACGGTACATAGAGCAATAAATCCAAGAGCTGGTCATTTGAAAAGATAAGCAAGATTGAAGAACCCTTAGCCAGACTCATAAAGAAACAAAGGGAGAGGACCCAAAGAAATAAGTTCAAAAATGAAAGAGGTGATATAACAGACACCACAGAAATAAAATATATTAAGCAAATAATATTAACAACTATATTTTAACAATCTGGACAACCTGGGTGAAAAGGGCAAATTACTAGAAACATACAATTTTCCAAAAATCAATCAGGAAGAATCAGAAAACCTGAGTATGCCAATAACAACAGATGAAATTGAAGTAGTAATTATAAAACTTCCAGCAAACAAAAGTCCTGGACTGGATGGATTTACAGGTGGTAATTATCAAATATTCAAAGGAGAACTAACACCTATTGTCCTCAAACTTTCCAAAATATTTAAGAGGAAGGAATGCTGGGACCGACCAGCAGACCCTGAATGATGGATGAATGATTTACTTTGACACATGTTTCAGTGAAAGAGAGGCTAAGAAATGACTTGGCTATAGCTACCAAGTAGCCTCAATTGCCTGCCTCCTTATGTTTTTATTGTAACAACAGCTTAAACTAAAATTAACTATTAGATACTATCAACAGGGTAAGCATCCTTGAGAAGATACATTCAGCTATAGTGTCTGTTAAGCAAGGATGTGTCTAAGTAAACATTCAGGGGTTCAGACTTGTTTGGAAAAGTCAAGGCAGGGGCAGGCACCTTCAGCCAACTCCTATCCCATGTCTCCCCACAAAGGAATTCTTCCAAGCTCTTTTTACAAAGCCAGAATTATTATAATCCCAAAACCAGATATAGGTACTACAAGGAAAGAAAATTACAGGCTAAAATCCCTGATGAACACAGATGATAAAATCCTCAACGAAATATTAGCAATTGGATCCAATAATATATTAAAATTATCATACACATGATCAAGTGGTTTTTATTCTGATAATGCAAGGATGGAACAATATTTGCAAATCAATAAATGTATACATCACATAAACAAATCATGATATATAAAAACCCTGGGTCTGTCACATCCACAATGACCGAAGGCTTGACCTAATGCCCAAAGTATATGCAATACACTCTGGTGGGTGGAGACTTGTGGCAGCAAAGATGAAGACGGGGGAGGCAGGGCCAGAACTCACACTCACTCACAACTGCACACAAGCACAGACATTCACAGCACCCACCAATTCACAGCCCTTTCTCCTTTTCTTTACCTTTTTCCCAGCTTCCTCTCAGAGCCTCTCTCAGAGTAAAGAAATAAAACAGACTGGGACTGAAGAGGTCTGGATGGAAGGGAGGGTGGGCAGAGGGCAGAACGGCCCCCACTGGCCCCACACTCTCCCAGCTGGGAAAGAGGAAGAGGGAGAAGGGAAGCAGGGAGGCCTGGAGGACTGCTGAGAAAAACAAAGAGATAGAGACTGTGATCAAGAGATGGAAACAAAATAGACTGAGCCCGAAGAGCACTGGATGGAAGGGAGGGCAGGTAGAGGGTGGAGCTGCCTCTACTGGTCCCACCCCCTCCCAGCCAGGAAAGTGGAAGAAGGAGACAGGGAGGCAGGGAGGCCTGGAGAACTGCTGAGAAAAACAAAAAGAAACAGAGACTGGGCAAGGTCAGGCTGGCAGAGGAGGGAAGTTGGGGGTGAGATCAGGCCAGCAGGAGAGGGAAGTTAGGGGTGATCAGGCAGGCAGAGGCAGTTGGGGGCAAGATCAGGCCAGCAGGGGAGGGCAGTTAGGGGTGATCAGGCAGGCAGGCATAGGGGTTAGGGGAAATCAGGCTGTCAGGCAGAAGCAGTTAGGGGCATTCAGGCAGGCAAGCAGGTGAGTTGTTAGGAGCCAGTGATCCCAGATTGTGAGTCAGACATTCCCCAAGAGCTCCCAGATTGGAGAGGGTGCAGGCTGGGCTGAGGGAACCCCAGCCTCTGTGCATGAATTTTGTGCATCAGGCCACGAGTTGAAAAATTAAAATCCACATGATGGTATCAATATATGCATAAAAAGTATTAGATAAAATCCAGCACCTTTTTTTGATAAAAACTCTCAATAAAGTGGGAATAGAGGAATAATACCTCAACATAATAAAGGATATGTATGGCAAACCTACAACCAATGTCATACTCAATGGGCAAAAACTAAAAGCATTTTCCTTAAGAACGGGAACAAGACAAGGATGTCTGCTTTAACCACTCTTATTCAACACAGTAGTGGAAATCCTGGCCACAGCAATCAGAAGAGAAGAAGAGATAAAGGGCATCCAAATTTGTAAAGGAGAAAGTAAAACTCATTATTTGCAGATGACATGATTTTGTACATAAAAAAACCTAAAGACTCAACCAGGAAACAACTAGACTTAATAAATTAATTTGGCAATTGCACTTATTATTGCAATAACAAAAAATAAGATATCTAGGAATAAACTTAATCAAAGTGGTAAAAGACCTATACTTGGAAAAGTATAGGATATTGAAAAAGAAAGAGAGGAAGATACAAACAAATGTAAGTGTATATTATGTTTATGGAGTGGAAGAATTATGATCATTACAATATCTATATTACCCAAAGAAATCTAAAGATTCAACCTGATCCCAATTAAAATAACAATGGTTTATGTCAACAGAGCTAGAACAAATACTGCAAAAATTTATATGGAACCATAAGAGACTCCAAATAGCTGCAGCAATATTTAGAAAGAAGAATGAATTAGGAGGGAATCACAATACTGGATATCAAACTATACTACAAAGCTATGATCACCAAAATAGTCTGGCACTGGCACAAAAACAGGCATTTAGACCAACAGATCAGAACAGAGACCTCAGAAATTGGCCACACCATTATTGTCAATTAGAATTTGACAGAGGAGGCAAGAACATTCAATGGAGTAGAGACAGTCTCCTCAATAAATGGTACTGGGAAAACTAAATAGACATATGCAGAAAGATGAAACTAGACCACCAACTTATACCATACACAAGAATAAACTCAAGGTGTATAAAATACTTAAGTGTAAGGAATGAGACAATAAAAATCTTAGAGGAAAACATAGGCAGTAAATTCTCAGACATCTCACTCAGCAATATGTTTATGGATACACTAGAGGCCCAGTGCGTGGATTTATGCACAGGGGCGGGGGGGGTCCCTAGGCATGGGCCCAGTTAGGCCGAAGCTGGCAGTCCAATGCCACCTGCTGCTCCTGCCTGCCACTCCCACTGCCTAGAGAGCTTTCACCGAGTCAGTCCTGATGGGGAGATGCTTGTGCTGCATTAGTGGTGGTCACCAGCCATGAGCCCTGCATTTATTTGGTGCTATCAGTTAGCTGAGTGGTGCTTCTGCTGTGGGAGCACACTGACCACCAGGGGGCAGCTCCTGCATTGAGCACCTACCCTTGGGTTGTTAGTGCACATCATAGCGATGCTGATTGTTTGGGCAGTTGTTAGTTCATTCAGTCGCTTAGGCTTTTATATATATATATATATATATATATATATATATATATATATGTATATGTATATTAGTGGCCCGGTGCCTGAAATTCGTGCATGGAAGGTGGGGTTCCCTCAGCCCAGCCTGCACCCTTTCCAATCAGGGACCCCTTCGGGGATATCTGACTGTTGGCAGTCAGACATCCCTCTCATGATCTAGAAACACTGGCTCCTAACTGCTCACTGGCCTGCCTGACTGATTGCCCCTAACTCCTCTGCCTGCCTGCATGATCACCCTAAGAGCTCCCCTGCTGGCTTGCTTGCTCCTAACTGCCTCTGCCTTGCCCCACACCTGGGACTCAGGCTTCCCTCTCTCTGGCCAGTTATAGACATCCAGGACCTGGGCCAGATTCACTCAGGCTGGCCACAGCCAAAGGCAGCCATAGGCGCCCTGCCCGCAGCCCGGCCCAGCCTAACCCCACAGGGCCCCGCCCCTCTGCAATGGCCCAGCGTGGGGAGCAGCAGATGCTGCCCTGCTTGCCCAAGGTGCCTGTCCCGCCCCTCCGCAGGGCCCTGGCCAGGACTGCCAGCTCAACTCCGCTCCCCAGGCCAAGGCCTTTCCCGCCACCGCCCCTTGCTTTGTGCGTGCCTCGGCCCCACCCTGCTCCTGATTTGCTGGTAGCGTAGCAAAGGTACAGTAATTTGCATGTTTCTCTTTTATTAGATAGGATATTTCCTAGGGCAAAGGAAACTAGGGAGAAAATTAAACAATGGGGATACATAAAAATAAAAAGTTTCTGCATAAAACCACCATCAAAATGAAAAGGAAACCCATTGTATGGGGGAACATATTTCCCAATGAGACATCTGATAAGGGGCTAATATCCAAAATATACAAACAAATTTATAATATCTAAAACTCAACAAAAGGAAGACAAAAATCCAATTAAAAAAGGGCCAAAAGATCTAAACAGACATTTCTCCAAAGAGGACATACAAATGGTCAAGAGACATACGAAAAAATGCCCAAAATCACTAATCTTTAGAGAAATGCAAATTAAAACCACAATGAAATATCACCTCACACCTGTCAAAATGGTTATCATAAAAAATCAACAAACAACAAGTATTGGCAAGGATGTGGAGAAAAGGGAAGATTATTTTACTGCTAGTGGGAATGCAAATTGGTGCAGCCACTATGGAAAAATTAAAAATGGAACTTCGGTTTGACCCAGTGATCCCACCTCTGGGAATATATTCTAACTATCCCTAAACACCAATCAGAAAGAATACATGCACCTCTGAGTTCATAGCAGCATTATTTATAGCTAGAGGCCCAGTGCATGGGGGGGGGGTCCCTCAGCCTGGCCTGTGTCCTCTCACCGTCAGGGAGCCCCACCATTGATTGTCCTACAGACAGAGGCCCTGTCCACCTGCCTTGCCCCCAACAGCTCTCCCCTGCAGGCCTGGTCACCTCCAACTGCCCTCCCCTGCTGGCTTGATTGCCCTTAACTGACTCTGCCTCAGCCCCCACCACAATGACTTTGTCCGGAAGAAAGTCAGACCTCCAGAATAGGGCCAGTTAACCCGGTCTTATTAGCACATTATCCTTTTAGTAATATATAGATTATATAGGATAGGATTGCTTAAATGGGGGGGGGTGGGGAGTCTTTCTCAGCAGGAGGAGATGCTCTTGGCAGACAAAATACATAATCCCTATATCTGGACTGATAGCCAGGCATATGCACTATATTGCCAAACTGGTCATTAAAAAATTGAACCACTTTCTTACACCTTACACCAAACAGCTGTTGCCCTTAAGAGCCCTCTTCAGCCTCCACCTTAGGTTCTGCCTTCACAGTTCATCCACATTAGGTTCTGATTGGTTGATTTTGATGCCAGTCAGCATCAAAAACTCTGCCTCCTGGGCTCCTTGCAGTTCACTCAGATCTGGTTCTGACTGGTTGGTTTCTATGCCAGTCCGCATCTCCCGGCCTATCTCCAGTCTTGATCTGCAGTCTCCATGGCAGCTGCTGCACAGACCTTGACTCTCTCTCTCTCTCTCTTTCTTTCTCTCTCTCACTGCCTTGCCAGCAGCCCCAGAAGCTGCAGATCAGGCCCTACTTCTCTCTCCAGGCCTGATCTGAAGCTGCTGTGGCAGCAGTGAGGTTGTTAGGCTTCTGGCCCCTGGCCAGAGGCTAATGACCTTGTCATCCCCTCTTTGCCCTGCCTACCCCTCCTGCCATCCTGCCCACTGGCCACAAGTCTTGCTAGGATAGGAGCCTGTGGGCTGCAGAGGAGGGATCAAGAGGTGCTCCATGCATTTCCTATTGACCAGCTATCTGTATGGTCATCTAGGTCATGATGGCCCATGGCCTTTTATAATGTAGATAGCTAAGATTTGGAAACAGCCCAAGTGCCCATTAGTAGATATATGGATAAAAAAGCTGTGGGACATTTACACTGTGGAGTAAAAGAGGATCTATTAACCTTTGTGACAGCATGGATGGACCTGGAAAATAAGCCAAACTGAGAAAGACAAATATCATAGGATCTCACTTACTCATGGAATATAATAAATAAAATGAATTGACCAACAAAAAATACTCGAATCTTGCAGGTATGGAGCAGACTAGCATATCTCGATCTGGGGTTGGGAGGATGTGAAGAGATAAACCAAAGAACTTATATACTTACTTGAGGCCCAGTGCACAAAATTTGGACAAGGAGGGGGGATACCCTCAGCCCAGCCTGCACCCTGCACCCTCTCCAATCTGGGAACCCTCAAGGGATGTACAACTGCTGGTTTAAGCCTGATTTCGGGGATCGGGCCTAAACCGGCAGCTGGAAATCCCTCTCACAATCCTGGACTGCTGGCTCCTAACTGCTCACCTGACTGCGTGCCTGGTTGGCCCTAACTGCCCCCCTCTGCTGGCCTGGTCATCCCCAAGTATCCCCCTCTGCCAGTCTGGTCACCCCCAGCTGCCCCCCCTGCCAGCCTGGTTGCCTCTTACTGCTCTCTTTTGGCAGCCTGGTCACTCCCAATTGCACCCCTTGCTGGCCTGGTCACCCCCAATTGCACCCCCTGCCAGCCTGGTTGCCTCATGAAGCCTGCTGTTCAGTCGTTTGGTCATTCTTCACTAACTCCCCTGCCACCTGGCCATGGGCAGCCATCTTGTGAGAGTGTGACCATCATTTTGCATATTATTCTTTATTATATATAATATGCAAAGACATGGGAAATAGGATAGTGAAGAACTGAAGCAGTCAGTAGGGGCTGAGAGCGGGGGAAGTAGGAGGAAATGGAAGACATCTATAATACAATCAACAATAAAAATACATTTAAAAATAAATGAATGTATTCCTTCCAAATAGCTTTCTATGTATGCCCTTTGATGCCAGGTATTTTTTCCCACAGTGTCCTTGTTACATGGCTTGACATAGACAGAGCCCTACCTATTAGTCCCATGGACACAGTGATAGGTATGTGAGCAAGGACACCAGAGGGCAGCAGACCTGATGGGATGGCTATGACTATTGGCCAGGTTACCTCCCCTAAAGAATGAGGTGTTCTGATTGGCTGGTTACATGCCATGAGAAATGTATCTGTGATTTTCCTCAAATCCCTAAATGTGGCCTATACAGAGTAGTGGGGGGAAAGTATGCATTCCTTTTATTTTACTCTTTATAGCAAATTTGAATTTGGGCTGTACATCTGAAACTGTTTTTCCTTAAAATGTATTTGTACCCCATGTGCAATATGGGACATGCCCTGGGATAAGTGTCAAGTTGGCAGCAGAGTTCATGCTTTTCTCCTCTCACACCTGATCTTTGAACCTCAAGGCTGTAGCACCACAACCCAGGTTACATCTAGAAGGAAGGTCTAGGTACATGTGTGCAGAATTCACCCCTCCTCACTGTCTCTCCTCTTTCAACCTTTACAGCATCCTCTATCCTGGCATCAGGTTAACTTTTTTCTAAGTCTCACTTAATCAGATGTTAAAGCCCCATGCGATTTGTATGGATAGATAGGTAACATAAATGCAGAAATCAGTGATCGTAAAGCAAAAGAATGGATGATTCTTGTAGCAAACCAGAGATAAACAAACACTATTGATAGAGAATGGATTAATTTTAAAATTATAATAAAGCACAGTCCCCAGCAGGAAATAAAACATCTATATATTGACCTCAGTTTGTGATCTCAGTTTGTGGCCTCAGTCTGTGTCCCTCCAGGAGTAATATTGTGCATTTGCTCAAAAGTCCTCAATGTCTTCTTCCTATTTATGTGGAAATATGATTTTTTCCTGAATCTCAGCACACTAAGGCTTCACAGTTTGCCCCCTGCTTGCTTTCCCAGTTTCCTCTCCCCTGCTCCTCTACATCCCTGTTTAACTCTTCTATGGACTGTTCCTCCAGAGGTAGATTTTGTCATCTAAGTCTGCTTATGTCATCGTCTTGCTACTCTGTCCCCTATAATCTTCCTGCTGAAATTCAGGACCTGTCTCATCTACACCTCCACAAGCAGGCTTTTCTAAATGACTCCTGCAGAAGCTGTGTATCCTAATCCCTTATATTTGCATAGATCTTTAGAGGAAGTGGATTGTGCTTACTCCCAGATCCCAGAAGGCTCTGTTACTTTTGCCTAGGGACCTGGTAGACATGATTCCCAGCCATCTTGCAACTCATAGAGCCCTGACCAACCTGGTAGCTTCTCTAAGATCCCACCAGATCTTGATATAAGATTCTCAATAACATGGCTTCAGAATTGATAAGTCTGGTTTGGAGCCGGATGAACCTAGGAAGATTGGAGAGTCCCCAGGAATCTCCCATCTGTGGCCCAGATGATCCCTTTTTGGCTCTGACCTAAGGACCAGTGCCAAAGAGCCTGGAGGACCAGTCAGCACTGCATAAGCATGTGCACTTGGTTTCTGTGCCACCAGATGTCAGACACCCAGCATTTCTTGGTCTGTGAAATGGGTGTCCTCTAGATTAGCAGTCATCTTAGGCCCAGCGGTTCCCCCACCACACTCATGGTGTTGAATAGGAAAGGTTGCTTCAGCCACACCCTGTATGGCCTTGTGCCAGGAAGACACCCAGGGCCTCTGTGGAGAGAGATCTCCCAGAAGTTCCTCAGAAGCTGACTTCCCTGCACTGCCCTGTATGTCAAGGCTAAAGGGTTCCTGGGAGATCTGGCTTCAAGGGAAAAGGCACCTCTGTTTGGGAGCAGGCTGGACCTTGGCAGCATGCAGTGTTCCTGAAAGTCCCTGTTTTTGGCCAGGTCTGTCCCTAAAAGCCAGATCCAGGGACAGATCTCAGTGAGCTGGGAAGCCGTCAGGCCGGCCCATGCATGCTTGATCGCACTGGAGCATCTGGCCTTACTCATCAGGCCATGTGGGCCTGTTAGATACAGCCTGCTCTGGTCTGGCAGGACCAGCAGTTCCCAACACTTGGATATTGATGAGGTTTCAATGGTGATCATGGTCAGACCCCATAGTCCTGCTTTTCTTTTTCCTTGTGGTCTCTCAGGCAATTATGATTTCCAACTGAGACTTATCCTATGGGACCCTAGTTAGGTCTGGAATGAATTCCAAGATCCCAGGAGATCTCCCTCCAAGATTTTGAGATCTGGCTTCAGGGGAATTCATAACTCTTTCTTGGAGGTGGATGGACCTTGGCAGCCCAGAGTGTCCCCCAGCAGCTGCCAGTTGTGTTGCAAACTATTCTTACATGTCTCAGACTCAGACATCAATCTCAGGATGCCTGGATGCCTAGTCACTGAGGAAAGCACATGCATAGCTGGTTCCCACAGACCTGTCCTCAAGCATCCACAACTTGAATGCCCACTAAACAGCAGACCAGCAGACCTTATTATGGGGTCAGTGATTCCCTGCCCTGCACTCTTGATGGGGAATGGGGAAGTCGATTTGGCCAGACTCTTGATGGCACTGGTCTGGGAAGATACACAGGCTGTCGGTGGATGAGAGGTCTCTCAGGTGCTTCTCACAAGCTGTCCCCTGGCATAGCCCAAGCTTGCAGGGCTAATGAATCCCATGAGAGCTGGCATCAGGGAACCACAATCTCTTTTTCTGTAGTGGTCTAGATATCTGCAGCTTCATGTGTCATGCAGAATTCCTGCCTGTGGCCAGTTCTCTCATACATGGTTGAACCCATAGGAATATCTGAGAGAGGCCACAGGATGATTTTTGCATGGGAGTTCAAACCCAAGTATCTGCTCTCAATTGTCTGGCTCTCCAGGCAGGTTGTATAGAACCTGCCTCAGCCCACCAGGCATAGCCCTGGGTCTGGCAGTTTTCTCACAGAGCCCTTGAGGAGGAAGTTTGGACTGTTCTCACCCATAAACCTCATAAGGCCTCTGCTGTCTTTCTTGTGATTCCCAGCTCTTTCCTATCCCTTAGAACCTGGTCAGATTGAGAATGTTTTCAGAGATGCCACATTTCTGACTCCAAGACTGGCAACATCTAGCTCCCTCTATTCCCCGCTTTGCTGAGATTTATTTTATCATAAACTAGAGGTCCGATGTATGAAAATTCATTCACTAGAAGGGGGATCCCTCAACCCCGCCTGCTCCATCTCACAGGCCAGGAGTCTTCAGGCACTGGAGGTGACCCAGCATTCAGGGGAAGGTGACACCTCCATCACACCTCTGCTACTGCCACTGCCAGCAGTGTAAGCCTCAGCCAGCCCTGTTTACCTGAGCCTTGGGTGGCCCTGGGCAGCTGGGGAGCTGATGGGACTGGGGGACTCTGGAGGCAGGCACACGGCAAGGCCAGGCCCACCAGCCTGACCTTGCTGTGTGTCTGCCCCAGAGGGGGTGAGGTGACTGAGCACTGCCATCTTGTGGCTGTGGGCGTCACCATCTTTGAGAGCTGGGCAGTCAATTAGCATATTCCCTCCTTAATGGCTGTGAGTGCTGCCATTTTGCAATGGTATGAGGGTCAATGAGCATATTCCCTTTTTATTAAATAGGATCCTTGGGGAATTTTAACAAATGGCTTTTCTGCATCTATTGATATTATTAAATGATTTTATCCCCCCTCATTTTGCTTATATGGAATATCACATTTATTGATTTGTAGACATTGTATTAACTTTGCATTCTAGAATAAAGTCCACTTGATCATTGTGTATTTTCTTTTAATGTATTGCTGGATCTGGTTTGTTAGGATTTTAGCATCTATGTTCATGAGGGATATTGGCCTATAATTTTATTTCTTTGCAGTGTCTTTACCTGCTTTTGTAATTAGGATTATGATGACATCATAAAATAAGCTTGGGAACTTTTCCTCCTTTTGAATTTTTTAAAAATAGTTTGAGAATGATAGGTGTTAGCTCTTCTTTTTATTTTTGGTAAAATTCACCTGTGAAGCCATCCAGTCTAAGACTTCTGTTCATTGGGTGATTTTGATTATTGCTTCAATTTTGCTGGTTATAATCTGTCCAGATTCTCTGATTCATCCAGATTTAGTTTGGGAGATTGCATGTTTCTATGCATTTATGCATTTGATCCAGATTGTTCAATTTGGCATATAATGGTGCATTATATTTTCTTATAATCCTTTGTAGTTCTGTGGTGTCAGTTGTTACTTTTTGTTCCTTGATGATTTTATTTATTTGGTCATCTCTCTTGTTTCTTTTTTCTTTCTTTTATTAAAATTCTCACCTGAAGATATTTTCATTGATTATTAGAGAGAAGGTAAGAGAGAGATAAAAAAACACTAATTGGTTGTTTTTTGCAAATGCCTTGGTTGGGGTGGGGGATCTAGTCGGCAACCTATGTATGTACCTGGGAATCAAACTGCAACCTTTTGGTGTACAGGACAATGCTCCTATCAACTGAGCCACACTGGCGAGGGATCTTATTTTCTTGATGAGTCTGGTTAAAGGTCTGTCAATCATTTTATCTCTTTAAAGAACTGGATCTTGGTTGCATTGATCTTTTGTATTTTTTTAGGAATCTATTTTTTAAACTTCTGCTCTGATCTTTATTATTTCATTTCTTGTGCTCACCTGTTGTTTTTCTAGTTCCTTTAAGTATAAAGTTGAAATTTCCCTTCTTCTAAAGAGTAATTTGAAACAAATACATTGAGAAAGCAGTTATATTTTTAAATTAGTGTATGTATATTGTTATAAATATTTACATTTTATGTCCACATGAATAGTAAGTAATGCACAAGAAATATCCTTATATTAAAGTGTTATACAACCTTTGAATAAATTAAAATAATATGGTTATTAACTAAAGGAAACATATTACTTTTTATATTATATTATATTATATTATATTATATTATATTATATTATAGCTGTTGGAAGGAAAAATCAAGAAAACATTCTTCACTCTGATATTATCAAATGTAAATAGATTATCATAAAAATGAAACTAAATAAAAGCAGTGAAAATATTTAAGAATAAATAGAAAGAACAAGACATTGACTAGAAGCAAGGCCAAAAGGGGTAACAATAACCATATATTTTTAAATTGATCTGGGAAAAAAAGAAAGGCAGAGATCTCCTGTTAGCATGATGATTTTTCTTTAAAAATTCAATCTGTGACAACAATTTCAGAGTCACAAAAGTCAAATCAAACCACTACAAAAATCCCAAGTTGGCTATGTTTATAAAAAAGCTTTTTTCCCTTCTGGTACTTTACGATAGGTTTGAGGTGAAATTAGAAGGAAAATAAAATACTGTGCAGAGTCTGTTTTAACAGCAAATAGCAGTCTTCTCACAACCAGTACCTCTTATATCCAGCAGATGGTGTCCTCCATTAAGCAACCCTTCCCTCACACATATTACACAGAATGAGTTAGGCATATTATTGGCCAGGGACAACTAAAAAAGTAATGGCAGTATTTTGTAGGAGAAAGAAGACTAAATTATATTATTCTTCCCTAAGGATATAACCTAAAGGCAATGTTCATATATTTTCCAGGCTTTCAAACAAAAAGTTTTATTTTTCTATTAACACACCATTCAGCTTGAATTAAACTTTATTGATTCAAAATAAGTGCATTTATGTTATTATTATTATTCCTATGTGTTCTGGTAATACAAAGTAATTTTTAATGCTTAAGGAAGTCCTTTAATAAAGGTGAGCCACCCTGACCTTATGGATCAGTTGGTTGGAACACTGTCCTGTACATCAAAAAGGATGCAATGTCCATTCTGGTCTGACCACATACTTAGTTTGCAGGTTTGATTTCTGACTAGGGAGTGTATGGAACACAACTGATTGATGCCTCTCTCTCTCTCTCTCTTCTCCCACTCTCTCTCTGTAAGTCAAGAGATATCCTGGGTAAAGATGAAAAAAAATAAAGAAAAACTGACACACTTTTAAAATATATATATATTTTTGGTAATGCTTATTTATAAAAGCTTAAACATATACTTACTCTCTTATCTATGTTATTTTTAAGAATTATCAATGTTCTAGAAGAAACTAGAGTTAAACTAACTAGTTCAAATAAAAAAAGAACAAAACAGGTTCTGGATCATTTCAACTATACTAATTTCTAATTAATTACACAGGAAATATTCTGTTGAATCCCTTTGAGGCAATGCTTTTTATACTATATGCTTTTTATAATGATAGTATCTCTCACTTATTGATTGATTAGTATTTCTCTAGTCAGTAGTCAATTTAATGTTTCATTTAGTGGGAGGATATGCAATGGGGTAAAGATAGTCTGCTGAATAAATGGTGTTGAAAAAATTGGATAGATACTTGCAAAAAACTGAAACTAGATCACCTTTTTATACCATATACAAGAATAAACTAAAAATGTATTAAAGACTTAAATGTATGATTAGAAATGATAAAACTCCTAGAAGAAAACATAGTGAAATCTCTAACATTTCTTTTAGTAATATTTTTTCAGATATATCTCCTTGAGCAAGGGAAACAAAAGTAAAAAAAATAAACAAATGGGACTACATCAAACTAAAAAGTTTTTATACAGCCAAGGAAACCATCAACAAAATGAAAAGACAACATACTAAATGGGAAAACATATTTGCCAATGATACAACTGATAAGGAATTAATCTCCAATATTTATAGACAACTCAACGCTAAAAACTTAAACAAATCAATTAAAAAATGGGCTACGGACCTGAAGAGACACTTCTTCAAAGAGGACATACAGATGGCCAACAGACATATGAAAGAATGCTCAATGTCACTAGTGATCTGAGAGATGCAAATTAAAACTATAGTGAGGTATCTTCCCACACCTGCCAGAATGGCTATCATCAATAAATTAAAAAACAACAAGTATTGGTGAGGATGTGGAGAAAGGAGAACCCTCATGAATCACTGGTGAGAATGGAGATTTACAGATTGGTGCGGCCACTACATAAAATATTATGGAGGGATCTCAATAAATTAAAAATGAAACTGTCTATGACTCATGTTTATATCCAAAGAAGCCCAAAACAGTAATTCAAAACTTATATGTATGCACCCAATGTTCATTGCTGTATAATTTTTAATAATTTATGAAAACAACCCAAGTACCCATTAATAAACAAGTGGATAAAAAAGTGGTGATACATATATACAATGGAATATTATTTGGCCAAAAAAAGAATGCCATCTTACCATTTACAACAGCATGCATTGACCTAGAGAGTATTATGGAAAGTGAAATAACTCAGATAGAGAAAGACAAACACCATATAATTTCACTTAAATATGGAATCTAAAAAGCAAAATAAATAAAATAGAAACTGATCATGAATATAGAGATCAGACTAATAGTTTCCAAATGGGAGAAGGTTTGGAGGCTGAGTGAAAAAGGTGAAGGAATTAAAAAGTATTAATTGATCTCATGGGTGTAAAAGACAGCACAAGGAATGTAGACAATAATCATATTTAATAAAAGAGTAATATACAAATTGACCATATCTCCACTACTCACCAGCCACGCCCACCAGCCATACCCACACCCACATCCACCAGCCAATCAGGACTGATATGCAAATTAACCTAAACCAAGATGGCGGTCGGCCACAGAGAGTAGGAGGGAGGCTTGGGTTTCCCTGGCGATGGAGGAAGCAAAGCTTTCTGCCTGCCCTTGCCGGCCTAGGTCTCCACTCAATGAAACAAAGTTTCAATTATAGAAGATACATATATCTCAACAGAAATGGCAGCAGCCACAGAGCTGGGGAGAGCAGAGGGTTGCCCCTGGCGATGGGGGAAGCTTCAAGCTTTCTGCAGTGCTGGCCTGTCTTGGCCTCTGCTTAAAGCTACAAAGTTTTAATTATAGAAGGTAAATGTCCCAACAGCAATGGCAGCAGCCACAGAGCGAGCAGAAGGCTTGGCTTCACTCCAGGTTACAAAGTTTCAATTATAAAAGATAACTAAATTCCAGATACCAGGGCCTCCACTTGGGTCGCTGGGGGACATGACTGGCCTGCAAACCACCACAAGCCCCTCACCCAGGCCACCCCATGCCCCAAGGGAACCCCCACCCTGATCTGAGACACCCTTCAGGGCAAACCAGCTGGCCCCCACTCATGCACCAGGCCTCTATCCTATCTAATGAAAGAGTAATATGCAGATTGACCATCACTCCAACATACAAGATGGCTGCCCCCATGTGGTCAAAGTTGGCCACCACAAGATGGCCAGCAGGGGAGGGCAGCTGGGAGGGACCAGGCTGCAAAGGAGGCAGTTAGGAGCAATCAAGCCTTCAGGGGAGGGCAGTTAGGAGTGACCAGGCTGGCAGAGGAGGAAAGTTGGGGGCAAGCAGGCTGGCAGGGCAGCAGTTAGACATCAATCAGGCTGTCAGGGTAGTTGTTAGGGAGTGATCAGGCTGGCAGGCAGAAGCGGTTAGGGGCAATCAGAGAAGCAGAAGGGTGAGCAGTTTGGAGCCAGCAATCCTGGATTGTGAGAAGGATGTCCGACTGCTTGGTAGGATCGGGCCTAAACGGGCAGTCAGACATCTCTCCAGGGGTCCCAGATTGGAGAGTGTGCAGGCTGAGCTGAGGAACACCCCCAACCCTCCACCCCCCATGCACGAATTTCATGCACTGGGCATCTAGTAATCTATAATAATAAAAGCATGATATGCTAGTTAGACCATACCTCCTTCCAGGCATCCTTCCCGATGAACTTCTGGACCAAGCCAGAGCTCTGAGGGAATCCCAGAGGGAAGCCAGTCCTGGCAGCCGGGGGAAGGAAGGTCTATTCTTGAAGGTATTTTGTGCACCAGGCCTCTTATACAGAATAATACTGAATGTAAATTGTAATTGAAATATAAATTATAAAAATATCTAATTTTCTCTATTATTTTCTTAGAAAATAGAGGTACAATGGTCATATCTATCTAACCCTTGGTTTATAAATATTTTAATGACATTTTTTCTCTCAATATAAAATAATTCAGAGATTAAAATTTTTTAATCACAGAGGTCTTATGGCTTTTAATACAATTTAAGCAGATTTCCATTTTGTTTTACATTTAAAAGATAAATACATAAAAATATACATCTAAGCAAAAGCAAAGTTTATAGTGTTTAGTGAGCTTTAGTTCAAATGTTAGAATTATACATTTTTAATATCTATAAGATTCAGAAGTCAATTTTTTTCTGCTTGATTCGAAGCTCACCACTATTAATTAGAGTTAGGAACTTATGCAAGTCCTTTAAACTCTTCATGTTTTCATGTATAAATATGCAGAACATAAGCACCCGAGTCATTAAAAAACCCTGAAAATAATTGACTAGTGATGTGTAACAGCATTTTAAGTAACAGTAAATCCTTTGCTAACTGTCTCACTTAATAGAGGGAATTAATTAACAGTATCACCATAAATTGCTCAGGACTCCAGCTTCACTCCTCTCTGTTGCCCTCCAAGGATCCAAGCAACTGCAGGGCCCTGTTGGAGGTGGAGCTAGTAGCCTAAAGGGCCTGATGCAAGAACCACAGGTTGGTAGCCATGGTTGGCATGGGGTGGGGCCCTAGAGGAGGCAGAGCCCCTCACTGACTGCAATCTTGGCTAAATCAGAGGCAACAGCTATTGGGGGAGAGACAGCGCAACAGATTGGGGTTCCATGCAGCACATCTCTACCAACCCTTCCCATGTCCAGGGGGACATGTATATATGGTTTGCCCAGATACAGTCCCTCCTTCCCCAGGTCTTTTTCACTGTAAAGGTTTTCTACACCTGATCCCACTGAAGAGTTTTACCTCTCAAGTTTCCACGTTCTGTTCCAGATTAGGAAAACAGTTTTGATCACCTGGGTTTGTTTATTTTGTAGGATTCTATCCAATCCCTACACTGTAAATCTAAAACTCTCTCTCCCTCTCTCTCTCTCTCTCTCTCTCTCTCTCTCTCTCTCTCTCTCTCTCTCTCTCTCTCTCTCTCTCCCTCTGCTTTTGTTTGGATGCATATTTTTATGTATCTACCTTTTAAATGGAGTTGGGAAATTGAAGATGAAAATACTTGACTAGCAGGCTCCCTGGAGAGTGGCTGATGAATTGAAAAACTGTGGCATGGGGAGAGGAAGGGCATTTCAAAAGAAATAGCCTTTCTTCAAGGGCTCTCAATTTTAACTTACACAGTCACCTATCTATCTCCTTTTTAAGTTTACTGGCATGAAAAGAGTTGACTTTTGTTTATTTACTGCTCTTGATTAGCACAGCTGAAAGATTCTGCAAGTTTTCAGACAAAAACAAAGGAGTCTAATTTATGACGTTTCTTATAGTGTATTGGAAAGAGCAGACATGGGTAAATCGGTGTCAAGGGACTCTCTGTTCTGTAGAGCGTTCAATTGCAAAATTTTCATGCCCCTGTACAGCCATTTACCCTTCAATGATTCTCACAGGTAGCGGTTTGTCACTTGCATATGGTTTCAAGCATTCGCCTCAGCACTGCTTTTCAGCTTCATGGTAACCATGAGGTAACTTACCACTGTTTCCCAGTTTTAAAGATGAGCAAACAACCCACAATTTAATTTAGTTTCCTTGATTTTTTTAGTTAAAGCCATAATGTAACCTGATTCATCTTATTGCTATAAGAATTATACTTACTAGTACATGGTTTTAATGTAGCCAGACTTGTCGTGAATACAATGAAATACTTTTACAGTTCTAAAGAATTTTAAGTAGAATTAATCTGTTCCCTAATTTTACAGTTAAAGAAATCAAAGCCTAGAAAGTGTCTTATCCTCTAACAACAATATATTTAAGAGGCCATGAGCTGTTTTTACATTTCCTAGTAGTTCCTTAGCTAAACATTTAATTGAAATTGCATTTGATCATTTCCAAATTGCGGTGTTTTGCCCTACCCAATGTGGCTCAGTGGCTGGAGCCTCGGCCCAGACACCTAAGGGTCTCAGGTTTTTTTTTTCCCCTAAAAAGCTTTATACTCTGAAGTTCTGATGGAGCAGAATAAATAAATACTCATCATTAATATTTTATTACAAAGGGTCATTTATAAAACAGCCATTTTTATTTTTATGATATAACTTTTCTTTTTAAAAAAATATTTTTTATTGTTTAAAGTATTACAGATAGTAGTACATATATTTCCTTTTTTCCCCCCATTAACCTCCCCCCAGCACATGCCCTCACCTGTCTCCCCCCCCCCACCCCCCCACCCCCGGCCGCAGCCCCGTGTCTTGTATCCATTGATTATGCTTATATGCCTGCATACAGGTCCTTCTGTCGATCTCTTCCAGCCCCCACCCCCCACCCTCCCCTGCCTTCCCACTGTAGTCTGACAGTCTGTTCAATGCCTTTTTGCCTCTGTATCCATTCTTCTCCCCTATTTCTTTTCTTTAAAAAATCTTGCATCTGCATACTATAAATAAACATATAGGAATAAAAAATGTTTGAATCTCAGTTTCGACATCCAACAGTTCTAAGTCCCAGTTTCGATGTCAAATAGTTCCTTATGTTTACATGTCAGCAATGAGATCTGGATGGTGGACATATGGTGGCAATGCAGGTCCCACCCTCTCTGGTTTGGTACGGGACAACCTGCAGCAACGCACAGCTGCTTACTGCTAGCCTGGCAAGGTGTCGTATGCATCTTCCGTCTCTGGACTGTCTGCGTGGTTGGAACAGACCTGTCAGTTCCTCTCTGTTGCAGGAATCCATATTATTGTTTGAGTATTAAATTTGACAGTAAAACAGTAATCAAGTTTTCAGATTAATTTAAATTGGCCAATTAAAATAAGGGAATACCCAAGAAAATTTAAGTGTAGTGGACAAAAAGCTGTTCCTAAAATATTAACTAGAATTTTTATTAGTAGTTCATCTCATCGTAAAATTGCCTAACATGCAAAGGGTCACAGGTTTGATTCCCAGTCAAGGGCATGCACCTGGGTTGCAGATTTGACCACTTGGCCCAGTTGGGGCTCCTGTGGGAAGCAACCAATTGATGTGTCTCTCACATTTCTCTCTGTCTCTCCCCTCCCTCTCTCCCTTTCACTCTCTCTAAAAAGAAATGAAAAAATTATTCTTGGATGAGGTTGTTTTTATTATTATTTTTTTTAATGTGGTGTTTAGTTGACATGAAGATCCCTTTACTGGGACTTTTATTTTCAGCAGAGTGATATTTTGTATGTGTGATATAATTGAAACATGAGTTATAACAAATTGGTAATGTCACTACATCTTTTAGCGGGAACTTTGCCCCAGGATGATCTTACTAAGTTTTCTAAGAAGCAAATTATGCTAATACAGAAAGCTAATTCAAGATATGCAGGTATTTGGTTGAAACTATTTATCTTGACCACAATAGTGGTTAAAAATTAGTTTTTTAATACTACATTGGCTTGTTTTGTTTAGCAGTGAATCAAATAAAATTTCAGTGTAGTGAAATCTGTTATTATTTTACATTCTAATCATTTATCTCTGCTGTGTGTTTTATAATCTTTGTTGTTGAAAATATTATATATGTCCTCTTTTTCCCCCATTGACCTTTTCTAGCTCAATCCCACCCCCTACCCCAGGCTTTCACTATCCTATTGTCTGTGTCCATGGTTTATTCATAAAGAACATGTATGTATATATGCATAACCCCCCGCCCCTTCCCTCAGAGATTCTGCATTCTGTTCTATGCTTCTATAATGCCAATTGTCTTGATCTGGGATCTAGAAGGGTTCAGGAAACCTGAAGAAGGGGCTGTGCATAAATTAAATAAGAGTCCAGAGACAAAACATGATTTTTAGAGGCATTTGGCCGGAAGGTTGTGGGGGAAGAAAGAGGAGTTAGGTTGAAGGAACCAAGTTCTCCTTGTCTCAGGACCCTTTGCTTTTTATTAACACAATTTGTCCTAAGACAAGTTGGAGATATATACATCAAAGGGTAGGGTTAGGTACAGTATCCATTGTCAGATTGGGGAATTACCTCCAGCTGTTCAGGTGTTTGACCAGGAAGAGGCAATAACATGTAGATTATGATGCCTTGAGCTTTCTGGCAGCAAACAATCAATTTAATGCATCCTTTTCAGGTTTGGGGAAATGCTTTTAGCCATTCCCAGCAGGTGATAACATGTGACTCAGCTCTTGTTGAGTCCCCAAGTTCCATCAACCTTTCAATGAAACTCTTGCAATTATGACATGCTGGAATTGGCTTCTGGCACTTCTGTCTCTGGACCTAGATTGTTCAATCATTTATTTGGTTCATTAGATTCCATATCTGAATAAGATCATGTGATAATTGTCTTTTTCTGACTGGCTTATTTTTCTTGCATAATACTCTCTAGGTGCCTCCATGCTGTCTCAAAGGGTAAGAGATCTTTCTTTTTCAGTGCTGCATAGTATTCCATGTATAAATATACCATAACTCTTTTATCCACAAATCTACTGATGGGTATTTGGACTGTTTCCAGATCTTAGCTATTGTAAATCATGCTGCTATGAAAATAGGGGTGCGTAACTCTTTCTGATTGGTGTTTTGGGTTTCTTAAGATATATATCCAGAAGTGGAATCACTGGGTCAAATTTCAGTTTCATATTTAATTTTAGAAAAAAAACTCCACACTGTTTTTCACAATGGCTGAACAAGTAAGTCTGCATTCCCACTAGCAGTGCACTAGTGTGTTGCCTTTTCTCCACATCCTCACCAACACTTGTCATTTGCTGATTTGTTGGTGGTAGCTATTCTGATAGAGGTGTGAGGTGATATCTCATTGTTGTTTCAATTTGCGTCTCTCTGATGATCAGTGATTTTGAACATTTTTTTTTTCATATGTCTATTGGCCATCTGTATGTTCACTTTGGAGAAGTGTTTATTTAGGTCCTTTGACCATTTTTAAATTGGATTGTTTGTCTTCCTTTAGTTAAGTTGTATGAGTTTCTTATATATTTCGGATATTAAACATTCATCAGATGTATTGTTGCCAAATGTGTTATCCTGTACAGTGGGCTCTCTTTTCATTTTGCTGATAGTTTCTTTTGCTGTGCAGAAAAATTTTAGTTTGATGTAGTCCCATTTGTTTACTTTTTCCAGTTTCCTTTGCCCTAGGAGATGTATCTGTAAACATATTGCTGCAAGTAATGTATGAGTTTTGCTGCCTATTGTTTCTTCTAGGATTTTTATGGTTTCATGACTCACATTGAAGTCTTTTATACATTCTGAGTTTATTCTTGTGTATTGTATAAGTTGCCAGTCTAGTTTCATTTTGTGCATGTATATATCCAATTTTCCCAACACCATTTATTAAAGAGACTGTCTTGACTCCATTGTATGCTCTTGCCTCTTTTGTCAAATATTAATTGAGCATAATGGGTTGGGTCAATTTCTGGGCTCTCTGTTCTCTTCCATTGATCTGTCTGTCTGTTCTTGTGCTACTACCAGGCTATTTTGATTATGGTGGCTTTGTAGTATAACTTGATATCTGGCATTGTGACACTCAAACTTTGTTCTTCTTTCTCAAGATTGCTGTGGCTATTCAGGGTATTTTGTTTCCATATAAATTTTTGGACTATTTTGTCTAGATCTGTGAAATATGCTATTGGTATTTTAGTAGGGATGGCATTGAATCTGTAGATTGTCTTGGGTAATATGGACATTTTAATGATGTTAATTCCACCAATCCATGAACACTGTATATTTTTCCACTTGCTTATATCTTTCTCTATCTCTACCTCTTTTTGAAACATACAATAGTTTTCTGAGTATAAGTCTTTTACATCCTCGGTTAAGTTTATTTCTAAGTTTCTTAATTTTTTGTTACAGTGGTAAAAGGGATTGCTTGCTTAGTTTCTCTTTCTGAGAATTCATTATTGGTGTATAAGAATGCCATCAATTAGAGAGAGAAACATAATGTATCCTGCTACATTGCCAAATTCATCTATTAAATCTAGTAGTTTCCTAGTGGAGTCTTTAGGGTTTTCTATGTATAATATCATCTCATCTGCCAATAATGACAGTTTTAATTACTCCTTTCGAATTTGGATGCCTTTTATTTCTTCTTCTGTTTGATGGCTGTGGCTAGGACTTCCAGTAATGTGTTGACTAAGAGTGGTAAAAATGGACATCTCTAACTTATTACTTTTCTTAGTAGAAATAGTTTTAGTTTTTGCCCATTCAGTATGATGTAGGTTTTTAAAAATATTTTTAAAATATTTCCAATATTTATCATGTTGAAGTATGATCCCTCTGTTTCCACTTTGTTGAGAGTTTTTATCAAAAGAGTTGGATTTTGTTGAATGCTTTTTTGTGTGTCTATTGATATGAACATGTGATTTTTGTGTTTCAGTTGTGTATATGATGAATCACATTTATTGATTTCTAAATATTGTGCATTGGCCCTTTAAGACAGTGCCTGCATTTCCAGCTGTCTCTCCTTGACAGACAACAACCCTGTTGCTTTTCACAACCAGTTGGTATGTGGGCATCTTTCTCAGTTCTGGTGCTCTCTGTTGAGGAGCCTAGCTTGGGGTTTATATCCCAGAGTTCTCAGTGGAATTTCCCCAAATTTGGGATATCTCTCCGGAACTTCAGCTAATGTCTGAGGGAGTCCAACCAGCTCTTTTGCACTTCTTCCCTTTCTACCAATCTCTGTGTGGTCTCTATTTTTCATCATTTGTTATCAGGGCTCCAGCTAGTCTTCAGTTGATGTTTCAGAAGCTGTGTGTTTTTGTTTGTTTGTTTGTTTTGTTTTGTTTTTATTTTTAGTTGTAATTCCTGTTTGGTTTTAAAGCATGTCAGTGTAGCATATTTTTATTTTGCTGCCATTTTTAATCTCTCTCTTTAAAAAATATTGCATATCTAAACTGCAGTTACCTTTGATTATTAAAGTTGGAAAGAATATTTTAAAAAATCAGTTTGTCAAACTTAAGCCCATTTTTAAAACTTTAATTTAGAATGTATATTCTTCTGCATCAAATATTTTTTCTAGAGTAGTCAGATGATATGAAGTAATAAAAGATTTCAATTTCTGTAATTTTTTATTATATTTATTTGCTGAAGTTGATTGAGTCCTTATTTAGTTTTCTTTCTTTATATTCCAAAGGGATGAAGATATTAGTAACCTTTTTAGGGTATGTGTGTTAGTGCTTGGATTTCCAGCAACTTAACAATTGCCCAGCCTAAAAGGCAAAATTTATTTTTTACTAGGAAAGGTGAAATTGTATTTTGGGAAACTGGATCAGGTTGTGATTGAGAGAGAAATTTATTTGGAAAGGTGTTCTAGGCTTCCAACCTAGATATGAGTTGATAAATTAGATTAACATATAGTTTAATATAAGATTAGATGCTGCTCTATGATTCTACAATAAGAAGTTGTTTACAGCTGAAATAATATAAATATCTGGGATTTACTCCAATTTTATCTGAACAAATATAAAAAGAAGAGAAAGTGAATATAGATCAGAATGAAATAAGATTGGAAATTAAGGTGATGGGCACATAGAGATTAATCATAATGTTCTCTCTACTTTTATTTATTTATTTATTTGTTTTGTTTGTTTTTTATTTATTTTTTATCTTTATTGTTCAGTTTATTAAGTACATTGTTCCCCCTTTTTCATCTCCCTATAAATCCCCTCCACCTTGTACCCGTCCCACCCTCCACCCTCCCCCTCTCCTTCCCCTCCCCTATGTCCTCTTCCATTGTTGCAAGATTTTTGTCCAGTCTCCTGCTGCACTTCCCACACCCCTTAACTCCCCAAGAATTGTCAGTCCATTCCCTCTCTATGTCCATGATTCTATTATATTCACCAGTTTATCCTGTTCATCAGATTATTAATTCACTTGATTTTGAGGTTCATTTGTTGATAGATGTGTATTTGTTGTTCATAATTTATATTTTTTCTTCTTCCTCTTCTTAAAGAATATCTTTCAGCATTTCATATAACATTGGTTTGGTGGTGATGAACTTCTTTAGCTTTTTCTTATCTGCAAAGCACTTTATCTGACCTTCAATTCTGAATGATAGCTTTTCTGGATAGAGTAATCTTGGTTGTAGATTCTTGCTATTCATCCCTTTGAATATTTCTTGCCATTCCCGTCTGGCCTGCATCATTTCTGTTGAGAAATCCGCTGACAATCATATGGGTGCTCCCTTATAGGTAATTAACTGTTTTTCTCTTGCTGCTTTTAATATTCTCTCTTTATCTTTTGCTCTTGGCATTTTAATTCTGATGTGTCTTGGTGTGGTCCTCTTTAGATTCCTATATTTTGGGGTTCTGTGTACTTCTTGGGCTTTTAAGTCAGTATCTTTCATGAGATGGGGGAAGTTTTCAGTCACTATTTCTTCAAGTAGGTTTTCATTACTTTGCTCTCTCTCTTTTTCTGGCACCCCCATAATTCGGATGTTGGCATGCTTGAGGTTGTCCCAGATGCCCCTTACACTATCTTCAATTATCTGGATTCTTTTTGTTTTTTGCTTTCCAGCCGAGTGGATTTTGCTTCCTTGTATTTCAAATCTTTGACTTGGTTCTTGCGGTCCTCTGGACTGCTTTTAGGACTTTGTGAAATATTTTTTATTCCAGTCAGTGAATGCTTGATTTCTAGTTGATCCTTTTTCATATCCTTGAGGGTCTCGTTCATATCCTCATGGGTCTTATTCATTTCTTTGTAGGTCTCATTCATTTCCTTGTAGGTCTCATTCATTTCCTCGTAGCTTTTGTTCATTTCCTCATAGGTCTTGTTCATTTCCTCGTTGGTCTTGTTCATTTCCTTGTAGTCTCATTAAGTTCATCGGCCTTTTCTAGGAGCCTCTTGAAAAGCCTTATAACCATGGTTTTGAACTCTATGTCTAGTCATCTTTTTTCCTGCATTTCTTTCACACCTGATTTCTTTCTATGTCTCTGCATAGTGGCTGCTATTCTGAGTTGGTCGATTAGCTTTATGTGGTCAATGTGCTCTAAGGGACAGTGGCTCAGCCTCCCCAGTTACCTGAGGTGGATACTCTTACTGCAATCCTTTATGGGTTGTACAGTATTTTTGAATTTAAGCCCAGCTAATTGTTGTTAGCCCTAGGAGGGTTTGACCTCCAGGCCAATTGGCTGTGCAGGGAAACTGTGTTCAGGTTGGATGGGCAGAGTCTCTGAGCTTCCTATGTGGCATGCGTGTCTCTGTGTTGGGCAGTAATGGCTGCAGGCACCTCCAAAAGAAAGCTG
Organism: Antrozous pallidus; assembly: GCA_027563665.1. Taxonomy (NCBI): domain Eukaryota; kingdom Metazoa; phylum Chordata; class Mammalia; order Chiroptera; family Vespertilionidae; genus Antrozous; species Antrozous pallidus. The sequence goes on along the minus strand of CM050508.1, from coordinate 110,210,803 downwards.
CCACTTATCTCCACACGTTGCCAGAAAACTCTGCCTCTCCCCAAATGAGTCTGCACACTGGAAGTCTCGCCCAGGGTTGTAAAACAAAGCAGTCTGGTGGTCTCTCAAACCAGGGAGGAAGTCGCCAGGGAGCAAGTTGTGCGTCTGTGCTGTCACGCACTTTATGTGCAAAACTGCTGTTCCAAGCTATGCATACTCTCCTCATACTCAGAGATCTCTGCCGGGCCCAGCCTTTAGCGTCCACACTCTCCTCAAACTCGGAGACCTCTGCTGTACCCAGCTTTTAGTGTGCACACCCCGGACCTCAGACCTTGCCTGGCACTGGGGAATCTGTGCAGTGGGATGTCTCCGCCCTCCCCATTGGAGAAATCCAGCCGGGGTTGCTGCTGCCAGCCCTACAGCCTGCGCGCGTCCCATGGCTCCGAATCTCTGGCTCCACGGGTATCTTCAAGGCTGCGCTCCTCCACTCTTCTGAGTCTCAGTGTCCCTCCTTTACTTTTATTTGTGGAATTTTCACTCAGCCAGCTTTCCGGTGATTCTGGATGATGTTTGTTTTATTGTTATGTTGTAGTTTTGGAATTGTTGCGTGGGGCAGCACAATAGGTGTTTACCAATGCCGCCATCTTGGTTCTCCAACACACCTTTCTGTTCTCTCTACTTTTATTTGTTTGGACTTTTCCACAATTAAAAAAACAAAGGTAAGACTAGGTGAAGTTAATAGTTTTCTAAAATACCTAGTGTTTTTTAAATGTACTTTAATTTATAGTGATTTTTTAAAAGAATGTACTATTACTTTAGTCATTTATTTTTTCATTTCTGAACTGAAATCTTTTTTTCTTAATAATTGTGTAGAATTGGAGAAATTAAAGAACTCAAACAAAAACCTGTTGCTAGAGGAACTGATGAAGTTATTAAGGTGATTAAACTTAGTTGTGAATATTGCTTTCATTTTGGTTTATTTACTTAAAGGTAATGTCTAATGACCAATCAGATTTCAGTGAGGGCTAGCAGCCTCCTGGAATGTTATCTAACTTTTTGTTTATGTTTCTCCACTTTCTCTTTGCCCTTAGTTAAGTTTGTAATCACTCTGGCTGACTGTAAAAAAAGAGGGTTAAATGACTTCTGGCTCCCTTCTGTTCTGAAATGAGTATTATTCCCTCTTATTTTCATCAAACACACGGTAACTGTGGTTATTGCCTCAGTCTCAGCCCTGCTCTTTCCTCTTTACCTCAGAAAACCCAGTCAGCTCAGACCTTGATGACCATTTATGTATACATTTCATCTATTGGTTGTTAGATATCCCTGGACTTGACTACTCACCATATCTCACAGGTGAATTTCTAGTTATTGGGGGGAAAATCTTTGCCCATTTCTCCAGCCCACTCTTCAACATGACCATCCTCTTTCCTGGACAACCAGGGGCAGCACTGTTTTCCAGGGCTTTAGCATTAAAGACTCTTCAGCTCATCTAACTTACTTTTACTTTTAATTTCTTGATGTCGGGTATGGTATTCTTAAATTCTAACTTTTTATTTGAGAGAGAGAGAGAGAGAGAGAGAGAGAGAGAGAGAGAGAGAGAAACACTGATGTGAAAGAGAAAAAACATCATTCAGTTGCCTTATGCTTGTGCCCTAACTAGGTATCAAATCCATAACCCAGGCATGTGCCCTGACCCGGAATTGAGAACCAATAATCTTTTGGTGCACTGGGCAACACCCAACCAACTTTGCCACTCTGGCTACGCCCAACTGGTTTTTATTCATGGTTTCTATGTTATTTTTCATGCTGTTTTAATTCTCAATATCTTCTTTGTAATTTATATGTAGTTCTTCGAGCATCCTTGTAACTGTTACTTTAAACTCTTTATTTGATAAATTGTTTGCCTCCATTTCATTTAGCTTTTTCTGTAGATTCCTTTTGGTCTTTCATTTGGGGCTTGTTTGTTTGTTTCCCCAAGTTGGCTATCTCTTGTTTATCTCCATGTATTAGATGTAACTGCAATGTTTCCAGTCTCCATGGGTTGTTTTTATGTAGTAGATGTCCTATGGGACCCATGGGCACAACCTCCTTGACCTCTTGAGCTGGAAGCTCTAGGAATGTCTCTTTTGTGGGTTATCTAGGCTCTCCTGTTGTAAGTGGGTCTTTATTGCTGTTGACCCATTTGTGGGTGGGACTGACTGACTCTCTGGCTGGCTAACTGTGAGCCTCAACCCTGAACATATCATGCAAGCTGTTATACGGTGCCTTTGGATATGTTGTTTGTGAAGCTTATGAGATCCTGCTCTTTTGTTGTCTGAAGCTGGCCAGTTGGTGTGCCATTTTTGGGCTTCCCTGACAGGTGGAGCCAAGGCAGAGGCAGTTAGGGATGATCAGGCAGGCAGGTGGGCAGTTGGAGTCGATTAGGCAGGCCGACAGAGTGGTTAGGGATGATCAGGCAGGCATGAGAGCAGTTAGGGGTGATCAGGTAGGTAGGCAAGTTGTTAGGGGTGATGAGGCAGGCAGGCAGAGTAGTTAGGGGTTATCAGGCAGGAAGGCAGGTAAGCAGTTAGGAGCCAGTGGTCCTGGATTATAAAAGGGATTTCCAACTGCAAGTTTAGGCCCGATTTAGCAGCCAGACATCCCCTGAGGTGTCCCAGATTGCACGAGGGTGCAGACTAGGCTGAGGTCCCCCACCCCTGTGCACAAATTTCATACACCAGGCATCTAGTCATTGATAAATAAACAAACAGCAAGTGTTAGAGAAGGTGTGGAAGAGGGAACCCTCATGCATTGTTGGTAGAAATGCAGGTTGGTGCAGAAATTATAAAAACCAATTTGGAAATTCCTCAAAAAGTTAAACATAGAACTATCTTATGATCCAGCTATTTTGCTTCTAGCTATATATTCCAAGAAATCCAAAACACTAATTTAAAGGATACCTTCATCCCTATGTTCACTACAGCATATGTAACAGTAGCCAAGATATAGACACAACCTGAATGCCCATCAATAGATGAGTGTATAAACAAGTTGGGGTGCTATATAAATAAAATGTTAGTTGACCATAAAAAGAAAATCTTACCATTTGCAAATAACATGTATGGGTATAGAGGGGATTAAACTAAGTGAAATAAGTCAGACAAAGACAAATTCTATATGATTTTACCTATATGTGAAATCTAAAGAACATAATCTATATTAATAAAAGGATAATATGCTAATTAGTCCATGAGACATTCCAGATGTCCTTTCAGATAAAGCCATGATGATGGGGCCGAGGCAGAGCCAATTATGGGTGATCAGGCCAGTAGGTGAGGACAGTTGGGGGTGATCAGGTTGGCAGAGGGGTGCAGTTGGGGGCAAGCAGGCCAGCAGGCAGAGTGGTTAGGGGAGATCAAGCAGGCAGGCAGGTGAACAGTTAGGAGCCAGGAGTCCCAGATTGCAAGGAGGTTGTCCGACTGCCAGTTTAGGTCTGATCCCACAAGGGTCCCAGATTAGAGAGGATACAGGCCAGGCTAAGGGACACCCCCCCTTCACCTGCCCCCCAGGGCACAAATTTTGTGCACCAGGCCACTAGTAGTAGTAGTAGTAGTAGTAGTAGTAGTAGTAGTAATAAAAATAATAAAGAAACAAACTATAGATACAGAAAATAAAATGATAATTGCAAGATTGGAAAGAGATTGGTGGAAATGGATGAAAAAAGGATAAAGAAGTATGAATTCACATTTACAAAATAATCACAAAGATGTAAAGTACAGCATAAGAAATATAGCCAATAAACTCTTTATATAAACCCTATATATGCAAATAGAAAGAACGGCGGAACAACCAAACAAGTGGTTGCTGTGATGTGCACTGATCACCAGTGCTCACCCACGGGACATGGTGGGCATCATCGGCTGTGGTGGGATGGTGGAGCAGGTGAGCGGGAGTGCCAGACCAAGGTGGGGCACTGGTCGCTGTGTATTGCTCCTGTGTATTGCAGTCCTGCCCAGAACCTGCACCCACTTCCAGCACTGGCCCTGCTCTCACCCACTGCCAGTGCTGGAGCCACCACTCACACCAGCTATTGGCACCCAGGGCTGGCCCCAATCACTCGATGCTATCAGTGAATCTGAATAGTGGCTGCTGGCCTCAATCTTCTCTAGGGCTTCTCCACCTCACCCTGTTCATGAGGGGCTATCAGGGCAGCAGTTGCCATTCGCACCCTCTGCTGGCACTGGTCCCAATCACTCTGTGCCATCAGCGGGTGTGGGTGGTGCCAGCATCTTCATCACATGGGAGCAGTGGTGGCGGGAGTAGGGCTGCAGGAAGACAGGGGACCAGGGGCTGCTGTGGCAGGAGGGGCAGGGTGGTGGTGTACAGGATGGGCCAAGATCCACCCCTGTTCCCACTACAGACTTGTGGTCCACAGTTCCTTTCAAAGTACATGAATTCATGTACTGGGCCCCTAGTATTGTAATAAGTTGTATGGTGCCAGATGGGTAATAGAATTATCAGTAGGATCACTTTGTAAATGTATATAAATGTTCAATCACTATGCTGAAACTAATAATAAATATCAACTGCAATACAATGTTTTAAAAGCACCTTACTTCCTTGATGTAAGGACATTGGGCTCATTTAATGTATAGAAGGCTAAAATATATGGGGAAGGTTCCTAGGTTTTTGGACATTGAAATAAATATGATTTAAGGTTTGGCTCCATGCTGGTCTCTCTTGTTTATTTGCTGTTCCAATGTTATTGCTTTGTCTAGAAAGTCTAGTCAATTTAGGGTTGGCATCTATTTTGTCAAGAGGAATCGAAATGGTTCAAATTGACTTTCAAATTAATTTTCTGAATTATTTTCCTTACTCTTATTTTATTTTTAAGAGATAGGTGAGATGTTCTCTGGGAAGCTGAGCTGTCTCTCACTCAGAGCCTCTGTTGGTGGTAGTGCATTGATTCAAGCAACCTAGTTCAAAGCCTGGTTCTCAGCTTTGCAGTCTCACAAACACAATCTAAAATAGCTCATTGTAACCACATTTGTGCAAAACTGGTGTGTGAACTTGAGTGCATAAACTACTTTATACTCTAAATTGATTAATTTAAAGTTAACTTATTTCATGTATTATTTTTAAATTTAAAATATTGAGGACTATGAACGCATTGTCTTCATACTATTAATAATGGTGGTGTTTAACATTTTTGAGTTCTCAGCAGTTTCTAGAACTTGTTTTTCACATAAACTTTTTGCACTGGAGTTATCAGTATCCCATCCTAATATATAAAGAGTGAGGGTCTGTAATGTCCAAAATGATCAAACAAATGACCGGGTGCCAGGTTGCATGCATAGCAGGCTTGGGTGGGCAGGGACAGGTGAGCGGGCTGAACTGCTAACTTCTTCTCCCTCCTGGGTCACGGGTGCTGAGGCGAGTCAGCACTGACTGTCACTGCCAAGGCAGGTGCAATGTGATTGTTTAGGGGGCACCACCACCCCCCCCCCTGATTACCCCACAGAGGGAGGCCCAGGCCACTGGCTGGAGGTCTCTGTAATCGCCCTAAAGAGGGAGGCCCAGGCTCCCCAGCTGGTGGTAGTGGGCAGGACCTCCCTCTTCAGGGTGATCAAACCCGGGGCTCGTGGACTGCAAGAGGGCACAGGCCAGGCTGAAGGAACTCCCCACCCCGAATTTTGTGGACTGGGCCTCTAGTTTTATTTATAAGCAGACTAAAATAGAGAGGTTAATTAACTTGGTTAAGGTCATACTAAGCAATAGAGCTAAGATTCAAATTTTGGCATGTCCTCACCATAATATACTGTCCAGAGCATATAAACTCAAAATAGCATATATAGAGAAGTGTTGGTAGAGAAGTTTTTCTGAATGGTGCTTCTTCTAGGGATGGTCTCTGTGATATGGATTCCTATTATATATTTCACTATTTATGAATAATTTATTTCTGCTCAGGATGGCTGTGCTTGAGAATGGGGGTAAGCATGAAAGTGGGGGTATAGTGAAGAGCAAGAATACAAGATTGCACAGGGAATTTTATAGTCAGGCCTAGAGTTGTCCAGAATTTCGTCACTTGAAATAAGGTTTGACAGGGAAATGTGATGTTTATATGTGCTCAGGAAGAAAATGAACACATAGTGTTATCTGTCACACACACACACACACACACACACACACACACACACACACGTCTCTATGTGTGGTTTTATCTCTTAATGGGATCTGAATGCTCAAGATAATTTTGTGAATATGAAACAATCTATGCTTTTGCATGTATATTTTAGAGTGAAATTATCAATGTCTTTTAGAACACCTTTTAGAGTTTTGTTTTTTTAGAATTACAACTTTATTAAATCTATACATCAATATGGGAAGAATTGCCATCACCTTATTGAGCTTTGTTACCTACAAGTGTAATTTAGCTTTCCCTTTATTTTCATCATCTTTGATGCCTTTGAATAAAGTTTTCACAACTTTTGTGTGATTACTATTCCCATTATCCATTTGTTAGTGTTATTTATATTATCTTTTGTGAATTATATTGTCTAACTTTTCTATGGAAATTCAATTGATTTTGTACATTATTGTATAACTAGTAGCCCTGAGCATGAATCAGTGTGCCAGTAGCTCTCTGCAAGGCCTGGCCACTCTGAACTCGCTTCCCAGAGGCTCTCCTTGGCCCAAAGACCCATCCATGGCTTGGTGTGGAACACTTGCCTGGTTGCTGGGGCGACGATGCAAGCATTCTATGCCCTGCCCTGGCCAGAGACCCATCCAAGACCAGGTATGAAACTCTTACCTTGTCACCATGGCAATGAAGCAAGCATTCCACCAGGCTGCTCACACTGCCTGCTCTCAGTGGTTGCCTCACCCAGGACGAAGGGACTCCAGCAGGGCTGAGAGGACAGGGTGCTGCCAACTTGTGACTATGGACACTGGCATCTTTGTAATGGAGTGATGGTTAATTTGCATACTACCCTTTTATTAGATAGGATATTTGGAATCTTGCTAAAGTATTACTAATAATTTTACCTGTAAGTTCATTTGAATTTTATATAGATTTATCATCTGTGGTTGTTAGTTGCATTTCTTTCTGTCTAATCTTCATATTTTTTATTTCTTTTTCTTATTAGAGTATACTAGCTAGGAATTCTTCTGCTTGATTAATAACTTAGTTTATTTATTAGATACAATTCTAGGACATTTTCAGATTTATTGAGCCATCTTAATTAATAAAAGAGAAACATGCAAATTGACTGCACCTCTGCTATGCCCACAAGCCACGCCTACCAGCCAATCAGGTACAAGTATGAAAATTAACCCAACAAAGATGGTGGCTAATTTGCAAATGCAGGCCCCGAGTGGCCTGGATCCCGGGAACATCCTTGGGACCCAGGCTGCTCTTAGCCTGCAGGCCCACACTTAGGCCTGAGTGGCAGGGGTCCCAGACAACCCCCAGCCACTCCAGGACTATGGCTGCAGCAGCCAAGCGGCTGGTGCAAGGCAGGATGTTCCTGCCCCACACCCAGCCGCTTATGTGTGCTCTGGCATCAAGCGGTGGTTCGGGGTCACAATCCAGCATAACATCCATGATGGGAGGGCTGACTGCTGGCCTCTTGGGTGTGCGGAGACCTCGGAGGCTGCTACTGCATGTGGCCCGGGTGTTCCCACATGACCCACAGCCCAGTGCCCACAATGCAGGGGACTGGCTGCCAGTCTCTGGGGTGTGTGGATATCCCTGTGGCTGCCACCAGGTGGTGGAAACACCCCCTTAGCCCAGTTGATACAACACAGGGGCCATAGGAAACACCATTATATATATATATTTGATTTATTTTTACAGAAAAGTGGGGAGAGGGATAGATAATTGGAAATATCAATGAGAGAGAAACATCCATTACCTGTCTCCTGCACACTCCCCACTGGGGATGTGCCTCCAACCAAGGTACATGCCCGTAACAGGAATCAAACATGGAACTCTTCAGTCTGCAGGCTCACAGTCTATCCAGTGAGCCTAACCAGTTTAAGAGTAAATACTTTTTCTGACCACTAATTGGCTAAGCTCCCTGTATGCTGCCACTTGCAGTGTTCTTGGTAACTTGGGTTATAAGAATCCAAGAAGGTGATCTAGGTTTTTCCACCACACTCCTGGAGGAAAAAATGAAGGTCCTCTGCTGGAGGGGCTAAGAAATGTCATATCCTGTCCAAGCCAGTTTTGTTCAGTGGATAGAGGCTTGGCCTGCTGACTGCAGGGTCCGGGTTCAATTCTGACCAAGGGCATGTACCTAGGTTACAGGCTCCTCTCTGGCCAGGGCCCAGGTCAGGGCTCAGGCAGGAGGCAACCAATCAAAGTGTCCCTCTCACATTGATGTTTCTCTCTAACTCTCCCTCTCTCTTCACACTCTCTAAAAATCAATGGAAATATCCTCAGGTGAGAAAAAAAAAGAAAGAAATGTCATATCCTATGAAAGACACATCTTGAAAATGCCTAAAGAAAGTTATCAATTTTTCACAGTGAAGGGACTAGGGTCTGTGTTGATGAAAACACCTTGGCAGCTGCAGTGGCTGGCAATGTCTGCAGCAGTGGGATAATGGGGCTGACACTTTCCCTTGAGCAGCCCAGTCACCTCCCACAGAGGGGAGTGGGCCTAAGCCATCAGTAGGACTTCTCCTGAGGGCTTCCAGACTGTGAGAGGGGTCAGGCTGGGCTGAGGGAACTCCCCACCATGTACAAATTTTGTGTACCAGGTCACTAGTCCTATATAATAAAAGCATAATATGCTAAGTGTCTGGTCACTTTTCATCCATTCAACCAATCAAAGCATTATATGTTAATGATATGCTAAGTCTACTCATCTGCCTGCTATGATGTACACTGATCACTAGGGAGCAGGCACTCTGAATGGTAGGTTAGCTTGCTGCTGGTGTCCTGGCCAGACATTCCCTACAGCCCTCCTGTGATCCCTCCATGACTGTCTAACCTTCCACATCCCTCCCTGGCCCTGATTGTATGTGGATGGGTGGGAGGTAATCAACCAAAGATCATCCTATCTAATAAAAGAGAAACTTCCACAGGCCCCTTGCCCAGGCCGCCCCTCACCCCAAGGGAACCCCCACCCTGATCTGGGACACCATTCAGGGCACACCAGCTGGTCCCCACCCATGCACTAGGCTTCTGTCCTATCTAATAAAAGAGTAATATGCAAATTGGCCATCACTCCAAAATCACTCCATATGGCTGTCCCCATATGGTCAAAGGTGGATGCCTCCATTTGGACAAAATGTAGTTGCCACAAGATGGCCAGCAGGGTAGGTAGCTAGGAAGACCTGGTCTGAAAGGGGGTGAAGTTAGGGGTGATCAAGCCCGCAGGGGAGGGCAGTTAGAGATTATCAGGCCAACAGAAGGGGGAAGTTGGAGGCAACCAAGCCTGCAGGAAAGGGAGACTGGGGGAGACCAGGACTGCAGTGGAGGATAGTTAGAGGCAATCAGGCTGGCAGGGTAGCAGTTAGGCATCAATCTTGCTGGCAGGGGAATGGTTAGGGGGTCATCAGGCTGGCAGGCAGAAGCAGTTAGGGTCAATCGGAAAGGCAAGCAGGCAAGCAGTTGGGAGCCAGCAGTCCTGGATTGTGAGAGGGATGTCCGACTGCCCGTTTAGGCCCGATCTTACTGGGATCGAGCCTAAACGGGCAGTCGGACATCCCTTGAGAAGTCCCAGATTGGAGAGGGTGCAGGCTGGGCTGAGTGACATACTCCCAGGCATGAATTTTGTGCACTGGGCCTTTAGTATAGTAATAAAAAGGTAATAATGAAAATTGACCCTAATGGCAGAATAACCACCTGCTTTGATGTGCACTGACCACCAGGGGGCTGACACTCAATGCAGTAGCTGCCCCATGGTGGTCAGTGCACTTCCACTGGGGGAGCACTGCTCAGCCAGAAGCCAGCTCATGGCTGGCCTGCTCACCATGGGAAGCGGACATCCCCCGTGGTCTCCCAAAATGCCAGAGGGATCTCTGACTGCCAACTTAGGCCCAGTCACCGAGGAAGTGGGTCTAAGCTGTCAGCTGTACATTCCCAAGGAACCCCAGATTGTGAGAGGGTGCAGGCCAGTCTAAGGGATCCCCCTGAGTGAACAAATTTTCATATAACAGGCATCTAGTTTTTTTATCCTTGTGTGTGATGTATGATGATGATTTAGTTTTATTTTTCCCAACACCATTTCTTGAATTGACTGTTTTTACCCCATTGTATATTATTGCCTCCTTTGTCAAATATTAATTGGCTTTATAGACATGAGTGAATCTGAGATCTCTATTCTATTCCATTGGCCTAAATATCTGTTTTTTGTGCCAGTATCATGCTATTTTGACTACTATGTAAGGCCTTGCAGTATAGTTTGGTATCAGGTAGGTGATTCCTCCAACTTTGCTCTTATTTCTCAAGATTGATGTGGCTGTTCAGGATCTTTCATGGTTTCATGTAAATTTAAGGAGTATTTGTTCTCATTCTGTGCAAAACATCATTAGTATTTTGATAGGTATTATGTTGACCCTATAGATTGCTTTGGGCAGGATGGCCATTTTAGCAATGTTAATTCTTCCTATATATGAGCATAGAATATTTTTTCACTTATTTGTATCATGTGAAAATTTTTTAAGCCAAACAAAATGGTCTTTATTTGCCTGTTCCTTTCAAGATGTGCATTCTATTATTAAAAATGCTCCAGGCAGGGTCCCAGGTAGAAACACAACACCCCCAGAATTTTCTGTCCTGATAGACATGTTCATTTATTTTATTCTTAGTAAGTTTGCTTCTGGTCCACCGAATAAGATGTATTGGTTTGCAGAGCAAGGTAGCAAACTGGATCCAGCCCAGACAGGCTGAAAATGCAGGGTCCATTCACTGTTGCCACCATAGGCAGTGTGGTGATTTCCCTGCCTCTGCTAAGACATTGAGCAGTATTTGTTTCAAGTCTTGTCTTTGTGAAGGAGACACAAGATAACTGGGATTGGCTAGATATCAAAATACAAATTAAAAATTTATTCCAGTATTTGAAAAATTTATGGCCAAAATCACATATGGATTTAAAAAATTAAAACTCCTTTTTTTTCTTCATTTGAGGATGAGAATATTTATTCCAAAAAATAAAACAGAGGCCAAATAGTTACATAAATTAATTCAGGTTGAATGGCTTCTTAGCTAGATATGTAAGGAATATAACCTGCTAAACTACTATGGGTAACTGGGAAACATTTCTTTTAGTTATTTTTACTCCTACCTCTGCCTCTCTCCTATTGCATGTCAGATGACCTGGCTCTTTACTACTGAAGCTATAAAGTAAAGAATGAGAAAGAGCCCTAACCAGTTTTGCTCAGTGGATAGAGTGTTGGCCTGAGGACTCAAGGGTCCCGGGTTCTATTCCAGTCAAGGGCATGTACCTTGGTTGTGGGCACATCCCCAGTAAGGGATATGCATGAGGCAGCTGATCGATGTTTCTCTCTCATCGATATCTCTACACACCAAAAAGTATATTATATATTTTTTGTCAATCTGACAAAAAAAATAAAAGATATATTTTTGATTCATTCACATTGGACAGCTATTGTGTTGGCTATTGTCTTTTTCCTATTAAGGGAAGATGTCAGTACCCCTGACTAAATAGTCAGGTATTGCATATTTTAAAAATTGTTGCTGTACATCCTCTAGGGCAGTGGTCAGCAAACTCATTAGTCAACAGAGCCAAATATCAACAGTACAATGATTGAAATTTCTTTTGAGAGCCAAATTTTTTAAACTTAAACTTCTTCTAATGCCACTTCTTAAAAATAGACTCGCCCAGGTCATGGTATTTTGTGGAAGAGCCACACTCAAGGGGCCAAAGAGCTTAATGTGGCTCGTGAGCTGCAGTTTGCTGACCACTGCTCTAGGGCATTAACGGCTATTGCAATGAATTGGAATTTGCCTTGAGTTTAAAAATCATTGCAAGGTTTTGCGTGTAGGAGTGAATTAATTCTGGCTGTTGTGTTGAGAAGAAACTGCAGAGGGTCAAGAGCAGTGGCAGGAATACCAGTCAGAAGTTTCTGTGATAATTTAGACAAGGACAGTGATAGTATGGACAATGAGCGTGGTTCAGTGGGAGAGGTGAGATATGGTCCAACTCTGGATCTCTGGAACTATTTTTAATGTAGACAGCTGTGAGGTCAGAGGAAAAGAAAGGAGTCAAGGATTTGTGTCTGATAATCTAGAATGGCACTTCCACTCAGAAAGGCAGTATGTGTGTTGGGATCTTGCCCGTGAGTCAGGCTAACTAGGGTTGCTTCTTTGTTCTGGGATTTACGTTGGGCATCCTGTGGGCAAGTTTCTTCTCTTTGCCTCAGTTTCCTCATCTATTAAATCACATTAGCAGTATTATTTATTTGTAGTGTGGTTGTAATTATTTGTTTAGTCAATATATGAAAAGTAAATCATGCAATTCTGCTTTTAATGTAGCTATTTTTATGTGCCTGTCAGTCTTACATGTCTGAGAGCCCCTCTCATGGCCAGGAAGTGATTCCTTCTCTCACAGCACTTTCACAGTTCCCAGAATGGAGGAAACCTTGGGGAAATGCCTGCTGAGAATATCATGCTTGGGAAACCACAGTGGTTCTAGGGATAGCCCTTCTTTGGAATTCTGGAGTTGCTCCTTTTGTAGGCTTTCCAAAGACAGGTACTGTTGTGTCAGGAGCTATGGGAATAGGCAGATATGTAATAAGCCATTTTGTGTTCTCTAAAGTTAATAGCATCCTATTTTATTCAATTTGTTTGTGCAATTACAATGATTTTGATATTACACTATTTAATAATTAAGGCAATTTTTTAGCACTTTAAATAAGAATGATCCATGAAGAATTAACATAATTTCAATTGATTCCTGTCTTCTCTTCGCTAGTTTTTTGTTGTTGTTGTTGTTGTTGTTGTTGTTGTTGTTGCACACATAGAAATGGGAGAAGTGACAACCTGGGTTCAGGGTCCAGGATAGAGAATAGCTTCTTTAGACAAATGTGGTCTCCACTTAAGTATTAACAGGTCTTAAGTTTTATAAGCAAGAAACTACCCTGGGCTAGCTCCCACCTTATTCCTGGTTCCTATGTCTTCCAAGTTGCTCCTTAGCTGCCCTAAGTATGACTGTGACCAACTTTCATGGCTTCAGTGCTCCTAATCTGTCAGCATTTCAGTGTCATTGATTACTAAACCCTGGCCACATGCCTTGGTCCATTCTTCCAATCTTAATTTGATATTGGTGTTAGACTCATTTCTTTCTGGCTTAAATAGTTTCCTGTGCCCAATGGAGTTCTACCTCACCACTCTCTCACCTCATTACTTAACCTAATCCTTTATTGAAACCTCATATCCATCCTTTCTTTGGGCTAGAACTGGTGATACAATTTTAACTATAACCACAGAAAGAACCCAAGATCTTGAATCAAACAAAGTTGATTTTGCATTCCAGCTCTGTTAGTTTTAATGTTGGATTATGGGTGGCTATTCTGAGAGTGTATTCTCTTGTCTAAAACGAGCATGACAATATGACTTAGTTTATGAGGTTATTGTCAGGATTAAATGATGATGCATGTAAAGACCTTCTGATAGGGTTTGGCATATAGTAAGTATTCAACAAATGCTAATTTTTATTGCTGTTCCAATGATGCTTATCTTCCTATTATTATAGTAACCATGAAAGATGGCCACTTTCAACCAAAGCCTACAGTATATCCCCTCTTTCTACTAAGCAGAGGAAGAGAAGATAAAAGAATTGTGAAGCATTACACTTTTTAGAAATAGGAAATAGAAATAGATATATGTAATTGTTCTTGCTGCTTCTGGCAGCCTTTGTAAGCCACTGGTGGAGACTGAGTCAAGGAGAGAAGTCCATGAGCATGATGGAGAGGTAGTACCCAGTCTTGCATGGGGATTTTCTGGGGAAGAGGCTGTAGAGAAAGCATAGCATTCATGGATCGTTGGTGTTGGGAGAGAACTTGACATTCATCTACTTCAAACTCCTTATTTTATTATTGAGAAAGTGTGATCTAGACATAGACCTGCTGAATCAAAAACCTTTAGAGTGAGGCACAGAAATATGTGTTAAAACAAACCCCTCTTCCTCACGTGATTCTGACACCTGGTCATATTTATTCCATTGGCTTATCCTATTTTTGACCTGATTGAATATATTTCTACAAAGCATGTCAAGGATGTAAAAGAAGTCCGTGAATATAGTAAAACATACAGAAAGAAAAGACAAAGAGAGATCTTTGGATATTAACCAAGACAGACAGGCAGATATATATGTACATTTTTTTCAAGACAAATCTATATTTATTTTATCATTTTTATCAACTCCTGCTACTAAAGGAGTTGCTCTTGTCTTGCGATTTATTACAAAGATAGAAGTCCATGCTCAGTTCCAGTGTTATTGATTGGATGCAATGATAGAGTGTTAGCTCTTCCAAGCATGTAAACAAAAATGCAGTAGAGAAGGCGGGAGGGGTGTGTATGATGTTATTGTTTTGTCTATTGTGCTATTTTTCTCTGAAAATATGACAACATAAAATACTTAAGTGAAAGTGTCAAGAAATTTATGATTCATGATGAAGTCCTTAAAGTCAACAACAGTCCTTAAGTCATGTTGAATCCTTAAATCATATTACATATAGTTGTCAATTCCTTCTCCCAGCTCCATGAGTGGCGTAAGAAAGAAGTTGCATTTAATATAATAATTTAAGGGATTTCTCTGGACAGATCTTTCTTACTTGTCATCAAACCCTATAAGTGCCTGGTGATATTTTAGTTCCTGAGTATTCTGATATTTATGACAACACTTCATAGTAAAAGTGTTGAACGGGCTTCTAGTACTCTCACAAGAGAAATCAGCTATTGATTGGATGCAATGACAGACTGTTAGCTCTTCCAAGCATGTAAACAAAACTGCACTAGAGAAGGCAGGAGGGGTGTGTGTGTGATGGGCCCTGTAACCTTAATAGGTTGCAAGACCAAATATCTCCTTAGACCCTGACAAAGGCAGAATTGAGAGGGCTACAGCTTCTGTACAAATGCCTTTATAATTTTGTATATAGGGGCTGCCATTTTATCATAAATTGAGTCAATCTTAAAGGGAAAGATTAATGTGGATCATTGAATTATGGGAGGGTTGTATAACTGGGGAATCTCATTTATATTCTGGGCACTTGTTCTTGTTCATGATCATCATTATCAACATCATAGCTGACATTTATCATGTGCCAGGCACTGTAATAGTTTTTATGTGCAAAATAACATTGTGCTCACTAGGCCCTTCAAGATAAGTACTATCTCTGTACATTTTACAGATGATGGAATTAACATGAGAGGTTAAAAATCTACCCAGGATCACAGACCTAGTAAAACACAGATTCAGGAGACCACTCTTATACCTCTATGAGATGCTGCCTTTCCATTTCATTGAATACTGACATCAGTTTTAAATTATGTGGGTTATAATTCCCTCTATGCAGATGAAGATAACAAGGTTTAAAGGGAGGAGAACCTTGCTAAGGTTACAGGGCCCACCATTGGCTGAATGGGTCTGTGTATGCATTTGGACTTCACACATTGCCTCAGACATGTTTTCTGGTATCTTGTGTTTTTGCATTTTGCCTTTGAGGTCAGGGTAGCATGTTGTTCATATTTATCCAAGAACCAGACAGGCTTCTTTACTGATCTTTTTAAATGAAGAAATAAAGAATGTGGGTGAATACCTACAGATTGCTAAGGGAAACAATGCAAAGCTTCTGAGACCATAAAAATGATTTTGAAGAACATGTGAATGGTGCTACAGAGGAAACAGAAGGCCAGGTCTAGTCATCATCCTTGCCGTTTATCTCTGTGTGATATCATACTAGTATCTGCTTAGATTTATATTGGCTGCTATCAGATACACTTTTAATATTACAGTACGTACTCTTTTCTATGGGGGATACCACAGATAAAACCAAATTCAATATATAATATATTTTTCCTATAATACATACTCATGATAAAGTTTAACTTATAAATTAGGCACAGTTAGAGACTAATAACTAATAATAAAATAGAATGATTATAACAATATACTGTAATAAATGTTAAGTAAATAACTTGGGGCCGTTATAAGTAAAACAAGGGTAACTTGAACACAAGCACTGTGATACTGCAATGGTCAACACGATAACTGAGATGCTGCTAAGTGACTATTAGGCAGGTAGTGTGTACAGTGCTAGACAAAAGGATGGTTCATGTTCTTGGTAAGACGAAGAATAATGATAAAAGATTCCTTCAGACTACTCAGAACAGTGCACAACTTAAAACATAAATTGTTTATTTCTGCAACTTTCCATTTAATATTTCAGACTGAGGTTGACCTAGGGTAACTAAAACTACAGAAAGCAGACCACAGATAGGAAGAACTACAGTAATTTTTAAAAAATAATAAATAAGAAGACTAAGTATTATCAACTAGTAGACATTCAAATACATATTGAATGATGTAATAACCTTTGCATATTCACTTCAATACTTTGATCCCAGATTTCCTAGTCTGCAGACAGTGGGATGATCACAATGTGCAGGGAGGCAGTGTCATGTGAAGTTCTTACCTCACAAATTCTTAAGCCCAGATAATGATCCACTGCTCTTCCCTATCACCTGGATAACTGTGTGCCGTTGCTCTTCAAGTGCAGCTCTGATTTCCACAGGGTTGTTGGCTAAGCATTGTACTACTGGGTTGGTTTAGGGCTGATTTATGGAAAAGGAAGAGAAAGAGATGGAAAGAGACAAAGATGGGAAGACAGAAGTGGAAAGCTGGGCATTTTATTTTGTACCCTCAACTCTGAGAATCTGGCGGACATTTAGGATGTTGGAGAGGAATTTATTACCCAGTTTCCCAAAATTCTTTTTCTCAGGAGGTTTTCAAGTAGAATAAACTTCTGTTCAATTTTTCTAAACTTTGATTAACTCCATACCACTGAATATCCTTTTAAGCCAGTTTTCTTCAAACTTGGGTGTGCACTTACATTCTGGGGCAATGTAAGATGGCCCACTGGGTTGATCCATTATATTGGGTTACGATTTGTTTCTATTAAACTAAAATATGATTATTAATATTTAATAGTGGCACTCTCCCTCATAGCCTATATGCTGTCATTCTGTTTGCTTTCAGACCTGGCATGAAACCAATCAAACGGACCTTGAGACTTTTGCTAATGATAACAGTATAAATACATAAATTTTCAAGAAATAAGTCAACATAATAAGTAATATAATGCTCAATAGAACCTTCAAGATAAATACTACCACAACTCTACCATTATTTTACTTTCTTTTCTCTGACAAATGAATCCCTTTAATTTTCCTAATTTTGTTTTCCAAAGTCTTCACATTGGAGCCATATTCATTGTTTTTAAACATATCAAATCACATTAGTACTCCTCATCCTTAGCCCAGGGCCACTTAGAAAATCTTTACTGTGACTATTGAGGCCTGTAAGTTGGTTCCAGATAACCCCTGGACCTTATCATACTCTGACCTTCCTTCCTTCCTGCTCCCTACTCTGTGGTCATCCCAGCTTCCTCTCCCTTCCTGCCATAAGCCAAGCTGTGTTCTGCCTCAGCTATTTTGTCTTCTAAAAATACCTGACCTCTCTTTATTTATATAGAGTGAATATATATATATATATATATATATATATATATATATATATATATACACAGACACACACACACACATCCCTACACATACATATCCATACATACATGCACATATTTTAATATATATGTTGTAATTATAATTTATATTGTATTTTTTATTGTTCATATTGTCAGTGCCAAGTGCAGCAACTTCCTTTCTTGTGAGAGTAATAATATGTTACCCAAACCACCAATCCCTAGTAATGTCTCTAGACATTCATGCTCCTGAATTTAATGAGTTTTATCATCTTCATTCTTATACCAAGGTAACTTGCCCACCTGGTGTTTCCCAATATTGTCATTAAAATGCTTGATCTGATTATCTAGGTCTCTGTGAATTATGTTGTCAGCCAATGGTTCTATCTCTATCAGTTGAAGGCACAACTGTTTCTAATTGTACTAATTGACCATTTGTAATCATAACTTGATTAGGTTTATAATAATTCATAGTCATTTCAGAGGCTCCATTTAGCTTCACAATTCTTGCATCTTTAATGTCTTCTATGGTAACGCTAAACTGCGATTTTTCTCAGAAATGCAGTATTACTTTAGCTTCACCATTTTTCTCAGGGATGGAGCAGGCAGTTTCAGGAGCCTCACTTCACCCTTCCTATTGTAATAGTTCTTATTCTTTAGGTCAGGGAAGCAATGTGGAAAATACTCCAATTATTCATGCAGAAACTGGGGAAATAAGCATAGAACGGGCTGTGAGCCTACAGGACCCACTGTGAGACAAACTTAGACCAAGATTCTATTGATCAATTGTCTTTTCATAAGCTCCTCTGTAGCTATTTAGCCATAATGGCATTTGAGTCCCCTGGGCTTAGTGTCAATTCAGAACTAATATATCAAAATCCCCTAAATATCTGGGCATCTGTTCTTCACACAATCATTCTTTAATATGGGTAAAGGTTTTTCTGGGGAAAATTAGGGAAGATTTGTGGTATTTCCTTGATGACAGGTTTTAGAGTCCATCACTAATGGTTCTCTGGCTATTTTCTCACTCAAGGGGTTCAGAATGTGGAACTGATTTAGGTCTGGGTGTGGATTCATACTAGCACCTTAGTTTTTTGCTTGTTTGTCATCACACATAGTGATTTATGGATTATATTAATCAATGAATACCTTTGTAAGTTACCCACCTATTCAATTAATAGGGAGCCAGCATTAAATCTGTCTAGATTTCTAGGTGTCAGTAAATTCTGATTGCTACTGCATTGGGCCAACTTTGTCTCTGATAGCTGAGCCTCATACCAATGTCCTTGCCAACCTGAGATATCATTGTGTCTGTTGAAATAAGAGAATCTAAGTTGAGGGCAAAATGTCTTATCATCATCCCAAGGCTATGTTGGAGAGCTATACAAAGTTCCTTTAGGGGGTACTGGCCCCTTGCTGTGGCTGTGTGTTTCCCTTTGCTTTGCCATGGTTTGAAAGTAATGATGAGTTTTGCACAGAAGAGGCTCACTTCCGCATTTCCATCTACTTAAACCTCCAGTTTACTTTAATTTCAATATGATAGAGACATTTCCATATCTCAACTCATTGCTTAAAGGCCACCATTGAATCCAGGCTTCAATTGACCAAACAAACTGTTAGAACCAGTTCCTGCTGTGGGAGCTAACACAATAGGTACCAAATAGTGTGCTGCTTGATCTATTAGCTTCAGAATAGATTCCATAATGGTTTTGACATTTATATAATATGTATTATATGAGATTTACATATGATACTAGAGGCCAGTGCATGAATTCGTGCCAGTGATCTGGGCTGATTGGGGGGGGCAGTTGGCCACAGGAGGTTGGTTGGCCACAGAATCTTGGCTGTGAGAGAGCACTGACCACTAAGGGGTAGCTCCTGTATTGAGTATATGCCCCATGGTGGTCTGTGGGTGTCATAACAACCGGTCTACTAGTCATCTGGTCACTTGGGCTTTTATATATATAGACTAGAGGTCTAGTGCATTAAATTCATGCAGTAAGGGGTGTGGGTTCCCTCAGCCCATCCTGCACACTCTCCAATCCAGGACCTCTCAGGGGATGTCTGACTGTTGGTCTAGACCAGCAATTAGACATCCCTCTAAAAATCCAGGATTCTGGCTCCCAACCATTCACCTGCCTGCCTGCCTGATCATCCCCAACTGCACTCCCCTGCCAGCCCAGTCACCCCTAACTGCCCTCCCCTGGCAGCCATCTTGTGGCAGCTATCTTTTGATCACATGGAAGTGGCCATCTTGTGCCCACATGGCGGCGCCCATCTTGTGTGAGGGTGTGTTGGTCAATTTGCATATTACTTCTTTATTACATAGGATTAGTAAAGATAATATAATATTCTATAATTTTGTAATATAGTATATAAGTATTAGAATATATATAAATATATATACATGATATCTACTGTTATAAATCTTGGAGTAGTGATTAGACATCTAGAGACTAACATGACAATAAAATCATCAACAACCAGAAAGTGAATGGACAGGGTGACTACTGTGAGAGATGAAGTCCCAGAAGAAGGAACCCTTAGTGGCAGCGATAGCCCTGAAAAGGTATGACTACTTCCTGAGTACAGGAGGGAGCAGGGTAGAAACACCTAGATTTCTCTTCTTTCTCTTCTGATCTTTGAGTGATGTCATTCACTGGCTGACACCAACTGGAAACACACCAGCAGGGGAGCCCAGGGCTGGCCTCTGTGAGCGTCAGCCTTATAGACACAGGGCAATATAGAAAAGGTTGGACAATGTTTTATAAAGTAGGTATACAAGTGGAGAATAACTAGAAATTAATTAGAAAATCACCCAAAAGTCAATATAAATGTAATTCTGCATTTAAATTTTAGAGGCTCATAAATGCAATACTCATTAGTCACACATGAAAATTTTAGATTTTGTCCAAAATTGTAAAGTTGTTCCCTAATTCCAGAAAATCTTTATTATTTCAATGACCATAAGTAAAGGTAGGACAAGGTATTCCCACAGCTCTAAACTTTCCAAATTACCTCTCAATATATTGGGGGAATCATTAATCTAGGCATTTTGCTACATTTTCTTTTCTGGCTCACTTACAGGGATTGATGAAGAAAGATAGATGTATCAAGGGACTTTCCATCATCATACTTTTTTCCCCACCTCTTTAAACTTATGTCTGTAACTGGCCAATTTTTATCCTTAATCAAATTGTGATTAAGAGGGATTTGCTCATTAATGATAATTGACAGTTCATATTTATTTGATCACTATAATGTTCATAAATGTTGTCAGCTCATGGAATGTCTAAGTGATACTATTTGAAAGCATTGCAGGCTTCTTTCTTACCTTACCTGCTTTGAAACCCCAGGTTGACTGCTGCTAATATTTCATCCATTCAAGGCCTCAGCCACCCCAGACATGGAAAATGCATTGTTACAATAAGATATGTGTTAAGGTATGTGAATATTCTTTAAACCTTAGTAGATGTTGATACTCAATAAACAGAGATATATATTGAGATAGAAATTTATGTTGACTGTAGCTGTGAATATTTTTTCTTACATAAACAGTATGTTAATTTAAAATCTTAGGAAAAACATAGAAACACATAGGGGAACTTAAAAAATCACTCATAATTCTAACATCTATAATCAACATTTTTGTGTGTATAATTTTAGTGTTTTTTAATGTACTTATATCTACATTTCCATCTATATTGCATTATTAAATCAATATAGCTCATCTGTATTGATACATACATTTGATGTCATACAATTCAAAAATATTTTTTATGTAATATACTAGAGACCCAGTGCATAAAAATTCATGTACTGGAAGGAGGGATCCTTCAGCCTGGCCTGCTCACTATCACAGTTTGGGAACCCTCAGGGGCAGGAAGCAAACCAGTTATCAGAGGAAGGTGATGTCCCCATCACACTTCTGCTGCTGCCACTGTCAGCAGTGCAAGCCTCGGCCAGTCCTGGTTACCTGAGCTGGGTGACTGGGCAGCCACTATCTGAGGCTTGCCTGCACCTCAGGCTGGCCCTGGGTGGTTGGGAGGCTGAGGGTGGGTCTGGCCGCACCATGTGCCTGCCATCCCCCTGGTTGGACTGAAAGGACTGGGGGACTCTGGTGGGGCTGAGGGGACTGGGCTCTGCCATCTTGTAGCTGTGGGTGCCACCGTCTTTGAGGCATGACAGTCAATTAGGATATTCCTTCCTTATTGGCTATGGATGCCACCATCTTTTGTGAGGGTGTGATGGTCAATTAGCATATTCCCTCTTTATTAGATAAGATTATCTTTACTTTTAAAATAATCTTATTTGTGATTTTATTATTTTTTTGATCCTCACCTGAATATATATATATATATATATTTAAAATCTATATATATAGATTTTAAATTTTAAATTTTTTATTTTTTTGATCCTCACCTGAATATATATATATATATATATAACTTCTAGAGAGACAAGAAGGGAGAGGGAGAGAGAGAAAGAGAAACATTAATTGGGTGCCTCCCGTATGTACCCTGAACAGGAATAGAACTCTCAATCTGGGTATGTTCCCTGACTAGAAATCAAACTTTAAACCATTGGATGCACAGGACATTACTCCAACTAATGATGCTCCAGCCACATGGGACAGAGCTAAAATGTGATTTTTTAATGATTTTGTGGTATTCCAGTATTTTAATCATTTATAACTTAGTAACCAATTTTCTATTTTTTAAGAATTGGAAATAACACTATAATAAGCCTCTTAATTTTAGAATACAATTCTATGAATTTAGAATAAATATTTTAAAGTTTAATTATTAAATTAATTGATTGCTAATTTTTTAAAGCTGTATATTTTAGCTAAAAAACAGCATTCCCAGGTTTCATCTGTGCTCAGCACAGATCCTTTGGTCTGTACTCAGATGCAGTGATCAGAGATCTAAGAGCCTGAGGAATATGTCTGAATGGAGCATTTTCTTTTCTGAGGGAATGCTTGGCTTCCACAGTCTTGTCTCGCTGCTTCATTGAACGAAAGTGGCTGTTATGTTTGACTTCATCTATTCTGAAGTTTCAGATGGTCACAGCCTGTAAGCAGAGTAAACAAAGGGCTATCAATCCACATAAATCGTTGCTCAGCTCATAGGTTGGTAAGACCTGCAGAAAGCGAATCAGTCCTTCATACTGAGAGGCTAGTCCAGAAGCTGCAGGTTCTGAGGCACCATGAGGATTCTGACATTATGTAATTGTTTAACCTAAAATGCATGCACGTGAATTGAATTTCCAGAGCATTCTGTTTCCTGCTAGAAGTGCTGTGACCCCAATATTATTCTAGAAAGAATTGATTTTCAATGGCCATAGAGCAATCCTTGTGTGCCTGCTGGTAGGGAGAACCAATGCAAAGTTCCATTAGTAATGTTGCTCTTTTAAAATAATTACCTCTGAATGTCTAAAGATTGACCTGGAGAATCAGCCTTAAAAAAACAAGTTTCCAGCTGAGCCTTTGGTTAGGCAATGCTAGAAGTATGTTAAAAAGCTTTTGTCTTGAATGAGTATAAAAGAAAAATGACCTTTACTGCATGTAATGCTACCCCATTCCTTCTGGGGGAAAATGTCTTTAGTGCAGGGCATAAGAGAAGGATGTGTTATCCCATGAGTGCATTGCTGAGTTTTCCTGGGTGTTTCCTCCCAGCTACTTGAAAGAGGGCTTTTATCATGACTTACTTCCTTCTTTGAAAGGAGTACCTTTGAGATAGCAGTTTTTCTCTCTGTTTCCCTCTCTCCCTCCACATCTCATTCTCCTATCTCTACTTTTTTTTTTTTCAGATCGTATAGGAAAAATTGAAAAATGTAAAAAAATAAAAATAGAAATGACCTAGAACCCTACTCACAAAAATGAATGCTTGCTATTTGAAGGGAAAATGAGTGTGAGTGATATGTGCACACATAGTCATGCATGTTCACACACATACAAACATTTGTACATAATATATAGTTAACCAAAATGGCCAGCACTAACTTTTGGTGGCCTATAAACAATTAAGCAGTATATCATTAAGTACTAATTCTCTTTTAAGATATAGTCAATAGGAAGTACTAGTGTCACCTACAAAAATAGCTGATACAAGTTTTGAAAATATATTCCCATTGAATATTGTTTCTATTTTGAGGATGGGCCTGGGTAGGTTCTCAAAATTTCTGTCAGAGGATTGGTTTGTGTCAACTTTGATTTTCCTTCTCATCTGCTCCTCACTTCCCACCCACTGGGCAGGTTCCATTAGTATGGCTTTGAAAAATGGCTTCAATGAGGCCACTGGGACTCTTGGGGTTCAGTTTCTGAGGATGATACATTGTGTTTAAGAATATAAATTAATTTGGAGACTTCACTTGGAAGGATTGAAATGTCTTTAAGTGTGAAGGCAGGCTCTGAACACTGTAATCCCCAAAGGAGGATCTGTGGGAACCCTATGATGAAGAGCGCCTCTTACAGGAAAGACTCTGGTGCTACAACCTCCCCCCACCCCCTCTCAGTGGGGTGCTCAACCTGGCAAGATATGCTATCCTGTGCTATCTCATAAACAGAGAGGGAAAGCAGCCAGGAGTACATATGGGGTCATCGAAGGTTAAAATTCAGCAACTCTCACAACGATCTCACTCAATTTTACTCTGGGGTCACTGAATATTTGCTTAAATGTAAATATGAGAATGAGAGAGATGCCTGTGCCAGGGCCCCAGCAGTGAACTTACTTCCAGAGCTATTACTATTTCATCTCAGTAGATGCCAATATTTTGAATGAATATGTTTTGGTTGAATTGGCTTAAAAAGGTGAAACAGAGAAAGGCTTTTTTGAAAAAAGAAAGTTTCAGTGTCATAAATTCCAAAGCTTTGTTACCAGATAAAGGAATAATAGAGAAGCAAAATAATTTTAAAAGGGTCCTAGATCAGCACTAGCCTATAGAAACATAATGTGGGCTACATATGTACTGCTGAAGTTTCCAGTAGCAACATTGAAAAAGTAAAATAATAGTAAAATTAATTTTAATAGAACATTTTAGTTAAATCAACATATAAACTATATTAAAGTTTCAACATGTAATAAACATAAGTTATTAATGAGATGTTTTGCATTCAGTTGAACAATATTTCAATTTCTCAATAACCAGTAACTAATGGCTACTGTTAAACTACGCAGTTAGCTAGTTTCCTTCCTTTTCTCTCTTTCTTCCAGAAAGAGGCAAGATTCTCCAGCACAATCAGCCTAAACAGAATTTTCTGTACTTTGTTTGGGGTAATTGTACTGTTGAACTTTATCCTTACCAAAGCAGTCTTTGTCTATGCAAATATATACATAAACTTTATATAAACTTTTCCTCCTCCTTAGAAGACTACAGTGTCAGAATCCAAGATAACTATTAGATAGTACTTTGTTATCCACTAAACAAATATTTATTGCCTTTCCATTATGTGCTAGGCACCATTCTAACAGATAGAAGTGATTCTTTTATCTCTAAACAAGACAGACATTAAATAAAACATGTGAAAACATTCAAAAGAGTTGAATCTTTTTTTACATATTGTTCTCCATTCAGTTAATCTAATTAACATTTACAAAGTTCTAACTCCCTCCAGGAAGTTTGAAAGTGCTGGATGAGATGAATAAAGTTGCTGCACAGATCATCACAGTCCAGTGGGGGAGTGGACAAGAAAGTAGACAGTTACAAAAGATAGCATAAATGTTATGATAACAACACGCTTAAGGTCTTATGAGAGTTAAGAAGAGAAGCCCATCAAAATCACTAATCATCCAAGAGAGGCAAATCAAAATGATAATGTGGTACCATCTCAGACCTGTCAGAATGGCTATCATCAACAAATCACCAAAGGACAAGTGCTGGGGAGGATGCAGAGAAAAAGGAACCCTCATGCACTGCTAGTGGGAATGTAGACTGGTGCAGCCACGGTGGAGAACACAGTCTGAAGTTTCCTCAAAAAAATAAAAGTAGAACTCCCATTTGACCCAGTGATTCCACTTCGAGGAATACATCGCAAGAAACTAGAAACACCAATCAGAAAGGATATATGCACCCCTATGTTAATAGTGAAACAATTAACTATAGCTACAACTAGGAAACAGCCTAAGTGCCCATTGGCAGATGAGTTAAAAAACTGTAGTATGTCTACACAATTGAATACTATGCTGCTATGAAAAGAAGAACCATTTACCATTTGGAACAGCATTGATGGAACTGGAGAGCATTATGCTAAGTGAAATAAGCCAGTCAGAGAAAGATAAATATCACATGATCTCACTCATTTATGGAATATATTCCACTCATATGGAATATAATGAACAACATGAACTGATGAACAAAAATAAATCCAGAGACAGAGAAGTATAGATCAGACTGTCAAACCTTGAGGGAAGGAAGAGTAGGGTGGAGGGAAGGGGGAGAGATCAACCGAAGGACTTGAATGCATGCATATAAGCCTAACCAATGGACACAGACACTAGAAGGGTAAGGGCATGCATGGGGGGTTGAAGGGGGGTAATGGGTGATAAGTACACATATGTAGTACCTTAATCAATAAAGAAAAAAATCAAAAGAAAAAAAGAAGAGGAACCCAAATTCTGGCTGGAGATGCTGTGATGGAGGAGAGGAAGTGGGGAAAATTTCTTAAAGGTTTTGATATCTGAGCTGAGTAATAAAAGGATGAACAGGCCCAGGAGAGCTGGAATAGGCATCATCAGTGGGGTGGGGATGCCTAAGGCAGGGGAGTAGCATAACTATTTGGTTAGAGGCATGAGAGAGGTTGGGGAACTACAAGCAGTTTCAGTCTTCTGATGTGTAGGGCTGACCAATGTTCAGATCATCCAAGTGGTACCAGTCACCTCTCTTATCTTTGTTCATCATATCACAACTAATATTTCACATATTGATGTAAGGTTGCTGAAAGGAATGTAATCATTCATTTAGCATTTGTTTTAATGAGAATAAAATCTCAATAGCTGGCTAGCTCTCCCCTTAATAGATGTGGTCCCTGAGAAAGAAAATACTTACCAAGAAGGGCTCCTGGTGGCTAGCTGGCTCAAATTTAAAAAGCAGATCTTCCCAGTCACTTCTACACAGGGACCTCTCACACAAACTGTGTTTTAGGAAAAAGCCTATACTAAAAACTACCTGTTTGCATTGAAATGCCTGCCTGTATACTATGCTCCTGCCATCTGGAGTCCGTGGAATCTTATTTCAACCAATGGGACTGAAGCTTTCATCATCTAATTAGAGTTGCACAGCTATATCACCATCAGCATCTTCAATGACCAATCAGAGTGGCTGCAATCTGAACAATCAAGACAATGCATTTTGGACCAATCCAGTTGGGAGGATTTGAAATACTCATTTGCATGAGGACAAGCCAATTGGAGACCAAGGTTGGGGACTTCTGTCTACATAAGCCAGCTCCCCTCTGGCCCAGGAAGTGCACTTTCCCCTTTCTGGAAGAATGTGTTTCCCTGACTGGGGCTGAGCTACCAACACTGAAGATCTCTTGCTGGACAAGAGCAGAATGGAGCTGAACAGAGCCAGGCAGAACAAAACAGGACAGAGTGGAGCACACTGGAGCAGAGCGGAGCTGTTTAATCAGAGGGGGGTCTTGCCAAAGGCCACCTCACCCCAAAGCTGCCTCGGGGTCATGATTTTCCACAGCTGTGGAACTATTTAACACTTAAACCACAGCTGTGCTATTCTCACAGCTGTGCTGTAGCAAAATTGAACTGTTTGCACTGAATAAAGTTTACTTCTATATGGTGCCCCAAATTGGGGGTTCCTGTTGGCGTTAAATTAGTGCCAACACCCATCAGCTAACATACGTTTATAGTCTTAGAGATGATATAGGACGTGTCTGAGTCAAATACTATACAAGAAGAGGCTTGAGAAGCATTCCTAATGTCAGGGGGGCATGGGATTGACCTTGTAGCATGAGCAAAGGCAGTGTTAGTTTATATATATATATATATATATATATATATATATATATATATATATATATATATATATGGAGGTGTTAGTTTTAAAGGGGTTCAAGGTCTATCTCTACTACATGTTGATCAAAATTGGGGTACAGATATTTACACAGCTTTCAGCAGCTGAAGAGTGGAAAGAACCGTTTTCATTGAGTTCCTAACATGCTTGCTGTTTATGGCTCTGTCCTCAGAAGGAAGACAAAGTGGCAGCTAGGTGCAGGGAGAACTTTGGCAGCATTCAGTAGGGAGGCAGCCCCTTCAGCAGGAAACCAAAGCTGCTCATTTTTGAACACACTACTGTGCGATGTTGTCTCAACCCCAATGTAACCAAAGAAGGGAGAAGAGAATAGGTATTTATTATTTTGGTGTCTAGGAAGAAATTTTTAAAATTTATTTTAATGTTTAAATTTAATGTTTGTATTTATGAGTTTCTTGCTGATTACTTCTTATATTTTCCTTTCAGAGCACTTTTTTTAAGCTCTCAAAATAATTGGGTAGAGAGTCAGAATATATTTTTATCTTTCTGACTTTTAATAAAGCTGGTGCCCTCTTGAGAGATAAAATGGCCTTCTTGGTGTCCCTCTTAAATTCACTGCTTCTCATTTCTTGTTCTCTTTAATTCTAGAGCAGAATAAGAAAGATTGAGAGACATAACCCTGCTGCTCTTAACAATTAAAAAAATCTTTTCCCTAAACCTTCAAAAACAGATATGATTTCCCTTGCTTGGGTAGGTTACACATTTAATCTACCATGTTGTTAAATCATTAATGATGTATTTCTTTTATCTTAATTTTGTAACACTTCCTGTAAACTCACCTCACTGTGGGTTTTTCATACTGACTTCACATTTTACTTTAGCACATGACAACCTTTAATAATTTAAAGTCCAAAGTTACATGTTATCTGTCTCATTTGGAGATTTTTTTAAGGCAACCTTGATGAAAATGAAATTCACTCTACGTTCCTGAATGTTTACTCCAAAGAATACAGCTGCACGATTTGTGTGAAGCATAAGCACATGACCATATATCAGTATCACAACCTGGTGTGCACATATGTTAAGGGAGAAATTTAGTAAAGATTATATTTTACTTATTGGCTTTAGGAAGTTTATTATGATAAAGATGGTAAAAAGATTAGTGAAAAGACTGTTTAGGAGACCTACACCACATTTGTACTGCTCAGAAATGTACATCCTCTGTACTGTAAAATAATCTGTTTAAGATAATTGTGTGCATGAGCATATTGAGAGGTGGTACACCTGAAAGAAATAACTGAACATTTGCATCTTTTCCAAAAGCTAGAGTGGGTAATGGGTGATGGGTTTGGGGAATTGGAAGTTTTCTCACTGCTGTAGACCACAGCAGGGGGAATCTTTTATTTTGTAAAGAAAATTAAATTTTCTGAATTTAAGGTAGCAGTTCAACCTGACACTTCTGAAAGTAAACAGCATGGTTATTATGATTTCCTACATTGAATTTGTAGATGCCAAAGAGGAGCCAACAGTTTTTCTTCTTTTTAACATCTACTCAAGTGGCTTCTAGGTGGTTCAGAAAATAATAAGAAGCACAAGTGTCTGTGATTGTACTTTAAGTGCAGTTGTGCTGCTGTAGAGTCTAATGCCAGAAAGTGAAGCCTGCAGAATCAGAGAGGCTTGTTTTTGTGGACAGCCTGCTGGGCATGCTCATGAATGAATTCAGTATAGTTAGAACTGACTAAACTGCCACAGTAATTTTTACCTTTCTGCCCCCTAAAGTGTCACCAACTTCAAGGCTCCAAACAGGGCAGAAAATGCCGGTCTATTCATGGAACGTTTTAGCTCATAATAATGCACATGTGTTTGCATAGGTTTCAGCTAATAAAGAAGCACTGGGTTGTGAAGTCATTAGCATTTGTCGAGGTACTTACAGAAGTGGGAGACATCATTAGGCTAAGCACATGTGCCTCCATTTTGTTTTTTCATCTTCATCCAAAGATACATTTATGTATTTTGAGAGAGAAAAAGATGAAGGGAGGGCAGGAGGAAGGAAGAGAGGGATGAAGGAAGGGAAAGGGGGAGAGAGAGAAATATAGATTAACTGTTCCATCCATCCATGCACTCATTGGCTGCCTCTTGCATATGCCCTCACAGAGATAAAGTCACAACCTTGGCACATGGGGACCACACTGTAACCAACTGCTGCTACAGGGACAGGGCTACATGTGTTTCTATTCAGCACCTTGTTCTTGGACCACTGTACAATGCCAGGCCTAAAGTGGACACCAAATACATTATGCATTTATTTAACACATAAGTTGAGACACTTATAACTTCACTAGAGGCCTGGTGCACTCGGTGAAGGGACGGGTCCCCCAGCCTGGCCTGTACCCTGTCACAATGCAGGAGCCCTGCCCATCCCTCTGGGACTCCTTGGTGAATTGCCCCAAAAAGGTAGGCTGGAGCCGAGGATCCTGCTCTGCGCCCCATGGATCTAGGAGGCAGGATACCTAGGATCCCCCAAGCAAGCCTCTCCATGTGGAGCCAAGGGACCCCCACCCCCAGGCAGGCCTTGCCATGTGGAACTGAGGGACCCCTACACAGACCTTGCCATGTAGAGCCAGGGGACTCCCAGGCAGGCCATGCTGGACACCCAGGCAGGCCTTGCTTGTAGAGCCAGAGGACCCCCAAGCAGGCCTCACTGGATACCCAAGCAGGCCTCGCTCTTAGAGCCAGGGGACCCACCTCCTCCCAGCTCCGCATAGCCAAGAGGAGGCGGGACTACCAGGCAGGCTCCATGTTATTCACACAGCATCAAGCCAAGCCCTGCCACCTGCATGTGCCTGCTGTGTGCTCAGCCATCTTGTGAGGGTGTGAGGGCATCACAGCATGACCACCACTTAGGCTTTTATTAGTAAGGGTACATGTTCATAGGGACCTTATTCATAATAGCCAGAAAGTAGAAAAAGAGCAAGAGTCTATACACATTTGAATAAACATCCTCATATATAAAAATTGCGGCCCCCAGTGCTGCCATGTCCGAGCTTGGGGCCAGGTTTGTGCCTGCGATCATGGCCCCCCCAGCACCACCATTGCCAGGTTTGTGGCTGTGATCGCTACCCCCGTGGCCTCCAACGCCACCATTGCACTGGGGGTGGGTGGTCCCTCAATGTAACCTGCCCCCTCTCACATACTGGAACCCTTCAGGGGATGTCCAACTGGCGAGGCTTTAGGCCTTGGGCACCCAGCCATAGCCCTGCTCAGCTCAGCCCCAGCTACCTGCGACCACCTGGCCCCAGGAGCTGGGCGCTGGCCACCACTTCCGCTCACAGAGCCCGGGGGCTCCCTGCCTCCTCCACCACCACTGCTGCTGCTGCCACCACTTCCCCTCACAGTGCCCGGGAGGCGAGGGGGGGGGGGGGCTGGACGCTTGCTGCCATCACCATTTCATCTCCACCCCCTGGCCTGGCGCTCTCGCCACTTGGCCCCACCCCACTCCTGATTGGCTGGTAACATGGCCAATCAGGAGCCAAGGTATGGTCACATTTGCATATTACTCTTTTATTAGATAGGATGCTATGCTTGATTTAAATTAGAAACATTTCCCATTAGTTCCCCTTTGCACTACAACTATTTCCTCTGAGGGGTATGGTTGATGGTGGTGTGTCTCTAAACCCTTCAGTATATAGCCAGTCATTTACACTTTCCCTATCTCCTATTTTTAATTATAAACTCATTATGAACCTTAGCTATGCCTTCTGAATTTCCTAAAACTGGAAGTGAAACCAGAATGTGGGGAGTTCGAGTTCATTGTCTCACAAAATGGAAGAATGGATTTGCAGACAAAAATGGTTACTATAAACAAAGTTTAGTGAGAGAAACCAGTCCTAGAAAAGGTGCAACTAGCATTCCAAGAGAGTAAAAAGTAGGCCAGTATCCAGAGCTTCTGTTCCATGTTATAGTCGGGTGTAGTACATCTGAGTGATTCAGTTCATGTATAGTGTCCCACATGACCATAAGCCACATTGGCACAGGGATGTGCTTCCCCACCACAGGAATGTCAGGGATCCATTGAGCCCCAGAAAGAAAAAAGAGAGAGGAAGCAATTTTTTTCTTTTGGAGTGGCGGGATTGGGGTGGGAGGGGGGTAGATACAACCTTGCTAGCTCCTGATTGGTCCTTTCAAAGAATTCTGCCTTAGCAACATTCATGAGATTGGTTTATACACCCCACTAACTTGTGATTGGTTATTTGCAAGTTACCTGTTTTAGCAACATCCATACATTTTAAAGCTTGTTTCTTCCTCACATGCCCTTCTTTCCCTACCCAGTTAGGTAGCCTTAGTAAATTCAGCCTTGCTAAATTCCCATATTTCTGCCCTCCGCCCCACTCCCCACCATATTATCCTCTCCCTGTCTACTTAGCTTCTTTCTGTCTCCTCATAAGGAAGTCAAACTGCCTCTAATTGCTTGTATTTTGCTCTTTCCTCTCCATCTCTCTTCACTACATCTCCTTAATTTGATGTGCATATGCCAGCTTGTGTATAGATCCCTTTTCATCCCTTTCTGTCTCCATTTCTAACACTTTCCTTCCTCTTTTGAATAGTAAAACCCCAGACTTTATTTGGTTCTAGGATCTCCACCATTAGCTTTATGCTCCTTCATTTTAATCTTGCCCTGGCTGGGTAGCTCAGTTAATTAGCATGGCCTCCCCATACACCCAGGTTTTGAGTTTGATCCCAGATTAGGGCACATACCAGAAGCAACCAATGATTGTATAAATTAGTGAAATAACAAATCTCTCTCTCTCTCTCTCTCTCTCTCTCTCTCTCTCTCTCTCTCTCTCTCTGTCTCTCTCTCTCTCTCTGTCTCTCTCTCTCCCTTCCTCTCTCTCTCTCTAAAAAATAAAAATAATTTTATTAATCTTCACCTGATGATTTTTTTTGAGGATATCTTTCCCATTGATTTTTAGAGAGGGTGGGAGGAGGTGTGTGTGTGTGTGTGTGTGTGTGTGTGTGTGTGTGTGTGTGTGTGAGAGAGAGAGAGAGAGAGAGAGAGAGAGAGAGAGGAAGACATAAAGTCTTATTGGTCTTAGAAAGATTGAACCTTGAGATGCTAGAACTGAAAGATACTTTTGAGATACTCCTGTTAAATCTGTTCAGTATTCACTGGTTAAAGTCACTCAGGGGGGCAAAAAGCAGTGATGGAATAAAAGGATGTTCTGCTCAACCATGCTGCCTTGTGTGTGCTTTACTGGAACTGGTAGTGAAACCAAAATGTGGAGAGTCTGAGTTCATTGCCTCACAAAATGGAAGAATGGATTCCCAGACAAATATGGTTAGCAAAAAATGGTAGGGTGGGTGCAGGGTTAGCGATGGGCCATCTCTCGAATCCGCAGCCTAAGCAGAACTTGAATTACCCTGGAAAGTTCCTGAATAAGAATAAGAGGAAACAAATCTACGATTGCTTTATTTTTTTAGGGGCAGAAATAGAATAGTGGGAAGTAGCTATAGTTATAAGAAGCATTAATCATTTTCTGTTTACTGTGATTGTTCTGTGGACAAAAGGGGCCAAATGCTGGCCTGACAAGCTCAGGGAAGCCCTGCATGGCAGTCCTGCAAAATCAGAGACCTAAAATAACCACAAAGGATGGTCTGAAATTAAACTGTAAAAGCAGTTATGGTGGGCAGTTACATCCTAGGCTGGTATCTTCACTGATGAGATCAATCTTTACTTTAACTGAGCCTATCTGTCTTTTTTTTTTGATATTTTATTTTATTTTTATTTACAATATAACTTATATTTAATAGTAGTGCATAAGTTTTCCTCCCCCCCCAAATCCTCCCCCCTGCCTTCCTTACCCCCCAGCACATGTCCCCACTTGACCCCCTCCCCATCCCAGAATCTTTCATTCATTGGTTATGCTCATATGAATGCATACAAGTCCTTCGGTTGATCTCCCCCAGCATCTGCCTCCCCTCCACTCCAGCCTTCCCCCTGTAGCTTGACAGCCTGTTCGAGGCCACCCTGCCTCTATATCAATCACTCTCCCCTGTTTCTTTTCTTCAAAAATATCTTGCCTCTGCATACTGAAAACAAATGTATAAGAGCAAAAAAAGTTTGAGTGTCAGTTTCAACGTCCAACTGTTCCGAGTCCCAGTTTCAATGTCAAATAGTTCTTCATGTGTACATGTCAGCAATGGTATCCAGATGGTGGACACATCGTGGCAATGCAAGATCCATCCTCTCTGGTATGGTCCTGGGCTGCCTGCAGCCATGCACAGCTGCCGACTGCTAGCATGGGAAGGTGTCGTCAGTGTCCCCCATCTTTGGACCGTCCTCGTGGCTGGAACAGGCCCGTCAGTTCCTCACTGTCACAGGAACCCACATGGTCTTGGAGTTGTTCTCTGCAAACACACAAACTCATTCTCGACCAAAGGTTAACAAAGGGATCCTCTCTGCAAAGTAGACTTGGGATTCTTTTTATTTTTGCCTAAATGATTTTCCTTTGGCTTATTTTGACACCATGTGTTTTTATTTTATTTTATGGGTGTCCTGCAGCTGGTTTTACAAATGGAATTTTCTTTTCTGGAGTAATAATTTTCTACATGTATTTTGCTTATAGGATATTTTTCCTTACATGATATTACCCCACTGTTACCCCCCCCCCCTTTTTTGGTTAATAGGGGCTTTTGGAAATTTTATCTTGCAGTCTTGGTAATTTTAAATTTTAATTTTTGCACACAAATATTACTGCTTTAGGTTCTTTGGATGTCTATCTGTCTTTTTTGCATCTATGATAACATACCCTTGAAATGTCTGGATAACTTGTAACTTTCTTTTTTCTGGAGCCCCTGGGCCACAACCAAAAATGTGCTGGGCACTAGAACAGATACCACAAATTCCTTCATTATCATGTTAATTGTTCCTGCACCCAACTAAGTATGTGTCCATTGTTTTACTTTTTATCCAATCCCAGGGGTATCCCTGCCATTGCTTTATTCCACCTCCTTAATCTATCACCAATGAATTTCATATAACCCACCTAAGTCCCTCCTTTGATTGCAATGTATAAATACAAATGTAACCCACCATTCACGGGAGCATTATCTCAACTCCTTAAGGTTCTGCTTCCCAGCATATGTTGACAGTTTGGCTCAAATAAACTCGCAAAAATTCTTTACAGGTTTCAATGTTTTGTGTTTGTTTATTTGTTTTACATTAACAGTTCTGTTCTGATTGGAGAAAGCACATTCTGACCTGGCTGAGAGTTGTAGGCCTGGACATGGGAAGAGTTAACAGAGATTCGCAATGCAGGAAACAAAAGACAGAGAGTCAGGCTGGTTAAAAGGGAGATATTTTAATTTTGCGCTCCCAGGTGAAATTCGTTGGTCCAAGGGTGGGCCAGGGTAGTTCGTGCCAAAAGGGAGTGTCAGTACTTCTTTTATACAGGTGTTTAGTGGTGGGGAGGGCAGAGGCTTGAGCTGTGGAGGTGTGGAATTTCCACCTGGGCAGGGAGTCTAGAAAGGCGCCAGTTATCTGTGTCACCATCTATCTTGCTGCTGCATGCATCAGCTCTGAATTTCCCCGACCGTGAGGCCGGTCCATGTCCGTGCCTCCACCTAACATTAACAATCTCCTTTTGTGAGATCCGCCTATCATCATAGAAAGATGAACAACCTTGCTGCCAAGACTGCATTGCCTGTAACCTGTAAAGATTATATCTTGCTTACTTCCCCATGCTTGGGATTCCTATTTTCCTCCCATGTAGTTTTTTGTCCTTATACCCAACACAAGCAGCTGAATTACGGGGGTGGAGGTGGGGGTAGGTATAGAGCAGACTTGTGGATGACATGCTGCTCTCCCATGCCGCCAGCATTATTGGAATAAATATTCATATATGATCCAACCCTGTCTCTGCTTAATTGGATAAAGAAGTGACCTGCACCCAGTACTCATCCATTGTTCAGTTTCAAGGGGGAAATGGGCAATTGTTAATCAATGTGTATAAAATTTAGTTATGTAAGGTAAATTCTACAGATCTAATATAGAACATCACCATGCCTACAGGTAAGAATAATGTATACTTACGTTAGGGGCAGAAATAGAATGTTAGGAACTAGGTGTAATTATAAGAAATATTAAGCATGGTCTCTGGGAGTTGTACACCCCGCTCCCCCATTCACCTGGGGAGTCAAACTTGGAAAGCAGTCCATTATCATGGAAAGATTGACAATCTTGTTGCCCAAACAATGAAATCCCACTAACATTGGCTGTAACCTGGACCCATTGGTTGCTCAGTTTCACTTAAACATTTGTGAAGAATATAGATTTCACATAATGGCCTTACCATAAAAAAGTAAAAAAGAATAAAGGAAAGATGTCCAATACAACTGTACACATTCTCATATTAAGACTGCCAGTCCTTCCCAAATGTAAACAGTGATGATGTGATAATGGTGAAATAATACCAAGGATCTCATTATTGTCTTCATTGTTATTTCTATGAATCATGAAAAGAGTCTTGAGCACTATCCCATTGACCTATCTTCTGAATCCATATTATCAATATTTTATTCCCCCCTTGTTTTTAACTTTAAAAATTATATTTAGTAGAGACATTATGACTTTTACTAAACTGGGATTAATTACTTTGAAATGTGTGAACAACATTTTTGAAACTGGATAAGAAGATCTATACTCTATTTTCTTTACTTTTTGAGTCAATTCCTATTGAGTTTCCATTGCACATTTGTGTAAGTGTGCTCCTGAGTTTTTCCAGGCATCCTATATAATAAAAGGCTAATTTGCAAATCAGCCAACAGGTGGACTGACCAGTCCCTATGATGCACACTGACCACCAGGGAGCAGACACTCAATGCAAGAACTGCCTCCTGGTAGTCAGTGTGCTCCCACAAGGGGAATGCTGCTCAGCCAGAAGTAGTAAGCCTTCAGTTGGACATCTTCTGAGGGCGCCAGGACTGCCAGAAGGCTCAGGACAGGCTAAGGGAACCCCCCGCCCCACCAGTGCACAGATTTCATGCACCAGGCCTCTCATCAAAAAATAAAAAGTCATAACAAAAATTGAACCTTAAAAACAAGTATACCTTTGAAAACTTTGTCCTACTGTGAAAGATTCTGCTGGTAATGGCACCTGCCTTAAGCTTTTAATCAAATAACTAAATCAAATAATTTAACCCTAAAGCATTTTTCTCAGTTTTCCATATTTGGTTTTTGTAATCTAGGTACCAGGCATGTATTTATGTCTGACTTTATAATTAACATCTTTCTTAAGGTTTTAATAGTTTTTATAACATAAAAATTTTGAATAAATTTTGACACTATGCTAATTTATTATGTTTTTATAATAATATCTGTTTACTTCATTTACGGGTTGTATGTAGCAGTATTCATGAGATAATTTATCTCTTTCTGAAGAGTTGCCACTTAGGACAAAAAAATCTGTGCTGGTAGTAAGTACACTCTGAAGACTTCAAAGTACTTTAATTAGACTTAATAATCTAGTTCTCATACTTCAGTCCCGCTATAAAATTAAAATTTATAAAATGTTGAAATTCTTATTAAGAACAGTTTAATTATCCAAGTGTATGGGTCTGAGTAATATCAGGATTCCTGATGTCTGATGATGTATTACTGGGTATGTTCAATGTTTGTCCTCAAATAAGGCCAATAAATCTTTTTTTAGGCATAAAATTTTTTTCTGGTTTATTGAGATATAATGGGAATACAACATTGTATAAGTTTAAGGTAGACTTTCTGATGAATTGATATACATATACATTGTGGAGTGATTACCACAATAAGGTTAGTTAACACATTTATTGTGTGTGTGTCTGTATGTATGTGGTGAGAACTATTAAGATCTACACACTTAGTAACTTTTAAGTATATAATGCAATATTGTTCACTATAATCACCAAACTATACATTAATTCTGGAACTTATTCATTCCTTTGTCGTATATATACATTCATTTGTTGGTGAAACTAAAATTGTTTTTATAACTTAGATGTGGTGAATAATACTGTCTTGATCATGGGGATGCCAATATCTCTTCAAGAGAGTGATTTTACTTCTTTTGGATATATACCTAAAGTGGATTGCTGGATCATCTGATAGCTCTATTTCCTTAATTTCTTAAGAAAATATTATACTTTTTCCCACTGTAGTTGTATGCATTTATAGTCTCAACAAAAAAATGTACAAAGATTTACATTTTGCAAATAGCCATTATAACAGGTATGAGGTGATATCTAATGGTGGTTTTGATTTGCATTTCCATTATGATTAGTGATGTTGAGCACCTTTCATGTACCTATTGGCTATTTGTGTGTGTGTGTGTGTGTGTGTGTGTGTGTGTGTGTGTGTATATTTGAAAAATATCTAGTCAGGTCCATTGCCAATTTTAGAATTGGATTATTATTATTATTGCTATTGAGTTGTGTGAGGTTCTTGCATATTTGTGTTATTAACCTCTTATTAGATAGATGGCTTGCAAATTTTTTTTTCCATCTGCAGGTTGCTTTTTCTTTTTGTTGATTGTCATTTTTGCTTTGGCAGAAACTTTTACGTTTGATGTAAACCCAATTGTTTGTTATTGCATTTGTTATTTGTGCTTTTGCTATTATATTCAAAACTCATTTCCAAGATCCATGACAAGGAGCTTACTCCCTATACTTTCTTCTAGGAGTTTTATAGTTTCAGGTATTACAGTTATATTTTTAAACAATTTTGAATTAAATTTTGTAAATGGTGTAAGGTAGGGGTCCAATATCATTTTTTATGTAAATAGATTTTTTCCCCAACACCGTTTATCAAAGAGAATATCTTCTTGCCATTGTGTGTCCTTAGATCTTTTAGCAAATATTGGTTGACTATAAAAGCATGAGTTTATCTATGGGCTCTTAATTCTGTTCCACTGTTTTATGTGTCTGTTTTGTTTTGTTTTATTTTTTAAATGCCAGTTCCATACTGTTTTGATTGCTATTGTTTTACAATATATTTTAAAATCAGGAAGTGTGAGGCTCCTGCTTTGTTCTTTCTCAACATTGCTTGGACTATTCACAGTTTTTTGTGTGGCTCTATACAAATTTTATAATTGTTTGTTTTATTTCTGTAAAAATATTGAAATTTTTATTGGGATTACATAATAAAAATGGTTGTGGGTGATATGGATATTTTAACAATAATAAATCTTCTGATCCATGAACATGGTGTATTTTCTCATTTATTTGTGTCTTCAGATTTCTAAAACAATATAGTATATCTTTCAATTAGAGATTTTTCACTTCCTTAGTCAAATTTATTCCTAAGTATTTTATTCTTCTTGATAATATTGTAAATGTAATTGTTCTATTTATTATTTTTCAGATATATTTTTTGCTAATACACAGTTATGCAACTAAATTTTGAGTTGATTTTGTACTTGCAATTTTACTAATTTTGATTAATTTTTATTTTATTAGAGGAGTTTTAAGGATTTTCTATGTATAAGACCATGCCATCTATAAATAGGCAATTTTACTTCCATACCTATTTGGATGCCTTTATTTCTTTTCTTTGCTTGATTTCTCTTGCCGATAATTCCAGCACTATGTTGAATAGGAGTAAGTGGAAGTGGCTATCCTAATCTTAGGGAGAAATGTTTCAACCTTTCACTGTTGAGTATGATGTTATCTGTGAGTTTTTCCCACATTAGGTTGAGAGATGTTTCCTTCAGACAAAATTTCTTAGAGCTTTTATCATAAAAAGATGTTGACTTTTGTCAAATGCTATATGTGATCATATTATTATCTTTCTATTAATATAAAGTGGTAAATGAAGGTTAAAGAACATATTTTTATTGATTTCAGAAGGGAGGGGAGAGGGAGAGAGAGATAGAAACATCAATGAGAGAGAATCATTGATTGGCTGTCCCCTGCATTTCCCCTACTGGGGATCAAGCCCTCAATCCCGGCATGTGCTCTTGACTGGAATCAAATCTGGGACCATTCAGTTTGCAGGCTGATGCTCTATCCACTGAGCCAAACCAGTTAGGGCTGTGAAGAGATATTTTAATACCATGGAAATATCTTTCTTTATTAAAATTTCCCCCAGATTTAGCATTCATTAATGATTCTTACCTGATGTTTGCCATGTTGTTGCAAAATGATAGTTTTTCAGATTTTGTAAATATCTTCACACTTGCCAGCTGAGTCTTATTATTCTATGTGTTAGTATTCTCCTTCTTATCTATCCATCCACTCATTTATTATTGGCATGGAGTTATTACTTCCTATGTTTTTTTCAAAGATAAGCAAATATATGTAGGTAAGATTTTTTTTTGCTATTTTGTTGGAAACTTTATTTTTTAGTCATTTTTTAAATTTTTTCAATTACAATTGATATACAAATTATGTTAGTTTCAGGTATCTAATATTCCCATTATTATGGTATCTTTATTCCCTTCTTTTTTACACAATTGTTAGCATCATATAAATGCACTTTTGCACTTTGCTTTAATATTATTTTCTGAAAGTCATTCCATATCACTTCATAAAACTTCTCATTTTTATGCATAGCTCTGAAGTACTCCATTATGTGTAAATGCCAAATTTAACAACTTTCATATACTTGAAATTTTACAGTTTTCAAAGCTGACATGTACAAATAAGCTTCTGCATATGCACTTTTATAATTTTGGAGGTGAGTCTTCTGGGTTAAAGAATAAATAAACATATAAATATTTTCAAATACTCCTCTATAGAAGCTATCCCAAATTGCATTTCTACAATTAATATATGAGAACTACTATTTCTTTTTTAAAAATATATTTTTATTTATTTTTAAAGAGAGAGGAAGGAAAGGAATAGAGAGATAAAAACATCAATGAGAGAAACATTGATTGGCTGCCTCTTGCATACCCCCTACTGGGTATCAAGCCTGCAACTCAGGCATGTGCCCTGACCAGAAATCGAACCAGTGATGTCTTGGTTCATGGGTTGATGCTCAACCATTTTTCCACACCAGCTGAGCAGAACTATTTCTTGTCGCCTTTGCCAACAGATTGTATTTTCAAACTTTTGAATTTATATTAAGCTGATGACGTAAATGATAGCTCACTATAAATTAATTTGCATTTCTCTCATGAAGAGAAGTTGTGCTATTTCTTATTTCTTAAAATAATTTTTGGAATTTCTCACCTTCCTCAATTCTTAATAGGTTTATTGAAATACAAATATCACATGAGAAAATGTCCTTTTAAAAGCATATAATTTTGTGATTTTGGCATGTGTATATAACTAAGAAACCATAAAACCTATGAATATATACAACATCCCCCAAGATAATTTGTGCTATTTTATAATCCCACTATCCTGCTTCTAACACCCTCCGCTATTCTTCAGCCAACCACTGATTAAATTTCTGTTACTATAGAGTAATTTGCATTTATTACCTAGAGTTTTAGTCAACAAATTTGAAAGTCATTTACTTTGTTACAAATTTCAAATTTTTTTCTTTGTATCATATTCCAGGGTATAGATATACCACATTTTACCAAGTCATGTGTTCATGGACATCTGAGTTGTTTCCAAATCTTGGCTATTAAAAATAAGACTAAAAATTTATGTCAAATTTTTAACATGGAAATACTTTTTCTCTTGGATAAATTCATTGGGGTGGAATGACTGGCTTGTATAGTAAATATATATTTAAGTTTTAAAGAAATGTCTAACTGTTTTTCAAGGTGGTTGTAACATTTTGTTTCTATTGGAAACATGAGAATTCCAGTTCTTCCACATCCTTCTTTTTAAAAAATCTTTTCCTGAGTATATGTTTTTATTGATTTTGGAGAAAGAGGATGGGAGAGGGGGGGGAGAGAGAGCGAAACATCTGTGTGAGAGAGAAACATCAATTGGTTGCCTCCAGTAAGAGTCCTGATGGGGGGTTTAACCTGCAACCTTTTTGGTGTATGGGATTATGCTCCATCTAACCTAGCACTGTGCCAGGGCTCTTACACATCCTTGAAAACACTTTGTATGGTCAGCCACTTAAGTTTTATCCATTCAAATTTGAAAGATATAGTATTTCATGGTGGTTTTGCTTTTATTTATTTAATGACTAATGATATTGAGTATGTTTTCATGTCACTTATATGCCACATATATACCTTCTTTTATAAAATTTATTTGCAAATCTTTTGTTTATTTAAAAATTACATTTATCTTATTAATGCATTTTGAACATTCTTTATATATTATAGATATAAATCCTTTATATGATATATGATTTGCAGATAGTTTTAATTTTGATAAAGTTCACTTTGTCAAAATTTTCTTTTTATAGATGGTGTTTTTTTAACATGTCTAAAAAATTCTTCTATGTTTTATTTTAGAAATGCTTTGGTTTAGATTTCATGTTAGGTTCATGATCCATTATGCATAATTTTTAAATAAGATAAGAGGTGTGAGTCAAAGGTCATTTCTTTTTCTCTTTAAATACTGATTTTTTCAGCTAAGTTTGTTGAAAAGTCTCCCTTTTCTCTAAATTCCTTTACACATTTGTAAAAAAAATTAATAGTTATTGTGTAAGGGTCTATTTCTGAACATGCTTTTATGTTCTATTTATAAATGTATTTGTCTAATGTCAATACCTCACGGTCTTGATTACCATGTATTTATTATAAGCCTTAAAGTCAGATAGTGGTGATGCTCTAACTTTTTTTCTTTTTAAAGCATTGTTTTGATCATTTGAGGTCAATTTATCAAAAACTGCCTGCTTAAAAATGTAGGGAAAGTTATTTGATCATGTACTCATAATTGAATTTTCTGATCTACGCATTTAAATTTCTTATATCATTGTTT
This sequence comes from Antrozous pallidus, assembly GCA_027563665.1. NCBI lineage: Eukaryota > Metazoa > Chordata > Mammalia > Chiroptera > Vespertilionidae > Antrozous > Antrozous pallidus. The sequence goes on along the minus strand of CM050508.1, from coordinate 110,168,272 downwards.
TATAATTTTCAGTTACAAGTCGTATACATTTTTGTTAGATTTATCATTAAATATTTTATATTTTGAAGCTATTATAAATATTATTTTTAATTTTACTTTCTGATTGTTGTATTTTAAGCCTATAACCTATACCCTAATTAAAATTGTTTAATAGTTCTTGTATGGCTTTTGTAATTTTATTGGATTCTACGTAGCTGAGTAGGTAGCTGATGAATAAAGATAATTTTACTTCTTTGTCTCAAAGTAGAGTTAATTATTTAGATTTACTTTTTATTATTATTTTCCTTATTGCCCTTTCTTGAACTATTAATACAATGTTGAAAAAAGTGGTGAGAATGGACATTCATCCTTTTTCCCTTTGTCCAACATTGCCTCTCCGTTGTTTTTTGTTTGTTGTGTTTTTGAGAGTGTTAACATCATATACCTTTTCATACTCTTACTGTTAACTTCTTTGTGTTTTTATATCTAAAGACCATTTCTAGTCAGTAGCATATAGATGGGTCTTGTTTCTTATTTCATTTGATAACCTTTGCCTTTAAATTGTGGTGTTTAGCTCTAGCCAGTTTTGCCTAGTGGATAGAGTGTCAGCCTGAGGACTGAAGTGTCCCAGGTTCAATTCTGGTCAAGGGCACATGTCCAAGGCTGTGAGCTCAATCTCTAGTGGGGTTCATGCAGGAGGCAGCCAATCAATGATTCTTTCTCATCATTGATGTTTCTCTCTTTCCCTCTGCCTTCCTCTCTGAAGTCAATGAAAATATATTAAAAATAAATTGTGATGTTTAGAGCATTTATATTTAATGTGATCATTGATGTGATTAGGTTTAAGTCTTTCTGTTTGTTTTATAATCTCATTTGTTTTTTATTAACCTTTTCCTCTTTTATGTCATCTTCTGCCTAAACTGAATATTTTTAAGTGATTCAATTTTATCTTCTTTGTTAACTTATTAGCTGTAACTCTGTTTTGTTATTTTAATTGTTGTTTTATAATTTTTAATACATAGTTTTAGCATACCACAATCTACCTTTAAGTAATATACTACTGAATGAATAATATCTTACAATCGTGTACTTCCATTTGTCTTCTAGCCATTAAGCTATCATCATGAATTTTACACTTATATATTGCATAAATCCCACAATGTACAGAGTTTTAACATTTATCCTGAGGCTATTATTTCCAGTCCTTTTAACTTCTTTGAATACAGATATTTCTACCTGCTTTCATTTTATCTTTACCAGGAGGATTTCTTTTAATGTTGTGCAGGTCTGTTTTCTCCTCTGTCTCTTTTGTTGTTAGTTGCATTTTTTTCTTTGCCAGAATATAATATTAGCATATTATACTTTAATTTATTTCCTGTCTTTTATTGTTCTTAACTCTTTAATAGAAATATAAATGAACAAACAAAGCACAAAGTAAATAAAAGAGAAATATAGTTAAGATCAGAGTGAAAATAAATAAATTATAGCTAAAATACAAAAGATCTATAGAACAAAAAGCAAGTTCTCTGAAAATATAAACAAAATTGCAAAACCTTTGGCCAAAATTTATTTAGAAGAAAAAGAGAGAGCCCCCAAAAATAAATAAAAGAGAATTTATAACCAATACAGCAAAAGTACAAAGAATGATTAAGTAATACTACAAACAATTATATGCTAAAATTGATAATCCAGAAGAAATGGATAAATTTACATAGATACATAACCTTTCATGAATAAACAGAAAATCTAAAAGACCAATTACTATAAATGAAATTTAAGCAGTAATCAAGAAATGCCCCACAAAAGGCTTTAAATGTGAGTGCTACTGAAATTTCAAAGAAAAATTGATACCTATTCTTCCTAAACTAATTAAAAAATATTGAGGAGGAGGGAATATTTTCAAAACTATTATATGAAGCTAGAATTATTCTGTTACCAAACCAGACAAAGTTATTATAAAAAAAAAGAATGTTGTCCTGGCCTGATTATCTCAGTTGGTTGGAAGGTCATTCCATACACCAAAGGGTCATGGGCTATAGTAATTAAAAACATCATGGTACTGGCCTAAAACCACACACATAGATCAATAAAACAGAATAGAAATCCCACAAATAAATTCATGTTTTTATGATCAATTAATCTGTGACAAAGGGAACAAGAATATGCAATGTGCTGAAGACAGTCTACTCAATAAATGATGTTAAGAAAACTGAATACACACAAAAAAAATGAAATGACCATTTTTTAATACTATATAGAAGAATAAAATGAAAATGGACTAAAGACCTAAATGTAAGACCTGAAACTGTAAAACTCCTAGAAGAAAACAGAGGCAGTAACCTCTTTGACATTGCTCTTATTAATATATATATATATATATATCTTAATATGTCTCCTTGGGCAAGGGTAACAAAAGCAAAAATAACAAAATGGGACTATATCAAACTTAAATTTTGTACAGTGAAAGAAATGAACAAACTGAAAAAACCCCACACGATTGAATGGGAGAATATATTTACAAATTATATATTTAATAAGGGTTTAAGATCCCAAATACATAAAAAACTTGTGTGTCTCAACATCAAACAAACAAACAAACCAATTAAAAATGGCAAAGTGCCCTGGCCAATGTATTTCAGTGGTTAGAGCATCAGACCATGTATGGGAGAGTCTCGAGTTCAATTCCCAGTCAAGGGCATGTGTCTGGGTTGCAGGTTGAATGACTAGGGGATCTCTGGCCCTGATTGAGGTACATGTGGAAGAAAACCAATCCATGTGTCTCTCTCATACTGAAATCTCTCTGCTTAACTATCTTTCTCTCCCCTTTCTTCCCTCTCTTCCATTCTCTGTAAAAAAATCAATAGGAGACATATCCTCAAAGATAATTAACAACAACAACAAAAAAGGCAGAGAACCCCACATAGTCATTTTCCCAAAGAAGACATACAGATTGCTAATAGACATATACAAAGATGCTCAACATCACTAATCATCAAGGAAATACAAGTCACAATCACAATGAGATATAACCTCACATTTTTTTTTAGAAAAGCTATGATCAAATTGTCAACAAATAACAGTTTAATTTTTAAAATTTTCTATAGCTTGTAGATTTCATTCCATTCCTTGTGTAATATCCAGAATAAGCTTTTAGTTTTCTTTTGTTATTTTTCTCCCTTCTTTTCTTTCTTATCTTCATTATTTTTCTTTTATTTGTTTACTTAGCTGTCACACAATATATCATTATTTTGTTCATGTTATAATTGGCAGATCTCTCTATTTTTAAATATATTTTTATTGATTTCAGAGAGGAAGGTAGAGGGAAATAGAAACATTAGTGATGGGAATCATTGATTGACTGACTCCTGCATGCCCCCTACTGGAGATCAAACCTGCAAGCTGGGCATGTGCCCTTACTGAGAATCAAATGGTGACCTTCTGGTTCATAGGTCAATGCACAACCATGGAGCCACACTGTCCAGACAACTATCTCTCCTTTTAAAGGATATAATATAGGTGAAACTTGACCCTTTTTCTTTTCTGGGGTGGTTCATGTTTCTCATTATGCTAGATGCTGTGTATAGATTGTTAACTAACACCATCTCAGATCTTCTAAACTCTAACTTGTATCCCAATGGCTAGAAACCTGAAAACAATATTTTTCATATGTCTTTGACATTTTGGCCTACATTTCACAACTAAGAGTCACCTAAATGATAGATATTTGGAGGGTGAGAAAGAAAGGGAAATCATCAATGTCCCTTGGCAGCAACTGATGGACCCACAAAAATATGGGAATGTGAGATTTGCAGTGATTTCTAAGTAAGTTTCTATGACTCACCTTCTTTTAATCTCAGATCGGTTTTCATTTTTCTGACTAACCTTACTGATACGCTTAACCTTATTTTGAGGACAAATGTAGTTTTCAATCCACTTTCATGAAGCCCATGGTATGAGACTATGGTGGGAGGTTGTTAGATAATATTTAATGCATTATCTTCACTGAGAAACTTGAGATCTCTCTTCAGAGAAGCCACTAACCCTAAGTTTGTGACCTACTCCTTCTTTTAGTCAGGGTATATAAAGCTACTATAAACATCATTTATACTAATTTTGATTTCAGAGATAACTGAAATTAGTCTCAGGATTATGGTATAAAATGTTTAAAATTACAGATTCATAATTTTCTATTAATAAAAAGTGGGTCTTTCATGGGTCATCATTCACTTCTGTGTTGTCACTCAATTCTGATCATTTGACTGAGAATCTGGCTGAATTTGGAAAATCTTGAGCCCTCTTGGCTGACTGATTCTTGAGATAATAAGGGTATTTCAAAGTTAATAGGAACTCAAGTTTACTTAGGATTTCTAAGCCAACTCATGAAACTAATATGGTTCAATAAAGTCCCTCAGAGGTTGCCATAGTCAAATGAAAGCTGTTTGATAGCATTACAATGAGTCAGGGTCCATCCTAACAAGGAGCCCGACTCAACACAATTCCATAGCCTTTAATCTAACAGGGCACATATATGGCCTTACAGGTATACAATAAGAATCACAGTCCACAGAGTATCCCTGTGCTACCAAGTACCCTGGATCTTTAGTGTCCTCACTCATTGGTGTCACTTGCATCTGCCACAGAGTCCCAAAGCATGTGTGCCACCCTGAGAGAAAGCTGTGGCTGGATTTACCACCATTTTCATACTATTTTGTAACATAGACCCAAGGCCCATAGGGAAAAATATGTTCACAGCAAAGAGAAAAAACACAACATTCCATACATTTCTTAACTCCATTTTCAAGTATTAATGTGAAAAAACAAATTAGTCCAGACCTGATTGTCACTCTTTTCCCAAAATTAATATGTTATTTTAGGAATACTAGCCCAGATTTCTATTTAAAAGCTGTTAGTTCCCAGCCTTTAAATGCACCTTGCATAGTCCTGTCTTCTGGTTATAATTCTGACTGTGGATGCACCAAGAAGAGCCAAGGCAGCACCATTGTAAGACAATTCTTACTTGAGTTCTGTGGTTCTAAATATAGGTTGCTACTCACAGTAGGCTCACGCTAGTATCAGGTCACTGCTAGTGACAATAGCTTGGACTGGTTTTGCATCAGAATAAGATGAAATCTACTCACAATATATGGAGTTAGAATTTTGTTTTGTTTGGTTCCTGGCTCCTCACCAAAAAAGCAACAAGAATAAAATACTCTGCTTTACTTTTCCATACCATATAAAATACTTGAATTAATCAGAAGAAATGTTCTTGAGCTATTTGTCTCCTGTTTTGTTTTTTTTTTAGTCCATGCCCAACTGGGCTTTTTGCTGATCTTTCACTAGCATTGATGAGCCCAGGGTTTAAAGGTACTTCTCTCTTCGTTCATGAGAAGATTTCATCTCACTCATTTCACACTTTTAATCACTGCTAATAGACATTTTGGCAAACATTCAGAGTAGGCTCAGTTATTGCCAGAAGAAATATTTCACATTAACTGGATTATTTTAGGTTTCTAGCTTTGCAATATTAGTTGAAGACAAACTGGATGGAGCTAGGACAAACAGCTTGCTTTCCTTGGCTTGCAGGACAGAGCTCCCACAATGCTAAGCCAGGTTGGATCTATTTAGCTGCCCACTGTATACTGTGTTTTTTGAGGATACTTTTTCAGGCAGTGACAATGTAAACTGTGACTGTGCTGTGTTTACTATGAGGCAAGTATGATGGTCTACTGGTGATTGATGGCAGAGGCTAACAAAAAAACAAAAAAAGCTGTGAAAGCATGTTTTGATGAGTCCTTCCAGATGTAATATATTAGATTTACATACCTCTTCTCTTGGTTTCTTTAGGTTTTCCTGAACTATATCTAGAAGAGTTTGTATTGTTTGTGAATATTGGAAAGACTGTGTTTGAAGCTTCCTACACAACCCAATTTGAGGAGTTCACTTCATTCCAGTGCCCAAAACACAACTGAAATGGACGTCTGAGACTACCAGAGATCTAGAATCAAGTTGGTTCTGACTGATTTGAAAATACAGAGCAAAAAGGCAATCTAAAATAGCCCCAAAGATGGATCCTTTGCCTAGATTCAGTATAATATAATGATTGAAAGGGTAGGCTTGGAGATCAGTCTTTAAAAGTTGGATCTACTAGTTGTGTATGTTTTGGTAAATTGATCAACATTTCTGAGACTCAATTTTATCTATCAGTAGAAAATGGGAAATCACATCAGGCTTATAGGGTTATTCTGAAGTTGTAATGTGTAGTGTGTGTGCATTATATGCCTGCTTGTGCTTTCAAGCATGTGCAAGTGTGAGCGTGTGTGTGCGTGTGTGTGTGTGTGTATATGTGTGTTTGTGTGAAGTATATAATCTGAATTTAATCATTCAATGAATGATAGCTAATATTCTAATATATCTGTCGGATCAGGACACCTTTTAAACTATTCCAGCTTCACTCTCTTTCTTAATGAAAAAAACCTTTGATGAAAGCTGTCTTAGCTTGGGCTGCCATAACAATATACCATGGACTGGGTGGCTTAAGTAAATTTATTTTGTCATTTTTATGGAGGCCAGGAAGTCCAAGTCCAAGATCAAGATTCTGGCTCAGAGTTCAGTTCCTGGTGAGGACCCGCTTTCTGGCTTGTCAAAGCCACCTCCTCATTCTGCTATGTCATCACATGGCAGATCTCTCTCTTTCCTCTCCTTTAAGGCTGCAGTACTATTAGATTAGCGCTTCACTCTTGTGACCTCATTTAGCCATAATTAACTCCTAAAGAGCATATCTAAATCACAATCATTGGGGATTAGAGTTTCAACATAGGCACTTTAGGAAGACACAATTCAGCCCATAGACAAGCCATGCCCTTCTGAGAAACGACATCCTTGATAAGGGCAGTGAGCCATCCAGATTCACAGAGACTTTTGATTTTTTATTTTATTAAAAAATGTTAATGTTGCCCCCTTTTCCCATTCTTTTGCTCACCTCCCTCTCTAGCCCCTCCCCCTCCCTTGGCTTTCACCTACTATTGTCCATGTCCATGGCATATGCATATGTTCTTCAGCTAATCCCTTCATCTTATTTATCCTTTGGTTCTTGTTTCTGGTGTGTCCCTTCTTGTTTATTATTTGGCTCATTGCCTCTATGTCTCACCAGTCAAAGACATAAAAGGAACCTTAGTATCTTAATATAAAATTATGTTTATATACATAGACACAATATATAAATTAGTTTCTTTAATCAAATTATTTCTTTGGGGAATTGGAACATGAGAAAACAATATCTGAATATGTTAGAGGGGAAAAAACTGATAGTCATTTTGTAGTTCTGGTTTTGGAAGATTAGATATTCAGAGAGTGATTTTGTCTTACCACTGGTTTGATGCCTGGAAAAGGAAAAGCTCTCACCAGCTGGGGGCTGGCTCCATGTTAGATTCTGCATGTCAGATAGAGAGAACAAATCTAAGCATGGCTGATTTTTCCCTTCTCCTGATATTTTAAGTGAAATGAATCATTAATATATCAGGAAATATGTGGCTAATCCATTTGAACTTCTAAGGCCAACTTTTATTCAAGGAAAGCACTTTGGATAATCGTCAGCAACTCCGTTTCCTCTTGCTCTCACCTTCCCACTTTTCTCATCTTCATCTTGTTCTCCACTCTCAGTTCAAATCCTCTGATACTAATTCCTCCTGTGGCTCCTGTTGGTGAGGAGATTTCTCCTACAGACTTTGTTTATCCATCAAGCTAAAGGTATCTCTTTTCTTGATCACCTAAATCCATTAGCACCAACCCTGGCTCCAGCCTTGGTCATGTCAGACCAGCCTTGATACCACTGGGTGCTGGAGAACACTGAGGTTAAAAGATAGAAACAGCACATATCTAGTACAGCAGGCATATAAAAATCAACATGTTACCTTTATGTGAAAACAGTGAATGTTATCTTTTTTCTGTATGATTTAAATAAAAGTCAATGGTTTAAGAATTAAACGGTCAATTTTGCTCAGTGGATAGAGCATCAGTGTGTGGACTGAAGGGTCCCAGGTTAAATTCCATTCAGGGGCACATGTCCAGGTTTCAGGCTCAATCCCAGGTGGGGGATGTGCAGGAGGAGGCTGATTGGTGATTCTCTCTCATCACTGATGTTTCTATCTCTATCTCCCTCTCCGTTCATCTCTAAAAAGTGAAAGGAAGAAAGGAAGAAAGGAAGAAAGGAAGAAAGGAAGAAAGGAAGAAAGGAAGAAAGAAAGAAAGAAAGAAAGAAAGAAAGAAAGAAAGAAAGAAAGAAGGAAAGAAAGAAAGGAAGAAAGGAAGAAAGTTGTTAATACTAAAAAATACTTAAAAAGATAGTTCCCTTATTAGTAACCTCAACTGTTATCAATATGGGTGCCTTAAGTATTATGTCTGACACTCAGTTTAGGTATTAACTTGCATTTTTGTTTTTACAAAAGCTTTCATATTCTCCGACTCAGAATGAATGCAGCACTCATTTCCACAACTTCCTCTCTCTGTCACCTGGGACATATCTCTATGTCTTAGTTTCCTCAGCTGGGTGTCATTACAGTATCTACTTAATAGGATTACTATTAGAATGAAATGAGATAATATATAGAAGAGCCTAAAACAGTGCTTGTTAAGCATTGTTATTTTTATTCTCTAATTTTAAATTTTATTTCCTCAATAGATTTAAAATTTCTCAGAACTATTCAGTGCAGTACCGTGGAGGCTCTGCAATATGAACTATGATTTTGTAAGTAGTGGTAGTGAGCCAGTAGTAGAAGGAAGGGAGAAGGGGAAGCACTGTGTTAGACATACATATCAACTTCCATAACTCCAAATAGTCCAGTGAAGCTAGGTCTGGACTTCCTAATTCTATAAATGGAAAACCAAGGTAAAATTAGGCTTTTATACCAGGTCTTTGTGATCCCAGAATATAAGCCCTGTTTACTGCCCATTATATAACTTTTGGCTAAGGTAGAAAAATAAGAGCAAAAATGACTCTTGGCTTGCATCCTTGGTGTTGTTCTTCGAGTTAGAGTTCCTGACAGCCAGATCATTGTGTGCTTGCCTCCCGCTCACATAGTCCAAGTTAGTGTGTAGCACTTATTCAAATCATTATTAACTCTGAGGAGTAATTTTTTAAAATTGGGGTTGATGTTTTAGCCATTTTTATAATTTTCTTGAACCTCTTCATATCATTCTTTCTAAATTAGTCCTGCTAATTCAAATGTTCAGGTGAAATGCCTCAGTGCAAGTTTTAGCAAGTGTTTATGAAAGCAAATTAAGCATTATTTTTAAAAATTTGACCCTGAATTTGAACTATTTTAATAAGAATCTGATTTTAATTAATTAATATAAATAGATGATGGTACTTAGATATCTAATTTTATAATCAAAGAATCCTTCCCCTTTTCTTGTTTTATATCTATGATTTTTGAGATAATTTTGTGTCCCTGAGGATAAGAGACCTCTGCTATAAACTTTCTATATTTTTTAAACTCAGTGTCTTCTGAAGTACATGTGTGTTTTCTAGAATTTAGAAAGTAGATAAGGTAGCAAGGGATGTTTTATTTTTTGTAAATAACATTTTATCCAACTGATAAGGAAGGATAGATACTTGATGCAACCAACTCTGAGCAAATATAATGTTCTTGTTTGTTTTCTGTTACCTGATCAAGGTGGGCACTGTGTGGAGATAAGAGGCTTTTGGCTTTTGATTAGGAGAAACCCAAGTTTGAATCACAGCCCTGCTACTTGGACAGAAAAACATATCTCAGAGCTTCTCTTTCTAAAATGTAGCAGGAAATAATATCTAGTTCATAGAAATTTAACAAAAATGAATCAAAATAATCATCAAGGTAAAGTTTGGAAATGTATTCCTGGCTCCCAGATGTTACATTTCTCTAATTTTGTTAATTGATCCTGTGAACTAGACTAAACTCCTGACCTCTAAGCCCTCTCTCTACTGCCCCTGATAAAAGAAGGACAGCATTGTTCACTAGGGGTGTTGAGGACAGCAGGCTGAGCATGCTGCTCTGAGCTCTGCTTTTTCCTCTAAGTCAGTGGTCCGCAAACCGCAGCTCACAAGCCACATGCGGCTCTTTGGCCCCTTGAGTGTGGCTCTTCCACAAAATGCCATGGCCTGGGCAGGTCTATTTTGAAGAAGTGGCGTTAGAAGAAGTTTAAATTTAAAAAAAATTGGTTCTCAAAAGAAATTTCAATTGTTGTACTGTTGATATTTGGGTCTGTTAACTAATGCGTTTGGGGACCACTGCTCTAAGTCAACCTGATTAGAGAGAGCATTGGTATACCTCCCTACCTTGCCTATAGTTTTGGGATATACAATTAATTAAGCCCTTGTGGCTGCACATATAAATCACATTGTCCATTCCACGTTGACAAATTTTAAACTTATTGAGTTCCTTTGTCTACCTCTTGGTCCAAGCCCAGTGGAGAATATGATATTTAAGCATATGTAAATGCTGAAAATAGCTTATGATAACTCTTAAGAATCTGACCATCTAGAAAAAACAGCAGAGAAATGATCTCTGCATAATTGCTTGAGAATCATTAGGAAAGTTTCAGAAAAAAAATTTAGTTTAGTTTATGGTAAAATAGTTCATTACCTAAAATTTTATCATCAAAGTTTTCATTTCCTTACAGTCCTCTCTTACAGTTATTTTAAGATACGCAAGTGTCATGAGACAGTATTAAAAATCTTACATCACACAGTTTCCTTTCCCCCTTGGACTAGTGGGAGAAACCTGGGTGTTAGAGAGGTAATACTTCTAGAAGGCAGAGGCACAGAAAAAAGAGGGGCAAGAGATACTGAAACCCAGTTACCCAATGCATAATATTGCCTGAGGTCAGTCTAATGGAACATTATGCACATCCCCCCCAAAAAAAAATTGGCAAAAAATAACTGTTTGTTGGATGAATGAATACAAATTCTTATAGATATTCTCATACAAATGCCTACTTCTTATTAAATGTTGAGGAATCACTGGCTTAAAATGGTGCTCCCATTACTGGTGTTTTTGCATAAGTTGGTTCAGGCATGCAATGTTTTATTGTGCATTTTTTACTTGATTTTATTACAACAGCTATAAATAAGATGACAGGTTTAAATTAATATTTAGATGATAGTGATTTTACATTAATGAAATAATAAGGTTCCTTTTATTCTTTAAATATGTGTTTCCAATGGTAACATTAAGTATATCTTTGACAAGATCCATAAATCATGAAATGAAGTGTTTTGCCCAATAACAATCTTATATATCTATAAATATATTATTAAAGGTTGTTTTGCTTATGTATGATCCACTGCCTGTCCATAGTTAATGAGCTCATGGACTTTATTTCATAAATAAAAATCACATTTAATGACTTGTATTGTTTGAAATGAGTGCCTAGTACCACAAGGGACTCATGGCCAATCTGACTGAATTGCTTATACCTTTCAAACCACTGAAGTAAAGTTCTTTAACAAGATGATCTGTCATCCCATCAATGTTTGTTTTGACAGGTACTGACAATAGTAATGTCAGGTCCACCATTAAATTGTTCTATTTTGATCCTAAAATGAATTTTTATATTTGCTATCCATGAAAAATGAGATGTATAAAAAAGGCAACACTTCAATCAAAATGTCCGAAGTGTGCAGCTTAGCTGGCCCTGTAGAGAGAGGATGCTGTTTGTTGTCAGAAAGTTTATGAAGATTAACTTGCTTATGTGACAAGTCAAAGTCTGGAAAATACACTGTTTTCTTTGAGGCAGTAGGGATGGAATAATAAATGCCAAACAATTTTCTCTTTTGTAATAACATTAAATTCTATTTCATACCGTGGAAACTATTCTAGTTGACCCTGATTACAACTCTGAGAAAACATTATTGTTCTGACCAAATATGCAAGGTCTGCCATATTTAGCAAGAGGTAAATATTTTTAAATCTCTAAATGGACTTGCTGGCAACTAAATGATCTTTTAATTTAACTTAGCTCGTACACTGGTTTAATTCAGTTCAATTTATCACAAAAATATTCAGCTCCAAGACACACATCAAGAGCTCTAGAGGAAATTAAAAATGGAAAGCAATGATTCAAAAATTGGTGGAACATTATCTCCCAGACAAGCCAGCAATATTCCCAGAATCCCAGGTTGTGATAGAGTAGGCAGGCAAGGAAACCAACAAGGAGATATCCATGACCATCAGCTTATAGCACATTCAGTTACAGCCACCACCTGATGTGAACTGATGTCCTAGAGGGACTGATTTATTCAGCTCACAGGTATTTGTGGAGAAAGGATCATACACATGTCAAGTCCTGTTATCTGCATGCAATAGTCAAGAACAGCCAAAAGCAATAACATCATCATTGTGACTTCTACTCATCAGACATGCAGAGGGCTACCATCAAACTCATGGGTGTTGGCAGACCCAAGGCATTCTCTAAAAAGAAACTGAGTCAGTTTTTGGTTGAATAACCAAAAGATCACTTGCCAGATAAAATAATAATTTTCATTAATTTATATTTTAATTTATTTCAACTGTTATTGTAAGTCTACACCAAACATGTCATACATATTTTATTGCCTTCACTATAAAAATGTTGCCATAGACTTGTACACAAGAAACTTCTTTTAGAATTTTGCTTTTCTTGAGAAATGTTTGTTTTTTACTTTCAATTGATGAGAGATATATGACTGATTGCTCTCATTTGGATTCAGGCTAAAAGGAAGCCCAATCTCAAAGTAAAAATTTGTTGGAATCTTCATATTTATCTTTTTTTTGAGCTTTACTTTCTGGCAATTTTAATATAATGTAATATAATATTTTTTCATAGTAGTTTTTTTTGGCAAATGTACTGTATAATTTTTGATAATGTTAGATTTGATGAAACTATGTATTTATGTATATGTTTTTATTGCAAATTATCTCTGAAATTTTTGAAAATAGGTGAGATACAAAATAAAACATAACATAGGAAATGGCCAGTGAGGCACCAAGTCTACTTGTAGGGTATGAAATAAGCATATAAGTGGAAGCTCAGATCACACATGTGTAAGCATTTAAAGGTTACAAATCAAGCTGATAAACACATATGTGTATATATTAAAAGTTGTCGGCACACATGTATAATTTTTTAGCTTTTTAAATCATCTTACCTAATAATAGACAAACATGTAAATTGACCATACCTCCGTTATACCCACCAGCCAATCAGGAGGGAATATGCAAATTAGAAGGACAAAGATGGTGGCCACCCAGCTGCTCCAGGTGCAGAGTGGCCAGGTAAGGCAGGAAGCCTGCTATGAGAGGGAGGGCAGGGATTGAGGGGATTTACAGGAGCAGCACTCTGGCCCCACAACAAAGACTAAGACTGCAGACTCCAGAATCTACAGTGAAGATGAAGATGACAGACTCCAGCCAGACTTTGCAGTAAAGATGAAGATGGCAGCAAAGATGAAGATGGCAGACTCTGGCTGGAGTCTGTAGCAAAGGCCATAGACACTGGCCAGAGCAAAGGCCTTGGTCCCACGTGCAGGAGGGAAACCAGTGATGGAAGCCAGGGAAAGGAAAGCCTATTCCACGAATCTCTTCATGCAATGGGCCTCTAGTGTTTTAATAATATAATGTATCTATATAACTGAGAGTCTGGCTCAGCTGGTGTGGCTCAGTGGTTGAGTGTAGTCCTATGAACCAGAAGGTCATGGTGGTTTGATTTCCTGTCATATCACATGCCTGGTTACGGGCTTGATCCCCAGTAGGCGGTGTGCAGAAGGCAGAAGATCAATGATTCTCTCTCTCATCATTGATGTTTCTATCTCTCCCTCTCACGTCTTCTCTGAAATCAATAAAAATATATTTAAAAAAAGAAAGTCTGAAAAATAGCAGACAGCTGAATTTAATTCTTGTTTATGACACATGCCTGAGTGTCCTGTTGATGTACCAGTAATGTTCAGATGCATAACAAAATATCATTTTATTTATTTTATATTGATATTTCATAAGAACACGATGTTGTAACTGACATTTCATTAAAATTGTTGATTTAATATATTAAAGAATAAAATATAATTTGATGCAAGTATATAAACTTGAATATGTCCTCATAAAAATGTTAATTAAGCTGAAACTGGTTTGGCTCAGTGGATAGAGCATCGACCTTCAGACTGAAGGGTCCTGGGGTCGATTCTGGTCAAGGGCATGTACCTTGGTTGTGGGCACATCCCCAGTGGGGGCTGTGCAGGAGGCAGCTGACCGATGTTTCTCCCTCATTGATGTTTCTGGCTTTCTATCACTCTCCTTTCTTCTCTGTAAAAAATCAATAAAATATATATTTTAAAAATGTTAATTAAATATAAAAATTATTATTTTATGTATACTATCAAAAAAGTATTTTTAAGTGCTCAAAATAGTTAAAAAATTAAAAAGTGGACTCTGATTCTCAGTGTGCATGTGAGGCCACACTGAGCATGAGTGACTCAGATTGTCAACATGTGGGGACTCTGATTCTCACCATGCATGTCTTGTGCAGACCCAAGGCAGCCAGGTGTCTTGGTGCTTGAGCACTTCAGTGATGGTCAGGTTGTACAATGCTCCCAATGCACATGTTCGGATCCCCACAATTCAGTGCTTGGATCTTCTGGTAATAGCACAAATGGGGAGACAATGAAACAATCACCAAAAGAAAGAAAAAGAGGAATCACTAGGAAAGTAACTAAATGAAACAGAGGCATGTGATATGTCAGAAAAAGAATTCAGAATAATGGTCATTCAGTTCATAAACCGGAATGATGAGAAAATCAACAACCTATGCAAGAATCAGAAGAAAATAAAAAGTGACATAGCAACAATCAACGACATGATGGAAACTTTCAGCAGTAGCCTAGGAGAATCAGAGGACCAAATTTGTGAGTTAGAAGATAAGGTAGAGAAGAAAGCTCAATCTGAACAGAAGTTGGAGATAAAAATTAAAAAAAAAAAAAAAAACAGAAAGAGAGCCTAAGGTAGCTTTGGGAAAACACAAAATTAAGAAAAATATGTATAATAAGGGTGCCAAAATGACAAGAAGAACAGCAAGGTTTAGAGAACCTATTTGAAGAAATAATGACAGTAAACCTCCCTGAGATGGGGAAGAAAAGAGTCATACAAGCACAGAGAGTCCCAAACAAGATGAACCCCCAAACCCACACCAAGACACCTTGTAATTACAATAGTAAACATTAACAATAAAGAGATAATCTTAAAGGCTGCAAGAGAGAGACAGAGACTTACCTACAAAGGATATCCCATCAGATATCAAATTATTCCTCAAAAGAAACATGTTAGGTCAGAAGGGAATGGAATGAGTATACAAAATGATGCAAAACAAAAGACTGAATCCAAGAATACCATATCCAGCAAGGCTACCAATCAAAATTGAAAGGAAATTAGGAGCTTTGCAGAAAAAAAAAGGCTAAGGGAATTTATCACTACCAAGCCAGCAATGCAAGAAATGCTAAATGGAATGTTGTAAAAAGAATAAATAGGAAGGGAAAAAGGAACACAGGCATCTATATATAAAAAATCCTGAGTGACTGGAATGACTAGAATAACCAGAATAACCAGTGTCTATGATTTCCACTGACCTCCAGGGGGGCAGAATATCAACACAGGAGCTATTATCTGGTGGTCAGAGTGCTGCCATGGTCAACGTTTTCTGGCCAGCTAACCTCCTGTGGTCCTTCCCCACCCCCACCCTGCTGGTTTTCCCCAATCACTAAATCATAGCTGGCATCTGGGCTAGGATTCAGAATTGGGGGTGGGTGGTGGCAGATGCAGCTCCATTATCAAGGGGTGGGGGGGCGAGAGCCGGCTCTCTCCTCAGGGCCAGCAGCCAATCTCATGTGCCCTGTCCCTCCCCCCATGGTGGGCAGGCCCAATTGGCCCATCACCCACCTTCCCAGGGGTGGTGCAGTGGGGATATAAGAATGAGGGAGGAGGCAGAGAACCATGCAGTGGTGAAGTGTTGATTATGGTAGTGTCAGCATCCAGCCTCTGTTCCTTCTGCACCTGGCCCAGCAACCATTGCCTCCTTTCTGCATTGATCTTGATCAATCTGACCCCTATCAGTCCTGATTACTGGCCAGGCCTAGGGATCCCAACCTTGATGAATTTTATGCACCAGGCTTCTAGTAAAGAATATAAATGGCTACAAACAAGTACCTATCTATACTAATAATAGAGTAATATGCAAATTGGTCAGGACGTCTTCACAGTAACAACCAATCAGCAGATTGTGTGTGCAGCAGGAATGTGTGGGCAGGGACTTACATAATCAGGGATAGGGGCAGGGCCATGGCAGACAGGACTGTCTATGCACCTGCACTGGGGATCTGCAGGCGCATGGAGAGACCTCTCTGCTGTGGCCCAAGCTTGGGGTCCACAGGCATGCAGTGAGGCTCCTCTGCCATGGACCAGCCCAAAGGTCTGAGGCCTCCCTCGGCTCTAGCCTACCTCTTTGGAGCAATCCATCAAGGAGCCCTGGATAGGTGGGCAGAGCCTACCTCTTTGGGGGGATGAATTTCAGAGCTCCTGTACTGTGATAGGTCACAGGCAAGGCTGGGAGACCACCCCTACCCCAAGTGCACAAATTTTGTGCACTGGGCCACTAGTCAATAATAACATTAAACGTAAATAGACTAAATGCTCCAATCAAAAGACAACAAGTGACTGAATGGATAAGAAAACATGACTCATATATATGCTGTTTACAAGAGACCCACTTCAGAACAAGGGAGTCACACAGAAAGGATGGAAAAAATATGTTTCAGGCAAATGGAAATGAAAAGTAACAAAAACAAAAACTGGGGTCGCAATTACTGGTTTGCTTATATCTGACAAAATAGACCTCAAAGTGAAGGCCATAATAAGAGATAAAGAAGGCCATTTCATAATTCTTAAGAGATCAATAAAAAAAGAGGATTTAACTTTGGTAAGCATATATGTATCCAATGCAGGAGCACCCAAATAGATTAAAGAAAAACTTTCTGGAAGATATCAAGAGAGAGACTGACAGTAATATGATCATAATAGGGGACTTTAATGCCCCAGTGGTAACACTGGATAAATCCTCTAGACAAAATTCAGCAAAGAAATGCAGTCCTAAATGACTCACTAGATCAGATGGACTTAATTGACATTTTCAGAACATTGCACCTAAAGATACAGAATATACAAGTTCACACGGGACTTTTCAAATATAGAGCACATATTGGGACACAGGCAGTCTCTCCAAATTCAAGAATATTAAAATCATATCAAGCATCTTCTCAGACGACAATGACATAAAATTAGAAATCAACTACAATAAAAACTATCACAAAAATTCAAACACTTGGAGGCTGAATAGCATGCTATTAAAGAATGATTGGGTTAAAAAGAGATCAAAGAAAAAATAAAATAAAAAACATTCTGGAAACAATATACAATAAAAACACAACAACATAAAATCTATGGGACACAGTGAAAGTAGTCTTAAGAGAGAAGTTCATAGCATCACAGCCCTACCTTAAAAAAGAAGAAAAACTGGTAATAAATCATCTACCTCTGCAACCAACTTGAAGATTTATAAAGAGAGCAACAACAACAACAACAACAAAAAAAATCCAAAGTGAGCAGAAGAAAGGAAATGATAAAGATCAGAACAGAAATACATGACATAGTGACAACAACAATAAAAACAAATGATACAAAAATCAATGGAACCAAGAGCTGGATATTTGAAAAGATAAAAAAGATTGATGAACCTCTAGCTGAACTCACCAGGAAACAAAGAAAGAGGACTGATATAAACAAAATCAGAAATTAAAGAGGCAAAATAACAACAAAGCCCACAGAAATATGAAGAATTGTAAAAAAATAATACGAACAACTCAATACCAACAAACTGGTCAACTTAGAAAAAATGGACATATTCTTAGAAAAATAAGACCTTCCAAAACTAAATCAAGAAGAATAAAAAGAAATGTGAATAGGCCAATAACTATGGAGGAAATTGAAGCAGTAATGTAAAAACTTCCAACAAACAAAAGTCTTGGACCAGATGGCTTTACAGGAGATGTTTATCAAACATTCAAAAGTCAAATAAAACCTATTCTCCTCAGACTATTTCAAGAATTTGAAGAGGAAGACGTACTTTCAAGCTTTTTCTATAAAGCCAACATTACCCAAATCCCAAAACCACATAAAGACAATACAAAGAAAGAGAATTGCAGGCCAATATTTCTCATGGACACAGATGCCAATATTTTCAACAAAATTCTAGGAAATCAGATCCAGCATTACATTAGAAAGATCATATACCACGACTAAGTGGGATTTATTCCAGGCATGCAAGCAAGGATGGTACAATATCCGAAAATGAATAAACATGATACACCACATAAACAAATTGAGAGACAAGAACCCTGTAATCGTATAAATTGATGCAGAAAAAAACATTTGACAAAGTCCAAAACCCTTTCTTGAAAAAACAAACAAACGTCTCAGCAAGGTGGGAATAAAAGGATCATATATCAACATGATATGAGCCATATATCACAAACCTACAGCCAACATCATTCTCAGTGGGCAAAAACTAAAATCATTTCTCCTAAGAACAGGCACAAGACAGGGATGCCCACTTTCACCACTCCTGTTTGACATAGTACTGGAAGTACTAGCCGTAGTGATCAAACAAGAAGAAGAAATAAAAGGCATCCAAATTGAAAAAGACAAAGTAAAAGTGTCATTATTCACAGATGACATGATATTATATATAGAAAATTGTAAATATTCCATCAAAAACTACTAGAATTAATTAATTTAGCAATGTAGCAGGATTCAAAATTAATACCCAGAAACTGTGGCTTTTTTATACAACAATTTTGAACTCACACAGAGAGAAACTAAAGAAAACACACAAAACAATTCCATTTACCATTGCAATAAAAAAGTAGGATACCTAGAAAGAAATGTAACCAAGGAAGTAAAGGAACTTTAATCAGAAAATTATAGGACACTGAAAAAAGGGATAGAGGAAGACAAACAAATGGAAGTCTATATCATGTTCATGGACTGGTAGAATCAACATCATTAAACTCTCCATACTACCTAAAGCAATCTATAAATTCAGTGCAATCCCCCATTAAAATACCAACCACATACTTCAAAGACCTAGAACAAGCTCTCCAAAAATTCATCTGGAAAAAAAAAGATCCTCAATAGTTGCAGCAATATTGGGAAATAACAAAGTTGGAGGGATCACAACACCAGATATCAAGCTATATTACAAAGCCATGGTTCTCAAAACTACCTCAACCTGGCACTAGAACAAACATATAGACCAATGGAACACAACGGAGAACCCAGAAATTAACCCAAGTCATTATGCTCAATTAATATTCAACAAAGGAGGCAGAATACAGTGGAATTAAGACAGTCCCTTTAATAAATGGTGTTTGGAAAATTGGACAGACACATGTAAAGGAATGAAACACCTATTTACACTTACACAAAAATAAAATCAAAATGGATAAAGGACTTAAACATAAGATGGGAAACATAAAAATCTTAGAAGAAGCCATAGGCAGCAAAATAGCAGATGTTTGTTGTAGCAATATCTTTACCAATACAGCTCCTAGGGCAATGGAAACTGCGGAGAAAATAAACAAATGGGACTCCATCAAAATAAAAAGCTTCTGCACAGCAAAAGAAACCATCAACAAAACAACCAGAAAGCATACTGCATGGGAGAATATATTTGCCAATGTAGTCTCTGATAAGGGTTTCATCTCCAAACTGTATGGGTAACTCATACTACTTAACAAAATGAATATACACAATCCAATCAGAAAATGGGAAAGGGACCTAAAAAGACACTTTTTAAAGAGGACATACAAAAGACGGAGACGTATGAAAACATGCTCTAAGTCACTAACCATCTGAGAGATGCATATCAAAACAACAATGAGGTACCATCTCACACTTGTCAAAAGGCTAGCCTCAACAAATCAACAAGAGACAAGTGCTGGCAAGGATGTGGAAAAAAAGAAACCCTCTTTGAATTGTTGGAGGGAATGCAAAATGGTGCAGCCACTGTGAAAAACAGTATGGCATTTCCTGAAAAAATTAAAAATGGAACTTCCATTTGACTCAGTAATCCCTCTTCTAGTAATATATCCCAAGAAAACAGAAACACCAATCAGAAAGGATATATGCACCCCTATGTTAATAGTGGAACAATTTACATTAGCTAAGATTTGGAAAAATCCTAAGTGCCCATCAGTAGGTGAGTGGATTAGAAAACTGTGGTACATCTACACAATGGAACACTACGCTGCTATGAAAAGAAGAACCTTTTACCATTTGGAACAGCATTGATGGAACTGGAGAGCATTATACTGAGATAAATAAGTCCATCAGAAAAAGATAAATATCACATGATCTCACTCATTTGTGGAATATAAATAACATCATAAACTGATGAACAAAAATAGATACAAAGACAAAGAAGCATTGAACAAAGTGTCAAACTTCAATGGGAAGGCAGGGGAGGATTGTTGGTTGGGGGAAAAAGATCAACCAAAGGTCTTGTATATATGCCTATAAGCATAACAATGTACACAGACACTAGGGGGTTAAGGACATGTGCTAGGGGTGGGGGACGGGAGAGACTGGGGGAGGTAAATGGGTGAAAAAGGAGACATATGTAGTACTATTTGTGATACTTTAAACCAGTGGTCAGCAAACCGCAGCTTGCAAGCCACATGTAGCTCTTTGGCCTCTTGAGTGTGGCTCTTCCACAAAATACTATGGCCTGGGTGAGTCTATTTTAAAGAAATGGTGTTAGAAGAAGTTTAAGTTTTTAAAAAAATTGGCTCTCAAAAGAAATTTCAATTGTTGTACTGTTGGTATTTGGCTCTGTTGACTAATGAGTTTGCTGACCACTGCTTTAAACAATCAAATACATACTTTGGATAGCATGGACATTGAGGGTTCCACTGACCACATTTTGAGAACTGCTAGATTAAGTACTCGCCAACTCCATCTCAGACCATGGGGGTGAGCTCTCTTTTTTTCCAAAGAAACTGGAAGCTCACTTGTCAGTGAACCATTACTGTGGCCTTTAGACACACACAAACACACACACAAACAAAATTAAAAAGTGGAGTATAAATACAATTAACATCTACTAACATTGTAAATAAAATTATTTTAGAAACTAGAGGCCTGGTGCACAAAATTCATGCACCAGGGAGAGACACGAGGGGGTTCCTCAGCCCAGCCTGCACCCTATCCACTCTGGGACCCCTCAAGGGGTGTCCAACTGCCCATTTAGGCCAGATCCCAGTAGAATTGGGCCTAAATGGGCAATTGGACATCTTTCTTACAATCCAGGGTTGCTAGCTCCAAACTGCTCGCTTGCCTGCCTCCCTGATTACTCCTAACCACTTCTGCCTGCCAGCCTGATCACCCCCTAACCAATACTCTGCCAGTCTAATTGATGTCTAACTGCTCCCCTGCCAGCCTGTTTGTCCCAACTTTCCTCCTCTGCTGGCCTGGTCACCCCTAACTGCCCTCCCCTGCAGGCTTGATCGCCCCCAACTGCTCTCCCTTGGAGGCCTTGTCACTCGCAACTGCTCTCCCCTGCTTGCCTGATGGCCCACAACTGCCCTCCCTTGCAGGTCTGGAACCTCCCACTGTCCTCCCCTGCTGGCCATCTTGTGGTGGCCATCTTGTGTCTACATGGGGGCAGGATCTTTGACCACATGGGGGCAGCCCTCTTGTGTGTTGGAGTGATGGTCAATCTGCATATTACTCTTTTATTAGAAAGGATATAGGCCTGGTGTATGTGTGGGGACCAGCTGGTTTGTCCTGAGGGTGTTCTGGATCAGGGTGCAGGTTCTCTTGGAGTGTGGGGTAGTCTGGGTGAGGGGCCTATGGTGGTTTGCAGGCTGGCCATGCCCCACAGTGACCCAAGTGGAGGCCCTGGGATCTGGGATTAATTTATGTTCTACAAGAGCCAAGCCTTCTGCTTGCTCAGTGGTGGCAGCCATTTCTGTTTGAAACTTTGTAGCCTGGAGTGGAGGCCTAGGCTAGGGTTGCAGAAGTTTGGCTCCCTCCATCGCCCCAGCAATCTTAGGCTCTTCTCTCTCCAGCTGCCACTATTTCTGTTGGGATTATGTATCTTCTTTAATTGAAAGTTTGTAGCATTGAGTGGAAGCCTAGGCCGGCAATGGCAGGTGAAAAGTTTGGCTTCCTCCGTTGCCTGGGAAACCCAAGCCTCCCTCCTGCTGCCAGTGGCAGCAGCCATCCTAGTTGGGTTTTATTTTTGCATGATTTGCTCCTGACTGTCTGGTGGGCATGGCTATGGGCATGGCTTGATCAGAGGCATGGTCAATTTGCATATTACTCTTTTATTAGGTGGGATTTTATATACAATTATTTGAAAATTTTAATTAAATACCATTAGTTTATAAGATTTTTATAGGACTACTAGAGGCCTGATGCACAAAATTTGTTCAAGAGTAGGCCTGCCTTCCTCCAGGTGCCAGCACCAGCTTCCCTCTGGCACCCAGAATGTAGGCTTCCCTATGGTCCTGGCACCTGGGACCTGGGCATACCTTGAAGCCCCAGCTTCATCTAGAAGAATGTATGATATAATTAGCATAATACATTTTTATCATTGTAGACTAGAGGCCTGGTGCATGAATTCATGTTCAGGTGGGGTCTGGCCTGCCCACTTCAATGGGGGTCCAATCAGGGCCAATCCAATGAAGGAGAGGGGACACAGGAGGTTGGCCGGCTAGCCTCACCCCTGATTAGGCTGGTTGGCTGGCTGCAGTTGGCATCATAGCACCTGGTCATTCTGGTCATTCCAGTGTTCCAGTCACTGACTTTTTATATATATATAGACTAGTAGCCTGGTGCACAAAATTCATGCATGTGATGGGGTGAGTCCCTCAGCCCAGCCTGCAACCTCTCTAATCAGGAACCTCTTGGGAGATGTCCAACTTCTGGTTTAGATCCGATCCCACAGGGTCCTCTGCTGGTCTGATTTTGCCTCCAACTGCCCTCCGTGCTGGCCTGATCTTGCCCCCAACTGCCTTCCCTAATGGCCTGATCTTACTCCTAACAGCCTCTTCCTTGGCCCCCACAACCATTGCTTTGTTAGGAAGGAAGTTGTGCATCCGGAAGATGGCTTTTTGATCTGGTCTAATTTGCATATTACCCATTTATTAGTATAGATATATTATATAGGATAGGATTGCTTAAATGGGGGGAGGGTAAGCCTTTTTCAGCAGGAGTTCCTCTTGGCAGACAAAAATACATAATCCTTATATCTAGACTGATAGCCAGATATATGCACTATACTGCCAAAGCAGTTATTAAAAAATTTAACTGCTTTCTTAAACCTTACATAAAACAGATGTTGCCCTTAAAACCTCTTTTCAACTCCCACCTTAGGTTCTGCCTTCACAGTTCACTCAGATTAGGTTCTGATTGGTCAGTTTCTATGCCAGTCAGTGTTAGAAGCTCCCGCTCCTAGGCAGCCATTGGCTCCTCACTGTTCACCCAGATTTCAATCTGATTGGTCAGTTTCTATGCCAGTCAGCTTCAAAAGCTCCACCTCCTAGGCAGCCATTTGCTCTCACAATTCACATAGATTTGGTTCTGATTGGTCAGTTTCTATGCCAGTCAGAGTTTCCAGGCCTGTCTCCAGGGCTGATCAGAGAGGCAGGGCTGATCAACAGCCACACCTGGTGAGTGGGATGAACTACTGATCTCTTAGAGAGAGACACACAGCTGCTGGCAAGGCCTGGAGAGAGAGAGAAGAAGGGTCTGCATCAGGTCTTCTCCCTCTCTCTCTCTCTCTCTCTCTCTCTCTCTCTCTCTCTCTCTCGACTTCACCAGCAGCCACAGTAGCCACTATCAGCCCTGCCTCTCTCTCTCTGAGGGGTCAGCAGTTCAGCCTGCTCGCCAGTCCCCCTTCCACTGGAGCCTCTTGCACATGCAGTCTGGCATTCGGTTGAGCCTTCAGTCATTATGGATCCTGGGTTTTTATATATTAGGATATGCTACATAGAAGTAAACTAACCACATTAGTGTTCAATGCTCCTCTAGTTGCCAATACAAAGAATCATTATTATTCTTTGCATAATATATCTAGAGCTGCATATATTCATAAATATGTAATATAATTTTCACCAATTATATTACTTTCCTAAATATTGCAAAATGTTCCTAAGTTGCCTTGAGTATGTGTTGTGCACACCTTGTTACTCCGTGAGTGTGTCTGGAGGCATGAGGAGAAAGAAGACCATGGTGCTCAGTATTCCTGGGAAAGGACAGTACTAAATACTCTGACTTCCCTTACCTGAGACCTTTAGGAAGTTCAAGTCCTCTCTTTTCCTGCCTTCCCATTCAGACCATTCTTGCCTTGTGGGTTGTGTTTGTGCTAATGGTGGCCCTGGCACCTCAACAAGCCTTCTCAGTGTGAGGATACAGCACACTGTGAGCAATAGCATCAGTCAACTGAGTGGACTGCTTTGTTATGGATAGTGATGCCAGGAGAACACTGGGTCCAGTGTCCAATGCCCTGGAGTCCTCTAACACACCTATTTCCTATTTGTTTTGTCTCCCAGAAGGGCTTCTTAGATGTGGGGCCCGGTTCAAGGCCTCCCTCACCTGCACAAAAGCCCCATCTACACTGCTGGCTGTGTCCCAGGAAGGCCTGTAGGTGTGCCCTTGAACTGATACTACATCACCCTTTCCTCCCAACCATTTCCTGGAGATGATTCCATGGAGAAATATGTTTAACCATATGAACTGTAGCAAAATATTGCAAGTGGCCAAAATTGTATCTGGAATCTTGGTTATGGGTAGATGTAAAAAATGCAAATAAAGAAAGAATGAGGTAAACCTATGTTTTATTGACCTGGACAAGCTTCTAAGCTATATTTTTGAGTTTAAAAGGAAGTTACAGAAAAACCTGTAATTTTATTTAAAAAAGGAAAACTAGCCCTGGCCATTGTGGCTCAATTGGTTGGAGTGTCACCCTGTGTACTGAAATGTGGGTTCATTTCCTGGTCAGGACACATACCCAAGTTTCAGGTTCCGTCCCAGTTTGGGGCACTTACAGGAGGCAACCAATCAATTGATTTTTTTTCTCACATCCTTCTCTCTCTCTCTCTCTCTCTCTCTCTCTCTCTCTCTCTCTCTCTCTCTCTCTTCCCAGTTCCTCTCTCTAAATCAATAAAAAATTTTCTAAAGCAAAACTGAGTGGTTTTGTATATATGTATATAAATGCACATAAATATAAATATATGTATATAAATGCACAACAAAGGTGTTGGAAGACTATCAAAGCATTGCTAGTTTTGATAAATTAGAAAAGGACCACTTCCTCTGGGCAGCTGCAATGTCACCCTGATCTCAATGTGTGAATGCAGCAGGGTTTGGACCCCACTTCCTCAGGCCTCTGCAGAGGCCTGGAAAGGTACTAATCCAGTGGTCGGTAAACTTATTAGTCAATAGAGCCAAATATCAACAGTACAACGATTGAAATTTTTTTTGAGAGCCAAATTTTTTAAACTTAAACTTCTTCTAATGCCACTTTTACAAACTAGACTCACCCAGGCCGTGGTATTTTGTGGAAGAGCCACACTCAACGGGCCAAAGAGCTGCATGTGGCTCATGAGCCGTGGTTTGCTGATCACTGCACTAAGCTATCACAATGATGACCCCTGTGAAGGTTGCTGGAATTTGAGGAGACCTAAGGAGTACTTTTTTTAAACTCTATTATTTTATAAATGTATAAACTGTTTGTATAGTTTAGCTCAAATGAAATCAAACAGTTATGTCTCTCCCCAGGGCTAGGGAAATCTGACAGAACTGGCTTAGAATTTCTAGGCACTCTTTTTTTCAACCCTATTGTTTCCATTTCACCATTAATGTTCTTTTCTGGGTTTTTCCTTTCTCTACCTTCCTCAGAGGCTGCATTTTTCTCTCACATGCAGTTCCCCCTCTCCGCCCGACTTCCCTTCTCAGGAAAAATGTTCTCTCCCTTTGTTGTTGTTCAGAGGGTCTTGGGTGTGGGCCATGGCCTCACAGCTATCATTCCATCAGATTTTAACATCATGGCTCTGGATTCACAGGTTAGGACTGAGTACAGGTGGCCTTTTGCATTATAAGGCTGCAGATTCATTGGTGGTACTAATTCACACTGTATCCTGTCTCTAACATATTCCTAGAACTCAGAGAGGACGATAGGGGTTGTCCCCATTATTTAACAGATGTAAGCTGAATAAACTCTTTCTAGTCTAGAAAAAGACAAAACCTTCTCAAGGTATTTGAGTGCTCATGACCCAAACATGCTCTGGGTAAGTGGAGAATAAAATCCGATGTACCTGTACAACCTACACAGCAACTAGGAATATGGGTCTTGGATTGATACAGTCTGATTCCTTTATTTCAGCAAAGATACATGCACCACCAAAACAGATGCATAAAGGATAAATGGAAGAGATTTTCTTCTGGATAAAGCTCAGGAGTTCCAGACAAAGTTCACCAAACCAACTCCTTTGTTTCATTACTTTAAGAAAACAGAAATCTAACAGTTCTTGACTGATGTGAGCAGCATCTGCTGGTTAAAGCATAACAAAACCTCCCTTCATCAAACACGTGTCTTGAGCAGGCTCCCCTCAGATTTGTCATTCATACTCAGGGACAAGGCTATTTCCTACAGATAGATGTTCCTTTTGGGATGAAATCTATACCTGGTATTCCATGTAAGTACCCACAGCTGCTGCCTTACACAGTTATTTTCTACTGTAGCCTGGCCGAGATGAGGCCAAATTACACCTGTTATAATTATTCTGGTCATGATAGCTAGTATTTCTTTGTTAAAGGTATATTTACTAAGTGAAAACTGCAACCTGGTGCCATGAGGCCAAGATGCCTTTCCTGTAAGGGTAAATCCTCACTCCAAAATGACTCTGCAGCAGGATCCTGAGATGCATAATTTGGATTCATCTCCATTAAACACTTCTCCACTGTGTCCCATAATGTAATTAACATTGCAGGTCTCAGGGCTCTTTTTAAGAGAATTAGAAGCTATGAGTCATTTGGGCATTACTGGAACAAGCTTTCCTAATGCAAAATGACTCAATCAAAGAGATTGCTATCTGGCAGAATTCCAAGATATCAAGACCTGAGAGCCAACACTTAATCTGATTTAGGGCCTCTTAAAATATTCTTCAAACTTGACTAAACATTATTCTGGTAGAAAAAATGAGACTTATTTTAGGAACCAGTCATGGTTTTAACTGCCCTAGCTGTGTTATTGATTCCTTTTAAGTAATTGCATTTAATATGGAAACCTATGGACAAACAAGCTAATGAAGATATATGACTATGTTGAGTAAAATAAAATCAAATGTGTGGAGCAAAGACAATATAAAAAAATCTTTGAAAAATATATGCTGTTCTTCTACTCTAGTATTCTCAAGGTTGGGACTTTATTTATAAATCTGTGTACTTTCACAGTGATTTTAGTAACAATGAAAATAAAATCTTAGCAGGTGTTATAATGGTGTCATCAGGGCTTATAAAAATTAGTCCATCAAAGTGATAGCTTTCAAGAATGGAAAAGGTGGCACAGCTGTAAGATATTATTTTAATAATTAAACTATTTCCAGTGTGATGCTAAATCATATTGTTTGAACTTATTCCCAAATTGAAGAAAATGATGTGGCAGCAGGATGGTCCATGACTAGTTTTGGTATAATAGGACATGGGACAAACTTACATAACACTAAAACAGGGATGGAGATGAAAAAAAAGTGAATAAAACCTCCAAGCTTCATAACGAAACAGTGAGGGAACTCCAGGTTTTTTCAATGGCATTAATAGTATTTTTAAGTGTTCAGCAAGTCAGTATAATTTGTAAACTGTTAACTTTGCATATCAAATCATGTTTCAGTTTGAGTAGGATTTTGTAATGCTACAGCCATTTATTGAGAATGTATTATATGCAAGTTTTTCAACCAATTCCCCCATACAGACTCTTCCTCTGGATTTCATAAGTGAATTTGACTCCCCCTGTTTCCCATTAGGAAGACCTTTGTCACCTGCTTGTAGAAGCCTCAAAAAGGGCTTGTGCTAAAATGTGATATATGGTACAGCAAACCCTTCTGCTATGCATTCATAAGGAGGAGGTGCTGTGACATCTGTCCAAAATGTCTTATCTGTTACTACATTTAATATTTTTTAGAAAACTAGAACATAGTCTAATACCATGTCAATTAGCTCTTTTCCATTGGCTTTTGGGCAATAGACTCAAAGACTGAACTGCTTTTAACAGATACATTTTTGGAGAAAGTGAAATGGAGGAGAGTCACAATGTCAGAAGACAAGCAAAATAATTTATTCAACATGAATACTGTAAGATAAACACTTTTGGAAAATTTGATTGTCATTTTTGGTAAGTTTTTGTCTAGTTTATCCAATTTTTTGCAGGTATAATTCTGAGGTTGATTACAAAAGTTTCTTCCTACCTTTTCTGTGAATAGAAGTTATTAACTGGGACTAGGTTTGCATTATAAGAAAAATAACTATCTGAATTGAAAATTGTAATGATAATAACACATTAAAATTGAAACATTAAATTAGCTACAGGACACTGAAGTGTTGGTGAAACTCCAGTTTATGGTGAAAATAATTTAAAACTATGAATGTGATTAATTTTTAGATGGCTTATTTGGCTATCATAAAAGACACACACACAAAGCCAATTTTCAGCTGGAAGGAAACTTAGAAATTTAATCTAAAATATCCTACTTCAGGAGATTGATGCCCAAGAAGTGAAATGACTTCCAATGCTATTTAGTAATAATTCCATGATTAAAATGCAAGACTTCTTTTCCCTGATCCACTGTTCTTTGTTTGACATCCGTATTCTTTTGCCTTAATAGATAACATGATGAATAGCCATGTCTGAAATTAAAATTAAGTAGGAGTTAATAACAAATAACTGAGTAGATAGGTGCTTTTCAGAAACTCCTGTGGTACTTCTACAAACATGTTTGGCCCAGAAGTAAATCTCAAATTTCTGGCCTAAGTTGGTGAAGGATTCTATTCTATAACCTTTGTTTTTAAATAGTTAATGTGAAGCTAACATTAGAATCAGGGCCAGAGCATGTCAAAGTCCTAGTGCTCCATTAGTGCTCTAGCAATTACAACAATTGAATGCATGTAGATAGATTATAGGTACATATTAATTTATGTAAAGCAAGTTATATGACTAATGTGGACATGGAGACAATGAAATTATATTGCAAAAGTAATAATACTTTTATTCAAAAGTTGTTTACAGTAAGTTAATAAGATTATTTTACATAGGTATCTAACTTTCTCACACTAATGATGTGTTTCCTAAAGTCATGCCCATGAAAAGAGTCCCTGAACACATGAGTTAAATGATTTTTAAGAATTTTAATGGAATTGGTAATTTTTGTAAATACTTTTCATGTCAATTAAATTTATTGGTGTGACACAGATGAAAAGTCCCACAACACACCATCTATACGTTGAATTGTATATTCACCACCCCTAGTCAAGTCTCCTTTTATTAAGATTAATCACACCCATATCTTCTTCTGCCACCCTCCCCCTCGAAATCACTACACTGTTATCCATGCCCATGATATCTGTTTGCTTTTGGTCTATTTCACCAGTCCTCTCACCCAGGCCTTCTCCCTGACCCCACTGCCCCACAACACACACTTCCTGTCAGCCTGTTTTCTGGACTACTGTTCCAGGCACAGAACTGGCCATGCTCTTGAAAACAGTTTTGCATAGATAGGGTTTTCTCTCATGCCCCCTTTCTCTATCCCTTTTCCTTTAAAACAACACCTTGGAGCCTAGAGAATTAGGAGTGGACACTGCAGCTGGACTAAATAATAGCAATAATTCCTGGCCTCCAATCAGTAAGCACTTAGTTTTTATCCAGGAAATATGTGAGAACAAAAATGCTTTGTAGTATTGACTGAACAGAAGGAAAGGGGGTAGAATTGTAATCTTATCTTCCTGTGGCATTTATTCCCTTTGACCTGAGGCCCTGTGAATCAGAGAGAGGATCCCAGTCATCCTGAGAAACACCCAGAATGGAATTGAGAGTTGTAGATGTTTTTGGAGAATCTTTGAAGAACCTTTGGGGTTTTATGATGGAAGCAATAGCATTCCTAAGTAGTTCCCAGTTCTGCTACTAAAGCAGTAGATCCTGTTGTTTCTCCTGCTTCCACTGATTTCCTTTCCCCACTAATCTTCCCACTCCCTACCCACCTTATCCTCATCATTATTCAGGACTCTCAACTTGAGTATTTAAAGAGCTTTAATCATTTCTCTTTTTTTTCCCTTTGGTGGTCAAGATTTTCTTTAGAATCATTGTATTTCTAATTCAGGGACCACCTATGACATTGTGATCTCTACCCTACATCAGAGCCACACAGATACAGAAGCTGGAGTGCCAGATTTAACACTGATGTGTGCTCAAAGGGACTGTATCATCAGTAAAGTATAGCATAACTGTAGGCATAAGCTCAGCTTAGGTCTATTGTGAGTATTATCTGTTTTTGGTGATCATTGTAATAGTCCAAAACTAAAAAAGATTTCAAATAAAATGTGATTTTCCACCTGATAGAGATAAACAAATTTGATTGTCCACCTGTTTCCTTTAGACTCTGCAACTATTAGGAGGCTGCCTTTGTCTTGGTAACAGATGCTTTTCTGAACAATTTGAATCAGCCTACTTAATACTTTTTATTCTGCAAAAGTAATTGCCAGCAAGGTTTCAGAATCTGCAATACCTACAATATTATACCCAAAGGAGATTGTGACTCCAAGATTGGCATGAAATAACAATTGCAGTAAATGATGAATTAAGGAATTGTGAATTTATTTGCCAGCAGGTACCCTTAATCCAGAGGAGTTTGAGATAAGAAAGAGAAAATTTAGTTGGTGTAACAAGAGTTTTGTTTGTAAATAAATTATTTTTCCAAATGTTTATTCAGCAGTTAGTTAACTTTTAACATGTGATTATTTCTAATAAAAGCTGTTCATCTCTGAGGGCAAAGAAACTGATGTGCAGAGCCTCAGGGAAATGTGCAACACTATTAAGTATACAGACATATATGCACAATGTGAGTACCAGAAGCAGCAGCAAGAAAACAGTAGAAAACATTTATAAAATAATGGCTGAAAACTTGGTGAAAAATATTGATGGGAGATGATGAATGCTAATGAAATTTATTGTGGTAATTATTTTATAATATATGTAAGTCAAACCACTCTGTATACTTTAATCTTATACAGTGGTGTATGTCCATTATATCTCAGTAAATCTGGGGAAAATAGCATAAAAGTGATATTGGAAGCAACAGAAAGTAGCTACCAAAAAGCTCAGGTGTTGAATTTTAAGAAGTAAAGTATGATGACAAAGTCTCATAGGACCTTCAGAAGACCTTCTCTAAGACCCTCCTTGATGACGTTATGTAGCTATGTGACCAGTATGCTCCTCTTAAAAGGGGGTAGAAGGAATACTCTATAATAGTAATTCTAGATATTACTGAAATTAAATTAGTGTAACCTTGAAAATGGGGTGAGGAGGGCCTTGGGTGGGGGGCAGAAGTGGGATGGAAGACGTCAATGGGGGGAAAAGGGAGACTTTATGGAATACTTTCAACAATAAAGATTTTTAAAAAGGCATTAATACTAAATGTTTTAGTTTCAATATACTATTGAATCTCTACTATTAATCCAGGGTAGTGGTAAATAAATAGAAAAACAAAAGAGAGAATGAAACAGAAAGATCAGATATAACCAAATTACATATGAAAATGTAATATATGATAAAGTTAATATCTAAAATAATATTGGCAAAGATTTATTTTTTAAAAATAAAAAATTAATTAAAGTAATAACAACAGGTAAAAACAGTTGGCCAGAAATTAAAATAAATGATTTTTTAAGTAAATGATGCTGAGTTAACAGAAAAACCAATTGAAAAGATAAAAATTAGATTCATACATCATACCACATAATAAACCCAAATGGCTCAGGGAATCTATACTAATATGCTAATTAGACCAGATAGACCAGACGTCTTCCAGATGTCCTTCTGAACATCCTTCCACACAAAGCCACAGAGGCTATGAAAGCTGAGGGCCAGCAGCACGGGAGAGGAGGTGGCAAGGGAGAGGTGGCAGCATGGGCCATTCCAGCACTATAGCCCCTTCCACAGAGGCAGCAAGAGAGGGGGTTATGTGGTCCCAGTCTCAGTGCTGCCACTTTCTCAGAGGCAGCCACAGAGGCAGCAGTGTGGGCCTGGTCCCAGTGCCACGCCTCCTCAGAGGCTGGACAGGGTTTGACCTGCTGTGCCTCAACTTCCCACAATCCCTCTCCCAGCTGGCCTGGCTCCAGATTGCCCCCCACCTACCAGTGGGCGGGGGATGGGGTTAGCACTGAGAAGTGAGGGCTGAGGGCTGGCAGCCACAGCAGTAGGCAGTGGCAGCAGCAGCAGGGGAGTAATAGGGCTGGTGCCTTTCCCTGATCAGCCTGGTCGCCTCCTTGGGAAGCGGGTCTAAGTTATCAGTAGGACATCCTCCGAGGGCTCCCAGACAATGAGAGGGGGCAGGCCATGCTGAGAAATCCCCCAGTGCATGAAATTTTGTGCACCGGGCCTCTAGATCTATATAACAGCCTAATATGAAAATAGACTGGATGGCAGAATGGTCACTATGATGCCCACTGACTACCAGGAGGCAGATACTCCATGGGGGAGCTGTCCCCTGGTGGTTAGTGTGCTCCTAAAGGTGGACAGCTGCTCAGCCAGAAGCCCAGCTCACACCTGGCTAGCACAGCCACGGTGGTGGGAGCCTCTACTGTCTCCATGGTAGTGCTAAGGAGCAGCAAGCCTAGCAGTAAGGAGCAGCAGCAAACAGGTGGGCAGACATCCCCTAAGGGATCCCAGACTGCGAGAAGGCACAAGCCAGGCTGAAGGACTGGGCCTTTAGTTAAATATAAAAACAAAACAAATCACACAGTACCAAAAGTAACTTCGGATGAATTCCACTCCAAGTAGAATATTACTAGTCACACTTGAACCAAACTGTATTGAAATGAATAACATAACATACACAGAAGAGAACATGGATGAAAAGAAGGAACAACCTAAGTAATTTTGAGGAGTAACTTAGCTGTAAAGCTAAAATTAAAAAAGATGATTGTACATAAAAAATAAAGA
Source organism: Antrozous pallidus (assembly GCA_027563665.1). Classification (NCBI taxonomy): domain Eukaryota; kingdom Metazoa; phylum Chordata; class Mammalia; order Chiroptera; family Vespertilionidae; genus Antrozous; species Antrozous pallidus. The sequence goes on along the minus strand of CM050508.1, from coordinate 110,134,969 downwards.
TCAAATGAGATCTGTACAGTGAAGCATGTTTCTTCGTAATGTCTGATATGAACGTAGGATACTGCTCAGTCTTGCCACGCGGCCAGATTCCAGGGTCACCGTCATTTAAATTCTTGTTAAAATGTCCCAGCTTCTGCGCACCACATTCAGTTTGACCATTGTTAAATTATATACTCTGCCTCATATGACTGGTGAATGCAGGTTTAGCTTTAGTAATAAATAAATCTTACTCTGTATTGAAAATTTGAAGGTATTTTGGCAAAATAATTTTTTAGACAATAAATGTGAAGCGTTTTACAGGCCAACATGTTTTTCTCTCCTGGGAGCTTATTCTAAGGATGCAAACCATTTTAGGACATATTTTAGTTTGATGGTTTCTGCCTTGGTTTTTTATTTTTTATTTTTCTAGTTTCTACTACTTATGTCACTAGCAGAATGGGCTATTTAATAGATATCTTCTCCATGAGTTATCCATCTTGATCTGTTTAATGTGCTTTTTCCTTTTAAAGAGTGAGTCAGGGAGAGGAACAGCAGGCTCTTTGATCCCAGCTATAAATTTTATGTTTCCAGTGACAGGGTTACATTTCCTAGTGGGTTCAAATGATTTTATTGATGACATTTTTAAAAGCCTCCGATTTAAAAGTGCTTCATTCTGGAGCTGTGACAATGCTCATTTAGGGTCAACTATAGCCATTGTGAGGCTCTGCTCAGCTAAACCCCTGGTCATGCTTGGCTGGCTGTGGCTGTCCACAGGTGGATTAGGTTAAGCCTAAAGAGCCAAGTTATTTATTGATACCCTAGGGCAGTGGCCAACAAACCCATTAGTCAGCAGAGCCAAATATCAACAGTACAATGATTGAAATTTCTTTTGAGAGCCAAATTTTTTAAACTTCAACTTCTTCTACAGCTACTTCTTCAAAACAGACTCACCCAGCCTGTGGTATTTTGTGGAAGAGTCACACTCAAGGGGCCAAAGAGCCACATGTGTCGCACAAGCCACAGTTTGTTGACCAAGGGCCTAGGGTAGTGTTTGGAGCTCAGAGCAGCTTCCTCTGCAGAGGCCTCATGCACATTAACAAATCCTCTGTCTCCACCTTTGGAGATAGAGCATGGCCTGTTGACTGCACATAACTGCCTTCTCAGTTAAATGTACTTAAAAAATACATTTATTTTTTTATGGAAAAATCAGAAAGTACACATAAACTAATGAGACAATAATATTAATAAGGTGCTCTTTCATTCAGATGTAATCACCTCTCATATTGGTGTGTACACTGAGATATGCACACCCTTTTCTAAATGATGCAACTAGGTTATTGTTCTGGAACATTCTTTTAAAATAAAAATACATAATTGACATCTTTCTGTTAAATTAATGTTTCTGAGTTATTATTTTTAATGAATGCAACATACTATTGTCTGAAAGTGGCACATTTGCTTTATCAATCCTGTTTTATATATTTTGGTTATTTTCTTAGACTGCTAAGAAATAAATGGAAACATTTATTTCATTCTAAGAATTATTTTAGAACTAGAGACCCAGTGCATGAAAATTCATGCACTTGGGGCAGTGTCTCAGCCTGGCCTGCACTCACTTGCAGTCCAGGAGCTCTGGGAGGATGTCTGACTGATGGCTTAGGCCTGCTCTCCACAGATATCCCTGTGGGAGTCCACTGACCACAAGGGGCAGCTCCAGCCCCACTTCTCTACTGGGGGGACAGCTGGTAAGTGGCCAGCCACCCCCCCCAATCGCCTCTACACCTCTGCTGGTTGTTGCCATCCCCTCTCTCTCCCATCACCATCCCCTTCTTCTGCCCACTGGCACCTGCCTTGGCTGGCCTGGCACCACTTGTTAGCCAGCCTCGCCCCCTGCTGACCATTTTTCTGCCATTTGGTCTATTTGCATGTTAGGCCTTTATTATATAGGATAGCAACATAGTTTATTTTGAAAAAATGTTAAGGTATAATTGGGTAAAGAAGAATAAAATGGCAGCACAATTTTTAAGGAATTAGTCATGATGGATTACTTTTGTATCTCTTTTCACTAAAAAATGATGACACGTCCAGCATTTTTGACTTTGGAGTTCAGCTCTTTTCTGTAGCTGATTTCTTCCTCATTATGAAGCACAGCTTTTATCATCTCCTTGTCCCTAGCACATTCCTTTTCTTCCTTTTCTGAGATTCCTTTTTTTATACCTTAGCCCAGCAAACATGTATGTCTTTCTTCTCTACCCATTCTTGAGTAGGATCTCCTGAGCCTCCTGGTGAGAATCTGCTTTTTGAAGATGAAAACTTAAAGATGTCTATTCAGTGGGGTCAATCAGGACTATTTAGCCTCAGGTGTCATTGAAAATTCACCTTGGGAACTCCATTTTCCCATGGTTAATTAGTGGTAATGATTTCCTCCAAGGTTTGTGGAGGGCATGATGTGTTGACTTCCCTTTTATTACAAAAATGCTAAAACGAATTCCCAAAAGAGGTGATGTGTTTTTCTTCTAGGACTTCTCCTGTATGAATGAAAGCTTCATCTACTTAGAAGCATACCAGAAGGTTAGTCTCCAAATACAGATAAAGAGTGTTCTAGAAGAAACTTGGGAGATCATGTCTTGCCTTCAGAGAAAATAATAGAGGACCCACAACGGGTTGAGTTTCATCTACTATTACGCTTAGAACAATGGCAAAGATTAGTCGAAGTTTCATTGGTAGGGCCTTGTAAGTTGTCTGGTACACTCCTACATTTTAAATCAGGGAAATAAAGCCTATGATATATCTAAATTTATTTCAAGATTATATAAATTAATTACCAATATTTACCTAAATCAGAATTAGGGGCTTTATTTTATGATTTTCAGGCTTTAAAGTTTTTTTTTTTAAATTTTAAATAAAACCAATTCATACCACAGTAACAAGTAGTTGCATGTCTCAATTGCCTGGAAAGCCAAGAAGCTCTAAGAGTAGTGTATGGAGTAATGTGTGGACTCCAGAGCCAGTAAAGACTTCAAGTTCCAGTCCCATCAATAGATAGCTGAGTGTCCTTGATCACCTGACATTCTCTCTGTGTCTGATCCTCTTGTCCATAAACAGAAAAAAAACGTCACAATAATAATCATATCATGTCATAGTTATCTCATAGGAATGTTTGAATTACATGACTTAAAGCACTTGGAAGAGTACCTGCACGTTGATGCTTAGTGTCTATTAGAATTATTTATGCTGCTTTTTCTTTGCCAATATGGTAGAGTTTAAATGGTCTGAACTCATATTTCCATGAACTATTAATCCTGCTCCTCAATTTACTAGTGTGACCTAGGAAAAGTTACAAATTCTTTAAGAATCAAATTTCTTTATGAATAAATAAAGAATGATGATATATCTTTATCACAGGGTTAATATGAGGGTTAAATGATATAATCTATGTAAAGTCTTTAAAAAAGTATGTGGCACACAGTAAATTCTCACTAATTATTTTAATTAATATTGCTATTGTAATTTATATTAAACTAAACTTTTCCCAACCAATATTAACTACAGATTAGCATTGAATTTTATATATTGTTGCTCACAAAATGGCAGTTGAATATCATGTATATTTGCCATTTAAAAAAGCTGAAAACAGGCCATATGTTTTCTAAATTACATTGGACTTTTCTCCAGATCCCTATGCCCAGAACTCTGCAAGAAGCAGGTGTGTAGAACTGTTTTTTCTGATGGAAGTGGTGCCTGTCGTACTTCATGTTCATGCACTTCTACATTTAGAGAAAACATTATAATGGATGAGAAGGTCCAAGGTTGTTCTAATTTTAACAAATGCTGGCATTCTGTCAGATAAATTTTGCAGCAATAGAACAACTAGAGTCTTTTTATTACTAACTACTAGTAAATTGGGCTGAAGCAATGAATTTCTTGAATTTGGCATAGCTCTTATGCTCAGGACTTTTAGAAAGCAAGTTTCTCAGAGTTATAAGGACAAAAGCTATAAATTCACATGTGTTTTGTTTTGTTTTGTTTTGTTTTTTTCTGATTCTCATGCTGCCGTTAGGAACTACTGGAAATTGGATGTCATATTTGTCCTCTCTCCTATCTAATTTAAAATGTTCAAACATCAAAGGATAAACATGATGCTTTAAGTACTTCTGATTATAGATAGAAAAATGTGTCTGCTTGAAGCCTGCTGTTGAGGCATTTTTAGCAGCAGAATAATTAATGTTTTTGCCGGGACACTCATCCCATGTTGCTTCTGGTTGCAAATTCTGATTGGATGTTAAGAGAAGAGGATTTCATTAGCTGTTTACCTTAGATATTATTATTTAATTGCTACAAAGCAAATAAGATGCTTGTGGCTGAATATGATTGCTTGGATTGTTTTTTTCCTCTGTTTTAACCCGTCAGGTTGGTTGCTAGCAAAACAAAAATGATGGCATTTGAGTTACTTTAGCAGTACATGTGCTTAGGTCATGAAGGTTATAAGCTTATGTCATCAGATTCTCTTCTTGACTCTGCCTCTGATTCTGGAATTACTAATCACTTTAGTGGAAAAGACTCTTCCCTGGATAAATCATTCCATGATGACTTCATTTCTTAGTTCTGGAAGAAATTAACCATCATAGCTTGTTTCTTGTTGGTTTCATTGAGCAAGGTCAAAATAAGGTCCAAACAAAGGCTAAGCAAGACTGAATTCATGATCATTCTCCAGGTTACAAATTATTTTATTGCAACTGTCATTTCTATTTACTTTTCTATATTAAATGTTGATTCATAACATTACCTCAGCAGCACATGGAGAGAACTCTTTGGAAATAAAATGAGTTATTATAAAGCCAGATTCCACAGTGTATGCTGTAGAAAGAGGTGTGGGAAATGTACTGTCTCTCTCCAGAGAAAGCTCTGTATAAAGAAGGATTTGTGGCATATCAGTTCATATTTGTGATTATTTTATTCATTGTCTATATTGTGCATATAATATATATTTAGGTGATAATATTACAATTCAAGAGTGATTTTAACATTTTTTTAATTTTAAAAAATGTTGACACTATTACAGATGTCCTTCATTCTCTCCCCCTCCCCCTTTACCCATATATACCCAGCCCCTTCCCTCCCATCCAGTGGCCTTCACCACACTGTTGTCTGCAATCATGGGCTATGCATGTATGCTCTATGGCTAATTTCTTTGTCTCCTTTAATCCAGTACCCCTTCCCCAACCTCTCCCTTCTAACCTCTGTCAGTCTGTTCCATGTATCCATGCCTCTGTTTCTATTTTGTTTGTCAGTTTATTTTGTTCATTAGATTCCACATATCAGTGGGAACATATGGTATTTATCTTTCTTTGGCTTGTTTCACTTAGCACAATAATTTTCTTTCTTAAGTACTTATAATACTTCTGGTTTATGAGAGCCACGGTTTGATTTCATTTTGTTTTTATATAAAGGTGGTAGTAGGTAAAAAGTATGACAAGGAAGATGATGGTTGATTTTTGTTTTGATATTCATTTTTACCTATAAAGTTAAAATAGCCTATTTACTTAGTCATGACAATTAATCAGTTTGCTTTATATGGCTAATTCTGGAGTTCTATTTTCTTAAGTTGGCATACAAAAAGAGTGAAAAGAGTCAGACTCAAGAAGAGTTTCAACTCATTCAGCAAAATAATTTATATCAGTTTAATAAGATAAAGTTAATACTAGAAGAAATATATGAATAAAAAAGAGCAATACTAGAGAAAGCTGGAAATGAATATTGATAATAGGTGAGATTTGCATGCCTACTATAAGCTTGCAATGTGCCAGGTACAATGTTAAGCACTTTACCTGCATTGTATCATCAAATCACACAATAAAACTTTGGAAGTTTTTAATTGTTATGTGAACACAACTTGACCATATTGTGAGAATGATCATTGCTTCATTCCAATCAATAAACATGGTATATCTCTCCATTCATTTATGTTTTTAATATATCTTAGCAATGTTCTATAGTTCTTCATTTGGAAGACTTCCATATTTTTTGAAAATATTTATTTTGAAGTATTTTATGATGTTTTTGACATTACCATAAATTAATTGATATTCTAATTTCAATGTCTAATTGTTTGCTTCTAATCCTATCTAATAAAAGAGTAATATGCAAATTGACCATACCTTTGCTACACCCACAAGCCATGCCCATAAGCCACACCTACAAACCAATCAGAGTAAGTATGCAAATTAACCTAACCAAGATGGTTGTTAATTTGCATATCCTCACACAGAAGAAGGCTAGAAGGAAGCCAAGCACTGAAGAAAGGAGCAAAGCTGTGGAGAAGTAAGCAAGTGGTGTGGTGGAGAAGGGAGGGAGCAAGGCAGAGGAGACAGAAATGAGGTAGCAGAGACAGGAGCAAGCAAGGCAGCAGAGACGGGGGAGAGTGAGGTAGTGGAGAAGGGAGTGAGGCAGCAGAGAAGGAAGGGAGCTTTGCGCAGGCCATAGGAAGCTCTATTCTTGCAAGAATTTTCCTGCAATGGGTCTCTAGTAAAAATATAATCAAGTTTTCTGTATTAACCTTGTTCCCAATGAGCATCCTACATTCACTAAGTAATTTTTACATATATTACTGAGGAATTTCAAAGTAAGTAAACATACTATCTACCAATGGAGGCAGTTTTAGTTATCTTCAGATTATAATGCATATATTTTGCCTTTATCATTTTTAGGTGTATAGATTTGTAGTCTTCTTATAATATCTGTGATGATAAGGGAAATAAAGCATATGATCAGGGTAATGTTGGCCTTATAATATACCAGTTGAAAGCTGTCTTATTCTTTTCTGTTTTCTGAAAGAGTTTCAGTAGAAATTTTGGGTAGAATTTAACTAGTGATGCCATCTGACCCCTTTTTTATGGAAATGCTTTAATTGTGAAAGATTCCTTTAATATATATAAAACTATTTTTTTATTAAGTTATGACAGTTTGTGTCTTTCAAACTATTTTATTTAGATTTTAAAATTTATTAGCATGCATTTGTTGATAATATAACCTTATTACCCTTACATATACCTATAAATCCTGTTTTATACCTGATAGTGATAATTTATATTTTATCTCAATCTTTATTTTCCCTTTTAGGTCAGTTTTACTAGAAGTTTATTAATTTTGTTGATTTTTTAAAACTAACTGTCTTTTGAATTTTTTATTTTGTTTTATTAATTTGCTATTTTAAATATCATCAATTTTTGATATTTTAATAATCTTCTTTGTTCTGTTATTTGGATTTATTTTGCTCTTCTTTTTTATATTTTTGAAGTGAATATTTCCATAATTATTTTTAGATTTTTTTCTAATATAAATTATTAAATCTAGACAGTTCTATCTAAATTGCATCTCTAAATTGTGATATATTCTGTGTGAGTGAATAATGACTATTAAATATATACAGGTCTTAGTCTGTATAACCTTTTTTTGCTACCTGAAGTGGAAAAGGGGGACTTTAAAGATTTGATTAAGTTAAAGACCTTTTAGGTTATTGTGGGTTATCTGGATGGGCCTATGGGACACAGAAGTCATATTAAAAGTGAAAGAAATATGATGATGGAAAGATAGGAGTGACTACCTTTAAGGATGAATAAAAGGGATACAAACAAAGGAATACAGATGGCCAACAGAAGCTGGAAAAGGCAAGAAATTCTCCTCTCAGTAGATCCAGAAGGAATCAGCCATACCAATGCCTTGACTTGAGCCCAGTGAGACTGATTTCAGGCTTCTTCTCTATAGAACCATGAGACAAAAAATTCATGTTGATTTAGAACCTTGGTGGTTACAATGAAATTTTCTAGTTCAAATCTAGAAAGGGGCAGGCTGATATAAAGAATATCTTCCTTTTCTGTCTCTCCCAGTTTTCTCTTTGGCTCATTGGCAATACAAGAAACTTTGCCTACTCTTATTATGGAGGCTACATCAATAATTGAAATGAATGAACTACTGCTAATGTAATAAAGTTAACAAGCGACTTAAATTAGTCAGTATTGATTCTCAATTTTTGTTATGTTTTACTATTTCCATATGAATGCTCATTTCAAGAGAGTTCATAGCAAATTCTGACAGCTAGCTTTACACACAGAGAGACACACACTCATCGCTGTGTATATACATGCTTTATATGTACATTTATGCATGTATATTTATGTATATATTTATATGTTATAAACATCTATTATATGTATGTTAGAAATATTTCTATAATAATAAGAGCATAATATGCTAATTAGACTGGACAACTGAATAGCCTTCTAGATGTCCTTCTAGATGACTTGGCAGCCACCATAGTGGGCCGGGGGCCAAGGCTGAGGCAGTTAGGGGCAATCAGACAGGCAGGCAGAGAGGTTAAAGGCAAACAGGCAGGTAGGCAGGTAAGCAGTCAGGAACCAGTTGTCCCGGATTGCAAGTTTAGGCAGTTGACATCCCCCAAGGTGTCCTGGATTGCAAGAGGGTGCAGGTCAGGTTTAGGGGACCCCTCAATACATAAATTTTGTGCAATAGAGGAGAATAATAATCTGCCTTTTTATGTCTTGAGATGCTTGTTATTAATGAAGACATATGTTTCTGCATTTTTTCAGTCAGAAAAAAATCAGACAATATTCAATATATCCATGGGCAAGATGGGAATGTTGCTTGTTTTTATACTGATATGGCCATGCACAAGGATTTCTTAGTAACATGATGCAAGAAGGCAATGGGTAGATTTGATGTTATTAGAGAAGAAAAGCTGAAGTAGGGGTCAAGTTCAGTGCCTAGAGACTACCAGTTTATTAACTTGCTACAGCAAGATGGCACACAAACCATGGACATCCCAGCAAGGGGAAGGAAGAATGGGTGTATTGCAGGGATGGAATTGTGCTGGATGATTTGGGGGAAGTTTTAAAGAAGTGAAGGTTGAGACCATGGTGCCAAAGGAATCAGATGCAATTTGATGATAAGGGTATCTTTCTCTACCACCTTGCATTTTTCAAAAAGTTTTATTGATATATAATTCATATTACATATAATTTATCCATGTAAAGTACACACTAAATGGCTTTTAGTATACTGACAGTGCAAGGAAGTATACAATGAAATGACTTCCAATATTTCATGAGCAATTGCCAGACCATATATAAAAACAGAACTCTAATAACAATCTGCAACAACCAACCCAGTAAGCCAGCTTACTATCTCTGTCAGACTTGTAGGAAATTAGGCCACTGTCTTTATCAAACAGTTCAGAAAGCCAAATAATAATACCTATGAAAATCAATCTCAAGTGGCTGGGAATCAATTAATAATTGGCAGTGTCCCTAATTTTTGTCTCTGCTTCCAAGTCAGGAGTAACCAGAGAAAGCCAAATATGTGCCCCTACCAACCACACAAAATGTCCCACATCTAATTAGTCTATCTATGCCTTCTCCAGTCCAACAGCATACATCCAGGGCATGTGAAGACTTCTTTTTTCCCCCACTATGAAGCTTTTATATTCCTCTGACAACTTTTGAATTTCTGCCAAATGCAAGTGATGGTGACTGACACCTTTGCTATATTAATATCTGAATAAAGAATCCTTGCCTGTTCTCATCCGGTTGGTCTTCTTTTATTTCCACAGCAGATATGTGCATCCATCACTACAATAAATTTCATAGCATTTTCATAGCCATAAAAAGAAAGCCCAGACCCTTAGTTATCATCCCCATACCTGTACCTCCTCCTAAGACCTAAGCAACTATGAAAACTAATATCTGTAACTACAGATTTCCCCACTATGGTCTTTCTTATAAATAGGATCATATCATATATGGTCTTTTGTCTGGTTTCTTTCACTGGCATACTGTTTTCAAGGTTCATCCAGGTTGTAGCATATATCAGCACTTTATTTCTCTTTTTATGGCTGCATAATAGTTTATTTTGCAAACAAACAGGGTATTAGAGGAGGAGAAAAGCTACAGCAAGATGGCACACAAACCATGAACATCCCATAAACATTCTGTTTATGCATTAATCTTTTAGCAGACTTTTGAGTTATTTCCAGCTTTTGGTTGTATGGATAATGCTAACATAAAGATTGGGTTATCTTGATTTTTATTTATAACTGGAATGAATAAAGTGAGTCTAGAATTGTCATTGATAAAGCAGCTCTAGTCTCCTGTGGACAGGGAGAGTGCAGTATTTGGTTGCTTGTTTTGTTTTATGTTCAGGCACAATTATGGAGTGGTCCTATTTTTGTCTTTTTCCATCATTGGACACAGCATGACCTTGTCTGTGTAATGTTGGGAATGTTTATCTTCATTATGGAAGACTAGCTCCTAAGTGCTACCTTTCAAGACAGGTTTTCTACTTTCCTTTTTTTCTCAGAGGTAAGTGGTCTCTTAAGGAATAGTCAAAGGAAATATAGGAAAGCATCAGGTCAAATGTTATCTCTAAGAAAGGAGCCTCAACAATTGACTAGAACAATATCTAAAGCATAATTCATAGAAACCCATATGTTGAAACAACCCACCACCACCACCAAAGTATTTGAATAAATGACAATTGAGGAGATAAGATATCCTGAGAATAGGAAGGAACTAGTATTTGCCAAGTGCTTGTCATAAGATAATATGAATTCCATGAGGGAAGAAACCATTTATGGCAGGAAAACACTAAGATTACCCCCAATGATTCCCACCCACTGTATTTATTCCTTTGAGTGACCCTGTCTCTTGAGTTTGTGTGGGACCTGTGCCTTGCTTCTAACCAACTAAATATGGTAAAGGAAATGTGATGTCACATCTGTGATTAAGTTACATAAGATTGTGGCTTTTGTTTTGCTAGTCATCCCTCTCTATTGCTTTCTTGGCTTAGATGTTTTGATGAGGGAAGCTGCCATGTTGGCAAAGACAATGTATCAAGACACTGAGGGTTGCCTGGTCAAAAGTCAACTAGTCCTGGAGGCCCTCAGGCTAACAGCTTTAGGAGAAGGTAAGCCAATAATCAGTTGACTTGGAAGCAGATTCTTCCTCAGTCAGGCCCTCAGAGGACAGCTCTGGATTGTGACCTCATGAGAGAACATGTTTCAGATGTGGATACACTTTAATCCAATTACATTGGCCTTTTTTGAACCTCTCCACATTTCCCCCTGCATTTTATAACAGTATTTATTTATTTAAAATAAATCTTTATTGTTCAGATTATTACAGGTGTTTCTCTTTTTCCCCCCATAACTCCCCTCCACCTGATCCCCTACTCCACCACATGCCCTTACCCTCCACCACTGTCTTCATCCATAGGTGTATGATTTTTGTTCACTCTCTTTCTGCATCCCTCAAACCCTCTTCCCCCTGAGAATTGTCAGCCCACTCCTTTTCTATGTCCCTGATTCTATTATATTCATCAATCCATTTGGTTCATCAGATTTTTCATTCACTTGATTTTTGAATTTACTTGTTGGTAGGTATGTATTTGTTGTAATTTTGTTGTTCATAGTTTTTATCTTTACCTTTTTTATCTTCTTCCTCTTCTTAAAGAATACCCTTCAGCATTTCATATAATCCTGGTTTGGAGGTGATGAACTCCTTTAGCTTTTTCTTGTCTGTGAAACTCTTTATATGACCTTCAATTCTGAATGATAGCCTTGCTGGGTAGAGTAATCTTTGTTGTAGGTCCTTGCTGTTCATCACTTTGAATATTTCTTGCCACTCCCATCTGGCCTGCATAGTTTCTGTTGAGAAATCCGCTGACAATCGTATGGGTGCTCCCTTATAGGTAACTAACTGTGTTTCTCTTGCTGCTTTTAGTATTTTCTCTTAGTATTTTGCTCTTGGAATTTTAATTGTGATCTGTATTGGTGTGGTTCTCTTTGGATTCCTTTTGTTTAGGGTTCTGTGCACTTCCTGGACTTGTAAGTCTATTTCTTTAACTAGGTAGGGAAAGTTTTCTGTCATTATTTCTTCTAATAAGTTTTCAATATTTTTCTCTTTCTCTTCTCCTGACACCCCAATAATTTGGATCTTGGTATGCTTAAAGTTGTCCCAGAGGCTCCTTACACTATCTTCATATTTTTTGGATTCATTTTTCTTTTTGTTTTTCTGGTTGAGTATTTGTTGTCTCCTCATATTTAAGATCTCTGACTTGATTCTTGGGGTCCTTTGATCTACCATTGAATTTCTGTATATTCTTTATTTCAGACAGTGCATGCTTAATTTCTGACTGGTTCTTTTTAATTTTCTTGGCATTCTCATTAAGATCCTTGATGGTCTCACTAAGCTCTTAGGAGGTCTCCTCAATTTCTCGGCAGTTTTTAAAACATTCTTGAGTAACCTTATAAATTTGGTCCTGAACTCTATGTCCAGTAGTCTGGTTTTCTCCATTTCTTTTATTTGTAATATGTTTCTTTGTCTCCGCATTTTGCTGCTTCCCTATATTGAGGGAGTGGAAGAACTACTGTACTGGAGACATGCCTATGGAGCAAGACTTGCTTCAGTGGGGCTTTGGTACTCACTGAGTCTGCCTCTTGAATGTGTCATTTATGGATGTGAGTAGTTGAATTCTGGTGTTGTCTCACACTGACCTCTAGATACACTAGCTTCTGGATCTCCAATGGGGTGCAGGTCAGCTACTGTCTGAGGTGACCCAACAGGAGCTACAGTGAGAACTATAGTTTTCTCCTCTTTGCTTGGGGTTTGGAGATTTTGGAGCTGTCTGGCCAGAGTTGCAGTTTGTTAGATTAAGCTGCGTTAGGGCAGGCTGTTTATATTCAAATGCTGCTGCACATAGCTTGGGTGGGTTTACAGATTGTGCGGGTGGGGGTCTCAGGGAGTCATTAGGCTAGGGCGTGGCAAACAGTGATGGCTGCTAGTCAGTTGTTTCTGCATCTCCACATTTCCAAATCTCCATGTCCCACTCCCCAATGCAGTGAACAATGATTGCTGTGAGCATCTCTGCAAGGGAGCCACCCTCACTTTCCAACCCAATAGCAGATAGTCCAGCTTCTCCCCATAGGAATCTGGGTCACCAGAGTCTCCCCAGAAACTGGAGTTTAGAGTAATTAAGAGCTTGTTTCCCTTCGGGTTGAAAAAAGCAGCACCCCCAGTCGCCTGCCACTAGCCTGGTTCGTGGCCTCTGTACCTCAGCTTTTCACTTGTGCATGTCTCAATGCTCTTTTTCTCTTTCCTTCTAGTTGTGGAACTTCCACTCAGCCAGCTTTCCCATGGATGAAGGTGATAGACGTTTTGTCTTTTCGTTGAAATTGTTGTGTGAGGCAGCAGTTTAAGTGTTTACCTATTCCATCATCTTGGCTTCTCCACCTTACAATATTTAAACAACACCTTACATATTTAAATATTTTAAAAGTTTATGTGAACACATGATAACCATACATTCTACTACTCTGAAAGGGAGCTGAGATATAAGAGCAGTATTTATTCAATAAATGTTTCCCTTTTATATTAAATGTTACAATGGAGTTGAAGAAAGAAAAGCCCAGACTTAGTACTGTTGTGGGATTCTTTCTTTAAAATGGTTGCTGTTATCTCTTTAGTCACCAGATTTATTCTCTCAAAAGATGTTTGCCAAATACATCAATACAGAGGCCTTTAAAAAACTTACATTTGGAGACAGCCTAATAAATATTTAAGAGGTTAGGCACTTGACATTGAGTTTTATCTTTGCCCTCTCCATTCACTATTTTTCACTTTTTTCCCTTCTGATGCTTTATATGATTGAGCTAAACCAGAAAACTACAAAAAATTTATTTTGACATTGGGCAAATTTCATGGTGACAACCTTCCACAGTTTTGTTTGTCTTGCTGTGACTTTGAGTGGAAGGCAGCACTTCCATTTAACAAGTAGAAATGTGACAAAGCCTTTGATGATTAAGCTCTGTAAGAGAAAGTGTGATCCATATCATATAATTGGAGAGCAGATGCCTCCAAAGTGTATTACTAGCTTGTGATTTCTGCTTATTAAAATAAGCATTAATGGCATATACTTCAATCATAAAAGTTCACTTTTATTTATATTTAAAAATAAGTATTTGTACCACAAAACAATGTTAAGTTGAAACATTATTAATCTCAGAGGGTGCTGAAGAGTCTGTCCTCTGCAGGTGTGGCACTTCCTGTAAGTATGGAATTCGTATTAAATTATGCTTTTTCTCTCCTCTCTCACTGGGCTTTACATCTATATAATCCCCAAAACAACTGCTATTGAAACTGACAGGTCTAGAGGCAGAGTCCCAAAGGAACCTTGTGTTTCTGCCCTGACAATGAACACTTCCTTTGAATTAACTGTTGTCCATGGCACTCCACTTTGAAGAACCGAATCCATCTGCAGCAGGTGTTAATGTCCACTAGAATATTTAATTAGGTAGGAATGGAAAGTAAAGTCAGAGTCCTCTACTTGAATTTCAAAAGGAGATGATACAGAAAATGCAGGGATGTGATTTTCTTACAGCTCTGAGAATCATTTTTTTTTCCAGTTTTGTAAGTCAGAATGAAACTAACCAATCTTGAATGTTAGCCAGTAAAGTGAAGTATTTGTCTTAAAGTTGTAAAATCAGTTATAAATGCAGCAACATTTTCTGCCCGAAACTTTCCACAGGTATCATCTTACAAGTGTGTGCGTATGGCTCCAGCATAGATTTTATACATATAATTTACCTGAAAACGTGAACATTTCATTGTGACCAGTCACTTTGCTTTGCACTTTTAATCTAAGTCGAGGTAGCTAGGATCCTCCTTAGCCTTGCATATCACCACACCAGCAAGTGCAGCATCAGAAAAGCTGACTCCCTGTGTTTGGGGACAGTGATGGGAGTGCCTCACACTGGGAAGAATACATAGTGAGTCTTGTTTTCCAAGGACACACTAACTTGCCAACTGATCCTTTGGGGAAGTAGAGCTTGTTTGGTTAATGCTTATAGATTCAAAGGGACTCTTTTCTTACAGCTAAATTGGTCACTCATTGTTGAATTAACATTTTAATTTTGTTTCTATGTCTTCAATTATTAGGCTAAGCATGCCTTCAGGACCTCCCTCTGGCCTGCCTTCAGTTTATCCTACTGTCACTTTAATGTTGATGAAGAGGTCCTCATGTCACAGTGAGCCCATTCTCCCTGGCTTCCTCCACTTCAGAATATAGCACAGAGGGGAATTTATAACTCATTTATGTGCAGCCAACTTATACAGGCCCCATCAATCTAGTGTGTTTTTACATTAGAGACACCATATTAACTTCTACCCCAGAGAGTTTACCTGCATAGTTTTGCTATTGTGTGTGCACTTAGGTGAGGAGTTTCTAAGGTAGTGAGGCAGAACCAGGAAAGCAGAGAAGCTACCATGGGAAGAATAGGAAAGTTTGAGGCACTTTACTAAGAATTTGAAAGTAGAATCAATTTACAACCTGCCGACAGTTATTTAAGAATATACACTCAGCTCACACAGTTCAATATTCTTAAAACACAACCTGATTGGTGTTTTCTAATAAAGAGAGGCTATATTGATGGAAAGCCCATTACTTCTAAATTTAATCACCTCAAGGCAATTAAAGCAATTTTGTGTTTTCTACTTTAGTGCTCCCCTGGAACCACAACATCTAGACAACTTTAATTACCATTTCAATTCAGTAAAATGCAGAAAATGGCAAGTTTCATGACTAACAATAGCTCTTTGTCCTACTTTTACCTGATTTCTCAACTGTAGGTTTGCTTTTTAATGTTAGTGCTAAAGGAAGTAATTGCACATTTGAGGCTGCTTGTACTCCCAGGAAGTGTGGAGACAAAAACCCTCACTGTGAGAAAGCTGAAGTGATGGACATTTGTCTTTAATGTACACAGTATTATCATTAGATTCTCTGACATATTCTTGACAATGTCACTTTAGCTGTCTGCCAATAGCCTGATCAGATTCTCTAAGAACTAACTGTATGAGAAGTGGTGTCTGGTATGCAAGTAGATGTAAGTAGAGACTAAATGCCTGATATTGGACATTAAGCAACTAGATCACTGGAACTGTCCATCATGAACTGGTGTTGCTATCTATCAGGTCCTAAGGTTGGGTCAACACAGCAGCTATCTATCAGATACTAGAAATGGTGCATTCTGGATCATGTCTAAGCAGGTCCAGAAGGCACCTGCATGAACAGACCACACAATAAGAGCTCAGCCCTCCATGTCATGGCTTCCATTCCACTGACTCTTCTCCCTCAGCTCACACTTATGGTCACATGGAAGGTCCCCTGTAGCCATCTCATAGAGAATTAAAAATCTCATGCTTAGTTCATGAATGAATTAGTCTTATAAATTGATGTGAACAGAAAATAGATTGCTGCCATATTACACCCCTACTAGAGTAGCTCTGAGAGAACATGGACAAGGTACATACTTTCAGTGGGAAGAGCTTGGAGCAATAAACCTGGTCATAATATTTATATATAAAAAGATATGGCCTGAGGTGAGACTTTATTCTTGAGTTTTTGGTCAAGGGATTGAAAGGAACAATAGTAGAATGTTGGACAAAGGAAATTTGGGGAAGAGGTATTTTAAAGGAATCTATGGAAATGAGTATAAAGTGTGTAAATGTTTGTGTCTTATGTCAAATGCCTGCTGGATAGCATAAGCCTCAGAGGGGGTATTAAACAACCAAGTAGACAGATAACTTGGCCAAAGGATGAACCTGTCTCTGTGATTGGACACCTTCCTGCTGGCCAGTAAAGCTTATGCGTGCCTCTATAATCGGGATCAGGTAAGGCTGCTGAGATTTAATGTGGGGGGTGGGTAAGATCATGGAGGAACATAAGCACCTTCTTGGTGATTTCATTCCTAGAAAAACCCACAAATGGACAATTGCTTCATCTCATCCAATAGAACTGGGTTACTATGTTTCTTCAACTATGACCAGTTGTCCTGATGAGAATTCCAGCCTTCTTCAAGGACATGTGGTAAGATGGCTGGTAGAATAGGGAATATTAAATATGAATTATCATTTAGGGAACAATTGTAGTAGAAGGACTAGAACTCATGTCAATAACTATTTTGTTGTAAATTATGCCAAACTTTTTTGTTATTATAAACTGTAAGTGCCCACCATATTAAAGAATCAGAAGCATGGGACACAAGTAGGTCTGAACAGTGTCAGAGGTGTACAGTAGTGAGTATTATCGGCACCTTGCCAATATTCTTTCAGCATTTTATCTAAAAATATTTTTATTGATTTCAGAGAGAGGAAAGAGAGAAGAAAGGGATAGGAACATCAATGATGAGAGTGAATCATTGATTGGCTGCCTACTGCACAATGCCTGCTGGGAATGGAGCCTGCAACCTGGGCATGTGCCCTGACTGGGAATCAAAAAGTGACCCCCTGCTGGTTCATGGGTCAACACTCAACCATTGAGTGACACAGGCTAGGTTCCTTCTGGCATTTTCATTCCCATTAAAGATTTCTTTCTAAAGCACAAAATTTCCTGACTTAAATATTCTTCAATGAATAATATTTGACCTAACACCAGACAATCTAGAATTATAGGAAGTCAATAGTCCCTGGTGTATCCTTCAGTCAATGACAAAAAGGAGCAGGAGTAGAAATGGCCTGGGGTCTGGCTTCAGAAAAGGCCTTCTCTTAGCATATTTTATACTGTATCCCAGAGGTTTTTCCATGGGACTTACTAGTAGCTCCAAATGTTGCCAGAAGTAATCTGCTCAATAATGATTCTGGTATCTAACCCTTACCTGTTTTCTTTCACATTGCCCTATTAGTGCATTTGAGATAATCGCTCAAAAATGACTTGCACTCAATCCTTGTCTTAAGGTGTGTTTCTAGGGGAACCCAACCTGTGACTATCACCATTTGCCTCTGCCTGACTCAGCCTTTGACTGGCATATCCAATATTCCCTATATTACATATTGATAGGAATTGGTGAAGGAATAGCCACAATTTATGAATTTTACTTTATTCTTTGAGTTTCTGTGTTGCCAAGCTCTTATATATTCAATCCTGGTTTCACACCCTCTTACCTCTCCAAGCTCATCTCAGGCTATAGAACTGGGTTCCTATTTTTCTCCAATGGCCCTAGTGAACATCCAGCCTTCTCTGAGACTGGAGTCCTTCTGCCTTAGTTTGTGTTGCCATAACATAGACAGAGTGACTTATAAACAATAGAAATTTATTTATCACAGCTCTGCAGACTGAAGGTTCAAGATCAGGGTGCCAGGATAACAGAGTTCTGGTGAGAATCTTCTTTGGTTTACAGGCTGCTGAATTCTTGTATCCTCACATAGAAGAAAAAGAACAAACTAGCTCTTTGGCTCTCCCTAAAAAGGCATTAAGTCTACTTGCCAGGGTTCCACTCTCATGAGTTAATTGCCTCCCAAATGCCCCACCTCCAAAAATCATCACATTGGGAACTAAATTTCAACATATGAATTTGGGGATGACATAAACATTCAGGTCATAACACCTCTGAAGCACCATTCACTGAAGGCTCTGATGGCCTGGGTTACTACTGCCAATTGTCTTCCTATTGTCGGATTCCAGTCTTGGGCCTCTGACACTTCTGGGTGTATATTTCAGATGACATTCTTCCACCTGATTATTTGTGCAGTTCTATGCCCCAAAATCTGACCTTTGTCTTCTATCCAGTGCTCACTTTCTCAGAAATTGTTGTGAAGGTCATTGGATTCCCCACAGAGGGACACTGTATTTCTCCTACCTATCTGCTCTGGGGCCAGATACCCCACTCAATCTCATCTTAGTACTTAGTGGTCAATGTAGACACTCTCTGCTACCTGGCTATGTTTTACAAAGGGAAACTATAACTCTCCCACCACTTTAAAGATCAGCGTTAGAGTAATGATTTCTTTCTTATGAAGTCTTATAGTTTCTTTTCATGGAAGTAATTTTGTCTTCTTTTGAGTAATTTAGCAAACCTTGTATTTTTTTTTGAGAAATTTTCTTTATGCCTTGATCTTTAGTTATTCTTGTATAAATTGTATTTATTTTATGTTTGTAAATTTTTACATTTATCCCTATGAACCATGTTGTGTTAATTTTTGTGCTTACTATGAGCTAAGGGTTAATGTTCTCCCCACACCCAAAGATATTCAGTATTTCCTTACAAAAGACTGCTAAAAAGGTTTTCACATTGAATTTTCTTAGCTTCTTTGTAGAAATTATTTAACTCTAATAACTCATCAGTTACTTAAAGACAGAAATTGTATCTAAATTATGCTTGTTTTTATTCCAGCATCCATCCCAATGTCTTAAATGTAGAGTGTGATAAATAATTTTATCTAATGAAAGAGTAATATGCAAATTGACCATCACTCCAACACACAAGATGGCAACCCCCATGTGGTCAAAGTTGGCTGCCCCCATGTGGACACAAGATGGCCACCACAAAATGGCCTGCAAGGAAGGGCAGTTGAGGGTGATTAGGCCTTCAAGGGAGGGCAGTTAGGAGTGACCGGGCTGGCAGCGGAGGGCAATTGGGAGAGACCAGGCCTGCAGGGGAGGACAGTTGGGGGCAACCAGGCCAACAGGGGAAAGCAGTGAGAGGCAGCCAGGCTGGTAAGGGAGGGCAGTTAGGAGTTACTGGGCCAGCAGGGGAGGGCAGTTGGAGGTGACCAGGCCTGCAGGGGAGGACAGTTAAGGGAAATCAGTCTGGCAGGGGAGCAGTTAGGTTTAGATCAGGCTGGCAGGGGAGTGGTTAGAGAGTGATCAGGCTGGTAGGCAGAAGTGGTTAGGGGCAATCAGGCAGGCAGGCAGATGAGTGGTTAGGAGCCAGCAGTCCTGGATTGTGAGAAGGATGTCCAACTGCCTTTTTAGGCCCTATCCCACCATGATTGGGCCTAAATGGGCAGTTGGACATTCCTTGAAGGGTGCCAGATTGGAGACAGGGGCTGAGGGACACCCCCGCATGCACTAATTTTGTGCATTGGGCCTCTAGTATACTATAAATGCAGGAAACATCTGTCAAAATTATATATACCTGTCATTTCTCTTGACATTATAATTATAAAAACTCATCTGCTCAGTCTTTACCTTTGGGTCAGCACTAGGTATTAGTCTATAATCTGTCTGTGGATGTCTTGACATGAGACTATCATGTCTCATCCAGAAATGTCTCTACTTGACTGAAAGCATGCTCAGTCCTTCACAGCAACAACTTGGCATGAATGGCTAGAGTTGTCTACTTTTTGGAAAGCTGCTGTGTCGTGGACTCCACCTCATTAGCCCTCTGGTTCTCAATCCTGGGCTACATGAGATTTATAATGTTTGAAAATATGATTCTCTGCATCCATACATTTCCATGCTGAAGCAAATTCCTTTTTCCTTATACTTCTGATTAAGTCTTTCTAAAACACTATTCTTCAGTTTTTCAAAATGAATAATGTAAACTTTGAAAACAAAATGGCTGCAAATAAGCTCATTGCTCTCCGAATCCTTCTGAGACATTACTTACTAGTACTGCATGTGCCCAAATACCTGACATTATTTCTCTGTAAATTTGAGACATTTTTATCTAGAAAGCTGCTATAAGTAACAATGGAGCAAAATGATGGGGAGAATACATAAATCTTACTTCATTTGCTATCTCTCACATTGTGATCTATGTAATGAGAGACTTCAAAAATCATTTGATAAGTCGTATTGTTTTAGACGTGAAGTTGCCAGCTCAGCTAGTTATAAGCCTGACAGGGTGGCCAGCCAGAGTTAACTACTGAGCAATATAACTCTCTACCATGTTTTGTAGCTAACAGAGGAGATGTTTTTAAGTCTTCCATTAGGTATTTTTCTAGACACTATTAAAATGAAATTTTCAAATTCTATTTTTATTGTTTGCTGCTGATATGATGTAGTTTCTATTTATTAACTTTGCATTCTGTTCCTGTTAAATTTAGGTGTTTTGTTTCTTTAGGTATTTTATTGATTTCTAAAGATTTTCAATGTAAACAAAAATGTCATTTATAGATAAATATAGTATTATATGTTAGTTCTTAATCTTTATAAATGTTTTTGATCTAATTGTACTGCCTTGAACTTTAGTACAATGATAAATAAAAGTTAGTATAGTGAACATTCCTAGCATGTTCGTAATCAGAGGGAGCAAATGCCCAATATTTCAACATTACATATAACAGGACTTAAGGATTTTTTGTAGATACTCCTTAGCAGATTGAGTTTTCTTCTAGTCCTAGTGTCCTGAAGGGAGGAAAATTTAGGCAGCACTTTCTTTGTATGTAAATTACCATGTTTCCTCTTTATCCCTGTTAAAAAGTTCAATTTATTGATTAACATTCTAATATCAAATAGCCTTGGACTCCAAGTATAAACCCTACCTCATCATAATATTTTATTATTTTTATATATTTCTGGATTTATTTTGCTTCAGTTTTGTTAACAATTTTTGTGATATGTTCTTGAGAAGTATTAGTCTCTAGTTTTGTACATTTAATTAAAATTGTGTAATTTTTTTGCATAACATTGTTTTCACTTTTTTTCCTATTTTTTTAATGTCTCTAGGAACTGAATTAACTTTTTTTCATTTCTAATATTGGCAAATTTGTTTACTCTTTGTCTTTATTTTTTTATTAATCTAGCAAGGTGTTGTCAATTTTAACACTCTTCAAAGAATCAAATTTCAACTTTGTTTATTTTCTTTGTTGCACGATTTCCTTTGTACATAACCTTAGCTCTTATAGTTATTGTTTACTTTATTTTAAAGGTACCTGAGGCTCTGTGTTTTTTAAATCATTTCTTCTTCTTTCTTATTTAGATTGCCTACTTTTTATTGACATATTTTCAAGTTCATTGATTTTTCATCTGTCATCTCATCCTTTTATTAAATACATTCAATTAATTTTTTTCAGGTATTGTCATCTTATTTTCTGAAACTTTCTTTGGTTCTTTAAAAACCTCTTTTCAGCCATGTGGGCATGGCTCAGTGGTTGAGTTTTGACCTATGAACCAGGAGGTCACTATTTGATTCCAGGTCAGGGCACATGCCTGCATTATGGGCTTGATCCCCAGTGGGTGGCATGCAGGAAGCAGCCAATCAATGATTCTCTGTCATCATTGATGTTTCTCTCTCTCCTTCTCCCTTCTTCTCTGAAATAAAAAAATATATATATATATTTTTAAATTTTCTTTTTATCTTTTATAACACATGTATTATAACACATATAATGCATGTGTTATATAAAACATGTGCTATAGTATATGTATGTGTATATTGCTGTGTATAGTTTTTACCTCATTGATCATAGCTATAATAGCTGCTCTAGTGTCTTTGTTTGCTAATTACATTACCTGATTGATCTAAAGTTGGTATTAATTAATTGGCTTTGTTTATAAAGTTGTTTTACAGTTTTCCATTATAAAAGTACTAGAGGTGCATTCATGCTCAGGTGTGGTCCCTAGAGTTGGCTGGCAATCAAAGTGTGAGCATCTGGCATGGAAGGACAGGTCTCAGCTGACCTCTGGGCCCTGGGAACACCTGGGGCCCTGCTCACACCTGCCTTGGCCTGGCATTGCCCACTCACATGCTCCACCATCCTGACATGGCCCCACTCTCATTAAGGCCCCCTGGTGGTCAGCGCACATTATACTGAGTGGTTGAACTCCTGCTCTCCCAGTTGAATGACTGCCCAAGGGAACAATATGCATATTAGGCTTTTATTATATAGGATATTAGTATGTCAAATAGTTACAGATTGCATTCTTAATTGTTGTGGAAATTCTGGATTTTTCTCATTGCTCTGAGAATATTGATGTTTTAGAAGAGTATTAACTACAATTCAAACTGCATTTATTCACAGCTGTGGTGGGCTGCAGCTCAGCGTTCAGTTTAGTTCTTCATGCCTTCACTTGTAAATAATTTTTTCCTATACATGCATGCTTTAGGAATTATGGAGATTTGGGTTGAGTTTAGAACATATTTGGGACTTACTTTTCCTCTGGTTCTGTCTTTTTGATGTTGTCAAATAAATCTGGTGGAGGAGGCTGCCCTGGTTCCTTTACCAGAAAGACAGTGGGTTTGTATTGGAAATTTAGAAACTATACTGCCACCATGGTGACAGTCCTCTATGGGCAAAGTTGCAAATATTGGGGGATTTGTGCCATGACAATTGCTTGCTCCAAATTTAAGCTACCCTCCAAATTTTACCTTTTTCTCAGGTAGTTACTTTTCTCTATTTTGTTTTGAAGTAAGCTGCTATTTGCAAAAAATAAAATAAAATAAAATAAAAAAACAACAACAGTGGGACAGGCATATGCTCTTCCATAGGGTGGCGTTTCAACTGTACTCATTGCTCTTTCTTAGTCTTCTCTTAACAGTAGCTTCTAATGTCCTTTATGCCTCTGTGTGCCTCCCCTTGCCCGGGACCTGCATCTCTGTCCACTGCCGCCTGCCAACCACCTTGCTGGAGGGATTCAGAATGACTTGGATTTTCTAGAGTGGACACACTCAATCTAAAATATTGAGACATGAGACATTAAATTTTTTTGAAAATTTTATAGTTGAAATTGAAAAAACATAAATATCACAGATTAATAGACTTAATACTTCCTGTGACATGTCTTCCCTACCAAGTTCCTCTTTATGCTGCTGTTAGGCCCTCTCATCCCGTCTGTCCCTATCCCCACGCTCTCTTCCTTCAAGCTTCTGAATGTTACTCTTTCTATTTCTTTTAATTTTTAATAGAAAATGTCCAAATTGTACAAAAATAAAGATAATACTGTAATGTACTCTGCATATGCATCTCCCAATATCAATAGTCATCATTAATGACCAGTCTGGTATAATCTATAACCCCATTTATTTCCTGCTCACACCAGCTTATTTTAAGCTAACCCAAGGCATCATATTATTTTATTCATTAACATTTCAACATGTTTCTTTAAAGAACTCTAAAAAATATAACACTATTGTCACATTGCAAAAGACAAACAATAATTCCTTATTTTTTTCAAATATCCATTAGCATTAAAGCCCCTGAATGTCTCAAATATTTCAAGTTTATCTTAATTAAGATGTGAAATAAGGTCTATAATTTACAATTATTTAATTTATTGTAACAATTTTCCTACTTGAGAAAGTTTGTATTTTCATTCTAATGTTTACCCTTATGTTAATAACTCTATCGACACTATTGTTTTCTTCTTTTGCATCTGTAACTTATAAATTCCATCAATGTTAATATTAGCTAGTAACCTCATCTCTCCCCCCCACACACACCATTTCTCTGCTTTCCCCAAATTCTTTTAAGCACCTTTTTGACACTCTCTGCCTTCCCTGACAATGCCCTGTCAGAGGTTACTAATAATCTAGCTCCAATCCTATTGAAGTTCAAAACATCTGTATATTGCTCCTTCCTGGTTGTGTATTTTAATTTCCAAGCTAATACCCAGTTAACCTATAAAAAGACAAAGTTATTACTGAAAACAGAGTTTAAAAATGGTATGTTAGGACCATGCTTCTCAAACTGGAGCCTGGCCATTTGATGCAGGCTATTTAAATGCAAAGAATAAATTTATTCCCCATTTATGATGTGTTAAGATTACTTTGTGATGAGTGATGATTTAAATGACATATAAATATTTTATACCAGAGGCCCAGTGCACAAAATTTGTGCACTTGTGTGTGTGTGTGTGTGTGTGTGTGTGTGTGTGTGTATGTGTGTGTGTTTGTGTGTGTGTGGTGGCGGGGGGGGATTCCTCAGCCTGGCCTGTGCCCTCTCGCAGTCTGGGAGTCCTGGGAGGATGTTTGACTGATGGCTTAGTGGGCCTAAGCTCTCAGTCGGACATCTTTAGCATTGCTATGGTGGCAGGAGAGGCTCCCACCACTGCCACTGTGCTCGCCAGCCATGAACCTGGCTTCTGGCTGAGCAGTGCTCCCCCTGTGGGAGCACTCTGACCACCAGGGGGCAGCTCCTGCATTGAGTGCCTATCCCCTGGTGGTCAGCACCCATCATAGTGACTGGTCATTCCACCATTCAGTCATTTGGATATTAGCCTTTTATTATGTAGGATACGCTGTAGATGAGGCCCCCTACAACAATAAGAAATGCAAAAAAAATCACTGTTAATTCATTCTCAAATTGTCCCCACTTAAAATCAAATTGCCCCTATCTGATGGGGAACCACTGGGCTTGACACTTTTCCTCTCTGAGGTTCATTTCTGAATACATACGCATATGCCATGGTAAGTGTAATCGCTTCTCCGGCTACCTCATGGGTTGTCATGAGAAGGTTCTGAGCTAATAAACGTAGAAATGTTTCATTAAGTAAGTGATGTCTAAACGGGTAGGGATTGCTATTTTTAAGCTCACTGGTACCTTTGCAGGTAGCAGGTGCTGATTAGGGGAGGAGGGCCTGATTGTTTCCTGGGACTGTAGCTATGGAAGGTTTGCAGAAGGTTCCATAGGCCTCAAAGGAGCAGGATCTGGCCAGCAGCCCTGTAGCAGTGGTCGTCCCTGGAGGCGCTGGCAGGGGCCAGGGCATTAGGGGGTGTTATGGAGATGGCGAGCCTGAAGAAGGAATAACTGTCAAACCTTCCCACTTGACACTGTTCTTTAAATTGTATGTGGCTGTTTCGCAGCTGTACCTGCTCAGGGCGGGACTCCAGTCTCCTAGAGCAGGGTAAGGGCCGAGCCAGGGCATGGCCAGGTGAACTAGGAGGGCAGGTTATCCATGACCCCAGCAAGGTTCAGTGCACTTCAGCTGTGGAGACAACATTGCTGCTGTCGGGGGTGTGGAGTGTGGGAGGGAAGAGTCTGACCCTGGGGGCCACTCAGGCCTGCCTCCACCTGGGTCTGGAGTTGTAGGGGGGAGAGGCATGCCCGGTCCCAGCATAGGGGGCCCAGCAACAGCAGCTGCAGGCCCTGGATACCTCGGTGAAGCTAACGGGTGGTCACCGGCGTGCTATTGTGTGGGTGCCTCTGGTGGGAGTGGCGGGGGAAAAGATCGGGAGTCGGAGCTGTGGGCTGCAGCTACCCCGGAGACTAAGTCTTCTCCCCATCTAGTTAACCTTCCCATCCCCCCCCCCCCCAGGAGCGCGGGGGCTGGGGTAGAGTGTCCATCCATCCTCCGGGAGTGCAGGGATTGGGGTACAGTGTGTGCAGGGGGATTGGAAGAGCTCCCTGGGGCTGCTTCCTCTTCCTTCTTTGCAGTCCGGGCTCCTGTCAGGCACTCTCCTCAGACCCCCAGGAATTTGGCTCTGGCCGCCTGCCCTCTGCTGTATGCACATCCTCCTGCTGGTATATCAATATGCAAATTGGTTGTTACTGGGACACCTTAATGGGCAGTTACCATATTACCTCTATAGAAGTGGCTATATCATAAAGAATGGTTCCCAACCTTTCTAATGCTGCGATCCTTTAATACAGTTCCTCATGTTGTGGTAACCCCCAACCATAAAATTATTTTCGTTGCTACTTCATAACTGTAATTTTGCTACTGTTAATGAGTCATAATATAAATATCTGTGTTTTCCGATGGCCTTAGAACCCTGCTAGTGGTTCTCAACCTAGGTCGCCTAGACCATCGGAAAACAGAGATATTTACGTTATGATTCATTAACAGTAGCAAAATTACAGTGATGAAGCAGCAAGGAAAATAATTTTATGGTTGGGGGTCACCGCAACATGAGGAACTGTATTAAAGGGTCGCAGCATTAGAAATGTTGAGAACCACTGTTATAGAGTATCACCTTCAATTCATATTCAATGTTAAGATTAATAATAGAACTAAATAGGAATTTATTCTGGTAGTAAACATGGTTGTACTCTTTTCTGCCAGTAGAGGTGTTTTTATTGAGAAGTTTGCCTTATTTTTATTTAGTTTTGTTCCAACTTCATTGAGATAAAA
Source organism: Antrozous pallidus (assembly GCA_027563665.1). Taxonomy (NCBI): domain Eukaryota; kingdom Metazoa; phylum Chordata; class Mammalia; order Chiroptera; family Vespertilionidae; genus Antrozous; species Antrozous pallidus. The sequence goes on along the minus strand of CM050508.1, from coordinate 110,108,134 downwards.
TTAACATATAACATTGTGAAAGTTTAAGGTGTGAAATGACAATTTAACACACATATATATTGCAAAATTATTACCATGATAAGGTTATTTAACACATTCATCACCTCACATAGTTATAATTTTTTTTTGTAGTGAGAATATTTGAGATCTATCCTCATAGCAACTTTCAAGTGTATTAAACAGAATTGCTACCTATAGTTAGCATGCTGTTAGATCCCTAGAACTTATTCATCTTATAACTGGAAGTTTGGTCCCTTTGACAAATATCGATTCCCCTTACTTCCTACCTTCCTGACCCTGGCAACCACTGTTCTACTTTCTATTCATTTGAATTTAACTAAAAAAAGAAAGGACCTATGTATAAGTGAGGTGATACTGTATTTTTATTTCTCTGTCTGACTTACTTTATTTTAAAAAGTTTGTCTTCAACTCAAGGAGTGTGGCTCTAAACATGAACATTTCCTCCTCAATAGATGGGCTAGTCTGAAGAACTGCTGCACACAGGTGTCTGTGGTAATCTTCAATCCACAGGGATATATATTCTGCTTCTTTTGCATGTTATTGAACTCGAACTGTTGGGCAACTACATCCAACACAGCTGAAAACCATGTATTTATGTGACAGTAGGTGAAAATCTTAAAATTTCTAACAAAATATTTAACTGAATATTGCAGGCAATCTGATGATACATCCCCTATTGGCCAACTTGTAACCTTATGTACACATCAAAACTACTTTTATTCATTAAAAATTAATGATATTATGGCTAGATAGAAGGCATGCTATTATTGGCTCTTTGACATTTAAGAACCTTAATTTAAATTCAAGAAGTATTTTACTTCCTTTGAAGCCTCATCATCTGTCAGTAGTTTTTCTGTTTTCTAGTAATGCATGACCACATATCATTTATTTGTATTTTTATATGCCTCTTTTGATTTCTCTGTCTTGAATTTCTACATATTCTAAATGTATATAATTTCAAGTCTAGATAAAAAAAATCATTTTCTGTGTGTGTTTACTTAATTTCTCCTCAAAGGAATGAATTCTGCCCTTTGTGTGCTTCCTTTACAAGTTGCACATTCTGTTGCAAAACATTCCTAAGTCTTTGTTTTATCATCTGTGAAATGTAAATAATAATGTTGTATATTTAAGATTGCTCATTCCAACTCTTGACACATAATATGTATTTGTTATCTATTAGTCATTGTTGTTATTATTATTACATTGGAATATATTTAATGATATTGTAATATAGTTAATAATATGTTCCTTCAGTAATTCACCAGATTAAAAATTCTTTGGGAGCAAACACCATTTCTTACTCAATTTATCATAATCATCCATCACGCAGTCTTGCACATATTTGGATAGTAAGTATTCAGTTTGTTTTTGCTAAATGCCACTAAAATAATTAATAAACTACTTAATTACCAATTATCACTCTTCTATTCAACTTATTTCATCATAGCAATTAAAATAATTTTCTTAGCAACTATTGGTAACATCACAGAATATTATTTGATGTTAATATATATTTTTTAATCATGAATACAATTCTCACATTTTAGGATTTTTATCAGACTAGAGCAATTATTACATAAATTTTACTTTTAAATGCATAAAAGACTTAATAAGAAAAACACACAGGTGATTATAACTTCAACTAGAAAATGATCAGTGAAACCTAGATCACTCAGTGGTTTGCAGAGAGAATTAGAGGTTTATACAACTATTAAAATGGCTAGGGAAGAAAATGTCTTTTTAAAAAAATTCTCACCTGAGGCTATGTTTTCATTAATTTAGAGAGGAAGGAGAGAGAAATAGAGAGTAAGAAAATTATCAATGTGGAAGATAATTATAGATGTGAAAGAGAAACATCAAATCTTTGACCTAAGTATGTGCCCTGAGAATTAAATCCAAAACCCTTTGGTGCATGCCCAACCAACAGAACCATCCAGCCAGTTATAATGAACTAGTTTTATCTAATAAAGAGGAAATATGGAAATTGACCATCACACCATCACAAAGATGGTGGCAACCAGAGTGGAAGTGAGGTTTTCGTAACACAAGATGGCTGCACCCACAGCAGAGGTGGGGTTTCCGTAACACAAGATGGCTGCGCCCACTGTGGAGGCCGAGGAACTATAACAAGCAATCAGGAGGGACCTGAGGCTGTGTGGTGCTGGGCCAGACAGGGGAACTGATGCTGCACTACCACCTGGTGGGGCTTGACAGGGACCTCAGGCTATGCCCCTCACCCTGGTGTCAGGCTGGGCTACCTCAGACCTCACCCCCACTCTGGAAGAGCTTGATGGGGGACCTCAAGGCGCAACGCCCCACCTGATGAGGCTTGATGGGGGATCTCAGGCTGCATCCTTGCCTGGAAGGGCTTGACGGGGACCTCAGGCCATGTTCTATGCCTGACGGGGCTTGATGGGGGACCTGAGGTTTTGCCCCCATCAGACAGGGCTTAATGGAAGCCCTGAGGCTGCACCCTTCACCAAGCACTGGGCCAGGGGACCTGAGGTTGCACCCCCTGCCCAGAGGGACTCCCCAGGAGTGGGGCTGGACTGGTCTGGATCTCGCCCAATAAGGATGGAACTGGCTGGGTCTGGGTCTCATGTGATTTTGAGAAACCACAGGTGGGTGAGGACTTGATTCTGGGTTGTGTGGCATGCCCCAAACTCTGACAGGAGGAAGATGTTCATATACATTTTATTAATTTTCCTTCATCTCTGACACTTCTATTATAAAGAAAGGGAAAATAGCAATATTAAAATATTTCCTCTAATTAATCTCCTTTTAATGTGCATGAATTTTGTGCACCAGGCCACAAGTTATTAATAAGAAGAAAGGAGAAAATGGAAGGCCAGACATTATAGGCATGTCATTTGGGCAGCTTCACCACGAAGCTGCAATTTCACATTCCCTAGTGAACCACAGGCCCATTCCCTGCAAAACACTGGGGGAAGGGGTTCATCAATGGGAAAATAGGTCCATGTGCAGTGAAGTTGGGATGACTATGGAAGGTGTCTGTCAGCCACAGGTTGGAACAGAGATCATTGGCCAGAATGGGCATGGCTACTGCAAGCCCATAAAAATTAGGTGATACATAATCCCCTAAACAAAAATAATTCTCTCTTGACTCTTGGCTCCTAGGGTTATCGCAGACCTTCTTCCTTGCATTTACCCATGTTTCCTCCATAGACTTATTTCCCTGCAGACCCACATGTGATTGACTGATGGACTGCAACTGGTAACACAAGCTAAGTTAGATGGATGTTGGACTGGAGTATGCAGACATGGAATGGAAATTCAGAACACTGAGTCTGATTGTAGCCCTGTTGAAACCATACTTTTTCCTCAGTGGAACAAGGGGAAATGGGTTCTTGGAAACTTAGGGATATAATTCCACAGAAATAAAAATCAAATCACTCATTTATCAGTTTATGTTGTTCATTATATTCCACAAATGAGTGAGATCATAAAAACAGATTCAGAGACAGCGAAGCATTGATCAAACTGTCAAACCTCAGAGGAAAGGCAGGGAGGGCTGGGAGTAGGGGGAGAGATCAGCCAAAGGACTTGTATGCATGCATATAAGCTTAACCAGTGGACACAGATACTAGGGGTGTGGGCACGAGCAGAGGGGTGGAGGGACTATAGGCAGATAAAGACATATATGTAATACATTAATCAATAAATAAAAAATAAAACAAACAAACAGATAAAAAACACTCATGCCAGATTCTGAAGACTTAACAAAATGAGAAAGCATGTAAAATTACTTTAATAATTTTTGTACTGATTATATATTAAAATGTTAATATAATCACTTCTCAGCCTTTTGGCTAAGATTAAGTATAATACCTATTCTTATCAATTTAAAACGTTACTATTTTGGATGTATTAAAATAAATAAAATATACTTAAAATAAAATAAAAATTACTCATTCTCCTGTGTGAGTCTCAGAAAATTATTTTTCTTTGGATATCACAAGAGTTCCACTCCCATGAGCAATAGGTGGGGACCAATAACTCTTTCCCCCAATAATGTGTGTGTGTGTGTGTGTGTGTGTGTGTGTGTGTGTGTGTTTATATGTGTGTGTGTGTAATACAGGGATTGGCAGATATGGCCCATGAACCCAATACAGACTACTGACTATTTTTGTACAAGCCACAATCAAAGAATGCATGTTAGAGAAATATATTTGCAGTCAATATGATAATAGGAAATATTAACTTTGAAGAGAAATTAAATTAATTATTTCTTCACTCTTCCCCTCAGTTATTCTTTCCATTAATAGACTTGTTTTATGAAAAAGCACTCAATTATATTTATTATATATATGTTTATGGGAAATTTCTCTCTTGTATATAATAATTAAAGGCCCAGTGCACAAAATTCATGCATTGGGTGTGTGTGTGGGGGGCGGTCCCTCAGCACAGCCTGCACCCTCTCCAATCCAGAACCCTTTGGGGGATGTCCTACTGCCTGTCTATTTCCAATCCCAAGGATTGGGCCTAAACAGGTAGTCTGACATCCCTCTCACAATCCTGGACTCCTGGCTCCTAATCACTTACCTGCCTGCCTTCCTGGTCACCCCTAACTGCTCCCCTTTCTGCTCTGACCACCCCTCATTGCCTCTGCATGCCAGCCTTATTGCCTCTCTCTGCCTCCTCTGCCAGCCTGGTCACCCCACACAGCCTGTTTGTTAAGTCGTTTGGTCATCCCCCACTAAGCTCCCTGCCAACCTGGTCATAGGCAGCCATCTTGTGAGGGCATGAGAGTCAATTTACATGTTACCTATTATATAGGATGCCTATATGACACCTTGATTTTGTCCTTTAGCTTTAAAAGTCTAAAATATTTACTTCTAGCCCTTTATTGAAACAGTTTTCTAATTCTTAGTGTAGTATACCTTTTAAGATGGTGCATTGTCTGTAAAAAAAGAGTCACTACTCTTCTTTGAAGTGTTTACAGTTCATGCTTTCCACATCAAAATATGCTTAGTAGAAATATTATTTCCTCACATTTGGCTCTTATCTCTGACCAAGATTTGGCCCATGTGGCCCCAACATGAACAAATACCTCACTTGCATTTCAGGGAAACAGTTTGGTACCACACTGATAAATAGATGCAACCTATAATTTTTGAGCATCCAATGGGTTCATATATCTCAAGATAATATTATTAAGTAATGGGTAAAATGACTAATAATTTCATCTATCAAAGTAAGAATAATTTTAACAAGTACACTGTTGGTTTTGAAGGCCCTGTAACATTGACTTCTTTATCTTTTCTGAAAGACATGTTTTCTTTGGATACGTGATAACTTGTTTTCCTATTTTCCTCCTACCTCTCTGGCATACATTCTTAGCCTTTTTCCTTAAATTATCTGCTTTCAAATGTTGGTGTCCCTCAGCTTCAGTCATTATATCCCTTTCTCAGTTCACATTTGCTTTCATTTCAGTCACTCCCAAAAGTTTCAGCTAGTATTGATAACTCCCAGATCAATATCTACTCTCTAAATTTTTCCTTCTCAGATCCAAACTATCTACAGCTTTCCCAAAGTTCCAGTAACTTAGAAAATGCCATCATCAGGAAGACTCACAGGCCCTTCAACCTCCCACATCCACACCTAACATCTGTTTTTTTTTATCTCTCAAACCTACATCCTTCTCCTGGTTTCTGTCTCAATGAAAGGTGCCACTAGTCGCCTAATTGTGCAAACTACAGACTTGGGGATTATCCCCTTGGCTGAAGAAGTCTCATAGCCTTCAGCTTCTCTTCCTATCAAGTGTTATCAGTTCTACTTTATTTTCATCAAAGTCTACATTATGATTATATCATGTCCTAGAGTCAAGTTTTAAGGTTATTCAATCTTTTCTTCTACCAGCAACTAAAAAAATTTCAAAATAATATAAAACAAATCTGATTATGTCATTTTCATTGATTCCATGAGGTGTGGTGACCAACTGTTCTGTTGTGTCCAAAACTGAGGGATTATCAACATGTAGGCCACCAGTTTTAGAATCAGGATAGTCTTGGGAAAATTGTCCCCAGCTACTAAGGACATAAGAGTTTCCTAAGTACAGTATTCTTAGTGATGAAACTGGGAAAATCTAAGCAATCTGGATCAAGTTTATTATCTTAGTTCAGGGACAAATAGGTTAAAGTCCCTGAATACCCTGCTCCTTTTTCATTTATTCTGAAAGTTCCAGCCACATTGGTGTGTTCTTTCTGCTTTCTCCCTAAGGCCTTTTATGTGCTCTTCCCATTGTTCTTCTTTCTCCTGTAACTTGAGTATCTCTTCCCAACCATCAGATTTTAGCTAAATATAATTTCCTCAGAGAAATTTCCTTGATTCCCCAGACCAAAGCAGGTCTAGTTGTGGAATTATTTCCAATTTTTTAAACTGATCAGAATAGTAATTGTGTTACACAATGTCTATGTCTCTTGCTGGGATGTAAAATCCATAATGGCAGAGAATGTGTGATTCTGCACTATCATTGAGCACAAGTCCTAGCCACAGAGGAAGTGTGAAGTGAGTTTGTTGACCAAACGAGCTTTAATGTCTTTGTCTATCAGCCCATAATTATAATGTTAATTTTAAAGGTAAACGTATTTCCACAGCAAAATATTCAGGAGTCTCTATTTTCTGTAACTTACATATTTAATCAAATGGTGTTGTAAGTTCCTGGAATAATTGCTTTCTTCCTTCTGTTTGCATTAAAATTCTCTTCAAATAAATCAAACTGACTAGATGAAACAGTCTTCTCTCCCAAGGATTACATTCTAGGGAAAACTGTGGACACAAAATGTCATCCATATGAGCTGGTCCCTCTTAGCCAGACTATTTCTTTTTTTCTTTAAAGTATTACAATAGTAGTATATATGTTTCCTTTTTTCCCCCATTGAACTCCCCAAGTCTCCCCTACCCACCAGCACATGCCCTCACCTGACCCCCACCCCCACCCCAGTGTCTTACATTCATTGGTTATGCTTATATGCATGCATACAAGTCCTTTGGTTGATCTCGTACAGCGCCGCCCCCCACTCTCCCCTGCCTCCCCACTGTAGTTTGACAGTTTGTTCAATGCTTCTTTTCTTCTGTATCTATCTTTTCCCCCTGTTTCTTTTCTTTAAAAAAAATCTTGCATCTGCATACTAGAAATAAATATATAAGAACAAAAAATGTTTGAGTCTCAATTTCAATGTCCAACAGCTCAGTTAAGGTTAAAGCCAGAATTTATTTATATCCTGTGTGGATTTTGAAGCAAGACTGTCTGATAAACAGATACGAGTTTATGACATATTTGAAAATGAATATTTTTCTAAAGATAGCAAGGAGGGACAAGGAAGAAGAGTCATACTGAAAATCACTGTAGCAGAAAGTAAGCAAATGATTCCAAGAGATGGCTTTGTTTTTCTTATGTTTCTCTTTCTTGATACTATTCAAGCATCCCTCCTACCCTTCACTGTGACCTCTAAAATGCCCTTCTTTGTTCCAGACAATTCTGTTTTGTTGTTTTTTTTTTGCCCATAGTGAGCATAAACCCACAACAAAGCAAAAACCCACATCGATCTCCTATACCTCGAGCACACCCTCCAAAGGTCTCATTTTATTTCCTTCTCACATTACTTCTTTCTGCAAACCTAACCGTTTACATTGATAGTGCATAAGACCAAAGAAGACTTAAGGCAACAATCATATAATTAGAAAATACAACAAGTGTCTATGAAGAAAATGTAGGTCAAGAATTTGGGTTATTTTCATCAGAATTGAGAAAAAAACAAAAACAAAGGGAAAGTGTGATAGAGATTTCATCAATAAAATTCGCAATTTCTCTGCTGTGAATGATTTTCCTCACATGAACACAATGTGCTTTGCCACATGCTGTTCAACTTAACTCTGTTCTCCTGTACAATGGGCCAGACGTGAAGAGGTGGTTCCATGGGATGACTCTAGACTTTCTGTCATTGTCTTTCTTTGCAGTTGTGTAAAAGAGAGCACTGAGGGCACTGCAGATGTGAAAACATTGACAGAGCAAAACTCAGTTACGGCATCGTTCAGGAAAGTCCCATGCACAGGGAAGCACACAGTGAGGGTCCACTGATATTGCACCACCACAAATCCTGCCTCTGTGGTTGTCTCTCCGCCTTCTGTGCTGTCTAACATTAATCAGCTTTGGAAGAATCCTAGAATCTGACAATGTCAAAGCTGAAAGGAAACTGAGAAATAATCTGGTCCTCCTTTCACTCTTCAAATGAGGAAACTCAGGTGTAGACGGTTCAAGTGACTTACTGAAGGTCCCCTGGCTACTTTCAGATAATGAAAATGAACAATTTCCCTAGTTTCTAGTGAATTGAGAGCCATTCTCAAAGGCTACTCAACTAGTAATTTCCTCTAACATGTATAACTTTATAATTTGGAAATGCAACACATCACTGATGTCCCATTTTTAAAACAAAAATTAGGGCTAAATGAATATTTAAATGAAGAGTTGATTAAAAATACACTCAGTGGACACTCGTTCTGCTGTTAATGACTTGGAACCTTTGAGTGGATTTTAATCATTTATTTATTTCCTAAAGATTTTTATGCCCATCTAAAATAAACAGAAGGATTTAATCAGTAGAGTCAGATGGGCAATTTCTCTCTTGAGAACTAGCACAGTATTGAAGCTCATTCATTGGGTCTCATAGATACAAAATGCAGTCTGTGTCAATGGTCCTCAAATTCCTAGTTATTTCTCTAGGTAGTTCTTTGTATCTTTACATGTGATCATAACTCAGCCTGTTGAAGTCAAATCTGAAACTATAAGAGAGCATATCGGCCCCATGAGCCCATGCACCCCAGACCTTTGCTCTTGGCACAGCTGCTCTGCTGAAATTTTTCCACATGGGGCAGCCACATAGAAGCACCAGGATCAAAGCAGTGCATCAAATCAACATGGAAATGTATATTTCTGTAAAACAACACCTTTTCTTTCTTTAAAATCTAAAGGCCCTTTAACAGCTTTGATTCTTACTGCTGTTTGATTTAACATTCTATTAGGTGCAAGGCAGGCCCACGATATATATGGACTATTGGATTGGAGACCTACAACTTAGTGTGGTTTAGCATATCTGCAGATTCTTTTACTCAATCTATATTATTCTGAGGTGAAACAAAGCAGGTATCATCACCATGCTATAAATGAGACTTTAGTGCAGAGAGATTAGATGTTTATCCTAAGTATAAGAATTGTATACACTGAGACTGGTCGCTCTTAATTATTATATGACACCAATCAAAAAGGGAAATGGTAGGGGTCTTACTTTTATTAGTTGGGTGAGAGATTAGCAGGTAAATTGCTTGATATTACAGACATTGAGACACAACAGTCTATTCTAATTCATTCTCTCTCTCTCTCTCTCTCTCTCTCTCTCTCTCTCTCTCTCTCTCTCGACTCTCTCTCTCTCTCTCTCTCTCTCTCTCTCTCTCTCTCTCTCGACTCTCTCTCTCCCTCTCTCTCTCTCTCTCTCTCTCTCTCTCTCTCTCTCTCTCTCTCTCTCTCTCTTCCTCAAAGACAAGAGTATCTTTGGGATCAGAGTTCTAGGTTCTTCAGTATAATGTCAGGTAACTAAGACTGATTTTCCAAACAAACATCTGGACTTCATGTCTCTAAAGATTTCTTAATCTCAAAAATCTTATGAACTTTGGTCCTTTTTTTCCCCTTGGTTCACAGCCTGAGACATCAAGGGATCATCTGCTAATTTCCAGGAATAAGAACAGGCCTTTTGGTTTGAGGAACTGTGCCATTTTAAAATCCTACAATTATTGTTCCAGAATATAGTCTAATAATTGAGACTGAATCTAGGTTTGAAGCAAGTTCTGCCACTTACTGGCTGTGTGAACATAGACAAGTTACTTATCTTCTGGAAGGCTTCGTTTTTTATACTTAAAATGTCAAATAAAGTTGTTGAGAGAGTTAAATGAGAAATGTAAAAAATGGTGTGTACACATAGAAAGATTACAAATGTTAACCATAGCAGCTGTTATTGCAAACTGTTATTCCTGGTTTATGGTCAGCAGAAGAAGGGACACAGGGCTAAAATCCCTGAAAATTCACTGGACTTTAAACATGAAGATGATGGAAAGTTTAAAGTGCATGCATCTTAACAGAGATGGACAGAAATCAGTTCCTTCTCTCTCATCCCAGTAAGTGCTACCACAAAGAGTGAAATTGGCTGCACACTCTCTGGCTCTACCCCTCAACTGCTCATAACCTGGACAAGCCATGCCCTAGAGAAAGGAGTGCTGAGTCTTAACACACTCCTTACCTATGTATATGACTTAACTTTTTTACTATGCAATAAAATGGGGATAGGATAGGACTATACAGCTTATATGGACAAAAATACTGAGAATGGCACAGTCTGCCCCACCGGGTCAGATCTGCACAGTGTTGCCTTCATCACAGTGTAGCATGACCTCTTCCAATTGCATCAACTAGGCTCAGTGATCAAAAGCGAGTGATTAGAGGACACACATACCAGTCACTCACTGAGAAAAACTCAAGGAGAGGGGATCAGTAGGATCAGTATGGCTCCCTCATTTCCCACTGATTCTAGAACAGTGCACAGAAGTCTGGTGAGACTGAATATTGTTATGACAGCTTTTGGCCCTGGCATTCTGGGCTGCATATTGGGGAAGCACATGTCTCCTTGTCAGTGAGTAGGGGGCACTGGATTGCAGTACAATGTGTCAAACACTTTAGTTTTAGCCTTTTCCTTTCATCTGAGTGTACAGGAGGAGCAACAGCTTTGGGCGCTGGAGACTTGGGATCACCTTGGATTTATGATCATAAGAACTGGGCTGTAGCCAGTTTCCATGGAGCTTTAAAGAAAGCAAGCCCATTTTTTTCTTAAGATTAGCCTTCAGGGTCAATTTTGAACAAGTTAACCCTTACTTCTTACTTATCAGCGATGAGAGGCATCATCAAGAGATCAGAGAGTAAAGAGGCAGAAAGGACAGGGCATTGGTTCCCCATCTAGACTCTGGCCAAGGCACAGCCCATGTTTCTCTCCGTAGGCCTATCCTATAGCAACAGGCTGTCCCCTAACAGCTCCTTCCCTTCATCCTTATTATACGTTTTCCCATATATATTGTGAGCACACACTTTGGTGAGTAGCCCTATCATTGACCTCTGTTGAGTTTGCTCATATGAGTGGACCTTCTGTTCCCTGACTGCTACAACATAGAAAAAATGTTAATTTATTTAAGATATAAGTGTTGCTTATTGTAGTCATTTGGATCATATGTGCCTCTCTAAAACATTACTTTCTCAACATTTTCAAATGTGTCTTTTTTTCTATAAAGAAGATAATATAAGAAGGAATTTGAACTTGTTAGAAAGATAACAAATTCTGCTTCCTTCTGTTTTAATGTCTTAAAAGTGATTAAAACCTAAGTGTCATTGCAATGCCATAGCTTGCTGTGTAATCAAGGCTAATGTGGAAATAGGAAAGTGCCATTATTAGAGAAAAATCTCAAGCGGTTTCATTCCCAAACTGACTGATTTGAATGTGTCACAATGTTTTGTTTTGTACAATGTTCGAAGCAAGCACAGATAAAAATACCCAAGGAGGAAGCTTACTGTCTAATCTCTAATACCAGAGTTTTTCCATGGGGAATTGATTTATTTTTCACAAGTCTATAAATTCAATTTATCTCCTTGACTTCCTGTATTGATACAAATGCTATGGATTCAGGGAAGGCCTAAGCAGACATGTCTGGTGAACATTTCCCATTTTTCTTTCTCAATTAGATGAGCTAAAATTGCATTACAGACTACTCTGCTCCCAAAGCCCATAAATATATCTAATTCCCAGGGTCTGGAGAAACGTAAGACTGTGCAGGCAGCTGCCCTCCTGACCCTGGCGTGATTCTTGCACATCGTTCAGTACAGCCTCTGTTTTCCCTGCGGCATTGTTAGCTAAGATGGGAAGACACAGCTCTGGCTGTCCATTTATTTTATATGGAATATGAAATGGTTGATTTCTTTATGCCTACTCATATTTTAGTAGTTTGGAGTGTGAATCTGAATGATAAAACTTCAACTTGGTCCAACAAGCTCATGGTAACTGATTTTTAAATTTGATTTTGTAGGAATCATTCATTCATCACTCACTCATTCCTTAATTCACAGATACATACTGTGAAGACACAGAAAAGTATGTATTCTGTTCCTAAACATCCGAGAAAGTGCCAAATATTGTGCTTTGTGCTGTGCTGGTGATAGAAAAGTGACCCCAAAAGAAACAGGAGCTGTGTTTTCGTTCAGAGGGGTTGAGCATTCAACCCCAAATGGTTAGTTAAAGAATACAATGCCACTAATCAAAATGTTGGCTTTATTCCAGTAAACAAATAAAATTATGCTTAGTGAACTTGCTATTTAAAACTCTGTTAATTTTCCTCTGTCCAATGTAGTAATTCCTATAATTCTTGGCCTTGCTAGTAAGCACCCTGGGCAGAGGGCAAGCTTTGCTCAATGTTTATGGGGTGACGTCTTTAGACTGCCATAGACGCCATCTGGCATAATAAGAAATTGTCCACAGTGGAAATACTAACAAAATCCTGATTGTTACATCAGGTACCCATCATAGTTCATTGAAGGTACTAGTCCAGAGAGTTTTTAAAAGAGACAGGAGAGTATGATACCTGAAACCACAGATCCTAGATTCAGCTATCCCAAGTGTGAAAGCTGCCTCTATCACATGATCACCATGTAGTCTTTGCAAGTTACTTAACTTTTCAGGGATTTGGTCTCTTTGAGGGGAAAATGTAAATAATAACAGGACCTATGTCACAGCATATGAAGCAAATAATATGGCTATGGGAAACAGTGACTGAATATGAACTGTGTTCTTAGTGTCACATCCCTGTCTGTGGCCACAGGACCTATAGACTGACCTGTGTAACAAGGTATCCAAGAAACCTATAAAGGAGTGGAAATCAGGCAGTGCTGCTAAGTCTTTGTTTTATTACACTGTATGATTATGTACACTCAGTCTTATCTCTATAATAAAGAGCTAGAGTGTAACCACCAATCACAATCAAAGGCTGACCATCCAGAAGTCAGTGCTGGGTTGCCATGGTGACCCAGTGCTGACTACTGCGGCTGCAGGCCTGGTGACCCAGCAGTGACTGCTGAGGGGGCTTTGAATCAGGCCTGGAAAGAGACCTGAAGAGAGAAGCAGGGGCTGATATGTAGGATCTGAGGCAGCTTTTGACCAGCACTTTCCCTCAGAGCCTGGCCAGCAACTTTGCCTGCCTTTCTGATCAGGTCTCATTAATAGGCCCAGAGATGCTAGCTGGCATAAAAACTGGCCAATCAGAACCAAATCTGGGTCAACTCTGAGGAGGCAGTGGCTGCCTAGGAGACAGAGCTTTTGACACTGACTGGCATAGAAACTGACCAAGAAAGAAATCTGGGTCAACTGTGAGGAGTCAATAGTTGCCTAGGAGGTAAAACTTTTGACATTGACTGGCATATAAACTGACAAATTATAACCAAATTGTTCAGCAGAGGAGGGAAGTTGGGAGTGAGATCAAGCCAGCAAGGGGAGGGCAGTTGGGGGCAAGATCAGACCAGCAAGGGAGGGCAGTTAGGGGTGATCAGGCAAGCAGAGGCAGTTAGGGGCAATCTGGCAGGCAGGCAGGTGAGCAGTTAGGAGCCAGCAGTCCCAAATTGCGAGAGGGATGTCTGACTTCTGGTCAGACATTCTCCAAGGGGTGCCGATGGGAGAGGGTGTGCACTGGACTGAGGGAACTGCCCTCTTTGTGCACAAATTTTGTGCATGGGGCCACTAGTCACTCTATATAAGAGCATAATGATCTTTATGACCAAATTACTAGAACTACCAGTTGACCAGTCATTAAGATGCTCACTGACCACCAGAGGGCAGACACTGAATGCAGGAGCTGTCCCCTGGTGGTCAGTGCACTCCCACAGCCAAACTCCCATGGCTGACCAACCTCCTGTGGTCTCTCCCCCTGGCCAGTCCCTCCCCATGGCTAAGGATCCAGGCATCAGAGAATCAGGTTCTGGGAAGCCAATAGGAGAGCGATCCCAACGCTGATCAAGACAGAGTAGTAGTTCAGAGTGGGCAGAAGGGGCAAGGCAGCAGCCTACCTGCAAACATGTAAAGTTAGCACCACCACCATCTTTTTTTAATCTTTATTGTTCAGTTTATTAATTACATTGTTACCCCTTTTTCCCCCTATAGCTCCCCTCCACCTGGTACCCATCCCACCTCCCCCACACTGTCCTCTCCCAGAGTTGCATGATTTTTGTCCATCTCTTGCTGCACTTCCCACACCCCTTTTCTCCCCAAGAATTGTCAGTCCATTCCCTGTCTATGTCCATGATTCTGTTATATTCACCAGTTTATCCTGTTCATCAGATTATTAACTCACTTGATTTTTAGATTCATTTGTTGATAGATGTGTATTTGTTGTTCATAATTTATATTTTTACCTTTTTTTTTCTTCTTCTTATAGAATACCTTTCAGCAATTCATATAATATTGGTTTGGTGGTGATGAACTCCTTTAGCTTTTTCTTATCTGCAAAGCACTTTATCTGAATGATAGCTTTGCTGGATAGAGTAATCTTGGTTGTAGATTCTTGCTATTCATCACTTTGAATATTTCTTGCCACTCCTGTCTGGCCTGCATCACTTCTGATGAGAAATCCGCTGACAATCGTCTGGGTGCTCCCTTATAGGTAACTAACTGTTTTTCTCTTGCTGCTTTTAATATTCTCTCTTTTTCTTTTGCCCTTGACATTTTAATTATGATGTGTCTTGGTGTGGCCTTCTTTAGATTCCTATATTTTGGGGTTCTGTGCACTTCTAGGGCTTTTAAGTCAATTTCTTTCACCAGGTAGGGGAAGTTTTCGGTCACTATTTCTTCAAGTAGGTTATCAATATCTTGCTCTCTCTCTTTTTCTGGCAACCCTATAATTCAGATGTTGGTATGCTTGAGGTTGTCCCAAAGGCTCCTTACACTATCTTCAATTATTTGGATTCTTTTGGCTTCTTGCTTTTCCGGCTGAGTGGATTTTGCTTCTTTGTATTTCAAATCTTTGACTTGATTCTTGTGGTCCTCTGGACTGTTTTTACGTCTTTGTGTAATATTTTTTATTTCAGTCGGTGTATGCTTAATTTCTAGTTGGGTTCTTTTTCATATCCTCATAGGTCTCGTTAATTTCCTCAGAGGTCTTGTTCATTTCCTTGTAGTTCTCATTAAGTTCATCGGCCTTTTCTAGGAGCCTCTTGAAAAACCTTATTACTGTAGTATGTCTAGTCGTCTTTTTTCCTCCATTTCTTTCACACCTGATTTCTTTCCATTTCTCTGCATCGTGGCTGCTTTTCTGAGTTGGTTCATTAGCTTTGTGTGGTAGATGTCCTCTAAGGGACAGTGGCTCAGCCTCCCCAGTTACCTGAGGTGGATACTCTTACTGTAATCCTTTATGGGTTGTATAGTATTGTTGAAGTTAAACCCAGATTATTATTGTTAGACTAAGAGGGTTTGACCTCCAGGCCAATTGGCTGTGAGGATAAGCTGTGTTCAGGTTGGATGGGTGGAGTATCCGGGCTGAGCAGGCAGCATCAGCTCCACTGTATGCCGCGTGTGGGTCTCTGTGCTGGGTGGTAACAGCTGCACACACCTCGGAGAGAAAGCCACTGTTGGTCTCCACCCACTGCCAGACAACTCTGCCTCTCCCCTAATGAGTCTGCACACCCAAAGTCTCTCCCGGGTTGTAAAACAAAGCAGTATGGTGGTCTTCCGAACGAGGGAGCGAGTCATGAGTCCTCTCTGCGTGGTCACGCACTTCTGTCCCCAAGTTTACATGCAAACTGCTGTTCCAAGTTTACGTGCACTCTCCTCAAGCTGGCCCTCTCCACAGGCTCACAGACCTCTGCCGCATCTGGGTTTTAGCATGTCTTCCCAGGATCTCGGACCTCGCCTGGAACTGGGGAATCAGTGCAGTGGGATGCCTTTGCCCTCCTCGTTGGAGAAAGCCTGCTGGGTTTGCAGCCGCCAGCCCTTTCAGCTCACTCACGCAAGGCTCCGAACTTCTGATTCCACGCATATCTTCAAGGCTGCACTCTGCCGCTCCTCTGAGTCACAGTGTCCTATCTTTACTTTTATTTGTGGAATTTTCACTCAGCCAGCTTTCCGGTGATTCTGGATGATGTTTGTTCTGTTGTTAAGTTGTAGTTTTGGAATTGTTGTGTGGGGCAGCAAGATAGGTGTTTATCTATGCTGTCATCTTAGTTCCTCCCACCACCACCATCTTTTAAAAATAATTTATAATATTTATCTTTTTGTTTTTATTCTTTACTACATATTATTTATTGTTAACAATGTTACAGATGTCCCCTAATCCCCCTCCCTTTTTCTCTCCTGAGGATATTTTAAAAAATTGATTTGAGAGAGTGAGAGAGGGATAAAGAGAGAGGGAGAGAGAGAGAGAAACATTGATATGAAAGAGAAATGTTGATCAGTTGCCTCCTGTACATGTCTGGGGATCAAACCTATAATCTAGGTATGTGCCCTGACTGGGAATTGAACCTGCCACCCCTTGGTATATGGGACAACTCTTCAATCAACTGAGGAGTCAGGGCTATAATATTTATTTTAAAATTGTTAAGGGCCCAGTTGGTGTGCCTCAGTGATTGAGCATAAGCCTATAAACCAGGAGGTCTTGCTTTGGTTCCTGGTCAAGGTACATGCCTTGGTTGTGGGCTCCATTTCCAAGATGAGGTGTTAAGCCAACAGAGGATCAATGATTTTCTCTCATCATTAATGTTTATATCCCTCTCTCCCTCTCTCATCCTCTCTCTGAAATTAATAAAATCATATTTTTAAAAATGTTAAGTAATATTTTATATACAGGGTGTTCCAGAAATGTATACACACTTTTAATAAATTATTACTTCCAATAGATTAAATTGAGCATAGACCTATAAACCAGATTAAATTGGAAAACATCAATTGAGATATCAATTGTTAAAGTGTACATATATATAGTTTTGGATGTCCTGTATATTGTTCAAATAGCATTTGCTGACAATTGAGTGCAGTTTAAAATTTTACTTTTCACGTACTATTTCATCCTATTTTTTTGCATTTTATTTTATTTTTTTAATTTAATAACTCTTTATTGTTCAGATTATTAAAATTGTTCCTTATTCCCCCCATAGCTTCCCTCCACCTGGTTCCTACCCCACTTTCTATCCTTGCCTCCCCGCACTGTCCTCATACATAGGTGTACAATTTTTGTCCAGTTTATTCCAGTATTCCCCACACCCCTTTCCCCCTGAAAATTGTCAGTCCACTCCCTTTCTATGCCCCTGATTCTATTATATTCACCAGTTTATTCTGTTCATCAAATTTATAATTCACTTGGTTTTTAAATTCACTTGTTGATAGATATGTATTTGTTGTTCATAATTTTTATCTTTCCCTTTTACTTCTTCTTCCTCTTCTTAAAGAATACCTTTCAGCATTTTATATAATACTGGTTTGGTGGTGATGAACTCCTTTAGCTTTTTCTTATCTGTGAAGCTCCTATCTGACCTTCAATTCTGAATGATAGCTTTGCTAAGTAGAGTGATCTTGGTTGTAGGTTCTTGCTATTGATCACTTTGAATACCTCTTGCCTCTCTCGTCTGGCCTGCATAGTTTCTGTTGAGAAATCAGCTAACAATCATATGGGTGCTCCCTTGAAAGTAATTAACTGTCTTTCTCTTGCTACTCTTAATATTTTCTCTTTGTCTTTTGCTCTTAGAATTTAATTATGATGTGTCTTGGGGTGTTCCTCTTTGGATTCCTTTTGTTTGGGGTTCTGTGTGTTTCCTAGACTTGTAAGTCTATTTCTTTCACCAGGTTCGGGAAGTTTTCTGTCATTATTTTTTCAGTATCTTACTTTCTCTCTCTTCTTCTGGAACTTTCATAATTCTGAAGTTTGTATGGTTGAAGTTGTCACAGAGGCTTCTTACAGTATCTTCAAATTTTTTGATTCTTTTTTCTTTTTGCTTTTCTGGTTGAGTGCTTTTTGCTTCTTTGTATTTCAAATATTTGACTTGATTCTTGTGTTCCTCTAGTCTGCTGTTGTGTCTCTGTATAATATTTTTTTATTTCAGTTAATGTATGTTCAATTTCTAGTTGGTCCTTTTTCATATCCTCAAGGGTTTCACTAAATTTATCAGCCTTTTCTAGAAAATTCTTGAAAAACCTTATAACCATGGTTTTGAACTCTACATCAAGTCGTTTGTTTTCCTCCATTTCTTTTGTTTGTGATCTGTTTCTTTGTCTCCACATTTCCCTACTTCCCTGAGTTGATAGGGTAGCTTTATGTGCTAGGTGTCCTATATGGCCCAGTGGTTCAGCCTCTCCAGTTATCTGAGGTGGACACTCTTGGAGAACTCCTTTGTGGACCTTGTGTAGTGGTAATTAAGTCTTGATTGTTGCTGGTATCACTGGGAGGAATTGACCTCCAGGCCAATTGGCTGTGAGGATCAGCTGTATCTAGCCAGGAGAACTTCTGTGCTGGAGACAGCCTTAGAGACAAGACTTGCAAAATTGCAAAAGCCTCTGTGCTCAGCTTGGATGAGGCAGAGTTTCAGGACCGAGCAAACCGTCTTGGCTTCCCGTCAGTCCTGTCCTATGAGGCATCTGGGTCTCAGTGTCCCTTGGTAATTGCTGCAAGCACCTATGAGAGAAAGTCACCCTTGAGTTTCACCTGCTGCCAGACAGTCCAGTTTCTCCCCCAATGAATCTGGATTCCCAGATTCTAGCCCAGAACTGGGGTTCAACGCAGTCAGGAGCTTCAGTTTCCCTTCCACTAGAGAAAATCAGTGGCACACTCAGCAGTCAGTCCTCTCTGTGCACACTCACGCATATGCCTCTAGACCTCTGCCTTTTGTGGCTCTCCTGAGTTTGTGCCTGTCAGTCCAGATTCCCCCACCCCCGAATAAGCCAGGGTCCCCAGGGTCTCATCCAGAACTGGGGTTCAGTGTGGTCAGAACTGAGGTTCAGCATAGTCAGGAGCTTTTGTCTCCTTCCCACTAGAGAAAGCCAGCCAAGCACTCACCCACCCATCCTCCCCTCGCGTGTCTCTGTACCTCAGTCATTTGCAGCTCCTCTATTCTCTGTACTTTTCTTTCTTTATAGTTGTAAAATTTCCACTCAGCCAGCTTTCCTGTGGTTCTGGATGATGTCCATTTTGTCTTTTAGTTGTAGTTTTGAAATTGTTGTGTGAGGCAACAGTTTAGGTGTTTATTTATACTGCCATCTTGGTTTCTCTCCTTAACCACTACCATCTTACCTCTGCCACTGCAATGCTCACCCTCTGTCCCATCAGCTACTTCTAGTTTGCCCCATGCCTTTTTGGGCTCCTAACCACTGTTTGGCTAGCACCCCTAGAGCCAT
Organism: Antrozous pallidus; assembly: GCA_027563665.1. Lineage (NCBI taxonomy): Eukaryota > Metazoa > Chordata > Mammalia > Chiroptera > Vespertilionidae > Antrozous > Antrozous pallidus. The sequence goes on along the minus strand of CM050508.1, from coordinate 110,088,641 downwards.
GTGCCACCATTGGCTGAAGTCAGCTACCTACCATGCTTGGAGGGGGGATCTCTGAGAAAATGTGCAACTTAGGTAGGAGAGACAACCTGTCTGTCTGTCAGCAACTCTTCCATGAGGAGAGTGAAGCAGCTCACTCAAGTAGCAAATAAAGCTGGATTTTCACCTCAAATTGTAGCTGGTGTTTTGGTGTACTCTGTCTGTGATTTTTGCTTGCTGCTACCTCAGCACATCTACACAACTAGATTGGGGCCAGCCAGCCAACCTCCCATTGCCCCTCCCCCCTGGCTGGCTGGCTGGCCAACTTCTAGTGGTCCTTTTCCTGGCTGGTGGGCCCTAATCAGTCTGGCCCCAATCAGGACTGGGTGAGAAGGTCCTTATCAGTCCTAATTGCTGGCCAATCCTAGGGACCCCACCCATGCATGAATTTTATACACCAGGCCTTTAGTTGAAAATAAGGTAAAGCCTTGGCCAGGTAGCTCAGTTGGTTTGAGCAACATCCTGATATGCCAAAGTTGTGGGTTTAATCTTGGTAAGGCCACATACAGGAGTCAACCAATGAATGCATAAATAAGTGGAACAACATAAATACTGTTTTATTTCTCTCTCTTTCTCTCAAAATCAACCAATAAACATCTTAAAAGAATATATTTATCTTTACATGACAAAAAATAGTACAGTATTGTGAAATTATATTATTATTTTCTCAAATAGCCAATGGATGGGAAACAGATGAGAGGCAATGGTGTAGAATGGGAATCTGTGAAGAAAGATTCACAAGATCTGGCATAGGATGGCTCAGGCAGGGGCATGGAGAGCCCATCATTTTCTGAAACATGCTAGACACCGAGGAGACAATGAATAAAAAGCTAGGAAAATCAATTACTCCCTCCCCGCCCCCAAAGTTACTCCTGGAATATATTGTTTTCAATTATCTCATGATTAAAAATGAGCAATTTGAATTAGTTATTTTCAATAAAATAAAATGCCAATGCTTCTAATTCACTCATCCCCCACAAAAATTCTAAGTTCATGATGAGTTCAAGCTCTGAAAATAGTGAATGTAAAATTAGTAGGCTGTGTCTTTATTGACCTGCAATATGACATTACATCAATATGTAGGTGAAAGTAATGGTTTCCAATGTGAAGAGTATACAATATATTCATTTATATCTGGAAAATAAAAACAATTACAATAAATTATGTAAAATATTAAAAATATGTTTTGACACTGGTATTCTCATTTGGTTCATATGTATAATAGTTACATGTTACACATTGAATCCCAAGGAAAAAATGGCAGCTCTATGATGCAGATTGTTGTCAATCCACCAGTGAAATTTTCTTGGTCTGGACTAAAGAAAATTCATAGCAATGGTGTCAATATTTCATTACAATTCTTATTACAGATAATGCTGTTAAGGTTTTCTATTTATTTTTTCTGTCAATTTTGGCTAATTGGGACTTTCAACAAATTTATAAATCTCATCTAAGTTTTTTTAAATGTATTTGCATAAAGTTTTTATAATATTCCCTTGTTTTCTGTTTAATATCTCCTTTATATTCTGATAGTAACAATTTTACTTCTCTTTTTCTTGTTTCCTTGGTCAGTTTTTCTAGAAGTTTATTAACTTTATTGATCTTTTTGAAGACTTGAAACAATAAACTTTTTATTTTATTTATTTTCTCTATTTGTCCACATTGTATGTTATTGATTTCATTCATTTTCAGTATTCTTGGTGTCTTGCTTATTTTAAGTGTAATTTCTCATCTTTTAATAATTTATTAAGGTAGAATAACAGATAATTAATTTTAAATTTGTCATCTTTTCTATATCAATTTAAAGCCATAAATTTATATTTACATTTAAACATTGTCTTTTGCTGTATCTCCACAAATAATATGTTGCATTTCCATTATTATTCAATTACAGATATTTTCTAATTTGCTTATACCTGTTCTTTGACCCATGGGTTACATAAAAAAACTATTGCTTAATTTCTAAATGTTTGAAATTTTTGTGATGTGTTTTAAAAATTTAATGTAGTTGTGGTCATAGTACAGACTCTGTACCATTTTAATCTTTTTAGATTTATTGGCACTTGTTTGATGGACATTAATATTTTTAAAAGATTCCAGATGATTCTTACTTATGGCAGGGGTTGAGAACCACTGGGCTAGGTGCTCTTTGAGGTCTTTCCTCGTCTAATAATATATATATATATATTGCTTCTGTGCTTCCTTTTATTATAAAGCTTTTCTCATAAAGGTGTTTAAGACTGAGAAGTAGTTTAAAAATCTGACTTACTCATGGGCAAGCTCTGACCCATCAAGAAGGCCCCATGTGACCCATATTTTGTCAGAAATCCCCAAAGCAGAGCATCAGTATCCCTTGGACAAGGCTTGCAGTCTCTGTGGCAGGCTCCAACTACTGTGACTCATATCTCTTTCTGTGATGATTCATTTATAAGATGTGCTGAAATAAGAGACAGAAGCCAACTCTACTAATAGATTTTCTATATTGCTAAAATGCAACTGGAGCTATTAATGAAAAAGAGCACTTAATGAGTTTGATTCATTCATCAGTCTCGCAGTGAGGGATCATCTGCAGATATGTTAATTGGGTGTATTGAATAAATACCCATGTTATTAAAGATCTTGTGTCAAAATGACTTCTACTGCCACATCATAAAGCTAAGATGCTGGGAGAGCTGTGATGTGTATAAATCAAACCTACTCAGGACGCTTGAAATATGCATTTCATCTTTGCTTACTTTATTTTGAAGTTAACTCTGCTCATACATCTATTTAAGCAGGAAAGCCTTTGACATCCCTGGAGTGGCCATAGTCTGAGACAGAGATTGTGAGTAGTAAAATCTACTGAGTGGCTAAATTTGTGTTAGATGACTCCCTAGATCCTACTCAAAGGAAATCTATGATTCCTAAGATGACTTCTGAGTTATTTCCAGGGTGAAGAGAAGCTTGGCTGCAGGTGTAGGCTGCAGATGAAAAAATGATTTGCAGCAGAGGTGTTATAGGAAAAGGATTTTATTCCTCTTATAGTTTCAGGGAGAGTTCAACATTTTCTTATATTTCATTTCCTTTAATTTGGACATAAACCTTAAAAAGTAGATATTAAGATATACACACGTACAAATAAGGAAACTAAAACTCAAAAACCTTAACCTGCCCACAGTCATACTTCAAGGTCTATCTGACTCCAAGTCTGTATCTCTTCCATATCACTCTTCCATATCACTTGGGAACTTTTCATCTCATAGTGGCTACAGTGGACCTTTCATCTGAAGATTCTCCCTAACCCTGTGCCATCCCAAATTTTCACATTCTGGTCCCGGGGCTGACCCAGGCTGAACAACTGCTTCTAGAGAAAACACTCTCTCAGTTTTGTGTCTCTAGATAATACCCGGTCTGTTACCTAATAATTGCATTTGTAGTTAAGATTTTAGTGGCTGCCTTTCACATACACAAAAGACACACAATGACAGAGAAATTACTCAGTGAATACAAAGAGACTGAGAGGTAATTAAGTTGCCCCCAGAATAATTAATATACATAAGTGGTGAGAGGAATATTTATAAAATTTAATAATTTTTCTTAGAAAGAAAAATACAATATTTAAAAAAATACATATTTTTATTGATTTTAGAGAGGAAGGTAGAGAGAGAGAAACATCAATGAGAGAGTATCATTGATTGACTGCCTCTTGCATGCCACCGGGGATCGAGTCAGCAACCCCAGCATGTGCTTTGGTCAGGAATCAAACCCTGACTTTCTGGTATGTTGATTGGCATTCAACCACTGAGCCATACTGGCAGATCAAGAAAAAAATAATTTTAAAGAATTCAGTTTCTAAATATGATGGTTTTTATTTTATCTGGAGAAAATTTTAAATGGTTTATTCTAGAAATATTTGTTGATTCAGGAATAACAGAAATGGCTGTAATGGTATCCTATGTAATAAAACCCAATGTTTTCAAATTGATGGAACAGAGGAATGACGTCACTATGATGCACACTGACCACCAGGGAGCAGACGCTCAATGTAGGCGCTGCCCCATGCTGATCAGTGTGCTCCCACAGGGGGCAGGCACAATTGAGCTAGAAGCCAGGCTCATGGCTAACAAGTGCAGCAGCAGTGATGGGACCCTCTCCCACCTCCACTGTAGGTGGGCTGTAGGAAGCGAGGGGTCCCAGACTGCAAGAGTCCCAGACTGTGAGAGTCCCAGACTGTGAGAGCCCCAGACTGTGAGAGGGATGTCCACCTGCCAGCCTGGGCCTGATCTCTAGGGGAACGGGCCTAAGCAGGACCCCCCTGAGGGGTCCCAGACTGTTAGAGGGCACAGGCCTGGCTGAGGGACACCCCCCCTCACCCCCAGTGCATGAATGTCATGCATTGGGCCTCTTGTTTCAAATAAAGATGGTGTCTATTTTTTATTTGGTGTCTCAAACAAAATAGAACAAAACAAGCAAAAATGATTAATGGCTAAAAATGGCTTACTGGTTCATATTCCTTGATAACATTTGCAGGTTAGCAGAGAGTTTCAGTAACTCCAACCAAAGTAATTAATAATGCGGAAATTTAGATTGCCAAGCAAAGCTTGCAAGGGTGATATAGTTGGACAAAGATAGGCCTGGACAAACAACACTTTAAAATGCCAGCACTAGGAGCAGAGTGAGAAGGAAAGCAAATGAAGTTCAAAAAGAACAGGGCTTGGGGAAATGAACTGAGCCACAGGTGCTTTCTGTAAAATGCACTCTATGTTCAGTACTAGTTTAGATCATGAATGATGCAGTGGTGATGGAGAAGGATGTAGTGCAGGGTAGGAAAACCCTACCATGTCACATGATGAAGATACTAGGACTTCCTTTTAGCAAAAAATAGTTCAAGAGCATCAGGTAAAATCTATTTCCAGTTCCTAACGTATTGGGGCTGAAGCTGAGCCTAACAATAATACTTCTTGTGATGGTCAAAAGAAGCTAACAAGTTGAGCTGGAATTGGGCTTGCAGATTGGTCATGACAACCCATGGTGGAATTGATATACAAACCTAGGTAGCCTTATTTCTGGATATAGAAACTGCTCACTAAATTGGGCAGCTCCTCAGCTACCAAGTGTGTATTCTATATGCCTAAATGAGTAGAAGATGATGAATTTCCTTATCTTGCTTAACTTTTAAAAATTTGTATGCAACTACATCCAAGAGAATATTTAAATTTCTTCTAAAGTAGTATATTCAATTCTGAATTGTTCATTTGTTTCAACTTATTTTGGTGGTGACAGAGGCTTAAAAATGTTTTTTGAACAATAAGTCAGCCCATCTAAGTGGGACATCAGATAATATTGAAAGTAGTAGCCATACAAACCTAATGGAACTATAAATACTTCTTCCTGTGATTGTTCTAAATAAGTATATTTTATTACTTTCTTTCCTGTATTTCTAATTTCTGAGTTTATTCTGTCTTCTGAGACTGTTAAGTTGACTTTTAAGTTAATGCATGCCTGTAAGTACCACCTTGTTCTAGGCATTGGTCCTCACATTTAATATGCATAAAATTACCTAAAATAATTAATACTCAATTTTCTGGCCCAACCATTAGACTTCCTGGTCCATATTCTGAGTTGGAGCGCATCCAATAAGTTCTCAAGTGATGCTAATACTGCTGGTCAGGGGACTACACTCTGTGAATCACTACCCTAGAAATACACTCAGCACATGAAGAGAGAAACTTGAGTTTGGAAACACAGTGGCTTAAAATCAAACATGGAAGCCTCTTGGGCTTTCTTTCTTAAGTTATGTATTTTGTTATTGTCATTGTTTTTGAGCTAAATAATGATTATCCCACTGAAGTAGATAGCTGACCCTTTACTGTATTATAGGAGTGCATGAATAATTGTTAACTAAGTATGAAACATTCTGTACTCTTAGCAAGAGCCATCCTCACACCATACTGACCTGCATTGATGACAATCTCTTCTAGATGGAACATAATCACAAGTAATATATGACCACCATTAATTAAAGTTGTGGTTGTAATTTTGGAAAGGCAATAGTGTGTCCAAACAGAGGTGATATCTCCACTAATTCCACTGAGTAGCATCAGTGCAGGTATGGGAATAACTACAAACAACTCCTCTGAATTACCTCCCACAGCTTGCCTCCCTGTGTCAAGATTTACCTCCAGTGTCACTATACACCCATTTGTATAGGTCATCTCTGTCTAGACTATAACAAAATGCCATAGACTGGGTAGCTTAAATGACAAAAACTTACTTCTCACAATTTTGGAGGCTAGTAGACAAAGATCAAGATGTCAGTGTGGTAGGTTTCATTTTGAGGCCTCTTTTATTAATCACCTTCCTAAGGCTCTGGTTCCAAATACCATCATATTTAGGTCATGTAGATATTGGGTGGACACAAACATCAAGGCCATAATACTATATGAATTATGATCAGTGCCAAAAAAAATCACATTTTTCAATTATGTGGTGCAAAGGGTCAGCCTGAGGCAGTGTAAAGTCAGATTATAGGAACTTTAAGGAATGTGATATATATGCAGATTGATATGCTATATAATCCAATAATTGCATCAATTGAATGGAAGCACATCAATGTGGATAGTATGGCTGCAAAATCAGCTACTGAATATGTGAAACATTTTTCACTTATCTTAATTTCATTGTTGATCTCTTTAGTGTTTTTTTATATATATATTCCTGGATACAATTACCACCTACTTACAAATCATGGGGTCATAATCTCCATATTTTATTACTTTCTTTCCTGTACTTATAATTCTGAGTTTATACTGTCTTCTAACTTTTAAGTTATCTTCAAGCTATACATTATGAATATCAAATGACAAAATAGAAATGAGATAGTAGACAACAAAACACTTTTTTTTTGTCTCTCATTAAACACATAAGTGTTTTGTAGCAATTTGGTCTGGGTGTAATTTAAAACGTGAGTCTGCCCCAGAAGCTCCAACTGGCTTCAGTTCGGTTAAGAAGCCTTCTATGATTTGTGACATGTTCTCATAGGATAAGGATTTACTGGACCTTCTCCAAAATACTATTTAACCTTGAATTTAAATATATTACTGATAAATGCAAGTTCTTAAATATTAGTCCTTAAGCACTAGACAAGCTATTGTCCACTGGACAAACCATACTCTAAATTGGTTATTTCAGGAAGGTTTCTAATAACCTGTGTGAATTTAATATGTGCAAAGGTCGCACTTCCTTTTCTATAAAACACTATAGCTTAGTATTTGGAAAACATAAGTAGGTATTTATATATTTGATTATTTAATGTAAACATTATATTTCTAATATTGTGACTCAAGATGTAATGTGTTTTTCAAATGTAAGATAGGACAGGCAAGGGAACCATTGCACAATGGTTCTCAAAACTGGTCACATATTAGGAATACCTAGGTAGCTTTTTAAAATAAATGGCCAGTTCCCAGGTTCTGGTGTTGAGAAAACTGAAGAGTCACATGCAAAATAAAAATAAAAATAAAAAAAGATGACCACAATTTTATACCACACACAAAGATTAACTCAAAAATGCATTAAAGACTTGAATGTCAGACTTGAAACCACAAAACTGGAAGAAAACAAGGGGTAATCTCCTTGACATAGGTGTGGCAATGTGTGTTTACTTTTTAAATCTCAATCCAAAAGCAAAAATAAACAAGTGGGACAACAAATGAAGAAATAAATAAAGCAGGTTCATAGACACAGAGAACAGATTAGTAGTTACCAGTGGTAAGGTGGAGGTGGAAGAAATGATGAAGGGGGTCTTCTGATAAAAAAATAAACACACTAAGTTTCAAAGTATATCAGTATTGCTGTAAGGTCAATGCTTAAATATAATCCTTTCTGTTGAAAACTGACATTTACTTAAAAATTGTACCTAAGATTCATCTTGCTTATTTCTGTATTTATTACTGATTTCATATTGCTTAAAACAAAGTATAATGATTCATAGCTTACTGAAACTTTTACATACAATAATATCACTCTTTAAAATGACTGAGAGAAATTGGTAGAATAGATTTATTAACCTCATGTTCTAGATAAATTAGCTGAGTTTTAGGAAGAAAATGTAGCTTGACGGAGAAAAATAAAACACAATTTGCTATCTTTCCTGCCCCCCTAGGCTGTCCACGGGCTTAAATAAACCACATGGATATGGATTTGCTTTTTAAAACTTAAAGCCCCATATATGTGCAAAAGAGGAGCAGAGATATTGCCACTATCTGAGCTGGATCTTGAAGAGTAAGTAGGACTTAAATTTCTGGAAATATAATTTTTAAAAATGATACCTTAAAAAATGACCAGTGTCTTGACTCCACCCTCAGCAATTTTGAATTGCTGGATTGGAGCGGCACCCAGGCACACTGGCATTTGAATGTGCATGGAGGTGTCCACTGCCCTCCAGTGTGCTTTTTTTTTTTAGGGATAATAACACTATTTAACATTAGAAGCTGGTGGGAACTTCAAAAGCAATGTCATATTTAGAAATTTAAAAATGGGCTTGAGGCAAAGAATAACATTCTATCCTTGGTTCCTTGTAATCCATAACTTAATCAACTCCAGGTAATCCAAAACTACCCTGTGACATGCTACATAGCATGTGATAGAGGACAAAGGTGGAACATCATGGAGCATCTTTAAAAAAGTGTAGAAGCAGGTCATATGGGAAATACTATTCAGAATCTGCATTATGAAATGGAAGTTCAATGTTTACATTTTGAAAAAAAAACTAACTGGAACATACATATGGATTATAAAAATATTTCATGAAATCTATTCTATATAATAAAAGGCCAGCAACTATAACAGCATAATGACCAGAACGAATGATCAACCAGTCACTATGAGGTGCATTGACCACCTCTCGGTCCCTTCCTCCAACCCGCAGGCTCCAATCACTGGATGGCCAACGGGGAACCACATGGGACTGGGGAGGGTTGCGGTGGGGTGTGACTGGAGACTAGCAAGGGGTGGAATGGCTGACCTCTTGGTCTCTTCCCCTGGTCTGCAGGCTCCGATAGATGGCCAGATGATGAACAGGAACTGGGGTGGGTGTTGGAGGTGGAGTTGAACTGGGGACTGGAGAACAGGCAGAAGATGGCCTTGATCACAGCCTAGGCCTAGTGTCCCTACCCATGCATGAATTTGTGCACTGGGCCTCTAGTTCTGAAATAAATGTACTAAATGGGCATTATAAATTATAAGACACACTGAAGATAAATATAAGATGATAATCCATTGTTTAAATCAATAAATATTAATGAAAATAACTCACTTTTCCCCCACAGCAGTCTCTTAGTTGTCTTAATTGTCCCTTTACTAACTTATTTTTCAAGAAAGCAGGCAAGTCCTTAGGAAATGAATCTGTGAAGGATCAAACCAGAAAGTGCAAAATTGTTCTTGTTGACTTCTTCTCAAGTTAATACTTTTAGCCAGTCAGTTAAATCTTCCATATCCAACTTAAAATAAGAATATGACATGGCTGATGTTAAAAGGGCATTTTCAATGTTAATAATTTTTGTTATATTTCAGACATGAAAAGAAAAATATTCTATCAACTAATCATTACAGCAGCTAAACAATGCAAGAACACTAGATCTTTGAAGGATATATATATATGCAAAAATTTGGAAAATAAGGCAACATAATGATAATTTATTTGAATTAATCAACTTTTTATTTTAATCATGTCAGCAAAGTCCTCAATTTCAATATCTTTGTAATGAGATACCTTAAAAGTAGCAATGGTATCAAAGGGGAAATCGAATCAAGGTAAAGGTAAAAATAGAATTGGAAGTACAATATTATTAATGGGGTCTGTGTTTTCTCTGGTTCAGCAGTAGGATAAACAGTTTTTCTCTCTCAGTGCTAATTATTTTTCTTGCATCTTCCTCCCCACATTGATGACTTAGTCCAGAGAATAAAGAATTGAAGCTGAAGTTATGGATTCCAGGTGGAATATGTTGATATCATAGTGAAACATGGGGTGTGGGAATGGATCTCCCCCTTGCAGGTTCTTACCTCATGAAGTTAGAAGAATAAAATTTGCAAACTTTTATATAATAAAGGAATTGTTAGTAAAAGGGTGGAAATTTATTGGAAGCAAATACCAACTCCCACAGAGGGAGGGGTTTCCTAGGGGGTAACCCACTAAGCTCCTTTTATCTAAGGTCTATAAAGGCTCTAGTTCTTTGTCTCTTCATGCTCCCTTCTAATTGAACCCCTTCCCCATTTTATGACCCTGTGCTTTTCCATTGGCCATTCTTTTGCAGAATAACAGCTTCAAAGTCCAAATCCCACTCGGTGCCCCCTGTTTCTCTCCCCCTTATTTTGCAACATTCCTCTATCTCCTATGAAAATATGTTTCCCTCTTTCCAGCATCTGTCAATGTTTCTCCATCCTTTGTGAAAGAATGTTCCCTTCTTCACCATACTCTGTGACTTTTCTTTATTCTATGTGAATGCGTACCTTCCTTTCCTCTTATCCTGTGGCACTTTTCTGTTCTATGTGAATGTATGCCTTCTAGCAGCTCCAAGCCCTCACTTATGCATTCCTCCTCCATGGACCCTGTTTATTCCTATAACTACCTAAACCTGCCTACTTTGTCCCTATAATTCCTTTCAATAGCATGTTAACATAAGGAAAATTTTATTTCAAAATTAGATTTATAAAATAGCTGTCATAGATAATCCCAGATATCTGCTAATACATTCCTTGAAGTTATCTAAAATATTCTCTTCCTTGTCTCCTTCAAAGAAGCTGTCCATATGGTGGTCACATTATGCCATCAGCTCAACCCTTTTATCAGTGCAGGCAAACTCATGGGGAATTTACTCCAATGATGATTGAAATATGTTAAAGAAAAAAAAGAAATAAAATAAACAAACAAAAAAGCATTCTGTCTGGCATTTCTGAGGAATGCTGTGTTTTAGGAAGTCTTGCAATCAGAGGGCATGGCTGTGTGTTCACCCTGCCAGCTGGCAGTCCCTGCACTGAGCACAGCTAAGGGAGGTGGTCTGAAATACAGAGGAGCCAGCTGTGTGATGAGCTTCAGCACACTGCATGTTTCCAGGGAGCCACATTTCAGGACTGTCAACCATCAGTGGAGTTTATGGCCCTAATCATCACCCCTGATTTAGTCTGAAATGAGCAGAAAAGGAATCATCATATAAGTTTTAAAACATTTAATCACTGAAAATTACACTAGCAAGTCTTCTTAGGAGGCAAGGGGCAAATGGATCAGAAATCAAAATGACATGTGTGCTTTTTGATAGCACAAGCATGACCAAGAAGGTAAATAAATTGAATGTGTAATTGTGCAGAAACTTCATTTCTTTAATATGATCCTTTCTCCTTTTTTTTCCTTTTGATTCAAATTGACCTCATCCAGCACCTGACTCACCCACCTTCCTTTTCAGTGTTCCTCCACTCCCTTAAGCATCAAGTCCTCAGGACAATGAAGTTCTGGTATGACCAAATCATCTAAGGAACAAAGCCTCAGGTCTGTGTCTACCGACTAGAGACAGATTTCCAATGAAACTATAGATAACATCTAGTCCTCAGTTGTGTTTCAGCTCTAGCCCCCCAAAAGCAAATGACCCCATTGATCATGCCCTTGTGAAATCAGAGTAAGTCCATGGCTGACATCAGGCCAGATGCAATAATTAACTACCCCCTAACTTAGCACTGACTAATCAATAGAGACCAGGGCCCTAACCACAAAGCTGACTTTCTAGGTACCCCATTATAATTCATCTTCTAGAAGCCATCAGGGATCCAGGCCTTACAGAAATAAGTCACCTGTGTGTGACCTGATTTGGTATTATTTCCTTTAAAATCTTGACTTTATTAGCTGAAAACTCCTGTTTGAATTTGAATGGGCTTTGATGACAAATAAACTCATTTACTTTGATAACAAAAGCCTTGGAACTAAATGGGCAGGAGAAGAAACAACTCTCGGTAGTAAATATTTTTCTTTTTGCAGTAGTGTTAAGTAAATACACTTTTTAAAGGGAGAGATATTTCTTTGGGTAACTATGTAGTGAAAAAAATTGAAAACATTTTCTTTTTTTTTTAATTCTTTACTTTGAAAGTATCATATGAGCCGCCCCCCCCCCCCCCGCCCCCGCCCACCACCACCTATTGACCTGTCCCTGGGCACCCTCACGCCCAGCACATGCCCTTACCTCCTTACTGTCTGTGTCCATTGGTTTTGTTCATATGCATACATACAAGTTCTTTGGTTGATCTCTTACCCCCTCATCCCCTGGCTTCTCTCATAGGTTGGACAGTCTATTCAACGCTTCTATATCTCTAGCTCTATTTTTGTTCATCAGTTTATGTTGTTCATTATATTCCACAAATGAGTGAGATCATGTAATATTTATCTTTCTCTGACTGGCTTATTTCATTTAGTTCCATCCATGTTGTTGCAAATGATAAAAAGTTTCTTCTTTTTTGTAACAGTGTGGTATTCCATTGTGTAGATGTACCATAGTTTTCTAATCCACTCATTTGCTGATGTACACTTAGACTGTTTCTAAATCTTAGCCATTGTAAATTTTGCTGCTATGAACATAGGGGTGGATATATTCTTTCTTATTGGTGTTTCTGGTTTGGGGGGATATATTCCTAGAAGTGGGATTACTGGGTCAAGTGGTAGTTCCATTTTTAATTTTTTGAGGAAACGCCATACTGTTTTCCACAGTGGTTGCACCAGTCTGCATTCCCATCAGTAGTATAAGGAGGTTCTTTTTTCTCCACATCCTCTCCAGCACTTGTCCTTTGTTGATTTGTTGATGATAGGCATTCTTACAGGTGTGATTTTGCATCTCTCAATGATTAGTGACTTTGAACATATTTTCAAGTGTCTCTTGCCCTTCTGTATGTCTCCTCTTAAAAAGTATCTATTTAGGTCCTTTGCCCATTTGTTTTGTTAGATTGTTTATCTTCCTTTTGTCAAGTTATATGAGTTTCCTATAAATTTTAGAGATGAAACCCTTATCAGTGATAATATTGATAAATATGCTCCCAATGCAATGGGCCTTCTTGTGGTTTTTTTTTTTTTTATGTTTCCTTTGCTGTGCAGGAGCTTTTTTATTTTGATGTAGTCCCATTTGTTTATTTTCTCCTTAGTTTCCATTGTACTAAGAGCTGTATTGGTAAAGATTTTGCCAATGACACATGTCTGCTGTTTTGCTGCCTATGATTTTTATAGTATTTTTATGGTTTCCCATCTGTATTTCTTTCAAGTCATTAATCCATTTTGAGTTTATATTTGTGTATGGTGTAAATTGGTGGTTTTCTTCCTTCCTTCCTTCCTTCCTTCCTTCCTTCCTTCCTTCCTTCCTTCCTTCCTTCCTTCCTTTCTTTCTTTCTTTCTTTCTTTCTTTCTTTCTTTCTTTCTTTCTTTCTTTCATGTATCTGTCCAATTTTTCCAACACCGTTTATTGAAGAAAGTCTTGACACCATTTCTCAAATGTTAATTGAGCATAATGGCTTGGGTTGATTTCTGGGTTCTCTGTTCTGTTCCATTGTTCAGTATGTCTGTTCTTGTGCCAGTATAAGGCAGTTTGAAAACTTTTTCTTAAGGAGAGAATACAATGGCCTGAATGTAGAGATTCTATGGGGCTCTGCATAATTACTTCCAGCCTAGAAGAGAAGGGTAAGTGGAGTCAGAGAATTCTGGGTTTGAGTTTTGGGTCTGATTCCAACCAAGGGGCTTAACCTTGACAGCTCTAATTACTCTGCTTTACATAACAAAGTATAACAATAATTTCTAACTTATTACATGGTTTTAAATCTATAATAATAAAAGCATAATATGCTAATTTGTCAGGATGACCTTCCAGTCAAAACTGGGGGAGTCTGGGTCCCGGGTGTCAGAGAGAAGCTGGTGCAGGCAGCCAGGGGAATAATTTTATGCATTGGGCCTCTAGTAACTCAGAAAATAGTTTTCATAATGCCAGATGCATAGAAAGCATGCACAATGTTAAAACATATCACTGTTGCAGAAAGGATTGCCAGGCAGCTATAGGGAGAACAGACTGACTTTTGCTAGTGAGTTTGGATCTGGAGCTTCAAAATACCTGCTGTCCTCAGAACTTGCCTCTCTCTAGATTCAGAGCCAAGCTTTAAAACCTGCTGTCTTGTATCCTCTGTCCAGACCTTCCTCATTTATACATTATAGACTAGATCACATAATTGGTGAGGAAGGAACACATTTCCAATTTATTGCTGACTAACACCTTTTTTAAAAAAATACAATACAGAAAATTTATTAGAAAACAAAAAACAAATCAAAAGATATAATATGTAGGCCTGCTTATCACATGCTTGGATGTCATGGTAATGTAGATTGTTCTAAGAACTTCTTAATGCTTACTCTCAATTATATGCTTCTTTTGCTATGATAACAGTGAGTGACTGGCACCAATGACAATCCTTGTTTGAGCAGTACTGGTGTAACCTTTCCATAACTTCATATTCATCCTTTGGATCTTCATTTAGATATCCCTTGCCTTGAGAAGCCTTTATCCATCCTCCCCAGATGGCTCTGCTTCCTTTGTATACTGTGCTGCTCTAAAATTTATTGGGATTATGTCTCATTCACTTTTCTATTTTCTTTGCTAACAAAACCTGATGCATAGTAGATGCAGAATAAATACAGAAAGGATGTATTTCTTTCAAGAAAGGAGAGAATTTAGGTGCACATTTTTCAACTCCATCATTACCTGAGAGTATCAGATAATTTGACTTTGAAGAAAATTGCCCCTTTGAAAAAGTGTTTTATTGGTAAGAAAATGAAATTAACAAACAATAGTATATTTAGAACCTGGGCAAATCTTATTCAAACTTACTTACTAAATAGACTTTATTCACCAGTTTCAGAAAGAATATTGAAGATTTACTTTGTATCTCTTGCTTAGAGGTAGATTTATAAATCTTGGGAAGCTTTTCCTAGCTTTAAAATATATTGCTTTTAGAAGACTTGTTTTTGACAAGCCATGATCCCAATGGCTTACTGAGAGTGTAAATTGATGTGTCCAACAGTTTCTCTAAAACCAGCAAGGGATATGGAAATATCAGTAAGTGCCCCACCAAGGGAAAACATAAGACTTTAAACTGGACTTCTTTTAATTTTTTATTTAAGGATAAAGGGAAAATGTGAAAATATGGTTTTTAGTTTTTATAGGTTTTATACTTCAGTACAGAGAGAAGTGCTGATATCCAATTAATAGAACAGGTCATTGTTTGGATGGTCAGAGGAAGAGCAAACACTGTTCATTGGAAAGATGACCAAATTGGTCTTCTCCAAGCATGGGATCAGGTATTCCCTAGCAATTTAGACCAAATCAATGTTGAAAAAGTCTGTGCTATTATTTGGCTTTGCTCTGAGGAGAGAAGTGGCTTTCCTCCTCTTGAGATTTTCTCCAGCCCCGACCCACATTCCTCAGCAGGGACATACCTGACAGTCATGAGCCTCTTGCCATTCCCCCAACTTTCTGTTTTCAACAAGGGAATATGGACTGAGGCTGTCTTTATGACATAAAACATCTTGGGACAGAGGAGGAAGTCTTCTATTCCCATTGGGAAATTAGTCCACAGTCCAAGTTCATGGACCCAGAGAGGTGGATACTTGTGGGTCAGGAACCCTCAAGCTGTGGAATTCAAGCCAGGAATCTAGGCCTCAAATGTGCACAGTGAATAATCTATTGCTTGAACACACAGCTTTTCTTGCCTATAAGTAGTGCTATTTCTTTCTAAGTGTGTGTACATTGTTATGCTTAATAAAGTGGACATTTTAAACAGAGGTCTTGAAGACATCTCATAATATTTACTATTGTTTTTTCTCCAACACAGATGATTAAAATACCATGCTACTATTATGTGTGAATATGTAAAAAATGTTGAGATTAAGAAGGGCTCCTGAGTCTATATAGGAGTAGAAACTCAGACATGCTCAGCTCTGGTTCCTCTGCATCTGCACAGGCCTATGCAGGGCAAGGAGTTTCCAGAGGCTCCAAGGAGGACCTGGCTGCCTCCATATAACAGAGAAAGCAGGATGAGGAGAGAAGCTGGCAGGCGTCTCCAGGGCAAAGAAATCTCAGGGTATGGTCACTGCAAACCTGCTTCTATATTACTAGATTTTGAGTTAAGAGGTATATGAAGGTCCTTAAGTTCTCAAAATCTACAGCTGATCTTTAATACTCTTGCTCTTCACTATGAAGAATACTGGTTACAATAAAGTCAGATTGACTTAATAAATGCCATTTTGAAGTATTACATCTCCTGTTTTCTCTTCTTGAAGAAACATCTTGGTTAAGAGTGAAATTGATAAGGCATGAAGGGCAGGAACTCTGGAAAGGAAGAGAGTGTCATGGAGGGGCACTTTTTGGTGTCCCAATGCTGAGGCTGGATGTGAAGTATGACTGCTCTGTGTCAACACAAAGTAGCGGTGGGAGGCAGGAGCTTGTCTGCAAGATGCCCCTGCCCCACAGAATTGAACAGAGATAATTGGTGGACTGAGATAAAGGTAGATATTCAACTAGGCAGGAGAGGCCCAAATGTCAAAGTAGTCATCTTTGAGTCAATGATTGCCCCTTGAGGTAGCCCTCACAGTTAACACAAAAGTCAAGACATGAATATATATAGAACTAGGGAGTCCTGAGCTCTTCATCTAATCATCTAAGAAGTCTGTCTTTGGAGACTTAAGGCTCCTATCACCAAACAGCCTTTTAAGAACTGGTATCCAAGCACCAGGGAGGTGGGGGAATAGAAATGAGAGCCAAGGAATATCATAGACCTAAGTGGTTGCAGGTGGAGTAAGCAGAAAATACCTCTCAATTAATGATATAGGGACGCAGTGGTCAGTACTTCAATATCAAGGTCTGAGAGAAAGATCAAAACTAAGCTTTGGAGAGGTACTGATGGAAATGGCAATTTCAGTACATCTAAGTGATGCTCAGCCTACATCTGAGTATGTCCATAGTGCCAGTAGTGCCACTTCACCTTAGGAAAATTAACTAAGAAGGGCTTTAGGCAAGGATGTTGATAGTGATGTCTTCAAGAGAAGAAATTCCTCTGATCACCATCCAACCTGAGGGGAAATGAGCAGGTTTGGTCTATGTACTTTGCCTCCTTAGCTTAGAAAAATGGGATCATGCTCATGTCTCATTTTAAGTTACAGGAGTGGTGAATGAATTTGGGGAGCAGCATCAAAACTGCTATGGTTATTTCCTCGGTATATAATGGCCCTCAGAGACCTCATGGGAAAGAGGGTATGGTTAGATCACAATGGAATTGGGAATCTCTGGGTCTCCTCGCCAAAATTTTATCATGAAACTTCTCCTAATTACAATCTCAAGTTTAAAAATTATGGTGTATGAGGAAGGCAGGATAGCTTGCAGGACTCCCTGACATCAGAGAAAAGGATCTGAGAAGGACAGACTGTTTTATAGCCCTGTTTTCCACCAGTGTTTGGCATACCCACAAGGGAAGATCTTCACGCTTTTCTATCCTGATGGAATAAAACATATAAGAAGGTGCAAGAGCAGTAGAAAAGACCTCACTAATTGCATGTTTTCAGTTTAGACCCCAGAATATTGGGATTGAAAACTAACCTATATAAGTCATTCTTCTTCTTCCCTGGTAATAGGTAGGGGAGGGTGACAAATAGGCAGAATTGGAGCCAGAAGAGAGCAGAAAACTTTCCAATCCTGTCCAATTGTTCTATCTTAAGAATTAAACTCAAATTCTGACATATGGGAAGTCCATAATGAGTATTTGCTGCACTTTTGATTGAATGAGATATTTCTCCTAAATGCTGACAGGAACCTCTGAAGACAGAGTTATTTGAATTTTGCCTAAATGGCTTTGATTCACCCTTACTTGACTCCTTCTATTATCAGCATGAGTCAGGTTATTCATTTGTATTAAACCCAATAAAACAACATAGCTAAAGATCATTATCTCTGAAGAAATTATAAAAGAAGCCAATGGGAAAAATTCCCCTTTCTATGTAAACTTATCTGTTGCTACCCTTCTTCAGGAAGCTAGAAAGCATAAAAACCCATGTCAAGCCCTGGCCAATGTGCCTCAGTTGGTTGAGTGATGCCCCATGCACCAAGAGGTCCACCAGTTCAATTCCTGGTCAGGACATATACCTTGGTTGTGGGCTCTATCCAAGTAGGTGGTGTAAAGGCAGCCAGTCAGTATTACCCTATCACATCAATGTTTTTTTTTTTCTCTCTCTCTCCCTCTTACTTTCTCTCCTTTTAAAATCCTATCTAATAAAAGGCTAATATGCAAATTGTTCCCTTGACCAGTAGTTCCACCAGCAGGCAGGCTGGCCAACCGCCCATGTACCCTCCCCTGGCCAGGCTGGCTGGACCCCACCCATGCACAAATTTAGGCACCAGGCCTTTAATATATATCTATTATATATACACACACTGAGTGGCCAGATTATTACACATTCAGAGATCATAATAATCTCGCCATTCAGTGTGTGTGTGTGTGTGTGTGTACAAACATCCTATCTAATAAAAGAGCAATATGCAAATTGACCATACCTTCATTACATCCAATAATCCATGCCCACAAGCCATGCAAAACAAGCCAATCAGGAGTGATATGCAAATTAACACCAAACCAAGATGGCTGCTGCTCATGGCAGGCTAGGGCTGGGGCGGAGCCAGCCAGCAATTGGCCCTATGGCAGGGCAATCACTGGCTGCCCAAGGCTGGGAAAAGCCTCACCAAGAGGCTTTTCCCGGCCTTGGGCAGGCCAGGCTTGGCTGTGGCAGAGCCAGCCAGCAATTGGCTTCATGGCAGGACGGACTGGCCTGGGGCAGAGCTAGCCAGTGATCAGCTCCATGGCAGGGTGATTGCTGGGTGCCCAAGGTTGGAAAAAGCCTCCAGACAAGGCTGGGGTGGAGGCAGCCAGTGATTGGCCCCATCACAGGGCTATCACTGGCCGGGGTCCCCGGCCGAGGTCCCCTGCCTAAGGACAAAAGCCTTGGCCAGAGACTTTCGGCCTTGGGGAGGCCAGGGATGAGCCATCAGTAGGACATCCTCTGAGGGCTCCCAGTGTGTAAGAAGGGGCAGGTTAGGCTAAGGACCACCCATCCCCAGTGCATGAATTTTGTGCACCAGACCCCTAGTCAATAATAAAAATCAATAATCAAAAGAAAACCATGTCACACTTATACTCTCCATACAAAGTGTGTTTGTACGATAATGCCTGAAGTACATATAAAAAGCATTTTTATTGTATAATATGAAAAATACATTTTACATTTATTACTTTTGAGGAATAAATGAGATCCATGTCATCTACCTAATAAGATCTAGGGTGAATGGATTAATGTCTGGTACCAGTCATGCATACTCTGTTATTGTTTGATTTATAGGAGATTGCTTCCTCTTCTCTTTTTTTTTCACTTATTTTGCTATCTTTCCCACTCATTTTCATGCTCTCTGTCTTCCTTTCATTTTATTTTTTTTCTTTCTTCCTATTCTAGATTTCCTTTCTTTTTATATATAAGTATGTTCTAGAATTCTCCAACTTTTGCTTCCCATGTCCATAAACATCCCTGCAGTACTTGTATGACTATACAAGAGGACTCTGAGTTTAATGAGCCTTTTCAAGAAATCCTTTTTTATGACAAGACATGTATTTTCTCCTTGAGTTTATGCATATATGGAGTCATTGGTTCATCACCTGATTCTTACCACTAGAATGAGAAGTTATATGAGAGCAGCTTTGTGACTATGTATGGTCACTGAAAGAATATGGTCAAACAAACAACTCCATTATGAATTAGATGTAGGTAGACATAGTATCTTTTACCCCATAATATAAACAGATGTGGACTATCAGCATTTGTGCTATCTGAAAATGGTGATCCCCAACAACTTTACAAATACTCCATTGAATCTTCTAAAGGCAAAAGCCTCACATTCCTTTCCTCTGCAACCCCAGGGATTTGCTCAGATTACTCCAAATCCACAATTTGTGTTGTGCCAGGCCATGATTATTTATCTCTGTGATGAATAGTTAATCCAAATGGCAAGCCATCCTGAGGGAAGCTGGCATCCATACCCACTGAGAAGGCCAGCAGCAGTGTGTGCAACACTGATGTCATTAACACAAATGAAAATTAACATTTTTCATCAAGGTCTAATAGTATCCCACCAGGAAGGCCAACTGCTGTGCCACCTGTTTATAGAAACACATTGCTAATCAGTCATATGATCTTGTAAATATCTGTGTTTCTCCTTATTTGCTTTTAAGCCTTATGAGAGCATTAGATTAGAAATAATTAGTAAATCTAATGAGTACAAAAATACTGACACTTTTAGTGAAATGGAAAATACCCTGCTGGGTGAGAAATAGCATGTCTTTATGGAGCCCATTTCTTTAGCACTACTGTTGGCTCCATGTTTTGAAAAGTTAATCACAACTTTATTGTAATCCAAAGCACTGAGGTTGCCTTTCTTTTGCATTTAAAAATGTTAAAATGTTTAATATTGATTTTTTTTCAGTGATGAAACTCTATTAGGAAGGTAATGATCTAATTTCTGAATTTGAATTTTATCTTTTCTGGTATTGAAACAACAAAAGAAAGTTGCCACATCAGAAATGTTTTCTATTATGTGAATAATTTTCAAACAAATAAACTGAAAAATTTAGCCATGCAATAATGAAAGTGTCCTTCTTTTCCTGATGATAGCCTTATACATTCTCACTCTCTAATTTATTGCTACAGTTAGCTCTTTTATTATTATGCCTGAGGCCTGATTTCCAATGGGAGGCTTGGTATAATGGATGCCAGTAGAATTCTAACTCCCTGTGACTTAAATGCTCACTTTATTCTTGATAATAAAGCAAGAGACAGGTCATGAGAAATACATTTTATTTATGGGCCTATGTTTATATGTTGAATGTTAAAAGGGTTTAGGTTTTCAGCCATAACTAAGTTCACAGAACTGGTAACTGATCATTTCAAATCTTCTCATGGGCCATCATATAAAACATATAACCATGTAAAGATAATATCTTAGTAAGTGAATACAAGACAAATTTAAATGTCATAAAATAATGATTTATTGTCATTCATCATATTATGAGAATTATAATGACTCCTTGTTGTGTTTATCAAGAGAAGATATCAAATTTTTAAAAATGCTGAAGCTCAGGGAGGAATGAAAGACAAAGAGGAAAGAATGGGAGTGTGCTCCACTCAGTTTCAGAGTTCCCCTTTGAACAAAAGGAGGTCTGAAAGTCTTAACACTAGTTTCTAGTTGGGACCAACAGCAGAAGATTAGAAGGGGTGGAAGTGGGGGGGAAATGAGTGACCAACCTGCCCACAGCAGTAACTACATCAATTCCCTTCTGATACCTTGATCAAAGGAACCAGCCAGATACACAAGATTGCTGGACACAATAGATTCTAATCCACTGTCTTTTGTGAATGAACACATATTTCAGTATGGATTTTACTTTCTTTCCTGTGGCTTTCCTATTATAAACATTCACTAATCCTGGATTTAAAGAATACTTGTTCAATGACTTTGCTGTAAATGACCAGGAAAAGCATTTACAACAAAGGAAATATAACCATGGTTCACAAACATAGGATTCACTGATTCTTACCAAGATCATTGCCATGGTTTGAATGTCAGCTGCTCTTCTTCCCCATTCATATATGGAAACTTTAATCTCCAATGTATTGGAAGATGGGGCCTTTAAAAAGTAATTACGTCATTAGGATGGATCCCTAATAATGGCAATAGTGTCCCTATAAGAACAGATGGAAAATACCATATTTTCTGTCTTTCTGGTCTCTGCCATATGAGGACAATGAGAAGAGAGTAGTGTGCAAGCCAGGAAGAAGGTTCTCATCAGGAACATAATTTGCCAGCACCTGTTCTTAGACTTCTAGCTTCCATATCTGTGGGAAATCTATTTCTGCTGTTTAAGCCACTGTGTCCATGCTATTTATTATAGCAGCCATAGGTAACTATCAGGCCCTATATCCCAGAAGCACCTGGCCTGGTAGAATACTGAATGGATTACTAAAAGTTCAATTATAGCACTAGCTGGAACACACCTTACGAGGTAAGTTTATACTCTTACATGGTTAATATATGATTTAATTTTAACCATCAACAGCATGCTTAGATCTGGGAGCCAAGAAGAAGAAATGGGGATTATCTGCCTTACTACTCTACCTATTAACCTATGCGAAGTACTTTTTATTCTCATTCCCACAATCTTGGGCAGAGAATCTAATACCTATGGGGCGAATGCTTCTAACTAAGAATATTATTATTCTTTCATTGAGTTGGAAGCTGAGACTTTGATCTGACCATTTTAATTTCCTCAAGCTTTTGAACCAAAGAAAGGTGTTACTGTGGTGGCTAGGAGGTTTGATTCCAGTTACCAAAGGAAATTTAGTATTTTATCCTATATTATAAAAGCTTAATATGCTAAGTGCCTGTTTATCCACTTGCTTGTCAACCAATCAAAGGGTAATATGCTAATGATATGCTAAGGCTGCTCAGTCACTTGCTATGATGTACACTGACCACCAGGAGGTAGATGGTCCAACCCATAGGTTAGCTTGCTGTTGGGGTCCTGCTAATTGGGACTGAGAAAGATGGGCTGGACACACCCTTGAGCCTTCCCACAATCCTTCCCTGGCTGGCCAACCTCCTGATTCCTCCTAGCCTGATTGTGCACCAGTGGGGTCCCTTGGCCTGTCCTGCACCCTCTTGCAATCTGGGACCCCTTGAGGCAGTGGTTGGCAAACTCATTAGTCAACAGAGCCAAATATCAACAGTACAACGATTGAAATTTCTTTTGAGAGCCAAAGTTTTTAAACTTAAACTTCTTTAATGTCACTTCTTCAAAATAGACTCACCCAGGCCATTTTGTGGAAGAGCCACACTCAAGGGGCCGAAGAGTTACATGTGGCTCCTGAACTGCAGTTTGCCAACCACTGCCTTGGGGGATGTCAGAGAGCTGGTTTCAGCCCGATGGAGGAACAAGCAGTCACTACAATGTGCATTGACCACTAGGAGGCATATGCTCAACACAGTAGCTTCCTCCTGGTGGTCAGAGCCCTCCCACAGGGGGAGCGATGCTCAGCCAGAAACTGATTCACATGGGTGAGCACAGTGTTGTTGGGTGGCAGGAGCCCCTCCCATCTACACAGCAGTGCTAAGGATGTCTGACTGATGGCTTAGACCAACTCCCAGTGGGGAAGGTTTCCAGACTGCAAAAGGGTGCAGGCCAGGCTGAGGGACTGCCCTGAGTGCACAAATTTTGTGTACCAGGCCTCTAGTCTACACTAATAAAATAGTAAAATGCAAATTGACCTTATCTTCACCAAGTTGATGTCCACCAGCCAGGACTGAGTATGCAAATTAAGCCAACAAAGATGGTGGATTAATTTGCATGCATAGGTCCTTAGCAGCTGGGGGAAGGGTGGGACTCCATGGTGATGATGCAGGTGTTCTGCACCACCCCAGCTGCTCTGGGTCTCTGGTCATCATGGGGAGGCGGAAAGGCTGCTCCAGGCTGGAGTGCAAAGGCAGCTCTGGCTGGAGTGAAGGCGGTACCGGCAGCCAGGGGAAAGAAGGCACATTCTTGCATGAATCTTCGTGCATTGGACCTCTAGTTATATAATAAAATCTATGCCAGAATCAGAGATTTGTTGTGGAGTCTTTTATTACTCTCTTGTCTAAAAGTACTGGTCTGTAAAATTCTGTAACAACTAAACAATCAGGTCAGCAAGAATTCAAATGTCAAAGAAATAAAAGTAATCCCATGCAGCTACAGTGGACAAAAAGATGGGGTGATCAAAGCTTAGTTGTTGAAATATGGAGCTATTAATGACCAATTTAGGTTTCATAAATAGTTATAGAATTGGATATATGAGCTACCCTTCCTGTTAATTAACTATTTAATTTACCCCTCTCACCTTCTGACTTTTAGATTTCAATTTCAAGTGTGAAAGAGTTGATATTACCTTAAAACACTTCAGTTTTTGTTATCCTCAGGGTATTTTTCCATTTCCAGTGGTTTCCCTACATTTTTGTATATACTTGTGTATGCTTTCCTAAAATTACCCATTTTGGGTGTATCTTTCCTGCTTGGACTTTAATTAATATACCCTTCAATAAATAATTTGAGATTATTTTTTATCATAATCATATTTGATTTTTTTATAGTATAACTAAAGGCCCAGTGTACAGATTTATGACCTGTGGGGTCCCTCAGCATGGCCTGCTGGGATCAAGCTAAAACCAGCTCTCCTACATACCTTTAGGGGTCCCAGATTGAGAGAGAGTGGATCTTGGGTGACACACCCCAGAATCTGTCTCCCTTCTCTCTGGTTCCTGGTACATCACCAGAGAACCACAGATTCCAAGTCACCTCAGTTTAGCAGCTCCTGCATTGAGCAACTTCCTCCTAGTGGTCAGTGTGTATCATAACTATCAGTCAGAGCATCTGCCCCCTGGTGGTCATTGCATGTTATAGTTACTGGTCGGACGATTAAATGGTGGTTAAAAGCGACCATTGATGGCTGCTTAGATTTTTATATATATAAATGCTTTTTTTTTACTATGCACAATATACACACAATATGTCATGTGTATTATTTCATATATAACACATCATGATTCTGAGAAAAGTATTAATGTCACCACTTCGTAGATAAACCAAAATACAGACTCACAATCCTGAGGAGGCAGAGCTGGAATTAATTTTTTCTTACTGGACTCTTTCTGTTGTACAATGACTGCTTAGCAGAAAATAATGAAAATGTTTTTTTTAAATTACATACAATAAAATTATCTTCCTTTTGGTGTATAGTTATATAACTTTTGACACTTAAATAAACATTTAACTTCCACTTTAATGAGAATAAAGAACATTTCTGCCATCTCCTCAGATTTCCCCATGCTCTTTCTTTGCAGTCAGTCTGTCCCACATTGTTCCATCACCACTTATTGAAAAGAGCATCTTTCTCCATTGAATCATCTTCCAAATTTGTTAAAAAATAGTTGATCACACTACTCTGAATCTATTTCTGGACTTTATTTTGTGTCTACACTTTTGCTGATACCAACTGTCTTGCTTGCTGAAGCTACATATCTGATTATATCAGTCCTCTAATTTTATTCCCTAAAATTTGTTTTGACTAGTCTATGTCCTTTGCTTTTCCATATAATTTTAGAATCAGCTTATCTATATCTAAAAATGGACTCAGATTTTGATTGCGATAACTTCTCTGTATTTTGGGAAAACTGACATATAATTTATAAATCCATAAGTACAACATGTGTCTCTAGGTATTGTTTAATTTCTTTTATCAGTATTTGATAGTTTTTCAACATATAGGCTTGATATATATGCTGTTCTATTTACACCTAAGTATCATTTGTGGGGCTATTATAAATAGTACATCAATTTTAGTTTAAGAAGTAAGTGAGCTAGTCCAAAATGGCAGCAGGTTAAGTGGAAGCTACACTAACATTCTCCCAGGACCCAACTGGAATTACAACTAAAATATAGAAAAAACATCCTGAATAAACTGATGGAGAGAAATCTTATAATTTTAGTTTATAACTGGTCAATTTATAATTGTTCAATTATGTAGAACATGATCAAGTATTGTGTTGACTATTTGTGACCTGTTGTAACCATGTCAAATTCCCTTATTTGCCCTGGCCAGTGTGGCTCAATAGGTTGAGTGTCATCCCGTATACCAAAAAATCACAGTTTGATTTCTGGCCAGGGCAAATACCCTTGTTGCAGGTTTATTGCTGATCTTGAGGCAATTAATTGATGTTTCTCTCTCACCTCTCTCTCTCTCTCTCTCTCTCTCTCTCTCTCTCTCTCTCTCTCTCTCTCTCTCTCTTCCCTCTCAAGTCAATTTTAAAAAATATTTAAAATAAAAAATAAATGCACTTAGTTCTAAGAAAATGTTTTATCAATTATTTGAGAATTTCTGCATGAACAATTATGCTATTGGTGAATAATAAGAACAGTTGTATTTCTTCTTTTACATTCTGTATGCCCATCATTTCTTTTCTTACCTTATTGCATTCACCAGAAATTGTAATATTCAATAAAAGTGGCAAAATGGATAGCCTTGAATAATTATTTCTGAACCTAGTGGGAAAGTGTTAAGTATCTTACAAACTAGGATTTTTGAACATTCTCCTTTTCAGGTTAAAGCAATTTCTTTTTATTCTTAGTCAGCTGAGAAGTTTTTTAAATATATATTTTTATTGATTTCAGAGATGAAGGGAGATAGAAACATCAATAATGAGAGAGATAGAAACATCAATAATGAGAGAGAATCATTGATTGGCTGACTCTTGAACACCTTCTACTAGGGGTCAAGCCCAAAACCCGGGCATATACCCTTGACCAGAATTGAACCTGGGACCCTTCAGTCCACAGGTCAACTCTCCATCCACTAAGCCAAACTAGCGAGGGCAGTGCTGGGAGTTTTTATAATGAGGTCATGTTGAATTCTATTTTTTCTGTAAATGATCTTGTGTGTTCTTTTTTCTTTTAATCTGTTAATATGGTGGTTACATTAATTTACTTTCTTAGTGATTTGATCTTTTTATTATTATGAAATGTCTCTTGCTTATGCTAGCAGTTTTTCTCATTCTAAAGCCTACTTTTTCTGATATTAACATTGCCATTCCAACTTTTTATTTTAACTTAGTGTTTTCATTGTTTTTCTTTTTTCTTCTTCAACATATTTATATCATGACTAGTAGCCTGGTGCATGAAATTCATGCATGGGGGTTGTCCCTCAGTCCTGCCTGCATTCTCTCCAATCTGGGACATCCCTCTCCCAATCTGATATTGCTGGCTCCTAACCACTCATCTGCCTTCCTGCCTGGTTGCTCCTAACCACTCTGCTTGGTGTCCTGCTTGCCCCCCACTGCTCCTCCCTCATCATCCAGTTCACCCTCAACTGCCCTGCCCCGTGCCAGCCTGATCACCTCCAACTGCCTCCCTTCAAGCCTGATCACATCCAATTACCGCCCTGCCAGCCTGCTTGCCCCCAAATGCCTGTCCTGCTCACCTGCTAGTCCCCAACTGCCCTCCCTGCTGGCCTGCTCACCCCCACCTGTGCTCCCAGCTGGCCAGCTTGTCTCCAACTGACCCCCACTAACAGCCTGATTGCCCCCAACTGGCACCCCCTGCCAGTCTGCTCACCTCAATGGCCCCCCTTCACCGGCCTGATCACCCACAACTGCCATCCCATCCTGGCCTGATCACCCACAACTGCTCTCCCCTTTTGGCCTGTAACCTCATCTACCTCGGCCCTGCCACCATGGCTTTGTCCAGAAGAATGTCTGGAAAGTCTCCTGGAAGGTCTCCCAGTCTAATTAGCATATTACTCTATTATTAGGATACATAGAGGCCTGGTACATGAGTGGAGGCCAGCTGGTTTGCCCTGAGGAGTCCCCCAGATCAGGGTGGGGGTTCCCTTGGGTGGCAGGACAGCCTAGTGAGGGGCTTGTGGTGGTTTTCAGGCCAGCCATGCCCCCATTGGAGTGGGGGTCCCCACTGTGGATGGTGCCAGCCTGGAAAAGGGATTGGGGCAGTTCGCAGGCAAGCCATGCCCACTTGGGGGGCATGGCCAGCCTGGATGAGGGGCTGAAGACTGTCTTCAGGCTGGCCACACCCCCTTTAGGTGGGAGTCCCTTCAGGGTGCCTGGGAGCTGATGGCTGTTTGCAGACTGACCACGCCCCCCAATGGGGACCATCACCACTTAGGGGTGTGGCCAGCCTGGGTAAGGGGCTGAGGGGCATTTTCAGGCTGGTCACACCCCCGTGGGGGCTCTCACCATGATGATGGTATGGTTTGCCTGGGTGAGAGGCTGAGGGGCATTTGCAGGCCCCTCCCTTGGCAATCGGCCTAGGCCACTCAAGCCTTCTGGTTGCTCCAGCCTAATCCTTGGCCACCACCCACAGGCCCCTCCTTCAGTGGCCAGCCCAGGAGGACAGGAAGTTTGTCTTCCTGTCTTCCTCCATCACTAGGGGCAACCCAACTACCACCATCTTTATCCCAGTAATTTGCATGTTCCTTTCTTATTGGCCTTGGGCAGTACAAAGTGATGGTCAATTGCCATATTTCTCTCTTATTAGTATAGATATTTAAAGTAGATTTATGGCAATGTTTGTAGCATATGATTGGATTTTTGTTGTTTAAATTCAATATGTATAATATGCTTAGAATATTTTATTTAATGTAATAAATAGTATGATTAGATTAAGTTCTATAATTTTATTACTATGTTTTATCCCTTTGTTTTTCATTATTTTCCCTTCATGATATATTTTATATTTGAATATTATTTAATATTATATATATATATATATATATAGAGAGAGAGAGAGAGAGAGAGAGAGAGAGCGAGAGAGAGAGAATATTTTTAGTACTTGATCTAGAGATTACAACATACAAACTAACTTTTTCACAATATACTTAGAATTAGTATTATGGCTTTGAATGTTATGCAGAAAACTTACAACCATAGGACTGTATGGATCCCTTTATCTTTCCCCTTTACGTTATAATTACTGCATGGATTATATCCAAAAATCATAAAAATCCTATCATAAAAGGATATATTTTTTGCCTTTAGCTGTCACATTTAGCAGAAAAATAATCTTTTAAAAATTATATTTACTCAGACATTTGACATCTTTTGTTCTTCATTCCTAAAGTATAGGTCCCTTAGATATCATTTCCCTTTTGCCTAAAAAGCTTTCTTTACTATACATTTTAGTATATGTGACTTGTAAAAATTTTTCTTAATTTTATTTAAGAGTACCTTTATTTTGCATAAGTTATTGAAGAATATTTTCACAGGATATAGAATTCTTTACTGGCAATTTATTGTTTGTCCCAGCCTGTTCATAATAACGCTATTAAATAGGAATGCCTGAAATATTCATCTGGACCCATGGACCCATATTAATAATAGGAATTCCTTACAGACATTTTTCCTATGGGGGCCAATGTTGTGGCTGGACCTGCACTTGTTCTTATATGACTGAAGAATGCAACTCAGCAGAAAAGTCAGAAAACTTTGAGGAACAAGGTTTATTACTCATAAGTCCTAAAGGGTAGCCTGCTCAAGAGTTCCACAGTGAGGTCATTGGTCACGAGGGTAGATGGGGGCAGGAGGGCAGAGTGAGAGGGAGAGAGAGAGAGAGAAAGAGAGAGACCTGGTGTTCTTAGTTATTAATGTCTGAGGGTGGGAGGTCTAGGGTTTCACCAGTTCACTGTTTATTGGCTAATTTAAATCAATAGGGTGTAAATCAGGGTGTGGTAAGGAAGAAGTGGGATCAATCAATGTTCAGTTATCCAGATTATCCAGGGTTTTCTAAAAGAGGGAACTTAATGGGTGGGAGTATTTTAATTCCTTACCTGCCTGTTATGCTAATAGTTGTATCATACAGCTGTCAATATGGGCATAGTATTCTTGGATTCAGTTCCTTACTTTGCATTACTTTATATATGTCACATCAATCAAAAGTTTAATATTAGTCACTTACTCTACACAGTTTTTTGTTTTATTTTCAGTGCAATAAAATGTTTGTTTCACTGTTTTTGGCCTCCTTGGTTTCTTGTGAAAAAAATATATATTCATTAATTTTATTATCATACTATATGCAATGATCTAGCTATTTTCAGAATTTTTATTCATCTTCATTTTTTCAGCAGTTTTATTATAATGTTGGGACATGGGTGTTTTTTTAAGGCTCATTTTGTTTTATATTTACTAAATTCTTGAATCTGTAAGTTTACGTCTTTTGACAAATTTAGAAAACTTCAGATATAATTTTTTCCTGACTTCAATCTTATTTTATTCTCTCTCTGGTACTGCAACAACAGGAGAGTTAAAACTTTGATAGTACTTTGCAGGATTCTGTTCATGATTTTTAGACTTTTTTCTGTTGTTCAGACTGGATAATTTTTATGGAACTCTTTTTAAATCCAATCTTTACTATTACCATCCTATCAAACTAATCTTGTGAAATTTTATTTTATTTTCAAATTATGTATATACTATCTGATAAAAGAGTAATAGGCAAATTGACCATACATCTGTGACACCCACCAGCCACACCCACTCAGTCAATCAGAAAGGAGTATGCAAATTAACCCAACCAAGATGGCTGCAGCCACGGAGTGAGCAAGAGGTTTGGGTTTCCCCAGCAATGGAGGAAGCCAAGCTTCCCACACATCTGATCCAACCCTGGACTCCATTCAAAGCTACAAAGTTACAATCATAGAAGATAAATAAGTACCAGCAAAAATGGTGGCAGCCATGGAGCTGCAGAGAGCAGGAGGCTTGGGTTGCCCCCAGTAATGGAGGAAGCCAAGCTTCCTGGTCTGCCCTGGGCTCTGCTCAGGGCTACAAAGTTTCAATTATAGAAGATAAGTAAATTTCAGATACCAGAGCCTCTGTTTGAGTTGCCAGGGGGCGTGGTTGGACTGCAAACCACCACAGACCCCTTGCCTAGGTCATCCCACACCCCAAGGGAACCCCCACCCTGATCCAGGATACCTTTCAGGGAAAATCAGCTGGCCTCTTTCATGCACCAGGCCTCTATTATAATAAAAGAGTAATATGCAAATTGACTATCACTCCAACACACAGGATGGCTGCCCCCATGTGGTCAAAGATGGCTGCCCCCATGTGGACACAAGATGGCCACCACAAGATGGCCGGCAGGGAAGGGCAGTTGTGAGGGACCAGGTCTTTAAGGGAGGGCAGTTGTGGATGATCTGGCCAGCAGGGGAGGGTAGTTGGGAGGGACTAGGCCTGCAAGGAAGGGCGATTGGGGATGATCAAGCCTGCATCGGAAGGAAGTTATGGGAGACCAGGTGGGCAGAGGAGGGAAGTTGGGGGTGACAGGGCCTACAGGGAAGGACAGTTGGGGGGGACCCAAGCCTGCAGGGTAGACCAATTGTGGGGGACAAGGCCTGCAGGTGAGGGCAGTTGGGGGTGACTGGGCTGGCAGGGGAGCAGTTAGGGGCAGTCAAGAAGGCAGGCAGGTGAGCAGTTAAGAGATAGCAGTTCTGGAATGTGAGAGGGATGTCCAACTGATCCAGTAGGATCAGTCCTAAACGGGCAGTCAGACATCCCTCAAGGGGTCCCAGATTGGGAAGGGTGCAGGCTGGGCTAAAGGACACATCCCCAACCCCGTACATGAATTTTGTGCACCAGGACTCTAATATATATATATATTTAAAGTATTACATATGCCTTTTTTTTTTCCACTTGACCTTCACCCTCAGCCACTCCCATCCCCAAGAACAATTCCCCACAACCCCAGTGTCTGTGTTCATTGGTAATGCTCATTTGCATGCATACAAGTTCTTTGATTGATCTCTAACCACCCCTTCCCCTGCCTTCCCTGTGAGATTAGATGGTCTGCTCAGTGAGTGATACCTTGTCTCTGCATCTATTTTTGCTCATCAGCTTATGTTGATAATTATATCCCATATATGTGTGAGATCATGTGATATTTATCTTTCTCTGAATGGGGCATAATGTTTAGCATAATGCTTTCCAGTTCCATCCATGAAATGATGTTGCAAAAGGTGAAAGTTCCTTCTTTTTCATAGCAGTGTAGTTTTCCATTGTGTAGATGTATGACAGTTTTTTAATCCACTCATTGGCTGATGAGCACTTAGGCTATTTCCAAATCTTACCTATTGTAAATAGTGCTGCTTTGAACATAGGGGTGCCTACATCCTTTCTGACTGGTGTTTCTGGTTTCTTGGGATATATTTTTTAAGTGGGATTATTGGGTCAAATGGGCGTTCCATTTTTTTTTTAATTAGCTGTATCTTTATTGTTCAGTTTATTAATTACATTGTTTCCCCTTTTTATCCCCCTATAGCTCCCCTCCACCCTGTACCTATCCCACCCTCCACCCTCACCTCCCGCTCCCCACTGTCCTCTCCCATTGTTGCTAGATTTTTGTCCAGTCTCTTGCTGCACTTCCCACAACCCTTTTCTCCCCAAGAATTGTCAGTCCATTCCCTCTCTATGTCCATGTCTCTGTTATATACACCAGTCTATCCTGTTCAACAGCCTATCAATTCACTTGATTTTTATGTTCATTTGTTGATAGATGTGTATTTGTTGTTCATAATTTATATTTTTACCTTTTTCTTCTTCCTCTTCTTAAAGAATATCTTTCAGCATTTCATATAATGTTGGTTTGGTGGTGATGAACTCCTTTAGCTTTTTCTTATCTGTGAAGCACTTCATCTGACCTTCAATTCTGAATGATATATTTGCTGGATAGAGTAATCTTGGTTGTAGATTCTTGCTGTTCATCACTTTGAATATTTCTTGCCACTCCCGTCTGGCCTGCATCGTTTCTGTTGAGAAATCCGCTGACAGTCATATGGGTGCTCCCTTATAGGTAACCAACTGTTTCTCTCTTGCTGCTTTTAATATTCTCTCTTTGTCTTTTGCTATTGGCATTTTAATTATGATGTGCCTCGGTGTGGTCCTCTTAGGGTTCCTATATATTGGGGTTCGGTGCACTTCTTGGACTCCTAAGTCAATTTCTTTCACCAGGTGTGGGAAGTTTTCAGTCACTATTTCTTCAAATAGGTTTTCATTGTCTTGGCCTCTCGCTTTTTCTGGCACCCCTATAATTCGGATGTTGGTATGCTTGAGGTTGTCCCAGAGGCCCCTTACACTATCTTCAATTTTTTGGATTCTTTTGGTTTCTTGCTTTTTCAGCTGAGTGGATTTTACCTCTTTGTATTTCAGATCTTTAACTTGGTTCTTGGGGTGCTCCAGGGCACTTTCAGGTCTTTGTATAATATTTTTTGTTTCAGTCAGTGTATGCTTAATTTCTGGTTGGTCATTTTTCATATCCTTGAGAGTCTGCTTTATATCCTTGAGGGTTTCTTTCATTTCCTTGTAGGACTCATTCATTTCCACGTTGGTCTTGATCATTTCCACGTTGGTCTTGATCATTTCTTTGCAGCTCTCATTTATATCCTTGAGGGTGTTGTTCATTTTCTTGTAGGACTCATTCATTTCCTTTGTGGTCTTGCTTATTTCCTTATAGGCCTCGACCTTTTGTTGGAGCCTCTTAAAAAACCCTATAACCGTGGTTTTGAATTCCATGTCCAGTCGCTTTTTTTCCTCCATTTCTTTCTCATCTGATTTCTTTCCATGTCGCTGCATGGTGGCTGCTTCCCTGAGTTGGTCAATCAGCTTTGTGTGGTAGACTTCCTACTAGGGATAGTAGCTCAGCCTCCCCGGTTACCTGAGGTGGATATAGGCTGCACAGTCTTGCTGAAGTTAAGCTCAGTTAATCGTTGTTCGCACTTGGAGGGTTGACCTCCAGGCCAATTGTCTGTGAAGCTCAGCTGTGCTCAGGTTGGGTGGGCGGGGTCTCCGGGCCAAGCAGACAGCGTTAGCTCCGCCCTATGTGGCCCCAGGGACTCTGTGCCGGGGGCAATGGCCGCCAGCACCTCTGAGAGAGAGCTGCTGCGGAGCTCCACCAGCTGCCGTTTGCCGGGGAATTCAGACTTTCCCAAAATGAGTCTGCATGCTCAATGTCTCACCCAGGGTTGTAAAACAAAGCAGTCTGACGGTTTTCCGAATGAGAGGCAAGTCGTGGTGTGCTCTCTGCGCCGTCACGCAGCCGAGCTGTTCGCGTGCAAGCTGCCTTCTCCACAAGCCGGGAGACCCGGCAGCACCCAAGCTTCGGCGTGCCCTCCCACAGTCCAGTTTTCACCCCGTATGATAGTGGGTTCTCTGGACTTCGCCCAGAGCTGGAGAATCAGTCCAGGGGGACGTCTTTGTCTCCCCGTTCGAGAAAACTGGCTGGTTTTCAGCCGCCCGCCCACTCTGAGGCGCACACTCCAAACCTCTCTCCGTGCGAATCTTTCAACGCTGTTCGCCTCCGCTCCTCCGAGTCACAGTGTCTTATCTTCACTTTTATTTGTGGAATTTTCACTCGGCGAGCTTTCTGGTGATTCTGGAAGGTGTTTGTTCTTTCGTTAAGTTGTAGTATTAAAATTGCTGATTATGACGGCAAGATAGGTGTTTTGCCTTTGCCGCCATCTTAGTTCCAGCTCCTTGGGCATTCCATTTTTAACTTTTGAAGAAACTCCATACTTTTTCCACAATGGTTGCACCAGTCTGCATTTCCACCAGCAGTGCACAAGTGTTCCTTTTACTCCACATCCTAGCCAGCACTTTTCCTTTGTTGATTTTTGATGATAGCTATTCTTATAGGTATGAGATGTTACCTCATTGTCATTTTGATTTGCATCTTTCAGATGATTAGTGGCTTTGAGCATGTTTTCATATGTCTCTTTGCTTTCTGTATGCCCTCTTTTGAAAAGTGTGTATTTAAGTCTTTTGCCCAATTTTTATTGGCTTGTTTACCTTCTTTTTGTTAAGTTATATTTTTTATATTAAACCCTTATCTGAAATAGCATTGGCAAATATGTCCTCCCATGCAGTGAGTGTTCTTGTTGTTTTGTTGACGGTTTCTTTTGCTGTGCAAAAGCTTTTTCTTTTGATGGAGTCCCATTTCTTTATTTTCTCTTTATTTCCATTGCCCTAAGCAGTATGGGTAAAGATATTGCTACAACATATTCCTGATATTTTGCTGCCTCTGGAGTCTTCTAAGATTATTAAGGTTTACTATCTTACATTTAAGTCCTTTAACCATTTATAATTTGTTTTTGTGTATGGTGTAAGTTGCTGATCTAGTTTCATTTTTTGCATATATCTGACTAAATTTCCAAGCACCATTTATTGAAGAGACTGTTTTGACTCATTTGTATGTTCTTGCCTCTTTTGGCAAGTATTAATTAGGTTGGGTTGATTTCTGCATTCTCTGTACTGTTCCATTGGTCTAAATGTCTGTTCTTGTGGTAGTAACAGGCAGTTTTGAGAACTGTGGCTTTGTAATATAGCTTGATAACTGGTATTGTGATCTCTCCAAATTAGTTCTTTCTCAGGATTCCTATGCCTATTTGGGGGTCTTCTTTTATTACAGATAATTTTTGGTAAGTTTGTTTGAAGTCTGTGAAATATGTTATTGGTATTTTAATAGGGATTGCATTGAATTTATAAATTACTTTGGGTACTATGGACATTTTAATGATGTTGATTCTACCAATCCATGAATATGGTATGTTCTTCCATTTGTTTATGTCATCCTCTATCTTTTTTCAGCATCCTGTAGTTATCAGAGTACAGGACTTTTACCACCTAAGTTAAATTTATTCCTGGGTATCTTAATTTTTTTTTGGTGTAATGGTAAATGATATTTTTTTTCTGTGAATGTTTCTCTTTCTGTGAATTCACTAATTGTATATAAAAAAGGCATAGACTTCTGGGCATTAATTTTATATGCTACTGCATTGCCAAATTAATTTATTAAGTTTTATTGTTTTTAATGGAGTCTTTGGAGTGTTTTTTATGTACATTATGTCATCTGTGAATAATGACTTTACTTCTTTTCCAATTTGGATGCCTTTTATTTTTTCTTCTTGTCTGATGACTAGGGCTAGCACTTCCAGTGTTATCTTTGAACAGGAGTGGTGAAAGTGGGCATCCCTGTCTTGTTCCTGTTCTTAGTGGAAATGGTTTTAGTTTTTGTCCATTGAGTATGATGTTGGCAGTAAGTTTTTTGTATAAGGCTTTTATTATATTGAGGTATGATCCCTCTATTTGCACTTTGCTGAGAGTTTTTATCATGAAAGGATGTTGGATTTTATCAAATGTTTTTTATGCATTGATTGATATGATTATGTGATTTTTGTTTCTCAATTTATTTATGTGGTGTATCACATTTATTGATGTGTGGATATTGTATCATCCTTGCATCCCTGGAATAAATCGCACTTCTTCATGATGTATAATCTTTCTAATGTAATGCTGGATTTGATTTGCTAGAATTTTTGTTGATTTTGACATCTGTGTTCATCAGGGATATTGACCTACAGTTCTCTTTCTTTGTGTTTTCTTTATCTGGTTTTGAAATTTGGGTAATGCTGGCTTCATAGAAAGTACTTGGAAATATGCCTTGAATTGTTTGGAATAGTCTGAGGGGGATATGTTTTAGTTCTTTGAATGTTTGGCAGAACTCCCCATAAAGCTATTCTGACCAGGACTTTTGTTTACTGGAAGATTTTTTATTACTGTTTCAATTTCTTAGTTTGTTATTGGCCTATTCAGGTTTTTTATATTATTGTTATTCCTGATTGAGTTTTGGAATCTTGTGTTTTTCTAAGATTATGATTGAGTTTTGGAATCTTGTGTTTTTCTAATTTTATGTTCATTTAGTCTAAGTTGTTCAGTTTGTTGGAAGAGAGTTGTTCATAGTATTTTTTCATAATCTTTGGATTTCTGTGGGGTTGGTTGTTACTTCACCTCCTTAATTTCTGCTTTTGTTTATTAGGGTCCACTCTCTTTGCTTCTTGGTGGCCTGGCTAGAGGCTTATCAATCTTGTTTATCCTTTCAAAGAACCAGCTCTTGGTTTATTGATCCTTTGTATTTTTTTTGTTTGTTTCTAAGTCATTTATTTCCTCTCTCATCTTTATTATTTCCTTCCTCCTGCTTACTCTGGGCTTTGCTTGTTGCTCTCTTTCAAACTCCTTGAATTGTAGGGTTAGATATTTTATTACTATTTCTTCTATTTTTTGAGGTAGGCATGTAGAGCTATGAACTTCCTCTCAAGACTGCTTTTGCTGTGTCCCATAGATTTTGGTTTGTTATGTTTTGTTGTTGTTTGTTACCAGGATGATTTTTATTCTTTGATCTCTTTGGTAACCCAATCATTGTTTAATAGCATGCTATTTATCCTCTTTTAATTTTAATTTTTAAATTGTTTTTATTGTAGTTGATTTCTAATTTTACTGTATTGTGTTCTTAGAAGATGCTTTATATCATTGCTGAATTTGAAGACACTTTGCCTGTGTCCCAATATATGGTCTATCTTTGAAAATGTCTATGTGCACCTGAGAAGAATGTATATTCTGTAGCTTTGGGGTGAAATGTGCTGAAGATGTTGATTAAGTCCATCTGATCTAGTGATTCATTTAGGATTGATATTACTTCGCTGATTTTTTTTTGCTATTGTTTAGAGGATTTATCCAATTATGATAATGGGGTGTTAAAGTTCCCTACTATGACTGTATTGCTGGACACCTCTCCCTTGATATCTTCCAGGACTTTTTGTTTTGTTTTGTTTTGTTTTTTGTTTGTTTGTTTCTGGGTGCTTCAGTATTGGGTGCATGTATGTTTACCAGAGTTATATCCTCTTGTTGAATTGTTCCCTTTAGTATTATGATGTTGCCTTCCTTATTTCTTATTATGGCCTTCATTCTGAGATCTCATTTGTCAGATATAAGTATTTTTACCCCATATTTTTGTCATTTCTATTCACCTGGAAAAATTTTCCATCCCTTCATTATCAGTCTGTGTGAGTCCTTAGTTCTGAGGTGGGTGTCTTAAAGACAGCAGATGTATAGGTCATGTTTCCTCATCCATTAAGCTACTTTATGTCTTTTTATTGGAACCTATAATCTATTCACATTTATGATTATTATTGATAGGTACTTGATTTTCACCATTTTTACCCTTTATGCCTGTGTTCCTTCTTCCCTTTTATCTGTTCTTTTTTACAGCAGTCTCTTCAGAATTTATTACATTGCTGGCTTAGTGGTAATAAACTCTCTTAGCCCTTTTTTTATATGTGAAGTCCTTCATTTCACCTTCAATTTTGAATGATAACCTTGCTGGGCATATGTTATCATTGGATTCAATCCATTGCTTTGCATTACTGTGCATATTGCAATCCATTCCTTTCTGACCTGTTGTGTTTCTGTTGAGAAATCAGTTGATATTCTACTGGGAGTTCCCTTGTAGGTAACTTTCTGTTTTTCTCTGGAAGCCTTTAAGATTCTTCCTTTGTTGTTGAAGTTTACAAATTTAATTATGATGTGTCTTGGTGGGGTATTTTTGGGTTCATCTTGTTTGATACTCTGCAAGCTTCTTGAACTTGTGTCAGTTTGTTTCTTCCTAATATCAGGAAAATTTTTGTCATTATTTCTTCAAATAGGTTTTCTATTCCTTGCTCAGTGTCCTCTTCTTTCCTCCATTTCTCCATTTCATTAACTTCTTTGTCTGGTTATTTCACCTTTTATTCATATGGGGGTTGTTTCTTTGTCTTCCCATTTTCACTCCTCTTAGGGTGCTTGGTTATGTAGCTCACTCTCTATCATGTTTCCAAAAGGCGCAACATACAACTCATCAAGACACTACATAGAGCGAACAAAACATGAATATATTCATTATACCAATAACTGCAAATAAAAGTGATCAACAGAGAAAAGAGAATTAGAGGAGAGAAAAGTGCGCATAAGTCGTCATACTGAGAAAAGGTAAAAAGATAAGAGAGGAAAGGAAAAGTAAAAGAAAGAAAGGGAAAATGTATACATATGGGGAGAAAACTCCACAAAACCAACAACTAACCCATAAAATTCAAACAACAAACACCCAAAAAATAAAGGAGAGGAGGTGAATATGAAGAGGCAGAGCTTATTTTCATAAGGTAAGGAAGGTAAGGTAAAGTAATTGAATGAATGGGGGAGGGCCATGATTTACTATAGAGGACGTAGAAAGAATATAAGAAAAAAAATAAAAATCAAAATATTCAATAAAAATAAGAAAAATGACAATAATTATAATAATAATAATGATAAATATATTAAATTTTCTATATAAAAGTGTAAGTGAACATCACAACCAAGACAACCAAATGGATGACTAAACAGGCTGTGTGGGGTGACCAGGCCAGCAGAAGTATAGTGAGGGATGACCTAACAACTGAGCAGCAGGCTGTATAGGGCAATCAGGCTGGCAGAGGGTTTAGTGAAGGATGACCAAACAACTGAACAGCAGGCTGTGTGGGGTGACCAGGCTAGTGGATGGGGGCAGTGAGGAGTGACCAGGCTGGTAAGGAGCATTTGGGACAACCAGGCTGGCAGGGGAAAGTAAAGTGCAACCAGGCAGGCATGGGGAGCAGTTGGGGTTGACCAGGCCATTGGGAGGGGGCAGTTAAGGGTGATCAGGTGGGCAAGAAGATGTGCAGTTAGGAGCTAGTGGTCCTGGATGGGGAGAGGCATTGTGACTAAGCCAGCAGTTGGACATCCCCCAAGGAGTCCCATATTAGAGAGGTTGCAGCCTGGGGGGAGGAGCCCTCCGATGCAAGATTTTCATTCACTGTGCCGTGTGTGTGTGTGTGTGTGTGTGTGTGTGTGTGTGTGTGTGTGTGTGTGTTTGTGTATCAGAGGCCCGGTGCACGAAATTCATGCATGGGGGGCAGGGGATGTCCATCTGTTTAGCCTGCACCCTCTCCAATCTGGGACACCTCCAGGGATGTCTGACTGCCCGTTTAGGCCTGATACCAGTAGGATCAGGCCTAAATGGACAATTGGACATCCTTCTCACAATCCAGGATTGCTGGTTCCAAACTGCTCGCCTGCCTGCCTCCCTGATTGCCCCTAACCGCTTCTGCCTGCCAGCCTGATCACCCCCTAATAACTATGCTGCCAGCTTAATTAATGTCTAATTGCACCCTTGCCAGCCTGTTTGCCCCCAACTTCCCTCCTCTGCCGACCTGGTCACCCCTAACTGCCCTATCCTGCAGGCTTGATTGCCCCCAATAGCACTTCCTTGCAAGCCTGGTCCCTCCCAAGTACCCTCCCCTGCTGGCCTGATCGCCCACAACTGCCCTCCCTTGCAGGCCTGGAACCTCCCAACTGCCCTCCCTGCTGGCCATCTTGTGGTGGCTATCTTGTGTCCACATGGGGGCTTGATCTTTGACCACATGGGGGCAGCCCTCTTGTGTGTTGGAGTGATGGTCAATCTGCATATTACTCTTTTATTAGATAGGATAGAGTGCATGGGTGAGGGCCAGCTGGTTTGCCCTGAAGAGTGTCCTGGATCAGGGTGTGGGTTCCCTTGGGGCATGGAACAGCCTGTGCAATGGGCCTGTAATGGTTTGAAGGCGAGGCATGCCCCCAGCAACCCAAGCAGAGGCCCTGGGATCTGGGATTAATTTATGTTCTAAATTGAAACTTTATAGCCTGGAGCAGAGCTAAGCCTTCTGCTTGCTCTGTGGCATCAGCCATTTCTGTTTGGGTTTATTTTAATTCTATAATTGAAACTTTGGAGCCTAGAATGGAGGCCTAGAAGCTAGGGCTGCAGAAGTTTGGCTTCCTTCATCGCCCTGGCAACCCTAGGCTCTGCTCTCTCCAGCTTCGTGGCTGCCAATATTCCTGTTGGGATAGTGGAGGCCTAGGCTGTTAAAGGGCAGGCAGAAAGCTTGGCTTCCTTCATTGCCAGAGAAATCCAAGCCTCTCTCCTACTCTCAGTGGCCACAGCCATCTTTGTTAGGGTTTATTTGCATAATTTTCTCCTGATTGGTTGGTGGGTGTGGTTTGTGGGTGTGGCTTGATCATGGGTATGGTTATTTTGCATATTGCTCTTTTATTAGATAGGCTATGTATATAGGATATGTATATCCTTTCTAATAAAAGAGTAGTATGCAAATTGACCATACTTATGATCAAGCCAGGCTCACAGCCATGCCCACCATCCATTCAGGAGAAAATTATGCAAATAAACCCCAACCAAGATGGCTGCCACCACTGAGAGTAGGAGGGAAGCTTGGGTTTCCCATGCAATGAAGGGAGCCAAGCTTTCCACCTGCCATTGCCGGCCTAGACCTCCACTCAATGCTACAAAGTTTCAATTATAAAAGATACATAATCCAAAGAGAAATGGCGGCAGCCACAGAGCTGTAGAGAGCAGAGGCTAGGGTTTCCTGGGCGATGGAGGAAGCCAACCTTCTGCAGCTTTGGCCAGCCTAAGCATCCACTCTAGGCTATAAAGTTTCAAACAGAAATGGCTGTCACCACAGAGTGAGCAGAAGGCTTGGCTCTACTCTAGGCTACAAAGCTTCAATTGTAGAACATAAATTAATCCCAGATACCAGGACCTCTTCTTGGGACACTAGGGGGCATGGCCATCCTGAAAACCACCACAGGCCCCTCTCCCAGGCTGTTCCACACCCTAAGGGAACCCCCACCCTCATCCAGGACACCCTTCAGGGCAAACCAGCCAGCCCCCACCCATGCACCAGGCATCTATCCTATCTAATCCTATCTAATAAAAAAGTAATTTGCAGATTGAACATCACTCCAACACACAAGAGGGCTGCTCCCATGTGGTCAAAGATCCTGTTCCCATGTGGACACAAGGTGGTCATCACAAGATGGCCAGCAGGGGAGAACTGTTGGGAGGTTCCAGGCATGCAAGGGAGGGTAGTTATGGGCCATCAGGCCAGCAGGGGAGGGCAGTTGGGAGGAAGCAGGCCTTTAAGGGAGGGCAGTTGGGGGTGACCAAGCCTGCAGGGGAGGGCATTTAGGGGTGACTAGGCTGGCAGAGGAGGAAAGTTGGGGGTATACAGGCTGGAAGGGCAGCAGTTAGACATCAATTAGACTAGCAGGATAGTTATTAGGTGGTGACCAGGCTGGCAGGAAGAAGCAGTTAGGGGCAATCAGGGAGGCAGGCAGGAGAGCAGTTTAGG
Source organism: Antrozous pallidus (assembly GCA_027563665.1). NCBI lineage: Eukaryota > Metazoa > Chordata > Mammalia > Chiroptera > Vespertilionidae > Antrozous > Antrozous pallidus. The sequence goes on along the minus strand of CM050508.1, from coordinate 110,046,874 downwards.
GCCAGCAGTCCTGGATTGTGAGAAAGATGTCCAATTGCCTGGTAGGATTGGACCTAAACGGGCAGTTGGACATCCCTGGAGGGGTCCCAGATTGGAGAGGGTGCAGGCTGCACTGAGGGACACACACCCCCGCCTCCCTTGCACAAATTTTGTGCACTAGGCGTCTAGTAATTATATAAAAGCCAAGCAACCAAAACACTAGAAGGACCAGGATGAACATAATGATTGAATGACCAATCACTATAAGGTGTTCTGTGCCTTCCAATAGGCCCGATTTAGGGCAGTCATTCCTCCCAGCCTGCGCCTGCCTCTGATCTGCCCCCTGCCACCTTGATTGGGGGCAGGGCCACCCATTCAACTGCCTATGGCCCATCCCCTCTGCCAGCTTGGTCAGCTCTGCCTAAATTGGCGGGGGGTGGCCAGACAGACCCCACCAGTGCACAAATTCATTCAATGGGCCTCTGGTAAAAAATTTTTAAAAATTCCCTTTTTTTTATGTATCTATACATTCATCTATTTTTGGAAAAGGAGAATAGAGTGCATATAGGTCTGAGTTTGGTCAGCGAAACTAATTAAGCTACTATAGAACAAGAGCATAAGCGAGGAGAGTTAAACAAAAGCATAAAATAAAAATGTAAAACAAGCAAACAAACAATAACAATAAATAAAATTGACTAATGAAGAATGAGAAAATAGAAGGGTGAATAGACTTGGAGCAGGGGAGAGGAAATTAGATAAAGGAGTTAGGTAATTGAAACTACTATAATAGTAATAAATCAATAAAGCAGATAAAGAAGATAAAATTTTAACTAGAAGTAAAAAGGAAGATAAAAATTTAAAGCAGGAACAGGAGAAAAGAAACCGAATGAAAAAAGGGGGCAATACAGAAGAAAGGGTTGGCATAATTGAATAAATGAGATAGAGTGAAATAATGACAAAATTAAAAAATAGAATGTAGAACAATAATCCGAATAAACAACAACAATGAAAAGTTAACATAATAGGAGAACTAAGATGGCGGCAAAGGTAAAACACCTATCTTGCCGTCATAATCAGCAATTTTAATACTACAACTTAACGAAAGAACAAACACCTTCCAGAATCACCAGAAAGCTCGCCGAGTGAAAATTCCACAAATAAAAGTAAAGATAAGACACTGTGACTTGGAGGAGTGGCGGCGGACGATGTTGAAAGATTCGCACGGAGAGAGGTTTGGAGTGCGCGCCTCAGAGTGGGCGGGCGGCTGAAAACCAGCCAGTTTTCTCGAACGGGGAGACAAAGACGTCCCACTGGACTGATTCTCCAGCTCTGGGCGAAGTCCAGAGAACCCACTATCATACGGGGTGAAAACTGGACAGTGGACGGGCACGCCGAAGCTCAGGTGCTGCCAGGTCTGCTGGCTTGTGGAGAAGGCAGCTTGCTCGTGAACAGCTTAGCTGCGTGACAGTGCAGAGAGCGCTCTGCGACTTGTCACTCATTCGGAAAACCGTCAGACTGCTTTGTTTTACGACCCTGGGTGAGACATTGTGCATGCAAAGTCATTGGGGAGAGTCTGAATTCCCCAGCAGCTGGTGGAACTCGGCAGCAGCTCTCTCTCAGAGGTGCTGGCAGCCATTGCCCCCAGCACAGAGTCCCTGGGGCTGCATAGGGCGGAGCTAACGCTGTCTGCTAGGCCCAGAGACTCCGCCCACCCAACCTGAGCACAGCTGAACTTCACAAACAACTGGCCTGGAGGTCAACCCTCCAAGTGCTAACAACGATGAACTGAGCTTAAATTCAGCAAGACTGTGCAGCCCATATCCACCTCAGGTAACCGGGGAGGCTGAGCCACTGTCCCTAGTAGGAAGTCTACCACACAAAGCTAATTGACCAACTCAGGGAAGCAGCCACCATGCAGAGACATGGAAAGAAATCAGATGTGAAAGAAATGGAGGAAAAAAAACGACTGGACATGGAATTCAAAACCACGGTTATAGGGTTTTTCAAGAGGCTCCAACAAAAGTTGAGGCCTATAAGGAAATAAGCAAGAACACAAAGGAAATGATCAAGACCAACGTGGAAATGAATGAGTCCTACAAGGAAATGAACAACACCCTCAAGGATATAAACGAGACCTGCAAGGAAATGATCAAGACCAATGAGGAAATGAATGAGTCCTACAAGGAAATGAAGGAGACCCTCAAGGATATAAAGGAGACTCTCAAGGATATGAAAAAGTACCAACCAGAAATTAAGCATACACTGACTGAAATAAAAAATATTATACAAAGACCTAAAAGTACTCTAGAGCACCCCAAGAACCAAGTTAAAGATTTGAAATACAAAGAGGTAAAATCCACTCAGCTGAAAAAGCAGGAAACCAAAAGAATCCAAAAAATTGAAGATAGTGTAAGGGGCCTCTGGGACAACCTCAAGCATACCAACATCCGAATTATAGGGGTGCCAGAAAAAGTGAGAGGCCAAGACAATGAAAACCTATTTGAAGAAATAGTGACTGAAAACTTCCCACACCTGGTGAAAGAAAATAACTTAAAAACCCAAGAAGTACACAGAACACCAATATATAGGAACCCTAAGAGGACCACACCAAGGCACATCATAATTAAAATGCCAAGAGCAAAAGACAAGGAGAGAATATTAAAAGCAGCAAGAGAAAAACAGTTAGTTACCTATAAGGGAGCACCCATATGATTGTCAGCGGATTTCTCAACAGAAACGATGCAGGCCAGACGGGAGTGGCAAGAAATATTCAAAGTGATGAATAGCAAGAATCTACAACCAAGATTACTCTATCCAGCAGAGCTATCATGCAGAATTGAGGGTCAGTAACGTGCTTCGCAGATAAGAAAAAGCTAAAGGAGTTCATCACCACCAAACCAATATTATATGAAGTACTGAAAGATATTCTTTAAGAATAGCAAGAAGAAAAAAATAAAAGTGTAAATTATGAAGAAAAAATACACATCTATCAACAAATGAATCTAAAAATCAAGTGAATTAATAAGCTGATGAACAGGATAAACTGGTGAATGTTACAGAATCACGGACATAGAGAGGGAATGGACTGACAACTCTTGGGGAGAAAGGGGGTGTGGGAAGTGTAGCAGGAGACTGGACAAAAATCTGCAACTATGGGAGAGGACAGTGGAAGGGGGTGAGGGCGGAGGGTGGGATGGGTACCAGGTGGAGGGGAACTATAGTGGGGAAAAAAAGGGAACCATGTAATTAATAAACTGAACAATAAAGATGAAGAAAAAAAAGTGAAGTAGTGAAGTTTGTTCATTTCAGCTGAGTTTTAATGTTCCATGGGGGCTGATTTAAGACCCCTCTCTACTGTTTTGTCTACTTCATCTCAGTTTTCTGTTAGGTAGTCAGCACCATGTTGAAATTCCCAGCAACCCACATCTCCTCTGTGTCAGACACCACAACTTTGGTTTCAGCCAGGCAAGAGCAATCTGCCTGCTTAGTTTTCTGCCGGCTTTCAGTCATATTTACGTAAGTGTCCTTTTCTGACCCATCTCTAGGTAGTGGTGTTTCTGTATTAGTTTCCAGGATCAAAGGGTTTCCTGGAGGTATTCAGAATCCTTGTTTCCTTGCTGAGCTCAAGGATGGATACTGCTGTGCTGCTAGGAGGAACCTGGCCTTCAGGGGAAAAAAAAAGTCCGTTCAGGGGTGGAGAGATGGGACAGTCCCAGAGCTGGCTTCCTGATTGTCTCTCTCTATTTTACTTCCAAGATTACATAAAACCACCTTCTCCTGCACCACAGTCTTGGTGAGTGTTTGTAACTGAAAGACGTAAGCACTGGATTTAGTGAGTAAAAGCACAGAAAATATAAAGATGGAGCAATGACACTGCTTCGCATACCTCCCCCCCCCACCCCCGGCACTACATGGTCAGTGCAGAACTGTGGGCTGCCTTTCTTGGCATTAATTTATATCCTGCCACATTGCCCAATTCATTTATTAAATCTAATAATTTTTTGATGGAGTCTTTAGAGTTTTCTATGTACAGTATCATGTCACCTATGAATAAGGACAGTTTTACTCCTTCTTTTCCAAAGTGGATTCCTTTTATTTCTTCTTGTCTAATAGCCATGGCTAATACTTCCAGTACTATATTGAAAAGGAGTGATGAGAGTGGGCATCCCAGTCTTGTTCCTGTTCTTAGGGGAAATGGTTTTAGTTTTTGCCCATTGAGTATGATGTTGGCTATGGGTTTGTCATATATGGTTTTTATTATGTTGAGGTATGATCCTTCTATTCCCATCTTGTTGAGAATTTTTATCAAGAAAGGGTATTGGATTTTGTAAAATGCTTTTTCTACATCAATTGATATGTCTATGTTATTTTTATTTCTCAGTTTGTTTATGTGATGTATCACATTTATTGATTTGCGGATATTGTACCATCCTTGCATTCCTGGGATAAATCCTACTTGGTCATGGTGTATGATTTTCTGATGTACTGCTGGATACAGTTAGCTAGAATTTTATTGAGGATTTTGGCATCTATATTCATGAGGGATATTGGCCTGTAATTCTCTTTCACTGTGTCATCTTTGTCTGATTTTGGTATTAGGGTGATGCTGGCTTCATAGAACGAGCTTGGAAGTGCTCCTTCCTCTTGAATTTTCTGGAATAGTCTGAGGAGGATAGGTTTTAATTCTTCCTTGAATGTTTGGTGAAACTTCCCTGTAAAGTCTGGCCATGGGATTTTGTTTGCTGAAAGCTTTTTGATGACTGCTTCAATTTCTTCCATAGTTATTGGCCTATTGAGATTTTTAGAATCTTCCTGATTGAGTTTTGGAAGGTTTTATTTTTCTAGAAATATGTCCATTTCCTCTAGGTTGTCTAGTTTGTTGGAATAGAGTTGTTCATTGTTTTTCTTTACAATCTTCTGTATTCCTATGGGGTCTGAGTTATTTCGCCTCTTTCATTTCTGATTTTGTTTGTTCAGGTCCTCTCTCTTTGCTTTATGGCAAAGAGAGCCTGGCTAGAGGTTCATCAATATTGTTTATCCTTTCAAAGAACCAGCTCTTGGTTTCTTTGATCTTTTGTATTGTGTGTGTGGTTTTTTTTTGTTGTTGTTGTTTGTTTTGTTCTTTGTCTCTAAGTCATTTTCCCCCCCTCTGATCTTTATTATCTCTTTCCTTCTCCTCATTCTGGGCTTCTCTTGTTGCTCTCTTTCTAATTTTTTTAAGTTGTAGAGTTAGATGATTTCCTATATTTTTTTCTTGTTTTCTGAGGTAGGCGTGTTGAGCTATAAACTTCCCTCTCAGCACTGCTTTCATTGTGTTCCATAGATTTTGGATTGTTGTGTTTTTATTCTCAATAGTTTCCAGGATGTTTTTAATTTCTTCTTTGATCTCTTTGGTAACCCCATAATTATTTCATAGCATACTATTCACACCCAAGTGTTTGAATTGTTTAGCTTATTTTTTATCATTATGGTCTGAGAAGATAATTGAGATGATTTAATCTTCTTGAATTTGGAAGACTTTGACTGTGACCCAACATATGGTCTATCTTTGAAAATGTCCCATGTGCACTTGAGAAGACTGTATATTCCATGACTTTGGAGTGTTATGTTCTGGAGATGTCAATTAAGTCCATTTGATCTAGTGATATTGCTGTTTCTTTGGTGTTTTATTGTCGAGAGGATTTATCCAGTGATGTCAGTGGGGTACTAAAGTCCCCTACTATAATGTTATTGTTGTCAATCTCTCTCTTGAAATTTTCTATTTTTTTTATATTTACACTTACAGTCAATGTATGTTCTTATTTGTGAAGTGAAATCTCCTATAGACAAATACTTTGATGGGTATCAATAAAAAGTGTATTAAAGAGGTGAAAGAAATTAATAAATATGAATTGATAGCCATAAGAAGTCATAGGGATGTAAAGTGCAGCATAAAGCAATATAGTCAATAATACATTGTAATAACTCTATAAGGTATCAGTTGTTACTATATAAATGTCTAAACACTTTGTTGTACAACTGAAATGAGTATAATATTGTATGTCAACTCTAGTTTGAAAATAAATATAAAATGTATTCAGCTACTCTAAGTCTCTTGAATTACGAAGTTAGTCCATTTACATTTAAATAATTAGTGATAATTATATACTTACTAGAGGCCCGGTGCACAAAATTCATACACGGGGCAGGTGGCGGGTGTCCCTCAGCCCAGCCTGCACCTTCAACAATCTGAAACACCTCGAGGGACATCCCACTGCCCGTTTAGGCCAGATCCCAGTAGGTTCTGGCCTAAACGGGCAGTTGGACATCCTTCTCACAATCCAGGACTGCTGACTTCAAACTGCTCACCTGCCTGCCTCCCTGATTGTCCCTAACTGCTTCTGCCTGCCAGCCTGATCACCACTTAACCGCTACCCTGCCAGCCTGTTTGCCCCCAACTTCTCTCCTCTACCAGCCTGGTCACCCCAGCTGCCCTCCCCTACAGACTTGATCCTCTCCAACTGTCCTCCCTTGCAGGCCTGAAACCTCCTAACTGCCTTCCCCTGCTGGCCATCTTGTGGTGGCCATTTTGTGTCCACATGGGGGCAAGGATCTTTGACCATATAGGGGCAGCCCTTTTGTTTGTTAGAGTGATGGTCAATCTGTGTATTACTCTTTTATTAGATAGGATAGAGGCCTGGTGCATGGGTGGGGACTGGCTGGTTTGCCCTGAAGGGTGTCCTGGATCAGGGTGGGGGTTCCTTTGCCCTGTGGGGTGGCTGGGCCAGGAGCCTGTGGTGGTTTACAGGCTGGCCATGCCTACCCAGTGACCTAAGCGGAGGCCCTGGGATCTGGGATTAATTTATGTTCTACAATTGAAGCTTTGTAGCCTAGAGTAGAGCCAAGCCTTCTGCTTGCTCTGTGGTAACAGCCATTTCTATTTGAAACTTTGTAGCCTAGATTGGAGACCTAGGCACTTGGGCTGCAGAAGTTTGGCTTCCTCCATCACCCCAGCAATCTAGCCTCTGCTCTCTTTAGCTCCATGGCTGCCACTGTTTCTGTTGGGACATATGTAACATCTATAATTGAAACTTCGTAGCATTGAGTGGAGGCCTAGGCTGGCAATGGCAGGAGGAAAGCTTGGCTTCCTCTGTTGCTGGGGAAACGCAAGCCTCCCTCCTGCTCTCAGTGGCTGCAGCCTTCTTGGTGGGGGTTATTTGCATAATTTTCTCCTGATTGGCTGATGGGGGTAGATGTGGGTGTGGCTTAATCAGAGGTACAGCCAATTTGCATATTACTCTTTCATTAGATATGATTGCAATTTTGTTAATTGTTTTGGCTGTTTTGTTGTACATTTATTCTTTTCTTTCCTTTCTCTCTTCCCTTCTGGATTGATGGCTTCCTTTAGTTATATATTTAGGTTCCTTTCTTATTTCCTTTTTTGTATTTAGTATAAGTTTTTTTGTGTGTGTGATTACTGTGAAGCTTTCGTATAACATAATATGTAATTAAAAGTCTGTTATAAATTGATTGCAACTAAAACTGGACACATTTCAAAGCTTTACCTTTTTTCTGTCCCTCTCCCATATTATATATTTGATGAAAAATTAACCTTTATATTTGTTTTGTAAGTGATTAATCCATCTTATTTATTACATTTTTACCTTCTCCAAGTGAGATTTTTGTGTATTTATTTATTTTTGTTGAAGTTCTCACTATGTTGATCCATTCTTCTCCTGAGTTTGGTGAGCATCATTATGATGTTTACTTTGAGTTCATTATCAAATAAATTACTTATCTCTGATGTGTCTTTTTTTTTCTGAGGTATCATTTTGTATTTTCATTTGAAACATTTTCCTTTGTCTCCTCATTTTGCCTAATTCTCTGTATTTGTTTTAATGTATTAGGTTAATAAGGTACTTCTTACAGAATTGGAGAAGTGGCCTTATGTAGGACATGTTTTATGGGCCACAAGCATCTGGTGCTCAACAGATGTCCTCCATGTGGGCTGATTGTGTATGGACCACAGCTGTGGAATAAGAATGAGCAAGGCTCTTGCCTGGCCAGATTATGACTTGGGCCTGAGACTACTGTGGTGTGTTAGTAGTCAGGACTGATTCTCATTTATGTTGTGGGGTTTATGTGTGACTCCTATGTGTATTAGCAGCCAAAGCTAATGTCTAGCTTGGGTAGGAGGTGTATGCATGGTACAAATGTGGGTGGGGCTGTTGGTGGACCATGTCCACTGACATTTGCAGGTGCTGGTATTAGATAGAGTGAGATATCACAAATGTATCCTGCCTCTTCAGCAGACACTCCAAGTGTGTTCCCTTAACCTATTGTCTGTGCACTTTTCACACTGGTGTTTTTGAACTGGTTTCTGGGTTAAGTGGATGAGTTCTTTAAGAGAGTTTTTTTTCTCCCATTTCCCAATAGTTCTACCATCTTCCTAGATGCAATCTTCATTGTTTTGCAAGACTAGATATTCTGGGGGGTTGTAACTTCTGTATAGAGCCTTAGGGTTGGATGTTCGATGTAGAGTCAACTCCTTCAATCCTTTGAAAAAGGACCTTTGAAACTCCTCATGATTGCATATTTCTATAGCTAGGGTGTGACTTTTCCCTGGTGAAACTGTTTCTGCCTCTCTTTTCTGATTTTTTATCTTTTGTTGTGGAAGGTCTCTTCATCCAATTTTGAGGTCTCCTCAGAGGGAGTGATATTACACGTATTTGTAGATTTGTGTCTGTCAGAGGAGGTGAGTTCAAGATCTTCTTATTCTCCATCTTGAACCCCTTCAGTGTATTTTTTTAGACATCTCTCTCACAGATGGGAACTGCTGACTCCTAACCACTTACCTGCTTGCCTGCCTGATTGCCCCTAACTGCTTCTGCCTGCCAGCCTAATCACCCCTAACCATTCCCCAGCTGGCCTTATCATCCCCAACTGTCCTCCCCTGCCAGCCTGGTTGCCCCCAACTGCTCTCCCCTGCCAGCCCAATAGCCCCCAACTCCCCTTCCCTGCTGGCCTATTTACCCACAACTGCCCTCCCCTACTGACCTATTCACCCACAACTGCACTGTCCTGCCAGCCATCTTGTGAAAATGTGGAAGGGGCCATCTTATTTTTTAAAGCAGCCATTTTATTTTTTTAATTTCTTTATTGATTAAGGTATTATATTTGTGTCCTTATTCCTCTATTAATCCCGCCCAACCCTCCCCACACTCATGCCCTCACCCCCGTGGTGTTCAAGTCCATTGGTTAGGCTTATATTCATGCATACAAGTCCTTTGGTTGATCTCTCCTCCTTTCTCCCTTCTTTCTTACCTTCCCTCTGAGGTCTGGCAGTCTGATCGATGCTTCTCTGCCTCTGGATCTGTCTCTGCTCATCAGTTTATGTTTTTCATTATATTCCACAAATGAGTGAGATCATGTGGTATTTGTCTTTCTCTGACTGGCTTATTTCACTTAGCATAATGCTTTCCAGTTTCATCCATGCTGGTGCAAATGTAGTATTCTAATGTGTAGATATACCACAGTTTTTTAATTCAATCATCTGCTGATGGGCACTTAGGCTGTTTTCAAATCTTAGCTATGGTGAATTGTGCCACTATGAACATAGGGGTGCATATACCCTTTCTAATTGGTGGTTCTAGTTTCTTGGGATATATTCCTAGAAGTGTGATCACTGGCTCAAATGGGAGTTCCATTTTTAGTTTTTTGAGGAAACTCCATACTGTTCTCCACAGTGGCTGCACGAGTCTGCATTCCCACTAGCAGTGCAAAAGAGTTCCTTTTTTTCCGTATCCTTGCCAACACTTGTCCTTTGTCAATTTGTTGATGATTGCCATTCTGACAGTTGTGAAATGATATCTCATTGTTGTTTTGATTTGCTTCTCTCAGATAGTGACTTTGAGCATGTTTCCATATGTCTCTTAGCCTTCCTTCTTTCCTCCTTCGAAAAGTGTCTAGTTAGGTCTATTGCCCATTTTTGATTGGATTATCTTCCTTTTGTTAAGTTGTATGAGTTCTCTGTAAATGTTGGAGATTAAACCCTTGTCTGTGATAACATTGGCAAATATGTTTTCCCGATGCAGTGGGATTTCTTGTTGTTTTGTGGATGGTTTCTTTTGCTGTGCAAAAACTTTTTATTTTGATGTAGTCCCATTTGTTTATTTCCTCTTTAGTTTCCATTGCTCTAGGAGCAGTATCAGTGAAGAAGTTCCTTCTGCATATGTCTGAGGTTTTTCTGTCTGTGGATTCCTCTAGATTTTTATGGTTTCCCTTCTTATGTTTAAGCCTTTGATCCATTTTGAGTTTATTTTTATGTATGGTGTAAGTTGGAGGTCTAGTTTCATTTTTTTGCATCTATCTGTCCAATTTTCCCAAAACCACTTGTTGAAGACACTATCTTGACTCCATTTTATATATTCATGCCTCCTTTGTGAAATATTAATTGGGCATAGTGATTTGGGTCAATTTCTGGGTTTTCTATTCTATTCCATTGGTCTAAATGTCTCTTCTTGTGCCAGTACCAGGCTGTTTTAAGAACAGTGGCTTTGTAATACAGCTTGAAATATAGTATTGAGATCCTACCTCCTTTGTTCTTCTTTCTCAGGATTGCTGCAGCAATTTGGAGTCTTTTTTACTCCAGATGAATTTTTGGAAAATTCCTTGTATGTCAGTGAAATGTGCCATTGGTATTTTAATGGGGATTGTATTGAATCTGTAGATTGCTTTGGGTAGTATGGACATTTTGATTATGGTTATTCTACCAATCCATGAACACAGGATGTTCTACTGTCTATTTATGTCTTCCTCTACCTCTTTTTTAGTGTACTGTAGTTTTTCGCATACAGGTCTTTTACCTCCTTAGTTAAGTTTATTCCTAGGTATCTTAATTTTTTTGTGTGTGATGGAAAATGGGATTGCTTTTTAAGTCTCTCTTTCTATAAGTTCAATATTGGTATAAAGGAATTCCATAGATTTCTTGGTATTAATTTTGTATCCTGCTACATTGCTGAATTCATTCATTATATCTAATAAAATTTTGATGGTGTATTTAGTGATTTCTATGTACAATATCATGTCATCTGCAAATAAGGAACAGCTTTACTTCTTCTTTTCCAATTTGGATGGCTTTTGTTTCTTCTTATTGTCCGATCTCAATGGCTAGTACTTCTAGTACTATGTTGAACAGGACTGGTGAGGGTGGGCATCCCTGTCCTGTTCCTGTTCTTAGGGGAAATGGTTTTAGTTTTTGTCCATTGAGTATGATGTTGGCTGAGGGTTTTTCATATATAACTTTTATTATGTTGAGGTATAATCCCTCTATTCCTATTTTGCTGAGTGTTTTGATCAAGAAGGGGTGCTGAATTTGGTCAAATGATTTTTATGCATCAATTGATATGATTATGTGAATTTATCTCTCAATTTGTTTATTTGATGTATCATGTTTATTGATTTGCAGATATTGAACCATACTTGCATCCCTGGGATAAATCCTACTTAATCATGGACTATGATCTTTCTGATGTACTGCTGGATCCAATTTGTTAAAATTTTTTTGAGAATTATGACATCTATGTTCATGAGGGGTGTTGGCCTATAATTCTCTTTCCTTGTGTTGTGTTTATCTGGTTTGGTATTAGGGTGATGCTGGCTTCATAGAATGAGCTAGGGAGTATTCCTCTCTCGTGAATTTTTTGTAATAGTCTGAGGAGGATAGTTTTAAGTTCTTCCTTGAATGTTTGGTAAAACTCCCCAGTGAAGCCATCTGGCCCTGGGCTTTTGTTTGCCGGAAGCTTTTTGATAACTGGTACACTTTCTTCCATAGTTATTAGCCTATGGAGATTTTTACAATCTTCCTTATAAATTTTTGGAATGTTGTATTTTTCTAGGAATATGTCCATTTCCTCTAGGTTTTCTAGTTTGTTTGAGTAGAGTTTTCATAGTATTTTTTTAAATAATTCTTTGTATTTCTGTGGGGTCTGTTGTTATTTAGGTGCCTTCATTTCTGATTTTGTTTGTTTGATTCCCCTCTCTTTGCTTCTTGGTGAGCCTGGCTAGAGGTTACTCAATTTTGTTTATCCTTTCAAAGAACCAGCTCTTGGTTTCATTAATCTTTTGTATTTTTTTTATCTCTATGTCATTTATTTCTGCTCTGATCTTTATTATCTCATTCCTTCTTCTCAAGCTGAGCTATTCTTGTTGCTCTCTTTCTAATTCTTTGAGTTGTAGAGTTAGATTATTTACTACCATTTTTCCCCTGATTTTTGAGGTAGGCATGTAGAGCTATAAACTTCCCTCTGAAGACTGCACTCATTGTGTCCATCGATTTTGGATTGTTGTGTTTTTATTATCATTAGTTTCCAGGATGCTTATAATTTATTCTTTGATCTCCTTGATAACCCAATCATTGTTTAATAGCATGCTATTCAGTTTCCAAGTGTTTGAGATTTTTGAATTGTTTTCATTGTAGTTTATTTCTAACTTTATGGCATTGTGTTCTGAGAAGATGCTTGGTATGATTTCAATCTTTTTGTATTTTGGAAGACTTTGCTTGTGATCCAATATGTGGTCTATTTTTGAAAATGTCCCAGGTGCACTTGAGAAGAATGTGTATTCCGTGGATTTTGGGTGAAATGTTCTGAAGTGGTCAGTTAAATCCATCTGTTTTAGTGAGTCATTTAGGATTGCTATGTACTTGCTGATTTTTTGTCTAGAGTATTTATCCAGTGATGTCAGTGGTGTATTAAAATCCCCTACGATGATTGTATTGTTGTCGATCTCTCCCATGATATCTTCTCAAATTTTGTTAAGTATTTGGGTGCTCCTGCGTTGGTTGCATATATGTTTATCAGGGTTATATCCTTTCTTTGTATCAATTCCTTTAGTATTATAAAGTGGCCTTCCTTCTCTCTTGTTATGGCATTTACTTTGAGGTCTATTTTGTCAGCTATAAGTATTGCTACCCCAGCTTTTTTTTCATTTCCATTTGCCTGAAAGATATTTTTCCATCCCTTCACTTTCAATCTGTGTGATCTCCTGTTCTGAGGTGGATCTCTTGTAGACAGCATATATATGGGTTGTGTTTTTTTTATCCATTCAGCCACTCGATGTCTTTTGGTTGGGGTATTTAGTCCATTTATGTTTAAAGTTATTACTGAAAGGTATTTGTTTGTAGTCATATCTATTTTTGTGTCTGCATTCCTTCTTACCTATTTATTTCTTCTGTATACAGTATTCCCTTTAGCATTTCTTGCATTTCTGGTTTGGTGCTGATAAACTCCCTTAGCCCTTTTCTTTGTTTGTGAAGCTCCTGATTTCCCCTTCAATTTTGATTGATAGTCTTGCTGGATAAAGTGTTCTTGGATTCAGTCCTTTGCTTTGCAACACTTTATATACCTCTTTCCATTCCCTTCTAGCTTGATGTGTTTCTGTTGAGAAATCATTTGATAATCTGATGGGGGTTCCTTTGTAAGTAACTCTTTGTCTCTCTCTTTCCACTTTAAGATTCTCTCTTTGTTGTTGATATTTGTCATTGGCATTATGACGTGTCTTGGTGTGTGTCTTTTGGGGTTGATCCTGCTTGGGACTCTGTACTTGTGTAACTTTTTTCTTCCCCATATCTGGGAAGTTTTCGGTCATTATTTCTTCAAATACATTTTCTAATCCTTGCTGTTCTTCTTGTCCTTCTGGCAGCCCTATTATATGTATGTTACTTTGTTTCATGTTGTCCAAAAGCTACCTTAGGCTTTACTCCTGGTTTTTCATTTTGTTCTTCAATTGCTGATCAGTTTGAGTTTGTTTCTGTACCTGATCTAACTCACTAATTCGGTCTTCTGCTTCTTCTAGTCTACTGTTGAAACTTTCCATGGTGTATTTGATTGTAGTTATATCCCTATTCATTTCTTCCTGATTCTTGCATAGGTTGTTAGTTTTCTCATCCATCCGATGTATAAATTCTACAACCAATACTCTGATTTCTTTTTTGGTCATGTTGCAAGCTTCAATTTCACTAATTTCCTTTCTTTGCAATTTTTCATTTTCTTTCCTCTGAGTATTGTTTCATCTCCTCATTCTGACTATCACCAGAGGTTCAAACTTTGAATTGGGTGGACTTGGGCCATGTGTGGTGTGAACTTTGCGCCACCTGAGTGTCACTGAAGTGCTCTGACACTAGGGCATGTGACTGCCATGTGTTGGTGGGAGCCAGGCTTGCCCAGGGTCAGTGTTCCCAGCGTTCTGTGTGGTCTTGTGTGCACACCTAGAATCAGGGACCCCACCTGCACCAAGCTATTGGTGTGTGCTGAAAATGGTGCCCCGAGTCAGTTTCCCTCTGTCTACACCAAGAATCAAGTTTCAGAGTCAGTTGCCTTTTGTGGTTTCTTTTTGAGAATCAGGGTCACCGTGTGTGCATGTACTAATAATTTGAGTCACTGGCAATTGGTGTGAATGAGCTGTGAGTCAGGAATGCCAGGCACATAAGCTAAGAAACAGAGTCAAATCAGTGGTGCTCAGTGCTGCCTCTTGCTGGGAGAATTTGGGTCCCAATCACCATGGGGGACTGGGTTGCACAATAGCTCTGTGGTGTGCCTGCACTGTGGGAAACTGACTTCCACGTGTGCTTGCCCTGTAACCAAGTCAGGTGGCACTGCCACCCAATGGGTTTGATCACCCAGTTGCGATTGCGTTAGGGGAGCAACCTCTAGTCTTTCAAATTCCCTGAGTAGTACTGAGGCACCTGAGCGAGTTCTCAAGCTCCAAGCTCTGTTTCCCTGTCTGGGAGCTTCCGACGCAGGTGTGCGTGCACGCGTAGCATGTTCTCAAGCTCCAATTCCCCTTGAAGTAGCTGGTAAACCCTGAGCAAGTTCTCAAGCTCCAAGCTCCGATTCCCCATCTGGGAGTTTCAGGTGTTGGTGTTTGCATGCAGGAAGCATGCTCGCAAGCTCAAATTCCCCATGGGGTAGCTGAGAAACCAAGTTCTCAAGCTCCAAGTGCACACAGTTCCCTGTAGGGGTTAGGAGAGTTGTGGCTTGAGTGAGGGGCGGGTCTATTGGTTGCTGTGGAGCTATCCGCAATCCTGCGGGAGGGGGATAAGCTCTTTGACTCACAGAAATCTGCTGCCGGGAAGTGTGGATTCGTGTTGTCTGTTGGTCTGAAGCTGTGGTTGCAGTTCTCTGTACCCAGTGGCTGCAGGGTCCTGGTTTGCGTCTGAGATGCGACTGGGTGAGGGCAGGGTCCTAGTCTGAGGAAGCTCTGTTTCTCAAGATGGCGTGGTCTCTGCCCCCCTGCGGCCAGCTGCCCGGGAACGTCCGCTTTGTTCACGGGACTCTGCCATCTAAGATTACCCAGGATGGCAGCCCCTTGGAGGACCTGCAGAGTCTAACTGTCTCTAGCTCATTCACACACACACCACACACATCTACACTCTCCTCTATGGGTTCCTCACTCTCTCACACTCTCTCTCTCCCTACCTTCCTGCCAGTCGCCATGTTAAGTCTCCAGCCATCTTTTGACAACATGGGGGCAGCCATCTTGTGGTGCATTCTTGTGATGACACAAGGGTGGGAGGACCACCTAGGCTTTTATTAGCATAGATAACTACCCCAGTTCTCTTTTTGGTCTCCATTTGCATGGAATCTCATTCTACATCCCCCCTTTTTTCAAGATTATGTGACCTTGAAGTTAAAGTGGGACTTTTGAGGGCAGCATATAGTTGGGTCTTGTTTTTCATCAAGCTAGCCATGCTATGTCTTCTGATTAGATAATTCATTTAAGTATATTTGATGGAATTATTGACAGGTAAAGACTTACTATTGCCACATTTATATTTTTCCACTTTTTTGTAGTTTTTTTCTTCCTTTCTTTCTCTCTTATTATTTACTGATGATTTTCTTTAGCCATATACTTTAACTTCTCTTTATTTTATGCATATTTACTACAGGTTTTTGTTTTGTGATTAGCCTGAGGCTTACATGATACATCTTATTTAAAAACAGTCAATTTTAAGTCGGTAACAATGTAACTTTGTTGCATAAAAAACTCATCCCTTTTACAATTTCTTCCCTAACCAATTATTACATAGCTATTTTTAATATTATTGTCCTTTAACCTTTATACTGGTGTTAAGTAGCTAACTCATCATCATATTACAGTATTAAGGTACTCTAAACTTGACTAAATACTTAGCTTTACCAGAGAGTTGTATGTTTTCATATGTTTTTATGTTACTAACTAGAGACCCAGTACATGAAATCTGTGCAAGGTAGGTTCCCTAGGCCTGGCTGGTGATCAGAGCTGATTTGTGGGACAACTGGTGGGGCAATTGGGGGCCTCTGATGATACTGTCTTGGCCAGCCTGGTGCCACCCACTTGATGGCCATGCATCCTGCCAGGGTGACCAGCAGGGCAATCAGGGTTCACCATGGGCACCTGCCTTGGATAGCCTGGGGACTGCAGGCTGAGGGCAGCTCCTGCATTGATTATCTATCCCATAGGGTCAGTGTGTTTCATAATGACTAGTCATTCCACTGGTTATTCTGCCGCTAGGCCAATTTGCATACTAGGCTATTATATAGGATTAACATCCTTTGTTTTCAAAGAAGTTTGAAGAACTATTTCATCATTTCTTGCAAGGCAGTCTAATGGTTGGGGATTCCTCAGCTTTTGTTTGTTTGGGAACGTTTTATCTTGCTTAATTTCTGTAGGACAACTTTGTTGCATAAACTTTTCTTTGTTGGTCATTCTTTCTGCACATTGTATATCCTACTCCACTCTCCTTTTGCCTGCAAAGTTTCTGTTGAAAAATTTGCTTACAACATTATGAGGGTTCCTTTGTATGAAATAATTAATTGTTTCTTGCTGCTTTAAAAAATCTTTTTGTCTTTGATTTTATACAGTTGTATTATAATTATATGAATTAGAGAAGATCATTTTCAGTTATAATCATGGCGTGATCTATTTGCTTAGTAAACTTGGATGTACAGATCTCTAGGTTTGGGAAGTTCTCAGCCATTATTCTTTAAACAAGCTTTGTGTTCTTTTCTCCATCTCTCTTCCTCTTGGGACTCCTATGTATAAATTGTTTTCATTATTTCTCTTAGTTGTTGATATTCTTATAAGTCCCATAAGCTTTCATATTTCTTTTTATTATTCTTTTCTTTTGCTCCTCTAAGTAACTTCAAATGATCAATTTAAAAGCTCACTGATTCTTTCTTCTGCTTGGTCCAGTTGCAGTGTAGTCATTGTATTCTTCAAGTTTCAGATTATGTTTATTTTTTTCATATTTTGTTTGTTGAACTTCTCATTTGTTTTTATATTGTTTTCCTCTTTTCTTAAAGTTGATTAACTGTGTTCCATTTTAACTTTCAGAACATTAGAATTATTTTGAAATCTCTGTTTGGCAATCCATGTATCTCCATTTCTCTGGGGATCAGTTATTGGATATTTATTGTGTTTAACATTTGGATAATTTTTCACATTGTCCATAGCCTTGTGTAGGTGTCTGCACATTTGAAGAAGCTTTAACTTCTTCCAGAAGAAGAATGCTGGAATATTTATATATATAAAAATCCAGCGACTAGAATGCCATAACAACTGGAATAACTGGTCACTATGACACCCACTGCAGCCAGTGAACTGGCCCAATTTGGGAGTGGAGCCAGTAGCCAAACTCCTGCATCCCCTCCTCCTGGCTGGCACAACTCCTAATCACCCACCTACCCCAATAGGGGACAGGGCTGGCCAGCCAAATTCCTGCATCCCCTACCTTTTCCCAGCCCCACCCCAGATAAGCCCTCCTACCCCAATCAAGGGCAGGGCCAACCAGCCAACTACTTGTGACCCCCGACCCCAGCCAACCCTACCCCTGATGGGCCCACAACACCCCCATCAGCCCACAGCCCCTCCCATCAGCCAGCTCCAACCCAAATCCCCCCCTCCACTCCCATCAGAGGTAGGGCTGGACAGCCAACCACCCACAGCCCCTCTCCCCAGCTACCCTGCCCCTGATCCACCCCAACTGGGGCCAGGCCAGCCAGACCCCACCCATGTTCAAATTCCTGCACTGGGCCTCTAGTGCTATAATATGGGTTTAGTGGTGCAGGGCACCAAGTTCAGGGACATTTGACAGTTCCAGACTTGGTAGTCTGATGTTTCATTGGCTCAGGCTTCTGGGTACACTGTCTCAACAACTACTGGTACATGGTCTTTTGCTAGTACTGTGGAGTCTGCAGTGACTGAAAAGTCTATAGAGGATCTCAGTGACATCTCTAGTCCTGTGCCTAGAAACCTTGAGTGCATGCAGAGCAATGGAGGGCAGTGAAGGGAGTTGGGGGAGACCCATGAAATTACACAGCTAGAGGAACTTGCTACAGAGAGAGCAGTGGTGCAGCTAGTGACAGAAACTAGGCCTTCAGTAAGGCTCACTGGCAACTATGAGGACTAACTACAGATGAGCCCAGTGGTACAGGCTGGTGGTTGAGACAGGGTCTGATATGGCCCACAAGCATCTGTGGAGGCCTTGGCTTTTGGGATGCACTTCTGTAGAATCTCGCTGAAGGCACACACATGGCAGTAGAAGCCAATGATGGAAATCAGGCTGTGTGTGCAAGTGCACAGCTGGAGAGACTAGTCCTCAGTGTGGGCACAGATATGGGATCTAGGCTGTTGTTTGGTACTTACACAGTGCCAGCAGTCTGTCCTGGCTGTTGGTGCAGTTCCTGGGCTCTGGCATGGTGGAAGTGGGAGGGAGGGAGTGGAGAGGGACTCCAGTGCCTGGCATCTATGAATGCATAAACTGGTGGAGTGAGAACCCAGTAAAATCTGCAGGGGTCTATGGCTGCTGGGCTGGTGTCTCCAGAGGTGAACACTGCTGGAGTTCTCTGCAAAGCAAGTTCCTGGGCACCCCAGTCACTCCTTGCTTCTAGCTGTCTCTATTATTTTTTTAGTTTAGTAGTCTGTGTGTGGGTGAATTCAGAGAGTCTTTCATGTGATGCCATAATAGGCTGGGGAAGTGGGTTGCTCATCCTGCTCTTTCTTTCCAATTGAGGAGAACTTTATTTTTCTTCCTAAAGTGAGTGAGAGAGAGAGAGAGAGAGAGAGAGAGAGAGAGAGAGATTTTTTCTTTTATAAAAATTTTATTGATTATTTGCAGAGAGGAAGGGAGAAGGATGGAGAGTTAGAAACATCGATGAGAGAGAAACATTGATCAGCTGCTTCCTGCACACCCCCTATTGGGGATGTGCCTGCAACCAAGGTACATGCCCTTGACTGGAATCAAACCTGAGACCCTTCAGTTTACAGGCAGATGCTCTATTCACTGAGCCAAACCGGTCAGTGTGGTAACTTTTACTAGCTGTGGCATTTCCACGTGGCACTCAGCAGTGCTGGCCTGGGCAATGGGTTGATGCCATGAAGCTGTTTTTTCATCCCTTTTTGTTAATCCTCACTGGAGATATTTATTCCATTGATTTTTTAAAAATTTTTTAGATAGAGTGAAAAGGAGGGTGGGGAGAGAAGGGAGAGAGAAAGAGAGACATCTACATGAGAGAGACACATCTAGAGGTTGCTTCCCACACATGCCCCAAACAGGGATGGGGATCCAGCCTGCAACCCATGTACATGCCCTTAACTAGAATCAAACCTGTGACCCTTCAGTTCACTGACCGATGCTCTAAACACTGAGAAATACTGGCCAGGGCTTGATCCCTTTTTGTGCAGTTATTCACTGTGGTACTGAAGTTACTGAAATGGACTCCTGAGCTCACACAAGGATGTTTTTGAAAAGGAATAGCTCCCTAACAATTTATCTTTGTTGGGGGATGGAGCCTCGGATCTTCTACTCTGCCATCTCAGTGATATTAAATCACCAATTTTTTTCTAGAGCAACTTATCAAATATGAATGCTCTGTTTCACAATAAATACATGTAGAAGTATTACTATTGCTGGATCTTTTAGTATCCCCCCTGCCCAAAATTGTTGCTCAGGCTCATAAAATTGAATATGCAATCTGTTTCCAATCCAAAAATACTCTTAAAGCCTCCAACTCTTTTCCTTGCCTAAACAGTCATGGTAAGTGTGTGCTCAATAATATCTGGAAGGATGGTTCTGACTCATGGACTTACTAATATCCCACTGAAGAAAGATATCTGAGGTTCCTGAGTTTCTAAGCATCTCTAAGTTTTCCTTGTATAATCACTGTATTAATATAGACAAAATAGTGGTTTTAGGATATAGGGATTGGCTTCCCTTCCCATCTGTTTTTCTATGATGAAGAACCAGAATGGACGGTGTATACATTGTTGTTTCTTCTATATCTGAAATGAGCTGAAATACCTCTCATTAAGGGAACTACAATGGGCAAAGGCAAGGAATCTCATGCTTTACTTCCATCTCTCTACTCAATTCAATTCTGGCATATTTATAAGGATCATAAATTAGGACACTTCCCCTGAAGTCTTTTATAGGATGTGTTTGAAACCAACAGCATTTTCTACAGACAAGAGGACAGACAAAATAAGCAGACTCCACATAAATAATGGCGTTCACATTCTTATGGAGGCTTTTCCTCCAGTGGAGAGTGAGAGACTGTACCCATTCACATGATGATAATCGTCTTGGATAAGCAATACTTTTTCTGCAAAATTAAAAAATGTTCTCTGGTTTTGCTCTTGTTTTATTTTATTTTAGTTTAGATTTTGTAGACATACCTAAATATAGCCTTAAAAGCCATGATAAGGTTATGGTGTTAGAATATTAGCAGAGTTGATATACTTAAATATCAGGAACATACAGTTTTATAAAAATAAAAGTGTGTATTACATTTCCCTTTCTCAAATTCTCAAAAAGGGGCTTTTGTAGATTTACCACCTTTATTCTACTGACGAAGAAACAGAGGGAAGACACAGGACTGAGAAAGACAGAAATGACTTATCCCTCTTTATATAGGGAAGGTCAAAAGAAGGTCACATATAAACTCTGGCCAGAAACCTTTGGAGATAAGTTAAAAGGGAAACAGGTTAGGGCCAGGTACTATGGGAATTACAGACATATTTTGATAAAATTTGACTATATGTAAAGTGCTATAATTTTTTCTTTATTACTTCTTATATTTGAATTTATATTTATCCTGACTGGATATTATTCAGTAACTAGAATACTCAACCTAAATACAGAATTCAAATAAATATATTTGAATTTATATTTATCCTGACTGGATATTATTCAGTAACTAGAATACTCAACCTAAATACAGAATGACAAACTTTTAGTTCTGAGCTGATATGCTATCAGTTATCCAACTCTCTACTACATTAGGTACATTTTTAAAAAAGAAGACAAAAGATGAAAGGAATGCACTATGCTAATCAGAGTATTTGCTATTATTCATAGGGATATTATCCACATCTGTTTGAGTGGCAGGAAGTGGTGCTCCTCTGTCACATTTCTCAATCAAAATTGGGGCATGGAAGTACAATTTTGCACTGTGTTATATAAAGTTTTCTTCAAGCTTAAGGGAAATACAGATTTTGCTTAATAACATAAATGTGTCAAGTTGTAGAAAGTTTCTAATGTTTAAGTAGGCTGACTCAGGAATTGGGGGTCTCCTTCACCAGTACATTCCAATGTGCACTGAAGGATCACCTGATGGGAAGGAGTAAGTAAGCAGAACCTAGTGGTCCAGAAGTTTTAGGCAACTCTTGCAGGATTACAATGGATCCCTTTTCCTGGGGAAAACTCTGAAAAGGAAAGCAAATGGTAACTACAGCTGCCACGACTGTATCTGGTTTCAAAGTCACCACAATTGCTCATTGTCTCCCTTCTCGGCTAACCAGTCTAATTTTCTTCACCCTGAGGTAGCATGTCTGATTTTAGTGGCTGACTTCATCACCAAGCGCACTGAGAATGGGCTGTCATGTGTCTTTTCAGGCTGATTTGTTGTTCTTGTCTATTTATCCTCCCAAATAAGCAAGGCAGTATCAAAAGATGCCAAAGTAATCACTTGAATGTCAAGTTGAATCATTTCCTCTGAAGCAGTGTCTCAGCTGAACATTAAGCAGGCTGTCTTTATGCTCTGAGCACAGGCATATTCTGGGTCACATGTTGTAAAATATGACCAAAGTATCGCATAGTCACAGGCTTACTCCCTTACATTCTTGGCTATAAAGTCATTCTTGTGGTTTGATGTGAGGTTATGAGGGACCCAGTGTCGATGAAGCAGCACTTTATAGAGCCTTAGATAGTAGTGCTATCAAGAGAGTCAACACATACCGAGAATATATGTATATATTCTTGTCAGAGCTAACTGCTTACTCTCCACAGTGAAAGAAGCCCTATAAAAAACTTGCCACCATGTGGCCTGTTGGCTTTCTCCAGGAATGATGCCATATCAGGACTCAATGTTGGTCTCCATCACCAGCAGACTGGACATTTGGGGCAATGGTATCTATATTGGTCTTAGTAAGGAAGTGGTTGTGTTGTCAGTTTCATCTAAAACTTCTATCTCTGCCAGTATGAAAGCTTCATTCATGCACTCACCCTGCTTTATTTGAGTGGCCAATGACTAGGGCTGACCGGTATCTTGTATACTTGATCATTAGTGTCTTTTCCAGAGTACAAACTTTCTAATGGAGAATTCGTCTGAGATACAGGATTTAACAGCCTGGCAAGGTCCCTTAGAGATGGTAAGAACGCATTACTAGGATGGCTTCTAGAAAGAAAAAAAGTTTGGCATGCTCAATGAAGCTGAAATACTAGAACTGCCATGTGATACAACCAACAAAAGGGTTAAATCATTCTGAGAAGTAGCCTTACTGGGGTAAGTATACTAAATAGTGCTTGAAATTAAGTGGCAATTTCCTCTGTAGGCCAAGGCAGTGGTAGTAAGGCTCACTGATAGGAGATAGAATGAAAGGAGATAGCACTCAAGAGAAGATGCTTAACTATCAGAAGGAAGTAGACACAATTATTGGAATAAGCAGCTAGGTGGTCATGAAGTGAGATTGACTCACAGAGAGGTATGGAGGTAGTTAAGGCACACAACATTCCTGAGCACAGGACTTTCCAGGTGAAGGAGGCAGCTGACTCCTTATATCCTGAGTATCCTTGAAGAGATAACGGCATGGATTTAATTCCCACCCTTTGGGTATTTAAATAAAATATGTCAAAATTCAGATAGCCCTGTGTATTTTATTTTTTGTGACCAGGAGACTCCTCCACATTCTAAGTGTTATTGCCCCTGAAATATAAATATGTGGTAAGAAAACATTAGTCTTTCTGACACCCTTGGGTGACTAGAGCCCCATGCTGGGTTATAGTCAGTTGGTATAAAATAACTTTTATTATATTTTTGTATCAGATCAATTAACTAAAAGATGGCTACAGAGTTAATTTTTATGATATTGATTCTCAGAAAATGTGGGAGGGCTCTCACAGATAACTGAGTTTGTTTCCCATCACTCTGCAGAACTGTGTCAGATGTGTAGATGTGAAAAACCACTGTCACAGTCACAAAAAAGAACAGATACATCACCACAAGTTCTAATGCCATTCCCATGATGCTTCAGTTTACAGCCAATTCTACATTTGAGATATTGGAATGCAATAATTTGAATAGTTCTAGAATGAGTAATGAAGTATGTCTTGACTGATATGGTGGGGAGATGTAGACTCATGTAGTTGTTAAATTACAAATCAGAGAGGTGACCTAAAGATAATACTTTACAAAAAGTGATTTGTGACCAAGAAAAGTCAATAAGCTCACCTATGATCCAACAGGTGCAAAACCTGGAAAAAAGGGTAACATCTCCTAACTCTTCTCTTTGGGAGACGAATGTAAGAAAGTGGAATCCCTACTGGGTGTTCAGCATGAATGTTGATAACTTGATTTTACTTCAGACTTCATTGTTTAAAAGTATACATTTTGGCCGAGACTGGTTTGGCTCAGTGGATAGAGCATCTCACTGTGGACTGAAGGGTCCCGGGTTCGATTCCAGTCAAGGGCATGTATCTTGGCTGCGGGCACATCCCCAGTAGGGGGCGTGCAAGAGGCAGCTGATTGATGTTTCTCTCTCATCGATGTTTCTGACTATCCCTCTCCCTTCCGCTCTGTAAAAAATCAATAAAATATATTTTAAAAGTATACATTTTGTTAAATTTGAAGGCAGAGTCAACTAAAATTAAATTTAAATTGATCTCAGAATTATTTAATATAATAGGGAAAATAATATAAAACTGAATCAAATATTTATGAAACCATAAAAACATGCATTTATTTTATACTTTGTTTTTTTCAAGGTTTCCTTGTATACTTTATTTATGGTAGAAATACTTATGAGATCTACACTTCAAGCAACTATGAAATGCACACTCCACACTATGTTGTACAGGAGATCTCTAGAATTCAGTCACCTGATATAAGCAAAAACATTCCATCCTTTGAGAAATTGCTCCCCATGTTCCCCAACCCATATCTCTGGCAAGCACCTATGAGCTTGACTATTTTAGAAATTTCATGTAAGTGAAATCATGAAGCATTTGTATTCCTACAACTTACTTATTTCATTTATCATAATGCCCTCCAACTTCATCCATGTTGTTGCAAGTGGTAGCAGTTTCCAATTATTTTAATGGACATAATGTTCATTGCATGTACATGTCATATTTTATGCATTCATCTTTTGGATACTTGGGTTGTTTCCATATCTTGGCTATTCTATCTAATAAAGAGGGAATATGCTAATTGACAATTGTGCCATCACAAAGATGGCAGCACCCACAGCCAATAAGGAGGGAATATGCTAACTTACTGCCACACTCTCAAATATAGTAGTGTCCAGAGCCAATAGGAGGGTATATGGTAATTGAACACCCTCTAATATGAAGGTGCCCATAGCCAATAAGGAGGGAATATGCTAATTGTTAACTGCTACACCCTCAAAGATGGTGTCCACAGCCACAAGATGGTGATGCTCAGTCCCCTCAGCTCCCTGTGCCTGCCTCCAGAGTCCCCTAATCCCCTCAGATCCCAACCACTCAAGGATAGCTCAGGTGCAGGCAAGCCTTGAATGGTGGCTGCCCAGCCACCAAGGGCTACCCGAGGCTCAGGTAACCAGGGACAGCTGAGGCTTGCACTGCCGGCAGTGGCAGCAGCAGAGGTATGATGGGTCATCACCTTCCCCTGATTGCCAGATCACCTCCCACCTCTGAGGGCTTCTGGACTGTGAGAGGGGCAGGCTAGGCTGAGGGACCCCTGTTCCAGTGCACTAATTTTCATGCACCAGGCCTCTAGTTATGAATAATGCTTCAATGAACACAGAAATAAAGACATATTTTTTGAGATCCTGATTTCAATTCTTCTGGATACATATACAGAAATGGGATTGCTGAATCATATGGCAGTTCCAGTTTTAATTTTTGAGGACATCTACACTGTTTGTAATAGTTGCTGCACCTTTCTGGATTTTCATCAACAGGGTACAAGAGTTTCAATTTCTCCACATGCTTGCCAGCACTTGTTATCTCTTTTTCTTTCCTTGAAGGCTAAAGCTAGAGGTTTATCAACTTTATTGGATTTAACAAAGATATGTTCATTTCCATCTCTCAGTTTTACTTATTCCCTTTTTATTTTTATTTCTTATTCATCTTTATATATTGGAAATTATCTAATGTCAGCCTAGTAACAGGTAAACACAATTCTGTTTCTAGTTATTTTTTTAAATTAAATGTCTATTGTTTTAAAAGCCCTTGCATAAACTGACTTTCTGGAGTATCATAGTTCTCTCTGAAAAATGAAATATGGAAAATATTTACTAAACCTAATGTTATTTAATAAAAGTTTTAGTACACAAAACTAAAATAAAATGAAAACAGTGTTGTTATAAAATGGAACCTATATAGGTTAGAGTTTTTCTGAGGGCTAAATTTCAACTCAATGTTGATTAACAGAAAATAGATCGTGCAGCATCCACTAATGTTATTCAAGCTTTGTGAACACAAACAAATGGGGTTGGGATGGCAATTTAAGTGCAGATTTGTTCTCTGTACAACTCAGATTGTTCTCTGCACTTAAATCACAGCTTGTGCTTTATGCCCATGGCCAGCTATGCCTGGACATTTTAACCTATATAGAGTAATGGGGTTTACAATGCTTTCTGGACCTTCATGTTTTTAAATTATATTTTAATTCTTATTTGCATTTGTCAGCATTTCTTCTCCACTCTCATTGTAATATATATAGTTAAGGGCTTTGAAGACCAGCTTTGGGTGGTTTTCAAATAAAATTTGATTTTTCAAACTCTTATACTTTTAACTACCTTTGTAAAAATTGTTTGAATAGTATTACACTTTTTTTCTTTATTGATTGAGGTATACATATGTGTCTTTATTCCCACATTGCCTCTCCCACTCAGGCCCTCCCCATCCCCCCTGGTGTCTTTGTTCATTGTTTAGGCTTATATGCATGCATATAAGTCCTTTGGTTGACCTCTCCCCTTTACCCTCATCATCTCCTCTGAGGTTTGATGTTCTGATTGATGCTTCTCTGTGTCTGGATCTGTTGTTAATCATCAGTTTATGCTGTTCATTATATTCCACAAATGAGTGAGATAATGTGGTATTTATCTTTCTCTAACTGACTTATTTCACTTAGGATAATACTCTCCAGTTGCATCCATGCTATTGCAAATTGCAAAAAATCCTTCTTTTTTACAGAAGCATAGTATTCCACTGTGTAGATATACCAGGGTTTTTAAATCCACTCATCTGATGATGGGCACTCAGGCTGTTTCCAAATCTTAAGTATGATAAATTGTGCTGCTATGAACATAGGGGTGCATTATATGCTTTCTGATTGGTGCTTCTAGTTTCTTGGGATATATTCTTAGAAGTGGGATTACTGGGTCAAATGGAAGTTTAATTGTTAGTTTTTTTGAGGAAACTTCATACTGTTCTCCACAGTGGATGCACCAGTCTGCATTCCCACGAGCAGTGCACGAGGGTTCCTTTTTCTCTGCATCATCACTAACACTTGTCATTTGTTGATTTGTTGATGATAGCTATTCTGACAGGTGTGAGATGATACTGCATTGCTGTTTTGATCTGCAGCTCTTAGATTATTAGTGACTATGAGCATGTTTTCATATGTCTCTTGGCCTTCCTTATGTCCTCTCATAAAGTACCTAAATTGCCCATTTTTTTATTGGTTTGTTTATCTTCCTTTTGTTAAGTTGTATGAGTTCCCTGTCAATCTGGTGATTTAAATCTTATCAGTGATAACATTGGCAAGGATGTTTTCCCATGAAAAATGGGCTCTCCTGTTGTTTTGTTGATGGTTTCTTTTGCTGTACAGAATCTTCTTATTTTGATGGAGTCCCATTTGTTTATGTTCTTTTCACTGTCCATTGCCCTGTTAGGTGTATTGGTGAAGATATTGCTTCTTTGGCATATGTCTGAGATTTTGCTGCCCGTGGATTCCTTTAAGATTTTTATGGTTTCTGGTCTCATGTTTAAGTCCTTTATGCATTTTGAGTTTATTTTTTGTGTATGATGTAACTTGGTGGCCTAGTTTCATTTTTTGCATGTATCTATCCAATTTTCCCAAGACCGTTTATTAAAGAGACTATCTTGATTCCATTATATGTTCATGCCTCCTTTGTCAAATATTAATTGAGCATAGTGGTTTGGATCAATTTCTGGGTTCTCTATTCTATTTCATTGATCTATATGTCTGTTCTTGTGCCAGTACCAGGCAGTTTTGAGAACAGTGGTTTTGTAATACAGCTTGAAATCTGGTATTGAGATTCCCTCCTGCTTTGTTCTTCCTTCTCAAAGATGCCACAGCTTTCGGGGTCTTTTTTTTTTAATTCCAAATGAATTTTTGAAGAGTTTGTTCTAAGTCTGTAAAATATGCCATTTTTTATTTTAACTGAGTTTGCATTGAATCTATAGATTGCTTTGGGTAGTATGGACATTTTAATGATATTGATTCTACCAATCCATGAACACGGCATGTTCTTCCATCTGTTATGTCTTCCTCTATCTTTTTTTTTCAGTGTCCTTAGTTTTCTAACTAAGGAGGTTTGTTACCTCCTTAGTTAAGTTTATTCCTAGGTATCTTAATTTTTTGGAGCGATGGTAAATCAATAAACATGACACATCTCATAAACAAATTGAGAGATAAAAATCACATAATAATATCAGTTGATGCATAAAAAGCATGTGACAAAACTCAACATCCTTTCTTGATAAAATACCCTAGTAAAAATGGGAATAGAGCAATCATACCTGAACGTAATAAAACATTATTCACAGATGACATGATACTGTACATAGAAAACCCTAGAGACTCCATGAAAATTATTAGACTTAATAAATTAATTTGGCAATGTAGCAGAATACAAGATTAATGCCAAGGAATCTATAGTATTTTTATACACCTATAGTGAACTTACTAAAAGAGATTTAAAAAATCCCATTTACCATCGCACCAAAATATTAAGTGTTACATTTTCTTTAATGGAATGATCAGAAATCTACAAAGCAACTAAATAACATTTTACTAACTTTTCAAACCTGCAAAGCTCTTATATGCTTTTCATTTTTTACTCTCTGCACAAAGCACTCTTGGTAGACGGTATTGCCTAAAAACTCTGAAATGAATAATGAGCAAACTTTTCCATAAACTTAGCCACTATAAGCTTTTGTTCATACATGGCCCAAAATTTGGGTGCATGCAGAGCAGCACCAAATTCTGTTAAATTAGGCCCTTGACAAGTCAAATACAGCAAATATGATTTACAGCTTAATATACTTTAAAACATGATTCCTTTTTCTTTATCCCTAATTTGGAATTTGCATTCTAAACTAGTTCAATATAACAAGATTTAAAGTAAAAATGATTTCCTCAAATAGCTAGATATGTTTTGTCATAAATTTACCATTTATAAAGTTGTATTTATAGTCCTATATCTTTACACTTAAGTATTTTGGTGCCATCTAGCATTTTATATATCATACTAGAAGCTCGATGCATGAATATTCATGCAAGAATAGGCCTTCCTTCTCCTGGCTGCCTATAAGCCAGGGGCTTGCTCAGGGAGCCTGTGCAGTGGTGGCGGAAGTGGCAAGCCTTGCATGCTTTGGCACCATTTCCTCCTCTCCCTTCTTCTTTGGAGAGTTCCTCTGTGCAGTGCTGCCACTCCCAGGAGACTCAGAGGGGAAGAGGTGGGGGGAGCAAGGCAGATGGGGAGGACTAGAGATGTTGGGGGTGCTGGTGAGTTTCACTTTCCCATTGTGAAAGTGGGATGCAACTGGCCCCCTTCCTCATCCTCTTCCTCCTCCAACCTCAGCCTCCTGCCTTCCTTCCCTCCCTCCCTCCATGCCCATCACCCCTCCCTTCTTGATTTGGTGAAATAGGGAGGAGGGAGATCTGATAATTTGGGTTACTGTAAAAGTGGCCTCTTTCATCTATTCAAAACAAAGCTGAGCCACCTGCTACTGCCACCATGGCCACAATTATCTTCCCTTGGCTGGCCAGGGGCTTCCAAGGTGGGCGTGCTAACTGCACTGAGAGAGTTCCTAAGGGGGTCCGAAACTGCAAGGCTGCTCCAATGCTAGGGTTTTGTTTATCAGAGCAGCAGGGCAGGAGTGGGGTAGAAGGAGACGCCAGACACTGGGAGCTATGACCTCAGGCACCAGACCATTGCAGGACTGGGGGCTGGGCCACAGGGAGGCTACAAGGAAGGTTGAGAGGTGTGGAACATAGTAGGGAAGCCCTGCGGAGGCTCACTGCCCAAAGGCCCAGAGCAGTGTGGAGGAGCAGCCACCACCATCTTTGAGGGGTTAATTTGCATACTCACTCCTGATTGGCTGTGAGTGTCATGAAGTGACAGTCAATTTACATGTTCCTCTTTTATTAGTATAGATAATTTCATCCTAGTAATAGGTAAACCCAATTCTTGTTTGGAGAACTGAATCCAGAGTTTGAGTGACATATCTAAGATCATATCACTATTGAGATCACAATAGATCTGCCTTCTAGAGGCAGATCTATTGGAAGATCTATATGTCTCAGTCCACAGCCCCACTTTTATCTATTGTTTACCAAGTTATGCTACTGCTATTTAAGTCAGTTTCCAACTAAGAGTGCAATAAAAATTTAGAGATATGAGAGACCTTAGAGATAATCTAAATCAGAAGCTTCCATTGATAAAACATATACCCAGATAGTTTCAATAGTTCCCACAGGTTCATTCATTTAGAGCCAGAAGCCCCCAAGTCTGATTCTGGCGCTATCCTGTGCTGTGGATCATGTGAGCTGGGTCATTGAGCACCATCAGGGCTGCTTTTAATAATTTGTATCTTTAACACCCTCTATTCAGTTCTATTGTGAATCCTTAAGTCCTACCGTGTTTATGTTTTTAACCACTTCTAGATAAAAAACAATCAATGCAGAAGTTTGGCTTCCAAATACATAAAGCAGCCCTTCTTTTAAATAGTTAACCATAGTTTTTCAATCAAAAATCAAAACAAAATTACCATATGCTCTTTGGTTCTAGAAAATTTAAATAATATGAGATGGCTTGGGACCACCAGCTAGAACCTCACATGTGCCCCTGCCACAGACCCCACCCTGGACCACAATATGAGGCAAAAGCCAGGGGGACTCCAAGTGCTTACAGCTGAAATCTGTGGGACCAGCTCCATAGGGGAAGAGGGTACAGCTCAGAATAGGGACAATCAAGGCATGAGACCCAAAGAGGACCACTCTCTGGGCTAAGGAGTCCCTGACTACTGGACTACTAGGGGCTTCAAATTCTTGGACTTCAATCAGGTTGCCCAGGGCAAGAAAAGAATAGTAAGCTCACATTCACCTGCATTAGAGCAGTTCCCAGAAGGTCCAGGATAGACATACCAAGGGACCAGATTCAAAATATCAGAGAGCCCCACAAATAGCAAATCCAAGATCTTTGAGTATGTGTGGTTTTATTTTGTGTGTGTGTGTGTGTGTGTGTGTGTGTATGAATGAATTTTTTGTTTTTTATTGTTTGCCTCTTTCTTCCTTCCTTCTTTTTTCTTGCATATCTCTAATTTCTCCTTTTCTTTTGATTCTATTCTACTTTAGGATATTCTTATTGTTATTGTTAATTTTCTTATTTCTTTTCCATTTTAATTTTCCTATCTATATACTAATATATCCATTATTACTATATTTTAATTTCATTACTTTTTATTTATTTTATGTTTCCTCTTCTTTTTTTTTTTCATCTATACTAATTTTTAAGCTTCCTCCTTGCTTCCATATAGACATTTTCTTTGTATTCTTCTTTCTCTCTTTATTCTTTATATCCACTCTAAGTCTTTGGTCACATGTCCTTTAGTATTCTTTTTATTTCTTTCTTCACTTTGCTTTCTCTTCTTTTTCCTTCTTAGTCTTTCGCACTGTTGCTGCATTGAGTAGCTTGACTTTCATGATGTTTTTGGTTTGGCCCTGTTGTGTCTTATTCTGTTCTGTCAACACCTATATACTAGCATGACAACAGTGTGGTTGAACTTCACTGGCAGCAAGTCAGAGGGGAGATCCCTCCCACAAATGGGACATCAACAATAAAGTCACAATTACAATAGGAGAGCCCAAGTAACTCACACAAGGGGAATTCCTAGAGGACCTATCTCAGGTAAACAAAGAAACTACACCATTGGACCCCTCAACACATTTTCTATATTAAGCCATCCCACAAAGACTAGGAGGCAAAATAGTTCTATGTAATACATTTCCTTGTAATACAAAGAGACAGCTAAATGGAGAGACAAAGAAGCAACCTCCAAATGAGAGCAAAAAATAAATTTCCAGAAAAAGAACTAAATGAAATGGAAGCAAGGAGCCTATCTGACAGGATTCAAAGCAATGGTTATAAAGATGCATAAGGACTTAGTGAAAATAACAACAGTATGGAAAGGGAAATATATGCCATGAATAAATAAAGAATAACATATCTGATATTAAGAACAGGCTGGAAGATATTAAAAGTAGATTGGATTAAATAGAAGATCAAATAAGTTGTTTAGAAGAAAAGGTATAAATAAATACCTAATTAGAACTGCAAATAGAAAAAATAATTAAAAAGCAGAAAGATAACGTAAGAAAGCTCTGGGACATCTGCATTATAGAAATACTATAAATGGTAGAGGGTGAGCAAAGAACAGAGAACCTGTTTAAATAAATAATTTGTAACTTCCCCAGCTGGTGAAGGAAAATGTCACACAAGTTTAGGAGGCATATATAGTCCCAATCAAGGTGAACCCCAAAAGACCCACACCTAGACACATCATAATGTAAATGGCAAATGATAAAGACAAAGAAAGAATCTCGATGGCAGCAAGAAAGAGACAGAAAATTACCTACAATGGAGTTCCCATTAGAATGTCAGCTGACTTCTCAATAGAAAAACTTCAGGCCAGAAGGGAGTGGCATGAAGTACTCAAAGTAATGCAAAGCAAAGGCTTAAATCAAAGACTACAGTATCCAGCAAGGCTATCATTTAAATTTAAATAAGAAATAAAAAGCTTTTCAGACAAAAAAAATAATTAAAGGAGTACATTACCACCAAACCAGCAATGTAAAAAATGTTAAAGGGATTGCTTTAAGAAGAAGAAGAAGTGGAGAGATAGAGGGTAGAGCATAGGCATAAAGAAAATAAAAGTAGCAATAAATAAATAAATAAATAAATAAATAAATAAATAAATACTTATTAATAACTAGAGGCCTGATGCACAAAATTTGTGCATGGCGGGGGGCGCGGAGATTCCCTCAGGTCAGCCTGCACCTTCTCCAATTGGGGGATGTTTCCTCAACCCACAGGGATCAGGCCTAAACTAGCAGTCAGCTATCCCTCTCGCAACCTGGGACCACTGGCTCCTAACTGTACACCTGCTTGCCTCCTTGATTTCCCATAACTGCCTCTTTCTATCAGCCTGATCACTCCTAACCCTCCTCTCTTGCTGGCCTGGTTGGCCCAAACTTCCCTCCCTTGCAGGCTTGATCTTGCCCTTACCTGCCCTCCTTTACTGGCCAATTTGGTTCTGATTGGTCAGTTTCAATACCAGTCAGTGTCAAAAGCTCTGCCTACTAGGTAGCCATTGGCTCCCCAAAGCACCCAGATTTGGTTCTTATGCCAGTCATAGTCAGAAGCTCTGCCTCATAGGCAGCCATTTGCTCTCCACAGCACCCGGATTTGGTTCTGATTGGTCAGTTTCTATACCAGTCACTATCAGAAGCTACACCTCCCAGGCAGCCATTAACTCTTTACAGCACCCACATTTGGCTCTTATTGGTCAGTTTTTATGCCAGTCAGCATCTCTGGGCCTACCAATGGGGCCTGATCAGAAAGGTGGGGCTGGTCAGCAGCCCTGGCGGAGGACTGGAGAGAAATGGAGGCAAGGCTTCTGGCCTGACTGGGAGAGAAAGAGAAAGGCAAGTGTTGATCCAAAGCTGACACAGAGGTAATGGATCAGTCCATGCTTCTCTCTTCAGGCCTCTCTCTGGCCCTGATTCGCAGCCCCCATCAGCAGTCAGTACTGGGGCACTGAGCCTGCAGGACTTACTTCTGGTTGGTTGAGCCTTGATCATTACTGGTCATTACGACCTAGGGTTTTTATATATTAGGATAACCATAAATGTAAATTAATTAAATGCTCCAGTTAAAAGATGTAGGGTGACTGAATGGATAAGAAAACATGACACATATATATGCTGTCTACAAGAGAACAAAAGATACACACAGACTGTGAGAGAATAGAGTGGAAATGTATTTCATACAAATAGAAAGGAAAATAAACCTGGGTAGCAATGCTTATATCAAGCAAAGGGGACTTCAAAACAAAAGCTATAACAATGAGGGTCACTTCATAATACTAAAGGGAATGAATCAGCAATAAAACATACAATCATAGTAAGGGGATTTAACACCCCACTGACATCACAGGATAGTTCTTCCAGACAAAAAAAACAATAAGAAAACAGTTCTTAATGGCATACTAGGTCAGATGGATCTATCTGATATTTACAGAACATTTCACCCCAAGGAAACATAATATAAATTTTGCTCAAGTGCATATAGAACATTCTCAAAGATAGACCACATGTTAGGACACAAAACAAGTCTATACAAATTCTAGAAGATTGATATAATACCAAGCATCTTCTCAGATCACAATGTCATGAAGTTAGAAATCAACTACGATAAAAACAAAAATAACAAAAACAAAAAACAAAACACTCAAATGCCAGGAGGCTAAATATCATGTTATTAAACAATGAATGGGTTACCAATGAGATCAAGCAAGTAATTAAAAACTTCCTGGGAAAGAAATGAAAGTGAACATACAACCACTCCAAACCTATGGGACACAATGAAAATAGTCTTAAGAGGAAATATCATAGCACTATAGACCCACCTGAAGAAATAAGAAAAAGGTTCTAATAAACTATCTAACCCTACAGTTAAATGGATTAGAAAGAGATCAACAAAAAAAGCCCAGAGGAAGTAGAAGGAAGAAAATAACAAGGATCAAAATGGAAATAAGTTACATAAAGATTAAAAAAAAATAATACAAAAATTAAATAAAACCAAGAGCTAGTCCTTTGAAAAAATAAACAAGATTGATGAACTCCTAGCCAGAATCATCAAGAAACAAGGAAAGAGGACCCAAATAAATGAAATCAGAAATGAAGAGGAGATATCACAATAAAAGCTACAGAAATACAAAGGATTGTTAGCAAATACTATGAACAACTATATGCCAACAAACTGAACAACCTGGGCAAAGTGGACAAATTTCTAGAAATATACAATCTTCTGAAACTCAATCAGAAAGAATCAGAAAATCTGAGTAGGCCAATAACAACCAATTAAATTAAAGCAGTAATAAAACAAACAAACAAAAACAAAACAAAACAAAAAACTTCCAGCAAACAAAAGTCCTGGACCAGATGGATTTACAGGAACATTTTACCAAACATTCAAAGAAAAATTAACACCTATCCGCCTTCAAAAGGAAGAAATGCTTCCAAGCTAGTTTTATGAAATCAGCATTACCCTAATTCCAAAAACTAGATGAATACACTACAAAGAATGAAAATTACAGGACAGTATTTCTAATGGACACAGATTCTAAAATCCCCAACAAAATTATTTAGCAAATCAGATCCAGCAATATATTAAAAAGATCATACACAATGATCTAGTGCAGTGGTTCTCAACCTTTCTATTGCCGCGACCCTTTAACACAGTTCCTCATGTTGTGGTAACCCCCAACCATAAAATTATTTTTGTTGCTACTTCATAACTGTAATTTTTCTGCTGTGAATGAATCATACTGTAAATATCTGTGTTTTCCAGTGGTCTTAGGTGACTCTGCTAGTGGTTGAAAATTACTGCTGTAGAACCTAAGACCATCGGAAAACACAGATATTTACATTACAGTTCATTAACATTAGCAAAATTATAGTTATGAAGTAGCAATGAAAATAATTTTATAGTTGGGGGTTACCACAACATGAGGAACTGTGTTAAAGGGTCGAGGCATTAGAAAGGTTGAGAACCACTGATCTAGTGGGATTTATTCTAGGGATACAAGGCTGACACAATATTTGCAAATCAATAAATGTGATACATTACATAAATTAAAAGATAAAAACCACATTATTATATCAAGTGATGCAGAAAAAGCATTCAACAAAATCCAATACCATATTTGATTTAAAAACAAAATAAAACAAAACAAAAAAACAAAACCTCTCAGCAATGTGGGAATAGAGGGATCATACCTCAACACAATAAAGGCCATATATAACAGTCTCCAGCCAACATAATATTCAATGGACAAAAATAAAAGCATTTCCTTTAAGAATAGGAAAAAGACAAGGATGTCTGCTTTCACAACTCCTATTAAACAGTACTGGAAGTCCTAGCCACAGCATTCAGACAAGAAGAAGGGATCAAAGGCATTCAAATTGAAAAGAAGGAAGTAAAGCTGCTTTTTTTTTTTTTTTGCAGATGTCATGATATTGTATGTAAAAATCCCTAAAGACTCCACCAGGAAACTACTAGACTTAATAAAGGAATTTGGCAAGGTAGCAGTATGAAAAATCAACAACTATAAATTAGTGGATTTTTTATATATCAATAACGAACTTTCAGAAAGAGAAACTAAACATCATTCAATTTACCACTACAACAAAAAAAATATGATACCTAGGAATAAACTTACCCAAGGAGGTAAAAGAGCTGTATTTGAAAAACTATAGGAAATTGAAAAATGAAACAGAGGAAGATACAAACAAATAGAAACATATACCATGTTCATGGATTGGAAGAATTAACATTATTAAAATGTCTATACTACCCAAAGCAATCTATAGATTCAATGCAATCCCTATTAAAATACCAATGAAATACTTCACAGGGCTAGAACAAATAGTCCACAAATTTATACAAGATCCCAAAGAGCTTCAACAATCTTGAGAAAGAAGCACGATGTAGGAGGGATCAAAAAGCCAGATATCAAACTATACTACAAAGCCATTATAAGCAAAATAGTCTGCTACTGGCAGAGGATCAGGCATATAGACCAATGGATCAGAACAGAGAAACCAGAAATTGACCCACACCATTAGGATCAATTAATATTTGACAAAGAGGAAAGAACATACAATGAAGTAAAGATAGTTTCTTCAACAAATGGTGTCAGGAAAACTGTACAGATACATGCCAGATCACCAACTTACACTATACACAAGAATAAATTCAAGATGGATAAAAGACTTAAATATAAGACATGAAACCATAAAAAAATTAGATGAAAATATAGGCAGTAAAATCTCAGACATCTCACATAGCAATATCTTTATGAATACATCTATTATGACGGTGGTTGGCAAACTCATTAGTCAACAGAGCCAAATATCAACAGTACAATGATTTAAATTTCTTTTGAGAGCCAAATTTTTTAAACTTATTCTAACACCACTTCCTCAAAATAGAATTGCCCAGGCCATTGTATTTTGTGGAAGAGCCACACTCAAGGGGCCAAAGAGCCACATATGGCTCTCAAGTCACAGTTTGCTGACCACTATCTTAGGGCAAAGGAAACTAAAGAGAAAATAAACAAATGGAACTACATCAAACTAAAAAGCTTCTGCACAGCAAAAGAAACCACCATCAAAATGAAAAGGGAATCTACTGTATGGAAGAACACATTTGCCAATGATACATCTGATAAAGGGTTAATATACAAAAAATATAAAGTATTCATACAACTCAATAAAAGAAAGACAAACAATCAGAAAAAAATGGGCAGAGAATCTGAATAGAAAATTTTTCAAAGAGGACATACAAATGGTTAAGAGACATATGAAAAAATTCTGAAAGTCACTAATCATCAGAGAAATGCAAATACTGTATTATAAAGAGGTAATATTCAAATTGACCATCACTGCAACACACAAGATGGCCCACCCATGTGAACACAAGATTGCCACCATAAGATGGCCAACAGGCAAGGGCAGTTGGAGGTTACCCAGGCCTACAGGAGACAGCAGTTAAGGGTAACCAGGCCAGCAAAGGAGGGCAGTTGGGGGTGACCAGGCCTGCAGGGGAGAGCAGTTGGGGGGAGCCCAGGCCTGCAGGGGAGGCAGTTGGGGGCAATCAGGCTGACAGGGGAGCAGTTAGGTATTGATCAGGCTGGCAGGGGAGTGGTTATGGGCTGATCAGGCTTGTAGGCAGAAGCAGTTAGGGACAATCAGGCAGGCAGGCAGGCAGGCAGGCATGTGGTTGGGAGCCAGCAGTCATGGATTATGAGAGGGATGTCCTACTGTCCGTTTAGGCCTAAATGTCTGTCTAGGAAGTCAGACATCCCTAGTGGGGTCCAGATTGGAGAGGGTGCAGGCTGGGCTGAGGGACACCTCTCTCATGCACAAATTTTGTGCATAGGAGCTCTAGTTAAAACCTGTCAGATTGGCTATCATTAAAAAATAAACAAATAACAAGTGCTGGTGAGGATGTGAAGGAAAGGGAACACTAGTCCATGGCTGGTGGGAATGCAGATTAGTGCAGCCACTATAGAAAACAGTATGGAGTTTCCTCAAAAAAATTCAAATGGAACTTTGACCCAGATATTCCACTTCTGGAATCTCTCTACCACCCCCAAAATACCAATCAGAAAGAATATATGCACTCCTATATTCATAGCAACATTATTTAAATAGCCATGTTTGAAAACAGTCCAAGGGTCCATGAGTAGATGAGTGGATACAAAAGCTATGTTACATTAACACAATGAAATACTATGCAGCTATCAAAAAGAGGGATCTCTTACTCTTTGGGCAGCATGGATGGACCATATTATGCTAAGTTAAATAAGCCGATCTGAGAAAGACAAATATTATATAATCTCACTTATTTGTGGAATTTAATGTACAAAATGAATTGACTAACAAAATGAGATCTGAAACATGGAGGCATAGAACAGACTGACTGACAGACCTCAATGTGGGGTTAAGGAGAGGAAAAGAGATAAACCAAAATAACTTAGATACTTATGTGCATAGCTTGTGGACATGGGTAATAAAGTATAAAGATATGCAGTGAGTGGGTAGGGGCTGCGAAGGCTGAGGTAAACAGGGGGAAAGGGGAGATATCTGTAATACTATCAATAATAAAAAAGTACATTAATAAATAAAAATAAAATAAATAATATGAGATGTCTGTTTTAACATTTTGGAGCTCTTTTCTGGGTAATTGTATGAAAATATAAACTATAGTCATTTATTATTATCTTATAGCTCCCTGAATCTCTCTCAGAATATCTGCCTAAGGAGAATGCTAATAATTAAATTAAACTCTCTTTTTTTAAAAATATATTTTATTGATTTTTCATAGAGAGGAAGGGAGAGGGATAGAAAGTCAGAAACATCGATGGGAGAGAAACATCGATCAGCTGCCTCTTGCACACCTCCAACTGGGGATGTGCCCACAGCCAAGGTACATGCCCTTGACCAGAATCGAACCTGGGACCTTTCAGTCCGCAGGCCGATGCTCTATCCACTGAGCCAAACCGGTTCGGCTCAAATTAAACTCTCTTAACACTGTTGGGTAAAATAAAGAAAGCAAACACAGGCTTCAATATCATATTTTAGAGATTCTTTTCTAGCTCCTAATAATTTTCCCTAGAGCATAGATTTGTGGTTAAGCAAAAATGCATGTTCTCCATAAGTGTGTCCACAATGGTAGACCAGTGGTTGTGATGTCTCCTGCCACACCTACTTATGCTTTCATTCATTCACCCTTAAGCTCTCTCTATATCCAAGCTCCCTATAGACATTCAAAGGCGCATGTGTTTATGATTAAGGTGTAAGAGGCTGCAGTTCACTCAAGGTTATATGTAACTAGAGACTCAGTACACGAAATTTGTGCATGGGGGGCAGGTGATGTCCATCAGCCCAGACTGCACCCTCTCCAATCTGGGAACTCTCAAAGGATTTCCAACTGCCCATTTAGGCTTGATCCCAGTAGGATCAGGACTAAATGGGCAGTCAGACATCCTTCTCATAATCCAGGGCTGCTGGCTTCGAATAGCTCATCTGCCTGCCTCCCTGATTGCCCCTAACTGCTTCTGCCTGCCAGCCTGATCACCCCCTAACCACTACCCTGCCAGCCTAATTGATGCCTAACTGCTCCCCTGCCAGCCTGTTTGCCTCCAACTGCCCTCCCCTGCTGGCCCGATCATCCACAACTGCCCTCCCTTGCAGGCCTGGAAGCTCCCAACAGCCCTCTCCTGCTGGCCTTCTTGTGGTGGCCATCTTGTGTCCACATGGGGGCAGGATCTTTGACCACATGGTGGCAGCCCTCTTGTGTGTTGGAGTGATGGCCTATTAGATAGGATAGAGGCTTGGTGCATGAGTGGGGCCAGCTGGTTTATCCTAAAGAGTGTCCTGGATCAGGGTGGGGCTTCCCTTGGGGTGTGGGGCAGCCTGAGGCCAAGGGGCCTGTTGTGGTTTGCAGGCTGGCCACGCTGCCAGTGACTGAAGCAGAGGCCTAGAAATCTGCGATTAATTTATATTCTACAGTTGAAGTTTTATAGTCTAGAGCAGAGCCAAGCCTTCTGCTCACTCAGTGGCAACAGCCATTTCTGTTTGTTTTGGTGTTTTTTTTCAAATTCTATAATTGAAACTTTGTAGCCTAGAGTGGAGGCCTAGGAGCTTGGGCTGCAGAAGCTTGGCTTCCTCCATCGCCCAAGAAACCCTAGCCTCTGCTCTTTCCTGCTCCATGGATACTGCCATTTCTGGTGGGATATATCTTCTATAATTGAAACTTTGTAGCATTGAGTGGAGGCCTATGCTGGGAAGGGAAGGCAGAAAGCTTGGCTTCCTCCATTGCTGGGCAAACCCAAGCCTCCCTCTTGCTCTCAGTGGCTGCAGCCATCTTGGTTGGGGTTTATTTGCATAATTTGCTCCTGATTGCCTGATAAGCTTGGCTGTGGGAGTGGCCTGATTGGAGGTACAGTCAGTTTTCAGATTACTCTTTTATTAGATAGGATTACACTTTTAAAGACACCTTGAGAGTTTGGTAAGAGATATGAAATATATAGTTAAAGCAAAATGAGGACCAGTTTGTCATTTAGTGATTGTATATCCTACATGAACAATTATGAAACAGCTATTTGGTTTTTAACATCAGATCTTGATATTAGTTGAATATACATTATATCAATTGACTTCTTTGATTCAAAGAAAGGTTTGTGTATCATGGTTGCACCTCTATTCCAAGAAAAATAATTTATTTATTTTGAGATATTATATCATACTAAAGGCCTGGTACACGAAATTCATATACGGGGGAGGGAGGTGTGACCCTCAGCCCAGCCTGCACCCTCTCCAACCTGGGACCCCTTGAGGGATGTCCAACTGCCCGTTGAGGAGTCTCTCTCTTGATTTCCAGATGGACAGTCAGACATTCCTCTCACAATCTAGTACTCCTGGCTCTCAACCACTTACATGCCTGCCTGCCTGATGGCCCTAACCACTTCTGCCTATTAGCTTGATCAATGCCTAACTGTTCCCCTGATAGCCTGATTGCCCCTAACTTCCCTCCCCTGCTGGCCTGGTCACCCCTAACTGCCCTCCCCTGCTGATCTGATCAACCCCAACGGCTCTCTCCAGAGTCCTGATAGCCCCCACTGCCCTTCCCTGCAGGCCTGGTCTCTCCCAACTGTCCTCCCCTGCTGGCCATCTTGTGGCAGCCATTTTTTGTTCCATGGGGATGGCTATCTTTGACCACATGGGAGTGGCCATCTTATGTATTGGAGTGATGGTCAATTTGTATATTACTTCTTTATTATACTATCTAGTAAAAGAGTAATATCCAAATTAACCATCACTCTGCAACAAAAATGGCAGCCCCCTTAACCACAAGATGGCAGCACCCAGTTCTCTTAGCCCTGCTGGAGTCCCCCAGTCCACCCAGCAGTGGCATCCTGGAGTGTCCGGCTGGGAGGTGACAGTGCCCAGTGCTATCCCTGGCTAGCAGTGGCAGCCTGGGCTGGGGTCTCAGGCCAGCAGGGTTGTGCACCCCCACTATGCGATCTTCCAGCCAATAGCAGCAACCTGGGCTGGGGCTCCGCACCCCACCTCATGATCACCTGGCCAATGGTGGCAGCCTGGGCTGGGGTCTCAGCCTGGCCAGGGAGAGTACCCCCGGGGCACCATCCCTGGCCAGGCTGAGATGATACCCCAGGCTGGGGTCTCAGCCTGGCTGGGGTGTGATCCCCTTCCAGTGGTGGCAGCTTGGAGTCTCAACCACTGAGTCACAACAGCCAGGCAGATATGGAGGAATCTTAAATATTCCTCTTTTTAAAAATATATAATTTATTGATTTTTTACAGAGAGGAAGGGAAAAGGATAGAGAGCTAAAAACATCTATAAGAGAGAAACATCGATTAGGTGCCTCCTACACACTCCCCACTGGGTAAATGCCCCCAACAAGGTACATGTCCTTGAGTGGAATCAAACCTGGGACCCTTGAGTCTGAAGGCCGATGCTCCAACCACTGAGGAAAACCAGTTAGGGTTGTCCAATATGCTAAAGAAAAAAACCCTATCTAATAAAGAGGGAATATATAGGGGAGGGCATTTGGGGGTGACCAGATTGTCAAGGGAGGACAGTTGGGGATGATTGGGCTGGTAGGGGAGCAGTTAGGCATCAATCAGGTTGGCAGGGAAATAATTAGGGGATGATCAGACTGGCAGCCAGAAGCAGTTAGGGGCAATGAGGCAGGCGGGCGAGCAGCTGGGAGCCAGCAGTACTGGATTGTGAAAGGGATGTCTGACTGCTGGATCCTAGATTGGAGAGGGTGCAGGATGGGCTGAGAGATTCCACCTCCCTAGTGCACGAATTTCATGCACTGGCCCTCTAGTAAAGGATATTTACCCGAGACGTATGTAAGTGCAACATTTCCATTCTATTTGGCATTTACACAAGTTCCATTAGTTAGATCGTTTATTTCAATCCCATTGTATATTTGTCTTGAAGCGCCATTTATATTTGTTTGAAGAAAGGGCCCCAAAAAGCTAAACCTGGACAAGAATATCCTGAATTGCATGAGCACAATTTAATATAGAACCATCACATTTAAAACAGTTACATGTAGAGTTGCAGATTTTCTTATTATGTGTTTTGACAGACAAAAATATATGTTTAGCAACATTTTATATATCTCTTCATTCAGTAGCAAATACAATGAAGTACACATTATATAAGAGTAAATGTTCTGAAAGACTAAAAGAAAGTCTTGATTTATTTTTAAGATACAATGCTAATTTATTATTTCCAAATAAAAAAGCTAATAGCCATTACATTAGATTAACTTATTTTAAGCTTACATTCATTTAATATTCACATAAAATATGTTACTTACAAGTGTAGCAATGAAGCTGCATTTTGACAATGAGTATTTGAAAGCTTGTTGGTGAATCTGTAGTTGTGTTGCATCTACATGTTTTGAAAAACATGTGTGAAGAAACACTAAAATTAGCCAATAAACATATTCTAATAGCACAAGAGTATGAATATAAAATGTTTTATTCTAATACTACACAGGTATTTCCTCCAAGGTTAATATAGCCAGTGTCTAAAATATTTTTGTTCCTTTATTTTTTTTTTTTGAGAATGGGTTTTTGAAAAGTATGTTCACTGTGCAAAGCTGGAAGAATACAAAGCTGTCTCTAATACCTGTTTTATCACAGTGCAAGTGATGAGCATAAAATCCTGTCTTGTGCCCTTCACAAATTTATTCCTTCTTTGGAACCTGGGGGAAATTTGTTTGTGAAGGTGCCTAATTAAAGACCCTACAATTATTGTTTCATTCATTTTTACCTTTTACTATTTTTGTTCCTCTAAAACATTATCTTGCTCATTTCACTTAGCATGACATTTATTATTGGATTTTCTAGTAACTTAGGGTTTTAAAATCATGTAGTTTGAGAGTAGGTAGAAAATAATAGTTTTAATAAAATAGAACATTATGTATTATCTAAAATGAGTTGTCTAGTTTTTAATATTTTAGATAAGGTAAACTATTTCCCCTTCATCTTTCCATTTTTACAAAATGAATGAAATGAAATAAATTTTTACTATTAATATTTATTCTTTTTCACTGGATTTCATACGATTGTTTGAACAATTATTGTGAGACAACATAGTAAAATGTCTGTAAAGAGAGTAAACTTCCCTCGTGTACTCTGTTACAATGTTGTACTCTGTTATCAAGATTTTCTGTGAATACACAAGCCTAAATAGGTCGAAACAAAAATGTGTGGTGATATAATGAATACAAATATGATTTATGTAGTAGGCTAGAAAACATGGTAAATCTGAAGTGTCATGTTTTCCAGACACTGTAGCGCCATCAATTAATCACTTTTACATATCAAATTATGTCATCAGTGTAATTTTACTCTAATGTTTTTCCTACCCCTGGCTCTTCTCTCAATCCATGTCTGAGAATTAGGACGCCCACTCTTACTGGTTCCAAAACTGCTCCTTCCAAGTGCTCTAGAGGGCATTGAACATGCAACAGAATCTGAGCAAATAAATGTGTAGAAAGAACTTTCTTTTCATTTAGGTATGGATACTGTTCTGCAAAGATTCTGAATGCAATGTCATAATCACCATCAATATTTGATAAAGTATTAAAAATATGGGATGTTACAACAGGTAAAATTATTCAATTTATATTTTAAAATTACCCTGTAAATTTAACTCATGCTTAATAACAAAGAAATATAATGTCTAATGCTTTGGAACAAGTACAATTAAAAACAGGAAGTCCAGCTTCTCAATCACCACTTTTATATAGAATGTCCAACACTGAATAATCTTCACTTTATCTAAGAATTACAGAAAGTAATACTTTTAGAAAAGGTGCTTTCATTTGAATAATTCAATCTGCCTTTCTTTATTGAATCAAATATTTCAGTAATTTTTCAGCTCAACAGTTTACTTTGCTTTGTTACACATAGCTTCAATTATTCCTGTTATGTCACTGGTGGGAAAGCATATAGAATTCCAAAATGGAACAAACTATTATACTACACACACACACACACACACACATTTTTCACTCTAGAAAAGGAACAAAATAATATTTAGTGACCCACCTCATGAAAGTTTTGTAGACACC
This sequence comes from Antrozous pallidus, assembly GCA_027563665.1. Classification (NCBI taxonomy): domain Eukaryota; kingdom Metazoa; phylum Chordata; class Mammalia; order Chiroptera; family Vespertilionidae; genus Antrozous; species Antrozous pallidus. Next base: position 110,002,180 of record CM050508.1, on the reverse strand, counting down.
AAATGTTCAAATTGATGCTTCTTCCCTTTAGGACTTATTTTTATTTTATGCTTTCTTCTGCATTTTAAAATTCACTGGATACTTTTTGTAGTGGTGATTTGTCTAGTGCCTAAGACTGGTTTATGTAAAAAAGCTCTATGGAGTAGCTCTTTAAAGATGTATTTTTATTGAATTTATTGGGATAACATTGGTTAATTTATTGGGATATATATATATATATATATATATATATATATATATATTAAGTGGCCAGATTATTATGCTTTCAGATATCATAATAATCTGGCCACTCAGTGTATATGACTGTTTAAATACTATTCTTTACAGCTGAAAATAATACAAAATAATGTTGAATATAAAGTTTAAAAAAATTTAAAATAAACAAATAAATAAATACAACATACATAAATGCATAAATAAAATTGGTGGGTTTTATTTTTCTAGTTTCACTCCTGTCAGGACTTGCAGTTTGTCTCTCATTAGCCTTAATTGGTACTATGGAGCTACCTCACCTTACCTATGGCTCAAGTTTACTTCCAAGCCAAGACACTACTTCTTTAATTATGAACCAGAACTTTATAAACTTATGATGAAGATAAAAATCCACTGTTTTTCCTGTTACTTCTTCTTAATGACCTTTTGTATTTATGTCTTTAAGGTTGCCCACTAGCCATGCCTTCCTTGCTCCAGGTACTCTCCTCAGTGCATACAGTGGCTGCAGACACAATCAAAGAAGCCAGTGCTCCTCCACACAGATAGATTCTATTTTTATATCACCCTACACATACAAAAATCACCATAAAATATATTTTGTGTTTGCTTTGCCTATGCTCAGAGTAATACATACCGCTATTAAAAGAAAAACACATTGCATATTCAACATGTGCTATGATTAAGAACATGAGTTAAGGGATACATCATCCTTCAAGAAAATCAGCTGGCTCATTCATTGCATTATTCATTGGTGTAACAGTGCATCACTCTCATAGCTTCTAGAGGTGATTAAATTACATTTAGCAGTGTGTTAGCAGACAAGGTCTGGATCAAATGACCTAATTGCCTTGGTACTTTCATCTCTATTTCATTTTTTCATAATAAAGGTACTCCATTTGGCCCTCTGTTTTTTTAAGTGGGGCTTTACTTATTGCTGAATATTTAGGAAAACTATCCGAAGACAAAACCAAGTGGGATTGAGAAACAGCAATGAGAAACAAAGCTGATGCTTTCACAGGTACTTCTTTTAGTGGGGTCTGTATTTGTACAGGTGCACTCTTATATGGATTTTTGTCTTCCTGGATGTTACTTTTAAATATATATTTACATGCTGCACACCATCCCTCCAGTATTAGCCTGCTACATAAGTCTGAGAAAGCAGTGTTTTGTTTAGATGGGCTATTGTATATTATCCTCAGCCCCAGACCCTTCGGGACTGGAATCCATGTGAAGGAAGGCCTCCTTATTGGTGAAAGTTGAGCTGCGAGTTATGCTCTGTCGGGGCTTCACAGGTGTAAGTTCATCTAACTTAATATTTTCATTTTTGACCAGAATCGTCTTATCCATGTTTTCTTCACTGTGCCTTGCAACAACAGCATTGAATACATCTAATTTTGGTGGCAAGGTTCCGCTTTCAAATAGGTATTTGGCTAGATAAGAAATGCCGATGTTGGTTAAGAATGAGGTCACCATGGCCAGAGTTTTAAAGGGGAACCTCTGATTGTAAATGCCATTCTTATCAGAGTAATAGCCGGGGTAAAAGAACAAGGGCTGCAGGTACAGGTACGGCTCCCCGCCAGTTATTCTCAGGAAGAGGCCAGAAACGTAACCTGCGGCAGCTCCATATGTGTTGGTTCCCTTGACGAAGAGCACACAGAGGAGCTGTGGGAAGATGATGATGTAAACGAGGTCTGAGCTGAGGTACCAGAGCCCATAAACAGTCTTTGTGAGCAGTGCCATAGCTGTCGCAGAAGCTCCAAACACAAACACTGTGATTCGCATGACCCACACGATTTCCCTGTCTGATGCCTGCAAGAAATTACCACAGCTGGTTAAAAGAATTTCCTGCTTTCAATTGGCTCAACCTATGGGAAAAACCAACCCAAACCACATCGTATGAATCAAGCAATCTAGCTAGTCTCCCCGGTGGGCCTTAGGGAAGGTAGCTGAGCACAGCGTGCAGGAACAGACCACCCACACCTTTTCCAGACTGTGCAGGGGCAGTGGTGAGCTGAGCTAACCTGTTGTCACATAAGAAAAGCACAAAGGTGAGGGTTTGGAGCTTTGCTCATCCTATCCAATAAAAGAGTAATATGCAAATTTCACCATAACCTCTATGCTACCAGCCAATCAGGAGCAGGGGGCGGGGCCAAGCAATATGAGACGGCATGAGGGGGGGTGAAATGGGTGGGGCTGGGCAGGGCAGCAATGGCAGGTCCCCCCATCTATTGCAGCAGCACAGTGGCTGGCCTGGGTGGGGGGGAGGCCTTTTCCAGACAAGCTGTAGGCCAGGCCTGGCTGGGGGCATGGCCAGGCAGTGATCGCCCCATAGCAGAGCAATGGCTGGCTGGGGTTCCCTGGCTGAGGTCCCCTGTCCAAAGACAGAAAGCCTGCCAGAGGCTTTTGACCTTGGGCAGGCCAGGGGTGAGCCATCAGTAGGACCTCCCCTGAGGCCTCCCAGTATGTGAGCGAGGGCATGAATTTCGCGCACGGGGCTCCTAGTTTTACATATTATGGAATAGTATTATGTGGCAGTGAGGAGGTATGGTTTATCCTTGCTTCTTCTCTCCATAGGAACCCTACCATCTTTAAGGCTACCACCTTCAAAAACAAGTGGGAACATTTTGTTAACAGTGACCTAGAAAATCTAGAGAAAGGCAAAGACTTAGTCAAGGAAGAAATTGGAGAAGGGCTGAGAGGCCCTCAGTAGCCCACAGTAGCTTGGTGTTCTACAGCCACTAGATGCAGCAAAGAAACCAAATTGGGAGACTAGTTTTGAACAAAGGTGGACTTGAAAGTCAAATGAAGAGTAGGACAGATGTTAATACAAATCCCCATGAAATAATTTACCATGTTCTATTTCTACTTGGGCTCTCAAGTTTCTTAACATGTTTAATTAAACTCAAAGTTATTCTAAGATATTTTAGGTTTCATTACTCTTTCACTAGACAGAAGGGTTTAAATTCTAGCAATGTAAATGAACATCTTGGGAAGTAGCTATATTGCTTTGTTTCCCTCCATATTAACATGAATGATAACATGCATTAAAATATCCATATACAGCTTAAGTGAAATTCATCATTATTTAACCTTATCTGCTTAATGAAAGTAGGGTCAAATTTTAATATATAATATTAATAAGTATATAATATTACATACATAATAAATATACTAACAAAAACAAGAATGTAACATTTAAAACATCCTTCTTACATTTTGTCTGAATGAGAGCTGGTAGATGTTTCGAGCAAACATTGAACTTGCTGACAAGATAGAAGAATCTGCTGATGACATAACAGCAGCAGAAACTGCACCAAGACCGAAGAAAGAAATGTACACAGGGCAGAGATACTGAAGAACAATCGGTAAAATCATGTCTGCTTCTTCATTGCTTTTGGGGTCTGGCATCCCATATGCCGTCTGGTTCCAGTCTATTTAATAGAAAAAAGCATAAGGAGAACCAAAAGTCATATGTTCTTTGTCAATCTGGGGCCATCCTATTTACTATATAATTTTGAAGACAAATTCAGAATGTATGAATTAGCTTAATTACACGGGAAGTCTAATTATTCTAAGTATGTTAGTCTAATTAGGTAGGACATCCATGTACTGGTCAAGTGAAATTATCTTATAGGCCCTGGCTTCTAATGGATTTTGGTTATATTTAGTCTTATTCAAAAGACCAGCACATAATATGGTTGGGATAGATCTACCTGTCATTTATGTATCTATCTATCATCTACCAATCTATCATCTATCTACCTACTACCTACCTACCTACCTACCTACCTACCTGTATCTTCTGAAATTGTGGCATACCATTGTACAGAATTATACAAAAAGTATTAAACTGAAACATAGATGATTTCTTTAATCATTTGAGCAGACACATGTTTCATTCCTTAGTCTTCAGTTATAAATGCATAAATGGATGAAGACAACACTGGAGTTATTCTCACTCATCCTCTTTCTGTATATAAACTTGGGTTTGGAGCCTCCTCAGCATTACTTGTTCCCAATTAAATTTCTCTTTGCATCAGCTTTCAGTTACTAGAAATAGGAAGTGTGATAGATAAAGGAAATTCCCTTTTTATTGGTTAAAAAGTGCATATATACATGGCCTGTTTAGCTCAGTTGGTTGAGCATCATTCCTTGCAGGAAGAAGTCACTAATTGGATTCCTGATCAGTGCATGTTGCAGGCTAGGTTGCCAGTAGGAGGTGTGCAGGAGGCAGCTGATTGATTTTTCTTTCTCATAGATGTTTCTCTCCTTTTCCCTTCCTCTCTCTCTAAAACCACTAAAAACATATTTCAAAAATAGTGCAGATACAAGGCTGAAATTTTCAAAAGGCTTTTGGACTCTGTGGTAAAAGTATTTGGAACATAAGTATTCCTTAATAGATAGCTCCTTTAATATTTAGCTATACAGTAGTTCCCTGTCTGTAGACTTGCTTTCACTGCCTTCAGTTACTCACTATCAACCTTGATCTTAAATTAGAAAATTTAAGAAATAAACAATTTATACGTTTTAAATTGCACCACATTTTAGTGTGTGATTCAGTCTTACATGGTCCCACCCAATCTGGCCAGAGTTGCATCCATGCTATACATGCTCCCACTCATCCATCACTGTGGTATCAGTAGCTGTCTGGTATCACAGTGCTTATGCTGAAGCAACCCTTATGCAGTGTCACTGTGCCTATGCCAGTCATCTCACTCCATCTCATTATGTAAGCATTGCATCATCTCACCTCATCACAAGAAAAAGAAGGATGAATACCACACAATAAGGTATTTTGAGAGAAATAAAAACCACATTCACATCACTTTTATTACAACATACTATTATAATTCTTATATTTTATTATTAGTTATTATTGTTAATCTATTACTGTGCCTAATGTATGTTAAAGTTAATCGTAGGTATCTATAATAATTAGACCAGATGTCCTTCCAACAACCTTCTGGAAGAAGCTGGGGCGGCAAGGGCTGAGCCCCTTGCACAAATTTTGTGCATCAGGCCCCTAGTTTATGTATAAAATAAAACATAGTATATACAGTGGGTCTTCAAATAATGTCAGTTCATTCAGTGTCATCCTATATAATAAAACCTTAATATTCTACGTGTCTTGTCATCTGGTAGTTCATTCAACCAATCAAAGCACAATATGCTAATGATATACTGAGGCTGCTAAACTGCTTGCTATGACATCACTAGCCACCAGGAGGGCAGACACTCTGACTGGTAAGTTAGCTTGCTGCTGAGATCCAGCTGATTGGGACTGAGCAAGATGGGCTGAACACTTCTTGGAGACCTTCCGTGGTACCTCCCCAGCTGGTCAACTTCCCATGTCCCTCCCGTGCCCTGATTGCGCATCAGTGGGGTCCCTAGGCCTGGACAGCATCATCTCACAATACACAACCCCTCAGGGGATGTCAGAGAGCCAGTTTCGGCCTGATCACACTCAATGGAGGAGCTGTTCTCTGGTCAGTGCGCTCCCAAAGAAGGAGCACTATTCAGCCAGAAGCTGGGTTTATGGCTGGCAAACACAGCGATGGTGGCTGGAAGCACTCCCACCTCCATGGCAGTGCTTAGAATGTCCCACTACTGAGAGAACCAAGATGGCGGCATAGGTAAAACACCTATCTTGCCGTCACACTCAACAATTTTAATACTACAACTTAATGAAAGAACAAACACCTTCCAGAATCACCAGAAAGCTCGCCGAGTGAAAATTCCACAAATAAAAGTGAAGATAAGACACTGTGACTCGGAGGAGCAGCTGAGGACAGCGTTGAAGATTCGTGCGGAGAGAGGTTTGCAGCGCGCGGCAGCGGAGAGGGCGGGCGGCTGAAAACCAGCCAGTTTTCTCAAACGGGGAGACAAAGACATCCCACTGGACTGATTCTCCAGCTCTGGGCGAAGTCCAGGGAACCCACTTTCATATGGGGTGAAAACTGGACAGTGGGAGGGCACGCCGAAGCTCGGGCGCTGCCAGGTCTGCCGGCTTTTGGAGAAGGCACCTTGCGCGTGACCTTGGGAACAGCACAGCCATGTGACCGCGCAGAGAGCACTCTGCGACTTGAAATCTCATTTGGAAAACAATCAGACTGCTTTGTTTTACGACCCTGGGTAAGACATTGGGCGTGCAGAGTCATGTGGCGGAGAGTCTGAATTCCCCAGCAGCCGGTGGAGCTCGGCAGCGGCTCTCTCTCAGAGGTGCTGGCGGCCATTGCCCCGGCACAGAGTCCCTGGGGCCGCATAGGGCGGAGCTAATGCTGTCTGCTTGGCCCGCAGACTCCGCCCATCCAACCTGAGCACAGCTGAGCTTCACAGACAATTGGCCTGGAGGTCAACCCCTCCAAGTGCTAACAACATTAACTGAGCTTAACTTCAGCAAGACTGTGCAACCCATATCCACCTCAGGAATCTGGGGAGGCTGAGCCAGTGTCCCTAGTAGGAAGTCTACCACACAAAGCTAATTGACCAACTCAGGGAAGCAGCCACCATGCAGAGACATGGAAAGAAATCAGATGTGAAAGAAATGGAGGAAAAAAAACGACTGGACCTGGAATTCAAAACCACGGTTATAGGGTTTTTCAAGAGGCTCCAACAAAAGGTCAAGGCCTATAAGGAAATAAGCGAGACCGCAAAGGAAATGAATGAGTCCTACAAGGAAATGAATGAGACCTGCAAGGAAATGAGGGAGACACTCAAGGATATATAGGAGACTCTCAAGGAGATGAAAAAGGACCAACCATAAATTAAGCATACACTGACTGAAATAAAAAATATTATACAAAGACCTAAAAGTGCTCTGCAGCACCCCAAGAACCAAGTTAAAGATTTGAAATACAAAGAAGCAAAATCCACTCAGCTGAAAAAGCAAGAAACCAAAAAAATCCAAAAAATTGAAGATAGTGTAAGGGGCCTCTGGGACAACCTCAAGCATACCAACATCCAAATTATAGGGGTGCCAGAAAATGAGAGAGAGCAAGACAATGAAAACCTATTTGAAGAAATAGTGACCGAAACTCCCCACACTTGGTGAAAGAAATTGACTTAGGAGTCCAAGAAGCACACCAAACCCCAATATATAGGAACCCTAAGAGGACCACACCAAGGCACATCATAATTAAAATGCCAAGAGCAAAAGACAAAGAGAGAACATTAAAAGCAGCAAGAGAGAAACAGTTGGTTACCTATAAGGGAGCACCCATACGATTGTCAGCGGATTTCTCTACAGAAACCATGCAGGCCAGACGGGAGTGGCAAGAAATATTCAAAGTGATGAACAGCAAGAATCTACAACCAAGATTACTCTATCCAGCAAAGCTATCATGCAGAATTGAAGGTCAGATGAAGTGCTTTGCAGATAAGAAAAAGCTAATGGAGTTCATCACCACCAAACCAATATTATATGAAATGCTGAAAGATATTCTTTAAGAAGAGGAAGAAGAAAAAGATAAAAGTGTAAATTAGGAACAACAAATACACATCTATCAACAAATGAATCTAAAAATCAAGTGAATTAATATGCTGATGAACAGGATAAACTGGTGAATGTAACAGAATCAGGGACATAGAGAGGGAATGGACTGACAATTCTTGGGGAGAAAGGGGGAATGGGAAGTGTAGCAAGAGACTGGACAAAAATCATGCAACTATTGGAGAGGACAGTGGAGGGGGGTGAGGGCGGAGGGTGGGATGGGTACCAGGTTGAGGGGAACTATAGGGGGGGGGGAAAGAAAACAATGTAATTAATATAGTGAACAATAAAGATTAAAAAAAAAAGAATGTCCCACTACTGTCTTAAGCCTGCTCCTCATCAGTCAGACATCCCCTGAGGGCTCCCAGTCTATGACATGGCGCAGGCCAGGCTGAAGGACACCCCCTGAGTGCATGAATTTCATGCAGCAGGCCTCTAGTTTTGTTATATTATTGATGGGATCTTATAGGAGCCTAACTCTTGCTTATTACCAATTAGCCTATGGTAAAGTTGATTTCATTATACATCATTTTGCTTAAAGTCACAGTACCTATCAGTGATGTTAAGTGAGGACTTACTATATGAGATTTGGTATTATCTGAAATTTCAGGCATTCATTGCATGCCTTGGAATGTATCCTGCATGGATGATGGGGTACTTCTGTACTAGCATATGCTAAAGAATACAGGTAGATTAAGATAGCTCTTTTTCATTTGTTTAACTTCTTAAATGTCATGATTACAGAATCAAATGGGAGTCTTTTCCCTTGGATCTTGTCAATATTTCCGCCCTTTTTTCATTACAATTATTATAGCCATGATTGGATGAAGCTAATTTTATAGCATTAACTAATATGTCATGATACCAGAAATAACAGCAATCATAATGTGTACTTAATCTATAAAAAATAAGCTTTATATTTTTTCAGTGGATTGTCCTGCAACATACATGCATACACTAATTTCCAGATCTGTCTTCTGATTGTGACATAAATGCTATATTTTATTCAAAGGTACTCAGTCACCATTATCAGACATTGTTTTAAGTGTTTGCTTATGTCATGGATGTACAACTGGAATAAAGAGCATGTTATATGAACCATAAATGCTCTCTTAAAATTTGTCATCCAATAAATAGCTCTAGAAACTATGGGTATCATCCTGAATAATATTTAGAAGCACAACAGAGTAAAATGTCAACTTCTGGAGTCTATTTTAATCATCTGAACCTGCAGAGCTAATATGACATATTTGTGTAAAATACTCAAAATCTGTATAACATGGGAACATACAATTCAGGAATAATCAGTAAGTTCAGTAAAATTAAGGGTGAGATTTAAATGTTTGAGATAGAGTCTAACTGGGAGGCAAACATTTTATAATGCTCTTTTTACCAGTTTGAATAAGTTATTCTATAAGAGACTTAGTGTCTTAGTTTATCTTTATCTACATACTTATTGATTGAATTCTCCAAGAAGGAAAACATAATTAACAAACAATTAAAAGGTAAAGCAGTACTTTCAGGTTTAAAGTGGTCATGGCAATGGCAGGCAAACTTCTGGCTATACTTTACTCATTAAGGGGACTTAAAACACTCTAGTCACTGGTTCTATCTTAGATTATTAAAGTAAAATCCTTGTGGGGTGAGACAGAAATTGGTATTTTTTTAAAGAGTCTCTCTTCTCCCCACATGATGGGAATTGCACCTAATTTGAGTAGAACTGCTGACAGGATTACATATACACAGTTGATAAATACAACAATGCCTGGGGAAGGGATGATTATAAATATTTTATTGGTAGGATGATAAGTTGAAAAATGTTTGGAGCCTACAAATGTATAATACAATTTCTTGAACATATAACAATGGACTATGTGGGGGTAAGGAGGAAAGTGGGAAAGGGAGAGTAGCTGTGGACTGTGGTAATTGATAACTTTGCTGGAGCCTGAGTGGGTCAATGTGAAGCTGCAAGAGAAGTACCTGTTGATGCTCCAATGGCCCCGATGAGTATAGATGGTATAGCCATCACCAGGCATCCAAACGCTGCCAGGAAGGATAGCACCTGAGCGTAGGTGGCTGAGGATGAAGAGAGGACTCTCTGAAAGTAGGCTTGCCATGGGATTCCACCCAGCATCTGCATGGGAACCAGAGGGATTCAGAATTTTATTGGAGGCAAATAGCATGTATTAGATACTTTTACCATGAGATTACATTTATGCAATTAGTTTCAGAATAATTGTATGTATATCACTAAAGTATAAAGAATGATCCTACATGCCACACACCTCAATGGTTATTATTTTGTTATTATATTTACAACTGTGCAGAATTTCTTCCAGTTCTTTTCCTTTGTAATTACACAAGACAATTTTTTCCTAAATCTACATTGTGGGGGCGCCCCAGAGAAGACACCTTGAGCATTCTTTAAATCTTTGTCCGGCTGAATCCAAGGCACCTGGAAAAAACATGCTTCACCAATAAGGCTGAAGATGTTTATCAGCTTGGGTTTAACTTTGCCTCAGGTGTTGGGAAGAGGGCCTTGATATGTAAATGCAGTTTTGCCCAGGGAATGGGAGAATGAATAGGGCCTGGGCCCATGGAAACTCCTTTGATCCTAATGTTGGAGAAACCCCTTTGTATTGTGGAATATAAATAAACACAGCTTTGTGGGCTCGGGGTCACTGTGTCTCCATGAGAGAGAGAACAGATGTCCCGCCTGGCCCCAGCTTTTTATCCCTACTTTGGTGTCTTCTCTTCTATTCTTCATATTCCTTCATCCCCAGCTCCTCTACTCAGAAACTGAACCCAGTCTCTCTCCACGCTGGACATGGGAAAGAGGAAAAAAACCCTATACTACATTGCATTACAATGTCCTAGAAGTCTCTTTGTTCTTATCTAGAGGTCCTAACCACAAAATTTTCTCAAAAAATTGAAATTCTGAAAATGTGGAATTTTAAAACCTGAATCAATACAGCCCAATGAATATTTCTGAACTCCAGTATGTAGCTGACTAGGTAATGGTTGTCAGAGCACAAAGATAAGCAGGGATGGCTCTTCTCTGGGTCACTGTCCACCAGGAGAGTCAGCACGGTGCAGGGTTCTCCAAAGCAGAGTGTGCAGAGCCTCCACACAATGCATTCGGCAACCAAATTATCAGAACTTCTATTTGTAGTAATTTTACCTCATGCCTAAATCTCATATGGCTAGTACTAAAGTATTTATACAATGTATCAGTAAAGTGTATATAAATAGTTTGTAAGTACAGTTACCTACATTGAGAGTATATTTAAAATTCATATTGAGGAAATACTGTGAAAAAAGCTTGGTGACATTGAATTATTAGATCAGAGGTGTGTATGGGAACAGAAGTGAGAAGCAATTACTTACTTGGGAGTGATTAAGGGGTGGAAAGGCATAATGAAGGACAACTGCCTGGTAATTAGGGAAACCTACAGAAATGATATCTGAATAAGTCCTTAGGTACTGAGAGAGTCACTAGATGGAGATGGAGAGAGAAGAGAATACCTGGCAGAGAATCCAATAGAAAAAGAAAGAAAGAAAAAGAATGATGAAGCAGTTATGAGAACATTATGTGTTTTGTGGAACTGGAAGTCAGGGTATGTGGGAATGGCTAGAGGGGAGGTTGAAAAAATACCTTCCTATTTATTGCTGTCACATTCCTCTGACTGGCATAGAGTTGGTATTTAATAAATATACGTCATATGAATGAATGAGTTGATGAATGGGTTTCTCATATCAGAACATATTGAAGATTATTCTATTATTGCCTGTTTCTCTCACCCATCTCACAATTCCAGAAAACCCATTGAGTTAGTCGTTGTCATATCTGTGCCAATTTAGAGTGCCTGGCACATATTGATTCCAGAACAATTCCTTTGTCATAAAATCCATACATGTTTAAAAGTAAAAGATAAAAAAGTAAAAAAGTTCTAAAATTAATTATCCCATGTCTCAAGTCTATATTCTTTCCAAATTTTCTTTTGTTTTGCAACCTGTAAATCAACATATTATTAATCTCTTCCATGTAAATGAATATTGTTCAACAATATCACTGATTCTATAAATTGATATATAATAGACTCACATACCAATCTCTCTTGATATTTAGATCACAACTAGGGTAAAATCTGACCTCCACTGACAAACAGGAGCTCTATGGCCAGGTGGAAAATGGGCTTGGAGGAGTGAGAGGTGTGAGGGCAGACTTCAGGGAGACCACGGATAAGCTATCACAATAGGCCAGGTGAGAAAAGCTGTCAGCCTTACCTTGTGCTAGTCCAGGGACAGTGGGCAGTTCAAAATGGGATTGAGAGAGTCCCTGAGAGTAACATGATCAGGATCTGACAGCATTTATATGAAAAGTGGGAGATCAGAGACCATTGGTAAGACATTTCAAGACTCACTTCTACAGCTTAATCATTCACTCATTTCAACTTAAAGAATGAATATGAGCAGTCATTGGATAAAATGCTTTATCTTGAAGATTAGTAAACCTGAGGATTAATTGGTATAGAAGAAAGGACCTTGGGATTTTGCTTTGTCTCTATTTCAATGTCTTATTCAGAAAATGGTGCTATTATTATTTTTTTATATTCTTCAATTTTTAATTGATTAAAGTATTACATATGAGTCCATATCCCCCCATTTATTATTAACAAATTGCCTATCATTTCTGAGTCGTCTCATCTCTTCCATATACCATAACATACCCATCGTGCAGGTACGCATACATATTCATATAATGTTTGATACTTTCTCCATTAAATTAAAAATTGTGACCCATTTAAGAATAACTTTAGCTAATAGATTTTGTAACAATCCTTTGAAAAGAAAACTCCTCAACTACATAAGAAACATTTTTTTCTTCTTGTTCTCCTGCCTTCTTACCAGTATATTCTTTACTGAGACAGATACTTCTAATTTCAGTGCTAATAGTTAACAAGCACCACAAAGACAAAGTGCATTCACAATAAATTGTGAACCACCTAAAGAGAAAAGAAAATAAACAATTTCCCCTTAATTTTAATATAAAAATTGTTTTATTTTACACAAAATCCTCCTAATTAGCAAAGTCACAAAATCTGGCAGGTAGGTCCCTTTGATTTTCCCTTTCTCTTAATCTGTGATCTGCCTTTATTTCTTTTGTACTCACTTCTCACTGATAGCACCTCTGCCCCAAGGTTCTGTCATTCCCAAGTCACCTCAAACTGCCCAGATTTTCTTCCCTGATGATGCCTTTCCTAGTTTGTCTCAGACATGTAAGGCTGTAGCAGCACTAGTTTACTTACTATGTAGAGACTAAATGAGTTAATTATTTCAGAAGAATTTGACTGTTAAGGCCTAATTCAAAATACAAGTGAAAACTTTTAGCTGTCTTGGCCCTCAGATTGAGGAGGTATCTGGGAGAATGGCATGGGGTTCCTTCATTTACAGCACAATAGAAATGGTTATACACAATCCCATGACCAATATCCTTAGGGTATCACTTGCTCTCCACTTTGACATCAGTCAGCTCCATCCTTCCATTTAAAGTAGCAGATTCAGAAATGGTCATGAGCCAGTAGGTGAAATTTATATAGAAACATTCAAATCTTAAATTGCATTTGATTTTAGGAAAAAAAATAGGTTGCATTTATCAGTTAAGACACCACTTACCAACAACAGAAAACTGTCAAGCCAAGTGTAGACTTCAAAGGATTCAATGGTGCCCAGCCAAGGAGCCTGGTATTTAGCATGTGTAGATGTAAACCCAATGTCGGTAACTGCAGGATGTGACAGTGCGAAAGGGACGCTGATCCACTGTAACCAGTGACATTAGATTGTTAGGCAAATATTTTTAACTGTTTGATATGTGCAAGACTTATCCACCTAGTTCTTGTATTTTTCATAGACCACATAGTTCAGTAGTCTCTTGTTCAGATAGAGAAGAAACTTAAATCAGGTTCTCTGTGGAACATTATGAATACTAATTTAGAGAAGTTAAAGTAACATACTGTCTACTTCAGTGTTTAATTGTACCAATAATGTCAAGTAGAGAAGTCACTAGAAACGTGGGAGAGAGAACATTAAACTTGAGAATATAATATAATATAACCCTATATAATAACAAAGTAATATGCAAATTCACCATCATTTTAAGACACAAGATGGCCACCCCATGTCATCAAAAATGGCTGTTCCCCATGTGGACACAAGACGGCCACCACAAGATAGCCTGTAGGGTAGGGCAGTTGTGGGCTGTTAGGGGTGACCAAGCCAGCAGAGGAGGGCAATTGGAGGTGACCAGGCCAGCAGAGGTGGACAGTTGGGGGAGACCAGGTCAGCAAGGGAGGGCAGTTGAAGAGGACCCAGGCCTATAGGGGAGGGCAGTTGGGGAGGACTAAGCCTACAGGGAGGGCAGTTTGAGGTGACCAGGCTGGCAGAGGAGGGCAGTTGAGGGTGATCAGACCAGCAGGGTAAGGCAGTTAGGGGTAACCAGGCTGGCAGGGGAGGGCAGTTAGGGACAATTGGGCTGGCCAGGGAAGAGTTAGGTGTTGATCAGGCTGGCAGGCATAAGCAGTTAATAGCAATCAGGCAGAGGCACGCAAGTGGTTGGAAGCCAGCAGTCATGGATGGTGAGAGGGATGAGAGGGATGTCCAACTGCCTGTTTAGGCCCAATCCTGGTGGGATCGGGATTGAAGAGGGTGCAGGCTGGGGTGAGGGACAACCCCTACTCTGTGCATGGATTTCATGCACCAGGCCTCTAGTATAATATAATTAATATAATATAATATAATATAATATAATATAATATAATATAATATAATATGATATAATATTAAAAGTATAATATGCTAATTAGACTGGACAGCCTAGGCTAATGGACCCACATCCACCCACAAATTTCATGCACAGGGCCTCAAGTATAATATAATCCTATATAATAAAGAGCTAATATGAAAATTGGTTGTCATGCCCTCACTCAGACACTCAACACTGGGGAGAGAGGAATGGGGACCAGCAAGGCACAAATGAGCTCATGAGAGAAAATGAGGACCAGCCAGGCTGCAGAGCAGGGATGGACAAGCTGCCCGCCTGGTGGTCCTGGGTGCCAGTGGCTGCCCTGTGCCTGTGGCCCGGTCTGGTCCAGGAGAGGGACAAGCCACAGGCCTCATGGTCCTGAGCACCAGTGGCTAGGGCTTTGGCCTAGGAGAGGGACAAGTCACACACCTCACAGTCCTGGACATCACAGGCTGCACCTGTGCCTGTGGCCCCGGAGAGGAACAGGCCACCTGCCCCATGGTCCTGGGCACCAGAGCCTGCACCTGTGGCCCAGGAAAGGAACTAGCCACCTGCCCTGCCATCCTGGGCTCCAGCACCTGCAACTGCCACTCGGGAGAGGGACAAGCTGCCTGCCCTGTGGTCCCAGGCACATGTGGCTGCAGTCTGGGCAAAGCTGGCCTGGGTCTTGGGTGCCTGCAGCCATCCAGAGGGAGGGAAGCCCGGGTCCTGGGTGCGGAGTGAGGCAGAGGTGGTTAGGGGCAATCAGGCCAGTAGGGGAGTAGTTTCGGCAATCAGGCCAAAGGCAGAGGTGTTAGGGGTGATCAGACAGCCAGGCAGATGAGTGGTTAGGAGCCAGCAGTCCTGGATTGTGAGAGGCAGTCGGACATCCCTCCAGGGGTCCCATATTGGAGAGGGTGCAGGCCAGGCTGAGGAACCAACCCCCCAATAATTTTGTGATTTTGTGTACTGGGCCTCTAGTATAATATAATGTAATATAATATAAGGTTATATATATATATAAACTAAAAGCTCCATGAAATAATATATATTATAAAAAATATAACCATTTATTAAAGTGACAAGGAAAGACTCGATTGAGAAATTAGTGGATGAAACAAACCTTCATGCATGATTCCAGTACATAATTTATAGAAGAAGAAGCAAGTAAAGGGACAGGTGGTCTATGTGGAACAAGGTAAACAGCAGAATATAGTGTGTGTGTGTGTGTGTGTGTGTGTGTGTGTGTGTGTGTACATGTACATACTGTTGGGTTAGGATCTTTGCTTGCATGGTGGTGGCTTAGGGAAATGGGATACATAGAGATACATATGTGGAGAGAACCTTGAATTGCAAGCTAAGAAATTTTTATTTTCTTTTGTTTCAACTAGAAGCTAGAGGAATTCCTTCTGGATTTAAAAATTATTATAGTAGAGCCGAGACCAGTTTGGCTCAGTGGATAGAGCACCAGACTGAGGACTGAAGGGTCCCAGGTTTGATTCCGGTCAAGGGCATGTACCTTGGCTGCGGGCACATTCCCAGTAGGGGGCGTGCAAGAGTCAGCTGATCGATGTCTCTCTCTCATAGATGTTTCTGACTTTCTATCCCTCTCCCTTCTGCTCTGTAAAAAATCAATAAAATGTATTTTTAAAAAATATATATATATTATAGTAGAATGTCTTCTTCATTTTTTATCATAGACATGAACAGTGAGTTTAGAAAAAGG
This sequence comes from Antrozous pallidus, assembly GCA_027563665.1. Classification (NCBI taxonomy): domain Eukaryota; kingdom Metazoa; phylum Chordata; class Mammalia; order Chiroptera; family Vespertilionidae; genus Antrozous; species Antrozous pallidus. Next base: position 109,985,971 of record CM050508.1, on the reverse strand, counting down.
GAGTCAGGAAGAGTAATAACGTGGCACTGATATAACCCATATAAAGCTCTGAAGCTCAGTAATCATATTGGAAATGAAAGATATTGTTACAAAAAATAATTATAAAGAAAGATTCAACAACCTTCAATTACAATAAGAAAAAAGAGGTCAGAGGGAAAAATAACTAACATATGAACCTCAAGTTCACAGTTGTAGGATGATGATAAAATCAACAGAATTTAAAGAATCTAAGAAGATATGGTTTTTATGCTGTTAATTGACTATATATATATATATATATATATATATATATATATATCACTTTTGAAGCTTAGAACAGAAATTGTATTTAGTCTTTTATTCCATCAATTTAATAATGTCTGAAATAGTAACAAACAGAACTTGATTTCTTATCAATTAGATACATTTTATAGCAGGAAACCCCTCTAAAATGCATCTCACACATATTTGCTCTGCCATGGTTTTACTAGCACATTTGATCTATGAACTTAGGTATTTTAAGTTCTGGTCTCATACAAAGCAATATATCATGAATAAAAAGATTCATCCCTGAAGCTGTGTTCATTAGAATACCAACTGCATATTTTATCAGAGCTGTCACCTGCCAAACTAACCTCACCTCAAACATTCATAATGGACCTTTATTTCTGGAAGTTTAAGATGATGCTAAGAAAACTCAGAATTTTAGCACTGTCACTGTCACTTTTGGATATTTAAAAATAAAAATGTAGAAGTCTTTGAGCTAGTTAAATATTTCTGGATTTAACTAAAATATAAGTGAGTAAAATTCTGGGAAATACAAATAAGACATCTAGATGAAAAAGATGTAATCATTGCTAAATATTATAATCATGTAGATTAATGGTTAAACTGTATTTGTAACTGCAATTCATTATTTTACATTTCCCTTTTGTATATTAGAGATGCAAGGAAGTAAAGAACAAAAGAACCAGATATGAGTATAAAATTCATTCTTCATTTTCCTTTCTGAGTATCTAGTGTAAACATTAATAGAGTCAAAAGCTTTTCAGAATAAGAAAAAAACACAAAACATCAAGGAGAGGCAAGGATGCTTAATCACCCATAGGAAATGAGTCATGATCAGTAGTCTAGACTCAGTCCATGGCCTTTACACAGGGTGTTTCTTTTATAGGATACACACCTGAGGTCATGTACATGTACAAATCATCACAGCTGCCAGCACAGAGTACATATTCCATATTCCATATGTCTTAGATGGTGGGTATTATTAAATACTAAAGGCCCTATGTACAAAGTTTCATGCCAGAATGGGTCTTCCTGCCCTAACGTATTTGGCTCAGTGGATAGAGCATCAGCCTGCAGACTCAAGGGCCCCAGGTTTGATCCCAGTCAAGGGTACATTCCTTGGTTTGGGGCACATTCCCAGTAGGAGGTGTGCAGAAGGCAGCTGATCGATGTTTCTCTCTTATTGATGTTTCTAACTCTATTCCTCTCTCTTCTTCTCTGTAAAAAAGTTATAAAATTCATTTATAAAAAAGAGAGAGAGATAGGCCTTCCTTCCCCTGACTGCTGGCACCACCTTTGCTCCGGCCAGACCTGCCTTTTTGCTCAGGCCCGGAGCCACCTTTCTGCCTTCTCACACTCCCCAGAGGCCCCGAGTGGTGGGGATGGTGCATCCCACCCCACCCGTGGCCCCTCCATGCCTGTGTATGCAAATTAACCCATCATCTTTGTTGGGTTAATTTGCATAGTCACTCTTGATTGGTTGGTGGGCGTCGCGAAGGCATGGTCAATTAGCATCTTACTTTTTTATTAGTGTGATACAATTACAATAATCATTTTTTTAAAATTTTTGTTAATCCTCACCCAAAGATATTTTTCCATTTATTTATAAAGAGAGTGGGAAGGAGTGATGGAGAGGGAGAGTGAAACATCAATGTGAGAGACACATCAATTGGTTGCCTACAGCACTTTCCCAGACCGGTGCTGGTGTCTGAACCTGAAACCCAGATACCAGCCCTGGACCTGGAATTGAACAAGCAACCCTTTGGTGCATGGACCGACACTTTAACTACTGAACCACACAGCCCAAGGCACAATGGTCACGTTTTAAGATTTTAGTTTGCAAAGGCTGAACATTGAGTAAAATACATTCAGAACAAACAAAAGTGCTTTTAATGTAATATTAATAATGTTCATATCTCATAATTATACAGTACTTTTTATTTAATAAAGCATGAATATATCACCTAATTTAACCTAGGATATATATGCAATACATAATAAATATTTTTAGTATCTTACATAATAATTAATCCTTTTCTTTGTTTTTAGACCACAAATAGTGATGATTAATATTGAAACCCACAGTATTTCCAAGAGGAGTATTTCTATGCCCTATGAGGAGTTTATAGATTAAATTACACTAATGTAAGGGGAGGATAAGAGACTCATACAGGTTAGCATCAAGGTTTAATTCAGGAAAGTGTGTTGCCTTCAAATTTAAAGAAAATCACACATGAGCTTCCAGCAGCTGTAACCTTGAAGGAAAGGAAGACTTAGACCTTTCTAAAAAGTGAACTAAGGGCACACTTTTCTGGCAAAATCTAACAAAACAACTAGAAATTTTTATTAAGTTAAATTATAAAGATATTTAATATTTAATGGTATATGATTTACTATGTATTACTCAAGATGAAAAATAACATTTCTATTAGATTTTGTTGAGTTAGCATAAAATTCCACATAATCTTTTACAAAAGAAAAGGAAGAAAGGAAGGAAGTCAGGAAAGAAAACAAAGAAGGGAGAAAGGGAGGAAGGGAGGAAGGGAGGAAAGCAGGTGAAGGAGAGAGAGAGAAAGAATATATGCGAATGACCCCACTTACCAGTCCTATGAAAATACAAAAGAGCTGTACAACGTCTGTGTAGGCCACAGAATAGAGACCACCCACCAGGGTGTACAGAATGGCAATGAGTGCAGAAACGATGACAGAAACATGTACATTGACATCGATAATCACACTGATAGTGGCTCCTGAAAGAAGACAAACAAGAGAAGCCTCTAATAAAGGAACTAAAGTGGATTCAGATTTTTGTACAAAAATATATTGAAGGTTCAGTGACAGCAGCAGATGTTTTTCCCAGTGTCATATGAAATGGGAAAGCTAAAGTTAGTTTTCATATTGAAAATTTTAAATCTCAGTAAATTGATTACATATATATATGAGGCCCAATGCATGAAATTCACACAAGAGTAGGCCTTCCTTCCCCTGGCTGGTGCCCAGGACCTGGGTTTTCCTCTGGCTGCTGGCAGGCACTTGGACCAGGCTTTCCTTGCAGCCCAGGCTTCATCCAGAAGGACATCTGGAAGGATGCCTGGTCTAATTTTCATGTTACACTTTTATTATTACAGATACATATGTATATAGATACAGATATATATTAAAATTCTAATTTAAAAATTAGTTATTTATCTGAGGACACCTGAAATTCATGATGTGATTTCAGAATTCCATGAACTACATTAAATTTAATTCTACCATAAAAACTTACAATAATTCCACCAACTGTTGGAAACTCCAACTTAATATTAAATATATGTAATCTATGTACTTTCATCTATGAGAAAACAACCCTTTATGATAAGCATAATGACTGATTTATACATATACAATTAATATTCACACTCTGTTTTGTATTAACTCTAACCCTTGCTAGCTTTTATTATATAGCAGATAGTATAAGATACCAAGTTTTGAGACAAATTTCTAAATAAATAAATAAATAAAATTGGCAGATTGCATCTATTAACATTTTCTTTTTCAGCTTTGTTAAAGTTCTATTTTATCTTATATTATTTTTTTGGTGGAGAATTCCTGTCTTGTTCCTGGGACAATTCTTGAACAGCCCCAGATTTCAACAGCACAGTTTTAAATAATATTCACCATCAAAATTTTAAACCTACCTTAGAAATCAAGTTTATGTTTTCCCTTACTTTATGACTTTGTTTATTGTGTTTGTTTGTCTCTATGTTTCCATTCAGGGTATTATGATACAGACAGTTGGACTACCTTGGACTGTCAGATCTGGATTTATTGATTTACAAAACTTTTACTCATTGTTTTAAAAAGTTGTGGTTTAGCCGAGACCGGTTTGGCTCAGTGGACAGAGCGTCGGACTGCGGACTGAAGGGTCCCAGGTTCGATTCCGGCAAGGGCATGTACCTTGGCTGCGGGCACATCCCCAGTGGGGGGCGTGCAAGAGGCAGCTGATCGATGCCTCTCTCTCATCGATGTTTCTGACTTTCTATCCCTCTCCCTTCTGCTCTATAAAAAATCAATAAAATATAAAAAATAAATAAAAAATAAAAAGTTGTGGTTTGTATTTCATATTTTTAAATACAGCAATGACAGCAATGCTAACATACATAGCACAAACCTGTGATTTTAATTGTAATCTTATATTCTATTTTCCCTCTTCAATTGCAAGCTAATAGTGTATGCAACCCACCCACCAGAGATAAAGATCCAATATCTCAAAGAGAAAAATAAATTATTTTATTCTAAGATAACACAAAATATTCTTCAAACAAAATTTTCTTGGTGATTTGGCTTTGGTAACAAAATTAAATTTCTTTCCTAAGTAAAAATCAATTAATAAAAAGAAAAGCCTGGTAAGGAATTGGAGAATGAGGATGAGATTAATCTAGCCTATTTAATAAAGAAGGAATAATCTAATTGACCATCCCACCCCCACAAAGATGGTGGTGCCCACAGCCAATAAGGAGGGAATATGCTAATTGACTTCCATGCCCTCAAAGATGGCAGTCCCCAAAGCCACAAGATGGTGATGCCCAGGCACCTCAGCCCTGCTGAGGCAGCAGGCATGTGGTACAGCTGGGCCAGCCCCAGGCAAGCCTGGCCACACTACGCATCTGCCTCTAGAGTCTCCCAACCCCCTCAGCACCACAGCCGCCCAGGGCCAGCCCAAGGCACAAGCAAGCCTCAGATGATGGCTGCCCAGCTTCCCAGGGCAGCCTAAGGCTTGGGTAACCAGGGCCAGCTGAGGCTTGTGCTGCTAGCAGTGGCAGCATTAGAGGTGTGAGAGGGTGTTGCCTTCCCCTAATTTCTGGTTACCTCCCAACCCTGATGGCTTCTGGACTGTGAGAGGGGCAGGCCAGGCTGAGGGACCCACCCCCTCCAGTTCATGAATTTTCATGCACTGGGCCTCTAGTCCTAACTAATAAAAGAGTGATATGCAAATTGACCATACTTCCACTACACCCACAAGCCACACCCACCAGCCAATCAGGAATGAGTATGCAAATTAACCCAACCAAGATGGCTGTGGTCATGGAGCTGCAGCAAGAAGGAGGCTTTGGTTTCCCCAGTAAAGGAGGAAGTCAAGCTTCCCTGTCACCCTGGCTGGCCCAGGCCTACACTCAAGGCTACAAAGTTTTAATTATAAAAGATAAATAAATCCCAACAAAAATGGCAGCAACCATGGAGCTGGAGAGAGCAGGAGGCTTCAGTTGCACCTGTCGATGGAGGAAACCAAGCTCACACAGTCCTGGCCTGCCTTGGCCTCTGCTACAAAGTTTCAATTACAGAAGATAAATAAACCCCAGATACCAGGGCCTCCACTTGGGTCACTGGGGGGCATGGCCAGCTTGCAAATCACCACAAGTCCCTCACTCAGGCCACCCCACACCCCAAGGGAGCCCCCACCCTGATCCGGGCCTCTATCCTATCTAATAAAAGAAAAATATACAAATTGACCACCACTCCCACACACAAGATGGCTGCCCCCATGTGGTCAAAGATGGGTGCTCCCATGTGGACACAAGATGGTTGCAACAAGATGGCTAGTGGGGAGAGCAATTAGGAGGGACCAGGCCTGCAAAGGAGGGCAGTTGGGAGCAAATGAAATGGCAGGGGAGCAGGTGGCATCAATTAGGCTGGCAGGGGAATGGTTAGGGGGTTATCAGGCTGGCAGGCAAAGAAGTTAGGGACAATCATGAAGGCAGGCAGGTGAGCAGTTGGGAGCCAGCAGTCCTGGATTGTGAGAGGGATGTCCAACTGCCCATTTAGGCAGGATCTGGTAGGATTGGGCCTAAACAGCAGTCGGACATCCCTTGAGGGGTCCCAGATTAGAGAGGGTGCAGGCTGGGCTGAGAGACACAGACACCTATGGATGAATTTTATGCACCTGGCCTCTATTTCTATCTAATAAAAGAGTAATAAGCAAAATGACTGTAACTCCAATCAAGCCATGCCCATCAGCCTATCAGGAGCAAATTGTGCAAATAAACCCCAACCAAGATGGCTGCGCCACTGAGAGCAAGAGGGAGGCTTGGGTTTCCCCGGCAATGGAGGAAGCCAAGCTTTCCACCTGCAGTTGCCAGCCTAGGCCTCCACTCAATGCTACAAAGTTTCAATTATAGAAGATATTCCCCAACAGAAATGGCAGCAGCCATGGACCTGGAGAGAGCAGAGGCTAGCGTTTCCCAGGCAAAGCTTCTGCAGCCCTGGCTGGCCTAGGCCTCCACTCCAGGCTACAAAGTTTCAATTGTAGAACATAAATAAATCCCAGATCCCAGGGCTTCCACTTGGGTGGCCGGGGTGTGTGGCCAGCCTGCAAACTACCACAGGCCCCTTGACCAGGCTGTCCCATGCCCTGATCTGGGACACCCTTTAGGGCAAACCAACTGGCCCCCACCCATGCACCTCTATCTTATCTAATAAAAGAGTAATATGCATATTTACCATCACTACAATACACAAACAGCTGCCCCCATGTGGTCAAAGATCCTGCCCCTATGTTGACACAAGATGGCCATCAGGGGAGGGCAGTTGGGGGCAATCAAGCCTGCAAGGGAGATCAGTTGGGGGTGATCAAGCCTCCAGGGGAGGGCAGTTAGGGGTGACCTGGCCAGCAGAGGAGAGAAGTTGGGTCAAACAAACTGGCAGGGGAGCAGTTAGACATCAATCAGGCTGGCAGGGGAGTGGTTAGCAGTTGATCAGGCTGGCAGGCAGAAGTGATTAGGAGCAATTAGGAAGGCAGGCAGGTGAGCAGTTGGGAGCCAGCAGTCGTGGATTGTGAGAGGGATGTCCAACTGTCCATTGGGATCAGGCCTATATGGGCAGTCAGACATCCCTTGAGGGGTCCCAGATTGGAAAGGGTGCAGGCTGGACTGAGGGACATCACCCTCTGCCTGTGCACAAATTTCGTGCACCAGACCTCTAGTATATATAAAACCCTAATATGCAAATAGACCAATTGGCAGAACAACCAAACAATCAGTCACTATGATGTGTACTGACTATCAAGGGGCATGTATGGAACATGGTGGGCATTGGTAGTAGGTGGCAGAGCATGGAACATGGTGGCATTGGCCATGGTGGGATGGTGGAGCAGGTGAGCAAGGGTGCCAGTACAAGGTGGGGAACTGGTCTTTGTCATCAGTGCTAGCCTCTGGTGGTTATTGAAAATTCTTTGCTCCTGTGCACCACAGTCTTACACAGTGCTTGCATCTGCTGCTGGCACCAGAGCTGCTGCTTGCACCTGCTGCCAGCACCTAGCGGAGGCCATGATCGCTCGGCACCATCAGCAGGTACGAGCAGCAGCTGCCAGCCCCAATTTCCCCCTCAGAACTTCTTCACCTCCCCCTGCTCCTGAGTAGTCATTGAGGCTGGCAGCCACCTCTCACACCCACTGCTGTTGCCAACCCTGCTTACACCTACAATTGTGCCAGAGCCACCTCTCACATCTACTGTTGGCTTCCAACAACAGTCCTGCAGCAGCTGCCAGCCCTGATCGTCCCTGAGGGCTTCTTCACCTCCCCCTGCTCCTGAGGGGCAATTGCTACAGCAGCCATCATTGGCACCTACTAATGGTGCCGGCCCACCTCACACCTATTGCTGGCGCCGGTCCCAATCACTCTGTCATCAGCAGGTATGAGCAGGGCCAGCAACATCAGACCATGATAGCAGTAACAGTGGCAGTGGAAGGGGGCTACCAGCAGACAGGGGCCGGGGGCCAGGGCAGGAGGGGACTGGATAGAGTATGGAGGATGGGCCGAGATTTGCTCCTGTGCCCACTGTAGCCTCGTGGCTCACAGTTCCTTTCAAGGTGCACAAATTCATGCACTGGGATAATTGACTTATTTTTTTGTATAGATATTAAACAAATTATTTTTTCTCAAATTATTTGCTTTATGTTGAAACTTTAATTGCAACTATTGGCTTGGCCATTTTTCTTTTGATCTAGTTCTCTATTTTAATAACAACATTTTAAAAGTTATACTCTATGAGTTATAAATAGTATAATTATTACCCTACCTCTTCTCAATGCTGTCTGTAAGTTATAAAAGTAAGATCACTGGACTAGAATCAGAAACATTTGGAATACTGGTAGATGCTGCCATCTGGTTTTAACTTAGTGGTTGTAAAGAAGTCATCTATGCTTCTTCCATCATTATTAAGATTGGGATGAATTTTTCTCTAAAATATTTTCTGAATATTTTCATCATTTGTAGTGAGTAAAATCACTGTGAAATAAGTTTGTTTTCTAATGCAGTCATAAAAATAAATATACTGTAACTAAAGTTATAAAAATTCACTGAATTAGTACTGTCAAAAATATAAATACAATACCTTTGTTTAAAAAGTTATAAGAATGTTAATTTATAGAAGATAAAGATAATATAGAAGATAAAGATAAAGAAGATAATTTAAGATTCTCCTAACTTTCAGTGGTGAACTATGTACATTCGTGATAAGATGGTAATGGATCTTATCCTTGTCTATTCTTAAGGATTTTAACTTGTTTATAACAAATATTAACTTTTAATCATTTCCAACTATTATTTTTGAAGAAAATCCAGGTGTTTAATTTAAAGTTAGACATAGACACTCTATCAGAACATATATTTTCAAAAACAGCAGTACTATTTTAATATACACTGTTCATTGTGTATTTGTGCAGTGAGGGAGGCAATACATGCTTTACATGTATATTGACACACACACATAGAAGTAGATACATATATATATATGTATACAAAAATAACTACAACAAAGTTTAGTGCTTAGCTGTTGTTTTATATTTCTAATATACTTTAGAAATGTTAACTTATTAATTCTATTCTCCCTTAATTTCTGTTATATAAATTGGTCTTTATTTAGTGAGAATAAATATTTTGTATTCTGTCACATATTCAGCCCACTCCTTTATGATATTTCAGCAGGCAGTTTGCCTTAAAACTAAAATTTTCTGGTGTTGAAACCAATGACAAACAAACTATTGCTTCCTAGCTAACGAGAGCAAGGTAACAAAGGAGGTGCATTTTCACACATTTTAATTAGAATGTACTAGTAAGTACTGTGGTAGTTGTGGAGTATTGTTATCCAGTACCAAGAAAGTCCAACATTTTTCACTGAGTTATTATAGTATTTTATAACTATCAAATTCTCTTCTTTTTTATATCAAGTCATTCCTTTATTTTAAGTTGGGGACCAAGAAAACAAGATAAGATTATACAGAAGTTTGAGAGAGAAAGGAGTAAAAGGTACTATAAACTAATACCTGATATTATAGTGGCCAGGTCTGATGATAATGCTGAAACCAGGAGACAAATTTATCTAGAATATATAAGATAGAAAAAAATCCATCTTATCTAACTTTTGTTTTGACCACTGAAAATCCAGCTGCAGATTTCTTCTCTTTATTTCCATTTGTAAGAGGAGATGGAGAGTGACACAACAAATGCCTGTGTATCAAACACTGACACAGCTCACTGAGGAAAACAGTGGAACTCAACAACTCTATTCATCTTTGAAAAGGACCCCAGGACTTAGTAGAATGGCTTAGATTTACCCTTGATCAAAAGGTAGGGTATTGACTGAAGATTCTCCATGATTTCACTGAAATCTTTTGATTTTAAAGCTTATAAGTGGGCAGAGAATCCAAGGACCAAGGGCAAGTTGTCCTTAGCTATTATTAATCTTGGTAGTAAGTTAGGCCCTAAAGAGCCAAAGTTCATTTTATAGATCCCTAAACATGTACAATTCAATACTTTGCAATGTTAAAGGATCACATTGAGAAAGGATGTTACATTCTTTTTATTTTTCTCTTTTGAAGAAAGTAGCAGAGCTAGAGGATTTCAATATGGTAGCAGAATAGGTAGAAGCTATAATCACCTCCTCCAAGGACCAAACTGGATTACAATTAAATTAAAGAGCAATAATTCCAAACAACCAATGGAAGACTAGCTGAATAGCTGTCTTATAAACAAGTATTTAAAAAGGAAGCTCTATTGAGATTGGTAGGAAGGGCAGAGAAACCAGAAGAGCTATCCCTGCTCCCATAGGCAGCAACTAAGGTTCTGGGGAGATATCTCAGCTACATGGGGATCCATGTAAGAAGCATGGGTTGTAAACCCAAAGCCTGGTTCCCAATCCCAGAGCACTGAGCCAGGAAGAAGCTCACAAGTAATATCCGGCTGTGAAAAGCAGCAGGATTTCAATCTGGCAGAAAGAGACAGAGTCTGCTGGAGACACAGGCATCTTCCTGAAGGGACAATGCATATGCATCATCCCTTATGCCAAAAGGTTTCAGGTTCAGTTCCCAGTCAGGGTACATACTCATGTTTTAGGTTTGACCCCTGGCGGGGGGGTGCACAGGAGGCAACTGATTTCTCTCTCTCTCTCTCTCTCTCTCTCTCTCTCTCTCTCTCTCTCTCTCTCTCTCTCTCTCTCCCTCTCCCTCTCCCTACCTCTCTCTTTAAAATCAATTAATAAAAAGGGCCAATGCACAAAATTTCATTTACAGCCACTCACCCTGGGTTCTAGCAGAGGGATGGTGGAGTAGACTAGAGTAATGTAAGGAGAGCTTGGGGTTTTAGGCTTTGGTGAGGGAGCTGCGGGAGCCATCATGGTCTCTTAGCTGAGTCATTCTTCAATTCTTGTCTCCATCATTCTTATGTGGACACTCCCCTGCATATGGCATCAGCCTGGGAGAAAGCTATTGCCCCACACTCTGGACTCCCTTTTGTCCCACCATGATAACCTTAGACCCTTCTGAAGATTCAGCTTCCTTGGGCATGGTTTAGAGGTTTGGGCAGACTCAGGAGATGTCAGGGAGTTTTCTGGCTTTGGGGTGGGTCCATTTTCTCCATTTTCTTGTGAACCTGACTGGCATTTTCCCCTCATGAGAAATCCAATAAAAACACCCTCCCAACTTCTGGCAAACCCTTCCTCTGGGCTCCAGAGGCCTCATCCATCCAACTCATAATGGCTCTGTTATTTCTAGGTTGGGGGAAAATCCAGGAGAGACTGAATACTGTGGATCTGAGGCAGGTATCACACCTACCACCTTCTCTGAAGCCTGACAGACAAGTCCTCAGGGGAAGACCCACTAGACCTCCTCTGCATTCTGCAAGAGGTTCTTTCAATACTGAGCTTAACAGACAGCTGGCAGGTAGAAGCACCAGAAGGCAGATCTCATTGGGATGCCTTGGGACTTTTGTGGACATTTTTCCTGAACTGGATGTTGGTAAAAGCTGACCTTGATGCTTATCTTAGTCCTTCCTGCATGCACACAAGCCCAGCAGATGCAGCCAGAATTATGGATCACTTGTAAATCTAAACAGGTTACCAAGAACCAGGCACAGACTGATATTGTCCTATTCGAGTCTGTTCCAAGAGACTCAGAAGGAATACACCCAGTTACCAGCTTCAGACAACATCAGAGCAAGACCCAGTAAACTTCACTTCAAAGGGCAATCTCAGCAGGCACTAAACCCTACAGAGGAAAATTCTGCTTCATGCAGTTAGCACCTGCACACCAGCTCACATGCTACAGTTGATGTTTGAGCCTTACAGTCAGCCACCCTAAGATTCAATCACATGCACAAACAGGGCAATAGCAACCAAGACTCAAGTAAAAGGAAGGGGCCACATAACCAGCACAAGTGATATTTCTAGAGCACCCAGCTCAGGTGATCAAAAGGACTGCACCAGTGAGTTACATAGGACACCTACTATATAAGGCCACTCCACAAAACAAAACAAAACAAAACAAAACAAACAAACAAACAAAAAACACTGGGAGACATAGCAGATCTATCTAATATATAGAAACTAATATAAAGAGGCAGACAAATTGGGGAGACAAATAAGCAGACCCTAAATGAAAGGACAGGAGAACACTCCAGAAAAAAAAAAAAGCCAAATAAATTGGAGGCAAGAAATGTATCAGTGAAATAGTTAAAAGTAATGGCTATTAGAATGGTCAATAAATTTAGTGAGAACTACAGAGCATAAAATGGGACATAGAAACTATGAAAAGGAATCAGTCAAAAATAAAGAATACCATATCTGACATCAAGAATACACTGGACCCTCGCTGGTGTTGCCCAGTTGGTTAAGTGTCATCCCAGAGCCAAAATGTTGCTGTTTCAATTCCTGGTCAGGGCACATGCCTGGGTTGTAGGCTTGTTCCCAGTGGGGGACGGGGGTGTGAAGGAAGTAGCAAATTGATATTTCTCTCTCTCTCACTGATATTCTTTTCACTCTCCCTTTCTTTTACTCCTCTCTAAAAGCAATAAAAATTTTTTTAAAAAGAATATACTGAAAAAATAAAAAAGTAGATTAGATGAAGCAAAGAATCAAATCAGGAATTTGGAAAACAAAGTAGAAAAATGTCCACAAAATCAGAACAGAAAAAAATTAGGAAGAATGAGGATATTTAAGGGAACTTTGAGACAACATAAAACATAGCAACATTCTCATTGTATAGGTTCCATAAGGAGAGAGTGAGAACAAGGGATAGAGAATTTATTTGAAGAAATAATGACCAAAAACTTCCCTAACCTGGTAAAGAAAAAAGACACACAAGTGCAGGAAGCATAGAGAGTACCAAACAATATGAATCCAAAAAGGGCCACACCAAAACACATCATAATTAAAATGGCAACTATTGAAGACAAATACAGAATCATAACAGCAGCAAGAGAAAAGCAGTTATGGGAGCTCCTACAATGGTGCTCCATATGACTATCAGCTGATTTCTCAACATAAATACTTCAGGCCAGAAGGGATGATATGTAATATTCAAAGTTATAAAAAGCAAGGAACTACAACCAAGGCTACTTTACCCAGCAAGGCTATCGCTTAAAATTAAAGGACACATAAAATATAAAACTAGTCATCAATTCCAACAGGGGTAAAAAGACACCCTGAAAAACACACAAACACATTAAGGCTAAAAAATATATTATTAAACAATGAATGGGTTAACAATGAGATCAAGGAAGAAATCAAAAGATACCTTGAAATATATTAAAATAAACACAGCAATCCCAAATATATGAGACACAGGGAAAGTAGTCCTAAGAGGGAAATTCATAACATTACAGACCTACCTCAAGAAACAAGAATAATCTAAAAAAAAACACACCCCAAAACTAACTTTACACTTAAAGAAACTTATAAAAGAACAACAAACAAAGCCAAAAGCAAGTAAACATCAGAACATAAATAAATAAAATAGAGTTAAAACACACACACACACACACAAAACCCCAATGAAACCAAGAGCTGGTTCTTTGAAAATATAAAGAAAACTATTTGACAAACCTTTAGGAAGACTCCTCATGAAAAAAAGACAGAGGAGAAATAACAACCCATACCAAAGAAATTCAAAGGTTTGTAAGAAAATATTATGAACAACTATATGCTAAAAATGTGGATGAAGTAAACAAAATCCTAGAAATATATAATCTTTCAAAACAGAATCAGAAAGAATCAGAGAATCTGAACTAACAAATTACAATTAGTGAAATTAAAGCAGGAAAGAAAAAAAACTTGCAACAAACATAAGTTTTGAGCTGGATGGCTTCTGAGGTTAATTTTACTGAACATTCCGAGAATAACTAACACCTGTGTTTGTCAAACTATTCCAAAATTTCAAGAGAAGGAAAAACTCCCAAGCTCATTTTATGAGACCAGCATTATCCTAATTCTAAAACTAGATAAAGATACTACAAAGAAAGAAAATTATGGGCTAATATTCCTGATGAGTATAGATGCTAAAATCCTCAATAAAATATTAGCAAACCCAATCCAGCAATACATTAAAAAGGTTGTACAACATGAACAAGTGGGCCTTATGTCAGGGATGCAAGGTTGGTGCAATATCCACAAATTAATAAATGTGATACAGCACATAAACAGAATGAAGAATAAAAATCATTTGATCATATAAACAAATTCAGAAAAACCATTTGATAAAATTCAGTACCCATTTATGATTAAAAACCCTTAGAAAAGTGGGAATAGAGAGAACATACCTCAACATAATAAAGGCCATATATGACAAACCCATTTGCCAATACTTCTAATAAATAGTTAATATGCAAAATTTTTAAGTAACTTATAAAACTTAACACTGAAAAACAATCTAATTAAGAAATTGGCAAAGGACCTAAATAGACACTTCTTCAGAGGACATACATATGGCAAATGGACATAATGGAAACATGTCCATCATCATTAATCATCAGGGAAATGCAAATTAAAACTACAATGTGATATTAACTCCCATTTTTCAGAATGGCTATCACTAATAAATCAACAAACAAGAAGTATTGACAAGGATGTGAATAAAGAGAAACTGTGTGCACTGTTGGTGGGAAGGCAGATTGATGCAGCCACTGTGGAAAGCAGGATGGAGTTACCTCAAAAAATTGTAAATGGAACTGCCTCATTACCCAGTTATTCAGTTTCTTTGAATATATTTAAAGAAACCCAAAACACTAATTCAAAAAATATATGAAATCCTATGTTCGTTGCAGTGTTACTTATAATAGCTAAGATTTGGAGGAAATCTAAGTGCACATCAGTAGATGAGTATATAAAAATGTGGTACATTTACACAATGGAATACTACTGGCTCAACTGTAATGAAGAAAATCTTACTTTTTGTGACAGCATGGATGAACCTGGAGATTTTTATGCTAAGTGAAATAAGCTAGTCAGAGAAAGATAAGTACCATATGATTTTGCTTATATGTGAAATCTAATGAACAAAATAAACTAGCAAAAATAAGTAGAGATAAATTCATGGATATAGAGAACATACTGACAGCTGTTAGAGAGGAGGAGGAGGAGGAGGAGGAGGAGGAGGAGGAGGAGGAGGAGGAGGAGGAGGAGGAGGAGGAGGGGAAGGAGAAGAAAGATCCATGGATACAGACAACAGTATGTTGATTGCCAGAGAGAAGAGTAGTGGGGGAATTAGAAGAAGGTAAAGGGAGGTTAAATGATGATGGAAGGAGACAAAATACAGATGATGTTCACAGAATTATATACCTAAAACCTATATAATTTTAATAACCAATGATACTCCAATAAATTTAATTAAAAAAGAAAAAGGTAACTAAAGGACAAAGCAAACCTATCTTATCTATCTATCTATCTATCTATCTATCTATCTATCTATCTATCTGGTTTATTCATTCATTTGTGAAAGGATTACAACTATTAACAAAACATAAACCCAGATTTTAAGAAATTTATTATTTTTTTTATGAGATTGAAAATTGAGCATGAAATAAACAGGCCATAATCATGCAAAGTGGTAAGTCTGTTGAAAACAAAATTTTGTTGTGTCTAAAGAAGCCACACACAAAAAGCATCCAGCAAGTTTAGGATGAATTATGTGAGGAAGTGGCATCTCTGAGAAGGTCTGGAGGACACTTTTTGGTTAGCAAGGCAGATGTGAGAAAGGAAAGAGGAGAGAGGAGCCCAGGCAGAGGGCACCTGGGCTTGCACAGCGTCAGAGGCAAGAGAGAACTGTAGTTATGAAAGAAGAAAGAAGAAATGAAGGGAAGGGAATGATGAGAGGAGAAAATCAGAGGCTAAGTCATATAAAGCTTATGAACCTGGTTACGAAGTTTGATTTTAAGCAGGAAAGAGATATAATTACATTTGTAGTTTAGAAGAATGAGTCTGGCTAACATGAGGAGACTACAGGGGACTATAGAACTGTAAGCAGGGAGATGAATGTGTTAATCCAGGAGAAGGAGGCAGGGGAGGCCTGACCTGTGGCTGAAGAAAGTAAACTTCTGTGTCTGATGGTGAACCAGAGATTCCAGTAGAGTAATGTTTCGTTGGTTCTTACCTAAGGCAGAGAAGATGGCTGCTGCCCAGAACATTTCTCCCATTAGAGCAGGAATAAATAGGAGGCCGCCCATGCGTTTACCATAGATCTGTTGAAATGGGTCTAACATGGTCACGTAACCCCTGGAACGCATAGGTTTTGCAAAAAACAAACCACCTAAAATGAATGAAAAAAGTGTTTATGACAAAATTACTAATTCCTAATATATTAGTCTTGGCCAACTTTTTATTATACTACAATTTCTCAAGGGAAATGAATTTTTAAGGGCACATATGTATTAAGGAATCAGTCTTAAATATGAATATAGAACCAAGCAATAGTCAGCAACCAAAGGCAAATTTCTCAATACCTTTATTATTGTATGTATCCAAAGAAAAATTGAGTGTGTATTGAGTCATGTGCATTTTTAAAAATCGTGGACCAGCGCAGCACCCACTAAAATGCCTTGATACTTCGCCGAGCACAGCAAGTGTTCAGATATTTTGATTAAGCCTAAGATTTAGTTAAACTATTTTAGGTGCTAAAATAAGTTAGGAATACTCTGTTACACAATATTCATGACTTTTTATTAGTGTGATTTACACAGAGAAATTCAGGTACAATTCAAGTTGATTCATTTTAAATTATATATCTATGCTATTTTTGAAAGAAAAAAGAAACATCATTATGTTAAAGAAGTCACTGTTCTGATAGCTATAATATCAAGGGATTTTTTAAATGTATTTCATAACCAAGAAATCTAATAATCTATGCATGTGCTACCAATTTCTATAGTAGCTAAAGATTTCTAACATTTTCCCACAATAGTTATTTAAATTGATTGACTTATTTCACTTGTTATTTATATTCCTGCTCTTTACTGAGTAGGTCACTGAGGTGTGAACTTTCACTTACCTAAAATCAGACTGAGAGAATATCCAATTGGTGCCTGAGCCCAAGCTAGACCATAATCTGGTACATACACTGCTTCAGCTGTCCCATTGATGTAACCTCCTCCAACCCAGGTGGCTGAAAGAGAATGCAGAATGAGGGAAAGACACTCTCACACCTATCACACTCTAGGCCTACTCAGTCTAGCACATTGGCCATTAGCCTCATATGGCTATTTACTATCATAAGTGTGGTTAGTCTAGATGAAATGCTCTACGAGTGTAAAATACACATGGATTTCAAAGGCTTAGTATGTTAAACAATTTTAAAAAGACTTAGCATGAAAACCTAAATGTAAGATATCACAATGATGAAAACATTTACAATGTACTGAGTTAAATATATGCTATTATTTACATTAATTCAACTATTCTTTATACTTTCTAAAGTGGTTTGTAGAAAACGTAGCATTACATTTGTGGCTCTCATAATATTTTTATTGAACAGGGTGTCCCCAGATATTTTCTAAATCCGTTTAGCCATCAACACTTTTTATGATATTGTTAGTACACAAAGTTTGAGATAATATGTAAAATGATACATGGTTATTTCTATTCTCAATAAAACTACAACTCCCCCTCCCCCGTCTCCATAACGTTGGTCAAATGTCTTTATTTCAACGTTCTTGGGTTTTAATTGTATTGATCTATTTCTATTGATTGTGACTCTTGTTCTCAAGGGGTGTGTGTGTGCATGCACATACTTAGTTGTGTGTGTGCGTATATTTTGTTAAAAGAGTCAGTTTAAATCATAATTATCTTAAATTGTTAAGAGAGTGAAGGGAGGAAAGATATGTCATTTACTCGGAGCTGTCCTAAAATGAGTTTAAGTTACCTTTTCTTACTCTCTTCCCAAGTACCCAATATACACTTAGAACCTAGATGAGCATTCAGAAAAATTTACAATCAATGGTGACTGCATATCCATTTTCAATCCTTTGTTCTAATATGGCTCTTCTAATGAGATATTTGATAGAGAATAATACATATTTTTAGATGTTACTTAATACAATTTCTGTAGCGAATAGATGAAGGAGAGGTAAAGGAAGTCCCCCACTCCCCCCAAAAAGAACCCTGCATTTTGGTTAAACAGTTCTGAAGATGATGTACAAACTGCCATTTTCTGTGAGAATACAATATAATATTTGATTCTTAGTGAAAAACTAAAGTTAATGGAACACTTAAATTTCTGCAGTTTATATATTTTAAGAGTATAAATAAAATATTTAAAATAATTCCTATGGAGAATTTGTGTAAAATTATGAGGAGCATAAGTCAGCAAGAAGCTTACCAGATATGAGACTGAATTCTAAGCTGTATCATCCAATTTTACTCTAAAAAATTCTCTAAAATCTCACAGAATGTAAGTAAAATTTATAAATTATATATATGAAGTATTAGAAAACAAGCTTTTCTCTTGTATTCACACCAAAATCTGTCTAGCTTTTTAAAAAATCCAAACACAAAGCAAAGAAGAGTGAATATTATTTTTAAAGGCCTCCCTGAAAAGGAACTTTAAGTATATATACCTGGGAAGTTTTGTACAAAATCCTACAATGGACAAACATCCAGTTGGCAGCCACTGTCATCTTCATGATAGCTTTTGCATGGAAGTTAATAAATAACCAAAGCTTTCATTTGTCCTTTTCATTTGAAACTCTGCTGAGATTTTTTTTTAAAAAGTTCCCTCTCCCAGCTTCACTGTATATAACTAGGAACTGAAAAGATGAATCCTCTCAGGCACAGGATCGGGGACTATCTTCCATCTTCCTCCTAGCAACTAGAACTGGTAGCACCACACCAGCAATGTTTCATTGCACAAAGTAAATGGCCTGATGGTCTTACTAGCAAAAGTTTATTAGTAATCATTTTTCATTGTGTAGGTCTTCTTCCATTATCCAAAAAGAAAATTGGTGCCTGAATAATCACAAACATTATAACAAAGAAGTGAATATGTAGTTACTTGTCATAGGTAGAATCCTTCTATTTTTATCAAGCTAGCACCTTCAAGGGCGGAGTTTGCTGTGCATGTTTGTAAATTTCATGTCAGATGCGTTTTTATTTTCAATTTTTATTCTTTATCGAAAATATGAAATCAATTAAATTGACAAGGGTTAGATAACATGGTTCATATTTTAAAATAATTAAGGTATTGATCAAGATTCTTTTCAGTTCTGAGAGATTAGAAAATCTTTTAAAACTAAGCTAAATCAGGATTCTTTATAAGAAACATTATAGGTCCGAGAATCAAGATGGCAGCATAGGTAAAACACCTATCTTGCCGTCATACTCAACAATTTTAATACTACAACTTAACGAAAGAACAAACACCTTCCAGAATCCCCAAAAAGCTCGCCGAGTGAAAATTCCACAAATAAAAGGGAAGATAAGACACTTTGACTCAGAGGAGCCGTGGTGAACAGCGTTGAAAGATTAGCGCGCAGTGCGTGCCACGGAGAGGGCGGGTGGCTGAAAACTGGCCAGTTTTCTCGCTTATAAGGAAATAAGCGAGACCACAAAGGAAATGATGAAGACCAACATGGAAATCAATGAGTCCTACAAGGAAATGAACAAGACCCTCAAGGATATGAACAAGACCTGCAAGGAAATGATCAAGACCAACGTGGAAATGCAGGAGACTATCAAGGATATAAAGGAGACTCTCAAGGAGATGAAAAAGGACCAACCATAAATTAAGCATACACTGACTGAAATAAAAAATATTATACAAAGACCTAAAAGTGCTCTGCAGCACCCCAAGAACCAAGTTCAAGATTTGAAATACAAAGAAGCAAAATCCACTCAGCTGAAAAAGCAAGTAACCAAAAGAATCCAAAAAATTGAAGATAGTGTAAGGGGCCTCTGGGACAACCTCAAGCATACCAACATCCGAATTATAGGGGTGCCAGAAAAAGAGAGAGACCAAGACAATGAAAACCTATTTGAAGAAATGGTGACCGAAAACTTCTCACACCTGGTGAAAGAAATTGACTTAGGAGTCCAAGAAGCGCACCAAACCCCAATATATAGGAACCCTAAGAGGACCACACCAAGGCACATCATAATTAAAATGCCAAGAGCAAAAGACAAAGAGAGAATATTAAAAGCAGCAAGAGAGAAACAGTTGGTTACCTATAAGGGAGCACCCATATGACTGTCAGTGGATTTCTCAACAGAAATGATGCAGGCCAGACGGGAGTGGCAAGAAATATTCAAAGTGATGAACAGCAAGAATCTACAACCAAGATTACTCTATCCAGCAAAGCTATCATGCAGAATTGAGGGTCAGATAAAGTGCTTTGCAGATAAGAAAAAGCTAAAGGAGTTCATCACCACCAAACCAATATTATATGAAATGCTGAAAGATATTCTTTAAGAAAAGGAAGAAGAAAAAGATAAAAGTGCAAACTAGGAACAACAAATCCACATCTATCAACAAATGAAAAAATCAAGTGAATTAATAAGCTGATGAACAGGATAAACTGGTGAATGTAACAGAATCACGGACATAGAGAGGGAATGGACTGACAACTCTTGGGGAGAAACGGGG
This sequence comes from Antrozous pallidus, assembly GCA_027563665.1. Classification (NCBI taxonomy): domain Eukaryota; kingdom Metazoa; phylum Chordata; class Mammalia; order Chiroptera; family Vespertilionidae; genus Antrozous; species Antrozous pallidus. The sequence goes on along the minus strand of CM050508.1, from coordinate 109,965,330 downwards.
TGTGTGAAGTGCAGCAAGAGACTGGACAAAAATCATGCAACTATGGGAGAGAACAGTGGAGGGGGGTGAGGGCGGAGGGTGGGATGGGTACCAGGTTGAGGGGAACTATAGGGGGGAAAAAAAGGGAACAATGTAATTAATAAACTGAACAATAAAGATAAAAAAGAAAGAAACATTATAATTTAATTTTTTTCTATACAATTTATCAGACTATAGGTGAAATAAGAAAGTCAGAGAAAGACAAATGTCATATTATTTTACTTATATGTGGAATCTAATGAAAAAAAAAACTACCAATAAAAAGTAGAAACAGACTCTCAGGGAACAGACTGATAGCTGTCAAAGGAAAGGAAGTTGGGGGCTGGGTGCAAAGGTAAAGGGATTATGTGATTATGCAAAACAAAACAAAACAAAACAAAAAAAAACACTTCCCAAAAAACTCACAGACAGAGAGTATGGGGGTAAGGTAGAGGGAGATAGGAGAGGGTAAAGAGGGAATTCATGGTGATGGAAGGAGATTTGACTTTGGGTGGGGAACTGATAATACAATATACAGATGATTTATTATAGAATTGTACATATAAAAGCTATATTATTCTATTAACTGATGTCAAACCAATAAATTCAATAAAAATAAAAAGAAAGAAGAAAAAGTGGAAAAGATTATTAAGAAAACAACCTATAAGATTAAAAAATCATTGTAAATGATAAACAAATTCTGAAATATTATCTTTATGGGCAAAATAAATAGAATGTTAAACTAGAATAATAAAACATTATAATAATTTATAATCAAAGCAATGCTTTAATATACAACAGCTTATTTATTCTTTCCAACTTTTTTTTAGTGAAATCAACCACCTTTGTTTTATTTTCTTTTCATTTTCTTTGTAATAGGAGAAATCTGAGGAAAATATAATCACATTTTTTTCAATCCTTTTCAAAAATCAGTATCAGATATGGATCTTTAAGGGAAAGAGGAAATGCCATAATGAAAACTGTAGGTGAAGAAATAAAGTTGTGTTCACTCTTCATCAATAGGTGGATAATAAGAGAACATAAATAAGAAAATCCATGCCCAAGTTTCAGTGAATGATTTTTATTCTTAGTGATTTTGCATTAATCTAATTTTGCATATCAGGCATCATAGAAAATATTTTGCACAATACAATTTGTTCCAGATATGTGTGTATGTAAAAAGAAAAAAAGACATGGGATAAAAGACCTCCTTACAACTGTGTACATTTATAAAGAAACAAAGAGAGACCAGCGAGAGGGTTCAGTGTGGTGAGATCATAAGAAGGTCCTGGCGTGGCTCCCAGAGACCTGGGTCTTTGTTAACCATGTAAATCTGTGTGTTCACTTAACCCCAAGCCCATTTCAGAGTCTGAAATACAAAGATAAAGACATTCATAAAGACCAAATGAAACTACATATACGACATGGCCAAGAGTTAACAACAAAATGTGAATATCTGAAAGAAAAACCTATAGCCCACAAATTATTATAGAACATTATAAAATTCAGATGGCCAAACAGAGATATAGTCTTCACAGATCGGTTTGGTGAAGTATTTCACATAGAGAGCAAACAAATCCTTTTTAAATAAGACTTCAGGACTGAAACTGAGCATCATTTGCATATGATTTCCAAAGACTTCTTTTCCCATAAGCATTCAGAGTTGCTATTAGTAGTATGGGTTATATTGCTGATGTTTAAAAACTATTGAGATTCTAAAAGAAATGGTATTTTTAGTAAATATGAATCCAATAATATTAAAACTTTATTTTTTTTTTCAGAAATATTGTCAATGACCAAAAAGAACATAAAAGAGAAATAAGCTACCACTTAAACAGGACCACCTTTGGGCAAAAGAGGATAGAATATCAGCCCCTCCTGGCACAGAGAAGGTTCAAATGAGAGAAACAGCTGCAGGTGGGGGCTGGGGATTCCTGTTAAGATATGCCCTGAATGAATTTTTGCTTTTTGTTTCAAGATTTTTGGAAATCTTTTCCTTCAGTGCTGTGGATTCCTAACATTTGATTGTCCCCCTGCAAGGAAATTAGTTTATCAAATGTAATAATTAATTTCAAATCAATTTGGAATGTGTTGCCCCTGAATTTATTGTTTAATGCCATCACTAGTTATTGTTTACTGATACTCATCATTGCAGGCAGTGCAAAGTCACAACTTCCTACCCAAGTTAGTGAACAAGATGAGATGCTGACCTTATCACATTAATTACCAGATACAGAACTTGAAAGACTAAGACACTTTTGCACTTTTACCCACATCTTTGTTTTCCCTGTTCCCACCCACTGAACAGCCCAGGTTTGCTTTATTCAAATTCTACATAGTGGTTAATTATAAGATCACTTTGCTCACATACTACTGAGTTGAACAGTTTTATTTTTGTTTTAAATAAATGTAAAATTATTTGTAAAATATATATGTAATGAACACAAAGGATCCTAAAGACAAAGAGCAACATTTGCTTTGTCACAGAGGGGTGAGCAGCATGGAGCTGGACATTTGAACCTACCTGTCATGGTGAAGCCGCCCACCAGCAGGCCAATGTCTCGACCACCAACTATGATGGCCTCCCTGCGCTCCTCTGCACTGCCACTGTTTTTGGTTTTCCAGGCAGCCCATATTCCAACAGCCAATATTAGAAGGTAGAACAGGATGATAGCTATCAGTCCTTCCACGTGGAAAGCCATTTTATCTAAAGGTCTGGAATCTTCCACGGCTGGCTACTTCATTAGACTTCTGAAGAAAATATAGTAGCACATTATAAACCAGCCATACATATGTAGCCAGTCAGAAGTAAATCCACTGGCTCCTGAGAAATCCTTTGCCACTTGAAGAAAACGTACATTGAAATCACATGTTAAACTAGTAGTTACCAACAGGTGCCTAATAAATTATTCTATTTAATAATATTGCATTGTTTTGAGCATTCAAGGAAAAACATGAAAATGCTTTGTAACCTTTGTAACAAATGTAATCATGATCATTCTGTTTAATAAATTATTTCAATATAAAATTAACCTTTTCCTGTACCTTAACTCAGTAATTCTTTCAAGAAATCACTTAGAAAGAACATGTATCTGTTTGCTTTTGAGAACTAATTTACTATTAGTTAAACTAGTAGTTACCAACAGGTGCCTATTAAATTATTCTATTTAACAATATTGCATTGTTTTGAGCATTCAAGGAAAAACATGAAAATGCTTTTGTAACAAATGTAATCATGATCATTCTGTTTAATAAATTATTTCAATATAAAATGTAACCTTTGTAACAAATGTAATCATGATCGTTCTGTTTAATAAATTATTTCAATATAAAATTTCCTTTACATTAACTCAGTCATTCTTTCAAGAAATCACTTAGAAAGAACATGTATCTGTTTGCTTTTGAGAGCAAATTTACTATCCCATCTAGAATTATTCAGTAAGTATGTCCTAAAAGACTACTCTGAGAATTATAACATATTTGTTCATTTATTCATTCTTCTATACCTTCCTTTATCAGTTTTACGGAATGGTCCAAAAGCAATGTGAGGTAAAAATATCTTAAGAAAAAGACAAAAGAGCTTTAGGAAAATCTTTTCCTAAAACACATCAACTTCAATTTTCAACATGTGCCTGTGGTTCAAGTTTCTGTAGCTACTAAGGTTGTTATGTGTAACATCTTGATCAACCTTCTTCCCCATCTACAGTCCTTTGTTCCTTTCATCTCGCTCCTCCCCCTCCATGGTGTATACAAGAAACCACTTAAAAATTACATTAAGTCCTTAAAAATGTAAAAGTGCCAAAGGCATTAAAATCAAGACTCTCAGAAGACAGATGTCAACTTTTAATGTCTTCACTTTTTCTTTGCCTCCCCCCCGCCCCCATGACTACAGCTATTTCATGCACCCATTTCACACAAACACGTTTCTGGGGGAGACTGCTATTTGTGCACGCAGGTGGGTAAGGAAGAAAATACAGTAATACACTATAAACCAGGCACTCATACTTAGCCAGTATTTTCTTCCTTGGGAGAAGAGCTAGCTTCCCTAAGACTCAGGAGGGAGGAAAAGAAGCCAGCCTAACCTGGAAGTTTTTTTCTGGGGCCACAGCGGGGTGCTCCCCTGCCCCGCTGTCCTTCCTGGCCCCTCTGCCTACCTTTTGCACAAGGACCTTGTTGCTTCTCTAACCAGACTTTCTAGCGGCTGGCACCTGAGAACCAGGAGTGCAAGGGAGTGGATGGCCCTCACATCACCACGAAGAGGCAAAATACCCGCATCCTTGGGCTCTGAAAACGCCCTGCTCTGCGCCTACCTGAGTGATCGATCCCCACTCGGAGAATCTCTGAGCCCGTCTGGCTGCTCCAGGACCGCAGCCCCCAGGAACCGCGGAGGAGGGGTCTGCGAGGGTGCAGTGGAGTGTGTGTGTGTGTGTGTGTGTGTGTGTGTGTGTGTGTGTGTGTGTGTGTGCAAGGGTGAGTGGGAGGGTGTGGCCAGGGGTGCAGGAGTGGGGGCAGGGCCAGGCGCTTGGGTCAGGATCCCCGCGGGGCTCTTCGCTGAGATTCTCCAAGAACCTGGGCTCACGCAGAGTTGACAGGTGTGGGCGTAGGCGGAGGGAGTGTGGCACAGGGCGAGGCGGCTATCGTCCCGGTATTGGCAAAAGTCCCCTTTATAAGAGCGGCCAGTGGGGGCGATCGTCAGATCTCAAGAACAGACGTCAGAGTAAAGTGGTGCTGGGCGGGTGCTGGGGACAATGCCCTGGGGAACAGGTTGGGTGCCCAGGAAGCACAGCCTGAAGAACTGGGGCGCAGCCTTGGCTCCAAGCCAGAGCCACCGCGACACCCTGATCCCTGACAGTTGCAGTGATAGTCCTACCAATCCCCCTTCTCTCCTCCAGAGAAGAGGGCTTGATTCCCTAGGGTCATTACCAATTCTAATTTGCCTGTACTCTGGTTGGAAGCAGGGAACTTGGAAGGTTTCAGACAATTATATTTTCAGGGAGCAGCTGGAAGTGCAATAGAGAAGAGTGGTCAGTGTTCTTCCAAGACTTTGTCAGTATGGTGTCTTGAGGCTTCTCTCACTGAGCGCCCGGAGGCATGCATGCCCAAACTGCCTCCCTGGCCTCAGGGAGCCTGATTCTGGCTTCCCTGGAGATGGGTTCTATCCAGCAGACATTTCCAGAATGTTTCAAGAGTCATTTCAAAAGTCCCCTTTCACTTTTAAATAGAATCAAATGAAAGACTCTAGCAGTTGTCCAGAACAAGTAAAGTTACTACATAAGACTGGCAAGACAGCTTTCCTTGTAGAGCAACTTGCCCACAAAAATATACTCCAGAGCTCCAAAGAATTTTTCTATAGAAGTTTAAAATGTCTATCTGTCCACACTTAGATATCTATATTTATGTGCTACTTAGGTTATTTAGATATTCATGAATATAGTTACATATACACAGTACACATAACTATCTATATTATTTCCATAGTTCACCTAGCAGCATATTAAACAGTAAAATATTAAAATCTAAACTGATAGAACAAATAAGATTTTTTTAAACTCTTGTCCACCTTTTTTCTAGGCAAAATTTTTCACGATCACAATTTTTTTTACACTGGATATGGAAACAATCCCTCAAGCTTACATCACTACTCCTCTTCTTTGTTCTTATACAAAGAGTAACTGCATCCACACTGAGTGTGAGATCAGGAAGCCTCCAGGAGTTCAGAGGGAACAGACAGGGAGAAGAGCCTGCATGGACAACTATGTCTTTCTGCTTTCTGAAAAAGGCTGAGACAGCCTATCACATAGCCCTTTTCACATAAAAGGGTTATACATTGAATACATTTTGAGTAACGGACTCTGGAATTTGGCCACAGGTTTAATTTATGTCTTACCTATCAGAATAGAGTTAAGGTGACTAGTTGTGTCACAGAACTGGCATGTGCTATGGCAGTGTGTGAAATCTGCACAATGCTTAGGTCAGGAAGCTAGACTCAAGTCCAAAGAGGGACAAAAGAGATGGCTGTCCTCACAGTCATACCACTAAAGCTTTTATTTATTTTTTAAAATATATTTTATTGATTTTTTTACAGAGAGGAAGGGGAGGGATAGAGAGTCAGGAACATCGATGAGAGAGAAACACCAATCAGCTGCCTCTTGCACACCCCCCATTGAGGAATGTGCCTGCAGCCAAGGTACATGTCCTTGACTGGACCCTTCAGTCTGCAAACCGACGCTCTATCCACTGAGCCAAATCGGTTTTGGCCCACTAAAGCTTTTAGGTATATGAATTGGGAATGCATCCAGGACATGACTCTCTTTGGGGCCTACCTAATCCACTTTCAAAAGCCAGACTTGCCAGACTAGATTCAGTGCCAAATCTGGGAAGAGGCAATGACCTTGAAGGTAGCCAGAAAAAGTTATGACGTGGCAGAACAGCTATTTTCATGACAAAAAGCACCAGTTGAAAATAACAACTGCTAATGCACTAAGTCCACTCCAGTAAGGACATTTCCTCATTTGCTAAGTCTTTTGAGCTCTGTGTCTGATCTAAGGATGGCACTGCAGTGAATTTCTGCTCCAGGATGTACCCTCTCAGGCACCTACTCTTTTGTCTCCAGTGCCTGTCTCTGTCTTCAGCTTCTTGAGAATATGTGATCATGCTTGGAGTTAGAGAAATACATGTCAGTGGAAGATACATTGCAGTATTGGGGGAATAAAAATCAGGTGTTTTCATTTCCAAATCATTTATTTATTTCAGATACATTTTCTAGTGGCTTTTATGTTCCAAGCACTGTCCTTAAGCACTAAGAAACATGTAGAAAGTTATATAGACACCCTGCCCTTAAGCAATTTATCTTTTGTGAAAGGAAAGAAGGAAAAATAAACAAAAGCTCTACTTCAGTAGGCTATTATAAATGCCATGGAAAGATGTATCATATCTATATATAGATGTTAGACAAAGCACAAATTAAAGTCCTTAATCAGATGGGACCAGGGGGAGATTTATTTATTCAACAAACATATAGTAAGCATCCACTATTTCCCAGGAAAATATGTACTAGTATTTGGGTATATTCCCAAGTGATTGAAACCAAATTAACCCTGTTTAATGAGCTGATGGTCTACAACCTCACTACTCAAAGTGTGATCCGGGAGCAACAATGTCAGCATCATATTTTAAAGATAATACTGGTGATTTGAGAAGAACATCACTTGGCATACATGTATTGAATATAAATGTGAATGCTGATGAGATTTGGGAGATCTATTTTAAGTAGTTATCCTTTGTAATGTCTTAGTTTCCTCATACAATTTTTACTTGAAACTTTCATAATTTTAATTGATTACATTTAGCTTCAATTGAAACTTGGTCTGTCATTTCAAAACCAGAGTGACCATCACCATCATAAAATACTTTGAAAACAGCAGATCCCAGGGCCCCATAGCAAGAATTCTGATTCACTGAATCTTGGGCAAGAATTTTAAAAAAAATCTTTTTTTTTAGTAGGCCATTATTTTATTTATTTATTTATTTTATTTTTTTATTGATTTTTTTGCAGTATAATAGTAGTACATGTTTTCCTTTCCCCCTCCCCCTTATCCTCCCCCTAGCTTCCCCTACCCCCCAGCACATATCCCCAGCTTCCCCCCCTCCCCGCCCCAGTGTCTTTCATTCATTGGTTATGTTCATATGCATGCATACAAGTCCTTCAGTTGATCTCCCCCCGCATCTGCCTCCCATCCACCGAAGCCTTCCCCTGTAGCTTAACAGCCAGTTCAAGGCCATCCTGCCTCTATATCAATCACTCTCCCCTGTTTCTTTTCTTCAAAAATATCTTGCCTCTGCATACTAGAAATAAATGTATAAGAACAAAAAATGTTTCAGTCTCAGTTTCAATGTCCAACTGTTCTGAGTCCCAGTTTCAGTGTCAAATAATTCTTTATGTATATAAGTCAGCAATGGTATCCAGATGGTGGACACATCGTTTCAAGACAAGATCCATCCTCTCTGGTTTGGTCCTGGGCTGCCTGCAGACATGCACAGCTGCCAACTGCTAGCATGGCAAGGTGTCATCAGTGTCCCCCATCTCTGGACCATCCTCGTGACTGGAACAGATCCATCGGTTCCTCACAGTCGCAGGAACCCACATGGTCTTGGAGTGTTCTCTGCAAACACACAAACACATTCTCGACCAAAAGTTAACAAAGGGATCCTCTATGCAAAATAGACTTGGGATTCTTTTTAATTTTTGCCTAAATGATTTTCCATTGGCTTATTTTGACACCATGTGTGTTTTTTCATGGGTGTCCTGCAATTGTTTTTACAAATGGAATTTACTTTACTGGAGTAAGAATTTTCTAGATGTATTTTACTTACTCGATATTTTTTTTCCCCTTACATGATATTACCCCACAGTCCCCTCCCATTTTTTGATTAATGGGGACTTTTGGAAATTTTATATTGCAGTCTTGGTAATTTTAAATGTTAATTTTTGCACACAAATATGACTGCTTTAGGTTCTTTGGATGTTAGGCAATTTTACAGTGAGATGAACTACTAATAGATTTTTTAGTTAATGTTTTAGGAAAAGCTTTTTGTCCAGTACACTATAATTTTCTTGAGTATTCACATATTTCACTTGGCCAATTTAAATTAATCTGAAAACTTGATTACTATTTTCCTGTCAATTTTAATACTCAAGCAGAAATCTTAGTTTACCCTGTAAATACTAGTGGAAAGGAATATTTGCAATTTTGAGTAGGTCCTGAGCATTCCTGGTAATAGACTGAATTTAGATATAGAGCAGCTATTGCTGGCCGAGTCTCTGTCTGCCACCTGGGTCCCTGTATGAGTTGTGTGTGGGAGGCGAAGCAGCCGTGGGGGTAGGAGACCTCCCTCAGGAGGGTTGAGAATTCAAACCCCTGCAAAGTTTGTGGATGAGGGTCTGTGCCCCACCTCTGTTGACCTTTTAGTTCTCTCCTGTTGGCCCCTCTGCGACTGTGCCTGTCTTAGGTTGTTCCTTCCCTGAGGAATCTTACCCGTCTCTGGCTAACCAGCCATCCTCTGGGGCCAAACAGGGTGATGTGAGGTTCAGTTCTGTCTCCTTTATAGTCTATGCCCACCTGTGGCCTTCACGTCCAGTACCTGCCTTGGGGTCCCCTCGCCTGCTGGCGGGGTCCTGGTACTGATCACATATCTCGGGGAAACCAGGTTTCTTCTCCAGAGAGGGCCCAGCTCACACCATTGGTCGAGATACAGATCCATGGTGCCAGCTGCCCAGAGGCTTCAGCCACAGCTGGAACTGAAAACTCAGGCATCAGCTGTGTGTATTTGGATAGTAACAAGAAGGTCCCTCTTGGCAAAAAGGGCAAGAAGGGCCAATATAGAATGCTCAGATGCCTTCCCAGTGCCTTAATTCCTTCTGAAAGGGATTAATTTCTTTCCTATCCTTTTTTAAGTTGTTGCCCAACATTCAAAGAATTAGTTTGTAAGTTTATTTGGGATAATTGTATAATATGCTGTTGTCAAATATCAAATATTATAATGACATTGTAGAATAATATCATGTAAGGGTATTATGGTGTCATGGGAGGTTAAGCAGGGCCTAGCGTAAGGACTGGTCTCCATAGGATATGACAAGCTCTAGGCCATGTCAATTCAATGTCAGACTAGCTGCCATTTTTTTTATAACTTTATATAAGCTTTGTGGGGGATGTAAAAACACAAATCACTTACCTCAGTTCAAGAGTTCAAGTATATTGACTTTTCCACTTACTCCCACCACCTGCCACTTACCCTGAGGTTTGACATTCTGATGGACTTTTCTCAGGCTCTGGATCCATTCTTGTTCATCAGTCTATGTCATTGATTGTATTCCTCAAATGAGTGAGATCATGTGATATTTGTCTTTCTCTGCCTGGCTAATTTCACTTAGCATAATGCTCTCCAAATCCATCCATGTTGTTACAAATGGTAGGAGCTCCTTCTTTTTTTCCATGGCGTAGTATTCCATTGTGTAAATGTACCATAGTTTTTTAATCCACTCATCTGCTGATGGGCACTTATGCTGTTTCCAAATTTTAGCTATGGTAAATTGTGCTGCTATGAACATAGGGGTACATATATCCTTTCTAATTCGCCTATCTAATTTCTTGGGGTATATTCCTAGAAGTGGGATCCCTGGGTCGAATGGGAGCTCCATTTTTAGTTTTTTGAGGAATCTCCATACTGTTCTCCACAGTGGCTGTACTAGTCTACAATCCCACTAGCAGTGCATGAGAGTTCCTTTTTCTCCACATCCTCGCTAGCACTTGTCATTTGTTGATTTGTTGATGTAAGCCATTCTGATAGGTGTGAGATGGTACCGCATAGTCATTTTGATTTGCATCTCTCGGATAATTAGTGACTTTGAGCAAGTTTTCATGTGTCTCTGGGCCTTCCTTTTGTCTTCTTCCGTGAAGATTCTATTTAGGTCTGTTGCCCATATTTTTATTGGATCATTTGTCCTCCTTTTATTGAGTTGGGTGAGTTGCCTGTAGATGCTTGAGATTAAACCTTTATCACTAATAACATTTGCAAATATGTTCTCCCATACAGTGGGTTTTCTTGTTGTTTTGTTGATGGTTTCATTAGTTGTGCAAAAGCTTTTGATTTTGATGTAGTCCTATTTGTTTATTTTCTCTTTAGCTTCCATTGCCCTCGCAGCAGTATCATCAAAGAAGTTCTTTTGGCATATGTCTGAGATTTTTCTTCCTGTAGATTCCTCTAATATTTTTATGGTTTCCTGTCTTACGTTTAAGTCCTGTATCCATTTTGAGTTTATTTTTGTGTATGGTGTAAGTTGGTGCTCTAGTTTCATTTTTTTGCATGTATCTGTCCAATTTTCCCAACACCATTTATTGAAGAGACTGTCTTGACTCCATTTTATGTTCCTGCCTCCTTCGTCAAATATTAATTGAGCATAGTGGATTGGGTTGATATCCGGATTCTCTATTCTATTCCATTGATCTATATGTCTGTTGTTGTGCCAGTACCAGGCTGTTTTAAGAACAGTAGCCTTGTAATACAGCTTGAAATCTGGTATGGAAATCCCACCGACTTTGTGCTTCTTTCTCAGGATTGCTGTGGCTATTCGGGGCCTTTTTTTGTTCCAGATGAATTTTTGGAGAGTTCTTTCTAGGTCTGTGAAATATGCCATTGGTATTTTAATGGGGAGTGCATTAAATTTATAGATTGCTTTGGGTAGTATGGACATTTTAATTATGTTGATTCTCCCAATCCATGAACATGGAATGTTCTTCCACCTGTTTACATCTTCCTCTATCTCTTTTTTCAGTGTCCTGTAGTTTTCCACGAATAGGTCTTTTACCTCCTTAGTTAAGTTTATTCCTAGGTATCTTAATTTTTTTGGTGTGATGGTAAATGGGATTGCTTTTTTAGTCTCTCTTTCTGTAAGTTCACTATTAGTGTATAGAAATGCCATAGATTTATGGCATTAATTTTGTAGCCTGCTACATTGCTGAACTCATTTATTAAGTCTACTAACTTTTTTATGGAGTCTTTCGGGTTTTTTATGTACAATGTCATGTCATCTGCAAATAAGGATAGCTTAACTTCTTCTTTTCCAATTTGGATGCCTTTTATTTCTTTTTCTTGTCTAATTGCAACGGCTAATACTTCCAGTACTATGTTGAACAGGAGTGGTGAAAGTGGGCAACCCTGTCTTGTTCCTGTTCTTAGGGGAAATGGTTGTAGTTTTTGCCCATTGAGTATGATGTATGCTGTGGGTTTATCATATATGGCTTTTATTATGTTGAGGTATGATCCTTCTATTCCTACCTTATTGAGAGTTTTTATTAAGAAAGGATGTTGGATTTTGTCAAATGCTTTTTCTGCATCAATTGATATGACTATGTGATTTTTATCTCTCAATTTGTTTATGTGATGTATCACATTTATTGATTTGTGGATATTGTACCATCCTTGCAATCCTGGGATAAATCCTCCTTGGTCATGGTGTATGATCTTTCTGAGGTACTGCTGGATCCGATTTGCTAGAATTTTATTGAGGATTTTGGCATCTATATTCATGAGGGATATTGGCCTGTAATTCTCTTTCATTGTGTCATCTTTATCTGGTTTTGGTATTAGGGTGATGCTAGTTTCATAGAAGGAGTTTGGAAGTGTTCCATCCTCTTGAATTTTCTGGAATAGTCTGAGGAGTATAGGTTTTAGTTCTTCCTTGAATGTTCAGTAAAACTCCCCTGTGAAGCCGTCTGGCCCTGGGCTTTTGTTTGCTGGAAGCTTTATGATGACTGCTTCAGTTTCTTCCACAGTTATTGGTCTATTGAGTTGTTTAGATTCTTCTTGATTGAGTTTTGGGAGGTTATATTTTTCTAGAAACATATCCATTTCCTCCAGGTTGTCCAGTTTGTTGGAGTAGAGTTGTTCATAGTATTTTTTAACAATCCTTTGTATTTCAATGGGGTCTGTTGTTATTTCACCTCTTTCATTTCTGATTTTATTTATTAGGGTCCTCTCTCTTTGCTTCTTGGTGAGTCTGGCTAGAGGTTCATCAATCTTGTTTATCCTTTCAAAGAACCAGCTCTTGGTTTTGTTGATCTTCTGTATTGTTTCTTTGGTCTCTATGTCATTTATTTCTGCTCTGATCTTTACTATTTCCTTCCTTCTGCTTACACTGGGCTTTTCTTGTTCCTTTCTTTCTAAGTCTTTGAGTTGTTGGGTTAGATAATTTATTGCCGCTGTTCCTAGTTTTTTGCAGTAGGATTGTAGAGCTATGAACTTCCCTCTCAGAACTGCTTTCACTGTGTGCCATAGATTTTGGATTGTTGTGCTGTCGTTGTCATTTGTTTCCATGATGTTTTCTATCTCTTCCTTGATCTCTATAGTAACCCAGTCATAGTTTAATAGCATGCTGTTTAGTCTCCATGTGTTCGATTTCTTTGTATTGTTCCTATTGTAGTTGATTTCCAGCTTTATGCCACTGTGATCTGAGAATATACTTGATATGATTTCTATCTTCTTGAATTTGGAGAGACTTTGCCTATGACCCAACACATGGTCTATCTTTGAGAATGACCCATGGGCACTTGAAAAGAATGTATATTCTGTGGCTTTGGGGTGAAATGATCTGAAGATGTCAATTAATTCCATCTGGTCCAGTGAGTCATTGAGGATTGATGTTTCTTTACTGATTTTTTGTTTAGAGGATCTGTCCAATGGTGATAATGGGGTATTAAAGTCTCCTACTATGATTGTATTGCTGTCTATCTCTCCCTTGATGTCCTCTAGGAGTTTTTGTATACATTTGGGTGCTCCTTTATTGGGTGCGTATATGTTTACCAGAGTTATTTCTTCTTGTTGAATTGCTCCCTTTAGTATTATGAAGTGGCCTTCTTTATCTCTTGTTATGTCCTTCACTTTGAGATCTAATTTGTCGGATATAAGTATGGCTACCCCAGCTTTTTTTTCATTTCCATTCGCCTGAATAACTTTTTTCCAACCTTTCATCCTCAGTCTGTGTGCGTCTTTTTTTCGGAGGTGGGTTTCTTGTAGACAGCAGATACATGGGTTGTGTTTTCTTATCCAGTCTATTACCCTATGTCTTTTGATTGGAGCATTTAAACCGTTTACATTTGAAGTCATTATTGATAGGTGCTTATATGTTGCCATTTTTGTTCTTTACCCCTGTGTTCTTTCTTCACTTCCTATTTCTTTTTACAGCAGATCCTTTAGCATTTCTTGCATTGCTGGTTTGGTGGTGACGAATTACGTTAGTCCTTTTTTATCTGTGAAGCTCCTGATTTGACCTTCAATTTTGATTGAGAGCCTTGCTGGGTATAGTATTCTAGGATTCAGACCCTTCCTTTGCATGACTTTGTAAATTTCATTCCACTGCCTTCTGGCCTGATAGGTTTCTGTTGAGAGATTACTTGTTAGTCTGATGGGGGTTCCTTTGTAGGTGACTTTCTGTCTCTCTCTGGCAGCTTTTAAGATTCTTACTTTGTCATTGGTGTTTGCCAATTTAATTATAATGTGCCTTAGCGTAGGTCTTTTGGGGTTTATTTTGCTTGGGACTCTGTGAGCTTCTTGGATTTGTGTGGGTTTTTCCTTTCCTATACCAGGAAAGTTTTCTGTCATTATTTCTTCCAACAGGTTTTCTATTCCTTGCTCAGTTTCCTGTCCTTCTGGAAGCCCAATTATACGGATGTTGTTTTGTTTCATGTTGTCCCAAAGTTCTCTTAGGCTCTCCTCCTGCTTTTTAATTTTTTTTTCTAGAAGCTGCTCTACTTGGTTATTTTTTCCTACCTGGTCTTCTAGCTCACTGATGCCATCCTCTGCTTCTTCTAGTCTACTCTTAATACTTTCTATTGAGTTCTTTACTTCAGCAATGTCACTTTTCATTTCTTCTTGGCTCCTCTTCATTTCTTCTTGGCTCCTCTTCATTTCTTCATGGCTCTTCATCATTTCTTCCTGGGTCTTCCTCATTTCCTCTTGGTTCTTACTCATATAATCAAATTTGTCTTCCATTCTTTTCAGCCACCTTATGACCATTTCTCTGAATTCTTTTCTGACAGGTTATTAACTTCCATTTCGTTTACCTCCTTTTCTGGCGAGCCTTGCTTTTCTTTCATATGTGGGCTGTTTCTTTGTCTTCCCATGGTCTCTCTTCTCTGTGTATCTGGTTATGTAGTTCTCACTCTCCTGCGTTGATTTAAAGGCACAAAATACAACACAACCAGGTGCAATGCACCTGGCACTGAACCGTAATGTAGTCAAAGTAATTTTAATTCCAAATAAAGGTGACCGCCAGAGAGAGGCAAATTCGGTGATAGGTGGGAAAAAAGAAAGAGAACCTCCCCCAGACCCACACAGACACTCACACACCCACACTCACACAAAAAGAAAGAGACCCCCCCCACACACACACACTCACAAAAAAGAAAGACAGGAATGCCAAAATGATAATGGGAAAAGGGAGAGAAGAAAAAAAGAAATAAAAGGAGTAAATTATAAATGTGGGGTGAAAACTCCTATAGGACAGCCCCGAATCCGAACTAAAACCTGCAACAAGTACTTGGAGATTGATACAAATTACATACAACTACTAATATCAAGAGAGGTGAGGGAACACAGAAGCAAAAATCTATCTCAAAAACAATGCAGATGAGGACAACAAAACAAGAAACAACACCAAAAATAAAAATAACCCCCCCTACAAGACAAACCAAAATAACAGAATAAGCAAATCAATCTCATAAACCTGCTTAAAAAATCAATATAATCAACAGTCAAGTAAACAACAACAACAGGACAGGGATAAAAACACTTTAAGATAGTGAAGTCAGAGAAGCTAGAGGTATATATGCACTTGGAGTAGGTGGTTAGAGGTTAGATATATCAGTGGGGTGAAATTTTAACAGGGGGTAAGGGGAAAGAATTAGGTAAATCTAAAGCGGGAAAAGTGTAAGGGAAACAAGGCACTAAATAGGGAAAGGTTAGCCAGAGAGTGGTGGTATAAAGGTGAAGTTGAGGTAGAGTAAAAGATACTAAAGTGTAGATGAAAATAGACTGTATTCCCAAGGTCGAAGAGAAAATATAATCAATTCCCTGTCACATAAGAGTCAATTTGTGATTTGGCCCCTGGGTGGCAGTGTTTCTAGATTGACTTCTGGGTCTATTGGTCCTCTCTATCCTGAACTAAACAATACTGCCTCTCTAATGGTGACTGCTGTTTTAGCAGCCAGAACCCTCCAAAAATCTTCCGGGTCTCCCTCCTCTGTCAGGTCCAAACTGATTGCGCTCCAGGGATTAACTCTGCCACCAGCTCAAAGGGCCCTCTCCCACGTTTACCAGCTTCAACAGCCACAGATTTTATTTCAGGTGCAGATCTCTAGGTTTTGAGTTCCAAGGTACAGATCTCCCAGACTGCCAGCCCTCTCAGTTTTGCGCCCAAAGTACCCCCAGGGAAATCTGACCTTTCCGTGCTGGAGTTTAGAGCTCCCTGGGCTCTGCGTGCCTCGGCGCCAACTGGGCGCCGGTGTTCCGGGAGCCTTAGAGGTCTAGCCGGTACCAGTACTGTAGCTGTATATTTTCAGGCTCTTCTCCTTCAAGATGTCGTGGTCTGCCTCCGCGCGCCTCCTCACGCAGTTGGCTCAGGGAGAGAACCCAGCAGTACTGGGGCCGCTCAGGCTGGGGAGGCCAGCCCAGCAGTCCTCTATCTTCTCCTCGTAGGCCATTATTTTTTTTTAAATATATTTTATTGATTTTTTACAGAGCGGAAGGGAGAGGGATAGAAAGTCAGAAACATCGATGAGAGAGAGACATTGATCAGCTCCCTCTTGCAAGCCCCCTACTGGGGATGTGCCCGCAGCCACAGTACATGCCCTTCCCGGAATCGAACCAGGGACTCTTCAGTCCGCAGTCCAACGCTCTATCCACTGAGCCAAACCGGTCTCGGCACGTAGGCCATTATTTTAAAGAGCAGCTTTAGCTTAGCAACAAACTTGGGAAAAACTTATTGTCAATACTCTGCCTCCCTCCATGCATGCAAAGCCTCATTAACATCCATCATTAGTATCCCCCACCAGAGTGGTACATTTGTTCTAATGGATGAAGTTACAGGGACACTTCAGCACCCAGAGTCCCCAGTTCCCCCTAGGGTTTATTCTCAATGTACTTTCAGTGGGTTTATACCAATGTATAATAGCATGTATATTTTATTATAGTATCATAAGGAGTCATTTCATTGCCCTAAAAGTTACCTGTACTTCATCAATTCATCTCTCCTCCCCACTATCTCCATAGTTTGCCTTTTCCAGAATGTCATAGAGTTGGAAACAAACAGTAAGTAACCTTTTCAGATAAGCTTCTCTCAATTAGCAATAGCATAAAGTTTCTTTCATGTCCTTTCATGTCTTGATAGCTCATCTTTCATTGCTGAATAATATTTAATTGTATGGATATACCAGTTTATTAAAGAATATTTTGGTTCCTTACAAGTTTAAGCAATTATGAATAAAGCTCCTTATAAATGTCCATGTACAGGTTTTTGTGTGGGCATATATATATATATATATATATATATATACAGTGTATAATATATATGATATATATATAAAGTATATATATCATATATATATATGTAAATCACTTGGGCAATAATATATATATATATATATTGGTTTTATACAGAGAGGAAGAGAGAGGTATAGAGAGTCAGAAACATCCATGAAAGTGAAGCATTGATGAGCCGCCTCCAGCACACCCCTATTGGGAATATGCCTGCAACCAAGGTACATGCCCTTGACTGGAATCTAACCTGGGACCCTTCAGTCTGCAGGCCAAAATATCACACAGTTAGGGTCCAAGTAAATTAGTTTTTAATAAAGTGTACGACTATCTTCCAATGTAGCTGCAGCATTTTGGATTCCTATCAGCATTGAATGAGATTCCTATTGTTCCATATCCTCACTGGCATTTAGTGTTGTCAATGTTCTGAACTTCAGCTCTTCTAATAGATGTGCAATGGTATTGCATTTTTATTTTAATTTGCATTTCCCAATGATATATGATGTGGAGGGAATATATTTTCATGTGCTTATTTGCCATCTGTTTATTTTTTATGGAGATGCCTTTTAAGGTCATCTATGTCCTATTCTTAAACCAGATTCTTTATTTTTTATTAGGTTTTCATCAGATGTTTTGCAAGTATTTTCTCCCAGTCTGTGGCTTGTCTTTTCATTCATTCTCTTAGCAGTGTCATTTACAAAGCAGAAATATTTATTTTAATTCCAGCTTATCAATTATTTCTCTTATGGGTTGTGCACTTAGTATTGTATCTAAAAAGTCATCTTCAACCCTGGGTTATCTATAATTTTCCTCTATTATAATAGCAGAGTCAAGTGTTTTATTTTACACTTAGATCTGTGATTCATTTTGCATTAATATTTGCGGAGGTTTTAAGGGCTGTGTTTAGATTTTCTTCCTGTTTTCTTGCATGTGGATACCCAATTGTTCCAGCACAATTTTTTAAAAGATTGTTTTTGCTAAATTATAATGTTTTTACTCCTTTGTCAAAGATCAGTTGACTATGTGTATGTGGTTCCATTTGTAAGTTATATATCTTGTTTGCCTTTTTTCCCAGTGCCATACTCTCTTCATTCCTGGAGTTTAATAGTAAGTCTTAAAGTCAAGTAACATCTGTCCTCCAACTTTGTTCCTCTCCTTTAGTATTGTGTTGGCTATTCTATGTCTTCTGCTTCTACATATAAACTGTAGACAAGTTTGTCAATATTCTAAAAATAACTTCTTGAAATTTTTATTAAAATTTCATTGAATCTACAGATCGAGTAGGGAAGAACCGGTATCTTGACAATATTGAGTCTTCCTAGACTATCTATGACGTTGGAATAACTGTTCATTCATTTATTTAATGTGTGTGTGTGTGTGTGTGTGTGTGTGTGTGTGTGTGTGTGTTTAATTTCTTTCATCGGGGTTATATAGTTTTGCTCATGTAGATCTAATACATATTGTTAGATATATTCCTGTGTCATTTACTTGGGTGATATTTTAAATGATATTATATTTTTAATTTGTTTTCACTTGTTCATTGTGGGTGTAGGAACACAGAAGTTTTAAAAAGTTTCTCCACTGGAGACCGAAAAAATGGTGGTGGAATAGACAGACGTGTCCCGAACCTTGTCCTGGAGTAGATAGAAAGAACAGCTGAGGGTCACATAGGGAGTGTTTGTTGATGAGTTAAGGGACAGCTATTCTCCTGAAGAAGGTGGGAGGCTGCTGGATGGGGCTCCCATGACTGGGCAATTCCCACTGCTGCTGGATTCCCTCCCAGAGCCACTGGCTCAGACTTGGAGACTGTGCCATCTTGAAGGGAAAAGTGGATGTTATCAGAAGCCTGAAAATATACAACTGCGGATTGCACCAAACAGCTGCAAACCCCAGAACACCAGTCCCCAATTGGCACAAACATGTGGATTCAGAGGAGCTCTACACTTCACTATGGAAAGGTCAGATTTCGCTTGTGATAAGATGAGTGAGGTCTCTGGTCCTGGCAGGAAAGAGAAACATGCGCACTGTGGGAGCTGGAGGCTCTGGGAAAGTCTGTGCCTAGAAAAAGCCATGGCTGTTGGGTCTAGCGTGATCTGTGAATGTGGAAGGAGGTACTCAGAACTGCTAACAGAAGGGATCTCTAAAAAGCAACCCATTTTGATCTAATTCAAAAGGACAACCTAAAAAATTTAAATGTGTGCAGGCTGCTTAGACCCAAGAGGGTAAAAGACATTGCATAGACTTGTGAGCAGCCCTGGAGTTCACACACTTGGGATTTTTCCTCTTCAAATCCTTGCTTCTGATTACTAAGCCCAATACATAGGATCACACAGTTGGGGATACCCTAGGAGACTGCAGGGGAAAGTTGTTTTTCTGGAACCTAGGGATTAGAGTGGGGAGTGACCATTGGAGCACTAGCTCTAGGGCAGCCCACTCCCACAAACCTGTATTGAGTGCCACAGGGAAAGCAGGATCTAAGTACAGGCTAGAGAGGACCTATAGACCCATAGGTCAATCCAGAAACATTACCACCCAGGTGCTGAATCACAAATTGACTCTTACGTAATGACAAATAAGGAATACAAGAAATTAAAATACTGCCTACTTAAAAATCAAGACTGGCTTACAAGACTGAGGAGCAGTGGAATGCAGGAAACTGCAATACTATCCTGACTGGGAAACAGGCATGCCAAACAGAATAATAGAGAAAGTGAATGACCTTCACTACTGAACATTTAATTTTTAAAAAAAAATTTTTTCATCTTTTACTTAAGAAACTATTTTTTTCTTTTTTCCCCACTTGATTTTACCTTATTAATTATTACATTTTTATTTTCAATCAGTATTATTACTACTACTATTTTACCTTTTTTTAAGTGTCATTTTATTTTCTCTTTATTTTACTTTGGGATTAATGTTCTACATTCTATTTTCATCTTTCCTTTACCACTATTTTACTCTATCTCAATGCTACCTTTATGCCATCACTCTCTTCCTAACTATTCCCATTTTGGTTTCCTGTTTCTCTTACCCCTTTCCTGCTTTAGATTTTCCCTATTCTTTCTTTTTAGCCCCTGTTAAAATTTCACCCTACATATATATCTAATTTCCAATCCCCTGCTCCAAGTACATACACACCTCTATCTTCTCTGTCTTAACTATCCAAAAAATTGTTTCTTCTCTGTCCTTTTGTTGTTGTTTGTTTGAATTGTGATTATATTGATTTTTATATGTTTTTTATAAGGTTGTTTTGCTTATTCTTTTTATTGTTTTTTTCTTTTTGTTTTGTTTTTGTTCATTTTTTGCTTCTGTTTTTCTTTGCCTTACTTGATATTAGTTGTTGTTTGCAGGTTGTTTTAATCTCCAGGTACTTGTTGCTGGCATTTGCTGGGATCAGTTGCTGTTCTAATGTAGTTTTCATCCCTTATATATAGTTTGTTCCCTTTTCTTTCTGGTTCTCTTCCTTTTATCTCTTACTTTTTTTACTTTTCCAAATTTCATTGTGGCACTTTTTTTCTCATCTTCTTTCTCTCCCATTCCCTAATTTGCCTTTCTCTAGTGGTCACCTTTATTTGGGGTTATTAATATCAGGAATACATTTCTGTTCAGTGCCTTGTTTGTTGTTCCTGGTTCTGTTGTATTTTGTGTCTTTAAATCCACACAGGAGACAGAGAACTACATAACCAGATATCTGGAAAAGAGAGAACATGGGGAGACAAAGAGACAGCCCACATATGAAAGAAAAGCAGGCATCATCAAAAAAAAAAAAAAAGAAGTAAACTAAATGGGGGCAAACAACCTGTCAGAGAAAGGATTGAGAGAGATGGCATAAGGTGACTGAAAGAATGGAAGACAAATTCAACAATATGAGTAAGAACAAAGAGGAAATAAGGAAGAACCAAGAAGAAATGAAAAATGACATCACTGCTATAAAAAACTCAATAGAAAGCATCAAGAGTGGACTAAAAGAAGCAAAAGGACCTCATCAGTGAGCTAGAAGACAAGGTAGGAAAAATACCCAAAGTAGAGCAGCTTCTAGAAAAAATAAAAATAAAAAGCAGGGGGAGAGCCTGGGAAACTTTGGGACAAAACAAAACAAAACAACATCAGCATAATAGGGGTTCCAGAAATAGAGGAAAATGAGCAAGAAAAAGAAAACCTGTTTAAAGAAATAATGACAGAAAACTTCTTTGATATAGGGAAGAAAAAACCAACACAAATCCAAGAAGCTCACAGAGTCCCAAACAACATGAACACCAAAAGACCAATGCCAAGACATTATAATTAAATTGGCAAATATCAACGACAAAGTAAGAATCTTAAAAGCAGTCAGAGAGAGACAGAAAGTTACATACAAAGGAACTCCCATCAGATTAGCAACTGATTTCTCAATAGAAACTCATCAGGCCAGAAGGTAATGGAATGAAATATACAAAGTCACGCAAAAGAAAGTCTGAATCTAAAAAGGTTATCAATCAAAATTGAAGGTGAAATAAGGAACTTCACAGACAAAAAAAGGACTAAGGGAATTTATTACCACCAAATCAGCAATACAAGAAATACAAAAGGGTCTGCTGGAAAAAAAAAAAGAAATTAGAAGAGAAGAAGCAATACAGGGGTAAAGAATAAAACTACTGAAAAATAAGTACATGTTAATAATAACTTTTAATGTAAATGGATTAAATGCTCTAATCAAAAGACATAGGGTAACAGACTGGAAAAGTAAACAAAACCTATATATCTGAAATCTACAAAAAAACTCACCTCAGAAAAAAACATGCACACAAATCAATGGTGAAGGGATAGAAAACAGTTTTTCAGGCAAATGGAAATGAAAAACAAAGCTGGGGTAGCAATGCTTATATCTAAAAAATTAGATCTCAAAGTGAAGGACATAATAAGAGATAAGGAAGGCCAATTCATAATACTAAAGGGAACAATCCAAAAGATGAAATAACTTTGGTAAATATAAACACCCAATACAAGAGCACTCAAATATGCCTGAAGGATATTAAGGGAGAGATCCACAGCAATACAATCATAGGAATAGATTTTAATACCCCACTACCACCAATGGACAACTCCTTTAAACAAAAATCAGCAAAGAACATCAATCCTAAATGACTCAACAGACCATATGGAATTAATTGATATATACAAAACATTTCACCCCAAACCCACAGAATATACATTATCCTCAATTACACATGAGAAATTTTCAAAATAGACCATATGTTGGATCATAGGCAAAGTCTCTTCAAATTCAAGAAGATATAAATCATATCAAGCATCTTCTCAGATACCAGTGGCATAAAACTGGAAATCAACTACAATAAAAACAATCCAAAAAAATCAAACACATGGAGACTAAGCAGTATGGTAATAAACAATGACTGGGTTAGCAGAGAGATCAAAGAAGAAATAAAAAACATCATAAAAACAAATGACAATGAAAACACAACAATCTAAAATTTATGGAACACAGAGAAAGCAGTCTTGAGAGGGAAGTTCATAGCTCCACAAGTCTACTGCAAAAAAACAAGAAGCAATGGTAATAAATTACCTAACCATACAACTCAAAGAGTTAGAAAGAGAACAACAAGAAAAGCCCAGTGTAAACAGAAGGATGGAAATAATAAATATCAGAGCAGAGATAAAAATATAGAAACCAAAGAAACAATACAAAAGACCAATAAAACCAAGACCTGGTTCTTTGAAAGAATAAACAAGATTGGTGAACCTCTAACTACGCTCACCAAGAAGCAAAGAGAGAGGACCAAAATAAAGAAAATCAGAAAGGAAAGACGTTAAATAACAACAGACCCAACCAAAATACAAAGGATTGTTAAAAAATACTATGAACAACTCTATTCCAACAAACTGGACAACCTGGAGGAAGTAGACACAGTCCTAGAAAAATATAACCTTCCAAAACTCAATCAGGAAGAATCTAGACATCTCAATAGGCCAATAACTATTGAATCAGCCATCAAAAAGCTTCCATCAAACAAAAGCCCAGGGCAAGGCAGCTTCATAAGAGAGTTTTACCAAACATTCAAGGTAGAACTAAAACCTATCCTCCTCAGACTATTCCAAAATATTCAAAAGAAATAAACACTTCCAAGCTCCTTATATAAAGCCAGCATCACCTAATACCAAAACCATATAAAGACAACACAATGAAAAAGAATTGTAGGCCAATATAGCTCATGAACATAGATGCCAAAATCCTCAATGAAATTCTAGCAAATCGGATCCATCAATACATGAGAGAAATCATACACCATGACCAAGTACGATTTATCCCAGGAATGCAAGGATGGTACAGTTTCTATAAATGAATAAACGTGACACATCACATAAACAAAATGAGAGATAAAAACCACATAATCATATCAATCGATGCAGAAAAAACATTCGACAAAATCCAACACCCTTTCTTGATAAAAACTCTCAAAAAGGAGGGAAGAGAAGGATCATATGTAAAAATAATAAAAGTCATATATGATAAACCCACAACTAACACCATACTCAAGAACTAAAACCATTTCCCCTAAGAAAAGGAACAAAACAGGAATGCCCACTCTCACCACCCCTATTCAACATAGTGCTGGAAGTACTAGGCATTGCCAACAGACAAGAAGAAGAAATAACAGACATCCAAATTGGAAAAGAAGCAGTTAAAATGTCCTTATTAGCAGATGACATGCTATCATACATAAAAAAACAGAAATACTCCATCAAAAAACTAATAGACTTAATACATGTATTTGGCAATTTAGCAGGATATATAATTAATGCCAAGAAATCTATGGCATTTCTATACATAAATAGTGAACATACAGAAAGAGAGACTAAAAAAGTAATCCTATTGACCATCGCACCAAAAAAAAAAAAAATAAGATAACTAGTAATAAACTTAACTAAGGAGGTAAAACACCTATACATGAAAAACTACAGGACACTGAAAAAAGAGATAGAGGAAGATATAAATAGATGGGAGAACATACCATGTTCATGGATTGGTATATCATTAAAATGTCCATACTACCCAAAGCAATCTACAGATTCAATGCACTTCCCATTAAAATACCAACAGCATATTTCACAGACCTAGAAAGACCTCTCCAAAAATTCATTTGGAATAAAAAAAGACCCCAAATAGCCACAGCGTAGGTGGGAACTCAATATCAGAATTCAAGCTGTATTACAAAGCCACTGTTCTCAAAACAGCCTAGCATTAGCACAAGAATAGATATATAGACCAATAGAATAAAATAGAGAACCCAGATATCGACCCAAACCACTATGCCCAATTAATATTTGACTAAGGAGGCATGAACATAACATGGACTCAAGACAGTCTCTTCAATAAATGATGTTGGGAACATTGGGCAGATACATGCACAAAAAATGAATCTAGATCATGTTTTACTGCCTCAGTATCTATCTTTTTGTTCATCAGGTTATAATGTTCTTCATTTTCTATAAATGAATGCGTTCATGTGGTATTTTTCTTTCATTGCCTGGCTTATTTCACTTAGCATAATGCTCTCCAGTTCCATCCATACTGCTACAAATGGTAAGAATTACTTCTTTTTTTATATAGCAGCGTAGTATACCATTGTGTAGCTGTACCACTATTTTCTGATCCAGTTATCTGTTGACAGGCACCTAGGTTGTTTCCAAATCTTACCTATGGTAAATTGCACTGCTACAAAAATAGGGGTGCATATATCCTTTCTGATTGGTGTTTCTAGGAGTGGGATTACCAGGTAAATGGGAGTTGCATTTTCAGTTTTTTGAGGAAACTCCATAATGTTCTCCACAGTGGCTGCACCAGTCTACATTCCAACCAGCAGTGCAAGAGGGTTCCTTTTTCTCCACATCCTTGCCAGCACATGTGGTTTGTTGATTTGCTGCTGATCGCCATTATGACAAGTGTGAGATGATACTGCATTGTAGATTTGATTTGCATCTCTCAGATAATTAGTGACTATGCACATGTTTCCATATGACTCTTGACCTTCCTTTTGTCTTCTTTTGAAAAGTATCTACTTATATCCATTGGCCACTTTTTTATTGGATCATTTATCTTCCTATTATTAAGTTGTATGAGTTCCCTGTAAATGTTGGATATTAAACATTTATCAGTGTTAATATTTGCAAATATGTTCTGCCTTTCAGGGGGATTTCTTCTTATTTTGTTGATGGTTTCCTTTGCTATGCAAAAGTTTTTTTATTTTGATGTAGCCCCATTTATTTTCTCTTTAGCTTCCATTGCCCTAGGAGCAGTATCAGTAAAGAAATTGCTACATTATATGTCTGAGATTTTGCTGCCTGTGGATTCCTCTAGTATTTTTATGATTTCCTGTTTTATGTTTTAGTGCATTATCCATTTTGAAGGATTTTTTTTTTTTTGTGTGTGTGTATGGTGTAAGTTGGTGGTCTAGTTTCATTTTTTTTGCATGTATCTGTCCAATGTTCCCAACACCATTTATTGAAGAGACTGTCTTGACTCCATTGTATCTTAATGCCTCCTTTGTCAAATATTAATTGAGCATAGTTGTTTGGGTTGATATCTGTGATCTCTATTCTATTCCATTGGTCTAGTGCCAGAACAAGGCTGTTCTGAGAACAGTACCTCTGTAATAGAGCCTAAATTCTGGTATTGAGATCCCACCTACTTTGTTCTTCTTTCTCAGGATTGCTGTGGCTATCTGGAGTCTTTTTTATTCCAGATAAATTTTTGGAGAGTTCTTTCTAGGTCTGTGAAATATGCTGTTGGTATTTTAGTGGGGAGTGCATTAAATGTATAGATTTCTTTAGGTAGTATGGTCATTTTAATGATATTGACTCTACCAATCAATGAACATGGAATATTCTTTTATCAATTTATGTCTTCTTCTATCTGCATTTTTACTGCCCTGTAGTTTTCCACATATAGGTCTTTTACCTCCTTAGTTAAGTTTATTACTAGTTATCTTAATTTTTTTGGTGCAATGGTCAATGAGATTGCTTTTTTAGTCTCTCTTTCTGTATGTTCACTATTTATGTGTAAAAATGCCATAGATTTCTTGGCATTAATTTTATATCCTACTACATTGCCAAATACATGTATTAAGTCTATTAGTTTTTTAATGGAGTCTTTCTGTTTTTTTTTTTATGTACAATATCATGTCATATGTGAATAATGACTTTTTAACTGTTTCTTTTCCAATTTGGATGCCTGTTATTTCTTCTTCTTGTCTAATCCCAATGGCTAATACTTCCAGTATTATGTTGAACAGGAGTGGTGAGAATGGGCATTCCTGTCTTGTTCCTGATCTTAGGGGAAGTGCTTCAATTCATACTCAATTGAATATGATATTGGCTGTGGTTTTGTCATATATGGATTTTATTATGTTGAGGTATGATCCTTCTATTCCCACCTAGATTAGAGTTTTTATAAAAAATTGGTGTTGGAGTTTGTCAAATACTTTTTCTGCATCAATTGATATGATTATGTGGTTTTTATCTCTCCATTTGTTTATGTGACATATCACTTTTATTCATTTGCCGATATTTTACCTTCCTTGCATCCTTGGTATAAATCCTACTTGGTCTTGGTGTATGATCTTTCTGATGTACTGCTGAATCCACTTTGCTAGATTTTGTTGAGGATTTTGGGGTCTATGTGCGTGAGAGATATTGGCCTGTAATTCTCTTTCATTGTGTTGTTTTTATCTGGTTTTGGTATTAGGTTGATGCTGGCTTCATAGAATGAGCTTGGATACTCCTCTTACATATTTTGGAATAGTCTGAGGAGGATAGGTTTTAGTTCTTCCTTGAATGTTTGATAAAATTCCCTCGTGTAGCCCTCTGGCCCTGGGCTTTTGTTTGCTGGAAGCTTTTTGATTACTGCTTCAATTTCTTCCATAGTTATCAACCTATTGAGATGTTTAAATTCTACCTGATTGAGTTTTGGAAGGTTGTATTTTTCTAGAAATATGTCCATTTTCTGCAGGTTGTCCAGTTTGTTGGAATAGAGTTTTTCACAGAATTTATTAAGAAACCTATGTGTTTATGTGGGGTCTGTTGGTGTTTCTCTCCTTTGTTTGTTTATTTGGATCCTCTCTATTTGCTTCTTGGTGAGCCTGGCTAGAGGTTTATCAATCTTGTTTATCCTTTCAACGAACCAGCTCTTGGTTTTATCTTTTGTATTTTTTTTTTGTCTCTATGTTATTTATTTCCACCCTGATCTTTATTATTCCCTTCCTTCTGCTTATACTGGGGTTTTCTTGTGGTTCTCTTTCTAATTCTTCAATTTGTAGGGTTAGGTAATTTATTACCATTCTTTCTTTCTTTCTTTCTTTCTTTCTTTCTTTTTTTATTTTTTATTTTTATTTTTGCAATAGGCTTGTAGAGCTATGAACTTCTCTCTCAAGACTGCTTTCTCTGTGTTCCCTAAATTTTGGATTGTTATGTTTTCATTGTCATTTGTTGCCATGATGTTTTGCATTTCTTCTTTGATCTCTTTGCTAACCCAGTCATTGTTTAATAGCATACTGTTTAGTCTCCATGTGTTTAATTTTTTGGATTGCTTTTATTGTAGTTGATTTCCAGTTTTATAACATTGTGAACTTAGAAAATGCTTGATATGATTTATATCTTATTGGATTTGAAGAGACTTTGCCTGTGACCCAATATATATTTAAAAATGAACCATGTGCACTTGAGAAGAATGTATATTCTGTGGGTTTGGGGTGAAATGTTTTGAATATGTCAATTAATTCCATCTGATCTAGTGAGTCATTTAGGATTGATGTTTGTTTGTTTATTTTTTTGTTTAAAGGATTTGTCCAGTGGTGATAGTGGGATATTCAAGTCCCCTACTATGACTGTATTGCTGTGGATCTCATCCTTGATATCCTCCAGAAGTTTTCTTTTATGTATTTAGATGCTGCTGTATTAAGATTATACGTTTACCAGGGTTATTTCTTCTAGTTGGATTATTCCCTTTAGTATTATGATGTGGCCTTCGTATTTCTTGTTATGTCCTTCACTTTGAGATCTAATTTGTCAGATGTAAGTATTGCTACCCCAGCTTTTTTTTAATTATTATTCACCTAAAAAACCTTTTTTCATCCCTTCACCATTGTTCTGTGTGCCTCTTTTTTTCTGAGGTTGTTTTGCTGTAGACTGCAGATATATTGGTCATGTTTCCTTATCCACTCTGTTACCCTGTGTCTTTTGATGGGGCATTTAATCCACTTACATTTAAAGTTATTATTGATAGGTTCTTTTTTGTCACCATTTTTATTCTTTACCCATTCATTTCTTCTTTCGTTCCTATTTCTTCTTTTTACAGCAGACCCTTTAGCATTTCTGGCATTGCTGGTTTGGTGGTAATAAATTCCCTTAGTCCTTTTTTTTGTCTGTGAAGCTCTTGATTTTAGATGCAATTTTGATTGATAGCCTTGCTGGGTTCAATATTCTTGGATTCAGACCCTTCCTTTGCATGACTTTGTATATTTCATTTCATTCCCTTCTTGCCAGATGAGTTTCTATTGAGAAATCAGTTGCTAGTTTGATAGGGGATCCTTTGTAGGTAACTTTTTGTCTCTCTCTGGCTGCTTTTAAGATTCTTAATTTGTCTTTGGTGTTTGCCAATTCAATTATAATGTGTCTTGGTGTCAGTCTTTTAGTGTTCATGTTGTTAGGGACTTTGTGAGCTTCTTGGATTTGTGTGGGTTTTTTGTTCCCTATATAAGGGATATTTTCTGTCATTATTTCTTTAAACAGGTTTTCTTTTTCTTAATTTTTTATTTTTGTATTCTTTAAAGTATTACAAATAGTAGTACATATGTTTTCCCCCTCTTTGTCTTCCCCCCAGCCTACCCTACCCCCAGTACATGCCCTCACCTGCCCCCCTACCCCAGTGTCTTGTATCCATTGGTTATACTTATATGCATGCACACAAGTCCATCAGTTGATCTCTTACAGCCCCCGCCCTCCACCCTCCCCTGCCTTCTCCCTATAGCTTGACAGTCTGTTCAATGCTTCTTTGCCTTTCTGTCAATCTTTTCCCCCTGTTTCTTTTCTTTAAAAAGATCTTTAATCTGCATACTGGAAATAAATATAGATGAATAAAAAATGTTTGAGTTTCAGTTTCAGTGTGAAACTGTTCTGAGTCCCAGTTTCAATGTCAAATAATTCTTTATGTGTACATGTCAGCAGTGGTATCTGGATGGTGGACATAAGGTGGCAATGCAGGTTCCCCTTCTCTGGTTTGGTCCTGGGCTGCCTGCAGTGATGCACAGCTGCTGACTGTTAGCATGGCAAGGTGTAATCAGTGTCTTCCATCTTTGGACTGTCTTCATGGTTGGAACAGACCTGTCAGTTCCTCTTTGTTGCAGGAATCCATACGGTCTTGGAGTTGTTTTCTAAAAATATACAAACATATTCTTGACCAAAAGTTAATAAAGGGATCTTTTCTGTAAATTAGACTTGGGATTCTTTTTATTTTTTCCCAAATGATTTTTTTTTGGCTTATTTTGACACCATGTATATTTTTCATGGGTGTCCTGCTGTTGGCATTGCAAATGGAAATTACTTTTCTGGAGTAAGAATTTTCTAGATGTAATTTACTTTCAGGATATTCTTCCTTACATGATATTACCCCATTCCCCCCCCCTTTTTGATTAATGGGAGTTTTTGAAAACTTTATATTGCAGTCTTGGTAACTTTACATTTTAATTTTTGCACAAAAAATATGAGTGCTTTAGGTTTTTTTCATGTTAGGCAATTTTACAATGAGATGAACTACTAATAGAAATTTTAGTTAATATTTTAGGAATAGCCTTTTGTTCAATACACTTAAATTTTCTAGAGTGTTCACTTATTTCACTTGGCCAATTTAAATTAATCTGAAGACTTGATTACTATTTTACTGTCAAATTTAATACCCAAACAATAATCTTAGTTTATCCTGTAAATATTAGTGGAAAGGATTATTTGCATTCTTGAGTAGGCCCTGAGCATTCCTGGTACTAGACTTACTTTAGATATAGGGCAGCTGTTGCTTGCCAAGTCTCTGTCTGCAACCTGGGTCCTGGTCTGTGCTGTGTGTGGGAGGCGAAGCAGCCATGGGGGCAGGAGACCTCCCTCAGAAGGTTTGAGAGTTCAGGCCCCTGCAAGGTTTGTGGGTGAGTGTCTGTGCCCCACCTCTGTTGACCTTTTAGTTCTCTCCTGTTGGCCCATCTGTGACTGTGCCTCTCTTAGGTTGTTCCTTCCCTGAGGAATCTTACCTATCTCTGGCTAACCAGCCATCCTCTGGGGCCAAGCAGGGTGATGTGAGGTTCAGTTATGTCTTCTTGGTAGTCTATGCCCCTGTGGCCTCCACACCCAGCACCTGCCTTGGGATACCCTCACCTGCTAGTGGGGTCTCATCACCAATCACATATCTCAGGGGACTCAGGTCAAACAGGTTTTCTTTTCCTTGATTAGTTTCCTCTACTTCTGGAACCGATATTATGCAGATGTTGTTTCATTTCATGTTGTCCCAAATTTCTTTGGACTCTCCTTTGATCTAAAAACAATTTTTTTTTCCTAGAAGCTGTTATCCTTGAGTATTTTTTCTACCTTGTCTTCTAGCTCACTGATGCAGTCCTTTGCTTCTTCTAGTCTTATCTTTGTGCTTTCTATTGAGTTCTTTATGGCATTGATGCCATTTTTCATTTTTTCTTGGTTCTTCTTCATTTCCTCTTGGTTCTTACACATATTGTTAAAGTTGTTTTCCATTCC
Source organism: Antrozous pallidus (assembly GCA_027563665.1). Taxonomy (NCBI): domain Eukaryota; kingdom Metazoa; phylum Chordata; class Mammalia; order Chiroptera; family Vespertilionidae; genus Antrozous; species Antrozous pallidus. The sequence goes on along the minus strand of CM050508.1, from coordinate 109,934,439 downwards.
ATTCAGCTACCTTATGATGATTTCTCTGAATTCTTTTACTGACATGTTGCTTGCCTCATTTCATTTACTTCCTTTTCTGGTGATGCCTGATTTTCTTTCATATGTATGCTGTTTCTCTCTTCATGATATCTCTTCTCTGGTTGTCTGGTTATGTAGTTATTGCTCTCCTGCATTGATTTAAAGGCTCAAAATACACCACAACAAAGACCAACACAGAAGACATTGAACACAAATGTGTTCATGATACTAATAACCCTAAATAAATGTGACTAACAGAGAAGAAAAAAATTAGGGGATAAGAAAGAAAGAAAAAAGAAAAAAAGAAAGAAAGAAAGAAAGAAAAAAAGAAAGAAAGAAAGAAAGAAAGAAAGAAGAGAAAAAAAGGGAGAGAGAAATGAAGGAGTATAAAAATTAAATTGGGAAAAGTAATTAAAGTAAGAGAGAAAAACATAAAATAAAAAAAGAGGGGGACAGAAATATTTATATGTGGAGAAAATTCCAATAGACCAACCACTAATCCCAACAAATACCAGCAATAAATACATAGAGATGAGTGCAAACTATAAACAATAACTAATGTCAAGCAGAGTGAGGGAAAACAGAAGCAAAAAACAAACAACAACAAAAAGAAAAAGTGAAACAATCTCACAAACAAGCATAAAAAACAATATTTTTAACAGGGGATAAAAAGAACGAACAGGGCAAATCTAAAGCAGAATAGGGTAAGAGCAATAGGGAAAAAGGGAGGAAGAGTGTTGGCATAAAGGTAAATTTGAGATAGAATAAAATGATGCTAAAGGAAAGATGAAAATAGAATGCAGAACACTAATCCCAAAATAAAGAGAAAATAAAATGACATTAAAAAAAGAAAAATAGTAGTAGTAGTAATAATACTGATTAAAAATAAAAATGTAATAATTCAAAAGGTAAAATCAAGTGACAAAAAAGAAAAAAAAATAGTTTCTTAAGTAAAAAATGAAAAAAAAATTCAGTAGTGAGGGTCATTCACTTTCTCTACTGTTCTGTTTGGTTCTCCTGTTTCCTAGTCAGGACAGTATTGAAGTTCCCTGTGTTTCACTGCTCCTCAATGTTGTAGGCCCCAGTCCTGATTTTCAAGCAGGCAATACTTCTTTGTTTTCTATATTCCTTTATTTGTGTTTTCACAAGGGTCAATTTGTGATTCAACCCCTGGGTGGCAGTTTTTCTTGATTGACCTCTGGGTCCTCTTTAGATTTTATTTTCCATGTGACACTTAATACCGGTTTTGGGGAATGGGCTGCCCCAGAGCTGGTTCTCTGATCATATTTTCTCACTCTGATCCCCAGGTTCCACAAAAACAACTTTCCCCTGAAGTCTCTTAGAGTGCCCCCAATTGAGTTATACTATGTATTGGGCTTAGTAATCAAAAGCTAGGATTTAAAGAGGAAAAAGAAGAGAGGGAAATAAAAAAAGAGAATAAAAAGAGCAAGAGTATGTGTGTGAACTCTGGCACTGCAGCACAAATCTGGGCAGTCTTTTTCCCCTTGGGTCTAAGCAGCTGGGCACACTTAAAATTTTTAGGTTGCCCTTTTGCACCCATTTCAACTATGTGTTGCTTTTTAGAGTTTCCTTTTGTTAGCACCCCTGAGGATCCCCTCCCACATTGATGGATCACTCCAGCCCCAATGGCCCAGCTGCAGACTTTTCTGGGTGCAGACTTCTCTGGATCATCCAGCTCTCACCATGCTCACATCTCTCTCCTGCCCAGATCACAGACCTCACCTTATCCCAGGCAAAATCTTATCTTTCCGTGAGGAGGTGCAGAGCTCCTCTGAATCCGCATGCTTGTGCCACATGGAGACCAGTGTTACTGGGTACACAGCTGTTCGCTGGGTGCTGTTATATATTCCCAAGATTTTCAAGCTTCCAACAACATCCACTCTCCCCTTCAAGATTGTGCATTCTTTGTGTCGGAGATGGTCACTCCAGGAGGGATCCCAGCAACAGTGGAGGCTGCCTGCTCAGGGGAATTCCATCTGGCAATCCCCACAATTCCCTAGAATATAGCTGTCCCTCAACTCACAAAGAAACACTCCGCGTGGGACAACACACTCTCTTCGTTCTCTTACTCACCCACTATCTTGCTGTCTGCCTTCCTGTCGGCAGCCATCTTCCTTCTCTGGACCTGGAAACTTTTCTTTTAAAAAATATGGTTTTATTGATTTTTTTAAAATTAAGTTATTGGGGGCTACATTGGTTAATATGATCATATCATTTTCAAGTGTAAGTTTCTATGTTATAAGATCTGTATATTGTACTGTGTGCCCACCACCTAAAGTCAAATTTTCTATCATCTCCATATATTAGGACCCCCAACCCCCACCCTTTTCCTACTGGCAACCCCCACAATGTTGTTTGTGTTCACAAGTTTGAGTTTTTATAACACACTAGAAGCCTGGTGCATGAAATTCATGCATGGATAGGGTCCCTAGACCTGGCAAGCACTCAAAGCTGATCAGAGCTTTCCAGCTGCTGGCCAGGGACTTTCTTCATTCCACATCACCTCCTGATGGTCAGCACACATCATAGGAAGTGATCAAACTTCCGGTCTCCCAATCAAACTCCCAAGGGGACAATTTGCATATTGCACTTTTATATACCTATGTAGATGAGTGAAATCTTATGGTACTTAGCTTCATATGGTACTTACGTCATATGGTAATTACTTCAATTAACATAATGTTCTCAAGGTCCATCCATGTTGTTACAAATAATGCTATTTTATCCTTTCTTTGGCTGAGTGGTGTTCCATTGTGTGTAAGTACCATGTATTCTTTTTCAAGTCCTCAATCATCATAGGACACTTTGGTTGTTTCCCATGTCTTGGCCACCATGAATAATGCTGCAATTAACATACGGATGCATATATCTTTGCAAATATAAGATTTTAAGATTTCCAGGTATATACCCAGGAAAACAATTATAACTCTACTAGAGACCCGTTGCAGGAATATTCCTGCAAGAATAGAGCTTCCTGTGGCCAGAGCAAAGCTCCCTCCCGTTTCTGCTGCCTCGAACCCTTCTCCACTACCTCCCTCTATCCCGTCTCTGCTGCCTTTCTCTCTTCTCCGCTGCTTCCCTTCCTCTCCTCTCCTCTGTCTTGCTCCCTTCCTTCTCCCCCGCCCTGCTTGCTTACTTCTCCACAGCTTTGCGCCCTTTTGCAGTACTGGCTTCCTTCTACACCATCTTCTGCGCACAGATAAGCAAATTAACCACCATCTTGGTTGGGTTAGTTTGCATACTCACTCTGATTGGTTTGTGGACGTGGCTTGTAAGTATAGCGAATGTATGGTCAATTTGCATATTACTCTTTTGTTAGATAGGATTCTTAATTTTTTGAGGAATCACCAGACTGCTTTCCATAGTGGTTGGACCAGTCTACATTTCCACCAGTAGATAATGAGGGTTGCCTTTTTTCCCACAACCTCTCCAACACTTGTTATTGTTTGTCTTATTGATAATAACCACTCTACCGGATGTCAGGTGGTATCTCATGGTTGTCCTTATTTGCATTTTCTTAATTGCTAGTGAGGTTGAACATATTTTCATATATCTATTGGCTGTTTATATGTCTTCTTGGGAGAGGTGTATTTTCAGGCCCTCTGCACACTTTTTGATTAGGTTGTTTGTTTGGTGTTGAGTTTTATGACTTCTTTATATATTTTGGAAATTAAAACTTTTTCAGAGCTACTGTTTGCAAATATCATCTCTCATCTTGTTGTCTGCCAATTTGATTTGTTGTCAGTTCCTTTGTGCAGATTTTCTCATTTGATAGAGTACCATTCATTTAATTTTGCATTTATTTCCCTGGTCTGTGGGGTCAAGTTCATAAAATGTTCTATATGACCAAGGTCCATAAGTTTGGAACCTATAATTTCTTCTGTATTACTTATTGTTTCAGGTCTTAAGTTTTTGATCCATTTTGAATTAGTTTTTGTACATAGGACAAACTGTAATCCACTTTCATTCATTTGCATGTGACTTTCCAGTTTTCCCAGCACCATTTATAGAAGAGACTGTCTTTACTTCATTGTGTTTCTGGCTACTTTGTTGAAAATTATCTGCTCATATACATGTGATTTTATAGGTGGGCTCTCTATTCTGTCCCATTGATCTGTCTGTATATTTCTGTGACAATAAAATGCTATTTGATTATCATAGCTTTGTAGTGTAATTTGAATTCAGGGAGCATGATATATTCAGCTTCATTCTTTTAGTTCAGTATTGCTTTGGCCACTTAGGGTCTTTTGTGGTTCCATATAAATGTGGTGATTTCTCATTGTATTTCTTTAAAAAGTGACTTTGGAATTTTGATGGGGATTGTATAAAATTTGTATATTTATTTGGGTAATATGGCCATTTTAACTATGTTGATTCTTTCAATCCATGAACACAGATTATTTTTCCATTTTGTAGCGTCATCTTCAATCTATTTTAATAATGCTTTGCAATTTTCAGCATTTTGGACTTCCTCATTCTTTGTTAAGTTTATTCCTAGGTATTTTATTCTTTTGGTCCCAGTTGCAAAAGAAATTGTTTTTTTTTGCATTTCTTTTTCTGAAGTTTCAGTGTTAGTATACAGGAAGGCCATAGATTTTTGTGCATTGATTTTGTATCCTGCAATGTGAATGTACTTGTTTATTGTTTGTAATACATATTTTTGGTAGAGTCTTTAGGGTTTTCTATATATAGAATCATGTCATTCACAAAAAGTGACAGTTTTACTTCTTCCTTACCTGTTTGGATGCCTTTTATTTCCTTCTCTTGTCTTATTCCTCTGGCTAGGACCGTGATGGCAAACCTATGACATGCATGTAAGCACTGACATGAGTAGCCATTTTTGATGACACGCGGCTGCATACAGAGAAGTATGGTGCCACATGCCGAGAAGGATATTTCAACCTCGGCTACTGCAGGGCCAGGTGCAGTAGCTGAGGATGAAATATTTGCTGCAGTGTCATATAGACACTCTGTGCCGAAGGTCTATAGGCCAAAACAACAGAACTCCACACAGAGAATCTAATTCTGGGACTTTTGGTTAGGCCATTAGGGGATCTTTGACTTCACTTCCAACTGGCAGAGCTGGGAGCAATGGAATGCCTCAGGGGATGCATCTCTGGGGGCTCTGTGATCACCATTACCAGCAACCATGCAACCATCATCTAATCTAATGTTCTGGAGTGTCATGGATTTCTAATTCACCATCATTACTGAGGTAAGTGAGGGGAGGCTGGGAAAGGCGAGTGCCTGTGCTATGGGTGCTGTTACCTGCCATTAGAAATAGCAGCAGCCATCTTAATTTATATAAGGAATGTCATTTTGCAGGATAGTGCAGACTACATTTCACCACTATTACTATTTTGCATCCTTATTATCCTCTATTTCTGCTTATTAACACTGCTCTTTCCTAAAAGAAAATTACATGTGCCATCTTGTGGTCAGTTAGGCTAGTTAATCCTTAATTGCCTGCAGGGCTAACAGACTATCTATAATTCTATCTTCTGTCACTCCCCCCTTCATGGAGAACCCCCAAAATAAAAAAAAACAAGGTTAAGTAAAGGAAGTGGTAGTAGCTGTAGCTGACTCTTTCAAGAGGCATGGACCAAGATATACGGCATTATAGAAAAAAATGGCAGATCATTTTGCATTCTATGTAGTAGTAGTAGCAGTAGCCGACACTTTCAAGAGACATGGACCAAGATGTATGGCATTATAGAAAAAAAATGGCAGATCATTTTGCATTCTATGTACTGAAATGTTAGTAAGCAGAACGTGGAATATAAATAGACATTTTGAAACTAATCATTACCAGCTCTTGAAAAAAGTGAGGATGGAAAGAAAGGAATACATTTTCAGGCAGCTACACCTTTGTAAGAGCCCATCTAATTCCACCCTTAAATTTATAAAAGACTCTACAGATTTAATATCTGCAAGTTTGAGCATTGTCACTCCATAGCTCAGCATGGAAAGCAGTCAGTGAGGGAGAATTTATTAAAGAAACTCTCCTAAGATGTGCACCAGTTCTATATCACGATATGCAGAATAAAGATGCAATTATTAAGAGAATATCTGAGTTATCAGTCAGTAGAAATTTCGTAAAAGACCGAATAATGAGACTGAACACAAATGTACAAAATCAATTAAAGAGAGACATAAGTAATTGTAAATATTTTTCAGTCTCTCTTGATGAAACTACTGATGGCACATCACATGCTCAGTTGGCCATTATTGGTCGATATTCTGATGGTCTCACAATGAGAGAAGAGTTGATAAAGTTAGTATCAGTGCCAACAAGTACATCAGGAAGCAAAATATGTAAGGTTGTTATACAAACATTTCATGACCTAAGCATTGATATCTCTAAAGTTGTGTCAGTGAGGTCAGATGGAGCACCAAACATGGTGGGGAAAAATGTTGGATCTGTCAAATTGTTTACAGAAGCTATTGGACATCCACTTGTGTCTTTTCATTGTATTGTCTATCAGGAGGTTTTATATGCCAAGACAGGATTCACGGAGTTAAATGACGTAATGTCAGTTGTTACAAAAATAGGTATTTAATAGCTGCTCCCCCCTTCACAAGCAAGAATTTTCTGTACTTTTACTGGAGGTTGATTCCACCTACAGTGGACTGCTGATGTACAATAATGTAAGACAGCTGAGCCGAAGCAAAGTTCTTGAGCGCTTTGTGGAGTGCTTTGAAGAAATTAAGGTATTTCTTGAGGATAAGAATCTGGGAAACTTTTCTCAGCTCAATGATGATAAGTGGGTCAACACCCTGATATTTTTTACAGATCTCTCTGTTCATATTAATGAGCTGAACTTAAAGTTACAAGGTTTTGGCAAAAATATTGATGTTATGTTTGGATACATAAAAGCTTTTGAAAGTAAACTTAAAATTTTCAAGCGAGATGTAGAAACTGAAATTTATAGATATTTTCCTCCAGTAACAAAGTATTTTGAGAAGGCCTATGAAGCTGTACAAAATGAAATGGAACCCTTGCATATAAAGTACCAGTATGTTTTAGATTTGTTACTTGACCAGTTCAGTGATAGATTTGATCAATTTAGAAGCCTAGAACAGACCATAAAAATAATTAAGTATCATGATGTAGTAGTCTACAGTAGTTTGGAATTAAATGGTTTCCAATGGATACAAATTGATGATTTGGAGATGCAACTTGCATAATTTCAATACAGCATCTGGACTAGGTGTTTGTCAACTTGTGGTCAAAGCTTGAGAATCTGGAAAGGTGCCTCTTGGAGAATCAAGAGGAGTGCCACTACAAACAGGAAATTTGGAGTGTCTGGAACCGATTACCAGACACTTTTACACCCTGAAAAATATAGCAATGGCTTTACTCACAATTTTTCCCTCTATGTGCTTTTGTGAAACCTTATCCTCAGCATTAAATGATATCAAAACCAACAAAAGAAACAGATTGACAGATGAAGTTAGTAGTGCTTACTTGGGCTTGAAGTGTACAAAATACCAACCTTCAATTCTAGGTTTCGCCAATGAAATTCAGGAACAAAAAAGTCACTAATAGGCAGGTTAACTAAAGAATTCCCCCTCCCCCTCACTTATCTTAGTTCGCGGCACCCCACACTATTTAAATAATATCAATACCAACAAAAGAAACCGAATGACAGATGAACAACAAGTCACTAAGCAGATAAGTTAAATAATAATTTTTTTGGTTTATTAAATACAATTATATATTGCAATTATACATTTTTGTTATTTAAACTATAAATATCACAAAATTACGTTGTTGTTTTTTTTTTCTCAAAGTGACACAACACACGATTTATGCTAGAATTTTGGCAAATTTTGACACATCAAGTTCAAAAGATTGCCCATCACTGGGCTAAGGTTTTCAGCACTGTGTTGAATAAAGGTAGTGAGAGTGGATATACTTGCCCCATTCTTGATATTAGAGGAAAAGGTTTCAGTTTTTCATCATTGAGGATTATATTAGCTGAGGTTTTATCCTATACTAGAGACCCAGTGCATAAAATTCATGCCTGAGGGGGTTTTCCTCAGCCCAGCCTGCACCCTCTTGCAATCTGGCACCACTAGCTCCTAATTACTCATCTGCTTGCCTGCCTGATCCCCCTTTACCATTCGCCTGCCTGCCTGATTACCCCTAACTGCTTGCCTGCCTGCCTGATCACCCCTAACTACCTCTGCCTCAGCCTCTGCTGCTATGGCTTTGTCCAGAAGGTCATTCAGATGTCTGGTCTAAGCATATTATGCATTTATTATTATAGATTGTTTATTTATTTTAATTTTTCGGTGAGAGAAAGGAAAGGGAACGAGTGAGAAATATTGATTGACTGTCTCCTGAACACCCTCTACTGGGGATCATTCCTGTAACCTGGGCTGCTGGCCTGACCAGAATAGAACAGGTAACCTCAGTGTTCATGGGACTATGCTCAACCAACTAAGCCACACTAGTCAGGTCCCTGGCAACTTTTCAATGACATCCTCTTCACATTAAATGGGGCTAATTCCTTTACATTCATTTAGCCTCAGTTCAGACATGGATCAAAAAGAGCTTTCAGAATCTCTTCAATGCTGAGACTGGGTAAATGTGCAAATCTTTGAAGCTCTTCCTCAGGGGCACTTACTACTACATATCAATTGTCTGCAGATGATATGTTTATTACTCTAGTAGCCCATAAACTATGTGTAGAAGATCATATTCCATTCATCTTTATATTCAGCACTGGAATACTATTAGTTAAAAACTTAGTTGAATTGAACTGCTTTATCATTTTACAGAAGAAAAAATTGAGACTTAAAATGAAGAAAGACCAGACCTTATTAGAATAAACCTCCATGTACTGACAATTATAATAACACCAGAATTAATCACTTGGCTACTAATGAATTAGAATCAAGTGATATTGCCCAGCAAATGCCAAGTTTTATTTTTTATTTTGGCTCTTATGATAAATGGTATAGGATGACTAAATAAATCCTTGTAATTTTAGAACAAGAAGTTACACAGGAATTTTCCAATTGTGTACCTCCATCATGGTTTTTTTAAAAGTACAACAATGATTAATAATGTATTTTAGGGTAAAAATAATTCTATGTTGGTGTCATATCCACATATTGCATTTGTTTCTTTTTTAAAGAGTAATTGATTGAGATAAAATTCATATGACATAAAATTAACCACTTTAGAGTAAAAAATTCAGGACATTTAGTATGTTCACAATAACTGTGACCGTCACCTTTATATGGTTTTAAAACATTTCCAAAGTAAAACCCTTATCCATTAGGTAGTTGCCCAACTTCCTCATTCCTCCCAGCCTCTGACAACTACCAATCTTTATTCTATCTCTATGATTCTGGATATTTCATGTAAATTGAATCATATAAAATGTGACCTTGTGTATCTGACTTCTTTCATTGAGCATGTTTTCATAGTATATAATTCACATTGTAGCATGGATCAGTAGTTTGTTGCTTTTTATGATAAAACAATATTGTATTTTAATTGTATGTATATAACAGAATTTATTTACCCACTCATCTGGTGATGAATATTTGTTGTTTCCACCGTTTGGCTGCTGTGAATAGTACTGCTATTAAACACGCATGTGTGTATATATGTTTGAGTTTCTGTTTTAAATTCCTTTGGTAGAGCACATGTTAAAAGATGAAACTGAAGGAGCAGAGAGAGAGAGAGCAGGGTACCAGGACACAGACTTTATTGAGGCGACCCTTCCCAAGGGAAAAAGAGCTCACGTGCGGGGTAAAGGCAGAGAGACCAGGGGAGGGGAGAAGGGAACCCAGCCAGACCACCTCCCGGACTGTGGACTGCCTGGGAGAACAGTCCGGGAGAAAAGGTGCCACGTGGCTCACCGAGACACCCTTTTTAAGGCAGGGGTTGGGCCCAGGGCAGAATGGGAAGGGGTGGGACACAGGGCACTCTGGTATGTGATTGATTGGTGGCTCAATGTCTCTGAGGCGGATATCAATTACATCATAACTCCGCCCACCAGTTGGGAGGGGGATACCTATCATTCCAGGCTTCTGGTAATATTAAGAAAAATAATTGAGAGTCCAGGCAAGGTCTAGGGGGCGAAGGTCCATCTTCCGTAGCTACTTCCAGCTGAGAGGGGGCATCATTAGGGACGTCTACCTGGAGTCTCAAGGATTCTGGTGTTGGGTTCTGAATTCAGTGGCAGATCTATCTTCTGGTTGGTGAACGTCTGCATTCTGTTCTGCAAGAAACTAGTGAAACAAGGCATGAGGCATGGGCCAAAGAGCAAGATTAAAGGAAGATACCAGTGTGCCTAATGAGAGGAGCCAGGGAGTAAGTGGGTGAAAAACAAGGGGTGTTTTCCATGCTTAACGAGGGTGTAGCACCATGGTTTCCCCAAGGGACTGGTTGGTGAAGTCTCAAGTACGATCCAGTTGAGTCACTTGGAGGTAAAAGCTGGTCCTGAGGCTGTCACAGCGTCACTTGTCTGGTTTTGCTGCTTTTCTGGGCCTGGAGCTGAAATACAACTTGAGGGAGAGTAAGGTTCTTGAAGAGGACTGGGGTCCCTCGGCTGGAGGGCTGGTCCTGGCCTGGTTAGAAACCTGTCAGGGTGTTCCCGGAGCAGTTGTCTAAAAAGGGCTTAAGAAGGTGAGGCTCCTGAAAAGGGCTTGCAGGAGGTGGGGCTCCTTGGTGTAGCCTAGATTCAGGTCAGGCCCATGGGCAGGGGGTCCAGCCAGAAGCTGTGAATTTCTAGAGAGACGGCCTCTGACAACCTGGGGGCAGGAGTGCGTTGCTACAGGTTGGGTGGAAGAGAGTGGCTGGGTTCAGGGCTGTGGACTGGATTTGGGAGATGTGAGGATTCTCGAGGAACAGGAGATGGGGACTTCCTACATGTAATGGGGAGGGGAGGAGCACAGAAGGTCCTGTAGTCTATGGGTGGAAAAGACCTGTAAGGTTTGCTGGAGGGAGCTTCTGGGCCTCCTTGGTGAGAACAGCGGCTGCAGTCAGAGTCCAGAGGAAGGTTGTCATCCTTGAACCGTGGGATCAAGCTGTCTGGACAGATGGGCTACAGGGGTGAAGGCTGGCCCGAGGGGCTGGGTGAGGACCCCCATAGCTATTCCCTGTTTATCATTAGTAAAATAGTTGGAAAGGTTTAGAGATGTCTGGGAAAGAGGGAGAGAGATGCCAGGAGGGTATCCTGGAGTTAGAAAAAGCCTGGCAGACAAGGGAGGATGAGAAGATGAGGCCTACTGGTGTTTCTTTAGTGGGCTGGTATAGTGGGTCCTTTTACATTCTTGCCCCTTCCATTAAATAATTGATAAGCTTGCGCCAGCAAGAAAGTTGTTCCCTAGGAAGGGTGGGGCAGGGGAGAGGGTGGGGTGAGGAGGCGCTGAAGCCAGAGCAGTTTTCAGAGCTGAAGGGTGATTTGCCATCAATACCCACGACTGAGATCACAAAGGAAAAGTGGCCCAGCAAAGGAAGGCAGGACAGAGAAGGTAGCACCCGTGTCGACCAGAAAGGAGACCTGCTCACCCGATACCTGGAGCATTAACCTGGGCTCAGCTTGGGTGATGGGGGTTGTCGAGTCTGGGCATCTGCAGTCTTCAGCCAGTTCCAGCATGGCCGTCAGCTGGTCAGGACCTGGAAGGATGGCCCTCTGTGCTGAGACACAGAGGGCCCGTCACTTTCCCAGGGGCAGTCACTTTTCTTGGTTGGAGGCCGGGGCTGGAGGCACGGCTTTGTCCAGTCGGTGGCCTTGTTTCTGCATGTGAAGCATTCTCCAGGCGATGCTTGTCCTCTTGTTGCACCCCCACCATGCACAGTCCGTGGGCCTCAGATCTGCTTCAAGGCTTGGGTTTGCAGGGTCACCTTCTAAGGCGGGCCTATTCTGCCTGCTTCCCAAGGGGAATTAAGAGTTAAATGGCATGTTCGGATCTCAGACCTGGGTTTGAGGCATAAAGAGAGGGGAGGGGAGGCAGGGTGGAGCAGGCAGCAGGCCAAGGGAAGAGGAGCCCGGTGCAGCCACACCAGGTGGGGTCCTGAGGGGGCGGGACTTGCCAAGCCAAGATGGCGGCCCCCAGGGGGATGAAGAGCCACGTGGTCAGGGTCAAAAGAGCAAGGCAAAACAGAAATTCAGAAATTCCCTTAGCTGTTTGGGGTGGCAGGAGGTTCTCGCGCTTCACAGCAGCCTCTGGTCTCGTGGAGTTGGTTTCCACAGGTGTAGAGAGTTGGTTCCCACAGAGGCCTGGCGGCAGCGGTAGAAGAAGCAGGGGAGGGGGAGCGGTGGTGTGGCGAAGGAGGAGGGAGAGGAGAAGGAGAGGCAGAGAGGAGATAATGGCTGGGTCGGAAGAGTAAAGAGAGCGACAGAGGGGCAGTTTGAGGGGGTTTCCCGTGGGCTAGGAAAACCTGGGGTGTGGAAGGAGCAGAGAGAGGGGTAAGAGTGGAGGAAAGACAGGCTGCACATAGGGAATCTCTGGAAGCTTTTCACATCCAGTGGCAGAAATCATCTGTGCTTAACGAGGGTGCAAAAAACGAGGGTGTTTTCGAAAAGGCACCTAAAGGTGCCTAAGGGGTTCCCTTGACCGGAGGAAAAAGGCCACCGGAAAGTTGGAAAAGGAATAAAAAGCGTCCTTCTTTTCCTAGGCCAACCTGTAGAAAAAGGGATGGGAAAGATCTATGGGTCGTCACCCAGTAATCTTTTCCGTGGAGTAGAACAGAGTTTCCCAGCCAGGTACCTGGGCTTTCGTAGAACGTAGAACATAGACGTATAACGTGTAATGTATAACGTAACGTAGCCGAGTAGACGGGAAACTCTGAGGCCCTTTCCAGGTCAAGGGAAGGGGGGGTGGGGAGATCCCTGAGGCCTACTGGTTAGGAGAAAGCGACAAGATTCCCATGTGTCCTGGTACGGCAGGGTTGGAGAGGTGTTCGGAGTGGGCCAATCAATTCAGAGCCTCCAAGCTAGGTTCTGAGGATCGTCCACACTCCCGGGTTTTGCCACCATATGAAAGATGAGACAGTAGGAGCAGAGAGAGAGAGAGAGAGAGCAGGGTACCAGGACACAGACTTTATTGAGGAGACCCTTCCCAAGGGAGAAAGAGCTCACGTGCGGGGTAAAGGCAGAGAAACCAAGGGAGGGGAGGAGGGGACCCAGCTGGACCACCTCCCTGACTGCCTGGGAGAACAGTCCGGGAGAAAAAGTGCCACGTGGCTCACCGAGACACCCTTTTTAAGGCAGGGGTTGGGCCCAGGGCGGAATGGGAAGGGGTGGGACACAGGGCACTCTGGTATGTGATTGATTGGTGGCTCAATGTCTCTGAGGCAGATGTCAATTACATCATGACTCTGCCCACCAGTTGGGAGGGGGATACCTATCACATGTCAGTTTCAGGACCATGGGGATCTGCAAGTGCGTGAGTCATACTTTGTGTTTAAGTCAGATTATTATTATGGGGGAAAATTTGGTTGAAAGGCAAAATTATAAAGAAATTGAAATATCTAAAGATACTTTTTAAAATCAGGCTGAAAAAAGAGTAGTGTGGTCATCTTTAATATGGTTTCTTGTTCAAATTAAAATCTTAATTTGTATTTGGAATCTAAAATCTGTAATAAGAAATGGAATCCCACTGTCCAACATGCCTCTGGTGTGGAGAAATTCAAAGGTGGCGGGAGAGGGCAGAGCTATCCATTCTGCAATGAGATTACTTAAAGTTTTGTTTAAAAATTATAGAAGAACTCGCAGGGAAATGCAAAATTGGCCAAATTGGGTGCTAGTAATTACTTGGAAAGTGAAAAAGAAAGAAAAAAAATTAAGATCTGTCTTTATCTATTAAGCATGAAAAGATAAGCAGCCAGATCTGTTATTGGAAACTTCCCCCACAGCAAGCGGGATGTGGAGGAAGGGAGAGACACATGGAAGCCAATATGAAAGCCCACTCTCCCAGTATGCTAATTTAGTCTCCTTTCTCACCATGAAAAAGTTTGACAATTTTAGAAATGCATCTGGGATATTTGTGCATGTGAAGAGAAAAGCTAATTTGGACAAAATGTGCACACGGTCTGATTTTGAATATTAGATAGGTCATAAACTGGACTTGACTCTTTGAAGGGCTACAGAAATGAAAAACCCAAGACTTTTTTTTTTTCCCTAAAAAAATGGCAGATTTGACCAAAAGAAGAATACAGGCTTGTTCTAGCTGCCAGATTGGCATTTCCATAGTAAAGAGTACTTTTTAAAATGCTAATGAACACCCATCAAAGTTAACTTTTAAGGCCTTCAATAAAATCAGTAAATTATCACCTTTAAGGAGGTAACAAAAAAATTGTCAAGGAAAATGCTTTAAAATAATTATAATTGACTCTAGAATCTCAAAGAAATTGATGAAATGTAGATAAATAATGTATTAATTATAAAGATCTAGTAGCTCAGGAAAAGACACTGGCTACGCCCTTTATTAATGAAGGAAGGGGTGGTCACCTTTTCCCTAGCAGAGAAGTAAATCAGTTTCCTTCCAGCAATCATCTTTAAAGAATGTGACAATTTTTGCATTTGAATATCTGCAACTTTGCTTCTCAAATTCCCCAGGCAGAAAAAACCAGGTCGGTTTAAAGTTAGTTATTGTATTTTTAAAATTTATTCTTTAAAATATGTGTTAATAATCAAATAAATGCTAAATATTTCACTTGCCAGCTCTAAAAGTTTAAAGTTAAAATTGAATTGGGAGAAAATATATTGTGGTAATTAAATGCCTACAGTGTAAAATTTATTGTTGAAAAAATGTTTTGTTTTCTCTAATAATTAGGAATTCAGAATATGTTACTCATTGATCTAATTAAATAAGTATTAATTCTGTGGTCTGAACCAAAATTTTAATATAAAGGCCAGTTTTAAATTTAATTGATATCTTGAGATAATTATAAAAAGTATTATAATTTTTTAATTTTATATATATATATATATATATATATATATGTATATATATATTTGATGGTTTTTTTTCCATGTTAACTTTCAAGGCTGTAACTGAGGGATAATTTTGAGACATTTTCATGGGCCCTGAAATGTTTTCAAGAAGTTATTCTCTTTTCTTAAAGAAAATATTTTAAATTAAACCAATCTAATATACTTGGAATCACATGTAAAGCTTTATCAAATAAAAATTTATAACTATATTTTACTTATAAATGTTATAAAGGTTTTTGCCTCTAAGGAGGTAACAAAAATATTTCTTAAAATACAACAGCAAAATTTTAAGGTAGAAGTTTAAAATAACAAAAGCATCTAGCTGCCAGCATTTTTAATTAGGATGGAGGTGGGTTAGTGTTTGTGCCTTGTGAATCAGATGTAAACATTTACTAAATTTGCTTTGCTTTGCTTCTACTAAAGCCACCATGATTGCCAAATGGCTTATTGCTCCCCTGGGGGCTGCCATCTTGAAACAGTAAAGGCCAACCCCTCCCTTTGAATAAGTGAATGTCTTTGTAAGCAATTTGATTAAGTCTTCTAAGAAATGCATCTGGGATATTTGTGCATGTGTAAAGAGAAAAGATAATTTGATTAAGTGGATTTAACTAAAAAGCCTCCCATGATCTCTCTGTATATGCAAATTAGCCAAAGGGTATACTCTTTAAAAATATAATTATAAATTTAATAAAAAGGAGAGATTTAAAAAATTTGAAATCTCTTCCACTAATATTTACAGGGTAAATTTAGACTGTTGTTGAAGTATTAAATCTGACAGTAAAATAGTAGTCAAGTACTGTAATGAGATTTCTTGTGATACGGCTATTCGGATGCACGAGCAAATATTAAGCAGCAGCCCTGTAGATCACTTAGTAAAAAGAAAAAGATTCTTAAGTGAAACTCTTTGTAGTCTGAAATATATTTTGGAAGGAAATAAAGAGGTTTTCTTTAAACATCTGCAGAACTGTAATTAAAAGTCAATATATTAGATCTTGTGAACTAAAGTAAATAATTTGTATTTTTGCCTTCCTGACAAAGTTTATGGAAAGTTATTCAAATACTAATTGCAAAAATTAATGTCATTTATTGTCCATAATCTAGGACAAGTGAAGTTAACCTTATTTCAGATTAATTTAAATAGGCTAATTGAAATAAGTAAATATTAAAAAAAACTTAATTGTATTGGACAAAAAACTGTTCCTGAAGTGTTAACTAAAATTATTATTGATAGTTCATCTCACAGTAAAATTGCCAAACATGCTATGAGACTGAAGCAGTCATATTTTTATGCAAAAAAGTAAATGCATAGTTATTAAGACTGCATTATAAAATTTCCAAAACTCTTCTAATATTTAAATTAAAAAAGGGGGGATAGTGGAAAGATATAATATGTGGAGAAATATTCTGTAAATAAATTACATTAAGAAAATTTTTACTTTTGAAAATTATTTTTTATTTGTAATGATAACAACAAGACACCCATTAACACACATGGTGTCAAAATAAGCCAAAGGAAAATTGTTTGGGCAAAAATGTTAAGCCCGGAACGCAAGCCGCACTCACGGAGCACCAAGAGACGATCTCATGTAAAAACAAAGGGTTTATTCAGACCAGCATGCTGGGGCCCGCAGCATACTCCAAACACAGAGCAGTGGCCGTGAGCCCCGAGCCTTTGTTACACGACCGTTTTATAGACCGCGCACGGGAAGGGGATGGTGTTCTGTTTGAATTACTGAGTTGTCCTATCCTGATTGGCTGGACAGGAGCAGGAACCTGCTTACAGGATGTGAAGTCAGGAAGCGGGCTAGTAGGAAGCGGGCTAACGGCAAGAGGGGGAGAAGCTGTTTTGGCCTTATTTGGCCATCCTCCTGCACATTCCTGTTGGCTTACCTAATGGGGGTTGGGGACGGACTAGTTCCTTTGTTTTGTTAGGAACGTGGTCACTTAAAATGGAGGAGGCTGGAACGGATCTCAAAATGGAGGAGGCTGGAACGGATTGGATTGCCCTTTCATTCCCCCCTTTTTCTTGTGGGCAGTTTCTAATCTTAGAGACCATCTGGTCCCGTCAGGGCAGCATATTGTTGCCTGATGATTAGAAGTTTGACATCTCCTATCCTCTGTCTTATCTACATAATTGGTGCCAGACTGTCACTCCTCTGGTTTTAGTGACAAGCTAGGAACCAGAGCAATAATTCCCTTTTTTGTTGTTTCTGTTTCTGCTCTCTTGTCCTCTAGTATATCTAGCCCTACATGGTCTCGGACTTTCTCACTGGTTAGTAAAAATGTTCTTACAATTACCAAAACCCTCCGACCCACAGTCCCCATTAGTACTGTCCCCACTGAAGTCCAGTTCCCTCCTGTAGGCGTTGAGTCTCCTCCTGGCCTGCGTGGAGCCCAGGCTAGGGATCTCACTGGTGAGGCTGCTGGTTGCCAGGATCCAGGCTGTTTCCTGCTGCAGGAGCTGCGGGTGGTGTAGCCAGTCTGGACGCCGTGGGCGTGCTCAGGATAACAGCTGAGTATCCCTTTCAGGTTGGGGTGAGTCCTGGGGCAGTGAACTTCTTTACCCACGCTGTGTCCCTGGGCTGGAAGGGATATACAGGGTCCGTGGTGGGCACTGGCGATGCATTTCAAACCAGCTTATGGGTGGCTCTCTGGGTAAACTGCAGAACCTGTGAGGACTTGAGCAAGGAATGGTTATGAATTCCAGCTTTTACTTTCCTCTGACCCTCGCATGGATGAGGAGAGGTCTACTATATATGATCTCAAAAAGAGGAACCCCTCCTGGCAGGGGACACACCTGGCCCATAAGAGTGCAAAGACAGGAGGTTGGTCCAGTTTTCACCGGTTTCTAGGATAAATCTAGTTAAACTTCTTTTTAGAGCCCTGCTCCTGCCCGTCCTGATCTTTGTGGCTGGTATGCACAATGGAGTTTCCAATTGTGCCTAGGCTTGAGCTATATTTTGAGATACCTTGGCTATAAAGGTGGGGCTGTTATCTGATCCTATGACTACTGGCAGCCCTAACCTAGGTATAATCTCCTGGAATAATTTCTTAATTATTCTAGAGGTAATTTCTGTCCTAGTGGGGTATAGTTTAACCTATCCCAAGAAGGTGTCTATAAGAACTAGCAGGTATTTATTCCCTGACGCTGGTGGCTTAATCTCTGTGAAATATACCTTCTAATGCTCTCCTGTGGAACATCCTTGGGGCCTGAATTCTCAGGGGTACCCTCTTACCTTGTTTAGCATTTTATCTGTGCACAGACAGTATTTCTGGTGACTATATTTTTAATTATCTTATCTAAGCTTGGTATCTAGTAACTGCCTCGCAGAAGTTCAGAAGTCTTGGTGACCTCTAGGTGGTAGCCTGATGCTCAGCTGGTGTCACTGGGGGGCCAACGTCCAACCTAGAGCCTCTGGGACCAACAGTCTGGTCCACCAACCATCTGGTCCTTTGGTGACTTGCTTCTGTTCTGCCAATTCCTCCTCTTGTTTGGTGTAGGAGGGGGTCTGAGGTCCAGCAGGTTTACTAAAATTTGTAAAGGCCCCACTGGTTTTTGGGTGGCTTCCTTGGCAGTTGATCTGCAGCTCTACTTTCTCTGGTTTTAATTGTCTCCCCTTTCTGATGTCCTTCGCAGTGCACTATTGCAATTGCTCTTGGGAGCTAGATGACTTCTAATAAGGCTTAAATCTCTTCCTTATTATTAATGTCCTTTCCGGCTAAAGTTGGTAAACCTTTTTCTTGGGGGATGGCAATATGTCCCCTTGTTCAGAGACTGTGCCCAAATGGTATTGGTCTAGGGTGACTACCGCTGCTCCTGCATATCAGATCCTATCCTGAACATAACTGCTCCCGTCCGTGAACAGTACCTTGTCTGGTGATGATAGCGGGATATCTGTCAGGTCTGTTACCTCTATGCAGTCATGAATGGGTTCCTCCGGATCATCATCTGGAGCAGGCTGGCAGGGCTGATGGCCAGTGTCTTATGGAACCGGATGAGGGGCTGGTCTAGGAGAAGACCTTGGCACTGGGCGATCCTGGTGTTTTATGTCCATTTCTCCAGAGCACCTTGAAGGAGGCCCTCCACAGTATGGGGTGTTGCCAGGGCTAGTTCCTGGCCCAGAGTCAGCTTATCTGCCTCCTTTACCAGCAATGCTGTGGTGGCCACAGCCCAGAGGCATGCTGGCCACTCTGCTGCCACAGGGCCCAGTCTCTTAGACAGATAGGCAACAGGTCTCTTCCAGGGATCTAGGGTCTGAGTGAGAACTCCTTTGGCATTGCCCCTTACCTCACTTAAGTAGAGGTGGAAGGTCGTGGTAACGGCTGGCAAGGCTAGGGCAGGCGCTGAGACGAGAGCCTTCTTTAGCTGCTTAAGTGCCCACTGTTTCACTTCAGTCCAGCTCAGTGGCTGAGCTGGAGTGATGGTGGCTTGCAATTGACTATTACAGGAGCTTGATGACTTGCCAACCCAGAGGGGTTGTTTTCTGCCCAGACTATGGGATAGAGACGCTGTAATTCCTTCAAGTAGGTGGAGGGCTTATGCTCTTCCTCCAGCACTGCTTTTTCCATTTCCTGTAAGAGATATTCCTCTGAAAGAAGACAGTTTAAAAGAGCACAGGCAGGGGAGGATGTAACCGGACCCGGGTTCCTTGGACCCACGGTGGGGTGTGCTCTGTCCCCCTCAAAGGATATGGTAGTGTCCAAGTCAGGTGTACAGGCATTCTAGCATGACCAAAAATGTTACCATGTTCCTTCCGAGGTCCACAGTCCTTTTTGATATCCAAGGAAAACAGGCAATGTGTCCATTGGTTTCCTGGACTGACGTCTCCTTAGAGGTTACGGGTTCCATCGGCTCTGTCGAGACTGAATAGGCTGCCCAGTGTCCACCAGGAGACCAACAGACCTGCCCTCCACTTGTAAGATTACCCTGGGCTCCTGGGGATTAAGTGGAGAGGAGCCCCAGTCCTGTCAGTCCTCTTCCTCTAAGTTTAAGACTCTTGGGGTCTGAGTCTCTCCTTTTGCTTCCCCAGCTAACTTGCCAGGACATTCTCTCTTCTAATGCCCCTGCCTTTTTCAGTAAATACACTGATTCTTTCCTAACTGCTTTCTACCCTTTCTTTCCATACTCTGTCCTCTTTCTCATCACATACACTAACCTTCACAATTTTAAATTAGCCTTCAAATCTTCTTTCTATGTCCTTCAAAAATGCATAACCATGCCTCAAACCTCCTATTATTAGAAAAGGAAGAGGGCTGAGGGAATTCTCTGCCACTTGCATTTCAAATTGTCACATTTTTCCTAGAGATAAAAATTTCAGCTTTAAATAAGCCTGAAATGGGGAATCTCTAGCTGTTGCCTTCAAGAGCCCTAACAGAACACGGTGAAAAGTGTCCAAGGAGTGGGTTCTGCTAATTCCATGTATCCAATAGATGCCTGAGCTTCCAAATCCTTGCACTCCTCTTTTCCTCATTTTAGCCTCACCTTGCTGAACATAAGGTACAAGTAGTGTCTGAACAAACCTTTGTCCTGGAGTAATTTACATAACAAGATTACATTTTAGCTTAGCTTTAATTTCTCCTTTATAATCTGAATTAATGCCTTCAGGCAAAACAGTTAGTTCACTTAAGGGCGTCTCTACTCCTCCTTAAGATTAATCCTAAAATTCCCTGTGGCACAAGTTTACAAAACTTGCTTTAGGAAATGTCCTGATCCCACATTCTGACAAGCTTGAATTATCTCTGCAATGGATCTATCTTTTCTCAGGCATTTTCCACAATCAGCATTGACATTTTCATTTAGCTGAAAACCTTGACTATAATTTAACAAGCTAATTCATAAAGTAACTTAAGTAGGTATCTTTAATTTAAAAAAAAGAAATTCATTCAGTACAGATTAGGTATCTTACTTATTGGTTCTTATTTAAGATTCTGTTGTTCAAAATTTGGCTATATTTAAGAAATATAGACCCACACAAGTCCAATTATCAAAGAAAACATAACATATTTTTTTAAGTTATACTTTAGACATTTAATTACCACATTCATATAATTTCTCCGAGTTTAATTTGTATTTTGAACTTTTAAAGCTGAAAAGTAAATTAATAGCTTCAGTTCTGTCCTCTAGGTTTTTCTCATGAGGAAGCAATACTCAGATTATTAAACAAGTTTTTATCATTTGGCTAACAGCCCAGGCTACCTCTTGACTTTTCAAAAAGGCCTTCCTTTTTTCTCTGCCGGGGGGCATTCAGTAGCCAGCCTGGACTAGCTTCTTCCTCTATTAACAAAGGGGGTAGCCAGTTACCTGGGCCATTAGATCGTTACAATCAATACATTATTCATCCATATTTCAACAATTTCTGAGTTTTTAAATCCAATTCCAATTATTTTAAGGCATTTACTTTGGATAAATTCTTTTTTTTTTTTCTTACAGACTTCTATATTTATATGAAGAAATAATTATACCTAGGCAGACAAAATATCAAACAAACATCTGTATTTACACCCTTTCAGTGAACAAGTACTCTTACAGCCTTGGGATCTGAGCAGATAACAGGAACACTGCCCAAGTCCCCTGATGGGGGCCCAACAGGAACAGATGTGGGGGCCTCCCTTTCCCACATCCCAGACAGGACTCTCAGCCCTTGTTTCAGCAAAACAGAAATGCATTCATGTTGGACAAAGGAAAAAAGTCAATAGGCACAACAAACAGATAAATGCCCTATCCTACAACCAAGGGAGTTTCTTTTCTAATTAGGAACACGTGGCCAAAGACTCCTCTTCCCCCACACCGTCTAGATCCTGGGCTGGGTCCTGGTGGCCGCGCCGCGGAGCCCCGCGGGCGGTGGTGGCAGGGCGGGGCCGGCGGCAGATGGGACTTGGAGACCGCACCCGAGCCTAGCCGCTTCTCTGGCCCCGGCTCCCTTTCCCCTACTGCCCACACCCCCAAGCCTTTATCCAGAAATTAAATTTCTTAGCTTTCCTTTAGTCAAATTAGTCAGCTCTCCAGCAGCCATCTAAAGACTCCCATTACAGCCTAGCAGCAGGCCCAGAGCCTCCTCTTACCTTCTGCCGTGTTGAACTCCCATTCAGGCCAGGCCAGAGGAAAAAGTTTAAGATTCCCGGAACTAGCCTCCTGTGATAGGTCCCCATTCTCTGTCCCAGCCCTGGTGTGGGGTGGACTGAGAGAGTTATTTGGGGACAGAGGTCTGGAGAAATCTCCAGTTGAGCTGAGGAGGGGTTCCTGGGCAGGGGGTGGTCCTGAAAGGGCGACTGTCCTGAGCGTCCTGGGGCCAACAGGATTGTCTGTCTCTTTCCCAATTTTCCCTTCGAGGGCAGGCAATCTTTTAACCACCGAGGCTTATCAGTGACAATGTCAATCCAGACATCAATTTAAGGAATTTGGTCCGGGCGGCCCGGATTGCCATGAACAGCACGGCGGACCTCACAAGCAACATTTAGGTCCAACGTCCCGGTGGAGGGCCACCCAACCCTGAATGTGGGCCACTCCAATTCATAAAATTTCTGTAAAGCAAAATCATCAACCCAAGCTCCATAGTCATCCGCGCGCACTTTCGAAATTCCTGAGAATTCTTAAGGAAACACTGTAATGAGGCGGAGGGTCCAGACGGACCCTGGCCCATTCTGACTGTTACTGCACAGGACTAAAACAGCGACAGACTTTGAGCTCGGTTTTTCACTTCTGGCCAATGATCCAGAGTCAAAGACAAAGGAGTGGAGGCAGATTGACCCATGACAAGGGACACACACAGACGACAACGAACAATGAACAAAAGACAAAGACAGTCGCGACACGTTCAGACAGGAACCAAAATGGCCTAGAGATGACAACTGGCCTAGCTGGCAACAGAATTTCAGAATCAGAATCAGAATTCACCAGACGTGAATTCACCAAACGGGAATTCACCAGACGGGAGGAATCCAGGCGTCCCTGGACCTCCCCAGACTCCACCAGGGCGTCCCCCGGGGATGTGGCCTGCGACCCAAAGACACGTCTGTCCGTCGCAGTCAGGGGAAGCTCACGCTCCGCCCCGACAGCCACCAGACCAAACAGATTTGCCAGCTCGGACTGGTTCCTAAGCGATCGCAACCGAAGGCGCCGTTACTTACCCCAAGAAGCGTCTGTTGGAGCCCGAAGGCGGCCGCGGTGATCTCGGTGGAACCTCCAAATGTTAAGCCCGGAACGCAAGCCGCACTCACGGAGCACCAAGAGACGATCTCATGTAAAAACAAAGGGTTTATTCAGACCAGCATGCTGGGGCCCACAGCATATTCCAAACACAGAGCAGTGGCCGTGAGCCCCGAGCCTTTGTTACACGACCGTTTTATAGACCGCGCACGGGAAGGGGATGGTGTTCTGTTTGAATTACTGAGTTGTCCTATCCTGATTGGCTGGACAGGAGCAGGAACCTGCTTACAGGATGTGAAGTCAGGAAGCGGGCTAGTAGGAAGCGGGCTAACGGCAAGAGGGGGAGAAGCTGTTTTGGCCTTATTTGGCCATCCTCCTGCACATTCCTGTTGGCTTACCTAATGGGGGTTGGGGACGGACTAGTTCCTTTGTTTTGTTAGGAACGTGGTCACTTAAAATGGAGGAGGCTGGAACGGATCTCAAAATGGAGGAGGCTGGAACGGATTGGATTGCCCTTTCAAAAATAAAAAGGATCCCAAGTCTAATTTATAGAAAAGATTCCTTATTTAACCTTTGGTTGAGGATATGTTTGTATATTTCCAGAAAACTACAAGCCCATGTGGATTTCTGCAACAATGGATTCCAGAGAGGAACTGATAGGACTGCTCCAGCCACAGAAATAGCAGTGGCCCCAAGAACAGAGGAGAAACAGTCCAGCAATGAAGATAGTGAAGACACCTTGACATGCTAGCAGTCAGCAGCTGTTTTTCACTGCAGGTTGCCCAGGACCAAACCAGGGTTCAAACCTGCATTGCTACCATTTGTCTACCATCCAGAACTGAAATATCATTGCTGACATGCACACATAAAGAACTGTTGGATATTGAAATTGGAACTCAAAGAACTGTTGTCCCAGAAAGAAACTGATTGCAGGCTGATTCCTTTAATGCCTGATAGCAGCTTGAAGGGATTTGATAGAACTATGTCCTTTCCATTAAATTTAAAAATCTTAAAACATACATTATTGTTTAAATTTGAAAAGTCAAAAAAGGTGAAATGCTGAGAACCAACTCTAGCATGTCATAATTACAAGAGTTCCATCAAAAGGTTAATGGGACTTGGGAGCTCAACAGGGTTGAGCCACATATGTAATTTACCTCTTGGAAATGGCTAAAATGTGCTTCCTCCAAACCTGAATGAGATGATTGTTAGCTGCCAGACAGCACAAGGCATTTTATTGCTTCCTGTTGGCCAAACACCTGAACAGCTGTAGTCTATTCGTGAAACTGACAATCTCTGTAAATCCTTTGGTACCTTACCCTTTGAAGTCCACCTTCCCTTGGGACAAAATGAGTTTAATAAAAGCATGGGGTCCTGAGACAAGGAGAGTCTTCTAGTTCCTTCAGTTGAAGCTCCTCTGACCCCCAATGCCTTTCAAACTGATCTTTCATCCATGGACTCTTTAATCATCTATGCGCAGCCCCTTTCTCCAGAATGCTGAACACTTTGTAAGGCTGGGGAAAGAACCCTGGCACATTGCTTCATGAGCACTTTCACACCCTTACCAACATCAGCATGCTTGATGGCACCTTCATGTTTAAAATTGTGCTAATTATTTATTTCATCATGTAGTTGGTAGGCAGGTCAGACATGTGAACACCTCTATCATAATTTGCAAGTATTTCTTTTTTAAACTTTATCTTTGTTTTCACAAGTTTCCATTTCACTTTGTTGCTATCAGTAACCTTCTTAGGACTCCTGATAACTTACTGTACATATCCTATCTAATAAAAGATTAATATGCTAATTGACCATACCTTCACTACACCCACAGCCAATCATGACTGATATGCCCACAGCCAATCAGGAGTGATATGAAAATTAACCCAGCAAAGACGGCAGTATATTTGCATATGCCCAGACCCACAATCGATCACAGAGCAAACTGGACAAGCAGAGCTGAGACCCGCCATCGCGATCTTAGAGTTAACTTGACAGGCAGAGCCAAGACACATCATCATGATCACAGGGCTAACTGGACAGGCAGAGTCCAGATCCACCATTTCAATCACCAGGAACTGAACAGGCAGAGCCGAGACCCACCATCGTGAACAAGGAGGAACTGGACAAGCAGAGCCCAGACCCATGATCACCAGTGAGCAGGAGAGGCAGCCCTGCAATTCCAGGCAAAGAAGCCACTTTGCTGACCAACTTGCGCCTGGGACCTCTTTGAGTACGTGGTACGGAGTCCAGGGCCTCTAGCTTACAGCCATGAAAAGTCTCCCTCTCCCTAGAGTTAGGAGCACCAGCCCAGGTCTACCCAGTGGCCTGGTCCTGAGTGGGGAGGTGAGTTCCTGCAGGCTGGGGTTTGATCCCCACACATTAGCAGTAGGAGACCAGTGCCTTTGTTATTCCTGTGTGTCTGGATTTTAATTTGACAAATGCCCTGTGGTCCCCGTGGTCAACTTAGCAAAATCTTTTAGGAGGAGAATTCTGTCTGGGTTTCCTCAAATTCCCTTAACCCCTACTCACCCCTCTGAACAAGTGAAGCTCTTAAATAGAAATCAGAGGTCTCCAGCAACAGTGGGCCCCTCTCATCACAAGTCATTTGGACTGGATGGCCTTTGAGTATTTATCTAGGCACTATAACAGAGAATCACAAGCTCAAGTCATGATCTCTGCCCTTAAAATCTTATTAGAGCGAGTGGATGATAAAAGTGCGGTAATAACATCAGAATGTAAGGAAACAATACAGAGAGGAACAGAAGCAAATGCAAGAATGATTTTCCAATAATCAGTACAAAGAGTATTTGCTATGAATTAAATAAAAAATATGTATGGAAGTAGCTGCTTCATGAGTATGGCATCCCTTCCCATCTTAAAGGAAGCTGAGTTCCACATGAATTGTATACTATGCTATGATATCTGAGGTACAGGACAAGGGAGGCCTTAAGTATACTATACTTTGATATTTGAGTCATTATTTATTGTTCAATGTAATTTATTTCTGTATGCTTCAGTTTTGTAATAGTTAAATTACTAGAATAATACATCTTGCTATAAAATATTACTAGAAGATCAAACAAACAAGTGACATTTATTGTTATTTTTTTATAAATGAACACAATCTCTGGTATGCTAAAGTGATAGCTATTATAAAAATATTTAGATAGAGAGAACTACAGGCTTAATTACAAGTGAGTCTTACTATCACAACTCAAATTTATTGCTTTAAAAAAAGCAGTGAGCCAACTAGACACTGAACAAAATATAAGCCCTTGAAGGGCAAATTTAAATTGGATAAGCTTTGCTATTACAACAGCAAGAAGAAAAAATTCAGATGCAAGAATGAAAACTACATTGCATCCACTCTAAGAAGCTGTTAAAAAGAATGGTATACTATAACAATACTTAATACAGATTGTAAAGACATTTGTTCAAAGAGGATTTCCTAGAGTAGATGATATTTCAGTTAATTTTTTTTTTAATGTGAAGAGGTTGCTAGATAAGAAAAAGGTGTAAGGGTCCCAAATTGCAGAGGGTGAAGGAAGGGCTGAGGTAACTGCCCCGCCCCCCCGACCCTCTGCTCCATGCACAAATTTTGTGCACTGGGCCTCTAGTCATATATAATAAAAGCTTAATAAACAAATCGACCCAACAGTGGAACGATCAGTTGCTATGATGCACTCTGACTCAATGCAGGAGCTTTCCTCAGCCCACAGGCCAGCCAAGGCAGGGGCCAGCATGGGACGCCCAATTGCCTTGCCAGTCGCCACACAGAGGGAGGCAACTGCCAGTGGCAGTGACAATGGCAGGGTGATTGCGGGGATGGGCTGGCTGGCAAGTGGGCTGGTGAGGTGGAGGTGACAAAAGAGGGATGTGATCAGTGGTAGTGGCGGGGGATGGGGATGGTGAGTGGTTGGCACCAGGCCAGCCAAGGCGGTTGTCAGCTGGGGCCTCCCAGTCACCCCCCTGGTCACCTCACAGATTGGCCCTGATTGCTGGCCAGGCCTAGGGACTCTGCCCATGCACAAAATTCATGCACTGGGCCTCTAGTTCTACACAATAAATGCCTAATATGCAAATTGCCCCCTCTACCAGTAGTTTGACTGGGAGTTCGACCAAAGGGTGGGGCTGGCTGGTGCACAGCCTGTGGCACCTCCTCCTAGCCAGCCAACCCCAGCCAGCAGCAACAGGTGTCTGGGGATAGGGAGGCCCCAGACACCAGCTTGCAGCCACTAGGGACCCTACCCATGCTTGTAGTATACTAATAAGAAGAAATAAAACAAACAAAAAAACATAAAATATTCAAAGCAATTTCCTGAGATGTTAACAATTCAAAGGTTAGGAGTAAACTGACTCATATTCAGACATTCTCTCCTTTGTTGCATGAGAGACCTGTGACTGGTCATACAGGTACCAGCATGTAAGGTTTGTTGGGTCGAGAACTGAAGTTACTTCACGGTCTGACTGTATTTAAGAAGTGTTAGTATTGCTACTACATATCTTTATTTCCAGTTGGGATTCAAATAAACTATGGAAAGATCACTGTGGAAGCAGCAAATCGTTTAGGATAAAATTTCAAAATCTAATTGATTCAAGTTTCTGCTTGATAAATTCTGGTTTCCAAAATTGAATTGAAGGTAAATGTGATATATGAAACAAACATTTTGTGACAATTATTTAATATTGTTTTTCCTTTAAAAGTCACAAACCTGTACTAAGAATCTATTGCAGTAACTCCTTGTAATATAAAGAAAAACATGGGAGTTAGCCAAAATTATATGCTTGCACTTCATAATAGTTAGGTTAAATACCTGACACTTTTTCTTTTTGAAACCTTTTCTAGTCTTCCTCTTACCAACAATGTAATTTTAAAATGTTTTAATGCTACTTACTGTTAAAAAGCTATAATTACATTTCAGTCTACCCCTTTATATTTGCTTGATTCTTTGATATAAAAGAGTGTGCATTTCTTCTTTTTTTTCAGTGAAACTATCAAATAGCTAGAAAAGAAAGGCTAGGGTTATACTTACTAATAATATTGATTTATTTCTTTTTATGCCTATGTAAAACTAAATGCATTCATTTTTATTGTACTATAAGTTACTTTAAAGGTAAAAGACCTGTATTTTTTTTTTCAAAACTAGAGTAACATTTTTCTTTTAGTCTTTTGAGAACTTTTTTCATTAAAGTTTAATTTTGCTTTTTTGAGAGAATAGTCTTGCATGTGCCCTTTTGCAAAAACTTCCATTTCCAGGGAATGTAGGATCATAGCATATAATGGATGGGTTGTCAAGTGAATTATACAAACTGTTGCTAAAGCAACTTCAAACTGAGTCAGTGAGCTACCTGAGCACATTTGGCATTAACTGGCTTGTGCTGGTAGCAGTAATATTGGATCTTGATATTGATAATAAACACATTATTTGCTGTTGCAATTATAATGTAAAACATAATACAGATTAACTTTCTGTATTTTAGCTGTCATCAATAAATATTAAAGAAATGGTTTACAGTGCAAGTCAGTTTATATCATTGAAGTCAATAAAGGATTATAAAGCCAAGCATATCGACAGGAAGCAAACTTTAATATAAAAAATGTACAATTACCATTATTATAATGGGAGAAAATCAACATCGTATTTTAAATAAGATTTTACTTTAGAATATTTTAATTAAAAAATAAATAGTACAGAGTGCTTCTATATGCCTTACACTTTTCCCCCTATTATTAAAAGTTACATTAGTAGGGTACATTTAGAACAGTGTTTTTATATTTATTTATTATTATTAATTCAAGCTTATGTTTTTGTTCATGTTTTCTTGATTTTTATCTACTGTTCTTTTTTCAGTTTCAGCATCCCATCAAGGGTACCATATTACATGAAGTCATCACAGCTCCTTAAAAGTCTCCAGATTGTGACAGTGTCTCAGACTTTTCTTGTTTGAATGGCTAATCAGTTTTGAGTTCTGATCAGATATTTCATAGAATGTACTTCAATAGGTGTTTGTTTGATGTCTTTCTTATGATTAGACTGTAATTATGGGTTTGGGAGGAGGAGAGCTGCAGAGATACAATGCCATTCTCATCCCATCATATCAAGAGTACATGCTGTCAACATGACTTATCACTGTTAATGTTGACCTTGGTCACTGGCTGACGTAGGGTTTGTCACATTTTTCCATTGAAAAATTACTCTCCCTGACCCCCTTTATATATCATACTCTTTGGAGGAAATGTGCAGCCTGAATTCAATGGATGAGAGTTACATTACACTCTACCTCCTTGAAGGGAGAAATTAACAAATATCACTTAGAATTTCTCTGCATGAAAGATTTGCCTATTCCCTAAATTTATTTATTTTTAATAATTAATTTATATTGTATAGTCTTATGGATATTTATTTTATCTTTTGGGTTATAAACAAATACTAAAGTTTTTTTGTTGCTTAAAATTTTCATCTTTGTGATTAAGAGTTTTTACAACTGTGTACTGTGTCTCATTGATATGCCACTATGTGTGTGTTAGGATTTCTTTGCCTTCTTCCACAGTAAGATGTTCCAAACTCATTTTTGTATGTTCCCTGCCTCAGCTGTGAAGTAAGCCATTTTGCCAAGAAATTGTAGTTCCTTTATGGAGAATGGTTTTAGAAAGCAATATATGGTACCTGGATGTGCTCATTATTTCTAGAATATTATGGCTTTTAGGTAGTTGCACATAAAATAATTTGGAAATATGCATAAGTTCTAACCACTTTATGTCTGTATATATCTCTAAATATCTATAATAATAATTGAGAATTATGCAAATTGGCTAGGATGCCATAATGCAATGACTGAACAGCAGGGACCTGAGGCTTCATGGCTTCTAGCCAGGACGGGACACCTTTGGCCATGCTTCTTACCCAGCAGGGCTTGATGGGGGACCTCAGGCCATGCCCCTAACCCAGTAGAGCTGCACGCCCCCACCCAGGAGAGCTTAATGAGGGACCTGAGGCTGTGCCCCCCACCCCAGTGCCAGTCTGAGGGACCTGAGACTGCACTTAGGGACCTGAGGCTTCACCCTCCAGTGGGGCTTGATGGAGGACCTGAGATGGAGCCCCCCACCTGGGGCCGGGTTGGGGAAACTGAGTCTGTGCCCTCTGCCCAAAGGGGCTTGACGTGGGTAGGGCCAGCTGGGTCTGGGTCTCACCAAATGGGAGTGGGGCTCAGCTGGGTCTGAGTCTCCTGTGTTTTCAAAGTGCATGGGGGTGGTGGGCGGGAACTGTACTCTAGGTCCCACAGCATGACCCAGACTCTGACAGGAGGGAGATTTTCATATACATTTTACTAATTTTCTTTCATCTCTGACACTTCTATTATAGAGGAAAGGCAAATAGCAATATTAAAATATTTCCTCTAATTAATTCCCTTTTCATGTGCATGAATTTTATGCACTGGGCCACTAGTTAATATACCTTTACTGGTATCTTTCCTTCCATATCTATCTATCTATCTATCTATCTATCTATCTATCTATCTATCTATCTATCTAATCTATCTATCACCTAACCCTGTCATCTATCTATCATCTACACTTCTATCTATATTATGTGCAAATTCATACAATTGCTTCCAACTCTATCTAGATTCGCTCCTTTTTCCATGGGCGGCACAAAATCTCCAGGTTCTTGTGGGAAATTTTTTCTTTCCACTCGCTGGAATACACGTAGGTACATGCTGCTACATATCACCTGACAATATGTTAAGTGGATCTTTACGAGGTGCTCTCCTTGCACCCCCAGGGGAAGGGCTGGACAGATTTGTCTCTGGTTCCAGAGAGCTTTCATTATTGTCATCCGTTATCCAGTCTCTCGCCACCGATAGCAGATACTGTCTATACTTCATTTTTGCTTGTGGATTGAGGACATTGCACACTTTAAATGAATTGAAAAGTCCACAGTTTATAAGGTACAGCACTACTTTTTTGTCCATTTCATCGTTTTCCCTAGAAGCGAACAACACGAAAGGAATTGATCCGCACGGTCAAAGCCTTTCTTGTGGGCATTGTAGTCTTGATGCAGGGAGGTTTTACAATACTCTCTCCCGTTTTTCTATTTTTTTTGTTTTTCCTGTTGTCGAGACAGAAGTGTCATGGATCGTTGATATCATTCGGACAACCAGCTTGTCTTTCCATGCTAGGAGAAGAATATCGCCTTTTCTGGAAAATATTATGTCACCTTTCTTCATTTTGGTGTTTTCATTTTCAAATCTGGCGGTAAACCTCTACTCTCCCTAATAGTCCCACAGACTCTAGTTTTGTTCTGTAGCAGCAGTTCAGCAGTAGATGAAGCATTGTAATAATTATCCTGGTAAATATGGTGCCATATGCCAGGATAGGGCCCAAGGACTGAAAGAACATTTTGTTGCAATTTCTTTCTTTCAGCAGTGTATATTTCCATATTGCAGATATAGCCGGTGTCACTCTTGCACACCATCCGAACAAGTAACCGTATTTTGTTATTTTCGCTGGGTTGTACGTGCAAAATTTGAAACATCCTCTCCATGGAATCATTCCCTCGTCCAAAGACAACCGTTGCTTTGGTTTGTCTATTGTTCAAAATTTATGGGGGAGATAATCCAGCACAGGTTGGATCTTGAAAAGTCTCCCCGAGCGACTGTCCATTTTGGCGTTATCATTGAAATGCCAGAATGTCCACATTTGCTCAAATCTATGGTGACTCATTGTCTGTGGAAATATAGGGCTACATATCAAAGGATCTGTTGACCAATAGTCGTTCCAGCTATCTTTTCTTGTTTGGCCCATCAGAATAATCAGGTCAAGGAATTTATTGATGTCCTTCTGTGTAACCAGAGACCACTTTAGTGTTCTAGATGGTGTTTTGCGTTTCATTGTGGTTTGATCGTGATAGTTGGACAGCTCTTTGCACAACATCTCAAACAATTCATCACCAAAAAAGAGATTGGTCACAGAGGGTACAGAGTCACACTGAGACGGAAATGTAGTGACCCCAGCATGATCTTCAAACATTTGTAAGCGTGGTGGTGTGTCAAGGTTCATGCAATTATATAGTTTTTTGTAGATTGACCTGCACAATTTCCACCGATGAGATTGCTTCATTCGATTTGGACAAGACAGTGTGTTGACATCCAAGGTCCATAACAGATGGTGCATGAAAAATGAGAAAACTCGTGAGCGGTCCTTAATAGATGGCATGCGAAACACGGGAAAACTCGTGGGAAGTACACAATGTGTTAATAGATGTAGGAAAGGCATTTGACAAAGTCCAGCACTCATCCTATCTAATAAAAGAGAAACATGCAAATTGACCATACCTTTGTTATGCTACTAGCCAATAGGAGTGAGTATGAAAATTAATCCAGCCAAGATGGTGGGCCATCAACCCCTGCTGCCCAAAGCTAGGGCATGGCAAACCTGGGGCTGGGGGTGGGAGGGTGGACTGAAGAAAAAACGTGCAGGCCTGGCACTCAGCAGCCCCAAGGCCTGAGGAGGAGGCACTTGGGTTGCTGAGGGGCATGGGGTGGGACAAGAGAGACACAACCCTCAAGAAACCTGTGGAAAGGGAGATAAACTATCATAACTTTATCTCCCTTTCCACGATATCAGAAAACTGCCCCTGGATTATTTAGTGCTGTGGCCAACACCTTTCTACAAACACGGGGTAATGTTATGACCACTCCCAGGAAGGTCTGGTTAGAATACCGTCTCCAGGGAATAAGGTTACTGTGGCAAATCATCTAAGAGAAGAAACAAGCTTTTGTTGGGTTTATTCTGAAGATCAGAGAACATGCCACCGCAACATATGCTATGTTGTTATATTGATGATCTTGAGCTGCAGATGCTTGAAAAACAGCAAATGCACATGGAAGATTTCACTGAAGTATCCTGATCTCCCTAAAATCAGACCCCCCTAAAGGAGCTTAAATGTCATCGGTCCCATTGATGAGTAAAGTGTCATCAGACAGAGAAGACTGACTCCTGTCACAGGACAGGAGAGCAGAAGTTGACATCACACCCAAACTTTGTTACAAACTATTTCTCTCCACCCCTATTCATCTTTCCTAAATATCATTTACTCTCCTTTAAGAGGCCTACATCTCTTATCCCTTTTCTCAGGAAAAAGGTATTTAAATCTGCACTCTAAACTACCTTGGGGAGTTACTCATTTTTCCCTGGGATCTCCCACATATACATGAGGTACACATGTTAATGAACATTTGTTTTTCTCTTGGTGATCTGTCTTTCATTACAAGGGCCTCCACTAAGAACTCAGAAAGGTAGACGAAAGCTATTTTTCCTCCCCCATAATTCTATCTTGGGAAATCAAGTCCTCAGCTGAACAATGAGGTTAACTCAAGTACCAAGCAGTCCCAGCTGATGGGAGGGAAGCTTCTAGGGAGAAATCAATGATATTGGCATCAAAGTGGGATGGAGGGCATACGCATTGGTTGCTGGTGGGAGTTTAAAGTGGTTCAACATTTTTGGAGGATGATTTAGCAAATTTGATAGAAATGTTTAAAATACATCCAAGAGTCTTATTCTAGAAATAACATCTGCTGAGATAAAGCACAAGTACATAAGCCTTGCTCAGAACCAGGATGCTACTGCGGGCTCCCCTTCCATGATAGGAGAATCTGGGAACAACCTGCATTTTTTAGGACAAGGTGGCATCTATACTAATAAAAGGGTAATTGCTAATTAGACTGAACATCTTCTGGATGTCTTTCCCGACAAAGCCATGTTGGTGGGGCCAAGGCAGAGGAGGTTAGAGACAATCAGGCAAGCATGGGAGAGCATTTAGGGCAAATAGGCTGTCAGGGGAGAGATGTTTGGGGGATCAAGATGGCAGGCAGGTGAGTGGTTAGGAGCCAGAGGTCCCAGATTGGAGAGTGTGTAGGCCAAGCTGAGGCGACCCCTTTCCCATGTACAAATTTTGTGCACTGAGCCTCTAGTTTATAATAAAAACTATCAGTAAAATGGGATTTGAGGGAATATACTTAAACATAATAAAATTCCTCCATGACAAAATCAGAAAAAAAAAACACATTTGTGTTAAAATCAGGAACAACATAGGAATAATTTGCTTTCTCCACTCATAGCGTAGTACTGGAAGTATAGCAATCAGACAAGAAGAAGAAATAATAAGCTTCCACATTGGAAAGAAAGAAGTAAAATTCACATCTTTTTGCAGATACCAGGATACTGTATATAGAGAATATTATAGGTTGAATCATAAACTATTAGAACTGAAAGCTAAATTCAGTGCTGGTATACAAAATTAATATTCAGACATTGGTTGCATTTTTATACACCAAATAATGAATTACAAGAAAGGGAAGCTGAGAGAATAATCTCATTTAAAATTTCATCAAGAAAAGTAAAATTCCTAGGAATAAATTTAAGCAAAGAGGTAAAAGACATGTGCTCAGAAAATTATGATAGTGAAAAAAAGAAATTAAAGAAGATTATCAATAAATGGATATACAATGCTCATAGATAGAAAAAAATAACATTATTAAAATGTCCATACTACCCAAAGCAATCTATAGAGTCAATGCAATTCTATAAAAACACCCATGGCACATTTTGAAAAACTAGAAAAATAATTCAAAATTTTATATGTAATCACAAAAATATTAAATAGCTTTAGAAGTCTTGAGAAAGAAGAACAAAGTTAGAGGTACCACAATACTTGATATCAAACTATATTACAAAACAGGATACCACTGGTATAAAACAGACTTATAGATCAATGAAACAGAATGGAGAGCCCAGAAAAGAACCCACACCTGTATGGTTAATTAATATTTGACAAAGGAGGCAAGAACATACAATGGGGTAAAGACAGTATAATTAATAAGTGGTGCTAAGAAAACTAAACAAATACATGTAAAAATTGAATCTATACCATCTTCTTACACCATCTATACTAATAATAGAGGAATCTGAAAATTGTCTTGGACACAGTCACAGTAACTGTAATGAACAAATAGCAGGCTATGTGGGTGACAAGGCCAGCAGAGGGATTACCAAACGACTAAACAGCAGGGCTGATTGGGCCACCAGGCCATCAGGGGAGGCATTTTGGAGCAACAAGGCTGATGGGGGAGCACTTGTAGGCGATGGGGCCAGCAGGGGTCAGTTGGGGATGACCAGGCCAGCAGTAGGCAACCATGCCAGCAGGGAGGCAGGTGGGGGCAACCAGGCCAGCAGGAAGGCAGTTGGGGGTTACCAGGCAAGCAGAGAGGGGACGTTGGGGGTTATCAGGCAGGTGTGCAGGTGAGCAGTTAGGAGCCAGTGGTCCTGAATTGTGAGAGGAATGTCTGACTGCCGATTTAGGCCCAATCCCAGTCATTTGGACATCCCCTGAGGGGTCCTGGATTGGAGAGGGTGCAGGCTGGGCTGAAGGGATCCCCCTGTGCATGAATTTCATGCACTGAACCTCTAGTATATAATAAAAAACTCAATTTGTGAGACTCAAAACTATAAACCTAGAAGAAAGTATAAATAGTACTAGTAAATCTCTAATATTTCTCATAGCAATATTTTTCTGATATATCTCCGTGTGTGAGGAAAACAAACAAACAAACAAAAAACAAATAAGACTACATAAAATTAAAATGTCATTGCACAAAAAAGGGAACTATCAACTAAGCAAAAAGACAACCTACTAAATGGTGAACATATTCATTAATGACACAACTGGTAAGGTCTTACTATCTACAACTTATAAAGAACTCATACATCTCTACACCAAAAACACAAACATTTAAAAATCGGCAGAGGACCTGAATAGACACTTTTCTGAAGAGGACACACAGATGGTCAATAGACATATAAAAAGTTGCTGAAGGTCACTAATCATCAGAATAATGCAAACCAAAACCAAAATGAGATATTATCTCACACCTGTCAGAATGGCTGTAATCAGTAAACCATCAAGCAACAAGTTGTTGAGAATGTGGAGAAAAGGAATGTGTTTGCACTGTTGATGGAAATGTAAGTTGCTGCAACCACTATTGAAAACAGTATGGATGATCTTTAAAAGAACTAATAATGGAACTACCTTATGACCTACTGATTCCACTTTTGGGTATATATCCAAAAACTCCAAACTATAATTTGAAATATATACAACCCTATGTTAATTGAAGTGTTCTTTACAATGGCCAATATATGGAAGCAACCCAAGTGTCCATCTGTAGACAACTGGATAATATTACATATCTGTATACATAAAAAGCTAATATGCTAAATGTCCATCTGAATGGTCACTTATGACATGCACTGACCACCAGGGGGAAGATTTTCAAGGCAAGAGTTGCTGTGATCTCCATTGGTCGTTTACAGAGAAACAGCACCAAGGACCTGGAGCCCAGAAAGAAACACTTGCCTTCCCCCAAGTGAGACACAGGCCTCGGAAACCCACCAAATCACACCCAATCAAATCTATTTTGATCCTGACAGAAGTCCTGGAGAAGGTAGATAAGAGACAGTAGAATCCTATTTTTTTTCATTAG
Organism: Antrozous pallidus; assembly: GCA_027563665.1. Taxonomy (NCBI): domain Eukaryota; kingdom Metazoa; phylum Chordata; class Mammalia; order Chiroptera; family Vespertilionidae; genus Antrozous; species Antrozous pallidus. The sequence goes on along the minus strand of CM050508.1, from coordinate 109,897,746 downwards.
CCAGAAAATGGAGATTTAGAAAGTTTAGAAATATGACCCAACTGAAAAGAAGTAAATGGTGGACCTTGAAAATGACTTAAGGTTTTCTCACTGCACAAAATATAGTAAAACACTGCTGCAGATAAATATTTTGCCCCTTCTTCTCACCGTGTAATCTATAATAATAATCTGCTTTGCATTGTTATTTACTGCTGTGTTGCTGACAATTACTTGAAAGAGAATTTGGGATGCTTCACTGGGCTGGAAAAAGTTTAGCTACATCAAAAGCAGGTCTAAATAAGCAAGTTTATTCTATGCTAGAGGCTTAGTGCACGAAATTCGTGCACAGGAGGTGCAGGAGTGTCCCTCAGCCCAGCCTGCACCATCCCCAATCTTGGACCCTTTGAGAGATGTCCAACTGCCTGTTTAGGCCCAATCCCAGGTAGGGCCTAAATGGGCAGTCAGACATCCTTCTCACAATCCAGGACCGTTGGGCTCCAAACTGCTCACCTGCCTGCCTCCCTGATTACCCATAACTGCTTCTGCCTGCCAGCCTGATCACCCCATAACCACTACTCTGCCAGTCTAATTGATGTCTAACTGCTCCCTTGTCAGCCTGTTTGCCCCCAACTTCCCTCCTCTGCCAGCCTGGTCACCGTTAACTGCCCTCCCCTGCAGGCTTTGTCGCCCCCAACTGCCCTCCCTTGCAGGCCTGATCCCTCTCAACTGCCCTTCCCTGCTGGTCTGATTGCCCACAACTGCCCTCCCTTATAGGGCCTGGAACCTCCCAACGGCTCTCTCCTGCTGGCCATCTTGTGGTGGCCATCTTGTGTCCACACGGGGGCAGGATCTTTGACCACATAAGGGCAGCCCTCTTGTGTGTTGGAGTGATGGTCAACTGCAAATTACTCTTTTATTAGATAGGATAGAGGCCTGGTGCATGGGTCGGGGGCAGCTGGTTTGCCCTGAAGTGTGTCCCAGATCAGGTAGGGGTTCCCTTGGGGCAAGAGGCAGCCTGGGCAAGAGACCTGTGGAGGTTTTCAGGCTGCTCCCCCAACCCCCCAGCGACCCAAGTGGAGGCCCTGGGATCTGGGACTAATTTATATCTGCAATTGAAACTTTGTAGCCTGGAGTGGAACCAAGCCTTCTGCTCTCTCCATGGCGGCAGCCATTTCTGTTTGAAAATTTATAGCCTAGAGTGGAGGCCTAGGCAGGCAACAGCAGGCAGATAGCTTGGCTTCCTCTGTTGCCAGGGAAACCCAAGCCTCTGTTGTCTCCAGCTCAGTGGCTGCTGCCATTTCTGTATCTTTTATAATTGAGATTTTGTAGCATTTAGCGGAAGCCTAGGCCAGCAATGGCAGGCAGAAAGCTTGGCTTCCTCTGTTGCTTGGGAAACCCAAGCCTTCCTCCTGCTCTCAGTAGTGGCAGCCATCTTGGTTGGGGTTTATTTGCATAATCTGCTCCTTATTGGCTGGTGGGCTTGTGGGTGTAGGGAAGGTATGGTCAAATTTGCATATTACTCTTTTATTAGATAGGATGATAGAGGTCTGTTGGATGGGTGGGGACCGGCTGGTTTACCCAGAAGGGTGTCCTGGATCAGGGTTGGGGTTCCCTTGAGGTGTGGGGTGGCCTGGGTGAGGGGCCTGTTGTGGTTTGCAGGCTGGCCATGCCCCCCAGCGACCCAATCGGATGCCCTGGGATTTGGGATTAATTTATGTTCTATAATTGAAACTTTGTAACCTAGAACAGAGCCAAGCCTTCTGCTCCCTCCATGGTGACAGCCATTTCTGTTTGCAACTTCGTAGCCTAGAGTGGAGGCTTAGGTGCTAGGGCTGCAGAAGTTTGACTTCTTCCATCGCCTTGGCAACCTTAGCCTCTGCTCTCTCCAGCTCTGTGGCTGTGGCCATTTCTGTTGTGATTATGCATCTTCTATAATTGAAACTTTGCAGCATTGAGTGGAGGCCTAGACTGGCAAGGGCAAGTGGAAAGCTTTGCTTCCTCCATTGCTGTGGAAACCCAAGCCTCCCTCCTGCTCTCAATGGCCACAGACATCTTGGTTGTGATTTATTTGCATAATTTGCTCCTGATTAGTTAATGTGTGTGGCTTTGGGCCTGGCTTGATTGGAGGTATGGTCAATTTGCATATTATTTTTTGTTAGATAGGATATGTAAAAGGCTAATTTGACTCGCACGTGTGTGATATATATAAAGCTCTTGCTGGGCCAATCTCACGCATGTGTTTCTATCTGTCATTGTGGATTGTGAAATCAGTTGACATTTCTTTTATAGAGAAAGGGTGCATAGCATTATTATAATATTTCTTCTAATAATTTCCTTTCAATGTGCACAAATGTGTGCACTGGACCACTAGTATGTATTAGTCAGCCATAAAAAAGAATGAAATCTTACCACTTGCAACAGCATAAATACACCTATAGCAGTGATGGGCAAACTTTTGAGCTTAGTGTGTCAAAATTTGCCAAAAAACCGAGCATAACTCGGGTGGTGTGTCACTTTGAGAAAAAAACCATAATTTCGTATTTAATAAACCAAAAACTAATTATTTAACTTACCTGCAATGTTTCATCCTTGGCTACTGCACCTGACCATGAAGTAGCCAAGGATGAAACGTCCTTCTCGGCATGGGGCCCCATTCTTCTCTGCATGCACCCACATGCTGCAGTGTGTCAATGAAAATGGCTACCCATGTCAGTGCTGACACATGTGTCATAGGTTCGTCATCACGGACCTACAGGGTATTATGTTAAGTGAAACAAATAAGTCAGAGAGAGACAAATTTGATTTCAATTAACTGTGGTATCAAAGGAACAAAATAAATAAGCAAACAAAATTGAAACAGACTCATAGATATACAGAACAGATAGATGGGTGCCAGAAAGAAGAGGTGTTGGAAAACTGGGTGAAAGAGGTGAAGGGATTAACAAGTACAAAATTCTCACAGGTATGTAAAGTACAGCATAGGAAATATAGTTAACTAGAGGCCCGTTGCACAAAGGTTTGTGGAATAGCCTTCCTTCACCTGGCTGCTGGCACCAGTTTCCTCTGGAACCCGGAACTCAGGCCTTTGCTCTGGCCACTGCCTTCTGGCTTCACTCTGGCTGGAGTCTTCAGGCTACACTGGCTCTGACCAGAGTACCTCTCCTGTAGCTTCCTCCTCCTGCCATCATCTTTGTTCTTCTAATTTGCATATTCTCTCCTGAATGGCTGGTGGGTGTTGTAAAGGTATGGTAAATTTACATATTTGCCTTTTATTAGTGTAGACTAAGGGTTAGGTGCATGAAATTTATTCACTGGGGGCAGTCTCTCAGCCCAGCCTACTCCCTCTCACAGACTGGAAGCCCTCAGGAGAAGTCCTACTGATGTCCCATGGGGAGCGGGCCTAAGCCGCAGTCTGGCCTCCCTCTGTGGGAGGCAACCAGATTGATCAGGGGAAGTCATCAACCCCATCACCCCACTGCTGCAGCCACTGCCAGCCACCACAGATGTCAAGGTGTTTTCATCAACATGGACTCCAGTCCCTTCACCATGAAAAAATGACAACTTTCTTTAGGCATTTCAAGATGTGTCTTTCATTGGATACATTTCTTTCTTTTTTTTAATCCTCATGTGAGGATATGTTTCCGTTGATTTTTAGAGAGTATGGAAGAGAGAGGGAGAGACAGAGAAAAACATCAATGTGAGAGGGACACTTTGATTGGTTTCCTCCTGCACAATCCCTGACCTGGGCCCCAGCTAGGGAGGGGCCTGTAAATTAGGTACATGCCCTTAATCAGAATTGAACCTGGTCCCTGTGGTGGGCAGGCAAAGGCTCTATCCACTGAGCCAAAACAGCTAGGGCAGATATGTGACATTTCTTAGCCCCTCCAGCAGCAGATCTTCGTGTTTTGTTTTTTTTTCCTCTAGAAGTGTGGTGGAAAAACCCTAGATCACCTTCTTGGATTCTTAAAACCCAACTTACCAAAAACACTGCAAGTGGTGACATAAAGAGAGCTTAGTTAATAAGTGGTCAGAAAAGGTATTTACTCTCAAACTAGTTTGGCTCAGTGGGTAGAGTGTTGGCTTGGAGATTGAAGAGTTCCAAGTTTGATTCCTGTTAAAAACATGTACCTTGACTGGGGGCACATCTCCAGCGGGGATGTGAAGGAGGCCGCTGACTGGTGTTTCTCTCTCATCAATGTTTGACTGTCTATTCCTCTCCCTTTTTCTCTGTAAAAAAATCAATAAAATATATTTTTTTAAAAAGAAAAGAAAAAGAAAAGAACAGAGGACCCCCTGCATTGGGTCCATGGGGCTAAGGGCGTATCCCGAGCCCAGCAGCCAGTCCTGTGTGTGTGGACCCCAGGCACACGGCAGCCTCCAGGTCGCAGGCCCCTGAGGCTGGCAGCTAGCCCTGCATTGTGAGCGCTTGGTTGGGGGCCATGTGTGAACTGGGTTCACATGTCCCTGAGGCTAGCATCCAGTCCCGTGTTATGGGCGCTGGGCTGGGGGTTATGTGTGGATCCTGGGTGCGTGGTGACCAGGTCCACATGCCCCCATTGCTGGCTGCCAGCCCCATGTTGGGGGCATGGACCCAGGCCAACGCTTGGTGCCAAGCAGCCATCCCATCCCCAACTGCTTGGAGCCTGCACCAGTAGGCCTGGAGTGGCCAGGAGCATTGTGGGTCCCGACCACTAAGAGCCTAGGCATGGGCCTACAGGCTAGGAGTGGCCTGGGTCCTGAGGATGCTCCTGGAACCCAGGCTGCGTGGCACCTATGTATGCAAATTAACCAGCAATCTGTGTTAATTTGCCTACTCACCCCTGATTGGTGAGTGTAGCAGAGGTATGGCCAATTTACATGTTTCTTTACATATTATCTTAATAGGATAATATTGTAATAGCTATGCATGATGTTGGATGGGTATTGAAATATCAGAAAACACTTCCTAAAATATATGAAGATATAACCACTATTCTGTAGAGCTGGAATGAATACAAATAATGTTGAATGTAAACTATAATTGAAAAATAAAATGTTTAAAATGTGAGATAATAAAAGATGGAGAGGAACAGTTATTTTACCATTTCCATTTCACTTATTATATTATTGGAGGCCTGATGCATGAAGATTTGTGCAAGAATGGGCTTCCTTCCTCTGGCTGCTGGCACCACCTTCACTCTGGCTAGAGCTGCCTTTCCACCTTTGCTCCACCCAGAGCCACCTTTCTGCCATTGCCCCACCCCAGAGCTGCCTTTCCACCTTCCCATGCTGCTCAGAGGCCCAGAGTGGCTGGGGCGGTGTGGAACATCTGGGTCCTATCTCCAACAGCTCAGCATCTGTGTATGCAAATTAAACCCCTATTTTGGTGGGTTAATTTGCATACTCACTCCTGATTGATTTGTGGGCATTGTAAAGGTATGGTCAATTTACATCTTTCTCATTTATTAGTGTAGATTGGAATGGGGCCCATATTTATTTAAGCTTGTGACCTCTTGTGTAGTTGAACATTATTTGAAATACATATGAACTTTGATATGTATGTTGGGGATTTCATTGCCTAAATTTAATAAAGTGGCCATTGAATTAATGAGCTGTCACTCACTCTGTTAGCAATTGAGGGTACAGAAATGAATGAAACAATATATTGTTATAAATTAGTTTCTAGTCTGGGCAACTATAGTAGAAGTAAATAATATTTTTTCCAAATTTATTTTTAATTTTTGAGATATACTTCCTTTTATTATATGTTGCAGAACATTACTCATTATCAACAGTTTCATTATACATATTGGGGATTCACAGTGATGGGCTTTTATTTATTAATCTCTCTGCTTGAAGAAGCTACAGGAACAAAATCAATGCATGTCACAATACAGTGAATTTAGTTGATGTGTTGAGAGCCTGGTGATCCTTGAGCTGGCTATGAACTCATTCATTCACTATTAAAAATAATTTTAGACACTTTCCATTTTAAAGAGTAAAGCTAAGGAAAAACCCTATGGCTTCATTTGGAAACTAATTTTTATATAACAATGGTGAAAGTTAGATAAATTCTTCGGGAAGCCATTAGAAAATTTACTTTTTTAGAACAAAGCTGTATTCATGTTTCCTTTGTCCTTTTAAAACTATTCCTATTAAAAATTACTAAAGTGAAACAGCCCATCTAATAAAAGAGTAATATGCAAATTAACCATCACTCTGCTACAGCCACAAGCCATGCCCACCAGCCAATCAGGAGCAAGTATGCAAATTAACATCAACCAAGATGGCTGCAAACACGGAGTGAGCAGGAGGCTTGGGTTCCCCCAGCAACAGAGGAAACCAAGCTTTCCACACACCCTGGTGGTCCAAGGCCTCCACTCAAGGCTACAAAGTTTCAATTATAGAAGATAGATAAACCCCAACAAATATGGCACAGCCTCAGAGCTGGAGAGAGCAGGAGGCTTAAGTTGCCCCCAGCAATGGAGAAAGCCAGGCTTTCCACCTGCCCTGGTGGGCCCCGGCCTCCATTCAAAGCTATAAAATTTCAATGATAGAAGATAAATAAATCCCAGATATCAAGGCCTCTGCTTGAGTTGCCAGGGGTGTGGCTGGCCTGCAAACTACTACAGGCCCCTCACCAGGCCACCCCAACCCCCAAGGGAATCTCCACCCTGATCCAGAACACTCTTCAGGGCAAACCAGCTAGCCCCAACCTGTGCATCAGATATCTAATTCTATCTATTAAAAGAATGATATAAAAATTGACCATCACTCCAACACACAAGATGGCTGCCCCATGTGGTCAAAGATGACTGCCCCCATGTGGACACAAGATTGCTGCCACAAGATGGCTATCAAGGGAGGGCAGTTGGAGGGACCAGACCTGTAAGGGAGGGTAGTTGTGGGTGATCAGGCCAGCAGGGGAGAGCAGTTAGGGGGGAACAGGCTGGCAGGAGAGCAGTTAGGCATCAATCAGGCTGTCAGGGGAGTGATTAGGGGGTGATCAGGCTGGCAGGCAGAAGCAGTTAGGGGCAATAGGGGAAGGTGAGGCAGGCAAGCAGTTGGCAGCCAGCAGCCCTGGATTGTGAGAGGGATCCCGGTAGGATCAGTCCTAAACAGGCAGTTGGACATCCCTGGAGGGAAGATGCAGGCCTGGCTGAGGAACCCCCTACCCTCATGCACAAATTTCATGCACCAGCCCTCTAGTTTTTAATAATTCAGTATCATGTGGGCAAACAAACATTTAATCTCATGTCCCTTACACCACTGGATGAAAGTGAGCAGTGTGAGTGGGTAGCTTTTTACTGTTGAAAATCTTTTTATCTTCAGAAGGCAGATCATGTTATTAATTTTAAAAGTAATATTTGTGAAATATAATTTTTCATGTTTGAGATTGGGAAATATTACAGATCTTGTAAGATCACCTAATTTACTGTGTGAAACCTTTTCCCCAAACTGCCTCTAATCGTACTAGAAAGTGATTTCTTTCACTTATCTTTAAGCAAATGATCTTTGCAAGTAATTTTTCTCTGTATTAAGTCTCATCTATAAATGATCTTCATTTCATAGTAACACTAATTGAGTTATTGTTAGATTTATGGAAAATGAGCTGAAAGTACCACCTGAGTAAAAAGTTAAAGGCTAGGTGATTAACCAGAACTAGATCATGTGTGTTAACTCAGACTAAACATTCATTGAAATAGCTGCACACTGCCCATAACTTCTCAGCATATCTCCACTACACTTAGCCTATTTCCTATTCCAGGAAGACAGACATATGCACTGTGATTTTAAGAGCCTCTCTAATTGTTTTCAGGGATAATAAATGATCAATGCAATATATAATCAAGTGGATTCTTTTTTTTTTTTCTGGCCACTTGTTTAAACTTCTTTATTTGGAGTGAGGGGGTAGAGCAGAAAAAAGGTATCAGGGCACCCTCTGCTGGTAAGCTCACATAGGAATTAAAATAAGAATTTTGAAAGGATAAAATTATATTTTGGGGGAGCCTCCACATTTCACCCCCACCTTCTCCTTACCCAATCCTCTTAAAGCATTACAACTTAAGTACTCATAAACATAAGGGCCTGTATGTTTGGTTTTTAAGTTAGAAAACAGGACTTTGTTTGAAAGAATAGCTATTAAATGCAGTGCAGTTGATAACTGGTTTTATTTATTTATTTTTTAGCTTTACTGATGTACTAGAGGCCCAGTGCATGAATTTGAGCACAGATGGGGTCCCTCTGGGTAACCTGCAGGGATTAAGCTGAAACCTGCAGCCCAATGTTGCCTGCAGCTCAGATCTGCTGCTCTGGCTCATCCTGGCCCCACTGAACCTGCCTGGGTTTGCACCCAATCAGTCCCAATCAGGAGAGGCTTGAGCTGCCACAGTAGTAGTTGCCAATGGTGAACCCTGTATCTGGCACCCTCCCAAGGTAAATGGCCTGCGGGATTGGGCTGAAACCTGTTCTCTAACATGCCCTGAAGGGTCCTGGATTGTAAGAGGATGCAGGCCAGGTGGAGTGGCCCCACTGGTGCACAATTGGGTTGGGGAGAAACCACAAGAGGGCTCCAGAGCATGCCCAGCCCCTCTTGCTCAGTCCAGATCAGCAGGACCCCAGCAGCAAGCTAACCTACCAGTTGCAACATCTGCCCCCTAGTGGTCAGTGCACATCATAACAAGCAGTTGAGCAGCCTTAGCATATCATTAGCATATTACACTTTGAATGGTTGAACAGTTGACTGGTCACTAGACAGCCAGACACTAAGCATATTAAGCTTTTATTATATAAGACAATTAACAAATACCACAGTAACATAATTAAAGTGTATAACACTATTATTTAATACTAGAGGCTTGGTGCATGAAATTTGTGCTCTGGGTGGAGGGGTGTCCCTCAGCCCAACCTGATCCCTCTCCAATTTGGGATCCCTCAGGAGATGTTGGGCCTAAACCAGCAGTTCTTAAAAGGGCAGTTGGACATCCCTCTCACAATCCAGAACTGCTGGCTCCCAACTGCCTGCCAGCCTGATTGACACCTAACTGCTTCCCTGCTGACCTGGTCACCCTTATGTGCCCTGCCAGCCTGGTTGCCCGTAAGTATCCTCCCCTGCTGGCCTGATTGTCACTAACAGCCCCTCCCTTTCCCCCCACCACCGAGGCTTTGTCCAGAAGGATGTCCGAAAGATGTCTAATTAGCATATTATCCTTTTATTAAAATAGATAACAGATATGCCCCTAAAAAGTTATATTATGTCTTAACCAGTTTGGCTCATTGAGTAGAGCATCAGCCTGCAAACTGAAGAGCTCCCAGGTGTGATTCTGGTCAAGGGCATATACCTTGGTTGTAGACACACCTAGGGGGGTGTGCAGGAGGCAACTGATCGATGTTTCTTTCTCACCAATGTTTTTAACTCTCTAGTTCTCTCCCTTCCTCTCTGTGAAGAATAAATAAAATATATTAAAAAGAAATTAAATTATTTTACACACTTTAAATTATACAGTACATATTCAATCTCTTTTACCCTTTTCTTTCTAAATATATCGTATTAATTTTTTTCATGGAGAGAAAGGGAGAGGAATAAAGAGTTAGAAACATTGACGAGAGAGACATATCAATCAGCTGCTTTCTGCACAGCCCCAACTGGGGATGTACCTGCAACCAAGATACGTGCCCTTGACCAGAATTGAACCTGGGACCCTTCAGTCTCCAGGCCAATGCTCTATCCACTGAGCAAAATTGGATAGCCCCCCCCCAATACTTATTTTTTTCCTTTTTAGATTATGCACGTTTGTAGATATGGCATTAATTTTTTCATTGATTTTTAGAGAGAGTGGAAGGGAGAGGGATAGAGGGAGAGAAATATTAATGTAAAAAACATCCCTTCAATTGCCTTCCTTAGGAGCCCTGACCAGGGATCCAACTTGAAACCCAGGTATGTGCCAGGTATGTTCCTTGACCTGGAATCCAACCTGCAACCTTTCCGTGCACAGGATTATGCTCACGCTGAACCAAACTATCCACTTCAGCCTGGCTGTTATACAACTTCTGGAACTTTATTTCAACTAATTCTCGCAAAGTCTGTGGTTTAGGTAATATTCACCTTTTGCTAATGAGAAAAAACAAAACACCAACCTCTTCGTTTTGAGACATTATTCTTCCCGCATTGCTGCGTTTTCCTGCCAGCTCTAGAAAGGCTCTTGACAGCAGTTTCACTGGGTATCCAGAGTCAGAGGCATTCTCCTCACCACTACTCTCTCCAAAGCCTCCTCTGCACTGGTACTGAGTCTGTCCTGGAGGGCACAGAGGCTAGGTAACACAGATAACGACAGGATTTGGACCACTGGAACCTTCTTATCCACCTCTCCTTTCTTGGCCTTTCTACCCTTGCTGGAGAAGGCAGGACCAGCAACTTCCAGCTGCACTGAACTTACAGACAGGCCAATGTTTGCTATCTCTTTGGAAGTGCTGCAGTCTTTCCCTCCTGATCCGCTATTGCCCCCAGAGGTTATAAGGCTGTCCTGGAAGTGCTCTGTGTGACTCCCATCCCCAGCAAACATGGCAGTGGATGCCAGCATGGAATTGCTATTTTTAGATACTTTTAAGCAACCCAGTGCTGAGGTAAGACTTCACTTCTTGATTCTGACTCTGCTTCTCTACTGTTGGACATGTATGAAAAATCCTTAGGCGTTTTTTGACTTTCCCTCCTGCTGGTGGCCTTAAATTCTGCATGAACACTCCTTCCCCCAAAGCTGGGTGTGGGCCCCACATCTGCGGGAGAGCATTGGTGTCCAGGACATTTCACTGCATTATCTTAGGCTCCTGCAACTTTGGTTGAGTTGACTGTTCTACTTGCTTTGCTCCCCTGTCCCTTTATCCCTGTCAATTTTGGGCCTTGAAAATATCTTAGTTTTTAGGCTTATCTCAGGTGGTATTTTGGAGGGTCTCAGAATGCCTGAGTTTGATAGCAGTCCCAGAGACAAAGCAGGTCACAATGGCTTTGTGATTCTTAAATCCCTCCTCCCAGGTCCTTTTTCTAATGGTATTTAGGTTGTCCAGACGTGATATTCATTCGGTTTAGGATTCACCCATAAGAACATGACATATTTGCACAGAATGGCTTTTGCATGGAGGATACTTGCAAGGAGGGGGATCAGTGGTGAAAGGAACCAATGGCGGATTTGGGACCTCACTCACTCCCCACAAATCTCCCCACTGCACTACCTGCATGTCTCCCTCAGCTGCTGGTCTGGGCATCCAGGAGGCTTGGCTTCCTTTGTTGCCTGGCGACAAAGGAAGCCAAGCCTTCAGCCCACTCCACTGGCTCCCTGGCTCTGGCCCACATTGCCATCTTTATGGCTGTGGATGCCATCATATTTGCCACGGAGTGATGGTTAATTTGCTTATCACCCTTTTTATTAGATAGGATACTTGTGAATTGTGAAAGGCTTCTCATCATCAAGTTAACTAACATATCCATCACATTACATACTCCTTTTTTGGAAATTTTATTTTCCTTTTTTAATTCTTTAAAGTATTACAAATAGTAGTACATATGTTTTCTTTTTTCCTCTCCCATTGACCTCCCCTCAGCCTCCCCTACCCCCCAGAACATGCCCTCACCTGCCCCCTGCCTCCCTGGTGTCTTGTATCCATTGGTTATGCGTATATGCATGCGTACAAGTCTAACTCACTCCTGCATATCCTCTGAGGACAAGTACCACTTAGATGGCTGATGGCATAGATTTCTGGCTTGCCACCATCATAGATGAAGATGCTTCCTGGCATTAGAAAATTGGTGCATGTAGAAGCTGTCCACCTCCTTCTTGTCCAACTTTGGCTTTATACTCATCCCTTTGAAACCCATTTTCCAAAAAGATAAAATCCCCCACATTAGTAAATGGATCTCCAACTACTTAGGAGTCAACTTACATTCATTTTCCTATATTCCACATCCAATTTGTCAGAAAACCTTGTCTACTTCTATAACCACAATGAGTCTCAAATTCTCTCAGTCATCTCTATTTCCCCTCTACCTCTCTCCTGTAAGCACTGGCAAATTCCACTGGGGCTACTGAAGTTGCCTCTTCTCTGATCTTTGATTCCAGGCTTCCCCCACTCTCCATGTCCTTTACTAGACCAAATTTCTCCATTATGTAAAAGTCATTTCTTATGTGTTTTTAAGGCTTGGGACAATGTCTAGTACAATATATGTGATAAATAAATGGTGAATAAATAAAAGTGAGAGTGTGCTACAAATCATAACCACAGGTTTCAATGACAGTTGCCTAACATGAAATTTGCCATTGAATCATTCCAGGATCATCAAAATGCAGATATAAAACTAATATGTAAATTAGCTAATCTGATACATGATAAATAAATGGTACTGAAGCAGCATTTACTGACATTCCTATCTTGATCCTGACTAACCTTATCTACCTCATTTGTTGCAAAAATCGACCTTTATCTCACATATACTACTGTGATCGTCTGTGGTCCTATGCTTAGAAACTCACACTTTTGAGGTGCTTGTAGGTAAGAACTTGTAACAAAGAAATAAACAACAACAACAACAAAACAATAGTTTATTTCTTTTCATCTGAAAGAAATCAATAGATGTCTGTAAGTGGCTTTATATAGTAACTAGAGGCTCAGTGCACAAAATGTGTGCACTGGGGTGTGTGTCCCTCAGCCCAGCCTGCACCCTCTCCAATCTGGGACCCTTTGAGGGATGTCAGACTTCCCGTTTAGGCCCGATCCCAGTAGGATAGGGCCTAAACGGGCAGTTAGACATCCCTCTCACAATCCAGGACTGCTGGCTCTCAACTGCTCACCTGTCTGCCTTCCTGATTGCCCCTAACTGCTTCTGCCTGCCAGCCTGATCACCCTCTAACTTCTCCCCTGCCAGCCTGTTTGCCCCTAACTGCCCTCCCCTGCAGGCCTGGTCAGCCATAACTGCCCTCCCCTGCAGCCCTGTTCACCTTCAACTGCCCTCTTCTGCAGGCCTGGTCTTTCCCAACTGCTCTTCCCTGAAGGTCTGGGTTCCCCCCAACCCCAACTTATTTCCCCTGCAGATTCATTTGCCCCCAACTTCCCTCCTCTGCCACTCTGGTCACCCCTAACTGCCCACCCTTGGAGGCTTGGTCATCCCAAGTGCCCTCCCATGCAGACCTGGTCCCTCCCAATAAAAATAATTTTATAGTTGGGGGTCACCACAACATGAGGAACTGTATTAAAGTGTCACAGCACTAGAAAGGTTGAGGACCACTGATTTAGATGGTGTCAGCAACAGGAAGTCTTCATTTTGACATATATACTGGGTACTAAAAACACGTTACCTATGTGTGGAACTCCTATTTCTGATGGCCAGTCCTGCCTCAGTGAGGCAGTCCCAGCACTGACTTTCTAGATACAATTGCTTCTGAAGATTTCAGCCCTGCTATTGAGAAACTCTCCACGAAATAGATTTAATGCCCACACTTGAAAATAAGACTCTTAAAGAGCAAGTTACCTTGAACTTTAATGTAAAGATCCTGAGGGAAGGGGTTCTCATTCACATTTTTGTTCCTAGTCTAAACTTAATGAAATGTGTTGCTTGTGTTTCTCCTGTTTTTTTGCTTTTGACTCACTAGAGGGAGGCAGAGGAAAAGGTTTCCAGGAAGCTAAGTCAAATATTACATAGAAAACTCAGTACATGGTTAGATTAGTGTTCTGCACATTTCCAATAACAACTTGCCCCAAATGTTAAATCTCATAGTGAAGCAAATAAAGGTGCTTTTTTTTTTGAGCCCCCATGTTGAGGATAAACTTATGGATAATTCAGTCAACACATTCATTCATTGTCTAAGACTGATTACTGATGAAACTTGATGTTTTTTCTCTCCACATCAATTACAATATTCACAAGTCATTGGTTTTCTTTTGTTCTTTGTTTCCTCGGTTTTCTCAGAAATGTTCTCATAATATCATTCCTCAAAATTTATTGCTTATAGACTGTAGAGTAACATTTAATAAGTTTAAAAGTTGGCAACTTCACAGTGAACATTTTATGAATCAAAACTTAAATATATCCCTGGCTGATTACCTCAGTGGTTAGAGTGTTTTCCCACATACTGCAGGGTCATGAGTTTGATTCCAGGTCAAGGGCATGTACCTGAGTTTTGGTTTTATTCCCTGTCCCTGGTTGGGGTATATGCTGAAGGCTACCAATTGATGTGTCTCTCTCACATCCATGCTTCTCTTTCCTGTCTCTCTCTCTCCCTCTCCCTTCTCAATCCCACTCTCTCTAAAAAAAAATCAATGGAAAAATATCCTCGGGTGAGGATAAAAAACAAACAAACAATACTTAAATATAGTTTCTGCTTACTCACCATCTTATATAATTAAGAGCTAATATGCTAATTAGACCAAACTGCCGAACAAACTTCCGAACCTCCTTCTGGATGACCTTTTGGATGAAGCCGGCATTGTTAGGGCCAGCTGAAGGCTATAAGATGTTGTGAGAGCTGGCTGAGGTTGGAAGGGCCAAGCCCCTTGCATAAATTTCTTGCATTGTGCCTCTAGTTTTAAATAATACTAAAGGCCCAGTGCATAAAATTTGTGCACTGAGGGGTGTTTCTCAGCCCCGCCTGCACCCTCTCCAATCTAGGATCCCATGGGGAATTTTAAACTGGCAGTTAGACATCCCTCTCACAATCTGGGACTGCTGGCTCCCAACCACTCACCTGCCTTCCAGCTTGATCACTCCTAACCACTCCCCTGCCAGCCTTTTTGGTGCCTAAATGCTCCCCTCCTGGCCCAATTGTCCCCAATTGCCCTCCCTTGCAGGCCTGGTCCTTCCCAGCTGTCCTCCCTGCTGGCCTGGTCACCCCTAACTGCCCTCTGCCATCCTGGTCACCCCTAATTGCCCTCCCCTGCCATCCCAGTCACCCCTAACTGTCCTCTCCTGAAATCCTGGTCACCCCTATCTGCCCTCAGGTGCCAGCCTATTTACCCCTAACTCCCCCCCCCCTTGCTGGCCTGGTTGCCCCATCTGCTCTCCCCCGCCAGCCCATTCACCCCTAACTGCCCTCCCCTGATGGCCTGGTCACTCCTAATTGCCCTCCCTTGCAGGCCTGCCCGCCCCCCAACTGCCCTTCCTCCCCTCCCGGCCATCTTGTGGTGGCCATCTTTGACCACATGGGCTGGCCATCTTATGTGAAGGTGTGAGGGTCAATTTGCATATCACCTTTTTATTATATAGGATGACTATCTGCTAATTACATAGCACTTTGTAGCCCTTTTAATAATTAAATGACTGGGTACATACAAAGAGAGAAAAAGAGAGAGCTAGAGAGAGAGAGAGAAAGAAAGAGAGAGAGAGAGAGAGAGAGAGAGATCTTAATTGAGCTGGCTATTAGAGTTGGCATCTGGAATTTGAGTACCCTCTTGTTACTTTGCCAAACCTGTCAATCTATGCTTACACACACACACACACACACACACACACACACACGCACTTCTCTCTCTGAAGAGGATGAGTGCAATAAAAAACAGTAAGGTTATTCTGTTCTTTTAAAGAATAAGCAAATGAATAGCAATGATTATACTAAAAATGTAGTAGCCTCACCCAAGCTTACCCCTGCTGGTTCTTTAAGTGCTATTCCTCCCATATAGCGACCTGAGTGTCCTCTGAAGTTCCATTTCTTATCCTTTGTCACTTGAAAACATTGTAAATCTTTCTAGAGAGGTTCCCCTAAATTTGGTCTTTTATCCATCATAACCATTGGTACATTAATGTCCTTTCTTATCATATCATCTCAGCTTGACACTATTATCCACCTTCTGATCATCTTTGCTCCCCAGATGTCATGTCACCAGTTATCTAACATATTGTCAGAGTTTTCTTCTGAAAAAATTTCTGGTTATAATACTTAAAATTTTCCATCAGCCCCTAATCTAATACAGAAACAGGTATGAGTCTCCTTTATAGCTGTTTACCATTTGTTTCACTATCTAGGCTCCTATGATCCCATTTCTCATACACCTCATTTCTACCTCCCTGGTCAGCTTCTCCCACCATCTACATAGAAGCACTGCCAGGAGTCCTGCAGGCAGAATAGCAGGCTAGACAGGTGTGCAATGCCTGCCTCCTGCCTTCATTATAAACACAGATGAGCTGAGTAATTTATAACAACAGCAAAAAATAAGATGAAATGCCTAACTGAGCTTAATGGTAAAGTGAGGTGACTGATAACAGAGAGGAATGTCATTAGCTCAAAATATATTGGATATCAATCTATGCCTTCAAATTGGGTTTTCAGACTCACATGCTGAACAACTAAGGCTGCATTCTCTGGGCTCCATCTGAAGAAGTACTGAAGTCTCAGCAATGAGTGTACTGAAAAGAGGTGTTCTTTACATAAATGGACACTAAAATAATATTCTTTCCACCAGCCCAGTGATGGTCCAGGTAGCATGTGGTGTGCCCTGGACCGTCGATGAGGAAGAGTCTTTAGCAACAAGAAAGCAGACAATTGATTTTGTGCCCTGCATGAGTATGGGATACCATCTTGATTTTTTTTTTACATGATGAAGAAATAATGAGGTGAGAAATTAACCTTAAATACTTGATTAGTGAAACTGGTAAAACTCAGTGAGAGGTAAAACATCCCCACACTTGTGATAATATATTCACCACAAGACCTTAACAAGATTCCCAAAGGACATTATTACCATTAAATGAAGGTAAGCTCAGAGTAAAAATTAAAAGCAAAATATAACACAGAGAGAACTCACAACCAATGAACTGTAACTTAAGATCAATTTGAAAATGACTTTAAGGAAATGTACTTGAATTATTCAAGATAGTAAAGGTAGGACTTGAATCCATAAGGAAACTACAAAACATTAGGGAACAAACATTACAGACAGACTTGAAAGCAAACTTAAATGTGTGTCCATGAGTCTTTCCTTTTTATATTTGCTTAATGCTTTCACCTTTCTTTTTTTTTTTTTTCTGGGTAGCTTAAACCATTTATTTTCTCACAATTCTGAAGGCTAGGTATCTAAGACCAGAGCGCTGGCAAGATTGATCTCTTCTGGTGCTTCTCTCTTTGACTTTTATTTTTTTTTTTTTTATTGTTCAGTTTATTAATTACATTGTTTCCCGTTTTTATCCCCCTATAGCTTCCCTCCACCCTGTACCTATCCCACCCTCCACCCTCCCCTCCCCCTCCCCACTGGCCTCTCCCATTGTTGCTAGATTTTTGTCCAGTCTCTTGCTGCACTTCCCACAACCCTTTTCTCCCCAAGAATTGTCAGTCCATTCCCTCTCTATGTTCATGTCCCTGTTATATTCACCAGTCTATCCAGTTCAACAGCCTATCAATTCACTTGATTTTTATGTTCATTTGTTGATAGATGTGTATTTGTTGTTCATAATTTTCATCTTTACCTTTTTCTTCTTCCTCTTCTTAAAGAATATCTTTCAGCATTTCATATAATGTTGGTTTGGTGGTGATGAACTCCTTTAGCTTTTTCTTATCTGCGAAGCACTTCATCTGACCTTCAATTCTGCATGATAGCTTTGCTGGATAGAGTAATCTTGGTTGTAGATTCTTGCTGTTCATCACTTTGAATATTTCTTGCCACTCCCGTCTGGCCTGCATCGCTTCTGTTGAGAAATCCGCTGACAGTCGTATGGGTGCTCCCTTATAGGTAACCAACTGTTTCTCTCTTGCTGCTTTTAATATTCTCTCTTTGTCTTTTGCTCTTGGCATTTTAATTATGATGTGCCTCGGTGTGGTCCTCTTAGGGTTCCTATATATTGGGGTTCGGTGCACTTCTTGGACTCCTAAGTCAATTTCTTTCACCAGGTGTGGGAAGTTTTCAGTCACTATTTCTTCAAATAGGTTTTCATTGTCTTGGCCTCTCGCTTTTTCTGGCACCCCTATAATTCGGATGTTGGTATGCTTGAGGTTGTCCCAGAGGCCCCTTACACTATCTTCAATTTTTTGGATTCTTTTGGTTACTTGCTTTTTCAGCTGAGTGGATTTTACCTCTTTGTATTTCAAATCTTTAACTTGGTTCTTGGGGTACTCCAGGGCACTTTCAGGTCTTTGTATAATATTTTTTGTTTCAGTCAGTGTATGCTTAATATCTGGTTGGTCCTTTTTCATATCCTTGAGAGTCTGCTTTATATCCTTGAGAGTTTCTTTCATTTCCACGTTGGTCTTGATCATTTTTTGCAGGTCTCATTTATATCCTGGAGGGTGTTATTCATTTTCTTGTAGGACTCATTCATTTCCTTTGTGGTCTTGCTTATTTCCTTATAGGCCTCGATCTTTTGTTGGAGCCTCTTAAAAAACCCTATAACCATGGTTCTGAATTCCTCCATTTCTTTCACATCTGATTTCTTTCCATGTTGCTGCATGGTGGCTGCTTCCCTGAGTTGGTCAATTAGCTTTGTGTGGTAGACTTCCTACTAGGGATAGTGGCTCAGCCTCCCCGGTTACCTGAGGTGGATATGGGCTGCACAGTCTTGTTGAAGTTAAGCTCAGTTAATCGTTGCTAGCACTTGGAGGGTTGACCTCCAGGCCAATTGTCTGTGAAGCTCAGCTGTGCTCAGGTTGGGTGGGCGGAGTCTCCGGGCCAAGCAGACAGCGTTAGCTCCTCCCTATGCGGCCCCAGGAACTCTGTGCCTGGCCTCCAGCACCTCTGAGAGAGAGCCGCTGCCAAGCTCCACCGGCTGCCGGTTGCCGGGGAATTCAGAATTTCCCAAAATGAGTCTGCATGCGCAATGGCTCACCCAGGGTCTTAAAACAAAGCAGTCTGATGGTTTTCCGAATGAGAGGCAAGTCTCGGTGCACTCTCTGCGCCGTCACGCAGCGGAGCTCGCAGGAGAGCTGCCTTCTCCACAAGCCGGGAGACCCGGCAGCACCCGAGCTTCGGCGTGCCCTCCCACTGTCCAGTTTTCACCCCGTGTGATAGTGGGTTCTCTGGACTTCGCCCAGAGCTGGAGAAACAGTCCAGTGGGACGCCTTTCTCTCCCCGTTGGAGAAAACTGGCCGGTTTTCAGCCGCCCGCCCTCTCCGCGGTGCCACTCCAAACCTCTCTCTGTGCGAATCTTTCAACGCTGTCCGCCACCGCTCCTCCGAGTCCCAGTGTCTTATCTTCACTTTTATTTGTGGAATTTTCACTCGGCGAGCTTTCTGGTGATTCTGGAAGGTGTTTGTTCTTTCGTTAAGTTGTAGTATTAAAATTGCTGATTATGACGGCAAGATAGGTGTTTTGCCTATGCCGCCATCTTAGTTCCTCCTCCTTTCACCTTTCTCACTCAGACCCAACTGCCTCCCCTCTGACAGCTATCAGTCTGTCTCCACTTTTATTCATTAAATTCCACATATAAATAAAATCATGTGGATTTGTCTTTCTCAGACTGGCTTATTTCACTTAGCATAGGTCCATCCCTGCTGTAACAAAGTGTAATATTTACTTCTTTTTAATGGCTGAATAGTTTTCCTTTGTGTAGATGTAGCACTGCATTTTTATCCACTCACCTACTGATGGGCACTTGGGCTGCTTCCTAATCTTAGCTATTGTAAATAACACTGCCATAAACATAAGGATGCTTTGGAAAAAAGTTAGAGTTTTATGGAAAGGACAGTTTTCCTGTCCATTGGACATGAACTTGAGAGAATATGTTACCCATAGCTGTTCTCAGAGTCTGCAACTGCAAGAGGTGACTGCGGATTCAGCCCACAGAGGAGGGCAGAGCACAGGACCTTGCCCATGAACATCACTTCCTGGTCTGCTCCCTGACTTGATGACTCACACAGACAGTGTCTCCAGACCTAAGCCAGTGGGGGTGTAGTCTTCTACATGTTTAATCAAAATAATCCTGATACAATTTCAAATATTTTTAAAAGTCTCTGTAAAGAATCATAATTCATTTGGAGTATGATTTATTTATTACAATGGAGCTATTTTTCTTCTTCAATTTATATAGAAATCAAGGTGCTCATTTTTATCATTAAGTAAAATACTTAAATTTGTGGTGATTCATTATATCTCTCTAATATGCCCCAAATATATCTTGAGAAAACAAATGTAATGTGAATAATTCCTCTCTCTTTTAGCTATCAAAGTAGTAAGAGAATGATGCAATTTCAAACATGCAGAAAAATAGTTAAAGGCACTTTGTACAAAACTTTCTCTTCCATTGTCTATGACAAAAGGACAAAATAAAACAGAGACACATTTAGAACTACCATATCAAAAACTGACTTCCAATAATCTTTTCCAGAAAAAAAACGAACATTTCCTCCACTTTAGAGACCCATATAAGACAATTGCCTTTCTCTTTATTCTATGCTTGGGTAGGGGCCAGAACTCTGGTTAGTCAGTCCAAGTTTGACCATTGAAATAAGCTTGGTCAAGCAAGAATCAACAATAGCATTGGGCACCCATAAATGATCTATGTTTCTAGCATGAATTCTGAGCCCACCTGTGTGGTGTAATTGTCTGAGATTAACTATTGAGAAGAAGGTATAAACAAACCAGTTTTACAAATGAACATTTATCTATTTTAACTCTGATATTTATCTATTTTTGATAATCCCAGAGGACAATTTCCTGATGTCCATTGGTATAGGTTTTACCTTTATACATTTAATCAAAGAGATTTTGATTGCTTGGAAATTTGTCTGCTTGCTTGATATCATTGGAATTTTCTAATATTTCTTTTTTTAAGGTCATGTGATCTAGTTCTCATCCTCCCTGTGGATTTTCCTGAGGCAGCTCAGAGCTTTTAAATGGAAGAGCATTTGGTGTGTGAAAGTGGTGATGGGAGTGCCAAGGGAAGTAACAAGAATTAGGCCAGTGGGATTTTTGTTGATTGGGCTGAGCTAGAACACAAGAGCCTAATGTTTGAACAAGGCAACTTGGAGGTGGCTCCCCCTGGTATGCTATGAACAGCAGGGTTGGCTTTCAGCTAACCCTCAGTTTGATTCGACTTGATTGCCCTTCACCCCATATAGTTTTTGTTGTGGATAGAACTGCATTTTTTCCCTCTCTCCCTCTTTTTTTCTGTTCGTTTTAACTATGCTACATATAATAAGGATATTTAAAAAGGCTCTGTGTCAAAACAATCTAAGACATAATACTTATGAATAAATATTAAGCCAAATGGAGCTCAGTGCCCAGAAAAATCAAGCACAACCACTTACAAATAATAGCTGAGGATATATATCCCAAAACAACTCAATTGTGGGATCTGGTATAATTTTTTAAAATTAAGATTTTACTTAACCACTTTGAGATTTAAGCCTATGGGGCTGTGATGGGTTATACAAAAACTCTTAGGGTGGAGCCGGAGCATTGCTTTAATTCTGGACATGCTTATCCTATAATAAGCTTATCCTAATAAAAGAGTAATATGCAAATTTGACCATATTCTAGCCACACCCACAGTCACGCCCACCAGCCAATCAGGAGCAGATTATGCAAATAAACCCCAACCAAGATGGCTGCCACCACTGAGAGCAGAAGGGAGGCTTGGGTTTCCCTCACAACAGAGGAAGCCAAGCTTTCTGCCTGCCATTGCTTGCCTAAGCCTCCACTCAATGTTACATAGTTTCAATTATAAAAGATACAGAAATGGTGGCAGCCACTGAGCTGGAGACAACAGAGGCTTGGGTTTCCCTGGCAATGGAAGAAGCCAAGCTTTCCAACTGCTATTGCTGGCCTAAGACTCCACTGTAGGCTACAATGTTCCAAACAGAAATGGCTGCCGCCCCCTAGCGAGCAGAAGGCTTGGCTCTGTTCCAGGCTACAAAGTTTCAATTGTAGACATAGATTAATCCCAGATACCAGGACCTCCACTTGGTTTGGGGGTTGTGGCCAGCCTGCAAATCTCCAAGGCCCCTCGCCCAGGCTGCCCCTCACCCCAAGAAAACCCCCACCCTGATATGGGACACTCTTCAGGGCAAACCAGCTGGCCCCCACCCATATACCAGGCCTCTATCCTATCTAATAAAAGTAATTTGCAGATTGACCATCGCTCCAACACACAAGAGGGCTGCCCCCATGTGGTCAAAGATCCTGCTCCCATATGGAGACAAGATGGCTACCACAAGATGGCTAGCAGGGGAGGGCCATTGGGAGGTTCCAGGCCCTGCAAGGGAGGGCAGTTGTGGGTGATAAGGCCAGCAGGGGAGGGAAGTTGGGGGCAAACAGGCTGGCAGGGGAGCAGTTAGACATCAATTAGGCTAGCAGAGTCGTGGTTGGGGGTGATCAGGCTGGCAGGCAGAAGCAGTTAGGGGCAATCAGGGAGGCAGGCAGGTGAGCAGTTTGGAGCCAGCAGTCATGGATTGTGAGAAGGAATGTCCGACTGCCCTTTTAGGCTCGATCCTACTGGGATCAGGCCTAAAGGGGCAGTCAGACATCCCTCGAGGGGTCCCAGATTGGAGAGGGCTCAGGTTGGGCTAAGGAACATCCCCTGCCCCACCCCACCCCCGTGCACGAATTTCGTGCACCAGCATCTAGTGATAATGATAATGATCATTGTGATAATAACATTAATGCTGATGTTTCATGTTAAATTTTCAATTCACACATCAGATCAAAGTCCTTCATCACTTTAATTGATACCATGAGTCATCCTATGTGCTTAGGTCAGACTGTTTCAGGTGCGTAATAAGCCTAAATGAATCATGCAAACTTTTAGAATAATGTCAACCATTTAAGGCTTTTTGCAAATATAAGGTGCTTGAGGATGCACTTTTCCCCCAGCTAGTATGAGAGATAAAATATTTAAAATTTTAATATTATGAGATCATCTTGATATAAATACTTATTTTTTTAAGGCTGGAGAAATGCAAACAAGAATAGATATGATATAAATTTGTTTTCTGTACACTGAGCACTTTTTACACCTCAAATAAGTATCCCAAAATGCTCCTCACTAAACAGTCATAGTTATGTTGTCGGAGCTAGGAGATGAAGTGACTTAGGTGTATAAGAAAGACAGCTTAGAATTTTCCTTCTCTTGAGTTTAGTGACTCAGGCAGTAGAGCAAAAGGCAGGTAGATTCACTGTTGGGGATACAGTAGGCTACTAATTTGAAGAGAGAAATACTATAAAAATTAAAAACACATGAGCATTTTAAAAATTGAGAGCTAATGGACTTATGAGACTAGAAAACATTTCCTAAATAGTGATTGAACAATATTCCTAGGCTGACTTTACCTATTTGTAGGATTTGATTTGGAAACGAGGAGAGATATTACAATAAGACATCTTCAAAATTTGCTTTAATCACTGCCATAAATGGAAGACTATAAGGACAGAACTCTTAAACTGACAGAGTGGGGCTTTGCACTAATGTTTTCCTTTCCAATCCCTCACTTCTTCCACCATGTACTACTCAGCAAAGAAGTAACTATAACTACTGAAAAACCATCTAAGATGATCTTTAGTTGCAACAAATGTTGAACATTTATAGAATCATTTATTTGTAAAATATATTTTATTTTGAAGCGGCAGTATGATATAATTCAGAAACAATCATTGGGATCCAGACACATTGATCAATCATTTAGCAATCAATTATCCAATTTTAATTAATTGGTGGTATGTACCAAGTACTGCCCACAAAATGAAACATGCAATTCAAATAAGAGAGAAGCCATTCCTCTCTTCCAATTGTTTGTGATATAGAATGAAGGAAACACATTAGACAAATAATTACAAATGTGATGAGTCTTAATTGCAAGGTCAGTGTGGCTGAAAGTGTTTATAGCCAAGGAATGTAACTCAGCCATGGGCTCAAGGAAGACTCTAGTTGGAAATTAACATTTAAATAAATACATATGTAGTCAAAGACATAGGAAAGTATTGAAAGCCAAGGCATTTTGAAATGAGAGAGCATATTTGAGGCATAAAACATATTCTATGAGGCTGGAACAGAGATAATTCATGGAAGCGTTGAGAAAATGAGGTTGGAGAGATTGGCTGTGGGTTTAGAATTTTATCAGATTAGCAGGAAACTACTGAAGTAGTTTAAGCAAGGTTAGATTTAAACACAGTTAGATTAGATTTAAAAGGAACCTAGTTTTGCCCAGCCAGTATGGCTCAAATGGTTGAGCATCTACCTATGAACCTGGAAGTCACAGTTTGATTCCTGGTTAGAGCACAGGCTTGAATTGCAGGCTCCATCCCCAGTAGGGGCATACAGGAATCACCCCATCAGTGATTCTCATCATTGATGTTTCTATCTCTCTCTATGCTTTTCTATCTGAAATCAACAAAATATACTAAAAAAAACCTAGAAAATAAAAAAATCTAGTTTGATCCCAGCTCTAAACTAAGTAATCTCTCAGTACTTCAGAGTTTTCATCAGTATAGTGAGGTTTAATATGCCATTGTAGACCGGTCCTGTAGAGGGCCGGCCCCCAAGGAAGGCATCTGAGCATTTTTTAAAATCAGTGTCAGTTGAATCCAAGGCAGCAGGCAAAGCCACATCTTGGAAATGCATCCACCAAAAGGGCTGGATGTGTTACTCAGTACTGACTTTTAACCCAGTGCCATGTTGTATAAAGTAGGAGAAGGAAACCATAATTACCAGGTTTGGGAGAATTACCTGTGACACAAACTCTAAAAACCCCTAAATATATTTTGGTCAGATGTTCATTAACAAAAGGGAGTAAAGAGCACAAGAAAGAAAGAAATAGCAAAGGATTATTTTAAACCAGAAAACAAATAAACAAGATTCTATCTTTAGTCAGGTATAAAAATTATGTTTGCACTTTACATACTTAAATGGAATATTTAAGATCCTTTATTTAAGTATTAATAAGGAAATATGTTATTTTTAGACATCTTTAGGATATTTATTATTCATTTACCCATTTGTGATATCAAAGATAGATTTACCAAATACCTATTTTTAAAACAAAGAACTAAGGACTGTTCCATGCACAAATTTCATGCACTAGGCTTCTAGTAAAGTTAATAAACCTGTTTATAAGACAGAGCCCCAGAATGAGGGCCAGGAGTATATGTGAAAGTCTCAGCTTTAAGGGATCTGATGAATAGTCTTGGATTCTTTTGTTTTTAATCTTTATTGCTCATATTATTACAGATGTTCCTCCTCCCCCCCCCCATATCCGGTTCCCACCCCACGCCATGCCCTCACCCCCTCCACTGCCCTCATCTATAGATGTAAGATTTTTGTTTAATCTCTTCCCACACCCACCACCCCTCATCCCCCTGAGAATTGTCAGTCTGCTACCTTTCCATGTCCCTGATTCTATTACATTCACCAGTTTATTCTGTTTTTCAGATATTTTATTCATTTGATTTTTAGATTCATTTTTGATAGATATATATTTGTTGTCACTTTGTTGTTCATAAATTTTTTATCTTTACCTTTTTCTTCTTCTTCCTCTTCTTAAAAAATACCCTTCAGCATTTCATATAATATTGGCTTAGTGGTAATGAACTCATTTAACTTTTTATTGTCTATGAAGCTCTTTATCTGACCTTCAATTCTAAATGATAGCTTTGCTGGGCAGAGTAATCTTGGTTATAGGTTCTTACTGTTCATCACTTTGAATATTTCTTCCCACTCCTTCTGGCCTGCATAGTTTCTATTGAGAAATCAGCTGATGGTTGTATGGATACTCCCTTGTAGGTAACTAACTGTTTTTCTCTTTGATTTTAAGATTCTGTCTTTGTCTTTTGCCCTTGGCATTTTAATTATGATGTGTCTTTGTGTGGTCCTCTTTGGATTCCTCTTGTTTGGGGTTCTCTGTGCTTCTTGGTCGTGTAGGTCTATTTCTTTCATCAACTAGGGGAAGTTTTCTGTCATTATTTCTTCAAATATGTTTTCAATATCTTGCTCTCTCTCTCTTCTTCTGGAACTGCTATAATTTGGATGTCATATGCTTGAAGTTGTCCCAGAGGCTCCTTACACTATCTTCACATTTTTAATTCTTTTTTCTTTTTGCTCTTCTGGTTGGGTGTTTTTCCTTCCTTGTGTTTCAAATCTTTGATATGATTCTTGGGATCCTCTAGTCTACTGTTGAACCTCTGTATATTATTCTTTATTTCAGTCAGTGTATGCTTAATTTCTGACTGGTCCTTTTCCATTTTTTCCTTTGGCATTCTCACTAAGATCCTTGAAGGTTTTACTAAGTTCCTTGGAGGTCTCACTAAGTTCCTCAGAGGTTTTTAGAAGATTTTTGAGTAACTTTATAACTGTGGGTTTGAACTCTATAAGTAGTAGTTTGCTTTTCTCCATTTCTTTCATTTGTGACATGTTTCTTTGTCTCCGCATTTTGACTGCTTGCCTAGGTTGTAGGTGTCTTGTAGGGGCCAGAGGCTCAGCCTTCCCAATCACCTGAGGTGGACACTCCTAGTACACCCCTTTGTGGGCTGTGTGCACAGTCTTATTGTAGTTAAGCCTTGCTTGCTAGTGGTATCATTGAGAGGAATTGACCTCCAGACTAAGTGGCGGTGAGGACCAGCTGTGTCTACAATGGAAGGACTGCTGTGCAGGAGTCATCTTATGAGGCAAGGCTTGCTTCAGTGGGACTTGGTGATCACTGAGTCTGCCCCTTGAGTGTATTACTTATGGATGTGAAGAGTTGTAATCTGGTACCTTCTCATGCTGACCACTGAGTACACTGGCTCTTGGATCTCCAAGAAAGTGCAAGTCAGCCATTGCCTGAGGCCACCCAGCAGACGCTACAGAGAGATCTGCAGATTCCTCCTCTTTATATGGGGTTTGGAAGTTCCCAGATGAGGCCTAGCTGTGAAGAAAGGCAGACTGCTGCTGCTGGACCTTGGGCCTTCTTTTGAAAGCTTTGGGGCTCTCTGATCCAGCTGCAGTTTTACAGGTTTTAAGCAGAGAAAGGACAGGCCATTCATATGCAAAAGCCACTGCACACAGCTTGGATGGGGTTGTAAATTGTGTGTGTGTGTGTGTGTGTGTGTGTGTGTGTGTGTTGGGGGGGGGTAATCTGGTAATCTTCAGGTTGGAGCAAACAGTAATGGCTGCCAGTCAGCCCTGTATTGGAGAGGTCCCTACATTTCTGTATCCAGTGCCCCTGCACAGGAACGATGATCACTGTGAGCACCTCTGAGAGAAAGCTGCCCTTGTGTTCTGACCTAATGCCAGAAGTCCAGTTTCTCCCCATATTAGTCTGGGTCCCCAGAGTCTCACCAAGAACTGGAGTTCAGAGCAATCGGGAGCTAGTGTCTCCCTCCCAATTGGAGAAAACAGCAAAGGCACACCCAGTTGCCAGCCCATTCTGTGCACACCTCTGCATCTCCTACCCTTCTCAATGCACTTTTTTCTTTTCTTCTAGTTATAAAATTTCCACTCAACCAGCTTTGCCACAGTTCTGGATGATAGTTGTTTTGTATTTTAGTTGTAGTTTTGATGTGGTTGTCAGAGGCAGCAAGTACAATTGTTTACCTATGCCACCATCTTAGCTCTCTTTGATACAGTGTCTTGGATTCCTTATTCTACCTGGACTGCCTTAAGCCAGGTGTGATGAAGCCACATTGGGATCTCATTGACCTTGACTGCTTGGGGGTGGTCAGGATGATGGTGTGTGGTCTCCTCCAGGCAGGAGTCAGTCCTTGGGTGGTAAATTTCTTTACCCGAACAGTTATCAGGTTGGAAGGGATGGACTGGATCAGAAATTGGTACAGGCAGAGTCTTGAATGTGTTTCTGGATTGCTTTCTGGGTAGACTGTAAAGCATGGAAAAACTTGAGTAAAGATTGGTTATGGATTTTAGCTTGCTTAGATTCAGAGAAGTTTTGTAAGCTTAGTATGGTTCCATGTAAGGTGGTGAGGTGGGTAGGTCAGGGTCTGGAAGAGTTATTAGAATCTGGAGAGGCCCCACTGGTTTTAGGGCAGCCTTATGGGCTGCTTCATCTACAGCCTAGTTCTCTCTTACTAATGGGAAGTCCCCTTTTCAGTGTCCCTTACAGTGGACTAATGCCATTACCTTGGGTAGCTATATAGCTTCTAGTAGTGTCAGTATTTCTTCATTATCTTTGATTTCCTTCCTGGATGAAGTTAAAAAGTCTCCATTCCTTATAAATAGCATTGTGTGCCGTTCCAAATGCATACCTGCTATCAGTATAAATTGTTACTGATTTATCTTTTGTCTATGGGAGAGCCCAAATAAGGGTAATTAATTTGGCCTTCTGTGCTGATATCCTTCAGAGGAATGTCTGAGACCAGATGGTTCAGTCTTAGTCTCTTATCTCATATGAATAGAGGTGGAAAAACTTAGTTATATTTGGTAGTGCCAGTTGGCCCATCATCCTTGCTCTACTCATGTCTGACTTACTGCCTGATATATTACCTCAAGGATCCTGGCTCTGAATACTTTTAGGAAAAATGGACGTCAGTGGGCTTCTCTGGCTACTTCCATGCTGAAGAGGACAGAGTTTGTTTTTTTGTTTTTTTTCAGAGCCAAGAGATCCTTGCAGTCTGTCAGAGGGATGATGAGGCCCAGGCATAGAAGGGGGTAGGTTTGTGACTTGGCATAGACAAACTGTCTTATAAAATTTAGTATTATTGAGCAATTAGAATAGCAAGAGTTATAACAAAGATGGAAGGAAAGAAAACCTTCAGCTCTAATAATTTCTATTGGAATAGAATTTTTCTCCTTAAAATTATCCTTCTGCTTATTAAAAGAGCCAAATCAAGACTAATTTATTTATTGCATTTTTATTTATTTATTTTTAATTTCTTTATTGATTAAGGTGTTACATATGTGTCCTTATTCCCTCATTAACCCCCTCATACCTCCCACTCATGCCCTTAACCCCCTGTTGACTGTGTCCTTTGGTTAGGCTTATATGCATGCATAAAGTCCTTTAGGTGATCTCTCCCCCTTACTTCCACCCTCCTCTACCTTCCTCCTTCTGAGGTTTGTTTGATGGTCTGATCAATGTTTCTCTATCTCTGGATCTGTTTTTGTTCATCAGTTTATGTTGTTCATTATATTCCATAAATGAGTGAGATCATGTGATATTTATCCCTCTCTGACTGGACTATTTCACCCAGCATAATGCTCTACAGTTCCATTCATGCTATCGCAAATGGAAAGAACTCATTTTTTACCATAGCATAGCATTCTATTGTGAAGATGTACCACAGTTTTTTAATCCACTCATCTGCTTATAGGCACTTAGGCTGTTTCCAAATCCTAGCTAGCTATTTTAAATTATGCTGCTAAGAACATAGGGGTGCATATATCCTTTCTAATTGCTGTTTCTAGTTTCTTGGGATATATTCCTAGAAGTGGGATCACTGGGTCAAATGGGAGTTCCATTTTTAGTTTTTTGAGGAAACTCCATACTGTTCTCCACAGTGGCTGCACCAGTCTGCATTCCCACCTGCAGCGCAAGAGAGTTCCTTTTTCTCTGCATCCTAGCCAGCACTTGTCATTTGTTGATTTGTTGATGATAGCCATTCAGTATCTCATTGTCATTTTTGATTTGTATCTCTCTGATGATTAGTGATTTTGATCATGTTTTCATATGCCTTTTGCCCCCCCTTCTGTCTACTTCCAAAAAGTATCTATTTAGGTTTGTTGCCCATTTTTTGACTGGGTTGTTTATCTTCCTTTTGTTAAGCTATATTAGTTCCCTGTAAATGTTGGAGATTAAACCATTTCAGTGATAACATTGACAAATATGTTCTCCCATGCAGTGGGCTATTTGGCCTGATTGTTTGCACAAACACAATAAGAATGGTAATTGATTCAATCAATTTCATGATTGAATCTTAATGTGCCCCATAGGACCAGGAAGCCAAGCCATCCAGTTGCCATCATACCTGCCTGCAGTGTCTTCTGAGTTATGTGAATTCCCCACCTGGAGTGACTCTACCTGATTCTGTGCCCTGGGCCTTAAGGCCCATCTCAGCTAGCCCTCTTATTTGTTGCAGCCTAGAGTGTATGGTACTCTCTAAGGATGTAGAGGTGTCCTTGTTGTTCCCCTTCTACTCTGACCAACTGCCAGTAATGGTAAGGTATGGGCCTGATGCTCCAGCACTATTTTCAGGGCTACTAAGCAGGATACCAGGCTTTCTCTGTGGCACTCTTATTGGCTTCAGGTCTTCAGAGGTCAAACAGGGCTCTTTAAAACATGATACTCCAGTCACAGTTTCTTGTTAATAAAACTACTATTGGATACCGGTCTCATTGAATTTATGCACAGAAATGTGTTGATAAATTTCAGAGGAATTATATAATGTGAAAAATATACTCACCTGCTTTAAGATTTTCTGATTTTCTTTGCCAATCCTTTCTATGGGATTTTCAGGGTAATATATTATTTTAAATATATTATAACAAAACAGTAACTCTTTTTAAGGGACAAGAAGAAAATTAAAATATGTAACTCCCTTCTAGGATAGCTAATATATATCCATCATAATGATGCTTATTGTGGGAAACTAGACATTTGCCAATTATTCCTAAAGACTACTAAAAACTGTAGACCTACATAGGTCTATAGTAATCAGTGGCAGCTGCATTTAAGTCTGCAAGATAATTAAAGGTTAATACAATATTATTAATACAATGAAGTACAATATCGGCACTGTGGCCGCTTCAGGCAGCCAAACTGTCTGCTACTAAATATGACACATGGTAGGGCTATACAAACAACTCAGGGAGGTGACTAAAGTCCAATTTTGACCTTCCTTTACAAAGCAAAACTGTCCTTGTCTCTCTGAAGTCATGTCCATGAAGACGCAGGCATCATCTAAGTCCATTCTACAGTTTTTTGCAGGCCACTGTCAGGGCTGTACATAGCAGCTGGTTCTTCTTTCTAGCCACAAACAAAGTTGGTCCAATTTCCCTAAAATGCATTCTGGCACGGGAGAAAGTTGTTTGTTGTACACAGGCAGCTAACCTTTACACGACTGGTCTTGGACATCTGCCCAGCAAACTAATTTACAAGTTCAACATGCAGCCACAAGTCCTCCCAGCCCAGCGGGGTTTCAGCCACTCCCTGTCAGACTCTTCCTCTCTAGGAGAGTCTGAATATCTTGAAGGCTCTCCAGTCAATGGAGAGTGCCTTCCCTTTACCTCTCCTGCCTTGCCATCCCTTTGGCTCTAAGCAGTAAGCTAAACATAGCCTGAGCTGTAGGGAGAGATAAGTTCGCACACTGCAAAGCATTCCTGTGGCAGCGGCTTGGGCATCAGGGTCCTGCCTTCCCAAAGGTCCTCTTTCCTGGTAGAGACTGCAGCCTCCTCTGCAGGCTCCTTCACTGGAATGGGGCATCCAGCTCTCCCTAACTAGGTGTCTTGCCCACCCTTTTGTCTAAGGGGTTAACCCTTTCCACTTCTTCAGAAAAGTTTAAGTCCTGAGCCCTTCAACTCAAAGGGGGTGTATTTTCTCCCATTTACTCCTTGATGTACCAGCAGCTGGTATTGAAGTTTTAATCCTTTCAGTATATTTGCAACCAGAAAATTTTTACCAACTCTATCACTGTCTGCTCTCACAGATCCCAGGGCACGTTGCTTGTCATTTCTGCTTTTAACCAACAAGTCAAATGCATAAGTTTTTTTTTTATTGTGTGTTGTAAACCACTTATAATTTATTGGGCAGCAGCTTGAGTGTCAGGTCACTGCCTGGCATCTCCCACTTTCCACTTGCTGCTGCTTCTGCTTCTCCAGGTAGCTGCAGGCAGCTTGGGCATGTAGCCTCTGCTCTTTCCAGCTCCATTCCCGCTGCCATTTCTGTTGGGATATATCTTCTATAATTGAAACTTTGTAGCATTGAGTGGAGTCCTAGGCCAGCAATGGCAGGCGGAAAGCTTGGCTTCCTTCATTACTTGGGAAACCCAAGCATAATATGCTCCTGATTGACTGGAGGCATGGTCAATTTGCATATTACTCTTTTATTAGATAGGATACTAGAAATTCATGAACGGGGGAGGAGGGAGTATCCCTCAGTCCAGCCTGCACCCTGTCCAATCTGGGACACCTTGAGGGATGCCTGACTGCCTGTTTAGGCCCAATCCTGGTAGAATCAGGCCTAAATGGGAAGTTGGACATCCTTCTCACAATCCAGGACTGCTAGCTCCAAACTGCTCCCCTGTCTGCCTCCCTGATTGCCCCTAACCGCTTCTGCCTGCCAGCCTGATCAGCCCCTAACCACTACCCTGCCAGTCTAATTGATGTCTAACTGCTCCCCTGACAGCCTGTTTGTCCCCAACTTCCCTCCCCTAACTGTCCTCCTCTGAAGGCTTCATTGCCCCCAACGTGCCCTCCCTTGCAGGCCTGGTCCCTCCCAATCGCCCTTCCCTGCTGGCCTGATGGCCCAAAACTGCTTGCTGCATGGTGACAGCCATTTCTGTTTGAAACTTTATAGCCTAGAGTGAAGGTCTAGGCTAGGGCTGTAGAAGTTTGGCTTCTTCCATCGCTCTGGCAACCCTAGCCTCTTCTCTCTCCAGCTCCATGGCTACTGCCATTTCTGTTGGTGAAAGCCATCTTGGTTGGGGTTTATTTGTATACTTTGCTCCTGATCGCCCCCAACTTCCCTTCTCTGCCAGCCTGGTCACTCCTAACTGCCCTCCCCTGCCAGCCTGTTTGCCTCCAACTTCCCTCCTCTGCCAACCTGGTCATACCTAACTGCCCTCCCCTGCAGGCTTGATTGCCCCCAACTGTCCTCCCTTGCAGGCCTGGTCCCTCCCAAATGCCCTCCCCTGCTGGCCATCTTGGGATAGCCATCTTGTGTCCACATGGAGGCAGGATCTTTGACCACATGGGAGCAGCTATCTTGTGTGTTGGAATGACAGTCAGTCTGTATATTACTCTCTTATTAGATAGGGTAGAGGCCTGGTGCACAAGTGGGGGCCAGCTGGTTTGCCCTGAAGGGTGTCTTGGATCAGGGTGGGGGTTCCCTTGGGGTATGGGGTGACCTGGGAGAGGGGCAGCTTGTGGTGGTTTTCAGGCTGGCCATGCCCCCTGGTGACCCAAGTGGAGGCCCTGGTATCTGGGATTTACTTTTTTCTAGAATTGAAACTTTGTAGCCTGGAGTAAAGCCAAGCCTTCTGCTGACTCTGTGGCAGCGTCTATTTCTGTTGGTATTTACCGTCTATAATTGAAACTTTGTAGCTTTAAGCGGAGGCCTGGTTTGGCCAGGTCAGGTGGAAAGAATGGCTTCTTCCATCTATGGGTGCAACTGAAGCCTCCTGCTCTCTCCAGCTCTGCAGCTGCCGTCATTTTTATTTATCTTCTGTAATTGAAATTTTGTAGCGTTGACTGGAGGCCTGAGCTGGCAAGGGCAGGTGGAAAGCTTGGCTTCCTACATCACCAGGGAAACCCAAGCCTTCCTCCTGCTCTCTGTGGCCAGTAGCAATCTTGGTTGGCTTTATTTATATATTTGCTCCTGATTGGTGGGTGGGTGTGGCTTATGGGCATGGCTTGTGGGTGTAGTGGAGGCACAGTCAATTTGCATATTACTCTTTTATTAGATAGGATAACCTTTATAAATTTCACACTTTCAAATTTAGCCTTTAAGCCTTCTTTCTTTGTCCTTAAAAAATGCATAACTATGCCCTAGTCCTTTATTCTAACATTAGATTTCCAGTGCATGAAATTTGTACATGTACACTCTCTAATCTGCTAGTTTAGGCCTGATCCTATGGGCAGTTGGACATCCCTCTCACAATTTAGGACTGCTGACTCCCAACTGCTAGCTTGCCTGTCTTCCTGATTGCTCCTAAACACTTCTGCCTGCCAGCCTGATCACCTCCTAATTACTCCCCTTCCAGGCTGATTGATACCTAACTACTCCCCTGCCAGCCTGATCACCCCTAACATCCCTCCCTTGCAGGCCTGGTCCCCCCCACCAACTGCTCTCCTTTCTGGTCTGGGTCCCTCTCAACTTCCCTCCTCTGCCAGCCTGGTCACCACTAACTGCCCTCTACTGCAGGCTTGATCACCCCCCACTACCTCCTTTGCAGACCTGGTCCCTTCCAACTTCCCTCCCCTGCTAGCCATCTTGTGTCCACATGGGGGCAGGATCTTTGACCACATAGTGGCAGTCATCTTGTGTGTTGCAGTGACAGTAAATTTGCATATTACTCTTTTATTAGATAGGATTCTTTTTTTCTTTGCTATATCTTCAGTAACCTGTATTGGCTTTTTTCTTTTTCTTTCTTTCTTTCTTTTTTTTTTGACTATAGAATTAACCCTTTTTAATCTAACCAAATAAAATACTATATCCCAAAGTTTATCTGCTTGAACATTCTGACACAGCCCAAGAAGCACCTGGTAGCCCCACCCTGCCAGGCTTGGAGGCAAACTTCTTTTTTAATCTGGCTAGACAATGAGATTTTCTCTATGTGTATTGGAAGGGTTAAAGAAAATAACATTGGGCTGAGAAAGATTCATTGCTTTTCAGAAAATTTGTGGCCTGGATTTCAGCCTAGCTCAGATAAGCAAAAATTAACAAAAACCTATCACTTCTTGCTCTCCATGCCGATGCCCCCCTTTCTGCAGTAACCATTTACTTTGACCTTAGTAGTGGAAACAAGGCAAATGGTCTGAGATTCTTTATATCCAGGCTTTTTACATTTAATAATACATCCTTCTCTCTATAACAGCCACTCTTCCTCCCAGATTTTTCCTTCTTTACTCTAAGCTCCTAGAGGATCTCAGATCCTCCTCCTTACTACTTTTTACTTCTCTAACTATCCCCTGCCCTCTAGCCTATGGCTTCTCTATCTCAGTCAGCTGAGAGCCTACTACCCTATCTCACATCCACTCTGGAGCAGGTTTCAGTTCTCTTCCTCCCTTGTCAGAGTGGATGCTGTCCCTAATAGAGACCCAGTGTAAATCTATCAGGAAGGGTCAGGTGGCAGGTCTCAGGACTACATGGTTCTCTCTTGCTAGAAGGGCTAAAACAGGCATCCCACAAAGCAGTTAATTATGAAAAATCTGGCAGTCTTTCCCTTTTGCCTAACACAAGCCATGAGGAAATATACTAATCTTAACCCCATAAGCCTTAGTTCTGCCTCAGCTGACTCACTTGGGACTATGATGTTACAGACAGGGGAGGGGCCCTGTAAATTTCTCCATCCTACCAAGTTTAGCAAGTCCTGCCTCTCTTTTTTTCCCTTGGAAACCTCCATCAGCCAGAGGAGAGATAAGAAAACTGTAAATAACAAGTCCATTGTTCCTTGAAATTTTTATAGCACTTTACTACTTTGTTGCAAATTGGAACCTAGCCAGCTTTTGTTTTAACCTTTTATGGGCTACACCATTCACAAATTTATACCTTTTAATTAACCCCAGAATTCCAAAATGTTAACCTAATACAGCCAAATCACAAATCAGAAAGAGCAAACCAAAGCCCCTACTATATAAACATAGACAGAAATTTTATTAGCTAAGCCTGTTGATTCCCTCCTTGACAGAGAGCAAAGGTCCCTGAGAAAAATAAATCTCAGCAGCACTGCTTAGGACTTTTGCAGTTTGTCATGGCATTCAGCCTTAAATAAATCAAACATTTTAGCCAGATGAGTCAACAGAAGTACAAAATAAATCAAGCTAGCTTTTGCTCTTATGCAGGCTCTCACACTTATATTTATAAACCAGTTAATGAACAGATAATTATGCTGAGACAGACAGACAAACATCAGTACTCACACTCTTTCAGTATACAAACACTCATAGAAGCTGAGGAGATAACTGAAACATTGCCCAACTCCCCTGATAGAAACAGACATCGGGGCCTGACAGAAATTGATGTGTCTCCCCCCAAATCCACACCCCAGGATAAACTTCTCAACCAACATCTTGGTGAGAACCTACTGAAGAAATTAAGACCGTGTCCAGTTCTTTTGGTAGCAAGATGACTAGTGAAACAGACAGAAAAAATGAATTCAAAATTCCTTCATTGAATTTGAATTTGCTTACCTCCAGAGGGTTTTTCCAATGACTCCAAAAGAATGCAGGGGCATGTCAGGTATCTCTTGTCTGGCTGTCAAGACCACCATGAAGCATCTCTGGGGCCCTGGAACTTCATCAGGTGGTACATCCCCTAGAGATGCTCAGGGCCTGGCAGCCAGGGAGGGAGGCCATCCATCCCAGGCATCTGAGACCAGGTGCTGGAAGGCATCTGTCTCTTATCTCAGTGGAACCTCCAAATGTTATATCATAAATTAGCGAGCTAGACAAGATGTCTTAAAGAGCCAATTAATTAGTAGTCATCTTTATAACATGCAGGTTCAGAGCAGAATACCTTTGTCAAATTCTGAACCCAAACCATAGAGGAAATTCTCTCTATTTATACCTTTTGATTTCTTTGTCTGCAGATTTTACAAAGAGCTTTGTGTGAGTTATTTTTGCAGACAGTGTGTAACTTTGGATACATAACGAACAAACACTTGGCATGAGAATATGGGAATTATTATCAGTATTTGCCTATTACACTATATGGCTAGCTTGAAAGGCCAGTTAAGTTTTCATCTTTTTCCATTATTCAAACTAAAGCAGTTATTTTACAGAATAAGAGACTATCTAAAAATAAAAGAGTTGACTTATAGAACAAGGGACTATCTAAGAATAAAAGAGTAGTTTAAATAGCAGTTTTAAAGAGCAGTTTTCCAAAGGAATAATTACTATGCTTCAAGCTCAGCTGGGATCAACTGGCTAACTTGAGAGCTGGGAGGAAATAAATAGTTGTTGTTTGAAACATTAATTTTTGGGATGATTGGTACACAACTAGATATCTTCCTATCTAATAAAATAGTGATAGGCAAATTGACCTTACCTCTGCTACACTCACAAGCCAGGCCCACCAGCCACACCCACCAGCCAATCAGGAGATACTATGGAAACAGACCCAACCAAGTTGGCTGCCAGCAATAGAGAGCAGGAAAGAGGTTTGGGCTTCCCTGGCAATAGAGGAAGCCAAGCTTTCCACCTGTCCTGGCTGGCCCAGGCTAAAGGCTACAAAGTTTCAATTATAGAAGATAAATAAATTCCAACAGAAATGGCTGCAGCCACGGAGCTAGTAGGAGGCTTGGCTTTGCTCCAGGCTACAAAGTTTCAATTGTAGAAGATAAATAAATTCCAGATCCCAGGGCCTCCGCTTCGGGCACCGGGGGGCGTGGCCAGCCTGCAAACCACCACAGGCCCCTTGCCCAGGCTGACCCATGCTCCAAGGGAACCCCTACCCTGATCCAGGACACCCTTCATGACAAACCAGCTGTCCCCCACCTGTGTACCAGGCCTCTATCTTATCTAATAGAAGAGTAATATGAAAACTGACCATCACTCCAACACATAAGATGGTTGCCCCCCATGTGGACACAAGATGGCCAGCAGGGGAGGGAAGTTGGGAGGGACCAGGTCTGCAAGGGAGGGCAGTTGGGGGTGATCAAGCCTAGAGGGGAGGGCAGTTAGGGATGACCACGCTGGCAGAGAAGGGAAGTTGGGGATGACCAAGCCTGCAGTGAAGGGCAGTTTTGGAGGACCCATGCCTGCAAAGGAGAGTACTTGAGGGGGGGGGGACCATGCCTGCAGGGGAGGGCAGTTAGAGGCAAACAGGCTGGCAGGGGAGGAGTTAGGCATCAATCAGGCTGGCAGAGGAGTGGTTAGGGGGTGATCAGGCTGGCACACAGAAGCAGTTAGTGGTAATCAGGAAGGCAGAAAGGCGAGCAGTTGGGAGCCAGCAGTCCTGGATTGTCAGAGGGATACCTGACTGCCCGTTTAAACCTGATCACGGTAGGATTGAGCCTAAATGGGCAGTTGGACATCCATCAAGAGGTCCCATATTGGAGAGAGTGCAGGCTGGGCTGAGGGACATTTCCCCCATCCCATGACATTCCCCCAACCCCATGCACAAATTTCATGCACCGGGCCTCTAGTATACAATAAAAGGCTAAAATGCCAATTGTCCCCTCAACCAGGAGTTCAACTGGGAGTTTAACCAGGCTGTGGGCTGGCCAGTCAACCCCTACACATCTCCCCCAGCTGACTGTGCCCTCAATCGCTTCCCATCCCAATCAGTTGTGGGGCTGGCCAACTGCCTGCATCCCCTCCCCCCAGCTGACCCTGCCTGACTGGCCCTTATTGGAGCAGGCTGACCAGACAAATTCATGCACTGGCCTCCTATTATTAATAGTAGATTTTACTACTTAAAAGTATAATACTGCTATGTCATAAATTGAAAACATGTGACCTTTGCTTTGGAAACAAATTATATAGCTCCAGCTTGGAAAGGCAGTTAAAATGTTGTTACGAAGAAGAAGAAGAAGAAGAAGAAGAAGAAGAAGAAGAAGAAGAAGAAGAAGAAGAAGAAGAAGGAGAAGGAGAAGGAGAAGGAGAAGGAGAAGGAGAAGGAGAAGGAGAAGGAGAAGGAGAAGGAGAAGGAGAAGGAGAAGGAGAAGGAGAAGGAGAAGGAGAAGGAGAAGGAGAAGGAGAAGGAGAAGGAGAAGGAGAAGGAGAAGGAGAAGGAGAAGGAGAGGAAGAGGAAGAGGAAGAAGAAGAAGAAGAAGAAGAAGAAGAAGAAGAAGAAGAAGAAGAAGAAGAAGGAGAAGAAGGAGAAGAAGGAGAAGAAGAAGGAGGAGGAGGAGGAGGTGGAAGAGGAGGAGGAGGAGGAGGAGGAGGAGGAGGAGAGAAGGAGAAGAAGAAAATTAATGGAGGCTGAGAAATTTGTGAGGAAATTGTTATTGAAGGCTAAAATGGGCAACTTATGTTATTTAGTTGTGAAACATTTGTGTCCTGAGATAACTTGGATGTCAGAAAATGATTTTAAAAAGATCAGTTAGTTGTTTTTAGCTGCATGTGATATATTAACTGCATGAGATAGATAAACTAAATAAGAAAATGTTCAGCTTGCAAGCAGAATTTAGAGGAAACATTGTGTCTAAGACTTACTGAATTGGAAATTTAAACATTTTTCATCCCCCTTTTCTCTAGTCTGCAAATGATTCTCATTGTAAGAAATTGCCACCAAGTCAAAGGTGTTGCTATAAGAACCTTATGAACAACAGTGGTTTTCAAACTTCAGTGTGCAAAAAATTATATGGAGAGATTATTAAAACTCTTGAGAAATTCTGACTTAGTAGTTTTAGGGTGGGGACCACAAATTGCATTTCTAGCAAGTTCTCAGGTGATGCTATTTGTCTGGGGACCACCTTTTGTAAAGCATTGACCTAGATAAAGTTAAGCCAATGCTAATTAGAACTGCTAAGCTAGACTAAATGGCTTCTAAAAACCTTAAAGATGACACTCTGCCTAAAATAGAGAGAGATCAGTCTTGGAAGGAGTTATAGATTGGGGGCATGGATTCAACCCCAATATGATTGAAAATAACAGAAAAAATAGAAAAGTGTTGTTGAAGCTCTTATTATTAGAGCTAAATGAGACAGAGACACTTAAAAATGGAAATAGGTCATTGGACACCCAACTTCCTGTGGGCAGGGAGTGATTGAGAAATCTTTGGAGCTAAAAAATATGTAGATTATTGTTATTTTTAATAAGAATATCATCTCAGCCCAGTCTTCATGGCTCAGTGATTGAGCATCAACCTATGAACTTGTAGGTCATGGTTTGATTTTGGGTCAGGGCACATGCTTGGGTTGTGGGCTTGATCCCCAGTGTTAAGAGTGCTGGAGGCAGCCAATCAATGATTCTGTCTCATCACTGATGTTTCTATCTCTCTCTCTCCCTCTTCCTTCCTCTCTGAAATCAATACACACACACACACACACACACACACACACACACACACACACACACACACACACTAGAGGCTCAGTGCACAAAAATCATGCACTTCAGGTTTCCCTCAACCTGGCCTACACCCTCTCAAAGTCCAGGAGCTCTTGGGGATGTCCAACTGACAGCTTAGGCTGCCACATCCTTAACGCTATCCTGAAGGTGGGAGAGGTTCCCACCACCCTTATGTGCTTGCCAGCTCTGAGACATGCTTCTGGCTGAGTGGCGCTCCACTGTGGGAGTGCACTGACCACCAGGGGGCAGCTCTTGTGTTGAACGTCTGTCCCCTGGTGGTCAGTACACATCATAGTGACCAGTTGCTCTGCCTTTTGAACAATTTGCATATTAGCCTTTTATTATATAGGATATATTTTTAACAAATGGCATTTCAGAGGCTATAGCCAAAGACCATAGGAGAACAATGGATTAGAGAATGACTACCAGGGGATAGAATTGAGAATATTCAAGGAACATTCCCTGCCTCCAGAGAAGTGGGCCCTTGTCACATGTCTGACTGTGTTTCAGAAGTTCTATAGGCTAATGAATTTGCCTTTCCTTAGCTTAGCACTGTACATATGTGGGGAGCTGATACTTATCCTTTTGGTTCACAGTCTTTAGCTTGAGAAGGAATGTGTTTAAGTATATTCATCCATATCTGACCCTAATACAGGGCAGAGATCCACAACTTAAGTCTAATACTATAATTTGAATGGTGTTTAAGTGGGTCTCTGTAACAATATATATGTTTTGCAGATTGAAGTAACATAAATAATTTAGAACAGATGAAAGACTATATGCAAATATAATCAAAAGTTCCTCTAATCCATACACACCACCTCCCATTTAAGGCTGTTTCTCCACTGCCTTCAATCTGACCCAGATTCTATTGCCTAGACCAATAGAATGTGGCAGAAGAGACCTTTGCTTTCTGGGAACATAGATGCAATGAAAGAAAGTCTGAGGTAACCTCAGAAAATCCTCATGGGAGAGAATATGGACAATTTAATGGTTTTTGAAGACCAGGAAAAGGTCACTCCTGTCATGCTGTTCCAACATTTTTCTTTTGGAATTGTATAACAGAAACCAATGTTATAAATATTTGCTATACAGTTACAGATACACTGAGATACACCAGATCTATTTGCATTATAAACAAAAGATACAAACATTCTAAGGTCAGAATAATAATCTCATTACACATAATTTTCTTTGTAAAATAGAGCATATTTTCTAAAAGCCAACAGAATTTCACCAAAAATCAAGTGGCCACATACAGAAGGGAAAGGGTATGTTGCCAAGGACATCCTGTAAACATAGTCTCAATGTCATATTTGATTATACTTCAAATTTGGTTTAAGGGTATAAAAAATAAGTTATCTTTTCTATTTTTAATTTACTTCCACAAGTTTTTATTGACAACCTACTATGGAGAAGATTCTGTTCTACAGGCTGTGAATAGGGTAAGATAAACAAAAATGCCCATCAAGCTTACAGTGGGGGAGATACCATAA
This sequence comes from Antrozous pallidus, assembly GCA_027563665.1. NCBI lineage: Eukaryota > Metazoa > Chordata > Mammalia > Chiroptera > Vespertilionidae > Antrozous > Antrozous pallidus. The sequence goes on along the minus strand of CM050508.1, from coordinate 109,856,517 downwards.
TAAGTAAAATGAAGAATATGTTGGAAAGTAGTAACTGCTGAGGAGAAAATGTAAAATAGAGAAGGCATGTAGGAAGTGTTTAAGAGGTGGTTAAGATTTATATTAGTCCTCACTTTCAAGAAGGACTCACTTAGAATTTGATTTTTTATGTAAATATCTACAAATAAGCGATGGAGAGCTGTGTCTGAAGACATTAAAAGGAAAGCAGTGTGCAAAGGTTTTGAACATAAACATAGGTGGAAGCAAAAAAGGTGATGGGGTGGCCTGGATTTTAAGGCCATAGTCAGGATTTTGGCTTTTGTTCTAAAAGAGCTGGGGAGCCATTGGAGAATTATGAAAATAAGAATTAGCGATCTTGCCGAGACCGGTCTGGCTCAGTGGATTGAGCATCGGACTGCGGACTGAAGGGTCCCGGGTTCGATTCCGGCAAGGGCATGTACCTTGGCTGCGGGCACATCCCCAGTAGGGGGCGTGCAAGAGGCAGCTGATCGATGTCTCTCTCTCTCATCGATGTTTCTGACTTTCTATCCCTCCCCCTTCCGCTCTGTAAAAAGTCAATAAAATATATTTAAAAAAAAAAAGAATTCGCGATCTGACTTTCATTTTTTTCACATAATCAGCAAAAAATAGTGCTGCCTTGAGAATAGACTGAGGGTTCAGCTGGAATGTATCAGGAGAGAGGTGGTTGAGGTTGGTACCATTGTGACAACGAGGAAGTGGCACCAAACCAGGTTCAGAGTGCAGTGTGAAGACAGATCTGTGGGATTTCCTGACTGATTCAATGCATAGAATTTTAGAATCAGAATAGTCAAGGAAAATTCTTAGGTTTTTAGTCTACTGAAAGCCTGCAATTGTCATTAACAGAGAAAGTTTTGAGGTGAAAACTTGAGTAGCTCATGTTAAATTTGAGGTGCTTAATACACATCAAGTGAAGATGCCAAGTAGCCAAGAGTATGCATCTAGAGTTTGGGTGAGAAGTCTAATCTGGGAATAAACATTTGAAAATTGACTGTATGAATTTGCTAGGGCTGCCATCACAAAGTACCACCACTAAGTGGCATGGGCAACAGATGTATATTTTCTCATGACTCCAGGGGTTGGAAGCCTAAGATCAAGGTGGTGGCCCTGTTGTTTTCTTGCAGCCTCTCATCTTGTCTTGAAAGAAATGAAATGATGACTCAGAGATTAAATAGCTCATCAGTCAAGACCAGCTACATAATTTGAGGGCTTAGTGCAAAATGAAAAGGTGGTTCCTTTGTTAAAAAATTACGGAGAGTTTCAACATGGTAACAGCTGGTCCCGCATCCAGTTACCTTGGTTAGTATTAGAGGCAGGTGTTGGAAGCAAGGCTGACTGACTTCAATTAACCATCAGCTTATTAGAATAATTGTTTAAATTAATTATTTACCAAAACTGTAGAGTGCTCTATAGTTTCTCAATAGTTTTTCCAAATAGAGTCTGGAGGGATATTTCCCAGACTCTGTGTCTCTAGATATGTCTTCAACAAATCAGCTCTCTCAATATTTAGTTAAATCCAAATATAAGTTAGGTTATCCCTGGAGGAACTGGGGATAGGAAGCTGGGAAGATTCCCTAATCAGAAATCTTCATTTGAGAATCAATGAAGTACAAGGTGGATTCCAGCTGTGGCCTTGAACTCTATCCTCCTGTGTCTGAAACAGAAATGTGAGAGAAGTCAGGCTGCACCCCAGTTTGATATTTGCATTGACACCATTTGCAATTAGTACTAATTTTGAATCCTTTTATATGATTATTGCCAGTTAACCTTTCAAGCCTCAAATAGACTTTGCATCTGTGAAAGCATTTGTGGTTAACAGGAAACCGGGCATTAGAAACAGTGGAATTAGACACTTCTTTCTTACATCTGCCTTTATTATTCAGCCTGATATTCACTAAGTAGCAACTTTTTGTACTTAAAAAAAAATCCTTTCCTAATGACAGCTTTATTGATTTTAGAGAGAGAGAGAGAAAGATAAAGAGAGAGACATCGATCTGAGAGAGAAGCATCAATTGGTTGCCTCCCATATGCACCCTGACTGGGGATCAAACATGTAACCTTTCAGAGCACAAAATGCTGCAATCATGAGCAGCATCTGGCCCGCGCTAGCCTTTGTTTAACTGGTCTTCATGGAATCACCCTTTGCTGCTGTTCCAGTGTTGTACATTATTTTCACCACAGTCATCTACTTTGCTGTTATCTCTGTTTCCTGAACACCTGGTCTGACTTTAGAAATTATTCACCATCTGGTCAAACACTGAGTAATTATCGCAACTGAATGACAGGATAACATGGTTTGTTAAGAGACTTAATAGTCTTTTCAAAGAGGTAGGTGGCATTAAAGTGAGCTCTGCCATTAATTTAGTGAATGTGCTTCCTTTACTGACTTTACTGATATAAATGTGAAAGGCATCTTTGGGGTTTCTTTGGTATTAGTCTCGACGACAAGATGTTAGTGAGAGGTTCAAGAGTCATATCTCAAATGAATTAAGCTTGCACTTGTGCAATAATTTCCATTGCATATTGAACAAGCAGCAAACTATGGCTTCTGTCTAACAGAGACCTAAGACCACACTTAGTCCACCATCTGTAATTAGGATGATCAACTGGCCCAATAGTCCTGGAACACCTCAGGATGGGACATTCAGGAGTGTGGTCCTTAATCATAGGTAGCATTTTGCTAATCTTTTGGGAGTGAATTGAAAGGAAGGCCACATTTTAACATCAGTGTATATTTCTTGATTGGATGCTGTTTGCATAGATCAATAGGAGAGGTGTTATAATGTTGTATTTAAGAGCATACACTCTGGAGCCACCATTCCTGCCACTAATGTGTTCTGTGTTCTAAGTCAGATATTATTTTACCTGTTTTACTATCAATAAAGCAGAGATGATAATAGTAATTACCTGGTAGGATTATGATAAAAAATAGTATTTTTGAGTACTTAGAACAGGGCCTGGCATGTAATAAGTGCTTTAAAAATCTTATTAAATGAGAGAAGAAGCAAGATGGCGGCATAGGTAAGCACCTATTTTGCTGCCCATGCAACAATTCTGAAACTACAATTTAACAACAAAACAAACATCATCCAGAATCACTGGAAAGCTGGCTGAGTGAAAATTCCACAGATGAAAGTAAAGGTGGGATACGGTGGCTCAGGAGGAGCAGCAGTGCGCAGCTTTGAGGTTCAGAGCATGAGTGAGCAGTGAGGGACAGGCAGCAGGCAGCAAGCCCAGCTGGTTTTCTCAAGCGGGGAGGGAAGAGGCCTCCCACAGCACTGACCCCCCAGTTCCAGGCGAGCTCCCAGGTCAGGGAAAGGAAGACCCTAGGCGTGGCTGAAATCTGTGAATTTGGGGAGAGTGCACGCATAAATTGGAACAGCAGTCCTGGAGTGCGCAACTGGGCAGAAAACATGTGACTTGCTCACTTGCTCAGAGACCACTGTACTGCTTTGTTTTACAACTCTGAATGAGACTTTGGCTGTGCGGACTCATTTGGGGAGAGGCAGAGTTGTCTGGCAATGGGGAGACCAGCAGTGGATTTCCATTAACACTGAAACCCATGAGCTGCATAGCTAAGCTGACACCATGAGCCCCATAGACGCTGACACTGCACGCCGTGTAGGGCGAAGCTAAGGCTGATGCCATGCCGCATAAGGAAGCTGAGGTGGTATCCCTTAGAGGATACCTATTACATACCGTTAAGGAACCAACTCAGGAAAGCAACCACAATGCAGAGAAAAGGAAAGAACTCAGCTGTGAAAGAAATGGAGGAAAAAAGACAACTAGACATAGAGTTCAAAACCACAGTAATTAGGTTAATGAAGAGGCTACTAGAAAAGGCTGAGGAACTTAATGAGAACTACAAGGAAATAAACAACCCCTACAAGGAAATGAACAACACCTACAAGGATATGAAAAAGGACCAGCTAGAAATTAAGCATACACTGACTGAAACAAAAAATAATATACAAAGACCTAAAAGCAGTCCAGACGACCACAAAAACCAAGTCAAAAATTTGAAATACAAAGAAGCAAAATCCACTCAGCCAGAAAAGCAAGAAGCCAAAAGAGTCCAAAAAAATTGAAGATAGTATAAGGGGCATCTGGGACAATCTCAAGCATACCAACATCAGAGTTATTGGGGTGCCAGAAAAAGAGAGAGAGCAAAATAATGAAAACCTATTAGAAGAAATAGTGACTGAAAACTTCCTCCACCTGGTGAAAGAAATTGACTTGAAAACCCAAGAAGTGCACAGAACCCCAAAATATAGGAATCTAAAGAAGACCACACCAAGACACATCATAATTAAAATGCCAAGAGCAAAAGATAAAGAGAGAATATTAAAAGCAGCAAGAGAAAAACAGTTAGTTACCTATAAGGGAGCACCCATACGATTGTCAGTGGATTTCTCAACAGAAACGATGCAGGCCAGATGGGAGTGGCAAGAAATATTCAAAGTGATGAATAGCAAGAATCGACAACCAAGATTGCTCTATCCAGCAAAGCTGTCATTCAGAATTGAAGGTCAGATAAAGTGCTTCGCAGATAAGAAAAAGCTAAAGGAGTTCATCACCGCCAAACCAATATTATATGAAATGCTGAAAGGTATTGTTTAAGAAGAGGAAGAAGAAAAAGGTAAAAATATACATTATGAACAACAAATACACATCTATCAACTAATGAATCTAAAAATCAAGTGAATTAACAACCTGATGAACAGGATAAAATGGGGAATAGAGCAGAATCATGGACATAGAGAGGGAATGGACTGATAATTCTTGGTGAGAAAAAGGGTGTGGGAAGTACAACAAGAGACTGGACAAAAATCATGCAACTATGGGAGAGGACAGTGTGGGGGGAGGTAAGGGCAGAGAGTGGGATGGGTACTGGGTGGAGGGGAGCTATTGGGGGAAAATGTAATTAATAAACTGAACAATAAAGAAAAAAAAGATTAAAAAATAATAAAAAATAAATAAAATGTTATTAAATAAATGGGACTATAGAAAATCATACATACATAAAACATAAAAGCAAATAACCATTACCATTAAGAATGGGATGAGATTGCATAGATAAAATGGTGCTAAGTTCAGGACAGAAATAAAATAATTGGATTCTATAAGTTCTCAAGTCCTCTCTTTGAGGTCAAATGAAGATCATATTAAAATTCAAATTAATTCAATAGCATTTTCCTAACATATCTAGCAACTGCAGATTGTTGGAGGTTAAGCTGTTCTAAACTGCTGCTTGCTATTTACCTTCCTCTGCAACTTCACCATGCTCTTATTCCAGTTTTAGCTTGTCACTGTTGTGATTTTGTCTGGACTTATTTGGTGGATAAGTCAGGTAATGTGAGATTAGGCATTGATGACACAGAGGTGAACATGTAGAAAAACAAACAAACATAAATATGCAAAGAAATTTCAGGTAATGACAAGTGGTGCAAATGACATAGAGAGGGTAGATCTGGTGCAGAAAGTTGGGGTGGACTCTCCAAAATAGGGGCATTCAGGGAAGCTGTTGGGAAGAGGTGATGTAGGAGAGAAAATCTGACTGATGAAGGACCAGAAAATGGCATAGGCCGTGAGCAAAGCATAAGGTTTTTGTGTTTGCAAAACTGAGAGGAGATTGGGAACCAGAGTACCTGGTGAAGGAATGAGGGGCAGGGACAATGTTAGGGGAGCATATGCTTATTCTGCACCCCAGGAGGCTGTACATTAATTCCACTTGCGTTTTCTCTCTTAGCAGCTCTGCTACAAGGCCACATATTAGTGGATTATTTCCAAAGGTTTGGGAAATACAGAATGGAGTCTCACATGTCAGAGAGAGACCTTATCATGGAAAGCTGAATCTACTATTCTGGAAAGTTCTTCACTCACCCTCACCCATAATTACTCCCTGGCTCTCTCTCCTTTGAGCTTGGTCTCCCCATGGTACTGAAGCATCTCTTATTTTGCTTCTCCAGCCATGTCTGTGACATTTTCTTCTATCTTCTTACATGAATATGCTCTCCCTACACTCCTAGGAGTAGGTTCTTGGTCTACTTTATATGTTTAAAAATATGTCCTTCTATAAATAAAGATTCGTCCACTTTTAACAATAGAAAAAGCTAGTAGAAGTTTTAAAATTATAATTTTTATTTTAAATTTATCTAGGACAAAATTCTTTTAACCTTATTCCTATAAGCATAATAGAAGCATATATTTCTTCATGTTGAGAGGAGACACCCAGGAGATATGCTTTTTTACTTTTTTCCTCTTGAATAAAGCGAAAGGTGCTTATGTAAGGACTACTCCAGATATGGTTATATCTGTAGTTCAGTTAAACACAGTGTTTACTTTTAAAACTTTCCCCAATAAGGCTCTGTGGTAATTAGGCTCTTCTGCAAAAGGTAAATCTCACTTTCTTCCCATTCTTTCCTTCTCAGATACAACATCTGTCCTCTGAGCCTCCCTTCTCTCTTTTTCCTGTGTTCACATTCAGCTCAAAAAGTGAGCACCTTGGCATCCTTACAGACAGAAAACTATAGTGGGGAAGATACTAGGGTCCACCCATGGCACAGAAAACTAGGAGTCATGACTATCAGTTACAGCTTTGGATTTGAACTGTACAGACCAAGAAGCCATTTCCCACACTTTAGAGAGACCCTATGCTGGGGGGTGCGAGATATAATTGAGATGATATGGCCCAACCACTCTATTTTGCACCCAGGTTTGCATGAGAAATTTGAGGACTCTATTTCCATGGCGTAGGTGAGCAGGTGTACCCCTCATTGCTGAGTACCAAAAATCACTATGGGCACTGTCCCCAAAGTGCTCCTTCCAGCCACTGATCTAAAGACAGAGCTACCTGTGTGAGCCAACAAAAATCTACATTTGCATTAAAGCATCAGCATGGGAGCCAACAAAAAGGATTTCTTGCTGTCCACATTGTCAGGCCAAGTGTTGGCATTTCAGGAGAGCCAGATGCCAGGCTCTCTTCTGAACACATGGTTATGTATGTATTATGTATAAACCAAAATTCCATTATTTAAGAAGCTTCAAGCTTAAAAAAAAGTATTTTTAGAAGCACATGCCAATAAGCCAAGTTGTCTGTGTGCCTCTTTGAGAAGGTTAGCAACTGTCAGGTGACCCAGACCCATCCAGTACACCGTGAGGATGCCTTTTTGTCTGTGTTTGGAAGATGATTCAATTTACTAACATGAAGAAGGGAAATCCCTCCCAATCACTAACATAGCCAACTTCCTCCAAAGGACCCCTCTGAGTGTAAACTAGGAACTATGGCCCACTCTTGACTGTATTGAATGGCATTCTATAGATAGCATTGGCTGAGACAAGGGATCTGTAGTTAATAAACAGGATGGTGAGTCCACATGCAGCTGTACTTGCATACTGTTTCTGCGTGAGTTGTACACCCTGGTCTGTGTCACCCATTGAGTAGTGATCTCAGCTGGGTGTGGCCTCACTCATCAGCACCCAGGGACACAGGTGGCGGGGCAGCTGAGAGCGCTGACCACACATCATATTACTAGGCCCTGTTGTGAAGTCTCTGCACACATCCAGAGAGGCAGAAGCAGGGCTGGCTCTGATTCAGCATTATCAACTAGGCACATGAAAGGGAACCCTCCACTTAGCTTAAACACTTGGAGGTGTTAACATCATTGAATGGAACACTCAGCTGATGGCTGTGCTTAGAGAAGCACAAGCTGCTTCTGCTGAACTCACACACTAGCTGTCACTTCCCAGGCCAGCCTTCAGGGACTTTTATTGTACCAACAATACACATTTGTGATATCCTTCCATTTTAATAAGACAAACTCAGGTTTGGCATGGGCTGACACATCAGCTGTGAGCTTTAAATGAAGACTGAAGCAAACAGTTAATGCAGTACCATAGTTAGAAGAGAAATCATGGCTTGATAACGTAAGCACAGATTCGCAGGATTGTTTTTAAAAATAATCTGGCAATATTTTAATTATATATATTTAAAATTACAAATTTGAAAGTGTTTATGGATAAAATGATGTGGTAGCTGAGATATATCTTAAAATATTCTGGGAAAAGGCGGGGCAGTAGATGGGAATCTTATCTAATAAAAGGGGAACATGTAAATTGACCATACCTCTATTATGCTACCAGCCAATAGCAGTGAGTATGCAAATTAACCCAATAAGATGGCAAGGCCCATTGAGGCCAGGTGTCGCTGGGGATACCGGGGCAGATGGGAGATAAAACCCAGAGGGAGGCTGGCCTCAAACCCTGCCATAGCCATGCTGGGGCTGCAGGGGGCGGATCAGAGACACAAACTTGCAGGGGGCGGCACCCAGCAGCCCCTGGATTGGAGATACAAACCTGGAGGGGGGCCGGGTACCCAGCAGCCCCAAGGCCCAAGGGGGTGGTGCTGGGGCTGTTGAGGGAAGGGGGAGTAGTGGGCAGTGGGGTCATAAACCTGTAAGAAACCTGTGGAAAGGGAGATAAACTATTATAACTATATCTCCCTTTCCACAAGATCTGAAAACTGCCCCTGGATTATTTATTTTTGTGGCCCACACCTTTCTACAAAAAGGTCTTGTCAGAATACCATCCCCAGGGAATGGGGCAAATCATTGTGGCAAATCATCTAAGAGAGGAAACAAGCTTTTGTTGGGTTTATTCTGAAGGTCAGAGAACATGCACCCCAAAATATGATGCTGTGTTGTTATATTGATAATCTTAAGATGTAGATTCTTGAAAAATAGCAAATGCATGCAGAGGATTTCACTGAGGTTTCCTGATCTGCCTAAAATCGGACTTCCCTGAAGGACCTTAAACATCATAGGTCCCCTTGACGGGAGAAGTGCCATTAGGCAGAGAAGACTGACTCCTGTCACAGGACAGGAGAGTAGAAGCTGACATCACACCCAAACTTTGTTACAAACTATTTCCCCCACCCCATTCATCTTTCCTAAATATCATTTACTCTCCTCTAAGAGGCCTACATCTCCTGTCCCCTTTCCCTAGGAAGAAGGTATTTAAATCTGCATTCTAAGCCAGCTTGGGGAGTTACTCATTTTCTCCCTGGAATCTCCCACATATACATGAGGTACACATGTTAATGAACTTTTGTTTTACTGTTGGTGATCTGTCTTTCATTATAAGGGCCTCCACTAAGAACTCAGAAAGTTTGAGGAAAACTATTTTTCTTCCTCCATAATTCTATCTCGGGAAATCAAGTCCCCAGCTGAACAATGAGGTTGGCTCAAGTATCAAGCATTCCCAGCTGACAGAGGGAAGCTTCTAGGGAGAAATCAGTGATATTGGCATCAAAGTGGGATGGACGGCACATGCATGGTTGCTGGTGGGAGTTTAAAGTGGTTCAACATTTTTGGAGGATGATTTGGCAAATTCGATAGAAATGTTCAAGGTACATCCAAGAGTCTTCTTCTAGGAATCACATATGCTGAGATAAAGCACAAGCGCATAAGCCTTGCTCAGAACCCAGGATGCTACTGCAGGCTCCCCTTCCACGATAGTAAAACCTGGGAACAATTTGCATTTTTAGGACAAGGTGGCATCTATACTAATAAAAGGGTTATATGCTAATTAGACTGAACAACTTCTGGGTGACCTTCCAGATATCCTTCCAGACATACTTCCAACAAAGCCATGTTGGCAGGGCTAAGGCAGAGGAGGTTACAGGTAATCAGGCAGGCAGGGGAGAGCAGTTAGGGCAAACAGGCTGTCAGGGGAGAGCAGTTAGGGAGATCAGGCTAGCAGGCAGGTGAACAGTTAGGAACCAGAGGTCCTGAAGGGTCCCAGATTAGAGAGAGTGCAGGCTGAGCTGAGCGGACCCCCTTCCCATGCACAAATTTTGAGCACCGAGCCTCTAGTAGTACAGATAAAACAAGAATAGTAAAATGTTGTCCTATATGGGTGGCTCAGTTGGTTGGACTGTTTGCTCCCTAATCATAGCACATACCTGGGTTGAGGGTTCAATCCACATTGAGGACTATACAGGAAGCAACCAAGCAATGTTTCTCTCTAACATCAATGTTTCTCTCTCTCTCTCTCTCTCTCTCTCTCTCTCTCTCTCTCTCTCTCTCTCCCTCTTTCTCTCCATTCCTCTCTTTCTTAAATCAGTAAACATCATCCAGTGGGGATAAAAAAAGAATAGTAAAATGTTAACCATTGTTGAAACTGGATGATAGGGAGTAGCAATATTGTGATTTATAAGAAACACATACAGTATTTGGTCATACCATTGATCAAAATATATTTTTCATATATATTTGGTCTTCCTCTACAATTCCTAGTTCACAGCTCCCAGAACTCTTAGAATTTCCTAAGTTTTGGGAAAGGAGGGAGGCGTCTTTTTTATGTTAATGAGGTAACATTTGTAAAGCACATGAGGATGGGGGCTGATTGCCAAGGATACCAACCCCTTTCAGTACCACCCCAATATCCTCTCCTCCAGAAAGGGGGGGAGGGCTGGAAGTTAAATCCATGACCAATAGCCAATCAGTCATGACCATGTGGCAAGTCTCTGTAAACCCCAAAAAGATGTTAGCAGAGCTTCCAGGTTGGTGAACATATGGAGATTTGGGGAGAGTGGTGTGCCTACAGAGAGCATAGAAGCTTTTATACCCTTTCCCCACACCTTGCCCTAAGCATTCTTCCATTTGGCTGCCCTTGAGTTATATCCCTTCACAATAAACCAGTGACCTACTAGATAAACAAAAAGATTACCTGTCAGGAACGGCTGCTAATAAAACTCTGTGGCTGTGTGCAGCTAACTTCTTTATGATACAAACACATTAGTGTTTTCTCCAAAGAGTTGCAGAGAGTTACATTTTATATGCAGTCTCCTTGTTAAGCTTCACAGAGTGCAGAATGTTCACGACCAAAATGTAATATGTTCCAACCACTTTCTAAAATAAACCAAAAACCTCAGGTTCCAGGTTAAGAGGCACTAAATGTTTAATCTATCATCTGACCCTCCTGAGTCCACAGAGGGGAATGCAGACATCCTGTGGGTTCATGTTGTGTGAATGCCCCTAGATTATTTTCAGTGACAGCCCTATTGCATCCTCGGCATCCACATTTCACTGGGAACATAAAAACCACTGTACAAGGATTACAGAAAAGTACTATTGTTGTGGACTGAGTGCTTGTGTCCCATCCTCAGATTAATAAGTTGAAACCTTAGCCCCCAATGTGATAGTGTTTGGAAAAGAGGCCTTTGGAAGGTGTTAGGGTTATATGAGGTTGTGAAAGAGGGCCCTCATGACCACTGAGGGCCCTCAGTGTTCAGGGATGAAGAGATATTATCAGAAAGGACACAAGGAGAAGGCAGTTATCTGCAAGACATGAACAGAATCTGTCAGTTGACACCTTGATCTTGGACTCTAGCCTCCAGAACTGAGACATTAGTGACCATTGTATAAGTAACTGAGGTTCTGGTAATTGTTATGGCACCCTGATCAGACAGACAGCCCATTTCATGCTTGTGATGTTGTTTGTAATGAAAACAAAGTCATTCTTCATAGACTTCCTGAAATAGCAGTGATCAAGACGGAAACACAGTACTCTTCCTTATCTGTAGTTTCACTTTCTGAGGGTTGTTACCTGTGGTCGTCCATGATCTGAAAATGTTAAATGAAAAATTCCAGAAAGAAACTATTCATGGTTTAAATTGTGTGCTGTTCTTAGTAGTGAGATGAAATTGCACACCATCCCACTTCATCCACTCAGGATAGGAATCATCCTTTGTCCAGCTTACTCACACTGTTCTCCCCACCCATGTCTCGGTAGTGTCTCAGTTATCAGATCCACAGTTGTGATACTACAGTGTCTTTGTTTAAGACGCCCTTATTTTACTTAATAATGCCACATTCAGATTAATTTCATGACAGTATAATTGTTATAATTATTCTATTTTATTAGCTATTGCTGTTAATTTCTTATTGTGCCTAATTTATAAATTAAACTATCATAGGTGTATTTGTATAGGAAAAAGTGTAGCATATATAAGGTTTGGTACTACATGTGGTTTTAGGCTTCCATTTGGAAGTCTTAAAATGTGTCATCCATGAAAAAGGGCGGGAGGAGCTACAGCAGTTCAGTAACTGTCCTCATGGACCTCACTGTCTAGAACTGATTATAGCGCATTCACTTGAACCCCCATATGTAATAATAGATGCACTATACCCATATTAGCTGTTAGAAATATCAATGGAACAATTAAACTTTTTGCATTCAACTTCTACTGTGTTTTTTGCCCCCATATGGACTCCTCTCCATCATGGAGTATACTTTAAGTGAAATAAAGTAATGCAAATATGAATATAATTACTTCGCAGGTAATAATGGAAGCATGAGGCCTTGATATCATTTGAGACAGCAGATACATTGGCTAAGGGTATAGATTCCAGAGCCACCCATATGTTTTCAAGTCCTGGGTCTGTTATTTATAAGATATGCTATTTTGACAATTTTCTTGAACTGTCTGACTTGGTTTCCTGGTTTCCTCATTTGAAATAGAAGACAATAATAGTTCCTTCCTATTGTAATTGTGGTCTTTGGATGAGGTAAGATATAGAAAGTGTGTGAAAAATAGTAAGTACACAATAAATATTACTCTTTATTATTTCTTCATATTTATATTTATTTTATCATGGTGCTGAATGAGAACATAATTACACTGAAGAAGTCATGCTGCCACTGTGAGATACAGGCCACTCATAACTATTAGATCTTGAATCTACTGCCTCTACGTTTGAAGGCCCTGCTCAGCACGGATCACAGGTGGGCTTCACTGTCACTCACAACAGTGCAGTGAAATAGATAAGGACGCGTGGTTCTGGTGATAACGATGGCAGTTAAAATGTGCTAACCCCTGTTGCAGTGTACTTAGAGTTGCCCAGACAGAAAATAAATAACAGTAAAAAAGACAAGGATATTTATCCTTTGAGGCAATGGGAAACAAATAATTGAAAAAGGGAAATTTAGTTGAAGTCTTGGCAGTGGCAACTTATAATTCACAAGGTTTGAACCTTCCTCTCTTGACCCAGATCTCAACTATCACCTACTTTATTAATAACTTATGATAAAGTTTTACTGAAATTAAAAGGTAATATAAATTAGAAAACATAATTACTCTGAGCACTGTATGTTTATATCTGAAAGACACACCTTCAAGTCATAATCATGCCACTTACAAAGGTTTAATTTGGGCAACTTAATCTGACACTTACTAGCTGGTTGTCAGAGGTTTGTCTTTGTGCAGTCCTGTGTTATGAAGGCTTTGGAGAACATACATTTTCTGTTCCTGGGAGGTAAACAGCCTCTCAATTCTTGGAATTTTTTGAGTGATAGTAGTGTCTTCCTTATTCTGAAAGGGCCCTGATAGATTTTGTGAAGGAGATGAATTAGGATTGGGCTGGTCCAACTGAAAAGTCCATAATTAGAAGGTTGGGATTTTGAGTCCCACTATGGGGGAAGGCATTAGGGCTAAAGAGATTTCACTCAATCACATTCAATGATTTCATCAATTATGCTTATGAAATAAAACATTAATAAAAACTCTGGACACCAAAGCTTGTTAGAAACTCATTAGAAATGCAGATGCATGTTCTTCCCTGGCTGCCTATATCCTGTATGTGTTGTTGCACATTGCTGAGGAAGGTGATGTGCTCAGGTTCTGCAGGAGGTAGACACCAGAACTTTGTATTCAGAACTTTCCAGACATCATTCTAAGCATCTCTTCTAATTGGTCCCGATTTGTATGTTTTTCTTGTGATAAAGCCATAGTCATAAGATTACCACTTTCCTGAGTTTCATTCTAGTGATTTATCCTGTCTAATAAAAGTGTAATATGTGAATTGACTATCACTCCAACACACAAGATGGCCAACCCCATGTGGTCAAAGATGGCTTCCCCCATGTGGACACAAGATGGCCACCACAAGATGGCCAGCAGGGGAGGGCAGTTGGGAGGTACCAGGCTTTTAGGGGAGGGCAGTTGCAGGGGACCAGACATTTAGGAGAGGGCAGTTGGAAGGGACCAGGCCTTTAGGGGAGGGCAGTTGGTGGGATCAGGCCTTTAAAAGAGGGCAGTTGGGGGAGGACCAGGCCTTTAGGGGAGGGCAGTTAGGGGTGACCAGGCCTGCAGGAGAGCAATTAGACATTGATCAGTCTGGCAGGGGAGTGGTTAGGGGGTGATCAGGCTGGCAGGCAGGTGAGTGGTAGGGAGCCAGCATTCCTGGATTGTGAGAGGGAAGCAGACATCACTCAAGGGCTCCCAGATTGGAGAGGTTGCAGGCTGGACTAAGGGACACCCTTCCCCCATCAATGGATGCATTTCATGCACTGAGCCTCTAGTTTAACATAAATAGGTGTTGGGGACCCCCAAATTTGTATCCAGTTTGTCAGAAATGAATTTGGCCTTGAGAACCTCAAAGTCAGGCCTGGTGTCTTAATAAAGGCAGTCTTATGGGAAACTCTGACCTTAACCTCTGAATTAGTTTCAGAGGTCACTCCAGCTGGTTTCTTTTTCACTCTAAAATTCAGGAAAAAAAGGATTTTGAAAATCTGATAAGCAGTATCAGCTAGTGCAGTGATGCTCAGTCTCAAAGTGTGATTCTGGAAGAGCAGCATCAAGACCACCTGAAAACTTGCTAGAAATTCAGATTTTTGGGCACCATCCAGGCCTCGTGCATTAGACATGTGGTGCCTTAACAGGATCTTCACGCAGAACTGATGGATTCCTCAGTTTGAGAACAACCACTCAGCAGTTAGAGGTAGACTTGAGAGTTAGACAGCCTCCTTTCAAATTCCCTTTCCCCATTTATTAGCTGTCCCCTTGGGCAAATTGCTTAACCTCACTGGGATTTGGTTTTTTATCTATAGAGATGGAGATACTGATAGAACACCACCAGGGAGCCCCATGTTGTGAAGGACAAATGAGTTAATATATATAAAGCACTGACAAAGGATTAGTTGTCATTATCTATAAAACAAGTATATTGCTACTTGTCCTGTGGTGAAAATTAAATGAGATAAAATATGTAATATACTTCTTGGTACATATTACATGATTAAGTAATGATAGTTGTTTTTATTATCTACCATTTCAACTAATTTTAGAGTATTAAAATTATTTCCTGAATATCAAGTGGAATATACACTCAAGCTGGTTGGAATCTTCTCCAGAACATAGTGTCCCATCCTTGACTCTTTGCTCAGCGGAGGGGTTGTCTATAATATGCAGTGCTATGCACTTTCTAATAAATCTGTCATTAGGTGATCTCATCATTGTATGAGCATCATAGTATTATTGGTGGAAATGGGGTTCTTGGATGCCACTGAAATAAGAATTTCTGGAAGTCCCTACCGGGGAATGAGGCATTGTAGAAAGTTTTATTTCTATGGACTCTATGAGCTTCCAAGATTCCATTTTTCTTCATTCCTCCCAAGGAAGAAATGTAGCTGTGGGTTCAGTAGAGCTATAATCAGAGACAGTGTCGAGTTTTTGTTCTATGTCAGAGCAGTGTCCAGTCCAGCATCAGGCAAGCATAATGTGTGTTCCCTGCTACAGCCCATCAGTTCATTGCATATGGAACCCATATGGCTTTGAGCCTCATGAGTGATTCCAAGAGAGCTGAGAAAGAAGTTCTTTGTCTAGAGGATTGTGTATTCCCAAATTTTCATGGGCTTGCATTGGCCCTGGCCCTCTGGTGAATTATTCCTGTCCCTGGGTGTGACTGACGATTATCTTTCCTACATTACATTGACTTTATTATGCATGTGTCCATCTTCCTCTTTGTTGGACCCCATACCTAGTGACCTATAGGGAATAGGCTAGTGGTTTCTTGGGATGTGTGAAATTGCACCTTCCTGATGAAACTTCCCAAATGACATGCCTATAGTGTCTGGCCTTCCCTTTGCTCCTTTTCTATTATTAATAACTAGCTAATTACAATGGTATCAGATGTGCTTACACAAACTTAGATGCTGTAGCCTACTATAAACCTAGGTTACATGGTCTACCATATTGCTCCTAGACCACCATGCTGTACAGCATGTTACTGTACCAATCAAAAGAAGAGTGAGTCAAGCACAAGAGAAAACAATGCAACCATTGTTGATTATATGATATATGTGGCTGCTGCTGGAATAACGTGACATACTGTTTTATAGAAAACTTTATTTATTTATTTTCTATTTATTGATTTATGAGAGAGAGAGGAAGGAAGTGAGAGGGAAAGAAACAAAAACTGATTGCTTCACTTATTTATGCATTCATTGGTTGATTCTTGTATATTTCCTGACTGGAGATTGAACTGTTAACCTTGATGTGTCAGGTCAATGCTCCTGCTCCAACTAACTCAGCTACCAGACTAGGGCTACAAACTTTTTATTTAAAAAGTAGAAAGAGTATACTCTAAAATAATTGTAAAAATATACTGGAGTATAGTAAATTCATCAAATATGTTTTTATTATCATTTTCAAGGGTTATGTACTGTACATAACTGTATGTGTCTTACTTTTATACAACTGGCAGGGCAGTGGGTTTGTTTACACCAGCCTCAACAGAGATGTGTGAGTAATGTGTTGTGCTACAACATTAGGACAGCTACAACATACTAGGCAATAGGAATTTTTTAGTTTTACTATAATCTTATGGAAACATCATTGTATATGTAGTCAGTTGTTGACTGAAACATCATTATGTGGTTCTTGACTGTATAAATAAGTGATTACTCGTTTATTCATATATTATATCAGAAATGAGTGGTTAGATTAATCATGCCTTTAGCTAATACTGAGAAAAAAGTTATAATTTGTTCCTTATCAAATCTCAAATGGTTGCTCAAGTTGGATAAATTCAATAGTTTGTATTTTAATCACCATTTATACTTTAAGTGACCTTTTGTGATTATTTTAAGGCAAGAACTGCTCTGGTTATTTTATTGATTTTTTAATTTAAAATATATTTGTACTTAATATTTTAAATGTAGAAATGCAATGTTTCTCAAAGACACATTCCAGAGATTTGTCTGCATTAACATTACCTGGGGTGTTTATGGTTAAAAGTAAAACAAAACAAAACATGAATGAAAATCTCAGGCATGGTTGTCATTTATATTTTTAGAAATAAAAAAAATATAAAACAAAACAATAAAAAACCAAGAGATGTTTGCAGAACTAGAAAAGAAAATGTTGAAGATGAGAGAAATTTAGAAGAGAGAGAAGAGGGAGAAATGAGACAGGAAACCTTGGAGTCTCAGAAGCCCAGTCCAGTCACTATGATGATGACACAGGCTTTGGTTAACTGAGAGACATAAGCACAGTGATTTCAGTACTTTATAATAGAGATGTGTTTAGTTTTATCTGTCCTACACATCAAACTTCTATAATCCTTTGGTTAAATTTGACCCATTAGGGTCAGATCTCATCAGTTCTGAGGGGAATATTAATCTTTTAAGGACACTTTCTAAGTGCAAACACATGCCGTGTGCCTGTCTGCCCTCTTTTCCCCTCAGCCACTTTAGAAATATAGTACAAAGAAATTCCCTTGTTTCCACAGCTCTCCTGAAGACCAGGGATATCTAACAGCTGCTCTTTTCCTAAATGCACAAAAAGGAAAGATAACCTGGTTGCTATTCTATGGGTCTAGTTATGACACATTTTTGTTCTGAGACAGGTGCAGTGAATAAAATATACTTAGAGCCACATGTGAGACTTATCTATGGTAAAGAAACTTACTGATTTCTAAGTAATTTATAACTTAAAATAGGGAAACATGATAGATTTATCCTCAGATAGCTCACAAAAATTTCTATTAGAGTTTTGCTACCATGAAGTATTTTTGCTGGTTCTGATAAAATGGTACTCAAATGTGGGGAACAGCGGCTGCTGCATAGACTTGGGGACAGCCCCCTGAAGGGTGGATGGGGGCAACAGGGTTTCCCTGCCTGATCTCCTAAAGGGATAGAGCAAGGGTAGAGACTCCCCCCCCCCCGCCTTCTCCCCCTAAGGAAGAGGAAAAAAGCCTGTCCTTGAGAAGGGTCCTGCTGCAGCTGCAGTTTGCCATGTGGGCAGGGAGAAGGAAGGTCATCTATCCCAGCCTAAGATTAGATGCCCTGCTTGAGAAGAAAGAGTTTTAAGTATGTTGTTTATGTTGTTTGTATTAATGATTGGCTGTATGCCCAGGATAGCTGAAGGCCATGAGAACTTGGGCGGATGCCTAGAAGCTGTGGAATAAAAGAAGGATGTAGTGAAAAATAAAGTTGCCATTTGCCTCCTGAGCAATGGTCCTCCTGAACCCCGCTGTTTCTTGTCTTTCTTTTCCTTAAACCTCTCAACCCTACTCTCAGGTAACCCATCGCTGTGCTGGATCGCGGCACTCAAAGCTTATCTAATTCGGTTCCTTGCCATTCTTCTTGAGGAGGCATCCATGAGCTAGAAAATGGAAGTATATGCAGAACTGTATGAACAATGCATGGATGGTGATTGTTGCTGATTAAGTAGAAATTATTTCTGGAGTACCTTACCATCATAAAAGCACACTAAAAATGCAAAGGTATGGCCCAATGTTGTGTGTGTGTGATGATGGGGGTACAGGGGTACGACTACTATATATAGCAAATTGGCAAATTAAGCAATATGAAACATTCATTCTACCAAGACATCTGAAAAAGCTAAAATGTAGCAAGCATACTTTTGAATGCAGTCAGACTTCTTAGAAAGTAAGAAACACTCAGTGGGTACCAAACTATAGTTACTATTAGGCAAGAGCTGACATGATTGAGAAGAAAAAAATGTTAAGAGGCAGGACGATGGTGTTTACTATTCTTCCATTTACTACTAGGTTTACATCTCTGACTAGAGGCCTGGTGCACAATAATCTGTGCACCCAGGTCCCTCAGCTTGGCATGTGCTCTCTTGCAGTCCAGGAGCCCGCCTGGGATGTGCAACTAATGGCTTAGGCCCAACCCCCCCCCACCCCCCAGGGATCGGCCCTAAGCTGTAGCTGGACATCCTTAGCACTGCCAGGAAGGCCGAAGAGGGTCCTGCCATCACCACCGCACTTACAGTCCTCTGCCAGGTTTGTGGCTGAACAAGAGCTCCCCTGTGAGAGCATACTGACCATCTGGGACAGCTCCTGCATTTAGCGTCTGCCCCCTGGTGGTCAGTGCATGTCATAGTGACCCGTCATTCCACCATCAGGGTCAATTTGCTTATTACCCTTTTATTATATAGGTTTATAGAGGATGTATCTCTCTGTCTGAACTCACTGGCCTTTACCTGCATTGTCACCATATGTCCACCATCCAGATACCATTGCTGACATGTACACATAAGGAACTATTTGACATTGAAACTGGGACTCAGAATAGTTGGACATTGAAACTAAGACTCAAACATTTTTTGTTCTTATATATTTATTTCCAGTATGCAGATGCAAGATCTTTTTAAAGAAAAGAAATGGAGGAAAGATACAGAGGCAAAGAATCATTAAAAAGACTGTCAAACTACAGTGGGAAGGCAGGGGAGGGTGGAAGGTGGGGGGTGGGGACTGTAAGAGATCAACTGAAGGACGTGTATGCATGCATATAAGCATAACCAATGGATACAAGACACTGGGGCGGGGGGGAGGGCAGGTGAGGGCATGTGGTGGGGGGTAGGGGAGGCTGGGGGGAGGATAATGAGAGGGGAAAGGAAAACATATGTACTACTATTTGTAATACTTTAAAGAATAATAAATAAATAAATAAATAAATAAATAAATAAATAAATAAATAACTTAAAAAGATATCATCTTAATTTCTTTCTTATCTCAAGGAAGAGACTATTAGATCACTTTCTTATTAGTTTGAGAGGTCATTGATATCACTGCATTTGGTGCCCATCTCTATTGTACAGAAAATCAACAGGGAACAGCTGTGAGGCCAGGCACCAGCTGGGTGGAATATGTAGACAACTTTGGATCAAAGTTTCATCCTTTCAATCAAAACCAGTTTGCAGAGTGATTGGGCTGATGGGTATTATAACAACAAAAGGATCCAGATCAGCACAACTCACACTTTGCTTGCCAGCTTATTATGCTTTCTTACACAGATATTTCCACTTTCAGAAAGTAATTTTCATCTGTATAGATTAGAGTTCTTTGTTAAAGATCAGATTAAAAATTCACAAGTTATGAGATGCACTCTGTGAATCATAATGCATTCTTTCAGTGCAGATTAGATTCAGAGCAGGGGGAGGTATAGGGGGATGGCAGAGTTCACTGGCAGACACAACTACCAACCACCCGTATAGCCAGGAGTACCAATCCTGTCTGCAGGTACTTACCTTGTGGAATTTACCTAAAAGAAGTTACTGGAAATCAAATCGAATCCAAGTAAAGTTCACATGGTAGAGATCCACCTGCAGTAATAACCTTGTAGACATACTTGTTTCAGGATGTTTCACTCTTCTGATCATTCTGGAAAGGACACAGGCATTCAAGCCCTTTCAGCATTAGTCCATAATTAAAGTGTTTGTTTAGTGATGTGCATAGGGACCAGCCAAGATGGTGGATTTGAAAAGAAAGGCCGTGAAATCACTTGTCAGAGAGGAAGTTCATGTTGGGTAACCAGATTTTTTTGTGTGTGTGTCTACAAGAACACTCTCATAAATGTGTAAAGTGAAAAGTTGTCCAAGGGATTTACTTTCCCAATAATTGCTGTCTTTGTAAGAGGTCATCCTAAACAACCTTTAAAATGAATCCATCATGGTGGAAAGAGATGGATCCAAGATGGTGTTACTGTACACAGTTAGGAGGAGGGTCATAGGGGCTGTGCAGAGGACAGGGGCACACCTGGATTCTGAGGTGGGTGCCTACAATACCAACGGACTCCCCCGGATGTGTGGGTTCTGTGTCCAGCTTCAGGAGGCAGGCTGAGGGCTGGGGCATCTCCATGTTTCCTGCCAAGATAATGGCAGGAGAAGGTTCTTACACTGAGCACACCAAAAGCTAGGAAGGTGAGTGGGCAAGTCCTAGTGGCCAAAAGCTAAAAAGATGAGTGAATAGAAAAAAGCCTTCCCTTCCCTGCTGAAGAACTGCAGATTTCAGCTGAAAAGGGAGATGATCTTTGAGGTGGGAATTCATCATTCTCTCAGGTTGCAGCACCTAAATGAATCTCCTTCCTTTTGCACCAGAATCTGTCTTGTCAGTCTGGCTTTAGCTGCCACAGGAACTTGAACCCACTTGTTTGGCTTCAAGGGTTCCAACTAAATCAATGTGTATTTTATGAAGGGTATTTGTTGTGGGAATTCCAACAAA
This sequence comes from Antrozous pallidus, assembly GCA_027563665.1. NCBI lineage: Eukaryota > Metazoa > Chordata > Mammalia > Chiroptera > Vespertilionidae > Antrozous > Antrozous pallidus. The sequence continues at coordinate 109,835,188 of CM050508.1, read as the reverse complement.
AAAATCGCTGATTTGCATTAGCTAAGCTCATATATATATTAGAGGCCCAGTGCAGGAAATTCATGCATGGGGGGGTGGGGCGGGGGATGTCTCTTAGCCCAGCCTGCACCCTCTCCAATCTGGGATCCCTTGAGGGATGTCCAACTGCCTGTTTAGGCCTAATCCTACCAGGATCAGGCCTAAATAGGCAATCTGACATCCTTCTGACAATCCAGGACTGCTGGCTCCAAACTGCTCACCTGCCTGCCTCCCTGATAGCCCCTAACCATTTCTGCCTGCCAGCCTGATCACCTGCTAACCACTATCCTGCCAAATGTCTAACTGGGAAAATTGGACAGGTACATGAAAAGAAAAAATGAAACCAGACCACCAACTTATACCATACACAAGAATAAACTGAAAATGGATAAAAGGCTTAAATGTAAATAGTGAAACAAAAAAAATCCTAGAAGAAATCAGAGGCAGAAAAATCTCAGACATCTCTAGTATCTTCTAGGCCAAAAGAAACTGTAGAAAATAGACAAATGGGACTACAGCAACTTTTTAATTTATTTTCTTAATTTTTTAAATTTTTTGTTGAGGATTTTATTTATTTATTTATTTATTTATTTATTTATTTATTTTTGTTTAAAATGTTACAAATAGTAGTACATATGCCTCCTTTTTTTCCCCATTGACCTCCTCCTGGCCTCCCTTACCCCCCAGTACATGCCCTCATTTTCCCCTGCCCTCCAGTGTCTTGTATCCATTAGTTAGGCTTATATTCATACATACAAGTCCTTTGGTTGATCTCTTACAGCTCCCCCACCCCCAATTTCCTCTGCCTTCCCACTGTAGTTTGATAGTCTGTTCAATGCTTCTTTGCTTCTGCATCTAATTTTTACCATTTCTTTTCTTTAAAAAAATGTTGCCTCTGTAGACTAGAAATAAATATATGAGCACAATAAATGTTTGAGTCCCAATTTCAATGTCCAAGAGTTCTGAGTCCCAGTTTTAATATCAAATAGTTCCTATGTGTCATGTCAGCAATGATATCTTAATGGTGGACACATGGTGGGAATGCAGGTCTAACCCTCTCTGGTTTGGTCTTAGGGAACCTGCAGCGACGCACAGCTGCTGACTGCATCTTCCATCTCTGGACTGTTTCTCCTCTTGTTTTCATGGTTGGAGCAGACCTGTCAATTCCTCTCTTTTGTAGGAATCCACATGGTCTTGGAGTTGTTTTCTGAAAATATACAAACATATTCTCAACCAAAAGTTAATAAAGGAATCTTTTCTATAAAATTGACTTGGGATCCTTTTTATTTTTGCATAAACAATTTTCCTTTGCCTTATTTTGACACCATGTGTGCTTTTCATGGGTGTCTTGTTGTTAGCATTACAAATGAAAATTAATTTTGTAAAGTAAAAATTTTCTGGATGTATTTACTTACAGGATATTTACTTACAGGATATTTACTTACAGGATATTTTTCCTTACATATTTTTCCTTACATTACCCCACTACCTCCCCTTTTTTGATTAATGGAGGCTGTTCTAAATTTTATAATGCTGTCTTGATAACTTTAAATTTTATTTTTTTGCACAAAAATATAACTGCTTTAGGTTCATTGTATGTTAAGCAATTTTACTATGAGATGAACTACCAATAGAAATTTTAGTTAATACTTTAGGAACAGGTTTTTTCCAGTACAATTAAATTTTCTTGAATATTCATTTATTTCAATTATCCAATTAAATTAATCTAAAAATCTGATTACTATTTTACTGTAAAATTTAATACTCTACCAACATTTCTATTTTACCTTGTAAATATTAGTGGAAATGATCATTTGCATTCTTGAGTAGGCCCTGAGCATTCTTGATGCTCAGTTGGATTTAGATATAGGGTAGCTGCTGTCAGCCAAGTCTCTGTCTGTTACATGGGTCCCAACACCTTTTTAATTTAAAGTTTTGTTTAGTTATTATACAAACACTTATTTTCTAATACTAGGTGTACCAGTTAGAAATGCATTTTTTTCCAATAGATATAGTTACACATATGTTGATATATATGTTATTTCATATGTATGCTATTTTGTTGTATTGACAGCCAGCTTCAAAACTTCATAAGTCAAATTTTCTGAAGGTGTTAACATCATAGATATTTTCACACTTAAAATGTCAAATTTCATGCCAAAAAAGCACTTGTAGGAAGTTTTAATTCTTTATTTTAAAGAAAAAGTTATTATATACTTCGGGAAGTGTATGCTGAACATGCTCCATCTCAAGATACTTGTGAATGCTGTATCCACTTTAAAAGTGATGATTTCCATGTGAAATACAAAGAATGTCCAGGTCAACCTAAACAGTTTGAAGATCAACAATTACAAGCATCATTGGATAAAGATACGTGTCAAACTCAAAAATGACTTGCAGAAAGATTTAAGGTTGCTCAGCAAACAATTTCCAATCATTTACAAACAATGGGAAAGATTTTAAACAAAGTAAAATGGGTGCCACATCGACTGAAAGAAAGACAAATGAAAAACAGAAAAGTCAACAGTAAAATGTTGCTTCAAGGGCAGGAAAGTCTTTTTTTTTATCGAATTGTGACTGGCAATGAAAAGTGAATTTATTTTGAAAATCTCAAATGCACAAAATTCTGGGTTGATCCAGGTCAACCATCAACATCGGCTGCAAGGTCAAAACACTTCGGAAAGAAGGAAAGAAGGCAATGCTTTGCGGTTGGTGGGGTCAGGAAAGCGTGGTGTATTATAAGCTTCTAAAACCAGGTGAAACCATTAATAGTGATAGCTACCAACAACAAATAATTAATTTGAACCACACTTTGATCGTAAAAAGACCAGAAGGGGCCAGAAGAAACGGCAATTTTGCTTCATGATGACACACCATCATACACTTCACAGACACCCTAAAAGATCTTGCCTGGGAAGTATTAACCCACCCACTATATTCACCAGACCTTGCTCCTTCAGATTGATGGCACACGCACTTGTTCTGATTGATGGCACATGCACTTTCTGAGTAGCCCTTCAAAACATACAAAGGAGTGGAAAATTGGGGCTCTAAATGGTTTGCCTCAGAACAAGAAAAAGGTTAGGCCACAAATTACCTGAAAGATGGGGAAATGTGTAACTAGTGGTGGACAATACATTGAATAAAGCACTTTTGATGTTTCTCTTGAAATTATCATGTTTTCTTTGATTAAAAAATCCGCCATTATTAACCAGTACACCTAGTAAATCAATTTATGCCATTATATTTTCTTTAAAATGCCACTTTGCCACATAGCAAACTTTTATGCATTGTGACCTTAGAGTTTTAAGTGTAAAAAGTTTGTACTCTATTTTGTTTCCTCTTTAAGTTTATTTATTCTTTCTCTTCCTCACTATACAACTCAATTGAAAAGCAAGCATCCTTGATTGTGTCTTCTTAAGCCCTCACCTATCTGCTTCTGCACTCCATGACTACACCACCCTCTCCTTCTCTGTAGCATCTCACCAGCCTTTTACAGTTATTTTGCCTCTAGCTTCTTTCCCTCCATGTCATCATCCATGCAGCTACCAATATAGAAATGTGAATGTGATCCTGTTCTTAGGCATCACAGCTTCTCATCAGCCACAGGACCTTGCTTGTGCAATCTATAAAAAGCTTTTCATTATCTGAGATCACTGCTGCTTATCCAACTTTATAATTATTATTTGGCCCTTTCCTTTATAAATCCAATATACTTTAGTTGTGCAAACTTATTTGCTGGTCCCAGGAATAAAGTATATGTTTTCATATTAATGTATCTTTGCACATATTATTTCTTCCTGGAGAATTCGAAGTTATGCCTTAGGTCTCAGTTCTAGGTTCATCCCTTCGATGTCATTCCTATTGATCATGGACTCCCTCCTCTCACTTAGAGGTAGGTGCCCTGAATGCCAACAGCTTCATTAACTATTACACGGCACGTCATTATATAATTTATCCTTCATATGTTTTTTCTGATAGAAGTTTGTAAGTTTCCTGTGGGTAGCAACTGGGTCTGATTATTTATTCTTAAAGCTTGAGCATCCAGTACAATACCCAGGGACATGGAAAAACTCAATAAATATTTGTTTAAAATTATTAAATTGAGAACAAATAAAAATGCCACATATTTGTTTGTTTGTTTGCTCTAAAAATTTTAAGTAATAACTTTGATCCTTTTTTTTTGGCTGAGTTAGGTTAAATCTGTTATTATAAAGGAATCAATTCCTCATCTGTAAACAAAATTCACTGAACTGGGGCTGGGATAGGTCATTGTGTTATAAGTCACATGAATTTGTTTATAAAAATGGGATTGTTTGGCTTAATTCATTTACCAAACTTTATATCTGTTCTAAACATCCCTTTGCTAATAATATTTTACCATTTGCTATGACAACGAGAAATTGATTGAGTCCAGGGATGATGGGAGAAACAGGATTGTGTATTCTAGCTATCTCACTCTGCTAGTAGTCAAGGTTCACAACAGTGACACAGCCTTGCTCTTGTGTTTTCTGTGGTAAGCAGCAGATTTTTCACTGAGTGTCACTTGTCCTGAGTCCTCTGATCTATGCTGGGATTTGTTCATTCATATGCATGGTGTCCACCTCTTCTGAACTCCCCTTTCAGGATAGACATTTTATATCTGCTTCCCTACTATTTTCAGCATTCCCCTTTAGTAGCTTTATACCCAGGAGAAGATATGGAATCCATATTGTTCTGACTCTGTTAAATTAACATTTGTTAAGTAGAGCGCATGGTGTCCAGTGGTTAGTCAGGGATCAACACAACAATAGAAGTTACAATAGAGAGTTCCTGAAGGAAGTAGATGATGACATACATCAAGGAGCTATGTGGGGCAGTCAAGGCAGAGTGCAAACAAGAAGAAAAATGGGACCTGGAGCACATTTCCTTATTATGTCCCTGGGTTTGAGTACATTGGGGTTCTAGGGCTGAGGCCTGATTGGTCAACTCAAACCCAAAGAGCAAGGTTTTGACACTCCCCCACATGTCTTATTGAAGGGGTGCAAAAATGGAATGGCCTGGGAGGCAGGACAGATGGTTGATCCAAAGTCTGTTGGGGAAGTTATTGAAGAATTTACATTGACTTGTGACTCCGATTTGCTCTCTTGGGCGTGTGCTGGCATGAAGGTCACTGTCAGTTCAAGATCCCTGCAGGTCATTTGGCCAAATAAAATGGATTTTGAGGAAGCAATACAATGGAGTAGCTGACCTGAGGTCTTGAAAAATGACTATTGAAACCAAGCCACAGGTATATTGGCCTAACAGAGAAGGCTTGATAGCATGTTCTCTCTGTTAAGGACTATGTTGGGCATGAATTCCTTTACTATATACAGTTTCCCTATTGTTTTTCCAAGAGGATCCCAGAGAGCAGATTTTTGCCATGTTTTCTTAATGACAGTTGTCTTGTGATGGTATTTTTATTGATTTCAGAAAGAAAGGGAAAAGGAGAGGGAGAGAGAGATAGGAACATCAATAATGAGAGAGAATCATTGATTGTCTTACCTCTACATGCCCCACATTGGGGATTGAGTCAATAACCAGGGCATATGCCCTGACCAGAAATCAAATGATAACTTTCTGGTTCATAGGTTGATGCTCAATCACTAAGCAATGCCAGCCAGGCCCTCATTCTTATTTTTTATTCCATGGTCAAAATTTTTTAGAATTCTTCTGAACAGAGAGTATGTTAGTTATAGTAGGGTACATGCCAATAAGATGAATTGCTACATGGGTTCAAAGCCTTTTATAAGAAAAACTCTGTGCAGTTAAAAAAACTTAAAAGCCTCAAGGAAAGTGAAACAGAGTATGTAGCTGTCTAGCACAGTTTCTGCCTCATAGTGGGCATTCATTATTAATTTAGAATCATGTGGATGTATTAGAAGTACAATCACTCAACTTGAATGAATAAAAAAAGCTCCCTCAAAATTTAACTGCATATTCTCTGCAGGAATCAATGTGTTTTTAAAAATTAAAAAAGAAGAACCTGGTAATATTTTATTTCTCATTCCCTGATGCCTGAAGAAACTTCTTCACAAGTGTGACATTCTGCAGTCTGAGGGCTGACAGATCCACTGTCAGACTAAGGGTGGGAAGGTCTCCCTCAACACTGCTATAAAATTTCAGGATTAACACATCTGCAGAAGAAATTTTGAAGCAAAAGAAAAGAGGTGTTTTTCAGTTATAATGTTTACAAAATGCATGGGTTCTTAAATTTATACAGTTTTATGCTTTAAATTTATTGTTTAAAGTACTACAGATGTCCCATTTTTATCCTCAATTAACTCCCCTCCTCCTCACTTCTGTTCTTTCCCAAGGCCTTCACCTCACTATTGTCTGTGTCCATGGATTATGCTTAAATGCTTTTAAGTTCTTTAGTTGACCTCTTGCCCCTTCCTTTAAGATCCATCAATCTGTTGCAAGCTTCCATGACATTGAATCCATTTTGTTTGTCAGTTTATTTTGTTCATTAGATTCCCATATGTGAATGAGATCATGTGATACTTTTATTTCTCTCTGACTGGCTTATTTTGCTTTGAATAATACTCTCCAGGTCCCTCCAAGGGTAAGAGATCCTTCTTTTTTACAACTGCATAGTATTCCATTGTGTAAATGTATCACAGCTTTTTATTAATTTATTTTTTTATCCACTCATCTACTGATGAGCACTTGGGCTGTTTCCAAATCTTAGCTATTGTAAACAGTGCTGCTATGAACATAGGGGTGTATATGTTCTTTCTGAGTGGTATTTAATACTTCTTAGTATATATTCTTAGAAGTGGTATCATTGAGTCAAATGGTAGTTCTATTTTTAATTTTTTGAGGGAGCTCCACACTGTTTTCCACAGTGGCTGGACAAGTCTGAATTCCCAAAAGTCATTCCTTTTTCTCCACATTCTCAACAGCATTTGTTGTTTATTGATTTATTAATGGCACACATTCTGCCAGGTGTGAGGTGGTATCTCACTGTCTTTTTAATTTGCATCTCTATGTTTATTACTGATATTTTATAATTTGAAGATCCAAATTGATACATAATGAAATGTGATTTTAAGATAGTATTTGTTTAACCAGAGTATTTCATACCAGCTATTGTTAATTCTTATTTTATTAAATTTCACATTCTCCTGAATTGTACTCTGTCTTCAAATCTTTGCATAGGAGAATGAATTCATACCTTTAGGGGGAGCTATAAGGGAAGTATCTCAGAGGTCATCTTCAACTCAGAAATTATTCTGAGATAACACTTTTTATCTTAAAGATTCACTTGAAAGTAATATTCTTTCCCTTAATGTGCTGAATATTGGTTTTAGTAGTACTGTTTTAAATTGCTTGCCATTAAATAAAATTGGGATCTTAAAAATACCAGTTTTCTCCTGAGGTTTCATGTTCTGCATCTCATTGCCACCAGCACATAGCTGATCAGTGCAGGAATTTGCATACTCCAGAAAAACAGCAGAGATAAGTAAATAGCATACTAGCATAATCTGACTGTAAACTGTAAACAATTACTCTCTATTTCTGAAAAGCCTACCCTATAACCTCTACTATGTCTGATGGCTTGCTGAGGGTCCTCAAAGGAAGCCCTGGCTTTCAGAGCTTGCCCACTGTTGCCTTGCCTGTGGTCCACCCTTGGTGAGCAGACTGTCAGTTGAATAACCACTGTCATTCATTCTGGATGAGAGGAGAAGTCACGGAATTTGGAGTCTGGTGGCTTAGACCTTGTTCCTCCACCACCTCATAGTAAAGATTGATGTGAATAATTTGCTTTCTTGAATTCTAATCTTTTCTTTTGTAAAATTTGAGGCTGGGTTTGAGATTAATATACAAGATCACTTCCATGTATAACTTGATATGATTTCCTATCTCTGGCTATTGACTTTAGCTTTAGAAATGTCTACGGACATAGGGCTCTCAGGAATACTGAAGAGAAAACAGCTTAATAAGTAGAAATATAGAGAACTGAATTAGTGGATACTTAGTGCTGGGGCTGACCAGCAGACTCTGAGGGATGAATGAACAGATTTCTCTGACACTTGCTTATGTGAAAGAGAAGACTAAGGGACGAGTTTGCTTTAGTAGCAAATAGAAATCCTGTTCATCTACCTTCTTAGGCTTTTATTGTCATAATAGTTTGAACTAAAATTAACCTCTAGGTACAATCAGCAGGGTAAGTGTCCTTGAGAAGGTGTATGCTACTATAAGGTCAGATTTTTAAAGACTAAACATAGAGATTCTAGCAAAACACTCTGGGGATCTAATTGTTTGGAAAAGTCAAGGTAGGGGCTGCTGCCTTTGGCAAAGTTCCCTCAGAGTCCCCTGACCTTTCAGAGAATCTTTCTTACAGACATTCCAACAAAGTCCAATGCTTCCCCACAACTTAGTAGGTTTACAAACAATATGGATATAGGCAATAATATCTTCTTTATGAGGCAGAGTCTGAATGCATGTTTTCTAGCAACATGAGTTTTGTATCTATGTCCACTTGGTCACATACTATGACTTCAATAGTCAACTTGACAGGTATCCAGGAAAATTTGAAATAATAAGAAATTTGTCTAATCAGTGAATAAGAATATTTTTCTAGGAACTATGGAAAAATACTAGTTGAAATAAATGGCAGAAGACACCAAAGCAGGGTGGGGGTAATGGGAAGGAAGAAAGGAAGGGATAGAGAAGGAGAGTGGGAACATGCTCTAGAAACCAATGTCATTATATTCTCTCTGCTGGGTTTGTGGTGCTTAGCTCAGTAGCATGAAATGATTTCAAAGTATATCAAATTATTGTTAATTATAAACTATTAGTTATTTACTATTACTTATTACTGCTAATCATATATAAATATTATACGAAAACTGACACAGCACTGTTTACTGTGTCACAGAATTTATTACTGGAATCTAAAGGTGTTGAATGTCCCTCTCTTTCACTCTGTCACCTTCCTCCTTCAGCATGTCTCCCATTTGGGGTCTTGTGGAGGATGAGAAGAAAATGAATAAATCACCCCCTGCCGATGTTTTCATTTGTTTAAGTTTTCCATGGTCCTGACTGCTCTTCATCTGAGTCTGTTTCCCCCCAATTACAAACTGTATTTCACCCCAACTGTACTCTCTACTCTCCCTGCTTTGTGGAGACTTCCTTCAGCTTAGAACTCTCACTCGCCCTGTCCTCACTGCCTCCATTTCTCATGATCTCTCCTGTCTTTCAGGTCTCAGATTGCAGTTTACTTTATCAGAGGGACCTCCTTGACAAGCCAGAATATGGAGCCTAGGTGATCTTCAATCACCCTTCTGAGGACAGGCTTGACTTTGCTTAGACCCTGTTTAGGGCTGTTGAGACTCTCTATAAGATATTAAAAGACTCTGAATAGTAAATGCATCTCTGTCCGGACTGGCTGATCCCACTCTGATCATGAACCTGTTTTAATTGGTTTTAGAGAGAAATATCAATGAGAGAGAAGCATCAACTGATCACCTCCTACACGTCCCCTACTGGGATCTAGCCTAAAACCCTGACCTGGAATCAAACCATAATTCATGGTGCATAACATAATGCTCAACCAACTGGTCCACACAGGACATGGCTGAAATTTTAATGAGTAAGGGCAACTAAATATTCATTTTTGTCCTTCTCTAAAGGAGACTTGGGTTACCTTAATCATGATCATATATGTGATCTCAGAATAAAATCAGAAATGGGAGGTTGAAGAAAACTTCATCCCTGACCCATGTAGGGTTAGGTAGCAAGAAAATGGCTCCCTCCCTAAGAGCACATAGAAGGTTGTCCTGCTTTTAGCCAAAAACTTGCAGCATTCTAAAATTTTCCAGTCATCAATTAATCATGGTTCCATCCACAGCTCTTAAACCAGGAGACACCATACAGAGTCCTGACTCAGTGAAATACTGTGACATTTATTGCAAGCATTAACAGTAATTCACCCTTCATCAGTCAGAGCAGTTAGCTACTGAACTTTTCAGTCATGCATAATACATAGTTTATTAGTTGTCTAGAATATTTTATTCATCCATTAGTCTTAGTGGCTTTGCAAATAGCCTTTAAATTTAGACTGGGACTCAGATCATGGATGGTGTAGTGCTCTTTTTATGAATAATTTGTAGCCCATGTTTTATTTGTGCCAAGACTCAGACTTTCCTACTGATGAAGGTTTGAAATGTGCAGCCATAGACTCTAGTTTGGTCTTGGTCCATCAGTGAGAGGAACGGAGCACATTTCTCCACACTGGTCTGTCTTTATGGAGTTTCAGTTCATAACTGGCTCTTGGTGAGGACATCAAAAGCAGTAACAATACTAACTAACCTCCCTGGAATCAGTCAACGCATTTAATATACTAGAAGAAGTATTTTCTGTTTAGTGCATTTGTTCATTAAATTTATATTTAAAACATAAAGTCAAAGACATCTTTAATTCTATGGCATCATTTATGCATGGAAATTCATTTTCTTCACAATTGAATTCAGGTACTTATCATACATACTTGTGGGTTATTCTGGTTTGGAAAAAAAAGAACTACCCCTGACTTGTTTCACAGTGGTTAGAGTTTTAGCCTGCATAGTGAATGGTCCCAGGTTGGATTCCAGGTCAAGGGCAGGTACCTGGGTTACCGATGGTTCATTCCCCTCCACAGTCGAGGTTCATGCTGAAGGCATATCTCATATACATGTTTCTCTCTCTTTCTCCCTCTCTTTCTTCTTTCTCCCTCTTTTCCTCTTTTTTTAAAAATGTTACTTTTACTTTCTTCCTCTCCCTTGCCCCCCGCCCCCTTTCTGGGAAGGAGCTGCTTCACGAAACTCACTTTGGAAAATGTTGATTTGAGTAAAAGGTTAAGGAACTCTTTTTTTCTTTTGTATGAGAATTGAACTACAAGTTAATTCTCTGTGTTCTCCTAGCAAATGGATAAAGATTGGATTGTGCTACAATCTACACTTTGCGGGGTAAAATTGCCCTTGAAGCATAAATACTATATAGGAAGTCATAGTGTTGGGCTCCTTCAATCATGCGATTCTTATATTGGATATATCTCTTGCGGAGACTTTGGAAGTTATGCTTATGGAGTTGTTACAAAAGATGTTGGCTCTTATGGTACAGGGGCCTTTTAAGCTGGGCACTCCCTTTACTTGGTCAATGTGAATCTTGTTTCCTGACACATGAGCCATCACCTGGAGAATCAGAGCAGCCAGATCACATATGATTATGTGGACTCTTGTGAACATGGTCCCACTGAAGAGAATGGCTAATGACAGATGCCCTTGCTGGTAAGCTGGACCTCCTGCCCTGTACTCCTCAGAAGACACAGGTGTTCAATGTGGCTCATCATAAGGGTTAATTAAACTAAGAAAACACTATGTTGGGTGCTGTAGCAGGTCTAAGAACTCAAAAGTCTAACCACTCAAAAAAGAAATAGATTTCAATTCATATAACAAAAATTTTTCCAAAGAAATTTTTTTGCAAGTCATTTTGGAATAAGTCTTTGCTTTTTTCTTTAGATGTTTTCTAGTAATGTGCTTCTCTTCTCTATGATATGCACATGGTTTTTTTTAAATAAAGATGGTAGGCAAAGTTGTTCCTTTGTCCTGCCTGAGTCATTTAACTTTTTTGGCTTTTTTGCATTTTCCAGTTCTTTTGGCTGCATCCTAGATCCATAAAACTGGCCTGTAATAAATAGGCCATAATGAATGGCCTGTCATTATGCTATAAGATATGCAGAGTCAATTCTATGGTGTGTCCTATCTTATAATTAAATTCAACAGTGATACCAGAAAAAATGAAAATATACTTGTGATTTATTAGAAAAGAGGTAATTCTAGATCCTTTATCCTGTTTCCCTTGTGGTGTTGGAAAATAGAAATATTTTCTTAATGAATCCAGATGAAAACCCAAAGAACCATAGGAAACATCTACTTTAGGCCCATGAGTGGGAGTAATAGGAATTGCTAACGTTTTATCTCTACAGAAAATATATATTAAACAATCACTAACTTCTAATTTTGTTTTCTGATCAAGGAAAATTTAATTTAATTTAAAGCAAGAAGCTATACCCAGAGATCCAGAGGAGTCATGGGGGCAGCAGGATGTGAATGTTACCAATTCCTATGAGGAAAACAAATCATGTAACAAGATACAAATAGTTTCATAAAATAATAGTCTGGGTTCACTGCTTGAGTGTGTCCCTTATAGAGGAGGTTGGACAGTGCTTCAATGTGGTCTAACACTTTCTGTTGGGTGTGCTGGATCTACCCACACTCTGCCGAGGACCACCTGGAATGAGCTACAAAATGATCTGCAGATGGTCGTTATTTGTGCTGGGCTTGAAGGTACTCAGGAGAGGCCAAGTTTCAAACTAAGGCTGGCTCCAGCCAGTGCCAAATCTGTGGCCATTTAAAAAGAGGTAGGGACCATAGTGAGGCCAAATTCTGCTTAATTAAGGGGCTTTTAGGGAAGCCCAAAGCATGAACCAAGGTAGGTTATTTAATGGGAAAGCCACTAAAAAACAGCTTTGGTCAGCCCACAAGTTGGGTGGTCTCAGGGAATCACCAGGTTAGGGCCAACAGTATGAGCCAGATTGATGGAGACTCGGGTACACACCTGCTGATTCTGTTAGGGTTAAGTCTCAAAAAAGGAACAATGGCCTGAGTCAACACTTCTTTCTGGGAGAAAGCTGCCCTTTAGTTCTTTCCTTGAATGCAGACAAATCAGTTCATCCCCATAGGTTTCTGGTACCTTTCTGAGCTGCTACTCCAGTGCTGAAACTTAGAGGAATCAAATCTGAGTAAATCAATGCTCAGACCTTTAAGAGGAACTGCCTGGGACTCTAGCAACCTCAGCGTCACTTAGACACACTTTCTGCTGGTTTTTACAGACAGCAATTATGGGTACTTCTCTTCCCAGAATTAGGACCCTAGAATTGGGGGCCTGGTATGGGGTTGGGACCCCTTTCTCCTCAAGGGGGCCTCCACAGCCAATATATCCCTCTTAATTTTAAGAGGGATATATGGGTGTGGGAACAGCTGGTTCTGGGTCTCCACCCCTTCTAACAGTCTTAATGTGGCTTCTTCTTTATATTTTGAGTTGTAGGACTTCCATTCATCTAGATTTCAGGAGGTTCTGAATGACCATTATTTCATAGTTTAGTTGTTGTTTTGATGTGGTCATAAGAGGATTCAAGTACAGCATTTACCTATGCCAAAATCTTGACTAGAACCACACAAGGCTAATTGACTTTGACAACAAGTTTCCTAAGGATCAGAAAGAAAAGCAAAACTATAGTAACGAATACATTAATAACTTTCAAATAATTTATATTTACTGCATTTCCCAAAATACATAAAATATTCTATACTAGGGGTCTGGTGCACAAAATTAGTGCACTGGAGGTGGGTGGTCCCTCAACCCAACCTGCCCCCTCTCACATACTGGGAGCCCTCAGGGGATGTCCAACTGATGGTTCACCCCCAGCCTGCCCAATCAGGTAGCATAGCCAATCAGGAGCGAAGGTACGGTCACATTTGCACATTTCTTTTTTATTAGATAAGATAATAAAAGGCAGATATGCAAATAGACTGAAGAGCAGAATGACCAGTTGGTATGACATGCACTGACCACCAGGGGGCAGGCACTCAATGCAGGAGCTGCCTCCTGGTGGTCAGTGTGCTTCCACAGGGGGCGCACTGCTCAGCCAGAAGCACGGCTCATGGCTGGCAAGTGCAGCAGTGGTGGTGGGAGCCTCTCCTATCTCTGTAACAGCACTAAGGATGTCTGACTGCCAACTTAAGCCATCAGTCAGACATCCCCTGAGAGCTCTCAGACTGTGAGAAGGCACAGGCAAGGCTGAAAGACACCCTACACACAGAATTTGGCCTCACTATGGGCCCTATCTCTTTTTAAATAGCCATAGATACAAGGATGGTACAATATCTGCAAATCAATCAATGTGATACAGCACATAAACAAACTGAAAAATAAAAAACTACAGACATATCAATTGATGCAGAAAAAGCATTTGACAAAATCCACACTCTTTCGTGCTAAAAAAAAAAAACTGAGCAAATTGGGATAGAGGGATCATACCTAAATATAATACAAGCCTTACATGACAAACCTACAGTCAATATCACACTCAATGGGAAAAATCTAAAACCATTTCACCTAAGAACAGGAATGAGACAGGGATGTCCACTTTCACCACTCCTGTTTGACATAGTACCTGAAGTGCTAGCCATAGCAATTAGACAAGAAGAAATAAAAGGTAGATAAATTGGAAAACAAGACATAAAATTGTCATTATTCACAGTTGACATGATACTGTACACAGAAAACTCTAAAAACTCCATAAAAAATTATTAGACTTAATAAATGAATTTGGAAATATACCAGAATACAAAACTAATACCCAGAAATCCATGGCATTTTTATACACAATAGAGAACTTACAAAAAGAGATATTTAAAAACAATCCCATTTACCATTGCACACACACAAAAATTAAGATACCTAAGAATAAACTTAACTAAGGAGGTAAAAGATATGTACTCAGAAAACTTCAGGACACTGAAAAAGAGATAGAGGAAGACATAATCAGATGGAAGAACATTCCATGTTCATGGATTGATAGAATCAACATTTTAAAATGTTCATACTGAAGAGAACCAAGATGGCAGCATAGGCAAAACACCTATTTTGCCGTCATACACAGCAATTTTAATACTACAACTTAACGAAAGAAGAAACACCTTCCAGAATCACCAGAAAGCTGGCCAAGTGAAAATTCCACAAATAAAAGTGAAGATAAGACACTGTGACTCAGAGGAGCAGCGGCGGACAGCGTTGAAAGATTCGCATGGAGAGAGGTTTGGAGAGTGCGCCACGGAGAGGGCGGGCGGCTGAAAACTGGCCAGTTTTCTCGAACAGGGAGACAAAGACGTCCCACTGGACTGATTCTCCAGCTCTGGGCAAAGTCCAGGGAACCCACTATCATACGGGGTGAAAACTGGACAGTGGGAGGGCACGCGGAAGCTCGGGTGCTGCCGGGTCTGCCAGCTTGTGGAGAAAGCAGCTTGCGCGAACAGCTCGGCTGCGTGACGTCGCAGAGAGTGCTCTGCGACTCGCTCTCTCATTCGGAAAACCATCAGACTGCTTTGTTTTATGACCCTGGGTGAGACATTTCGCATGCAGACTCATTTTGGGAGAGACTGAATTCCCTGGCAGCCGGTGGAGCTCGACAGCGGCTCTCTCTCAGAGGTGCTGGCGGCCATTGCCCCCGGCACAGAGTCCCCGGGGCCGCATAGGGTGGAGCTAACGCTGTCTGCTTGGCCTGGAGACTCCGCCCATCCAACCTGAGCACAGCTGAGCTTCACAGACAATTGGCCTGGAGGTCAACCCTCCAAGTGCTAACAACGATTTACTGAGCTTAACTTCAGCAAGACTGTGCAACCCATAACCACCTCAGGTAAGCAGGGAGGCTGAGCCACTGTCCCTAGTAGGAAGTCTACCACACAAAGCTAATTGACCAACTCAGGGAAGCAGCCACCATGCAGCGACATGGAAAGAAATCAGATGTGAAAGAAATGGAGGGAAAAAAACGACTGGAAATGGAATTCAAAACCATGGTTATAGGGTTTTTCAAGAGGCTCCACCAAAAGATGGAGGCCTATAAGGAAATAAGCAAGACCACAAAGGAAATGATCAAGACCAACGTGGAAATGAATGAGTCCTACAAGGAAATGAAGGAGACGCTCAAGGATATAAAGGAGAATCTCAAGGATATGAAAAAGGACCAACCAGAAATTAAGCATACACTGACTGAAATAAAAAATATTATACAAAGATCTAAAAGTGCTCTGGAGCACCCCAAGAACCAAGTTAAAGATTTGAAATTCAAGGAGGTAAAATCCACTCAGCTGAAAAAGCAAGAAACCAAAAGAATCCAAAAAATTGAAGATAGTGTAAGGGGCCTCTGGGACAACCTCAAGCATACCAACATCTAAATTATAGGGGTGCCAGAATAAGCGAGAGGTCAAGACAATGAAAACCTATTTGAAGAAATAGTGACCGAAAACTTCCCACACCTGGTGAAAGAAATTGACTTAGGAGTCCAAGAAGCACACCAAACCCCAATATATAGGAACCCTAAGAGGACCACACCAAGGCACATCATAATTAAAATGCCAAGAGCAAAAGACAAAGAGAGAATATTAAAAGCAGCAAGAGAGAAACAGTTGGTTACCTATAAGGGAGCACCCATACGATTGTCAGCGGATTTCTCAACAGAAACGATGCAGGCCAGACAGGAGTGGCAAGAAATATTCAAAGTGATGAACAGCAAGAATCTACAACCAAGATTACTCTATCCAGCAAAGCTATCATTCAGAATTGAAGGCCAGATAAAGTGCTTTGCAGATAAGAAAAAGCTAAAGGAGTTCATCACCACCAAACCAATATTATATGAAATGCTGAAAGATATTCTTTAAGAAGAGGAAGAATAGAAAGGTAAAAATATAAATTATGAACAACAAATACACATCTATCAACAAATGAATCTAAAAATCAAGTGAATTGATAGGCTGATGAACAGGATAAACTGGTGAATGTAACAGAATCACGGACATAGAAAGGGAATGGACTGACAACTCTTGGGGAGTAAAGGGTTATGGGAAGTGGAGCAAGAGACTGGACAAAAATCTTGCAACAATGGGAGAGGACAGTGGGGAGAGGGAGGTGAGGGTGGAGGGTGGGATAAGTACAGGGTGGAGGGGAGCTATAGGGGGATAAAAAGAGGAAACAATGTAATTAATAAACTGAACAATAAAGATTAAAAAAAATAAAAATAAAAAAATGTTCATACTACCCAAGCCAATCTAGAGATTCAGTGCACTCACCATTAAAATACCAACAGTATATTTCACAGACCTAGAATGAACTCTCAAAAAATTATATGGAATAAAAAGAAGACCCCAAATAGCTGCAGTGATCCTGAGAAAGAAGAATAAGGTAGGAAGGAACTCAATATCAGATGTCAAGCTGTATTACAAAGCCACTGTTCTCAAAACTGCTTGCTACTGGCACAAGAACAAACATATAGACCAATGGAATAGAATAGGAAACCCAGAAATCAACCCAAACCACTATGCTCAATTAATATTTGACAAAGGAGGCACGAGCATACAAGGGAATGAAGACAGTCTGTTCAGTAAATGGTGTTGGGAAAATTGGACAGATACATGCAAAAATAGTGAAACTATACCACCAACTTACACCATATGCAAAAATAAACTAAAAATGGATAAATGACTTAAAAATTAGATGTGAAACCATAAAAAATATTATTAGAGGTATCCCCAGGCAGCAAAATATCAGACATATGCTGAAGCAGTGTCTTCACTGATACAGGTCCAAGTGCAATGGAAACTAAAGAGAAAATAAACAAATGGGAATACATCAAAATAAAAAGCTTCTGTACAGCAAAAGAAACTATCAACAAAACAAGAGAGTCCACCACATGGGAGAACATATTTACCAATGTTATCACTGATAAGGATTTAATCTCCAACATTTATAGAGAACACATACAACTTAACAAAAGAAAGATAAACACTCCAATCAAAAAATGGGCAATGGACCTAAATAGATACTTTTAGAAAGAGGACATAAGGAAGGTCATGAGACATATGAAACCATGCTCAAATGTCATTAATTATCCAAGAAATGCAAGTCAAAACAACAATGTGGTACCATTTCACAGAATGGCTATCATCAACAAATCAACAAATCACAAATGCTTTCGAGGATGCAGAGAAAAAGGAACCCTCCTGCACTGCTTGTGGGAATGCAGACTGGTGCAGCCATTGTGGAGATGCAGACTGGTGCAGCCATTGTGGAGAGTTTCCACAAAACACTAAAAATGGAACTCCCATTTGACCCAGTAATTCCACTCTTAGGAATATATCCCAAGAAACCAGAAACACCAATCAGAACGAACATATACACCCCTATGTCCATAGCAGCACAATTCACCATAGCTAAGATTTGGAAACAACTAAGTGCTCATCAGCAGATGAATGTATTAGAAAACTGTGGTACATCTACACAATGGAACATTATGTTGTGGTAAAAAGGAACTCTTACCTTTGTAGCAGCGTGGATGGAGCTAAAGAGCATTATGCTAAGTGTAGTAAGCCAGTCAGAGAAAGATAAATATTACATGATCTCATCATCTGTGGAATATAATGAAAAACATAAACGGATGAACAAAACCAGAAAAAATAAAAAAATAAAAAAGGATATCCCAGGATGACATTGTTCAGTGATTATCATTGGCCTGCACCCAAGAGTGGTGGTTTGATTTCTGATCAAGGGCACCTACCTGGGTTGCAGATTTGATCTTGTCCCCTATCAGGGTGCATGTAGGAGGCCACCAATCATGCGGCTCTCACACATTGATGTTTCTTTCTCCCTCTCACTTCCCCCTCCCTCCCTTCTACTCTCTAAGAATAAGTGAAAAAAATAATCTCTGGTGAGGATTAACAAGAAGAAAAATAGAAAAGACTGTCTTGCATTGGCAAGGCATCTTCAAGACTTGTAACATGTGCTTAGTGATTAGATCTAGAAGCTGTATTAGAATTGAGCACTTTTTAAATATATATTTTTATTGATTTCAGAAAGGGAGGTAGAAGTAGAGAGAGATAGAAACATCAATAATGAGAGAGAATCATTGATCGGCTGCCTCCTACAGGTCTCACACTGGGGCTCAGCAAGCAACCCAAGTATGTGCCTTTGACTGGAATTGGTCCTGGGACCCTTCAGTTGACAAGCCGATGCTGTATCCACTGAGCCAAACCAACTAGGGTGAACAGAACACTTTTAAATTGGTTTTCAACAAGAATGCATCTCTTGTGTGGAGGCTTGTGCACTTCAGACTATGTTACAGCCAAAGCTCCTGTCACTTTACAGATGTGTGCTTAAGCACTGGGTTCAAATGTTAACAGCCTAATTAAACATCCCAAAGTTGCCTTTGAACTTCTATTTAATGGTTTTCCCAGTCATTGTACCTCATTAGGGACTGCAAAGTTGGGTGTTTCTAATTTTGTCACTCCTTTAGTAAATAATCAGATTTTTCTATAAAGAATTGTCCACTATCAATTATATGGATGATTGAAATATGTTTGTATGGGAAATTTAGAATATGTGCTTAGTTCTTTCCCTGTATTTACCAACTATCAAAATAATAAGCTAATACCCTTTTAATTTACAAAAATGACCAATGCCAATGATTTTTCCCCAAGATCTTTATAAATGCATGCCTTTTTATGGATTTAATATGTTGGGATTTTTTTTGTTGGTTTGTTTATATATTTTTTCTTTATTGATTAAGGTATTACATATATGTCCTTATTCCCCCATTATCTCCTACCTCCCATTCATGCCCTGCCCCCTTGTTGTCTGTGTCCATTGCTTAGGCTTATATGCATACATATAAGTCCTTTAGTTGATCTCTCCCTCTTACCCCCCTACCTTCCCTGAGGTTTGACGTTCTGATTGATGTTTCTCTGCCTCTAGACCTATTTTTGTTCATCAGTTTATATTGTCTATTATATTCCACAAAAGAGTGAGATCATGTGATATTTATCTTTCTCTGCCTGGCTTATTTCACTTAGCATAATGCTCTCCAACTCCATCCATGTTGTTGCAAATGATAAGAACTCCTTTTTTACCGCAGTGTAGTATTCGATTGTGTAGATGTACCACAGATTTTTAATCCACTCATCTGCTGATGGGCACTTACCTTGTTTCCAAATCTTAGCATTGGTGAATTGTGCTGCTATGAACATAGGAGTGCATATGTTCTTTCTGATTGATGTTTCTAACTTCTTGGTATATATTCCTAGATGTGGGATCACTGGGTCAAATGGGAGTTCCATTTTTCGTCTTTTTAAGGAAACTCTATTCTGTTCTCTACAGTGGCTGCACCAGTCTGCATTGCCACCAGCAGTCCATGAGGATTCCTGTTTTGTTTTTTTAACTTATCACAAATAACTTTATTTTCTTAAGAAGTGTTATTTTTTAAACCTTTATTGTTGAGGGTATTACAGATGTCTCCCCTTTTTCCTTCCCATTGACTCCTCTCCAGTTTCCACCCCACTCCAGGCCTTCACCACCCTATTGTCTGTCCATGGACAATACATATATTAAGTTCTTTGGTTCAAAAAACAAAATCCACTGCAAGATTTTTCTCATTATTTCTCTTTAATGCTCATAATAGCTTACCTTGGCTATTGGGCACTTCCTCAGGCTGGGTCCTTCACAGCCTGAATGACCCCAACGTCTTTGGTAGTCCTCTTGCTTTCTGGCCACACAGATAAAGTTCTGTGATAATCTTGACTATGTCCTTCTATAGACTTGGTAAATGAGTCTTTTAGTAGGAAATGGCACTCAGACATCTCATTTGCATGTGAGGTTTACCAAATGCTGCTAGATTGTCATGACATCAACATGGTCCTTATAGTGCACTGAGCAAAGAAATATACCTGTGTTTTATAAGAATAATAAACATAAATAAAGAGCCCATAGTAATACTTATAATTAAAATGTAAGATAACAGAGGTATTGCCTATGCTACTGATTTTGTATTTATACCTCTGTTCCCTTATACCAGTGGTCTGCAAACTCATTAATCAAGAGCCAGGTATCAACAGTACAACAATTGACATTTCTTTTGAGAGCCAAATTTTTAAAACTTAAACTTCTTCTAATGACACTTTTTCAAAATAGACCTGCCCAGGCCATGGTATTTTGTGGAAGAGCCACACTCAAGGGGCCAAAGAACTGCATGTGGCTTGCAAGCCACAGTTTGCAGACCACTGTCTTACACTAAAAATATTTGTTCTTAAATATCTTAATACATAAAAACCTTGGGTCCATAATGATCAATTGAAGGCTTGACTGAACACCAGAAGTCAGTCCTGCAGTCAGTGCTGGGTTGCCATGGAGACCCAGTGCTGACTGCCACCTGATTGCTGAGGGAGCTGCAGATCAGGCCTACAGAGAGGCCCCAAAAGTAAGGGAGGGTCTGATACACAGCCTCCATGGCAGCTCTTGATCAGCAATTGCCTCTCTCTTTCTCCCCAAGCTTCACCAGCAGCCATACCTTTGTTTCTCTCAGTGCCTCCATGGGGCTACTGATCAGCCCTGCCTCTCTGATCAGGCCTGGAGATAGGCCTGGAGATGCTGACTGGCATAGAAACCAACCAATCAGAACCAAATCTGGGTGAACTGTGAAGAGCCAATGGCTGTTAGGAGGAGAGCTTTGGACACTGGCTGGCATAGAAACTGACCAATCAGAACCAAATTGGCCAGCAGGGCAAGGCAGTTATGGGCAATCAGGCAGGCAGGCCGAGACAGTTAGGGGTAATCAGGCAGGCAGGTAGGTGAGTGGTTAGGAGCCAGCTGTTTCAGATTATGAGAGGGATGTCTGATTGGAGAAGGTACAGGCTGGGCTGAGGGAAACCCCCTCCATGCACAAATTTCATGCACTAGGCCACTAGTATTAATATAATTATTATTTTAAATTATTTGCTTAATTAAATATTTGTTCAATATGTATAAATTTCAAAATAACATCAATATTGTTAATTACTATAATTATTTAATGTGTTTGAAATTTCTCCGTGTGCTTTTGTCCTTAGAATATATTATAGCAAGACTACCATATTTTGGAGTCACTAAAGATATTTCTTTTTAAAAAAATATATTTTTATTGATTTCAGAGAGGAAGGGAGAGGGAGGAAGACAAAAATAGAAACATCAATGATGAAAGATAATCAGTGATCAGCTGCCTTCTGCACATCTTCTACTGGCGATCAAGCCCACACCCTGGGCATATCCCCTGAATGGGAATTGAAAAAATTTTTTTTCTTTATGGTTAAGTCACTAACTTGATTTAAGAATAAGGTCATTTGTTTCATTTAATTTTAAAATTTTGTTTTATTTTAAATTTTGGACTGTAGTGGGGTAGAAGGAGGCAGGCATATCTCAGAGGCTATCTCTGGGGCATGTTGGCACTGGCAGTTTCCTGGGCTCCTTCTAGCCTTGTCCTTTCAAGGATGCCCTGGTGTATGAGGCCAGGTTTGTGAAAATCCTCTCGTTTAATACTTAATTACACAGCTCATTTGTAAAATCACTACAAATTGTATTTCAAACTGGATTCTAAAGTAAATCCTAAATTTACTTCCCAATCCAGATAAACTAGAGATCTCAGGGTTTTACATAACATAGTAAATTTAACTTGCCACCTGCTGTGGAGTCCAATGACACTCCATCATTCTTCCAAATGTTCTCAACTCTCATACCTGAACAGCTTGAACTGAAGTCAATTTCAGAATTTGTATTCTTGCCTGGGCACACACCCATGGGCCTGTGAACCAGTTCATAACCAATGCCCTTTCATCTATTCCTGCTTTTTCCCTTTCTACTCCCTTGATAGTTCATGGTATGGTCAAAACTGCCTTTGGTCTCCTTCTCAATCTAGTGTGGATTGCTGTCAATGATGGAGATTTGCTGGCCTGTAGCTGGAGGAGTATGGAAGGGTAGATATCCACCTTCCTTCTTTCTATCTGTTTCCTTCTCAACTCATCTTTCTGTATAAAAAACTGAGGGTGTTCTATTCTGTTGCTCCAGCATAAAGTTATATATTCAATGATGGCCCAGTGCTGCAGATGTTTCTCTCAGCAATCCCTGGCATCTTTCCTCATCATTACCTGCGTTTTCCTTTCAAATTTTTTTTGAGAGGCCCAAGGGCATCTCTGCCTCATGCCACTGATGAGTGGACACTCTCTGCACATCTGAATTGCTCTTGGAATCACCTTACACAGAAAGACGAAAGTATTGAGTAGCTGGACACTACACAGAGGTTGCTATGAAAGCCATTTTATTTCCAAAAGTGTATAAAATCTTACATAGATATATTTGCCAAACATAGAAAGCTTGGGTGATAAATAGTTCTTAAAATATTCAAGGTTTGCAGGATACACATAACAGGAGAAGAACTTGCCTAGCTGCGTAACCATCAGTTTACACTAAGGATGGCTTCAGTTGTTTGTAGGTAGGAGATATTTATCATGCGTTATTGTTAGACCCTCTTCCTCCTATCCAAACTCTAGAAATATATTTCAGCCAAGAGCTCTCAGGTAAATGGATGATGTTAATCTGTGTTAAATTTATGGCTGAATTACAATCAATCTTACGCTATCAGCTTCCAGTGTTTGTATATAATTAAAATAAACAAAGTAGTGAACCATCATTTCTTATGCCACCTTGTTTCATGCAGCAAAAAATAAAATAAAAATTAAATAAAATCAATAATTTCTTTATAAGTAATTGGATACAGCATATGATTATCCAAGTAGACATATGAGAAAGCTAATTATTCTTCTGAATATAATTTATTCCACTTGTGTAGGCTTGTAAGTGACATTCACCTTCTTAAAACAGCTCAGAGCTTTGTTTTTTCTCGATGCTCATCATTCCTCGCATGCTAATTTGGGTTGGAAGAATTACACTTGCAGAGATCAGCTTTGAGAGTTTCCATGTGCAGTATGCGAAGGCAGTACCAGGTAAGCTGTGCCATTGAAGGATGTCCAGCACAAAGTGACTCTCTAATTGTGTAGCACATATTACTCACGAACCATTCTGAATTATTATGCCTTCCTACACATCTATGATTGAAATCATTATAGCAAATTCTTATAAAGATTTGCTTTTGTTAACATAAGAAACAGTCAAACCTATAAATAATTTTTGTGAGTTTAATTGAGCCAAACTGTTGACAATTGCTGGGAAGCAGAATCTGAAAGTATTGAGGTTGTGCTCAGGAGAATGGCAGTTTTTCACCTTTTTAAAAAATAAATTACCATAAAAGGAGAAGACCTAAGTGGGTTACATGAAATCCATTGGTGATAGATTATGGAGATGGAAGAAAGCAAATCCAGGGTGGCAGGGGAGATGAGGAGGGAACCTCAGGGGTTGAATAAAAAGTAAAATAATAAACACATGCTTCTTATATATAGGTGGGTACAGAATAGTAAACAGTCAATAATTAACATGATAACAATAGCAATGAGGGAATTTGTGGTCTCTGCCCAGGTACATTGGTTGTTTCCTGAAGGTCTGGAAAAAGGGAAGTTACAAGTTACCCTGACATTCCAAAGGTATGTTACCTTAAATACAAAAAGACAATAGGCTCAGTTAAGAGCTAAGTTGATATTTGTCAGAGAATATACTAGCCTAGGACATTACTATCCAATCTAGAGTGCTTTTACTCTAAAAGTTAATTTCAGAGCAGCCTTTGTGGTTACTTTAGGTCTCTGAGTTTGCAAGGCCACCATGCAGGCCTTGCATGAGCTACTCAGGTTTTCATGCTGCTCTTTTTCATCCATACCTTTTAAAAACATAAGTACCTGGTATGCTATTCATTAAGGCAATTAAACACATTTCTCTTATTAAAAAAGACCATTCAAAAACAAGGGAGAGTGATTGATATAGAGGCAGGGAGGCATTAAACAGGTTGTCAAGCTACAGGGGGAAGGCTGGGGAGGGTGGGGGGCGGGTGCTGGGGGAGATCAACCGAAGGACTTATATGCATGCATATGAGCATAACCAATGAATGAAAGACACTGGGGCGGGGGGGGGGGGCAGGTGGGGACATGTGCTGGGGGGTAGGGGAGGCTCAGGGGGAGGATAATGGAGGGGGAAAAGGAAAACATATGTACTACTATTAAATCTAAGTTATATTGCAAAAAAATAAAAAAAGAAGTGATTAATGCAGGGTGGGTAAAACTAGGCTTGCAGTTGTTCATGTGTAAAATAATACAATAATTAATAAACAATCTATATATATAAAAAATTAAAAAGACCATTCAATTAAAAATGCAATGATTCACATGGAGTGGCATTCTAGCACTTAGATATTTTGCATTCTGGATTCATTCTGTTTACCATTTAAGTATTTGCTAAACATATTGAACCCTAATTTCTCCACTAGAAACTTTATTAAGCATTCTATTGTTTGGGCAGATAGATATGTGTTTCCAGATTAATTTATTAGACATTTTTAAATCTTAGAGAAACATCGATCGATCTGCTTTTCAGGAATTTCAATATGTACCCAAAGGATTATCACAGATCTGTAGAGAGTATTATTATGTGCATTAATTTGCTTGCCCTACAAAAGATGAGCCTTAAGGCAGATCTTTGTACAAAACTGCAGAGCTAGTAAATTTGGGCAATGCTATGGATTAATAGGTAGGAGGTGTCACCTTGGTACTCCACTTTCAAAATATATTTCCTTCTGAATTTAAATTGTTCTTAGAGGCAGATGACTATATTTATGCTACTTTATAGAATTATAGGATATTTAATGCTATAGAATTTTAAAAATTAGGGTTAACTGAAGTTCATAATAATAAAATCCATGTGAAAAGTGAGCAACTAATTGTAATATACAAGTAATGTGTTAACTTTCTTAATATATAAAGCATATATATGAATAAAGAAATAATGCACATCATAATTAGAAAAGGTTGGGTAAAAGCATGAACAAGTAGTTTACAAAATGAATGAGTGCATAAGCAAATGAGTGCATGTACAAAACATGTTAGCCTTGTTAGAAACTAGGAAAAGGCTGATTAAGCAAAGAAAATCAATTGTCTCCTTATAAAATACCAAAGATGAAAAGGAAAGAAAAGGCCAGCTTGGGAAGTACGGGAATGCATATTCACTTCAGCTGGTCCTGGAGCTCTTCCAGAGAACAATATGAGCACATGTTTAAAGCTCTAAATTAATGAATGTTCCCTTGATCCATTAATTAAAGAAGATCACAAAGTATATCCATAAAAAGTGCTTTTATATTACAGGGTTTTTGAGAGGAGGAGAGAATAAAAAGAAACAATCTAAATATCTAATGAGAGGTTAGAAAAATTATGATGCAGTCATGTAACAGTGTAATAGAAGCTACTAAAATGAACTTAAAAATTCTACTTATTATCATGAAAATATTTTGATTGCATATTTTACTGGAAAGTTCTATCAAATAAAATAGTAGTATGCAAATTGACCATACCTCTGCTACACCCACAAGCCATGCCTACAAGCCATGCCCACCAGCCAATCAGGAGCAATAAACCCTAACCAAGATGTCTGCGAACACTGAGAGCAGGAGGGAGGCTTGGGTTTCCCTGGCAATGGAGGAAGCCAAACTTTCCACCTGCTCTTTCCAGGCTAGGCCTCCACTCAATGCTACAAAGTTTCAATTATAGAGAATACACAAATCCCAACAGAAATGGCCGCAGCCACGAAGCTGGAGAGAGCAGAGGCTAGGGTTGCCCCTGGCAATGGAGGAAGCCAAGATTCAGCAGCCCTGGCTGGCCAAGGCCTCCACTCCAGGCTACAAAGTTTCAATTATAGAAGGTAAATAAATCTCAACAGAAATGGCTGCCACCACTGATCGAGCAGAAGACTTGGCTTTGCTCCAGGCTACAAAGTTTCAATTGTAAAAGATAAATAAATTCCAGATACCAGGGCCTCTGCTTGAGTGGCTACAGGGCATGGCTGGCCTGAAAGCTACCACAGACCCCTCACCCAGGACACCTCATACCCCAAGGGAACCCCCACCCTGATATGGGTGGAGCCAGCCAGCTTTTAGCCCTATGGAGATTGCTGGCTGGGGTCCTCTGGCCGAGGTCCCCTGCCCAAGGATGAAGGCCTCAGCCAGAGGCTTTCAGCCTTTGGCCGGGGGTGAGCCATCAGTAGGACATCTCCTGAGGGCTCCCAGTATGTGAGAGGGGACAGGTTGGGCTGAGGGACCACCCATCTCCAGTGCATGAATTTCGTGTGCTGGTCCCCTAGTTTAGTTATAAAATAGCTCTGTAGCACAAAGCTATTTTTAAGTAAATTGTAACACCAAGAATATTTTAAAAATCTAAAAAAAAATTAGATAATTTATTTGCAAGTTTAAGGATAGATTTATTATTCTCCATTTTGCTAATCTGAATTCTCTCTTTTGCTTTCTCTCTATCTGTAGTAAGTAAATATAAGCTTTGCTATATAAAAACAAGCTACAGAATTTTAAAAATAGAATGCATCTAAATAAGCAGTATCCCTTATTACTATTACAAATAATAAACATCTAATAAATGGACATAAAGCTGCTTTTGTGCCTCTTTATTAGAATCATATTCTATAGTGGAAAAGGACCAGTTTTTATCAGTCTTGCTAATATTGCATCTCAGTTTTTCTTATTTCCTATATAAACTTGTAAGGCAACCGCAACCAGTGGAGTAACTTGGTACATACTGTTAGGATGTACTACTCTTGGCCCCCCTGTCTGAATATGTTTTCTGAAATAGCCTAACTACTAAAGAGGGAATATGCTAATTGACCATCATGCCCTCACAAAGATGGTGGCACTCAACAGAGCCAATAAGGAAGGAATATGATAATTGCTGCCATACCCTCAAAGAGGGAGGTGCCTACAGCCACAAGATGGTGGCACCCAATCCTCTTAGCCCCACCAGGGTGACAGGTATGCAGCATGGCCAGGTCTGCCCCCAGGGGGGTCAGGCCACTCCGTGCACCTGCCTCTGGAGTTCCCCTGTCCCCTCAGCCTTCCAGCCATCCAGGGCCAGCCCAAGGTGCAGGCAAGCCTTGGATGGCAGCCTCCCAGCCGACTAACTCTGCCTGAGACTCAGGTAACCAGGACTAACTCAGGCTTGCACTGTTGGAAGTGGCAGCAACAGAGGTGTGATGGGGGCTTCTCCTTCCCCTGATCTCCAGGTCACCTCCTGCCCCTGAGGGCTCCCGGACTGTCAGAGAGGGAAGGCCAGGCTGAGGGACCCCTGCTTCAGTGCATGAATTTTCATTCATCATGCCTCTAGTACTATTATAAGTTTTTTTCCCCATAGCTTGAAGCAAATAGCCTGTGCCTGCTAAAGATAAGATACACTCCCCAGATGACTCAGGTGCTCCCCTCTGCATGACTGAATTGTGTGTCCACTAGACAACCTGCTATTTTCCAAGGATGTCCTGTTGTTCAGGCAGCTACCCCTGCTGGCTGATGCAATCCTAACCTAGTCCCTATATAAAAGAGCATAAACACTCCCTCAAGGCTGACACTAACAACTGGTCTTAGCCTACTGTGAGAGAATGTTATAACATTTCTTAAACTCTCACCTGGCTCCTGTTGGCAGGGACCAAACACATGCCTGTTTCTAAGACATTTGTAACCTGAATAAGAATGGTAAGTTGCAATAATAAAACCATTACAGAGGTTTTATTAGTAAGACCTACATATATTTTCAAGGTCTTATATTGTTTTTCTCATAAATGTAAGTATAAAACTTTATGACTTTGCTAATTTTACATTTGTTAAGCAGACATCCAGGAATTGAATGTGAGCCTGAGTTCAGTAAAAGACCACAAGGGAATTAAAATAAGAAGGTTATTACTCACCTTCTGGAGGAAGTACAAAGAATGCCTCATGCCTCAATGGGCCACACAAGGAGGTCAATGCAGGGTGCAGGCAGAGTAAGGACCTGGGGCACACAATAGGGCTTAAGGGTAGAGTGTATTGGGGTTCTCAGGCTAAGGCCAGGTTCAAACCAAAAGATCAGGGTTCTTATAAGCTCCACCAAGGTCTTTCTAACGGATTCATGGGGTAGACTGTTGATCCCAGGCCTGTTGGGAAAGTTGTGTCCGGGACGTTCATTAAGTTGAGACTGTGGCTACCATCTATGGTGTGTACTGGCATGAGAGACAGTGTCAATGTAAGCCCCCTTAGGGCACTTGGCCAAACAAAATGCAGGCTGAAGCAGTAATATCATCAAATAGCTGAGCTAAACTCTTGACACACCATTTAAGATACATTTTGAAATATATCTGGACATTGTTTAAATTTAAAGAATTAATACAAAGGGCTTCTCTGCCCCTGACAAAAATCAACAACTGTACAGCTGTCTACTAACTAAAACAGCTCTTGGAGACCTCTAGAGTCCACTTTGGAAGTTTTAGTGAACCATAGAACAGAAACTAAGATAACTGCAACAGAAGAGAAGAAGACAACTTCATTTTGCCTGCATTATCCCATCCCCCAAACCTGCGGTGCTCAGCACTCAGAAGAAACGATTCAGTTAGAAAGAATTCTCCCCAGCAAAGGAAGAGCAGAGTGAGTGGCAGTGTCTCGGCCACTCAGGGCACTGCACAAGGACCCATTCAGACTTCACCCACCCAGACTGGCAAAACTGAGGCACAATGAGCTGGCTAAGAGCAAGAAAGAAGAGCAGAGGCTATTATTAGCAGAAATGCATAGGAAGCAATTGTGGTACACAGAGACCTGCTCTGCAGACTACTCAGAGGATTCCCAGGAAGCCAATGGCTAGCCACTGCAGACTTTCTGCAGATCTTCTCAGCTGGTGCCCACAGTTATTCATATTTTCTGATGCCAACCACTGGAGTCCTTCATTACTTCCTGCCCCCTTATTTTCCGTGGAGCCTGGGATCCTCACCACTGGCAGCCATCCATGGTATTTGTGGCTGTGCAAGTGTGAGAGAACAGTTGCCTGTGTTCTCTCCCACCCCCACTAGAGCCCAGGAACCACGCCAGCAGTCAGTTAGGCTTCTGCAACTGCACAATCACAAGACACTAGCCTAAGTCCAAGGCTGACCTCTACAATCGGGCCCAGGCATAGGACCAGCCCCTCCAGCTGTGGACCTGCACACCAGCAGCCTGGCACCCCTCATCAGTCTCTACTACAGCACTCAAGCATGAGGATAAGGAGGAGGATGTAGGGGTGGGTGTGGGGGGAGGGTCAGGAGAGGGCATGCACAGCCACAGAATGCATGCAGGCAGACAGCCAGGCTTTCTGCAGTTGCTAGTGAGGTCAGATCAGGCCTTGCTTTCTGCCACTGGGTGGCACTGCTGTACTCTCCTATACCTAGTTTTTCTATTTATTTATCTA
This sequence comes from Antrozous pallidus, assembly GCA_027563665.1. NCBI lineage: Eukaryota > Metazoa > Chordata > Mammalia > Chiroptera > Vespertilionidae > Antrozous > Antrozous pallidus. The sequence continues at coordinate 109,805,135 of CM050508.1, read as the reverse complement.
CATGTCCTCAGCTCAGTCCCTGTCACTGGTTTCCATTGTGTTGTTCATATCTGGGGGGAGAATGTGTAGCCACAGGAGAGCACACCTATAGCCTGGTCCATTGGGCTTTCAATGAACGTCTAGTTGTCTCTGCATCTTGCTACCTGACGTGGAACCAACCACTGTCAGAGTGTCTGCAATTGGCCCCTAATACTACGTAGGCACCTTCACCAGACCTCTGCAGTCAAATATGTGCACATAACTGGCTCCAGCCATCACTGCTACCTTTCTTGGTTTGTAGCTATTGACCTGGAGGACCCACTTAAGACCTTAGCAGTTCTTGTAGCAACTGCAAACTTCCCACAGTGCTCACCAAGAATCATAATTGCTGATGCTATAAATCCCAGTGGCCTGAGTAGAAAAGAGATTGTGCCTTACCCACACCTGACCTAGTGTGTCCCCACTTTTGGCACTGCACCTGTAGATCTAGTGCCACAGCCTAGGTCCAGTGCGCCCTCCCCTAGAGGTGGAAGGCTTTCCTTACTTAAATCAGCCATAAAGGCTGAAAGAAATGACTACATCTTCAAATGTACAGAAATATAGTCAAGAAATACAGTAAATCTCCAGTAACTAGTCCCAAGAAATTGAGTTCCTGAAATTTTCAGACAAATGATTCAAAATAAGTGTTCTATACATGCTTAGGGATCTACCAGAGAGCACAGATAAACAGTTTAATCATATCAGGAAAACAATGCAGTATCAGAACAAAATGAAAAGTTCACCAAAGAGAAAACATAAGTAAAAAGAAAACAGAAATTTTGGAGCTGGAGTGCAGTGTCTGAACTAAAATATTCCATAGAGAGCTTCAAAGCAGATATAAGCAAGCAGAATAGGGAAGCATTGAGTAAAACACAGATCAACTGAGATTATACATTCAAAGAAACAAAAGGAATAAGAAGGAATAAAGAAAGCCTATGGGAACTATGGGACACCATTAAAATAAATAACATATGCTTAATTGGAAGCAGAAGAGACAGGGAGATGGGGTAGAAAGCTTATTTAGCTAAAACCTTCCCAAACATGGGGAATAATTTGGACATACAAGTTCATGCAGCTAATGTTACCCTTAGGTTTCAACCTAAAATTATTATCTCCAAGAAGCATTGTAATAAAACTGTCTGAAATCAAAGAGAAATAAAGAATTTTCCCAAAGCAGCAAGACAAAAATATCTCATAAAAATGCCAAAAATGCTCTGAGCAGATTTCTCAGCAGATACTGAGAGTAAAATAATACATCCAACACACTAAATGAAACTGCCAACCCAGAGTACCTAGCTTGCAAAGTTGTTCTTTATAATTGCATGCAGTATAAAGACTTTTCATAATAAAAGCTGAGGGAATTCATTACAAACTAAACTTCCTTATTATGAATACTGAAAGAGTTCTTCAAGTTGAAACAAAAGGATGCTAATTAGTCATGTGAAAACTTATGATAATATACAACACATTATAAAGGAGAGCATATAGATATAATCAAGATACCCTACAGAATACTATAATTTGGTGTTGTATTAATTATTTAACTCTATAATTCCAACAATATGTTACTAGATATACAAAATGAAAGAATGCTATTGTTGGCATCAGCAACATAAAAGGGGGAATGAAATAATATTTTGTTTAATATTGAAGTGTAAGATAGACTTTAAATATATGCATACAGCTTTATATAAGCCACATGGGGAACACAAATAAAATAAAAATCTATAGTAGATACACAAAAGATACAGTGACGGGAATTTAAGGATACCACTACACAAAATTATCAATTTACAAATGAAAGTAGCCAGAAAGAAGAAAAAAAAAGGAATTATAAGAGAGTAAAAAAACAAAAACAACACCAACAATATAGCATCAGCAAGTTCTTAGCTATCAACAATGACTCTAAATAGTAATCAATTGAATTCCCTAATCTAAAAACATACAGTGTTATTTTTATGAATAAAAATATATAAGAACCAAATATATACTGAACATTAGAGACCCTTTCAGCTTTTAGGACATACATAGGCTTAAAGAGAAGGGATGGCTAAAGATATTCCATGTAAATGGATACTAAAATAGATCAGGGGTAGCTATACTTATATCAGATAAAATAGACTTTAAGACAGAAATGGTAACAAGAAACAAAGATGGTCATTATTTAACAACTAGAGGCCTGGTGCATGAAATTCATGCATGGAGTGGGGGTTCCTCAGCCTGGCCTGCACATCTCCAATCTGGGACCCCTCAGAAATCAGGCCTAAACTGGCAGTTGGATATTCCTCTTGCAATCCAAGACAACTGGCTCCTAACCACTCACCTATCTGCCTGCCTGATCACCCATAACCCCTCTGCCTGTTGGCCCAATTGCCCCTACCTTGCCCCGCTGCTGGCCTGATGACCCCTAACCTCTCTGCCTGCCTGCCTGATCACCCCTAACTGCCCCCCTTTCCAGCCTGATCTCGGCCCCAACTGCCCTTCCTTCCCAGCCTGATAACTCCTAACTGCCTCTGCCTCAGCCTCTACCACCATGGCTTTGTCTGGAAGGAAGTTGGATGTCTGGAAGATGGCCAGTTGATCCAGTCTAATTAGCATATTACCCTTCTATTAGTATAGATAGATTATATAGGATAGGATTGCTTAAATGGTGGGGGAAGCCATTTTCAGCAGGAGGAGATGTTCTTGGCAGACAAAAACACATAATCCCTATATCTGGACTAATAGTCAGCCATATACACTATACTGCCAAACTGGTCATTAAGAAATTGAACCACTTTCTTACATCTTACACCAAACAGGTGTTGCCCTTAAAACCCCTCCTCAGACCCCACCTTAGTTTCTGCCTTCACAGTTCACCCAGATTAGGTTATGACTGGCCGGTTTCCAAGCTAGTTAGTGTCAAAAGCCCTGCCGCCTACGCAGCCATTGGCTCCTCGCAATTCACCCAGATTTTATTCCGGTTGTTCAGTTTCTATGCCCGTCAGCATCTCTGGGCCTATCTCTGGGCCTGATCATAGAGGTGGAGCTGATCAGCAGCTGCCCCATGCTACTGGTGAGTGGGTTGAACTTCCCACCTCTGGGAGAGAGAGAGAGAGGCTTGGATGCTGGTGAGGCAAGGATTGACAAGGAAGGGAAGTTATGGATCACTCTGCTTCTCTCTCTGGAGCTCGCCCAATTGACTCCTGTGCCAGCATGCTCACCAACTGGCCCCGCTGCTCACCCCTAACTGCCCCCTGCTGGCTTGCTTGCCTCCTCCTGCTCTCCCCACTGGCCTGCTTGGCCCCAAATGGCCCCCCTCCTGGTCTGCTCACTCCCAACTGCCTTACCTCCCACCGGCCTAATCACTCCCAATGCACCTCCCCCTCCCTCGCACTGGCTTGATTACCCACAACTGCCCTCCCCTCTGGGCTTCTAACTGCCTCTACCTTGGCCCTGCCACCATGGCTTTGTCCAGAACAACATTCAGAAAGGCTCCTGGAAGGTCTCCCAGTCTAATTAGCATATTACCCTTTTATTAGTATAGGTAGAGGCCTGGTGCATGGGTGGGGGCCAGTTGATTTTCCCTGAAGGTGGTCCAGGCTCAGAGTGGGGGTTTCCTTGGAGTGTGGGGTAGCCTGGGCGAGGGGCCTGTAGTGGTTTGAAGGACAACCAAACCCCCATGGGGTGAGGGTCCCCACGGGGGGGGGGGCGTGGACAGCCTGGGTGAGGGGCTGTGGGCTGTTTTCAGGCTGGTCACACCCCCTGAAGGGTGTGGGTCCCTTCTGGCGTGCCTGGCCAGCCTGAGTGAGGGGCTGATGGCTGTTTGCAGGCTGGCAAAGCCTCCCAGCAGGGACTCTCACCTCATTGAGGTGTGACAAGCCTGGGTAAGGGGCTGAGGGCCGTTTTCAGGCTGGCCATGTCCCTGGCAACCCAGGCTTCCAGTCCCTCCATTTTTTTTCCCAACCCCTCCTTGAGCAGAGGCCAGGAAGGGCTGGAAGCTTGACTTCCTTCATTGCCGAGGGAAACCTAAGCCTCCTGTTCACTCCAGCTCTATGGCCAGCACTATCTTTGTTGGGTTAATTTGCATATTCACTATTCACTCCTGATTTGTTGGTGGGTGTAGTGGTGGGACTGTCAATTTGCATGTTTCTCTTTTATTAGTGTAGATATATATGGAAAACAATTCATCAAGAACATATAACAATTATCTTATATAATAAAGAGCTAATGTGCAAATTGACCATCACTCCAACACACAAGATGACCACCCCCACGTGGTCAAAGATGGCGACCCCCATGTGGACACAAGATGGCTGCCACAAGATGGCCAGCAGGGTAGCGAAGTTGTGGGTGATCAGGCCAGCAGGAGAGGGCAGTTGGGAGGGACAAGGCCTAAAAGGAGGCCAGTTGGTGATAATCAGGCATGCATAGGAGAGCAGTTAGAGGTGACCATGCTGGCAGAGGAAGGCAGATGGGCATGACCAGCCCTGCAGGGAAAGGCAGTTGAGATGCACAAGGCCTGCAGGAGGGGAGTTGGATTGGAGCAGCCTGCAGGGGAGGGCTATTGGGGGTGACCATGCCTGTAGTGTAGGACAGTTAGGGGTAACCAAGGCTGCAGGGGAGGGCAGTACGGGGGTACCAGGCCTGCAAGGGAGGCAAGTTGGGGGGAACCATGCCTGCAGAAAAGGTCAGTTAGAGGCAACCAGGTGAGAGGGACGGGGGAGACAGTGGGAGGAAACTAGGCTAGCATGGAAGGGCAGTTTGGGGAAGGGAAGTTGAGAGCAATAAAGCCTGCAGTGAAGGGCATTTGGGAGCAACCAAGCCTGCAGAAGGATGGTAGATGAGGGGACCATGCCTGCAGGGAAGGTAATTGGGGGAAACTAGGTCAGCAAGGGAGGGAATTTGAGAGGGACCAGTCATGCAGGGAAAGGCAGTTGTGGAGGACTGAGCCTGCAGGGGAGGGCAGTTAGAAGGATAAGGCCTGCAGAGGAGAGCATTTGGGGGTAACCAGGCCAACAGGGGAAGACAATTAGGGATGACCTGGCCTCCAGGGAGGGCAGTTGGGGCAGACCAGTCCTGCAGGGGAGGATAGCTAAGGGGGACCAGGCCTCCAGCAGAGAGCAGTTAGGGACAACCAGCTGGCAGGAGAGGGCAGTTAGGGGTTACCCGGCCTTCAGAGAAGGGCAGTTGGAGGGTACCAGGCTGGCAGGTGAGGGCAGTTAAGGGTGACCAGGCCAGCGGTAAAGGATGTTGGGGGCAACCTGGCCAGCAAGGGAGAGCAGTTAGGGACAATCCTTCCGGCAAAGAAACCTGTTAGATGTCAATTAGGCTGGCAGGGTAGTATTTAGGGGGTTATCAGGCTGGCAGGCAGAAGCAGTTATGTGCAATCAGGTAGTCAGGCAGGCAAGCAGTTGTGAACCAATAGTCCTGGATTGTGAGTGGGATGTCTGACTGCCCATTTAGGCCCACCAGGATCAGGCCTAAAGGAGCAGTCAGACATCCTTTGAGCAGTCCCAGATTGCAGAGGGTGCAGGTTGAGCTGAGGAACACTCCCAATCCTCATGCACGAATTTCATGCATCAAGTCTCTAGTAAATATATATGCACCTAATATTTGAATACCTAAATATATTAAGGAAATACTAACAGATCTGTATATAATCATGGTAGGGAACTTCAATAGCCAACTTTTAACAATTGGTATATCATCCAGACAGAAAATCATCAAGGAAACATTAGACTTAAGCCATACTTTAGACAAAATGGAACTAGCAGACAAATATAGAACATTTTATACAATAGCAACTGAATGCCCATTTTTCTCAAGAGCACATGGAATAATCTCCAGGATATATTTCAAGGCAGATTATTTTTTTTAAAATCTTTAAAAATTTGTGAAGATTGAATTCACATTAAGTAACTTTTTTATTGCAATAATATGAAAGTAGAAAACAGTAACAGAAGAAAAACTGGACACTTTAAAAACATGTGAAGATTAAGCAACATGTTCCTGAACAAATACAAAGGGTCAAAGATGAAATACAAAGAAAATGGAAGCACAATATAGAAGGCAATATCTACAGCATGCTGAAAAAATAGTTCTAAGAAGGAAATTTATAGCTACCAATGCCTAAATAGAGAAACTAGAAAACCCCCAAATAAACAACCTAAAGTACCTAAAATAAAATGAGACTGCGGCCAATGTTAACAGAAGCAAGGAAATAACAAATATCAGAGCATAATGAGAATAATTATGGCCCAATAAAGTGAATAACCTTGAAAAATGTATAAATTCCTATGAACATAAAACCTATCAGTTTAAATCAGTAAGAAAAAGAAAATCTGAACAAATATACTATTGAATCAGTAGAAAAAAAAAACTCTCAAAAAAGAAAACTCCACCCAGGATCAGATGGTTTTATTGGCAAAATCTACCAGATCTTTAAAGAGAAATTAACAGTGATTCTTCTCAAATTCTTCCAAAAAAATTACAGAGGAAGAAACACTCCCAATCTTATTTTACAAGGTCATTATTACTATGATACCTAAGATATATTAGGACACTATAAGTGAAGAAAATTACAGACTAACATTCATGATATAGATAGACGCAAGAAATTCTCCAAAAAATTTTGCAATCAGAATTCAACAGTACATTAAAAGGATATCACAGCATGATCAATTGGAATTTAACCAGAGATACAAGGATGATTCAGTATATGCAAGACAATATAATGTGATACTTCACATTAGTAGGATGAGAAATAAAAATGATATAACCATCTCAGTAGATGCTAAAAGAGCATTTGGCAAAATACAATATTCTTTTGGGATAAAAATGTTCAAGAAAGTAGTATAGAAGCAACATACCCCAATACACTAAAGACCAAGTATGACAAACTGACAGCTAAGGTCTTACTCTGTAGTAAAGTGTTGAAAGTCTTCCTTGTAACATCAGAGACAAATAAGACAAGTGTGCTCTGTCTTGCCACTCTTATTTATCATAGTACTGAAGGTCCTAAGCAGAGCAATCAAACAAGAAAATGAAGTAAAAGGCATTCAAATAGAAAAAAAAGAAGTGAAACTGTATTTTTTTTTACAAATGATTTCATCACATATACAGAAAATTCTAAAGAATCCACCAAAAAATAGTATAACAAATTAACCAATTTAGTAAAATTGCAGTATTTTAAATCTACATACCATATACTAACAATTCCATTCACAATAATATATTTTTAAAAAGCACACACTTGGAAATAAATTTAACCAATGATATAAAACATCTGTACAATAAAAACTACATGAGTTTGATGTGATTAAAAAACACAACAAAAATAAAAATATGTTAATGAATTGAGAGAGTTAATATTGTTTAAAATGCCCATATTACACAAAGCAGTCTATAGATTCAATGCACTCACACTGTCAAAACTCTAATAGCATTTTCACAGAAATAAAAAAATAAAATAATTATAAAATTTCAAAAGCCTCTATTAATTTTTAAAAAGGAGGGTAATAGGGTAATATCATGTAAGGAAAAATCCTGTAAGTAAATTATACCTAGAAAAAATTTACTTTAGGAAATTAATTTGTATTTGTAATACTAACAGCAAGACACCTATGAAAAGCACACATGATGTCAAAATAAGCCAAAGGAAAATCGTCTGGGCAAAAATAAAAAAGATCCCAAGTCAAATAAATTTATAGAAAAGATTTCTTTATTAACTTTTGGTCAAGAATATGTTTGTATATTTTCAGAAAACAACTCCAAGACCATGTGGATTCCTGCAACAGAGAGGAGTTGACATGTGTGCTCCAACCACGAAGACAAGAGGAGAAACAGTCCAGAGATGGAAGACGCTGAGGAAACCTTGCCATGCCATCAGTCAGCAGCTGTGCGTTGCTGCAGGTTACCCAGGACCAAACAAGAGAGGGTCTGACCTGCATTGCCACCATCTGTCCACCATTCAGATATCATTGCTGACATGTACACATAAGGAATAGTTTAACATTGAAACTGGGACTCAGAACTGTTGGTCATTGAAATTGGGACTCAAACATTTCTTGTCCTCATATGTTTATTTCTAGTGTGCAGAGGCAAAATTTTTAAAGAAAAGAAATGGGGGAAATAAAAATAGATACAGAGAGAAAAAAGCATGGAACATACTGTCAAACTACAATGGGAAGGCAGGGGAGGTTGGAGAGGGGTGCTGCAAGAGATCAAATTAGGCAGTTCTCTTAAGTTTTCACTTTAATGTAGCCTATATCCTCATGTTTTTCTTTAAGGTCCTGTTTATTTCAAATTGTCCTCCTAATGCAAGTGCATATAACAGAATCCTGTGTAGCATATGGGATTTGTATGTCAGAAGCTCCATTAACTCAGATACAGAGACTGCTGATGGGCATTGCTGATTATACATTTCCCTGAAACTTCTTGATGTTGGCAAATTTTTGTTTTTTAAGGTTTGATTAAAATTTGGGAAACAGGTTAAATATATTTCAAGCATAAACTTTTAAACTGATGAATTCCTTAACGTTTAGAACTGTGCCTGGCAAATAGTGTTTAAAAATGCTTGTGGAATATATAAATGGAAAAAAAAATTACTCCCAAGTCAAACTTAGCTAAAAATAATTATTCTCTTTTATCATGTGACCCCTAGACCCAATCGTCAGGCCATTCAGTGGAAAACACCAAACATGTTTGAGAAAAGATAGAATAAGATCAATAGCCATCTATGACACTTCAAAGGAGAGTCTGGATAAATAGTAATTAAAGAGATATCAATCTTTGTATACTGTAGTTGCAAATGTAAATTGATGTGTGAATATTTATTTTCAATGAAAGAATCCTATATAATAAAAGCCTAATATGCTAAGTGTCTGGTTGCCCAGTTGGCTATTCAATCAATCAAAGTATAACGTGCTAATGATATGCTAAGAACACTCAACTGCTAGCTATGACATGCACTGACCAACAGGGTGCAGACAGTTGACCGGTGAACCAGTCACTATGATGTTCACTGACCACAAGGGGCAGGCACTCTGACCAGTAGATTAGCTTGCTGCTGGGGTCTGGCCCATCGGGACTGAGTGAGATGAGCTGCCTCCCGCAGTCCCCAGGTGGCCAACTTCCCATATCCCTCCTGGCCCTGATCATGCACTGGTGGAGTCCCTTGTTCTGGCCTGCACCCTTTCACAATATGGGATCCTTTGGGGGATCTCAGAGAACTGGTTTTGGCCCAATCCCACAGGCCAGGCCTCTAGTGAATTAATCATCAAAGCACTGAATGGGGAAGTTAAGTGTACAGATAAAAGTAGAGTGTCTCCAGTGCCTTTTCAGAAAATAATTTTGCCATACAAAATATTTAAAAATTAAATTCCTTACTAAGGAAAGTCTAGAAGGAAAGAGGAAGAAAGGACTAAGATTTTTTCTGGTAATGATGACTAAGTGAAAAGCAGACCAATTTTTTTCTCTATCTCTGTCCAGGAGAAATACACAGGTACCTTTCTTGATGCAAAGGGGGAATTAGACTAAGAATGGGCTCCAATTTTGACAATAAAGATAATTGTTCATGCTACATTAATACTGGTTGTAAAGAATTCTCAGACTCAAACAACTCTAGTCAATTTCCCCCCTATATTCCCCTCAAAACCCATCAACTAGCAAATTTTGTTAGTGCAACCTTAAAAATAAATCACACCACTTTAATCTTCAGGAAATCCAAGTCCTCAACATTGCCATTTAATCTCATGACCAGTAATTAGACACATATTCTGGAGTAGATTTTCTCCTTGTAAATTTGTCACATGCTCATTGTCATGTTTTTAATGTCCTTAATGATCTTTATACCATCTTGCCGATTCTAGCTTCAAGTAATATTTGTGCTTATCAAGTATTTAGTACATTGACCTTATATTTATTTAAACATTTTTTTCATCATAAGAACATTCTTTTGTGATTTTTTAATCCTCACCTGAGGATATATTTTTATTGATTTTAGAGGATATTAAGAGACACAGAGAGAGGAACAACTATGAAAAAGAGAAACATCAATCAGTTGTCTCCTGTACACACTCTGACCTTGGATGAAACTTGCAACCTAGATGTGTGTCTGACCTGGAATTGAACCCTCAACATTTTGATGTAGGGGATGACCTTCCAACCACTGAGCCACCTGCCCAGATCTTAGGTGATTTTTAAAACGTGTTTAGTTCTTTGATTGATTTAGTCACATTCTTCCCCTCCAATTGTTACAGTGAGAAACAAACAAACAGTAAAATATTGTGTTATCCCCAAATGCACCACAACATAACTTTGAAATACAGGCCCCTCAGCCTGTGAGAGCTTCATTGGGTGCATTTTCTCAGATCTGATGACAGTTCTTTTTTTCAGTACTCATTCTTTGTTTAAAAAACAAAATAACAACAACAACAACAAAAAAAACAAAAACAAAAACCTCATCATTGATTATTGTTTCAGTAAAGGAAAATATTTGTTTCACCATTTTTCACCATTTGCTGGTTCAAACTGCCTCTCCTACTTATGGGAGATTATAAGTTTCTAGAGTCTCACCCCAACCCTGATTCTTACATAGCCATTTGCCTTCCTCCTGTGAAAATATGTAATTTACTTATTGTTATTTGCTTATCTAAAACAGTGCTATCTTAGTCTAATGCTCTAATATGGTTAGTCCACATGTATGCCCAAACCCAGAGTTAATCTGTGTCCACAAGACATTGTGAATCTAGTGAGAATTTGAGTCTCTTGGTGCAGTTTATTTTGGAAATAAAAAGCAAGAGCAGGTCAAGGTTAATTGGTGAGAGGAAACTTTGTTTTTCTGTCTTCTTCAAAGAGATTACAAATGAGCAGTCCAACCACTGTGTCTCTGTGGTTGAGCATCAACCCGTGAACCAGGAGGTCATGATTCAATTACTGATCAGGGCACATGTTAGAGTCGTGGGTTCGAACCTTAGTATGGGGCCTGCAGGAAGCAGCAGATCAGTGATTCTCATCATCGATGTTTCTTTTTGTCTCTCTCTGTTCTTTCTTCCTCTCTAAAATCAATAAAAACATACAAAAAGGTTATAAATGAGCAACAAAGAGTTACTTCTTCTTAATGTAAAGGGAATGTTCCTATGTTAGAGTTATTTCTGCATGTTAGTTTTGCACATTTTTTGTACATATGTCTTATTTCCTCTCTGTCCTATCAGCCTTCAATGAGTGGAGGGCCACATGTCTATGCACTTGCTCACCCAACTTGGCCTAGAAGTCTAACATGCAGAAAATGTTCACAAATATTGATGGATCGATTAAGTAAAAATATGTATTAATATACTTCTTTGATGAGGGGCAGTTTGAAAAAGTTGCAAAACTATGAATGTAAAAGAATCCATGAGCCAAGATGCAAGAGAGAATCTTGGAAGGAACAAATCCTATATAATAAAGAGATAATATGCAAATTGACTGTCACACCCTTGCACAAGATGGCCACCCCAATGTGGTCACAAGATGGCCACCCCAATGTGGTCACAAGATGGTCACCCCTATGGGGTCACATGATGGCTGCCACAAGATGGCCTGCAAGGGTGGGCAGTTGTGGATGATCAGATTAGGGGTTAGTTAGGGATGACTGGGCCGGGATTGGGGTCAACAGGCCATCAGGGGAGGACAGTTAAGGGCAACCGAGCTGGCAGGGGAGGATAGTTAGGGGTGACTGGGGTGGTAGGGGAGGTAGATGAGGGCACACAGACCAGCAGAGGAGCAGTTAGGCATTAATCAGGCTGGCAGGCAGAGTGGTTAGGGGCAATTAGGCAGGCAGGTAGGCGAGCAATTGGGAGCCAGCAGTCCAAAATTGTGAGAGGGATGTCCGACTTCCAGTTTAGGCTCAATCCCAGAGGGGTCTCAGATTGGAGAGGGTGCAGGATGAACTGAGGGACACCCCCCCCCCCCAGTGCTCAAATTTCATGCACCAGCCTCTAGTCTATAATAATAAAAGTGTAATATGTTAATTAGACTAGACAGCTGGACAGCTAACAACTTTCCAGACGTCCTTCGAGATGACCTTCTGGATGAAGCTGGGGCTGCTGGGGCTGAGGGCAAATTTTATGCATCAGGGCTCTAGTGCAGAATAAAAGAAATAATGAGGCTGAGTCAGAATGTGGTTTGCTATAATATACTTTTTAAAGCCCAATTTATTTTATTTTGAAAGGAAAAACACTTTGTTCTTTATTATGAAAGACAAAAAGGAGTGCCATACATTTTCACCTGGAGTGACCATCTGGTAAAAAAACAGGTCAGGAGCTCCACCCAGGCCATGCCAGGCCTCTCCTCATGCCTCTGACCTCCAGAGGGGTCCTCTTTCTTCAGGCCACAGGTGAACACACCATCAGCCTCAGGGACATGCTGGGTCCTTTTTCAGGAATTTCTACTCTACTTTTCTCCTCTGTCAATGCTAATCATTCACACTGCTCCTCTGCCCATCTCATTCATTTTTAACTGCTTTCTATTGCCTGGCTCTTACCTTGTCTCAGACTCAAAAAAATAGCTGGGATGTTACCTCCCCCTATTCCTCCAGCTCCCATTCCTATCAGGTCATCCTCCATACCTCAGTGTAACTGCAGAATTTCTGGCTTAGCTTTGCTTCAACACAGTTTTTGGTGATTCTCATATTTTGTTTTCTATTCCACTCTATCAAAGGTATTCTCAGTTCACTTTTGAGCAATTGATTTCTTTGTTTTCTAAACAACTCATTCTCTGAGAACCCTTAAAAGCACACCCCCCGCCCCCGCAAGAAAAACTGTAGTCAAAACCAACAAATATACAAGGCCAACAGTGTTGTTTACTGATAGCATCACCTGTTCAGTGGAGCATTCTTGTAGGTGGATGGCATGAAGACCCATCTTGAACCTTCACTATGAATCTATGAATGTGTGGGAGCTGTCTAATCTTGTGCAGGAGAATTGGATTGTCTGTTAACAAGGTTCCACATTTTATTATTTATTTATTTATTTATTTATTTATTTATTTATTTATTTATTTATTTATTTATTTTGGTTCCATATTTTAATTAAAGCAATCACACTTCATCAATGACTTGTATTATAAACACAAATTTTGTTCCCATGTCCTGCAGCAAAGCAGTATTTGTACTATCGGCTATTTCTAAAGTTACTTTTTGGGCTTAAGTGTAAGTTATGTCATCTTTTTTATTACATTTTAACTTTTAGATTTTGCCTATCATTTTGCCCTGGGAGCCCTAAATAAATCAGTTGCATTCACTATCCTGTTGTGCTTTAAAAAAAACCAGAAATGAGATGAACATATCTATTAATTTTAACCCAAGCCCTTCTTTTGCCTATAGAAATGTCTTTCTAGATTGACATCAGTACCTTACTTAATTTAACCAACTGCCATTCACCCTGTACTATCATTCAACTCATGTATATTGATTTGTTCTTAAATTTGCATCAAAGAGCATTTCATATGACATTTGGAACTAAAAATGTTACAGGATTCTAGGACAGGAGGACTAGGGATACTGAGATAGGAAAGTTGAAACAAGGTGAAACAGTGTGGACAATTTGTAACTAATAAACCATTATCTTCCCCAGCCAAGGAAATGAGAGCAAATGATTAAAAATACTCCCTAAGCAGATAATGCAGAAAGGGAAGGGGAAAGGAGGAAGGGAAAAAGGACAGTTTACTCCCTAAGCAGAGAAGCCAGAAGTCTCAAGGCTTGGCAAGATAAAGTTGCCAGGTACTTCTCATGAATTTGGGGAAGGCCACAACAAAGTAAAAAAAAAAAAAAGTCTTGAGAATTAATCAGTACCAAAATAGTCAGCAAAGGAATTTTAAGTCTATAGAAAAAAGGGTATATAATGCCTAGGTCCCCCACCCATCCAGCTCTTCAGATTGGCTGAGAGTCTGTGCACTTCATAAGCCAGATAGTATAGGTTTGTTTGCTTGCTTTGCTTTTTCAATAAAGGTGCATGCTTTGATTGCTTTAATAAACTGGCTTTCCACAAGGCAGCCACGGTCTGTAGTATAAATTCATTTACATGAGAAGATCAAGTTCAAGGTTGGGAACAGCCCTCTCCCATTGACTCAGAGGCTGTCCTGTCCTGTAACACTTCTTTGGTGCCTATAACAGGAAGAAATATGCCCATAGCATTTCTGCAACCCACTGGTTCGGAAATTCTGTTAAAATGAAATGTAGTTAGTATGACATGACTTGTCCTAGATCTCAGTGATTTTTTTTCCCTTTTCTACATACTCAGAAAATATCCTAGGCAAAAGCCCGCTTAGTTATAGTTATGCTCACCTTTACAGTTATTCACCCTTCACTAGAGATCATTGATAAACACTAGGTGATTTAATTTAGCTTCCTCAGTGACTGGTATGTAATTCATGTTTAGCATAGGCAGAAATTCATTCAGTGTTACTAGGTGTACACATATTCACACACATATGCACAAACACTCATATTTCAGTTAGCGAATACTTCAATTCTAATGTATGTGTGATTGTTTCATTCTCTTCCATCTCAAAGTAATTTTTCTCATTACTGAACCTAGCAACAAATAAGTAAGTTTTCTCTTATCATCAATCAGACTTCCAACCATGGAAAAATCCCACCTTGCTACTTTTGTTCCAAATATAACTTTTATAAGTATTTTTTGAATCATTGGTTTATTTAAGATAGTCTGTCACTTCACATTCTATAGTGCCTCACTTCCCCTTTATTTTCATCATTTTACTTAGTCTCCAAATTATTTTTGGGCCACGTTTAAGCCCTTCTTCTACATGGGTTTGATCTTGTTTCTAACTGTCTTCCTTGGATCAGTCTCCCATGTTGACTGGTTTTCCTAGTCACAAATGTATCTTGTCCAAGTGTGTGCACACACTTACTCAGAACCTGGAGAACTATAGCCTGAGGATTTAGTAATCTGTTTTTTCCAAACTGTTGTCACTCAAATACATCATCTTTTTCTATTATTTCAAATGAATCCCTCATTCCTGTCACTTCATCTCCTAAAATAATGTTGTATAAGCCTTCCACAATTGAGGTTACACTATTCTTGATAAAGGTTTTACCAATATGTAATTGTAATATAGTATAATTTACATAACTGGATAACCATTTGTTATATTTAGGCTATTTTCTGGTTAATGTGAGAACTAAACAAGAGTTGGGAACAAAACAAAGGGCATTCAATCCTTAAGTCATGTTTCCAATAGATTTTATTTGAATCAAATTCTAAATTTAATGTGATTCTTAAAATTTTCAATAAGGAATAGTTTGTTTCAATTTGTTGATTATGTGTGAAAACAGGAAGATTACTAATATAATTTCTAATATATTAAATGAATTAACTGAGTAAAGCCCTTTAAACAATCCCTGATAGTTAATAAGTGTTCAATACGTTTCAATTTTTATAATAATATTTTAAAATTTTATCAACATTTTCATATCCTGAAAGGCAGTTACAGGGTTTCATTTAATTGAGTATATAGTTATTTTAACAATATTAGAACAAGAATCTACATGATGAATTTGTTGACTGATATTTTCCTGCTCTATTTTATGCATACTTGTTATCCTTAATGTAACATTTTCATGATCTACACTAGATTTAAGTACAATGTTTTAAAATATTAACTATTAAAGATATATCCTTGTATACAATACCTTATGAACTGAATCCAACAATATTTATAACAAAGCAGAATTCTTTACAAAGAAAACTTAGCTTTGTGTTCCTCTAAGTAACCATGCCTACCAGCCAATCAGTGAAATCTTTGATCCTGGTTAATATGTAGATAGAGAGTTTGAGTCAGAATTGCAATCAACACACTGCCTCCTTAATCAAGGAATTCTCATTATTAAAAATGCCAGGTGGGTAATGAGTGTGCCTTATGATGCAGTTAGATTACCTTGGCCTTATCAAAATTATGAACCCAGTTGTTAGTGTCAAACCACTCAAGGATTGACATTGGTCTGCAGAACATTTCTGAGCAGTAGCATTGCACTAGAATATTTAAAATAAGTCAATTTAATAATTTGTTTCTTAGATAATTCAACCTGTGAATAAAATGTGTTCTGGGAGGCAATACATTGTTTGTATAATAATTAAGCAAAAAATAACATTTTTCCTTCTTTGGTTGGGCAGCAATAAACTCTGAGTTTTATTACTTTAATTCCAGGCTTGCTTATTATTACATAGGTAAGACTTAACAAACATCTATGGAGGATTCAACCCAAGAACAACAGAATAGATATTCTTCTCAAGCACACATGGAGCATTCAGGAGGGTAGACACCATGTTAGTCCACAAAAAAAAAGTCTATACTAATTGCAAAAAGATTAAACTCATATCAAGTATTTATTTCTGATCACAATAGAATGAAACGATATCAGTAGCAGAAAGAAAACTAGTAAATACACAAATACATTGAAATTAAATTACACACTTTTAAACAAGCAAGTATAAAGAAGAAAGTACAAAAGAAATTAGAAAATATTTTATTACAAATGAAAATATAAACATAAAAAGACTTATAGGGTGCAATGAAAGGAACATTAAGAGGAAATTTTAAAGTGGTGAAAACCAATGAACTTATATGAATATATGCGTAGCTGTGGACAGACAATAGAGAGGGGAAGGAGTAGGTTGGAGGAGGTCACTGGGGGAAAGGGCCCATCTGTAATATTTTAAATAATAAAGATAAATTAAAATAAATATTTCAAATTAATCTGATTTTATGTCTCAAGAAATTAGAAGAACAAAGTAAATTCAAAACTAGAAGAAGAAATAAAATAATAAAGATTAGAAAAAATCAGTAAAACTGAGTTATTTTTAGGAAAAGATCAACAGTGTTGACAAACCCTTACCTAGATTACCTAAATTACCTAAAATAAAGAGAGAAGGCTCAAATAACTAAAATCAGAAAGTAGGGGGAATAAAACTGGTGCCATAGAATAAAAAGGATTACAAGAGAATACATGAATAACTGCATGTCAGCAAATTGAATAACCTAGAAGAAATGGATAAATTCTAGAAAGACACAGATTACCAAAACTGGATCATCAATAAATAGGTATTCTGAACAGAACTATAAATATGAAGGGGATTTAAGAAGTAATTAAAACATTCTGATAAAGAAAAGCCCAGGCCCAGCAGACACGGCTCAGTGGTTGAGCATTGACCCATGAACCAGGAGGTCACAGGTTTGATTCCAAGTCAAAGCACATACCCAGGTTGCAGCCTCGATTTCCAGAAGGAGGCGTGCAGGAGACAGCCTATCAATGATTCTTTCTCATCATTGATGTTTCTATCTCTTTCTCTCCCTCTCCTTTCCTCTCTGAAATCAATAAAAATATATTTAAAAAAAGAATAAGGAAGCCCAGAACAAGATGGTATTTTAAGCGAGTTCTACCAAACATTTAGCATTAACGCTAATTCTCTTCAAACTCTTCCAAAATATTAGAGATATGAACATACTCGCAAACTCATTATTTGAGGCTAGCATTATCTTAGCCAGACAAAAACCAAAGCCATACAAAAACACCACAATAAAATAAAATGACAACCCGATATCCCTGATGAATATTGAGTCAAAAATCTTCAATAAAATACTAGCAAACCAAATTCAAGAGCATGTTTTTAAGATGTCAATACTACCAAAAGTTATCTATAAATAAAATGTAATTCCTATTAAAATCTCAATGGCACGTCTGCAGGTATAGAAAAACCCATCCTAAAATTCACATGGAATGACAAGGCATGCCAAATAGCCCAACAATCTGGAAAAAGAACAAAGTTTTAGGTCTCGAACTTTTGGACCACCAGGGCAGACCAAGAAACACATTTAATGTCCAACAATGTGCAGAGAGATGTTCATCACGGAGGAACAGTTTGACAGAGAACTGGAACTGGCCATTGCACCATTGGTTGTCTGAAATGTGGGGGAGGGATGGGTAAAGTCATGAAGCACTGACTTATATTCCTTATATTCCTTCAAAATTGTGTGCTCACACTCAGCACTCAGCATGTGGGAGGGCCAGGGCTGCCCACTGGATATTCCTCTGATTTTCTGGTGAAGCTGAGGCAGAAGGATGGGGAAGGATATTGGCATAACCATGCAGTTCTTTGCAAGGGGATGCTGGTATGAAGACTATGCTTTTATTTGTTTGTTTGTTTGTTTGTATTGCTTTTTTCCACATATAACTTTTTTCCCCCTACATGATGTCGTGGTCATAGGACCAGGGTTGCTGCTACTATACTGGGAGTAGAGATACTTTCTAAGTAAGAAACTGTACCTCTAAACGTTTATGATAGAATACTTAAGAGCCTGCTAAGGTGGGTTATGCCCTCACCCCATCTGAAAAAATAAACAAATAAAAAAAAACTAGGGTTAACAGAATACAGATTTATAACCTGATGGTAAAAAATGCTCACTAGTTCTGTACCTGTGTAACCCAGCCCTTAAGAAGAGAGTGGACCTCAGGGAGAAACTTGCCAGTCTTGCATTGCTATCTGAAATCTAGGCCAACACAGTAACCAAACCCAAAGCTCCTTTCAAAGGTGGGCACTTCTTGACATAAAGGAAGAGAAGAAAGAATAGTAGCTGAGGATAAAGACATAAATACTTAAGTTATTAACACCTCAAAAGAGGCTCAGAGCAAGATATGATATTGTCTTTTACCCTGAAAGGGTGAAGCCATATGTTTGCTGAGACCACTCTTGCTTTTGGAACCCAATAGCATCAAATAGAAGCCTAAAAAACTGAGTGGCCTCCCCCTGGGAGACATTCTCACCTATACTAATAAAAGGGTAATATGCTAATTAGACTGGACATCTTCCAGACATCCTTCTGGACAAAGCCACAGCAGCTGCGAGTGTTGAGGTTCAGTGTTTCAGGGGAAGCAGTGGCACAGGAAGGTCCAGTGCTGTGGACCCTTGCACACAGACCATGAGAGCCAGTGCCACACTAGAGGCCAGGGCTTTGGGAGATTTAGGGGCCACAAGAGAGGGTGCGGTGGTGCAAGAGGGCTGGGCCATGACACTTTTGCAGAGTTGGTGCTGGAGAGTCCTCCAAGCAGGCCAGTCCAGCACTGTGGTCCCTTCTGCAGAGGCACTGGGGCGGTGCAATCCTGGTTCCAGCGCTGCCTCTTCCGCAGAGGCATCCACAGAGGTGTGGCTCAGGCCTGTTCTAGTGCCATGCCTTCGCAGAAGCTGGGCAGCGTGCAACCTGCTGTGCTTCAACCTTCCACAACCCCTCCCCCAGCCAGCCTGGCCCCAGGTTGCCCCCTGCCCACCAGTGGCAGCAGCACCTTGGTAATGGGGACAATGCCTTCCCCTCATGGCCTGGTCACCTCCTGCAGAGGAAGCAGGGAGCAGGCCTAAGCAGTCAGTAGGATATCACCTGAGCACTCCTGGACTGTGAGAGGGGGCAGGCTGGGGACCCCCGCCCCCCGTGCACAAATTTTTGTGCACTGGGCCTCTAGCCTATGATAATAAAAGCATAATATGCTAATTAGACCAGAAGGACATCTGGTCTAATTAGCATATTATGCTAATGCTGTGAGGAAAGCCCAGGTCCCAGGTGCCAGAGGTAGCTGGTGGTAGTAGCTGGGGTAAGGAAGGCCTATTTTTGCACAAATTTCATGCAGTGGGCCTCTATTAAGACAATGATTGACTGGATAGTTGTTAGTGACTTGGATTTTAGTCATATGCCAGCATATTTTGAGTTGAATATCATTTTGCTATGAGGATTCCAAAATCAGAGACTATGAGATGGACTGTGAAATATATATTGATCTCTGCCCTCGGTCTCAAGCACAGAGCTACTAGACCCTGTAATTTCCTAGGTAAGAAGAGCACAAGGAGCATATTTTGTGCTAATATTTGTCTTTGATCTTAATTCCTGACACAGACCTTCTGAATTTCTTGACATGTCCTGGGTGATAACTGTGTCCTTTGTTCTAAAGTTCTTGGTGGGGACTTGTCACCAGAAAGACCAAGCCATGATTAGAAGCTTGGAATTTTTAGCCTCACTTCCCAATCTCCATCCAGAGAGAAGTGAGTGACTGGAAATTGAGTTAATAATTGATCAAAGTTTCAACTGCAGAAGTTCCAGCAATTGGGACTTTCCTACACTCACTTCTCTTCATCTGGCTTTTAATTCATATATTTTATTATTCTCTTTAATTATAATAAAAAGGTAAATGTAAATAAGATTTTGCATGACTTTTGTTAACCATTCTAACAAATTGTTTAAACCAAAGATGGGGCCAATGAAACCCTAATTTTTAGGCAGTTGGTTGGAAGTACAGGTGGCAACCTCGGAGTTATAATTGGTGTGTGTATTTGGGTGGGGGCAGTATTGTAATGTCAGAATTAAGCTGTAAGATGACCAGATGGTGTTAGAAGATTGATTGCTTGATATTAGGGAAGCCCACACATCTTGGGTCAGAAGTAAAGTGTGGCAGTAGTGAACATAAAGGGAAATCAAGAGGAATATTTTCCTTTGCAGGGACTAATGGTCTGATTTTTATTTCTTTCTTACACTGGTTTTATCTCCTGAATTGCAAGTGTTCTCTTTTCCTTCTGCCTGTGCTTTTGCCTGGTCTTTTTTTTCTTTTTTTACTTACAGAAAGACATTGTGATTCTCAATCAAAGTGATGAGTCGTCTTTCATTTATCACCACGTCTGGGAAATTGCATGATGCTTCATATAGCAAATGCTGCACAAAATAAATTGCAGAGTGCCCTAGCTGGCTTGGATCAATGGATAGAGGGTTGGCCTGCAGACTGAAGGGTCCTGGATTTGATTCTGGTCAAGGGCACATGTTGGGTTGTGGGCTTGATCCCCAGTAAGGGGCACATGGAAGGCAGCCAATCAATGATTCTTTCTCATCATTGATGTTTATCTCTCTCTCTTCCTCTCCCTTCCTCTTTGAAATCAATAAAAATATCTTTAAAAACAAATTGAAGACTAAGACTGTATAAGGAGCAGCATTTCTTTAATAAATAGCCGATAGTTTGAAGTATATATTGTTCACAAATCTATATATCATAATTTTTAAAAATTTTTGAAGGATGGAATAATTATAAAATAACTGAAAGTTCATGATGAAGAGCATGAACTCTTTTTAAAATATGTTACCATATAAGTTTTTCTAGCAAAATAAATCAATGGAATACTAATACACTTTCTAATAAATTGGGTATTATTGAGATAGTGGATTTATTTGTCACATTTAGAACATATTGAGTAGGTGATGTGAAGGTTGAGTAAATTTATTAAAACTTCCAGATTTTCTGAGTCTCAACTATTGATTGAAAATAATTTAGAGGAGGATCGAGGAACCAAGATGGTGGCATAGGTAAACACCTATCTTGCTGCCCCACACAACAATTTCAAAACTGCAATTTAATGACAGAACAGATATCATCCAGAATTACCAGAAAGCTGGCTGAGTGGAAATTCCACAAATAAAAGTAAAGATAAGATACTGTGACTTAGAGGAGCGGCAGAGGGCAGAGTTCAGGATATGCGTGGAGTCAGATGTTTGGAGCTATGCACAGGTGAGCAAATAGGGCTGGGAGCTGGATACCCAGCTGATTTTCTAAAATGGGGAGGGAGACAAAGGTGTGTCAGTAGACTGATTCCACAGTTCTGGATGAGGTCCGGGAAACCCACACTCATATTGGTGAAACTGGACAGTAAGGAGGAAGAGCACTGAAACTTGGGTGCTGCGGAGGTCTGTGATCTTGCAGAGAAGGTGTGTAAACTTGGAAACTACAGAAATGCTCGAGCGTGCAGGGAGGACTCATGACTTGCTCTCTCACTCTCATTTGGGAGAAAAAAAAAAAAAGAAAGAAGGTAAACCACTAGACTGCATTGTTTTACAACCCTGGATAAAACTTTGGGTGAGCAAACTCATTTGGGGAGAGGCTGAATTGCCCAGAAGTGGTTAGAGCTTGGTGGCAGCTTTCTCTCAGAGGTGTGTGTAGTCATTACCACCAGGCACAGAGACCCAAGTGCCGTATAGGACAGAGCTGATGGGAAATCAAGGCTACCTGCTCAGTCTGGAGACTCCACCCATCCAACCTGAGCACAGTTGATCCTCACAGCCAATTGGCCTAGAGGTCAAACCCTCCTAGTACTAACAACAATAATCTAGGCTTAACTTCAACAAGTCTGTGCAACCCATAAAGGGCTGCACCAAGAGTATCCACCTGAGGTAACTGGGGAGGCTGAGCCACTGTCCCTTAGAGGACATCTACCACATAAAGCTAATCAACCAACTCAGGGAAGCAGCCAAAATGCAGAGATATGGAAAGAAATCACATGGGACAGAAATGAAGGGAAAAGAATGACTGGGCATAAAGTTCAAAACCACAGTTATAAGGTTTTTCAAGAGGCTCCTAGAAAAGACTGATGAACTTAATGAGACCTTTGAGGATATAAATGAGATCTTCAAGGATATAAATGAGACCCTCGAGGATATGAAAAACAACAACTAGAAATTAAGCATACACTGACTGAAATAAAAAATATTATACAGAGAGCTAAAAGCAGTCTAAAGGACTGCAATAATCAATTCAAAGATTTGAAATACAAGAAGCAAAATACACTCAGCCAGAAAAGCAAGAAGCCAAAAGAATCCAAAAAATTGAAGATAGTGTAAGGAGCCTTTGGGACAACCTCAAGCATACCAACATTCGAATTATAGGGGTGCCAGAAAAAGAGAGAGAGCAAGATAATGAAAACCTATTTGAAGAAATAGTGACCCATAACTTACCCCACCAGGTGAAAGAAATTGACTTAAAAGTCCAAGAAGCACACAGAACCCCAAACTGTAGGAATCCAAAGAGGACCACACCAAGACACATCATAATTTAAATGCCAAGAACAAAAGACAAAGAGAGAATATTAAAAGCAGCAAGAGAACAGTTAGTTACTTATAAGGGAGCACCCATACGATTGTTAGCGGATTTCTCAATAGAAACGAGGCAGGCCAGACGGATGTAGCAATAAATATTCAAAGTGATGAATAGCAAGAATCTACAACCAAGATTACTCTACCCAGCAAAGCTATCATTCAGAATTGAAGGTAAGATAAAGTGCTTCACAGATAAGAAAAAGCTAAAGGGGTTCATCACCGCCAAACCGATATTATATGAAATGCTGAAATGTATTCTTTAAGAAGAGGAAGAAGAAAGGGGTAAAAATAAAAATTATGAACAACAAATACACATCTATTAACAAATGAATCTAAAAATCAAGTGAATTAATAATCTGATGAACAGGATAAACTGGTGAATTTAGCAGAATCATGGGCATAGAGAGGGAATGGACTGACAATTCTTGGGGAGAAAAGGGGTGTGGGAGGTGCAGCAAAAGACTGGACAAAAATCATACACCTATGGAAGAGGACAGTGTGGGGGACGTAAGAGCAGAGGGTGGGATGGGTATCGGGTGGAGGGGAGCTATATGGGGGAAAAGGGTGAACAATGTAATTAATAAACTGAACAATAATAATTAAAATATTTAAAAAGAAAATAATTTAGAGGAGACTGAGTCAAAAGGGTGAGAATGAAATCTCAGGGACTGAAATGGAAGTAAACATGTGTTCTAATCCTGCACACTCACAGTCTCTCCCCCTTGGTGACTGGCAGAATGTGGGTTCGTTTCACAGGGCCTGAGAACAAGGGTTTTACTTACCAATGTAAGAAATTTTGACAACAGTTGCCACAAACAACAGATTCTCTTTCGTGAAAAAAAAATTAGATACAAAACAAACTAAAATTAATTATGCTAAGTAGAATCTTCTCAGATTGTCATTACATTGTCTTTGATCATAGTACATGCAATTCATGACTTCAGCAAAGTGAATGGCTGAAAAATCATCCTGTGACTCAGCTAGATCAGGAATGCCAAAAATGTGATACATTGATTGTTTGATCAATTAATTTAGAGAAGATGCACAGCCACTGTGGATAAATCATGTTTACTGTGAACTCTTTCAGTTGTCTTCATTAATTTCCAATTAGATATTGCTCTTTCTACACCCTGTAAAGAACTAGCTATGTGCTTCAGGTTTATAAAATTCTTGCAAGATAAAGTAACAATGGGAGAGGATAAGAAGGTCAGAAATAGGAAAGAACTTGTCTTGCCTCTGGCCAGGATTGTACTTCCATGAAGCACAGTTAGTTATAGTCCCTGAGGCTTTTTGCAAATGCTTACTTAAAAGTTAAAGGCAATTTGTGACATTAAAAGCAACAGATACAGAGATGGCAAATACCTTGTAATTCAAATCTATCGCCAAACCTGCAATCACCACTTTTTTACAATTCAGGAACTTTGAAATGATTTTACAATTTATTCTAAAATGTGCCAAATGAAATTTACTTGGAGCTGAAATATAGCCCATAGTAGATCTGTTAGTCCAGACTCTGAAACACATAATAAGATTTATAATGGGGCTGCATACATTTTTTTCTTTTTAAAAAAATATATTTTTATTGATTTTTTGCAGTATAACTTATAATTAATAGTAGTACATGTTTTCCTTTCCCCCTCTCCCTTTATCCTCCCCCCAGCCTCCCCTACCCCCCAGCACATATCCCAACCCACCCCCCTCCCCGCCCCAGTGTCTTTCATTCATTGGTTATTCTCATATGCATGCATACAAGTCCTTCAGTTGATCTCCCCCAGCATCCACCTCCCATCCACCCAAGCCTTCCCCCTGTAGCTTGACAGCCTGTTCAAGGCCACCCTGCCTCTATATCAATCACTCTCCCCTGTTTCTTTTCTTCAAAAATATCTTGCCTCTGCATACTAGAAATAAATGTATACGAACAAAAAATGTTTCAGTCTCAGTTTCAATGTCCAACTGTTCTGAGTCCCAGTTTCAGCGTCAAATAATTCTTTATCTGTACATGTCAGCAATGGTATCCAGATGGTGGACACATCGTGGCAATGCAAGATCCATCCTCTCTGGTTTGGTCCTGGACTGCCTGCAGACATGCACAGCTGCCGACTGCTAGCATGGCAAGATGTCGTCAGTGTCCCCCATCTCTGGACCAACCTCGTGACTGGAACAGATCCATCAGTTCCTCACAGTCGCAGGAACCCATATGGTCTTGGAGTTGTTCTCTGAAAACACACAAACACATTCTCGACCAAAAGTTAACAAAGGGATCCTCTCTGCAAAATAGACTTGGGATTCTTTTTAATTTTTCCCTAAATGATTTTCCTTTGACTTCTTTAGACACCATGTGTGTTTTTTCATGGATATCCTGCAGTTGGTTTTACAAATGGAATTTACCTTACTGGAGTAAGAATTTTCTAGATGTATTTTACTTACTCGATATTTTTTTCCTTACATGATATTACCGCACTGCCCCATCCCCTTTTTTGATTAATGGGGGCTTTTGGAAATTTTATATTGCAGTCTTGGTAATTTTAAATTTTAATTTTTGCACACAAATATGACTGCTTTAGGTTCTTTGGATGTTAGGCAATTTTACAGTGAGATGAACTACTAATAGATTTTTTAGTTAATGTTTTAGGAAAAGCTTTTTGTCCAGTACACTAAAATTTTCTTGAGTATTCACTTATTTCACTTGGCCAATTTAAATTAATCTGAAAACTTGATTATTATTTTACTGTCAATTTTAATATTCAAGCAGAAATCTTAGTTTACCCTGTAAATACTAGAAAGGAATATTTGCATTTTTGAGTAGGTCCTGAGCATTCCTGGTAATAGACTGAATTTAGATATAGAGCAGCTATTGCTGGCTGAATCTCTGTCTGCCACCTGGGTCCCCGTATGAGTTGTGTGTGGGAGGCGAAGCAGCCGTGGGGGTAGGAGACCTCCCTCAGGAGGGGTGAGAATTCAAGCCCCTGCAAGGTTGTCGGTGAGGTTCTGTGCCCCACCTCTGTTGACCTTTTACCTCTCTCCTGTTGGCCCCTCTGCGACTGTGCCTGTCTAAGGTTGTTCCTTCCCTGAGGAATCTTACCCGTCTCTGGCTAACCAGCCATCTTCCGGGACCAAACAGGGTGATGTGAGGTTCAGTTCTGTCTCCTTTGTAGTCTATGCCCCTGTGGCCTCCATGTCCAGTACCTGCCTTGGGGTCCTCTCGCCTGCTGGCAGGGTCCTAGTACTGATCACATATCTCGGGGACCCAGGTTTCTTCTCCAGAGAGGTCCCAGCTCACACCATTGGTCGAGATACAGATCCATGGTGCCAGCTGCCCAGAGGCTTCAGCCACAGCTTGATCTGAAAACTCAGGAATCAGCTGTGTGTATTTGGATAGTAAGAAGAAGGTCTCTCTTGGCAGAAAGGGCAAGAAGGGCCAATATAGAATGCTCGGATGCCTTCCCAGTACCTTAATTCCTTCTGAAAGGGATTAATTTCTTTCCTATCCTTTTTTAAGTTGCTGCCCAACATTCAAAGAATTAGTTTGTAAGTTTATTTGGGATAATTGTATAATATGCTGTTGTCAAATATCAAATATTATAATGACATTGTAGAGTAATATCATGTAAGGGTATTATGGTGTCACGGGAGGTTAAGGAGGGCCTAGCCTAAGAAATTGTGTCCATAGGATATGACAAGCTCTAGGCCATGTCAATTGAATCTCAAACTAGCTGCCATTTTTTATAACTTTATATAAACTTTGTCAGTGATGTAAAATCACTTACCTTAGTTCAAGAATTCAAATATATTGACTTTTCCACTTACTCCCACCACCTGCCACTTACCCTGAGGTTTGACATTCTGATGGACTTTTCTCAGGCTCTGGATCCATTCTTGCTCATCAGTCTATGTCATTAATTGTATTCCTCAAATGAGTGAGATCATGTGATATTTGCCTTTCTCTGCCTGGCTAATTTCACTTAGCATAATGCTCTCCAAATCCATCCATGTTGTTACAAATGGTAGGAGCTCTTTCTTTTTTTCCGCGGCGTAGTATTCCATTGTGTAAATATACCATAATTTTATAATCCACTCATCTGCTGTTGGGCACTTAGGCTGTTTGCAAATCTTAGCTATGGTAAATTGTGCTGCTATGAACATAGGGGTACATATATCCTTTCTAATTCGCGATTCTAGTTTCTTGGGGTATATTCCTAGAAGTGGGCTCACTGGGTCGAATGGGAGCTCCATTATTAGTTTTTTGAGGAAACTCCATACTGTTCTCCACAGTGGCTGCACTAGTCTACAATCCCACCAGCAGTGCACGAGAGTTCCTTTTTCTCCGCATCCTCGCCAGCACTTGACATTGGTTGATTTGTTGATGTAAGCCATTCTGACAGGTGGGAGATGGTACCACATAGTCGTTTTGATTTGCATCTCTTGGATAATTAGTGACTCTGAGCAAGTTTTCATATATCTCTGGGCCTTCCTTCTGTCTTCTTTCGTGAAGATTCTATTAGTGTCTGTTGCCCATTTTTTTTCTTTATTGTTCAGTTTATTAATTACATTGTTTCCCCTTTTTTATCCCCCTATATCTCCCCTCCACCCTGTACCTATCCCACCCTCCACCCTCACCTCCCCTCCCCACTGTCCTCTCCCATTGTTGCAAGATTTTTGTCCAGTCTCTTGCTGCACTTCCCACAACCCTTTTCTCCCCAAGAATTGTCAGTCCATTCCCTCTCTATGTCCATGTCTCTGTTATATTCACCAGTCTATCCTGTTCAACAGCCTATCAATTCACTTGATTTTTATGTTCATTTGTTGATGGATGTGTATTTGTTGTTCATAATTTATATTTTTACCTTTTTCTTCTTCCTCTTCTTAAAGAATATCTTTCAGCATTTCATGTAATACTGGTTTGGTGGTGATGAACTCCTTTAGCTTTTTCTTATCTGCGAAGCACTTTATCTGATCCTCAATTCTGAATGATAGCTTTGCTGGATAGAGTAATCTTGGCTGTAGATTCTTGCTCTTCATTATTTTGAATATTTCTTTCTACTCGCGTCTGGCCTGCATTGTTTCTGTGGAGAAATCCTCTGACAATCGTATGGGTGCTCCCCTGTAGGTAAACAACTGTTTTTCTCTTGCTGCTTTTAATATTCTCTCTTTATCTTTTGCTCTTGGCATTTTAATTATGATATGTCTTGGTGTGGTCCTCTTTAGATTCCTATATTTTGGGGTTCTGTGTACTTCTTGGGCTTTTAAATCAGTTTCTTTCACCAGGTGGGGAAAGTTTTCAGTCACTATTTCTTCAAGTAGGTTTTCATTGTCTTGCTATCTCTCTTTTTCTGGCACCCCAATAATTCGGATGTTGGCATGCTTGAGGTTGTCCCAGAGGCCCCTTACACTATCTTCAATTATCTGAATTCTTTTTGTTTCTTGCTTTTCCAGCTGAGTGGATTTTGCTTCTTTGTATTTCAAATCTTTGACTTGGTTCTTGTGGCCCTCTGGACTGCTTTTAGGACTTTGTGTAATATTTTTTATTTCAGTCTGTGTAAGCTTGATTTCTAGTTGGTTCTTTTTTTTAATCCGTGAGGGTCTGGTTCGTATCCTCAGAGGCCTTGTTCATTTCCTTGAGGGTCTCATTCATTTTCTTGTAATTCTCATTCATTTCCTTGTAATTCTCATTCATTTCCTGGTTGGTCTTGTTTATTTCCTGGTAATTCTCATTAAGTTGATCGGCCTTTTGTAGGAGCCTCTTGAAAAGCCTTATAACCGTGGTTTTGAACTCTATGTCTTGTCGTCTTTTCTCCTCCATTTCTTTCACACCTGCTTTCTTTCCATGTCTCTGCATGGTGGCTGCTTTATGTGGTGGATATCCTCATAGGGACAGTGGCTCAACCTCCCCAGTTACCTGAGGTGGGTGCTCTTACTGCAATCCTTTATGGGTTGTATTCAGTGTTTTTTAATTTAAACCCAGCTTGTTGTTGTTAGCCCTAGGATGATTTGACCTCCAGGCCAATTGGCTGTGAAGGGAGACTGTGTTCAGGTTGGATGAGCGGAGTCTCTGAGCTGCGCATGCAGCTTCCGCGTCAGCTGCATCCTATGCAGTGCTCGCACGCGCGGGTCTCTGTTGGATGGGGATGGCTGCAGACACCTCCAAGAGAAAGCAGCTAGTCTCTTCCCCTTGCCAGACCACTCCGCCTTTCCCCAAATGTGCCTGCACACCAAAAGTCTAGCCCAGGTTTGTAAAATAAATGGTTTCCGGAACCAGGAGACAAGTTTCCAGGGGTCAAGTCGCGGGTTTGCGCGACCCTTTCGCGGAAACTCGCAGTTCAGGAGCCTCTGCCACTCCCCGCTTCCAGGGTGTGTTCCCCAGACCTCGGCGGACCTCGCCTGGCACTGGGGAATCCGGGCAGTGGGACAGGGGGTGTTGCTCCAGCCCCAGCCCGCGCACGCGACCAGGACAGCTCCTAACCTGATTCCATCTGAAAGGATGCGCTCCCGCTGCTCCTGAGTCTCAGTGTCCCACCTCCACTCCAGTTAGTGGAGTTTTCATTCAGCCAGATTTCTGGTGATTCTGGTTGCTGTCTGTTCTGCTGTCATGTTGTAGTTCCTAAATCGTTGCGTGGGGTAGAACAATAGGTGTTCACCTATGCCGCCATCTTGGTGTTCTCCTGTTGCCCATTTTTTTATTGGATCATTTGTCCTCCATTTATTGAGATGCATGAGTTGCCTGTAGATGCTTTAGATTAAACCTTTATCACTGATAACATTTGCAAATATGTTCTCCATACAGTGGGATTTCTTGTTGTTTTGTTGATGGTTTCTTTAGCTGTGCAAAAGCTTTTGATTTTGATGTAGTCCCATTTGTTTATTTTCTCTTTAGCTTCCATTGCCCTAGGAGAAGTATCATCAAAGAAGTTCTTTTGGCATATGTCTGAGATTTTTCTTCCTGTACATTCCTCTAATACTTTTATGGTTTCCTGTCTTATGTTTAAGTCCTGTATCCATTTTGAGTTTATTTTTGTGTATGTTGTAAGTTGGTGCTCTAGTTTCATTTTTTTGCATGTATCTGTGCAATTTTCCCAACACCATTTATTGAAGAGAATTTCTTGACTCCATTTTATGTTCATGCCTCCTTTGTCAAATATTAATTGAGCATAGTCGTTTGGGTTGATATCTGCATTCTCTATTCTATTCCATTGATCTATATGTCTGTTCTTGTGCCAGTACCAGGCTGTTTTGAGAACAGTACCTTTGTAATACAGCTTGAAATCTGGTATGGAAATACCACTGACTTTGTGCTTCTTTCTCAGGATTGCTGTGGCTCTTCGGGGACATTTTTGTTCCAGATGAATTTTTGGAGAGTTCTTTCTAGGTCTGTGAAATACGCCTTTGGTATTTTAATGGGGAGTGCATTAAATTTATAGATTGCTTTGGGTAGTATGGACATCTTAATTATGTTGATTCTCCCAATCTATGAACATGGTATGTTCTTCCACCTGTTTACATCTTCCTCTATCTCTTTTTTCAGTGTCTCTTTTTTCAGTATCTCTTTTTTCAGTGTAGTTTTCCATGAATAGGTCTTTCACCTCCTTAGTTAAGTTTATTCCTAGGTATCTTAATTTTTTTGGTGTGATGGTAAATGGGATTGCTTTTTTAGTCTCTCTTTCTGTAAGTTCACTATTAGTGTATAGAAATGCCATAGATTTCTTGGCATTACTTTTGTAACCTGCTACATTGCTGAACTAATTTATTAAGTTTACTAAGTTTTTTATGGAGTCTTTTGGGTTTTTTATGTACAATATCATGTCATCTGCAAATAAGGATAGCTTAACTTCTTCTTTTCCAATTTGGATGCCATTTATCTCTTCTTCTTGTCTAATTACAATGGCTAATACTTCCAGTACTATGTTGAACAGGAGTGGTGAAAGTGGGCAACCCTGTCTTGTTCCTGTTCTTAGGGGAAATGGTTTTAGTTTTTGCCCATTGAGTATGATGTTTGCTGTGGGTTTACCATATATGGCTTTTATTATGTTGAGGTATGATCCTTCTATTCCTACTTTGTTGAGAGTTTTTATCAAGAAAGGATGTTGGATTTTGTCAAATGCTTTTTCTGCATCAATTGATATGACTATGTGATTTTTATCTCTCAATTTTTTTATGTGATGTATCACATTTATTGATTTGCAGATATTGTATTATCCTTGCATTCTTGGGATAAATCCTACTTGGTCATGGTGTATGGTCTTTCTGATGTACTGCTGGATCCGATTTGCTAGAATTTTATTGAGGATTTTGGCATCTATATTCATGAGGGATATTGGCCTGTAATTCTCCTTCATTGTGACATCTTTATCTGGTTTTGGTATTAGGGTGACGCTAGCTTCATAGAAGGAGTTTGGAAGTGTTCCATCCTCTTGAATTTTCTGGAATAGTCTGAGGAGTATAGGTTTTAGTTCTTCCTTGAATGTTCGGTAAAACTCCCCTGTGAAGCCGTCTGGCCCTGGGCTTTTGTTTGCTGGAAGCTTTATCGTGACTGCTTCAATTTCTTCCACAGTTATTGGTCTATTGAGTTGTTTAGATTCTTCTTGATTGAGTTTTGGGAGGTTATATTTTTCTAGAAACATATCCATTTCCTCCAGGTTGTCCAGTTTGTTGGAGTAGAGTTGTTCATAGTATTTTTTAACAATCCTTTGTATTTCAATAGGGTCTGTTGTTATTTCACCTCTTTCATTTCTGATTTTATTTATTAGGGTCCTCTCTCTTTGCTTCTTGGTTAGTCTGGCTAGAGGTTCATCAATCTTGTTTATCCTTTCAAAGAACCAGCTCTTGGTTTCATTGATCTTCTGTATTGTTTCTTTGTTTACTATGCCATTTATTTCTGCTCTGATATTTACTATTTCCTTCCTTCTGCTTACACTGGGCTTTTCTTGTTGCTTTCTTTGTAACTCTTTGAGTTGTTGGGTTAGATAATTTATTGCCGCTGTTTCTAGTTTTTTGTGGTAGGATTGTAGAGCTCTGAACTTCCCTCTCAGAACTGCTTTCATTGTGTCCCATAGATTTTGGATTGTTGTGCTATGATTGTCATTTGTTTCCATGATGTTTTCTATCTCTTCCTTGATCTCTCTAGTAACCCAGTCATAGTTTAATAGCATGCTGTTTAGTCTCCATGTGTTTGATTTTTTGGATTGTTTCTATTGTAGTTGATTTCCAACTTTATGCCACTGTGATCTGAGAGTATGCTTGTTATGATTTCTGTCTTCTTGAATTTGGAGAGACTTTTCCTGTGACCCAACACATGGTCTATCTTTGAGAATGACCCATGGGCACTGGAAAAGAATGTATACTCTGTGGCTTTGGTGTGAAATGATCTGAAGATGTCAATTAATTCCATCTGGTCTAGTGAGTCATTGAGGATTGATGTTTCTTTACTGATTTTTTGTTTAGAGGATCTGTCCGAAGGTGATAGTGGGGTATTAAAGTCTCCTACTATGATTGTATTGCTGTCTATCTGTCCCTTGATGTCCTCTAGGAGTTTTTGTATGTATTTGGGTGCTCCTGTATTGGGTGCGTATATGTTTACCAGAGTTATTTCTTCTTGTTGGATTGCTCCCTTTAGTATTATGAAGTGGCCTTCTCTATCTCTTGTTATGTCCTTCACTTTGAGATCTAATTTGTCGGATATAAGTATGGCTACCCCAGCTTTTTTTTCATTTCCATTCATCTGAATAACTTTTTTCCAACCTTTCATCCTCATTCTGTGTGCGTCTTTTTTTCGGAGGTGGGTTTCTCGTAGACAGCAGATACATGGGTTGTGTTTTCTTATCCAGTCTATTACCCTATGTCTTTTGATTGGAGCCTTTAAACCATTTACATTTAAAGTTATTATTGATAGGTACTTATATGTTGCCATTTTAGTTCTTTACCCCTTTGTTCCTTATTCGCTTCCTATTTCTTTTTACAGCAGATCCTTTAGCATTTCTTGCATTGCAGTTTTGGTGGTGATGAATTCCCTGAGTCCTTTGTGAAGCTCCTGATTTGACCTTCAATTTTGATTGATAGCCTTGCTGGGTATAGTATTCTAGGATTCAGACCTTTCCTTTGCATGCCTTTGTAAATTTCATCCCACTGCCTTCTGGCCTGATACGTTTCTGTTGAGAGATCACTTGTTAGTCTGATGGGGGTTCCTTTGTAGGTGACTTTCTATCTCTTTCTGGCAGCTTTTAAGATTCTTACTTTGTCATTGGTGTTTGCCAATTTAATTATAATGTGCCTTGGCATAGATCTTTTGGGGTTTATTTTGCTTGGGACTCTGTGAGCTTCTTGGATTTGTGTGGGTTTTTCTTTCCTATATCAGGGAAGTTTTCTGTCATTATTTCTTCCAACAGGTTTTCTATTCCTTGCTCAGTTTCCTGTCCTTCTGGAAGCCCAATTATACGGATGTTGTTTTGTTTCATGTTGTCCCAAAGTTCCCTTAGGTTCTCCTCCTGCTTTTTAATTTTTTTTTCTAGAAGCTGCTCTACTTGGTTATTTTTTCCTACCTGGTCTTCTAGCTCACTGATGCGGTCCTCTGCTTCTTCTAGTCTACTCTTAATACTTTCTATTGAGTTCTTTACTTCAGCAATGTCACTTTTCATTTCTTCTTGGCTCTTCTTCATTTCTTCTTGGCTCTTCATCTTTTCTTCCTGGGTCTTCCTCATTTTCTCTTGGTTCTTACTCATATTATCAAATTTGTCTTCCATTCTTTTCAGCCACCTTATGACCATTTCTCTGAATTCTTTCTCTGACAGGTTGTTAACTTTCATTTCATTTACCTCCTTTTCTGGTGAGCCTTGTTTTTCTCTCATATGTGGGCTCTTTCTTTGTCTTCCCATGGTCTCTCTTCTCTGTGTATCTGATTATGTAGTTCTCACTCTCCTGCGTTGATATAAAGGCACAAAATACAACACATCCAGGTGCAACGCACCAGGCACTGAACCGGAATGTAGTCACAGTAATGTTAATTCCAAATAAAGGTGACTGCCAGAGAAAGGCAAATTCGGTGATAGGTGAGAAAAACGAAAGAGAACCTCCCCCAGACACATACAGACACTCATACACCCACACTCACACAAAAAGAAAGACAGGAATGCCAAAATGATAATGGGGAAAGGGGAAGAAAAAAAAAGGAGTAAATTATAAATGTGGGGTGAAAACTCCTATAGGACAGCCCCTAATCCAAACCAAAATCCGCAACAAGTACCTGGAGATTGATACAAATTACATACAACTACTAATATCAAGGGAGGTGAGGGAACACAGAAGCAAAAATCTATCTCAAAAGCAATGCAAATGAGGACAACAAAACAAGAAACAACACCAAAAAAAAATAACCCCCGTACAAGAGAAACCAAAATAAAAGAATAAGCAAATCACTCTCATAAACCTGCTTAAAAAAATCGATATAATCAACAGTCAAGTAAACAACAACAACAGGACAGGGATAAAAACACTTTAAGATAGTGAAGTCAGAGAAGCTAGAGGTATATATGGACTTGCAGTAGGTGGTTGGAGATTAGATATATCAGTGGGGTGAAATTTTAACAGGGGGTAAAAAGAAAGAATTAAGGTAAATCTAAAGCGGGAAAAGTGTAAGGGAAAAAAGGCACTAAATAGGGAAAGGTTAGCAAGAGAGTGGTGGTATAAAGGTGAAGTTGAGGTAGAGTAAAAGATACTAAAGAGTAGATGAAAATAGACTGTATTCCCAAGGTCGAAGAGAAAATATAATCAATTCCCTGTGTCACACAAGAATCAATTTTTGATTTGGCCCCTGGGTGGCAGTGTTTCTAGATTGACTTCTGGGTCTATTGGTCCTCTCTATCCTGAACTAAACTTTTGCTGTCCCTGTGGTATTCATTACTGCCTCTCTAATGGTGCCTGCTGTTTTAGCAGCCAGGACCCTCCCAAAATCTTCCGGGTCTCCCTCCTCTGTCAGGTCCAAATTGATTGCGCTCCAGGGATTAACTCTGCCACCAGCTCCAAGGGCCCTCTCCCACGTTTACCAGCTTCAACAGCCACAGATTTTATTTCAGGTGCAGATCTCCAGGCTTTGTGTTCCAAGGTGCAGATCTTCCAGTCTGCCAGCCCCCTCAGTTTCATGCCCAAAGTACCCCCAGGGAAATCTGACCTTTCCGTGCTGGAGTTTAGAGCTCCCTGGACTCAGTGCACGTCCATGCCAACTGGGCGCCGGTGTTCTGGGAGTCTCAGCTGTCCAGCTGGTACTGCAGCTGTATATTGTCAGGTCCTTCCCCTTCAAGATGTCGTGGTCTGCCTCCGTGAGCCTCCTCGCGCAGTTGGCTCAGGGAGAGAACCCAGCAGTACTGGGGCCGCTCAGGCTGGGGAGGCCAGCCCAGCAGTCCCCTATCTTCTCCAGTAGCACAGCTGTCCCCCTAGACACCAACAAACGCTCCATGCGTGACTTTCATCTGCTCCCTCCTTCTGCCCTGTGAGCAGATTCAGATCGCATCCCTCAGTTCTGCTGCCATTTTTTTCAAACTCTCTGCAGACATTTTCTTAACTCTGTAGGGAGTGCACTGAACTGTGGTAATGACTCTGGCCATATTCAGCTCTTAGGTATCAGTTTGATGGTCTATATAACAAAGCTGCTTCCTTTCCCCCTTTGATTCTGGATAGGTAAATTTTTAGTGACTATAGTATTGGGGTGGGATTGTCCCCATTGATGAAAGAATAGAAGAGGTCAGAGCCTTAATTCTTATCTATTGAAGTAGGAGAGAAGCCGGACTCCAAGGCTGAAGTCAGTCATTGGGAAATGAGGGTTCAGGTTATGTTCTAGAAAATGGTTGAGTTCCCTAGGACCCCAATCTCACCCTTTCACTTGGGCATCTTGGCCATTTCCATTGTCTTTCCTAGATTTAAAACTATATGGGCACCATTGTAATCATTTGTACATTCCTTTTCTTGACCTACTATTCTTTCTTTAAATATCCTACTGTTCATCTCCACAACTGTGCTCTTTTTTTCCCAGTCTTTTCTATTTTATCGACATTTCTTTCTTCCTCAAGACCATTTCCATTTTGTTGACCATAGTCACTGGGTTTGTGTCCCTCACAATCCATACAACTATTCATGGTACATCATGATACAGTATGGCCTTTCTCTGTATGTAATCAATTTAACAAACTTACAGAGTGTCCAGTACTTGCAGGCAATTCTCAGGATCACCCATGATTCTTTTTTTAAATATATTTTTTATTGATTTCAGAGAGGAAGGAAGAGGGAGAGAGAGATAAAAATATCAATGATGAGAGAGAATCATTGGTTGATTTCCTCCTGCACACTCACCAGTGGGAATCAAGCCAGCAACCCGGGCATGTGCCCTTAACCAGAATCAAGCCTGGGACCCTTTAGTATGTAGACTGATGCTCTATCCACCGAGCCAAATAGGCTAGGGCACACACAAGATTCTTTTTGCTATATGCAGTCCCCTTTAAAAGAGCTCCCTTTATGAGATCATACTGGTGATTACTTCACTGACTAACCTAAGTAGCAGTTTAGTTATCCTGCTATAATCTGGCACTTTGCAGACATGCTTTTGGGAAGTATTACATTCTTAAAATCTCTCCAGCTGCTTCAAAATGGAGAACTCATAGGTGGCACAGGCCACTGCCATTAGTGCTAGTGACCCGTTCTGCTAGGATCTGGGAGTAAAGTTTAATCGCAAGCATTTTGCAGGTGCCTTTAAGGTGATGTTGTGCCTTATCACCATTAAACACAGACTCTAAAGCAGAGACAAGGGGAACATTCATGCAATTAGGATGCCTGAGTCTAACCCCAAGTATCAGGGCAAGATGAAATCAAATCTGAGTTATGTGGAAATTTTTCCTAAGTTAAGATCTTCATGTTATACTAGAGGCCTGGTGTGCAAAATTTGTGCATGGGGAGTGTGTCTCTCAGCCCCGTCTGCATCATCTCCAATCTGGGACATCCCTCTCACAATCCAGGATTGCTGGCTCCCAACTGCTCACCTTCCTGCCATCCTGATTGCCCCTAACCGCTTCTGCCTGCAAGCCTGATCACCTCCTAACCACTCCCCTGCTTCCTGATTGCCCCTAACCACATCTGCCTGCCAGACTGATCACCCCCTAACCACTTTCCTGCCAGCTTGAATGCCCCTAACTGCCCTCCCCTGCAGGCCTGGGTCCCCTTCAACTGCCCTCTCTTGCAGGCTTGGTCCCTCCCAACTGCCCTCCCCTGCTGGCCATCTTGTGGTGGCCATCTTGTGTTTACATGGGAGCAGCCATCATTGACCACATGGGGGCAGCCATCTTGTATGTTGGGGTGATGGTCAATTTTCATATTACTCTTTTATTAGATAGGATATAAACAGATCTTGTTTTAAAAGTGTTGATCCAGTTATGGAATGTAGTCCACATACATGGAGCATGCTCAGGATGAAGACTTTAAAAAATGCTTATAAGCTGTTAAGAAAGTGTTTGGGAGAAATGAGTTGACATTATGATTCTATTTTCAGATTGGCTTTTCTGAAAAGACATCCCTACCAGAGATGGAAAATGTAGTACTGAAATATAGTAGGAAATATGTGTATACCTAAGGTCAAGTTTCACAGTTAGCTCCATCAGATCATCCTTGTTTTATATTTGATATGCTGTGTCTCAAACACACTCATGAATAGTTATCTCACTAATCAAAGAAGAACACTAGTCACATCATCAGTCACAATAAAGCATGATGATGTCTCCTGCATAATGATGCTAGGGTACATGTGTCTATTAGAGGTAAGCTCCACTCTAATCCATCAGGACCTGGGACCATCTATTAACAATTTGAGGAGTTCAGACATGGAGTGATGCTCTAATATAGCTTTCTAGCCCAGGTCGAGCCCTGTTGATGATGGAGAGAAGGCTGAGATCTTTCCCCAAGCTCCCACAGGCTAGATGCTGAACAAATCATGCTAATGCATGGGAAATGTTTGTTCTTTTTGGTCTTGGGTGCTGTCAAGAGAAAGCATTCAGTCTTAACCCTGTGCTAGCCATGTGGTGTGCCACCCAGGTGTGCCAGGACATGGTCAATGAGAACCAGGGAATTCTCATTAGAGTCCATGAAATCCATGTGGGAGACTGAGACTGAGGGTTCTTGTAAGAAGTGTAAGCAGTAGTCTCCAGCTTTTTCTCCAGGGGTTTTGTAATTCATATAGATAGAGTGTAGAACTGTAAAAGTATTTATTTTATTGTTTGATTTTTAATTGTTGTTTTGCAATCTACCCTTTTATCATTAAGGGGCTGAAAAAGTGAAAATGCAAGTTTAATGAAACATAAAGTACTAAATGTTTGTAAAAAACTGACGGATAGAGACATAATTAGTAGTTGTAATTATTTAACAATATTTAGTAATTATTCAACATTTGCCATTTACAACAGATGTGCAGTGACTTCATGAAGCCTTGAAAATAAGAAGACACACATCTGTTAACAAAACATCAGCTCCTGCTGGCCAGCATGACTCTTGAGTGTCAATCCATGAACTAGAAGGTTGGAGTTTGATTCCAGGTGGGGTTTCAAGTCCTGGATCAGGACAGAGAGGGGGATTGTACAGGAGGCAACTGATCAGTGATTCTCTCTCATCATTGATTTTTCTGTTCCTCTCTTCCTCTCCCTTCCTCTCTGAAATCAATAAAAAATATATATTTTTAAAAAAAATCAGCTCCTATTTCTTAGTAAGTAGTTATCTTAGAAAGTGTGTGCCCAAAGGTGATGCTTCAATAAGTGTACTTGCCAAAGTTGCATTATATCCCATGTCATGAAACATGGCTTTTCATTTAGGTCACATCTATTGTTCTGATTTAATTGTACAAACTTTATTACAATCTTTGTGCCTGCGTGGATAGTAAGCAGAGATCCATGGATGTGTTAGTTCCCCCAGCAGCAGAATAACTTGCAAGTTAAATAATTCCCCTTATATCAGATGATTCAAATATAACATCCATTAAGATAAAGCCAAAATTTATTTAATTTTTAAAACTCATTTCATGAAACTAAGGTAGACATTTTACACACTTTTTTTT
Source organism: Antrozous pallidus (assembly GCA_027563665.1). NCBI lineage: Eukaryota > Metazoa > Chordata > Mammalia > Chiroptera > Vespertilionidae > Antrozous > Antrozous pallidus. The sequence goes on along the minus strand of CM050508.1, from coordinate 109,766,113 downwards.
CTGTGAAAGTAGAAATCTTTGGCCTAATTTGTGAATGCTATTGTAAAGTTGAGCAACATGGAAGATAAAACTATTGTTGGGATTAAATTATGAATATTAATTTTGCCAGGGCACAGTATCATGGACAAAAATGTTATTAACTAAATTAAGAAAACTAAAGAGCAGAAATGTACTTGAAATTAGCTGTAGCACAAACTTAGGATGCATTATTCTATCAATAGAAACAAATCAAAATTTATAAATATTTATACAATAAGTCTTTCCTTAACATCCTTAGTAGGTTGATTCTTAGAAACTAGATTAAAGGGAAATTAGGTACAACAAAACCAATTTTATCGTAAGCTAATCGATATAAATAAGAGTTAAGTTCTTAAGGCATAGTTTTGTTCATAAAAGCACCATTAAACTCTAAATAAAAACCCAAAACACATTTAATATTAAACAATAAAATAAATGTGAGCTAACATGCATTAAAGAAATATTAATTTTTAAAGGTAAGGTAATTATATTTTACAACCTGCCTGTTTCAGTTCAGAATAGTGGGTGATCTAGGGTAGTAGGTAGCTTGAGAATAGCATGGCATCTCAGGGTGCAAAATGGGACCCACACTGGACAAGATGTTTTTCCATCCCACTGTGCACTCCCACACACCCACAATCAATGGGACTGAAACAATCTAATGTCACTTCTTCAAAATAGACATGCCCAGGCCATGGTATTTTGTGGAAAGAGCCACAGTCAAGGGGCCAAAGAGCCACATGTGGCTTGCAAGCCGCAGTTTGCCAACCACTGACCTAGGTGCACATTTTTGGGGATGTAGCAAGAAATTGTAATACCTGGAGCAAACCCATGAGACATGGGGAGGATGTGAAACTCAAAACAGACAGTAATCCTGTATTCTCTGAGTTTTCTCTTGGCTGCTTATTGCAAATAATATTTCTGAACAGTTTGAGACTTTATTATGTAGGATTGCTGTGAAATCAACCTAAGTGTCCTACATAATATTGAGCATTTTGTAAACAAATTCTTTAAACTTTGGTTGTACTTTATTCAAAACTGATTGGAAAGCTTTAATTAAATAATTCAACAAATGCACCACCAAAACTTGTTCTCAAATTATTAAATGTAAGTCATGAAACCATAAAAATCTTGAAAGACCATAGGAAGCAAAATCTCAGACACATCTCATAATAATATATTTGACAATAGATCTCCTGGGGCCAGGGAAACAAAGGAGAAAATAAACAAATGGGACTACATCAAGATAAAAACTTTTTGCATAGCAAAAGAAACCATCAACAAAACAAAAAGGGAGCCCACTGTATGGGAGAACATATTTGGCAATGATACATCTGATAAGGGACTGATTTCCAAAATATATAAGAAACACATACAACTTAACAAAATGAAGAAAATTAATCCAATTAAAACATGGGCAAATAGACACTTCTCCAAAGTGGACATACAGATGGGCAAGAGACATATGAAAAAAAATGCTCAAAGTCACTAATCATCAGAGAGATGAAAATTAAAAGGACAATGAGGTTATCACCTCACACCTGTCTGAATGGCTGTCATCAACAAATCAATAAATGACAAATGCTGGTGGGGTTAGCGAGAAAAGGAAAGCCTAGTACAACTGATGGTGGGAATGCAGACTGGTGTGGCCACTGTGGAAAACAGTATGGAGTTTGCTCAAAAAATTAAAACTGGAACTTCCATTTGACCCAGTAATCCCACTTCTAGGAATATAACCTAAGAAACCTGAAACACCAATCAGAAAGAATGTACACACTCCTATATTCAGAGCAGCAAAATTCACAGTATCTAAGATTTGCAAACAGCCCATGTACCCATCAGTAGATGAGTAGATAAAAAAAATCTGTGGTACATTTACATCATGGAATACTATCCAGCTGTAAAAAAAAACTCTTACCCTTTGAGACAGCATGGAGGGACCTAGAGACTATTATGCTAAGTGAAATAAGCCACTCAGAGAAAGATAAGCATCACATAATCTCACTCATATGTCTGTTGGCCATTTATATTCCCTCTTTGGAGAATTGCCCTCTGCCATTTTTTAAATTGGATTCTTTGTTGTTGTTTTTGGTATTGAATTGTATGAGTTTTTTGTAACTTTTGGGTATTAGCATTTTATTGACTATATCAGTGGTTGGCAAACTGAGGCTCGTGAGCCACATGCTGCTCTTTGGCACCTTGAATATGGTTTTTCCACAAAATACCATGTGTGGGTGCACACGTACAATATGATTGAAACTTTGTGGCCCATGCGCAGAAGTCAGTTTTCAGCTCTTAAAAGAAATTTCAATTGTTGTACTGTTGATATTTGGCTCTATTGACCAATGAGTTTGCTAACCACTGGACTATATCATTGAGAACAACTTCTGCCATTCAGTAACTTTATTTAGCTTTATTTCCTTTGCTGTGCACAAACTTTTCTGTTTAATGTAGTTTCATTTGTTTATTTTTTTCTTTTGTTTTCCTTGCCTCTGGAAATATATCAGAAAAATATTGCTAAGAGAAATCTCAGTTTACTGACTATGTTTTTTCTCTTAGGAGTTTTATGGTATTTAGCCTTATATTTCAATCTTTAATCTGTTTTTGTTTATTCTCATATTTGATCTAAGAAGGTGGTCTAGTGTTATTTTTTTACTGCATTTAACTAAGATAACTAGTTTTTCCAACTCCATTTATTGAATAGACTGTGTTTACCCTATTGTATGTCCTTACCTTCTTTATCATGTATTAATTGAACATATAGGTGGTATTTATTTCTGGGCATTCTTCTGTTCCATTGATCTATGTGTCTATTTTATGTCAGTACCATACTGTTTTGATTACTATGGCCTTGTAGTATAGTTGATATTAGGCAGCATGAAACCTCCAACTTTGTTCTTTCCAAGATTGCTATGGCTATGGTATCTTTTATGAATCTGTATAAAATTTTGGATTATTTATTCTAATTCTGTGAAAAACCATCATTGGTATTTTGATAGGAATTGTGTTGAATTTATAGAGTACTTTGGGCAATATGGACATTTTAATGATGTTAATTCTTCTCATTCATTGGCCTATACTTCCACTTATTTGTGTCTCCTTTACTTTCTTTCTTCTGTGTCTTATAATTTTCTGAGTACAGGTATTTAGCTCTTTAGTTAAATTTACTACTAGTTATTTTATTTTTTATCAATTATAAATAATATTGTTACCTTAGTTTTCCTTTCTAATATTTAATTTTTGGTATAAAATGTAATCAATTTCTGAATATTTATTTGTATCCTGCTATTTAACTGAATGTATCAGTTCTAGTAGGTTTTTTTGGTGGAATCTTTAGTGTTCTCTATATACAGTATTATGTCATCTGCAAACAACGACAGTTATACTCCTTTCTATCCAATTTGTATGCCTTTTATTTTATTTTATTACTAGTGGCCTGGTGCACAAATTCATGCAACAGTGAGGTTCCTTGGCCTGACCTGCACGATTGGGCCAAAACGGCCTCTCCAATATCTCCCAAGGGGTCCTGGACTGTGAGAGGGCACAAGCCAACCCCACTGGTGTACAATCAGGGCCAGTGAGGGACACTGGAGGCTGGCCACCTGGGGAGAAACTATGGGAGGGCTCCAGGGCATGTCTAGCCTGTCTCATTCAGTCCTGATTGGAAGGACCCTATCAGCAAGCTAACCTACCAGTTGGAGCATCTGTCCCCTGGTGTTCAGTGCACATCATAGTGAACAGTTGAGCAGCCTTCGCATATCTTTAGCATATTACACTTTGACTGGTTGAATGACTGGCTGGACAACCAGACACTTAGCATATTAGGCCTTTATTATATAAGATTATTAGTTTTTAAATCATTATTGTTGAAAGTATTATATAGGTCCTCCTTTCCTTCTATAAACTTCTTCTAGCTTGCTCCCATCATCCCCTCACCCCCGAAGCCCTCACCACCCCATTGTCTCTCTCCAGGGGTTATGGCCTTTTATTTCTTCTTGACTGATTACTGTCGCTAGAATTTCTAGTACTATGTTGAATCAGAGTTGCAAATATGGACATCCCTGCCTTGTTGCTAACCTTAAAGGTAAAGCTTTTCGATTTTTTTCTCTTGAGTATGATATTAGCTGCAGGTTTGTCATGTATGGCCTTTATTATGTTCAGGTATCTTCTACATATTCTGTTTCCTGAGTGTTTTTATCATAAATGGGTGCTGGATTTATCAAATGCTTTTTCTGCATCTATTGGTATGATCATGTGGTTTTTATTCTTCATTTTAGTTATGTGGTATATCACATTAATTGATTTTAAGATATTGTACCAAACTTGCATGTCAGTATTAAATCCCACTTGATCACGAAGGATGATCTTTTTTCTGTATCTCTAAATTCAGTTTGTTATTATTTTGTTGAGAATATTTGCATCTATGTTCATTACTGGTATTGAGTTGAAATTGTCCTTCTTTATAGTATACTTCACTGGTTTTGGAATTATGATAATGCAGGTCTCATGAAATGATCTGAGAAGTATTCCATCCTCTTGATTTTTTGGAATAATTTGAGAAGAATAGGTATTAGTTTTTCTTTGAATGTTTAGTATAAATCACCTTTGAAATCATCTGATCCAAGACTTGTTTGTTGGGAGCTTTTTTACTTCTTTAATGTTGTTGGTTGTAGTCAGTCTATTGAGATTTTCTGGATTTTTTGTTTGTCTGTTTGTTTGTTTGTTTTATTCTTTGAAGATTGTATGGTTTTATAAAGTTATCTACTTCATCCAGATTGTTCAATCTGTTGGCATATGGTTGCTAGTAAAATTTTTAAAAATCTTTTGTATTTTGGGAGTGACAATTGTTATTTCTCTTTCATTTCTGATATTTTTTCTTGGTAAAACTGGTTAAAGGCTTATCAATGTTTATCTATGATAAACAATGAACCAGCTCTTGATTTCATTGTTCTTTAATATTATTTTAAAAAGTCTATTTTATTTATTTCTGCTCTGATCTTTTTTTCTACTCACTTTGGGCTTTGTTTGCTGTTCCTTTTATAGTTCTATTAGGTATAAGTTTAGACTTTCTATTTGAGATTTTTCTTATTTCTTGAGGTAGGCCTGAATTGCTATGAATTTTCTTCTCAGGACTATTTTCACTGTATTTCATAGATTTTTGATTGTTGTCTTCTTATTTTCAACTGTTCCATGTTTGATTTTTTCCTTGATACAATTGTAAATCTGTTCACTGTTTAGTGGCAATATTATTTAGCCTTAATGGGTTTTGATGGGTTCCCATTATTTTCTTGTGATTTATTACTGGGTTTATCCCTTTGAGGTTGGAAAAGAAGCCTGAAATGATTTAATTATTCTTAAATTTACTGAGGATTATTTTTTTTCCTAACATTTGGCCTATTCTGGAAAATGCCTCATGTGAAACTTGGAAAGAATGTATGTTCTTCTGGTTTGGGGTGAAATGCTCTGAAAATATCAATGAAATCCATCTCAGCTAGTATGTCATTTAAGGTTGCTGTTTTCTTGTTGATTTTGTGTCTGAAAGATACCAATGGGATGTGTAAATCTCCTATTGTAACTTTGTTACTGTCAATCTCTTCATTTATGCTTATCAATATTTATATATTTAGGTGTTCCTATACTGGGTGCATAAATGTTTACAAGGGTTACAATCTCTTTTTTACTATTTTTTAAATTTAAATTTATTGGAGTGACACTGGTCAACATGATCATATAGGTTTCAGGTGTGGGTTTCTCTGTTACAAGATCTAGATATTGCGCCATATGCTGATCATCCAAAGTCACATCTTCTCCTGGCACCATATATTAGGACCCTCTTTTTCCCCTGCCCCCATCCCTCTGGCAAACACCACATTACTGATTGTGTTCATAGGTTGCAGTTTTATATTTCACATATGAGTGAAATCATATGGTTCTTATCTTTTGTTGACTGATTTTTTTCACTTAGCATAACATCCTCCAGGTCCATCCATGCTGTTGCAATTGTCTGTATTTCATCCTTTCTTATGGCTGAGTAGTATTCCATTGTGTATATGTACCACATCTTCTTTATTCAGTCCTCTACCACAAGATACATTGGTTGTTTCCATTTCTTAGCCATACTGAAAAGTGTTGGAATGAAAATAAAGGTTCATATATCTTTGTGAATATATGATTTTGAGGAGAGCGATTGCTGGATGGTATAGTTGCTGTAATCTTAATTTTTTGAGGAATTGCTGAACTGCTTTCCATAGTGGTTATATCAATCTACATTGGCACAACAGTGAATGAGGGTTCCTTTTTTCCCAAAGCCTTCCCAATATGTGTTATTGCTTGACTTGTTGATAATGGCTACTCTAACAGGTAAAAGATGGTATCTCATTGTATTTTTGATTTGCATTTTCCTAACTGCTAGTGAGGTTGAACATCTTTTCACATAACCATTGGCTGTTTGAATGTCTTCCTGGGAGTGCGTATTTGCAGGTCTTCTTCTCACTTTTAGATTGGGTTGTTTGTTTGGTGTTGAGTTTTATGAGTTCTTTCAGAAATTTAATTTTTGTTGGGGATATTGTTAGCAAATATCATATCCCATCTAGTTGGTTGCATCTTTGTTTTGTTGTTAGTTTCTTTTTCTGTTCAGAAGCTTTTTAATTTTTTACTTTATTCTCTAGCCTTTGGGGTCAAGTTCATGAAATGTTCTCTACAGCCAGGGTCCATAAGTTTGGTACCTATATTTTCTTCTATGTAACTTATTGTTGTGGGTCTTATATTTAGCTCTTTGATCCATTTTGAATTAACTTTTGTACATGGGGACAAACTGTAATATAGTTTCATTCATTTGCATATATTTTTCCAGTTCTACTAGCACCACTTATGGAAGAGACTATCTTTACTCCCTTGTGCATTTCTGTTTTCTTTGTCAAAAAATATCTGTCCATATGCATGTAGTTTTATATCTGGGCACTCTATTCTGTTCCATTGATCTGTGTGTCTATTTTTCTGCCAATAAGATGTTGTTTTGATTATCATAGCTCTGTAGTATAATTGGAAGTAAGATAGTGTGATACCTCCAGCTTCATTTTCTTTTCTCAGGATTGCTTTGACTATTTGGGGTGTTTTGGGGTTCCACACAAATCTGATAATTGCTTGTTCTATTTCTTTTAAAAAAATGACATTGTGATTTTGGTGGGGATTGCATTACCCTGGGTTGACTTCGTGACTTGCTGTGGCCAAAAGAATGCATCATAGGTCATGTTATAGTTCTGTTCCTGAGCTTAAAGGGCCTTATGTGCTTCTATTTTCTCTCCTAGAGCTTTTCCTCCACCGTGAGAACTAGTCTGAGCTAGCCTGCTGGAGGTTTCACATCCCCATGAAGCCGAGATGGTTTGTCCTAGCCAAGGCTTTTCCAGCCAGCCCTTGTCTGTCCTGACCTGCTGATTGCAGATGCATGAGCAAAGCTATTTATTAACAAAACTGTCCAATGATCCTAGATGCATGAACAGAATAAATGTCTTATGTTGTCTTATGTTGAGGGTTTCAAGGTTGTTTGATATGCAGATTATTTTCAAACAATAGATAATTGATATAAAACATATAGGTGAAAGATAATGTACTGATTCTCAAATAGTAGAGATAAATATTTCAGACCCTAGTGGAAAGTGAGGGCTCTATGGCATTTTTTAGAAGAGCTTCCTAATCAACACTCTCTGGTAAGTAGCACTTCTGGAGGGGTTCAGGGTTGAGACCAAAAGAGACAGAAGATAACCAGTCTGTGAAAGGTGGTATGTAAAATGACAATGCAGGTAGAGGAGTGGATATTTAGGTTCAGGGGTGAGGGAAAGAATGTTGATAAGTTGCCCAAACTTCAGGGTGGCTGCCATTTGTTGTTGTGGTATGTGTGTGTGTGTGAGTGTGTGTGTGTGCGTGTAATATCTGTGAGTGTGTGTGTGTGTGTAATGGACCAAGAACTATTCAGATCATCTTGGGACTGCTGTCATGCAAAGGAGCTTGATCTTTAGTCAGAAGTGGGAAGCCACTGAAGACTATAAGCAAGGAAACGGCAAGGTTCAGTTTACAGTTGAACCAGGTCTTTGCGAAAGTAAAGGCTTGACTGGAAGTGGCACTGCTGGTACCTGATAAGATGTTATTGGAGCAATTACTGCTGAATGCCTGACATAAGGTATTGCCATGTAGATGGATATACTCAAGGGCTTAAATTACTTTATAAAATATGTAAAACTTGAAAAATAAGTCAAATCTGCAAAACTTGAAAAAATTTGGGGAAATGTTTAAAAGACAAGATGTTTCATTATGGTCAAAACAAATATTATCACCCATTCTTAGTCTTCTAGGCAGACTTGATCTCTGTGACGGGCAAACCAGTATTTGTGAAAGTGGCAGAAATATTGCTTAGCTTCAGGAGTGTCCTTCTGGCTGCTCTTCTGCTGATGTCACTGAGTCACTAAGTGGTTTCTGTTGCATCACTTTGGCAGTCCTCTGCATTTATGCTCCAAGGAGTTGCTGAGACAAATGTCTACCTAAACCCTTAGACTTCAGTGAAAGCTGCCAATGTGGTTAGAATGGTGCTTCTGTCACTGAGCCATGGCAAAATGGCTTTCAAGATGAAGGTTTTCAATAGGATGGGTTTAATGGCTCTGGAGAGTTGCCTTCAAAGCCTAAATGAAAGTTTCCTTCAATGGAATCTAAATTGTGCTTACTCTGTTCAAATTATTTCTACAGTCACATCTCAAGAAGGAACCCCAAAAGTCTCAGCTCAATATAAGACAATATTCCCTTTGAGAGGACAGATCTGCTGTAACTTCTGCAGAGGAGGGAAGAGGCTCAGTCTCACCCCAAGACATAGAACTGAAGTACAAAGTAGTGGTCTAGACTGTTGATGGGGCTTGGGAGCTTCACCCTAAGACTTAGAGATGAAAAAGGAGATTTCATTAAGCTATGTTGGTCTGGGCTTGCTCTTCCTCATGATATTCTTTCATCTGCCTGAGGTGTTTATACCATCAGATACTTACATGTGCTAATAACAATACTAACTGGCATTTATTGAGGCTTATATGTGGTGGATACTATTAATATCCCAATTTTACAAAAGAGAAAAAGGTAGCACATAGAGGTAAAATAAGTTGCACAAATCCATGTGGTCAATAAGTGGTGGACATGAGACTGGAACCCAGGTTCATTCTGGCCTGAAGCTGATACTCTTTCTATTTCACTTCTCTCTTTTTTCTAATGGCAGATAGCACAGAGGTTGTGAATCTAGGCTTGGTGACACTTGGTCATCTAGAAAGGTATCAAGGGATTGCAAACTTTCAGGAAAAATTGGCACCCCAACAGGTAATAGACTTGATCTTGGAATCAGGCTGGATCAAGGTTCAGAGTCTAGTTCCTAGAGATGGTGGGTGAGGTGGATAAGCAGTATAAATAGAGCAGGAACCACTCAGGGAAGACAGGACCTCTGACTTAATATACGCCAAAGATAGGAAGCCATGTATAGGGAGAAGTGTGCACACTCACTGAGGGAATCAAGGTGCAGTGTGGCAGGGCAGTCATCAGAATTGGGACTCAGAATACTTTATTACACATACTTCAATCCCTCTGTCTTCTGCCAGAATTTGATTTATAACTAGTTGTTTGGCCTATGTAAGAATAATTAATAAGTACCTGAATGTCTATTTTTGCTGTCTTCTTTTATATTAGAACCCCAGATTTCCCTGCAGCACTTGGGGGATCTGAGTAAAGCTTATACTTCTAAGTCTCCTTTGCAGCTGGGTGTGGCCATGTACTTAAGTTCAGGTCACCAAAATCTAACTGAAAATAAAATGAAATAAGCATTTTGTCAAGCGCGTTCTTAGAGAATGTGCATATCTTTTTTTTTTAACCTATCTGCTTTCTGCAGACAAGAATCGGGACTGGATGGTTGAAGGAAAGCTGTTTCTCTGGACTAAGTGCCTTCTCAGGACAGAGGGATGGCAGAGTGAAGGCTGAGAGCTCTGGCTGCCTCTCTTCAGATCTCTTATATAAGAATAATAAATGTCTATGTTATCTGAGCCACTTGAATTTCTGCATAAAAATGCATTATCTTGCAGCAAACCTCTTCCTAACTGAATCACTAAGTTTATGAATCCTTTTTTTACTTTCAGACTAGGGAAATATTTCCCTTTCAATGACCATGATCAAATCAATGTGGCATTAAGATGGGGTTGAGAAAGTTACAGTAGGAGTTGTGGCTTAGAGACACATTTATTATCTTATTCTATTTCATAACTAACTTTCTGGAGAGATGGTTTTAGGAGTTGGAGAAATTTATATGTTTAAATACCTGATTTCCATATACAGATCTGCAAATACACCTTTAATCTAAACACCAAAGCTGGTTGGAGAAACTGTACCAGTACATTTTGCATATATTGATCAAAATTCACACTCCTAATGACATCAAAGAGGTATGCTTGCCCCAATGCCTGTGTCCAATAGTTCCCAAGAAGATTAAAATAAAATATCATGGAATGTAAGAATGGATGATGTTTCTTTCAGCATAGCAAAGAATAAATATTTTAGTGCTTGTCATAAGATAAAAACTGGAAACAAAATATAAAAGCTTCCCCATATGCCCAGGCACATCACCACTCTGAGCTAAATGCAACCCACTGTTTTGTCCTATCTTGTCTAATTATCTTCCAGTGGCATTGAGGAAGGGGAAGGGACACAGGGTTGAAGGTGATGAAAGCTTTTCATTTGTGTATCTCTCCAGGTCCTGAAGTTGGGGACCTTCTGGTGTGGCCTGCTCAACCTATGACTTAGAGGTGCCTCTCTGTGAATGACAGAGGACCTGGCTAACTCCTAGCTCCTCCACTGCTAGTAGATTGGTAAGTGTTTTCCAGTCTCTACTTCATCATCAATAGGACTGGATAACACTCTGTTTAATAGGCTTGCTTTGAGGATGACATTATATAATCAAGCAAAAAACATGTATTAGTAAACCTTCTATCCCCTTTCCTATCTAATAAACATGCTATAGATTGAAGTCTTTTTAGAAGGGAAAATGATTATTTTTGTAAACCTTTCCATAGTTATCAAATGCATTTAAGGAAGAGAATACAAGAGGACAAGGATAAGTAAATATTTAAAGCTGGGTTCAGGAACCAAAGTCTTATTTTCTCAGTTTAAATCTGAATCCTAGCTGACTGCAGGTTCTCCACCTCTGCATAATGACAGCACGTCCTATATCCACATCTGCATAATGACAGAACCCCTGTATCCACCTGTGCACAACCACAGCACCCCTGTATCCACCTGTGTATAATCACAGCACCCCCTATATCCATGTCTGCATTATGACAGCATCCTCTATACCCACCTCTCCATAATGACAACCCCTCCTTCTGTCCTCCAGTGTCCATTACCTATACATGAAAGGCTAGCCTGGCTTGGGATTTCCAAGTGTCTGTGGCTTTCTATTATTCCCAAGACTTTCTTTACATAAGTGAGATCACTAATAATTATTTATTCAATAATAAAGATATTCAAGGCACAGATATTCTCATAATCTATATGTCGCTGTGGTTCTGGAGATACACCAGTAAACCAATAGGCAGAAGTTCTTTCTTTCATGGCACAGAGGACGGATGCGTTCCACATTTCAATCCTCCTTGCTTTCTCGCCCTATTTGGATATGCCATCTGTTACAGGATAGGAGAGGGGCTTTTCTCCTCAGGTTATTTGGGTTCTGCTGGAATAAGTATTTATGGAGGTCCCCAGTGGAGGATGAGATGTGTTAGGAAGCTTTGCTTCTGTTGAACCACACCCCTGGTTCTCCAGATTCCCATTTCCTTTAGTCCAGTCATCAAAGAAACAGGTGGGGTTTCAGTAGAGCTAAAACCAGAGCCAATGTCAAGAGTTTCCATTCTATGTTGGAACCGGGTCCAGTCCAGAATCAGAATAGTTTAGCTTGTGCTTCTGGCTGGCAGTCCATTAGTCCAACTGCATGTGGTATTCACAGGGTCACATAGCTGTGGAGAAAACCTGGACTTATACAAGGAAGCTAAAAGCACAAGAGTCCAAAGAGAGTGAACCTTCATGTTTAGGGGATTATGTATTCTCAAATGTTCATGTGTTTTCAGTGGCCATGCCCATTCTCTGTCCACAGGTGTAATTCATAGGCAAGTACCTTTCCTATGTCATCCCAACTTTACTGGACATGAGTCCATCTTCCTTTTGCCAGACCCCTTGGGAGTGCAAAATTGCAGCTTCCTCAAAGACTGCCCAAATGATGTGCCTATAGTGTCCAACCTTCCCCATGGGGGTACAAAATTATACCTTATTATTAACCACAGGGGATCATTCAACTTTCAAACTTAAGAAAGTGGATTATTTCATATTGAATACTGGCTGTTTACAATGGTATCAATTCTAAGGATAAACAAAACGTAGATGTCATTTAAAGACAAACAAAATCATTTGTTTATTTGAAGATACTCATGGAAGAAAAAACACTGGCTTAACTCCAGTGTCCATGTTCAAAACTTTGTCAGCATTACCAGCTCTCTGGAGGTTTTATTTCTCACCTCTGACATGCCTGCAGCCTGATTTAGGGCCCTTTGCCTCACCCCATTCTTTGATATTTGTGTGTTGCCTAATTCCAGACTAATGCCTAAGTTTTTAATGTCTTGGAATTATTGGTCTAATGGTCTACTCATTCCCTGTTTTCCTTCCCAGGCTTGTCAAGGACCAGCCAGTGGTGTTTTCTTATCAAGTCATTAATCTATGGCCATTATGTTTATACATAATAATTTAAAATTTTATATACAGGTCTTAAAATAAGCAGTTAATTTCAGAGTATACTTTATCTACAGTCTCTCCTAATGTGCTAACTCTCATAAGCAGAACTTTGGTCTTCAGATCTCATTTCCAACGAGCTGTCCCAATCTTTCTTTAATAGATTGCGACTACTGGAGGATACAGATGATGACTGTTTTAATTCGGTTACTAAGCAGGAAAACATTTCTAATTTTATCATGCCTGAAACAAAGAACTCTCAAGTTAGAAAGCAAGCTTACTTTGCTTAAAAGATTGCAGACATTTGATGGGCAGAATGAGATCAGCATATTTGAAAATCACCTAAGAGGAGCATATGGTTAATGTGGACCATTAGAAGCCTCTCAGTTCCTGTTGCCAGTAACTTTATACCTATAAAAGCCACATATAGGTAAACTTCCATGCACCTATGGGCCACTAGCCTGGAGCTGGATAGAGGAGTTAACTTGTGAGACTTTACCTCTCACTAGCCTGGAAAAGATGGTTGATTTCTACATTCCCTTTCAAGTCTAAAATGTGTTCAATTAATAATGCACCAGTATCTCATTTGTATATTTAAAGCAAAATTTTTATAAACGTAGTAACTTCCTTTCTAAGGTGAAGACTAGAAGTCCAGCTACTTTGCAAAAGCCTTGATTATTAAAATAACTTTCTCTCTCTCTCTCTCTCTCTCTCTCTCTCTCTCTCTCTCTCTCTCTCTCTCTCTCTCTCACACACACACACACACACACACCCCCTACACACCAACATCTTACAAGCCAGAGGAGTTGAAAAGAAAAAAAAATCCTTAAACTAAAATGTAATATCATTTCAGTTCATTTTTTGGCATGAAATCACATTTCTCAGGTTATGGAGTTATATATTTCAGATTGATTTAGATTTTCAAAATGGATCAGCAGTTTGGGGCCATGAGAACAATTTCTATGGAATTTTCAGTCTACTAGTTGCTAAAATTGATTAGCGCCTTTTTTAGGAAGGTATAGAAAATTGCTCTGCTAATCTAAGTAAATTAATTCATGAGACAACTTGATTGCCAGAAGCCGGATATGTTCAGCAGTGCTTCAGTAAAAATGGTTTCGAAAATAGTCTTCCATATTCTTTTCTGTTCTTTCATCTTGATTTTTGGATTTGGGGTAGTGGGTAAAAATCATATATGTTTTTCATATCTATGATCTCTCTCAGTCTTTCAGGGGGAAAAAAGCTATCATTTGAAGAGGTATCTTTATTACTCTACCTTGCAAGAACATTAATATTTGCATTTCACCAATTTGGTCTTATATTGCTTCCATTTAGTAAAGATAGCTCTCTTTGCCTAGGGCAACACCATCATTTTTGGGTTACAGTCTGCATGTTGAAGTATGGCTTTCTTATTAGTTGGGGTCTTGTCATGTCAAAAAAGCTCATCATCTTTCATGATTGGCCTAGATGAGATTTTGTGCTCAAAAGAGTGTGTTCTTTTTCCATTCATATGCCTTGTTTTATGTTTTATTTCCATGTTCTTAAGACATTTTAAACAGCTAAATGAAAATTAAAAGTAAATACACAACTTAAATCAATTCCATACAACTAAGCAATTATAACATGTTTGATCTGGTTTTATCAACAATTCAAATCAAGTTAATAAAAAAAAACTACCTGTAGAACTGGCTGAATAAGAATCTATCATTTGTTAGGTGTGAGTCTTCTGCCTTAACTTCCCTTTCATCTCTTTAGAGTTTGGATTCATTAATATTGGGGTGGAGATAAGAAATTGATACTCTCAATGAACTCCATACACTTACTGATTTGATACCAACTTTGAGGACTAGTAATTTAGTCCAATTTCCTTACTTAATAGGTAAATCTAAAGCCATAGGAGATAAAGTACAATGCATAGGGAAGTGGATTTAGGTCATAAAAATCTCTAGATACAGAGGAAGTCATCTCATGAGACATCACAGAGAAGTATACTTAAAAGTAGGCCTTGAAAGTTGAATTAAGTTTTTTTATACCTCTGAAAATTTGAGAAAGAATTATGATGAGAAATGGACTCTCAAAGCCCAGAGCATAGCTATAGGAGAATCTGAAAAGATTTATTATACTTAGAGATTAAAATTCAGAGAATGGGGAGTTCCTGCTAGATTTAAAGCAGGCAGGAATATGAGAGAGATAAAACAAAGTGTGTAAGTGGAAGGTGACATTGAAATATGAATTAGGGCAGACAATAAAGGACTGAAATTCCACGTGAAGTAGGTGATATTTTAAATCTTTGCAGAAGTGTTAGAATTTGCATTTAAATCCATGATTATAAAACATAATAATTTATTTTTTGGTTAAAGAGTTTCAGATCTTAAGGAAGAGATAGAGAAGTTAATTTTGGATAAAGATGTTTCAATAATACCCTGATGGACATCAACACTTGAATTAATGATCCTCCTTGTAAAGATTTCCTGGCTGCCTCACAGGGTCAAGAATGATGTTTAACTATGAGTTGTGTGAAATTACATGAACAGTGTTTTTAATCACTCCTTAACTGAAAATATTTGGACCATGCTAGAGGTTAACAAAAGTAAAAGCAAATGAAAAAGTAAAGCAAATGATATGAAGTGATGGAATTTCTCTTTTTTAAAAATTTTTTTATTTTTCAATTACAGTTGACATTCAATATGATTTTGTCTTAGTTTCAGGTATACAGCATAGTGGTTAGACATTTATATAATTTGCAATGTGATCCCCAATTCTAGCACCATACATAGTTTTATTATTTTTGACTACATCCCTTGTGCTATATTTTACTTTGCATGACTATTTTGTAACTACCAATTTACACTTAATCCCTTTATCTTTTTCACTCCCCCTCCTGAGTCATCCCTTCTTGCATTCCTCAGTGTGTTCTCTGTATCTATAAGTCAGTTTCTGTTTTATTTATTTTACTCTTTAGATTGCACATATAAGTGAAATCATATAGTATATGTCCATCTCACTTATTTCACTTACCACTAATACTCTCTATTTAGGTACATCCATGCTGTCACAAATGGTAAGATTTTATTTTTTATGGCTAGGTAATATTCCATTATATATATGTACCAAGCTTCTTTACCCATTTATCTATTAATGGGCACTTGGGTTGTTTCCATATCTTGGCTATCCTATCTAATAAACAGGTAATATGCAAATTGACCATCACTCCAACACACAAAATGGCCACCCTGTGTGGTCAAAGATGGTCACCCCCATGTGACCACAAGATGGCCACACAAGATGTCCAGCAGGGGAGGGCAGTTGTGGGAAATCAGGCCAGCAGGGGAGGGAAGTCATGTGGCAGCCAGGCCTTCAGGAGAGGGCAGTTGGGAGGGACCAGGTCTGCAGGGGAGAGCAGTTAGGAGTGACTGGACCAACAGGGGAGGGCAGTTAGGGGCAACCAGGCTGGAAAGAGAGGGAAGTTGGGGGTGACTGAGCCAGCAGTGGAGGGCAGTGGGGGTGACCAGGCCTACAGGGGAAGACAATTAGGGGTGACCAGGCCTGTAGGGGAGGACAGTTAGGGATAACCAGGCTGGCAGGGAAGGGCAGTTAGGGGTGACCAGGCCAGCAGGGGAGGGCAGTTATGGGCAATTGGCTGGGCAGGGGAGCAGTTAGGTGTCAATCAGGCTGGCAGGGCAGAGGTTAGGGGTGATCAAGGTGGCAGGCAGAAGTGGTTAGAGGCAATCAGGCAGGCAGGCAGGTGAGCAGTTGGGAGCCAGCAGTCCTGGATTGTGAGAGGGATGTCCAACCACCTGGATCAGGCCTAAACTAGCAGTCAGATATTTCTTGAGGGGTCCCAGATTAGAGAGAGTGCAGGCTGGGCTGAGGGACACCCCTCTTCCCCCACATGAATTTCATGTACCAGGCCTCTAGTTGTAAATAATACTGCAATAAACTTAGGGGTGAATATATCTTTTTGAACTAGTGTTTTGAATTTCTTCAGATATTATATTCAGAAGTGAAATTGCTCGGTCATAAGGTAGCTCTACTTTAAATATTTTGAGGAAACTCCATATTGTTTTCCACAGTCCGTACCGATCTGCATTCCCACCAGCAATGCACAGGGGTTCCCTTTTCCCCACATCTTTGATGTAGCCATTCTGACAGATGTTAAGATGATATCTCATTGCAGTATTAGTTTGTATTTCTCTGATGATTAGTGATGTTGAGCATTTTTTCCTATTTCTATTGGCCAACTGTATGTCATCTTTGAAAAAGTATCTATTCAGGTCCTCTGACTATTTTGTAATGGGTTTGTTTGTTTGGTGCTGAGTTGTATTAGTACTTTGTATATTTTGAATATCAACCTGCTATCAGATGTATCATTGGGATAATACCTTCTCCCAATTTGTAGGTTATCTTTGCATTATGTTGATTGTTTCTTTTGCAGTGCAAAATCTTTTTAGCTTGATGTAGTCCCATCTGTTTACTTTTCCTTTTGTTTCCCATGTTCAAGATATATCAGAAAAAAAAAGAGAGAACAGTTGGAGAATTTACTGCCTATTTTTTGTTCCAGGATA
The DNA here is from genome assembly GCA_027563665.1 of Antrozous pallidus. Taxonomy (NCBI): domain Eukaryota; kingdom Metazoa; phylum Chordata; class Mammalia; order Chiroptera; family Vespertilionidae; genus Antrozous; species Antrozous pallidus. The sequence goes on along the minus strand of CM050508.1, from coordinate 109,748,744 downwards.
TTTATGGTTTTGATCCTTACATTTAAATGTTTAATTTACTTTGAGTATATTCTTGCACATGGTGTAAAAAGGTGGTCTAGTTTAATTTTTTTGCCTGTATCTATTCTGGTTTATAAACACTATTTATTGAATAGGCTGTCTTTGTCCCACTGTATGTCATTGCCTGTTTTGTCAAGGATTAATTGAGCATAATATAACTTTCTGGGTTTCATAGATTGTTTTCTGGATTTTCTAAGATGTTTCATTGATATGTGTCTGTTTTTATACCAGTGCCATGCTGTTTTAATGACTATGGCCTTGTAGTATAGCTTGATATCAGGTAGAGTGATACTTCCAACTTTGTTTTTCTTTCTCAAGAGTGCTGTGGTATTTGGATCTTTGTGGTTTCATATAAATTTTAGGATTACTTGTCTTAGTTCTGTGAAAAATCTTGTCAGTGTTTTGATAGGGATTGTATTGAATCTATAGATTGCTTTTGGTAAAATGGACATTTTAATGGTATATGCTGAAATGGGGTAATTTCTGAACATGTGTTGATGCATGTTAAACTGCTTTTTTAGCACCAAAAAGATGGAAATAAGAGGTAGAACATTTATTTACAGCAAAAATATCCTTTTAGGTCTCTTTGTGCTCTAAAATTCTATGAATCTAAATATTTTACTTATTTGTATAATGTTGAAATTTCATGGGGTTTCAAAATCTGGCCTGAATGTTTTGTTTTAGATTTTGACATGTCATTGGTTTGATTATAAAGCTGCCAAAGAGGTTTTTGTATTACCTAATATTAATTTTTTTCTGGGGATACTTTCATTTCAGGATAGAGCATTGGTGCTTAAATCAGATGGCTTAGGTTCAAGTCCCTTCCCTAATACTCATAGAAGTCCTTGAGGAAGTCACTTTACCACCCTGAACCTCTATATTCTTATCTGTTAAATAAAGAGCAATAAGTCTACTCTTTTCCCTGGCTTGTGTGATCATAAAGTTAGGTAAAATTACATTTATAAACCACTGTTTCTATTAAAATTACTATTAAATAAATGAATATTTTCAACTCAGCTTAATGAAATAACTAGCTTGATTTTATGTAGCAGATGTGATAGGCTGACAATGTAAATTGCCTAATTCATAAATCATTGGGGATTTCCATGATAGCACATTCAGCTAAGATAAGCTTCTGGAAGCTTTTATCTCTCAAGCTGGTACACATTCAGTCTACAGCAATCAGTGACTTATACTTGGTGTTCCTGTTAGTTGCTGGTTTAGTAGCTGCACCTGCTCCCAGTAAGTTGTGATTCCCTGGACCTGTTTTTCCAGTTTTGGAGATGATGGTTCGCTTCTGAAGAGCCAACCACTCTAAGCAGCCTCAAGACAATCAATATAGCCACACCCAGACTGCAACCTGAGTGGTACAAAGGAAACAGACTCTGAATATCCACAAAGAGCCCTCAGGAACTGAGTTGAAAAGGGGGTTCAGTCCCAGAAAGCAACAAAGCCTTGTCAGAAACAGATGCGGGAAAGATTAAGATTGACAGCAGGCAGACAGACAAAGCAGGCAGATTGGTCCAGCCTCCTTACAGCCAAGACTGTGGACAAAGAAGCAAACAGAGGCATGGTGGGTCTCTTGGAACTTCAACACAGTGCTGACCACCTAACAGAAAACTGAAAAGTGGCAGACAGAGCAGAGGAGTGGGGACTTAAACCAGCCACCAGGGGGCATTAAAACTCAGCTGAAGTGAACAACACTTCACTATATTCTTTTACATTTTATTTAAAAATAAATAAATATGGACATTTTAATGATGTTGATTTTCCAAATCCATGAGCATGGTAAGTTCTTCCATCTGTTTACATCTGTCTCTATCTCTTTCCTGTCGTTTTCTGCATATAGGTCTTTACCTCCTTGGTTAAGTTAATTCCTAGTTGAAAAGGGGGTATCTTAATTTTTTTGGTGCAAAGGTAAATGGAATTGCTTTTTAAGTCTCTCTTTCTGTAAATTCACTATTGGTGTATAGCAATGCCATAGGTTTCTTGGTGTTAATTTTGTATACTGCTACACTGCTGAATTCATTTATTAAGTCTATTAGTTTTTTGATGGAGTCTTTCGGGTTTTTTATGTACAATATCATGTCATCTGAAAATAAGGACAGCTTTACTTCTTCTTTTCCAATTTGATTCCTTTATTTTTCTTATTGTCTAATTGCAATGGCTAATACTTCCAGTACTATGTTGAACAGGAGTGGTGAGAGTGGGCACCCCTGTCTTGTTCCTGTTCTTAGGGGAAATGGTTTTAGTTTTTGCCCATTGAGTATGATGTTAGCTGTGGGTATATCATATATAGCTTTTATTATGTTGAGGTATGGTCCTTCTATTCTCACTTTGTTGAGAGTTTTTATCAATGAAGCGTGTTGAATTTTGTCAAATGGTTTTTCTGCATCAATTAATATTACTTTGTGATTTTTATATCGCAATTTGTTTATGTGATGTATCACATTTATTGATTTGCAGATATCGTGTTCATGGATTGGGAAAATCAACATCATTAAAATACCCATACTACCCAAAGAAATATGTAGAAATATATAGAGTTAATGCACTCCCCATCAAATACCAACAGCATATTTCACAGACCTAGAAAGAACTCTCCAAAAATTCATCTGGAATAAAAAAAATAGCTCGAATAGCCACAGCAATCCCGAGAAAGAAGAACAAAGTAGGTGGGATCTCAATATCAGATTTCCAGCTGTATTACAAAGCCACTGTTCTTAAAAAAACCTGGTACTGGCACAAGAACAGACATATAGATCAATGGAATACAATAGAGAACCCAGAAATCGACCCAAATTACTATACTCAAGTAATATTTGACAAAGGAGGCATGAACATACAATGCAATCAAGACAGTCTCTTCAATAAATGGTGCTGGGAAAATTGGACAGATACATGCAAAAAAAATGAAACTAGACCACCAACTTACACCATATACAAAAATAAACTCAAAATGGATTAAGGACTTAAACATACAATGGGAAACCATAAAAATACTAGAGAAATGCACAGCAAAATCTCTGACAGATGCTGAAGCAATTTCTTCACTGATACTATTCCTAAGGCAATGGAAGATAGACATCAATGAACTTGTCAGTAGGTACACAAGTAGCATTTGACAAAATTCAATATTCTTTCCTAATAACAACTCTCAACAAATTTTCCTCAACTTAATAAAGGCCATATATGATAAATAAAGACCATCCACTCAAGGGTTTGACAGCATTCCCTCTAAGATCAGGAAACAGACAAGGGTGCCCATTTTCTCTACAACTATTCAACATAGTCCTAGAAGGAGAAATTATGCAATACAATTAATTAGAAAGGCATCTAAATTGGAAAGAAAACAGTAAATTTGTTTCTGTTTGCTGAAGACAGGATAAATATAGAATATCAGAGGCCCAGTGCATGAAATTCCTGCATGGGGGGAAAAAGGAGGTGTCTCTCAGACCAGCCTGCACCCTTTCCAATCTGGGACCCCTTGAGGGATGTCTGACTGCCCATTTAGGCCCGATCCCAGTAGGATCGGGCCTAAATGGGCAGTCAGACATCCTTCTCATAATCCAGGAATGCTAGCTCCAAACCGTTCACCTGCCTGCCCCCTTGATTGCCACTAATCACTTCTGCCTGCCAGCCTGATCACCCCCTAACCACTATCCTGCCAGCTTAATGGATGTCTAACTGCTCCCTTGTCAGCCTATTTGCCCCCAAGTTCTCTCCTCTGCCTGCCTGGTCACACCTAACTGCCCTCCTCTGCAGGCCTGGTCCCTCCCAACTGCCCTCTCCTGCTGGCCTGCTGGCCCACAACTGCCCTCGCTTGCAGGGCCTGGAACCTCCCAATAGCCCTCCCTGCTGGCCATCTTGTGGCCATCTTGTGTCCACATAGGGGCTTGATCTTTGACCACATGGGGGCAGTCCTCTTGTGTGTTGGAGTGATGGTCAATCTGTGTATTACTCTTTTAATAGATAGGATGGAGGCCTGGTGCATGGGTGGGGGCCAGCTGGTTTTCCCTGAAGAGTGTCCTGGATCTGGGTGGGGGTTCCCTTGAGGTGTGGGGTGGCCTGGGTGAGGGGCCTGTGGTGATTTGCAGGCCAGGCATGCCCCCCAGCGACCCTAGTAGAGATCCTGGGATCTGGAATTAATTTATGTTCTACAATTGAAACTTTGTAGCCTAGAGTGGAGGCCTAGGCCAGCAACAGCAGGCAGAAAGGTTGGCTCCTTCCATTGCCAGGGAAACCCAAGCCTCCCTCCTGCTCTCAGTGGTGGCAGCCATCTTGGTTGGGGTTTATTTGTATAATTTGCTCCTGATTGGATGGTGTGTGTGGCTGTGGGTGTGGCTTGATCAGAGGTACAGTCAATTTGCATATTACTCTTTTATGAGATCAAATGTTAAAGATTCCACACACACACAAAAAAAAACTTGTTAGAATTAGAAAACAAATTTAGTAAAGTTTCAGGATATAAATCAACATATAAAAATAAGTTGCCTTTGTATACAATAAAAAGTCTGGAAAAATAAATCTATTTATAATAGTATCTAAAAGAATAAAAAATTTTGAATAAGTTTGATCATGGAAGTGAAAACTCTATACACTAAAACTATTCAACATTTATGAACTAAATCAATAAAGACATAAATAAATGGAAAGCTATCCTATTTTCATGGATTGAAATTTTATATTGTTAAAATGTCCATTTTATCCAAACTCTCTATATAATCCCAATCAACATTTCAATGGAATGTTTCACTGAAATGGAAAAAGAAACCCTTAAATTTGTATGAAAATGCAAGACTCCAAATAACCAAAGAAGTCTTGAAAAGGAACAAACCTGGATACATCACACTTTTTTTACTTCAAATTATATAAGCTGTAGTAATCATAACAGTCTCTTCAATAAATGGTGCTGGGAAAATTGGACAGATACATGCAAAAAAAAATGAAACTAGAGAGCCCAGAAACCAATATATGTATATATGGTCTACTACTATTTCACAAGAAAGCCAAAGATACTAAATGGGGAAAGAATAGTCACTTCAATAAATGATGATAAAAATACTGAACATCCATATGAAAATGATGAAATTGGACCCCTATTTTACACTGGTCAAATAACTTCAAAATGAATTAAAAACTTGAATCTAAAATTACTATAAGAAAACAGAGAAAAAGCAACTTGACATCATTTTTGGCAATTACTTTTTTGATATACCAAAACTCAGGCAACAAAAGCAAGAATCAACAAGTGGGACTATCCTATGTAATAAATGCGTAAATGCTAAGTGTCTGACCAATGTGTCAACCATTTGGTAGACTGTTTAACCCGTCACTATGACAGGCACTGACCACCAGGGGACAGACGCTTCGACCAATGGGTTAGCTTGCTGCTGGGGTCTCGCAGATTGAGACTGGGTGAGAGGGTTGGACATGCCCTGGAGCCCTCTTGTGGTTCCTCCCTGGCTGGGCATGCTCCCTTTGTCCCTCCCTGCCTGCCCAGCCCCCATTGGCCTTGGTCAGGACTGAGCAAGACAGCCACTATTGGCCCCAATTGCCATCCAGGCTGAGGGACCCCACTTGTGCATGAATCCATGCACCAAATCTCTAGTATCAAATAAAAAGTTTTTGTGCATCAAAAGAAATAATCAGCAAAATAAAAAGGAACACTATGGGATGGAAGAAAATATTTCCAAATCTTTTATCTAATAAGCTGTCAATGTCCAAAATATATTAAGGACTGATACAACTCAATTACAAAAAAAAAATCTGATTAAAATGTAGTCATGGTACTTAAACAGACATTTCCCCAAAGAAGACAAACAAGTAGTTCTCAAGTACAGGAAAAAGTAAATAACATCAATAATCATCAGGGAAATGCAAATCAAAACCACAAGTTATATGCACTAGTTGGTTTAGCTCAGTGGACGGAGCATGGACCTGTGGACTGAAGGGTCCCAGGTTATATTTCAGTCAAGAGCATATGGCTGGGTCGTGGGCTCAATCTCAGTAGGGGATGTGCAAGAGGCAGCCAATCAATGATACTCTGTCATCATTGATGTTTCTATCTCTCTCTCCTTTTTCTTTGCTCTGTGAAATCAATAAAAATATATTTAAAATAAACAAAAATAACCAAACAAACCACTAGATATAGCATCAAACACCCATTAGGATTTCTTTCAAGAAGACAAGAGATATCAAGTGTTGGTGAGGACATAAAGAAAAGGCAATCCTAAATAACTGGGGTAGAAATGTGAATTGTGCAGCTATTATTAAAAGTAGTATGAAGATTCCTCAAAAAAATTTAAAATAATTTTGATTATGCAATTTCACTTCTAGATATTTAACGGAAGGATATAAAATCACTAGCCCTAATTGTTTGGCTCAGTGGATAGAGCATAAGCCTATGGACTGAAGGCTCCCAGGTTTGATTCCTGTCAAGGGCATGTACCTTGATTGTGGGCACATTCCCAGTAGGAGGTGTGCAGGAGGCAGCTGATCAATGTTTCTCTCTCTTTCATGTTTCTAACTATTTCTCACCCTTCCTCTTTGAAAAAAATCAATAAAATATATATTTTGAAAAAATCACTATATCTAAGAAATATGTGCTCTCCCATGTCCCATTGCAGCATTATTCTCAATGACCAAGATATGAAAATATCCTATTTGTTCACTGACCAATAGATGGGTGGGTAAAGAAATTGATGTCTGGATATTAGTAATAAAAAAAAAGGAAATCCTGCCATTTGTGACAAATTGGTTGGAGCTTGAGAGTATTATTTCAAGGGAAGTAAGCTATCTGAGAAAGAGAAAGACAAATACTGCATGCTAGCACTTATATAAGTAGTAATCTGTAAAAGAAATGATGAATACAGAAAAACAGAGTAGAATGGTGGTTGCCAGCTTCTGAGGGTGGGAGAAATGGGGAAATGAGTCAAACTGTACACATTTTCAGTTATAAGATGAATAAGTCCCAGCAGTCTAATGTATAGCATGTGACTACATAATAATATATTTCATACTTGAAAGTTGCTATGAGAAAAGAACTTCTGCCATAAGAACAAAATGGTCATTATATGAGACTAGAGGCCTGGTGAATGAAATTTGTGCATGGGGAGTGCGGGGGTGTCCCTTAGCCCAGCCTGCACCCTCTCCAATCTGGGACCCCTCGGGGGATGTCTGACTGCCTGTTTAGGCCTGATCCTGGGAGGATCAGGCTTAAATGGGGAGTCAGACATCCTTCTCACAATCCAGGACTGCTGGCTACAAACTGCTCACCTACGTGCCTCCCTGATTACCCCAACAGCTTGTGCCTGCCAGCCTGATCTCCCCATAACCACTACCCTGCCAACCTAATTGATGTCTAACTGCTACCCTGCCAGCCTGTTTGTCTCCAACTTCCCTCATCTGCTGGCCTGGTCACCCCTAACTTCCCTCCCCTGCAGGCTTGATAACCCCCAACTGGCCTCCCTTGCAGGCCTGGAACCTCCCAATGGCTCTCCCCTGCTGGCCATCTTGTGATGGCTATCTTGTGTCCACATGGGGGCAGGATCTTTGACCACATGGGGGCAGCCATCTTGTTTGTTGGAATGATGGTCAATCTGCAAATTACTCTTTTATTAGATAGGACAGAGGCCTGGTGCATGGGTGGGGGCCAGCTGGTTTGCCCTGAAGGGTCTCCTGGATCAGGGTGAGGGTTCCCTTGGGGCATGGGGTACCCTGGGCGAGGGGCCTATGGTGGTTTGCAGTCCGCCCATGCCCCCCCAGCGACCCAAGTGGAGACCCTGGGATCTGGGATTAATTTATGTTCTACAATTGAAACTTTGTAGCCTGGAGAAGAGCCAAGCCTTCTGCTCACTCCGTGGCAGTAGCCATTTCTGTTTGGTTTACTTAAATTCTATAATTGAAACACTGTAGCCTAGAGTAGAGGCCTACGTGTTAGGGCTATAAGAGCTTGGCTTCCTCCATCTCCTGGACAATCCTAGCCTCTGCTCTCTCCAGCTTCATGGCTGCCACCATTTCTGGTGGAATATATGTATCTTCTATAATTGAAACTTTGTAGCATTCAGTAGATGCCTAGGCTAGCAAGGGCAGGCAGAAAGCTTGGCTTCCTCCATTGCCAGGGAAACCCAAGCCTCCCTCCTGCTCTCAGTGGCCTCAGCCATCTTGGTTGGGGTTTATTTGCTTCTGATTGGCTGGGTGTGGCTGGTGGGTGTGGCTGGTGGGTGAGGCTTGTGGGTGTATTTGAGGTACAGTTAATTTGCATATCACTCTTTTATTAGATAAGATGATGGATTTGTTAATTAATTATATGGTAGATATTCTGTGGGTCTATGTGTGGTCCTCATACTGTATACCTTAATATTTCACAGTGTTATGTCAACTATATCTTAACAAAGTTTGGAAGAACACATATAATAATTATATTTCTAAAAGTAAATATGTATATAATGTTTAATTCTATTTGAAATTGTTTTTAGTGTTTTATGACCATTAACCCAAATTGTCACATTTTGACAATTATCAAATTATGTTAAATTTTTTTCTGTACCAGATTTTGACTCAAAAAATAAGATAGAATACCAATCAATTTAAAAATGTTGGAACACTATACCCATGTTGCAAAGTATAAGAAGGAGACATTTTGCTTTTAAGGGTGGGTAACATCATGTCAAAGACATTGTCCTTCTCATAAGGAGAACATGGAATCATAGGTATTCCTATTTCTAGGATGACAGTTTCTAGATTTCAGTTTATTAAAAGAGACATTTCTTTTGTTTAACTAAACACAATGCATGCCAGTATCAATTTACTGAATTTTAAGAAAGACGCATCTCTAAGGTGTTTACCCATGTCAGACACTTTAGTGCTGCAGCATTCTGACCACATGAAGCCAGAACTTCTCCCAATAGAAAGGTACTTTGCTTCTTAAACAGATATTGATGGTTGTTGCCAAGGTATTAGAACTGAACTCTATTTGCCAGTTTTTAATGCAACTGGTCTTAGTTAAAATCAACACGAGCACTTTATGTTATACTAGAGGCCTGGTGCACAAAACTCATGCATGCGGGAAGGAGCAGGGAGGTGTCCCTAAGCCCAGCTTGCACCCTCTACAATCTGGGAATCCTCAAGGGATGTGCAACTGCCCACTGAGGCCTGATGCCGGTAGGATTGGGCCTCAACAGGAAGTCGGACAGCCTTCTCACAATCCAAGACCACTAGCTCCAAACTGCTTGCCTGCCTGCCTCCCTGATTTCCCCTAACCACTTCAGTCTGCTAGCCTGATCATCCCCTAACCACTACCCCTGCCAGCCTAATTGATGTCTATCTTCTCCCGTGCCATCCTGTTTGCCCACAACTTCACTCCTCTGCTTGCCTGATCACCCTGCTGTCCTCCCCTGCAGGCTTGATAACCCCAACTGCCCTCCCTTGCAGGCCTGGAATTTCCCACTGTCCTCCTCTGCTGGCCATCTTGTGGTGGCCATCTTGTGTCCACATAGGGGCAGGATCTTTGACCACACGGGGGCAGTCCTCTTGTGTGTTGGAGTGATGGCCAATCTGTATATTACTCTTTTATTAGATAGGATAGAAGCCTGGTGCATGGGTGGGGACAAGCTGGTTTGCCCTGAAGGGTGTCAAGGATCAGGGTGGGGGTTCCCTTGGAGTGTGGGGTGGCCTGAGCAAGGGGCTTATGGTGATTTGCAGGCCAGCCACGCCCCCCAGCGACCCAAGTAGAGGCCCTGGGATCCGGGCTTAATTTATGTTCTATAATTGAAACTTTGTAGCCTAGAGTAGAGCCAAGACTTCTGCTCACTCTGTGGCAACAGCCATTTCTGTTTGAAACTTTGCAGCCTAGAGTGGAAGCCTAGGTGGTAGAGCTGCAAAAGTTTGGCTTCCTCCTTCGCCCCGACAACCCTAGCCTCTGCTCTCTTCAGCACCATTAATCTTTAGGGATTATCTATCTTCCATAATTGAAACTTTGTAGCATTGAGTGGAGGCCTAGGCTGGCAAGGGCAGGCAGAAAGCTTGGCTTCCTCCATTGCAGGGGAAACCCAAGCCTCCCTCCTGCTCTCAGTGACCACAGCCATCTTGGTTGGGGTTTATTTGCATAATTTGCTCCTGATTGGCTCATGGGCATGGCTGTGGGTGTGGCTTGATTGGAGGTACAGTGAATTTGCATATTACTCTTTTATTAGATAGGATTTATGTACATGTGAAACTCCTGTAATTGTATTCCTGTCAACTTGACAAAGCACTAGTTTTGGCTAAAAGAGTAATTTAAAACATGACACGCCACATTGTAGCATACTTCTGATATTTTGCTCTCTAGTCCACACTGAGCAACCTGAAACCATTGACGGTCTCACTGGAAAAGTGGTAAAACAAACAAACAAACAAACAAAAAAACACCCCAGGAGGTTTTCTAAGCTGTCTGAGAGATCACACATGAACATTAAACAATCATTTCTAGGAGCCCCAGATTCTGGAAACTTGTGGGAAATTTAAACAACTTAGAAACTGGTAGAATGAAAGATATTTGAAAATAGGCAGACAGATTAGAAGATTAGAGTTCTTCAAACAACTGATCCTACCCCTGCAAAACAAAAATGAATACCACCCAAATACTTCTTTTTAAGGGCCAGTTTATTTATTTTTTATTTTTTAACATGGTAACATTTCTTCTTTTATTTTTTTAATTTATTGATTAAGATATTACATAAATGTTCTTATTCTCCCATTAACGCCCCCCCCACTCATGCCCTCACACCCCAGTTGTCCTTGTACATTGGTTAGGCTCATATGCATGCATACAAGACCTTTGGTTGATTTCTCCCTCTTACCCCCAACCTCCCCTATCTTCCCTCTGAGGTTTGATGGTCTGGTCGATGTTTCTCTCTCTCTGGATGTTTTTGTTCATTAGTTTATGTTGTTCAACTTATTCCATAAATGAGTGAGATCATGTAATATTTTATCTTTCTCTGACTAGCTTATTTAAATTAGCATAATGCTCTCCAGGTCCATCCATTGTGTTACCAATGGTAGGAACTCCTTTCTTTTTTTTACCACAGCATAGTATTCCATTGTATAGATATACCACAGTATTTTTTTTAATCCACTCATCTGCTGATGGGCACTTAGGCTGTTTCCAAATCTTAGCTATGGTGAATCATGCTGCTATGAACATAGGGTGCATATATCTTTTCTAATTGGTGTTTCTAATTTTTTGGGATATATTCCTAGATGTGGAATCACTGGGTCAAATGGGTATTCCATTTTTATTTTTTGAGGAAACTCCATACTGTTCAGCACAGTGGCTGCACGTCTGCATTCCCACCAGCAGTGTACAAGGGTTCCTTTTTCTCTGCCTCCTGGCCAGCACTTATTTTTTGTTGATTTGTTGATGATAGCCATTCTGACAGGAGTGAGATGGTACTGCATTGTTGTTTTGATTTGCATCTCTTGGATGATTAGGGGCTTTGAGCATGTTTCATATGCCTATTGGCCTTCATTTTGAAAATATTCTATTTAGGTCCATTGCCCATTTTTTGTTTGGATTGTTTATCTTTCTTTTGTTAAGTTGTATGAGTTCCCTGTAAATGTTGGAGATTAAACCTTTATCAGTGAGAACATTGGCAAATATGCTCTTCCATGCAATGGGCTTTACTGTTGTTTTGTTGATGGTTTCTTTTGCTGTGCAAAAGCTTTTTATTTTGATGTAGCCCCATTTGTTTATTTTCTCTTTAGCTTCCATTGCCCTAGGAGCTGTATCTGTGAAGATATTTCTTTGGCATATGTCTGAGATTGTACTGCCTATGGTTTTCTCTGGTATTTTTATGGTTTCCTATCTTATATTTAAGTCATTTATCCATTTTGAGTTTGTTTTTGTGCATCGTGTAAGTTGGCGGTCTAGTTTCATTTTGTTGCATGTATCTGTCCAATTTTGCCAACACAATTTATTGAGGAAACTGTCTTCACTCCATTATATGTTCATGCCTCCTTTGTCAAATATTAATTGAGCATAGTGGCTTGGGTTGATTTCTGCATTCTCTATTCTATTTCATTGGTCTATATGTCTGTTCTTGTGCTTTTATTGATTTGCAGATATTGTACCATCAGGCTGTTTTGAGAACAGTGAATTTGTAATACAGGTTGATATCTGGTATTGTGTTTCCTCCTACTTTGTTCTTCTTTCTTAGGATTGCTGCAGCTATTCAAGGTCTTTTTTTTTTATTCCAGATGAATTTTTGGAAAGTTTGTTATAGGTCTGTGAAATATGCTATTGGTATTTATTTATTTATTTATTTATTTATTTATTTATTTATTTATAAATATATTTTATTGATTTTTTACAGAGCAGAAGGGAGAGGGATAGAAAGTCAGAAACATCGATGAGAGAGAGACATCGATCAGCTGCCTCTTGCACGCCCCCTACCGGGGATGCCCCCGCAGCCAAGGTACATGCCCTTGCTGGAATCGAACCCGGGACCCCTCAGTCCGCAGTCTGACGCTCTATCCATTGAGCCAAACCGGTCTCGGCTGCTATTGGTATTTTAATGGGAGTGCACTGAACCTATAGATTGCTTTGGGTAGTATGGACATTTTAATGACAAAAGTGCCCATAAAAATACAAAGGATTGTTAAAAAATACTATGAACAACTCTATTCTAACAAACTATATAACCTGGAGGAAATGGACATATTCCTAGAAAAATACAACCTTCCAAAAGTCAATTAGAAAGATTCTAAAAATCTGAATCAGTCATCAAAAAGCTTCCAGAAAACAAAAGCCTAGGGCCAGATGGCTTCATAGGGGAGTTTTACCAACATTCAAGGAAGAACTAAAACCTGTCCTCCTAAGACTATTCCAAAATATTCAAGAGAAAGTAACACTTACAAGCTCATCACTCTAATACCAAAACCAGATAAAGACAACACAATGAAAGAGAATTACAGGCCAATATCCATCATGAACACAGATGCCAAGGTCCTCAACAAAATTCCTGGCATGGCCCATTTCATCCTCTACATCAAATTCTATCAGAAAGATCATACACCATGACCAAGTAGGATTTTTCCCATGGATGCAAGGATGGTACAATATCTGCAAATCAATAAATGTGATATATAACATAAACAAATTGAGAGATAAAAATTACATTGCCATATCAATTGATTCAAAATCTAACACCCTTTCTTGATAAAAACTCTCAGCAAGTTGGGAATAGAAGGATCATACCTCAACATAATAAAAGCCATATATGACAAACCCACAGCCAATATTATACTCAACAGGCAAAAATCTAAAACCATTTCCCCTAAGATCAGAAACAAAATAGGGATGCCCACTCTCTCTACTCCCATTCAACATTGTGCTGGAAGTACTAGCCATTGTGATCAGACAAGAAGAATAAATAAAAGTCATCCAAATTGGAAAAGAAGAAGTAAAACTGTCCTTATTTGCAGATGACTTGATATTGTACATAGAAAAACCTAAAGACTCCATAAAAATTATTAGACTTAGTAAATGAATTTGGCTATTTAGCAGGATAATAATTAATGCCAATAAATCCATGGCATTTCTATACACCAATAATGATCCTACAGAAAGAGAGACTAAAAAATCAATCCCATTTACTATCGTACCAAAAAAATTAAGATACCTAGGAATAAACTTAACTAAGGAAGTAAATGACCTATAAACAGAAAACTACAGGACACTGAAAAAAGAGGTAAAAGAAGACATAAACAGATGTAACAACATACCATGTTCATGGATTAGTAGAAACAAATATTTCTTATTGAAAGTGAAATCAGACTTCACCAATCAGCTTCTCACAAGTAACTACCTCTCCCTTCTCCTTCACCCTTCTGCCTCCCCTCCTCCTCTCCTTTCTACTTTTTCAGAGTTAATCTGGTGTGGCTAGGCATTATGCTAAATTCTATATTTAAGACTTCAGTGGTTACACTTTTACAGAGGAAAGAGAGTTTAGCTCAATACCCAATGTAGCTAGTATGTAACAACACTAAAAGTTGTATCTCATGTATGGCCACAGTCTCCCCTCTTGACAACACAAAGAAGGAGAACAGTACATGTGTACCAATGTTATGTATGAGTTTGCATATCCTCTTTCCCCTTTGCTCTGTATGAATAATTTCATCCTGCTCACCCTTTAAAGACTGGCTACAGTGCTCCCTCTCAGTACTGCCTGTCCGGTAGGTCCTTGCTGGGCACTGTGTGCCTGTTCCAGTGCTATGGCACTCATTCCTGGTATGGCCCATTTCATCCTCTACATAACAAGCTTCCTGAGGTCAGAAGCCATTTCTGATTCATCTTTGTATCTCCTGAAACTACATATAGTGTTAAGGGTGGACAACCGATAAAAGTCAATATAATTAACTGTAAAAGGCAGACTATTTTCTGATCCTTGCAAACCACCAAAGGCACCAAATAGTCAAAGAAATTGTAATAAAGAAGGCCAAAGCTGGAAGTTTCAGGCTCCCTGATACCAAATCATATATTACAAAGCTATAACAATCTAAATAGAATGGTATTGACATATAAGCAGACACATGTATCAATGGAACAAAATAGATGCCAGAAATAAATCCATGCATATTTGTCAATTAATTTACAACAAATGAGCCAAACTATAAAATGTAAAAAGGACAGTCTCTTCAGTAGATGGTGTTGGAAAAACTAGACAACTACATGCAAAAGAATGATACTGGATCAATGCCTTACACAATACAAAAATTAATTCCAAATAGATTAAAGAGATAGATTAAAAATGGTAGAGTAATTGGATGTTGCATAGACATGCTCCCTGGAACAAACTGGAATTACAATGAAAATACAGCAAAACTTCCTGAATAATCAATGGAAGACTTGCTGGAAAAAACCCTGATACCTGAGGACTAAAAGTGGAGACAATAGAGATACTAGTAGGAGGGGTAGAGGCATGAAAGGGCTGGCCAGGAGCCCACAGTTCTGGATAAATAGCTGAGCTGTGGCGGGGTTTCCACTGAGAACTCTGGGGTCTAATCACCAAGCTGGGCCTCCAGCAGAGAATACCAGAACTGAGAAGGGCACCCAAATATTTTCTGGCTGTGTAAAGCAGCAGGGCTGCTGTCTGTTGAGAGAGACAACTGTAAATTCAGACACTCTTTTAAAGGGCCAATGCACAAAATTCTCAGTGGAGCCACCTATCTTGTAATATGGCAGAGAGAGGGCAGAATGGACTGGAGCTGTGTAAACAGAAGCCAGGATTGGGGGCTCAGGTTTTAGAGCCCAGAATTCAGACACACCTAGTTTCCTGTGCTGAGCCATTCCCTCAAGCATCAGAAGACATCTTTCCTACACAGACATAGCTATATTGGTGGCTTTGTCTGGGGGGAATACAGTTGACTCAGCCTATTGGAAAACACCTAGCCCTGAGGCCACTTAAAAGACTAAAAAATAATAATTAGCCTTCAGGCAGAAGCAACTGTTCCACTATGTTGAAAACAAAACAAAACAAAACAAAATCACTTTTGCCACACCTGAGGATGATTGCCTGAGGGCAATTCAAATAGGATTCCAATCTCTCTATAAGCAGAGGTGGTCTCTGGAGGTTTTGAGACTTTGTCTGATCTAGTTAGTCAGAAACAGCATTTGATACTCTCCTGCACTAGAGATTGAGAGGTGTAGCAGACTTATTTAATACATTATGACAAATCAAATAGGCAGCAAAAATGAGAAAACAAAGAAACAACCCCCAAATGAAAAAACAAGTAAATTCTCCAGCAGAAGAAATAAATGAAATGAATATAAGAAAATTATCTAAAACAGAGTTCAGAATAATAATGGTAAAAATGCTCAACATCATGAGAAAATATATAGTAATTATGAAAATAAAAATAAAAATGACATAGCACAAATAAAGAACACATTGGAAGGAATATACAGTAGATTAGGGAAAGCTGAATATCAAATCAGTGAATTAGAAGACAGATGAAAAAATCACTAAATCAGAGAAAAAATTAAATATAATAATTAAAACCAGAAGTACAGATTACGGGAACTGTGAAACAACATGAAATATAACAATATTAGAATAGCAGGTGTGCCAGGAGAGGCAGAAAGGGATAGAGAATGTGATTAAAGAAATAATGGTAGAAAACTTCCCTTACCTGATAAAGAAAAAAGTCACACAAGTTCTGAAGGCACAGAGAACCCTGAGCAAAAATAACCCAAAAAAAGCTCATGCCCAGACACATCATAATTAAAATGCCAAAAATTAAAGACAAAGAAAAAATCTTATGGGCAGCAAGAGAAAAGCAAACTGTTACCTAAAAAGGAATTCTGGTAAGGCTGACACCTGATTTCTCATCAGAAACTCTAAAGATCAGAAAAGAATGGCATGAAGTACTCAAGGAAAAGGAAAGCAAGAACCTGAAACCAATAATACTATATTCAGCAAGGCTATCATTCAAAATAGATGGTCAAATAAGGAGCTTTTCCCCCCGCCCAACACACACACATAAAAGGCTAAAGAAGTGCATCACCACCAAGCCAACATTACAAGAACTGCTAAAGAGGCTGCTGTAATGAGAAGAAACAGAGAGAGAAATCTAGGCATACAGAATTAAAAGGGTAATAAATAAGTCCCTATTAACAAAAACCTAAATGTAAATGGATTAAATGCTCCAATTAAAATAGGGGAGCTGAAGGGATACAAAAACATCAGCCAACTATATGCTGTCTACAAGAGACCCACCTCAGAACAAAAGACCCACATAGGATGAAAGGGAAAGGATGGAAAAAAATTTTCATGCAAATGCAAAACTAAACAAAGCTAGTGTAGCAATATTCATATCTAAAAAATAAACTTCAAAATGAAGGCCATCATCAGACACAACAAAGTCTCTACATAATACTAAAGGGATCAAACCAATAAGAGGATATAACCCTAATAAACCTATATGCACCCAATATAGGAATATATATGTATATATATATATATATATATATATATATATATCCTATCTAATAATATCCAAATTGACCATACGTCCACTACACCCACAAGCCACACCTACCAATTATGCCCATCAGCCAATCAGAAGCAGATATGCAAATAAACCCAACCAAGATGGCTGCTGGTCAGAGAAAGCAGGAGGGAGGCTTGAGTTTCCCCAGCGATGGAGGAAGTCAAGCTTTTTGTCTCCTTTTGCCTGCTCAGGCCTCCACTCAATGCTACAAAATTTCAATTATAGAAGATAATTATGGCAGCCACATAGCTAGAGAGAGCAGGAAGGTTGAACTTGCACCCAGAGTTGGAGGAAGCCAAGCTTTCCACGTGCCCTGGCTAGCCCAGGCCTCCAGTTAAGGTTACAAAGTTTCAATTATAGAAAGTAAATAAACCCAACAGAAATGGCTACTGCCACAGAGCGAGCAGAAGGCTTGGCTTCATTCCAGGCTGAAAAGTTTCAGTTGTAGAGGATAAATAAATTCCAGATACCAGGGCCTCCTCTTGGGTTACCAGGGTGCATGGCCAGCCTGAAAACCACCACAGACTCCTTCCCTAGGCTGTCCCATGCCATAAGGTAACCCTCACCCTGATCCAGGACATCCTTCAGGGCAAACCAGCTGGGACCAATCTATGCACCAGGCCTCTATCCTATCTAATAAAAGAGTAATATGCAGATTGACCATAACTTCAACACACAAGATGGTTGTCCCCAAATGGTCAAAGATCCTGCCTTCATGTGGACACAAGATGGCCACCACAAAATGACCAGCAGGGGAGGGCAGTTGGGAGGGACCAGGCCTGCAAGGGAGGGCAGAGGGGGATGATCAACCCTGCAGGGGATGGCAGTTAGGAGCAAACAGGCTGGCAGGGGAGCAATTAGGCATCAATCAGGCTGGCAGGGTAGTGGTTAGCAGGTGATCAGGCTGGCAGGCAGAAGCAGTTAAGGGCAAAAAGGAAGGCAGGCAGGCAAACAGTTGGGAGCCAGTAGTCCTAGATTGTGAGAGGGATGTCCAACTCCCCATTTAGGCCCAATCTTACTAGGATTGGGCCTAAACGGCAGTTGGATATCCCTCAAGGGGTCCCATAATGGAGAGGGTGTAGGCTGGGCAGAGGGACACCCCCCCTCCCACCTTCCATATGCATGAATTTTGTGCACTGCACATCTAGTATATATATAAATAGAAACTTCTAGTGGATTTTAAGGCAAGGGATCAACAACAATATTGTCATAGTAAGGGACTTTAACACCCCACTAACTTCACTGGACAGATCTTCCAGACAAAACCTTGAAAAGGAAATAGGACTCTAAAGGACACATTGGATCATATGGATTTAATTGAAATTTATGGAACATTTCACAGCAAAATAACAGAATATACATTCTTCTCAAGTGCACCTGGATAATTATAGGCCACATGTTAAGACACAAAACAAGTCTCTTCAAGTTCAAGAAGATTGAAATTATTTCAAGCACCTTCTTAGGTCTTAGTAGAATGAAATTAGAAATCTACAAAAACATTCAAACAAATGGTGGCTAAGTAGCATGTTATTAAGCAATGAATGGGCTACCAAGAAGATCAATAAAAAAAATAAAATACTTTCTGGAAACAAATGAAAATGAACACACAATAACCCAAAATCTTTGGACACAGGAAAAGCAGTCCTGAGAGGAAACTTTATAGCACTGTAAGCATACCTGAAAAAAAACAAGAATAATCAAAATAAATTATTTAATCATACAACTTAAAGAACTGTAAAGAAAATAAGAAACACCTAGAGTAAGTAGAAGGGAGGAAATAATAAAAATTAGAGCAAAAATAAATAACATAGTGACTAAAAAACAAAACAACAATGCCAAAAAAAAAAAAATCAATGAAACCAAAAGCTGGTTCTTCAAAAGGATAAATAAAATTGATGAATTCTTAGCCAGATTTATCAAGAAACAAAGAGAGAGGACCGAAATACAAAAATCAGAAATGAAAGAGGAGAAGTAACTACTAACACCCCAGAAATACAAAGAATTGTAAAATAATACTATGAACAACTATATGCCAACAAGCTGGACAATGTGGATGAAATGGCAAATTCCTAGAAAAATACAATCTCCAAAATCTTAATCAGTAAGAATTAGAAAACCTGAATAGGCCCATAATAACTGATGAAATGGAAGCAATAATCAAAACATTTCTAGCAAACCAAAGCTTAATAGCTTCACAGAGGAGTTTTACCAAACATTCAAAGAAAAACTAACAACTACACTCCTCAAAGTCTTACTAAAAATTCAAGATACTTCCAAACTCGCTTTATGAGGCCAGCATTATTTTAATTCCAAAACCAGATAAAGACACTAAAAAGAAAGATAATTATAGGTCAATATTCCTGATGAACATAGATTCTAATATTCTCAACAAAATACTAGCAAGACATATCCAGAAATATATTAAAAAGATCATACACCATGACCAAGGGGATTTATTCCAGGGATACAAAGCTGGTACAATAGTTGCAAATCAATAAACGTGAAATAGCACATGAACAAACTGAAAGACACAAATCGAATGATCATATCAATAGATGAAGAAGAGAACTAAGATGGCGGCAAAGGTAAAACACCTATCTTGCCATCATAATCAGCAATTTTAATACTACAACTTAACGAAAGAACAAACACCTTCCAGAATCACCAGAAAGCCCGCCGAGTGAAAATTCCACAAATAAAAGTGAAGATAAGATACTGTGACTCGGAGGAGTGGCGGTGGACAGCGTTGAAAGATTCGTGCGGAGAGAGGTTTAGAGCACGCGCCGCGGAGAGGGTGGGCGGCTGAAAACCGGCCAGTTTTCTAGAACGGGGAGACAAAGGCGTCACACTGGACTGATTCTCCAGCTCTGGGCGAAGTCCAGAGAACCCACTATCACACGGGGTGAAAACTGGACAGTGGGAGGGCACGCCGAAGCTCAGGTGCTGCTGGGTCTGCTGGCTTGTGGAGAGGGCAGCTTGCATGCAAGACAGCTCAGAGAGGGCTCCGCGACTTGTCTCTCATTCAGAAAACCGTCAGTCTGCTTTGTTTTATGACCCTGGGTGAGACATTGCGCATGCAGACTCATTTTGGGAATGTCTGAATTCCCCGGCAGCCGGTGGAGCTCGGCAGTGGCTCTCTCTCAGAGGTGCTGGTGGCCATTGCCCCTGGAACAGAGTCCCCAGGGCCGCATAGGGCGGAGCTAACACTGTCTGCTTGGCCCGGAGACTCCACCCATCCAACCTGAGCACAGCTGAGCTTCATAGACAATTGGCCTGGAGGTCAACCCTCCAAGTGCTAACAACGATTAACTGAGCTTAACTTCAGCAAGACTGTGCAACCCATATCCACCTCAGGTAACTGGGGAGGCCGAGCCACTGTCCCTAGTAGGAAGTCTACCACACAAAGCTAATTGACCAACTCAGGGAAGCAGCCACCATGCAGCAACATGGAAAGAAATCAGATGTGAAAGAAATGGAGGAAAAAAAACGACTGGA
This sequence comes from Antrozous pallidus, assembly GCA_027563665.1. NCBI lineage: Eukaryota > Metazoa > Chordata > Mammalia > Chiroptera > Vespertilionidae > Antrozous > Antrozous pallidus. Next base: position 109,728,179 of record CM050508.1, on the reverse strand, counting down.
CATGGAATTCAAAACCACGGTTATAGGGTTTTCAATAGGCTTCAACAAAAGATCGAGGCCTATAAGGAAATAAGCAAGACCGCAAAGGAAATGAATGAGTCCTACAAGGAAATGAACGAGACCTGGAAGGAAATAAGGGAGACACTCAAGGATATAAAGGAGACTCTCAAGGAGATGAAAAAGGACCAACCAGAAATTAAGCATACACTGACTGAAACAAAAAATATTATACAAAGACCTAAAAGTGCTCTGGAGCACCCCAAGAACCAAGTTCAAGATTTGAAATACAAAGAGAGAAAATCCACTCAGCTGCAAAAGCAAGAAACCAAAAGAATCCAAAAAATTGAAGATAGTGTAAGGGGCCTCTGGGACAACCTCAAGCATACCAACATCCGAATTATAGGGGTGCCAGAAAAAGCGAGAGGCCAAGACAATGAAAACCTATTTGAAGAAATAGAAACTGAAAACTTCCCACACCTGGTGAAAGAAATTGACTTAGGAGTCCAAGAAGTGCACCGAACCCCAATATATAGGAACCCTAAGAGGACCACACCAAGGCACATCATAATTAAAATGCCAAGAGCAAAATACAAAGAGAGAATATTAAAAGCAGCAAGAGAGAAACAGTTGGTTACCTATAAGGGAGCACCCATACGATTGTCAGCGGATTTCTCAACAGAAAAGATGCAGGCCAGACGGGAGTGGCAAGAAATATTCAAAGTGATGAACAGCAAGAATCTACAACTAAGATTACTCTATCCAGCAAAGCTATCATTCAGAATTGAAGGTCAGATGAAGTGCTTCGCAGATAAGAAAAAGCTAAAGGAGTTCATCACCACCAAACAAACATTATATGAAATGCTGAAAGATATTCTTTAAGAAGAGGAAGAAGAAAATGGTAAAGATGAAAATTATGAACAACAAATACACATCTATCAACAAATGAACATAAAAATCAAGTGAATTGATAGGCTGTTGAACAGGATAGACTGGTGAATATAACAGAGACATGGACATAGAGAGGGAATGGACTGACAATTCTTGGGGAGAAAAGGGTTGTGGGAATTGCAGCAAGAGACTGGACAAAAATCTTACAACAATGGGAGAGGACAGTGGGGAGGGGAGGTGAGGGTGGAGGGTGGGACAGGTACAGGGTGGAGGGGAGCTATAGGGGGATAAAAAGGGGAAACAATGTAATTAATAAACTGAACAATAAAGATTAAAAATAGACACAGACAACAGGGGGGTGGGAGCATGAATGGGGGTTGGAGGTAATGGGGAAATAAGGAAACATATGTAATATCTTAATCAATAAAGGAATTTATAAAACTTAAAAAAATAAAAATAAAAAAATAAAAAAATGGATGAAGAGAAAGCATTCAATAAAATCCAACACATATTTTTGATAAAAAGTCTCTGCAAAGTGAGAATAGAGGGTGCATATCTCAACATGATAAAGGCCATATATGACAAACCTACAGGTAACATCATCCTCAATGGGCAAAAACTAAAACCATTTCCTCTAAGAATAGGAACAAGACATGGATTTCCTCTTTCACCATACTTATTCAACATAGTATTAGAAGTCCTAGCCATAGCAACAGGACAAAAAGAAATAAGTCATCCAAATTGGAAAGGAGGAAGTAAAACTCTCATTATTCACATATGACATGATATTATAGATAGAAAACACTAAAGCATCCATAAAAAATCTACTAGATTTAATAAATGAGTTTGGCAATGTAACGTGATACAAAATCAACACTCAAACATTGATGGTTTTGTTATATGCCAATAATGAATTCTCAGAAAGAGAAACTAAAATAAATAATCCCATTTATCATTGCCACAAAATCATTAGGATACTTAGGGGTAAAATTAACCAAGAAGGCAAAATACTTGTACTTTGAAAACTACAGGATGATGAAAAAGGAAGATATAAATAACTGGAAGAATAAAATCATGTATTGGTAAAATGAACATCATTTAAATGTCCATACTACCCAAGGCAATCAACAGATTCAATGCAATCCCTATTAAAATACCAACATCATATTTCACAGTTCTCGAACAAATACTCTAAAAATTTATATGGAATAAAAAAAAACCTGAATAGTTGCAACAATCTTGAGACAGAAGAACAAAATTAGAGGAATCACAATATCAGATTTCAAGTTATACTACAAAGCCACCATAATCAAAACAGTTTGGTATTGGCACAAGAACAGGTACATAGATCAATGGAGTAGCACAGAGACCCCAGAAATCAACCCAAGCCATTATACTGAATTAATATTTGACAAAGGAGGCAAGAGCATACAATGGAGTCAGAATAGTCTCTTCAATAAAGGGTGTTGGAAAAATTGGGCAGATGCATGCAAAAAAAATGAAACTAGACACCAACTTATGCCATACACAAGAATAAACTGAAAATGGACAAAATACCTAAATGTAAATTTGGAAACCATAAAAATCTTAGAAGAAACCATAGGCAGCAAAATCAGACATGTCTCATAGCAGTATCTTTACATCTCCTAGGGCAAAGGAAACTAAAGAGCAAAGAAAAAATGGGTCTACATCAAAATAAAAACCTTTCGCACAACAAAAGAAACCATTAATAAAATGAAAAGGGAGCCCAATGTATGGGAGAACATATTTGGCAATGATACATCTCATATCCAAAATATATAAGGAAGCCATACAACTTAACAAAAAGAACACAAACAATCCAATAAAAAAATGGGCAAAATACCTAAATAGACACTTTTCCAAAGTGGATAAAATGATGGTCAAGAGACACATGAAAAATGCTCAAAGTCACTGGGAATCAAGGAGATACAAATTAAAATGACAATGAGGTATCACCTCACACCTGTCAGAATGTCTACCATCAATAAATCAATAAATGACAAGTGCTGGTGAGACTCAGAGAAAAAGGAACCCTAGTATACTGCTGGTGGAAATGCAGACTGGTACAGCTACTGTGGAAAACAGTATGGAGATTCTTCAAAAATTTAAAAATGAAACTTCCGTCTCGGAGAACCAAGATGGCAGCATAGGTAAACACCTATTGTTCTGCTCCGCGCAACAATTCAAAAATTACAACATAACAACAAAACAAACATCACCCAGAATCACCAGAAAGTTGGCTGATTGAAAACTCCACAAATAAAAGCAAAGGTGGGACACTGAGACTCAGAAGAGAGGCGGGAGGGCAGCCTTGAAGAGAGCGTGGAATCAGGTTAGGAGCCATCCTGGTTGTGCTTGTAGGGCTGGAGCAGCAACCCCCGCTGGATTTTGCCAACGTGGAGGGCGGAGACATCCCACTGCACGGATTCCCTAGGCGAGGTCCGAGATCCGGGGTACATGGTGAGGTCCAAGGTTGGGGGACGCACCCTGGAAGCCGGGCTCGGAAGAGGTCTCCTAGTCTGAGGAGAAACCCGGAGGCTGGGAAAAGAAGTTTGCCCGCAGGTAAACTGTGCGACAGCATAGAAGCACTACTAGCTCCCTGGAAACTGGTCTCCTGGTCCCAGAAACCACCAGAGTGCTTTGTTTTACAACCCTGGGTGAGACTTTGGGTGTGCAGACTCAATTGGGGAGAGGCAGAGTTGTCTGGCAAGGGGTAAAGACTAGCGGCTTTCTCTTGGAGGTGCCTGCAGCTATCCCCATCCAACAGAGACCTGCACAAGCACCGAGTAGGACGTAGCTGACACTGAGGCTGCCTGCTCAGCTCAGAGACTCTGCCCATCCAACCTGAATAGAGTCTCCCTTCACAGCCAATTGGCCTGGAGGTGAAACCCTCCTAGGACTAACAACAATAAGCTGGGCTTAAATTAAAAAATACTGTACAACCCATAAAGGATTGCAGTAAGAAGTACCCACCCCAGGTAACTGGGGAGGCTGTGCCACTGACCCTTAGAGGACATATATCACATAAAGCAGCCACCATGCAGAGATATGGAAAGAAATCAGGTGTGAAAGAAATGGAGAAAAAAAAAATGACTAGACATAGAGTTCAAAACCAGTTATAAGGCTTTTCAAGAGGCTCCTAGAAAAGGCTGATGAACTTAATGAGAACTACGAGGAAATAAACCAGATCAACGAGGAAATAAAGACCAACCAGGAAATGAATGAGACTTACAAGGAAGTGAATGAGACCCTCAAGGAAATGAACAAGACCTCTGAGGATATGAACCAGACCCTCACGGATATGAAAGAGGACCAACTAGAAATCAAGCATACACAGACTGAAATAAAAAATATTACACAAAGTCCTAAAAGCAGTCCAGAGGGCCACAAGAACCAAGTCAAAGATTTGAAATACAAAGAAGCAAAATCCACTCGGCTGGAAAAGCAAGAAAAGAAAAGAATCCAGATAATTGAAGATAGTGTAAGGGGCCTCTGGGACAACCTCAAGCATGCCAACATCCGAATTATTGGGGTGCCAGAAAAAGAGAGAGAGCAAGACAATGAAAACCTACTTGAAGAAATAGTGACTGAAAACTTCCCCCACCTGGTAAAAGATACTGACTTAAAAGCCCAAGAAGTACACAGAACCCCAAAATATAGGGATCTAAAGAGGACCACACCAAGACACATCATAATTTAAATGCCAAGAGCAAAAGATAAAGAGAGAATATTAAAAGCAGCAAGAGAAAAACAGTTGGTTACCTACAGGGGAGCACCCATATGATTGTCAGCGGATTTCTCAACAGAAACGATGCAGGCCAGATGGGAGTGGCAAGAAATATTCAAAATAATGAATAGCAAGAATCTACAACCAAGATTACCCTATCCAGCAAAGCTATCATTCAGAATTAAAGATCAGATAAAGTGCTTCGCAGATAAGAAAAAGCTAACGGAGTTCATCACCACCAAACCAATATTATATGAAATGCTGAAAGATATTCTTTAAGAAGAGGAAGAAGAAAAAGGTAAAAATATAAATTATGAACAACAAATACACATCTATCAACAAATGAATCTAAAAATCAAGTGAATTGATAGGCTGATGAACAGGATAAACTGGTGAATATAACAGAATCATGGACATAGAGAGGGAATGGACTGACAATTCTTGGGGAGAAAAGGGGTGTGAGAAGTACAGCAAGAGTCTGATCATGCAACTAAGGGAGAGGACAGTGGGGAGGGGGAGGGGAGCGTGGAGGGTGGGATAGGTACAGGGTGGAGGGGAGCTATAGGGGGTTAAAAAAGGGGGAAACAATGTAATTAATAAACTGAACAATAAAGATAAAAAAATTAAAAAATAAATAAAAAATTTGGCTCTCAAAAGAAAAAAAAATGAAACTTCCATTTGACCCAGTGATCCTACTTCTAGGAATATAGCCTAAGAAAATCAAAACTCCAATCTGAAAGAATGCATGCACTCCTATCTTCAATATACAATAGCTAAGATCTGGAAATAGCCCAAGTGCCCATCAGTAGATAAGTAGATCAAAAAGCTGTGGTACATTTATACCATGTAATACTATGCTACAGTAAAAAAGAAGACTCTCTACTCTTTGAGACAACATGAAGAGACCTAGATAGTATCATGGTCTTATCATGAAATAAGCCAGTCAGAGAACGACAGATATCACATGATCCCAATCATACGTGTAATCTAAGTAATAAAATAAACTGATGAACAGAGTGGATCCATAGACATGGAAGCATGGAACAGAGTCCTGAATCTCAGAGTGCAGGGTAGAGTGGATAGGTGAGAAATAATCAACCAAGAAACTTGTATGCATGTATGCATGGCCTATGGGCACAAATAGTGGGACAGTGAAGGCCTGTGCAATGGGGAAAAAAGAGGATGTATATAATACTTTCCACAATAAAGAATTATTTAAAAAATAGATTAGAGAGTATAACATAAGACCTGAAACCATACAACTCTAAGAAGGATATATATATATATATATATATATATATATATATATATATATTCCTTGACATAGGTCCTAGCAATGATTTTTTAAAATGTGACACTGAAAAGAGATAAAAACAAAAATATACAATTGAGATTACATAAAACTAAAAAAGTTTCTATTAAAAAAAGGAAACTATCAATAAAATGAATGCAACCTCCTCAGCAAGCCCAGAGATACACAACTTTGGCTCTTATTTTCCACCTGCATGTCTGCCACCCAAGCCCCATTGCACCCCAGCCTCCCTGGTGCTGAGCTCGGATCGCTTGGGCTGCTATGCAAAGAGCCTTGAATGAACAAATCTCAGACTTTTGATACACTTTAATTTTATCTTCTTGGGTTTGGGAAGGGGTAAGCTTTCTTTTAAACTAACCACTCTCTTCCCTAATTCTTCCCAGATTTGTGCTGGGCCTCCTCCTTATCTGGTTCCTTTCCTGGATCTTCCAGGGTTTTGTGCCTTTATCCAATGGAATTATTTTCCCAGGTTTTCCTCCCCTTTATAGTGACCATTTTGGTGCCTACAGCACATGCCTCAGAGCAGATGCCTCTGTACCGTCTTGGCTGCTATTACACCTGTACCTCCGCAGAGGAATTTCCTCTTCCCCTTTATGCCCTTTGCTTGTTTTTCCTCTTCTGCCCTGCCACCTTGATAATCTGGGGGAATAGGCCAGTTTGTCTCCCAGACTGGAAAGCCATGAGGGATGTTAATCCCCTGGGTTGGGCAATGTAGCTATACCCTTGGAGTGTTTGGAAGATCTAGCTTCCTAGTTAATTTAGCTTAATTGGATGTCTGCCTCCATTTGCTTCCTTCCTTTGTTAATAACTAACCAACTGCCTACTATAATGTGACAGGTGGCATCAAGTCTCAATGCTTTTCAGTACACTTTGATCCTCAGAGCACTTACTATAAACATCCCACCTGCACACTGTAGTCTAAAGCATCTGCTCCTTCCACTGACTTGAAACACCACACCATAGAGAAATCAACTCATACCGTTGATTTCTGTTTTACTTATTTATTTTTAGAAGATATTTTGGAAACTTGAAAATTTTAAGAGAAAGATACTATTCCTCAAAATAATTAGTATATATCTTAAAGATGTTAATAATGATCTGTAGATAGTGAATCTTATTTCATTGTGCAAAGACATTTTCTTGTGGTCCCTGTTCAGCATGCTTTGTTTCATATGGCATATGCTTATTTAGTGTACACAAATGTGGAAGAGCAAACACTACAGTTCAGAGTTTCAAGGTGCTGCCTGAAAAATATACTAGGTCTATAAGGAATGGTTTTTTTCTGTAATTAAAAATATTTTAAAGCCTCAAGGGAAAACAAAAACACTTTCAATATATGGGAAACCATGGGTGATAAGTGATTGTCATATATTCTAATTTTTCCTTCAGGTATAGTTTGCTTAAAATGCAATTTTGGTATCTTTCTTTTAAAAAAAATGAACATAGAGTAAACACCAATAATACCTTCATATATAGATATTGGAAAACAAGTAATTAAAAAGAAATTATTTTGTATAGAAGACTATAAAATGAATTCTATTGGAAAAGAAGAAAAAATAGAGCTATAGCCACTATGCTGCTTTGAGAAAAAGTTGTAAGCACATACTGGATCAAGTCCTCAATTTATGAAATATCTTAGATGTTATATGCATCATTTCCTCAATGAGTCCTGCTCACACATAGAATAGAAGAAAATCACTAGATATTTCAGAGTTCAGATTTAGGTTAAACTCATTCGGCTTGTTCTGTATCTCTAATGCATTAACTTTAACCTAGGTCATTGAGAGAATTCTGAATTTGAATGGGGAAATAATTATACCTTTCTTTTCACCATTGCTATATGAAATATAGTTATTACTACAATTACAAATTTGGGCACCAAATCACAGTAGCATTATAATAGACATTAATGGAAACAAGAGATAATTTTATATCACATTATAGTGCAGCAGATATTTCAGAATATTATTTACACTCATTATCATTTTAAAACCACTAGTTCTTAACTCTTTGCTAGCTCTTATTTAGTGCATTAATAATAAGAAATATATGTGCCAATCTATTTTTAAAATATTTAAGTAACATTATTTTAATGTAATTTTGTTCCTATTCTATGTATTTATTTTATTTACTTAAACACAAAGACATTAAGATCATCTTGTAGCAAATGCATTAAGAGCATCATAGATCTATCTTGTTTGAAGAACTCTGAGTCAGTGTTCATGCTAATTTACCAACTGCATTAAGTACATCAAGTCAAACTACTGGTTTTCTTCTGCTCCAAATCACCCCATAGACTTGGTGCTATGGGGAAAGCCTTGCTTATTGATCTTGCATGTCCTCTACTGGGGATCGAGCCACAACCTGGGCATGTGTTTGATCCACAAGAATCCAACTGGTGACCTTTTGGTGCACACTCAACCAATTGAACCAGCTAGCCAAGGCTTTTTCTTTCCTGTTAATGTGGATATTATCATCTTGATTAAAGTTTTTGGAAGAATAGGATGAGAAGACATGCATGAGAGCCTCCTTGGAATCAAGGGGGGTGGTGCTATGAACCCTATCATTAGTGAAGAGTTTTCATTTGCTTTGGCTTTGTATAGACAGTGAGCCTTCCTCTAACTGACAGTTTAATACCAGCAGGAGCACAGCAAACAGCACAGATATTCTAGGTTTTTCCAGAAATTATATTCAGCTGCATGAGCTAGAAGAGCATGAAGGTAATTTGCATGTGATTTGCATAGGAGTTGTTTTTTGTTCACAAAATGATATTGGCAACTTGCAAGTAATTTTCAGGTTCATTGCTATTGCTGCATTGAGGGCTTTGGCATCTTGTTTTCCTGCCCTGGCTTCCTTTCCCCCATGACTGTAATTAACATACAGAACTGAATGGGACAATTGAGAGAGGAGGAAAAGCATAGCCACAGGATGACCCAGGTTTCTAAATCTTGCTCCTGTCTCCCTCTGATAATGCCTTTTGGCCCATTCATAACATTCAACAACTAAGACATCAGGCTGCAGTTTCTTAATATGTCATGAATTCACCAACTCTGAATCCATCTCGTCAGGCTTCTGTAATTGGTATTTACTCTTCCTGAAATGTTTTTCTTCCAGATATTGGTTCATACTGCTTATGTCTTCAAATTAGGGTTTCACACAATATAGGGCATCTGCTTGAATTAGGATTTCTGACAAACAAATTTTTTTTGTACAATTATGTCTCTCTCATACACTATTTGGGACATATACTGAAAGTTATTTGTTGTTCATCTGGAATTCAAATTTAACTGGGCATTTTATATATTATCTGGTCCCTACTTGAAGTCATTCATCTCTTTACCAAATGTCACCTACTTTGCTGACCACCCTCAATCTAGAAGAGCATTTCCTAGAAGATGTCTAATTTGTTATGTCATAATTTTTGAATTCACAATACTTATCATTATTTGGCAAACTATTATAGATTTCCTCAGTTGATATTGTAGTCAGGATGCTGACAGCAAGTAGATGGCATTTTCAGATGATTAAATGTAAGTGTTAATAGCAGACTATTTACAAGATGTTGGCAGCATTAAAGGAGACAATGGAATGAACAAGCAACTTGAAGCAGGAAAACTGAGGCACTGTAACTATAGTCGGAGGCCAGGGAGGAAGCAATTGCCAGTACCGAGAGCAAACTGTGGCTGTAGGAGACAGCTTTTCACCAGAAGCTGCGGCTGAAGTAAGAAGAGGATGTCAAGGAGGGAGCTGAGGAAATAAATATCCCATCTCTCCCTTATTTCTCTATGTTCTTGCCTGTGCATCCCAATGGTAAAACCCAACGGGAAGCCTGGGGTCAAAGGAATCTATTGAAGGAGTCCACAGAGTTCAGTACTGAAGCACAGAATGGATAGGGAGGATGGATAGTGAATGGACAGGTAATGGAAATACCCAACATGTTGGACTAGAGTCAGTCTCCTTCATTAGAATATATGATCCATTATAGCAGCAATTTCATTTTGTTCACTGTTCCATCTGTAGCCCTGAACAATGCCTGCCATATATGGGTGCTTCATAAACATTTGGTGAAGAAGTAAATATATTTGGCTAAGACACGGTAAAATTGATGAAACAGGCCAGGCTAGGGAGGGCTGCTTCCAGTTTGGTCCTCACTGAAGTGTAGCAATTGCTTAAGAGGTATAAACAGTGTAATTTTCTAGGAATATGTCCATTCCATCCTTTAGAACCTGGATGTCAAAGAGTAAACACATGATGACAGATATAGTTTGGATAATTGATACCAGGTTAGCAAGCAGAATCAGTGGGGTTGTTTTCATGGAAGGGTTAAACACTTCAATGAAACTTTCAGAAGCAGTCATGTTAGAGGGCCAGGCAGGGGTTCTGCAGCAAGGAGACATGGCGGCACCCAACACCCTTCATTTCCTGAGCATGTTCCAAAACTAGAACTCTAAGATGCAGGTAAGAGTGTGAAGTGGGTAAATCGATAAAGGGATGGAAGGCATATGTCCCAAATAGATGGGCAATCTCACTACTAGAACCAAAAGTTTAGTATCCAAAGTGTAAGAACTCTTCATAAAAAGGAATTTAGATAACAGCTAGAAAATGAAGATATAATCTGAATAATGAGCAGAAATCAGGTATTAGGATTTAAATTTGAAGTAAGGCATGGTCCCTTAGTGAGGGAGACTCATGCTGAGTCTCAGTGTTGATCTTAGCCATATATACTCTCCCCTAAAGATCAGATGAGGGCTGGGCCTCCAGGAGAGATGGCTACCACCTTAGAAATGGAAAGGGAAATAAGGATATAACTACTATTTATAAAGTTATTGCACTGTGGCATATGCATCCCTGAATTATTGAAATGTTTCCCTATTAAATCCTCATAGTCACTGTGTGAGCTATTTACTATTTCCCTATCTTATCAATGAGGAAATTGAGACCCAAGTTCAAAGTGTGCACAAAATATATCAAATGGCTTTCTTCATATTCTTTCTATGGAACGAAGAATTAGGTTTCTAAAGATAATTTCTTCTGGTTCTTACCTGTACAAATTTCTATGGAAATGAAGCTATTCATTTTATTATGATACTAGAAGCCCAGCACATGAAATTGCGTGGCCCTGCCCACTCATATGCACCTTGCCATGCTCACAGCCCCACCCACTGGTGCCAGCATCATTGTGCCCGCCTTGCCACACCCACCCTGCCCACCATCCTGTCCTGCCTGCCTACCTGCCATCCACCGGCTTTGCTGCAATTAAAGCCTGTGAGACACACTGCATAAGCCAAAATCATGTGAGAGCCCAGACCCACCATACAAGGTGGGACCCCAGATGCACTGTGCCTGTGAAACCCATTGATGTACCTCCTGGTGACTGGTTGTTTGGTTGTGAAGTCATTATGGCCACAAGGTTAAAATATATATATATATATATATATATATATATATATATATATACACACACACACACACACACACACACACACACACACACACACATATATACACACACACACACACACACACACACACACACACACACACACACACTAGAGGTCCGGTGCACGAAATTCATGCATAGGGGGCAGGGGATGTCCCTCAGCCCAGTCTGCACCCTCTCCGATCTGGGACCCTTCAAGGAATGTTCAACTGCCCATTTAGGCCCGATCCTATTCCTAAATGGGCAGTCAGACATCCTTCTCAAAATCCAGGACTACTAGCTCCAAACTGTTCGCCTGCCTGCCTTCCTGATTGCCCTTAACTGCCAGCCTGATCATCCCCTAACCACTACTCTGCCAGCCTAATGAATGTCTAAATGCTCCCCTGCCATCCTGTTTGCCCCTAACTTCCCTCCTCTGCTGGACTGGTCACCTCTAACTGCCCTCCCCTGCAGGCTAGATCATCCCCAACTGCCATCCCTTGCAGGCCTGATCCCTCCCAACTGCCCTCCCCTGCTGGCCTGGTCGCCCACAAATGCCCTCCCTTGAAGGCTTAGAGCCTCCCAATGACCCTCCCCTGCTGGCTATGTTGTGGAGGCCATCTTGTGTCCACATGGGGAGAGGATCTTTGACCACATAGGGGCAGCCCTCTTGTATGTTGGAGTGATGGTCAATCTGCATATTACTCTTTTATTAGATAGGAGAGAGGCCTGGTGCATGGGTGGGGGCCAGCTGGTTTGCCCTGAAGATTGTCCCAGATCAGGGTGGAGGTCCCCTTGGGGCATGGGGGGGGCTGGGGTGGGTGGCCTGTTCTGCTTTGCAGGCTGGCCATGCCCCCCCAGCGACCCAAGTGGTGGCCCTGAAATCTGGGATTCATTTATGTTCTACAATTGAAACTTTGTAGCCTGAAATGAAACCAAGCCTCCTGCTCACTCCATGGCGGCAGCCATTTGTGTTGGGGCATTTACCTTCTATAATTGAAACTTTGTAGCCTAGAGTGGAAGCCTAGGCCGGCCAGAGCTGCAGAAGCTTGGCTTCCTCCATCGCCTGAACAACCCTAGCCTCTGCTCTCTTCAGCTCCGTGGCTGCTGCCATCTCTGTTGGAATTATGTATCTCCTATAATTGAAACTTTGTAGCATTGAGTGGAGGCCTAGGCTCGCAAGGGCAGGCAGAAAGCTTGAGTTCCTCTATTACCATGGAAACCCAAGCCTCCCTCCTGCTCTCAGTGTCTGCAGCCATCTGGGCTGGGGTTTATTTGCATAATTTGCTCCTGATTGGCTGATGGGCCTGGCTGCAGGCGTGGCTTAATCAGAGGTTAATTTGCTTATTACTCTTTTATTAGATAAGATATAGATCAGGCCAGATAAGGAAAGCTTCTTTTCTAAAAGTATTAAACAATGGTAGAGCCAGAGGGTATACATTCACATAATCACTTAAAAGATTTCCTACCACTGATTATAGATGATGTATAGCAAAGAATGTGTTATCTGTATTGCATTAAGGAGGTAGTTATATTCTAAAATAGCCTGAATAAGTGATTGTGATCAGGGAAGAAGTCATGTTTGTTTGGGATAAATTAGGGCCCTGCCTGACACTGAAGATGCTAGTGTCCATAAACATTGAATGGTGAATTTTTAACTTAAAGCCTGGGAACCACTCTGTCAGTAGTTTTTAGTTCAGTTCAGAAAATAAGCTTCCAAACCATCAACATGGTTCTTGAGGTCTCCAGATCACATTTTAGGAAGTTTCCATTTTATAACTGACAACTGACTCTGTAACAAAATGATGACTCTTCCCCACCCCATCCCTAATCTGAACACATTTACATCTTGATATCCCCTCAAAGAAGGAAAATAAGCTGAATGAGAATTATTTATTAAGATATCTTCTCAGATTTTATTAGCTCAAAATAGCCACCCAAAACTTTTCAGTCCTTCTATGGCTTATAAATAATTGGAGTTAACACAGCAGGAGCAGTGGTAATGATGGAAACACTGATCATTTGGTCTAACAGAGAACCATTCATTTAGGATCTTTAAGCTAATCAAGATAAAATGTTTATAAAAGACCTCTAATTACTTTCCTGTTAATTATTTATAACCACCATGTGTTTTGTGCTTGCTTGTTAGCTAGTAGCCCATCTATGTCATATTATAAGTCGGCCAATCAAGAACAGAGCTAGTTTGCCCTGGTCCCTCCTTGGCTTAAGTCACTCATCTTCAGAATAGATCTTCATTGACAATGGCTCAATATGCTGAAAGGGGGACAATAATACCTAGTATTTCCACAGTGTCTTCCACCTAAAAATTCTTGTTTTTATTATAGACACATGGGATTTATATTTCCAAGAGTTCATTTAATATACTCCTACCAGATGCCACATAAGGTGTGCTTTAGCATCACTGGCCTAGAGAAGTTGATTTTATGATATTCCTATCCCCATTCTTACATTCAAAGCAGATGTTACTAATCCACCTGGAACTTGTTCAGCCTGTTCCTGATCTGATAATACCTCTTAAACTAGCACTGCTGTTAGTTTTCAATGGACTGTTTTTAATCTTCAGTGCCAAATGATATTTATCATCCACTATTCACACTAGGACACCTAAAGGAATGCAAGCTATCATATCTCAAGAGAGTTCATTTTACTATCAACTCTCATTGTGTGAACAGTTCTTCCTAATACTCTCAACTATGTAACCTACTGACATTCTAAAATGTCTGCTTCTTACTTATCTCTTTACCTACCTTTTCCCTTCCTTTACTCTGTTTTACCTTTATTTATCCCTTCAAAGTATGAACTTCAATCATGTCATCAAGAAAATATAATGCAACTGTTCCTCTCTATATATAAAAGCCTAAGTAACCAAACAACTGATGTACAGAATGGCCGATTGCTATAATGTGCACTGACCACCCGGGGGCAGATTCTCAATGCAGGAGGTACCCCTTGGTGGTCAGTGAGCTCCCACAGCCAACCTCCCACAGCCCCTCCCCTCACTGGCCAACCCACCACAGCCTTGACTGGCCCTGATTGCCATCCAGGCTGAGGGACCCCACTGGTGCATGAATTTGTGCACCAGGCCTCTAGTATTTTATAGGATTTGTTTTATTTAAAATCTATTCAAGTTATAAAGTAAGCAATCTATGTTGTAGGATTTTGAGGATATGTAGGAGCATCCAGGCAGGAAAACAGGAGCTCTCAAAACCATTCATAAAAAATGATAAGAGAAAGTCATAATGAGACTATAAAATGAAGAATTAGAAATAATTAGAGCTGAAATTTGAACTGCATTTTGAAGGTCCAGGAGGAGTTTTTCCAGACAGATAATAGTGGCAGCACATTCTGGGTAGAGAATAAGACAGAGATGATGTGAGCCTAAAAAAAGACATTTTAGACTAGTGATTTTGGAACATAAACCAGAGGGCTTGTCAAAACACAGATGGCTGTCTGATTCCATAGATCTGGGGTGAGACACGGAAATATGCATCTCTAACAAGTTTCCAGGTGTTGCCAATGCTGCTGGTCCAGGGACCACACTGTGAGTACCATGATTTCTAGCCTTAGTGTGCTTGTGTCTACCTAACCTCAGCCAAAAGGCTGTATCTTCTTTTCTATCACACTTTCTGGGCAATGAGAATGGACTAGTCAGAGTGAACAGGGATCAAGATTCAGGCAGAATCTTAAACCCTTGCCATTTTGGTAAGGTGATATGTGCTAGTTTCAATGTGCACTCAGATTGTCAACAGTCAGGAGGAAGGCTGTGGTGGTGGAGAGAGAGTGCATAAGTAGTAAGGGAGGTGGAGGGGTAAGGTGCATCCTTCCCTCAGGGTCCCATAGCCATTCTCTCTGCAACAAAAATTTGGGGCTCTGAGTCTTCAAGAGCATGTAGCATAGTGGACTTCCCCTGAAGTCATTGCTGCCACTACTGGGAAATTGATCTGGGCATCTCCTGCCTTCCTTCCCTTGAAGGATGGCACTTTCTTTTACTTATATAACCAGCCATCCTTATGTCTGTTCAAACTCACATTCTTTTTTTTTTAATGGCTTTATTGTTCAGTTTATTACTTACATTTTTCCCCAATAGCTCCCCTCCACCCAGTACCCATCCCACTCTACGCCCTCATCTCCCCCCACCCTCTGTCCTCTCCCATAGTTGCATGACCTTTGTCCAGTCTCTTGCTGTACTTCCCTCACCCTTTTTCTCACCGAGCATTATCAGTCCATTCCCTCTCCATGTCCATGATTCAGTTCTATTCCTCATTTTATCCTGATCATCTGGTTGTTAATTCACTTGATTTTTAGATTCATTTGTTGATAGATGTGTACCTGTTGTTCGTAATGTACATTTTTACCTGTTTCTTCTTCCTCTTCTCAAATAATACCTTCCAGCGTTTCATATAGTGTTGGTTTGGCGGTGATGAACTCCTTCAGCTTTTTCTTATCTGTGAAGCACTTTATCTGACCTTCAATTCTGAATGACAGCTTTGCTGGATAGAGCAATCTTGGTTGTAGATTCTTGCTGTTCATTACTCTGAATATTTCTTGCCACTCCGGTCTGGCCTGCATCGTTTCTGTTGAGAAATCCGCTGACAGTCGTATGGGTGCTCCCTTATAGGTAACTAACTATTTCTCTCTTGCTGCTTTTAATATTCTCTCTTTATCTTTTGCTCTTGGCATCTTAATTATGATGTGCCTTGGTGTGGTCCTCTTTAGATTCCTATATTTTGGGGTTCTGTGCACTTCTTGGGTTTTCAAGTCAATTTCTTTCACCAGGTGGGGGAAGTTTTCAGTCACTATTTCTTCTAGTAGGTTTTCATTATCTTGCTCTCTCTCTTTTTCTGGCACCCCTATAATTCTGATGTTGGTATGCTTGAGGTTGTCCCAGAGGCCCCTTATACTATCTTCAATTTTTTTGACTCTTTTGGCTTTCTGCTTTTCCAGCTGAGTGGATTTTGCCTTTTTGTATTTCAAATCTTTGACTTGGTTTTTGCGGTCGTCTGGACTGCTTTTAGGTCTTTGTATAATATTTTTTGTTTCAGTCAGTATATGCTTAATTTCTAGTTGGTCTTTTATCATATCCTTGTAAGCATTGTTCATTTCTTTGTGTTATTTATTTTGGCATAGTTCTCATTAATTTTATCTGCCTTATCTAGTAGTCTCTTCATAAACCTAATTACTGTGGTTTTAAACTCTATGTCTAATCGTCTTTTTTCCTCCATTTCTTTCACAGCTGAGTTCTTTCCTTTTCTCTGCATTGTTGTTGCTTTCCTGAGTTGGTTCCTTAGCAGTGTGTGATAGGTATCCTCTAAGGAACCAGTGGCTCAGCTTCTTTTGCAGCGCGCAGCGTCAGCCCTAGGACCGCCCTGCTTGGCGTGCAGTTTGCGTCTAATGGGCGCGCAGCGTCGGGCTTAGGTCCGCCCTTCCTGGCCCACCCCTTCAGGTCTATGGGGCTCGCAGCGTCAGCTTACCTGTGCGGCTCAGGGGTCTCGGTGTTGGGTGGCTATGTAAATCTACCGCTGGTCTCCCCGTTGCCAGACAACTCTGCCTCTCCCTAAATGAGTCTGCACAGTCAAAGATTCACTCAGGGTTGTAAAACAAAGCAGTATGGTGGTCTCCAAGCAAGTGAGTTGCGTGTTCTCTGCCCGCGTTCTCTGCCCGGTTGCGCACTCCAATTTACTCGTGTACTCTCCCCAAACACACAGACCTCAGCCGCGCCGGGGATCCTCCTTTCCCCGACCTGGGAGCTCGCCTGGAACTGGGGGGTCGGTGCTGTGTGAGACCTCCGCCCTCCTCGCTGGAGAAAACCAGCCGGGCCCGCTGTCTGCCGCCCGTCCCTCACCGCTCTCTCGCGCTCCGAACCTCAAAGCTGCACACCGCTGCTCCCGAGTCACCGCCTTTACTCTCATGTGCGAAATTTCCCCTCAGCCAGCTCTCCGGCGATTTCTGGATGTTGTTTGTTTCATTGCTAAGTTGTAGTTTCAGAATTGTTGCGTGGACAGCTACATAGGTGTTCACCTATGCCGCCATCTTAGTTCTCTTCCAAACTCACATTCTTTATATGCTCCTTTCTCCATATCCCCAGCATTATCCTTGTTTTAATTCTCATTGTTCCTGCCTTTACTGGGCTTTCAGAATAAGGACCCTAATATTGCAGTGCTATAAGCTAGCACTGTCCTGCCAACACTGATACAATGAAAAATACATTGCTTTGAAGTTGGACTACTGCATACATCAACTTGGTGTTTGGTATAATGGAGCAACTGGAAAGCAATTAATTCAATCTGGTGAATTACTCCACCTTTACAAAATCTTTACAACAGGCTTCACTCCCTACAAGCCTCCTATTGTGCCAGCAGCTCTAGAACTTCATTTTGCTCAAATAATTCTTTCATTCGCATTGTCTGCTCCTCACTTCAGAGACCACAGTGCACTTACAAAGATGAGGCAGATTCACCACAGAGAGGGATTTAAACAGTGAGGAAAGATGCAGAGAAAAGGGGAAATAGGGTAGAAGGAGCTGCACACTCTATTTGCTTTGGGGACACAGTTTAAGAGCACAGGTGGTATGTTCCTAAAGGACACCTTTGCAATGCATTATTCTCGCTGTGCATTTGATAGGAGGGAACTGCTCGGCGTGTTTATTCCTCTGGCTGGGGGGAGCTTGAGAAGCCACATGCCCTCTCAATGCCAGTTTGGAGTGGGGAACTGTCCTATGTGTTTAGCTGGAGGGTTTGCCCTCTTGCTCCAGATGGATGATCTTTCCTTTTTGAAACTTAGTTCCCAAATTATCTCGAAGGCTTTTTCAATTCAGAGTTGCTTTGAGCAAATACTATCAAAACCCGCTCCTTGTATCTACGGGTGCCCTCAGGCTTAAACAGAAGATTTGAGTATCTACAAACCAAGAAGGTAAACAGCCATAAGGGAGTTGAGTAGAAGAGAAAACATTCTTGAAAATTTGCGGAAGAAATGTTATTCTCTCCTTCTTTTAAAGAAATAGTTGATTTAGATTGTGGTTCTGAATATATTTGTTCTGCTCTATTTCCCCACTCTTTATTATAGTGATTTCTTTACTTTTCAAAACATCCAAATGTTTTAGAATATGGCAGTGGAAGGGCAGAGCGGGACTTCAAAGAACAATTTAGACAGCCGCCATTTTGGACTGTGTGACTTGGCAGCCCCCATGTTGGCCGTGTGATATATAAACTTAACTGGGGCTGCCCTCTTGAAATCACAAAGACCAACCCCTCCCTTTGAATTAGCCAATTGTGAAAGACTGTGCGCTTGAGCTTCAATCAAGAGCAAAAGACAGGACAGGTCACGTGCGTTAGGGATTATTTGCGTCACTAGTCCCAGCCATCACCCAACCAATTGGAATCGGTCAACTCATTGGTTCATGTCTGGCCCCACCTCTCTATGAAATCATTATGCTCAGGAAATTTGCGCTCTTTTGTCTCCTGCTGCTGCTGCAGTGGGGGCAGAGGGCCAAGCCTAGGCTTCTAATAAAGGTTCTATGATATTGCATCGGGTTCGGCCTCTGGTGGTCATTGGGGATCAT
Organism: Antrozous pallidus; assembly: GCA_027563665.1. NCBI lineage: Eukaryota > Metazoa > Chordata > Mammalia > Chiroptera > Vespertilionidae > Antrozous > Antrozous pallidus. Next base: position 109,709,233 of record CM050508.1, on the reverse strand, counting down.
GAAATCTGGGCATAACATTTGGGGGCCCTTCCAGGATCCCCAAGACCCACGAGGGACCCTGACCCAGAGAGCCTGATTAACTGCGGTAGGTGTTTGTCTGTCTGTGTTTTCTGTTCTGTGTGAGCTCTCGTCTGAAGTCTGTAGTGCCCGAAATGTCTAAGAGGATGCGCTGGTGGACCTCAGGCAGGAGAAATCAAGGGATGCTTTGATCTCCATCTGGAGGGGTGTAAAAGCCCCTCGCAAGGGAAGTGGTTTCCCCTCAAACCTCTGGTTGGTGCACGGCCGTCATCCAGTTTTCAGTTTTGCTTCTGTGGGGTTCCTGAGTATCTTGGTTTGGTTTCTGTGTCTTTCTGTTTTATTCTGTGGACTACTCCTTTAAGTATTATGATTGATCATTTCAAAGAGATTAGGGAAGACCCAACCAACTCAGTGTGGGAGATCCAGAAGGGCCAGTAGACCTATTCTTGCTTTGCAGGAGGAGTTAAGCCCTCCCTGCTCAGAGAGGGCAGCAGCTTTTGTCGGATCCTGTTCGCCTCCGAGGGGGAAGGGAGGATCTTTCCCAGAGGCTGTTTCCAGGCGCGGACGGGAATCTTAAACCTTTTTTTCCCCCTCTAGGTAGGCCTGAATGAGATTTCAACACAGCAGAAGGTAAGGGGAAGCTCTGGGTCTACTGCCAGGCTCTAATGGGGGTCTTTGGATGGCTGCTAGGAATCCGACTAATTTGGCTAAAGGAAATCTAGGAAAATTAAGTGTACTGGATAGAGGCCCAGCCCTGCCACCGCCACCTGTGGGCTCCTCGGCATGGCCACCAGGACTGGGAGAGCATGAGCTCTGGGACCCTCCCTGTGGCGGCTGTGATGTGGCCCGGGATCTAGACAGCTTGGAGCTTGGCGGAAGGGAGCCACATGGTGATCCAATATGGACGCCACTCCTCAGAGGCCGTCAGGGTATCATCTTCGCCATGTTTTTTTTTTTTTTTCCCCAGCTAGAAACTTAAAACAAAATCTATAAATGCACCGGGAATTTCCGTGCACATATAGAGGGAGAGGCCAGTTTTAAAAACTAACACACGCACAAATGACCACACTGAGACATTTTAGATAGAGTTTTTTAGACTGAGCTTGACCTTTTACCATGTACAGAATAAAAACCTGAGTCCTTTTAACCTAAGAAAGATGGCTGATATGAACCTGACAAAAATTCAAGCTAGTCCAGGGGAAGACTGTCATTTCTATAATAAAGAGTGGTTTTTAAAATGTTAATAAATGGTGTTAAAAGGTTAACGTTTAGGCCTTCAAGAAAATAAATGAATTGTATTACAAAAGAATTTATCCAAAGTAAATATCTTAAAATAATTGGGATTAGATTTAAAACTCAGAAATTGTTAAAATATAGATAAATAATGTATTAATTATAATGATCTAATGGCCCAGGTAACTGGCTACACCCTTTGTTAATGGAGGAAGAAGGGTTTTCCAGGTTTGCTACTGAATGCCCCCAGACAGAGAAAAATAATGGCCTTTTTAAAGGTCAAGCAGCAGCCTGGGCTTGTTAACCAAATGATAAAAACCTGTTTAATAATCTGAGTATTGCTTCCTCATGAGAAAAACCTATAGGACAAAATAGAAGCTATTAATTGATAATATCTTGTATTTTTCTTAGAAATATAAAGTATTATTAATCTAAGAATAGCTAAGTGTTTGACTTTTCAGCTTTAGAAGTTCAAAATGCAAATTAGATTGGGAGAAATTATATAAATGTGGTAATTAAATGCCTAAAGTATAACTTGTTTTTTTTTAATGCTATGTTTTCTCTGATAATTGGACTTGTGTTGGTTTATATTTCTTAAATATAGCCAAATTTTGAACAGCAGAATCTTAAATAAGAACCAATAAGTAAGATACCTAAACTTTACTAAATAAGTTTTTTTGTTTTTTTTTTAATTAAAGATACCTACAAAAGTTACTTTATAAATTAGCTTGTTAAATTATAGTCAAGGTTTTCAGCTAGATGAAAATGCCAATGCTGATTGTGGGAAATGCCTGAGAAAAGATAGTTCCATTACAGAGATGATTCAAGCTTGTCAGAATGTAGGATCAGGTACTTTTCCAGCAAGTTTAAGTGTGAAAAAAAACAGGACATTTCCTAAAGCAAGTTTTGTGGACCTGTGCCACAGGGAGCTTTAAGATTAATCTTAGGGAGGAGTGGAGACACCCTTAAGTGGACTAACTGTTTTGCCAAGCTAGAATGTAATCTTGTTATGTAAATTACTCCAGGACAAAGGTTTGCTCAGATACTACTTGTACCTTATGTTCAGCAAGGTGAGGCTATAACAAGGAAAAGAGGAATGCAAAGATTTGGAAGCTTGGCCATCTATTGGATACATGAAATTAACAAAATCCACGTTATGATTGATTTAAAAATAGAGGGAAAACAATTTAGGGGTCTGATGGACACTGGAGCGGATGTTAGTGTTATCAGCAAAGAATTCTGGCCTCCAAGTTAGTCCACAGCAGCCTCTATGGGCTCAGTTAGTGGGTGGGAGTTCCTGATGACACACAATGGTAGTGCCACCTTAACAAGATGAGGAAGGACTGACGGGATGGTTTTAGCCTTTCATCATCTCTGGAATTTCAGTCAACTTTATGGGATCAGGGATGTCTTAGAGGGTTTACAGGGGTGTATTATTGCCAGCAAAGGACAGCAGGTAATGACCCAGATGGGATATCAGACTGGTCAAGGCTTGGGAAACAATGATCAGGGAATTAAAGAGCCCATCCAAACCAAAGGAAATTCAGGAAGAGGAGGATTAGAATAGCAACCTTTTTAGGAGAGGTTACTGCTCAGTCTCCTCACCCTCATGTTGATGCTATCCAATGGAAAGATGATAGAGCTGTATGAGTAGATTAGTGGCCATTAACCAAGGCCACTAATGGATTCATGAATTCATACAAGAGCAAATAGAAACTGGTCACACAGAGCCCTCCAATAGTCCTTGGAATATGCTTATATTTACAATCCCTAAAAAGGTGACAGGAATGCCGAGACTGGTTTGGCTCAGTGGATAGAGCGTCGGACTGCAGACTGAAGGGTCCCAGGTTCGATTCCGGTCAAGGGCATGTACCTGGGCTGTGGGTACATCCCCAGTAGGGGGCGTGCAAGAGGCAGCTGATCAATGTTTCTCTCTCATCGATGTTTCTGACTTTCTATCCCTCTCCCTTCCGCTCTGTAAAAAATCAATAAAATATATATATTTTTAAAAAGGTGACAGGAAAATGGTGACTGTTACATGATCTTAGAGTCCTTAATGCTACTGCACACCACGGAAACTTTACAACCTGGACTCCCAGTGCCTTCACAAATCCCATTAGATTGGCCAGCTATAGCAGTAGATCTTAGAGATTGTTTTTTCACCATACACTTGGCACCTCAGGATCAATAGAGATTTGCATTTTAAGTGCCATGTGTTAATATAGAACCCATGGAAAGATATTAGTGGAAGGTTTTACTTCAAGGAATGGCCAATAGCCCTACTTTGTGTCAGAAATATGTGGCTCAAGCCATTCAGCCTTTAAGGGATAAACATTCCCAATGTTCCCTTATTCATCACACAGATGACTCAGTCACGGCAAGCCCACGGGAAGAGGAGTCTTTGACCATGTATTGCCAATTAGAAGAGGAGCTCCCTAAATGGGGCTTAAGAATTGCTCCAGAAAAGGTACAGAAAGAAATACCTTTCCAATATCTGGGAACCATAATTGCAAACCAATGCATTAGGCCTCAGAAGGTGGAGATAAGATTGTCTTAAAACTTTAAATGGCTTTCAGAAATTATTAGGGGACATTAACTGATTGAGACATTATTTGAAGATCTAGTGGAGAAATGATAACTTTATTTAATTCACTTAGAGGTGACTCTGATCTTTCCTCTCCCTGAACATTAACAGGTGAAGCTAGGGATGAGTTGCTAAGAATTGAGAAAGCAGTTTACTCTGCCCAAGTAGCACGAGTATGGCCTGAATTACCTTTATTGGTACCAATGAACCCTATTGCAAACAATCCCTGGGGCATGGTAAAGAAGGCTGGTATAGAAGGCTGAATGAATTTGTGAGGAAACCAGAACCCCAAGAATGCCTGAGAAAGTCTTTCTTGCCAGGCTAGCCGTAATCAGCTGTATGGTGATATTAGGTAACATTACCTGGGACAAAATGGGAAAGTATTTTGGACTTATATTCCTGACCCTTCATGGTAAGAACTCTTATGTGAGTTGATCACCTTATACCAAACACCTTGGTTCATCCAGGAGCAACAGGGGTGGAGCAAGAAAGTGTAATTACATAGGTGTCGCCACCCAGCTTCCCTTTCGTATTGACACAAATTCAAACCACTACTCCTTTGTGTACAAAATTAACAAAAGGCTTCTGGCTTGCATAGACACCAAAGGAGGGTAGGCAAAAGTTAAAACACGTCTACTATCACTACTTGCTCCTAGGAGAGGTGCAGAAACATGTATAGACCTTGCCTATACAAAAAGAAATTGACAGCCAGTTTGAAATTGAATTGCCATGGCTTAAAGCAAAGAATATCCTTACAACAGTATATTGTACAATTATTTCTAACATACTTATAAACTAAATCTTTGAATGATTGGCAGCAATTTAAAAGGGACATAAAAAGATTTAATCCCTTCCACTGCATGGAGGACCTCCTTGGATAGGCAATTGAGCATTCTATGTTGGCCCTTTTGCCAAGAAGGGATCCTCTTTTCACAATCCAATTGCCCACAGCCATTGCCTGAGTTTTCTGTACATGATGAGGTTGAAGCCTCGTGATGGCTGGTACCATAGATCTGTCTGTGGTCCTACGGTGTGAGATGGGCCCTCCCCGTAGAGGAAACCTGAGTTCCCCAAGATATGTGATCACGTGCCAGGGCCCCACCAGCAGGCAAGGGGATCCCAAGGCAGGTACTGGGCGTGGAGACCACGTGGACATAGGCTACCAAGGAGACAGAACTGAACCTCACATCACCCTGCTTGGCCCCTGAGGATGGCTGGTTAGCCAGAGACAGGTAAGGTTCCACATGGGATGGACAACCTAAGACAGGCACAGTCGCAGAGGGACCATCAGGAGAGAACATGGGGGCCAACAGAGGTGGAGCATAGAACATTACCCCCCTCAGCATTGCAGGGGCTTGAACATTCGCCCCTTCTGAAGGAGGTCTTCTGCCCCATGGCTACTTCACTTCCCATGCCCAGCTCTGATCGGGACCCAGGTAACAAACAAAAACTTGGACCAGCCCAGATCAGAACCAAGGCAACAAACATAAACTTGGCTAACAGCAGCTAGCACTAAGGATGCTCAGGGCCTACTCAAGAATGAAAAAAAAAGAATCCTTGCCATTAATACTTACAGGGTAAACTAAGATTGTTGTTAGAGTATTAAATTTGACAGTAAAATAGCAGTCAAGTTTTCAGATTAATTTAATTTAGCTAAGGTAGAAAATGTACAGCAGGAGAAGGATACCTTTTCTGGATGGGTAGAGGCATACCCAACCAAGCATGAAACAGCTCAAACGGTGGCCAAGAAACTGCTAGAAGATATCCTACCCAGGTTTGGATTTCCTGCTATGATAGGGTCAGACAATGGACCAGCTTTTATTTCACAGGTAACACAGGCAGTAGCCAAGTCTATAGGGGCAGATTGGAAATTGCATTGTGCTAATAGGCCCCAAAGTTCAGGACAGGTAGAGAAAATAAATAAAACTCTAAAAGAGACCCTTACCAAACTAACCATATAGACTGGTGGGGGCTGGGTGGCTCTCCTTCCGTATGCCCTTTACCTGGTAAGGTAAGGAACTCTCTCTACACCTTGGGTTTTAAATCATGTTACTGAATTTGCCTCTTAAGAAGGGTCCAGAGGGCGCACGAGGACATTTGGCCATGCCTTCGTGATGAGGCTGGCCCTACCCCTCGCCATGTCAGTGCAGATCGGGAGACTGGGTTTTTTGTCAAGAGAGGCCCTTGAGCTGCGTTGGAAGGGCCCCTACGCCTTGGTGCTGACTACACCCACCGCTTTCAAGGTAGACGGCGTTGCAACCTGGGTCCACCACACCCATGTCTGCCCAGCTGATCCCTCTGCAGTCCGGAAGGACTTCATTACACAATGGAGCCAGAATCCACTCAAGCTCAAATTATGGCGAATTTGACCCACCCGATGTCGGTAACTCTGTTGACTCTGTTCACTGTCACCCACACTGCTGGGAGTCCACCCTTTTTTCTGGCAATAGTCATGGCCTGCCTCTGTATTCATGCAGCAAGGAGGCCTATGTGCAGCCCTAGGAGAGGAATGTAGTTTTTATGTTGACCATTCAGGAGTAAAAATGGAAGGTGAGGTAGAAATGCAGCCCGGCTCATGATTGAGCCTTAAGTTCCAAGACTAGGGGGGAATGAAAGGGCAGTGCGGGACTGCAAAGAACAATTTAGACAGCCGCCATTTTGGACTGTGTGACTTGGCAGCCACCATGTTGGCCTCGCGATACGTAAACTTACCTGGGGGCTGCCATCTTGAAATCACAAAGATGAACCCCTCCCTTTGAATTAGCCAATTGCGAAAGACTGTGCGCTTGAGCTCCAATCAAGAGCAAAAGACAGGACAGGTCACGTGCATTAAGGATTATTTGTGTCACTAGACCCAGCCATCACCCAACCAATTGGAATCGGCCAACTCATTGATTCGTGTCTGGCCCCACTTCCCTATGAGATCATCATGCTTGGGAAATTCGGGAAATTCGTGCTCTTTTGTCTCCTGCTGCTGCCGCAGTGGGGGCAGAGGGCCAAGCCCGGGCTTATAATAAAGGTTCGATGCTATTGCATTGGTTCGGCTCCCTGGTGGTCATTGGGGATCAAGAAATCTAGGCATAACAGCAGCATTTACCACTTATGAAATTTAATTGTTACTTGTTGATTCCACTAATCTTTTTTCTCCTTCCCCAAGTGTTAAAGTGATACCAGGTGTATATTTTTGTTTAAAATAAAAGTGAATTTCCACTTGCTCTCAGCATTTATACTATTCTTAAGTGAATTGGGGACACTCTGGTGACAGGAAATCCCAGTCAGAACATGCAAGTCAATGGGGTTTGTTTTCTAAACCTCTCCCTTTAATTACTTTTTCCTGTCTCATTACAAATTGGTCCTAAGTACAAGAAGAGATCCAAATTAGGAAAGGCCAAGACACAAATGAATTATGACAAGAAGGTTGCCTTCACCTCCCTTAGGCGCCAGGCCTTGGTGGGAGGGGACAGCTGATAGAGAGAACACAGGACATCTGGGCCTTAGGGGACAGGCCAGCTGCAATAATTAAATCTGTCTAAAATCCAAGCAGCTTATCTTTTCTGAAGGTTCCCCTGGGTCAGTGGTCGGCAAACTCATTAGTCAACAGAGCCAAATATCAACAGAACAACTATTGAAATTTCTTTTGAGAGCCAATTTTTTAAACTTAAACTCTTAATGCCACTTCTTCAAAATAGACTCACCCAGGCTGTGATAGTTTATGGAAGAGCAACAATCAAGGGGCCAAAGAGCCACATGTGGCTCGCGAGCTGCAATTTGCTGACCACGGCCCTGGGTAATAAGAAGTGTGCTTAATATTGCAAATTCAGCTTTGCAAGCACTTTTGTCTGGTTTCATTTTAGGTTGTGTGAATGTTCTCTCTTCCCAGCACTACCCTTCACACGGAGCAAACCCAGCAAGTTGGGATCTCACCAGTTCTCAGCATGTGGAAGTCGAGGTGTTTCTGGCTCAGTCTTGGCTATAGGAAAGAACATTTTTAGTAATGCTGCTTTCTCTATTTAAGTGCATTGTTTTGCAAAAGGGTTTACTGAGACCAGACCCTCTCACCCCGCTCCTCCTCCCACACCTCCCCCCACAAAAAAAGCAAAAAGAAAATAGCTCTGGAGGCAAGATGCCAAATCTTTCACTCTTATAATTCTGCAGTGCATCCTTCCTCTTCCCAAATTTCCAGTCTTTCACCCCAGAGAGCTTTTGCATTTTGCATGAGCAGTTATTCAATCCCTCACCTAACTCTTGAAACTCTCTTTGACTATGCTGATTTCCAATGTTAAACACTCGAGGGTTTGACAAGCATCATGTCAGGAAAAAGCAATCACTCAGAACAGAGTTCAGTGATGTGGCCAACCTTGCCCAGGATCCTCATGAAAACTGGACTAACAGAGGACGATTGACTTTGAGTTCTGACTTTCAGCTGTCTACAGGCCATTCTGTGCATCATGTCTGTGCTCAGCCTCTGCTGCTGATGGATCTGACTGGCTTGTCCAGGACTACTGATGCCACGTGCCCAAGTCCACTCTAAGCCTCAATGGGAGCAGCTTGGGACCATGTATATGCTTTCTGTGTATATTCCTGCAGCCCAGCTGGGTCGTTTCTCACCTAGAGAGCTACAAGAAGCTGGAAGGAAAGGGGCTGTCTCCCCTACCACCTCCCCACCCTGTCCTGTCCTGATTGTGTTTGCTTCACTGTGAGCCAGTCTGCCTTCATCATGTCCTTCTGCTACAATGACCTCTTTGGCAGTATTTGACCTCTTGATTCTCCATTGTGACCTCCTGGAACCACATATATTGGTTCATAAAACCTCGCTTCATATGGACTCTTTGCACAAATGAAGTTTATTTAATTTTTTTAAGAAAGAAAATGTACTCCCTGTGTCATGTATCAAATTCCTTGAGGCTTCTCAGCCATCTCACTGTCTCCAGGTGCTGTAACAGGCTTTGCTGTATGCCACCACCCCATGGATTCCCTTTACTTTCTCCCAGTTTCTTTGCAGTGATGTGAGCTGTTCTTCCAAACATGCCTCTCTTTTCCAGCTTCTGTGGACTGCTTGTCATAGGCAGTACTGGAGGGAGAGATGAGTGCTGGAGGCAGGGTCAGTAGTCGCAATAGTGGAGCCCTGGCCTAACTGTTCCTAGAAAGCTCACACTGTTCTAGCATGGGTGAGCTGAGAGACTACCTCCAGAGAAGGGCCCAGCACCCTTTCTGCTTTTTCAGTGTGAAATTGCTTCCCATTTGTTTCTTTCCACTCATACACCACAATGATCAATAAGAATCTATGGTAGGCTCAGACTTGTAGAGGCTAAGGTATGTGATTACCAGCTCATGGGAAAGAGATAGGAGGTAAAAACATGTGCTAGTTTCACATGCTCCACTGAACACCAGAAGTCAGTGCTGGGTTTCCGTGGCAACCTAGCACTGACTGCCGAAGGCACTGCGGATCAGGCCCAGAGAGAGGCCTGCAGTGAGAGAGACGCAGGGTCTGATCCTCAGCCTCTGTGGCAGCTGTTGAGCAGCCATTGCCTCTCTCTTTCTCTACCAGCTTTGCCAGCAACTGTGCCTATGTTTCCCCTCAGGGCCTCCTCAGAAGCTGCTGATCAACCCCTTTCATCAGGCCCAGAGATAGGCCTGGAGATGCTGACTGGCATAGAAACTGACCAACCAGAACCAAATCTGGGTGAAGTGCCAGGAGCCAATGGCTGCCTAGGAGGCAGGGCTTTTGATGCTGACTGGCATAGGAACTGGCCAATCAGAACCAAATCTGGGTGAAGTGTGAATTGCCAATAGCTGGCTTGGAGGAGGAGTTTAAATGCTGACTGGCAATAGAAACTGACCAATCAGAATATAATCTGGGTGAACTGCAAAGGCAGAACCTAAAATTGGGGCTGAGGAGGGGTTTTAAGGGCAACAGCTGTTTGGTGAAAGGTGTAAGAAAGTGGTTCAAGTTTTTTTATGACCAGTTAAGTAGTATACTGCACATGGCTGACTATCATTCCAGCTATGGGGATTATATGTTTTTGTCTGCCAAGAGCATCTCCTCCTGCTGAAAAAGACTCCCCCTCCCCCTTTTAAGCAATCTTATCCTATATAATCTATCTATACTACTGAAAGGGTAACATGCTAATTAAACTGAGTTGACCACCCATCTTCTGGACATTCAACTTCCTTCCACAGAAAGCCATGGGGGCCAAGGCCGAGGCAGTTAGGAGTGATCAGGCTGACAGTGGGGAGCAGGTGGGGGCAACCAGGCCATCATGCAGGAGAGTGGCTAGGCAAATATTTTTTCTGGTTGATCAGGCAGGCAGAGGCAGTTGGGGGCGAGATCAGGCCAGCAGGAGATGGCATTTTAGGGGCAATCATGTAGGCAGGCAGAGGCAGTTAGGGGCAATGAGGCAGACATGCAGATGATCAGTTAGAAGCCAACAATCCCAGATTGCAAGGTGTCCCCATTAGAGAAGGTTTAGGCTGGGCTGAGGGAACCCCCCATAAACACATTTTGTGTACCAGCAATCGGGAGCCAGCAGTCCTGGATTGTGAGAGGGATATCCAACTGCCCCTAGTTGGAAAATAAAATCATTCTCATGAATGTAGCTGAGTCCTAATTTTATCTTATCTCAAAAAGAGTAACATGCAAATTGACTGCACCTCTGCTACACCCACAAGCCACAAACACAAGCCACACCCACCAACCAATCAGAAGAAAATATGCAAATAAACCCAATTAAAATGGCTTCAGCCACAGAGAGTAGGAGGGAGGCTTGGGTTTCCCTGATGATGGAGGAAGCCAAACTTTCTGCCTGCCCTTGCAGGCTCAGGCCTCCACTTAAGGCTACAAAGTTTCAATTATAGAATCCCATCAGAAATGGCGGCAGCCACAAAGTGAGCAGAAGGCTTGGCTTAACTCCAGGCTATAAAGTTTCAATAGTAGAAGATACATAAATCCCAGATACCAGGGACTCCGCTTGGGTCGCCGGAGGGTGTGGCCAGCCTGCAAACCACTACAGCTCCCTCACCCAGGTCTGGGAAACCCTTCAGGGCAAACCAGATGGCCCCCACCCATGCACCAGGCCTCTATCCTATCTAATAAAAGAGTAATGTGCAGATTGACCATCACTCCAACACAGAAGATGGCTGCCCCCCTGTAGTCAAAAATCCTGCCCCCATGTGGACAAAAAATGGACACCACAAGATAACCAGTAAGGGAGGGCAGTTGGGAGGAACCAGGCCTGCAAGGGAGGGCAGTTGGGGGCAATCAATCCTTCAGGGGAGGGCATTAGGGGTGACAAGACAGACAGAGGAGGGAAGTTGGGGGTGGGTGGGCCTGCTGGGAAGGGCAGTTAGGGGGGGACTCAGGCCTGCAGGGGAGAGCAGTTGGGGGGTTACAAGGCCTTCAGGGGAGGGCAGTTAGGGGTGACCAGGCCTGCAGGAGAGGGCAGTTAGAGGCAAACAGGCTGGCAGGGTAGTGGTTAGGGGATGATCAGGCTGGCAGGAATAAGTGGTTGGGGCAATCAGGAAAGCAGGCAGGAAAGCAACTGGGAGCCAGCAGTCCTGGATTGTGAGAGGAATATCTGACTGCCCATAAATGGGCAGTCGGACATCTCTTGAAGGGTCCCAGATTGGAGAGGGTGCAGCCTGCACTGAAGGACCCTCACCTCTGCACGAATTCCATCACTGGGCCTCTAGTCTATATATATAAAAGGCTAATATGCATAGTTTCCCTCGGGAGTTAGACCAGGAGAATGGAAGTTTGATCACTTGCTATGATGTGTGCTGGCCACCAGAGGGTGGCACAGAACATGGTGGGCCACCAGTGGTGGTAGTGGGGCACTGAGGGAGCAAGGGAAAGAGGAGGTAGGGAGGTGGGAAGGTGGGGAGCAGGAGTGAGGGGAACTGCACAGTGGTGGTGAGCACAGGTGGCAAGGGAAAGAGGAGGTGAGGAGGTAGGGGAACCTGATTGTCCCTGATCACCGGCCAGGCCTAGGGACCCTGTCTGTGCATGAATTTCATGCACCGGGCCTCTAGTTTTTATATAAGAGCCTTTTTTTCGCCACAATTTCAAATACATACATGTTTACTATTATATATGAAAACATACATTGTTTTATTTCATTTATAAAATATTATACATTAATTCTTATTGAAAACTATTTTTGTAAATATCTCAATATATTTCTAACCATTTATGCAGTGGTTGTTCCTGGGAAATCTGTGTGCTGGCTAGAAAAGGAATGCAAAGACTATAAATATGATGATGACTATCTCTCTGTGTACATTTATCAATGGCTCATTTTAATATTCAAAGAGCATGCAATTGTAGAAGGCCATTTAAAATAGGCTATTTAGGAGAGTTATCTATGTTTTATAGTTTCTAAATGGTTATAATTTGGGGGCTGTGAATTTGTACTATAAATTCCTATTTTTCTTACATTTTAATTAAAGAATATGGCCTATACCTCTATGACTAATTTAGTAAAATTATCTTTGTAATCTGGTACATAACAATGTGCATAAATACCCTATAAACATTTTAAAAGAATGTGTATTCTCATTTCTAGAACACAAGTGTCATATATTATATTAAATGATTATTATGAATTACAGTATTCACACTATGTCCTTGCTTTTTTTGTTTTCTTGAGATATTAGATTCAAAGTGATATTATGAAGATTCTCACTGCTATTGTTTTAGCCATTAAGCTGTTCCATTTACAATTTTATTTACTTGTCAATATGACATTTTCTGATTACTGTTATTTTAAAAAATAAACTTTATATTTTAAGCCATTTTACATTGATAGATAAACTGAACAGAAACTACAGCAAGATCTTCTACGTGCCTTCTCTCTTTGCCCTATTTACATTTGCATTAGATTGGTACATTTGTTCATGTTATGTGTATATTAGCAGGTTTTATAATTGTTCCATAGTTCTTAGATATCCTGTTCTGTTTTTCTTCATTTGTTTCTCTTTGCATTTCAGCTTTATATATTATTAAGAAAATTTCTTCAAGTGTCCTGTTTTTTGTGTTTTTTGGGTTTTTTTGGTTGTTTTTGACTGTTTCTAGTCTAATGATGAGCCCATCAAAGTCATCCTTGACTTCTCTACAGTGTTTTTTATTTCTAGCATTTTTTATTCATTTTTAGATTTTTCATCTCTATGTTTGCATTATCCATCTGTTCTCACATGTTTTCCAGGTTTTCTATTACTACCCTTAGCAAATCAGTCATTGTTTTAAATTTTGTGTCTGATCTAGTGCTTGCTCTATTCCTCAGATTGTTTTTTTTTTCCTCTCCGTTCCTTGAAATTTTTTTTCATGAATACTAGACATAACATATGCACAAACCTGACATAACATATTCCTAAAGAATTGAAATAATAGAACTGGAATGTTGGATTGTTTTTGCCTTGATGTTAGACTGTGTTTTTTTTTTTTGTTTGTTTGTTTGCTATTGCTATAGATTTCAGAGGCTAAATGTTTCTGTTGTTGTTTTTGTCTCCTCTGTGTCCTTTGGGCTACTCTAGAGCTTCTTAAATAAACCTGAGCTGTTCAGGTTTTCCTGCGTTACCTAGTTCTTTTACCCAGTTATTATCTGGGAGCGATACTGAAGTGGTGTTAAGGTGTAGGCAGGGAAAGTGTTCTATTTTTCTGATTAGTCTTAGTTTTTCCGTGAGCCAGTGCTCTAGGTTGTGACCCTTATAAGTGCTTCTCGGATTTGCCTGGCCCCTTCCTTAATGATAACAGGAAGGCTAGGGATGCTGGATTTTTGTATTTCCCTCTACCATGTTCCTTAGGCTCTAGTGAAATCCCAGTTAGTCACACTCCGTTAAAAATAATTTCTCATGAGTTTATGCCTTTTAACTAGAACATAATGCTTTGGGTATATTTATAAAAACTAATTTTCCACTCTTTTTGGTGTAAACATGAGGAAATTTTTCTCTTATCTTCACTGAAAGAATCTGATAGGATTCCTGGAAGAAAGCTCACATAAGTTTGAAAGTTTTTAACCCTCACAAACTTGTCAGCACCAAGCCTCATTCAATGAAGTTGAAGTTCCCCCTTGGTCCTCTGGTTGTGGGCGTCTTCCAGGACCAGTGCTCATGGAGGTCTCCATTCTCGGGACCCTGCTCTGGCAAGTCATAATTTTCTATCTCTTTCTATTTCTGCATCATCAATTAGAGGGGTTGGGGTAGCTTACCCAGTTCTTGATGGTTCTAAGGACAGTTGTTGATTTTCCATTTTTTAATCTTTTCCTTTGTTGTGAGGATGGCAGTGATAACGTCCAAGCTCCATATATGTCGGACTGAAAATGAAAAGTGCCTACAACTTTATTTTAAGAAGTTAATTTATATCCATTTATTAAAAAATAAAACCTATCTTCAAACCATTTTGAATATCTGAAATTTCACATGCATTTTAGAAAAAGCCTTTATTTAGCATATGTAAATAGAATTGCCATCTTGGTTGTATTTAAACAGTAAGACATTATCTATTCTAAAAAATTGTTTTTTGACTAAATATTTTTTCTGAGTTTCAGAATAATACATTCCAATTTTAAACAATTCTATATATTGTGGATATACGTGTTTGTGTGTGTGTGTGTGTGTGTGTGTGTGTGTGTGTGTGTACTAATTAAAGGGTAATATGCTAATTAGACCAGATAGATGGGATGTCTTCCGGATGTCATTCCAGATGTCTTGACAAAGCCAGGGCCCAGCCCCAGGGGAAGGAAGAAGCTTCTGGTGATCCTGGGTTCCTGCCCAGACAAGGCCAGCCCTGTTCCTAGGTGCCTGTATCTGGCCCAGGCAAAACCAGACTGGATCCTGTGTGCCTGCAGTAGCCGGAGGGAGGAAAGCCTGGGTCCCAGTGGCCTACGGCCAGCAGAGGAGGAAAGCCTGGGTCTCAAGTGTGGGGCTGAGGCAGAGGCAGTTAGGGGCAATCAGGCAGGCAGGCTGGCGAGCAGTTAGGAGCCAGCAGTCCTGGATTGCGAGAGGAATGTCTGACTGCTGGTTTAGGCCCAATCCCTGCCGATTGAGACTAAACTGGCAGTTGGACATCCCCTATGGGGTCCCGGATTTCAGGCCAGGCTGAGGAATCCCCCCCTCTCACCACCACAGGCATGAATTTTGTGCACCTCTTGTATCTATATAGTTATCTTAAAGCTAAGGAAAACAGATTTAAAAGGATAGACAATAAACTGTAAATAGTAATAAACTTTATGAAGTTAATGGTATTGATGATGGAGTTGTGAAGAGTCATTTATACCTTTTGACTCTAGAATTCTGTATTTCTTTCATGGTTAAAGCAATTGTGATTTACTAAAATAAAATGTTAAAATAATTTTAACAAACTTATTTTAGCTTTGAATAAAATGGTTTCTTTCAAGTATTCTTTGTTTTTGCCTAGCAGAGATTCCAAAATCTCAGGTTTCAGTTGTTGCCTGGGTACTAAGGTCCTACCTTAGGGGGCTCATAGTCCAAGGTCCCATTAAGAGGCTGCACTACCTTTCTAGTCAGTAGCTCCAACTCCTGGGAACTTCCTCTCCATCAGTCTGGATCCTTGGATTTCACTGTTGAAGGAGAACTAAATGTGCCTCCTGTGCAGCCCATTTATATAACACTAAAGGCCTGGTGCACAAAATTTGTGCCTGGGGGGAGTGTCCCTCAGCCCAGCCTGCACCCTCTCCAATCTGGGACCCCTTGAGGGATGTCCACCTGCCCGTTTAGGCCAGATCTCAGTAAGGTCTGTTCTAAACATGCCGTCAGACATCCCTCTCACAATCCAGGACTGCTGGCTCCCAACCGCTCGCCTGCCTGCCTTCCTGATTTCCTCTAACCACTTCTGCCTTCCATCCTGATCACCCCTTAACCATTCCCCTGCCAGCCTGATTGATGCCTAATTGCTCCCCTGCCAGCTTGTTTGCCCCTAACTGCCCTCCCCCACAGGCCTTGTACCCCTCAACTGTTCTCCCCTGTAGGACTGGGTTCCCCTCAACTGCCCTTCCCTGCAGGCCATCTTGTGTCCACATGGGGCAGGATCTTTGACCACATGAAGGCAGCCATCTTGTGTGTTAAAGTGATGGTCAATCTGCATGTTACTCTTTTATTAGACAGGATAGAGGCCTGGTGCACAGGTGGGGGCCAGCTGGTTTGCCCTGAAGAGTGTCCTGAATCAGGTTGGGGGCTCCCTTGGGGTGCTGGGTGGCCTGGGGGAGGGGCCTTTGGTGGTTTGCAGGAGAGCCACACCCCCCAGTGACCCAAGCGGAGGCCCTGGTATCTGGGATTTATGTATCTTCAACAATTAAAACTTTATAGCCTGGAGTAGAGCCAAGCCTTCTGCTAGCTCAGTGGTGGCAGCCATTTCTGTTGGATTTTATTTGTCTTCTATAATTGAAACTTTGTAGCCTTAAGCATAGGCCTGGGCTAGCCAAAGCAGGTGGAAAGCTTGGCTTCTTCCATCTCCGGGTGCAACTCAAGCCTCCTGCTCTCTCCAGCTCCGTGGCTACCGTCATTTTTATTTATCTTCTATCATTGAAACTTTGTAGCATTGAGTAGAGGCCTGAGCCAACAAGGGAAGTAGTAAAGCTTGGCTTCCTCTATTGCCAGGGAAACCCAAGCCTCCCTCTTGCTCTTTGTGGTCACAGCCATTGTGGTTGGGTTTATTTGCATATTTGCTCCTTATTAGCTGGTGGGCATGGCTGGTGGGTATAGCAGAGGTATGGCTAATTTGCATATTAGTCTTTTATTAGATAGGAAGGGTGCTGTAAGTTAACAGTGTAAAAACCTCACAGTTTTCCCATAGTACCTGTGCTTTCAATTCTGGGAAATGAGGAAAAGCTATTAAAAGCCTGACGACTTTAGAGAAGCTGATTCTAGATTGTCAGAAAATGATCCTTCTTCCTTCTTGTGACCCAGCCTGAAATTCCACCAGTTTTAAATGGATTTGGGTTGAGAGGTGGAAGGGAGAGAATCTGAGTTGCTGTTTGGCTACTAGAGAGTACTAGATGCCCAGTGCACAAAATTTGTGCACTCGGGGGGTGTAGGGGGTGTCCCTCAGCCAGGCCTGCACACTCTCACGGTCGAGGAGTCCTTGGGGGATATCCTACAGCAGAGGAGTGAGATGCTTCTGCCACTGCTGCTGTGCTCACCAGCTGTGAGCCCAGCTTCTGGCTGAGCAGTGTTCCCCCTGTGGGATCGCACTGACCACCAAGGGGCAGCTCCTGCATTGAGTGTCTTCATCATAGCAATCGGTCATTCCACTGTTCAGTCAATTTGCATATTAGCCTTTTATTATATAGGATTGTCCCTAGAGCTCTGTCAGGGCAGTGGAAGTTCTCACCACAGGAGGAGGAGATAAGGAAGAGGACATGTAAAGTAAGGTAGACACAAGAACACAAGAAAGAGACCACAGAGCTGAGGAGGGTAGCAGCTTTGATTTCCTGTGCTGACCAGGAAGGATAGGTGTATAAAGAATTTGACTTTTCTAAAAAAAGTCACAAGTGGCAACATATACAAATGTCAGATTGGTCCCTGGGTATGGCGTTGGCCAAGGTGAGGTACAATCTACCTGTGATCTACTGTGCCATACAGAAAGCTGTGTTTAAGAACCTAAGCAGCCTCTTTAGGCTCCATTTTGTAAAATGAGACCCTGAGAACTTGAGTAATTCAAGTTTGTTCCCACTCACACAAAGATGTCTGAGATCAATTCCAACTGGATTAACCCCAATCTTCTACCCCTGTTTTTAGTAAGAGTATTTTATATTAGCTCTTTTAGGTAGCTGTATCATTTCTTAATTAATTTTAAACCTACAGTGCATTTAAATTTATATATCTACTAGTGGTCTGGTGCATGAAAATTCATGTACGTGTGTGTGTGTGTGTGTGTGTGTGTGTGTGTGAGGGTCACTCAGCCCAGCCTGTGACCTCTTGCAGTCCTGTAGCCCTCAGAACTCCTCTGTGGGAGGCAACCAGGCAGGCCTATCAGGGGACAGAGCCAGCAGAGGAGCGGCCGGCCCCACCTCCTGCCTCTTGCCACTGAAGCTGCCACAGCCAATGGCCTCCCCTATAGGAGGTGATCAGGTGAGCCAATGAGGGGACAAAGCTAGCAGGCGAGTAGCTGGCCCTGCTCCCTGACGGCCCTTCCACTGCCACTGGTTGTTTCTGCCCCCAATTGTCATCCCTTCCCTCTGCTCACTGGCACATGCCTCTGCTGCCTGGTGCCACCTGCTCGCCAATCCTGCCCCTGCCAACCAGTTGTTCTGCTCTTCAATCGGTTTGTATATTATGCTTTTATTATATAGGATATATCATGCAGCAGTTGAGTTAAGTCAGAGATTGATAACTAAGACTGTGGAGTCAGAATGTTTGGGATAAATTTTGGCTCACCTGCTGGTTTTAGTTTTCTCATTATGAAACTGAAGAAAAATAGCAATAGTATTTTTCATGTACAGTGTGTAAATAAATTATTCAAGTAAAGCATATATATATAACAGTGCCTGACATATGACGAGTTTCTATAAATATAACTAGTATTATTGTTACCATTATCATTTTTGCTTTCTTTAAAAACTCATCTTTTAATTACAAGTACAATACATGCTTCTTTGTGCAAACATGCAGATATGCTTTGAGATATTCATTAATTTTTACGACATATTGACAATTCTTGCAAACTTCATATAAATTACACAGTTGAAAAAATTATCTTTGAGTTTTTCCCTACAACTTTCTATCTCAAATGCAGAATGTATCATTACTTTCTAATGGCTTCACAGGAGAGGATGATCAACATTTATCAGTAGTTAAATCATAAGAAAATACAGACCAAAAACAAAACAAAACAAAACAAAAAACTTGACTAATCATCTATTGAACTTAAAAAAAACTGGTTCTTATGGATTTAACAATTTTGTGAAAAATGTTCAAGAATCTAGGGAACTTCTGATTCATACATAATTTAGGTTTATAAGAAAGACAAGCTCTCTTGTTTATCCATCATTAATGTGCAAATATGCTACAAAACAGACAAGCAAACAAAAAACTCAATAGTACTTGTATTTCACTTTTGAAATTATTCCAAGCCCTAATCCTTAGGTGGTTTCAGTTTTCACTTGATAAGTCTGTCTTTCACTATTCTAAAAGACAAAATGAGTAGTCAAATGCATTTTCTTCAATCTTCTCATTTAACAAATCCCTATACATCCGCTAATACCCAGGCCAAATACTACTTTCAAGTAACACATCTGAGAATTATTTTTCCCTCATTCCTTAATCTTTTGGATACACATTAGCTTTAGAACTTATAATGCTCTATAATTTTTGCATATCTTGTTCATTAAACTGTGACCAACCTTTAAAGCTGGAACTGCTTATTAATCTCTGTGTGCCCACTCATTGGCACATGGTAAGGAATTAATAATTCTTGTCTAGAATGGAGGGGAAGGAGAAATCCTATAATAAAATGCTTTAGGCCAGTAAAGTACTTTGGACACAACCACCACAAAGAATTCAATACATAGTCTATCATTCTTCAATTTCTATTTGATTATTCAATATAAAATATATTTTAAAGTTGAACAGGAATGCTATGAGAAAGGATTGAGCAGAAGACAATTGAAGACCATCTATTGCAAAGGTGAGAAGGTTTCAAAAGAATTGCTATAAGAGGTAAGGAGTGACAAACTGATAATGACCAAAAGTTTCAGATGGGAACTCTTTGAAACTATTATGGATAAGTAAGAACCTGAAAGGGATACAAATACATAATATTAAGTACCTAACAGGATGAGGATAAACACTTAGTAAATAATAAAGTTATGTTTTACACTTTTTTGCCAAATAATTTAACAATAAGAAAATTGGTGCTGGGAAATTTGATCAGATACATGAAAAAATAAAATAAAAATGAAACTAGACCACCAAATTACACCATACACAAAAACAAACTCAAAATGGCTAAAGGACTTTAATGTAAGATGGGAAACCATAAAAATCCTACAAGACTCCATAGGCAACATAATTGCAGACATATGTCATATGGCAATATGACATATCTTTACAGACACAGATCCTAGGGCAAGAGAGACTAAGAAGAAAATAAACAAATGGGACTACATCAAAATGAAAAGCTTCTGCAAAGCAAAATAAACCATCAACAAAATAACAACAAAACCCACTGCATGGGAGAACATATTTGCCAATGTTATCGCCAATAAGGGTTTAATCTCCAATATTTACAGGGAACTCATACAACGTAACAAAAAGAGGATAAATAATCCAATGGAAAAAATTGGGAAAAGGATCTAAATAGACACTTTTCAAAAGAGGACATTCGGATAGCCAAGAGACATATGAAAACATGTTCAAAGTCACTAATTATCTGATAAATGCAAATCAAAACAATAATGAGGTACCATTTCACACCTGTCAGAATAGCTATGATCAACAAATCAACAAAGGACAGGTGTTGGAGAGGATGCGGAGAAAAAGAAACCCTTCTTCACTGTTGGTGGGAATGCAGACTGGTGCAGCCACTGTGGAAAACAGTATGGCATTTCCTCAAAAATTTAAAAATGGCACTCCCATTTGACCCAGTGATCCTTCTTCTAGGAATATATCCTAAGAAAACAGAAACATCAATCAGAAAGGATATATGCAATCCTATGTTTATAGCAGCACAATTTACAATAGCTAAGATTTAGAAACAGCCTAAATGTCTATCAGCAGATGAGTGGATAAGAAAACTTTGGTACATCTACACAATGGAATACTATGCTGCTATAAAAAGAAGGAATTCCTACCATTTGCAACAGCATGGATGGAACTGCTAAGTGAAATGAGACAGTCAGTGAAAGAAACATACCACATGATCTCACTCACTTATAATCTGATGAATAAAAAGATAGATACAGAGGCAGAGAAGCATCGAACAGACTGTCAAATTACAATGGGAAGGCTGGGGGCAGGAGGACGTAAGAAATCAACCAAAGAACTTGTATGCATGTATATAAGTTTAACCAATGGATGCAAGACTGGGGTGGGGGGCGGTGAGAGCATGTGCCAGGGTGTAGAGGAGGCCGGGAGAAGGTCAATAGGGGGAAAAAAGGAGACATATGTATCACTATTTGTAATACTTTAAACAATAAAAAGTTAATTAAATTAAAAAAAAGAAAATTAGATGAAAATCTAAGCCCCTTTAGCATCTCATTCAAAAATACGAAAAGAACCCTGGGTGGGTGACTGTTGGTTGAAGCATTGCCCTGTATATCAAAAGGTTGCCAGTTTGACTCCTGGTCTGGGCATATACCTAGATTGGAGGTTTGATCCTCTGTTTACTACATCAGGAGGCAACTGATGTTTCTCTCTCAAATCAATGATTCTTCCTCTTTCTTGCCTCATTTCCTCTCTCTCTAAACTCAAGAAAAACATAATCTTGAGTAGGGATTAAACAATCTATAATAATAAAATTATAATATGCTAGTGAGACTGGACAGATGAATGACCTTCCAGATGTCATTCCAGATGTCCTTCCAGATGAAACCACCATTGTGGGGGCTGAGGCAGAGGCAGTTAGGGAAGATCAGGCAGGCAGGTGAGCAGTTAAGGCAATCAGGCAGGCAGATGGGTTAGGAACAATCAGGCAGGCAAATGACGGATTGGGAACAATCAGGCAGGCAGGCAGAGGAGGATAGGGATGACCAGGCAGGCAGATGAGCTGTTGAGGTGATCAGGCAGTCAGACAGAGTGGCTAGGGGTGATGAGGCAGGCAGGCAAGTGGTCAGGAGCTCACAATCCCGGATTGTGAGAGGGATGTCTTACTGCCAGTTTAGGCTCAATCCTACAGTGATCGCTGTGAGATTGGGCCTAAACCAGCAGACGGACATTCCCCAATGGGTCCTGGATTGTAGGACAGTGCAGGCCAGGCTGAGAGATTCTCCCGCCACCCTATTCACGAATTTTGTGCACTAGGCCTCTATTAATAAGAATAAGAAAATATGTGGATTTAAAGACATGAGAATAGTGTCATTTCACAAAATCGGTGTAGATATCAAGAGACCAATAAATTATTAATTTAAGCCAAAACATAAAATCAAACAAAGCCAAGATTGTTGTTATTTTTATAATTTTTCTACTGATTATAAGGTAAAATATGAGTGACTGAGACTAACTGGAAGCCAGCAGACAGAGCTAGGCAGAGGTGGATCTCTGGATATCTTGAAAACTTTGCTGACCTAATCCTGGGCCCATTGCTGATAAAAGCTGGCATTTGTGCATAGCTTGGTCCTTCACATATACGCTCAGGCCCAGCAGAGGCAACTACAAACTGAATCACTTGTAGCTTCAAATGGGAGGGTCAGTCACAGGCAGAATCTTACATTGGCCTACATCTGAGTACATCCCAGGAAGCCCAGAACCAACACATTCAGTAGCCGGCTTTAGACAACATCAGAGCTGAATACAAATCCAACAGGAATACAGTTTGTTACCTACCAGGGACTTCCCATAAGACTGTCAACTGATTGCTCAACAGAAACATTTCAGGCAAGAAGGCACTGGCATGAAATATAAAAACTAGAGGCTCGGTGCACAAAATTTATGCAGGGGGGGGTGTCCTTTAGCCCAGCCTGCACCCTCTCCAATCTGGATTCCCTCTTATAATCCAGGACTGCTGGGTCCCAACTCTTCACTTCCTGCCTTCCTGATTTTCCCTAACCACTTCTGCCTGCCAGCCTGATCACCCCCTAATCACTCCCCTGCCAGCCTGATTGATACCTAACTGCTCCCTTGCTGACATGAGTACCCCTAACTGTCCTCCCTTGCTGGCTTGAGTGCCCATAACTGTCCTTCCCTGCAGGAGTAGTCACCCCCAACTGCTCTCCCCTGCTTGCCCAGTCACTTTTAACTGCCCTTCCCAGCCAGCCTTGTTTCCCCTAACTGCTCTTCCCTGCTAGCTTGGTTGCCCCCAACTGCCCTACCTTGCAGGCCTGATTGCCCCCAACTGGCCTCCTCTGCTGGCGCAGTCACTCCTAACTGCCCTCACCTGCAGAGCTGATTGGCCCTAACTGCCCTCCCCTGCAGGCCTGGTCCCTCCCAACTGCCCTCCCCTGCAGGCTATCTTGTGGCGGCCATTTTGTGTCCACATGGGGGTGTCCATCTTTGACCACACAGAGGCAAACATCTTGTGTTGGAGTGATGGTCAATTTGCATATTACATTTTAATTATATAGGATGATACAAAGGAAGGACCTATAACTAAGACTACTTTCCCCAGCAATACTATCATTTAAAAAAAAATAAAAAATAAATAAAGAAGAAGTTCTGGGGAAGATAAAACTAAGGAATTTGTTACCACCAAACTAATATTACAAGAAATTTTAAAGGGCTTGCTTTAAGAGAAAGAAGAAGGAGTAGCAGAAGGAGGCAGAGGAGAAGAAGAAGAAGAAAGAAGAAGAAACAGAGGAACATAGATAAAGTAGCTTAAATATTTCAACAAAAAGATATAGGTGAGAAAACATCCAAGATGGTGGCATAGATAAACATCTGAACCTACTGCCTCTCACAATAACATCAAAACTACAACTAAAAGACAAAACAACTATGATCTAGAACCATTGGAAGCTGGCTGAGTGGAAGTTCTACAACTAGAAGGAAAGACAAAAGCACATTGAGACTGGTAGGAGGTGCAGAGGTATGGAGGTGTGCATGCAATGGGCTAGAAACTGGGTACACTGTTTTTTGTTTTTTGTTTTTTGTTTCTCAATCAGGAGGGAGATATAGCTCCCGATTGCTTTGAACTCCAGTTCCAGGCAAGACTTTGGGGACCCAGAATCATACTGGTAAAAACTGGACTGTTTGGCATCAGGCTGGAATGCGAGGGTAGCTTTGTCTCAGAGGTGTTTTCAACGATCATTGTTCCTACCTAGGAGCATGGGACATGGAGACCCAGGAACCTCTATGATGCAGGACTGACTGGCAGCCATTGCTGTTTTCTCTGCCCTGCTTATTCCCTGAGACCCCACCCTACCCAATTTACAACCCCACCCAAGCTGTGTACAGTGGCTTTACATATGAATAGTTTGTCCTTTCTCAGTCTAAAACCTGTAAAATTTCAGGTGGGTCAGATAACCCAAAAATTTTCAAAAGAAGGCCCAAGGCATGCAGCAGCTTGCATTGCTTAAGAGCTGGGCCTCATCTGGGCACTTCCAAGCCTCTTAAAGAAGAGGAATCTGAAAATCTCTCTGTAGCTCCTGCTGGGTGGCCTCAGGCAGTGGCTGACTTTGCAACTCCTTGGAGATACAAGAGAAAGTATAACCAGTGCTCAGTGTGAGACCATACCAGATTACATCTCTTTGCATCCATAAGCAACACACTCAAGGGGCCAACTCAGTGAGCACCAAAGCCCCACTGAAGCAAACCCTGCCCCATAAGAGTGTTTCCTTCACAGCAGTTCTTCCATTGTAGGTACAGCTGGTCCTCACAGCCAGTTGGTCTGGAAGTCAATTCCTCCCAGCGATACCAGCAGCAATCAAGGCTCAACTATAACAAGACTGTACCCACAACCCATAAAGGGTTGCACCAAGAGGGTCTACCTCAGGTGACTGGGGAAGCTGAGCCACTGGGCATTATAGGACACCTAGCACACAGGGCCACTCTATCAATACAGGGAAGCAGCCAAAATGCAGAGACAAAGAAACATGTCACAAATGAAAGAAATGGAGGAAAGCAAACTACTGGATATGAAGTTCAAAACCACAGTTATAAGGCTACTTGAGAATCTTCTAGAAACCTCTGAAGAACTTAGGGAAATCTTCAAGGAACTTAGTAAGAATGCAAATATATATATATATATATATATATATATATATATATATATATATATGAAAAAGGACCAGTCAGAAATTAAGCATACACTGACTGAAATAAAGAATAATACACAGAGATACAATTGTAGACTAGAGCAGTGGTCAGCAAACTCATTAGTCAACAGAGCCAAATATCAACAGTACAACACTGAAATTTATTTTGAGAGCCAATTTTTTCAAACTTAAACTTCTTCTAATGCCACTTCTTCAAAATAGACTCACCTAGACCATAATATTTTGTGGAAGAGCCAAACTCAAGGGGCCAAAGAGCCACATGTGGCTCGTGAGCCACAGTTTGCTGACCACTGCATTCGAGGATCCCAAGAATCAAGTAAAATATTTGAAATATGAGGAAGCAAAAAAACACCCAACTAAGAGAGCAGAAAATTTCTCAACAGAAATCTGCAGGCCTGAAGGGAGTGGCAAGAAATATCCAATGATGAATAGCAAGAACCTGCAACCAAGATTACTCTACCTAGCAAAAATATCATTTAGAATTGAAGGTCAGACTTCACAGACAAGAAAAAGCTAAAGGACTTCATCACCACCTAACCAGTATTATATGAAATGCTGAAGGGTATTCTTTTAAAAAGAATATATATCGAGTTTTACAGAGAGGAAGGGAGAAGTGGAGAGAATCAGAAACATCAGTGACAGAGAGACATCGATCAGCTGCCTCCTGCACACCCCCAACTGAGGATGTGCCCGCAACCAAGGTACATGTCTTTGACTGAAATCGAGTCTGGGACCCTTCAGTGTACAGGCCAACACTCTATCCACTGAGCCAAACTGGTTAAGGTTGAAGGGTATTCTTTAAGAAGAGGAAGAAGAAGAAGAAGAAGAAGAAGAAGAAGAAGAAGAAGAAGAAGAAGAAGAAGAAGAAGAAGAAGAAGAAGAAGAAGGAGAAGAAGAAGAAGAAGAAGAAGAAGAAGAAGAAGAAGAAGAAGAAGAAGAAGAAGAAGAAGAAGAAGGAGAAGAAGAAGGTAAAGATAAAAATAATTATGAACAACAAAGTGACAACAAATACATATCTATCAACAAGTGAATCTAAAAAGCAAATGAATAAAAAATCTGATGAACAGAATAAACTGGCGAATGTAAGAGAATCAGGAGCATAGAAAGGGAGCAGACTGACAATTATCAGGGGTAAGGAGGTTTGGGATTGTGGGATGAGATTCGACAAAAACCTTACACATAAGGATTAGGACAGTGGAGGGGGGTGAGGGCATGGGGTAGTGTGGGAACTGGGTGGTGGGTGCTAATGAGAGAATAAAGAGGAACATCTCTAATAATCTGAACAATAAAGATTTAAAAAAATATGCAAAAAAGGCATAGGGTGGCTGAATAAATAAGAAAACAAGACCCATATATGTGAAGTCTACAAGAGACCCACTTCAGAACAAAAGATACACACAGAAATGGAATATAAAGGAATATAAAATATAAAGGAATGGAAAAGTTTTTCATGCAAATGAAAATGAAAAAGTCTGGGTTAGTGAAACATATCTGACAGAATAGACTTTATAAAAAAAACTACAGGAAGAAATAAACAAAAGAAATTACTTAAGATAAAGGTAACAATCCAACAAGAGGATATAATCCTTATAAACATTTATGTACTCAACATAGGAGCATTAAATATATAAAGTACATATTGATGCTAATAAAGGGAGCATGCAAGTAGTATAGTCATAGTAGGGGATTTTAATACCACATTGACATCAATGCATAAATCTTCTACATAGTCAACAAGGAAACAGCAGCCTTAAATGGCACATTAAATCAAATGGATTTAATTGATATTTTCAGAGCATTTCACCACAAGGCTGCAGAATATACATTCTTTTCAAATGGACATAGGGCACTTTCCAGGATAGATCAAATGTGACAACATAAAACAAGTCTCAGTAAATTTAAGAAGTTTCAAATGATTTCAAATTAAACCATTACAAACAAGTTGAAGCATATACCATGTTCATAAATAGAAAGAATTAACATCATTCAAATATCAATAGTACACAAAGCAATCTATAGTACTCAACACAATTCATATCAAGACATCAATGGCATATTTAACAAAACTAGAAAAAATATTGCAAAAATTCATATGGAACCCCCAAAGACCTGAATAGCAACAGTGATCTAGAGAATGAACAAAGTTGGAGGAATCATTCTACCTGATATCGAACTATACTACAGGGACATAGTAATCAAAACAAGGACATATTGATTAAGGGCACAGAAAAGAGAGCCCACAAGTAAACCCACACTTTTATAGTTAATTAATATTTTTAAAATGAGGGAAAAATACAATGGATAAAGATGGTCTCTTCCATAAAGTATGTTGGGAATATTGTGCATATACCTCCAAAATAGAAATTAGACCACCTTCTTACAACATACAAAATAATAAACTCAAAATAAAATAAAGGCTCAAATGTTAAGCTCAAAATAGAATAAAGAAAATTCCTCAAAGAAAACATAGACAGTAAAGTCTTGGACATTTATCATATCAATAACTTTTCTGATACATCACCTCTGGCAAGGAAACAAAAGAAAAAATAAATAAATGATACTACATCAAACTAAAAAGTTTTTGCCCAGCCAAAAAAAAAAAAAAAAAAAAAAAAAAAAGGAAAAGAACAAAAAGAAAAAAGAAAAAGACAACCCCATTGACTGGGATTATTTTTCAATGAAACATCTGATAAGGAGATAATATACAAATTTGATAAAGAATTTCCAAGACTCAACATCAAAAACTCAACAATCTGGGAGAGAACCAAGATGGCGGCATAGATAAACACCTATTGTTCTGCCCGGCACAACGATTTAAGAACTACAACATAACAGCAGAACAGACATCACCCAGAATCACCACAAAGCTGGCTGAGTGAAAACTCCACAAATAAGAGTAAAGGTGGGACACTGAGACTCAGAGGAGCAGCGGGGAGCACAGCCTTGAGGACGGAAACAGGTTAGGAGCCGTCCTGGTCGCGCGCACGGGCGGTAGGGCTGAGCAGCAACCCCAGCTGGATTTTGCCAACAGGGAGGGCAGAGACTTCTGACTACACGGATTCCCCAGCGCCAGGCAAGGTCCGAGGTCTGGGGGATGCACCCTGGAAGCGGGGCGCGGCAGAGGTCTCCTAGTCTGAGGAGAAACCCGGAGGCTGGGAAAAGAAGTTGGCACGCAAGTGTCGCACAAACTCGCAACTTGCCCCCTAGAAACTTGTCTCCTGGTCCCGAAAACCATCTATTTTACAACCCTGGGCTAGACTTTGGGTGTGCAGACACATTTGGGAGAGGCAGAGTTGTCTGGCAAGGGGAAGAGACTAGCGGCTTTCTCTTGGAGGTGCCTGCAGCCATCCCCATCCAACAGAGACCCGCATGCGCGAGCGCCACATAGGACGCAACTGACGCTGACACTGCCTGCACAGCTCAGAGACTCTGCCCATCCAACCTGAACACAATCTCCCTTCACAGTCAATTGGCCTGGAGGTCAAACCCTCCTAGGGCTAACAACAACAAGCTGGGTTTAAATTCAAAAATACTGTACAGCCCATAAAGGCTTGCAGTAAGAGTACCCACCTCAGGTAACTGGGGTGGCTTGAGGATATCTACCACATAAAGCAGCTATCATGCAGAGATATGGAAAGATATCAGGTGTGAAAGAAATGGAGGAGAAAAGACGACAAGACATAGACTTCAAAACCACGGTTATAAGGCTTTTCAAGAGGCTCCTAGAAAAGGTTGGGGAACTTAATGAGAACTACGAGGAAATAAACAATACCAACCAGGAAATGAATGAGACTTACAAGGAAATGAATGAGACTTACAAGGAAATGAATGAGACCCTCAAGGAAATGAACAAGACCTTTGAGGATATGAACCAGACCCTCACGGATATGAAAAAGGACCAACTAGAAATCAAGCATACACAGACTGAAATAAAAAATATTACACAAAGTCCTAAAAGCAGTCCAGAGGGCCACAAGAACCAAGTCAAAGATTTGAAATACAAAAAAGCAAAATCCACAAGGCTGGAAAAGCAAGAAACAAAAAGAATTCAGATAATTGAAGGTAGTGTAAGGGGCCTCTGGGACAACCTCAAGCAAGCCAACATCCGAATTATTGGGGTGCCAGAAAAAGAGAGATAGCAAGACAATGAAAACCTACTTGAAGAAATAGTGACTGAAAACTTCCCACACCTGGTGAAAGAAACTGACTTAAAAGCCCAAGAAATACACAGAACCCCAAAATATAGGAATCTAAAGAGGACCACACCAAGACATATTATAATTAAAATGCCAAGAGCAAAAGATAAAGAGAGAATATTAAAAGCAGCAAGAGAAAAACAGTTGGTTACCTACAGGGGAGTACCCATATGGTTGTCAGCGGATTTCTCAACAGAAATGATGCAGGCCAGATGGGAGTGGCAAGAAATATTCAAAATAATGAATAGCAAGAATCTACAACCAAGATTACTCTATCCAGCAAAGGTATCATTCAGAATTGAAGATCAGATAAAGTGCTTTGCAGATAAGAAAAAACTAAAGGAGTTCATCACCACCAAACCAATATTATATGAAATGTTGAAAAATATTCTTTAAGAAAAGGAAGAATAAAAAGGTAAAAATATAAATTATGAACAACAAATACACATCTATCAACAAATGAACATAAAAATCAAGTGAATTGATAGGCTGATGAACAAGATAAACTGGTGACTATAACAGAAACATGGACATAGAGAGGGAATGGACTGACAATTCTTGGGGAGAAAAGGGTTGTGGGAAGTACAGCAAGAGATTGGACAAAAATCTTGCAACAATGGGAGAGGACATTGGGGTAGGGGAGGTGAGGGTCCAGGGTGGGATAGGTACAGGGTGGAGGGGAGATATAGGGGGATAAAAAAGGGGAAACAATGTAATTAATAAACTGAACAATAAAGATAAAAAAAACTCAACAATCTAATGAAAAAATTGCAGAAGACATCAATAGACCCTTCTCCAAAGAGGATATATGGACGAACTATAGGCATATAAAAAAAAAAAATGATCAAAGTCACTATTCATCAGAGAAATGCAAATTAAATCACAATGAGATATCACTTCACACCTGCCAGAATCACTACCATCAAATTAAAATCAAGTGCTGGCAAGGATGTACAGAAAAGGGAACCTTTAAGCATTGTTGGTGGGAATGCAGATTGGTGCAGCCACTGTGGATAGCAATACGGAATTACCTCAAAAAATTAAAAATGGAACTGCCTTTTGGCCCAGTGATTCCACTTCTGGGAAGTTGTTTTTTAAAAAAGAAGAAACATGAATTCAAAAGAATATTTGCACCACTATGTTCATAGCAGCGTTATTTACAATAGCCAAGATCAGAAGCAGTCCAAGTGCCCATTAGTAGATGAGTGGGGAAAAAACACTGTGGTACATTTGCATAATAGAATATTACTCAGCTGTTTGTACCACTATTTCTATCCTACAGAAGAGTACCAAAACTTAAGTAAGTTGAAAAAAATCATACTGATTGTCTGGCTGGTGTAGCTTAGTGGTTGAGCATTGACCAATGAACCAAGACATCACAGTTTGATTTCTGGTCCAGGCAAATGCTAGGGTTTCAGGCTCAATTCCTGGTGAGGGGCACGCAGAAGGCAGCCAACCAATGATTCTCTCTCATCATCGATGTTTCTATCTCTCTCTCCCTCTTCTTACCTCTCTCTGAAATCAATGAATATATATATATATATATATATATATATTTATATTTATATATTTATATATTTATATATTTATATATTTATATATTTATATATTTATATATTTATATATTTATATATATTTATTTATACATATATATAAATATATATATTTATATACATATATATTTAAAAACATACCGATTGGTCCTGGAAGGAGATTTTTGTCACTGGGATTTACCCACCACCTCTAGATCTGCTTAAATATAAAACCTATGTTCTCAGCTAGTAAATTACATTGTATACATCAAATAGTTTCACTCTTCTCACAGTTTACTTTCTGCTGCTCCTCCTTTTGACATATTTAGAGTAAACTAAATGCATAGATACTGCTCACCACAGACTAGAGCCTATTTTGTATGTTTCCCTGGTGAAATCTGGAATTTCACAAATTAACACTGGGGCTTAATTTGCATAATGGTATATGATCTATGTGAGATACAGAGAAATCTCAGCCTTGGGAGTTCTCCACTCTGAGTCTCACGGGAAGACTATCAGCCCTTTCCCCATTTTCATCTATATTGTGCCTTCTCAGTCCCATTGCTGGGGGTGGCCAGAATAGTGAGGTTAGAGTTAAACCTGAGTTGACAAGGCCACTGCAGATAAAGAATTCCAGAATCTTACAGGCCTATGGGCACAGACATCACTCTATTAATGGCAATATATGAGGTACAGAGAAAGACTGTACAAATTGGACCTAAATCTTCAGTGAATGAGAATCATAAGAGGCTCATGATGAAAGACACAGTGATGGAACTGCACAGGCCACAGTGAGACGCCTTTTATTCTCCCAAGATGGAGCTTTCCGATTTTTCTTCATGTAACCCTTCTTTATTACATAGTAAAGACGGATCACATAACGTCATTCTGTGCCAAGCACTGCCTTCAAAAATACCATAAGAAGGAGTGAAACCACTTTTTAACCTGAGACGTCAAAGGGATGTGGTGTCCTCTAAAGAGAACCAGGTTTTTTGCTGAGATTGAAAGTTAAAAGGAACATTTAATAAGGAATTTGATATGTTAGGAGTGTGCTCATCATGAAACAGACATTCTATATGGTATTGTGGCATGTTTTGAAGGTAATGAAGAGAGATGAGAGAGAGAGAGATGAGAGAGAGAGAGAGAGAGAGAGAGAGAGAGAGAGAGAGAGAGAGAGAAAGAGAAAGAGAAAGAGAAAGAGAAAGAGAAAGAGAAAGAGAAAGAGAAAGAGAAAGAGAAAGAGAAAGAGAAAGAGAAAGAGAAAGAGAAAGAGAAAGAGAAAGAGAAAGAGAAAGAGAAAGAGAAAGAGAAAGAGAAAGAGAAAGAGAAAGAGAAAGAGAAATTGAAATTTAACTGGACACAAAAGTAATAATCACTGGTCCTTAAGTGGAAGGGAGGTTGTTAGAATCTCTATAGTTAGTTGTGGCCAAAGAACATTAAGCTTGGAGAGTATTAAGTTCTGTCTTGCTTTTTAAAGAATGAGTCAGCTCTGGTCTCAGTTTTGCAGTCTAGTGTATATAATAGAAGTAACTCAATTACTGAGCTTAGAATGCTAGGATATTTGGATGAGACCCTCCCCTCTCCTGGTGAGGCTTCTGGAGACAAACTAATGTGCTGTTCATGGAGTCTCACATTTCTAGGAGAAGGGAGAGAGGAGGATTTATAAAAGGGTTCTATAAGACTTCTTAGCTAAACTATACCCTTAACCCAAATAGTTTAGTTTTAAAATCTTCTGTAGCACAAACAAACAAAAATCCTTGTGTTCTAGATGGGTTTGACAAGGGTATTTTTTGGAGATGGGATTGAATTTAAAAACATTCTGAAGTTCTTGATACACTGTCCTTTAGGGATGTCTGAAGGTGAAATAGAAAGACTATTTTAGGGGGTAGAGGACTGTTATTCTCAGAAAATGTTCCTTACTTCAGCCACACAATCTAACAATGTCTCAGCTCTCAGAAGATACTGCCTGTTTCTTTCACTGATCATAAGTGGTTGCACGGCCTCCTGGAGTTCTGGGGGAGCCTCCATTAAGTGCTGGGTCTGACCATGTTTTCCACACTTGAAACTGGGGTACCGAAAGGCATCAGCACTTTGAACTGCCACACACAAAGAGGAGGCAAGGAGCATACTCCAGGAAATCCTACTTGTTTTTTTTAAGTTCTTAAAGAAAATCTAAAGGAAATGTGTCCCCTCACTTCCTTACTCTTCTGATTTATAAAGATCAAATTTATTGCACATTCAACTTCTTTCTTTATCACTTTCTGAGGGTATCAAAACCTCATAGGAATTAAAAGATGCAAAATAAAGTGCAACCAAGCTTCATGACATTTAAAAGGGATCAAAGCTATTTTCTTATACTAGAGGCCTGGTGCATGAAATTCATGCATGGGGGTGTACTCATCAGCCCAGCCTGCATCCTCTCCAATCGAGGATCCCTCTCACAATTCAGGATTGCTGGCTCCCAAACACTTGCCCACCTGCCTGATTGCCCCTAACCACTTCTGCCTTCCTGCCTGCCTGATCACCCCCTAACCACTCCCCTGCCAGCCTTATTGACACCTAACTGCTCCCTTGCTGACCTGGTCACTCCCAACTGCCCTTCCCTGCAGAGGTAGTCATCCCTAACTGTCCTCCCCTACAGTCTTAGTTGCCCCCAACTCCCTTTCCCTGCTGGGCTGGTCACCACTAACTTTCCTCTTCTGCCAGGCTGAAAAGAGGAAATTGACCTCCCCTGCCAGCCCTGTCACTCCCAACTGCCTTCCCCTTCAGGCATGGTCATTCTTAACTGCCCTCCCCTGCTTGCCTAGTCACCTCTCACTGCCCTCAGTGCCTGCCTAGTCATTCCTAACTGTTCTCTCCTGCTAGCCTGGTTGCCCCTAATTGCCCTCCCCTGTAGGCCTGGTGCCCCCCAACTTCCCTCCCCTGCCAGCCCAGTCACTCTCAACTGCCATCCCCTGCAGATCTGGTCATCCTTAATTGTCCTCTCCTTCCAGCCCAGTCACCCCTAACTGCCCTCCCCTTCTTGCCTGGTCACCCCTAACTGCCCTCCCCGGTTACCAAGCTGCTCTCCCCTGCTGGCCTGATTGCCCACAACTGCCCTTCCCTGTCAGCCATCTCGTGGCAGCCAATTTTGACCACATGGGAGCAGCTATCTTGTGTGTTGGAGTAATGGTCAATTTGCATATTGCCTCTTTATTATATAGGATAGCACAGATTTCACCCATTTTCTGTGGAATATAATGCTTTCCCTAACTCCCAAGGTCATGTGAGTTTTTGTAACTCTATCCTAGGTTGAACAGTGTCCCACTGAAACCAATGTCCACCTAGAACTGTGAATGTGAGCTTATTCAGAATAGGGTCTTTGCATAGGTAAAAACCTTAAGATGTGGTCATACTGGATCAAGGTGGGTCCTAACCTAATAACTAGTGTCTGTAAAAGGAAAATTTGGACCTAAACATTTAAAGTGGGAAGATGAGCATGTGAATATGGAGGTAGAGATTTGAATTATGCCACCACAGGCCTAGGAGCAGCAGGATTTCCAGTGCTCAATTGAAACTATAGAGACCTGGCAGGAGCCTTCCGTAGAGCCTCAGAGAAACCAGGGCCTTGCTGACATCATGATATCAGACTTCCAGCCTTCAGAACTGCGAGGGAATAAATTCTTATGATTTTAAGTCACCCACTATGTGGGACATTGCTGTAGAAGCTCTGAGAAACTAATATAGCTGCTAAAAATAAGGATTCAGTTTAGAAAGCAGAGGCTGCTTGTGGTAGTCTAATAAGTGTTCCCAAATATATCCATGTCCTAATTCCTGTGACTTATGAAAATTAACTTATTGGGGGAGGGGAAGGTGTCTGCAGATATAATTAAACTAAAAATCTTTACATAGTGGAGTATTTTGAATTATCAGGGAGGGCCTTAAATTCCATCTAAGTTTTCTTGTGAGAGAAAGGTGGGAGATTTGATACACATAGAGAGGAGTGTCTGAGACAGAGGCAGATGCTGAATAAATGCTGCCAGAAACAAGGTAGCCAGCAGCCCTCTGAAGCTGGGAGAGGCAAGGAGCATATCTTCTCCAGGGCATCTTGGAGGAAGCACAATTCTTCTCACACCTTGATTTTGAGCTTCTGGTTACTAGAAACTCTGAGAGAATAAATTATTGTTTGAAGCCACCAGATTTGGGGTAATTATTTACAGCAGCTACAGGAAACTGATATACTATGCCAGATGTTTCAATAAAAATGATATGTCAATAGAAAATAGGTACTCACAGGCCATTGGAAGAGCTTTAGGGCAGATGTCAGAGAGCTCCCACTAGATCATCCAGAGGCCTGAAACAGGCATGAGAGTGTAGCCTAAGTTACAGTGACTCCTCAGTTCTGGAAGTGGTGATTATAGAAAATAAAGTGATTGGCAGCTGCAAAATATTAATGCCATCACAAATTATAAGGGACTCTGCTGGAAGAACATACAAGTGAGAGAAAATAGATAGAATATGCAACAGTTAATATTCACATAAAGGAAGATATTCAAAATATTTCATGGGCACTACAAGTTAGAATAGATACTAACTAATTCTAGGAAAATGGTATATAAATAATGGTGCATACCAGATAAATATTAGCTTTCATGACAACCAATTTTAATTTAGTGGGAATATATTTTAATTTATCCAGTTCATTATTTTGAGCAAGGCCATGAAAATTTTGCAACAGCTTATACAGGGGCCTCCCCTTGATCAGGTGCTCTCCCTATTTTCTTTGGAGTAAGCAGTAAATAGTTAGCAGTCAATATATGTGAGAAATGCTCCTAAACTGAGTGTTGTACACATTTCTCAAATGTATACCATCTTTTATCAGTGCTAAGATGCCATCAATTTTAAGACATGCTGTTACTTTATGTGCCACTAAGAAAAACAATTAATGCTGCCCATTTAGCTATGATGAGCATTTATTGTAATACTAGAGGCCCAGTGCACAAAATTTGTGCACTTGGAAGAGGGGGTCCCTCAGCCTGGCTTGCACCCTCTTGCAATCCAAGAGCCCTCTGGTGATGTCTAACTACTGTAGAGGCGGGAGAGGGTCCTGTCACTGCCCCTGCTCACCAGCCATAGGCCCGGCTTCTGGCTGATTAGTGCTGCCCCTGTAGGAGCACACTGACCACCAGTGGGAAGCTCCTGCATTGAACGTCTGCCCCCGGTGGTCAGTGGGCATGATAGCAACCAGTCATTCCAGCATTCAATAGATTTGCATATTAGCCTTTTATTATATAGGATGCAGTCCCAAATGGGAACTGCTACAATGTGACAGGTGCTTGTTTTAGAATCAAAAGGCAAAGGGGAAGAAGTATGATTTGTAGACATATTTTCAATGTATATCTTGACAATGAAAAAAATCAAATAAAATACATTATTTTATTTTAATTTTATTTAAGTCATATTTATATAATCGATAATAATAAAAGTGTAATATGGTAATTAAACCACACATTCTTCTGAACATTCTCCTGGATGACCTTCTAGACAAAGCCAGGACTGCAAGGGAAGCCAGTGCTGGCAGCCAGGGAAAAGAAGGCCTACCCTTGCACAAGTTTCATGCATGGGGCCTATAGCTATAAATGTAATAGTTTGCTGTTGAAAAAGCAGAAAATTAAAAGGAATCAATAAAAATCATGCTATAGTTGGATGGGCACCATGGAAATTCATTTGAATGAAAGCAAGATCTGGGGAAAAATATGATTCTTGTCAAACTAACTTTGTCTCCACAGTCTCAGGAAAATAATTTTGAAAATCATAACAAGATTTTTGTTTCTTTCAGTTTTGCTTAACAAATTCTTCTTGGTTCTTCTGATAGCGTGTAATTCAGGTTGTTCTGTAGAATTATTTTTATTTTAATAAACAGTCAAGTTCATAGCACATTCATATTATATATGAACTAGAGGCTCGATGCATGAAGATTCATGAAAGAATGGGCCTTCCTTCCCCTGGCTGCCAACACCACCTTCATTTTGGCTGGAGCTGCCTTTTCACTCTGGCCCGGAGCCACCTTTCCACCTTTCCATGCTTCCCAGAGGCCCAGAGGGGCTGGAGTGGTATGGAACCCCTCTGTTGTCATCATGGCAACGACACAAGCATCCCACCTCACCCCTGGTGGCTCGGAACCTGTGTATGCAAATTAACTTGCCATCTTTGTTGGGGTTATTTGCTTACTCACTCCTGATTGGATGGTGGGTATTTTAAAAGTATGGTCACTTTGTATCTTACTCTTTCATTAGTATAGATGACTGGTTTTTCACTGCACTGGTCTTTCTGAAAATATTTGCTAAGTTGGCACAGACAGTTTTCACCAGAATTATTTCTGGTGAAATAATTATTTTCCTTATCTCTGCTTAGCCATGCTACAATTTTTAAAAATAAATTTATTAGTGAAATAATGTGTGCAGAATTTCTAGTTCCATGTCTGTTATGTAGTACATGCTCAGAAAATGATGGTTAGTATTGATATTATTAACAAAAACATAGGATTTTAATTTAGTAGCACTCCCCAAATTAGTGATATAGAAATAAATAAGACAGACCTGATGTGGCTTGTAAGTGCCTTATGTATTAATTGTAGAAACATGTACAAGCAACTATAACTATAACTTCTTTATATATAAAGAAGACAAACATTTCTTATAAATTTTGAGAAGTTGTATTAACTGAATTAAATATATGAAAATGCCTAGAATAGTACTTAACAAAGTTAGCATTCAATATTAGGTTATGCACCTTTCTTTCCTTTCTTGTCCACAGAGGAGCCTGCTAAGTTTTATAGCACACAAAATAACTTGACTCTAAGCATCGTAAAGGTTGAGAGAAAGTCATTGCTGTAATACACTAAGAAGTACACTTGGCAAGACAAAGTAAAGTGAATGAGTGAGTTAATGAATGAATGAATGAATGAATGGCTTTAGATTTTCCTTATTCTTTCTTTTTACCCCCTGTTAAAATTTCACTCCACTTATATATCTAATCTCCAAACACCTGCTCCAAGTCCATACACACCTCTCACTTCTCTGACTTCACTATCCTAAATTGTTTTTCTCTCTGTCCTGTTGATGTTTACTTGACTGTTGATTATATCGATTTTTATGCATGTTTATGAGGTTGGTTTGCTTATTCTTTTGTTTTAGCTTGTTTTGTGGGTTTTTTGGCATTGGTTTTTGTTTTGTTGTTGTTGTTTGCATTGTTTTTTTATATAGATTTATGCCTCTCTGTTCTCTCACCTTCCTTGTTGTTAGTTGTTGTATGTAGTTTGTATCAATCTCCAGATACTTGTGGCTGGCTTTAGTTGGGATTAGTGGTAGTCCTATAGGAGTTTTCAACCCATATTTATAGTTTATTCCCCTTTTCTTTCTTTTTACTTCTTCTCCTTTTCCCTAGTTCATTTTGGCATTTCTTTCTTTCTTTCTTTCTTTTGTGGGTGTGTGTGTGTTTTTTCTTACTCTCTTCTTTTTCACCTATCACCTAATTTGCCTTTCTCTGGTAATCACCTTTAATTTGGAGTTACTAATACCATGAATACATTCCTGTTCAGTGCATGGTGCATTGCACCTGGCTGTTTTGTAGTTTGAGCCTTTAAATCAATGCAGGAGAGTGAGAACTACATAACCAGACACACAGAGAAGAGAGACGATGGGGAGACAAAGAAACAGCATGCCAATGAAAGAAAAGCAAACCTCACCAGAAAAAAAGGTAAAACAAATAGAAGCAAGCAACCTGTCAGAGAAAGAATTCAGAGAAATGGTCATAAGATGGCTGAAGAGAATAGAAGACTTTATGAGTAATAACCAACAGGAATTGAAGAAGAACCAAGAGGAAATGAAGAAGACCCAAGAAAAAATGAAAAGTGACATTGGTGAGTCAAAGAACTTCATAGAAAGTATCAAGAGTAGAATAGAAGAAGCAGAGGACCGCATCAGTGAGCTAAAAAATAAGGTAGGAAAAAATACCCAAGTAGAGCAGCTTCTAGAAAAAATAATTAAAAAGCAGGAGGAAAGCCTAAGGGAATTTTGGAACAACATGAAACAAAACAACTTCGGCACAATAGGGCTTCCAAAGTGACAGGAAACAGAGCAAGGAATATAAAACCTTTTGAAAGAAATAATGACAGAAAACTTCCCTGACATAGGAAAGAAAAAACCCACACAAATCCAAGAATCTCACAGAGTCCCAACCAAAATAAACCCCAAAAGACCTACGCCAAGGCACATTATAATTAAACTAGAGGTCTGGTGCACAAAATTCATGCAGTGGGGGTTGGTGGTCCCTCAATCCAACCTGCCCCCTTTCACATACTGGGAGCCCTCAGGAGATGTCCAACTGATGGCTCACCCCCAGCCTGCCCTCTAGTGAGGATTTAGGCCTTGGGCACCCAGCCATCATCCTGCTCAGCTCAAGACGGGCTATCAGCAACCACCTGGCCCCGGTGGCTAGGCGCTTACTGCCACTTCCACTCACAGCACCCGGGGGCCTGCTCCCTTCCTCTGCCACCACCGCTACTGCTGCCACTGCTTCCCTTCACAGCGCCCGGGAGCTGGGCACACTCTGCCACTGAGTTTTCATCTCCACCACCAGGACCTGGCACTCATGCCACTTGGCCCCACCCCCACTGCTGATTGGCTGGTACCATAGCCATTCAGGAGCTAAGGTACAGTCCCATTTGCATGTTTCTCTTTTATTATATAGGACTGGCAAACATCAACAACAAAGTGAGAATCTTAAAACCCGCGAGAGAGACAGAAAGTCACCTACAAAGGAACTCCCATCAGATTAGCAAGTGATTTCTCAACAGAAACTTATCAGGCCAGCAAGGAATGGAATGAAATATAAGAAGTCATGCAAAGAAAGGGTCTGAATCCTAGAATACTATACCCAGCAAGGCTCTCAATCAAAATTGAAGGTCAAATCAGGAGCTTCACAGACAAAAAAGGACTAAGGGAATTCATTACCACCAAATCAGCAATGCAAGAAATGCTAAACGGTCTGTTGTAAAAAGCAATAGGGAGCGAAGAAGGAACACAGGGGTGAGAACAAAAATGGCGACAAATAGGTACCCATCAATAATAATTTTAAATGTAAATGGTTTAAATGCTCCAATCAAAAGACATAGGGTAACAGACTGGATAAGAAAACATGACCCATATATCTGCTGTCTACAAGAAACCCACCTCGGAAAAAAAGATGCACACAGACTGAGGGTGAAAGGATGGAAAAAGATTCTTCAGGCGAATGGAAATGGAAAAAAAAAGCTGGGGTAGCAATACTTATATCTGACAAATTAGATCTCAAAGTAAAGGACATAACAAGAGATAAAGAAGGCCACTTCATAATACTAAGGGGAGCAAGCCAACAAGAAGAAATAACTCTGGTAAACATATATACATCCAATTAAAGAGCACCCAAATAAAAAATAAAAAATAGAAAAAACCTCCTAGAGGATAACATGGGAGGGATTGGCAGCAATACAATCATAATAGGAGACTTTAATACACCACTATCACCATTGGACAAATTCTCTAAACAAAAAAATCAGTAAAGAAACATCAATCCTCAATGGCTCACTAGACCAGATGGAATTCATTGACATCTTCACATCATTTCACCCCAAAGCCACAGAATATACATTCTTTTCAAGTGCCCATGGGTCATTTTAAAAGATAGACTATATGTTGGGTCATAGGTGAAGTCTCTCCAAATTCAACAAGATAGAAATCATATCAAGCATATTCTCAGATCACAGTGGCATAAAGCTGGAAATCAACTACAATAAAAACAATCCAAAGAAATCAAACACATGGAGACTAAACAGCATGCTATTAAACAATGACTGGGTTACCAGAGAGATTAAGGAAGAAACAGAAAACATCATGGCTACAAACGACAATGATGGTACAACAATCCAAAATCTATGGGACATAACAAAAGCAGTTTGAAGAGGGAAGTTCATAGCTCTACAATCCTACTGCAAAAAACAAACAAACAAGAAACAATGTCAATAAATTATCTAACCCAACAACTCAAAGAGTTAGATGGAGAGAGCAACAAGAAAAGCCCAGTGTAAGCAAAAGGAAGGAAATAGTAAAGATCAGAGCAGAGATAAACGACATAGAGACCAAAGAAACAATACAGAACATCAACAAAAACAAGAGCTGGTTCTTTGAAAGGATAAACAAGATTGATGAACCTATAGCCAGGCTCAACAAGAAGCAAAGACAGAGGACCCTAATAAATAAAATCAGAAATGGAAGAGGTGAAGTAACAACAGACCTCATCGAAATACAAAGGATTGTTAAAAATTACTATGAACAACTCTACTCCAACAAACTGGACAATGTGGAGGAAATGGCTATATTCCTAGAAAAATATAACATCCCAAAACTCAATCAGAAAAATCTAAACAGCTGAATAGAACAGTAACTGTGGAAGAAATTGAAGCAGTCATCAAAAGCTTCCAGCCCAGGGCCAGATGGCTTCACAGGGGAGTTTTGCCAAACAGTCAAGGAAGAACCAAAACCTGTCCTCCTCAGACTATTTCAGAAAATTCAAGAGGATGGAACACTTCCAAACTGCTGGTGGGATTGTAGACTGGTGCAGCCACTGTGGAGAACAGTATTGAGTTTCCTCAAAAAACTAAAAACAGAGCTCCCATTTGACCCAGTGATCCCACTTCTAAGAATACATCCCAAGAAACTAGAAATGCAAATTAGAAGGGATATATGCACACCTATGTTAATAGCAGCACAATTTACCATAACTAACATTTGGAAACAGCCTAAGTGCCCATCAGCAGATGAGTGGATTAAAAAATTGTGGTACATCCACACAATGGAATGCTACCCTGCTGTAAAACAGAAGGAGCTCCTACCATTGGCAACAACATGGATGGAGCTGGAGAACATTATGTTAAGTGAAATTAGCCAGGCAAAGAAAGTTAAATATCACATGATCTCACTCATTTGTGGAATATAATGAACATTGACTGATGAACAAGAACCGATCCAGAGACTGAGAAAAGTCCATCAGAATGTCAAACCTCAGGGTAAGTGGGAGGTGGTGGGAGTAAGGGGGAAAGTCAAAATATTTGACCTCTTGAACTAAGGTAAGTAATTTGTGTTTTTACATCCCTGACAAAGTTCTAATACAGTTATTTAAAAAATTGGCAGCTAGTTAGAGACTGAATTGACATGGCCTAGAGCTTGTCATCTCCTAGGGACACCAGTCCTTAGGCTAGCCACCTCCCCCCCTTAACTTCCTGTGACACCAGAATACTCTTACATAATATTATTCCACAATGTCATTATAATTTTTGATATTTGACATCAGCATACTGTACAATTATCCCAAAGAAACTTACAAGCTAATTCTTTGAATGTTTGGCAGGAATTTTTAAAAGGACAGGAAAGGAATTAATCCCGTTCAGAAGGAATTAAGCCACTGGGAAGGCACTCTAGCATTCTTTATTGGTCGCTCTTGCACTTTTTGACAAGAGGGACCCTCTTTTCACAAACCAACTGTGCAGAGCTGTTGCCTGAGCTTTCAGTGCAAGCTGTGGCTGGCACCATGGATCTATCTCTCACCCAATGGTGTGAGCTGGGCCCTCTCTGGAGAGGAAACCTGGGTCCCCCGAGATATGTGATCAGCACCAGGACCCTGCCAGCAGGTGAGGGGATCCCAAGGCAGGTGCTGGGGGTGGAGGCCCTGGGGGCATAGACTATCAAGTAGACAGAACTGAACCTCACATCATTGGCCCCAGAGGATGGCTGGTTAGCCAGAGATGGGTAAGATTCTTCAGGGAAGGAACAACCTAAGAGAGGCACAGTTGCAGAGAGGCCAACAGGAGAGAACTAAAAGGTCAACAGAGGTGGGGCACAGACCCTCACCCACTAACCTTGCAGGAGCCTGAACCCTCACCCCTTCTGATGGAGGTCTCCTGCCCCCATGGCTGCTTTCTCTGCCATGCACAGTTCAGACCAGGACCCAG
Organism: Antrozous pallidus; assembly: GCA_027563665.1. NCBI lineage: Eukaryota > Metazoa > Chordata > Mammalia > Chiroptera > Vespertilionidae > Antrozous > Antrozous pallidus. The sequence goes on along the minus strand of CM050508.1, from coordinate 109,666,766 downwards.
GTTACAGACAGAGACTCAGCCAGCAACAGCTGCCCTATATCTAAATTAAGTCTAGTACCAGGAATGTTCAGGGCCTATTCAAGAATGCAAATAACCCTTTCCACTAATTTTTACAGGGCAAAGCAAAATTTCTGCTTCAGTATTAAATTGGAGAGTAAAATAGTAATCAAGTTTTCAGATTAATTTAAATTGGCCAAGTGAAATAAGTGAATATTCAAGAAAATTTAAGTGTACTGGACAAAAAGCTGTTCCTAAAATATTAACTAAAATTTCTATTAGTAGTTCATGTCACTGTAAAATTGCCTAACATCCAAAGAACCTAAAGCAGTCATATTTGAGTGCAAAAATTTAAATTTAAATTTACCAAGACTGCAATACAAAATTTCCAAAAGCCCCCATTAAAAAAGGGTGGAGTAGTGGGGTAATATCATGTAAGGAAAAATATCCTATAAGTAAATTACATCTAGAAAATTCTTACTCCAGAAAAGTAACTTCCATTTTTAATGCCATTAGCAGGACACCTATGAAAAACACAAATGATGTCAAAATAAGCCAAAGGGAAATCATTTGGGCAAAATTAGAAAGAATCCCAAGTCTAATTTACAGAAAAGATCCTTTTATTAACTTTTAGTCAAGAATATGTTTTTATATTTTCAGAAAACAACTGCAAGGCCATATGGGTTCCTGCAACAATGAGGAACTGACAGGTCTGTTCCAACCGCGAAGACAGCCCAGAGATGGAAGACACTGAGGACACTTTGCTATGCTGGCAGTCAATAGCTGTGTGTCACTACAGGTGGCCCAGGACCAACCCAGAGGGGGTGGAACCTGCATTGCCACCATTTGTCCACCATCTGGATACCACTGCTGACATGTACACATGAAGAACTATTTGACATTGAAACTGGGACTCAGAACAATTGGATATTGAAACTGAAACTCAATTTTTTTTGTTCTTATACATTTATTTCCAGTATGCAGATGCAAGATATTTTTAAAGAAAAGAAACAGGGGGAAAAGATTGATAGAGAAGCATTGAACAGACTGTCAAACTGCTGGGGGAAGGCTGGGGAGGGTGGGGGGCGGGGGTTGTGGGAGATCAACCGAAGGACTTGTGTGCGGACATGTAGGCATAGCCAGTAGATACAGGACACTGGGGCGGGGGGCTGGTGAGGACGTGTGCTGGGGAGTGGGGGGAGGTGGCTGGGGGAGGACAATGGGGGAAGAGGGGAAGACATATGTACTGCTATTTGTAGTAGTTTAAAGAATAAAAAAATTTAAAAAGAAAAAGAAAAAAAAGAAAATGAATAGAAGGAAAAGCAAGGACTTCAAGAAGTAATTACAAAATCAGTCTAATGAGTTCTTAAAACAAAAGTTGTGGTGTCTAACATGTAGCGGGCCCTTATTACTGGTCTATACATAAATCCACAATCTACAGTGGTTATCTGAAGATCTTATGGAAATTAATAAAGAAAACCCACATTAAAAATGAAGTCAAGAAGCCAGAAGGGCGAGCTCCTATATCTTATGTTGATCTCAGAGTCCCAAAGGAAAAATTCTGTTTATAATAGCTCTCCCAACTTCTTCTTCTCTTCTGTTAAAAGTGTTTCCCTCCTTTGTTTCTTGGAACTTGCATATGTTTTGCCTTTAGACCACATGGCATGATTGTGATTCTCTGTTGTTCTTGTAAGAAGTCATTTTGTTGGAGAAATATCTGTCAGTCTATTGTTTAAGGTCAACATAATTCATTGGTCCATACAGGGATCTAGAGAAGATCCCTGATAGCTTTAAGGTTAGTGAGCAAGCAGGTGCAATGCTCACTGAAATACTGCTCTCTCGCTGATCCAAGAGTTTGAAGGAAGTATTTTCTCTGGATCTGAGCTCCTGCTCTTTTTGAATTCTGAAGCCATCATTAAGACCCCAAGGCATTCTTAGTTTGACTTTCTGGAAGCCAAGGGACATCATCTTATTGAAACTTCTGCAAGGAATGCCCTATGGGAAACAAGAGCAAACAAAACCCTGTCATGATCCACAGGCACATTTTCCCAAATGGTAACTTAGAAAAACTGGGTGTAAAGCCCAACAATTGACCTCAAAATAATAACAACAAAATTGAAAATCCAACAATTATTGTTTTAATTTAAAACAATAAAAAAAGAAAGCTGTTGTTTGGGGCAAATAACAACCCATTCCTACTGGAGACTACAATTCCTACTTCTAAAAATGCACATGCATTAAATCATTAGTACACAGCCAAAATGATAAATTAATTAATCAATATTGGTGGGGAAACATAATAAACCTATGAAACTGCCTACCTCACTCCTTGCGCTACTCAAAAATAGAACCCAGAGCCTTGGCTGGTGCTTCTCAGTGATTAGGGCACCAGCTCATGCACCTAAGGGTTATAGGTTTGACTCCTGGTCAAATGCATGCACATGGATTTGATCACCAGCCTGGTCAGGGCACAGGGCAAATGCAGGAGGCAATCAATTGATGTTTCTCTCTCTCTCCCTCTCCCTCCCGCCCTTCCTATCTTCTAATCTTTCTAAAAATTTATTTAAAAATATCCTTTGGTAAGGTTTAACAACAAAAACAAAAATGTACAATCCAAGGAAGTCTGTTTGCACTGCCCTTGTACATTTCAATTTGCAAATCGACCATTTAATTTAGCTTTCACTATATCATGGATATAAACACATTTTACTTATCGTCCCTATGTTTTCTGTGACTGGAGCTTTCACTTACAGACAGACTACTGCCTATTTTGTGGCTAATGTGCTTTTGGAAAGTATTGCCTCTACCTGAAGAAGTTTGCTTGAACTCCAAATTAGTGGGGAACTCATTTTACTGGTCAGGTGCTTCAAGAAGTCTGTGCTTTTTGACCAGTTTTACAACACTTTGTCTACACTTATCACCCTCAATCCCCAGGTTTAGTCATACACATTAACAGCATTATTAAGGCTAAAATGGCAAAAATTATAGAGGCTCTGCAAATACTATTGTCCAAAACATTGCTGTTCATATTTCTAAATCTCAAATTTACCCCCTTTTGAAATCATATATTGGCATGCTTTGATATAGTTACAGGATACTCAGTACACATGGATCCTGCCTCTTATGATCCATAGCTGACAAAAGGAGACATAACTCAATGTTGTAAAGGCCTAGTTGCTTCTATCAAAATTAACCATATTCTTGTAGAACAATCTTTTTTTCACAGTGTGCTCCAGAGAGATGAAGACCTTAAACAACAAACTTGTAACATAGAGATTTCATTTACTGAAAAAGGCACCTCCAGAAAGATGATCTTTAACATTGCAGAAAAGGCTTCTATCAGATACTGCTAACCAACTTTTATGCTGCCAAACTGCATGAAATACACTCCTAGATGCGTGTGACACACATCTAACAAAAGCACGCTAAACCTGAATGCACGCACACACCACCTGGTAAGCTGAAGGTGAAGATTTTCCCCAAATTGAAACAGAAGATATTTGATGCAAAAGCTTACCCAAGGTTCCTGGACCAGACCTGTTGCAAGTTGCCTACCAAACCTTGATGCTGATCCTATGCTTCAGAGGATTTCCACTGTCTATTATTTTTATAATATACTAGAAGCCTGCTACACAAAATGTGTGCATGGGAGGGTATCCCTCAGCCCAGCCTACTCCCTCGCCAATAGGGGACCCCTCGAGGAAGGTCCAACTGCCTGTTTAGACCTGATCCCACCAGGACTGCTGGCTCCCAGCCACTCACCTGCTTGCCTGCCTAATTGTCCCTAACTGCTTCTGCCTGCCAGCCTGACCACCCCCTAACCACTTCCCTGCCAGCCTGATCTATGCCTAACTGCTCCCTTCCTGGCCTGGTTGTCCTTAACTGCCCTCCCCTGCAGGCCCAATCACCCCTAACTGCCCTTCCCTGCTGGCCTAGTCACCACTAACTGTCCTCCTCTGCAGGTCTGGTGACCCCAACTGCCTTTCCCTCAGGCTTGGTCCCTCCCAACTACCCTTCCCTGCTGGCCATCTTGTGATGGCCATCTTTGACCACATAAGGGTAGCCATCTTGTATGTTGGAGTGATGGCCAATTTGCATATTACCTCTTTATTATATAGGATGTACTTTTGATACAAAGTTGCTGAGAGTTATTCTTTCTACCTCTTCTAGTTACTCAAACATGACTACAATGGGTTTCCAATCTGTGCCATTTTCCTTTGATGTGGGACAAAACACCAAGGAAAAACCATTCCTGGCATTGAGGAACAAAAAGCTGATGAAACTGGAAAAAAACATGATTCTTGAACAGCAATCCTCTCAGAAAAAGATCTTGATCAAAAGGGGGAAATGTAAAAAATAATGAATAGAAATCTCATCTTATCTAATAAAAGAGTAATATGTAAATTGACTGTACCTTCGCTACACCCACAAGCCACGCCCACCAGGAATGCTCATGAACCAATCAGGAGCGATATGCAAATTGACACCCAACCAAGATGGCTGCTTCCCAAGGCCAGGGCTGGGGTGGAGCCAGCCAGTGATTGACCCCATCACAGGGCAATTGCTGGCTGGTGCCACCTGGCTGAGGTCCTCTGCCCAAGGACTGAAGGTCTTTGCCAGAGGCCTTCTGGCCTTGGGCGGGGGTGGGGGGTCTGGAGCGGAGCCAACCAGTGAGATCGGCCCCATCACAGGGCAATCACTGGGTGCCCAAGGCCAGAAAAAGCCTCGGCCAGGCCGGGGCTGGGGCGGAGCCAGCCAGCAAGATCAGCTCCATCGCAGAGCGATAGCTAGGTACCCAAGGCTGGAAAAAGCCTCAGCCAGAGACTTTTTCTGGCCTTGAGCAGGCCGGGGGTGGGGCAGAGACACCCAGCAATAGGCTGGATAGCAGGGCAATCACTGGCCAAGGTCCCCTGCCCAAAGACAGAAAGCCTCGGCCAGAGGCTTTTGGCCTTGGGCAGGCCAGGGGTGAGCCATCAGTAGGACATCCCCTGAGGGTTCCCAGTATGTGAGAGGGGGCGGGTTGGGCTGAGGGACCACACACCCCCAGTGCACAAATTTTGTGCACCAGGCCCCTAGTTTAATATAAAATCAGGAGGCCTGAACAGGGAGCTTTTATGCCTGCATGGATCACAGCCCAACAGGGAGAGTTCTGTTTACAATAACTCTCCTAACTATCATTTCTACTCTATGAAAGAGTTTCCTCTTCTTTGTTCTCCAGACTTGCACATTGTTTGCTATTAGCCAAAATGACCTGAATTGTAATTCTTTATTATTTCTGAATAAAATTATTTTCCTGCAGAAATATCTAGTCTTTTATTTGTTTAAAGTCAACAATCCTTTCTCAGATATTAACAAATTTATAAATCACCAACCTGTGAAAGTGCCAACCAGAGCCAAAGCACACAGGGTTAGTCCTGCTTATTCCACATATCTTAGCAAGTTCCTACAACACAGAAAGATGTCTAAGAAGAGGTGCTCAAGAATGCAGATCTAACCATGATGACTTTAGTGTAGACCTCTATGATACTGTGTAAGGTTTTCTATAATTATTTCAATTTTAAATTACCCCAGAATAGTAGCTTGTTATATATATATATATATATATATATATATATATATATATATATATATATATAAACACCAACCCTCCTCCCCCTCCACACACACACACAAAACTCTCCTAAAAAAATTTATGTTTGTTTCAGAGAGACCTAGTTGGAGGAAACATGAAGAGGGTCTGATCTGAAGGCATAGATTTGGGGTTTAAAGAACCAGATGGAAGAGTACATGAAGGGGGAGTTAGAAGCCAGAGGCACTGGAGGAAAAAGCAGTAAACTAACCAATATCCCCAAGTAAGAATCAAACCAAATTTTATAGCAAGAACCCTGGCTTGCTCAGTAAACATGTAAATAAATGTGTTTTTACTTCCCTCGTTCTGAAAGTTTTGGTGACAATAACATAAAAGAGGGTTATTTATTTGATATTTGCAGTTGTGAAATAATAATTGGAATTATAGGCAAATAATTATGGTACTGAAATATCCTTAGTGATGTATGCATTGAAACCCATCATGTTTTGCTTTGCTATTTTTGCAGGAGGGATTAATGGGCCAGATTTCCAAGACATGAGTGGGAATGAGGTTCTTGGCAAACCTCTGTAATAGAAACCCCCATGGGGGATGGGATGTAGAAAAAAAAGCTTTATTTGCATGAAGTTTCATTACTCTGGTTCCAAAGTTCCCCAACCTTTAAGCTTGTCATGGACAAAGCACAGCTGGGGTCCCACCAGAAATAGAAGCAAAGCCAGTGTTGAGAGCTTCTGTTCTATGTTGCATCAAGTGTAGTTCAGCATCCAACCTAATTAAAATCTGTCTATATATATAAAAGCCTAAGTGACCATTACAACCAGTCAATTGAATGACCAGTCGACCAGTCGCTATGGTGTGCACTGACTACCAGGGGGCAGGTGCTCAATGCAGGAGCTGCCTCCTGGCAGTCAGTGCACTCCCACAGCCAACCACCAATGGCCAGCCAACATCTTGTGGTTCCTCTGCCCATCTGACCTGCCTGCCCCTATCAGCCCTATCAAAATTGGGCGAGATAGGGCCCAATCAGCCCTAGTTGTCGTCCAGGGCAAGGGATCCCACCCATGCAGGAATTTGTGCACCAGGCTCTGGTTAACTTATAATGGGTGTCCCACATGGCCATGAGCCATTTGGGCACAGGGTAGCATGATCCCTGAAGCAGTAATCATAGGAACCTGGCGCCTAGGAGCCAAGAGAGCATGCTTCTTTGCCTAGAAGCTTATATATTCAGGTTTACTGTGCTTGCAGTGGCCATACCCATCCTGGCCACTGACTCACTTAATGAGCATGTGTCTATCTGGTCTTCCTTTTCCTCCTTTACCCTCAAATAATAACCAAGTTATTATAATGGCATCACTATTTCAATAACAGAAATATTCATAAGAAGGAAAGGTCACACTACAAAAAAAACATGATTTAAGGAATGGACAAAGCATATATTTAAGTGACACACTTAAGAGGATGCTCATGTCTGAGAGAGGCTCACTAGCTTCTTCCATGTAAATGGAAAACATGGCTTCCATAAGGAAAGTATACTTGAGCTACATGTCAAGCTCAGTGACAACCCTGTAGCTTGTCTGATGTGGGCTGAATGTAGAGTCTTCCCACTTTCTTGACTTAGTCCCAAAGGGTAGTTTGGTTGGCTAGAAAGTCTCCAATATTCCTAACTAAGCTCTATAGTGCCAAGATAACCTATGGTAAGAGATCCCCAGGGCTGCTTCTAATCCCAACTTCCGTTGTCACTGCATTCTTTCTAAAGTTAAGTAGGATAGAGTTTACAAGATTCTACTATAACTACCAAGGGTAAGGGTTTTAAAGTTGGAGAACCAGTTGGGGTTTTAGCTAGACTGGGGAAAATATTTTCAACAGAAAATATTTTAAGGCTCCTAATGCATTGTGTACTCTGTTGGATAAGAATGAAACACCTGCCTACCCTAGAAGATGATCATATGATACTATATAATAAAAGCCTACTATGCTAAGTGTTTAGTTGACTGGTTGGCTATTCAACGAAAGTATAATATGCTAATGATATGCTAAGGCCACTAAACTACTTGTTGTGTTGTATACAGACCACCAGGGGGCAGACAGTCAACTGGCCGACCAGTCACTAAGGCATCTACTAACCATCAGCTTGCTGCTGAGGTCTGGAAGCTAGGGATTAAGGGAGACAGGCTGGACATGCTCTAGAGCCCTCCTGCGATCCCTCTCTGGTTGGCCAACAGCGGCTTCTCTCTCTGGCCCTAATTGTGCACATGTGGGCTTATTTGGCATGGCCTGTGCCCTTTTGCAATCCAGGACCCCTCAGGGGATGTCAGAAAGGCAGTTTCGGCCAGATCCCACAGACCATGCTGAGGAACCCCACTGGTGCACAAATTTGTGCACCAAGCCTCTAGTGATCTAACAAAACCAGGGGTCAACTGAATCCAGAGCTCCTGTTATCTGTACCTACCCAGATAAAATACAGAGATAGGGTTTGGATTATAAGTTGTGCATTTAATAATATCAGATGCAGAAAATCTGAGAAAGGTATCAGTACTGGGACCCCGCCAGCAGGCGAGGGGACCCCAAGACAGGTACTGGACGTGGAGGCCACAGGGGCATAGACTACAAAGGAGACAGAACTGAACCTCACATCACCCTGTTTGGCCCCAGAGGATGGCTGGTTAGCCAGAGATGGGTAAGATTCCTCAGGGAAGGAACAACCTAAGACAGGCACAGTCGCAGAGGGGCCAACAGGAGAGAACTAAAAGGTCAACAGAGGTGGGGCACAGGCCCTCATCCACAAACCTTGCAGGGGTTTGAATTCTCACCCCTCCTGAGGGAGGTCTCCTGCCCCCAAGGCTGCTTCGCCTCCCACGCACAACTTATACCGGGACCCAGGTGGCAGACAGAGACTCGGCCAGCAATAGCTGCTCTATATCTAAATTCAGCCTATTACCAGGAATGCTCGGGACCTACTCAAAATTGCAAATATTCCTTTCCACTAGTATTTACAGGGTAAACTAAGATTTCTGCTTGAGTATTAAAATTGACAGTAAAATAGTAATCAAGTTTTAAGATTAATTTAAATTGGCCAAATGAAATAAGTGAATACCCAAGAAAATTATAGTGTACTGGAGAAAAAGCTTTTCCTAAAACATTAACTTAAAAATCTATTAGTAGTTCATCTCACTGTAAAATTGCCTAACATCCAAAGAACCTAAAGCAGTCATATTTGAGTGCAAAAATTAGCATTTAAAATTACCAAGACTGCAATATAAAATTTCCAAAAGTCCCCATTAATCAAAAACGGGGAGGGGACAGTGGGGTAATATCATGTAAGGAAAAAAATATCGAGTAAGTAAAATACATCTAGAAAATTCTTACTCCAGTAAAGTAAATTCCATTTGTAAAACCAAGTTCAGGACACCCATGAAAAAACACACATGGTGTCAAAATAAGCCAAAGGAAAATCATTTAGGCAAAAATTAAAAAGAATCTTAAGTCTATTTTGCATAGAGGATCCCTTTGTTAACTTTTGGTCGAGAATGTGTTTGTGTGTTTTCAGAGAACAACTCCAAGACCATGTGGGTTCCTGCGACTGTGAGGAACTGATGGATCTGTTCCAGTCACGAGGATGGTCCAGAGATGGGGGACACTGACGACACCTTGCCATGCTAGCAGTCGGCAGCTGTGCATGTCTGCAGGCAGCCCAGGACCAAACCAGAGAGGATGGATCTTGCATTGCCACAATGTGTCCACCATCTGGATACCATTGCTGACATGTACACATAAAGAATTATTTGACACTGAAACTGGGACTCAGAACAGTTGGACATTGAAACTGAGACTGAAACAATTTTTGTTCTTATACATTTATTTCTAGTATGCAGAGGCAAGATATTTTTGAAGAAAAGAAACAGGGGAGAGTGATTGATATAGAGGCAGGGTGGCCTTGAATAGGCTGTCAAGCTACAGGGGAAGGCGTGGGTGGATGGGAGGCGGATGCGGGGGGAGATCAACCGAAGGACTTGTATGCATGCATATGAGCATAACCAATGAATGAAAGACACTGGGGCAGGGAGGGGGGAAGGTGGGGATATGTGCTGGGGGGTGGGGGAGGCTGGGGGGAGGATAAGGGGGAGGGGGAAAAGAAAACATGTACTACTATTAATTATAAGTTATACTGCAAAAAAATAAATAAAAATATATTTAAAAAAAAGAAAATCTGAGAAAGGTAATAGGTAAAAACTGTAACACCCACCTGCCTCTTAAATTTATTAGGAGAAAGCTTATATAGGGGAATCAGAGAAAGTGAATGTGGGTAAGGAGTACAAGAAGGGGTTTCTGGTGACTTTCAGTCCTGGAATTTGAGTTCCTGAGTGGGGACTTGGGTGTTTATGATTGTCTTCATTACTGGCTCCTGGAACAGGATTGTCAGTATTCTGAAACTGGTGATCAGGTTGTGTGTTATCCCAGTGTTTCTGAGACCTAATACATCAGCCTGTGAATTCCTGGTGGCCAGGCCTATAAATTCCATTATGGGTTAAGTCTTTTTTTCTTACCTCATCAACTTGAAAATGCAACATCTTAGCCAGAACAAAAAATGATTCCCTGTCATTCTAGACATTCTTATGTTTCTCGCTGTTAATGACTATTAACGGCAGTCCCTAGGGCAGCATTTGTTGGCGCATTTCTCTGCTTACCATTAGTTGCTACTTGGAGCTGAGAACAAAATGACTCAAAGTTAGACAACAGGCCATGTCCCAGCCAAGCAAAACAATATTCTGCAGAGCAGATCTGACTGCAGTTTCAGTAGGAGTGACAGGACCCTGTGGAACAGGCTGGTGTGGTAGTGAGAGCAGGTCTCTGGATTCTGTAGAAGTGGTAAGGTGCCTTCTCCGTCGTGGCAGCACTCTGCTCCAAAGCAAGATCAATTCAACTTGCATGATGCTTCATATAAAAATGTGAGAATTGTCAGATACAGTGCTTTTAAGACACAGGCAACTCAAAGTAATACGATTAAAAATCTAGTCCCTAAATGTCTTGACAAATCATGGATTTTTAAATATTAAGATAAAAATTATAAATAGGGAAAGGCTATTAAGTAGGTAGCCTTACAAACAAAGATTCTGGCCAAACACATTTCCATTTACACTGGTGAGATCATGCTTCTCAGTGCCAACATCACCTGCTAACATAGAAAAGAGGTAAAATTTACTTCTAACTGGGCTGTTTTCCCAGTCATCTGAGTGACCTTATACAGTCCACATTATCTCTACAGAGCTGTGACCTGCCTCCGCATTCCTAGCACTTGGGGATCAGGGGCTCAGGATAAGGAGAAAGGTGGGTGACAGAAATGTAAAAGGGAGTTGAGAACCCAGTACTGGGTGGAGCTGGTGACAAGTTATAACATCCCTTGGATTTAGTTTTCCTTTTCATGTAGGTTGTTTTTATGGTTTCTTGGCCCACATTTATCTTTTCCAATATTAAGCTTTTCTTTAATAAGTAAATGCATATATCCCCATCCTTCCAGCTAGCTGACCTGTCTCTAACCCTAATCTCATAACCCCCAAGAGTTATAAACAAGCTTCATGTGGACCTAGAGGTTGAAAGAAGGATACATAGAAAAGGAAAAAGGGCCTTATGCTGAGGGCAACTCAAATTTAGTGACAAATGATTTTGGACAAATTGGTAAGTTTATAGTTAGTGGTAGTTTCTTGGGAATAAAGCATGGTTTAAGAAATCAATATATTATTTGGCTGCTTACTGTAAAAACTTAGTTAGGTCCACTTCCTTTTATTAACTTATTTTTAAAACTTGTGGAGACAAGTTGGAAATGCAGAAAACTGAGGCAACAATTGAGCTATTTAAAAGTGTGACCTTTGAGTGCCGCTGGGTTCTCTCCCTGAGCCAACTGCCCGAGGAGGCGCGGAGGTGGACCGAGACATCTTGAAGGGGAAGGACCAGAAGATATACAGCTGCGGTACTGGCTGGACAGCTGACTCCCGGAACATCGGCGCCCAGTTGGCGCAGAGGCGTGCAGAGCCCAGGGAGCTCTAAACTCCAGCACGGAAAGGTCAGATTTCCCTAGGGGTACTTTGGGCGTGAAACTGAGGGGGCTGGCAGACTGGAAGATCTGCACCTTGGAACTCAAAGCCTGGAGATCTGCTCCTGAAATAAAATCTGCGGCTGTTGGAGCTGGTAGGCGTGGGAGAGGGCCCTTGGAGCTGGTTGCAGAGTCAATCCCTGGAGCGCAACCAATTTGGACCTGACAGAGAAGGGAGACCCGGAAGAATTTGGGAGGGTCCTGGCTGCTAAAACAGCAGTCACCATTAGAGAGGCAGTATTGAATACCACAGGGACAGCAAAAGTTTAGTTCAGGATAGAGAGGACCAATAGACCCAGAGGTCAATCTAGAAACACTGCCACCCAGGGGCCAAATCACAAATTGACTCTGGTGTGACACAGGGAATTGATTATATTTTCTCTTCAACCTTGGGAATACAGTCTATTTTCATCTACTCTTTAGTATCTTTCACTCTACCTCAACTTCACCTTTATACCACCACTCCCTTGCTGACCTTTCCCTATTTGGTTCCTTGTTTCCCTTACACTTTTCCCGCTTTAGATTTACCTTAATTCTTACTTTTTACCCCCTGTTAAAATTCCACCCCACTTATATATCTAATCTCCAACCACCTACTCCAAGTCCATATATACCTCTAGCTTCTCTGACTTCACTATCTTAAACTGTTTTTATCCCTGTCCTGTTGTTGTTGTTTACTTGACTGTTGATTATATTGATTTTTTAAGCAGGGTTATGAGATTGATTTGCTTATTCTTTTATTTTGGTTTGTCTTGTAAGGGGGATTGTTTTTATTTTTGGTGTTGTTTCTTGTTTTGTTGTCCTCATTTGCATTGTTTTTTAGATAGGTTTTTGCTTCTGTGCTCCCTCACCTCCCTTGATATTAGTAGTTGTATGTAATTTGTATCAATCTCCAGGTACTTGTTGCGGGTTTTGGTTCGGATTAGGGGCTGTCCTATGGGAGTTTTCACCCCACATATATAATTTACTCCTTTTTTCTTCTTCTTCTTTTCCCCTTTTCCCATTATCATTTTGGCATTCCTGTCTCTCTTTTTTGTGAGTGTGTGTGTGTGTCTGTGGGGGGGTCTCTTTCTTTTTGTGTTAGTGTGGGTGTGTGAGTGTCTGTGTGTGTCTGGAGGAGGTTCTTTTTCTTTTTTCTCACCTATCACTGAATTTTCCTTTCTCTGGCGATCACCTTTATTTAGAATTACCATTACTGTGACTACATTCCGGTTCAGTGCCTGGTGCGTTGCACCTGGTTGTGTTGTATTTTGTGCCGTTAAATCAACGCAGGAGAGTGAAAACTACATTACCAGATACACAGAAAAGAGAGACCATGGGGAGACAAAGAAACAGCCCACATATGAAAGAAAAACAAGGCTCACCAGAAAAGGAGGTAAACGAAACGGAAGTTAACAACCTGTAAGAGAAAGAATTCAGAGAAATGGTCATAAGGTGGCTGAAAAGAATGGAAGACAAATTTGATAATATGAGTAAGAACCAAGAGGAAATGAGGAAGACCCAGGAAGAAATGATGAAGAGCCATGAAGAAATGAAGAGGAGCCAAGAAAAAATGTAAAGTGACATTGCTGAAGTAAAGAACTCAATAGAAAGTATTAAGAGTAGACTAGAAGAAGCAGAGGATCGCATCAGTGAGCTAGAAGACCAGGTAGAAAAAAATAACCAAGTAGAGCAGCTTCTAGGAAAAAAAAATTAAAAAGCAGGAGGAGAGCCTAAGGGAACTTTGGGACAACATGAAACAAAACAACATTCGTATAATTGGAGTTCCAGAAGGACAGGAAACAGAGCAAGGAATAGAAAACCTGTTGGAAGAAACAATGACATAAAACTTCCCTGATATAGGAAAGAAAAAAACCCACACAAATCCAAGAAGCTCATAGAGTCCCAAGCAAAATGAACCCCACAAGACCTACACCAAGGCACATTATAATTAAATTGGCAAACACCAATGACAAAGTAAGAATCTTAAAAGCTGCCAGAGAGAGACAGAAAGTCACCTACAAAGGAACCCCCATCAGACTAACAAGTGATCTCTCAACAGAAACCTATCAGGCCAGAAGGCAGTGGAATGAAATTTACAAAGTCATGCAAAGGAAGGGTCTGAATCCTAGAATACTATACCCAGCAAGCCTCTCAATCAAAATTGAAGGTCAAATCAGGAGCTTCACAGATAAAAAAGGACTAAGGGAATTCATTACCACCAAACCAGCAATGCAAGAAATGCTAAAGGATCTGCTGTAAAAAGAGATAGGAAGCAAATAAGGAACAAAGGGGTAAAGAACTAAAATGGCAAAATATAAGTACCTATCAATAATAACTTTAAATGTAAACGGTTTAAATGCTCCAATCAAAAGACATAGGGTAATAGGCTGGATAAGAAAACACAACCCATGTATCTGCTATCTACAAGAAACCTACCTCCAAAAAAAAGACGCTCACAGACTAAGGATGAAAGGTTGGAAAAAAGTTATTCAGGCGAAAGGAAATGAAAAAAAAGCTGGGGTAGCCATACTTATATCCGACAAATTAGATAACAAGGTGAAGGACATAACAAGAGATAGAGAAGGCCACTTCATAATACTAAAGGGAGCAATCCAACAAGAAGAAATAACTCTGGTAAACAGATACACACCCAATACAGGCGCACACAAATATTTACAAAAACTCCTGGAGGACATCAAGGGAGGGATAGACAGCAATACAATCATAGTAGGACACTTTAATACCCCACTATCACCATTGGACAAATCATCTAAACAAAAAATCAGTAAAGAAACATCAATCCTCAATGACTCATTAGACCAGATGGAATTAATTGACATCTTCAGATCATTTCACTCCAAAGCCACAGAATATACATTCTTTTCAAGTGCCAATGGGTCATTCTCAAAGATAGACCATGTGCTGGGTCATAGGCAAAGTCTCCCCACATTCAAGAAGATTGAAATCATATCAAGCATATTCTCAGATCACAGTAGCATAAAGCTGGAAATCAACTGCAATAGCAACAATCCAAAGAAACCAAACACATGGATACTAAACAGCATGCTATTAAACTATGACTGGGTTACTAGAGAGATCAAAGAAGAGATAGAAAACATCATGGAAACAAATCAAAATGATAGCATAACAATCCAAAATCTATGGGACACATTGAAAGCAGTTCTGAGAGGAAAGTTCATAGCTCTACAATCCTACCGCAAAAAACTAGAATCAGTGGGAATAAATTATCTAACCCAACAACTCAAAGCCTTAGAAAGAAAGCAGCAAGAAAATCCCAGTGTAAGCAGAAGGAAGGAAATAGTAAAGATCAGAGCAGAAATAAATGACATAGAGACCAAAGAAACAATACAGAAGATCAACAAAACCAAGAGCTGTTTCTTTGAAAGGATAAACAAGATTGATGAACCTCTATTAGCCAGACTCACCAAGAAGCAAAGAGAGAGAACCCTAATAAATGAAATCAGAAATGAAAGAGGTGAAATAACAGACCCCATTGAAATACAAAGGATTTTTAAAAATACTATGAACAACTCTACTCCAACAAACTGGACAACCTGGGGGAAATGGATATGTTTCTAGAAAAATATAACCTCCCAAAGCTCAATCAAGAAGAATCTAAACAACTCAATAGATCAATAACTGTGGAAGAAATTGAAGCAGTTATCATAAAGCTTCCAGCAAACAAAAGCCCAGGGCCAAACGGCTTCACAGGGGAGTTTTACCAAACATTCAAGGAAGAACTAAAACCTATACTCCTCAGACTATTCCAGAAAATTCAAGAGGATGGAACACTTCCAAACTCCTTCTATGAAGTGATCATCACCCTAATACCAAAACCAGATAAAGATGACACAATGAAAGAGAATTACAGGCTAATAGCCCTCATGAATATAGATGCCAAAATCCTCAATAAAATTCTAGCAAATCGGATTCAGCAGTACATCAGAAAGACCATACACCATGACCAAGTAGGATTTATCCCAGGAATGCAAGGATGGTACAATATCCGCAAATCAATAAATGTGATACATCACATAAACAAATTGAGAGATAAAAATCACATAGTCATATCAATTGATGCAGAAAAAGTATTTGACAAAATCCAACATCCTTTCTTGATAAAAACTCTCAACGAAGTAGGAATAGAAGGATAGTACCTCAACATAATAAAAGCCGTATATGATAAGCCCACAGAAAACATCATACTCAATGGGCAAAAACTACAACCATTTCCCCTAAGAACAGGAACAAGACAGGGTTGCCCACTTTCACCACTCCTGTTCAGCATAGTACTGGAAGTATTAGCCATTGCAATCAGACAAGAAGAAGAAATAAAAGGCATCCAAAGTGGAAAAGAAGAAGTTAAGCTATCCTTATTTGCAGATGACATGATATTGTACATAAAAAACCCGAAAGACTCCATAAAAAAGTTAGTAGACTTAATAAATGAGTTCAGCAATGTAGCAGGCTACAAAATTAATGCCAAGAAATCTATGGCATTTCTATACACTAATAGTGAACTTACAGAAAGAGAGAATACAAAAGCAATCCTGTTTACCATCACACCAAAAAAATTAAGATAACTAGGAATAAGCTTAACTAAGGAGGTAAAAAACCTATTTGTGGAAAACTACAGGACACTGAAGAAAGACATAGAGGAAGATGTAAACAGGTGGAAGAACATACCATGCTCATGGATTGGGGGAATCAACATCATTAAAATGTCCATACTACCCAAAGCAATCTATAAATTTAATGCACTCCCCATTAAAATACCAATGGCATATTTCACAGACCTAAAAAGAACTCTACAAAAATTAATCTGGAACAAAAAAAGGCCCCGAATAGCCACTCCAATCCTGAGAAAGAAGCACAAAGTCGGTGGGATTTCAATACCAGATTTGGAGCTGTATTACAAAGCTACTGTTCTCAAAACAGCCTGGTACTGGCACAAGAACAGACATATAGATCAATGGAATAGAATAGAGAATCCAGATATCAACCCAAACCACTATGCTCAATTAATATTTGACAAAGGAGGTATGAACATAAAATGTAGTCAAGACAGTCTCTTCAATAAATGGTGTTGGGAAAATTGGACAGATACATGGAAACAAATGAAACTAGAGCTCCAACTTACACCATACACAAAAATAAACTCAATATGGATACAGGACTTAAATGTAAGACAGGAAACCGTAAAAATATTAGAGGAATCTACAGGAAAAAAAATCTCAGACATATGCCAAAAGAACTTCTTTGATGATACTGCTCCTAGGGCAATGGAAGCTAAAAACAAAATAAACAAATAGGACTACATCAAAATAAAAAGCTTTTGCACAGCTAAAGAAACCATCAACAAAACAACAAGAAAACCCACTATATGGGAGAACATATTTGCAAATGTTATCAGTGATAAAGGTTTAATCTCAAGCATCTACAGGCAACTCACGCAACTCAATAAAAGGAGGACAAATGATCCAATAAAAAAATGGGCAACAGACCTAAATAGAATCTTCACGAAAGAAGACAAAAGGAAGGCCCAGAGATATATGAAAACTTGCTCAAAGTCACTAATTATCTGAGAGATGCAAATCAAAACGACAATGCGGTACCATCTCACACCTGTCAAAATGGCCTACATCAACAAATCAACAAACGACAAGTGCCGGAGAGGATGTGGAGAAAAAGGAACTCTCGGGCACTGCTGGTGGGATTGTAGACTAGTGCAGCCACTCTGGAGAACAGTATGGCATTTCCTCAAAAAACTAAAAATGGAGCTCCCATTCGACCCAGTGATCCCACTTCTAGGAATATACCCCGAGAAACTAGAAACATGAATTAGAAAGGATATATGTACCCCTATGTTCATAGCAGCACAATTTACCATAGCTAAGATTTGGAAACAGCATAAGTGCCCATCAGCAGATGAGTGGATTAAAAAACTATGGTACATTTACATGATGGAATACTATGCCGCAGAAAAAAAGAAGGAGCTCCTACCATTTATAACAACATGGATGGATTTGGAGAGCATTATGCTAAGTGAAATTAGCCAGGCAGTAAAAGACAAATACCACATGATCTCACTCATTTGTGGAATACAATCAATGACATAGACTGATGAACAAGAATGGATCCACAGACTGAGAAAAGTCCATCAGAATGTCAAACCACAGGGTAAGTGGCAGGTGGTGGGAGTAAGGGGAAAAGTCAATATATTTGAACTCTTGAACTAAGGTAAGTGATTTGTGTTTTTACATCCCCCACAAAGCTTATATAAAGTTATAAAAAAAGGGCAGCTAGTTTGAGATTGAATTGACATGGCCTAGAGCTTGTCATATTCTATGGACACCAATACTTAGGCTAGGCCCTCCTTAACCTCCCATGACACCATAATACCCTTACATGATATTATTCTACAATGTCATTATAATAATTGATATTTGACAACAGCATATTATACAATTATCCCAAATAAACTTACAAACTAATTCTTTGAATGTTGGGCAGCAACTTAAAAAAGGATAGGAAAGAAATTAATCCCTTTCAGAAGGATTTAAGGCACTGGGAAGACATCAGAGCATTCTATATTGGCCCTTCTAGCCCTTTCTGCCAAGAGGGACCCTCTTCCTATTATCCAAATACACACAACTGATGCCTGAGTTTTCATTTCAGGCTGTGGCTAAAGCCTCTGGGCACCTGGCACCATGGATCTGTATCTCAACCAATGGTGTGAGCTGGGCCCTCTCTGGAGAAGAAACCTGGGTCCCCCGTGATATGTGATCAGTATCAGGACCCTGCCAGCAGGCGAGGGGACCCCAAGGCAGGTACTGGATGTGGAGGCCATGGGGGCATAGACTACAAAGGAGACAGAACTGAACCTCACATCACCCTGTTTGGCCCCAGAGGATGGCTGGTTAGCCAGAGACGGGTAAGATTCCTCAGGGAAGGAACAACCTACGACATGCACAGTCGCAGAGGGGCCACCAGGAGAGAACTAAAAGATCAACAGAGGTGGGACACAGAACCTCACCAACAAACCTTGCAGGGGCTTGAATTCTCACCCCTCCTGAGGGAGGTCTCCTACCCCCACGTCTGCTTTGCCTCCCACGCACAACTCATACCGGGACCCAGGTGGCAGACAGAAACTCGGCCAGCAATAGCTTCTCTATATCTAAATTCAGTCTATTACCAGGAATGCTCAGGACCTACTCAAAAATGCAAATATTCCTTTCCACTAGTATTTACAGGTTGAACTAAGATTTCTACTTGAGTATTAAAATTGACAGTAAAATAGTAAACAAGTTTTAAGATTAATTTAAATTGGCCAAATGAAATAAGTGAATACTCAAGAAAATTTTAGTGTACTGGACAAAAAGCTTTTCCTAAAACATTAACTTAAAAATCTATTAGTAGTTCACCTCACTGTAAAATTGCCTAACATCCAAAGAACCTAAAGCAGTCATATTTGTGTGCAAAAGTTAAAATTTAAAATTACCAAGACTGCAATATAAAATTTCCAAAAACCCGCATTAATCAAAAAAGGGGAGAGGGCAGTGGAATAATATCATGTAAGGAAAAAATAGTATCGAGTAAGTAAAATACATCTAGAAAATTCTTACTCCAGTAAAGTAAATTCCATTTGTAAAACCAAGTTCAGGACACCCATGAAAAAACACACATGGTGTCAAAATAAACCAAAGGGAAATCACTTAGGCAAAAATTAAAAAGAATCCCAAGTCTATTTTGCATAGAGGATCCCTTTGTTAACTTTTGGTCGAGAATGTGTTCGTGTGTTTTCAGAGAACAACTCCAAGACCTTGTGGGTTCCTGCAACTGTGAGGAACTGACGGGTCTGTTCCAGTCACGAGGATGGTCCAGAGATGGGGGACACTGACGACACCTTGCCATGCTAGCAGTCGGCAGTTGTGCATGTCTGCAGGCAGCCCAGGACCAAACCAGAGAGGATGGATCTTGCATTGCCACAATGTGTCCACCATCTGGATACCATTGCTGACATGTACACATAAAGAATTATTTGACACTGAAACTGGGACTCAGAACAGTTGGACATTGAAACTGAGACTGAAACAATTTTTGTTCTTATACATTTATTTCTAGTATGCAGAGGCAAGATATTTTTGAAGAAAAGAAACAGGGGAGAGTGATTGGTATAGAGGCAGGGTGGCCTTGAACAGGCTGTCAAGCTACAGGGGAAGGCTTGGGTGGATGGGAGGTGGATGCTGGGGGAGATCAACTGAAGGACTTGTATGCATGCATATGAGCATAACCAGTGAATGAAGGACACTGGGGCGTGGAGGGGGGAGGGTGGGGATATGTGCTGGGGGTGGGGGAGGCTGGGGGGAGGTTAAGGTTGAGGGGGAAGGGAAAACATGTACTACTATTAATTATAAGTTATACTGCAAAAAATCAATAAAAATATATTTTTAAAACAGTGTGACCTTTGATCACAATATACATAATTGTTTGTGGTTCTATAATTGTCAAAACACAACGGCCTGCAGGAACCAGGCTGAATTCATGCACCAGGCCTCTGACATCCCCTAAGAGGTCCTCAATTGCGAGAGGGTGCAGGCCAGGCTGAGGAACCCCATAGATGCCAAATCCGTACACTGGGCCTCTAGATGATTCACAATTATCACAACATACATAGGTGGATTTCTGCTTTTTGTCTGTGGATTTCTTTCAACAATGAAGTAATAACCTTTATCAGGGGCTGAGATGTCCCTAAATTTAACAGATGTTGAAACATATATTAATAAACCTATTTCAGTGTTGCTGATTTAATGTGCACATAATTTTTGTATTACCTTGTTAGTTGAAATTAAAACTGGAAGGTATAGACCAGCAATTGAGATCCTTGGTAAAAGCACTTTCTTGGGCCCCACTTCTTCTCTCCTGGAGCTCTGATTCATACTATTCATAATTCATTGCCCTTGTCTGGAATGCTTTATTATCTCAGAGGAAGAGCAACTGAAACATTCTTGAATTGTGAACTTCATTGTGTTGATTTTCATTTCAAAATGTTGTATAGCCAGTGTTTCTCAGTGGTTAGACATCACCTATGAACCAGGAGGTCCGATTCCCAGTCAGGGTGCATGACCCGATTGTGGGACAAATTCCCAGCGGTGGCTGTGCAGGCGGCAGGCAATCAATGATTCTCTCTCATCAATGATGTTTCTATCTCTCCCTTCCTCTCTGAAATGAATAAAAATGCAGTAAATATCAACCACTTAGCAAAGTAAGAGATACACTTTGTGCAGGCTGTAAAGAAATTCACAACTAAAAGAAGAGATTCAGAGAGGAAGTTTATTCTATTTTTCAAGATGGAAAAGGGCCAGTGTACTGCTACTCAATGCAGGGCAGAGAACAAAGGGCAGCCTGCTCTTTAAAATGAGGCTGTTACTAGGTTACAAAAAGGAAGTGGCTTGTGCTGTGTTGAAGTTGATCAGAAGCATGAGCTGTCTTGAAAAGTTAGTTTGTTTGCTTTCCAGATGTCTGAGGGAGGTTTCTTATCAGCATTTTTCTCAAGCCTGTAAAGCATGCTTAGAGCAAAAGTTATGAAGTGTTCAAAAGACGCTTGTTTGAAAGGCATAGAGGAAGGAAACTTTCTACAAACTAGAAACTCTTGGTGTGCATTATCCCTGAGTTGTGGAAACAACAGGAGGGGATGAAGCAAGAATGTAGCCTTGAGAGTAGCTTGTCTTGTGCAACAGTTTGAACAGAGGAGCCAACAATCCTAAGGATTAACTACAGGGTGCCCTTTTATAAATTGTGGAAGGTCCCACCAAAGAAAAAGAGAGGTTTTTTTTCTATCCTTACACTTTGTATGGAATCTACTAATTATGTGAAATATTTATTAAAGTCGTTTCAATCTAGTGATTATTTTCTTTCTTTTTATTTTCAGCTGCTTTGTTTGACAGCACAGTTATTAGGAGATCTAAAACTTACTGATAGCACTGCTTGAGCTATTATATTAGAGCGCTCTTTGATATCCTAGAATGTCCTCATCCCAGACCTGTGGACAGGATATAATTTCAATGCAAATATTTATGCTCTTTTGGAGAATATTGTAATTAAAACAGTTAGTGAAAGAGCCAATTGATTTAGTTTGAGTCTAATTAATTTAGACTCCTGGATTCATCTAATTACTGAACTATCCATCCAACTTGCTTTATGTTTCTTTCTCTAAACTCAATTTGGAGGTCAGCTCAATTTGTCCTTTATCTCTTCCCTATGTTTACATCACTAGACTTAAAATCATGCTTTTTTTCAAGACTTAAACTCCTCTCTTCCCTGCTAATGTAAATTATTCTCATAACTGTTCTACCTTACAGAAAAAAAACCTGTTCTCTTTTGAGTCTGTCATTTTATTATTTATAATCTATATTATTTCATTGGAATTAATCATATTTTTATTCATTATATCCTAAGCATTGCTATTTAACTTTTTAGAATTCTACAATCTCTGACTGCAGAAATCATAGGTTTTATTTATTTCTTTTTCCCCAAAGCTACAACACATTATATATATTTTAAATGACTATGTACTGTTTGCAAATTATGCTAAGTGAAATTAAGTCTGCAAATTGTAATTAAGACTGAAAAATTGAAAGCATTTTAACAGACTATTTATTTTTGGAAATCAATAAATTTCTGGGACTCAGAAGAGTTGGACATTGAAACTGAGACTCAAACATTTTTTGTTCATATATATTTATTTCTAGTATGCAGATGCAAGATATTTTTGAAGAAAAGAAACAGGGGAGAGTGATTGATATAGAGGCAGGGAGGCATTGAACAGGCTGTCGGGCTACAGGGGGAGGACTGGGGAGGGTGGGGGGCGGCTGCTGGGGGAGATCACCCGAAGGACTTATATGTGTGAATTTGAGCATAACCAATGAATGAAAGACACTGGGGTGGGGGAGGGGGCAGGTGGGGACGTGTAGTGAGGGGTAGGGGAGGCTAGGGGGGAGGATAATGGAGGGAAAAGGGAAAACATATGTACTACTATTAAATCTAAGTTATACTGCAAAAATAAATAAATAAATAAAATAAATAATGACCATGGGGAAAAAAAGTAACCATACTAAAGCAATAATAAAAGTACATGGGTTATATTAAATTCTTGGAAAGGGAAAAAATTACTTGAATGTTGATATAGAGTCAAAAATGTGGGCCTGTAGTTCTAAGATAAAAATATGGCATCAGAAGAGGAAGGCCACATTGGAAAACTAGAATAAAAAATGGAGAACTAGAATAAAAAATTATCTGAAAATAATATAATATTTTCTGCTTATAAAGCCCCCCCAAAATAAAATATCAAAAAGGAAGTCATACTCTTGAATGTTTTAAATTTTTTGAAATGTTCAGTTTCTTTAGAAATCATGTGCATGATGTTTTTCTCTTGTATATTTACATATTTTGTAAACATATGTATATGGAGCAGAACTCTTTGGGAAGAATATTTTTTCCTCTATAAGATTGCACATGCTTTGTGAAAATAAATAAATTAATCAAAATATATTCTCTCCCTAAAGGGAAACTGCTTCTGCACTTAGAAATTGTTTGTGAATCCCACAGAAACTGCAGGCTTATTCAGTTTTTAGGGATTTTTCACATCTACCTCATGTTGTTCTACTTTTCTTTCCTTCTGTTTTCCCTCCCAAAGATTGTTCCCATTTGAGAATTTCCTATAATATCCCTTGATTTTGATACTCCTTACTGGTTATTTAGTTACCTTTGGTTTCTTCCACTTCCATTTAATCTTTTTACTAAGCAAACCACACCTAGAATTCAAATTATTTTTATACCCTGAAGGAAAAAAGAAAAGAAATGGGAGGTAGGGGAGGCCGGGTGAAGGTCGATGGGGGCGGGGGAGGAAACATATGTACTACTATTTGTAATACTTTAAAGAATAAAAAATTATAAAAAAATGAGGACACATCTATTAAATCTTCAGATCATGACCTTAAAAAAAAGCATATATATATATATATATATATATATATATATATATATAGATAGATAGATAGATATATATAGATATAGATATAGATATTGATTTTTGAGAGAGGGAGAGGGATAGAGATAGAAACATCAGTTGGCTGCCTCCTGCATACCCCCTACTGGGGATTGATCCCAAAACCTAGGCATGTGCCCAGACCAGGAAACAAATCCCAAATCTCTTGGTTCATGGGTCAATGCTCAAACACTGAGTCACAGCAACTGGGTCCATCATGAACTTTTAAAGTACCTGAAACTAGATCCTCTTCCTTTCTTTAGTAACTATATTTCTCTAAAACCAAATACAATATATAACTCCTAGCAGAGTATGAAATTACATGAGTATTAATATAATAAATTGGCTATATTACAAAGAACAAAATTACATACCATAACAACTATTCCACAAAATTCAAGCTGTGTTATTTCAGGATCTATAAAAGTCACCAAACAAAGAAGTCTCTGCTCTGGGAACCAATTCTTAAAGAGTAATAGTACTCAACAGACAAGGCAAAAGACAACTGAGTAAACAATAAATATTTAAATAAGATAATCCTGTTTTTGGTAGGGGTAATGAAAGGCTTCTTTTTCAGATTAACATTCAAGAGTTAATTAAATCTTTACTGAAGAAGGTGGGCAAAAGGTGCAAAATTCTAGTTATAAGTTAAGTAAGTATGGAGATGTAATGTATAATAAGATGACTGTAATTAACACTGCTGTATGGTATATTTAAAAATTATTAAGAAAATATATCCTACGAGTTTTCATTACAAGGGGAATATTTTTTTCTTTTTTTGTATTTATATGAGATTAGAGGCCTGGTGCATGAAATTCATGCATGGGCCAAAAGCAGTTTGGCTCAGTGGATAGAGCGTTGGCCTGCAGACTGAAAGGTCCCAGGTTCGATTCCAATCAAGGGCATGTACCTTGGTTGTGGGCACATCCCTAGTAGAGGGTGTATAAGAGGTGGCTGATCAATGTTTCTGACTTTCTGCCACTCTCCCTTCCTCTGTCTTAAAAAAAAAAATCAATAAAATATATTGAAAAAAAAAGGAAATTCGTGCATGGGAGGGGTGTGTCCTTCAGCCCAGCCTGCATCCTCTCCAACATGGGACCCCTCAAAGGATGTCCAACTGCCCATTCCAAAATTCTCACCTGCCTGCCTTTCTGATTGCCCCTAATCTCTTCTGCCTTCCAGCCTGATCACCCCCTAATCACTCCCCTGCCAGCCTGATTGATGCCTACTGCTCCCCTGCCAGCCCAATTGCCCCTAACTGCTTTCCCCTGCCAGCCTGGTCACTCCCAACTATCCTCGCCTGCAGGCCTGGTTACCCCCAATGCCCTCCCCTGCTGACCTGGTTACCCTGAACTGCTCTTCCCTGCCCCTAACTGCTCTCCTTTGCTGGACTGGTTCCTTCCCTCCCTCCCTTCCTCCCCCACAACTTCCCTTCCCTGCAGACCTAGGTCTCCCCAAACTCCCATCGCTTGCAGACCAAACTGCCCTCCCCTGCTGACTATCTTGTATCATCCATCTTGTGTCCACATGGGGGCAGGATCTTTGACCACATGGGGCAGCCATCTTGTGTGTTGGAGTGATGGCCAATTTGCATATTACTCTTTTATTAGATAGGATGATGAATGTTAACTAAATTTATTGTAGCAATCATTTCACAATATATGAAAGTTAAGTCATTATGCTATACTCTTTAAACTTCAACAGTGCTGAATGCCCATTAAACTTCAGGAAAAAGCTGGAGAACTAAGATGGCGGCAAAGGTAAAACACCTATCATGCCATCATAATCAGCAATTTTAATACTACAACTTAACGAAAGAACAAACACCTTCCAGAATCACCAGAAAGCTCACCGAGTGAAAATTCCACAAATAAAAGTGAAAATAAGACACTGTGACTCGTAGGAGCGGCGGCAGACAGCATTGAAAGATTCGCGCGGAGAGAGGTTTGGAGCGCATGCCGCGGAGAGGGTGAGCGGCTGAAAACCGGCCAGTTTTCTCAAACGGGGAGACAAAGGCGTCCCACTGGACTGATTCTCCAGCTCTGGGCGAAGTCCAGAGAACCCACTATCACACGGGGTGAAAACTGGACAATGGGAGGGCACGCCGAAGCTTGGGCGCTGCAGGGGCCTCCCGGCTTGTGGAGAAAGCAGCTTGCGCCAACAGCTCGGCTACATGACGGCGCAGAGAGCGCTCCGCAACATGTCTCTCATTCAGAAAACCGTCAGACTGCTTTGTTTTACGTCCCTGGGTGAGACATTGCGCATGCAGACTTATTTTGGGCAAGTCTGAATTCCCCAGCAGCCGGTGGAGCTCGGCAGCGGCTCTCTCTCAGAGATGCTGGCAGCCATTGCCCCCTGCACAGAGTCCCCGGGGCCGCATAGGGCAGAGCTAACACTGTCTGCTTGGCCCGGAAACTCCGCCCACCCAACCTGAGCACAGCTGAGCTTCACAGACAATTGGCCTGGAGGTCAACCCTCCAAGTGCTAACAACGATCAACTGAGCTTAACTTCAGCAAGACTGTGCAGCCCATATCCACCTCAGGTAACCGGGGAGGCTGAACCACTATCCCTAGTAGGAAGTCTACCACACAAAGCTAATTGACCAACTCAGGGAAGCAGCCACCATGCAGCAACATGGAAAGAAATCAGATGTGAAAGAAATGGAGGGAAAAAAATGACTGGACATGGAATTCAGAACCACGGTTATAGGGTTTTTCAAGAGGCTCCAACAAAAGATCGAGGCCTATAAGGAAATAAGCAAGACCACAAAGGAAATGAATGAGTCCTACAAGAAAATGAACAACACCCTCAAGGATATAAACGCGAGCTGCAAAGAAATGATCAAGACCAACGTGGAAATAAATGAGTCCTACAAGGAAATGAAAGAGACCCTCAAGGATATAAAGGAGACTCTCAAGGATATGAAAACGACCAACCAGAAATTAAGCATACAATGACTGAAACAAAAAATATTATACAAAGACCTAAAGGGGCTCTGGAGCACCCCAAGAACCAAGTTCAAGATTTGAAATACAAAGAGGTAAAATCCACTCAGCTGAAAAAGCAAGAAACCAAAAGAATCCAAAAAATTGAAGATAGTGTAAGGGGCCTCTGGGACAACCTCAAGCATACCAACACCTGAATTATAGGGGTGCCAGAAAAAGCGAGAGGCCAAGACAATGAAAACCTATTTGAAGAAATAGTGACTGAAAACTTCCCACACCTGGTGAAAGAAATTGACTTAGGAGTCCAAGAAGTGCACTGAACCCCAATATATAGGAACCCTAAGAGGACCACACCGAGGCACATCATAATTAAAATGCCAAGAGCAAAAGACAAAAAGAGAATATTAAAAGCAGCAAGAGAGAAACAGTTGGTTACCTATAAGGGAGCACCCATACGATTGTCAGCGGATTTCTCAACAGAAACGATGCAGACCAGACGGGAGTGGCAAGAAATATTCAAAGTGATGAACAGCAAGAATCTACAACCAAGATTACTCTATCCAGCAAAGCTATCATTCAGAATTGAAGGTCAGATGAAGTGCTTTGCAGATAAGAAAAAGCTAAAGGAGTTCATCACCACCAAACAAACATTATATGAAATGCTGAAAGATATTCTTTAAGAAGAGGAAGAAGAAAAAGGTAAAAGTGCAAACTAGCAACAACAAATACACATCTATCAACAAATGAACATAAAAATCAAGTGAATTGATAGGCTGTTGAACAGGATAGACTGGTGAATATAACAGAGACATGGACATAGAGAGGGAATGGACTGACAATTCTTGGGGAGAAAAGGGTTGTGGGAAGTGCAGCAAGAGACTGGACAAAAATCTTGCAACAATGGGAGAGGACAGTGGGGAGGGGGAGGTGAGGGTGGAGGGTGGGATAGGTACAGGTTGGAGGGGAGCTATAGGGGGATAAAAAGGGGAAACAATGTAATTAATAAGCTGAACAATAAAGATAACAAAAAAAAACTTCAGGAAAAAAGCGAAAAAAAAGCAATGTAATGAAGTTGAGCCATGGCCAATATGTTCAAAGCCGGGTATCAAAACCTGGACATATTTATATACAATACTAGAGGCCCAGTGCATGACATTCGTGCACTGAGGCCAGGTCCCTCAGCACGGTTTTCACTCTCTCACAATCCAGGACTCCTCAGGGAATGTCTGAGAGACCAGCTTAGGGGTCCTTAGTGCTGCAGTGGAAGCAAGAGGCTCCTGCTACTACCACTGCACTTGCCAGCCATGAACTCGGCTTTTGGCTGAGCGGCACTCCTCCTGTGGGACCACACTGACCACCAGAAGGGTAGTTCTTGTGTTGAGTGTCTGCCCTCTAGTAGTCAGTGTGCATCATAGTGACCAATCATTCCAGTGTTTGGTCAATTTGCATATTACCCTTTTATTATGTAGGACTAGTGGCCCAGTGCATGAAATTCATGAACATTAAAAGGGTATTAATTAGAAGAAATAATTTAATATTGCTATTTGCTCTTTCTCTATAATAAAAGTATCTGAGACTAAATTAATACACAGTGGGGAGTTACCTCAGCCCAGCCTGCACTCTTTCACAGATTGGGAGACCTCAGGAGATGTCTTACTGATGGCTGAGGCCTGCTCCCCATCAGTCTGGCAACCCTCTGTAGGAGGTGACTGGGCTGATCAAGGGAAGGCACCAGCCCCATTACCCTGCTGCTGCAGCTACTGCCAGCCACTGCAGCCGCCAAGGCGTTTTCATCAACATGGACTCTAGTCCCTTCATTGTGAAAAAATGACAACTTTCTTTAGGCATTTACAAGATGTGTCTTTCATAGGATATGACACTTCTTTCTTTCTTTCTTTTAATCTTCATCTTAGGATATGTTTCCATTGATTTTTATAGTGTTGGAGAGAGAGAGACAGAGGGAAACATCAATGTGAGAGGGACACTTTGATTGGTTGCCTCCTGCATGAGCCCTAACCTGGGCCCCAGCCAGGAGGAGCCTGTAACCTAGGTACATGCCTTTGATCAGAATCAAACCCAGACCCCGAGGTCAACAGGCCGAGGCTCTATCCACTGTGCAAAACCAGCTAGGGCAGGATATGACACTTCTTAGCCCCTCCAACAGTGGACCTTTGTTTTTTCCTCCGGGAGTGTAGTGGAAAAACCCAGATCACCTTCTTGGATTCTTATAACCCAAGTTACCAAGAACACCGCAAGTGGTGGTTTATAGGAGCTTAGCCAATGAGTGGTCAGAAACGGTGTTTTCACTGGAACTGGTTTGGCTCAGTGGATAAACCGTGGGCCTGCATACTAAATGGTCCCAGGATTGATTCCTGTTAAGGGCATGTACCTTGGTTGAAGACACATCCCCAGTGGGGAGTGTACAGGAGGCAGCTGATTGATGTTGAGCCAGAGTATCCACAAGTGGCTGGGGTGGGAACATCCCTGTCTCTGAAGGCCAGCAGTCAGTTGTGGGCGCTGGGCTGGGGGGCATGCAGGGACCCCTGAGCCACACACGGCAGTGGCCACCAGGGTCTCCACATGCTCCAGACATCAGCAGCCAGCCCTATCATGGGTGTCAGGCTAGGAGCGTGGACCCAAAGCACCGCTTACAAGCTGCTGGGGTCAGGGTGGAAACATCCCGGTCTCTGGAGGCCAGCAATCAGCCCTGTGGTGGGTGCCTGGCTAGGGGGTCATGTAGGGACCCTTGGGCTGCACAGGGCAGCAGACACCAGGGTCTCCGCATGCTCCAGAGGCCAGCAGCCAACCCTTTCTTGGGCGCTGGGCTGAGGGCATGGACCCAAAATGCCACTTGGCTTTAGAGTTCGCGACCCAGCACCTGGGCCTGACGACTCACAGCCCTGCCTTGCACTCATTATCCAAGGTGCCCCACGTGCTCATTTGCATGTCCCACGCTACAGGTAAACCCCGGAGCTCAGTCGCAGCTATCAGAGGAACCAACATGTGAGCCTCGTGAGGGGATCCCGTGGCATCAAATTCCCCTAACCATCCCGAGGTCACTGCAAAAGGACACGACTTAGTCACTGTAACTGAAAAGGAGGGATGTTGCCAGCCCTTAAATACCGTGCGGGCAGAGTTTATAGTGTGCTCACTTTGGCAGCACATATACTAAAATTGGAATGACACAGAAGCAGAAGCATTTCAAACTTTGCACCGAGCTCTTATGCAATAGACCTTCCTGCCTCTGGCTGCCCAGCTTCCCTTGGTGAGCTGTGGCCACACCCCCCACTCCTGATTGCCTGGTAGCATAGTGAAGGTATGGTCACATTTGCATCTTTCTCTTTTATTATATAGGACTAAAGGCCCAGAGCACAAAATTTGTGCACGGGGGGCAGGGTATGTCCCTTAGCCCAGCCTGCATCCTCTTCAATCTGGGACCCCTCGGGGGATGTCCAACTGCCCATTTAGGCCCAATCCTGTTAGAGCCTAAATGGGGAGTCAGACATCCTTCTCACAATCCAGGACTGCTGGTTCAAAACTGCTCACCTGCCAGCCTCCATGATTGTCCCTAACCACTTCTGCCTGCCAGCCTGATCACCCACCAACCACTACCCTGCTAGCCTAATTGATGTCTAACTGCTCCCCTGCCAGCCTGTTTGCCCCCAACTTCCCTCCTCTGCTGGTTTGGTCACCCCTAACTGCCCTTCCCTGCAGGCTTGATTACCCCCAACTACCCTCCCTTGCAGGCCTGGAACCTCCGAACAGCCCTCCTCTGCTCGCCATCTTGTGGTGGCCATCTTGTGTCCACATGGAGGCAGTATCTTTGACCACAGGGAGACAGACCTCTTGTGTGTTGGAGTGATTGATGGTCAATCTGCAAAGTACTCTTTCATTGGATAGGATAGAGGCCTGGTACATGGGTGGGGGCCAGCTGGTTTGCTCTGAAGAGTGTCCCAGATCAGGGTGGGGGTTCCCTTGGGGTGAGGGTTGCCCTCAGCAAGGGGCCTGTGGAGGTTTACAGGCCAGCCACGCCCCCCAGCGACCCAAGCTGGAGGTCCTGGTATCTGGGATTAATATATGTCTACAATTGAAACTTTGTAGCCTGGAGTGGAGCCAAGCCTTCTGCTCACTCCACGGTGGCAGCCGTTTATCTTTGAAACATTGTAGCCTAGAGTGGAGGCCTATGCCGGCAACTGCAGGGTGAAAGCTTGGCTTCCTCCATTGCCAGGGAAACTTAAGCCTCTGTTCTCTCCAGCTCAGTGGCTGCTACCATTTCTGTATCTTTTATAACTGAAACTTTTTGAGTGGAGGCCTAGGCAGGCAATGAAAGCTTGGCTTCGTCTGTTGCCTGGGAAATCCAAGCCTTCCTCCTGCTCTCAGTGGTGGCAGCCATCTTGGTTGGGGTTTATTTGCATAATCTACTCCTGATTGGCTGTTGGGTATGGCTGTGGGCATGGCTTGTGGGTGTGGCAAAGGTATGGTCAAATTTGCATATTACTCTTTTATTAGATAGGATACCTATAAGACCATTAACACAATCAAAATAGTGAGCATATCTGTTATCTCTGAATGTGTCCAATGGCTTTTTGTGATCCCTTCCTCATTCTCATTCTCATCAGATTAGCTTGCATTTTCTAGAATTTTATTTAGTAGAATAAATAAATATCCATTCTTTTCTTTATTCTTGCTTTTTTTTTACTTTGCATAATTATTTCAGGCTTATGCTTATTGCTATGTGTATTTGTGCCAGGGATGACCAGCAGACGCAGAATGACAAATGAATAATTACTTTGACACAATGTTTGCTGTGAAATAAAAGGCTAAGGGATTGCCTGGATAAAGGAACCAGATTTCCACGTTCACCTGCCTCTTCATGCTTTTATTATAACAACAGATTGAGATAAAGTTTATATTTTAGATACAATCAGTAGGGAGAGCAATCTTGGGAGGACACATGTCAGCAGTGTCCTTTAGGCAAGGGCACCTAAAGATTAAGCATAAAGTTTCTGGTAAACACCCAAGGGGTCTGTACATGCACAGACTTGTTTGGTAAGGTTAAGAACAATTAGGAGCAGCCGCCTTTGGCCAACTCCCCTAGGAATTGGCCAAAGAATTCTGATAAATAAGGGCAGGCCACCTTCAGCTAACTTCCCTTGTTGGAATTTCTTTCTTACAGGATTTCCAACCAAGTCTCCTGTGCTCCCCCATATATTTGTACTGCATTTTAAAAAAAATTATTGCTGAGTAGTAGTAGTCCATTGTTTGAATATATCCATTTTTTTTTATCAGTTTACCTGTTTGATGACATCTGGACATTTCCTATTTGGGGCTTAGGCAAACAACTCTTCTTACAACTTTTAGGCACAAGTTATTGTATGGACATATGCTTACTCTTATCTTGAGTGAACAGATAAGAATGGAATGAGTGTATCATATGGTAGGAAAATGCTTAACAATTTAATAAACATTTAAACTTTTCCGGAGAGTTTGCACCATTTTACATTCTTGCTGGCTTTGTATGAGAATGTTTACACATCTTTATGTGTTGTCGTGTACCCTCGTCTTACAAAGGACACTTCAAAAAGTTGAATTATGGAGTCATTTATTAAAAGCCAGCAGCATACAAGGTCTGGAGCAAAAGCACTCCAGACTTTGCAGCCCCGAACAGCTCAACACAACTGGATTATATTGGCAGAATATCACAAAGGTATTGATTACATCTTTGGGTCTGGAATGAGGAAACTGCTTTGCAAAAAGCATTTTTTCAGAAGCAAAAAAAGAATAAGTTAGTATCTAAGAATCACTAAATCAACAGAAACACATCATCTGGGACCACCTGGGGCAATTTAGAATGATTATGTTATCCAGATTTTGGGATCACTGAGTTAACAGGATGCACTATCAATAGCTACTTGAGACAATTTAGGATAATTGTGCTCTCCTGATTCCAGGACCACTGGGTCAACTGAAACTCAGTTATCTGTAGCTACGGAGATAATTTGAAATAATTGAGCTGCCTTTGTTCTCAGAAGAATGTGCTTCAGTAACTAGTGAGATCACAATCAATGGGACATTCAAACGATCATTAATGGAGTATTGGATAGCATACATAAGTCAGAAAATCAAAATAACTTCCTATTGTTTTAGCAAACAAATAAGTACAGAACCCAGGTGAGAAGAGATCAACCAATAAATGCTTGATATAACTATTTTTTTTAATTTTTAGCCATTTTTTGTATTTGTATAGTAATATTTCATTGAGATTGTAGTTTGACAGTCTATTCCATGCTTCTATGTCTCTGGATCTATTTTGTTCATCAGTTTATTTTATTCTTTAGATTCCACATATGAGTGACATCATGTGATATTTTTCTTCCTCTCACTGGCCTATTTCGCTTATCAGTTCCCTTTATCAGTCTGTCTGCTTTATGTCAATGCCATGTTTTGATTTTTTGAGCTCTATAATAAGCCTTGAAACCAGTTCATATTCATAGTTATCCCACCTTATTTTTCTTGTTCAAAGTTGTTTCAGCTACTCTAGGTCCTTTGCATTGCTATTTAAGTTTTAAAATCAGCTTTCACTTTGTCCAAATGTCTGCTGGAATTTTCACTGAAAGTATGTCTGACACATAGATATATTTGTGGAAGATTGACATTTTAACAATATAATTGTCTGACTAATGTACAGAATATTATCCTATTTATTTAGATAACCTTTTTAATTTTAATGTCTTTAAAATATAATTTTGTAGTTTTCAGTGGATGGTATTCCATATCTTTGGATATTTTTATCCCTCAATATTTCATATTTTATGCTATTTTGAAGGATATTTTCATTATTGTTTTGAGTTTGGTGTTAGCATTGAGTAAAAGATTTATATTCTATAATCTTCCTAAATTCAGTAGTTCTAGTAGCTCTTTAGATCTAGACAGACAATCATTTTATCTGTGACTAAAGATATTTTTACTTCTTTTCTAGTCTGGATGTGTTTTATCCTTGTCTTATACCTGACCTTAGCCATTAATATGTTTTTAATTATTTTAGAGGTAGTGTTATTGTTATAGTATATATCTTATTATATTATACATTTAGGTGGTATAAAGCAATGTATAATATTGTATAAGAATCTTAAAATAATACTCTTCCACTTATTTTTCTAAGCTTTTATACTACTTTTGTCATACATTTTACCTATCCTGAAAATACATTGCCATTTAAAAAGTAAATCATATTTCAAAGAGATTTAAATAATGAAAAAGACTATATATTCAGCTGCCATTTCTAGTATCTCCATTCCTTCATTTAGATCCACATTTCCTTCTGGCTTTATATTCCCTCTGTATT
Organism: Antrozous pallidus; assembly: GCA_027563665.1. NCBI lineage: Eukaryota > Metazoa > Chordata > Mammalia > Chiroptera > Vespertilionidae > Antrozous > Antrozous pallidus. The sequence continues at coordinate 109,632,754 of CM050508.1, read as the reverse complement.
TACCACTTCTTGTAGTGCAATTGTAATGTTTATGAATGCTGCTTCTTTTGTGTGTCTGATAATATTTATTTTACATTTTCAACATTAGATTTTTGATATATGTTCATCATAATATCTTTAAGTATCAATTTAGTGTTTTTATATATTTTCACTGAGTTATAGGACCATCAGGACTAATTATAAAACATTTCATCACCTCCAAATAAACCCTATTCCCATCAACAGTCAATTTTCATTCCTCAGGCTCTTTGGCCCTGGCAAATACTAATATAATTTTTGTTTATACAGATTTGCATATTTTGTACATTTTATATAAATTATATTATAAAATTCATATCACTTATGTCTGGCTTAATTCACACTTTATAAATTATAAAAATGTTTAATCACTATGTTTTTGTGAACCCTGAGAAAGAAGACACCCACTAAGAAAGGCTCCTGGTAGCTAACTGGGCTCAAATTAAAAACAAACAGAACCTAGAAACCATTTCTATACAGGAACCTCTCATGCAATCTGCCCTTCAGGGAGAAATCCGCACTGAACTGCCTTTTCCCATACTGAACTTCCTGCCTGCACAGTGTTCTTGCATGTAAGTCAGCCCTTATAAAGAACTTCCTGGAATGCTGTTTCAACCAATAGGATTGGAGCTTTCCCTATTCAAATGAGGCTGCACAGCTTCCACCAATGAGGGAAGTCCTATTATGACCAATCAACACAGTGCCTTTTGAATTAGTCAAAGTGAGAGAATTTTAAGTCCTCATTTGTATGAGGAAAGACTAATCAGGGACCAGGTGGGGGCCTTCTGTCCATATAAGTCAGTTCCCTCTGGCTCTAAGAGTGCACTTCCTGGTTGAACTAAACTGTCTTGTTGGAACAGAGCAGAGCAGACCAGCACAGGCCAGAGCAGAGCAGACTGGCATAGAACAGAACAGACAGAGAAGGAGCAGAGCAGAGCAGACCAGCACAGGCCAGAGCAGAGCAGACTGGCATAGAACAGAACAGACAGAGAAGGAGCAGAGCAGAGCAGACCAGCACAGGCCAGAGCAGAGCAGACTGGCATAGAACAGAACAGACAGAGAAGGAGCAGAGCAGAGCAGACTATGGAGGAGCACAGCTGTGTAGCTGAAGAGGGGCCCCAAGGCAGCCCAGCAGCTGGATTGCTTTACAATTGAGTTCCTTGTCATAAGTAAAGTGTTCTTATTAACCACACCCCAAACTGAGGATTCCTGTTGGCATTGAATTGGTGCCAAACTTCATCAGTTGACACTGAACACGTGAAGTTAATATAATATTCCATGTCAACTGCATTTAAAAAATAAAAACATGTATCCATGTGGTATTATGTGCTAGTACTTCATGCCTTCGTTTATGGCTGAATAGCAAGAGTATGGCTATACTGCATTTTATTTATCTTTTTATCTGATGCTCACTTGGTTTTTTTTCACTTTTTGTATGTTATAAATAATCCTATGATGAACATTTGTGAACAAGGTCTTTTATGAAGACACACGCTTTCATTTATCTCACATATACCCTGCAGTGAAATTGTCAGTCACATGGTAACTCTATGTTTAATATTTTAATGACCTGCCAAATTATTTTCCAAAGGGGCTACATTCTGAACAGAATTATGAGAGGGTCCCCCTTTTTCCACATCTTACCAACACTAATCACTTTTTTCTTCTTAATTATAACCATCCTAGTAGGTGGAAAGTGTATCTCATTATTGTTTTGTTTTGCATCCTCTTAATGACTAACAATGTTAAACATCCTTTCATGTGCTTATTACCTATTTGTATGTCTTCTTTGTAGAACTGCCTTTATTTTTTAACAGTATTTTTCTCAGTATAGATTTCTAGGTTGATATGGTTTTATTTTTTCAGTACTTTAAAGATGTTGCCCCAGCATCCTATCATTTGCATTGATTTCAATAAGAAATCTGTCATTCTCCAATTCTTGTTTATATGATGTCTTTCTTGTGTTGCTTTCAACAATTTTTTTTTAAATCAGTGCTCTTGCAAGTTGTTATTGTGAGGTGACTTGTTATTTGATTTTTCTTTTTCATATCTCTCATGTATATTTTATCTTTTATATAAACACTAGGAGCCCAGGACACTAGATTGGATGGCCCCACCAACCTACCTGCCACCCTGCCTTGATACCCGACCTCTCCACACAGAGCTCCAGCACGCCTGGCCCAACCCCAAACCCTTCTGCCCTTGGGCTGGTCCCGCCTTCTCTGGGCCCCATCTCTGGAGCAACACAGGGGCTCTGCTCTGTCATGGCACTGGAAGAGCGCGTGGAAGCCTCCCACGTGCTGCACTGTGCTTCTTCCCCTGGAGATGGGCAGCAGAGCATTCTGAGTTCAAACAGTGGGTGGTGAAGGACTGATGGGGGGGGGGAGGGTATGAGCTTTCACACTCCACCCTCCCTGGCATGGTCTGGTCCTGCCTCCTCCCTCAGGCACCTCTCCACTTCTCCCTTGTCTCTAGAGGAATACCCCGCAGGTGCAGGCAGCCTTCTGTGATCAGTCATTATGTGTTATGGTGTCCCAACCATTATAAGTCAAATCTCCTTCCATCACCATTTATCTTCCCTGTACCCTCTTCTACCTCTCTCTATAACCCTACTCTCCTTCTGGTAATAACATTACTGTTGTCTGGGTCTATGAGTTTATATTTATACTAGAGGCCCATTGCAGGAATATTCTTGCAAGAATAGGGCTTCCTTGCGGCAGTCTTCGCTCCCTCCTCTGCTGCCTCGCTCTCTTCGCTGCTTCGTTCCCTTCTGCAATGCGTGACTTCATTCTATGCTGTCTTCAATCTTTGTTTCATGCCTGCATATGCAAATTAACTCTCATCTTTGTTGGGCTAATTTGCATACTCACTCCTGATTGGCTGGTGGGTGTAGTGGAGGTCCTGTCAATTTACATGTTTGTCTATTATTAAGTAAGATTTTTGCTTAATCACTTCACTTTGTTCACCTAGTCCTGCAATACCCTCTCCCCTCTGTGAGCTGTCAGTATACTCTCCATTTATGAGTCTGTTGCCATTCTATTTATTAAATTATTATTTTTCATTGGAATCCACATATGAATGAAATCATCTGGGGCTTGTCTTTCTCAGACTAGCTTCTTTCACTTAGCATAATGCTATCCAGGTCCATCTATGCTGTCGCAGAGGGTAAGATTTTCTTTTGTATGGTCAAGTAGTATTCCATTGTGTGAATATGCCATAGCTGTTTTATGCACTCATCTATTGATGGACACTTTGGGCTGCTTTCAAATCTTGGTTATTAAAAATAACTAGAGGCCTGGTGCATAAAAATTCATGCACTGGAGTCGGGAGTCCCTCAGCCTGGCCTGCCCTCTCTCACAGTCCAGGAGCTCTCAGGGTCAAGAGGCAACCTGGCAATCACATCTCTGCTGTTGCCATGGCTGGCAGTGCAAGCCTTGGCTGGCTCTTATTACCTGACTTTCAGGCAGCCCTGGGCAGCTGGGCAGCCACCATGCCTTGGGCAAGCTCTGGGAAGTTGGAGGGGGCTGAGGGGGCTGGGCACCATTATCTTGTGGCTGTGGGCACTGCCATATTTGAGGATGGGCAGTCAATTAGCATATTCCTTCCTTATTGGTTGTGGGCACCACCATCTTTGAGGGTGGGACAGGCAATTAGCATATTTCCTCCTTACTGGCTGTGGGTGCCAGCATCTTTGTGATGGCATGAGGGTCAATTAGCATATTCCATTTTTATTAGATAGGATGCTGCAATAAACATAGGGGTGACTGTATCCTTTTAAATTAGTCTTTCAAGTTTCTTTAGATAAATTTCCAGAAGTATACTAATAATCATAGGATTATAAGCCAGTTCCATTTTTAATTTTTGAAGAAACTCCATACTGCTTTCCACAGTAGAAGGAAGAAAATTATAAAGATAACACACCAACAGTGTGTTCCCTTTCTTCCAGATCTTAACAGCACTTCTTTGTTGGCCTACTGATGATATCCACATTAGGTCTGAGGTGATATCTGCTTGTGTATTAATTTGTATTTCTCTGATGATTAGTCATGTTGAGCATCTTTTCATATGTCTATTAGCCATCTCTATGTCCTCTTTGAAGAAGTGTCCATTCAGGTCTTTTGCCTACTTTTTAATTGAATTATTTTTTATTTGATGAGTTTCAAAAGTTCTTTATAAATTTTAGACATTAACCTTTTATCAGATATTACTGGCAAATATGTTCTCCCATTCAGTGTGTTGTCTTTGCATTTTGTTGATGGTTTTTATGGTTGTGCAAAAACTGTTTAGACAGAAGTAGTCCCATTTGTTTGTTTTTAATTTTTGTTTTCCTTGCCCAAGGAGGTGTATCAGAAAAAATATTACAATAAAAAATATCTGAGTCCTAACCAGTTTGGCTCAGTGGATAGACTGTCGGCCTGTGAACTGAAGGGTCCCAAGTTTGATTCCAGTCAAGGGCATGTATCTTGGTTGCAGGCACATTCCCTGTAGGGGATGTTCAAGAGGCAGCTGATCAATGTTTCTCTCATCATTGTTTCTAACTCTCTATCCCTCTCCCTTCCTCTCTATAAAAACCAATAAAATATATTTTTAAAAAGCATTTTTCTTTTAAAAAAATAAATATCTGAGATTTTTCTGTCCATGTTTTCTTCTATGACTTTTCTGTTATCAATTCAATATTGTTTATCTTTTCAAAGAACCAGTTCTTGTTTTCATTGATCTTTCATATTGTTTTTCTTTATACTCTATTTTATTTCTTTCTGTTCTTATCTTTGTAATTTTCTTCCTTCTACTCACTTTGAGCTGTATTTGTTGTTCCTTTCAAAGTTCAATTAAATGTAAAGTTAGATTGTTTCAAGCTCCATTAAATCTAAAGTTTGTTTGTTTTTTATTTCTTTAAGTAGGCATGTAATACTATGATTTTATTTCTTAGGACTGCTTTTTCTGTGTCCCATACATTTTGTGTTTTGAATTTCATTGCTTTAAAGTTATCTTTTGATTTATTTCTTGATCCATGGTTAACCCACTTATTGTTTAGTAACATGTTATTTACTTTGCTGTGTCTTTCAGTACTTTCTTGTAATTATCTTCTAGTTTCATATCATTATAGTCAGAGAGGATGTTTAATATAATTTCAATTTTAAAAAGTAATTGAGATTTGTTTTGTGTCCTAACATGGATTTATCCTAGAAAATGTTTCATATTCATTTACAAATAATGTATATTGTGCTGCTTTGGGGTGAAATATTCTGAAGATATCAATTAAATCCAATCTGGTCTAGTATGCAATATTGGACCACCATTTCATTGTTGATTTTCTGTTGGAAGATCTATTCATTGGTATCAATTGGGATATTAAAATCCCCTAATATGACTGTGCTACTATAAGTCTCTACTTTTGTGTCCACCAAGATTTGCTGTACTTGTTAGGTGCTCCTATTTTGGGTTGATAAATGTTTACAAGGTTTATATCCTCTTGTTGGTTTGCTCCCTTTTCTCATTAAGCAGTGTCCTTCTTTGTCACTTACTATAGACTTTGTTTTAAAGTCTATTTTGTCAGATATAAATATTGCTACCTCAACAACTTTTTTTTCATTTTCATGAAATATCTTTTTATCTCTTTACCTTTAATCTATTTGTATCTTAAGTTCTGATATGTGTCTCTTGTAGACAAGATTAATATTATATAATATATATATAATAAGATATTTTATTTATTTTCTTATCTATTTGGATACCTTATGTCTTTTCATTAGAGCATGTAATCCATTTATTTTATAGATGACAATCTTCCTTTTGTGGTTTTTAAGATTCTTTGTCATTGATTTCTGCCATTTTAATTATGATATGTCCTGGTGTGGGCTTCTTTGGGGTTATCTTGTTTGTGACTCTCTGTGCTTCCTGAACTTGTGTATGATTTTCCTTCATCAGGTTAGGGGAATTTTTGGTCATTATTTTTCAAATAGTTTCTCAATCCCCTACTCTTCTACAACCTTTATGATATGGATTGTGTTATGCTTCATGTATTTCCAAAGGTCACTTAAAAATTCTCATTTTCTTAAATTCGTCTTCTCTTTTTGATGCCCTGATCACATGTGTTTTCCTACCTTGTCTTCCAAATTGCTGATTAATCCTCTACTTAATCCAATCTAACTTTTAATCCTTCCAGTGTATTCTTCATTTCAAATATTTTCATCTATATATAAGAGTGGACTTTTTTTATGGTTCCTATGTCCTTTTTCATCCTGTTAAGCATTCTTTTAATTGTTACTTTGAACTCTATATCTGATAAATTAATTGCCTCCATTTTATTTACCTCCTTTTTGGTTCTGTTTTGGGGAGCCTATTCTTTCTCTCCCCATTTTGGCTACACCTTTGTGTTTGTTTCTGTATATTAAATAGATCTGCTATGACTTGCAGTATTTGTGGTGTGGTCTTATATAGTAGGTGTCCTGTAGGGTCTGGTTGTGCAGTCTCCTTGATAATATGAGCTAGGTGTCCCAGGAATGTCCTTTGTGTTAGTTATGTGGGCCCTTGTATTGTAATTAAGTCTTGATTGCCATTAGCATGGCCATTTGTGGGACTGACCCTCTGGCTCACTGACAGACTCAACTCTGATGTATTTTGTGAGCTACTGTGCAGATGCTAACTACATGAAGTGTGATTTGCCTCATCAGGGTTTGGTGCCTTCTGTGATCTTCTTTTGGAAGAACCACTTCTGAAGCTTTTTGTTTCCTGCTCTAATGTTTCTGAAGTTGTCCATTGGGTGTTTTGTTTTTGGGCCTCTTGGAATAAAGTTTAGTATAGACTAATATGCTGCATGTGACTGGGCCTGGGGAAGTTGTTTGGAATTATAAGCAATCAATAGTTTTCAGCTGCCTTTACTAGGCCTGAGGGGAAAGGACCAACATACACAGCAAGTCTTGATTTTACTAGCTGCTGTATTTAGGGAAGGTTAACAAAAGTTTCAAGACACCCCCAAATACACCTTCACCTGCCTCAGTCTGCTTGTTAGGCTCAGTCAATGAAAGAGCATCTGTTTGTACTGGAGTTTCATGATGTAGGCTCACAGTAAGTCACCAGGTAGGTGCGAGTGTTGTTCACCAGATTGATACAGGTTCAAACTCTGTGCCAGAGGTGGGTCTGAGGCTACTCAGCAAATGTCTCAGGGTATACCAAGTCTAGTTGCCACACACTGGTTGCTGATACAGAGTCACACAACTCACTGGAGACTTAGGCTCCTGGAGGGTGTTTCTAGCAGATCACACATGAGAAGGAAATGCCAGTTTGGTTCGTGGAAAAGTGGGGGAAATAAGCCTGCCTCAAAGCCACACAACATAGTTACTGACAAACTTTGAGTCTGTCTATACCTCTACATCCTGGCCAAGCACCTGACTCCTCAACAGAGAGTAAGCTCTGCAGGGTGGTATGGCAGAAAATCCAGAGGTTGGGGCTACTGCTTTCCCCCAGGTTGATGTCACATGGAGGGGATGGCTCCCTCAAGAAAGATGCATCCTTGGCCTTGGAAAATGACTCAGCACAGGTATCTTGGCAGCTGTCCCTTCAGCTCTCTCCCTGAGGCACAAACCCAAATCTCTCATCATGTGACTCTAATCCAATCCACCAACCTTCTCCCAGAACTGCGCATGAGTGGCTATAAATGAAATGTACATTGGCTCTTTAAGAGGCACCTTTGTCTCTAATGGAATACTCCTGTCTATCCCTGAGGGACAGATAACCTGCTGCTTCTTAGAGCCAGATTTCATGTGGATGACTTTTTCTAGGTCTGGTTTTCTGGGTCAGTGAGTCTGGTCTGGGGTTTAGGCCCCATGCTTCCCAGGGTGAACCTTTGCAACTGAGATATCCCTCTGGAATCTCAGCCACCCACTGCCGATGGGAATGAGGCCAGCTCTTTTTGCATCTCTGCACTTCCTACCAGTATTAATGTAGCTTTTTCTGTAAATCCTTGGTTATAAGTCTTCTCTTTTGGTAGTCTTCAGTTGATTATTCAGGAGGAATCATCCATAATTTTGTTATAATTCCAGTTTGGTCCTGAGAAAAGGTGAGTTTAACATCCACCTGCTCAGTTAAATATATTCTTGATATCTGTTCTAGTACACAGTAAAAAACCTGGAAATAGTTTGAACTATATATCTCTCCCCTTTAAGAATTCTCTTTTAACAAGAGTAGCCTTTGATCTATGGCTAATTATCCATCACTACTAAGGCAAATTTCTTCTCATGACACTACCTATTATCTATGTGTTATGAGGATTTCCAGACTGGATTCTTAGAGTATGTTCTATCTCTATTCCCATGTTTGCTTTTGTTATGATTCCCTAGTCTTCTCAGAGTTTTTCCACCTATCCTCCAGTTGTTTTTATACATGATTACTGTTCTGCTATATACTTGAGGGGAAAATTTTGCAGATTTATTAGTAGTTAAATAATCTTCCTTGTAAGCCTCGCTGCTTCAGTCTTCTCTGGCTCACAGCTTTTTCTTTCAACCCAAGGAGTCTGCTGAATTCTAACTGAGTGTTGCATCTCAAAGTAAACTGCAGTCCAAAACTTTTCACTTGTAAGTAAGTTTAGGCAATGCTAAAATTAGCTCATTTATTACTTCTCAGGGGGCTGCTCTCATTCACCTGTCAGGGACCACACTTAAAATATAGTGTCTTAAAATCCATCCTTACACTATTGTGTCTCATGTTATTGCTGTTGGTTCAGGTAGGAGGGTATATTTATCTTCATCAATCCACTTTATTTGGAAGGCAAGTCCTTTGATGTAAGTATATAGCTTTTTTCCCCAGGCAGAAAGGAAAATCTAATTCTCAGACATCAATTATTTACTTGTGTTTTGGGGGTTTTTTTTGTTTTGTTTTGTTTATTGTGAGGACAACATTATGTTTCAATCACTATATTTAGTCAAATTAGTAAGGAAACACTGTGACAAATATAATTTTCATTTTTTATGTGCCCAATGTTTCTCCCCTTTAATTTTACACCTTTAAGAACCTAATGCTTTGTTCTCTTTGTACTTGTCAAATTCTGCTGATGTGTGGATATTGAAATGGGACACATGGTTTAATCACATGAACAAACATAATTTGAATTAAAATGTTTCATCTCCAAAGTTATTTAAAATATAACATCTATACTGTCTCTTGTTTAAATAATTTCTGGAGTGAAGACATAGATGACAGAAAGGTGCAGGGGAGGATTTTTGTCAAATCTTTTAAGAAAGTTCTCAACCAGTCATTGAGAGATTGTTCCTTGGCCTAAATACCCACCCCTCCCCAAGAGAAGGAAAATTGAGTTGTCTATGAGAAAACACCTAATCTATAAAATAGAGAATTTTCATGTGTTTGATTCTGGTATAATGCCATAATTTTAAAACGAGCTAAGTATTCACTTATATAAATGTTTATTGAAAAAAAATCTCATATTAAAAAACGACACAATTTACACACTTTAAATAGAGTATTAGTAAAATTTATGCTGTTGGGTCCATTCAGTGGATAAATAGAATATTGTGTAACTTTTTTATCTTTATTGTTCAGTTTATTAATTACATTGTTCCCTTTTTCTTTTTTCACGCTATTTCCCCTCCACCTGGTACCCATCCCACCCTCCACCCTCACCCCCCTCCACTGTCCTCTCCCATAGTTGCATGATTTTTGTCCAGTCTCTTGCTGCGCTTCCCACACCCCCTTTCTCCCCAAGAGTTGTCAGTCCATTCCCTCTCTATGTCTGGGATTCTGTTACATTCACCAGTTTATCCTGTTCATCAGCTTATTAATTCACTTGATTTTTAGATTCATTTGTTGATAGATGTGTATTTGTTGTTCTTAATTTACACTTTTATCTTTTTCTTCTTCCTCTTCTTAAAGAATATCTTTCAGCATTTCATATAATATTGGTTTGGTGGTGATGAACTCCTTTAGCTTTTTCTTGTCTGCGAAGCACTTTATCTGATCTTCAACTCTGAATGATAGCTTTGCTGGATAGAGTAATCTTGGTTGTAGATTCTTGTTATTCATCACTTTGAATATTTCTTGCCACTCCCGTCTGGCCTGCATCGTTTCTGTTGAGAAATCCGCTGACAATCGTATGGGTGTTCCCTTATAGGTAACTAACTGTTTTTCTCTTGCTGCTTTTAATATTCTCTTTTTGTCTTTTGCTCTTGGCATTTTAATTATGATGTGCCTCGGTGTGGTCCTCTTAGGGTTCCTATATATTGGGGTTCGGTACACTTCTTGGACTCCTAAGTCAATTTCTTTCACCAGGTGTGGGAAGTTTTCAGTCACTATTTCTTCAAATAGGTTTTCATTGTCTTGGTCTCTCTCTTTTTCTGGCACCCCTATAATTCGGATGTTGGTATGCTTGAGGTTGTCCCAGAGGCCCCTTACACTATCTTCAATTTTTTGGATTCTTTTGGTTTCTTGCTTTTTCAGCGGAGTGGATTTTCCCTCTTTGTATTTCAAATCTTTAACTTGGTTCTTGGGCTGCTCCAGAGCACTTTTAGGTCTTTGTATAATATTTTTTGTTTCAGTCAGTGTATGCTTAATTTCTGGCTGGCCCTTTTTCATATCCTTGAGAGTCTCCTTTATATCCTTGAGGGTCTCCTTCATTTCCTTGTAGGACTCATTCATTTCCTTTGCGGTCTTGCTTATTTCCTTATAGGCCTCAAACTTTTGTTAGAGCCTCTTGAAAAACCCTATAACCGTGGTTTTGAATTCCATGTCCAGTCGTTTTTTTTTCCTCCATTTCTTTCACTTCTGATTTCTTTCCATGTCTGCTTGGTGGCTGCTTCCCTGAGTTGGTCAATTAGCTTTGTGTGGTAGACGTCCTACAACGGACAGTGGCTCAGCCTCCCCAGTTACCTGAGGTGGATATGGGTTGCACAGTCTTGCTGAAGTTAAGCTCAGGTTAATTGTTGTTAGCACTTGGATGGGTTGACCTCCAGGCCAATTGTCTGTGAAGCTCAGCTGTGCTCAGGTTGGATGGGCGGAGTCTCTGGGCCAAGCAGACAACGTTAGCTCCACCCTATGAGGCCCCAGGGACTCTGTGCTTGGGGCAATGGCCGCCAGCACCTCTGAGAGAGAGCTGCTGCCCAGCTCCACCGGCTGCTGGGGAATTCAGACTCTCCCCAAATGAATCTGCACACCCAATGTCTCACCAAGGGTCATAAAACAAAGCAATCTGACGGTTTTCCGAATGAGAGAGTGAGTTGCAGAGCGCTCTCTGCCCGGTCATGCAGCTGAGCTGTTTGTGCAGGCTCCTGTCTCCACAAGCCCGCACACCCGGCAGCACCCGAGCTTCGGCGTGCCCTCCCACTGTCCAGTTTTCACCCCGTAAGATAGTGGGTTCCCTGGACTTTGCCCAGAGCTGGAGAATCAGTCCAGTTGGACGTCTTTGTCTCCCCGTTCGAGAAAACTGGCCGGTTTTCAGCTGCCGGCCCTCTCTGCTGGCACGGGCTCCAAACCTCTCTCCGCGCGAATCTTTCAACGCTGTCCGCTGCCGCTCCTCCGAGACACAGTGTCTTATTTTCACTTTTATTTGTGGAATTTTCCCTCGGCCAGCTTTCTGGTGATTCTGGAAGGTGTTTGTTCTTTCGTTAAGTTGTAGTATTAAGATTGCTGATGGCAAGATAGGTGTTTTACCTCTGCCGCCATCTTGGTTCTCTCTTATTGTGTAACTTTTAATATTGATGTTATAGAATAATATTTAAAAGCACAGGAAATTCTTGTATGAAGTTAAATTAATATATAACGATTAAAACCCTATCTTGACACAATTAGATAGGATGAGATCTGGGCAATTCTTACTAAATTCTAGCTAAATATTGAAATGTAACACCAGCTACATTTTGCAGACCAGCTACGAACATGACAAATTTCACAGGAACCCACCCCAATAAGTGTAGCCAACTGCAAAGAAGAAATTAAGATGTAAGTAATTAAATAATTTATATAAGTGATAGCTAAAACTCCCTGGGAAAGACAGCTATGGAGGTAGAGGCCCTGCCCTCTTTACTTGCTGCAGGTTATAAAACTGCCATGTGACACTGTACCTCATTCTTGAATAGAACATCCCTGGTGGAGAAACTTTTGAGTTAGGTAATACACTAATATTAAAAAATAACAATAAACAATTTTAAAAAATCACAAATTATAAGCTGTCATAATCTTTTGGTAGTGAGGTTTTAGGTTAATTTTATACTCTACTTTTATATAATATACTTTAATTTTGTAAATAATGAGCATGTATTATATTTATACTCAGTAAAAGAAAAAATTAATACTTATAATGAAAAAATATGATGATCAAGCTAGCAGTGAACCCCAGTTCTGGCGCTTCCTGGCATAAATCTGTTATTTATTTTTTAATTGATTTTAAAGAGAGAAGAAAAGAGAGAGATAGAGAGATAGAAACATCAACTAGAGAGAAGCATTGATTGGTTGCCTCTTGCACTGGGGGTCCAGCTGGCAGCTCAGCCAAGTGCCCTGACCAGGAATCAAACCAGTGACCTCTGCATTAATAGTTCCATGCTCAACCACTGAGCAACACTGGCCAGGCTAGGATAAATATTTAGTCATGTTTACCTTTTGTTTCTACTTCCTCTGCTGAGAGAGGGTGTGCTATCTTCATCACTGCAGCTGCCCATCCCAGCAACATAGTCATCACTTTATTTATTTGTGTTTTTTTTTTTTTTTCAGAAAAGACAGCATTCTCTGCAATGAAGTATGGTCCTTCTCACATGCATACCTGTCCTTTGCAACTTTTCTGAAAAACTGTCTCAAATAAACAGAAATAACCTTGAAGCATGGATAAAGTATAACAATCTGTAATTAAAAGAATGTCTGACTAGACACTCAGGGGACCTGATCAAGAGCAAGTGAAGGCAGTCCTTCTACAAGCAAGTCCAGTGCTCCCATGGCCCAGCAGGTTATGCCATGCAGAGAAACAACCAAAGCAGTCTTTAATTAGACTTTGGTTATTTTCTGTTTTGGATATTAAAATGTATCCTGATTTGTCATAGTCTTGCAAGCTGTTATGAAAATTCAGCCCTTGTCATCATTAATAGGTTTCTGGAAGGATCTCATTGTTAGGTGCAGTGCAGGTAAAGTATTAAATTCCACTGTGATTGAACAGAGGGTTGGGAGCTTGGCTTATTATCTTTCGCTCTACTCCAGTGTCTCCTACGCTTCAGAAATAAGACAGAGTAATTTTCATTTTTGACACAGTCTGTTCAGGGTCTCACATTTCTGCAGCTGTAAAGTATGCATAAATTTCAGTTCCTTTATTTTCTGTCAGGCACAAACCTGGGATGTACTTGGATTGTCCTTGGCTACCTTGTTTTCCCTACCATTTCAGTTTCCCCTCATCAGTCAATTTCACCTGCTTTTGCATTCTTGATCCACAGAAAGGCCTCCATACCAGGCTTTTGCATGTGGTGGGATGGGGTAAAGGCTGGAGGAAAGGCAAGTATCTGTGATGAGTTTCTCATCAGAGAGGTCATAAATATTGAAGCGGCAGAGATCCGGTGTAATTATTTTCTTTTCCTTTAAGCTCTATCCCTATGCCTGTGCCTCAGTGAGCTGGTGTTCTCCCCCCTGACACACTCATTCATTCTGCATGCTGCTCAGAATGCGCACACACCATCCATTAGAGCACCATCAGCTCCCTGGAAATAAAACATTTAAAAGGGTCTTCCACTCCACCCACAGCTTACATTCTTCATGATCATCTTCCTGTCTTACCATGCCCGTGTCTTTTTATACTTTATCTTTAAATGCACTCCTTCATCTAGGAATCATTCATCTTTTCAGATCATATAATAGGACGGCTTTGAAGGTCAGATGTTAGGATACACATGAGACTGCTTTGAAAGTGACAAACAGCCCATATGGACATGTTGCATTTGTATTGTAATTTTATAACTTCTAACACAATGAGTAATTCTCAGCTCACTCTCATCTAATGCCTTTGGAAATTGACCTCATCAAAAAATGCTGGGAAGAGAAGGAGAAGGTGGGAGGGACTGCCTCGTGTTAAGCAAGATGCAGTCCAGTCTACCTCACAATCTTATAATGTGAACGTAATTACTTTTTCTGATGAGGATGCTAGCGTTAAGGATGGGGAGGCCAAAGTTGGAGAGTCAGAAAGTGGCAGAATGTGAAAGAGCATAATTCCTCACAGCTCCCACTAATTGTGGGCAGTGCTTTCCTAAGATCCTGATAGTGCTGCTTCTGTGATCCCTCATTATATAGGTGAGTGCACATAGGTGTACAGATGTTTTTCTGGGGTGCTAATTGACAACGTCCCATTGCCTATTCTCTCACCAATGCCCTTAGCCAAGTGTTCTTGTACCTGTGCTGACTGAAAAAAAAGTATTGCTAATGTAAGGGCAGGAAAAACTCTTCCTCTACCCTCTTAGTGCCTGAGCCCAGTGAATCAAACTCAGAAAATACAAGAAAAAACCACACGCTTATTTATACATTCACTTCACAGACACTCAAAGGAGCTCAGTGATGTGTGGCTCACAGATAGGGTTAGAATTTGGAGCTAATGTGCATCCTAACAATGGGTAAAAAGTGTGAAGTGACAAGACAAAGGTAACCAGTATTTACTTTAGGTATTTGAGCTCCTAAAGGTGGTAAGTTGTGGGAAGGTAAATATCTGGGGGAACTACCCATATAAGAAACTACCTGATCTACAAGAGGACAACAGGCTTAGGTGATCATTGTTTCAATGGAGACTTACTGTAAAAATTGCTATTATGAGACTACTCTTGGAAATTGACCAAAATGATGTCTTATGAATATTGTATTCAGATGTAACAAAGTAATATTTTAACATTGTATGCCCCCATAAAGGACCTAAAATTCTAAAGTATATCACATGTAATGTTTTTCTGTGGTAAAATAACTTTTCAGATACCTTCATCTAGTTAGTGTGACTTCTACAAATGTATTCCATCTGTCTTGTATTTCATCTCGTACTTTACCTGTGACCCTCACCCACCCCCCCAAAAAAAATCCAGTTTTATTTTCTTTTTCTCTAAGGATTAATTGAGGAATGCTTAGTGTAGAAGGAGTTGATTTGAATACTTACATACAATGAACATGTACTAAAAATGTCAAGTATATAAAGATCAACTAACCAGAATCTTCCATTAATGAGATTTTAACATATATTCTGCTTCTTTGAAAAAAATGATATTTTGTAAGAAATACAGATGAAACTGGACACAATGGGTCCTAGGTCGCATGTCAGTAGTTGAGCCAAATTAATCAGAAACAGAGTTGAATCATGTATGACTGTATTCCAATAATGTTGGCATTATGGGAGAGTAGCCCTTCATCCTGAAAATCCTGCTCTCCCACTTCCTACTAGCAGGCTGAATATGGAGGAATAGGGAAGAAAAGCTAGGTGGAAAGAGGAGACGGGCAGGATAAGGGGTGCAGAGTCCATAGTCTGTGTGCTTCCTTCCAGAATCTTGAATTCTGATAGCAAAGTAGTTTATTGTCTATGATGTTACAAATAGCTCAGCCTTATCCTGGGACCAGAGAATGGTCAACATTCCTGAGGCACATTTCCTGAGGAGGTCAGGTTCCAGGAACAGCAACCAATCAAAGTTCAAGGTGAGTCCTGTCCTCTGTCTGTTCTCAAAATTCATTTTCTTTTCTGAGCAATGGACCCATCTGAGCCCCAAGGTATCTATCGTTTTACAGCTCCGTTTTTCTTCTTGAAGCACATCCTCCAGTTTCCCAGGATCTGTAAAAACAAACAAACAAACAAAAAACCTCTTATCTATAGTTAATAAGGCGAATAATCATTAAACATCCATGGCCCTATTTCTATTAGGTGCCCCCCCCCCCCCGTTTCACTGAGAGGTTGGCATTAAGAAAAGGGAATTCAGAATGTGATATGAACTAAGATTATGTGAAGTCCCTGGATATTTGCATCCTCCTGCATGTTCCCAGATCACTGATGATGGCTAGAGTCATTTACTTACTTGTCTGTTTTCTTGACTGGAGCTGAGCTCCTTACAGAATGGGGCATGTGTCAAGTCACCACCCCATCAGCTGACAGCACAGTGCCTGGTTATAAGTAGGTTTTAGGAAGATTTGATGGTAAAATGATGACATAGAAGTCACATCTGATTCTCATTCGTTAAAAAAAAGTCAATTCTAGTAGTACCATGTCAATTAAGGTAGGTAGAAACATCATTATAGGGGAAATTATAAGGAACATAACTATATCGATGTGGGATTTCCAGGGATTAGTGAGGCCTGATGTTCTCTGGGATCTTCCTTCATTAGACCAACAGCTCTCAGGGATTTTCTACCCTCAGCACCAAGGACGATATCTCCTTTTGGGGAAAACTCATGGCTCACTGTAGTAATGGATCTCAATGAACAATGAGGTGTGTTTGCATGTGTGCAGGGGGGAAAGTGGTTAAATGCCCAAGGTCTGGATTTGAAATGCCTGGGAATAAACTTCTGCTCTACTAGCTTGTTCTATAGTTTCAGTTAACCTTTCTGTGCCTGTTTGTCCATTGGACAATGACAGATATGTTACAGGGCAGTGAAAAGCTAGAAAAATTCCAGGCAGGAGGAATAGGGACACTGAGACAAGAAAGTTAAAACACAACCAAAGGACTTGTATGCATGAATATAAGCCTTACCAATGGACATGAACACGAGGGGCATAAGGGTATGAGTGGGAGGAGGGTTGGGGCAGTTAATATAGGGATAAGGACACATATGTAACACCTTAATAAAGAAATTTTTTAAAAAGAGAGTTAAAACAAGACCAAACAGTGTGGACAATCTACAGCTAGCTTGTGACTAACAAGCTCTTTATCTTCCCCAGCCAAGGATACCTGAGAGCAAAACATTAAAAAGCGCCATAAGGAGAGAATGTAGGAAAGGAGAGGGGAAAGTAGCAAGGGGAAAAGGGAGTTTTACTCCCTAAGTAGAGAAACCATCAGTCTCAAGGCTTGGCAAGATAAAATTGCCAGGTGCTTCTCATGAATTCTAGGAAGACCACAGGGAAGTAATGAAAGGGACTTTGAAAATTATTTTTTTAAATATATAGAGAGATAATATTGATTTTTTATAGAGAGGAAGAGAGAAGGATAGAGTTAGAAACATCAATAAGAGAGAAACATTGATCGGCTGCCTCCTGCACACCTTCTACAGGGGATGTGGCTGCAACCAAGGTACATGCCCTTGACGAGAATCAAAACTGGGACTTTTCAGTCCACAGGCTGAAGCTCTATCAGCTGAGCCAGACCGGTTATGATGAGAATTAATCTTTACCAAGCTATTCAGAAGAGGGATTTTGAAGCCTATAGACAGGAAGGTATATAATGCCTCAGACCCCCACCCAACTTGCCCTCTGCACTTCATAAGCCAGATATATAGACTTGCTTGGCTTGCTTCTTCAATAAAGGTGCATGCTTTAATTGTTTTAATTAATTGGGTTTTCACAACCCAGTCAAAATCTCTCATATAAATTAATTTATATGAGAAGTCAAGGATCAAGGTTGGGGATGGCCCTCTTCCTCAGACTCAGGGGGCTGTCAGATGACACCTCCAGGTGTCTGTTAGAGGTGCCGGTCACAGAACAATTGTAAACACTCCGTAGGGTTGGTGTACAGATTAAAAGAGATAAAACCTTCCAAAGAGCCTAGCACACAGCCATGTGGATCCCCATGTCTGTTGACATGGGCCTAGTTCATTACCTCCTTCACCACCCCTGCTGATTGGGCCAGCACCTCTGTGCAGCTATAAGTTTTGCAGGCAACTGGGTCTCAGGTGCTTCCATGAGCACATTGTTACTGAATGTCTGTTCACATTTCGGCTGGTTCCTTAGGCTGGATTCTCAAAAGTAGACTTACTGAGTTGAAAGTCAGTATCAGTTAAAAAACTACTTTTTAAAAACTTTGCTCTAATGAATCCTTCAACTAGAAACCCTTGTCTTTCTATATCCTTACTGTGCCATATACTTTCCCTTTCTCTGAGTTTGCGAATATTCTACATGGAAATGTGTAAAAATAAGGTCAAATCTAGACACAGAGTCCATGCCGACACGACGCCGAGCAAGGGGCACAGATGATGGTGAGTGAGCAGGTTTAGGCTGCACTGGGAGGACCTGACTGACGTCCTCCCATCCCTCACCCAGAGCAGGAATCTTCTCTGATCCAAACCACTTTCTGACTCTAGGTGTTGTTTTTTCTTTCTCTCTTAACTGTATAGTTGGAGCAATTCCTTCAAAGAGAGCTGAGTGTTTCTGCCCTGAGTCAGACAAACTTCCTTGTTTCCTATGTTTAGATCAATAAAATAGGCAAAAAACAATTTAGTAACTATTGACCTTCTTTGTTGTTGGCACAGATTATTTTCATCTTTCTGTATGTTTGCAGCCATAGGAACATTGAAAATAAAAAGGGAATAGTAAAAACTATATTTTTAATCTCACTAAAGTCTCCCTGTTGCAATATTTCATATATTTGCCTATCAAGAAAAGAAAATGCACTAGTTCTTCATGAGAGGAATGAAGATTTATGTCTTGTCTTTGTTTTGTGCACACCAATCACAGCTCATGTCTTTATGAGCTCCAGTGGTTAAACACTTCAGAAATGACTAACTTCAGGCAACAGATATTCTCTGAATCCAATAAAAGGACAATCCAATCAGAGGAGTTTGGTATTTTCCAAGTTTCCTCAGACTACACTGAGTTGATAGAATCATGTCCTTCCACACCCAATAGGCCAGAGTCCTTTAGCTCCCAAAGGCAAATGCCTAGGGGAGCCCAACAATCCCTTCGTAGGGCATTATGTGGCTAATTTATAAATCAGCAACCCCTGATTTGAAGACCTGTTAGTCAAGTGTAATTGTACATGACTTGGAGGCCCCAGAACATAGCCCTCAGGATGAAATCCGGAGAAAGCTTTCTTTCATAATTAGAAGATGCCATTAGCTCCTTTTTTTTTTTTTTTTTGTATCAATGGTTTGGTAATCAGGCTTTTTGTTCCAAATAGTGCTCTCATGAAAAAATGGGCTATCAATCATTTTGTTCACTCTCTCATATGCCATTTTTGGTAGGGTGTGGGAGTTCAAAATAAACCAGTTTCTCAGTAGGTGTGAGACTTCCTGGAGGAGGCACTTGGGCATCTGCTTTTACCAAGCTTTCTCAGGAGATAGTAGGGAGGAATAATTGACTTTGCTCCTGGTCACTAGGCTTCTTTTCTGAAATATAAGCTGCAGGAAAGACATTCATTTTTTATTCACTGTAGCCTCAGAAAGTGTGTAAAACTTACTATTTCCAAATTGAAAATGTAGATCTGTTATCACAGCCAATGTATTTGCATGTTAAACAAAATGTGAGAAAAGGGGATTCAGTTTGAATGGGTATCCTCTCAATTTCAAAATAACTTGGAAAGTTGAAAATATATAATTTTCTAATCCTAAATAATAAAGAGTCCTATATAATAAAGAGGTAATATGCAAATTAACCCTCACACCCTCACTAGATGGCTGCCTATGACTAAGTCAGCAGAATTAGTGAGGGATGACCAAATGACTGAACAGCAGGCTGCGTGGGGTGACCAGGCCGGGGGGGAGGGCATGAAGGGCAACCGGGCTGGCAGTGAGGCAGTTGGGGGTAACCAGGCCAGCAGGGGTGCAGTTAGGGGTAATCAGGCCAGCAAAAGGGGGGAGTTGAGAGCAACCAGGGCAGCAGGGTGGGGGGGTAGTAGGGGGTGACCAGGCCAGTGGGAGGGCAGTTTGGTGTGATCAGGTTGGCATCCAGAAGCAGTGAGGGGTGATCAGGCCAGTGGGGTAGGGGGGGTGGAGGCAGACAGTTAGGGGCTACCAGCAGGCAGGTGAACGATTAGGAACCAGTGGTCTAGGATCCTGGGAATCGGGCCTAAACTGGCAGTTGAACATCCCCCAAGGGGTCCCAGATTGGAGAGGGTGCAGGCTGGGCTGAGGGGACCCTGCCCCCCATGCACAAATTTTGTACACTGGGCCTCTAGTGTTTGTATATAAAATAATTTATTTTCCTTTGTTTCCTTGTATTCCTTTTTCCCTTTCTTGCAAAGAATATAGCCAGATGACTCTGGAAAAACTAAAATATGTCAACTGAAAATTTGTCCTACAGAAAAAGAGAGGAGAAATGTGGAAATGCTGTATATATTTTATGGGAAGTCATTTTAGAAGATGGCTTGAAGTATGGCAATAAGCTTTCAGATAAAGTTTGGTTTTGACATTTGAAGTTTGTTTTACATGTGAGAAATTTTAAATTATGTTGGCAGATATTTGCCTTTTATAAAAACATTTTTATAGCTGGGATGCACTGTTTCTATATGTCTGTATCCTGTTGCAATGTTTGCTCTTTTAAAGTCATAGCTATTTACATTTTTATTATTTTTTAACCCATATTTTAAAGCTATAAAGTTTGTTTTGATTTTATGGAGCTTTAAAGAGTCCACATACTAATCCTGAGCAGTCAGTCATCCTCCAACTGCTCCTGAGGCTACAAGAAAGAAATAAAGAAAGAGAAATAAATGCATAAGACTATGTTGGAAAACAAAAGTTGGACATGGTGAGAGGTCTGAAGCTGCACTGCCAAACCAAACCCACAGGCTCTGTGGCACTTCTCAGTGAGCTGCAGAAACTTTAAAAGGAGTTTCTCAGATCAGGAGGGCCTTCTTAGGGCTCTTCTCTCTAGTGTGTCTTTCAAGTTGGAATGCCCGATGTGGGGTTCCAACCCTCTGCTCCTCCTCAGGTCAGGTTTCAAGTTCCCTCTCAATTTGAGGGCACTACACCAGGGGTAGTGTTTATGGCAAGATTGTGGCCCAGTCTTTTCTACCAGCTTTGAGGTGCTTTTCTTCATGTTTGTCCAACATGTAGTTGTCACTCACCATCTTGAGGTTTTTTTTTTTTTCAACACAAACTAGTGGCCCAGTGCATGAAATTCATGCACGGCGTTGGGGGGTAGGGTGGAGGGGGGTTTGTCCCTTAGCCTGCCCTGCATCCTCTTTAATCTGGGACCCCTGTGGGATCAGGCCTAAACTGGCAGTCGGACAACCCCCTCACAATCCGGGGCTACTGGCTTCTGACTGCTCACCTGCTTGATTAGCTGCCTGCTGGAACTGCCCAGTTTTGATCGCCACCTGGACCCCTCGGACAGCTTCAGGAGCTTCTTGCTGGAACTGCCTGGTCCCAAATTGTTGACTGGACCCTGTGGGCAGCGTTAGGCGCTGCCTGCTGGAACTGCCCAGTTCCAATTGCCAACTGGACTCTGCAGGGGGAATCAGGCACTGTCCATACCACCTGCTTGATCCCATTCAATGCCAGGACTCTGTGGGCAACATCAGGCACCATCTCCCGGGCCTTCCTGGTCCCAAGTCCACCTGGAGCCCACGGGAAATTTCAGGCACTATCTATGCTGCCTGTCCCATACAGATCCATCAGGAGGTGCCTGCTGGAACTGCACAGTCCCTACTGCTGCCTGGACATAGCAGCCAGCATCAGGCTGTAGGCCAGCCACCTCATTGCTGCAATAGATCTGGGGCTGCCATTGCTGGGCGGTCCTGCCCTCCACCCGACCTCCACCCGTCCCAGCCTATAGTCAGGTCCAGAAAAGGACACTATCCCTGAGGGCCTTTTCCTGACCCGGCTGTAGGCCAGCCACCCAGCTCCTGCCCGCCAACGCTGCCTGGCCCAGTACCCTGGGGACCCAGCCATTACCCTGCAATTGGCTTTTTGGCATGGCTTGTGGGCGTGGCTTATTGGGTGTAGTGAAGGTAAGGCCAATTTGCATATTACTTTTTTATTAGATAGGATGTTCCTGTACATGTGGACTAAATGTATCCTGGGAGGAATCAGTGTTGAGTGAGTACAAGATCTTCCTATGGCACCATCCTGAACTAGAACTCCACAAACACTGTTTGTTTTGTTGTTATTTTTTAATATATTTTTATTGATTTCAGAGAGGAAGGAATAAGGAGAGAGACAGAAACATAAATGATGAGAGAGGATCATTGATCAGCATCCCCTTCCCCCTACCCTCATTGGGGATCTAGCCCACAATCCTAGCACGTGCCCTGACAGAGAATCAAAC
Organism: Antrozous pallidus; assembly: GCA_027563665.1. Classification (NCBI taxonomy): domain Eukaryota; kingdom Metazoa; phylum Chordata; class Mammalia; order Chiroptera; family Vespertilionidae; genus Antrozous; species Antrozous pallidus. The sequence continues at coordinate 109,610,604 of CM050508.1, read as the reverse complement.
CTCCACCTCCTGGTTCATGGGTCATTTCTCAACCACTGAACCTCAACGTCAGGCCAAAAACTATTCTTATTTGAAGCATGTGCAACTATATTAAGAAATACTATTTTGTTGTTGTTTTTGTAGTTGTGTTTCCCTAAATGGATCAGATGGTGTTACTGCCTTCAGGAAACTCACAATTGTCTACTTTAAAAATAAATTTAAACTCCTATGTAGAATCTGATGCTTATTCCCTTTCCTGCCTCCTTTCTGAGGTGTCTCCCAAATGCAGGGTCTGGCTTTTAATCATCTCTCTTTTACCAACTTTGACTACACTGAGCCTTTGCATAGATCCATCATTTAGCCTTCTGAAATGCCTTCTTTCAACAACCTACTTTTCTACAATCCCTCAAAACGGACCTTTAAGATATTCAAATGCCAGATTTTTCTGAATGCTTCAAGCAGAATCTAATGTCTTTTTTTCCGCTTCGTACCTCCACTGACATGAATGTCATTTTCTTTGTGTATTGGGAATAGTTCTTCAAATGTTTGTATTGTGGATAGTTCTTTTTTTTTATTATTTTTATTTTTATTTTTATTTTTTTATTTTTTTTATTGTTCAGTTTATTAATTACATTGTTTCCCCTTTTTTATCCCCCTATATCTTCCCTCCACCCTGTACCTATCCCACCCTCCGCCCTCACCTCCCCCTCCCCAATGTCCTCTCCCATTGTTGCAAGATTTTTGTCCAATCTCTTGCTGTACTTCCAACAACCCTTTTCTCCCCAAAAATTGTCAGTCCATTCCCTCTCTATGTCCATGTTTCTGTTATAGTCACCAGTTTATCTTGTTCATCAGTCTATCAGTTCACTTGATTTTTATGTTCATTTGTTGATAGATGTGTATTTGTTGTTCATAATTTATATTTTTACCTTTTTCTTCTTCCTCTTCTTAAAGAATATCTTTCAGCATTTCATATAATACTGGTTTGGTGGTGATGAACTCCTTTAGCTTTTTCTTATCTGCGAAGCACTTTATCTGATCCTCAATTCTGAATGATAGCTTTGCTGGATAGAGTAATCTTGGTTGTAGATTCTTGCTATTCATTATTTTGAATATTTCTTGCCACTCGCGTCTGGCCTGCATCATTTCTGTTGAGAAATCCGCTGACAATCGTATGGGTGTTCCCCTGTAGGTAACCAACTGTTTTTCTCTTGCTGCTTTTAATATTCTCTCTTTATCTTTTGCTCTTGGCATTTTAATTATGATATGTCTTGGTGTGGTCCTCTTTAGATTCCTATATTTTGGGGTTCTGTGTACTTCTTGGGCTTTTAAGTCAGTTTCTTTCACCAGGTGGGGAAAGTTTTCAGTCACTATTTCTTCAAGTAGGTTTTCATTAACTTGCTCTCTCTCTTTTTCTGGCACCCCAATAATTCGGATGTTGGCTTGCTTGAGGTTGTCCCAGAGGCCCCTTACGCTATCTTCAATTATCTGAATTCTTTTTGTTTCTTGCTTTTCCAGCTGAGTGGATTTTGGTTCTTTGTATTTCAAATCTTTGACTTGGTTCTTGTGGCCCTCTGGACTGCTTTTAGGACTTTGTGTAATATTTTTTATTTCAGTCTGTGTATGCTTGATTTCTAGTTGGTCCTTTTTTTTATCTGTGAGGGTCTGGTTCGTATCCTCAGAGGCCTTGTTCATTTCCTTGAGGGTCTCATTCATTTCCTTGTAATTCTCATTCATTTGCTGGTTGGTCTTGTTTATTTCCTGGTAATTCTCATTAAGTTGATCGGCCTTTTGTAGGAGCCTCTTGAAAAGCCTTATAACCGTGGTTTTGAACTTTATGTCTTGTCGTCTTTTCTCCTCCATTTCTTTCACACCTGATTTCTTTCCATGTCTCTGCATGGTGGCTGCTTTATGTGGTGGCTATCCTCAAAGGGACAGTGGCTCAGTCTCCCCAGTTACCTGAGGTGGGTACTCTTACTGCAATCCTTTATGGGTTGTATTCAGTGTTTTTGAATTTAAACCCAGCTTTTTGTTGTTAGCACTTGGAGGGTTGACCTCCAGGCCAATTGTCTGTGAAGCTCAGCTGTGCCCAGGTTGGATGGGCGGAGTCTCCAGGCCAAGCAGACAGTGTTAGCTCCGCCCTATGCAGCCCCAGGGGCTCTGTGCCGGGGGCAATGGCTGCCAGCACCTCTGAGAGAGAGCCGCTGTGGAGCTCCACCGGCTGCCGGGAATTCAGACTCTGGATAGTTCTTTAAGTGTATTTTTTCAAGGTGGGCTCTGGGTTTACTATTTATATCCTTTCCTGTGCTATCATGGGGTCTGGTATAAACATATTGGTCATACAGAAAATATCTGAATTGAAATAAAGTCATATAGTCATGATTTCTTTGCTTTTTCTTCTTTGACCTGCTCTAGTATTTGACCTGTGTTTGGGTAAAGTTCCTGCCCTCCCATGTTAGTACTTAGAGAAGCAAGGACTCAGGAGAGCTCTGGCTGGAGAAAACCCTGTCTTAACAGCAGATTCACTTTTCACCAATGTGATGACTGTGTCCCTTTGTTATTAATCACCTGCTAATTATTTTCAATTCCTAACTCACTGTGAGTCAGTTACTTTTCCTTAAACTTCAACCTCACCCACCTACAAATCTCACTGCTATTTATGCTGACCACTGACACACAAATATTTCTTACTTTATACTTAGATTTTGAATCCCTTCTGCATCTTAGTTCTCATACGTTTATACTTTTTCATTACTACATGCCTCTTCTAGTTTGAAAATGAAACTGGTCATTCCAGAGTGACAGGAAAACAAACTAAAAGGAAAGAAATGATAAACACATGTATTTCCAATAGTAATATCAAAATACATACTTTTAGATGCTGTGAAAAATATTTAGGCAAGCACATATTTAAGAGGAAACTTTGTAACATATTTTAAAATATATATTTTATCACATTAAATCAAGTAAATATTTAGAGAATGTTGTGCACAAATTTTATACACTGCGCCTCTAGTTTTGTTAGTAACAATTTGCAGTGTTTAATTCCTTCACCTTTATTTCTTAGTCTCCTAATCCCTCTCCCCTCTGGCAACCATAAGTCTATTATCTGTATTTGTGAATTTGTTTTTATTTTGTTTGTTCACTTGCATTGATCTTTAGATTCCACATATAAATGAAATTATATGGAATCTTGAAGGGGAAGGGCCTGAAAATATACAGCTGCAGTACCCACAGGACAGCTGAAACTCCCAGAACACCGGTTCCTACTTGGCACAGACACGGATTTGGAGGAGCTCTGCGCTCCACCATGGAAAGGTCAGATTTCCCCTGGGGTTGGGGGGAACTGGCAAAGCAGGAAGACCTGCACCTGAAAAAAGTCCCTGGCTGTTGGAGCTGGTAAACATGGAAGAGGGCCCTCAGAGCTGGTGGAAGAGAGGGGATTCCTAGAAAGCAACCCATTGGGACCTGACAGAGAAGGGCAACGCAACAATTTTGGAAGGGTGCTGGCTGCTAAACCCAAGGGGGAAAGGGAATTTGCACAGACATATGAGTGGAACCTGATTTTCTGCACTTGTGTTTTTTCCTCTCCTAATCTGAGTTTCTGAGTGCTAAGCCTGGAACCTAGGATCACTGGTGGGGTATACCCTGGGAGACTGCAGAGGAGAGCTGCAGTCTGGAGCCTGGTGGTCACAACAGGTGGTCACCATTAGAGAGGCAGCTCTGGGGCATCCCATTCCCACAAATCAGTATTGAATACCACAGGGATAGCGGGATTTTAGTTCAGGCTAGAGAGGAACAATAGACCCGGAAGTCAATCCAGAAACACTGTCACCCTGGGACTGAATCACAAATTGACCCTTGTGTAACACAAATTAAGGAATCAATTTTATTTCTACTACTATTTCACCTTTTTTTAAAGTACCATTTTATTTTCTCTTTGTTCTACTTTACGATTAGTGTTATACAGTCTATTTTAATCTACCCTTTAGTATCTTTTTACTCTACCTCAACTTCACCTTTATGCCACCACTCTCTTGCTAACCTTTCTCTATTTAGTGTATTATTTCCCTTACACTTTTCCTGCATTAGATTTCCTTTCCTTTTACCCCTTGTTAAAATTTCACCCCACTTATATCTAATCTCCAACCACATGCTCCAAGTCCATACACACCTCTCGATTCTCTGACTTCTCTATCCTAAATTGTTTTTCTCTCTGTCCTGTTGTTGTTGTTTACTTGACTATTGATTATATCAATATTTTATGCATGTTTGTGAGATTGATTTGCTTATTCCTTTCTTTTGGTTTATTTTTTGGGGGGTTAGCATTATTTTTTGTTTTGTTGTTGTCATGTGCATTGTTTTTTTGATAGATTTATGCTTCTGTGCTCCCTCACCTCCCTTGATATTAGTTGTGGTATGTAGTTTGTATCAATCTCCAGGTACTTGTTGCTGGCTTTTGTTGGGATTAATGATTGTTTTATAGGAATTTTCAACACATATTTATAGTTCATTCCCCTTTTCTTTCTTTTTACTTCTTCCCCTTTTCCCAATTTCATTTTGACATTCCTTCCTTCCTTTCTTCCTTTCTTCCTTCCTTCCTTCCTCCCTTCCTTCCTTTCTTTTTTCTTTTGTGTATGGGTGTGTGAATATCTGTGTGTGTGTGTGTGTGTGTGTGTGTGTGTGTGTGTGTGTGTGTGTATGTGTGTTTTCCCTTACTCTCTCCTTTTTTAACTATCATCTAATTTGCCTTTCTCTGGCAATCATCTTAAATTGGGAGTTACCAGTACCGAAAATATATTCCTGTTCAGTGCCTGGTGCATTGCACCTCATTGTGTTGTATTTTAAGGCTTTATATCAATGCAAGAGAGTGAGAACTACATAACCAGACAGACGGAGAAGACAGACCAAGGGGAGACAAAGAAACAGGCCACCAATGAAAGAAAAACAAGCCTCATCAGAAAAGGAGGTAAACAAAATGGAAACAAGCAACCTGTCAGAGAAAGAATTCAGAGAAATGGCCATAAGGTGACTGAAGAGAACGGAAGACAAATTTGACAATATGAGTAAGAACCAGGAGGAATTGAAGAAGAACCAAGAGGAAAGGAAGAAGAGCCAAGAAGAAATGAAGAAGAGCAGAGAATAAAGGAAGAAGAGTCAAGAAGAAATGAAAAGTGACATAGCTGAGATAAAAAACTCCATAAAAACGATCAAGAGTAGACTAGAAGAAGCAGAGGACCACATCAGTGAGCTAGAAAATAAGGTAGGAAAAATACCCAAGTAGAGAAGCTTCTAGAAAACAAATTAAAAAGCAGGAGGAGAGCCTAAGGGAACTTTGGGACAACATAAAACAAAACATCATCCACATAATAGGGCTTCCAGAGGAACAGGTAACTGAGCAAGGAATAGAAAAACTGTTGGAAGAAATAATGACAGAAAACTTCCCTGATATATGAAAGAAAAAAAACCCAAACAAATCCAAGAAGCTCACAGAGTCCCAACCAAAATAAATCCTAAAAGACCTTTACCAAGGCACATTATATCTAAATTGGAAAACACCAATGACAAACTGAGAATCTTAAAAGCTGCCAGAGAGAGACAGAAAGTCACCTAAAAAGGAACCCCCATCATATTAGCAAGTGATTTCTCAACAGAAACTTATCAGGCCAGAAAGGAATGGAATGAAATATACAAAGTCATGCAAAGGAAGGGTCTGAGTCCTAGAATACTGTATCCAGCAAGGTTCTCAGTCAAAATTGAAGGTGACATCAGGAGCTTCACAAACAAAAAAGGACTAAGGGAATTCATTGCCACTAAGCCAGCAATGCAAGAAATGCTAAAGGGTCTGCTGAAAAAGGAATAGGAAGTGAAAAAGGAACACCAGGGTAAAGAACAAAAATGGCAACAAATAGATACCTATCAATAATAACTTTAAATGTAAATGGTTTAAATGCTCCAATAAAAAACATAGAGTAATGGACTGGATAAGAAAACATGACGCATATATCTGTTGTCTACAAGAAACCCACCTGTGAAAATACGATGCACACAGACTGAGGGTGAAATGATGGGAAAAGATTGTTCAGGTGAATGGAAATGGAAAAAAGCAGGGGTAGCAACACTCATATCAGACAAACTAGATCTCAAAGTGAAGGACATAACAAGAGATAAAGAAGGCCATTTCATAATACTAAAGGGAACAATCCAACAAGAAGAAATAACACTGGTAAACGTATATGCACCCAATAGAGGTGCACCCAAATACATAAAAAATTCTTAGACGATATCAAGGGAGAGATTGACAGCAGTAAATCATAGTAGGAGACACTATCATCATTGGACAAATCCTCTAAACAAAAAATCAGTAAAGAAACATCAATCCTCAATGGCTCACTAGACCAGATGGAATTAATTGACATTATTTCACCCCAAAGCCACAGAATGTACATTCTTTTCAAGTGCCCATTGATCATTTTCAAAGATAGACCATATGTTGGATCATAGGCAAAGTCTCTCCAAATTCAAAAAGATAGAAATCATATCAAGTACATTCTCAAATCTCAGTGGCATAAAGCTGGAAATCAATTACAATAAAAACAACCCAAAGAAAGCAAACACATGGAGACTAAACAGCATGTTATTAAACAATGACTGGGTTACCAGAGAGATCAAGGAAGATATAGAAAACATCATGGCAACAAATGACAATGATAGAACAATTATACAAAAGCTATGGGACGCAACAAAAGCAATTTTGAGAGGGAAGTTTATAGCTCTACAATCCTACTGCAATAAAACAAGAAACAATGTCAATAAGTTATCTAACCCAACAACTCCAATACTTAGAAGGAGAGCACCAAGAAAAGCCCAGTGTAAGCAGAAGGAAGGAAATAGTAAAGACCAGAGAAGAGATAAACGAAATAGAGACCAAAGAAACAATAAAAAAGATAAAAAAACCAAGAGCTGATTCTCTGAAAGGATAAACAAGATTGATGACCTCTAGCCAGGCTCACCAAGAAACAAAGAGAAAGGACCCTAATAAATAAAATCAGAAATGAAAGAGGTGAAATAACAACAGACCCCAACGAAATACAAAGGATTGTTAAAAATACTAAGAACAACTCTACTCCAACAAACTGGACAACGTGGAGGAAATGGATATATTCCTACAAAAATATAACCTCCCAAAACTCAACCAGGAAGAATCTAAACAGCACAATAGACCAATGACTGTGGAAGAAATTGAAGGAGTCATCAAAAAGCGTCCAGCAAACAAAAGCCCAAGGCCAGATGGCATTGCAGGGGAGTTTTAGCAAACATTCAAGGAAGTACTAAAACCTGTCCTCCTCAGACTATTCCAGGAAATTCAAGAGGATGGAACACTTCCAAACTCCTTCTATGAAGCCAGCATCACCCTAATACCAAAACCAGATAAAGAAGACACAATGAAAGAGAATTCCAGGCCAATATCCCTCATGAATATATATTCCAAAATCCTCAATAAAATTCTAGCAAATAGGACCCAACAGTACATCATGACTGAGTAGGATTTATCCCAAGAATACAAGATAGGTACAATATCTGCAAATCAATAAAGGTGATACATGACATAAACAAATTGAGAGATAAAAATTACATAGTCATATCAATTGATGCATAAAAAAGCATTTGACAAAATCCAACACCCATTCTTGATAAAAACTCTCAACAAGGTTGGAAATAAAGGATCATACCTCAACATAATAAAAGCCATATATGGTAAACCCACAGCAAACATCATACTCAATGGGCAAAAACTACAAACATTTTTCCTAAGAACAGGAACAAGACAGGGATGCCCAATCTCACCACTCCTGTTCAACATAGTACTGGAAGTATTAGCCATTGCAATTAGACAAGAAGAATAAATAAAAGCATCCAAACTGGAAAAGAAGTAAATTTATCCTTATTTGCAGATGGCTTGATATTGTACATAAAAAACCTGAAAGACTCCATAAAAGAACTAGTAGACTTGATAAATGAGTTCAGCAATGTAGCAGGATACAAAATTAATTCCAAGAAATCTATGGCATTTCTATACACCAATAGTGAACTAACAGAAAGAGAGACTAAAAAAGCAATCTATTTACCATCAGACCAAAAAAAATTAAGATACCTAGGAATAAACTTAACTAAGGAGGTAAAGACCTATTTACAGAAAACTACAGGACACTGTAAATAGAGATAGAGGAAGACGTAAACAGGTGGAAGAACTTACCATGTCCATGGATTGGAAGAATCAACAACATTAAAATGTCTATACTACCCAAAGCAATCTATAAATTTAATGCACTCCCCATTAAAATACCAATGGCATATTTCACAGACCAAGAAAGAACTCTCCAAAAATTTATCTGGAATAAAAAAGACCCTGAATAGCCACAGCAATCCTGAGAAAGAAGCACAAAGTAAGTGGGATATCAATACCAAATTTCAAGCTGTATTACAGATCTACTTTTCTCAGAACAGCATGGTGCTGGCACAAGAACAGACATATAGACCAATGTAAAAGAATAGAGAATCCAGATATCAACCCAAATCACTATGCTCCATTAATATTTGACAAAGGAGGCATGAACATCAAATGGAGTCTAGATAGTCTCTTCAATAAATGGTTTTGGGAAAATTGGACAGATACATGCAAAAAAAATGAAACTAGACCACCAACTTACACCATACACAAAAATAAACTCAAAATGTATACAGGACTTATACATAACATAGGAAACCATAAAAAAAATTGAGGAATCCACAGGAAGAGAAATCTCAGACATATGCCAAAAGAAATGTTTAACTTATACTGCTCCTAGGGCAATGGAAGCTAAAGAGAACATAAACAAATGGGACTACATCAAAATAAAAAGCTTTTGCTCAGCTAAAGAAATGATCAACAAAACAATAAGAAAACCAATTGTATGGGAGAACATATTTTCAAATGTTATCACTGATAAAGGTTTTATTTCAAGCATCCACAGGCAACTCATGTAACTTAATAAAAGGAGAAGAAATGATGCAATGAAAAAATGGGCAACGGGGAAGGAACCAAGATGGTGGCATAGGTAAACACCTATCTTGCTACCCCACACAACAATTACAAAACTACAACTTAACAACAGAACAAACATCATCCAGAATCACTGGAAAGCTGGCTGAGTGAAAATTCCACAAATAAAAGTAAGGCTAGGACACTGTGACTCAGAAGAGTGGCGGAGCACAGCATTGAAGTTACTCATGGAATCAGAGGTTTGGAGCCTTGCACGCACATGCGCCTGCTGAGAGGGTGGGCGGCTGCAAACCCGGCTGGCTTTCTCCAAAGAGGAGGGCAGAGGCATCCCACTGCACTGATTCCCCAGTTTCAGACAATGTCCAGGGAACCCACACTCATACAGGATGAAATTGGACAGTGGAAGCAGCAGAGGTGAGTGAGCTTGTGGAGAAGGCGAGCTTGTGGAGAGTGCGTGTAAACTTTGAATCAGCAATTTGCATGTAAACTTGGGATCAGCAGTTTGCGCGCAAACTCGGGAACAGAAGTGCGCGACCGCACAGAGAAGGCCCGTGAATTGCTCCCTCGTTCAGGAGACCACCAGACTGCATTCTGTTACAAACCTGAGCAAGACTTTGGGGGTGCAGATTCATTTGGGGAGAGGCTGAGTTGTCTGGTAGATGGTGGAGTTCGGCGGCAGCTTTCTCTCGGAGGTGCGGGCGGCCATTGCCACCCGGCACAGAGAACCAGGTGCCACATAGGGCAGAGCTGATGCTTCCTGCCCATCATGGAGACTCCACCCATCTAACCTGAACACACCCTACCCTCACAGTCAATAGACCTGGAGGTCAAACTATCCTAGCGCTAACAAAAATAAGGTGGGCTTAACTTCAACAATACTGTACAACCCATAAAGGACTCTAGCAAGAGTATCCACCTCAGGTAACTGATGAGGCTGAGCCACTGTCCATTAGAGGACATCTATCACACAAACCTAATCGACCAATTCAGGAAAGCAGCCATCATGCAGAGACATGAAAAGAAATCAGATGTGAAAGAAATGGAGGGGAAAAAAACAACTGGACATAGAGTTCAAAACCATGATTATAAGGTTTTTCAAGAGGCTCCTAGAAAAGACTGATGAACGTAATGAGACCTACAAGGAAATGAACAAGACCTACAAGGAAATGAACAAGACATACGAGCATATGAAAAAGGACCAACCAGAAATTAAGCATACACTGACTGAAATAAAAAATATTATACAAAGACTTAAAAGCAAGAGGACTGCAAGAACAAAATCAAAGATTTGAAATACAAAGAAGCAAAATCCACTCAGCCGGAAAAGCAAGAATCCAAAAGAATCCAAAAAATTGAAGATAGTGTAAGGGGCTTCTGGGATAACCTCAAGCATACCAACTTCTGAATTATAGGGGTGCCAGAAAAAGAGAAAGAGCAAGACAATAAAAACCTACTTGAAGAAATAGTGACCAAAAACTTCCCCCACCTGGTGAAAGAAATTGACTTAATAGCCCAAGAAGTGCACTGAACCCCAAAATATACGAATCTAAAGACACCAAGACACATCATAATTAAAATGCCAAGGGCAAAAGATAAACAGAGAATATTAAAAGCAGCAAGAGAAAAGCAGTTAGTTACCTATAAGGGAACACCCATACGATTGTCAGCAGATTTCTCAACAGAAACCATGCAAGCCAGATGGAAGTGGCAAGAAATATTCAAATTATGAATAGCAAGAATCTACAACCAAGATTCCTCTACCCAGCAAAGCTATCATTCAGAATTGAAGGTCAGATAAAGTGCTTCGCAGATAAGAAAAAGCTAAAGGAATTCATCACTGCCAACCAATATTATATGAATTGCTGAAAGATATTCTATAAGAAGAGGAAGAAGAAAAAGGTAAAAATATAAATCATGAACAACAAATGCATATCTATCAACAAATGAATCTAAATAACAAATGATTTAAAAATATGATGAACAGGATAAACTGGTGAATATAACAGAATCATGGGCATAGAGATGGAATGGATTGACAATTCTTGGGGAGAAAGGGGGTGTGGGAGGTATAGCAATAGACTGGACAAAAATTATGCACCTATGGGAGAGGGCAGTGTGGGGGAGGTGAGGGAAGAGGGTGGGATGGGTACCTGGTGGAGGGGATCTATAGGGGGAAAATGGGGGAACAATGTAATTAATATACTGAACAATAAAGACTTTAAAAAAAGAATTTGCTAAATGAATTTTAAAAAATGGGCAACGAACCTAAATAGAATTTTTTCAAAAGAAGATAAAAGGAAGGCCCAGAAACATAGGAAAACCTGCTCAAAATCACTAATTATCTGAGAGATGCAAATCAATATGACAATGTGGTACCATCTCACACCTGTCAAAATGGCTTACATCAACAAATCAACAAATGACAAGTGCTGGCAAGGATGCAGAGAAAAAGAAACTCTCCTGCACTGCTGGTGGGATTGTAGACTGCTGTATCCACTGTGGAGAACAGTATGGAGTTTCCTCAAAAAACTAAAAATGGAGCTCCATTTGACCCACTATTTCCACTTCTAGTAATATATCCCAAGAAACTAGAAACATGAATTAGAAAGGATATATGCACCCCTTTGTTAATAGCACAATTTACCATAGCTAAGATTTGGAAAGAGCCTTAGTGCCCATCAGCATATGAGTGGATTAAAAAACAGTGGTATATCTACACAATGGAATACTACCCTGCTATAAAAAAGGAACTCCTACCATTTGCAACAACATAAATGGAGCTGGAGAGCATTATGCTAAGTGAAATTAGCCAGGCAGAGAAAGATAAATATCACATTATCTCACTCATTTGTGGAATATAATGAACGACATAGACTGATCATCAAGAATGGTTCCAGAGACTGAGCAAAGTCCATCAGAATGTCAAATATCAGGGTAAATGGGGGGGTGGCGGGAGTAAGGGGGAAAGTGCTCTTGAACTAAGGTAAGTAATATGTGTTTTTACATCCCTGACAAAGTTTATATAAAGTAAAAAAAAATTGGCAGCTAGTTTGAGATTGGATTGACATGGCCTAGCGCTTGTAATCTTCTATGGACACCAGTCCTTAGGCTAGGCCCCCCTTAACCTCCTGTGATACCATAATACCCTTACATGATATTATTCTACAATGCCATTATAATTTTTGATATTTGACGAAAGCATATTGTTCAATTATCCCAAAGAAACTTACAAACTAATTCTTTGAAAGTTTGGAAGCAATTTAAAAAAGGATAGGACTGGAATTAATCCCTTTCAGAAGGAATTAAGGCACTTTGAAGGCAATTGAGCAATCTATACTGGCCCCTTTTGCCAATTTTGCCAAGAGGGACCATCTTCTCACAATCCAAGTGCACACAGCTGTTGCCTGAGATTTCAGTTCAAGCTGTGGTTGAAGCCTCTGGGTGGCTGGCACCATGAATCTGTCTCTTGCCCAATGGTGTGAGCTGGTCCCTACCTGGATAAGAAACCTGAGTCCCCTGAGATATGTGATCAGTAATGGACCCCACCAGCAGGCATGGGGATCCCAGGTGCTGGGCATGGAGGCCACAGGGTCATAGACTACCGAGGATTCAGGACTGAACCTGACATCATGGGCCCTGGACGATGGCTGGTTAGCCAGAGACAGGTAAGATTCTTCAGGGAAGGAACAACCTAAGACAGGCACAGTCACAGAGGGGCCAACAGGAGAGAACTAAAAGGTCAACAGAGGAGGGGCAGAGACCTCCACCCACTAACCTTGCAGGGGCCTGAACTCTTATCCCTTCTGAGGGAGGTCTCCTGCCCCCATTGCTGCTTTGCCTTTCATGCACAGCTCAGGTCGGGACCCAGGTTATAGGCAGAGACTTGGCCAGCCAGCAACAGCTGCCCTATATCTAAAGCAAGTCTAGCACCAGTAATTCTGAGAGCCTGCTGAAGAATGTAAATAATCCTTTCCACTAATATTTACAGGGCAAACTAAGATTATCGTTTGAGTATTAAATTTGACAGTAATATAGTAATCAAATTTTCAGATTAATTTCAATTGGCCAAGTGAAATAAGTGAATACTCAAGGAAACTTAAGTGTGCTGGACAAAAAGCTGTTCCTAAAATATTAACTAAAATTTCTATTAGTAGTTCATCTCATTGTAAAATTGCCTAACATGCAAAGAACCTAAAGTCATACTTTTGTGCAAAAATTAAAATTTAAAATTACCAAGACTGCAATCTAAAATTTCCAAAAGCCCCCATTAATCAAAAAAGGGGAGGGGGTAGTGGAGTAATATCATGCAAGGGAAAATATCCTGTAAGTAAATTACATCTAGAAAATTCTTACTCCAGAAAATTAATTTCCATTTTTAATGCCATTAGCAGGACACCTATGAAAAACACTCATGGTGTCAAAATAAACCAAAGGAAAATCATTTGGGCAAAAATAAAAAGAATCCCAAGTCTAATTTACAAAAAAGATTCCTTTATTACCTTTTGGTCGAGAATATGTTTGTATATTTTCAGAAAACAACTCCAAGTCTCTGTGGGTTCCTGCAACAAAGAGGAACTAAGATGTCTGTTCCAACCACAAGTCCAGAGATGGAAGACACTGACGACACCTTGCCATGCTAGCAGTCAGCAGCTGTGCATCACTTCAGGCAGCCCAGGACCAAACCAGAGAGGGTGGAACCTGCATTGCCACCATATGTCCACCATCCAGACACCATTGCTGACATGTACACATAAGGAAATATTTGACATTGAAACTGAGACTCAAACATTTTTTGTCCTTATATATTTATTTTCAGTATGGAGATGTTTCTTTTTAAGGAAAAGAAACAGAGGGAAAAGATTGATACAGGGACAAAGAAGCATTGAATCGACTGTCAAACTGCTGGGGGAAGGCTGGGGAGGGTGGGGGGGTAGGGGCTGTGGGAGATCAACTGAGGGACTTGTATGCAAGCATATAAGCATAACCAATGGTTACAAGATACTGGGGAGGGTGGGAAGGTGAGATCATGTGCTGGGGGCTAGGGGAGGCTGGGGGAAGGCAAGGGGGGGGGAGGAAAACATGTACTACTATTTGTAATACTTTAAAGAATAAAAAAAATAAAATAAAATGTTTTGAACGAAAAGAAAAAAAAAGAAATGAAATAAGCCAGTCAGAGAAAGATAACTATCAAATGATATAACTCATTTGTGGAATACAATGAACAGCATAAACTGATGAAGAGAAATAGAGCCAGAGTCATGGACACATCAAACAGATCATCCAACCTAAGTAGGACCCAAAGAGGAGAAGGAGAGGTAAAAGATAAGCCAAAAGACTTAAATGCATGCATATGAGCATAACTAATGAACACAGAAAATAGGGAGGATGAGGGCAAGTGCTGGGGTGGGAGTCACTGGGAAGAAGTTAACAGGGGAGAAATGAGTCATATGTAATACTTTAAACAATAAAGAACAAAAATTAAAATAAAATACATACCTCCACCAAAGAAAAAGAAAGAAGGAAGGTAATTATGACTTTTGCAACAACATGGATTCAGGTTGAGGGCATTATGATACCTGAAATAAGTCAGCTAGAGAAAAATAATGTATAATATTACTTATGAGTGAGATCTAAAAAAAATTAAACTCGTAGAAATAGTAGAGTGGTGGTTGCCAGTGGCTGGGAAAAATGGAAAATATGTAGATATTGGTTAAAGCCTGTAAATGTCCAGTTATAAGATGAATAAGCTTTGGAGCTCTAATATTCATTGTTGGTGACTATAGCTAATAATATTGTATTATATATTAGAAAGTTGTAAAGGGAAATATTAAATGTTTTGCAGTCGCAAAAATGAGAAAATGTGAAATGATGGATGTGTTAGCTAACATTATTGTGTTCATCATTTCACTATGTATATAAGTATTAAGTTAAATTTGTATGCCTTAAACTTACACAATATATAACAACTAAAGGCCTGGTGCACAATATTTGTGAACTGGGAGGGTGTTTGTGTGTCCTTCAGCCCAGCTTACACCCTCTCCGATCTGGGACCCCTCGAAGTATGTCCAGCTGCCCGTTTAGTCGGGCCTAAAAGGGCAGTTGGACATCCTTCTCACAATACAGAACTGCTGGCCCCCAACTGCTAGCCTGCCTGCTTGCCTGATTTTCCCTAACTGCTTCTGACTGCCAGCCTGATCATGCCTAATCACTCCCCTGCCAGCCTGATCAATGCCTAACTGCTCTCTCCCCTGCTGGCCTGATTGTCCCTACCTTTCCTCCACTGCTGGCCCAATCACCCCTAACTGACCTCCCTTGTCAGCCTTGTCACCCCTAACTGCCCTCCCGTGCTGGCCTGGTTGACCCTAAATGCTCTCCCCTGCTGTACTGGTTGCCCCTAACTGCCTTCCCCTGCTGACATGGTCACCCCTAACTGCCCTCCCCTGCAACTTGGTTTTTCCCTACTGTCTTTCCCTGCAGGCCTGGTTCCCCCCCACCAACTGCCCTCACCTTCAAGCTTTGTTGCCCATAACTGCCTTCCCTGCCAGCCTTGTCACCCCTAACTGCCCTTCCCTGAAGACCTGGTTGCCCTTAACTGTCCTCCCCTCCAGGTCTGGTTGCCCCTAACTGCCTTCATCTGCTGACCTGGTTGCCTCCAACTTCCCTTCCCTGCCAGCCCGATTGCCCCTAACTGCCCTCCCCTACTAGTCTTGTCACTCCTAATCACCCTTCCTTG
The DNA here is from genome assembly GCA_027563665.1 of Antrozous pallidus. Classification (NCBI taxonomy): domain Eukaryota; kingdom Metazoa; phylum Chordata; class Mammalia; order Chiroptera; family Vespertilionidae; genus Antrozous; species Antrozous pallidus. The sequence continues at coordinate 109,594,849 of CM050508.1, read as the reverse complement.
CCAGCCCGGTTCCTCCAACTGCCCTCTCCTACAGACCTAGTTTCCCATAACTGTCCTCCTCTGTAGGCCTGGTTTCCCCCAACTGCCTTCGCCTGCCAGCCTGGTCACCCCTAACTGCCATCCCCTGCAGTCCTGATTTCTCCCAACTGTCTTCCTTTAAAAAAAAAAAAAATATATATATATATATATATATATATATATATATATATATATATATATTATTGATTATTTACCGAGAGGAAGAGAGAGGATACAGAGTTAGAAACATTGATAAGAGAGACAGATCAATTAGCTGTCTCCTGCATACCCCCTACTGGGGATGTACCCACAACCAAGTTATATGCTCTTGACTGGAATCAAACCTGGGACCCTTCAATTCATAGGTCCATGCTCTATGCACTGAGCCAAATAGGTTAGGCTCCAATTGCCTTCCTTTGCAGGCCTTGTCCCTCTCAACTGCCCTCCCCTGCTGGCCATCTTCTGGTGGCCATCTAGTGTCCACATGAGGGTAGACATCTTTGATCACATGAGGTGGCCATCTTGTATGTTGGAGTGATGGTCAATTTGCATATTACCTCTCTATTATATAGGATTATGTCTCCATAAATTTGGAAAATATTTAATAAAAAATATTTAATAAAATGATTTATATAAAAAAGAAAATGCATACACACATATTTACACATATGGAAATAAAAGACTAAATAAAAATTTACCACCATATTAAGAGTATTATCTGGCTTACAAAATTTTTAATTTTTAAAAATATTTTTATATGAGTATTTGCAAAATTTTGGAAATAAGCATATATCCATTTTCATTAAAAATTAAAATTTACTTTTGAAAAAGAAAACACCTTGAGATTTTGAGGTTAAAAAAAAGGATGCTGCAAGAATTTATACTTAGCCAAAGTGCCTTTTTATCTGTAAAGGCAAAAGAAAATATTTTTTTCAGTTAGATATGGACTCATATTATTCACACTCATTCTTGAAAAATTGATTGAACCCTTACCCTAGCCAAAAGAGATGAGTAAGAAGCAATAGCTGACAAATAGGAAAATTGTGCTATGAAAGGATATCAATGCTTTCTTCTTTAGTTCTTGGAATATACTTCTAGAAAATAGTATCAAATTTATGTTTTATTGATATTAATATATATCGTTAGGGATTATTCTTAAGATGACAACTACTAATGCTGTTATAATAACAATAAATAATGCCATTGTAATGATGATCTACATTATTGATGAAGGATTTCTTAACGACACAGAAAGTATCTTAAGTAAAATATCAAATTAACAGAAAGAATACATATTTATATACAGACTCAGACCTCACCATATTTATTTTTAAGTCCTTAAGAAATGCAAACACCATATGCTCTCACTAATATATGAAATCTAATGAACAAAAAAACTGATTAACAAAATTGAACCAGAGGCATGGATGCATGGTACAAACTGACAAATGTCAAAGGGAAGTGGGGCAGGGGAGAGTGGATAAAAGATGGTGAAGAGATTATTCAAAGCACATATACCTATGCATAGCTCATGGACATATAGACAACAGTGTGGTGAATGCCAGGGGAGGGAAAGCAGGGCTGGGTGGAGGTGGGAAATGGGGGTGGGAAATGGGTTGGATTGCAATATGCCAAAAATCATAAGGCTGATCGTCATTTTAGGATAGTGGAATATAGGTTCATGTACATGTTAGGTATTAAGCTAAACAGCTGCAACAAAGTGTGAATGCCACATCCATTTGGAGCTAGGGTTCAGGTTCTGTAAAAGGGCCACACACAAATGAAGACACTAGACAAGAACTATGAATTTAAAAGGCCTGGGGGGGGGGGCAGGTAGAAAACCTTTCTCTTTTGGAAAGGTTTCACTGGGGCCCAAGACCTGTTAGCTTTTATTCAGTTTTAGAAAACACATCTTGCCCTTAGTTAGGCAGGCAATCTGGTAGTAGACAGACTATCTTAAAGGTCAGTTAATATTAGTAAAGATTTACTTTGAGACTATTAGGTCAGGAAATTGCTTGAGCCACCATTGTCTCCACAGAACAATTGGTGCATAGCTTTTAGCCCTTCCTAAAGCTCAAGGTCCATCAACCTTCTAAGTCCCCTGTTGCACTTTCACGATAGTGTAGGCAATGGATAGCTTCCAGCAACAAAGAAGCCAAAATATAGTTGTTCAAACAAAACAGAAGAATATTTATTTCTCATATAATATTCTGGAGGCAGACAAGTATTTAAGAGCTGTGCTCTTAGAGCTCCTTCAGGGACCTTTGTTTTTCTCTACCACACCCTAAGTGTTCTCTTTGTCCATTTCTGACAATCTGTGTTCCAGCCCACAGTAAGTATGAAGAGAGAATAGGTTAAGTAGTTTCCCAATAAAATATGATATAGTATGTATCACTTTTAATTGGATACCCTCACTTAGCTACAAGAGTTTCTAGGGAACATTATCTCAAGTCTACCCTATTCCAACAGAGGTGTACTAGTACTAAAAGTAGGACAGACAAAGAACACAGCACGGTCACTTAGCCATTGCTATTATCAGATAACTTCTCTTTTTTTCTTGATACTTTTCTGAATTAAAAATGGGTAGGTATTCCATTTATGATTTTTACAGGTACACACACACACACAACTAGGACAAAAAGTTATCACCAGATTTAATACATTATAAATCTTTTTTGAAGATAACATATTTCAGGATATCTGCATTCTTCATAGATATTTCACTCTTTTACTCAGATTTCTGATTTGAATGCCAAGAGAGATCAATGAAATTAATTATCTAACAAGACACCTAATCTCAAAGTAATTTCTCTAGAGCTTTCTAATAGAGAAGATTGCTGTTTTTATTCTACTTATTATAGTTTTAGAGTAGATATGCCTTCTTTAATATAGTTGTTAGTTTGAGTAATAAATTAAGAATATATTTACTTAGTGGATCTCAGCTTAGCTTCATCAGGAATTGTCTGAAATTCTTTAAGCACTAGTGAGAAGTTGTCTTGGTTTAGAAAGTCCCATAGATAACCCAGGTTTGCTACACAAATTTTTCTTTGGTTCCTGACCAGATGCTTTCTAATTAGATGGACAGCAACACTTCTGCTATAGATTAAAAAGAAATATCAAGCTCAATTGGAAAAAATACATATGTACTACTATTTATAATACTTTAAACAATAATAAAAAATATCAAGAGGTTCTCCAAAGAGTGTGAAAACATCAAACTTATTTTTTCAATTATAGGCTTCGGCTTATAGATCAAAACTTATGTTCATCTTGAAAAATTTGAACCATCAATGAACTGTAAGATACTGCTAATTTCCAGAAGCATAAATGTTAAAGTGTTGAAAGTATTAAAAGTGAGAAATCTTTCTAAAATATTTATTAAACTGGATTTCTCAACTAATGACAATAAAATTGTGGCTGTCATTTAGTTGTATATTTTAACTGACAAAGGCATATGATTCAATGACACATGAAACACAAAGATAATTGATGAAATATGAAAGCTATTGAATGGAAACAATGGGACATGAATGGGATGATTTCATAACTGGTATAAAATATTCTTTTAGGGATAAGATAATTGTTCTGTCAGTCTAGAGTCTGTGAATTTAATAGTCTACTTGTATATTTTGTTGCTATATTTTTCCTATAATTATGGTAGCAACTTTTAAGTAAACAGAAACACTTAATAATTTTGATGTTAGAGGTCAATATTAGCAGTCACTTTGGGATAAAATTTTGTTTCAAGCATAAAAGGAGTGAATAATACAGGCATATTTGAAATGCATAGCCTATGCAAGTTCATTTAATACAACAGCTCTCTGAGATACATGCTATTATTATGTCAATTTTATAGATGAAAAAATCACTTAAATTTCTTTAATCATTTTTCTGGGTTCATGGGAGTTTTAGAATATTGTGTGTGTGTGTGTGTGTGTGTGTGTGTGTGTGTGTGTGTGTGTGTTTGCTATAGAAGGTAGCAAAAAGTAGATTGTATAGAGAAGCAAATAGTTGAAGGTACTTGCCCAAGAAGTCAATTATAATCCCAAAGATGTGGTTGCAAGCTTGTTGAAAAGCCTCTGGCAGAGGAGGCCAATGGTATTTTTAACAACAGGCCAAGAATGAGCTTTGCCAAAAAGTGGAAGGTGATGTCTTCTGGGAAAGAAATGCATCCTGGGAGTAGTAATAAAGGAGGAAGAAGAGAAGAGGAAGGGCATTGCAAATAATTGCTCACATTGATTGGATGTCTGCTGGGCAGTAGACACTGTGCTTACATTACAGCAACTCTTTCCATGTACAGAGGAGGACATGAGACAGAGACTGGATCCTGCTGAGGTCAGGAAGAGCAGATCAGGGGTCCTGACCTTGGAATGAAAACTTGAACACATGAAGGTGCCAGTTCATGGGAATGTGTTGACAAGCAATACCCAACTCCGCAATTCTACTGCTCCTCAACTTATAAATAATATTCACGTCAGGCTCCTCTCTTGTTTTCCTTCTCCTCTATAAATCCAATGTCCACTTATTATTTCTATAGGTTCCGTCATGGCACCTGACATGCTGCAGTATTCACCCTCCCCATCTGGAGGTCTTTTCCTACACTTCTCTCTGCCTGTAAACACTCATGTATCTGGATGGTTTGCTCTCTCACTGGCTTCTAGGCTTTCATTAGAGAGGCCTTCCTTCTTGTGTTTTGTAGAAGGCAACACTGGGAGAGGAATTAGAGGGCAAATAGTTTTATTTGGCCCAGGTAGAGGAAGTGGGAAGTGAGGGAAAAAAGAAAGAGTATGTTGTCAAGCAAGTGAGCAGCCAAGGCTCCAGACACAGCTTCAAGTTAATCTGTCCTTTAGGTGAAAGAGCTGAGTTATTTGTTTACCACATCCTGTTGGAGCAATCAACTCTATATATCTACCATCTATCATGTATACATGTATATATATGCAATGGTCATGAAGTATAGGATAGTAGTGACAGCAAGTTCCTTGGATACAGCTATTTTGGTTTAAAGATGAGCAAATTGAGACTGGAATGTTTTTTAATGCAATCAAGGTCTTGTTGCTAAAAAGACTAAGACCAGCACTGGAATCCAGATTGCCTGCCTTCTGGAAGAGCATTTTTTCTATCACACACAGAGCCTTGCATGAACTGCAATATCCTATCTAATAAAAGAGTAATATGCAAATTGACCACAAGTCACGCAGATGAGCCACGCCCAACAGCCAAACAGGAGCAAATATGCAAATACACCCCAACCAAGATGGTTGCGGCCACTGAGAGCAGGAGAGAGACTTGGGTTTCCCTGGCAATGGAGGAAGCCAAGCTTTCTGCCTGGCCTTGCCAGCCTAGGCCTCTACTCAATGCTATAAAGTTTCAATTATAGAAGATACATATATCCCAACAGAAATGGTGGCAGCCATGGAGCTGGAGAGAGCAGCGATGGAGGAAGCCAAGCTTCTAGCACATAGGTCTCTACTCCAGGCTACAAAGTTTTAATTATAGAATTTAAATAAACCCCAACAGAAATGGCTGTTACCACGAAGCAAGCAGAAGGCTTGGCTCCACTCCAGGCTACAAAGTTTCAATTGTAGAACATAAATAAATATCAGATAATAGGGCCTCCATTTGGGTCACTAGGGGATGTGGCTGGCCTCCAAACCAACAGTCCCCTCTCCCAGGCTTCCCCATGCCCAAGGGAACTCCACCTGATCAAAAGCACCCTTCAGGGCAAACCAGCTGACCCCCACCCATGCACCAGGCCTCTATCCTATCCTATCTAATAAAAGAGTAATATGCAAGTTGACCATACCATCAATACACACACAAGCCACACCCAGGAGCCACGCCCACCAACCAATCATGCTGGTTGGGCGGGGCCATGGAGGCCAGGGCCATGGGGGGCAGAGCCAAGGCAGCCAGGTCCAGGGGCAGGGCAAAGGTGGCCAGAGCCATGGGGGAGCAGTGCCAGGGCGGTCAAGGTTGTGAGGGTGGCCAGGGCTGTGGGGGAGTGGTGCCAAGGTGGCCAGGGCCATGCAGGATGGGACCAAGGTGGCCAGAGCTGTGAGGGGCAGGCCTGAGGTGGCCAGGGCTGTTGGGGGTGTGGCCGAGGTGTCCAGGGCTGGGGTGGGGTGATGCTGAGACAGCCATGGCCAGGGGTCGGGGCTGAGGAGGCCAGGGCTGGGGGGTGGGGCTAAGGCAGCCAGCACAGCACTGGCAAGGGAGAAGGTCTGGGTTTGGGGGACAAGGCCGAGGCCCGTTTTGACCAGGCACAAGCTGGCTGGAGTAAAGTCTCAGGCTGCGGGGGGAGGTTGGGGCAGGGCCAGCCATCGGCCCCATTGCAGGCCTTGGGCAGGCTGGGGGTGAGTGATCAGTAAAACATCCCCTAAGGGCTCCCAGTATGTGTGAGGCTGCAGGTTGGGCTGAGGGATCACCCATCCCAAGTGCAGGAATTTCATGCACCAGGCCCCTAGTCTAATAAAAGAGTAATATGCAGATTGTCACTCCAACACACAAGACTGATGCCCCCATGTGGTCAAAGATCCTGCCCCCATGTGGACACAAGATGGACACCATAATATGGCCAGCAGTGGGCTACGTTCTCACTGGCTGGCTCCGCCCCAGCTCCTGATTTTCTTGTAGGCATGACTTGTGGGTGTAGTGAAGATACAGTCAATTTGCATATTATTCTTTTATTAGATAGGATGTCTTGGGAAGAAGTCAGAGATTACAAATTTTCACTTAAGCAAGAGACAGAAGTTTTTCAAAATCTGAGTGTATGTGTTTCTAAAATATAGAATCTATGTTTGAGAGAGACACAAAGAGGGAGAGAGGAAAGAAGAGAGGTAAGAAAGGGTAGAAAGAGAAAAAGAGAGAGAGATGGGGGAATTGTTTCTGTTGGACTCTTGATTGATAAAAACAAACAAACAAACAAAAAACAACCCTCAGCTTTCCTCACTTTCCCAGCTTCTTTATTTCCTCTCACCTTATCTTGGGGATATTTGACTATTCTTTTACAAAATCCTTGATTCAAATGTTTAACTCATTACTTTACTTTTCAAATTCTTTTTGTTTTCTAAGATAGGCATTTAAGAAAGTTCCTGTGTTCTCCTAATAATATTCTTTAATTCTTGAGTCTGACCAGTTACCTTCAAATGCTCACACAGATGAACCTGCATCCCTGGAGGACCTGTCAAGTCCCCTTCAGGCTCACTGAGACCAATGAAGATTCTGGCCACCAGCCATGCTTGAATCACTTTGGTAATCCTGTCTCTGACCTCATTGCTGGTGAACAATGGGGTTGGTGACCAGTCCTTCCTGACACTTTGGTTCTGTCACATAACTACCTGCCCACAGAAATCAGATCCCTGGAATAGAAGCAACAGCTATCAGTACAGGTTTGTCACATGAGGTCTTTCAGATGGTTCCCTGTGCAACTCTAGGGAGTGACAGATACCTATCACTGGAATAGATTCATATATTTACTATTAGAGGTCGGGTGCATTAAATTCATGCATGGGGGGAGGAGGTGTGTCCCTCAGCCCAGCCTGCACGTTCTCCAATCTGGGACACCTTGAGGGATGTCCGACTGACCATTTAGAATGTTAGGTCTAAATGAGCAGTGGGACATCCCTCTCACAATCTAGAACTGCTGGCTCCCAACTGCTTTCCTGACTGCCTTCCTGATTGCCCCTAACTGCTTCTGCCTGCCAGCCTAATCACCCCCTAACCACTCTGCTGACAGCCTGATTGATTTCTAACTGCTCCCCTGCTGGCCTGATTGCCCTTACCTGCCCTCCCCTGTAAGCCTGGTCACCCCTAACTACCCTCCCCTGAAGGCTTAATCACCCCCAATTGCCCTCCCCTGCAAGCCTGTTCCTCCCCAACTGCTTTATTCTTCAAGCCTGAGTCCCCCCCAACTTCCCTTCCCTGCAGGGCTGGTCACCTCCAACTGCCCTCTGTTGCCAACTGTTCCTCCCCAATTGCCTTCCCCTGATGGCTATCTTGTGGTGGCCATCTTGTGTTCACATGAGGGCAGTCATCTTTGATCACATGAGGACAGCCATCTTGTGTTTTGGAGTGATGTTCAATTTACATATTACCCTTTTATTACATAGGATAAAGGTCTGCTACATGGGTGGGGGCTGACTGGTTTGCCTTGAAGTGTGTCCTGAATGAGGGTGGGGGTTCCCTTGGGGCATGGGGTGGTCTGAGTGAGTGGCCTGTGGTGCTTTGAAGGCTGGTCATGCCCCCAAGCAACATAAGCAAAGGCCCTGGTATCTGGGATTTATTTATTTTCAATAATTAAAACTTTCTAACCTTGAGCAGAGGCCAGGACAGGCAGTGAGAGGTGGGGCAGGAAGCTAGGCTTCTCCTGGACACTCCATAGTCTCAACCATCTTGGTTGGGTTAATTTGCATACTTGCTCCTGATTGGCTTGTGGGAATAGTGGAGGTATGGTAAATTTGCATGTTGTTTTTTCTCTTATTAGTGTAGACAAGACATTTTCAGCTTATGGGGAGTGAAATGTCCCTAGGAAGTGGTGCCCCTTTGAATTTGCACAGCATCTTGAGATGGACCATCCACACGGCTGCTTCTTGTGCTTGCACAGGAAAAATTCTGAAGGCTCATCCTTTCTCCTAGCTTCTAGTGCTCTTCAGCCAGCAGCCCTCATTCACACACATTTCAATAGGGGGAGACCCTCCCATTCATATCTTTCTTTCCCTGCTCATGACTATAACTTTGTCTCTGCTATACATTCTCATACCTGACACATGCATGCACCACAAGCACATGAACCATACATATAAGCACATCAAAGTGCTAAAGTTGCCCTTCTGAATTACATGTAGATCATGAATGCCCTTATCAGCTTTGCTTGGTGATTCCAACGTAATGCTCTTCCAGGGCTGCTCTTTCCTTAGTCCTCCTGCTGAAAAGGGCTCAGGTATACATTCTTTGATGCTGGATCCTTTTCTCTACTTCTAGAAACTCCTGGGCCACCACAATCATTCCTATTTCTAAAATATAGTATAGGCTGCATTACAGAGAATAGTTTAAGCCAGAGATTTCTGAGACAGGGTAGTGGCCATTTTTCTACTTCTTGAAATTCTCCACTCTTCCTGGTTTGGTTTGACTCCCATTATTTTAAAACCAGTCAGTAGAGGTGTCAGATTTGGCAAAGTATATAAATGGACTTACATGCTTATGTGATGGAAAAGCAGGTGTTTAAGTTTATTTTCCAGAAAACAGCAGAAAAGGTCAGAAAACGCCCTCATACAATATTGTAAATTAAAAAAATAGAAACAGAATAAATAACATGTTGCATATGAAGACATATGTTCACAGAATTGAGTATTTTATATCCAAGTCAATGAGCGATGAGTTTGTGGGGGGTCAATAAAATCCACTGACTTGTTAGGCTGTATCATTTCTGCCAGGGCCCTTTGAGATTCAGAATGAGGATTCTGCTAAAAGTTACATACACAGACACACACACACACATACACACACACATACACACACACACACCAAACAGAGAGTGGGGGAGCAACATAAAGGTTAATATACATAGCTAATCCACTGGGATGCTTAATGAAAAGACATTTTTGACTCCTCATATTGTCAGCCACATGCTGAGAAAGAAGTATTGCATTGGACACATTTATATGGTCTGTTTATCTATGCATTTCTATGGCTACAATCAGCATAACACCCAGATCCCCATTAATCCTCTCCACATCCTTATTTGAGAGGTAAACCATAATCAATATAATCTCCATTCAGTGGTGAGTGAAACTCCCCTCATTTGTCAATATTTCCAGGAAGGATGAAATGTTTAAAATCTCTATAAACAGAAACAGCATTGCATTAAAAGTTCTGAATGAAGACTCTTGTTTTTGTTTCCTGTTTCTCTTTATCTTTTTTAGGGCCTCTTCTTGTGCCTTCATCTCCACTGAATCCTGTTTTCAGAGCCCGTTCTATTTTAAACAACGACATAGAGGGACATTGCTCTGATTTTATTTTCCACTAGAGGCCCAGTGCAAGAAAATTCTGTGCATTGCAGGGGAGGTCCCTCAGCCTAGCCTGTCCCCTCTCACAGTCCAGAACTGACAGGCCAAGGTCTGGCTTCCCATTGTGGGAGGTAACTAGGCTGATTAGGGGAAGGCACTGTACCCATCACCCTGCTGCTGCTGCTACTGCCAGATGCTGTGGCTGCCTGCCCTTGGCCTTCTCAGCCACCACAGCTTTGTCCGGAAGGATGTCCAGGAGGTTGTCCAAAAGGCATCCAGTCTAATTAGCATATTACCATTTTAGATAGTTGTCAGTAAGTAAGGGGGTGGGGGTGTCTCCCAGTGCTGCTGAGCTTATCAAAAGAAGCCCTGCCAAGTTCATGCTGCACTTTATGGTTGTGACCAGGCTCTTCACGGAGGCAATTTGTTTGATAGCATTGCTTTTTCTTTTAGCATTTTTATTTTTTTATTTTTTAAAATGATCTTTATTGTTATAAGTATTACAGATGTTCTTCCTTTCCCCAATTGACCTCTCCACCCTACCCTGCCTACCTCCAGCCAAGAGAGTCTTATGCAGATACAAAGAGGTAAGATAGAGATTTATTTCTATATTTCCATTTGCCTGAACAGAATTTATAATTAACTGGATATATCTTTGCTTTCTCATAATACTCCAGATATTTAAAGGTTCATTTCCTCTTTAGATTCCCTGATTTTAAGTACTCTGTAAACTTTTGAATAAACTGATGTTTGAGTTAAAGTTTATCATGCTATTCTCTAATCTTTTTAAAAGTTTGCTAGAAGTAGTTTGGCTACCTTTAAGTTATTCAAGCATGAAAAAGTCACATTTTTCATACTTTCAGACATATTTGAAAATACTTTCCACCTTTGGTTAATTCAGGTTTATATGCAGAATGACAAGTTGACATCTAATTACTAACTCCTTCAGATGCCAATATAATACTAGGACCACATTTATCTCAAGAGATTGTGGATGAAGAAAAAAATGAGGGCAGTGTGAGTGTGAATTAATTCTAGGACAGAAAAAAAGGCAACAGGAATAATAATAATTTTTAAAAAACATGGGATGTATTAGAGGAAATTACAATCTTTCATTCTTATCTTCTCATATGTGAGGGACTTCAAGAACAAATTTATCAGGTTGATTTACAAATATAATTCTGGTCAAAAGGAGTGGGATTTGGTAGAAAGGAATGTGTGAAAAGAGGAAAGAGCAAAATGTAAACAGTTTTAGAGCCATGATTTTGATTCATTATAATCTTGAATAAAAAAAGCAAAATTCATAAAAAATAGAAAAGTAGCACATGTACCTTCTCTTTTTAATAAATAGAACACAGAGTATATTAATTTGGCCTGAAAATTTTAGTTTGATTATTTGGAATATCATGGTAAGACTCATCCAATACTCAGTTTGATATTACCTAGAAAAAGGGAAACACTAAGATAATATAAATGGATGGTCTCTGTGATAAAATGACAAGCTTCAAGAGGAGAAATAACAGTACTGATGCTTCGAATGTCACAAAAGATATATTTTCTATGTAAGATGGTATTTTATTACATGTAAGAACTAAAAAAAATCAATCAAGAGTCATTGCAACTTCATGAATAGTCTGAGTTAATCACATAATATCTATTACTTTATGTTTAAATGTGTTTAGAGAAATATTAATCTCAGTTAAGAATAGTTGGTCACTATAAATAAAAATTTTAAAGGAATATTTACCAGCAGTTCAGAACTCCATAGTTAAGAGATCATGTACTTCAACCCAACAAGTTTTGATTGCATTAAGCATAGTTTTATGGGGGGGGGGGTTGTTTGTTTTAAAAAAGTCTTTATTGTTGAAAGTATTACATATGTCTCTTTGTTCCCCCATTGACCTCTCCAAGCTCATCCACACCCCCCAGCACAGGCCCTCATCCCACTATTGTCTATGCCTATCAATTATGCTTATATGCATACATACAAGTCTTTTGGTTGCTCTCTTAACCAACCACCTCACCTTCTCTTGTCTTCTCTCTGAGGTTTGACAGTCCATTTCATGCTTTTATGTCTCTGTATCTATTTTTATTCATCAGTTATGTTGTTAATTATATTACACAAATGAGACTATGTGATACTTACCTTTCTCTGACTGGCTTATTTCCCTCAGCAGATGCTGTTCAGAAAGTGCATCTGCCATTGATCAGAACAAGTGGCCATCTGAAGGAGCAAGGTCTGGTGAATACAGCAGGTGGGTTAATACTTCCCAGGCAAGACCTTTTAAGATGTCTTTAACTGGTTTTGAATTGTACGATGGTGCGTTATCATGAAGCAAAATTACTTGCTGAATCTTCTGGCCCATTCTGGTCATCTTACAATCAAAGCATGGGTCAAATTGACTATTTATTGTCTATAGTAATCAGAATTAATCGTTTCACCTGGTTTTAGAAGCTCGTAGTATACCACACCTTCTTGATCCCACCAAACGCTGAGCATTGTCTACTTTCCAAAGTGATTTGGTCTTGCAGTTGATGTTGATGGTTGACCTGGATCAACCCATGATTTTGCGCATTTGGGATTCTCAAAATAAATCTACTTTTCATTGCCATCACAATTCTGTGCAAAAAAGACTTTCTTTCATGCAACCAAAGCAACATTTTACTGAAGACTTTTTGGTTTTCCATTTGTCTTTCATTCAGTTGATATGGTACCCATTTTCCTTTCTATAAGATTGTGGCCATTGTTTGTAAATGATTGAAAACTGTTTGCTGAGCAAGGTTTAAAATTTCTGCACTTTATTTTTGAGTGTAACACGCATCTTCATCCAATAATGCTTGTAATTATTGGTCTTCAAACATTTTTCAGTTGACCTGGATGTTCTTTGTCTTTCACATAGAAATCACCACTTTTAAGGCATTTAAACCAGCGTTCACAAGTATCTTGAGATGGAGCATGTTCACCATAAGCTTCCCAAGGTATACAATAACTTTCAGCAACATTTTTCTTCAAAATAAAGTAATGAATTAAAACGTCTCACAAATGTTCCTTTTTTGTCCTAAAATTCGACATTTTTAAGCATAAAAATATCTATGATGTTACCACTTACAGAAAATTTGACAAATGAAGTTTTTAAGCTTGCTGTTAATACAACAAAATAGCATACATACAAAATTTCATATTTATCAACATATGTGTAACTCCATCGATTAAATAAAAATCTGCTTCATTAACCCGTAAAACTGTGTAATGCTCTCCAGGTCCATTCAAGCTGTTGCAAAGGGTAAGAGTTCTTTCTTTTTTACAACAGCATAGTATTCCATTGTGTAGATGTGCCATTGTTTTTTAATCAACTCATCTGCTGATAAGCACTTAGGCTGTTTCTAAATCTTAGCTATTATAAATTGTGTTGCTATGAACATAAGGGTGCATATATTATTTCAAATTGGTGTTTCTGATATCTTGGGATATATTGCTAGGAGTGGGATAACTGGGTCAAATGGTAGTTTCATTTTTAAATTTTTGAGGGAACTCCATACTATTTTCCATAGCAGTTTCACCAGTCTGCATTCCCACTAATAGAGTGCTAGGATTCCTTTTTCTCCACATCCTCACCAGAACTTACCATTTGTTGATTTGTTGATTATAGCCATTCTGACAGGTGTAAGATGGTACCACATTGTCATTTTGATATGTCTCTGGGATGATTAGTGACTTTGAACATGTTTTCATATGTCTCTTGGCTTTCTAAATATCCTCTTCTGAAAAGTGTCTATTTAGGTCCATTACCCCTTTTTTTCAATTTAATATATTTTTATTGATTTTTTTGCAATATAACATATTTAATAGTACTATGTTTTCCTTTCCCCTCCCCATTATCCTCCCCCCAGCCTCCCCTAGTCCCCAGCACATGTCCCCACCCACCCCCTTCCCAGTGTCTTTCATTCCTTGGTTATGCTCATATGCATGCATACAAGTCCTTCGGTTGATCTACCCAGCATCCACCTCCCATCCACCCAAGCCTTCCCCCTGTAGATTGACAGCCTGTTCAATGCCTCCCTGATCAGTCATTCTCCCCTGTTTCTTTTCTTCAAAATTATCTTGCCTCTGCAGACTAGAAATAAATGTATAAGAACAAAAAATGTTTCAGTCTCAGTTTCAATGTCCAACTGTTCTGAGTCCCAGTTTCAGTGTCAAATAATTCTTTGTGTGTACATGTCAGTAATGGTATCCAGATGGTGGACACATCGTGGCAATGTAAGATCCATCCTCTCTGGTTTGGTCCTGGGCTGCCTGCAGACATGCACAGCTGCCAAATGCTAGTATGGCAAGGTGTCGTCAGCGCCCCCCATCTCTGGACCATCCCCGTGACTGGAACAGATCTGTCAGTTCCTCACAATCGCACGAACCCACATGGTCTTGGAGTTATTTTCTGAAAACACACAAACACATTATCAACCAAAAGTTAACAAAGGGATCCTCTCTGCAAAATAGACTTGGGATTCTTTTTAATTTTTGCCTAAATGATTTTTCCTTTGGCTTATTTTGACACCATGTGTATTTTTTCATGGGTGTCCTGCAGTTGGTTTTATAAATGGAATTTACTTTACTGGAGTAAGAATTTTCTAGATGTATTTTACTTACAGGATACTTTTCCATACATGATATTACTCCACTGTCCCATCCTTTTTTGATTAATGGGGGCTTTTGGAAATTTTATCTTGCAGTCTTGGTAATTTTTAATTTTAATTTTTGCACACAAATATGACTGCTTTAGGTTATTTGGATGTTAGGCAATTTTACAGTGAGATGAACTTCTAAGAGATATTTTAGATAATGTTTTAGGAAAAGCTTTTTGTCCAGTACTCTAAAATTTTCTTGAGTATTCACTTATTTCACTTAGCCAACTTAAATTGATATGAAAGCTTGATTACTATTTTACTGTCAATTTTAATACTCAAGCAGAAATCTTAGTTTACCTGTAAATACTAGTGGAAAGGAATATTTGCATTTTTGAGTAGGTCCTGAGCATTCCTGGTAATAGACTGATTTTAGATATAGAGCAGCTATTGCTGGCCGAGTCTCTGTCTGCCACCTGGGTCCTGGTATTAGTTGTGAATGGGAGGCGAAGCAGCCAGGGGGTAGGAGACCTCCCTCAGGAGGGGTGAGAATTCAAGCCCCTGCAATGTTTGTGGGTGAGGGTGTGTGCCCCACCTCTGTTGACTTTTTAGTTCTCTCCTGTTGGCCCCTCTGCGACTGTGCCTGTCTTAGGTTGTTCCTTCCCTGAAGAATCTTACCCGTCTCTGGCTAACCAGCCATCCTCCGGGGCCAAACAGGGTGATGTGAGGTTCAGTTCTGTCTCCTTTGTAGTCTATGCCCCCGTGGCCTCCACGTCCAGCACCTGCCTTGGGGTCTCCTCGCCTGTTGTCAGGGTCCTGTTACTGATCACATATCTCAGGGGACCCAGGTCTCTTCTCCAGGGAAGGCACAGCTCACACCATTGGTCGAGAGACAGATCCATGGTGCCAGCTGCCCAGCGGCTTCAGCCACAGCTTGAACTGAAAGCCCAGGCATCAGCTGTGTGTATTTGGATAGTAAGAAGAAGGTCCCTCTTGGCAAAAAGGGTAAGAGGGGCCAATATAGAATGCTCAGATGCCTTCCTAGTGCCTTAATTCCTTCTGAAAGGGATTAATTCCTTTCCTATCTTTTTTTAAATTGCTGCCCAACATTCAAAGAATTAGTTTGTAAGTTTTTTTTGGGATAATTGTATAGTATGCTGTTGTCAAATATCAAATATTATAATGACATTGTAGAATAATATCCTGGAAGGGTATTATGGTGTCACGGGAGGTTAAGGAGGGCCTAGCCTAAAAAATGATGTCCATATGATATGACAAGTTCTAGGCCATGTCAATTCAATCTCAAACTAGCTGCCAATTTTTTTTACAACTATATATAAGCTTTGTGAGGGATGTAAAAACACAAATTACTTACCTTGGTTCAAGAGTTCAAATGTATTAACTTTCCCCCTTACTCACACCACCTGCCACTTACCCTGAGGTTTGACATTCTGATGGAATTTTCTCAGTCTCTGGATCCATTCTTGGTCATCAGTCTATGTCATTCATTATATTCCTCAAATGAGTGAGATCATGTGATATTTGTCTTTCTCTGCCTGGCTAATTTCACTTTGCATAATGCTCTCCAAATCCATCCATGTTGTTACACATGGTAGGTGCTCCTACTTTTTTACCGCAGCGTAGTATTCCATTGTGAAATGTACCATAGTTTTTTAATCCACTCATCTGCTGATGGGCACTTAGGCTGTTTCCAAATCTTAGCTATGGTAAATTGTGCTGCTATGAACATAGCGGTACATATATCCTTTCTAATTCGCGTTTCTAGTTTCTTGGGGTATATTCCTAGAAGTGGGATCACTGGGTCGAATGGGAGCTCCATTTTTAGTTTTTTGAGGACTCTCCATACTGTTCTCCCCTGTGGCTGCACCAGTCTACAATCCCACCAGCAGTGCATGAGAATTCCTTTTTCTCCGCATCCTCACCAGCACTTGTCGTTTGTTGATTTGTTAATGTAAGCCATTCTGACTGGTGTGAGATGGTACCGCATAGTCGTTTTGATTTGCATCTCTCGGATAATTAGTGACTTTGAGCAAGTTTTCATATGTCTCTGGGCCTTCCTTTTGTCTTCTTTCGATAAGATTCTATTTAGGTCTGTTGCCCATTTTTTTATTGGATCATTTGTCCTCCATTTATTGAGTTGTGTGAGTTGCTTGTAGATGCATCAGATTAAACTTTTATCACTGATAACATTTGCAAATATGTTCTCCCATACAGTGGGTTTTCTTGTTGTTTTGTTGATGGTTTCTTGAGCTGTGCAAAAGCTTTTTATTTTGATGTAGTCCTATTTGTTTATTTTGTTTTTTGCTTCCATTGCCCTAGGAGCAGTATCATCGAAGTTCTTTCGGCATATGTCTGAGATTTTTCTTCCTGTAAATTCCTCTAATGTTTTTATGGTTTCCCGTCTTACGTTTAAGTCCTGTATCCATTTTGAGTTTATTTTTGTGTATGGTGTAAGTTGGTGCTCTAGTTTCATTTTTTTGCATGTATCTGTCCAATTTTCCCAACACCATTTATTGAAGAGACCTTCTTGACTCCATTTTAGGTTCATGCCACCTTTGTCAAATATTAATTGAGCATAGTGGTTTGGGTTGATATCTGGATTCTCTATTCTATTCCATTGATTTATATGTCTGTTCTTGTGCCAATACCAGGCTGTATTGAGAACAGTAGCTTTGTAATACAGCTTGAAATCTGGCATTGAAATCCCACCCATTTGTGCTTCTTTCTCAGGATTGCTGTGGCTATTTGGGGCCTTTTTTTTTAAATTCCAGATGAATTTTTACAGAGTTTTTTTCTAGGTCTGTGAAATATGCCATTGGTATTTTAATGGGGAGTGCATTAAATTTATAGATTGCTTTGGGTAATATGGACATTTTAATGATGTTGATTCTCCCAATCCATGAACATGGTATGTTCTTCCACCTGTTTATGTCTTCCTCTATCTCTTTTTTTAGTGTCCTGTGGTTTTGCATGAATAGGTCTTTTACCTCCTTAGTTAAGTTTATTCCTAGGTATCTTAATTTTTTTGGTGTGATGGTAAATGGGATTGCTTTTTTAGTCTCTCTTTCTGTAAGTTCACTATTAGTGTATAGAAATGCCATAGATTTCTTGGCATTAATTTTGTAGCCTGCTACATTGCTGGAATCATTTATTAAGTCTATTATCTTTTTTATGGAGTCTTTTGGGTATTTTATGTATAATATCATGTCATCTGCAAATAAGGATAGCTTTACTTCTTATTTTCCAATTTGGATGCCTTTTATTTCTTTTCTAATTGCAATTGCAACAGCTAATACTTCCAGTACTATGTTGAACAGGAGTGGTGAGAGTGGGCAACCCTGTCTTGTTCCTGTTCTTAGGGGAAATTGTTGTAGTTTTTGCCCATTGAGTATGATGTTTGCTGTGGGTTTACCATATATGGCTTTTATTATGTTGAGGTATGATCCTTCTACTCCCGCCTTGTTGAGAGATTTTATCAAGAAAGGGTGTTGGATTTTGTCAAATGCTTTTTCTGCATCAATTGATATGACTATGTGATTTTTATCTCTAAATTTGTTTAGGCGATGTATCACATTTATTGATTTGCGGATATTGTACCATCCTTGCACTCCTGGCATAAATCCTACTTGGTCATGATGTATGGTCTTTCTGATGTACTGCTGGATCCGATTTGCTAGAATTTTATTGAGGATTTTGGCATCTACATTCATGAGGGATATTGGCCTGTAATTCTCTTTCATTGTGTCGTCTTTATCTGGTTTTGGTATTAGGGTGATGCTAGCTTCATAGAAGGAGTTTGGAAGTGTTCCATCCTCTTGAATTTTCTGGAATAGTCTGAGGAGTATAGCTTTTAGTTCTTCCTTGAATGTTTGGAAAAACTCACCTGTGAAGCCGTCTGGCCCTGGGCTTTTGTTCGCTGGAAGCTTTATGATGACTGCTTCAATTTCTTCCACAGTTATTGGTTTATTGAGTTGTTTAGATTCTTTCTGATTGAGTTTTGGGAGGTTACATTTTTCTAGAAACATATCCATTTCCCCCAGGTTGTCCAGTTTGTTGGAGTAGAGTTGTTCATAGTATTTTTAACAATCCTTTGTATTTCAATGGGGTCTGTTGTTATTTCACTTCTTTCATTTCTGATTTTATTTATTAGGGTCCTCTCTCTTTGCTTCTTGGTGAGCCTGGCTAGAGGTCCATCAATCTTGTTTATCCTTTCAAAGAACCAGCTCTTGGTGTTGTTGATCTTCTGTATTGTGTCTTTGGTCTCTTTGTCATTTATTTCTCCTCTGATCTTTACTATTTCCTTCCTTCTGGTTACACTGGGATGTTCTTGTGGCTTTCTTTCTAACTCTTTGAGTTGTTGGGTTAGATAATTTATTGCCGCTGTTTCAAGTTTTTTTTTGCGGTAGGATTGTAGAGCTCTGAACTTACCTCTCAGAACTGCTTTCACTGTGTCCCATGGATTTTGGATTGTTGTGCTATCATTGTCATTTGTTTCCATGATGTTTTCTATCTCTTCCTTGATCTCTCTAGTAACCCAGTCATAGTTTAATAGCATGCTGTTTAGAATCCAAGTGTTTGATTTCTTTGGATTTTTTCTATTGTAGTTGATTTCCAGCTTTATGCCACTGTGATCTGAGAATATGCTTAATATGATTTCTATCTTCTTGAATTTGGAGAGACTTTGCCTATGACCCAACACATGGTCTATCTTTGAGAATGACCCACTGGCACTTGAAAAGATTGTATATTCTGTGGCTTTGGTGTGAAATGATCTGATGAGTCATTGAGGATTGATGTTTCTTTACTGATTTTTTGTTCAGAGGATTTGTCCAATGGTGATAGTGGGGTATTAAAGTCTCCTACTATGATTGTATTGCTTTCTATCTCTCCCCTGTTGTCCTCTAGGAGTTTTTGGTATGTATTTGAGAGCTCCTGCATTGGGTGTGTATCTGTTTACCAGAGTTATTTCTTCTTGTTGGATTGCTCCCTTTAGTATTATGAAGTGGCCTTCTTTATCTCTTGTTATGTCCTTCACTTTGATATCTATTTGTCGAATATAAGTATGGCTACCCTAGCTTTTTTTTTTCATTTCCATTCACCTGAATAACTTTTTTCCAACCTTTCATCCTCAGTCTGTGTGCGTCTTTCTTTTGGAGTTGGGTTTTTGTAGACAGCAGATGCATGGGTCATGGTTTCTTATCCAGTCTATTACCCTATGTCTTTTTATTGGAGCATTTAAACCAATTATGTTTAAAGTGGTTATTGATAGGTCCTTGTATGCTGCCATTTTTGTCTTTAACCCTGTGTTCCTTCTTCTCTTCCTATTTCTTTTTACAGCAGATCCTTTAGCATTTCTTGCATTGCTGGTTTTTTGGTAATGAATTCCCTTAGTCCTTTTTCCTGTGAAGCTCCTGATTTGACCTTCAATGTTGATTAATAGCCTTTCTGGGTATAGTATTCTAGGATTCAGACCCTTCCTTTGCATGACTTTGTAAATTTCATTCCACTGCCTTCTGGCCTGATAGGTTTCTGTTGAGAGATCACTTGTTAGTCTGATGGGGGTTCCTTTGTAGGTGACTTTCTGTCTCTCTCTGGCAGCTTTTAAGATTCTTACTTTGCCATTGGTGTTTGCCAATTTAATTATAATGTGCCTTGGCATAGGTCTTGTGGGGTTCATTTTGCTTGGGACTCTATGAGCTTCTTGGATTTGTGTGGGTTTTTTCTTTCCTATATCAGGGAAGTTTTATGTCATTGTTTCTTCCAACAGGTTTTCTATTCCTTGCTCTGTTTCCTGTCCTTCTGGAACTCCAATTATACAGATGTTGTTTTGTTTCATGTTGTCCCAAAGTTCCCTTAGGCTCTCCTCCTGCTTTTTAATTTTTTTCCTAGAAGCTGCTCTACTTAGTTATTTTTTTTCTACCTGGTCTTCTAGCTTACGGATGTGGTCCTCTGCTTATTCTAGTCTACTCTTAATACTTTCTATTGAGTTCTTTACTTCAGCAATGTCACTTTTCATTTCTTTTTGAGTCTTCTTCATTTCTTCCTGGATCTTCCTCATTTCCTCTTGGTTCTTACTCATATCATCAAATTTGTCTTCCATTCTTTTCAGCCACCTTATGACCATTTCTCTGAATTCTTTCTCTGAAAGGTTGTAAACTTCCATTTCGTTTACCTCCTTTTCTGGTGAGCCTTGTTTTTCCTTCATATGTGGGCTGTTTCTTTGTCTCCCCATGGTCTCTCTTCTCTGTGTATCTGGTTATGTAGTTCTCACTCTCCTGCATTGATTTAAAGGCACAAAATACAACACAACCTGGTGCAACGCACCAGGCACTGAACCGGAATGTAGTCACAGTAATGGTAATTCCAAATAAAGGTGATCGCCAGAGAAGGCAAATTTGGTGATAGGTGAGAAAAAAGAAAGAGAACACCCCAAGACGCACTCAGACACTCACACACCCACACTCAAACAAAAAGAAAGAGACCCCCCCACACACACACACACAAAAAGAATGCCAAAATGATAATGGAATGCCAAAATGATAATGGGAAAAGGGGAAGAAGAAAGAAAAAAAAGGGGGAGTAAACTATAAATGTGGGGTGAAAACTCCTATAGGACAGCCCCTAATCGGAACTAAAACTTGCAACAAGTACCTGGAGATTGATACAAACTACATACAACTACTAATATCAAGGGAGGTGAAGGAACACAGAAGCAAAAACCTATCTAAAAAACAATGCAAATGAGGACAACAAAACAAGAAACAACACTAAAAATAAAAATAAAACCCCGCTACAAGACAAACCAAAATAAAAGAATAAGCAAATCAATCTCATAAACCTGCATAAAAATTGATATAATCAACAGTCAAGTAAACAGCAACAACAGTACAGGGATAAAAACACTTTAAGATAGTGAAGTCAGAGAAGCTAGAGATATATATGGACTTGGAGTAGGTGGTTGGAGATTAGATATATAAGTGGGGTGAAATTTTAACAGGGGGTAAAAAGAAAGAATTAAGGTAAATTTAAAGTGGGTAAAGTGTAAGGGAAACAAGGCACTAAATAGGGAAAGGTTAGCAAGAGAGTGGTGGTATAAAGGTGAAGTTGAGGTAGAGTAAAGGATACTAAAGAGTAGATGAAAATAGACTGTATTCCCAAAGTCAAAGAGAAAATATAATCAATTTCTTGTGTCACACAAGAGTCAATTTGTGATTCGGCCCCTGGGTGGCAGTGTTTCTAGATTGACCTCTGGATCTATTGGTCCTCTCTAGCCTGAACTAAAATTTTCCTGTGCCTGTAGTATTCAATACTGCCTCTCTAATGGTGACTGCTGTTTTAGCAGCCAGGACCCTCCCAAAATCTTCTGGGTTTCCCTCCTCTGTCAGGTCCAAATTGGTTGCACTCCAGGGATTAACTCTGCCACCAGAGAGTTAGAAACATCAATGAGAGAGAAATATCAATCAGCTGCTTCCTGCACACTCTCTACAGGGGATGTGCCCACAACCAAGGTACATGTCCTTGACCAGAATCGAACCTGGGACCCTTTAGTCTGCAGGTCGATGCTCTATCCACTGAGCCAAACAGATTAGGACATGTGAAATTCTTAATTATCTTAGTCAAACCCAGAGTCGGAGGGAGACCAAATATAAGTATTAATTATATTTTAAAAAGTGAAAAACATCATTGAACTTCAATTCTACACCCCAAGAGAGTTACTGGGATCTCAAATCTCTAAGTCCTCCCTGGGTCCTCAGCAATATGCTGCTCCTCAGCACTGCTGCACTTCCACTTGGAGCCCCATTTCTCCCTTGTCCACCATTTGGTGCTTAGTTATGAACTGGTGCTTTTGCCCCTACTGGTCCCTCTAAATGCTAGGTCTGCCTATGCCCCAGAGCATCTCACCCAAAGCTGTTGAGGCGGATCTCAGAAAGGCAGGGAAGAACTTTCTTTCCACAGGACACTTCTTTCCAAACAGTGAGTCCAGTCTTGGCATGCTATTGTATTAGTTTCAGGAATTGGGAACAAAAACCTCTAGGGAAGAGGTTCGAATCTTGGAGTTCCCTTCACCCATGATTAAAAAGTATCTCCGATAGAGCTTCAATCTCTTACCTCAGGATAAGGAGTTGGATACTGTAGGAGCCTTTCTCAAAGGCTGTGGTACTTGAGGATTTTTACCTCAATATTGGAAGTCTCCATTATAAATCTCAAATCTCCTCCATTGTTTGACAAAAAAAAAATAGCTTCACTTAGAGTCTTGGTGATTATTGTGAACTGAATTGTCCTCTCCCCCATTTATAGGCTGCAGTTCTAATTCTCAATACCCCAGAATATAACCTTATATGAAGATAGGATCTTTACAGATGTGACCAAATTACAATGAAGTATAGAGTGGGCCCTAATCCATTATGACTGATGTCCTTACAAGAAGAGAAAGTTTAGAGCCATTCATAGGGAGGACAGGCAACATGAAATCATGGGGAGGAGTTTATCTGCAAGCAAAAGAGAAAGGCCAGGAACAGATTCTCCTTCATAGCCCTCAGGAGGAACAAAATCTTCTAGACTCCAGACCTGTGAGATAATAGATCGGTGTTGTGTAAGCCACCCAGTCTGTGGTACTTTGTATGGTGGCCCAAGAAGATTAATAATATGATCAACTAGGCCACACTAATTAGGATTCCAATTCCTTTATTATTTATATAAAAATCAAATATAGTTGGGTCTGTGACAGCTTGACTACAGACTTTTTATTTAACACAGGCTGATGGTAAATTGATCATATCATCACCACACAAATGCTCTGAGAGTGATCCGGGTGCTGTCATAATCACTCTAAAGAAACAGAAGGACTGGGCTTGTTCTAGGGAGCTCGTGACAATAAAATAAAGATTCAGTGCCCTTTGTATTCTCTTTCACCTTTACTTCATTGAAGAAACCAGGTCATTTGTCATATGAAATTTTTTACAAGGAGGTTTTGCTATTTGCATCCCTGTGATGTTGTTTTATAAGTATATCCTTTTAACCCCTCACTTCCTTTTTACTGTTAGGTTCTGGAAGATTTACCAGATTCAGATTCAATTAGTTTTGAAAGAATACCTCATCAGTGGTGCTGTGTACTTCTAATAGTGTGCCATTAGGAAGCACACAGCATTCAGTTGTCCGTTCTCTCGTGATATTGAGGTTGAACAAAGGATCCGTGTAGTGGTGGCCTTACCAACCCCTATAGTGTTCCCATGAGCCTTTCATCTAATGGAATTGTTAGCTGCTGATGAGTGTAATGTAGGTTCCTTGTTTTTCACTTGGATTTGCAAAATAATTACAATCTTCCCTTCCTTCTGTAATTATCAATTGGAATTCTTCTATAATGAAGAAATTTACCAGATATTTTGTTACTCTGCTGCAGATTATAAGAAAGGCATAAGATAATGTTTATTCTTTCTCTTTATTTGCCAATTTTCAGAATAAAGTACTGGCTTAATGACCTCCAGAGTTGACCAGTTTGGATTTATTTTCTTTCGTTAGCATCTCATAAATGTTAACATACTTGATGTGCTTCAATTCATCATAGTCACTGTTCTTAATATTATAACTGTCGTAGCTTGAGGGCGGTTAGAGCCCTTCATGTTGGTTCATGTGTGCTTGTAACTCCAGAATTCTTTATTGATGTCTGCTTTTAGCTACCAGATACTTTAGAAATAACTTGTACATTTTCTGCCCCAGACAGAAAATGTGTCCCAATGAGCCTTGGTTCTTTTAATGGGAATTGCTATTAAAAAACAACAACCTAAAAACTAGGCATTCTCTTTGCCTAGTTAATCATTGCTTTTGGGCCTTTCTAGTAGAGAGAGGTATAAAATGCATATTTTCGAAAGAAAATTATATAATGAGTTCAAAATGGTATATCCAATTCAAATGTAACATTATAGTATTTTTACATATCATTTTTTATTTTATACTGAGAATGTTGGCTCTTAATATCATTTACATAATTACTTTTTGTGGGTTTTCACAAGTTTGCAGTAGGAGGCTGAACTCCTTGTTTGCATGCTGCTGACACCTGTTTTAAAACATTATTGTGTTCTCAGTAAGTGCTGGGGGAAAAGTTGCAAGCTGGCTTCATCCTGTCATCTTTGCTCAGAAATCTTCTTGGATGTGTTTCCAAAAATGTGACAGTAGAACATCACACAACACAAACCCTCAGATGCTTCTTAGACATGTGTATTCCTGACTTTAATCCAGGATAATTTTACCAAAACAGGAGCTCTGGCACAAGGCCTAGTTTATGCATTTTTAAGTACAGTTCTTGGCAGATACTAATTACACAAAAATTTGAAAATCTCTGGTTATGAAACCTTGTGAAATTTTCTACTTTTCTTGTATCCAGCACATTAAAGACGTTAAATGCAGTATTTCCTATCCATTCACTTTGCAAAACATTGTCTCACTAAGATGTTTGTAACAAGAAATAAAAAGATTTCATCTTGGTATTCAGGGATGCCTACAATTCCAAATATATCTACTCAGCTTAGGTTAGTAGTGAAATGATCTGATATTCTTATTCCAGATAGCTTTTAGATAAAAGTGTCTGCACATCCAAAGGCCCTGTTGATGCTAAATAATCATAATTTGAGTTAATGTTGGGATTTGAATACAGCACAATGTATAATAATTAGTGCTGAGTTTTAAAGCTTTTCAACTGGTAGGTTTCTCAAGGAATAGAAGCTGAGTTTTTGTTGTTGTTTTGTTTTGTTTTGTTTGTTTGTTCTTTTTATCATTGTTGGGTGAGCCAAAGGGAGCTCAGGTAGAACAAAGTTAAGTGTTTATTTTTCACTATATTTATTTCCATTTCAGGAAATTGCAGAATTTTTCATTAGCATTAACTCTAAAGAACTACTAACCTTCTTATATATGTTCTCACAAAAAGTGTCTGATTATATTGCTTATGTAGGTCTCAATATCCTACATTAAAATAGTAAAGATGTATGCATAAAATAAAGGAAGCAAATACAAATGTAGGTTTTGTCCTGGAAAAAAATTATGAAGAAAGAGAAAGTTGCACAGTCTTCATTCTCTTTCCTTGTGGATGGCCATTCGTCCCACCTGTTTCTAAGAACCTCCTTTATAAATATTTCCTTCAATGCAGAATATGGCCCATTTTTATGACTTAATGTGGATATAATTCTATATGCCACTTTTTTCCAGGAATATTTAGGACAGGAACAAAGTTTCCTTAGGTGCCATTAACATTTGGGTAAAAATTAAAGTTAATTTTCTTAAAAATCACAAACAGAAATTAAAATACAATTATTATAATAAGATGAAAATTATTGCTTATGCAGCATTGCAATAAAACAACATTATCAAAACAATATGAAGATTATAATTAATTATTATTTGTGAACTTGGATGTGTACAGTATTACTTTAAAGTAATTAGTGATACTTAAAATGCATGATTTCATAGAAAAATCTCTAATAATCAATAGATAAGAATATAGTTAAAAATCCAAGAGAAGTAATAAAATAGGAGACAAAAATTAATTACCTATGAAAAGGTCAGAAAAGAGGAACAGAACAAACAAACAGACAAACAAACAAAAAAGAAAAAAAAGAAAACCTGGAACAAATAGAAAACAAACAGCAAGTTAATAGACTAAACTATATCAAATGGAGTAAATATTCCAATTAAAGATAGATTTATCTTACTGAACAAAAAATCAATATTTAACTATCTATAAGATATGTATAATAAATGTGAAGATACAGATAGGTTAAAAGTAAAGCCTGGGAGACAACAAATCATTAATACTAGAGGCCCCATGCATGAAATTCTTGCACGGGGATGGAGGGTGTCCCTCAGCCCAGCCTGCACCCTCTCCAATCTGGGACCCTTTGAGGGATGTCTGACTGCCTGGTAGGATCGGACAAAAATGGGCAGTCAAACATCCCTCTCACAATCCAGGACTGCTGGCTCTAAACTGCTCACCTCCCTGCCTCCCTGATTGTCCCTAACCACTTCTGCCTGCCAACCTGATCACCCCCCAACCACTACCCTGACAGCCTAATTGATGTCTAACTGCTTCCCTACTAGCCTATTTGCCCTCAACTTCCCTCCTCTGCCGGCCTAGTCACACCTAACTGCCTCCCCTGGAGGCTTGATCACCCCCAACTGCCCTCCCTTGTAGGTCTGGTCCCTCCCAACTGCCCTCCCCTGCTGGTCTGATTGCCCCAAACAGCCCTCCCTTGCAGGCCTGATCCCTCCCAAATGCCCTCTCCTACTGGCCATCTTGTGTTGGCCATCTTGTGTACATATGGGGGCAGGATCTTTGACCACATGGGGATAGCCCTCTTGTATGTTGGAGTGATGGTCAATCTGCGTATTACTCTTTTATTAGATGGATGGCAGTAAAAGCATGCTAGTGTGGCTCTATTCGTATCAGACAATACTGATATTAATTCCAATATTGGCATTACTGATAATATTAATTAGACCAAGAGTATTACCAAAAATAAAGTGTACTATTTAACAATGATTAAAATATTAGTTTAACAAGATGATATAACAATATTAATTTTGTGTGTACTTAATAACATAGTCTCAAAATATACAAAGTAAAAACTGCTAAAAGGAAAAAAACAGATGAATCCACAAAAATAGCTGGATATTTTTCTGTTATATGTAGAGCAACTAGACCTACCCCCAAAAATAAATCTGTAAGGAAGCAGAAGATCTGAAAAACTTTTTCAACAAATCTTGATCTAATCAACCTCTGAAGAACACTGCAACCAACAATGACAATATATACATTCATTTCAAGTATACACTGATGATGCATCATGACAGAAAATATACTGGGTGTAAAATTGATATAAAATATTTTATTTACCAAAATTTTATAAAATATATCGTCTACACACAAAAAATTAAATCAGAAATTTCTAGCTAACTTATTGATTAAATAAGAAAATCATCAAAAATGATAATAAAAATGCAACATACAAAAATTTCTGAGATACCAGTTTGGGGGGGGGGCGTGCATGAATGATTCTCTCTCATCATTGATGATTTTATCTCTCTCTCCTCCTTTCCTCTTCCTGAAATCAATAAAAACATATTTTGATAAAATTGTGGGACATGAGCAAAGTGTTCTATGTGGTAGGGAAAATATATTTTTTTAAAGAGTTTATATTACATGGTTATATCTTTCAATTCTAGACTAAATTCAAGGTCTAGAATTCTTCAAATCTGCCTATTTTTTTTCTCAGACTGTTGTTCTTTGTTTAGGACACCACTTGTTTTTTTACATCTTTTTTTTTAAAACATACAACCATCCCCTTTATACATTACTTGTCTTTTCACAGTTTCAGTTACCCATGATCAACAGTGGTCTGGAAATATTAAATGGAAAATTCCAAAAATAAGCAATTCATAGTTTTGAGTTGCACACCATTCTGAGCTGCATGATGAAACACTGCACTGTTCCTCTCCATCCCACCTGGTACATAAGCCAATCCTTTGTCAAGCATATCCACACTGTGTACATTACTTAGTAGCCTTTTAAGTTACCAGTTCATCACAGTATTGGATTGTTTGTGTTCAGGTAACACTATTTTACCTAATAATGACCCCAAAGTGCAAGAGTAGTGATACTAGCAATTTGGATATGCCAGAAAAGCTGTAAAATTAATGTATGTATACAAAAAAATGCATAATAATGTAGATTTTAATCCTATTTGTGATTTTAGGCACCCACTGGGGGTCTTGGAAAATATCTCTCTATGGATAAGAAAGTACTTCTGTACTAATTTGTGTTCTTCCTCAGATAACCTATTATCTTAAGTTCTTGAGAATTCTAAATCTGCTGTCTATGTCTGCTGACTCTTGTCCATGGTGAATTATTTCCTATTAGTTTTATAATTTTTATGTGGACCCATTTTAATTTGGACTTTTTTCCCTGTGGATTGTCTTGTGGATGCATCCTTACAGAGTGATTTTGGATTTGGCTCTGACACAACCCTAGGGGTATCAGCAAGCCTTTTGGGTTGGCCCAATGTTCTGTGGTAGGGAAAATATTATTTAAATTCCTACATTAGTAATAAATAAAGGTTTAAAATTAACAATTTTGAGTTTTTACCCATAAAAGCTATAAAAAAAGAGCAAATTAAATACAAAATAAGTAGAACACAGGACATAATATACAGTAAAATTGGAACCAGTAGGAAACAAAACTAAGGCTTTTCTTTGAAAAGATTAATTAAAATAATCTCTAGCAAAGTTGGATTCAAAATACAAATATTAGAAATTTAAAAGGCAACATTATGTCCATCCTGAGTGTCTTGGTTGAGCATCATCTTGTGCATGGAAAGGTAGCAGTTCGATTTCTGGTCAAGGTAACCAATAGATCAATGTTCTCTCTCATATCAATGTTTCTCTCTCTCTCCTTTACTCTCTCTAAGCATGTCTTCAGCTAAAGATAAAAAGAATAAGGTGACATCACTATAGATATTAAAATGGCAATAAGGAAATATTGTTAATAACTTTGCCAAACTAAGAAAAAAATTAAAAAGTAATTTCATAAAACTGACAAAAAAATATCTGAATGTCCCTTTATCTGTAAGAGAAATTTAGTTTTTTTGTTAATCCTCACCTGAGGATATTTTTTTCCCATTGATTTTTTTAGAAAGAGTGGAAGGGAGGGAGGGAGGGAGAGAGAGAGATGAGAGAGACATACCCACTGGCTGTCTCTCATACATGCCCTGACCCTTCAGTGCATAGGCAGATTCTCCAACCACTGATAAACACTGTCCAGAGAGAGAAATTTAATTTTTAATCAACAGTTTTCTTCAGAAGAAAATTTCAGGAGCAGATATTTTTCAAAGCTGAAATTTACCAAATATTTAAGAGGATATAATACTAATCTTATACAACTCTAACTGTGAATTGAGAGGAAAAGAATATTTACCAATGCACTTTATGAAGCTGGTCCTCAGTAAAATATTAGCACATTAAATTCAAACATAAATAGAATGGTTAATGCATTATGATCAAACATTGCTTACATCAGGAATGCAAAATTGGCTCAACATTTAAAAATCAAACAATATAATTCATCACACTATGTAATTAAGGAAAAATTTATATAATTAATCTCAACTGGTACAGAAAATGCAGTTCATAAAATTGAAAATCCAACTATCATAAAATTTTTCAATTAATTAGATTGTGAATAAAACTTAATTGGATAAGTAGCATTTACTAGAAATTTATAACCTATCATTTTCATTCATAAAAATGTTTCTCTCTTTTATCCACTGCATTGTCTATATCCTTTATCATTAATTAGTGATTCTTTTGTTCATTTGAGTTATTTCTCCCCTGATATCAAGCTTTTTCTTTATAAGACTTCATTTATTACCATGGCCTATTTTTATACTTTTTTCTTTTACCTTTGAGTAAATTCTATATTATTTCTGTATATTTTTGTTCAAATATGTATCTTTTTCTTAGAAATCATTTTATCACCTTTACTTTTATTAATGGAATAGATATTTTATATTAATCATACAATTTGATGTATTTTCTATCTTTGTTTTTTATCATGTGATTCATTGAACATATTTGTATAGTATGTGGTTGTGTGTTTCTCTTAAAAACTTGTAAATTGTATATTTGGTATTGTGTTATTTTTGTGTATCAGTTAGGGTTCATTTGCAAGACATGCAAATCTCTCTGGGTAAGGAGAATGGTCTAATATAAAGCATGAAAATTAATAAAATGGCCTGGAGGTATTCGCTCTAGGCTGCTAAAGAAATGATGCCCAGAACTGCAACTCAACATTGGTTGACACCATTCACTGACAACTGTAACAAAAAGGAGAGCAGTGAGAAGCAACCACTATGACCCCTGATTAAAAGAGCACTTTGTCATCATTGGGAAGCAAGGAACAGGAAATAACTGCTCTTTGACATATAGGAAGGAGGGAACACTGGGGATGTTGCCCAGCAGACCTTAGTGTCTTCAAAACTACTCTTGCTAACCACAGCTACCAAAAACCTTCCAACTCTTGAATGGGTACTTCTACTTAGTGGACCGAACTTGAAGGAATTCAGGGAACTGTAGTTTGCAGCTGTCTTCTGCAAAGATCATAGAGAAGAGTTGAAGTGAATGGTGATTATAGAGCCAGTGGATAGTTTGTTTTCTGACTGGCAATTAAATAATACTTACATGTGATATTTCCCCCAAATCCCCTAATTAATTTACATAATTTTTCTAGAGCTATACATTTAACCAGAATTATTTCATTCAGTTTGTTAAAGATTTTACAACTATATAATTTTATACAAGAATTCTGGCCTGAATTTTTAATACTGACTTCATTTAAAACTTATATTTCATAGGTATTCATTTAGTTGTTATATTTGAATGTTATTATTTGATATTACTTTAGTCTTGTGCTGTTTCAGAGGACAATTACTCTCCCAACTATCCTAGTTTTTCCCCATTATTGATTTTAATATATATAATTTAAGTTATGTATTTTGTTAAAACAGCTTACCTCAATTGCAAGAAACATAAAACCACCATGAGGCGGGAGTTCTGAGGTGATCAAGCACCACTAGAAGTTGGTCTTGAAGCCCTTGGTTCCTCAGCATAGTGAGGAGAGCAGATCATGGCTGCCAGTGCCATAGCTTAATGACTCCAAACACATTCTAACTGCTAGTTCCTAAACACAAATAAAAGGGAAGAGAACTTTGCTTCAGGTTATCTGGATTGTTGTAATGATCTGCAACATTTCTGGAGAAATAGCTGATTGGCACAAAAAATAATTCAATGGTTTCCTCATACCTTTGTGCATTTTTGCTTAACTATATTATAAAGCTTAAATTATATTAAATGACTCAAAGAGAATCAGAGAATGTTTCTGCAGGCAAGAAAATATCCTGTATAACTGAAAAATAAAAGGCTGTATTCTGTTTTAATCTCATGTTGTCTTAAAATATGTAAATGTAGAGAAAACTAAGAAAGAAAAAGAAAGAAAAGGTCTACAATTTCTTTTGCATTTTCAGTAGAACCAATTTTTCTGCTCATGGTTGATAGAAAATTATTGATCATAACTCCTCTTTGAAGTGTTCTGTGAACTCTCCAAAGCTTAGTTAGCATTCACTAGTTTTCCTTTATAGAAGCTCGGTGATGGCCCATGTTTCAAACATTTTCACAAATAAAGCTCAAAGCATAGCTATTAAAAATCTCCAATTTGTGAGTCATCTAATTATTTAATCTCAGTAGGTATTGATTATGCCTTGCAGATGAAATAATCTTAAATTAAGAACAGCAGACAATCTTTCTGCCTCTTTTAAGATCAATGTTGAATACTACATGATTGAAGTTGCCCCAAGAACTGTTATTGGCCATCAAGGGAGCTAAAATAATCAGATTTACTGCAGATAGGTACATGATGGCAGAAGCATCATTTATATTTTATAATAGAGAAAATTAAGCTGGTGATAAAGGAGTTAAAGTGTAAAGACTGGATGTTCTCCAGCTCGCTCAAAGCTAGTTATTCTCTTGGGGGAAGATCAAGATCTCTTATGACCAATTTTGAATTACAAGAGAACTCTATTACAGGCCCTATCCATTATGTATTAAGTTATATTTAAACAGAATTAAAAACTAACTAGATTGACTCTCAAAGAACCCTAAGGGATGTTTTAGGATACAAGTCAGAGAAATGGAAAATATTTGTACTAAAGGGTAAAATGGGTAGGATGAGGAAAGAGAAATATAAACCCAGAGGAGGGTTACATTCAGGTAAAATATCAGCTTATTCTTGGAGGATGGTTTTGCAAAGGTCAGTATTATGCAATTTTTCTAGGAGAAATTTTTTTCTGGAATGTATCTGATTCTTGGGCAGAATTGAGTAGAGTTTTGTAAGATTTCCTTTCTCCTCTGCATTATATTTAAAGTTTATATTCGTAAAAGTAGAAAGAAGCATAACTGTGTGATCTGGAGAGGCCAGTGCAAGCACAGCAATCACAAAGATAGTGACTTCAGGGGTGATGCTATTGCTATGGTCCTGTTGAGATGAAGTTTGACTGAAGACTATTGTTGATGAGTTTGCTACCCCTCTGTTGTCTTTAGTTTAGTTTATGTCAAGAAGTATCCCTGAGCATCCCTGCACTGTGTGAGCTGTGTGTGAGGCTCACAAAGATGAAGATTCAATGGTCCACAGTCTATGGGTGATTCTATCATGTTAACAGGTGGCTTCTCTCTCATGTGGTAAAGGGACAGGGACTTGCTCAGGGACCCAGGAGAGATTGGAGTCAGAATGCCCCTCTCTGCTGGGATGATGTGTCTTCTGTGCTTCTCTACTACCTGGAGTGCCCAGGGCATGACCTAAGTGAGACATATTCTGAAAAAATACACAGGTGAAGTATTTCAAGAGTGGCATGGGCATGGTGGCTGGAAGCAAATACTGCTCAAGGCTACTGGTAAATCTATCTGAAAGTAGAAAGAGTTAGCAGTAGGAGCCTTTGTTGTCTAGCACTGAGAAGATTATTCTCTTATTTTTTTATCCAGAACAGTTAAATGGGAGAAGGGTAAAAGAGGAGAGAAACCCTATCTCATTCAGGTCCAAAAGTGTTTTAACCCTACTGGAATGCCAGAACTCTAAGCATTTTAGAATATTTTACATTAACAAAGTCATCATATAATATTTACCAGTGTTCTGTCTCTATATTATTATCACATGTGGGGGGAATTTTACTTTATTAAAAGACACATTTCTAAAGTGTTAGTACTGAAACTAATGGTTTGTCCCTGCACACCTTCCTGTTACTCTCTAGCTAGCAAATGCTAATCCTATCTAATAAAAGAGTAATATACAAATTGACCATACCTCCAATCAAGCCACGGCCCAGCCATGCCCACCAGCCAATCAGAAGCAAATTATGCAAATAAATCCCAACCAAGATGGCTCCCACCACTGAGAGCAGGAGGGAGGCTTTGGTTTCCCCAGCAATGGAGGAAGCCAAGCTTTTGACCTGCCTTTGCCAGGCTAGGCCTCCACTCAATGCTACAAAGTTTCAATTATAGAATATACATAATCCCAACAAAAATGGCAGCACCACAGAGCTGGAGAGAGCAGAGCTAGGGTTGCAGGGGCAATGGAGGAAGCCAAACTTCTGCAGCCCTAGCCTACGCTTCCACTCTGGGCTACAAAGTTTCAAACAGAAATGACTGCCTCCAGGGAGCAAGCAGAAGGCTTGGCTCCACTCCAGGCTATAAAGTTTCAATTGTAGAACATAAATTAATCCCAGAGCCTCCACTTGGGTTGCTGGGGGGCATGGCCAGCCTGCAAGCGACCATAGGCCCCTTGCCCAGGCCACCTCACACCCCAAGTGAATCCCCACCCTGATCCAGGACACTCTTCAGGGCAAACTAGCTGGTCTCCACTCATGCACCAGGCCTTTATCCTATCTAATAAAAGAGTAATAATACACAGATTGACCATCACTCTAACACACAAGATGGCTGCCCCCATGTGGACACAAGATGGCCACCACAAGATGGCTAGCAGGGGAGGACAGTTGGAGGTTTCAGGCCTGCAAGGCAGGACAGTTGTGGGTCATTAAGCCAGCAGGGGAGGGCAGTTGGGAGGGACCAGACCTGCAAAGGAGGGCAGTTGGGGGTGATCAAGCCTTCAAGGGAGGTCAGTTAGGGGTGACGAGGCCAGCAGAGGAGGGAAGTTGGGGCTGTCAAGGGAGCAGTTAGACATCAATTTAGCTGGCAGGATAGTGGTTAGGGGGTGATCAGGCTGGCAGGCAGAAGTGGTTAGGGGCAATCAGGGAGGCAGGCAGGTGAGCAGTTTGGAGCTAGCAGTCCTGGATTGTGAGAAGGATGTCCAGCTGCCCATTTAGGCCTGACCCTACTGGGATCGGGCCTAAACAGGCAGCCAGACATCCCTCGAGGGGTCCCAGATTGGAGAGGGTGCAGGCTGGGCTGAGGGGACCCCCCACCACCACTCCCCTGCCACTTGCACGAATTTCGTGCACTGGGCTTCTAGTGGACTAATATAACACTAAGGGATATGGTTTCTACATAGGTGTCAATGCCGAGGCACATTGAAAGGCTTGAGATACAGACACAGCTTTAGAAAATGTTTCTTGAATGACAGAATGTTTCAAAATGAAGCTTCAGAGTGAAAACATGCTGGTTGTCACAAAACTAATCATCTCATTTAAAAAATAATATTATATTTCTTTAATTTATTTGGCTGATTATAAAAATGTTGCCTAATTAATTTTAAATGTCAGATTCATATAGTTTAAATGTGTTTTTATTATTTTTTAAAAGTCTCACCAAAGAATATGTTCTTTTGGTTATTTATTTATTTTGTTTGTTTGTTTGTTTTAGAGAAAGAGAAAGGGAAGGAGGGAAAGAGAGAGAAAGAGGAAGAGAGAGGGAGAGAGAGAGAGAGAGACTTTGATGTGAGAGAAACATTGATAGGTCACCTCCCTGTGCTTCCTGACAAGTATCAAACTCACAACTTTTTTTGTGTACAGGATGATGCTCCAACCAACTGAACCACTGGCCTGGTGCTGTGTTTTCATTATTTTGTCTTAAATTGGCAAGCAACATACACGTGATAGTTGCTGTGACACCTACTCAATTGTGGGCACTCCTGGGATAGCACATACCTCAACTTTTTGCTTCATGGGCAGAGTGGAACTACCAAACTCACAATGTCATTTTCTCAAGTCACTCAAAATTCCACTATTGAAACCAGGAAATTTACTTTGTGGAAGCTGAGGTCTTATCCTACTTGAATCTGATGTTTGAATAAATGTACCTGAAACCAAAGGTTGAAAACCATTTTGGAGGACTAACAATCTTAGCATATGACATTGGACTAAACGAGCAGTTTCTGAAATCAGGAAAACCTGAGATGAGGCTCCTGGAGATGCCCCACATGGTGCTGGCTCCTCTCCAATCACAACGTTAGAAATATCAGATTTTTTCAAGTGTATACTTGGAGAAGTCAATATCTATAGAAGCCCCTTGGGCTAGAGAAAGAGAGAGTAGTGTGGCTCAACATGGAAGGGACATGGCAGCCATGGAGGTCTGTTACCTTTTGCTCAGTGACCTCAAATCACTGTCAGACAAAGCACAAGAGCACCAACACAGCAAGCCAGACCATCTGGGGTGAGAAGTTGGAATGATAGACAACTTCCAGGAAATACAGATAGATGAGACTTCAAATTAAAAGGATTCATAGAGGACATATGAAAAGTATAAAAAAAAACCCACACATGAGCACCATAGAATAAAATATAAGAACATTGGAGACAAAAGAATCACACTAGCATATACCAGGCAAAAAGGATTCAGATTGGAAATTGAGTAATATTTTGAAAGTGTTGAAGAAAAGTATACCCAGAGTATTATATCAATCAGTAGTCAGTTGGACATCCTTAGCACTGCTAAATAGGTGGTAGAGTTTCTAGTTGAGAAGCCCTCCCCCTGAGGGAGCACACTGACTAACAGGGGATAGCTCTTGCTTTGAGCGTCTGACCCTGGTGATCAGTGTGTGTCATAGCAGCCAGAATATTTGAATATTAGAGTTTCATTATATAGACTAGAGGCCCGGTGCATGAAATTCATGCACGGGGAGGGAGGGGTATCCCTCAGCTCAACCTGTACCCTCTCCAATCTGAGACCTTTCAAGGGATGCCCAACTGCTTATTTAGGCCCAGTAGGACTGGGTCTAAACGGGCAGTCAGACATCCTTCTCACAATCCAGGACTGCTGGCTGTAAACTGTTTGCCTGCCTGCCTCCCTCATTGCCCCTAACCACTTCTGCCTGCCAGCCTAATTAATGTCTAACTGTTCACCTGACAGCCTGTTTACCCCCAACTTCCTCCACTGCTGGCCTGGTCACCCCTAACTGCCCTCCCCTGAAGTCTTAATCACTCCCAACTGCCCTCCCTTGCAGGCCTGGTCCCTCCCAACTGCCCTTCCCTGCTGGCCTGGAACCTCCCAATGGCCCTCCCCTGCTGGCCATTTTGTGGTGGCCATCTTGTGTCCACATGGGGGCAGGATTTTTGACCACATGGGGGCAGCACTCTTGTATGTTGAAGTGATGGTCAATGTGCATATTACTCTTTTATTAGATAGGATAGAGGCCTGGTGCATGGATGGGGGCCAGCTGGTTTGCCCTGAAGGGTGTCCCAGATCAGGATGGGGGTCTCCTTGGGGTGTGATGCAGCCTGGGCGAGGGGCCTGCAGGGGTTTTCAGGCTGGCCACACCCCCCAGTGACCCAAGTGGAGGCCCTGGGATCTGGGATTAATTTATGTTCTACAATTGAAACTTTGTAGCCTAGAGCAGAGCCAAGACTTCTGCTGGTTCTGTGGTGACAGCCATTTCTGTTTGGGTTTATTTAAATTCTATAATTAAAACTTTGTAGCCTAGAATGGAGGCTTAGGCACTAGGGCTGCAGAAGCTTAGCTTCTTCCATTGTCCAGGCAATCCTAACCTCTGCTCTTTCCAGCTCTGTAGCTGCTGCCATTTCTGTTGGGATTTATGTATCTTCTATAATTGAAACTTTATAGCATTGAGTGGAGGCCTAGCCTGGCAAAGGCAGGCTGAAAGCTTGGCTTCCTTAATTTCCAAGGAAACCCAAGCCTCCCTCCTGCTCTCAGTGGCCACAGCCATCTTGGTTGGGGTTTATTTGCTCAGGATTGGCTTGTGGGCGTGGCTTGTGGGCATGTCTTGTGGGTGTATTGGAGGTGTGGTCAATTTGCATATTACTCTTTAATTAGATAGAATTATGCTTTGATTGGTTGAACAGATGACCCAAAGACTGGGCACTTTACATATTAGGCTTTTATTATATGGGAGTATGTTTTTTAAATGTTGAAGATAAATTAAGGGTAAAGGTATTTTTAGGCATATACAGCTTAGTGAGTTTGATACAGAAAGATTCTAAATATTTATTAGTAAGGGAACCATATTTTTTGAATATTCAAAAATATTCTATTTGAATATTCACAAATATTCATAGCATGGCACTTCCCACTAAAAGTTATGAAATGTAATTTAATACAAGATATGAACTGTAAGCACAAAATTAATGTAAGTCAATTTTTCAGACAACTCCCAACATCCTTACTGCAGCAAGTAAACTAAACTTTAGGCTAGTGCCATGGAGGAAAGATGAACTCAAAACCACAACGTGATTGCTATGGGCTCTGAAAGAGTCTACTGTGTGTCCAGGTCACTAATACTTCTTGGACCCTAGAGGGATAAATGCAGTACTTTGGGCAAAAACCTTCTTATTTTATCTCCTCAGATTTCCCACAGATTAAGAGAATGCAAATACTAGTAAGAGCTCACTATCAAAGTTCATCAAACACAGAAAGAAAACACATAGTTGAAAATCAGCAGAAACAAGAAAAACAGTTTTAAGACTCTAAAAATCTATAATAATAAAAGGGTAACATGCTAATTAGACCAGACATCCTTCCAGACATCATTCCAGACATCCTTCCAGATGAAGCCAGGGCCAGACCAAAGCCCAGGTTGGGTGCCTGCTAACAGCTGGGGGAAGGAAGGCATACTATTGCATGAATTTTCATGCATCGGGCCTCTACTTACAGATAATTACAATAACAAGAAATATAAGTTAACATGACTGTCTGAGAGATACAATGGTTCACATCAATTAGCAAGCAGAAAAAGGCTTAAAAATAACCACACAGATTTGCAAAAGAACTTGCAAAAAATAAAAGTCACTGGGTAGTTTAACCAAATTACACATAGCTAAAGAGAAATTTAATGAACTGTTGAAACAGCAGCCCAGAGTAGCATGAAGAAGCTGATTAGTATGGTGAGTACCTGGGGCTCAGTCCTCTTGGAGCTGCTGAGGAGGGGCTGCGTAGAATGTGCATCAGAATTCTACCTTAAAGAACTGGAGTCTGGGAACTTTACCACTGAGTCTCTTCTACAAAGGTTGAGGGCTCCCTGTACCTCCAGGCTGTGTGGAAGGGCACCAGGGCTTTGAATCTGAAGTGGGTGCTAACAGCTTGTATGGAGTTATCCTTATTTGAGATGGGCTAAAAGATTGTAACCTGGGAAAAGTCACCTTGATACAGATTTTAAAAGGTTCACCTAAGATGAAAATGATAATGACATAGGTGCCATGACCACATCTCAGGCTTGAATAATCAGAATCCCTATAGAAGTGACTTGTGAGTCCATATTTCTTTAATATAATTTTTTTTAAAAATTTCAGTGTGATTTGTTATGTGCTCTAAAGACTGAGAAACATCCTAGTGTCCCCATTATTTGAAATTTATCACTCTTGTGCTTACCTTGGAAGAGGAATATCAAATTACTATCTATTTTGAACCCCCAAAATATAATAAGAAGAAAAGGAGATTATTTGACTCAGGTTTGTCCCAGTAAATAAATCCAAAATCCAATTATCTTGCTACTCCATCTTATTCACTTTGGACTATAATAGAATAGTGAAGAATTAAATTGCAGAGTAATGTCCTAACTGGTTTGGCACAGTGGATAGAGTGTTGGCCTGTAGACTGAAAGGTCCAGGTTTGATTCTGGTCAAGAACATGTACCTTGGTTACAGGAACATCCCCAGTAGGAGGTGTGCAGGAGGCAGCTGATCAATGTTTTTCTCTCATTGATGTTTCTAACTCTCTATCCCTTTCCTTTCCTCTCTGTAAAAAATCAATAAAAAATAATTTAAAAATTGCAGTTTTTTTTCTTGTAAGAAAACCCAAAAAACTTGAAAATATTTTCTCACATTACTTTCTCTGACTAACTTTACTACTTTCACACTCAGATTTATATCAAACTAGAGGCTCAGTGCACAAATTCATGCACTGGTGGGGTCTGGCTGACCCACCCCGATTGGGGCCAATCAGGCTGGGCTGGCCAAGGGGAAGGGCCACAGAAGGTTGGCCGACCCACCCTGCCCCCGATCAGGGTTGGGGGAGACAATCGAGGATGGGGCTGACCATGGGGAAGGGCATCGAGAAAACCAACTGAACTGGAGCTGAGCATGGGCCCAGGCTTCCCAGGGAGGACAGCCTCAGCAAGGAAACAGAAACCACCAGAAGGCTCTGCAAAAACAGCCCTGAGCTCCCTTTGGCCAAGAGGACTCAGAGCTGGTGTCTCTCTGTGTACATTAGACACAGCCCGGCACTTGCCTTTGACTGCTGGTCAAATCCATTGCCTGAAAAAACTTGTTGCCCTTCTTCTCTTTTGGCCTTTACAACAAATACAAGCCAATTGGAAGACAGGAGCCTCAGTGGCAGAGCCAGGCCCCACAATCACCCAGAATTCACACCTCTGACAACTGGGTAGCAATCTCCATGGAACAAAAGACACTGTTTTAGAGTCTTAATTGTCACCTAAAATGTGCCCAGCTGCTCCTCTTTAGTGAAGATAGACTAAGGAACCAAAACCCAAGTTTCCTTCGAGGTGGAATCCACAAGGAGTCAGCTGGTGGCAAGGCTCCTCATAGGTTTCAGCTTTCCCCCAAGCTCAGTGTGCTCTGAGCTAGTCTGTTTCTGGAGGTGCTGGGTCCTGGACTGCTGGTGGGGTGGCAGGTCAACAGGATTTCTCCCCACCACCTTCTTGGCCTCCTGAGCAGTACCCTCTGGCCCAGCATGCTAGGCAGCTGTCATTTGAGCCAGGACTTGGAGAGTGAAGGAGCTGGCTCACACCAAGAGGAACCTGCAGGTGCCCAGACTATGCCCCTCACCCCACTTCTCAGTCTTGTTCACATGGCTCTGGTCAAGGCCCACATCCTGAGCCTGGCACCATGTAAGGAAGGTTGCAGCAGGTAGAGGGGTGCCCTGACCTACCAGCCTTGGTGATGATAATCATCTTGGTGCCCAGCTAATTGAATTCGTCCCACAGAGCCTTCATCTCAAGGTGCATGATCATGCTGTGCACCTTAAAGTTATTCTTTACAGGTGCCTTGGCAGCAGCTGCACAACTGGCCCTGGGACCTTTGGGATTGGCAATGGTACTAGTGGCAGTCTCTGTGGGTGGCGTGTCATAGCGACGTCATTCTGGTCATTCTACCATAACAGTCAGTCACTGGAATTTTATTATATAGACTAGAGGCCTGGTGCATGAAATTTGTGCATGGAAGGGGAGTTGCCTCAGCTTGGCCTACACTCTCTCCAATCTGGGTCCTCTGGCTCTTAACCACTCACCTGCCTGCCAGCCTGATTCCCCTAACTGCTCTCCCATGACAGCCTATTTGCCCTAATTGCTCTCCCCTGCTGGCCTGGTCCCCCTAACTGCTCTCCCCTTCCTGCCTAATTGCCTCTAACCACCTCTGCCTTGACCCCGCCAACATGGCTTTGTTGGGAAGGATGTCCGGAAGGTCATCCTGAAGATGTTCAGTCTAATTAGCAATTACTCTTTTATTAGTATAGATGCCACCCTGTCCTAAAAATGCAAGTTGTTCCCAGGTTTTCCTATTGTGGATGGGGAGCCCGCAGTAGCATTCTGGGTTCTGACAAGGGCTTATGTGCTTGTGCTTTATCTCAGCAAATGTGATTTCTAGAAGACTATTGCATGTACCTTGAACATTTCCATCGAATTTGCCAAATCATTCTCCAAAAAAGTTGAACCACTTTAAACTCCCACCAGCAACCATATGTGTCCTCCGTCCCATTTTGATGCCAATATCATTGATTTCTCCCTAGAAGCTTCCATCCCATCAGCCAGGACTTCTTGGTACTTGAGCCAACCTCATTGTTCAGCTGGGAACTTGATTTACCGAGATAGAATTATGGAGGAGGAAAAATAGTTTTCCTCTACTTTTCTGAGTTCTTCGTGGAGGTCCTTGTAATGAAAGACAGATCACCAAGAGAAAAACAAAAGTTAGTTAACATGTGTACCTTGTGTATATGTGGGAGATCCCAGGGAAAAATTAGTAACTTCCTAAAGTGGCTTATAATGCAGACTTAAATACCTTATTCCTAGGGAGGCCTCTTACAGGAG
This sequence comes from Antrozous pallidus, assembly GCA_027563665.1. NCBI lineage: Eukaryota > Metazoa > Chordata > Mammalia > Chiroptera > Vespertilionidae > Antrozous > Antrozous pallidus. The sequence goes on along the minus strand of CM050508.1, from coordinate 109,553,146 downwards.
AATAAATTATATTTAGGAAAGATGAATGGGGTGAGGGGGAATAGTTTGTAACAAAGTTTGGGTGTGGTGTCAGCTTCTACTTTCCAGTCCTGTGATAGGAGTCAGTCTTCTCTGCCTGATGACACTTCTCCCATCAAGGGGACCTAAGGAATTTAAGCTCCTTTAGGGCAGTCTGATTTTTGGGAGATCAGACTTCAGTTAAATCCTCTGCATGCATTTGCTGTTTTTCAAGCATCTACAGCTCAAGATCATCAATATAACAACATAGCATATGTTGGGGTGGCATGTTCTCTGACCTTCAGAATAAACCAAACATAACCTTGTTTCCTCTCTTAGATGATTTGTCACAGTAGCATAATTCATTGGAGTATAATGACCAGACATTCCTGGGAGTGATCATAACATTACCCAGTGTTTGTAGAAGGGTGTTGGCCACAGGACTGAATAATCTAGGGGAAGTTTTCTCATCTTGTGGAAAGGGAGATAAAGTTATGATAGTTTATATCCCTTTCCACAGGTTTCCTGTGGGTTTGTATCTCTGCTGCCCCAACTCATGCCCCTTAGCAACCCAAGCACCTCTGCTTCAGGGCTTGGGGCTGCTGGGTGCCAGGTCTGTAGGTTTTGGTCTCCAATCTACCCCCTACAGCCTCAGGCCCAGGTTTGCCGTGGCAGCACTGGGGCCAGCCTCCCTGCTGGGTTTGTGGCTGTGATCTGGACCCCTGCTACCCCAGCACTGCCATGGTCAAGCTTGGGGCAGCGGGGGCCGCCCGCCATCTTGGTTGGGTTAATTAGCATATTCACTCCTATTGGCTGGTAGCGTAGCAAAGGAACAGACAATTTGCATGTTTCTCTTTTATTAGATAGGATGCCATGACATCCTGCACTAACTGCAGTATCTCATGGAAAATCAAGCCACCTAGAATTATTTACTTTTGGGGGGCATTTTTAATAAAGTAGAACAACTCCTTCTATACTTTCCTTTGAAATGAGTGAGTAGGTTTTCTGATTATTTTCTTTTGAGCACTTTGTCAAAATATCCAGTTTCTTAACTTATCCCAAACCATAATGCTTCCACCCACTGGCAATTCAACCTACCAACATATGACATGAGATAAACCAATCACTGCTCCCATAAAGTTTATTATACAAACTAGAGGCCTGGTGCACAAAATTCATGCACAGGGGAAGGGGTGTCAATCAGCCCAGCCTGCACCCTCTCCAATCTGGGACCCCTCAAGGGATGTCCGACTGCCCATTTAGGCCTGATCCCAGTAGGATCCCAGTAGGATCGGGCCTAAACGGGCAGTCAGACATCCTTCTCACAATCCAGGGGTGGTGGCTCCAAACTGCTTGCCTGCCTGCCTCCGTCATTATTCCTAAAAACTTCTGCCTGCCAGCCTGATCTTCCCCTAACCACTATCCTACCAGCTTAATTTGTGTCTAACTGCTCCCCTGCCAGCCTGTTTGCCCTCAACTTCCCTCCCTTGCAGGCCTGGTCCTTCCCAACTGCCCTCCCCTGCTGGCCTGATCACCCACAACTGACTTTCCTTGCAGGCCTGGAGCCTCCCAACATCCCTCCCATGATGGCCATCTTGTGGTGGCCATCTTGTGTCCACATGGGGGCAGAATCTTTGACCACAGGGGGGCAGCCCTCTTGTGTGTTGGAGTGATGGTCAATCTGCATATTACTCTTTTATTAGATAGGATAGAGGCCTGGTGCATGGATGGGGGCCAGCTGGTTTGCCCTGAAGGGTGCCCTTGGGGCACGGGGTAGCCTGGGTGAGGGACCTGTGGTGGTTTGTAGGCTGGCCACACCTCACAGTAACCGAAGCGGAGGCCCTGGAATCTGGGATTAATTTATGTTCTACAATTGAAACTTTGTAGCCTAGAGTGGGGTCAAGCCTTCTGCTGGCTCCATGGTGACAGCCATTTCTGTTTGGGTTTATTTAAATTCTATAATTGAAATATTATAGCCTAGAGTGGAGGCCTAGGCTGGCAAGGGCAGGCAGAAAACTAGGCTTCCTCTATTGCTGGGGAAACCCAAGCCTCCCTTCTGCCTTCTGTGGCTGCAGCCATCTTGGTTGGGGGTTATTTCCTCCTGATTGGCTGGTGGGTGTGGCTTGATTAGAGGTATGGCTTGATTAGAGGTATGGCTTGATTAGAGGTATGGTCAATTTACATATTACTCTTTTATTAGATATGATTACTTACATACAAGGGACTTTTCTAGTTTGCTAGATCCTATCTCAATTGCTTTGTTTCAATTGCTCTGAAAATAGGGGGGGGGGGGAGACAAACTGATATTTTATTGCATGTGCAAGCAATAAAAGTTCCCAATGTGTAAATAATGTACATAATACGTTTTATGGGAAAAGTGTTGCAGCTTATTTTATGGCATAGATTCATAAGCTGAGCATATGCCCTACTTCATGCAGAAGAATTCTGGCTTGCACCTATGGACTGGGTGTATTATTAATCCACTGTTTTCCCTGAAAATAAGACAGTGTCTTATATTAATTTTTGCTCCCAAGATGCGCTTGGTCTTATTTTCAGGGGATGTCTTATTTTTCCATGAAGAAGAATACGGTACACATTTATTGTTAAAAACAAAAAAAGAAAATTTATTACCTATATACAGTACGGTAGTAGTTGTCATCACAAACCAGCATAACCAGACAAACTGTGAATCCTACAGTATCAAGAATTTCTTGTTACTACCATTATTTCCATGTACAACAATCTATGGTACATGTACTGATACTGATATTTACCAGTATGAACACAAAGTAAGATTAATTCAGTGACAGTCACGGCATCATCTTTTGGAACATCATCATAATTCAAACACTGAATTTCCTGGTGAATTTCTTGTGACTCCATTTCTTTCAGAATTAGTGGACCAAATCTCTCATGCTTAGCAATAGCACTGTCCTTAAATGAATACTTCTTGTCAAGGTAGCCTGCTTATAGTGCATTTGCAATGCAACTGTCAGTGATTTTCTCCCATGAATTTTTCACCCAAGTCACAACCTCTTGCAGTTTAGGTTTCACAAAGTTTCCACGCTGATTTCTCTCCATTCTATTTTCAATGTAGTCATTAATTTCCATGTGCAAATTGTCCTTGAATGGCTTGTTTATTGCAATATCAAGAGTCTGGAGATAGGCCGTCATTCCTGTGGGAATCATTATTTGATCTATTTTTCTTTTGTGAAGAAATTTCTTCATGTCTTTAGTGCAGTAAGTGCTGGCTGCATCCCAGACTAACAGACCTCTTTGGCTCCCTCGCATAACAAGCAGCAGCATTAAATCGACCCACTTCCTTATAACTGCTTGTGTGGCCCAGGTTTTTTCAGTTTCAAGAATAAAAATATTATTGGGGAGGTCTTATTTTCAGGGGGATGCCTTATATTACAGTGAGAAGCAAAACTGCAAGTAGGTCTTATTTTCGGGGGATGTCTTACTTTTGGGGAAACAGGGTAGTGGCCCTTTTACTATTGAAGTATGCTGGTTTGGACAACTAATATGTTCACACAATATATTAGAAAAGTGTTTACATATACATATATGAAAGTTATTTTATATGCATGTGTCTTAGGCTCATGATTCACCTGCAGATTTTTTGGGTAAAAGGATTTTTAGGGATCTAATTACGTCTGCATATCTGCTTAAACAGCAATGGCATTAACTATGTCTGTCAATGCATTGTGTATTAATGGCCTCCACATGCTGAGTTGACAGACCAGGATGACTGTTGAGCAACCTTTGAGGAGGGAGGGGGATCTTGCATATAAAGAATTAGAGTGTCTGGTAAAAAGGACATGGATTAAAAGTAGCACAATAAGGTAATGGGTAATAATTGTGCACCTCTGCTGTCACCAGCTTGATAACGAGGGAGAAAGTCATCTCTGCATCAGGAACCTTAAGGTGATCTTTCCAATACATGACAATAGACAATCAGTCTTCACTGTTAATCAAATAAAACCTTTCCTTGGAAAGGACCAAGGAAAAGAAAAATCCAAATATTGCAAGAGTTCTGAGATCTAGGAATGGTTGAAGTTAGACAAATAGAAAAATCTAGAATGATATCAGTATGGTTAATGTATACCTCTAGTTTGGTTTTATATGATAGTCATTACCATAAAAGAAATATATGTAACTTTTATTTGTACAAAAGTATTTTATGAGCTCAGGAGAAAGAATGTTAAAAAAATGAATTTTTAAAAATTCAGTCTTTAGGGTACAAGAAAAGTGAGATGTTGTGGTCATAATCTAAAAATTGTAAGTCATATTTAGTAAATTCTTGTTGATAAAATATTTCTTTCAATCATCATTACCAAACATGAGAATGTTGTAAGGTGTAGCAAAGATTATCTTTAGCATTATACAAAGATGCTAAGTTTTAAACCCTCATCTAAATGTTTAACTTTCTCAGATGCCTCTCAGTGAAAGCTGGGCGAGTGAGAAAGAAAAACATCTAATGAGCTTAATGTCTGGCAATTATTATTTTCTGTGCTTTTAAGAATTTGTGTGTGGGTGTGTATGTGTACACATTTATTTTCTATGTTCAAGCTTATACTTACCCATGAGTAGCAATAACAAACTCTATGTGCTGCTATAGAGACTATAGCTTACTAAAAATTTAGTAACCACCATAAAGAGCATGAGATATAACCGCATATGTCACTTAAATGGACTTGGCAGAAACACCAGGAGAAAGTGGAAAGTTCATTGTCAACTTATTATCTGATGTGGCAGTGTTCACTATAGCCTTCTTTCATGTGTTAACCAGGAATCTCTGTCACCAATACAAATGTGGTCCCTGACTTCTTATCTGGGACAGATCTAAACATCTTTAAAATGTGGAAATTAGGAGAAACCAAGATGGCGGCAAAGGTAAACACCTAGGCTGCTGCCCTGCACAACAATTTCACAAATACAACTAGAAGACAAAACGGACATCATCCACAAACACAGGAGAGCTGACTGACTGGAAATTCTAAAACTAGAAGGAAACAGAAATGCACACAGATAACCAGAGCTGCTGTAAAGCCTAAGGTACAGATACTCTTGCGCATGCAAGCCAGAGAGGACGGGGTGCCTGGGAGCCTGGCAGGGGTGCTCTAGCAAAAAGGAGACAGGAGCTCCAGGCTGTGCTGATCCCAGTTCAATTGCACTCAAAGCCCGGAGGACCCAAGCCCTTGCTGGGGGGAGAGTCTAGACTGTGAGGCCTAATCCCAGGGGAACAGCCGAGGGCAGAGCTTTAGAGGTGTGAACATGGGTGCACACAGAGAGGACAGACTGTGACCCTGCCATTGTCTGTCTGGAGAGAGAAGGGAGCCATGGGTGGCTCTGTGAGGCGGAGCATCCAAGGATGGAGCTCCAGAGGCACTCTAGTGAGTGTATACAGTGAAGGCAAACTATTGGCTGTGCCATTAACGTGGTCTGGCAGAAGGGAGAAAGGAGTTCTGACTGCACAGAGCCCCAGTGCCAGGTGAAGGTCTGGGATTCTGGATTTGTTAGGGGAGGGACTGGACTGGACAGTCTGGCAGTGGGCTGGACTCAAGGGTGCCTTTCTTGCAGAAATGCCTGCAGCCATTGCCTTCAGACACTAAGACCCAGTGACCTCATGGGGTGGGGCTGACTGGAAGCCAAGGCTCTTGGCTCCACCCTGAAACTCCACCCCACCCAGAAACTCCACCCCATCCAAGCTGAGCACAGAGGCTTCACTCCAGCCAGAACCTTCAGTCTTCCTTGCTCTGGCCAGAATGCCATGCTGCCGGGCTTCATCGCTGCCGGGCTTCATCTCTGCTGGGGGTGGGCGCTTGCCACTGCTGCCTCATCTCTGCCCCCAGGGCTGGTGCTCACCACTGCCACTGCTTCCTCTCTGTGCCCAGGGGCCAGGCACTCGTCAACATCACCGCCACCACTTCTGGTCAACCCCTGGGACCAGGCACTCATGCTGCTCAGCCCTGCCCCCTCATTCCTGATTGGCTGGTAGCATAGCAAAGGTATGGTCAAATTTGCATGTTTCTTTTTTATTATATAGGATTGGAAACCAACAACAAAGTGAGAGTCTTAAAAGCAGCCAGGTAGAGACAGAAGGTTACCTACAAAATATCCCTCATCAGACTAATGACTGATTTATTAACAGAAACACATCAGACTAGAAGGAATGAAATATACAAAGTCATGCAAAGGAAGGGTCTGAATCCAGGAATGCTGTAGCCAGCAAGGCTAGCAATCAAAATTGAAGGTGAAATCAGGAGCGTCACAAACAAAAAATGACTAAGGGAGTTTATTACAACCAAACCAGCAATGCAAGAAATGCTAAAGGGTCTGCTATAAAAACAAGAAATAGGAAGACAAGGGTAAAGAATAAAAATGGCGACAAACAAGTACCTATCAATAATAACTTTACATGTAAATGGATTAAATGCCCCAAACAAAAGACATAGGGTAATGGATTGGATAAGAAAACATTGCCCATATATCTGCTGTCTACAAGAAGCTCACCTCAGAAAAAAAAGATACACACAGACTGAGGGTGAAGGGATGGAAAAAGATTTTTCAGGTGAATGGAAATGAAAAAAAAAAAGCAGGGGTAGCAATACTTATATCTGACAAATTAGATCTCAAAGTGAAGGACATAAAAAGAGAAAAGGAAGGCCGCTTCATAATACTAAAGGGATTGATACAACAAGAAGAAATAACTCTGGTAAACATATACATACCCAATATAGGAGCACCCAAATACATAAAAAAATAAAAACTCCTGGAGGATGTCAAGGAAGAGACTGACAGCAGTACAATCATAGTAGGGGACTTTTATACCCCACTATCACCATTGGACAAATCATCTAAAAAAAAATCAACAAACATGCCAAAACTGGTTTGGGCCAGTGGATGGAGTGTCGGCCTGCGGACTGAAAAGTCCCAGGTTCAATTCTGATCAAGGGCATGTACCTTGGTTGCAAAGAGAGAGGACCCCAGTGCGGGGTGTGCAAGAGGCAGCTGATCAATGTTTCTCTCTCATCAATGTTTCTGACTTTCTATCCTTCTCCCTTCCGCTCTGAAAATAATAATATATATATATTTAAAAATCAGCAAGGACATCAATCCTACATAACTCACTACACCGGATGAAATTAATTGACAACTTAAGAACATTTCACCCCAAAGCAACAGAATATACATATTTCTCAAGGGTACATGAGTTGTTTTCAAAGATATACCATATATTAGGTCACAGGCAAAGTCTCTACAAATCCAAGAAAATAGAAATCATATCAGCATCTTCTCAGATAACAGGGACATAAAACTGAAAATCAACTATAATAAAAAAATCCAAAAAATCAAATACATGAAGACTAAATAGCGTTCTATTAAACAATGAGTGGGTTACCAGATAGTTCAAGGAAGAAAAAAAAAACATCATGGCAACAAATGACAATGAAAACACAACAATCCAAAATCAAAATGTATGGGACACAGTGAAAGCAGTCTTGAGAGGGAAGTTCATAGCTCTACAAGCTTACTGAAAAAAACAAACAAACAAACAAACAAACAAAAAGCAACGGTAATAAATTACCTAACAGTACAGCTCAAAGAGTTAGAAAGAGACCAACAAAAAAAGCCCAGTGGAAGCAGAAGGAAGACAATAATAAAGATCAGAGTGGAGATCAACAACATAGAGACCAATATATATATACATATATATAAGATCAACAAAACCAAGAGCTGTTTCTTTGAAAGGATAAACAAGATTGATGAAACTCTAGCCAGAATAAGAAGCAAAGAGAAAAAATCCAAATAAGCAAAATCAAACATAAAAGAGGAGAAATAACAACAGACCCCTCCAAAATACAAAGGATTGTTAAAAAAAAAAAATACTATGAACAATTCTATTCCGACACACTGGACAACCTGGAGGAAATGGACATATTCCTAGAAAAATACAACTTTCCAAAACAAAATCAGGAATAATATAAACATCTCAACAGGCAAATAACTATGAAAGAAATTGAAGCAGTCATTAAAAAGCTCCAACAAACAAAAGCCAAGAGCCAGGCGGCTTCACAGGGGAGTTTTACCAAACATTCAAAGAAGAACTTAAACCTGTCCTCCTCAGACTATTCGAAAGTATTCAAGAAGAAAGAATACTTCCCAGCTCATTATATGAAGCCAGCATCACCCTAATACCAAAACCAGATAAATACAACACAATGAAAGAAAATTATAGGCCAATATCCCTCATGAACATAGAAGCCAAAATCCTCAACAAAATTCTAGCAAATCAGATCTAGCAGTATATCATAAAGATCATACACCATGACCAAGTAGGATTTATCTGGGAACACAAGAATGGTAGAATATCCACAAATCAATAAACGTGATACATCACATAAACACATTGAGAAACAAAAATCACATAGTCATATCAATTGATGCAGGAAAAGCATTTGACAAAATCTAACACCCTTTCTTGATAAAAACTCTCAACAAGGCGGGAATAGAAGGATCATACCTCAACATAATAAAAGCCACATATGATAAACCCACAGCAAACATCATACTCAATGGGCAAAAACTACAACCATTTCTCCTAAGAACAGGAACAAGACAGGGATGCCCACTCTCACCACTCCTGTTCGACATAGTACTGGAAGTATTAGCCATTGCAATTAGACAACAGAAGAAATAAAAAGCATCCAAACTGGAAAAGAAGAAGTAAAGCTGTCCTTACTTGCAGATGACATTATATTGTACATAAAAAATTGAAATATTCCATCAAAAAACTATTAGACTTAAATGAGTTTGGCAATGTAGCAGGAAACACAATTAATGCCAAGATACCTATAGCATTTCTATACACAAATAATGAAATTATAGAAAGAGAAGATAAAAAAGCAATCTAATTTACCATTCAACCAAAAAAAACTTAAGATACCTAGGAATAAATTTAACTAAGGAGGTAAAAGACCTATATGTGGAAAAGTATAGGACATAGTAGAAAGAGATAGAGGAAGATGTAAACAGATGGAAGAACATACATGCTCATGGATTAGTAGAATCAACATCAATAAAATGTCCATTCTACCCAAAGCAATCTATAGATTCAATGCATTCCCCATTACAATACCAATGGCATATTTAACAGACCTAGAAAGAACATTCCAAAAATTCATCTGGAATAAAAAAAGACCCAGAATAACCACAGAAATCCTGAGTAAGAAGAACAAAGTAGGTGGGATCTCAATACCAGATTTCAAGCTTTATTACAAGGCCACTTTTCTCATAACTGCCTGGTACTGGCCAAAACAGGCATATAGACCAATGGAATAGAATAGAGAATCCAGATATTAACCCAAACCACTATGCTCAATTAATCTTTGACAAAGGAGACATTTACATACAATGGAATCAAGACTGTCTCTTCAATAAATGGTGTTGGGAAAATTGGAGAGATACATGCAATAAATGAAACTGATTCACCAACTTATGCCATACACAAAAATGAACACAAAATGGATACAGGACTTAAATATAAGGCAGGAAACCATAAAAATACGAGAAGAATGCACAGGCGGAGGAATCGCAGACATATGCTGAAGCAATTTCTTCACACATACCACTCCTAGGGCAATGGAAGCTAAAGAGAAAATAAACAAAATAAAAAGCTTTTGCACAGCAAGGAAACCATCAAAAAAACAACAATAAAGCCAAATATGTATGCAAATATGTATGGGAAAATATGCAAATATGCAAATATGTATGGGAAAACATATTTGCAAATGTTGTCACTGATAAAGTTTTAATCTCCAACATCTACATGACACTTATACAACTGAATAAAAGAAAGATAAACAATGCAATAAAAAAAAATGGGCAACAGACCTAAATAGAATCTTTTCGAAAGAAGACAGAGGAAGGCCAAAAGACATATGAAAACATGCTCAAAGCCACTAATTATCCGAGAGATGCAAATCAAAACCACAATGCGGTACCATCTCACACCTGTCAGAATGGCTATCATCAACAAATCAACCAATGACAAGTGCTGGCAAGGATGAGGAGAAAAAGGAACCCTCATGCACTGCTGGTGGGATTGCAGACTGGAGCAGCCACTGTGGAGAACAGTATGGAGTTTCCTTTAAAAAACTGAAAATGGAGCTCCCATTTGACCCAGTGATCCCACTTCTAGAAATATATCCCAAGAAACTAGAAACACCAATCAGATATATGCACTCCTGTGTTCATAGCGGCACAGTTCACCATAGCTAAGATTTGGAAACACCCTAAATGTCCATCACCAGATGAGTGGATTAGAAAACTATGGTACATTTACACAATTGAATCTATGCTGCTATAAAAAAAGAAGGAACTCTTACCATTTGCAGCAGCATAGATGGACCTCGAGAGCATTATGTTAAGTGAAATAAGCCAGGCAATGAAAGAAAAATACCACATGATCTCACTCGTTTATGGAAAATAAAGAAAATTGTAACCTGATGAACAAAAAGATCGATAACAGAAGAAGTAAAGCACTGGACAGACTGTCAAATTATGGTGGAAAAGCTGGGGAATGTTCAGAGAGTGGGAAAGAGATCACCAAAGAACTTGTATGCATGCATATAAGCACAACCAATGGACACAAGACACTGGGGTAGGTGTGGGATTAGGGCATGTGACAGGTGTTAGGGGAGGCTGGGGGAAGTTCAATGAGGGATAAAAAAGGAGATATATGTACTACTATATGTAATAGTTTAAACAATAAAACACACACTCACACAAAAAAGAGATACATATTTTAGGGAACTATATATTTTTGTTAGGAAACTGTCTTCATAGAACATAACAAAAGAATAAATTGCTTTTCACACTAAAAAACAATATGGTATCCAGATATTGTGCACCTGAATCAATTTTTGGACTGTTTGGCTTAGACCAATAACATGGCCAGTCCTTCCTGCCCTGGGCAGGTAGTCCATGTTATAAATAAAATCTGCAGCTATTCACTTCAGATACTGGAATTTTAAAGAATTGTGTTTACGTCCCTGAGTAGTGTTCCTTTTAAAGTTGTGCAGAGCTACCTCATTGCTCTATTGCCAAATAATTAGTTTTCTTTGTCTATTCATTGTCACAAATATTTTTTTAGTATCATTTATATGCAAGGCACTGGGCTAGTTACTAAGTACCCAGTGGTTAATGAAACACCAAGGTCCCAGCTGTCATGTAGATAGTGCAATGGGATAGGGAGACAATGAAAAAAGAGGAACATTTGTAATAATTGGGACAATAAAGATTTTGAAAAAAGATCTTCAATTGATCTTTTTTTTTTAGATAAATGGGAAATAATTTTAATTAAAGATTTTACATTTTCTTTCGACACATTTTGCTTTGTATTAGGAAAGGGTGTGTGATCCATGTCACTGGCAGACTTCCATCAGTGGTGCCATGGTGAGCACCATTCTGCTGGGTTCCTGCTAACAGGACCTCCTGCAGCATCAGCCTCAGCCAGCTGTGCTACCTGTGGTTGACCAGGCTTTCAGTCCTGCAGAAGCCAGTAGCTATGGCTTCTTTCTGGTTGTGACTAAGTTTTCTTGGAGCAGAATTTGATCTAATTCATACCTTATCCCTGCCCATCAATCTGCTTCAGAAATAAGTAGGTGAGTTATGGTCTGCAAGATAAGAAAAAATAGTGGACATCTGTAATACTTTCAAAAATAAAAATAAATTTTAAATCTATATATATTTAAACTGAAAAAACTCTTTCAACTCCCCAGATTTTCTATTTTTCTTCTTATCACCACCGTTCTGTTTTTTTTATTGTCATTAAATTAAACAAATAGTGCAGTGAAAGACTGGGGAGGGGAGATCAGGGTGGGATGTAAGGGAGTCAATGGAGAAAAAGGAGGGGAGAATCTGTAATACTTTCAAAAATAATGATAAATTATTTAAAAGTAAACAAATCTCTTAGAATTACGGTGTTTGAGCATCAAAACTATATTCAAAATTCAGTCCTTGCACCATACTTAGAATATTTTAAAAAGCCTTGCATTGCCCCTTTTCTTCTGAGAAAGCATGTTGTATTCCTCAGCCACTGTTACCTGTTGAAGCCCCACACATTTTCCATGGTCCAATTCATATGCTACTTTCTCTATGGAGTCTTCCTAGATCAAACAAGCAAAAATAAAGCTGTTTTTCTCACCTAAACTCCTTAAGCATGCCATCTTTAAATCTGTAGGAACTCATCACAAACTGCCTCTTACTGCAGATGTTCTTATAGTTATAGAACATTTCTTCTACTCCCTGTTCAACTGTAGGTTTATTGAGGACATTCACTACTGTGGTTTTTGTTGTTGTTGTGTTTTGGGGGGGTTTTTTTGGCAAATAGGTATTTTTCAAATAAGTGACTCAATGGTTAAGTTCATGAATTAAAATGTTAATCTAAAATATAATACCACTTATCACTTTGGCAGATTCTGAGAACCAGTAATGGGAGTGAAGGAATGAGTGGCCTCACACAAAAATCTTTCATCCACCTTCTCCTAAAAGTACAGTGTCTTATGGATATGCAGGAAGGAATCATCAGTTAATAAGAATACTTTGTTCTTGAGAAGCCAAGATGGCAGCATAGGTAAACACCTAAACTGCTGCCTCGCACAACAATTTTAAAACTGCAACTAAAAGACAAAATGTCTATCACCCAGAACCATAGGAAACCTGGCAGAGTAGAAGTTCTGCAACTAGACAGAGCATTGAGATGAGCACAGTGCTGAAAAGTTAAGGTACAGAGGTGTGGGAACTGGGCTGGCAGCGGGTGATGGGGTGCTACTGTTTTCAACCCAAAGGGAAATAAGCTCCTGATTACTCTGAACTCATTTCTGGGGAGACCCTGGTGATCCAGACTCCTACAGGGAGAAGCTAGACATCTGCCATCGGGTTGGAAAGTGAGGGTGGCTTCCTTACAGAGGTGCCCGCAGCAATTACTGTACATGGTGCAGAATGCAGAAGACTTGGAAACGTGGAAATGCAGAAAGAGCTGAGTGCCAGCCATTGCTGTTTGCCATGCCCTAGTGATTCTCTTAGACCCTGCCCCGCACAATCTACAAACCCACCCTAGCTGTGCACAGATGCATTTGCGTATAAATGGCCTGCCCTATCACAGCTTAATCTAACAAACTGTAGCTCTGGTCAGCCCAGGAGAAATCTGCAGATGTCACTGTAGCTTCTGCTGGGTCACCTCAGACAGTAGCTAACCTGCATCCCATTGGAGATCCAGAAGCTAGGGTATATAGAGGTCAGTGTGAGATGACACTGGAATTCAACTACTTACATCCACAATTGACACATTCAAGAGGCAGACTCGGTGAGCACCAAAGCCCCACTGAAGCAAGTCTGGCACCATAGGTGTGTCTCCAGTACAGCAGTTCTTCCACTACATCAGCACAGGGAAGCGTTAAAATGAAGAGACAAAAAAATGTCATGAATGAAAGAAATGGAGAACATAGAGTTCAGGATCACACTTATAAGGTTACTCAAGAATCTTCTAAAAACCGCCGAGAAACTTGATGAGACCTTCAAGGACCTTAATGAGAATGTCAAGAAAATGGAAAAGGACCAGTCAGAAATTAAGCATACACTGACTGAAATAAAGAATATACAGAAATTGAATGGTAGATTAAAGGACTCCAAGAATCAAACCAAAGATCTGAAATATGAGGAGACAAAAAACACCCAAACAGAAAAAAAAAAAGGAAAAATAATCCAAAAATATGAAGATAGTGTAAGGAGCCTCTGGGACAACTTTAAGCATACCAATATCCGAATTATTGGGCTGCCAGAAGAGAGAGAGCAAAATATTGAAAACTGATTAGAAGAAATAGTGACAAAAACTTTCCCTACTTGGTGAAAGAAATAGACTTACAATTCCAGGAAGCACACAGAACCCCAAACAAGAGGAATCCAAAGGGGACCACATGAAGACACATCATAATTAAAATGCCAAGGGAAAAAGACAAAGAGAGAATACTGAAGGCAGTAAGAGAAGAACAGTTGCTTACCTACAAGTGAGTACCCATACAACTGTCAGCTGATTTCTCAACAAAAACTATGCAGGCCAGATGGGAGTGGCAAGAAATATTCAAAGTGATGAACCGCAAGAACCTACAACCAAGATTACTCTACCCAGCAAGGCTATCATTCAGAATTGAAGGTTAGATAAAGAGCTTCACAAATTTTAAAAAAGCTAAAGGAGTTCATCACCACTAAACCAGGATTATATGAAATGCTAAAGGATATTCTTTAAGAAGAGGAGGAAGAAGAAAAAAAGTAAAGATAAAAACTATGAACAACAAAATGACAACAAATACATACCTACCAAAAAGTGAATCTAAAAATCAAGTGAATGAAAAGTCTGATGAACAGAATGGACTGGTGAATATAATAGAATCAGGGGCATAGAAAGGGAGTGGACTGACAATTCTCAGGGGGAAGAGGGTGTGAGAGGTGCGGGAAGTTATAGGCCAAAAATCTTATACTTATGGATGAAGACAGGGTAAGGGTATAGGGTGGGGTGGGGGATTGGATGGAGGGAAGCTATTGGGGGGGTGGAGAGGAACACCTGTAATAATCTGAACAATAAATATTTATTTTTAAAAAGTAAAATAAAATATAATACCACCTATGATCAATTATTTAAGCCAAATCAATTATATATTTCAGCAATGTACAAAAAAATTCTCATTACTTATAAACTCATTATTAACCAAATTCTGCATATGATAATTCAACCAATATTATTAAGTAGTTACTATGTTCTAAGCACTGTGCTAGGATTGTAGAAAAAAAAAACACAACAGAAATTAACCTTGATCTCAGGAGAGGTAGAAACCATTGGGATGGAGCATAAGACATTAATCAGTTTATCAAACAGACAAAACAAATAATAATGTCTATATGAATCACTTGGAAAGATTTTTTTTTCCTTTTTGAAAGCTTATCAGGTAGCTTGGTAGATGGGTTTCCCAGATTGCTTGATCAAGACCAGATGGGAGGGAAAGGCAGAAGGAACAGCAGATTTCAAGTCTGTGAAGAAAGGAAGAGCAGGAAAGTAAAAGAAACTGAGAAAGTGCCAAGTATGACTTGGGGTAACTGTGAGAAGTGAATGAAAAGTGTGGGCAGGGAGGAAGCTGGGATGTGACATGATCAGATGTGTATTTTGTGCAGGGCACTCTGGCCGTAGTATTAAAAATGGATTGGTGGGCAAAACAAAAACAATAGATGGATTGAAGGCAGTGTGTTGAGTTGATACAAAACACCCAGTTAGGAGAGCATTGTGGTTGAGAAATGATATGGTTTGGACTAAGCTGGTGGTGATGGAGAGGAGTGGGTAGATTGAGTGATGTTAGGGACATTTGCAGGACATGAGGTGGGTGTTTAGACATGAAAGAATGAGTGGCAGGGAGGTTTCCAGGAAGCTTCCCAGGTTTCTGTCCTGCTTGGCTGTTTGACATTCACTGAGATTGGAAACACTGAACCAGAGACTAGATTTTAGAGGCCATGTAAAATATCAGCAGTCTAATTTTACACATTGTGAACATCATGTTTAAAATAATACTTGTCTTTGTTGAACTTATTCTATTTGCCTTATATAGTCACTGGGCTTTTAGAGAAAGTAGAGAATGAATGAATGTGATGTATGTCCCACAGGTATTGAGCATTTAGATCAGAGCTGATGCTGATTCTCAGTGGCAACACACCTCAGGTGTTTTCAGGAGGGCTGATAACCTTGACCAGGAAGATGCTAATCCTGTAGTCATAAAGAAAATAACAGCCGAGACCGGTTTGGCTCAGTGGATAGAGCGTCAGACTGCGGACTGAAGTGTCCCGGGTTCGATTCCGGCAAGGGCATGTACCTTGGCTGCGGGCACATCCCCAGTGGGGGGCGTGCAGGGGGCAGCTGATCGATGTTTCTCTCTCATCGATGTTTCTGACTTTCTATCCCTCTCCCTTCTGCTCTGTAAAAAGATCAATAAAATATATTTAAAAAAAAAGAAAATAACGGCCCTGGATCTCTTCAGTGCTAAAAAGGAATTTGAGAGCATAGATAAATGATTTATTGTCATATAATTGATCTGAATGAGTTGACTTTGATACAAGCAGATTTATGTGTGATTTAAGTGAAATTTGAACTTAAAAAAGTCAGTGCTAGAAACAAGTAGTTTTTAAAAGTAAATTTTAATAGGGCTTTTCTACCTTTAATAAGGTGACAGGATAACTTTATGTCTTTTTTATTATCAGTTCCAAGCTTTTGAAAATCAACATATTTTATATTTAAAAAAGAATTTTAAGTTAATAAAACTCCAGCTCTTGATTAGGCTCTACATAGGCTTTACCATTGAGAAGATAAATGCAGCCCTTCCATATGACATCTACACTGGGAAGGTGTGGTCAGCCACTGACTTTTCCCATCTGATCTCAGGTTAAGGATTACAGTGGAGATTGACACAGATGCTATCATAGCAGCTGTGCACTCATAAGGATAAGAAGTAATAGATCCTCTTACCAGTGAATACTGCACTTGCAAACAACTGTTCTCCATTAAACCTGTTGGGCCAATAGCAATTGGAAGTACATAAGGATACCTAGGGTCCTATGACTACAAACCCCTCTTGCTTTGAGCCAACAGAATCTAGAAACTGTTTTGTTTTCAACACAGAAGAACCCTTCTTTTATAAGTTGAACTCTCCAGATTGCAAGCCCATGTGCAGTGTGCTATTTTAAGATGTTCTATTTTTGAATTTATGTTACTCTGGCTGCCACATACTCTTACTATATTTAGTGAGTTTGTATTAGACAAGTTGCCTGGGAGTTTTGAGTTTTTATTAAATGGATGGCCCAACTTTAAAAATCAATTATATGTATACTTAATATGTGTTCTGAGAATAAAAGAGAAAATTGTATTCACTATTTGATGTAATTCTTCCATATATTGATAATTTACATCTGTCTAGAATTATGGCCAGCTTTTCCTCATCTGGTGTCTTAATCAGCTTGGACTACCATAGCAAAATACCATCCAATGCCCATCTTAAACTAGAGACATTTATTTTTTACAGTTCTGGAGGGTAGAATATCCAAGATCAAGTTGTCAACCGATTTTTTTTTGTGAGAGAGCTCTCTTTCTAGTTTGCAGATGGCCACCTTTTTTCTGTGTCCTCACATGGCAGAAGGAGAGAGAGAGAGAGAGAGAGAGAGAGAGAGAGAGAGAGAGAGAGAGAGAGAGAGAGAGAAAGATTGTACTCTTTTTCTTGGGTGTCTTCTCATAAAAACACCAACCTCATCGTGGGGGCATGATGCTCATGACCTCATTTAAACTTAAATATCTCCTAAAGGCCCAACCTCTTAATATCATTACATTGAAAGTTAGGACTTCTATATATGAATTTTGTGAGGGTGGATCTGGGATACCCAATTCAGTCTGCAGCATCTGAAATCTTCCACCTTCAGATTGTCTTACTCTGGATTGAGAAGAGGGTGGGTGGGCACAATGTTCATAGGTTGCCTTTGAACCAGTGGGGCCCATACTTCATCTTTCAAATTCACCTGTCTCCCACCCAAAAGCTGCAGAATATGCATTCTTCCCAAGTGGACATGGGACATTCTCAAAGATAGACCACATGTTAGACCCAAAATAAGTCTACAAGTTCAAGAGGATTGAAATAAGATCAAGTATCTTTTTAGATCATAATGGCATGAAACTAGAAATCAACCACAACAGAAAAACTGAAAAATTCTCAAACACATGGAAGCTAAATAATATGTTGTTAAATAACGAATGGGTTACCAAGGAAATCAAAGAGAAAATAAATAAAATAAAAAAACCTTCCTGGAAACAAATAAAAATGAACAGGCAATAATCCAAAATCTACAGGACACAATAAAAGCAGTCCTGAGAGGGAAGCTCATAACATTACAGGCCTACTTAAAGAAATAAGAAAAAGCTCTAATAAACTATTTAACACTACAACTAAAACAATTAGAAGAAAGCAACAAGAAAACCCCACAGTAAAAAGAATAAAGGTCATAATAAAGGTTTTTCCTTGAGAATTATTATGAATGAGGTAGCAGTTGTCTGTCCCTATACTTTTCCAGTAGGAGTTAGCCATTAAAGCCAGATGGGAACAACATAGGGGTTTTCTCTGACAGAATTCTCTAAAAATCTTGTCTTTGAGAAACAGATATATTTGGTAGAGAAGTAATCTGGGAGATATGTAAAAGATGGTCTAATAAGGGAGAGAGTGTTCAGTTGTTAGACTATCTCTAAATAGTAAAGTTGCAACATGTGTTGCTTAGAGATCCCATGAAGAAAATTTAGGGGAATGAAGACAGAGTAGAGCCTGCATTTTGAATCTTAGCCTGGTATAGATGTGGTGTATAACAGGGTGAGCAAAACCATTTTTAGTAGTGGATACATATAAATCCTGGTACCCAGGAGTTAAATAGTATGTGAATCCCTGTGTTTGAGGCCAAAGTTGTAGAAAAGCCAGCCATGCCTCTCTCTAGACTGGCCAAGGGCCTGCAGAAATATCCAACAATAGTGATTGTAGAGAGAATTAGCTAATAAGTTAACAGCTATCTGTAGGAGTTTAATAAAAGGAAAGTTATTGGTTGTGTGTTTCAGAAAAAGTAACAAGGAGACAATGGACCATGGAATGGTTTTAGTCAGAATTTATGCCATTATTCAGATTATGTGATCAATGTTTTCAAAACAAATAATTTCACCCAGAAGTAAGTGAACAAGCATTGGTATAGTTTTATAACAAAAATACAAAGAAGTACACTAAGCCAGAACAAAGGGAGTTTTAATACATCATTATCAATCATTACTTATCTATAACTAGAGGCCTGGTGCATGAAATTCGTGCATGGGGGAGTGTGTGTCCCTGAGCCCAGCCTGCACCCTCTCCAATTAGGGACCCCTTGAGGGATGTCCAAGAGCCCAGATGTCACAATCCAGGACTGCTAGCTCCCAACTGCTTGCCTCCCTGCCTTCCTGATTTCCCCTAACCACTTCTGCCTGCCAGCCTGATCATGCCCTAACCACTCCCCTGCTGCTAACTGCCCTCCCTTGCAGGCCTGGTCTCCCCCAATTTCCCTCCTCTGCTGGCCTGGTCACCCTAACTGCCCTCTCCTGCAAGCTTGATTGCCCCCAACTGCCCTCCCTTGCAGGCCTTGTTCCTCCCAACTCCCCTTACCCTGCTGGCCATCTTGTCATGGCCATCTTGTGTCCACATGGGGGCAGCCATCTTTGACTCATGAGGTCAGCCATCTTGTGTGTTGGAATGATAGTCAATTTGCATATTATTATTTTATTAGATAGGATAGAGGCCTGATGCATGGGTGAGGGCCAGCTGGTTTGCCCTGGATCAGGTTGGGGATTCCAATGGGGTATGGGACAGCCTGAGTGAGTGGCCTGTTGTTATTTGCAGGCCAACAATGCCCCCCAGCAACTCAAGTGGAGGCCCTGGTTTGGGGATTTACTTATCTTCTATAATTGAAACTCTGTACCTTTGAGAGGAGGCCAGGGCAGTCCAGGAACTTGGCTTCCTCCATTGCTGGAAAACACAAGCTGCCTGTTTGCTTTCTGCTGCAGCCATTTTTGTTGGGATTAATGTATCTTCTATAATTGAAACTTTGTAGCCTTGAGCAAAGGCCTGGGCTGCCCAGGGTGTACAGAAAGCTTGGCGTCCTCCATTGCCCGGTAAACCCAAGCCTCCTGCTCTCTCTGTGGCTGCAGCCATTTTGGTTGGGTTAATTTGCATACTTGCTCATGATTGGCTGGTAGGCGTGGCTTTGGGTTTAGCAGAGTGTGGTCAATTTGCATATTACTCTGTTATTAGATAGGATTCTTTTTTTTAAATATATTTTTATTGATTTTTTTGCAGTATAACTTATAATTAATAGTAGTACATGTTTTCCTTCCCCCCCTTATTCTCACCCCAGCCTCCCCTACCCCCCAGCACATATCCCCACCCTCCACCCTCCCCGCCCCAGTGTCTTTCATTCATTGGTTATGCTCATATGCATGCATACAAGTCCTTCAGTTGATCCCCCGCATCCGCCTCCCATCGACCCAAGCCTTCCCCTGTAGCTTGACACCCTGCCTCTATATCAGTCACTCTCCCCTGTTTCTTTTCTTTAAAAATATCTTGCCTCTGCATACTAGAAATAAATGTATAAGAACAAAAAATGTTTCAGTCTCAGTTTCAGTGTCCAACTGTTCTGAGTCCCAGTTTCAGTGTCAAATAATTCTTTATGTGTACATGTCAGCAATGGTATCCAGATGGTGGACACATCGTGTCAATGCAAGATCCATCCTCTCTGGTTTGGTCCTGGGCTGCCTGCAGACATGCACAGCTGCCGACTGCTAGCATGGCAAGGTGTCGTCAGTGTCCCCCATCTCTGGACCGTCCTCGTGGCTGGAACAGGCCCGTCAGTTCCTCACAGTCGCAGGAACCCACATGGTCTTGAAGTTGTTCTCTGAAAACACACAAACACATTCTCGACCAAAAGTTAACAAAGGGATCCTCTATGCAAAATAGACTTGGGATTCTTTTTAATTTTTGCCTAAATGACTTTCCTTTGGCTTATTTTGACACCATGTGTGTTTTTTCATGGGTGTCCTGCAATTGGTTTTACAAATGGAATTTACTTTACTGGAGTAAGAATTTTCTAGATGTATTTTACTTACTCGATATTTTTTTCCTTACATGATATTACCCCACTGTCCCCTCCCCTTTTTTGATTAATGGGGGCTTTTGGAAATTTTATATTGCAGTCATGGTAATTTTAAATTTTAATTTTTGCACACAAATATGACTGTTTAGGTTCTTTGGATGTTAGGCAATTTTACAGTGAGATGAACTACTAATAGATTTTTTAGTTTTGGTTTAGCAGAGTGTGGTCAATTTGCATATTACTCTTTTATTAGATAGGATTCTTAAAGAGTAGCCTCAGGTCTTCTGTGAGTTCCCAGGCCCAATTGTTGTCCCTTGATTCATTTGTTTCTTGTTTAGTTGGATGACAATGCTTCATCCTAAAATAATGAATCCAATTGGCTATTTCTGGAATCTTATCTCCTGTGAGGGTGGAGGTGAGAGTTGGAAAGAGTCCCTTCTAGTTAGCAGTGAGCTGAACTACAGGAGATCTTGTTTATAAGTTTTTATTAGAAACTGGGTTTCTGATTAATATAAAAGGATTGTGTTGGTTGGACTCTAAGTTTTTGAATACCCTATTGATAACTAGCCAAGTAGGTGACAAGTTTTACAACCTTATTCCACTTTTCATCTAACAAGAAATCACCACTAATAAAGGGACTTCCTTAAAGGGTCTCCTATGGACTTAATCCTGACAGTGCAGTTAGACTTATTCTCATGCTTAGTGAGATTTAGGAGCATTTGAATACATATTTTTACAGGTCTCCTGGCACATTTTTGTTATTTAGAGTCTAGTTGGTTCATTTAACTTTGCCTGATGGCTACAGCCTCCAAGCACAGTGGAAATGCCAGGTGATGCCTAGAGTCTTATTAACCCAATGTTTTGTATGTAAAGTGAAAGCTGGACTGTTGTCACTTTGTAATGACCGAGGAAGCCCAAATCATGGCAAAAGTCCTTTAAACAATATTTAGGCACTTCCTGAGCCTTTTCTGTCCTAGTGGGGGACACCTCAACCGACCCCCTAATAGTGTCTATAAAGACCAATACATATTTGAATCCTTGACATAAAGGCATTTGAGTGAAGTCCAGCTGCCAGTCCTCCCCTGGGTAAAACCCTCTCCTTTGTATTATTGATTCAACTAAAAGGAGGAGGGTATCTTGACCCCTGAGAGTTATTTGTAGCACAATGAGGACAGCCTTAACTTATTTATCTGACAATTTTCTGTAGCCCTTTCCCACTAAACAGGCATGAATAGAATTACATTTGTTTGTCTCTACCAAAATGACAGAAGTTATGCAAGCCTCTAATAATTTTCCATTGAATATTTTGGGAAAAGTGTATGATGCCTTCCTTCTGATACCACCCCCTTTCATCTTTGTTATATCCATTTTGGTCAGCCTGCTTTATCTTCTCATTAGTGTACTGAGGTAGAAGGCTATTCAAATTTACTGAAGGTATCAAGTAGCCTACTAAAGGGCTTTTTGCTATGGCTGTGGTCGTAGTAGTTAGATCAGTGAATGTATTTACTGTAATCTCATCTGCACCCTCAACAGAGTATTATTGCTATTTCCTTGGGCAATTGTACTACTTCAAGGAACTGTAAGATATATCTTTCATGTATTATTGGGCTTTTTATGTCATTTAAATATCCCCTTTCTTTCCAATTAGCTACATGGGCATGCAGTATCAAGAATACATATTTAGACTCAGTGTATATATTTAGTCTTTTTCCTGTCACTAATTCTCAAGCTCTTGTGAGAGCTATTAATTCAACCAGTTGTGCTGATGTCCCAGATAGTAAAGCTTGGGCCTCTATTATTTTTTGCCAGCATGCTATGGCATATTCAATATAATGTATCACTCTCCCATAAAACTATTTCTATTTGAAAACCAAACCTCATCTGTATTTAGAATAGGCTGGTCTTTGAGATCTGGTCTGCATACATAGACTTGATCTATGACCTCATGGATACAGGCATTAGGCATTAGGGTAGCTAGAATCAGGAATGTATGATGCTTTCTTTTCACTTGAGAATTTTCAATGAAGGTAAGCTGATATTGTAGTATGTGATCATTGGTAAGCCAATGGGGTTCCTTGGTATTTAATAAAAGTCCTATTTGATGAAAGGTGTATAGAGTAATTTAATGCCCTAGGAATAATTTAAACGCTTCCTTTAAGAACAGGGCAGCTGCACCAACCACCCTGAGACCTTGAAATCAACCCCGGGGAACTGTTTCCAAATTGTTTTAGAAATAGCCAATTGGTTTCCGTAGATCCTAAGGCCTATGTTAAAATCCCTAATGAATTCCTCTACCATTCAGTGACATACAATTGGAAGGGATTTTCCAAGTCCAGCAAACTCAAAGCAGGAGGTTGAGTGAGTGCCTCTTTTAGGCTTTTTGAAGGCCCTTTGTTGATCTTTATCTCATTGTAAAGTAGGTGTTTCCTGCCAATTGCTTTCTTTTAAGATCTCATAAAGAGGTTTGATTGTTTCTCCATATCTAGGGATCCATAATATACAGTGTCCTGTTATCCTAGAAAAGCCTGTAGCTATCTTTTGGGTTGAAGGCTCTGGAATATCCAGGATATCAAGGATTCTTTCTGAAGACAACATTCTTTCCCAGGAGTTTTCACAAGATTGAGATATTCTACTCTGTTAGAGGATTTGAGCCTTATCTTTCCAGACCTTTTATCCTCTTTTGGCCAGGAAATTTAGGGTTTGTATTACATGTGTGTGCCCTAATTCTTCAGTAGAAGAACATATTAGTAAGGCATCCGCATATTGGATGACCTCTCTACCCCCCCTCAAATAAATGCCAAATCAAGTGTGAGGGAGAAAAAAATGGTGGCTGAATTCAGAGACCTGTTGCTTACCTACTCCCAGGGCCAGCCTGAAAATAAAACTAAATTGGAGAACATTCTCCTGGAATTACCAATTGAGGTCCAGCTGAGGAAGAGACATATCAAGGAAGGACTGAAAACACCTGGAGACCAATAGGAAGGGTGAGTTCGAGAGAGGAGCTGATCCAGCTTCGAGGGGCAGCAGGCCAGCAGGCCAAAAGTGAGGAGGGAGCTATCAACTATGAGAGGGTCTGTTCCTTCAGAAGATGGAGGCCTGGAACCCATGCTGGGATCCACAGACCAGATTATCAGAGCTGAGACCAGCGGCCCACATAACATCTATCTGTGCAAGGTGTTACTGTAGTGCTGGAGTCTGGATCCAATCAGAGAGAAAATCGTTTTGGTGTGTGTGTGTGTGTGTGTGTGTGTGTGTGTGTCTTTGTTGTTGCTGCTTTTTGTTAGTTTGTGTTTTGTCTTAAAACCCAGAGCATAAGAGTTGTCATTTACAGTTACTAACCCCGAGGCTTGGTGTAGGAAGATTCGAACTCAAGGTGCCTAAGGAGAAGCTGGATTGGGAAACATTTTGAAGCAGCCAAGAATATTTGATCCTAGGCCCTCAAACCTAAGCAGCCATTTGTCCTGAGAGGAGTAAGTCATTCTTAGTAGCCACAGGGCAAGGAAAAAAACAAAACCCTACCCTATATGATACAACTTGTCCCATCCTCAGGAGCCCTGCATGTTACATCTGCATTTTGACCTTTTCAGAGGGAAAAAAAAAAAAAAAGTCCTGTGGGTTTGAACAGTCTCAGAAGCATCAGTGACTGGGTTGGGAGAGGGGCTGTCCACCCCACTGTTCTGGGAACCAGACTGGTACTTTACCCACATAGGAAAGCTGAGAAAAACTCCAGGTTTCCAGTCTACCCCACTGGTATTCAGACAAGCTTCTCTGTCAAGCTGAGGGCAGAGTAATATTTTGGGTCAATTGTGGAGGAATAGCTCTGAGACATGGAAATATAGCCTCCATATTCCCTGAAAGCTAAACACCACCACCCCACCCTAAAGCCCTTTCAGAAACAGACCATTGAGTGCTTTATTTAAAACCATTTCATTTTCTCCTATGTCCCCTAATTCTTTATTCCATCTCTGCATCTATATATTTCTATCCCCCAGTTCTGGTTCTTTTTTGTTTGTTTGTTTGTTTTATATTATATTCTCCTTGTATTATCTTTTTTTTCTATAATTCTTGCTCTCTTTTCTTTTTCCTAACTCTCTCTTCTCTGGTAATTGCTATTGTTGGTGCTATAGGGGTCTTATGTATATTTCTGTTTTTTTTTCTTTTCTTTTTTTGTATAGTATTTTGTTCAGGCAAACAACAGCTCATATGATGTGGTAGGGGGTTGAGCCACATACTCAGCCTCAGAGAAGAATATACCTATGAATGGGACAATAATATTCAAGACCCAACTACAACAGGAGAACCAAAATAACTCAAGTAAAGGTGCTTTCTTACAGCACCCTGCGTAGGAGGTCTAAGAGACTACATCACTGCATTCCATAAAAAACCTTCTATATAAAACCACTACATAAAGTCTGGGAGGCATAACAGCTTTACCTAATATATAGAAACAAAAAAGCAAAGACACAACAAATATTGGGATACAAGGAAACAATCCCAAATGAAAGAAAAGGAGGAATCACCAGAAAAACTAAATGAAGTAGAGGCAAGCAAGTTGTCAGATGTTGAATTCAGAGTATGGTGATAAGGGAGCTCAACAATTCAGTGAGAACTAAAAACTTAATGAGAATTATAAGGGTGTTAATGCAAGCTACACCAATGTGAAAAGAGAGCTTGAAACAATAAATAATAATCAATTGGAAATGAGGTATGATATAACTGAAATAAAGAACACCCTAGAAGGAATCCTCTGTGGAATAGAAGAAGCTGAGGATCAAAGTAGTGAATTAGAAAACAAGGAAGAAAGAAAAAAAACACCCATTCAGACCAGAAAATGGACAAAAACCAAATTTTAAAAGCAGTAGGAGATCCTAAGGGAGCTTTGGACAAGATGAAACATAACAACATTCATTTATAGGGGTATCAGAAAGAACAGAATCTGATAAATGAGTGGAGAACCTATTTAAAGACATATTAGCAGAAAATTTCCTATTTTCTGCTAATGGAGAACCTATTTAAAGACATATTAGCAGAATATTAGCCCAGTGAAAAAAAAAAGTCACACAAACTTAGTAAACACACAGATTACCTACAAGATGAACTACGAAGACCACACCTAGGCACATAATAATTAAAATGGCAAACATTAAAGACAAAGAAAAAATCTTAAAGACTGTAAGAGAGAAACAGAAAGTTACCTACAAAGGAATTCCCATAAGACTTTCAACTAACTTCTCAATTGAAATACTTTACACTAGAAGGCAATGGCATGAAGAAACAAAGTAATGAAAACAAAGGTTCTGAACCCCAAACTACTATATCCAGCAAGGCCATCATTCAAAATTGAAGGTGAAATAAAGAGCTTCACAGATTAAAAGACTTTATTACCACCAAATCAGCACCCCAAGAAATGATAAAGGGACTGTTGTTAAAAGAAGAAGTACAGAGAAAAGAAGATCACAGGCATAAAGAATAAAAATGGCAATAAATAAGCACCTATCAATAATAAGCGTATATGTAAGTAGTTAAAACGCTACCAAAAAGAGACATAGGGATAAGTAAATATGCTGTCTATAAAAGACCCACCTCAGAATAAAGGACTTACACAAAATGAAAGTGAAGAGATGGAAAAAAACGTTTCCAGGCAAGTGGAAATGATAAAAAAGCTGGGGTAGCAATACTCATAACTTACAAAATAGACTTCAAAGTGAAGGGCATAACAAGGAAAAATAAAGGCAAATTCATGATACTAATGGGATTGATACAGCCAGAGGATATCATTCTGATAAAAATCTATGCTCAAAAAATATATATAAACTTTGGAGGATTTTAAGGGAGAGTTTGACAGCAATACAATCATAGTAGGGAATATTAATATCCAACTGACATAACTGGATAGATCTTCCAGACAAAAAAAATCAGCAACGAAACAGTAATCCTAAATGACACATTAGATCATATAGAATTAATTGACATTTTCAGAATATTCCACCCTAAACCTGCAGAAGATACAATATTCTCAAGTAAGTATGTGACATTTTCAAAGATAGATCACATATTAGGACACAAGCTAAGTCTATACAATTTTAAGAAGATTGAAATCATGTAAAGCATCTTCTCAGATCACAATAGCATGAAATTAGAAATCAGCTACAATAAAAACACTCAACTGAATTCAACCATTTGGAGCCTAAATAGCATGTAATTAAAGACTGAAAAGGTGACCAAAGAGATTAAGGAAGAAATAAAAATCAACCCAGAAACAAAAGAAAATGAACACACACACACACACACACACACACACACACACACACACACAAAATCTATGGAACACAGTGAAAGCAGTCTTGAGAGGGAAGTTCATAGCATTATAGACCTACCTAAAAAAAAATTAATAAACTATCTAACTCTACAAGTTAAAGAATTAGAAAGAGCACAAAAAGAAAAGCCCAGAGTAAGTAGAAGGATAGAAGGAAGGAAATCATAAAGATCAGAGTGGAAATAAAATGATATAGAGACTAAACAAACAGACAAAAAACAAATAAACCAACAATACAAAAGATCAATAAAACCAAAAGCTGTCTCTTTGAAAATGTAAGCAAAGATTGATGAACCTCTAGTCAGATTCATCAAGAAACAGAGAGAAAATACCATAATAAACAAAATAAAAGAGGTGAAATAACATCTCTTTTTGTATTTTTGTGACTCCACAAAAATACAAAGGATCATAAAATAACTTATTATGGATAACTATATTTCAACAAACTGGACATCCTGTATGAAATGGACATATTCTTAGAAAAAGACAATTTTCCAAAATTCAAACAGAATGTATAAGAAAATCTAAAAAGGCCAATAACTACTCATGAAATTGAGGCAATAATAATAATAATAATAATAATAATAATAACTCCCAACAAACAGAAGTCCTGGTCCAGATGGATTCACTGGGGAACCTTACCAAACATTCAAAGATGAATACCTATTCTCAAACTATTCCAAAAAATCCAATAGGAAGTAACACTTCCAACCTCTTTTATGAGGCCAGCAATAACCTAATTCCAAAACCAGATAAAGACACTCCGAAGAAAGAGAATTACAGGCCAGTAGTCCTAATGAACATAAGTGCTAAAATCCTCATCAAAATATTAGCAAATCAGACCCAGCAATATATTAAAAAGAGCGTACACCATGATGAAGGGGATTTATTCCAGGATGCAAGGCTGGTACAATATTTGCAAATCAATAAATGTGCTACTCACATAAATAGATTGGGAAGACAAAATAATATGATCATAACAATTTATGCAGAAAAAGCATTTGACAAAATTCAAAACCATTTTTATTAAAACTCTCAGCAAAATCAGAATAGAGGGATCATATTTCAACATAATATGGGTGATATATGACAAACCTACAGCAAACATCATACTCAATGGGCAAAAATTAAAACAATTTTCCCTAAGAACATGAACAAGATAGGGATGACCCCTTTCACCAAGATAGGGAAGTCCTACCCATAAAAGGCATCCAAACTGGAAAGAAGTAAAACTGTCGTTATTTCCTGATGACATTATATTATACATAGAAAACCATAAAGACTCCATTAAAAAAAAACACTATTAGATTAAATAATGGAATTCAGCAACATAACATAGTACAATATTAAAACCCAGAAATCAATGGTTTTTAATACCCCAATAATGAACTCTCAGAAAGAGAAACAAACAAACAAGTAAAAAACAATCCAATTTACCATTGCAACAAAACAATATTAAGGAACTTAGAAATAAACTTAACCGAGGACATAAAAGACCTTTATTCAGAAAACCACAGGACATTGATAAAAGAGGCAGAGGAAGATATAAACAAGTGGAAGAATACACCGTGTTCATGGATCGGTAGAATCAATATTATTAAAATGTCCATACTACCCAAAGCAATCTATAGATTCAATGCCATTCCTATTACTATACCAATGACATATTTCATAGATCTAAAAAAGACACTACATAAATTTATATGGAAGTGTAAAAGATCCCAAAATAGCTTCAGCAATCTTGAAAAAGAAGAACAAAGTTAGAGGAATCAAAATACCAGCTATCAAGATATACTACAAAGCCATTGTACTCAAAATATCCTGGTACTCACATAAGAACAGCTATATACTGTAGATCAGTGGAACAAAATAGAAACCCCCGAAATAGATCAATTAATAGTTGTCAAGAGCAAGCAATTGAGTAGACAGTTTCTTTAATAAATGATGTTGGAAAAATTGGACAGGTATACAGAAAAAAATTAAACCAGACCAACAACTTATACCATACACAAGAATAAACTCAAAATTGATAAAAGACAAATATAAATGGTGAAACCATAAAAATCTTAGAAGAAACCACAGGCAGCAAAATCTCAGATATCTCTCATAGCAATATGTTTATGGATACATTTCTGAGGGCAAAGGAAACTAAGGAGAAAGTAAACAAATGGGACTATATCAACATAAAAGTCTTCTGCACAGAAAAAAAGTCAACAAAACATAAAGGGAACTCACTGTATGGGAGAATACATCTGGCAATGATATATCTGATAAAGAGTTAATTTTCAAAATAGATAATGAACTCATATAACGTAACCAAAGGAAGACAATTTAAATATGGTCAAAAACTAAATAGATACTTCTCCAAAGGGAACATACAGAAAGCCAAGAGACATATGAAAAAATGCTAAAAATTACTAATCATCGAAGGGATGCAAATTAAAAGGACAAGGAAGTGTCACCTCACACCTGTCAGTTGGTTATCATCAACAAATATCAAGTGTTGGTGAGGATGTGCTGGCAGGAATGCAGACTGGTGAAGCACTGTGGAAAAGAGTATGGAGTTTCCTCAAAAAATTAAAAATGGAACTGCTATTTTATCTATTGATTCCACTTCTAGGAATATATCCTAGGAAACCAAAACACCAATCAGAAAAGATATATGGACCCCTATGTTCATAGCAGGGTACTTTACAATAGCTAAGATTTGGAAACAATTCCAAGTGCCCATCAGCCAATCAATGGATAAAAAAAAGCTGCATTACATTTACACAATGGAATACTATGCAGCTATAAAAAAGAACTCTTACCATTTCAATAGCATGGATGGACCTGGAGATTATTATGCTAAGTAAAATAAGCCAGTCAGAGAACGATAAATGTCATATGATCTCATTCATATGTGGAATCTAATGAATAAAATAAACTGATTAATAAAATAGATCCAGAAAGATGGAAGCACAGAACAGACTAGTGAATTTCAGAGGAAGGTGGGTGGTGGATGGGGATTGATTAACCAGGGAACTTATAAGCATATATGGGCACAGGTAATAGAGTGGTGAAGGCCTGGGAATGGAAGGTGTAGGGTAGATGGAATCAGTGGGGGAAAAAACAAGCCAATGAATGGGACATCTGTAGTACATTCAACAATAAAGAAAAATTAAAAACAAAAAAACAAAAATGTGGGCTATCTCTGACCCTCAGGAAAGAACTGTCCATTAAAGCTACATTTATGTACCTGGGCATCTGTTCATTCAAAGGCAAACAAGAATCAGCAATTTCGATCCAATCTATCCCATCTAATAAAAGAGTAATATGCAAATTAACTGTCACTCCATGACAAAAATGGCAGCCCCCATAGCCACAACATGGCACCCAGTCCCCTCAGCCCTGCTGCTGGAGTGTCTGGGCTTGTCTGCCAGAGCAGTAAGGTTGAATCTGCCAATGGAGGAGGTGGATCCAGCCTCCCCGCTCCACAGCTGCTGCAGTGTCTGGGCCTGTCAGCCCCACTGGGGTTCACAGGGACCAAGCAGTGAGGCTGGATCTGCCCCCAGACATGGCAGACAGAGTCTGGACAGCAGGATTTGAGGGTTTCCTCAGTGCAGTGGCAGTGGGGAAGCCCCAGGCCCAGCAGACAGATCCCAGACAGCAGGGCTTGGGGGCTTCCTTAGTGCAGAGGTTACCCTTGGCTTCATCCTTCCACTGATGATGTTCTTAGTAGGAGCTGACTAGAGCATAGAGCCTTTTCAGTTCAGGGCCATGTTATGAGTAGGTTCTGGTCCGGGGCCTCTCCATTCTTTGGGATAGTCCCTCTTCCAATTGTTTAACTTGAAGCACAGTTTCCAAGGCGACCCATTTCCAAGGCATTCCCTTTTCTGGTGTCTGGGCTTCCTGAATTTATGGCAATTGTCATAATGAGTGTTTTGGGCACCTATTTCATGGCACCATTGGCCTCTGCCCTTTTAGGGTAGCAAGAAGTTGGGCCTGCCTTTTCTTTTTGTGTTTCTCCTTTTCTAAAGCATACTCTTCCTCTTCTTGATCTCTGTTATGAAATACCAAAGATGCTACTTTTAGCATCTCTTCCTTGGGGATAACTTGCCCCATTCCTAATTTCTATAGTTTCCTCCTAATATCTGGCTAATTTGGTTATGAAATTGTCTTTCAGAAAAATCCCTCTACCTGGATCATCAGGATAGAGATTGGTATCCTTAATTAAAGCTTTGCATTACCTTTCTATGCAGGGGGCAGAGGAGATTTTATTGGGGACCTTGGTCAATGGCTGCCAGTTTGTTAAATTAACAGATTTCTTTTGGGAGGCTTTCATTTGTGCAAGAGGTTAAAAAGGCATGTGATCTCTGGCCCATTTCTTATTTCCTAATCATAGTCCCAGTTAGGATTCGAATAGCACATGGCTTCCATTCCTCGTGGATAGTTATCATTTTGTGTGTGGATTTCATTTTTTTATAGAATAATTCCTTTTCCTTAATACTATCACTTTCTGAGGTGATCAGGGCTTCTTGGAGAATTAGATTAATATCCCTCCAAGATAAATCATACATTATGGTGACCTTCCTCTGTTCTTAGATAAATTTGCCAGAGTTATCTGTAAAACTCCCCAACCTGTTCTTTATGACTACTAATGGTGTCTGAATTCTTATTATTTTCTCCCTGTCCTGGTTGCTTCTCTTAAAGGGGAGAGTCGAGGCAATATTCTTTGCTTTTTAAAATTATTGTTTTATCTCCCCCTGACTGGTTGATTTAGTAGTGGATGGTGCTAGTTCTGGGGCAATTTGTTGTTGAGGAACCATGGGTGTAAACGGACAATCACCTTCAAGATTTAGTTATTTCTTTGTTATGGCTGCTGAGAGCACAAAACCTACCATATAGTTCTTATATAATTTGGAGGTATTCCTCAGGACCATGTGGTATTTATGTCCACTTGCACCTCCTTAGACATAATATGTCTAGTTGCAAGATTGTATTATAATTTAGGCTTCCATTTCTGAGCCAAACTTCCTCATCTCCTAATTTATATTGGGGCCAAGTTGTATTACAAAAGAAATTTAATCTTTTTCTTTTTAAGGTCTGAAAGTCATACTTTTCCAGTTCTTTAGTATGCACTCCAGAGATGAATCTTGTGATACTGAATTTTGTTTTGCCATCTGAAAGAGAATAGAGGAAATCATAGTAGAGGATTGGAGTCCCTATTGCATCTATGTTGTTTCTACCTCCTGGAGAAGGCATCCTTTCTGAGGCCTGAGTTTCCAGTTAACTAGTCTTACTGTGTAACCCAAGTTTCTGGCAGTGGGTGGCTTTATCACTGACCTGGATGCTCTGAAAATTTACTTTATCGCACTCAGACTGGGGACACACTCCATGCTGGCCTCCTAAGCTCCTCCTGATGCCTCTATTCAAATTTGACTGAAAAACTCCATTGCAACCAATCCCATCCTCTCCTGTACTATGGATGGAGATCTTATACTTTCAAGTTTCATTCATAGTCTATTTAGACAACAATTTCACCAGTTTCAGACCTGTTTTTCCTGCCAAAGACCTTGCTGGAGCAAGAATTATAGTATTTCTAGTTCTGCCAGTTTTTGTAAAGACAGGAGTCTTTACAAAAACTGGCAGAACTAGAAATACTATAATACTATAGTATTACCTATACTATAATACTATAATACTATAGTATTACCTATACTATAGTATTACCTATACTATAATACCTTCTAGGGTATTACAATATTCTCATTCCCTCAAAAAATTTTGCTGTCCAATATATTTGTCTACTGTAGTATATGAAAACCTGCCATTCCTGTCTATTCCCCCAGTCTCGTGGGTCCTGAGGAGCCATGCATAGAATATGCTAAAATAGAAGGTGCTTTGTTTATGTCCATTAATGTACTGATATCTCCTAAATTTTGGTAAGATTTAGTAGGTCAAAGCCAACCTTACCTGCTGTACCTTTCAGCCTTTTCAAGATATTTAACAAATTATTTTTGGATCTCAAAGTTATCTCTAAGAGCTCAGAGTGTATACTTGAAAAAGGTCCCTTTATCTCTTTTATTCCATATTTGTCATGGAACCAGTCCCCCAACAAATGGAGTGGAGTAAAGGACCCAGATTAGTCTGAATAATAATCTTAAAGATCTTATCTTCAATTTGTTTAACCAGGGTGTCTCCCTGTTCCTTTGTTTACATTATAGCAATAGTTGGTTTGTAGCTTTTGGCCAATGCCTTTCCTGATAATGTCTGTAAAGGCAACCTACAGGAGGAACCACCTCTGGTTTCTTAAGATAATATCTCTGAAACTGGAGAGGTCCCAAAATGATTGCTTCCTTAATGCTTGACAGACACAACAATGTCCCTTTTTTGCATTTCCTTCAATGGAAATAAAAATGTAGATAGAGCTTCCAGAAGCCACATGAGACAGAGAGGTGCAGTGCATTAACAGCTGACTTAAGATTTAAACTTATTTCTCTCTAACCCATACTCCAGAGGCAGAAGAGCTCAGGATTTTATGTAGTGGGTCCAAATATTCTGAAGGGGAAGGCATTTCCAGGGGCCATTACTTTCTGGCCATCCTAATTCCTATTCTGTGTTTGTTTCTCTCCTGGCCATCTAAAACAACTAGATGGTTCAGAGTGCTGAGTGGCCAACCCTTATTTGTGCATCCCCAGATGAGCCAGTTAGTTAATTACAAGTGAAAAGGAAGTTCCTATGAGACCCTTGCACATCTTAGGGTTCAACTCCAGACATCTCCACAAGGCCAATATTCATATAAGGGCATTTGAGACTTAAACTGGAGGGAAGAATTGACTTTATTTTTCCTTTGAAGTTTGTGTGATCCCAAGAACTCATTTTGTTTTACTTTTCAATTTTCTGCCTCCGGGCATAGGCCCATTATGTCTTACTAATCTTTATGCTGTAGCTGCTCTATATCTTGAGAAAAAAAAAAAAACAAACAGAAAAATCCCCTCACTGTGACCTGTCAGTGGGAATCAAAGATGACCCAGCAGGATGAGTCAGATCCCAGTCACTAATCTGGGTCATGGCTGTATGTAACTGGAGAATGCCCTGAGTCAGAGGTGAGGCCCTCCCCTCCTCAGTTCCTATCAATCAAGCAAAACAAGCAAATTTGTTAAGAATGTATTTGGGCTAAAGCCCAAGCTGGCAACTCAGCTAGTTTAAGTACCCCACTCACTGGGAGTTCTTCCTATGGTTTAAAAACTCCCCTTCCAGATAGCTTAGGTAGCAGACTAGATTTCAAAATCCTCTTCTACACTGTTGCGGCTTATCTTAGCATGTTTGTACATACATCTGGTCATCTTGTTTGGCAAGTCCTAAGATGGCCAACTTCTTTGTTAAATTGGTGAGATAAATTCCCCTTTGTTCACCCCTTCCCCTTTTTCCTGACCTAGTAGCTATCTAACGGTAGGGATGAGAGTACTTTAATGCTTTTCCTGCTGTTTTGTTTAACATTAATAAAGAGCATATTTTTCTTTTTTCATTAGAAAATGCTAAGAGTTATTTAAAATCTGAGGTCAGTTGACCTATTTCTGCTTTAAAAAGTTCATAGTCACATCTTCTGAGACACTTGCCTAATTCTAAAAGTTGCAGAGAATGAATTAATGCTGAGGAATAGAGAACAAAAAATTAAGGCACTAAAAAATATTTTAAGGATTTACTTCAGAAACAAAGGAATAAATTTAGAACTGTGCCATCCTGATTTTGAAAAGGATTTCAAACTTAATTAGAATCTTAATTCCTCTCAAAAACATGTTTTACTTCAAGGCCAGTTAGGCAACTTTCCCTTCTTCCTATCTCAGGACTTAAAGATGGGACAACACCAAGAATGGGCATAAGTTGTGAGATCTCATGTTGGAGAAAAAACGGGATCCTTGAGGCTGCAGGTTGTATCAGGAATGTTGATCAGAGCAAGTCTAAATGGTCTGTGAACTAAAGATGGAGCAGCAAAAACTCCTGAAGCACATGGGCTTAGTAGTCAACCTCAAAGATAATATTGTAGTGTCTTAAGGCTTTTATCCAGTGAGCTGAATACATGAATGACATAAGGCATTATAGTTAGACTAGTGGCCCGGTGCATGAAATTGGTGCACGGGGGAGTGTCCCTCAGCCCAACCTGCACCCTCTCCAATCTGTGACCCCTTAGGGGATGTCCAACTGCTGGTTAAGGCCCACAGGGATCAGACCTAAACTGGCAGTTGGACATCCCTCTCGCAATCCAAGACTGCTGGCTCCTAACCACTTACCTGCCAGCCTGATTGCCCCTAACCATTCTGCCTGCCAGCCTGATCACCCCTAACAGCCCCCCCCCTTTCCAGTCTGATCACCTCTAACTGCTCCTCCCCACCAGCCTGATCATCCCCAACTACCCCCCTTGCTGGCCTGCTTGCCCCCAACTGCCTTTCCCTGTCAGCCTGATTGCCCCTAACAGCCTCTGCCTCAGCCCTGCTTTCATGGTTTTATCTGGAAGGTCTCCAATTCTAATTAGCATATTATCCTTGTGCTATCGCAATAATATGCATCTTTTTAATAGAAAGGGATGAACACTGCATAGTATTGAGGTTATGTAATGAAATTCTGTTTCAAAAAACCACATGAACATCAATATTGACTGGAACTGGTGGATAACCAAAAAGTTGTTTCATTATTCTTTGTTTTTTTTTGTTTTTTTTTACAAATGTGAAAATTAAGGTCCAGACCTTGCCAGAGCTGGGCTTCGGCGGGGGTCCGGACCCACTGCTAGGCCCAGGGCTGCAGCAAATGGGACCATAGCCCCCCCTCCAGGCTTACCAGGGCCAGGCTTTGGGTTTGGTTGCCATCTTGCTTGGGGGTTAATTTGTATATTGTCCTATTGCTGGTAGCGTAGCAAATGTATGGTCAATTTGCATGTTTCTCTTTTATTAGATAGGATTAGAGGCTTGGTGCATGAAATTCATGCATGGGTGGGGTCCCAAGCCTGGCTGGCAATCAGGGCTGACCAGGTTCCTCATCTCCCCATCTCCTCCTTCCCTCACCACCTGCATCTGCCACCACCCACCCCTGGTTCTCCATCCAAGCTGGGGGCCCAGCCCTGATTGGGTGATTGGGACCTTCTGGCTGGTTGGCCAGCAGGCCCCAATCAGATGATCTGGACCTGCCAACTAGGGGAAGGGGCAGATGGCAGGCTGATTGGGGTCCGCTGGCCAGGCCCTGATCAGGCAATTGGGGCCTGGCAGTTGTGGGGAGGGATTGGAGGTTGGCTGGAAGGCCCCATTGGGAATCAGGACCTGCAGGCCGGGAGAAGTTTCTGAGTTGAGTGTCTGCCCCCTGGTGGTTAGTGCATGTCATAGCAACCAGTCATTCTGTCAAAATGATCACTTAGGCATATATATATATAGTGAAATAATCAGTATACCTTCCAACCCGAGTCAGGCTCAGGATTTTCCAGTTTTCCCTAAGGAACTACAATTGCTAATTCTTTAACCCCTGCATCTCAGAATTCACAAGGATTCTTTTTTAGTACTATATATAATTTTCCTTCATGTACTTATTGAGCCCTAAGTAATACTTTGTGTAATTTTTGTTACCAATGGCCTCTCTGCCCATCTTAAGTGTTTTTTTTTAATTTCATGTACAAATAATTTCTAATACAAATAACATCTAGTTCATAAGTATAAAATTTATATCAACTCTTTGAGGGTAATTGATCAGAAGTCATTTTCTTGGTGTCTAAGACATGAATACTGTCTGATGGCAAAACTGAGCTTTCTCATTATGCAGTGTTGGAAACATCTCCTTTCCTGGAGTTTACTATGTTCTACATTCAGTTCTTCACCCCTTACTGTCATACCACTACCTCTGGAGGAACTTGTAATCTACTAGAGCAAGGACTGAAAAATTTAGAGAAAGTGCCTGAAATCAGTATTATTTGGAAGTGTACATTTTAGTGGAGTTTTAGACACTTCTGGTAATGCACCATAAATTAAATTAGCTAAACCTCTCAGAAAGTAAGGGTACATATTAATATATATATATATATATATATATATATATATATATATTACATTTATTTTACATTTTCAGAGTATAAAACATTTATCATTTTAGATTTTAGCTGTATACATGGTGACCTACTTATTTTTTTAATTCAGCTTTTAAGGATAGAGACTGAATTAAAGTTTAAAAGTATTTTTGCAAGGTTCGTGTTTGTAGAAGGTATAGAAAGGGCCTGGAAAGTAGAAAAATAGGGAAAAAAAGAAATAAAAACATCTAGCAATCTCTCTATATACAGAATAATTTTATCTTGTTGGTTTTGAACCTTCAAATTCTATGAAAATTTTAAGAATAGACTTCTTTAAACAAATTTATATTCTGAGAAATAAATAAAAATACAGCATGTTTGTGAAATTTAGATTTGCATTCTTAATAAGGGAAACACTTCCATTTACTACCAAAGCCCCTCAAATCTTCATCTCTGACCACATTTTATCTTTGCTTCTTGTAGAACACATTTATGTTAACTTGGTGGGGACCAACATCTTTACTGATTGATATACAGATAATACTATTGACAAAATGGAATGCCAGGATTCTCACCACTGCAAGCTTAACTTTGACTTAATTAGGAAAGAGGAAATACTTCCAGTATGTGTAGAGGCCAAAACAAAAGTACAACCCACCAGGAACCTTGAGAGATAACAGCGAAGAACAAGAAGTGAACCAACTACTGGGAAGTCAGCAAGACCTAATCAGAGGTCTGAGGCTGTGTGTGTCCTGGAATCACAACTATTTACATCTGTATGAAGATGGGTGACCTTGTTTGTGGCATGCTGCTCTGAAATACTACGAATGTGGAAGTATATATTAATTTGTACATATTTTCATCAAACAAACCCAATATCTCCCTATGACTAAAAATAATTTTAATTTCTCTTCATTGATCAGTCTCATCTGTCTATGTTTTAGAGATACATATAAAGAATGAAGAAGCAGGGAGAAGGCCAGAGAACTATTTATTTTTTAGCCTTTAAAAAATTACTGAATTTATTGGGGTGACATTGGTTAATAAAATTATATAGGCTTCAGATGTACAACTTTACAATACGTCATCTGTATATTGAATTGCGTGTTCACCACAAAACTCAAGTCTTTTTCCATCACCTTTTATCTCCCCTTTACCCTCTTCTACCTTGTCCCATACCCTTTTCCTCTGGTTATCACCATACTATTGTATGTATCTATGAGGGGGGTTTGTGTGTGTGTGTGTGTGTGTGTGTGTGTGTGTGTGTGTGTGTGTGTATGTGTGTGTGTGTGTGCGCGCGCGCGTGCTTCTTCTGTTTAATTACTTCACTTTTTTTTTACCCAGATCCCCAAACCAACTCTCTGCTCACAGCTTGCATTCTGTTTCTGTACCTGTGAGTCTGTTTCTATTTTGCTTGTTTATTTTGTTCATTAGATTCCATATATAAGTGAAATCATATGGCTTTTGTCTTTCTCTGATTCGCTTGTTTCATTTAATGTAATACTCCAGGTCTATCCAAATTGCCCCAAAAGGTGAGATTTCCTTTTTTTATTTTTCATAGTCAAGTAGTATTTCATTATGTACGTGTACCACAGCTGTTTTATTTATTCGTCTATTGATGGCCACTAGGATTACTTCTAAGTCATACCTATTATAAATAATGCTACAATGAATATAGGGGTGCATATGTTCTATTGAATCAGTGTTTCAGAGTTCTTCAGATGTATTCCCATAAATACATCCCTGGGTCATAAGGCAGTTCCATTTTTAATTTTTTTTTTAGGAAACTCCGTATTGCATTCTTCAGTGGCTATACCAATCTGCATTCCACCAACAGAGTACAAGGGTTCCCTTTTCTCCACATCCTAACCAGTACTTGTTTGTTGATTTATTGATAAAAGCCATTCTGACAGTTATGGCAGGTGATATCTCATTGTCATTTTAATTTGCATCTCTCTGATTATTTGTGACATTTAATATATTTTAATATATCGATTGGCCATCTGTATGTCCTCTTTGGAGAAGTGCCCATTCAGGTCCTTTGATCATTTATAAATTGGACTAGAGGCCCAGGGCATGAAACTTGTGCACGGGAAAGTGGTGTCCCTCAGTCCAGCCTGCACCCTCTCCAATCTGAGACACCTTGGGGATTGTCCAACTGCCAGTTTAGCACATCCCTCCCACAATCTAGGACCACTAACTCCTAACCACTTGCCTATCTGCCTGCCTGATCATACCTAACTGCCTCTGCCTGCCTGCCTGATCACCCCCTAACCATTTCCCTGCCAGCCTGATCTCTCCCAACTGCCCTCCCCTGCTGGCCTGATCTCCCCCTAACTGCTTGCTCTCCTGCTAGTCTGATGTCCCCCTACCCACCTCTGCCTTGGCCCTTGCCACCATAGCTTTGTCCGGAAGGAAGTCGGATGTCCAGAAGATGTCTGGTCAACCTGGTATAATTAGCATATTACCATTTTCTTACCCTTTTATTATGAAGTATGTGTTTTTTAGTGTGGAATTGTCTAATTTCTTTCTAGATTTTTAATACTAACCTGTTATCAGATATATCATTGGTGAATATGTCCTCCCAAACAGTGAGTTGTCTTCATTTTGTTGATAGTTTCCTTCTCTGTGTATATCTTTTTAGTTTGATATAGTCCCACTTGCTTATTTTTTTTCTTTTGTTTGCATTGCCCAAATGGACATATCAGAAAAAAAAAAGATTGTTAGGAGAAATATCTGAGATTTAATGTCTATTTTTATTCCTATAATTTTTATGGTTTCCCAACTTACATGCAAGTCTTTAATTCACTTTGTGTGTATTCTTGTGTATTGTGTAAAAAAAGTGGTCTAGTTTTATTTTTGCATTTATCTCTCCAATTTTTCCAATACCATTGATTGAATAGAATATTTTTACCCCATTATATGTCTTTCCTACTATGTCTAATATTAATGGATAATAAAAGCATGGGTTTATTTATGGACTTTCTGTTGTGTTCCATTAATCTATGTGTCTGTTTTTATGCCAATACCCTGCTGTTTTGATTACTCTGGCCTTGTGCTATATTTTGATATCAGGCAGCATGATTCCTTCAACTTTGTTCTTTTTTCCAAAGATTGCTGTAGCTATTCAGGGTCTTTTGTGATTCCATATGAATTTTTTGGACTATTTGTTCTAGTTTTGTAAAATGCACCACTTGTATCTTGACAGAAATTACATTGAATCTATACATTTTAAATAATATTAATTCTTCCCTGTCCATGAGAATGGTATATGTTTCTACTTATTTTTGTCTTCTTCAAAGTCTTTTTTCAGTGGCATAATTTTCTAAGTACAGGTCTCTTATATAGTTGGTTAAATTTATTCTAAAGTATTTTTGATACAATTTCAATGGGATTATTTTCTTAGTCTTACTTTTTGGCAGGATATTATTGGTGTGTAAAAATGCAACTAAATTTCTGGATATTTATTTTGTGTTCTGATAGTTTACTGTATTCATATTTCAATTCTTTTAGTTTTTTGGTGGAAACTTTTGGATTCTCTATGTACAGTATCATGTCATCTGCAAATAATGACAATTTTATTCTTCCTTTTCAATTTGATGCCTTTTGTCTGATTGTTATCGTTAGTGCTTTTTCTTCTCTGATTATTGTGGTTACTGCTTATACTATGTTGTTTAAGAGTGGTGAAAGTAGAAATTCCTGTCTTGTTGCAGATCTTAATGGAAACACTTGTAGTTTTGCCCACTGAGTATGATGTTGGCTCTGGGCTTGTCATATATGACCTTGATTATGTTGAAATATGATCCCTCTATTCCTATTTTGCTGAGAGTTATTTTTTCTCATTAATTTTTAGAGAGAATGGAAGGAGAGGGAGAGAAACATTGATGTGAGCAAAAAACATTGATTGGCTGGCTCCTGTACGCCCCACCCAGGGGGGCTCAAACCACAACCCTGGCAGGTGCTCTGAGCAGGAATTGAACAGGAAACCTTTCATTGCACAGGATGATGCCCAATCAACAGAGCTACACCACTCAGGGCACTGGGAGTTTTTATATAATTTATTTTCTGCATCTATTAATATAATCATGTCATTTTTATCCTTCCTTTTATGTGGTATTATTAACTTGGAGATATTGTATCAACCTTGCATCCCTGGAATAAAGTCACTCGATCATGGTATATGATATTTTTAATGTATCACTTGATCTGGTTTGCTAACTTTAGTTGAGAATATTAGCATCTATTTTCATTGAAATATTGTACTATAATTTTCTTTCTTTATAGTGTACTTACCTGGTTTTGGATTTAAGATAATGCTGACTCTGTAAAATGAGCTTGGGAGTATTTCCCCAGCTTGACACTTCTAGAATAGTTTAAGAAGAGTACTGTTAATTCTCCTTTGACTGTTTGGTAAAATTAACATTTGAAACTATCTGGAATTTTGTTTGTTGGAGTTATTATTATTATTATTATTATTATTTCAATTTCTTTAGTTGTAATTGATCTATTCAGATGTTCTGATTCTTCCTGTCTCAGTTATGAAAGACTAGAGGCCTGGTGCACAAAGTTTGTGCAAGGGGGGTTGGGTCCTCTCAGCCCACCCTGCACCCTCTCCAATCCAGGATCCCTCTCACAATCCAGACCACTTGCTCCTAACTACTCATTTGCCTGCCTGCTTGATTGCCCCTAACTGCTCTCCCTGCTGGCCTGATCTCTCCTAACTGCCCCCACTATTGGCCTGGTTGCCCCCAACTGTCCCCCCACCCAACCAGTCCAGTTGCTCCACACAGCCTGATGTTCAGTTGTTTGGTTATCCACTGACAACCCTGCCAGCCTGGTCACCCCCAAATCTCACCCCTGCTGGCCAGCTCACCCTTAACTGTCCCCCGCCACACCCTTGCCACCACCTGTCATACCCCTGTTGTCCTG
The DNA here is from genome assembly GCA_027563665.1 of Antrozous pallidus. Lineage (NCBI taxonomy): Eukaryota > Metazoa > Chordata > Mammalia > Chiroptera > Vespertilionidae > Antrozous > Antrozous pallidus. The sequence continues at coordinate 109,511,132 of CM050508.1, read as the reverse complement.
CTTGCCCCCAACTGCCCCCCACCAGCGTTCTCACTCCCAACTGCCCCCCACTGCTGGCCTGCTCGCTCCCAACTGCCAACCCCCCCACCCTGATCTCTCTCAACTACCTCTCTTCTAGCCTGCTTACCCCAACTGCCCCCCCTCACTGGTCTGATTGAGGGGGCCCCTAACCTGCATCTGCCTCAGCTCCACCTCGTCCTTTGTCTGAAAGGACTCCTGGAAGATTTTCTGGTCTAATTAGCATATTACCCTTTTATTACTATAATCCGTGGTCTGCAAAGTCAACAGTCAAATATCAACAGTACAACTATTGAAATTTCTTTTGAAAGCCAAATTTTTTAAACTTAAACTTCTTCTAGCGCCATTTCTTCAAAATAGACTAACCCAGCCCATGGTATTTTATGGAAGAGCCATACTCAATGAGCCAAAGAGCTGCATGTGGCTCGCGAGCCACAGTTTGGCGACCACTGATATAGATTATATATTTCTAGGAATTTATCCACTTCTAGATTGTCAAATGTGTTGGCATATAGTTGTTCCTATTTTTTTTTTTTTTTACAATTCTTTGTATTTCTCTGGAGTCAGTCTTGCTTCTTCCTTTTCATTTTTATTTATTTGGGTTTTCTCTTTTTTTCTTGATGAGTCTAGTTAAAGATTTGTCAGTCTTTTTTATAATTGCAAAGCACCAGCTGTTGATTTCATTGATCTTTTCTATTGTTTCTTTAGATTTCATTCATTTATTTATGATATGATCTTTTTTGTTTTGTTTTTTTATTCCTTACTTGAGGATTTTTTCCATTGCGTTTTGAAGAATGTGGAGGAGAGGGAGAGAGAGAGAGACACATGGTTTGGTTGCCTATGTGCCTTAACCCAGGCCAGAGAAATCAAACCTGTGACCCAGGTAAGTGTCCTCAACTGGGAATTGAACCCACGATCTTTAGGTACACAGGGCAACATGGTCCCCTAAGCCACATTGGCCATGGCTCTGCTCTGATCTTTATTATTTCCTTTCTTCTATTCACTTTGGACTTTGTTTGTTGTTATTTTTCTAGTTTGTTTTAAGTGTAAAGTTAGATTGTTTACTTCAGGTCTTATTTCGTGAGATAGGCTTATACTGTGAATTTCTCTCTTAAGACTGCTTTTACTGGAGGGAACCAAGACGGTGGCATAGGTAAACACCTATCTTGCTGCCACACACAGCAATATCAAAACTACAACTTAATGAAAGAACAAACACCATCCAGAATCACCAGAAAGCTGGCTGAGTGAAAATTCCACAAATAAAAGTGCAGATAAGACACTATGACTCAGAGGAGCGGTGGCAGACAGTGTTGAAGATACACACGGAGAGAGGTTTGGAGTGTGCACCAGCAGATAGGGTGGGCAGCTGAAAACCCAGCAGGTTTTCTTGAATGGGGGAGACAAAGACATCCCACTCCACTGATTCCCCAGCTCCAGGCGAAGTCCAGGAAACCCACAATCATATGGGGTAAAAACTGGACAGTGGGAGGGCACGCCGAAACTTGGGCACTGCAAGGGTGTGCAAGCTTGTGGAGAGGGGGAGCTTGTACAGAGTGAGCGTGAACTTGGGAACAGCACAGCTGCATGATGACCCAGAGAGCACTCGTGACTTACTTTCTCATTCGGTAAACTGCCAGACTGCATTGTTTTGAAACCCTGGGTGAGACGTTGGGTGTGCAGACTCATTTGGGGAGAGTCTGAATTCTCCAGCAACTGGTGGAGCTCAGCAACAGCTCTTTCTCAGAGGTTCTGGCAGCCATTACCATCCGGCACAGAGTTCCTGGGGCTGCATAGGGCGGAGCTGACGCTGCCTGCTTGGCCCAGAGACTCTGCCCATCCAACCTGAGCATGGCTGAACATCATAGACAATTGGACTGGAGGTCAAACCCTCCTAGTTCTAACAATGATTAATCTAGGCTTAACTTCAACAAGACTGTGCAACCCGAATCCACCTCAGGTAACTGGGGAGGCTGAGCCACTGTCCCTTAGAGGACATCTACCACACAAAGCTAAATGACCAACTCAGGAAAGCAGCTACCATGCAGAGACATGGAAAGAAATCAGATGTGAAAGAAACGGAGGGGAAAAAAACGACTGGACATAGAATTCAAAACCACAGTTATAAGGCTTTTCAAGAGGTGCCTAGAAAAGGCCGAGACCTACAAGGAAATAAACAAGACCTATGAGTAAATGAATGAGACCTACAAGGAAATGAATGAGACCTACAAGAATATGAATGAGACCCTCAAGGATATGAAAAAAGGACCAACCAGAAATTAAGCATACACTGACTGAAATAAAAAAATATTATATGAAGACCAAAAAGTACTCTAGAGGACTGCAAGAACCAAGTTAAAGATTTGAAATACAAATAGGTAAAATCCCACTCAGCTGGAAAAGCAAGAAATCAAAAGAATCCAAAAAATTGAAGATAGTGTAAGGGGCCTCTGGGACAACCTCAACCATACCAACATCCGAATTATGGGGATGCCAGAAAAAGAGAGAGAGCAAGACAATGAAAACCTAATTGAAGAAATAGTGACCGAAAACTTCCCACACCTGGTGAAAGAAATTGACTTAGGAGTCCAAGAAGCCCACCGAACCCCAATATATAGGAACCCTAAGAGGACCACACCAAGGCACATCATAATTAAAATGCCAAGAGCAAAAGACAAAGAGAGAATATTAAAAGCAGCAAGAGAGAAACAGTTGGTTACCTATAAGGGAGCACCCATTCGATTGTCAGCAGATTTCTCAACAGAAACGATGCAGGCCAGACACGAGTGACAAGAAAGATTCAAAGTGATGAATAACAAGAATCTACAACCAAGATTACTCTATCTAGCAAAGCTATCATTCAGAATTGAAGGTCAGATAAAGTGCTTCTCAGATAAGAAAAGCTAAAGGAGTTCATCACCACCAAACCAATGTTATATGAAATGCTGAAAGATATTCGTTAAGAAGAGGAAGAAGAAAAAGGTAAAAATATAAATTATGAACAACAAATACACATCTATCAACAAATGAATCTAAAAATCCAGTGAATTAAAACTCTGATGAACAGGATAAACTGGTGAACGTAACAGAATCATGGACATAGAGAGGGAATGGACTGACAATTCTTGGGGAGAAAGGGGGTGTGGGAAGTGCAGCAAGAGACTGGACAAAAATCATGCAACTATGGGAGAGGACAGTAGCAGGGAAGTGAGGGTGGAGGGTGGGATGGGTACTGGATGTAGGGGAGCTATAAGGGGGGAAAAGGAGGGAGCAATATAATTAATAAACTGAACAATATAGATAACATAAAATAAAATATAAATAAATGAATTTCTGGGGAAAAAAGATTGCTTTTACTGTCTCCTATAGATTATATGTTGTTGTGATTTCATTTTTATCTATTTCAAGATATCTTTGTTATTTCCTCCTTGATCTCATTATTAACCCATTCATTGTTTCATAACATCTTATTTAGTTCCATATCTTTGTGTGTTTTTCAGTTTATTTTTATTGTAATTGATTTCTAGTTTCATATTAATTTGATCAGAGGAGCTGCTTGCTATGATTTAAGTCTTGTTAAATTTATTGATACTGGTTTTGTGTCCTAACATGAATGTGTTCTATTCTAGAAAATGTTCCATATGCACTTGAAAAAGATTCCTATGCTACTGCTTTGGCATGAAATGCTCTGAATATATCAATTAAACACACCTGATCTAGTCCTATCTAATAAAAGAGTAACATGCAAATGTGACGGTACCTTGGCTCCTGATTGGCTATGCTACCAGCCAATTAGAGCAAGGGGCGGGGTCGAGAGCCATTGGCGCCAGGCCTGAGGAGTGGAGACGAAGTGGTGAAGGCATCAAGCGCCCGGCCACCGGCATGGAGACTAAGCAGTGGCAGTGCCAGCGAACCACAGCTGCATTTAACAGGCCCCAGGCGCAGAGAATGCCATGTGATGGCGGCGGCGGGAAGTACTCATGCAGCTGCGTCTAACTGAGGCCCAGGCCATCGAGAATGAAGCGGTGGCAGTGGCAGCAGCAGTGGCTGGGAGAAATCACCACAGCTGTGTCTAACTGTGGCTCCTGGCATTGCTAATGTTTTATGTGTAGCTTCAGCTGTATGCCAGCAAAAACGGAAGGCAACCACAAGAGTGAAGGCCCTTGAGTCCCAGTTTCAGCATCCCAGCTGAAACTGACAACAGGTAGGAGGAAGTCCCACCCCCACAGAATCTGTCCAAATCATCCTTTGGTCACACTGCTGAAGGCCTGACTGTCAAGACTGTCTGTCATTCGCCTCTATCTCAGAACGTGGCAATAGAGAGGTGGGACTATGTCCAAAGAAAAACTATTGATACAACAGAACTATATAGCAGAAAGGTGCTGACATTATCAACAGAAAATGTCTGAAGAGCGATGTGCATCTGATCTTGAAAGAAGGCAACAGCTGTGACAGAATGTATCTGAAGAGCAGCTATTGGAAAAACACCGCTCTGAAGCCGAAAAACACCAGCATCTTCGACAGGAAATATCTAAAGAACAGCGTGCCTTTGAAGTTGAAAGAAGGTGGTGGCGAAAACAGAATATGTCTAAAGAACAGTCATCAACAAGTACTACCAATAGTGGTAGGAACTGTCTTCTCAGCAAAAATGGAGTACGTGAGGATGCAATTCTCGAACACAGTTGTGGTGAAATGACTGTTAGATGTGAATTTTGCCTATCACTAAATTTCTCTGATGAAAAACCATCTGATGGGAAATTTACTCGATGTTGTAGTAAAGGGAAAGTCTGTCCAAATGATATACGTTTTCCAAATATGATTACCCACCATATTTAAAAAGATAAATGACAAACGAAGATTCTGACAGTAAAAATTTCATGGGAAACATTCGATCTATAAATAGTTCTTTTGCTTTTGCTTCCATGGGTGCAAATGTTGCATCGCCATCAGGGTATTGGCCATACTGTTTTAGAGCACATGGACAAGTTTATCATCATACTGGAACTTTATATCCTTCTGATGGTGTTTCTCAGAAGTTTGCTCATCTCTATATTTTGGATACAGCCGAAGCTACACATAAAAGATTAGCAATCCCAGCAAACCAGGCCTGCTCAGAAAGCCTCATGCATGAAATAAATGAATTAACAAAATCGTGCAAGATGCTACTTGAAGCAGCAGCAAAAGGTATAGCTTCCATGGAAGTAACTATGGCAGTTAAATATGATTGTAATAGTGACCCAGGTAGATATAATTCTCCCCATGTAACCAAGGTTGCTGTCATATTCAGAAACGAAGATGGAGAACCTCCTTTTGAAAGGGACTTCCTCATTCATTGTAAACTAGATCCCAATAATCCAAATGCCACTAAAGTGAAATGAATCAGTATCCTGTTTCCTACATTAGATGCAATGACATATCCTATTCTTTTTCCACACGGGGAAAAAGGTTGGGGAATAGATATTGCATTAAGACTCAGAGACAACACTGTACTCAACAATAATACTAGACAAAATGTAAGAACACGAGTCACCCAAATTCGGTATTATGGATTTTATCCATAATACTGTACTCAACAATAATACTAGACAAAATGTAAGAACACGAGTCACCCAAATTCGGTATTATGGATTTCATCTCTCTGTGAGGGACACGTTCAATCCTATTTTAAATGCAGGAAAATTAAGTCAACAGTTTATTGTGAATTCCTATTATTGTTATATCATTTTGTTATTATTTATTTATTAATGAAATTATGTATTATTTTTATATACATTGTACTCATTATCTTTTATCTCTCACACTTTTATTGTAGAGAAAGGGCAAATAGCACCATTAAAATATTTCCTCGACTTATTCAGAGGAACCAAGATGGCGGCATAGGTTAAACACCTATCTTGCCGTCATACTCAACAATTTTATACTACAACTTAAAGAAAGAACAAACACCTTCCAGAATCACCAGAAAGCTCGCCGAGTGAAAATTCCACAAATAAAAGTGAAGATAAGACACTGTGACTCGGAGGAGCGGCGGTGGACAGCTTTAAAAGATTCCCTGAGAGAGAGGTTTGGAGCGTGCGCCAGTGGAGAGGGCGGGCGGCTGAAAACCGGCCAGTTTTCTCGAATGGGGAGACAAAGACGTCCCACTGGACTGAATCTCCAGCTCTGGGCAAAGTCCAGGGAACCCACTATCACACGGGGTGAAAACTGGACAGTGGGAGGGCACACCGAAGCTCGGGCGCTGCAGGGGCCTCCCGGCTTGTGGAGAAGGCAGCTTGCTCGAACAGCTCGGCTGCGTGACTGCGCAGAGAGCGTTCTGCGACTTGCTTTCTCATTTGGAAAACTATCAGTCTGCTTTGTTTTACGAGCCTGGATGAGACATTGGGCGTGTAGATTCATTTGGGGAGAGTCTGAATTCCCCGGCAGCCAGTGGAGCTCCACAGCGGCTCTCTCTCAGAGGTGCTGGCAGCCATTGCCCCCGGCACAAAGTCCCTGGGGCCGCATAAGGCGGAGCTAACGCTGTCTGCTTGGCCCGGAGACTCCACCCATCCAACCTGAGCACAGCTGAGCTTCACAGACAATTGGCCTGAGGTCAACCCCTCCAAGTGCTAACAACGATTAACTGAGCTTAACTTCAGCAAGACTGTGCAACCCATATCCACCACAGGTAACCCGGGAGGCTGAGCCACTGTCCCTAGTAGTGGGACACACAAAGCTACCACACAAAGCTAATTGACTAACTCAGGGAAGCAGCCACCATGCAGAGACATGGAAAGAAATCAGATTTGAAAGAAATGGAGGAAAAAAAACGACTGGACGTGGAATTCAAAACCATGGTTATAGGGTTCTTCAAGAGGCTCCAACAAAAGGTCGAGGCCTATAAGGAAATAAGCAAGACCTACAAGGAAATGAATGAGACCTGCAAGGAAATGATCAAGACCAACGTGGAAATGAAGGAGACCCTCAAGGATATAAAGGAGACTCTCAAGGATATGAAAAAGGACCAACCAGAAATTAAGCATACACTGACTGAAATAAAAAATATTATACAAAGACCTAAAAGTGCTCTGGAGCACCCCAAGAACCAAGTTCAAGATTTGAAATACAAAGAGGGAAAATCCACTCAGCTGAAAAAAGCAAGAAACCAAAAGAATCCAAAAAATTGAAGATAGTGTAAGGGGCCTCTGGGACAACCTCAACCATACCAACATCCGAATTACAGGGTTCTAGAAAAAGAGAGAGAGCAAGACAATGAAAACCTAATTGAAGAAATAGTGACCGAAAACTTCCCACACCTGGTGAAAGAAATTGACTTAGGAGTCCAAGAAGCCCACCGAACCCCAATATATAGGAACCCTAAGAGGACCACACCAAGGCACATCATAATTAAAATGCCAAGAGCAAAAGACAAAGAGAGAATATTAAAAGCAGCAAGAGAGAAACAGTTGGTTACCTATAAGGGAGCACCCATTCGATTGTCAGCAGATTTCTCAACAGAAACGATGCAGGCCAGACACGAGTGACAAGAAAGATTCAAAGTGATAAACAGCAAGAATCAACAACCAAGATTACTCTATCCAGCAAAGCTATCATTCAAACTTGAAGGCCAGATAAAGTGCTTTGCAGATAAGCAAAAGCTAAAGGAGTTCATCACCACCAAACCAATATTATATGAAATGCTGAAAGATATTCGTTAAGAAGAGGAAGAAGAAAAAGATAAGTGTAAATTAGGAACAACAAATACACATCTATCAACAAATGAATCTAAAAATCCAGTGAATTAAAACTCTGATGAACAGGATAAACTGGTGAATGTAACAGAAACAAGGACATAGAGAGGGAATGGACTGACAACTCTTGGGGAGAAAGGGGGTGTGGGAAGTGCAGCAAGAGACTGGACAAAAATCATGCAACTATGGGAGAGGACAATGGAGGGGGGTGAGGTTGGAGGTTGGGATGGGTACCCGGTGGAGGGGAACTATAGGGGGGGGAAAAGGGAACAATATAATTAATAAACTGAACAATAAAGATTAAAAAAATAATAATAAAATAAATTATTTCTTCTAATTAATACTTTTTTAATGTGCACGAATTTTGTGCACTGGGCCACTAGTTTGTAATATAAGGTTGCTATTTCCTTGTTGCTTTTCTTTCTGGAAGATCTACTGTTGATGTCAATGGGGTATCAAAATCCCCTACTATGACTGTATTACTTTTGATCTCTTCCTTTATGTCCATTAAGATAAGCTATGCTTTATATATTTAGGTACTCCTATGCTGGGTGCATATTGTTTACAAGGGTTATATCTTCTTGTTGGATTTCTTTCTTTATCATTTTGTGGTGTCTTTCTTTGTCTCTTACTATAGACTTTGTTTTAAAGGCTATTTTGTTGGTATAAGAATGCTGCTCAGCTTTTTTTTTTCTCACTTCCATTTGCATAGCATGTCTTTTTCCATTCCTTTACTTTTAATCTGTTTATCCTTTATTCAAGGTAGGTCTCTTGAAGCACATATAAGGATCTTATTTTCTTATCTATTCAGATAAGATATCTTATCTTATCTTTCTTACCGTATGTGTTTTGAATAGAGCTTTTAAGCATTTACATTTAAAGTAATTATTGTTAGGTGCACATTTATTGTACTTTATTCTTTTAACTATGTTCCCATTTATTTTATTTGTTAGTTTCTTTCTTCTTCTTTTTTTAAAAAAGAAAACACTGTTACATTTCTTGTAATACTGGTTTATCGGTAACAAAGTCCCAAATAGCCTACCTTTTACCACTAGATTATAATTGACAAAAAGTCAGGAACATATCAATCATGTTCACTATTATATACATAGTGACTAGCCTTCAAATTTTAACATATATAGGCACTTAAGGAAATTTTCTAAAATAAGTAATGCATAAAAGAGTAATTTGTTATTGGTGGATTTTAGATCTCTTAGTTGCTATTCCTATTTTCTGAACTTAGTTGACTCAAACAGTTGCCATTCCCATTTCTTGAGCTTTTTGGTTCCTGTAGTGGGGAGAGAGTGACTTGACTTGCTAATCCTCCCACAGCCCTGTTTCCTTGCCCCTTAATGACTAACCAATTGTCTTGCATGCCCATTGTCACCCTATGGATACATCTACAAGACAGAGAAATTGAATACAGTTAACAATCAAGAGAAAATTCATTACCCCCATATAACTGTGTTTGTTATTGTTGTACCTCAGGGAGTTACTATACTTGGCAATCCTCCAAATTCCAGTGCTTGGGCCTTTCACACTTTTGGCCTGGAGAGCTGCATTTTTTTAAATAAGCCAGTTTCTTGGTACCTGATAAAGGCTATTGTTTCCTGTAAATAATGGAACTATTTTGATTAATCTTAATATAAAAAAAACACAAAAAATGTTTAAAAACTTCTAATCCTTTGCTTACTTCCCCAATAACATTTAATTTATGTATGTTAGCAGATATTTATTTTGTCTTATTATGGTCTGTCCTGTTAGTAGAAGGTACTGCTACCTGTATATGAATTAAATTGGAGGCAAAATTGCTACTAGCAGTCATAGAAAATTAGCTGGCATGTGGGGATGGGTGGAGCCATTAGAGGTGGTGGTAATGGTGATGTGGCAGCTTTAAAGATAAATAAACTAATTTCTACTACTAAATTTATCTAAATCTCAAAAGCTTGATTTTATGGTACTATTTCAATTATATAAAATATTCTAGCATAGTTGAATCTTTGTACTCAGATCTTACTAGACAGTGCATTGTAATAAATTAGACTCATTCTTTAGCATAAAAACAAACATTATGTCTGATATTATAATGCAGTGTTGGAACAATAATAATTTGAGCCATGCAGCTATTATTTATTTTCTGACAGTACATTATGTCCATGTGACAACTTTTCTGTTAATGGGCCATCATCACTCACTGGCATGGGCAGACACAGAATTTAAGATTATAAAGATGGAATGTCAGTAGGATGGCAAAAATCATGACAAATGTAACTTACAATGTCCTTCTTTCTGACATAACTTCACTGAGACTCAATATCTGAAAAGTTATGGTAAAGTTGAGTGAAAATTAAAGTATTTTAATGTATTATTCTCTCCCAACTAAGAATTATGTGTTATTAAATATCTGAAATTCATACTTAAAACTTGGGTTTATTTAAGTGCTAAAATTGAAACTTTGTAGCCTGGAGTTGAGGTCTAGGCTGGCCAGAGCTGCAGAAGCTTGGCTTCCTCCATTGCTGGGGCAACCCTAGTCTCTGCTCTCTCCAGCTCCATGGCTGCCACCATATATGTATGTTCTATAATTGAAACTTTGTAGCATTGAGTGGACGCCTAGGCCAACAAGGGCAGGTGGAAAACTTGGCTTCCTCCATTGCTGGGGAAACCCAAGCCTCCCTCCTCCTCACAGTGGATGCAGCCATCTTGGGTGGGGTACATTTGCATATTTTCCCCTGATTGGCTGGTGGGCATAGCTTGTGGGTGTAGTGGAGGTGCAATCAATTTGAATATTATTCTTTTATTAGATAGTATGCTGAAAGGTATTCTTTAGGAAGAGGAAAAAGAAGAAAAGGTAAAGTTAATAACAAATACATATCTATCAACAGGTGAATGTAAAAATCAAGTGAATAAAGAAATCTGATGAACAGAATAAACTGGTAAATTTAATAGAATCAGGGGCATAGAAAGAGAGTGGACTGACAGTTCTCAGGGGGACAAAGGTATGGGGGATGCAGGAAGAGACTGGACAAAAATCATACACCTACCAATGAGGACAGTGTGTGTGTGGGGCGGGGGGTAAAGGTAGAGGGTGGGGTGGGAACCGAGTTGAGGGGAGCTATGGGAAAAAAAGAGGAACAATTCTAATAATCTGAACAATAAAGTTTTATTTTTTTTAAAAGGTGAAGTCCTTTTGAAGTTGAGTAGATGCTGAATCCAAAGCACTGATATCCAATAAAAAGAGCAAATTTGGAGAGGCACAAGAACACCATGTGAACAAGAAGGCAACGATTGGGTGATGGTTCAAACCAAGAAACACCAAACATTTTAACAAACCACCAGAAGCTAGGAGAGAGGGCTGGAACAGATCCTCCCTCAGGGCCTCAGAAGGAACCAATTCTGTAAATACCTTGACCTCAAACTCTAGCCTCCAGAATTACAGAGAATAAGATTCTGTTGTTTCAGTCGTTCAGCTTGTGGTACATTGTTAAACATAACCTAGTTTACTATCTATTTCTTCTATTAGACCTGTTAATATTTGCTTCAATTTTGGGTGCCTATAATATTAACAAATGTTATATCCATTTTTGGATTGACTCCTTTATCATTATCCTAGAGGCCTGGTGGATGAATTCATGCACCAGTGGAATCCTTCAGCCTGGCCTGTGGTATTGAACCAAAACCAGCTCTTCGACATCCCCCAAGAGGTCCTGAAATGCAAGAGAGTGCAGGCCAGCCTGTGGGACCCCGCTGGTGCACGATCAGGGCCAGGGAGGGATGTGGGAGGGCTCCAGGGCATGTCCAGCCTGTCTCACTTAATCCCAATCGGCCATATTCCAGTAGCAAGCTAACCTACTGGTGGGAGCACCTGCCCCATGGTGGTCAGTGCCCATTATAGCCACTGGCCACCTGGTCAACTGTCTGCCCCCTGGTGGTCAGTACACATCATAGTAAGTGGTTGAGCAGCCTTAACATATCGTTAGAATGTTATGCTTTTTGATTGGTTGAAAGGTTGACCAGACACTTAGCATATTAGGCTTTTATTACATAGGATAATAACTTTGACTTTTGATTTTATGGTGTTTGACATAAAATTGTTTTTTTTATTTGTTTGTTTTATATAAGCATAGCTGCCCTGTATTTTGTTCATTTGTTTTTAGTTTCTTTTTACATGGAATAACCTCTTCCAACCACTCACTTTAAGTCTAAATGTATTCTTGAAGCTGAAGTCAATCTTTTATAGGTATTATCATTTCTGTTTTATTCATACAATCAACCTGTCTTTTGATTGGAGAGTTTAAGCTATGTACATTAAAATTAATTTTAGTAGGTATGAAATTACTATTGCATTTTTTCATTGTTTTCTGGATAATTTGTAGGTGTTTTGTTATTTTATTTCTCTCTTATTCACAGAATTTTTTTGTGGTGGTATGCTTTGATTTCTTTTTCTTTATCTTTTATATATCTACTATATGATTTTGCTTTGTGGATACCTCCCATAACTTTTTTATCTATTCATCAATTGATGAGCACTTCAGCTATTTCCAAATGTTAGCTATTATAAATAATGCTAATATGAACATAGGGGTACATACAAGTATATCCTTTCTAATTGGTGTTTTAGGTTTTTTAGGATGTATTTCCAGAAGTGGTATCACTGGGTAAAACAGAAATTCCATTATTACTTTTTTGAGGAAACTCCTTACTGTTTTCCATACTGGCTGCACCAATCTGCATTCCCACCAATATGAACTAATATTCCCTTTCTCCACATCTTTGTCAGCACTTGCTGTTTGTTGGTCTATTGATGATTGCCATTCTGACATGAATGATGAGATATCTCATTGTAGTTTTTATTTGCATTTATCTGATGATTAGTGACTTTGAGCATTTTTTCATATGTCTCTTGGCCATTTATATGTCCTCTTTAGAGAAGTATCTATTCAGGTCTTCTGTCCATTTTTTAATTGGATTGTTTATCTCCCATTTTTGAGTTGTATGAGCACTTTACATATTTTGGAAATTAACCTCTTAACAAATTATCATTGGCAAATATGTTCTCCCATGCAGTGAGGGCCCTATTCATTTTGATGTTGGTTTATTTTGCTATGCAGATCTTTTTGTTTTGCTATAATGCCATTTGTTATTTTTCCCTTGTTTCCATTGTCCTAAGAGATGTATTGGCACAAATTATGCTATGTGACATGTCTGAGATTTTATTGCCTATGATTCCTTCCAGGATTTTTATGGTTTCATGGATTACATTTAAGTATTTTATCCATTTTGAGTTTCTTCTTGTATATTGTATAAGTTGGTCTATTTGCAGGTGTCTGTCCAGTTTTCCCAACATTTGTTGTAGAGACTGTCTTGACTCCATTGTATGTTCTGCCTACTTTGTCAAATATTAATTGAGCATAATGGTGTGGGTCAATTTCTGGGGGTCTCTGTTGTGTTTCATTTGTCTATATGTCTGTGCTTGTACCAATACCAGGATGTTCTGATGGCTTTTTAAAATAGTTTGATATCCAGTATTGTGATCCCTCCCAACATTGTTCTTTCTCAAGATTACTGCAACTATTCAGGGTCTTTTATGATTCCATAGAAATTTTGGAGTATGTATTCTAGTTCTGTGAAGTATGCCATTGGTATTTTAATAGGGATTATATGGGATATATAGATTGCTTTGGGTATTATGGACATTTAATGATGTTAATTCTTCCAATACTTGAACATGATATACACTTCTATTTGTTTGTGTCTTACTGAGACTTATTCTAGTGTAGACTAAGGTGAGACACTGTTCCTTTCTGGCCTTGGTCAACCTGATTGAGGTCTGACAGGTTGAAGTTCCCAGTAGTCCAGTGGGTACATGCTCCTTAGCCCAGAGGCTGGGTATGCCTTGAGCCTCATGCCTTGATTGTCCCTGTTCTGAGATACAATCCCTTCCCCCCAGAACTTGGCTCTGTGGGGATATCCTAGTGTTAAGGATGGTTTTATCGGAATCATGTGGTGGATAGTGACAGTAGCTTTCGGAGTGGGAGAGAACAAGTCCTTAACACTCATTCTAATACCTCAGTTCTACCTGATTTGCTGACACCTGCTCTCTGCCACCTTCAGAGGAACAGATTTTCTGCCCTAAGATGTTCCTCCTTGCTTCAACTCAATTGGACCAGAAGCAGTTTCACCTGTGGGAAAGAGGACACTTCCTCTGGTTTCCAGGTGGGCAGGGATGATCTGCTTTTCTGGTCCTACTGTCCAGTCTCCTTTCTGTTTACCAGCATGAATTCCTCCAAGAAATATAGGCCCCTCAAATTCAATGTTAAGTGGTGGGTTAATTTGCGTACCCCTCCAGTGTAGGCTAGCCCTGAATTCCACTGCCTGGCCCTTCCCAATAGTCAGGAGAAGCTTTCCAGGCTGAACAATGGGGCTTAAGGGGGTGCTGGCCTACTCTATCCAGGGACTTCAGCCCCAGGCTTCCATTGCTGCAACCACTCCATGGTCTCCATAGCCAGTGCTCTTGGGGCCTTCTTTCTTGGTCCCAGGCCCTCCTATCTCACCCACAGATCTTTAGCCTTTTCAGTCTCCTCATGTTCTTAGTTATAATAAGTCCAGGTCAGGAGAGGCTACATCCACATTGCAGCCTTCAGTATAGTTCCTGCCCCTGGTAGAGGAGCTGACCAGCTAGACTCTAAGGCAGTGGTAGCAGCACAGTAGCAATGGCAATGGATGACTACACTGCAGGGGTGAGAGTCCTACCAGGTCAGTGGCAGTTGCAATTCAGTTGTACAGGGTCCCTATAAGGCACATAGGGTGTGGTTAGGTACATGCAGGCATGAGCTGGTGTCTGATGCAGGTGTGTGGGGTCCCACCCATGTCTGCTTAGGCATGCAGTCTGGTTGGTATCTGCAGCAGCCAGGCAGGGTCAAAGTTATGTTCTCAGGGCACATGTGAGTTCAGCCCTTGCCATCTAGACATTGCTGCTCTCCACAGCCTTCTCTCAAGAAGGACCTGGTAAATCCTTCAATCTGGTACCAAGCCAGAGCCAAACCCATGGAGTGGCAGAAGTAGTAACAGTGGCTCCTTGGCCTGAATCTCAGTCCCCTGAATCATCCCACACAGTCAGTCATTCTCGCTCGCTCTCTCTCTCTCTCTCTCTCTCTCACACACACACACACACACGCGCACACACACACACACACGCACAGATGCACACATACACACACAAACACAAACACACACACACACACACACACACACACACACACACACACACACAAGTTCACACACTCAACCACTTACTCACACTCCTTTGCTCAGGTCCTACCAGCTGCCATGTTGGAATTTAACTTTTTATTTATTTTTTGCATTCTTAGGTTTGCCTTCCTCTGTCTCCTTCTGCCAATGTCACATTGCAAAATCTTAGATTGAAGATTTTGAATTTTCAGCCTCTTAATGCATGTGTATTTTCTCTATATTCAAGATAGTAATGATGCTGTGTTATAAATATATTATAATGATACTATTAAAGGAAAAGATGCCCCCTTGGCCATTTGGCACCTGAGTATGCAAATTAACCCACCATCTTTGTTGGTTTAATTTGCATACTTACTCCTGATTGGCTGGTGGGTATTGTGAAGGTACAGCCAATTTACATCTTTCTCTTTTATTAGTGTAGATGTCCTTGCCCAGCTGCTGTTGCTCAAGTGGCTGAGTGTCAGAAGGTTTGCAGTTTAGGGTACATGCCTGATTGTGCACTCAGTCCCAATAGGAGGCATGTGGGGGACAGCCAATTAATGATTTTCTCTCATCAATGATGTTTCTGTCTTTCCCTTTCTCTTCCTCACTGAAATCAATAAAATATATTTTAAAAAATATGTTCTTAATTATTTTTTAAAAATGACCTATCTTTACCATTTTATTCCCCAAAAAAACTACCAAGAAAAAAGGGGGTGTCTTTTCCTTTAATATTATCATTATAAAATATTTATAACACAGCATCATTATTATCTTGAATATAGGGAAAATACACATGCATTAAGATGCTAAAAATTCAAAATCATCAATCTATGACTGCAATGTGACATTGGCAGAAGGAAACAGACGAAGGCAAACCTAAGAATGCACCACCTTGCCCAGGATAACCCAATAGGTCTCAGTCAGTACTTTCACCATATAGCCAAGTTCCCCACCATAAATCACTCTAGGGCCAGTGCTGCTGTTTCTCATGAACCTGGTTTTAAAGTAAAACATTCTCATGCTAAGTAAGAGTGCATACCTGCTGCTGAATATCATTTCTTATTCTATGACTAGACTATTCAAAATAAATATTTGCAGCTCCTGTGATCATAAAAAAATAAAATCTCAACTCCAATGAAGGCAAAAGAAGAAAAACATTTAACTGCTGAACTTATTTTTTAAAAAAGATTAAAACACAAGCAACTCTTTGGCTTTTTAGAACCCATTGGTTTGAAATGAATTATTTGCCAATTAGGAATTTATTTTAAAATTAATAGTATCTAGTTAGATGACCACATCTCCTTTTTAGGTTGAATATGTCCAATATTACATGACCATATGGAATGTACTAGTTAATTTTCTACTAATGCCCTTAACACACAGCACACAAATAAAATCACCAAAGGAAAGCATGGTTTGTTTCCTTAATACCAATTTGGAATCAACCAAAATACACACAGCCAAGACTTCATTTCTATCACATTCATTTGATTTTACATGGTTTCATACAATCAAAAGTAGAAAGAAGAAAAAGAAATTTTATTCATATTATATAATAACAACTTTGAAAATTAAAGATTTAATGTATCAAGAAAAGAAAAGCAAGAAAAAGACAAATGAGTAAAGAATAGAGTCCCTAGATTGTTTCATGTCTCTGGCCTTCACCTCCAGAGATGAGAGAAATGGAATCAGTCATCCTGCCACCCCTGGACTGCAGCTTGACCCCCAGTATAAATGAACTACCTGGGCCAGGATCCATGAATCCAGACTCTGTTATCTTCCTGATTTGGTCACCACGTGACTCTGACCTTACACAGCTTATTTCCCTTTCCTGCCATTGTATTTTTTTCATATCCTCAAAGTGGAGATAATTGAACTTATGCATTTCTTTTAGGGAAGTGCAGTGTGACCCTGTATAATGTAGGTCAGTTTGGAAGCAGGTTCTCCTCTTCTTTAATCAGGCCGACAGTATGGCAGGTTGTACTGAAGAGGCACCTTCCAGTGAGCTATTTATAAGGCATATTTTTGGGGAAAAATCATATTTTGTTATTAACTCTCCTGATGTAATCAAAATTTTATTCCTATAATGAAAATAGAAATTATCCAGAGAAAACATTTATATTCAGATTCTACTTATGTTTATTTGTTATGCACCCAAACTATGTCTCATAATATGTTAAAAATAGGCACAAACTTCATGGAATTTAATACTTATAACAACTAATTTCACAATAATCATGTAATTACTACATCTCCCCCCCCTTTTTTTCTTTTTACAAATAAGGATTTGGGGATTAGAGTTAAGTGACTTCTGAGGCAATAGACCTAACAAATGGCTCCTTGGGTCTGCAAACTGGGCCCTTTCCTGAATATTTCCTTTGTTGTAAACTCACTGAGAAAAGACGGGTACCTCACAACAGCCTCACAGCAGATAGCATCCAGTAGTCTGGCCTGGCCTTGGCTGTATGTTTTAGCCTCTCTGTGCCTGTGTACTGCTGTGTGGTGCTGACATCATTTCCCCTCAGAGCTGTTACTTGGACTTACAAATTTTTTTGTTTTTGTTTTTAATCCTCACCCAGAGGACATGCTTTTTAAAGTGATTTGAAAGAGAGAAGAAGCTAGAGGGAGAGAGAAACATTGATTGATTGCCTCCTGTACATACCTCGACCAGGGATTGAACCTGCAACTGGAGTATGTGCCTGACTGGGAATTGAACCCAAGACTTTTTGATGTGTAGGATGAGCTCCAACAGAGCCACACCAGCCAGGGCCAAATAGTATCTTTGTCTAAGCATGTGTGCCAGTTGCTGCAATAGATATTGGCAATAAAACACATCCTGCCAATACCAATCTAAGTAAGGAGATTGGCTGATCAACTAACAATCCTTATTGATTGCCAAAGTCGCAGTGTAGAGGTAGCTGTAAAAGTCTTTATGTGGGAAGAGGCATCTCTCTAGGTCTTCATGGTCAGTCTAATTTATGATATTTATCAAAATATCATTATAATGACATTTACCCTATAATCAAATTAATTAGCTTTACTTATTTATAAGAAGATAAAATGATTACATGTATTGATTTGTAGAGGAGCTGCTAACTTACCCTGAGTTTCCTTTGTATTTGGCCTACTTTCCAAGTGGTACACGCTTGCAAAATACAATCCTTGTCTGCTTTATCCTATGATTTCTCTTTAATGCCTAAGTACTGATGACCTACAAAAGAATAGAAAAGATTACAAGGGGAAGAATTAGGCATTTTAGTTTTGGAGCTCTCATTCACAAAAACTAAGGCAGCTCTTTCATTAGAGATTCAGAAAAACCTAATTAGAGTAAATCAGAGTTCACTGGGTCTGGAAGCCAGTAAGGAAATAGTGACAGGTTGGATATATTAAGTGCTGCATTTTGACTTTCAAGTTCTCATAGCTCAATCCTCTCATCCATTTAAAGAATGACCTTGGGCAGACTGCTGGGGGCTGCTGGGCTCCAATCAGGGCAGCTGGGACCCTAATGGGCAAAGGGAAAGAAGAGCCAAGCCTGAAAATGTTGTCTTGGAATCCTGGTGTTTCTGACAGAATACTGTGCTCACACTAGTGTTCCTTAGCTATCCCTGAATAAACAGTTGTGAGGAAAGGGATGGATAAGACCCACAGTGAAGTCAGTGTCTGACATATTTATAGCACAATGAAGAGTTCAGATTCTCAAGTACAATTTTCATAAAATCTGTTCACTGGGTGTGTCCAAAGGGAATTAGCTACAGACAAGTAACTCTGGTGATCCCTGGGATCTTGATTAGCAATGGTCCTAAAGATTGTGCAGGCCAGTTTGATTCTTATACAAAAAGAATAACCTGACACATAGGGAAATCTCAATGTGCAAATAATAAAAACAAGGAGAGTTAGGAATTTTGTTTGATTTATGAAAGATAGAATAAAAGTGAATTTATACCTGATTTTATGAAATCTGCTTGTAAAAGAACTAAATAGAGGAACAAGAAGGACAAATGTTGGTCTTCCCCTGAATTTTTAGAGCTAAGTTCATGGCCAAATGCACTGTGGGTCATCAAGGCACAGGGAAGAAGAGAAGGAGGGACAGAAGAGGAGGAAAAAATGAGGTGGAAGAGAGTGAAGGATTTAGTGAAGTAGAAGGGGGAAGGAAGGAAAAAGAGGAAAGGCAAAGGTTAGAGCAGGAAATGGGTCTGGGAGTGCATAAAACTGGAACAAAGGAAGGAAAAACATGTAACTGGAGTAAAGAAGAACTTATGGAAAAGAGTATTACTGTATCACCTTATCAAATTTAGTGAAAAAAAAGATAATAAATTCATAGAATATCTAAATAATATAGTATAAAATGGAAATCTTTAAGTCAAATGATGAGTTAGTCTAGGAATATAGTTAGTGTAATTAACTTCTTGAATAGAGAAGAGGAAACTGTGAAAGATGAAATTGAGTCAATAGTGAGTTTGTCCAAAATTATAAAACAAATTTTTTTAAAAAATAGTAGAATAAGGTTATGTCTTTTTTCTCCCCTATCACTTAAATAATATTATTATCCTACATAAGATTATAACCTCATCCTCTGGATCACCTTTAACCTGTTAGAAGTTAAAACAAACAAACAAAAATCCCATTTAAATTTATAGATTCTGGTGAGAACAAGTCCACCCACAGTACTGGAACAGGGAAGAGTGCATGCTTGACTGCTGCGAGGTAACATGGTGGATGGAGTGGCATTGGCAGGAAGCTTTCAGTGGCTGAGAACCTTGCTCAGGTTTCCAAAGCCCAGGGAGTATTAGAGGCAGTGGCTGGAAGTCCTGTAAGGGAGCCTGGACTCTGGCTTCATTTCTCCCACTAATTAATGTTGTGTAGAGGCAGTCACTGCCACCCTGTGTCTCAGTTTTCTCATCTCAAAATTGAGAGGGCTAACCTATGTTATATCATTTAACTGCTCACTATGTGTCTTCGTAAAAGACTGTCTCTAAGAGCTCAATTCAGTTAAAGTTAGACCTTAACAAGTTATTAAATGCAAAGGAAAAACAATGGAAAATGAGATTTCGTTGTTACTAATGGACTCATAATATCCTGGTGTGTGTGTGGGCGGGGGGGGGGGGGGAGAGAATTGTTATTACTGGGGTTTCTGCTATTTCTTTAATCTTTCAGAATTATTTTTTTAATCTTTATTGTTCAGTTTATTAATTACATTGTTCCCTTTTTTTTCACCCTATAGTTCCCCTCCACCTGGTACCCATCCCACCCTCCGCCCTCACCCCCCCTCCACTGTCCTCTCCCATAGTTGCATGATTTTTGTCCAGTCTCTTGCTGCACTTCCCACACTCCCTTTCTCCCCAAGAGTTGTCAGTCCATTCCCTCTCTATGTCAGTGATTCTGTTACATTCACCAGTTTATCCTGTTCATCAGCTTATTAATTCACTTGATTTTTAGATTCATTTGTTGATAGATGTGTATTTGTTGTTCCTAATTTACACTTTTATCTTTTTAAAGTACTATTCTATTTTTTTTGTTATATTATGCCTAATAAGTTAATACATTTCCTTCACATGCTAGTAGTATTTATCAACTTATTTGGAGATGCTTATTCAACCTACATTAACACCAAAAAAGGACGATGTATTCATACCCGGAAGGCATTTGTTTAGAAATTACATGTGCCAGACAAATCAGGTTAAAGTTAGCCAGGATGGCGTACAGTGGAGCAAGGTTTTAGCCACTCAAAGCCCACTGCCAATACCAAAACCCAAAGAGCTTCCTGCTTTACTGGAGTGCATAAGCAACTGGGGATGTGTGACAGAGATTTAGAGCAGAATCCATCCCCTACGAGCTCACATTTCCCTATTTCAAATCCCTAAAGTCACACATACTTCAGAATTCAAAATTTTTCAAATTTTAGAAAGATAATACTCTATATAATGAAACTCCCTAATGAGTTAGGGAAAGCACTTCTTATTTAAACCTGGTGATATTTCTGCAATCCTATCTAATAAAGAGGGCATATGCAAATTGGCTTTCAAACCATCACAAAGATGGTGGCACCCATAGCCACAAAATGCAATGCCCAGTCCCCTCAGCCCCATGTTAGTCCCACAGTCCTTTCAGCCCAGCCAGGGAGGCAACAGGTCCACAGTGTGGCTGGACCCGTCCTCGGCCCCACAGCTGCCCAGGGCAAGCCGGAGGAGCAGGCAAGCCTCAGATGGCTGCTGGCAGCTGACACCTGAGGCAAAGGCAAGCCTTGGATGGTGGTTGCTCAGCCACCCAGGGCCACCTGAGGCTCAGGTAACCAGGGCTAGCAGAGGCTTGTGCTGCTGGCAGTGGTAGCCACAGAGGTATGATGGGGGTGTAGCCTTTCCCTGATTGTCCAGTCACCCCCCCTACCACTGAGGGATCCCGGACTGTGAAAGGAGACAGGACAAGCGGAAGGACTCCTCCAGTGCAAATTCTTTTTTAAGCTTTTGTGTTTCAGAACTTCTGTATTTTTAAATGCTAATAAGATCTATAGATCTATGTCACTCTGCAAGGACTCACATGATTTAATATCTACTCTCCTTTGGATAGAAAGATATTATTTTAAGGATTTTTTTATTAGAAAAACATTCTTGAAAAATATAAAAGTACATCCTTAGGACTAATTCCCAGAAGCAATATTCATATGTGGCTGAAGAGTCAATTGACATGTGAATTTACATTTTGATAAATATTCCCAAATATCCTTCTGAAGAAGTTGCTCCAATTCATGACTCTCACTGGCAGTATATGGAAGTGTGTCTTCTCATTCTTCTCTTGTATTACTTTTCTAGGTTTGCTGCAACAAATTACACAATTGGATGGTGTAAATAAATGAATGTATTGTCTCACCGTTCTGGAGGGTCAAATTTTTGGTAGGATCCATTCTTCTGAGGGCTGGGAGTCTGTCTAGGCTTCTCTTCCAGATTTTGGTGGCCTCAGACATTCGCTGACTTACAGATGTCTGTATTTTTCCCATGTGTTCATGTCTTCCCTCTGTATCTGTTTCTCTTTTTGTCCAAATTATCTCTTTATATAGGAAAGCCAGTAATACTAGATTAGGACTGACTCTAATGATATCATCTTGCCTTAATCATCTGCAAGGACCTTATATTAACTTAAGGTCACATAGGATTTAGGACTTAAGCATGTCTTTGGAAAACTCTATTTAACTAATAAATCTCCCAACATCTACTATTATTCAGTTTTCTAATATGATATCTAAAATAGTATCTCACAATTTCAAATTGCATTTCTTTAATTCAGATGGATTTGTGGATTTTATATTTTTCCTTTTTATTTTGAAATTAATATAGACTCACAAGAAGTTGGAAAACTAGTACAGAGTCCCATAAAATTTCACCTAGCCTCCTCCATAAATTACATTTGGTATAACTGAGTATAAGATCAAAACCAAAACACTGACATTGATAGAATATTGTGCACTAGTCTTTAAATTCTATTTAGTTTTCTCCAGTTTTTACATATACTCTGTGTGTGTTTGTGTGTGTGTGTGTGTGTGTGTGTGTGTGTGGTGTTTGGTTGGGTAATTGCTCTCTGCAATCCTATCTAATAAAAGAGTAATATGCAAATTGACTATCACTCCAAAACACAAGATGGCTGTCCCCATGTGGTCAAAGATGGCTGCCCTCATGTGGACACAAGATGGCCACCACCAGATGGCCAGCAGGGGAGGGAAGTTGGGAAGTACCATTCCTGCAAGGGAGGGCAGTTGGAAGTGATAAAGCCTGTAGGGGAGAGCAGTTGCGGGGGCCAGGCTGGCAGAGGAGGGAAACTGGAAGTGACTGGGTCTGCAGTTAGGGGAGACCCAGGTGTGCAGGGGAGGCCAGTTAGAGGCAAACAGGCTGGCAGGGGAGCAGTTAGGCATCAATCTGGCTGGCAGGGGAGTGGTTAGGGGGTGATCAGGCTGGCAGGCAGAAGTGGTTAGGGGCAATCGGGAAGGCAGGCAGGTGAGCAGTTGGGAGCCAGCAGTCCTGGATTGTGAGAGAGATGTCCAATTGTCCATTTAGGCCCAATTCTGGTAGGAATTCCAATTTGGAGAGGGTTCAGGCCTGGGCTGAGGAACCCTCCCACACACACACATGCATGAATTTCATGCACTGGGGCCCTATTCTGATTATAGGTATAGCTCCCATGTATAGACTTGTATAATGACCACTACAATTAAGATAGAGAAATGCAAAGAAACTCCCTCATACTACCTTTAGTCACATCCAACACCCACAGCCATCCCTCTACTCCAGAAATCAAGAATCTACTCTCCATCTCTCTGGTTCTGCCATAATGATATCACACAGTACATAACCCTTAGACATTGTTGTTTTTGTTTTTGTTTTTTACTCAGCATAACGAATGACCATATGCTGTATGATACAGTTGTACATAATCTATACATCACTGATTTGTCCCTTTTATTGCTGAATAATATTCAATTTAATTATTTTTATATTATTAGATATTTATATATTTTGTGTATGTGAATTGCCTATCCATAATTAGGCCTGTTTAAAAAATGGTGGTGTTTACTTTTGCTGTTGTCTTTGTCTTCCATTATTCATTTTATTAATTTAGAATTTTCTTTATAATGTAAAGTGTATCAATCATTTGTTTTACTGATCCTTGGTTTTCAGTCCTCCAGTCTTACTCACAGAAAGAATTCCCATTCAGGAGATGAAACATTAAAATTCTGCCTATAAATATTTTATCTTTGTTTTAGAAGTGAGGTAGGAATTCAGATACTTTGTGGCTCTTAAATATTTATGTCCTATGGATATTCTGTGCAAACATTTGGTGTAACCTCAGTGTACAGGTGCATTTGGAACTTGCACAACCAATACACCTTCTTTGCAGAAATGCGATTTACAAGCCCTTGGTTAATTATGACACCAAACTCCCTCAGCTGCTAAAAACCAGTTTCCTGCTGGTTCATAAAAAAAATTGTCCAGGATTTTAAATCTAGGAGAAAAATAGGAGTGGACTTTAGAAAAATAGAAGTTAGACTAGGAAAATATAAAAAGTGTTAACATGCAAAATGCAGGGTACAGGCTTTCCAAATCATGCAAGTTTATGAGCTCCCAGTTATATTTCCAGTAATATAGCTAAGTCTATCATCCGGATTTTCAAACGATAAATGATCCCTAAGCTGAAGACTAGTAATGTGGATATCGGGAGGATACAGCATAAACAGAGCTTTCCTAGGGATGGTTGGGGCTACACTCTCAGCTGCAGAAAGTGAGTTGCCCATCGTTGTTGTCTTCATGAAAGGCCTGGCTTAGAGTGCTGTGACCACTCTGAGTGCCCCAGCAAAGACAAATACAGTCAGTTGATTAGGCTCCAGCCTGGCATGGATATAAGCTTCTGGTGAATTTTCTTAATGCTCTTGTCCTGTTAGCTATATAATCAATCTTTCATGTCCAGGAAATGCTTCTAGAGGGAAGTTGCCAGCACATGCAAGAACCAGTAACTGGGAGAGGAACCATAAAGGGGTGTTAAGAGAGCAATATATCACGAAAATTGTATCTGGCTCCCTCCCACAAATAATCTCTGAAGACCCCTGAGGGGGTGTGTCCTTAGAGTTGGAAAAACACTTGCCTCCACTCTCCCTCGCTGCACAGGTTCCGTCTGTGACACCTGTGCTGGTACATCCTGAGAGCATCCATAGACTTTTGAAATCAAGTAGTTTTGAGTGTTCATCCTACTTTGGAACTTAATAGTTGTATGATCTTGAATAAGTTACTAAATTTCCTTCATCGTAAAGTGGGTAATGAAAGTGTATGTGTTACAGCTTTCCTGAGCAGATTAGATTAGATGATTTAGGTAATGGGCCTTGTGTAGTCCCAGGTGCATGCTACTAAATGCTAAACTGCCATCATTATTATCTCCAGGGTTCAGGCACCCCTTTCCTCCTGAGGCAATCCCAATAACTCAGGGATAAAATGCATTCAAGCTTCTGAATTCATTATCACCTACTATGGAGTCCACAGTACAAGATTAATTTCCTCAAAGGTCAATTTATTTTTCCCCTGGACTATTGACTAAACCCACCATTTCAGAAACACATGTTACAAAAAGCAAGCCCATCTGGGCAAAATGACAAGATAAAATAAGCAATCTGAAAGGCTCTTCCCTCATAAGTTGTACCAGTGATAATGCTTAATGTGGCTACCTTCCCATGTAAGATATTTGCCAATTTAAAAAGAACCCTCAGTGCCTATCCTCCATTTGGGAAGACAGGGGTGAGAAATGTTGTTGTAATTTCCCTCAGATTATACAGGAATCTGTATCGTTATAGAGGGCATCTCTCTCTCTCTCTCTCTCTCTCTCTCTCTCTCTCTCTCTCTCTCTCTCTCTCTCTCTCTCTCTCTCTCTCTCTCTCTCTTTTTGTGTGTGTGTGTGTGTGTGTGTGTGTGTGTGTGTGTGTGTGTGTGTGTGCCTGCTTCTCTTCCCTTTTTATTGCAAGGGAATGGAACTCATATTTTCTTTTGGGAACTACCCTTTCTAATTTGATGGAACCATCAAGTTCAAGGTCCTCCTCTCCTTGCCAATCAGAATTCCCTTGACTGGTGACTATACCAGTGGTGGGCATATGACCCAGAGCTGAATCTTTTACTGGGTCTCCATATGAGCTTAGGAATAGGGAGATTAATCTCTTTCTGATCACAAACACTTAGGGCCAGGTTAACTACAGGTGATTGCAGAAATGATTCTCTAGTTCAGTCAGGATCTCTAGTTCAGGCAGTCAGACATCCCTCAGATTGGATAGGGTGCAGGCTGGGCTAAGGGACATCTCCCCTCCTTCTCCCCCCTACCCCATGCACACATTTCATGCACTGGGCCTCTAGTTTTAATTAATATAGTTGGGTATAAATGGATGTCTAGTTGAGGAGTGAAGAGCTATAAAAATGTATTACCATTGTTGAACAGAGAACTTGCAATTTAAGCTATATTGATAATATGCCAATAGTCTAAACAGAACTTATCAATGTATCACCACTGTACACAAACTCTCTGATAGTTGTTCACTTTTTTATGACAATCATACAGCCTTCTTTGAATCAAATGTAGCATAAGAGTTCCTATGAATAGCTTATAGAAGCTTTCTCTATGCTCATTTACTATCTATGTCTATCTATGTCTCTCTGTTGACAGTATCTGGCTTCTCTGCATTAACTTCAAATGATAGGTCTTTCTTAACTCACCTCTAAACAAAGCTTGAGATAACTACTATGAATGAAGTCTGATTTCACTTCAGTTTATAATAGTCTAATTTGTAGACTTCCTAACTGAATAGCAACATTTTATTTTTTTATTTTTTTATATATATTTTATTGATTTTTTCACAGAGAGGAAGGGAAAGGGATAGAAAGTCAGAAACATCGATGGGAGAGAAACATCAATCAGCTGACTCTTGCACACCTCCAACTGGGGATGTGCCTGCAGCCAAGGTACATGCCCTTGACCGGGATTGAACCCAGGACCTTTCAGTCCGCAGGCCGACGCTCTATCCACTGAGCCAGACTGGTTTGGCTGAACAGCAGCATTTTAAATGGCCATTTGGTTTGCTATGTGCCATACCTCCCATTTTCATGTATTCACCAATATCAACTACCAACTGGTGACAAAGGAACTTACATAAATCCTTTGTTTGCATCATTAAAAGAATCTCTAATAGCCTATCCCTCACATGGCCAAGTTGAGCAAGCCACCTTTAGAGACCAAGGTTAAAAGATATTCTGCCCTGACAGGTTTGGCTTAGTGGATAGAGCTCAGCCTGCAGACTCAAGGGTCCTGGGTTCAATTCTGGTCAAGGGTATGTACCTTGGTTGCAGGCACATCACCAGTGAGGTTGGTTGATGTTTCTCTCTCATTGATGTTTCTCTCTCATTGATGTTTCTAACTCTCTTTCCCTCTCTCTTCCTCTCTGTAAAAAATGAATATATATATATATAAAAGATATTCTACTGCCCTTTAGCCCCTACCTTAGGCTACCAAGAAACAGCAGAAATTTGAGCTCTGTGTGACCCTAAAATTAACCAGATAACATGAGATCCTGGGCTGTATTGTCTTTAACTTTTGAGCAAAACAGACTTTGGAACAGAAGATGAGGTATAGTTTTATCATCGCATAAAAGGCAGTCCTTGTTTCCTTGCAATGCACCATTTCTATTCTCAGAATTTTTTTTAGAGCCAAGGCTTTGGGGAAGGACAGGCAGAGAGGGTTTAATGCAGTGCATTCTCAGCATCACTCTATTTCTGTCCTCTGGATGAAAGAGCTTCCAGGGTCAATGTCCCCCATCAGTCTTTTCTATAAAATGAAATTTCACAAAGAAAGAGAGAGACTTTAAAAAAAATAGAAAGTAAGGAGATAAAAGAACTAAATGCTGTTAGGAGACAAAATGGATTCCAAAAACTTCAGCTAGGGGTCTGAAGCTGAGAAGTCCCCTTGCAGTGGATTGGATGTATAAACAGAATCTCTCAATTGTGTCTTTCAACTGAATCTTTTTGAAACACACCTAAATGTCAAAAACAAAAATAAAAGTGAAAGCAAAAACAAACTGAAGTATATTGTAACTCCTGGAGTTATCCTCTCTCAAATCCTTCTCCCAACAAAAGAGAAAACAAAACAGTACACAAAATAAGGGAGCTGGATAAAGAGCTCCAGGGTCTTGCAGCAAACACCTCAGTGTTAATACTTTCAGTCTGTTTCTCCAGTGCTTCAGCTGCTGAATTTCCTTCTTTAGAGCCAGTAGCATTTTCATCTATCCTTTTAAATTCCACTAGTGGCCTGGTGCACAAAATTCATGCAAAGAGGGGGGGTTCCCTCAGCCCAACCTGCACCCTCTCCAATCAGAGACTCCTTCGGGGATGTCTGATTGTTGGCAGTCATAGATGTCTGACTGTTGGCAGTCTGACATCCCTCTCGCAATCTAGGAACACTGGCTCCTAACTGCTCACTGGCCTGACTGACTGATTGCCCCAAACCCCTCTGCCTGCCTGTGTGATCACCCCTAACCACCTCTGCCTGCCTGATCACCCGGAAGTGCTCCCCGACTGGTCTGATTGCTCCTAACTGCCTCTGCCTTACCCCACACCTGGGACCCAGGCTTGCCCCCCTCTGGCCAGCTATAGGCACCCAGAACCTGGGTCAGCTTCACTCAGGCTGGCCACAGCCACAGGCAGCAGCAGGCACCCAGGACCACAGGGCATGCAGCTTGTCCCTCTTCTGGGCCTCAGGCACAGGTGCAGCTGCTAGCACCCAGGACTGTGAGGCAGGCGGCTTGTCCCTCTCCTGGGCCAGACAGGCAGGCACAGCTGTTGCCATTTGGCACCACGGAGTGGGTGGCTTATTCCCCTCCTAGTCCATAGCCTGTCTGGTCCCCATTCTTCTCCCCCAGTGTTGAGTATCTGAGCCATTATGGCATGATGGCATGAAGGTGTGATGACTGCATATTAGCTCTTCATTACATAGGATTTTAACTTGTCACAGTCTATCTTCAAGTGGATATTTCACCACTTCACATCTTGTATAGAAACTTCACTGTAACAAAGTTTCATTTTTCCCAGGCAATCTTTGTGCTATTGTTGTCATGTATTTTACTTACACAGATGTTATAAAACTGACATCACATTATTATTTGTTTAAATAGTTAACTACCTTTAAATATATTTCAATAATAATAAAGTTCTATTATATTTTTTCCTATGCATATACTGTCTTTGGTGTTATTTTATTTTTTGGTATAGATCATTATTTGTATCTGGTAAAATTTTATTTCTGTTTGTAGGACTTCTTTTAACGTTGCTTACACTACAAATTCTGCTGTGATTCTGTGATTTAAAAAATTCAAACTTTTATACATAAAAATATTTTTAACTATTTCTAAAATAGTTTCACTCAGTTTAGAACTATAAATGGAGAGGATTTTCCCCGTTGTAAGTACTTTAATGATGTTGCTCTACTATCATCTCCCTTACACTGTTTCTGATGAGAAATCTTTTGTAATCTTTATGTTTATTCATGTGTATAGTGTGTCTCATTTCTTTTGACTATAGCCTGGCACCCTGCCACATTAGGGCCCCACGATGGATCAGGGCCTGCCCATTGCTGGGTGGCCCCGCCCACAGCCCAGCCCGGAGAACCCCAGGGCCGGAAAGGGCCCCAGGCCTTTGTGCCATGGCTGCCCCACCCTGCCCCTTGCTCTGCTGCCCCGCACCTTGCGCGTGGTGGCTCCGCCCCTCGCACTGCCACCACAGCTCTGCAGGGCCCCGGCCTGGGGAACAGATGCTGCACTGGCGGTTCCAGCTGGCCCACGGAGCCCATTCCGTCCTTCCATGGGGTCCCATGGAGCAGCGGCAGTGGCTCAAGGGGTGGGGCTGCTGCCACTCACACCGCTGAGGCCCCACCCCTCCTACCGCTGCTGCTGCACCACAGGACTCCAGCCTGGAGAGAAGACACTGCACTGGCGGTCCCAGCTGGCCTGCAGTGACTGTTCCATCCCTCTGCAGGGCCCCGCCCCTCCTGCCACTGCCCCTCGCCTGGCACCATTTGGCCCCACCCTCCACTCCTGATTGGCTGGTAGCATAGTGAAGGTACAGTCAAATTTGCATATTACTCTTTTATTAGATAGGATGTACATGGGACTCCATTCAGGTTTTCTTCTATCCCTGATACAGAGAATTTTATTCCTCTTCTCTTAACAATGAATGACACATATTCTTTTCAGATAATCAATGATAAAACAAAGATGACTTCTACTTTCTGAATTTCATAAATGATGAAATAGCATGCATCTAACCCTGTAAATGAGAATTCAGAGACTAGAAGAACTTCACAGAAAGAACAGAAAGGCAATGCTGAGTTTGTGGAGGGAACATTGTTGTTTTGTGCAGCAGTGGTTATCTGAAGCTGGATGACCCACAGCCCTGCTGCCAAGGCTGGGCCCTGCTTGAGTGTTAGCCTTAGAATCCTGTGTAGGGGAATATCTCCACAACATCCCTGCATGAGAAGCAAAAGCAAGGAGAACAAATGAAATACTTTTCACTGGCACTTGCAATGTTATGAATTTTGAGCATCAGAGATGGATCAAGAACTTGCTGAGCATGGGGAATACTGATTAGATGAAGCCTACTTTAACTACACCCTGATACAGTGCAGAGTAGGGAGACACACTCTTGGCAGTCTGGAGCACACTCAGAGGAACATCTCATCTAATGGGGACACGACTCAGCCTGTTATGAAGTAAACTGGGAGTGGAGGAAAACTAAGGAGAAAACACAACCTGCAGACTATCAGGGGCTCTTATGCACCTTTCCCTGCCCTGAGCTAGAGACCAGTGGCTACCTCAGGCTGGGCTTCTTAATGGAAAACTGCCAGCCTCTCTGTTCTTGATATTTGACAAAGATGTTTTTAAACAAAGACCTATTCTTTTCCTGCTTGTTCTTCCATATGTAGTTCTATTTTCCCATTAAGCATTCCTCCAAAACTGGAGATTGTCAGTAGTTCCAACAACTTTTACACATCTCGAAGATTTTCAGGAACTGCTACCCCCTGGGAGGAAGACAAACCTGGCTTAAGATGCTAGTATGTCTACAGCTTTTTACCTCTTTTTCCTTCAGAGATAACATCTACCCTTGACTCATGGATGGTGGCTTTTCCCTGTAGAAGGGAGGCCTTCCTATATTCCATCAGTTTCCTTGGCAAGACAATGTTTAGCATGATGAAATTAAACATGTTTATTCATGGCTTTCATAATTTTCTCTGAAAACAGCAGACTAATGGAAAAAAATTCCTACCACAGCATGACAAAATCTGCCAGTCACCAGCATTTTAACTCTTTCTACCACCCTGCAAGCAAAGCTGTGGGAATGACAGAAAAAGCAAATCTGCTAGCAAAGTGTTTTCCCAGTTAAGATTTTAAGAACTTTGAGAAGCCAGAAGAAATTCTCTCTCTCTCTCTCTCTCTCTCTCTCTCTCTCTCTCTCTCTCTCTCTCCCCCCCCCCCCCCCCGCCTCTTGTGGAGAAGTAGGGGCCCAATTAAAAGCCGAGTCGCAGTCTGTAAGATCCTGATTATCTTACCTGAAGTACTGGAAACTTAGAAAGGAGGATTGATGTGAAGCGCACTTGTCTAAATGACCATGGACCGTGTTGTCTCCTGCGGCTTAGGTCTCACCTCTGCTCTTTCATGCAAGGAGCCACAATGAAGCTTTCTGTTCTTTGATAACAAGTGAAAACCTCTTATAGATTGCAGCTTTCATTTCAGCTGTTGTATTATCACATTACATACTGTTTCTGTACTTTTTTTATATCATTCAAAGGTCAATCTTTGATGCATAGTTTGGCTGGAGGGCGATTTTCTTGCTTTGGCAACTAGCTCAACTATCACCTTTCAAAGATTAAACCATATATGATTTAGTTCCAAAATAAATAGGAAATTCCAGATTCATTTGTTAAAATGAACTATTACATATTACATTTTTATTTGTTAATAGCCTTAAGACAATTTAAGGATATAGAAAAATAAGTGGAAATTTCAAGAGTTCCTCCTATACTCATATTTTATTTTCAATGTTGTGATGCTTTTATATCTAAACCTTGCTGACCATGGAGGGACTTCCCTTCTCAGAGTCACCCAAAGTCTGAGTATGCCTTCCAAATGCAAACCACCGAATCCAGTGTCCACACTGCACCCACCTCCTCTTTGGGGCTCTCACACTGGGGACCATTGTTCACCTGCCCTGATGACACCAAGGCAGGTACTAGACAGCCAGTGACAGTCCTGTGCCCACAGCCTACTGAAGTCATTCACACTAAAATCCTAAGCCTGCCAAACTTGTTTCACCTTGGCCTTCAAATGGAAACTACTGCACAGGCTCCTGCTCACAGTCTTCCCCTTTCTTCTACATTCTCCCTGACCCCAGTGTTTTCCTGGGTGCTCTTTCCTCCTGGGAACAGTGAGTAATAAACTATAATTCAATGGCAATCATCTCTTGGTCTGTTGGCCTTGCTATATCTAAATGATAATAACACTTAGATTTTACATCTTCTCATAGTGCATCAGGACCTCTGATTTTTCCCATTATTAATAGCTTGCATTAGTGATATATATATATATATATATATATATATATATATATATATATATGAATGCATGAATTGCTTTGCACATTTTTATTTACTAGAGTCCATTGTTTGCATTAGGGTTCTCTCTTTGTGTTGTGCAATATATTGGTTTGGATAAATGTAAAATAACCTGAATCCATCATTATTATATTATACAGAATACTTTTACTGTCCTAAAAATCCTCTGTGCTCTCGTTATTCACCCTTCCCTCTTTCATAACCCCTGAAAGCCACTGGTCTTTTTATTGTTTCCATAGTTTTGCTGTTCCAGAATGTCATATAGTTGTGTTATTGGGGAGGTTGGTGTATCACCTTCCCCACTGAGTGCTAGTGGTAGAATCCTTATATCTGGAGAAAAATATTTTTTCTGAGACTTGCATGGGAAGATGAGTGATTTTTATTTGCATGGAATTACATATCTGTGTTTTAAAAGTCCAATTTTTCTTAATCAAGTCATGGAAAAAGTAAAACTTGAGTTTCAGAAGTGCTAAAAGCAAAGCCAGTGTCCAGAGTTTCTGTTCCATGTTGCAGCCAGGTCTGGTTCGGCATCAGGCTAGTGGCAGTCCTTTAGTCCATTGTGTGTAGGGTGAAAATGTCTGTGGGCCACATGGGATAATGCAGGGGAGTAGGAGCATGGAAGCCCTGCAAGTCAAGAGTCAACCGAGAGAGCACAAGAGAGGGAACTCTTTTGTTTAGGCAATTTAATCCCAAATCTTCCTATGCTTGCAGTGGCCAATGACTTCTGTTCCCAGGTAAAACTGATAATCAGCACCTAAGCCAGTCACCCAACTTTACCGAGCATGCATTTGTCTTCTCCCTGTCCAATCCTCTCCCTAAGTGGTCTGTGGGGAATGAGTTGGTGGCTCCATAGGTAGTGTAAGGCTTTAAGTTCCTGGTGAAGCAGCCCAATTGACATGCCAGTAATATTTGGTCTTTCCTTTGCTCCTTTCCTGTTGTTAATAAACGGGTTAATTATAATGGCATCATTTGGAATCATACTGTAGGTAGCCTTTTGGGATTAGCTTTTTTTTCACTTAGCAATACCCGCTTGGATTTCTTCCATGCCATTTCCTGGCCTATAATATTCCATTGTCTGGTTGTAGCACTATTTAATCATTCACCTATTGAAGGGCATCTTGGTTAGTTCCATTTTATAGCAATTATGAAGAATGTACTATCATCATCCTTGTGAATTTATTTATTTATTTATTTTCAGTACATGAGTTTTCAACTTCTTGGGTAAATACCAAGGAGTATAATTGCTGAGTCAGATGGTAAGTTTTCTGAGCAATGGCCAAACTACCTTCCAAAAGGTATGTGCCAGTTTTATCCAAACCAGCAATGCATGAGAGAGTTCCTGTTGCTCCGCATCCTCACCATTTGGATTAATGTTTTAGATTTTAGCCAGTCAGGTAGATGTGTAATTGTATCTCTCTCTCTTTTGTTTTTAATTCACAATTCCCTGAGGACATGTGATGTGGGACATCTTTTCAGGTACTTATTTTGGCAAGGTGTCTCATTGGATTTTTTGCCCATTTTTGAATTGGAGCATTTGTCTTTTTATAGCTAAGTTTCAAAAGTTCTTTATATATTTTATACATAAATTATTAGATAAATGTCCTGAAGATATTTTCTTTTGGTCTATGACTTGTCTTTTCATTTTCTTAAGTGTCTTCCATAGAGTATACATTTCTAATTTTCACAAAGTTCAATTTATCAGTTTTTCTTTTCTCTCATGGAATATCTTTTTTTTGTATTTTAGCTAAAATGTCATAGACAAATGCAAGGCCATTTAGTTTTTCCTGTGTTACCATCTAAAAGGTTTATAGTTATAGGTCCTGAATTTGTATTTATCATTTTTGGGGGCTTAATTTTTGTGAAAGATATGAAGTCTGTGTTTTGAATCATTTTTTGGCATGTCCAGTTGCTCCAGTGCCATCTATTGAAAACACTTTCTTTCCATTGAACATCCTTTGTTACTTTCTCAAAAGTATATTTGCATCTTTGCGTGGATCTATTTCTGACCCTCTATTCTGTTACATTGGTCTACATGTCTATTTGTACATCAACACCATCTTGATTGTTGTAGATGTATAGATTAATTGTTGTAGATTGTTATAGATTAATTCTTGAGGTGATTAATATTTATCTACTGACTTTGGTCTTTTTTCACATTTTGTTAATTATTCTGGGTCTTTCAACTTTGAATGTAAATCATGAAGGCAGTTTGTCAATATCTAGAAGATAACCTCCTGGGACTTTAATTGGAATTTCTTTGAATCAAAGACCAAGTTAGGAAGAACTTAGATCTTGACAATATTGAATCTTCTTGTTCATGAACATAAAATATTTCTCTTCTTAGGTCTTCTTTGGTTTCTTTCATTCGAATTTTGAGTTTTCCTCATATAGACTTTGTACATATTTTGTTAGACTTATATACATAATTATTCATTTTTATGCTAATGTAAATGGCATTGTGATTTTATTTCAATTTACAAATGTTTATTGTTGTTATATAAGAAAGATATTGATTTTTGCATATTAAACTTGCATTCTCACATATTGCTATAATCACTTATTAGTTCAAGGATTTAAAAGCATTCTTTGGCATTTTCTGCATAGGGAACCATGTTATGTGTAAAACAACTCAGTTTTACTTTATACCTTAAATTTTTTGACATTGTATTAGTTAAGACCTCCAGTATGATGTTGAATGAACAGCAGATATCTTTGCCTTTTCTTTATCTTACTAGGAAAGTATCTAGTTTCTCACTGTTAATTATGTTATTAGCTATAGATTCTTTTAGAAATTCTTTATCAAGTTGAAGTTCCCCTTTATTCCTAGCTTGCTGAGTGTTTTTACAATTAATGTGTGTTTAATTGTGTCAACTTCAGGACTCTAAAAGTACTATGAGAACCCCAGAGGCAGGAGAGCTCTTAAAGTACTGAGAATTTCAGAGGCAGGAGGCAAGCTGAGTGAAAAGACTTGAGGAGCGGTTATTTCTGTTTTCTAATTTAGCTTAGAATGTTATATTTTAATTTTTAAAATTCTTTATTGTTGAATGTATTATATATGTCCTCTTTTTTCTCCCATTGACCATAGTCCACCCCTGTACCTCACCCCAGGCCTCCACCACCCTATTGTCTGTGTCCATGGGCTATGTATATATGGTTCTTTGGTTGATCTCTTCCCATCCACCCCTACCTTCCCTCTGAGATTCGTCAGTCTGTTCCATGCTTACATGTCTCTGGATTTATTTTATTCAACAGTTTATTTTGTTCATTAGATTTCACATATGAATGAAATAATGTGATACGTCTACATTTTTGTTGAATGACTTTCAGTTTTAAAATCTGTCTTTGAAACCAATCATCTAAGAAATATTCTAATTTATGCTTTGAAACTAACAAACATCAAGAAGTAGATTTTCTGTGCTATATTTAGTACCTATTACTTGTGAGTTATTTGCTATTCTTGCATCTTACATGTTACCTCTCCCATTCCTCATGTTCTGTTGTCCTCTGTTGCTGCCTATTGGCTACAGATTCTAATATCTAAGTTGTTGGGGTCAAGAGTGCAATGGCAGACCAGAGATTTATGTTCTAGGAGCCTAGCAGTGTGAATATATATTATTATTAGCATTTCTTATAAGTCATTTATCAACTATTAAGGGTGACAGTAATGGCCCTGGTGAACAAATATGTGTGTGGGCGTGTTTGTGTAGGGATAAACTGTAGTTTAGAGA
Source organism: Antrozous pallidus (assembly GCA_027563665.1). Lineage (NCBI taxonomy): Eukaryota > Metazoa > Chordata > Mammalia > Chiroptera > Vespertilionidae > Antrozous > Antrozous pallidus. The sequence goes on along the minus strand of CM050508.1, from coordinate 109,475,260 downwards.
TTACCTTTCACTTCAGCGCTCTATTATTCATTCAAAATAGGCCTTTAAAGTGCTTTTGTAGTGGGCTTTATTTGAAAGCCCTTGTTCTTACAGCCTGCAGTGGGCCACATAAAAAAAAAAAAACATTCCCACAATAGCATGTTAAGCCAGTAGATTAAAGTAGCCAATCATGGAAAGTTGCATCTCCTGATAGTCACTGGAGCCCTCAACTGTGTTTTCTTTTCTGGCCCCAGCAAGCAGGTTTTTTTTTTAAATTTTTTAATTATGATTATTAAGGCTGGCCTTAAATAAGATTAGGATAATGTCAGTATGGCCACACCAAAAACCATCTTTCCCTGAGGATCTGAGAGCTTTCAGTCTTAATTCATAGATACCTACCAATAAGCGCATACTTCTGAGATTTCTTCAACAAAATCTTGCAGGAAAGTTAACTTCATGGGTGTCAAGTACAAAAGTTAGATCTGATATAACTATCTCCCTTTCAAAGCCTTGGTAATTTAATCCCATAGAATAAACCTCTAATGTAAAATCATATTTCATGGAAAATTATAAATAGCATCTTAGAGTTAATATTTAGTGGCTATTTTAGAGTTATCAGGGGCATTTTATAGTTCCCTCACATCTTCATGTCCCTTTACAGAAATGGAAGCCTGTCCTATCCACCCCACCACAAGGTAAATCCTGCTACCTTGGTAACATAATCAAATGACTCAACCACTGTGTACTTGGAAAATTTTAGAATATTGTTCCCCAATAAATGAATGGATTCAGTTTTATTTTCTGAAGGTATGGTATATGGAGTTACTCTGAGAAAGAACACATTTTCAAACCCATCTGAAAATGATTGCCGTATTTTAAAACATCCTTGTAAAGACTACTGGAGCAATATAATTTTCTTTTAATCACATAATGGGCACATCTGAGCAATTACATAAAATGCTTAAATATAATCCATTTTGCCAACAATTGGAAATAACCCTTTAAAAAGTATAATGTCAGACCGATTAATCTTGAACGTGGAAAGAAGTACAAGCATAATGCAAGATGCACTGTTTGTGAAGTGTATAATGACCCTATTAACTAGGAAAATAAACTATTCAACCATATGGGAACATGGTTTTGCAACACATGTTGAAGAGTAGCAAGTAATGATTTAGCACTATTGTACTAATAGCACTTGGAAGTATATTTGGCTATTTAGATTTCACAGTAAGTTGGGTCTCACGATGAAAGGTGATTCGAAGACAACTTCTATTATTACCATCATTAATGTTTATTGAGAATAGTGTTTGGGTAAATTTCACTGTGAACACAATTATTATAAACTGTAGTCTGTATCCATTTGTTACACTTACATCTAATCCTACACTACTCAGTCCAATACTTTTGGAAATATTGAAAGGGTAATAATTACCTATTGCTCTATAATATATGGGAATAAGACACATGAGCCTTAAGTGACCCTGTTTCCCCAAAAGTAAGACATCCCCCGAAAATAAGACCTCCCCGATAATATTTTTATTCTTGAAACTGAAAAAACCTGGGCCACACAAGCAGTTATAAGGAAGTGGGTGGATTTAATGGTGCCACTTGTTATGCGAGGGAGCCAAAGAGATCTGCTAGTCTGGGATGCAGCCAGCACTCACCACGCTAAAGATATGAAGAAATTTCTTCACAAAAGAAAAATAGATCAAATAATGATTCCCACAGGAATGATGGCCTATCTCCAGACTCTTGATATTGCAATAAACAAGCCATTCAAGGACAATTTGGGCATGGAAATTAATTACTACATTGAAAATAGAATGGAGAGAAATCAGTGTGGAAACTTTGTGAAACCTAAACTGCAAGAGGTTGTGACTTGGGTGAAGAATTCATGGGAGAAAATCACTGATAGTTGCATTGCAAATGTGCTACGAGCAGGCTACCTTGACAAGAAGTACTAATTTAAGGACAGTGCTCTTGCTAAACATGAAAGATTTGGTCCACTGATTCTGATAGAAATGGAGTCACAAGAAATTCACCAAGAAATTCAGGCTTTGGATTGTTATGATGATGTTCCAGAAGATGATGGCATGACTGTCATTGAATAAATCTTACTTTGTGTTCATACTGGTAAATATCAGTATCAGTAAATGTACCATAGATTGTTGTACATGGAAATAGTGGTAGTAACAAGAAATTCTTGATACTGTAGGATTCACAGTTTGTCTGGTTATGCTGGTTTGTGACAACAACTACTACCATACTGTATACAGGTGATAAATTTCCTTTTTTTTTTTGTTCAACAATTAATGTGTACTGTATTCTTCTTAATGGAAAAATAAGACATCCCCTGAAAATAAGACCTAGCACATCTTTGGGAGCAAAAATTAATATAAGACACTGTTTTATTTTCAGGAAACAGGAACAACCTCAAAATCTGATACATCTTAATCAAGGGCAGACAAAATTTCACATTACACCAAAACTGTATTACTTCTTATAATTATATTATTTTGATGAATAAAGGAGCAGAAGAAGAAAGAAAGGGAGTCAGGAAAGAAGAGAAATAGGAATTTGTTACCCAAACACCCAGAAGAGCAATGAGTACAGACAAGGATTACCAATGGTATCAGTGCCATTAAAGCTACACCATCTGTAACCCTTTGGGATTATGATGCTACCATCACTAAATATCTCTTGCTGTGAACAGTGTATTGCATAGAGAAAGTAAGAAATTCCTTGTAAGTGCCCTGCTTATGTCCTTTTTTCTTTCCTAAGGGCCAGGATAGCTATCACTCACAAATACCATGTGTGTGTTCAATAAGATAAATTGAAAAAATATGGTCTGATACAGATTCAGACGTTTTGATTTTTTACCTGTACAGGTGTCATCTATATCAAGCATGTCAAACTGAAAGGCTAACATAGAGTAAATAAACAAGATTTAAGTTTATGTGGGCCACAGGAAAAAAAAAAGCTTCAATTTTCATAGAAATGTAAGTTTATTTTGATAGAGACATGCAGAATACAAAGGGCTGAAATAAATGAATAACCATTAATATAATATAATAGAACATTTTAATAAAAATTAGTATTTTTCTTGAATATTAATTTACCACACACTGAATGGCTACACAAATTAATAAACATAACACAAATAAACCTATTTTTCTTATTCTCTGAAAGCAAAATATTTCCTGTTGCACACACCAAACAAGTCAGTACAAGACTAATGACTTGGCAATTGGCTGCTAAAATACTCATTGCTGAAGGAGATAATAAAGATCAGAGCAGAAATAAGTGACATAGAGACATAACACACACACACACAAAATACAAAAAAATCAATGAAACCAAGAGCTGGTTCTTTGAAAAGATAAACAAGATTGGTGAATCTCTAGGCTCACCAAAAAGCAAAGAGAGAAGACTTACATAAACAAAATCAGAAATGAAAGAGGCAAAATAACAATAGACCCCGCAGAGATACAAAAGATTTTTAAAAATACTATGAACAACTCTATTCGACCCAATAAAACAACCTGGAGGAAATGGACATATTCATAAAAAAAATCTAAAATCTCAATAGGCTGATTACTATGGGAGAAATTGAAGCAGTCATCAAAAGGCTTCCAGCAAACAAAATCCCAGGGCAAGACAGTTTCACAGGGGAGTTTTACCAAACATTCAAGGAAGAACTAAAACCTATCTTCCTCATGCTCTTCCAAAAAATTCAAGAGGAAGGAACACTTCCAAGGTCATTCTATGAAGCCAGCATCACTCTAATACCAAAACCAGATAAAGACAACACAATGAAAGAGAATTACAGGCCAATATCCCTCATGAACATAGATGCCAAAATCCTCAACAAAGTTCTAGCAAGTCAGATTACATTAGAAAGATCATACACCATGACCAAGTAGGATTTATCCTAGGAATACAAGAATGGTACAATATATGAAAATCAATAAACATGATAAATCACATAAACAAATTGAAAGAAAAAAATCACACAATCATATCAATTGATGCAGAAAAAGCATTTGACAAAATCCAATATACTTTCTTGATAAAAATTCCATCAAGGTGGGAGTAGAAAGATCATACCTCAACATAATAAAAGCCATATAGACAAACCCACAGCCAACATCATACTCAATGGGCAAAAACCAAAACCATTTCTTCTGAAAACAGGAACAAGACAGGGATGCCCACTCTCTCCACTCCTGTTTAACATAGTACTGGAAGTACTAGCCATAGCAATTAGACAAGAAGAAGAAGAAATAAAAGGTATCCAAATTAAAAAAGAAGATGTACCACTGTGATTATTCACAGGTGACATGATATGGTACAAAAAAAAAACACAAAACTTAAAGTCTCAATCAAAAAATTATTAGACTTAATAAATGAATTCAGCAATGTAGCAGGACACAAAATTAATTCTAAGAAATCTATGGCATTTCTATACACCAAAAGTGAACTTACAGAAGAGAGTCTAAAAAAGCAACCTAATTTATCATCGCACCAAAAAAATTAAGATACCTAGGAATAAACTTAATCAAGGATGAAAAAGATGTATACTCAGACAACCACAAGACACTGAAAAAAAAGAGATAGAAGCAGACATAAACAGATGGAAGAACATATTGTGTTCATGGGTTGGTAGAATCAACATCATTAAAATGCCCATACTACCCAAAACAATCTATAGATTCAAAGCACTCACCAATGGCATATTTCACAACTTAGATTCAAAGCAAATACCAATGGCATATTTCACAACTTAGAACAAATTCTCCAAAAGTTCATCTGGAATAATAAAACAAAAGACCCTGAACAGCTGCAGCAATCCTCAGAAAGAAGAACAAAGTAGGAGGGATCTCAATATCAGATATCAAGCTGTATTGCAAAGCCACTGTTCTCAAAAATGCCTGGTACTGGTACAAGAACAGACATATAGATCAATAGAATAAAATAAAGAACCCAGAAATTAACCCAAAACACTATGGTCAATTAATATTTCACAAAGGAGGCAAAAATATACAATGGAGTCAAGACAGTCTCTTCAATAAATGGTGTTGGAAAAATTGGACAGATATGTGCAAAAAATGAAACTATACCACCAATTTACATCACACACAAAAACAAACTCAAAATGGATAAAAGACTTAAGCATAATATGGGAAACCATAAAAATACTATAGGAGTCCACAGGCAGAAAAATCTCAGACATATGCCAAAACAATTTCTTCACAGATACAGTGCCTAAGGCAATGGAAACTAAAAAGAAAATAAACAATTGGGACTACCTCAGAATAAAAAGCATCTACACAGCAAAAGAAACCATCAACAAAACAATAAGAAAGCCCTTTGCATGGGAGAACATATTTGCCAATGTTCTCACCGATAAAGGTTTAATCTCCAACATTTACAGAGAACTCATACAGCTTAACAAAAAGAAGATGAACAACCCAATCAAAAACTGGGCAATTGATCTAAATAGATACTTTTCAAAAGAGGACAGAAGGAAGGCCAAGAGACATATGGAAACATGCTCAAAGTCACTAATCATTCAAGAGATGCAAATCAAAACGACAATGAGGTACCATCATCAATAAATCAACAAATTGCAAATGCTGGTGAGAATGCAGAGAAAAAGGAACCCTCATGCACTGTTGGTGGGAATGCAGTCACTGTGGAGAATAGTACGTAGTTTCCTCAAAAAAATTAAAAATGGAACTCCCATTTGACTCAGTAATCCCACTTCTAAGAATAATATATCCCAAGAAACTAGAAACACTAATCAGAAAAGATATATGCACCCCTATGTTCATAGCAGCACAATTCACCATAGTGAAGATTTGGAAACAGCCTAAGTGCCCATCAGCAGATAGTGGATTAGAAACCAATGATACATCTACACAATGGAATACTATGCTCTATGAAAAGAAGGAATTCTTACCATTTTCAGCAGCATGGATGGAACTGGAGAGCACTATGGTAAGTGCAATAAGCCAGGCAATGAAAGAAAAATACCACATGATCCCTCTCATTTATGGAAAATAAAGAACATTATAACCTGATGAACAAAAATATAGATACAGAGGCAGTAAAGCATTGAACAGACTGTCAAATTACAGGGGGAAGGCTGGGAGTGTTGGAGAGAGGGGGAAAGAGATCAACTGATGGACTTGAATGGATGCATATAAACACAACCAATGGACACAAGACACTGCCGGGGTAGGGTGAGGGCATGTGAAAGGAGGTTGGGGAGGCTGGGGGAAGGTCAATGGGGAATAAAAAGGAGATATATCTATAAATATATGTAATACTTCAAACAATAAAATAAAATTTAAAAAATAATAAATCTAGTACCATTACAAAAACCCATTTATTATTAAGATTTCTCAGTGGCATGATGATTGCACCTAATTTTAACTTTGATATAACACAATATGACATTCCTGATGAAATTTACTATTAAAAAATTTGATGGGAAATTTTTTCTTTTCTGCATCATCTATTGAATTGATGGAATCACCACTTAAATAGGTGTAAAAATCTCCATTGAATATATCCAAAATTTCTTCATTTAATTTATGAACCTGCTCATTTTGGGGACAAAGAATCTCACATTTAGATATATTTTTAATATTATCTATAGATATACTATTTTCACAAGGTGGCTTCAATAATAGATCAATTACAAATCATTTCACAGGGGATTTCAATAATATTCATTCCTAAATGAAAATTGCTATCAAGTTTGCCATCTCCAAGTTTTTTTAACCATTCACTATAAGCAGAATCCTCTGATGTCCCATTTGTTTTAAGAGACAACTTTCTGAAACGTCTCCAAACATTACAGTACTTTAAACTCATTTGTACTATGGCCAATCACAGAGCATGTGGAACAGCACTGATACATTGTCAAAAATACCCTCCAAGATGAGAACATTCCCACCAAATGCAACATTCAGATTCGTAATTTATCTTACTTATCTGTCTAGGGCATTTATAGCATGACTGGATGCCATGGTGGATTTGTCAATAATGAGAAGTTGGGTCTTTTTAATGGATTTAGTAACTTCACTCTTTATATCGAGTCTAGAAATTGAAGTTTGATTTAATGGAATTGGTAGTTTATATTGAGAATGAAAGGTTCTTCGACTGAGAAATAAATTTGCAGCAATTCCTGTAGACACTGTGGGTAAAATAGTACCACCACGACCTCTAATATAATATATTAAAACTTTGTAAAGTTAAGTTTTTCCACTAACATCTGGACCATGCAAGAAAAAGCATTTAGGGTGTACAATTTGATCTTTGGTGGCTGAAGTTATAGTTTGAAAGACTGCCAATGGTTCATCATGCATAGAATTTATCAAAACCTCTGCCTGTTGTCGCATGTAAGATTGTATTCACATGTATTTGTATTCATTAATAAAGGATAGTCCGCAAGTTTGAAATGCAAACATTTCATTCCATGCAATGTGAATACTTCTTGAATTGTGTTAAGGGCTTGTATTTCACAGTTCACACAGGCAACTTCTCTCCAGTGGAACTTTCAATAAAATGAGATTTACTCTCATCCCATAATTTGTCTGCATCAGAAGGACATCCAAACACACATATGTATGAAAAAAGTTGCCATATTTGTTTGGGCATATTCAGGATGATTGCATCGTCAATCCTATCTTTCCAGATATGTCATCGATTAATAATTCTCAATGTTTAGCAGTTTCATGAAATGTATCATAAACTATACCTCCTATAGCACTCAGCTCTACAAAACTTATCCAGCACCTTTTACATGCAGAAGCAAAAGTCCAAGGTAATATAATTCTGGATCTCTAAAGCTCACAGTGAACAGTCTACCTATTACTTTATTCCTGCACTTTTGGCATTTTCTCCATGAAGAATTATTAAATGCATAATGTTGTGGAATCTACCAATAAAATAATTATGTGCATCGGAATCTTCTCTTTTCAATAAGAAACAAGCCATCAAAGTCAAGTTATGCCTTTTAGCCCTATCTATAACTTCAGCAAAATCGTGGGTATGAAAATACAAATTCTGATCATTTGGCAAATGAATAGCTAATCTTGTGATTGCATGAGATTGGTCATGCATTTGCATTCCAAAAAGTCTCCAAACAGTCTCAGGAGCGCTCACATTCCTGAAGTCAATGAAGTCCAGTACTTCATCATGATTGATTAAATTATTTTTCAGAAATTTAAATATTTACACAATCATGCCCTTTATGGATGTATTTAAATAAATATTTGACACTTTTAATTTATGTGCAGACTTCAACATTTACGACAGTTATATTTAAGGCACAAATATGGGTCATAAGGGACAATCCAAGTATTATCGACAACTTTATTTCCAATAGACGTGATGCTATCAGATTTCCTTTGTAATTGGGATATCCTCCAATGGTTGTGTTTTGAAATTATTTTGGATATCCCTTTGAACATTTTCCATTTCTTATACATGGACTATTTGGATTTTTTATTACACATAATCCATGTACCATATTTAATTTTACAATTTGAAAAAGTCAAGGACACTGGTCTTCATTTGGAATTTCTGCCTTAACTATACAGTGAACATAATCTTTTGTTCATAATTTGGATTCACTATCTAATATCAATAATATGTGAGTGGGAAGCATTCCACATTTCTGAAATTCAATGACATGAATTTTAGCTATTACTTTGCCAAATAAATCAAAATTTACATGTATAATTTAAAAGAGCATTCAGCTTAATATTAAAAACTATGGCTACCAAGTCAGGTTTGTCTTCAACTTTTTGCCAGGGTTTTAAATTGCTTATAGTATCTGCCTATTTGGGGTTGCACATCATGGTTATGAATAAATTGGGCTTGCCATACTTCATTACAATTGCCATAGCATCCTGATACCACTGCTATATATTTCTGAGACTATCCTCAAAAGATGATAGAAGCATTATCATCTTACCAATAAGCACATTGTCATTTTCAGATCTAGATTTGAGATAATCCATCAAACCACTATTTTTTCATTATTCAACTTAGATTGGTTTGCTTTAATGGAATTTATCCAATTGGCTTCCATTTTTAACATAAATCAACAGTATGCTGTTGAGCTAATTTTCCTGCATTTAAAATAGGATTGAACATGTCCCACACAGAGAGATGAAATCCATAATACTGCATTTGTATGACTTAGTGTTCCTACATTTTGTCTAATATTATTATCAATTGCATTGTTGTCTCTAAGTCTTAATGAAATATGCATTCCTCAGACTTTTTCACCATATAGAAAAAGAATAGAATGTGTCATTGCTTCTAATGTAGGAGACAGGATACTGATTTGTTTCATTTTAGTGGTATTGAGATTATTGGGATATGGTTTACAATGAATGATCAAGTCCCTTTCAAAAGGAGGTTCTCTATCTTTGTTTCTGAATAGACAGCAACTTTGGCTACATGGGGGTAATTATATCTACCAGGATCACTATTACAATCATGTTTAATCACCATTATTACTTCCGCGAGAGCAATATTTTTTGTTGCTGCTTCAGATTAGGCTTCCTTTTCTACCCCACATAGCATCTTGTTTGATTTTTTAAAATTAATTTATTTCATTCATGAGGTTGTTCATATTGATGTGAGTCTTTCTGAGCAACCTTGATTTTCTGGCATTGCTAATATTTTACTCATTGCTTCAGCTGTATCTAAAATATAGAGTTGAGTACACTTCCAAGAAACACCATCTGAATGATGTAAAGTTCCAGTATGGTGATAAACTTATCTGAGTATTCTAAAACAGTATTGCCCATATCCTGATGGTGATGCATTATTTGCACCCACTGAAGCAAAAGCAAAAGAACTATTTATGGAACAAATATTTCCCATTAAATTGTTACTGTCAGAAACTTTATTTATCATTAGTTTTTAAAAATATGCCAGGTATTCTGGAAAATGTATATAATTTGGACAAACTTTACCTTTGCCACATCAAGCATATACTTCATCAGATGGATTTTCATTGAAGAAATTTAGTGACAGGCAAAATTGTCATCTAACAGTCATTCCACCACAACTATATTTGATAACTGCATCCTCATTTACTTCATTTTTGCTGTGAAGGCAGTTCTTACTGGTATTGGTAGTACTTGTTGATGACTGTACTTCAGATACATTCTGTCAATGACACTGCTTTCTTTTGGCTGCAGAGGTACATTGTGCCAATAATTGGTCTTCAGGCATATACTCTCCTCCCTCCTGTCTGTATTTGAGGTGCAGGTAAGACAGATGCGGGGCTGACAGGGCCTAGCGGCAATCTAACTTACCATTTGGAGGTCTGCCCCTGGTGATCAGTGCATGTCATAACTACCGGACAGTTGTCTAGTCACATAGTTGTCTAGTCATATATATACTAGTGGCCCAGTGCACAAAATTCATGCATGCAGGGTGTAGAGGGGTAGTAGTTGTCTCTCAGCCCAGCCTGCCTCCTCTCCAATCTGAGACCCCTGTGGGATCGGGCCTAAACTGGCAGTTGGACAACCCCCTCGCAATCCTGGACTGCTGGCTCCTAACTGCTCACCTGCCTGACTGCTTGATCACCCCTAAATACTCTGTCTATTGGCCTAATTGCCCCAACTGGTCCCCTATGCTGGCCTGCTCGATCCCAACGCCACCCCCACCAGCCTGATCACCCTCAACTTCCCTTCCCTCCTAGCCTAATCACCTCTAACCACCTCTGCCTCAGCTGTGACTGGGGCTGCAATTGGAACCCTCACTGTGGGCAGCAGGGAGCCAGGGCAGAGCCCTTGCCGTGTCTGTGGCTGCGATTGGGACCCGTGCTGCCCTCGGTGAAGGGCCAGGCCAGAGCCACTGTTGCAGCTGGAGCTGTGATTGGTACCCTTGCTGTGGGAGGCAGGGGGCTGGGCTGGAGCCCCTTTTGCAGCTGGGGCTGTGATCAGGACCCACGATGCCCACAGCAAGGCATAGGCCATGGTTGGGGCCTCGCTGCAAGAGGCTGGGGGCCGGGCCAGAGCTCCCACTGTGACTGGGGCTGTGAATGGACCCCCGCGATGGGAGGCAGAGGGGCTGGTCTGGAGCCCCTTCTGCAGCTGGGACTGCGATCAGAACCCGCGCTGCCCATAGCACCGCCATGGTTGGCTAGAGGCGGAGGGGCCTGCCAGCCCCTTCCTTGGGGGTTAATATGCATATTGCTCCTATTGGCTGGTAAGGTAGTGAAGGTATGGTCAATTTGCATGTTTCTTTTATTAGAAAGGACTAGAGGCCCAATGCATGAAATTTGTGCATGTGGAGGGGAGGTGTGTCCCTCAGCCCAGCCTGCACCCTCTCCAATCTGAGACCCCAGGAGGAATGTCCGACTGCCAGTTTAGGCAGGATTCTATGGGCAGTTGGACATGACTCACACAATCCAGGACTGATGGCTCCCAAATGCTCACTTGCCTGCCTTTCTGATTGCCCCTAACTGCTTTTGCCTGCCAGCCTAATCACACCCTAACCAATCACCTGCCAGCCTGATTAATGTCCAACTGCTCACCTGCCAGCCTGTTTGCCCCCAACTTCCCTCTGCTGGCCAGATCACCACTAACTGCCTTTCCATGCAGTCTTGATTGCCCCCAACTGCCCCCCCTTCCAGGCCTGGTCCCTCCCAACTGCCCTCCCCTGCTAGCCATCTTGTGGTGGCCAACTTGTGTCCACATGGGGGCAGGATCTTTGACCACATAGGGGCAGTGGTCTTGTGTGTTGGAGTGATGGTCTATCTGTGTATTACTCTTTTATTAGATAGGATAGAGGCCTGATGCATGAGTGGGAGATAGCTGGTTTGCCCTGAAGTGTGTCCCAAATCAGGGTGGGGTTCCCTTAGGGCATGGGGAAGCCTGGGTGAGGGGCCTGTGGTAGTTTTCAGGCTGGCCATGACCCCAAGTGACCCAAGTGGATGTCCCAGTATCTGGAATTTATTTCTGTTCTACAATTGAAACTTTATAGCTTGGAGTGGGGCCAACCCTTCTGCTTGCTTTGTGGCTGCTACCATTTCTTTTAGGATTTATGCATCTTCTATAATTGAAACTTTGTAGCATTGATTGTAGGCCTAGACTGGCAAGGGCAGGTGGAAAGCTTGGCTTTCTCCATTGATGGAGAAACCCAAGCCTCCCTGGTCTCTCTAGCTCCGTGGATGCCATCATTTTTTTGAGGATTTATTTAACTTCTATAATTAAAACTTCCCAGCATTGAGTGGAGGCCTAGGCCTGCAAGGGCAGGCAGAAAGCATGGCTTCCTCCATTGCCAGGGAAACCCAAGCCTCCCTCCTGCTCTCAGTGGCTGCAGCCATCTTGGTTGGGGTTTATTTTCACATTTCCCCCTGATTGGCTGGTGGGTGTGGCTTGTGGGTGTAGCGGAGGTATGGTCAATTTGCATATTACTCTTTTATTAGATAGGACCAGAGGCCCAGTGCCCAAAATTCATGCATAAAGTGGTGGTGTCCCTCAACCCAGTCTGCACCCTCTCCATTTGGACACGTCAAGGGATATCTGACTCTCAGTTTAGGCCTGATTCCAAAGTCCTAAACTGGCAGGTGGATAACCCTCTCACAATCTGGGACCAATGGTTCCCAACAACTATATTTCCTGCCTGCCTGATTGCCCATAATCACTCTGCTGGCCAACCTGATAACCTGCTAACCATGTGATGGCAAACCTAAGACACATGTGTCAGCACTGACATGCGTAGCCATTTTCGATGACACGTGGCCACATGTGATAGCATATGAAGAAGTATGGGCCGTATGCCAAGAAGGATGTTTCATCCTTGGCTACTGCATGGCCAGGTACAGTAGTCGAGGATGAAAGATTTGCTGTAGTGTAGTGCTGACACTTTGTGCCGGAGGTCTGTAGACCAAAACAACAGAACTCTGGCACAGAGCGTCTAGTTCTTGGACTTCCAGTTAGACTGTTAGGGGATCTTTGACCTCACTTCCAGCTGGCAGAGCAAAGAGCTGCGCAATTCCACAGGGGACACATCTCTGGGGGCTCTGTGGTCACCATTTCCGGCAACCACATAACCATTGTTCTGGGGTGTCATGGATTTCTAATTGACCATAATTACTGATATAAGTGAGGGGGAGGCTGGGAGAGGCCAGGGCCTGTGCTATGGGTGCCATTCCCGCCATTAGAAATATTGGCAGTCATCTTAATTTATATAAGGAACGCCATTTTGCAGCATAGTGCAGACTCCACTTCACCACTATTACTATTGTGCATCCTCCTCATTAAACTCTATTTCTGCTTATTAATGCTTCCCTTTACTAAAATACAGTTACATGTGCCATCTTGTGGTCAGTTAGGCTAGTTAACCCCTATTTGCCTGCAGGGCTAACATGCTATCTATAATTCTATCTTCTGTCACTGTCCCCCCACCCCCGATGGAGAACCCAAAAAATAAAAACCAAGGTTAAGTAAAAGAAGTGGTAGCAGCAATACCAACCCTTTCAAGAGACATCGATCCAGATGTATGGCATTATAGAAAAAAAATGGCAGATCATTTTGCGTTCTATGTACTGAAAAGGTAGTAAACAGAACGTGGAATATAAATAGACATTTTGAAAGTAATCATTCCCAGCTCTTGAAAAAAGTGAGGGTGAAAGGAAGGAATGCATTTCCAAGCAGATACACCTTTATAAGAGCCAATATAATTCCACCCTTAAATTTATATAAGGCTCTACAATTGTAACATCTGCAAGTCTGAGCATTGCTCACTCCATAGCTCAGCATGGAAAAGCACTCAGCGAGGGTGAATTTATTAAAGAAACTCTCCTAAGATGTGTACCAGTTCTATTTCATGATATACAGAATAAAGATTCAATTATTAAGAGAATATCTGAGTTACCACTCAGTAGAAATATCATAAAAGACTAAATAATGTGACTGAACACAAACGTACAACATCGATTAAAGAGAGCCATAAGTAATTGTAAATATTTTTCTATCTCTCTTGATGAAACTACTGATGTCATATCACATGTTCAGTTGCCCATTATTGGTCGATATTCTGATGGTCTCACAATGAGAGAAGAATTGATAAAGTTAATATCAGTGCTAACAAGTACATCAGGAAGCGAAATATATAAGGTTGTTATACAAACATTCCGTGATCTAAGCATTGATATCTCTAAAGTTGTGTCAGTGACGACAGATGGGGCACCAAACATGCTGGGGGGAAAAGTCGGATTTGTCAGATTGTTTACGGAAGCTATTGGACATCCGATTGGGCCTTTTCATTGTATTATCCATCAGGAGGTTTTATGTGCCGAGGCAGGATTCATCGACTTAAACTACTTAATGTCAGTTGTTACAAAAATAGTTAATTTAATATCTGCTCGCCCCCTTCACAAGCGAGAATTTTCTGCACTTTTACTGGAGGTTGATTCCACCTACAGTGGACTGCTGATGTACAATAATGTAAGATGGCTAAATCAAGGCAAAGTTCTTGAGTGCTTTGTGAAGTGCTTTGAAGAAATTAAGGTATTTCTTGAGGATAAGGATCTGGGAAACTTTTCTCAGCTCAATGATGTTAAGTGGGTCAACACCCTCATATTTTTTACAGATCTCTCTATTCATATTAATGAACTGAATTTAAAATTACAAGGTTTTGGCAAAAGTATTGACTTTATGTTTGGATACATAAGAGCTTTTTGAAAGTAAACTTAAAATTTTCAAGCGAGATATAGAAACTAAAACTTAAAAGTATTTTCCTAGAGTAACAAAGTATTTGAGAAGGCCAGTGCAGCTGTACAAAATGAAATGAAACCCTTGCATATAAAGTACCATCATGTTTTAGACTCATTACCTGACCAGTTCTGTGATAGATTTAATCAATTTAGAAGCTTAGAACAGGACATAAAAATAATTAAGTATCCTGATGTAGTAGTCTACAGTAGTTTGGAATGAAATGATCTCCACTGGATGCAAATTGATGATTTGGAGATGCAATTTGCAGAATTTCATGACAGCATTGGGGCTCAGGTGTTTGTTGACTTGAGGTCAAACCTTGAGAATCTGGAAAGGTGCCACTTGGAAAATCAAGAGGAATGCCACTATGAACAGGAAATTTGGAGTGCCTGGAACCAATTACCAGACACTTTTAGCACCTTGAAAAATATAGCAGTGGCTTTATTTACTCACAATTTTTCCCTTTACATACTTTTGTGAGACCTTATTCTTAGCGTTAAATGATATCAAAACCAACAAAAGAAACAGATTGACAGATGAAGTTAGTAGCGCTTGCTTGGGCTTGAAGTGTACAAAATACCAACCTTCAATTGATGGTTTAGCCAATGAAATGCAGCAACAAAAAACGTCACTAATAGGTAGGTTAGTAATGAATTCCTCCTCCCCCTCACTTATCTTGGTTCATGGCACCCCACACAAGTTAAGTAATATCAAGACCAACAAAAGAAACTGACTGACAGATGATCAAAGAAGTCACTAAGTAGGTAAGTTAAATAATTAGCTCTTGGTTTATTAAATACAGAATTCAGTTATATTATACATTTTTGTTATTTAAACTATAAATATCATGAAATTATGTTTTTTTCTTGAAATGTCACACCACCTGAGTTATGCTCGATTTTTTGGCAAATTTTAGCACACCAAGCTCAAAAGGTTGTCCATCACTGCCCTAACAACTCCCCTGCCTGCTTTATCAATGCCTAACTGCTCCCCTACTGACCCAATCACCCCCAATTACCCTCCCTCTCCTTCAGGCCCCGTCACCTCCAACTGCCCTTCCCTGCCAGCCTGTTACCCCTAAATGCCCACCCCTGCCATCCTAGTCACCCCCACTGCCCTCCCCTGCTGACCTGGTCACCACTAACTGCTTTCCCCTGCTGGCCTGGTTGCCCCTAACACCCCTCCCCTGCATGCCTCATCACACCTAACTTCCTTCCCCTGCTGGCCTGTTCACCCCTAACTGCCCTCCCCTGCAGGCCTGGTTAACCCCAAATGCCCACCTCTGCAGGCCTGGACCATTCCAACTGCCCTCCCTTACACTGGTCACCTCTAACCCCTCTCCCCTGCAGGCCTGGTCCCCTCTAATGGCCCTCCCTTCCCTGAAGGCCCAGTCTCTTTTAACTGCCCTCCTATGCCAGCCTGGTCACCTCCAATTATCCTCCCTGATGGCCTAATAACTCACAACTACCCTCCCCTGCTGACCATCTTATGGTGGCCATCTTTGACTACATGGGGCGACCATCTGTGTGAGGGTCTGAGGGTCAATTTGAATATTACCTCTTTATTATATAGGACTAGAGGCCCATGCACAAAATTTGTGCATGGTGGAGGTATTCCTCAGTCCGGCCTGCACCTTCTCCAATCCAGGACCACTCCAGGGTTGTCCGACTGCTGGTTTAGGCCCAATCCAGGACCACTGGCTCCTAACTGCTCACCTTCCTGCCTGCCTGATCACATTCTAACCACTCTGCCTGCATTTTTTATGCCCCTAATTGTTCTCCCCTGCCAGCTGATCATCCTAACTGGTCTCCCCTGGCAGCCTAATTGCCCCTGCCTCTGCTTTGGCCCTGCCACCATGGTTTTGTCCAGAAGGCCATCCAGAAGGTTGTTCAGAAGATGTCCAGTCTAATTAGCATATTACCATTTTATTAATATAGATAGATACTTAAAGTCAAATACAGAGTATAGAGTGAAAAATGTCTTTATCTTTTCTAATTTTTTTCTTTGTCTTTGTTTTTTAATTATTTTATTGATTTCACAGAGGAAGGAAAGAGACAGAAACATCAATAATAAAAGAGAATTATTGATGGGCTCTCTTCTATATGGTCCGCACTGAAATTGACCTCACAAGGAATTGAACTGGTCAATGCTCAACCACTGAGCAATGCTGGCCAGACTCTTTGTCTTCATTTCAATAACAATTTTGTTCACTTATATCTGCCGTTCTTTTAACTTATGGAGATTAAACTACTAAGTGGTATTATCTGTGTGATCTTGAATCTGCTTTCTGTTTGACATTAGTTTTATGTCTTCTATTTTTTTTATAGAAATAGAAATTCTATTCTCTGCCTTGGGTTGGTCCATTTCCAATTTTATCTGCCATTTTTTTTTTTAAGATCATCAATGAATCCATATGAAAAGTTTCAATAAGCAACCAGATAAAAAGTGATTTCTATCAGATTTTAATTAATTATTTTTTTAATGAGAGAGAGAGAGAGAGAGAGAGAGAGAGAGAGAGAGAGAGAGAGAGAGAAACATCGATTGGCCACCTGCTACATGAAGCCTAACCAGGAATTGAACCCATGATTTTTTGGTAAATGGGTTGATGTTCCAATCAACTGAGCCACACTAGCCATGGTCACATTTTATATTTTGAGTATATATATTTAATACTAGAGGCCCAGTGCACAAAATTCATGCACAGGAAGTGGAGAGTGTGTTTGGGGAGGTGGTATCCCTCAGCCCGGCCTGCAAAGACACCAGCACCCTTCACCCCAGGCTCTAGCCAGAGGTTCCTCTCCTCCTTCCACACAGCCTCTGGGGAGATGCTTGTCCTGGGGCCTCCTCAGGACCCCAGCAAATGACTCCCTGTCAGGTACTCGGAGGCTTGGGCTTTCAGGTCTGGCTTCCCTGCCTGGCATGGTGTGCATTTGCTGCCATGGGAGTGGCACCTCAGGAGTCGCCCCCTTGGATGATACTACTTGAGAGTGTGTGTGTGGGCGTCAGTGATTTGATGCCTATAGAGTGCCTGCGGGAAACCCCCCTGCCATGGGCCATGCTGGTCATGTCTAGACTGTGGGCAGGGGTCTGCTGGGCTGTGACTGGAGACTGCAGGTGGAGGTGCCAAGCATCCATAGAGCTCCATCAGCATCAGGAACTGGAAAGACTCATTTTTCTGGTTCTTCCCCTCTCTCCCAACAGCCGCCCATTCCCACTCTCCATGGCAGTGTGGCCAGGCAAGGAGGCTGGGGGCAGGGTGCAGATGCTGCACTTGGCTGGCCAGAGGCAGGGTGCAGACTCTGCTGCACAGCCAGCTGGGGGTTGGGCATGAATGCTGCACTCAGGGCCGGGGATGGCCAGTTCTCTCAGTGGCCACAGCCATCTTGGTTGGGATTTATTTGCATAATTTGCTCCTGATTGGCTTGTGGGCATGACTTGTGGGCGTGGCTTGTGGGTGGAGCAAAGGTACGGTCAATTTGTATATTACTATTTTATTAGATAGGATATTTCATCATTGTAGGAGAAAAATAATATTGCCAGGTGTCAGTGACATTTGCCTCTTTGCAGTTCTCTACATTACTGAAAAGTACTTCAAAGACAAGAGTTTACCCTCCTAGAGAGACAGAAAACAGCACTCAGTGGGCAGCAATGCCATTTCTGGAATCACCATTGGTATTATAGCTTATTGCCTTTTACACAAGACAGTGCAGACAGAAGCAGTTTCCCATTAGGCTTACCAGGTGAGGTCACTGTCATAGCAGATTTGCAGAAGTAACTAAGGCCTTTCCCAGCCTTTCAGAATAGCTCCACATAAACTACCCTGCAGATAACAACATTCTCTACTTTAAATGCTTCCAGAGGACAGACAGGTCCACATTTCCTCAGGAGGGTAAGAAAAGATGAATTCATGATTTATCTTTATTGCCTATGCATAAAACCTATATATATTTAACTCTAAGGTACCATAAGATTTTCATGGAGTGAAGTGACTTATTCCATTAAAAGCTAAGTTTTTTTCTGCCCTTCAATCAATAACTGGAATTAAAGATGTTGAAATTTATGTTACTCACAGCTGGAACAATAAATTCAAATATACTATTGTAGTAGGGCCACAATTCGAATGTCATACACTTGATTTGGCTTGATTGGGTATAGGAAACAGGAAAATGAAGTAGTTATGTAGATACATAGCCATTTCCTTCTATATCTTTAAAATAGTATTGTTTCCTGGATTCTCTTCCTCTTGACTTGTAAGTTGGACTATCAGCTATATATTACTTTTAACCCATTCATTATAAAAACAAACAAAAGGTGATACTAGGATGGATCTGGTGAAAATTTATTAGAAATTGGGCCCACTGGTGATGTAATAGAAAAGGCTGGTTTACTTTTCCCCTCCCTTGTACAAAATGTTTTTCACGGAGCACTGTCAAAATGCAGACTGTTTCCAAGGCATTTCCAAAAGTGAGACAAGGGCAGTATCTAGACTGATACATTAAAATACTTGGGGTCCTTGATTAGCCACTACTTCCCCCTGGGCTGCTCAGAATTGTCCCCATTTTATCTCAGAATAGTCTAGTTCAAAGCACTCAGTCATCTAGGCATCTCCTTATACTGCTTTGGCTTCTGTCTTCTTGGTGTCCATCAGCTTGCTGTCTCACTAGAAGTGTCCTGCAGGGAATGTGGTACAAGCTATTACTGAGTGGACAACAACTCTGGCAGTTCTTGATAAGCTGGCTAATGAAAATAAAACTATCAAAAGTTAATTTTCTACTTTTAAGGTAGAGAATTGACCCCAAAGCATAGTCAATATTTTAGTATTTTCATTAGCTAAATTAATTAATTAATGCATGATTATTGTACAATTGATACTTTTTTATTCTTAAATGTTAGGTCCCTCCCCCCCCCCCCCCCCAGTGGAATACTGGAATACTTGTTTAACTGTTTTGGCTGCCATTTAGAGATGACACTGAATGAGAGTGACAGACTCTGATTGCATATTATCCTACATAATAAAAGGCTAATATGCAAATAGACCAAATGGTAGAACGCCAATCAACTGGTCGCTATGATGTGCGCTGTCCACCAGGGGGTGCTTGCAGAATATGGCATACATTGGCAGCAGGTGGCAGAGTGCGGAACATAGCGGAGAGTTAGATGCGGCAGGATGGTGGAGCAGGTGAGCACTGGTGGACCAAGGTGGCATTGGTTGCTGTGATTGGGGTGAGCCTCTGGTGGTTACTGAAAATTCTTTGCTCCCATGCACCAAGGTCCCACCTGGCATTTGCACATGCTGCTGGCGCCAGCCCCACTCACACCCACTGCTGACTCAAGAGCCACCATTTACACCTGCTACCAGTACCTGATGCTGGCCCTGATTACTCAGTGCTGTCAGTGGGAACAAGCAGCAGGTGCCATCCCTGAAAACCCATCAGGTCTTCTCCACCTCTCCCTACTCCTAAGGGGTGACTGGGGCTGGCAGCCACCTCTCACACCTGCTGCCAACACCAAAGCTGCCACTCAACACCCACTGCTGGTGCCAGTCCTGCTTGCACCAACTGCTGGTGCCAGTCCCAATTGTTCTGCGCCATCAGTGGGTGCAAGTGGGAATGTCACCGTCAGTGCATGGGAAAGGCGGCAGTGAGAACAGGGTTGCTGGCAAATGGGGGGCAGGGGAGTAGGGGCAGAGCAGGGCCATGGCAGGAGGGGCTGGGTGGGGAAACAGAGGATGGGCCAAGACTGAACCCTGTCCCCACCTCAACTTTGTGGCCCACAGTTCCTATCAATGTGTACAATTTCATGCACTGGTTCCCTAGTTTAAGCAATAAAATGTGTTCCAAGTAGTTCTCTGCAAAGTTTAAGTTGATTCTTTTGCAGAATTTGGATGTGGGAAAATATTTAAAAATTCTAGCCCTAGATGGTTTGGGTTGGTGGATAAAGTGTCAGCCTGCAGACTGAGGGGTCCCAGGTTTTATTCCAGTCAAGGGCATATACCTTTGTTGCAGGCACATTCCCAATAGGGGCTGTGCAGGAGGCAGCTGATCGATGTTTCTCTCATTGATGTTTCTATCTCCCTTCTGCTATGTAAAAAATCAATAAAATATATTTTTAAAAATTCTAACTGACTTACCTGATTTCTTTAAGACTTTAGCAGTTTTTAATATTTTAAAAGAGAAAGAGGTAGGGTGTCATGGCTAAGAAATCACTAAGACACTTAAAATATTTTCACTGGAGGAAGTTCTGGCAAGGTTGAACATGTGGCTTCTGTTTTCTTACTCCTTTTCTCTAGTGCATAACTCCATGTATTTGAATCCTGATTAACAGAGATTGAAAATAAAGAAACATTTTCCCTTTGGTCTGACAACTGCCTAACTCAGAGCCTTGCTTTATATCACTCTTTTTTTTCTCTCTTCACACCAATCACCCTAACTTCCTCATGTACTCACCAGGCCTAATCCCTTCTTCCCATCTTGTCAAATGAATCACATCCTAAGGAACCTGTCCTGTTTCTCAGACTGATTCAGAGCTGTCATCAGCCATCTTAGCACAGTGTGTGTCCACTGCAAATCATTCTCTAAGATCTCCTTTTACATCTTTTATCTGTGCATGTACTGAACAATTTGTTTCCCCTACTAGACTTCAATTTTTATGAGAAAGGGCAGGTTCTATTTTTCTAATCACTATTTTCCAGCTGCTGAAGCACAATACCTGGCTCATTGCAGGCACTTAATAAACATTCATTGATTGAATAAAATGAATTAAGTAATATTTGAAAGAGTGATGTGGTGATCTCCAACACAGCAGGTCTGAAAAATCCATGCAATAGCTTCAATAATAAATTGCTTGTACAAAATGTTAGTTAGACATCTCCTTCTATTCATATGCATCTATAGAAATGTTATAGAGAAGGAAAAAATGGAAGAGAGAAGAGAGAAGGGGAGAGAAAGGGAGAGAAGGAGAAGGGAGGAGATGGGAGTGGAGGAGTGGAGAGGGAGAGAGTCAACTTTGAGAGTAGACTAAAACAACACAGACCCATTATAAGTGTCCTCCTTTCTTCCTCAATCCACTATAACCTCAGTTACTAAAACTGTAAGATATAGAACATAAATTACTAGTTATGAAATGATTAAATAAATAAAAGACACCATTTCAAATAATGAACCATCAGCATAAGACCACCAGAAAACACCATACAAATATAAAAAATTATTTTTAGAGACTACAAAATATACCTGAGTATGAAGCACTCTTAACACACAGAACCTATCCTATATGCTCAGTGTTGTTGTTTTTTATTTATTTAACTATATAGGCACTCAACTGATAGAATTTTAGAACTAAAATATATCATATCCCTGTGACCTGCCCCAAATTTGTCTCCCTAATTCTTTGGACATCTTCATTGACATGTAAATGTGTTGTCTATTAGGGTGAGATTATCAGCCATTAAGTTAGGGCTCAGAGGAAGAAAGAAGGATCTGGAGCATGATATAAGCCACAAGTCTACCAACTTTGGCCACAAGTCTATTTTTAACCATGTTGAGTTTCCCTAGAATATTGTCCCCATTTCTTCTCACCCATTAATATCCAGTACTCCTCACTTGTCTAGTAGCTTCTAAAAGTTTGGTTTGTTGTTGTTGTTGTTTTCTGATGAAAACTTCTGTTTCTTCTGAAGCATTTTAACCTGTGGACCATGCCATCCTTTTCAAAGTTCCTTTTTTGTTGTTTTCTTGGATTCTATGGCACTAGTTTTTACTAAATGTTTTACCATTTCTCTGCCATTTTACCTTTCCTTTCACTGCCTCCCCCTCTGTTGGAAACTGTTGATTTATTGCATTCAATTCAGCTTTATGTTGGTTTTCTGCTATTCTGTATTTGTATGTTTACCTGGATGATTTTATCTCTGGTTTTCCACCTCCCCCCTCAACTGATTTTGCAAATATATTTATGTCTACACCAACATTTACTAATTTTCTTTTTCATCTTGAAGATACCCTTCCATTTGTTTCAGATTAAGCTGTTCACATTCCTTCATTCCCCCTCAAATAACTCCCTCTGATCCTATTGATTATTTCCTCTTACTTCTATAACTTTATCTCTTGATTCCTTCCCTTCATCTTCTCTCTCTTTGTGTATGTGTGTCTCTCTCTCTGTCTATCTCTGACACATACACATATACACATGCATATATATATATATCCTATCTAATAAAAGAGTAATATGCAAATTGACTATACTTCCAATATGCCCACAAGCCAATCAGGAGCAAATAAACCCCAACCAAGATGGCTGCAGTCACTGAGAGCAGGAAAGAGGCTTGGGTTTCCTGAGAAATTAAGGAAGCCAAGCTTTCTGCCTGCACTTGCTGGCCTAAGCCTCCACTCAATGTTACAAAGTTTCAATTATAGAAGATATATCACAATAGAAATGGCAGCAGCCACAGATCTGGAGAGAGGAGAGGCTAGGGTTGCCCGGGCAATGGAGGAAGTCAATATTATACAGTCCTAGCGCCTAGGCCTCTACTCTAAGCTACAAAGTTTCAATTATAGAATTTAAATAAACCCAAACAGAAATGGCTGTCACCACGGAGTGAGATTAAGGCTTGGCTCCATTCCAGGCTACAAAGTTTCAATTGTAGAACATAAATTAATCCCAGATCCCAGGGCCTCCTCTTAGGTCGCAGGGGGCATGGCCGGCCTGAAAACCACCATAGCCCCCTCATCCAGGCCATTCCATGCCTCAAGGGAATCCCCATCCTGATCTGGCACACCCTTTAGGGCAAACCAGCTGGCCCCACCCATGCACCTATCTAATAAAAGAATAATATGCAGATTGTCTATCACTTCAACACACAAGACCGCTGCCCCCATGTGGTCAAAGATGCTGCCCCCAGGTGGACACAAGATAGCCACCACAAGATGGCCAGCAGGAGAGGGCCATTGGGAGGTTCTAGGCCTGCAAGGGAGGGCAGTTGTGGGCCATCAGGCCAGCAGGGGAGGGCAGTTGGGAGGGACCATGCCTGCAAGGGAGGGCAGTTGGGGGTGACCATGCCGGTAGAGGAAGGAAGTTGGGAGCATACAGGATGGCAGGGGAGCAGTCAGGTATCAATCAGACTATCAAGGGAGTGGTTATGGGGTGATCAGGCTGGCAGGCAGAAGCAGTTAGGGGCAATCAGGGAGGCAGGCAGGTGAGCAGTTTGGAACCAGTAGTCCTGGATTGTTGGAAGGGTGTCCAACTGCCCGTTTAGGCCCAATCCTACTGGGATTGGGCCTAAACAGGATTGGGCCTTGAGGGGTCCCAGATTGGAGAGGGTTCAGGTTGGGCTGAAGGACACCTCCTGCCCCCTGTGCATGAATTTTGTGCACTGGGCCTCTAGTATGTGTGAATATATATATATATATATATATATATATATATATATATATATATATTACATTGCAACTCCCCATTTACTCTATAATTACAATGAGACATCCATGCTCATTATTTTGTTTAAATTGCTCTGAGATTAACAGTGATACCCCAATCAATAAATCCAGTGGATAATTTTTACTCCTTATTACACTTTATGTCTACATAAAATTTGGTTCTGTTGACCCCTTCTTTCCTGACGCTGGTTTTCTCTACTGTCAATTATCTGTTATATATGCCCAGGTCACAGGAGAACTGAGTAACTTAGTAATTCTCAAATGGTTGATGGTTTGCTTTACCTCTCTTTCTTTGCCTTCTTTCTCACCTATATAACCCATCTTTTTTCCTGGACGATTTCTAACCAGCTATCTGAAATCTTTATGCTTCAAAGGCAACTTAATGCATTATCTGTTTTACAGCAGGGATGTGAATTTTCTGAGGACAAGTAGCGTATGCTTTAAATCTTACACCAGATGTTTAGCCCATAGTTACAGTACCTGATACAGGAGGACCTCAATATATATTTGGTGGGTGAGTGTAGATGAAGATGGGAACTCCCTACACTTATTATTAATGTTTTCTTTTGGGCTTGGGCATGAGTGGCTGTGTTCCACAAAAGCATGATATCTAGAGTGAGGGTCTGGAAAATATAAAAATGAAGGAAACTTCTGAACAAATTGGAGATGTCTAAAAAAATTGACTACTCCTTTAACTAAGTGTGGGTTAAAACTAAGATTCTCTCTTTCTTGGGATATTCAAAACATCCTGAGATCCTCTGCTTTTGTTTCCAGGATAGATATGAATAATGGCATGGTGGTAAATTCTTAACCATCAGCTCTTTGAAGTACAGGAGAGCCTTGATATGTAGTCCTTATAAATAGTAGAGTACTCCCTGCTTATTCAAGGGATTGTTTCCCCTGATTTGTTACCCATGTCCAACCATAGTCCAAAAGAAATAAACAATTCATAAGTTTTCCATTGAGTCCATTCAGAGTAGTATGATGAAATCTCATGTCTTTCCTGTGTTCACCTAAGACATGAATCACCCCTAGCATGTCACATGGTATAAGCTATTGCCTTTTAGCCATTGCAGTTATCAGAGGGAGTATCTCAGTGTCACAGTGCTTGTGTTCAAGTTACCCTTATTTTACTTAATGGCCCAAAAGCATAAGAATAGTGATGCTGAAAGAGAAGCCACAAACTCCCTCTATTTTACTATCTGTTATCTCTTAATATGCTTAACTTATAAATTAAACTTTATCAGAGGTATGTATCTATAGAAAAAAATAGCATGTAATATCTGTAGGCATCTACTGAGTATCTTGAAATGGACCTCATGGATAAGGGGCCACTATTGTATAAATATCTTATCATGGCTTATTTAAGCTAATAATGTGATTTGAACTAGCTTCCTAAGTTCCAAAAAAATGAAAATTGGCTTTTTAAATTGGCTCTTATAAGCTGGTACAAGCTGGCCCCAGCATGCTACTAAGCATGTAAAATATATAGATAAATATAAATATACTTACTATTTAGTTCATAATATTTCTCTGATTTATCTGGAAGACAATGTTATTATCTATAATAATAAAAGCATAAATGCTAATTAGACCTGATAGCCAAACGACCTCTGGGTAAAACTGGGGCTGTGAGGGCTGAGCCCCTTACACAAATTTTGTACATCGAGCTTCTAGTTTATATATGATAAAGTAGGAAATTAAAAGTCAAAGAGTTTAATGACTTGTAATTTCAGAAAGGATGAATTTGGCAGCCAATAATAAAAATCCCTTACTTAAGTTAACTTAAAAATAAAGAATCTAATATCTTCCATAATGGATAAACCAAGAGGGAAAATAGGTTTTCCAGGCGTTTTTATATGGCTCAAATGTATTTAAGAATCCTGCTTTGTTCCTCTCTCTCCTCTGACTTTCTCAGTGTTGGTAAAACTTTCCACCTGCTTTTATAGGCTGGTTTAAGAAATCCAGCTCATTTTTGTTTGTTTGGTTGGTTGGTTTGGTTGGTTTTAAATATATTTTATTGATTTTTTACAGAGAGAAAGGGAGAGGATAGAAAGTCAGAAACATTGATGAGAGAGAAACATTGATCAGCTGCTTCTTGCACAACCCTTACAGAGTATGTGCCCACAACCAAGGTACATGAGGTACATGCCCTTGACTGTAATCAAACCCAGGACCCCTCTGTCCACAGGCTGATGCTCTATCTGCCAAGCCAAATCAGTTTCTGCAACCCAGCACACTTTGACAATGTCCAGTACATGGATGAAGACTATCTCCTCCTGTCCCGTGATTTAGGGTCAAAGGGCCTTTCCCAGGAACTACCCCTTAAATTGAACTTATTTCTCATTGACCACAACTGAGTCACCTTACAAAGTTAGAACACTGAAGGGAAAGAGGATAAAATATGTTGGCTGGGAGTGGATCACTCTCCTTTGAGATCCCTTGGAGAAAGATGCATATCTAAACACATTTGGTATTCTGTTAGAGAGGAATCATGGTGGGTGGATAAGAAGCTTACAGTGTCCATATACTGGCCAAAGTTATAATACACACACACACACACACACACACACACACACACACACACATGATTTGGTTTTATTTTTCAAAATTTTCAGGCTTCTCTTCCTCAAGAATCCCAACTATATCTCTCACACTTGCCAATTTAATTCATCATTCAGTAGATAAATCTTTAAAACTGGAGCCCTGGATAAGAATTTTCCTGAAAAGTATCACAAGCAATAGATAAGAAGTTACAGCCCCAATTATCTCACAGCTATAAGTATAGAGCTCATTGCAGTGATTACTATAATGTCAAGTGTGGCAGAGTTACAGTTGCCATGGGAACCACAAATTTGATTTTGTGGAGTTTGGGGTGTAAAATAATCTCAATTAAAATACTGCCTTTACATTTTGTCTTTTTCACGTACTTAGATCCAAACTAGGTCACCTGAACTAAAGACAGAAATGTTGGCTGCTTTCTTCAGAGATTTCCTTAATACCTCAGCAATACCAGAGTGAATTTTGAAGGTGTATATATAAAAATTATTTTTGATCTTACTTCAAACATAATAGATGGTCCTCTTCTAACCATCTTATACCCTCCCATGGGATAAAAATCCCATCCCTCAAGATTTTAATCTATGTTTAAATGTTTATATGGGTTAATGCTATCCATGTATATGACAGATGATGAATTTTTATCAATGTTTTATTGATTATATTTCATTTCTAATAATTCTTTTATATACTATTTCTATATAGGTTATCTCTTGGCTTCAGTATTTTAATAGGATTAAGCACATCTTATTACCTGATATGGAACACTTTAACTAGTACTTGTGCTACTACAGTTCTCTCCACCACTCTGCCTTTTCTATTATTCTTTTCTGTTTATGTGAGCTCTTTGGAATGCTGGGAACCCAATCTATGAACTTAATTAAAAGAAAGTTTGAATTGTTGTGGAAGTACGTCCTGTTAAATTCTAGATTTAACCTTTACTCCCTATTATAGGTCTGTCTTGGCACAGCAGGAAATGTTAGCTATCTTATTAACTTTAGAAGCACACAAAATGTAAGAAGTTTATTTGGCTGTAGTGAATTAGAGTGTTGCTTTCATCTTTACTTTCCTTATGAGAGGTCAACGGTAATTTCCCATACCACTACTTGCCATGGCTAATAGCAGAGGCTAATATTATCGGGCTATTTTATCCACATCTAATTGTGAATAAGGAATTTTTATAATTGTTTATAATAAACCTGAAAACTATGCTGTTTTACTTTGAAGACATCACATTGTCACAATAGTCTATTTCTTTAATGTAGGTAGAAACAAATCTAAATTCTATCACTCTCAACAGAGCTCTGGGGCTGTTAATTAAAATTGTACTTGATGGAAAGTGTTTTTTAAACAATTATGGAAATAAAAACATAGAAAAGAATATAATAGTTATATAGACCCCAGCTGGAATAAGAGATTAACATATATCCTGACTATTGCACTAGGTACAGGTACCCCAAAACGTCAGAGAAAAGAAGTCATGGTTGACAGACTCAGGCATATTATAATGATGAGATTATGACCATCACAAACTAGTAAAAGACACGAGTGACATTCATTGAGTACACATGTCTACAGGGCTACTTGGTGGGGTCAGCTGTCTACAACTGGTGTGTGTAATTTACTAAATAATCTTCAGAAGCCAGTGAAGCCACAGTGTCAGCCCAAGGTTGCACAGTTGCCCAGTTGAACAGTAGTTTCTATAAAAAAATTCTGCCTCTTTATTAATTAAAAGTTAATTATTATAGATTGAGTACTTTATACCTCACAAGGGTGTTAGCATTTAAATGTATATATTAAGAGGGTAAAATAGGATTATTTTTGTCTACCAGCTGTAGCCTTGAATGATCCAGGAGGCCCCTGGGAGGGAACAGCATTTCTGACACTGTCCCTTTCCATGCTGCATAATTAGAAGAGTTCTCACCCCATTTCCAACCATGCATTGGGTCCCCTTAGTGGTGCCAAGAAATCTGAATCAAATTCTCAGAGTTAAACCCTTCCTCCTTGTCTGAAGCACCACCTTTCAAGATCTATCTAAAAAAAGAAAAGAAAAAGAAATCCTTGGGTTTTTACTTTGAAATACACAAACTCATCTCCTTTATGAGGCTTTGCTAACCTAAAAACATACAAACAAACAAACAAACAAACAAACAAAAAAAACTAAGTGAGAGATAGCATGTGTTTGCTTGAGTTAAAAAAAAAAAAAGAATAGCAATTGGGGGCCATAGATTCAGTAAAAAACCTAAATTATCTTCCAAATTTGAGAAAAAGCTAAATGTTTTTATGAGAAAGGGAAGAAAAGAATTTATAGAAATAGAAGAAAAGAATTTCCATTGGTGTTAAGCTAAATTCCTCTTTAGCTACACATTACTGGTTTCAGATATCAGAGAATGTCCACAATCATCAGTTGTGTGTTCAGGAGGCCAGGTAGTTCTCTTGTTAGCTTTACAAACAGTGGTCTGTAGACAATGTTGGTTTGATCAAGTCCAAAGGTGATTTTTCCCAGTTCAAACATTCTAATGGTTCAAGGAGTAAGACACACAAGGTCATTCCTCTGGGATGGCTGCTTTGACTCCATTTTGCAATGGCTCCATTTATATCAATCTTCTCAACCTGGATAGATGAAGCCCTGACACTTAAGATGATGGGAGTATTTGGCATTCTTCTTACATCTTCCAATTTTGGGGGCTTCAGAAAGATTCTAATCTTGTTTATCCATGCAACCCATGTGATGCTTAACACAGCCTGGGGTTAAGTGATTAGCATTCCTCATTGTTTGTTTT
Organism: Antrozous pallidus; assembly: GCA_027563665.1. NCBI lineage: Eukaryota > Metazoa > Chordata > Mammalia > Chiroptera > Vespertilionidae > Antrozous > Antrozous pallidus. Next base: position 109,445,749 of record CM050508.1, on the reverse strand, counting down.
TTTTGTTTGTTTGTTTGTTTTTTGTTTGTTTGTTTTTTACCTTCAGGGAAGTGTCCCTGGTGCTAGCCTTTCTACATGATCATAATTCAGATTGCATATTGTATGTTTTTGCTCACATCCTCCTCTTATCTCAGTATGCACAGCCATCTGATCTCCAATCTTAGGCTTACATCCACACTGTCCATCCTTAGTCCTCATCTCATTCTCCTTTAAAATGGAGGGGAAAAAATGGCCACCCCAGAAATTTGTCTTGACCTTGACCTTAGATGATGCAGATAAGTCCCATGTTATTTTTCTGCTCCAATGCCCATGTCATGTCCTCATCTTCTAAACCCAATACTTAACAGACGCACCCTGCTCATTAACCACTTTATGGCAGTGGTTTTCAAACTTCATGGTAATAGGTATCATATGGATAGCTTCTTCCATTAGCAGATGATTAGGCTACATTGCAGACCTACCTAATCCAGCTCTTGTGGTTAGATCAACAAATCACATTTCAATAAGCCCCGAAGTGTCTATGACTCAGGGCCCTCCCAGAGAAGCATTGCCAATCACCTTTTTTTGAGTCTTTTCTCAACTCTCCTTTATGGATCTGCACCTCCTCACATTCTGATCAATATTCATCATGGCAAGGATTTTGCTCAACAAATTAGTGAGAGAATGAGCTCTTAGGTTGCTCAGTTTTCCAAATTGTGAAATGGCTTATTAAACTGTGCCTATCACTTACCTAACAGAGATTTCATGGAGACTGTGCTGATACTTATAAAGCATTTGAACTCTTAAATATGAAAAAGACATTATAAAATATTGATGGCCCATCTCTTCCAGAAACCTTAACTTTAGTCAAGAGATTTTCCTCCTCTGTGCCCTAGACAGCATTATTTCCGAAGACAAATTATTCCTTTCAATAATGATAAGTGTATATTAAATTTGTAAACAAAATTTATCTCAGCAATTTATTCCTGTGTTTCCCAAACTCTTCACCATTGAACAATAGAACTTGAAAAGATGTTTATATAAAAAGTAATAAAACTATCCTATCAGGCAGAATTGTTCTCAGATCACTCCACCAAAGAGAATAGTTCATTCTCCTTTAAAATACTTCTTATTCCAGTAAAAAGAAAATATTTTTCTTATGTGTAAAATGTGTCCTGAAATCTCACAGTGTAGTAAAAATAGTGGCATTTGCAGATAAGGGACATAAAAGAAGAAAATTCAAAAGGAGGCAAAATAAATTGTGCCAGTTCCCAAAATGAGCTCTGTAGCCTAATCATCTGCTAATGAAAGAAGCTATCCATATTACAATGAAGTGTTAAACAGCAAGCATTGTGGTATTCTATAATAAAACAAGTTTGAAAAGCACATTATCAAATACACTGAACTGCATTAAATAAAATGAAATGGGATGCTTGGCCATGCTCCACAGAATTTATGATGCACATCATGTGCACTGTGAACTACTAAGAGTGAGAAGTACTGGCTTCCATATTGCCTAGATTTAAAGCTGCTTGGTCTTCTAAATTTATATCATAACTAATAGAAGATTTGATCGTAGATAATGGACAGGGGAGGACTGAGAAATGTATCTTATCATGCCTATGGCTGCTCACAATGATATCTGCCATTCTACCTACTCTATTTTTAATACAATATGTAACCAATCACTAAAAAAAAGAGATGGTAATAATGATCAGATAATAAAGAAAATGCTTACATATGCTTTGAAATTATTACAGCTACTTTCCCTTATTTCTAAAACACCTGTCCAAAAGATGTTCCTTGAAAGCCCTGCTTTCAGTTCCATCTCTGCCAAATTCAAAGACTTTTTATAATTTGGCGAAAGGAACTTCTTCCTCAGAATACTTCATTGCCATCTGCCAGGGAAAATACCATACTATCCATTGTCCTCAGTGACTATATGTTGAGTGGCACCCTAGCAATGTTCAATGCAGCCTTTCATAGCTACACATCGGGGAACATCAAGATTCAGATTGTTGATCCACAATGGACAGCCCTAGGTCTGGGAAAGCTTCCCATAGCATACCTATTTCCATGCACACAATCTTGTGTTTCTCAAACTTACTGAACATTAATTTATTTTTTATAATACACACAGTAACTTGTGAAAGATTCATATTTGTTGACCACACCATGAAGAACACCCTCAGTTGGAAGTCAGAGCTCTGAGAATATCACCTGCTAGAATAGCAATACCCTTGGAAAACTGAGAGCTCAGAGCATGGAATATGGTTAAAAATAACCAAGACAAAGATAGTACATGTTGTATTAAATGGGTTAGGTTTACTAAGTGAGAAGAATCTCACTGGCAGAAAGAGATAAAAATCCAAATGTGGCCAAAACCGGTTTGGCTCAGTAGATAGAGCATCGGCCTCGGGACTGAAAGGTCCCAGGTTAGACTCCAGTCAAGGGCATGTACCTTGATTGTGGGCACATCCCCAGTAGGGGGTGTGCAGGAAGCAGCTGATTGATGTCTCTCTCTCACCAATGTTTCTAACTTTCTATCCCTCTCCCTTCCTCTCTGTAAAAAATCAATAAAATATATTTTTAAAAAAATTCAAATGTAATCTAAGAAAGGCTGAGACAAGTAGCAGAAACCACAGAATAAGAATGAGAAGTACAAGGATATAATAGGAGGGAGTGTGTGCTGTGGTGGAGAAGAGAAGATAGAAAAGCAAGACAAAGCAGAGGTGATGGACAGCCTAGGAGAAACAGATTAGAAGAGAAGATGGTAAATTAGGCTGTGGCAAGAAATTGCAATACAGGAGAGCACTGCTGATGAAAGGGGAAAAAGTGTAAATTAACCAACTAAGTAAAAGCAATCTACTCTCACAACTCTGCATGTTAGAAGTAAATAATGCCAGTCCATTTGCCCTCCCCACATGCATCACTGTGTTGCAGAGGATGAACATGAAGATAAATAAATTTCTACTTTCCCTGAAAATGTCTTCATCTTAGCACTGAAAGGCCTATATTCCAAGAAATCACAGAGTAGCAGTCTAATCAGGACTGTTGTTCACTGTGATTAGCTTTGATTCAAAAGAGCAGTGCAATCGTGCCATATGTAAAGCTTCATTTAGTTGTACTTAGACTCATTGTTGCTTTATATCAACTACACACTTGCTACCAAAAAGCCTGCAGTGGCTGTAAGCGAAAATTCTTCCTCTTCAATAATCTGTGAAGAAGGCACATTGCATTGGAAGCTAGTCCATGAATTGATGTTCATCATAATGCTTTTAAATCCATTAAAAAGTTAACATTCTCTCGGTGCATTGTTAGAGAGGATAATATGTTTTGGGAGAAAAAGAAAGAAAATGTTTAAAATAACAGTTTCCATGTTCATAATGTTTTTATATTCAGCTATAGAAAAGTTAATCTATTTGGAAAAGTACATTTTCTGATGATTTTTTGTAAGAAGCATTGTGCTATCCTATCTAATAAAAGTGTAGTATGCAAATTGACATCACTCCAACACACAGGATGGCTGCCCCCATGTGTCAAATATGGCCATCCCCATCTGGACACAGAAGGCTGGCAGGGGAGGCCAGTTAGGGGTGACCAGGCTTGCAGGGAAGGGCAATTTGGGGGACCCAGGCCTGCAAGGGAGGGTAAATGGGGGCAACCAGGACTGCAGAGGAGGACAGTTAGGGGCAACCAGCCTGGCAGGGGAGGGCAGTTGGGGGTGACCAGGCCAGCCTGCAGGGAAGGGTGGTTAGGAGAAATCAGGCCAGCAGTGGAGTAGCTAGGCATCAATCAGACTGGCAGGGGGTGGTTAGGGGGTGTTCAGCTGGCAGACAGAAGCAGTTAGGGGCAATTAGGGAAGCAGGCAGGTGAGCAGTTGGGAGTCAGCAATCCTGGATTGTGAGAAGGATCCCAGATTGGAGAGGGTGCAGGCTGGGCTGAGGGACAACCCTCCCACATGTATGAATTTTATGCACTGAGCCTCTAGTCAATATATGATGTTACAGCCCTGGCTGAGTGGATCAGTTGGTTGGAGTATCATCCCAATGTGCCAATGTTATGGGTTTAATCTCCAGTCAGGGCACATATAGGAGGCGAGCAATGAATGCTTAAATAAGTGGGACAAAGAATCAATGTGTGTGTGTGTGTGTGTGTGTGTGTGTGTGTGTGTGTGTGTGTGTGTTTCCCTCTCTCTGACATAATCAATTTTTAACTAAAAAATTAAAAAATATTGTATAGCCCTAGCAAATTTGGCTCAGATTGATGGCCTAAGTACTGAAGGGTCCCAGGTTCAATTCTGGTCAAGGGCACATGCCTGGATTGCAGGCTCAATCCCCAGTGGGGGGTGTGCAGGGGGCAGCTGATCAATGATTCTCTCTCATCATTGATGTTTCTATTCATAGATATTTTTAACTTTCTCTTACTCTCTTAAATCAATGAAAATATATTTTTAAATATCCTATATAATAGAAGACTAATATGCAAATAGACTGAACAGCAGAACAACCAAAACAACCAAACAACCATTTGCCATGATGTGCACTGACCACTAGGAGGAAAGATGGGGGCAACCCAGCCTGCAGAGGAGGAACATGGTGGGCATCTGCAGCAGGTGGCAGAGAGTGGAACATGGTAGGAGTCAACTGTGGCAGGATGGTGGAGCAGGTGAGCAGGGGCACTAGACCAAGGCAGGGCACAGGTTGCTGTCATCAAGGTGAGCCTCTAAAAATTATTTGTTCCCATTCCACGGTCCCACCTGGTGCTCACACTTGCTGCTGGCACTGGAACCACCATTTGTACCCACTTCCAGCACCTAGTGCTGGCCCCAATTGCCCCTAAGAGCTTTTCCACCTCCCCCTGCTCCTGAGGGGCAATCAGGGCTGGCAGCCACTCTCACACATCCTGCTGGCACCAGAGCCACCTCTTGCACCCACTGCCAGCACCCTGCACTGGTCCCGTTTGCTCAGCAACATTAGCAGGTGTGAGCAGCGGCTGCATCTCTGATCACTTTTGAGGACTTCTCTACCACCCCCTGCTCCTAAGGGGTGATCAGGGCAGCAGCTGCTGCTCGGACCTGCTGAAGCCACTGGCCCCAATAGCTCTGCATCAGCAGATGCAAGCAGGGCCGGTGCCATTAGCACATGGGAGTAGCAGTGGCGGGACCAGGGTTGCTGGCAGACATGAGACTGGGGCTTGTGACAGGAGGGGTTGAGTAGAAGTGCAAAAAATGGGCCGAGACCTGCTCCTGTTCCTACTGCAGCCTTTCAGCCCGCAGTTCTGTTCAAGGTGCACGAATCTATGCACTGGGCCCTTAGTGTAATGATAAGATCTATTGATGTACTTTCCAACTCACCTTTCTAATTATATGTTAAGACTGATTTTTAAGATCATTTTGTATTTTTTAATCATTCAGTGATTCATATTTTAGGGCAGATATCCCACAAACATGCATAGTGATGTGGAGAAATTAAGCTAGGCTGTCAATCTGCACCTTTAAGTCACTATGGGGAATCACCCTGCTTGTGTCCTAGACCAAGATAAGATTTATGTGTGAAATCTGAATGTGTTCTGCAATGCCTGAAAGGAATAAGGAGAAAAGGGCACCATGAGCAGAAAGTATGTGAGTTGCTTCTTGGGCCAATGGTCACATGCAGAAAGTACTGCTTCCCCTCCCCATAAGAAATGACACTGAGATTCTGCCTCACCTCCTATATTCAATCTTGTGGTGCTCAGATAAGGAGAAAGCTCAGGTTGTGGAACTTTCAGAGGCAGCAAATTCCTACTTTTCTGGTTCATCCTGAGAGATAGATATAGAATAACCAATGACAAGTGGATAGGATAGTAGTCAGGGAATAGCTAGCTGCGCCATTTTCAGTTTCCAGAAGCCAGTCTTTGAGCATTATTGTGCAGCAAGAACATGGTGCATGTGAATAGGTATATCTTATATAACCACTGGGTTCTTATGAATTCTAACATTCTCCAGTCAGCTACACATTCAACATTTTCAATTTTCTTGCAATTGATCTGGAGACAAAATTCTAAGAATGTGGAAAAAGTGGAAGTAATTTAGATAGTCCCACTAGCGCAGAAATTAACTTTCAATGAAACAATGAATAACACACTACTAACTTTTCATATAAAATAATATTTAGCTCAACCACTGTGGCTAGTGGTTGAGCTTCAACCTATGAACCAGGAGGTCCTAGTTCAGTTCCTGGTCAGGGCACATGTCTGGGGTTGCAGGCTCAATTACCAGTGTCGGGTGTGCAGGAGGAAGCCAATCAATGATTCTCTCTCATCGCTGATGTTTCTATCTTTCTCTCCCTTTCTAAAATCAATAATGTATATATAATGATAATATTTGTTTTAATTTAAAATTATATTGTAAAATATATTTAATGAATTATGAATAGCTCATTTCAACAGTTAACATTAGACAACCCCCAAAATTATAAAGGTGAAAGTATAGTCCCACTGCACCCCACCACTGTCATCAACAACACAAGGTCATGTGTTACAACCAAGTCTTCTTTTACTTCTTTTTAATAGACTATATGATTACTATAGCTTTGTAAGACATTTAGATAAATCAGTAAAAATAATAAAAAGAAAATAAAATCACCATAACCCTATCAATAAGAGATATTCTCAATAATTTTATATTATTTTAGTGAAGCACTCATAAATACATGCTATGTTTTTAGTTTTACAAAACTAAAATTATACTATCCACTTTTTGTTATTAGCTCTTTTTTTACTTGTGAACATATTAAATGGTTCTTTTTAGTCCTTGAACCTATACAGTGGCATCCTCGCTGTGACACCCATAGTTCTCCTTTGCCCACTTAGAAACCACAAGGCAGAGCATGTGCAGGTCACTGGGAAGAGTCCTGATGTCATGTAGCATCCATGAGTGAGGACACAACATGGAAGCAGGTTGGTGAAATGTAGCATGGTATACCAACTGGTTTTTCATCCTTACACAAAGCACTTCAGGTCTAGAGAGATGAAGGGAGCTTCTACTTTCTGGTGCAGTTTTATATCATGCCTCCTTTGTAGAACTTTGCACATACTTTAATTACTCAGCAAAATGATGAATCCAGAGTCACATGTGACCAGAGTCCTTAAAGTCGGTGAAATATCATGTAGGCCACATTCTGGTGGAGAGGGCTGACAGGCGATTTTTGAATCAGAAACTTTCACTCAGCTTCCTGGTAAACTCAAAGTGAACACACCATTCATTTAACTCTGAAATATCCTCATTTCTTTTCTAAACAAGTTTCCCTAAAAGTGGATTCTTAGCCATTCTGGTTTTGAAAAGAAGAGCTATGTGGACAAGACTCACAACCCAGGTATAAGAGTGGTACTTCTTCTATGGGAAGAAAATGGAGAAATAAGAACAGTAGGGAAGATGTCAGCAACTAATGTGGTGGGTCCCAGATTTTCTCTCTCAGATGGTGTCTTTGCTACTCTACCCTATATTGTTTTAAACACACACACACACACACACACACACACACACACACACACACACACACACTTTTATTGACTTTAAATAGAGAAAGGGAGAGTTAAAGAGGAAGAAACATTGACATGAGAAATATTAGTGCGTTATCTCTCACATTCACCCCGACAGGGGATCAAACCCACAACCCGACATGTGCTTTGACTGGGCATTGAACTGACAACCTTTTGGTGCATGGGACCACACTCAAACAACTGAGCCACATCAGCCAAGTCCCCTTATTACCTTTCCTCCTGTCACCATTCTTTATTCAATAGATCTCTAGGACTTATTCATCTTGCATAACCAACTTTTGCTTTTTTACTAATACCAGCCTATTTCCTCATCACTCTAGCTCCTGGCAACTACCATTCTACTCTACTCATTGCTTCTATGAGTTTTACCATTCTAGATTTCTCATATAATTGATATAAAGTGGTAATTGTCCTATGTAATGTGGCTTATTTTAGAATATAACTTCGAATGCCACCCATAGATCTTATAGCAAATAGCAGGGTTTCCTTATTTTTTTTATGGCTGGACATAGTTCATCATATATATTGAAGTATGGTAGCAATTATCTTAGGTAGACACTACACTTTCAATCTTAACTTAGCCTGCTATTTGGTTTCTGTATTCATTTGCTTTCTTGCTAAAATAATAGAAGAGTTCTTATGATTTTCTGAAATATGATTGAATACTCCCTTGCTGATGGTTTGAATGTCCCATTGATTGTGACCTCGCTAGTTACTGAAGCACATTCTTCTGAGAACCAAGGCAGCTCAATTATTCCAAATTATCTCAGTAGCTACGGATAACTGAGTTTCAGTTGACTCAGTGGTCCTAGAATCAGGAGAGCACAATTATCCTAAATTGGCCTCAAATAGCTACTGATAATGCATTCCTGTTGACTCAGTGATCCCAAAATCTGGACAATTATTCTAAATTTCCTAGGTGGTTCCAGATAATGTGTTTTAGTTGATTTAGGGATTCTTATATACTAATTTGCTCAATTTTTGCTTCTGTAAAAATACTTTTTTGCCAAGGGAGCAACCAAGATGGCAGGATAGGTAAACACCTATTGTTCTGCCCCATGCAACAATTCAAAAACTACAACAAAACAACAAAACAAACATCACCCAGAATCACCGGACAGCTGGCTGAGTGAAAACTCCACAAATAAAAGTAAAGGTGGGATGTTGAGACTCAGAAGAGCGGCAGAGCATAGGCTTGAAGATACGCGTGGAAACAGAGGTTAGGAACCGGGACATGCACAGGCTGTAGGGTTGGCAGCAGCAACCCCAGCTGGATTTCTCCAATGGGGAGGGCAGAGACGTCCCACTTTACGGATTCTCCAGCACCAGGTGAGGTCCGAGGTCCAGGGTATGCACCCTGGAAGCCGGGCACAGCAAAGGTCTCCTAGTCTGAGGAAAAACCTGGTTGCTTGGAAAAGCGGTTTGGGTGTGTAAAGTGTGCGACAGCACAGACACGCGACTTGCTCCCTGGTGACTTGCCCCCTGGTCCTGGAGACTACCGGACTGCTTTGTTTTACAACCCTAGGCGAGACTTTGGGTGTGCAGACTCATTTGGGGAGAGACAGAGTTGTCTGGCAAGGGATAGAGACTAGCGGCTTTCTCTTGGAGGTGCCTGCAACAATTACCACCCAACAGAGAACCGTGCACGAGCGCTGCATAGGACGTAGCTGACGCTGAGGCTGCCTGCTCAGCTCAGAGACTCCACCCATTCAACCTGAACACAGTCTCCCTTCACAGCTAATTGGCCTGGAGGTCAAACCTTCTTAGGGCTAACAACAACAAGCTGGGCTTAAATTAAAAAATACTGTACAACCCATAAAGGATTGCAGTAAGAGTACCCACCTCAGGTAACTGAGGAGGTTGAGCCATTGTCCCTTAGAGGACATCTACCACATAAAGCAGCCACCATGCAGAGACATGGAAAGAAATCAGGTGTGAAAGAAATGGAGGAAAAATACAACTAGACATAGAGTTCAAAACCACGGTTATAAGGCTTTTCAAGAGGCTCTTAGAAAAGGTCGAGACCTCTAAAGAAATAAGCAAGACCTACAAGGAAATGAATGAGACCCTCAAGGATATAAACGAGACCTGCAAGGAAATGATCAAGACCAATGTGGAAATGAATGAGTCCTACAAGGAAATGAATGAGACCTACAAGGATATGAAGGAGACTCTCAAGGATATGAAAAAGGACCAACCAGAAATTAAGCATACACTGACTGAAATAAAAAAATATTATACAAAGACCTAAAAGTACTCAAGAGCACCCCAAGAACCAAGTTAAAGATTTGAAATACAAAGAGGTAAAATCCGCTCAGCTGAAAAAGCAAGAAACCAAAATAATCCAAAAAATTGAAGATAATGTAAGGGGCCTCTGAGACAACCTCAAGCATACCAACATCCGAATTATAGGGGTGCCAGAAATAGAGAGAGAGCAAGACAATGAAAACCTATTTGAAGAAATAGTGACCGAAAACTTCCCACACCTGGTGAAAGAAATTGACTTAGGAGTCCAAGAAGCCCACCAAACCCCAATATATAGGGAACCCTAAGAGGACCACACCAAGGCACATCAAAATTAAAATGCCAAGAGCAAAAGACAAAGAGAGAATATTAAAAGCAGCAAGAGAGAAACAGTTAGTTACCTATAAGGGAGCACCCATATGATTATCAGCAGATTTCTCAACAGAAACGATGCAGGCCAGACACGAGTGGCAAGAAAGATTCAAAGTGATGAATAACAAGAATCTACAACCAAGATTACTCTATCCAGCAAAGCTATCGTTCAGAGTTGAAGATCAGATAAAGTGCTTCGCAGATAAGAAAAAGCTAAAGGAGCTCATCACCACCACCAAACCAATATTATATGAAATGCTGAAAGATATTCTTTAAGAAGAGGAAGAAGAAAAAGGTAAAAATGTAAATTATGAACAACAAATACAAATCTATCAACAAATGAATACAAAAAATCAAGTGAATTAATAATCTGATGAACAGGATAAACTGGTAAATATAACAGAATCATGGACATAGAGAGGGAACGGACTGACAATTCTTGGGGAGAAAGGGGGTGTGGGAAGTGCAGCAAGAGACTGGACAAAAATCTTGCAACAATGGGAGAGGACAGTGGGGAGGGGGAGGTGAAGGGGAGGGTGGGATAGGTACAGGGTGGAGGGGAGCTATAGGGGGATAAAAAAGGGGGAACAATGTAATTAATAAACTGAACAATAAAGATTAAAGAAAAATACTTTTTCGCAAAACAGGTTCCTCATTCAAAACCCAAAGATGTAATCAATACCTTTGTGATATTCTGCCGGTATAAGCCAGATGTCTCAGACTGGTTGGGGCTGCAAGGTTTGGAGCACTTTTGCTCCAGACCTTGTGTTGTTGAGGTGTACCCCCATTTTACATAGGAGGCCTCAAAAAAAGTCGAATTATGGAGCCATTTATTAAAGCCGGCGGCATACAAGTGGCTAATGCTCTTCAAACCTCACAGCCTCAAGCAACTCAACATGTCTGGCTTATATTGGCAGAATATCACAAAAGTATTGATTACGTATTTGGGTCTGGAATGAGGAACCTACTTCACACACAAAAAAAGCATTTTTTTCCACAGAAGCAAAGATTAAACTAGTTAGTATCTAAGAATCACTAAATCAACAAAAACACATTATCTGGGACCACCTGGGAAATTTAGAATAATTGTGCTGTCCAGATTTTGGGATCACTGAGTCAACAGTAATGCACCATCAGTAGCTACTTGAGGGAATTTAGGATAATTGTGCTCTCCTAATTCCAGGACCACTGAGTCAACTGAAAACTCAGTTATCTGTAGCTACTGAGACAATTTGGAACAACTGAGCTGCCTTGGTTCCCAGAAGAATGTCCTTCAGCAACTAGTGAGATCACAATCAAGGGGATACTCAAAAAGCCAGCAATGGATTATTGCATAGCATACATAAGTTCCAGAAAATCAAAATAACTCTTCTATTATTTTAGCAAGCAAGCAAATGGTTACAGGAAGCCAAATAGCAGGTTAAGATTAAAACTGTAGTGTCTACCTTAGACAATTGCTACCATACTTCAGTATGACTCCTTAATTCAACTTCTTGAGGCATCCTTTGTAAGATGGGGGTACACTACAACAATATTATCTTGAATGTCTAAAAAATAAATACATTCCCTAAAATGGGAGCACAGAAAGTGTGCATGAAGCAGTCTGCTCCTGGAGATTCTGTGGCAGGAGTTTAGAGGATTCCAGACTTTCATTATAAAGAAGACAGAGACCTTCTCACTGGCTTGTACAACAACAGCATGCCAGCCTTGTATTTAATGTGTGAAAAAAGGGGGGAAATGGGCCAAAAACAGTAAAAAATTGGCAGTTTCATATGGCTCAACCCATTGTAACAGTTCTCTAGATTATAACCTATAGTCACCTAGATTCTATCTAAATTTAGGGAAATGTCAGTTAAACCCAGTGCTGCAAAGTGGTGATAGGCAATGAAATAGTTCAATACAGTTTTTATTTCAGGAACTAGGGCAGAAAAGAGAAAATTCCTTACAGCCCTAGAGATATGGTTGTCAAGGTTCCTCCTTACCAATGATGTGTGAAGTCATTAGAATTTAATTAGATAGAGACTAAAGATTTGCCTTCCATATTCAATAAACAAAAGAATTTTGGAAACCATGAAATTCCCAAAGTAAGCATTTGATTACTGAGGTCATTGTGCTGGGAGTGTTGCATTTCTGCTTGGATCTCAATGGAAAGCTCCGCTCCCCAGCATCACCAACCATAAGCAAGCTTTGCTTAGCTGGCAGAGCCCCAACACACTTTTACTTGCTGCAAAGAAGAGATAAACACATCAGCTTTGCAAAGACACTTCACACTGCTGCTTACTGAGAATACCATTAAATCATCTGCCTCCATAAGGCTCTGTCTCACTGCACTTTCATGTTTACTCTAGCTCTCTATTTGTCAGAGTGCTGTTACTGTGCCACATTTGGTTGCAGCCTGCCTACAATCCACCACTGGTTCTGCCAGTTTTGTTTCCTTTCTTTGAAAGCAGAAATCAGCCTCAAAGTAAGCTTTTATAACAGTCTATCTTCGCATATATAACAGGCTGAAAGTCAAAATATGTGTTTTTTTATGGACTGGTTATTGATACTAAAAATCTTAGAAAATACAGGGTATCCACAAAAATGAAATGTATTTTAATGAACACTGCTTTTATAATTATTCAAAGTGTGTGTATACTTTTTTGGGGGACACTCTATATACAACACCAATTAAACATCAGTATGGACAACAAAACAACCACATTTGAAGTGACCCTTTGGCATTCTTTTCTCTTCTGGAACTAAGGGAAATGGCAGCAATCATCCTCTCTAAAATCAAGTGCCAATGGGCTAGTCTTGATGAGTCACATTCAGCTGCAAATGTAAATCATTTTGTTTTTCTGAGCCATGGTTTAGGTAAATAGAAATAATAATATGTACTTTTATTAAAGAATTTGAAATGTCAGTTGATAGAATCTAATAAGTAGCACTTAGTAAATGTTAGCTATCATCATCATTGTTTTTATTTTTTGTTTTTCATTTTATTTTTATTGTTAAAAGTATTATAGATGTTCCCTTTATTGTTTTGTGGTTGTTGTGTGTGTGTTTTTTCCATTTGCTCCCTCCATCCAGCACCTACCACTTCCAGGCCTTCACCACTCTATTGTTTGTCCATGGGCTATGCAAACAAGCATATATGCACATAAATTCCCTAGGTTAATCACTCCCCAGCCAACCTCCAACCCCTGCCTTCTCTGAGTTACATTAATCTGTTCCATGCTTCTAATTATAACTTGGCTTTTTAGTAACCAGGACCCATCCAGAAGCCCAATTTGAGTCGCTTTATTAAAACAAAAGACTCTCCTATTACCCAGAAAATTATAAGGGTTTCAGGAGCCCTGTGTTATAAATCAGGGTCAAAGAATAAATTCTGGAGGAAAGATGCTGCTTCTACCCTTATTACCTAGGTAATTGCAAGGGTTTCAGGTGCTCTGTGCCAGGAACCAGGGACAGAGACCAATATGTATTTTCTATTTTCCCATAGGTGATTTGCTATAATGTTCACAAAAAGTTTGCAATATAGGCATTTTAATCTTCAGGCTATGAATCAGCAATCAGAACTTCAGAGATATTAAATAAGTGCCTAGGACTACAGAGCTAATAATGCTTTTCATTTGATATATGGAGTATGAAAAGCTGGGACTCTTGTTTGGACCCACTATAATAAAATATGTGAAATATTCTGCAATTTGTAGTGTTCAGAAAATGTAGACTGTTATTAATTATAACAAAATTTATCTGAACTAAATGACATCAAAATTGGTAAGCATGCCATAATATTGATAGTTTTCTTTCAAATGAGATAGCACAGTTTCAAGTGACTTTAGATGACTAATTCATTTTGAGAATGAATAAGAGTTTTTTATATAGAATTCTATTGAGAGTGTTTCAGAAACATTTGGTGGTTCTCCACTGCCTGCATTATAAGATCCAATTGCTTAGCATGGCATATAGTAGTTGCCAGTAGCTCATAATACTTCATAGTCAGATCTTCTCCTTCTTATCCCTAGATTCAATAAAATAATCCCTGTCTAGTATGTTCTGGCATTTTGGGTTTCTGAGTGTCACCCAAACTGCTTTTAAATCATTGATGTCAGATCCCTCTTCCTAAACACTTTTCTTCTTCCACAGCCAAGCAAAATGAACTTTTCCTCATGACCCCAGTAGAACACATGGCTTCCTCCAGAATGCTTCCACAGCATACCACACATATTTTGCTATAGTAATTACTAGATTTCTGGTGCACAAATTCATGCACAGGTGGGGTCCAGCCAGCCCACCCCAATGCTGGCCAACCTGGCTGTGCTGGGGGGCAAAGGGGTTTCAGGTGGTTGGCCCACCAGCCCCACACCCTTTTTGACTCCCTGTCAAACTTCTGGTCCAGAGGACAATTTGCATATTAGCCTTTTATTGTATAGGATGTTATGGTTTATGTTATACATTTATATTCATGATTTCATGTGCTATTTGTAGAGTTCTTACTTTATCACTGGTTAATGAACCTTTGATACTTAGTTTTGATGTGTGGTACATATATATTTGCTGAAAAATAATATATATTCAGTCACATTTATTATTAAATTAATTAGTGAGTAGTTATCATTTCAGATATTATAATAAACTGAATAAGTATTTGTCTTACAAAATAAAATGTTATTTTATTATATTTCCCAAGCTTTATTTTTCAAAAAAATACATCAGCTATTCTGTCAGATCCCTTTCTCTGTGATGGAAAATATATTCTTTCTCTTTCCTTATGTAGAAGGGAAAATAAAAACAGAAGAAGAGCAGTTGGAGCACACCTGTATTGGCAAGCTGTCAAACCCTCTGTCCCTGACATTAATTGGGTCATCCACTGAATGGGGTAACTGATGGAGAATGCAATGAGAGGAGATGACTGGGCAGGAATAAATGCTATCCTGACTATCCACAATGATTAAAGTGGCACTCACAGAGCTGCCTGTTATGCCATATAAACAGATGGCTTCAAACAGTGTAGCTACAGTCTGCCAGGTTTCTTATGCTCACCTCTGAGCACTTAGGTCAGCTGGAAAAATAAAAAATTAAAATGTAGAGAGCACTTCTTGAGGAGTGAGTCACTAAGCTGAAGGCAATTACCATCTAATTTTAAGTGCCTGCCTACTGTTTTCTTAAAATGCCTATTATACAGAAGAAATTTTATGATGGAAGAATAGAAAAACATTAGAAAAAGTTTGCTCCTGATTTTTGCTTTCCACTGGTTAAAAATAATAATAATAATAATTTAAAAAGACAGACAAATAAGACAAGTAAAAAGGCACATTCATTGACTATCTCCACCACTATCCCCATTACAAAAGAAAATGAATGTCCCCAATTTTTTTCTATTCTAAATTGTAGTCATATTAGAGAAGAGTAATTGAAAACTTGCACTGAAGTGTTGGAGTGTTGGTTTTTTTTATATGAAATAACATAAACCTAGAGTAAGGAATAGAAATGGTGAAATCATTTAAAAAAATGATGTCCCCATTTTAGAAAGCAAACAGATTCAATATACACTATAAATTTTACTATTTTCTCAATTGCAATTTTAGCAAATTTTATTTTTTTAAAAAATGAAATTATACTCATTCAGACAAACACTTAGCAACTACTCAGGTATCCAGAAACTAGTTTGATACCCTTGTTTTACTAATTAGGGAATTAAAACACAGAAATTTTAAACAAAGTATAAAAACTGTCCTGGACTGGATCTCTAAGCTTATAGATGAACATTGGGATAGTTATTATTAGGTTGAAGGATAAATTGTACCTTAAATGTGTCTTAAATAATTTTTATGATGTATCTACTCTGAACCCTGACCCTTTAAAGGATCATATCTCTAAACCTGTTGTCCTGATTCACTCATCTGCAGCGTTGACCTTGGGAACCATCCTAGGATTCTATAGCTGGGACGCCCAGAGCAGGAAGGAGCCAGGAACTTCACTGTGTTTGTATTGTTCATTGCTGTGATTTCAGATTCTTGGACAGTGCAAGGTGCTTGGTAGGCACTAATCAAATATAGTTGAAAATTTTTACAAGGACCACCCTTAAACTATTTCAATAAGATAATTATAAAAAATAAAAAATAAATATTCTCAACCATAAAAATTATGTTACATTATATTTTTGATAATCATAATTAGGCAATACTTTACCAAAAGTGGTTATGGCAGATATTAAAATAAAAATAACATTTTCCTCCATTATTGTCTGTCAGCAATTAGGGTATTAATTGTCATAATTTGAAAATAATCTCATATATTTTGTTTTTACTTACCTCCTCTGCTATATTGATGACATTATTAATTTACTTTATTCAACTCATTCAACAGACATATATTGAACAATAATTATGTACCAAGCACCATTCTAGGTGCCAGGGAAGCAGTGAGAAAAATAAAAAACAACTCTGACCTCACAGTTTAGTAGGAGAGACAATAAATAATATGCATTTCATTTGCATAGTACCTATAGGACCTATCATAGTGCCTGACATTCAATAAGTATCTCCTGAATGAATAGGTAAATAAATAGTATTTGCTAAAACTATATACACACTGAAAATACAGCCTTTATTCTTTCAGAGTCTACTGTCTATTCAGGACAAGATTTTTAAGTAGCAAAAATGGCTTTTGGCTTAAAGGTAGAAGAACAACAATCTATTATAATCACTTTATTCTTGCAATTATAATTGAAAAATAGTTTCTGTAGAAATTTCTCATTAAGTTTAGTAATTGATTAAAAACAATCTACAAATAATTGGGGCCACTTATAAATTATTTTTTAAAAATATTTGGACAAAAGTTTCAGTGAGGAGATTGGAATTAATGACCTCTAAGTTTCTATGATATTTCTTATACTGAGTCAAAGAGAAAATGAAACATTAAGATACTTCCATAAACTGAAAGATAACTTCCATAATATAAATAAAATCAAGATATCATATCTAAGCAGACTTTATAGTCTAACCACTATCATTTTAAGGAATTTAGGGGAGAAACTATGAGTCACATATATGTTTGGCCACAATTGTCCACTAAGAAAAGTTTTTTGTTTATCATTACATTCACTAAGAAAACCCAATGTGAAGTTACACTTATTAGTGACATTTGTTGCCTAGGATAATAAAGATATATATTATTCTTTGTTTAATAAATCATCATCTGCATGAATGAGGACAGTAAGCCATTGTCTGAATAAGTGAAAATGATCCAAAAGGAAAAATATTTGGTTCAGAGTTATCAATCATAATGTAAGGTCTAACATAAAAATTCTCCTCCATAATCCTTAATATTCTGTAAAAATGAACCTTAGAATGGACTTTAGACTCATACCAAAGCCATGTCTCACTTTCCCCATCTATAAATTTAGGATAACAATACATATATGCCAAGTTATTAAAACAGAAGTGAGTTGCATAGTACTAAACAGATAATACAAAAATTTCGCTGTTTTATGTTTTAAAAATCCTCCCAACCCTTAAAGTGTTATTACAAGTTCTAAGCAGTGCAGAATGCGCACATGTCTGTGCTCCTTGTTGCACAGTGCCTGGGAAGGTGCCCTTTCAGTATTCCGTCACATAGGACATGTTTCTTGATAGTAATGGTCTAATGCTGGGGGCATGGCCAGTCAACACTCCATTAGGCAAAAATCTAGGTATGCAGCACAAGGGACCAGGAAGTACAGGGGATCATCTCACCCCATCTGGGAGGTGACAGACTCATGGAACTAAAAAGCTCTTTGTGAGGCACTCTAGAAAGAAATGGGTCAGCCTCTTCACAAGTGGTTAAGTTTAATTGAAAAGAACTGAAAATTCTACATACAGAATAGAAGGTGATGTCTGAGTTGGTGCTGGGATGTGATTAGGCAGGGTTGTGAGGGACAAGTGGAGGAGGAAAGGGTAGAGGTATTCATCAATCTCAGGCAGCTTCTGGAAAGCTGGGAAAAGTTATCCGCTGCTTTCGAAACACTGACATATCCATTTGAGAGGGTTAGAGTAATGAATTTGTGACTACTCAAAGTTGGTGTATATGGGAATCACATAATGAGGAGAAGACTATTAAAATGCAGACCTTGATTCACCAGTGGTGGACAAGGCCTGAAACTCTCCATTTCTTTATTGTTTTTACTTCAAATAATTTCTATTTTTCTACAGTTGACATACAATATTATTTTAGTTTCAGATAAAAACCCAGTGATTAGACATTATATCACTCAGCAAATGAGCACCCTAATAAATCTAATACCCATCTGACCCAATACATAGTTATTATGATACTAGAGGCTCGGTGCATGGAAATTAATGCACTGGAGTGGGGGGGGGGTCCCTCCGTCTGGCCTGCCCCCTCTCACAGTCCAAGGCAAGAGGCAACCCAGCAATGAGCAGAAGGCAAAGCCCATCACACCTCTGCTACTGCCACTGCCAGCAGCACAAGCCTCGCCTTCCCTGGTTACCTGAGCCTCAGGTGGCCCTTAGCAGCTGGGCAGCTGCCATCCAAGGCCTGTGTGTGCCTTGGCCAGCCCTGGGCAGTTGGGCAACTGGTCAGCTGTCATCTGAGGCTTGCCTGCACTTCAGGCCAGCCCTGGGCGACTGGTCAGCTGTCATCTGAGGCTTCCCTGCACTTCAGGCCAGCTCTGGGCATCTGGGCAGCTGCTATCCGAGGCTTGCCTGTACCTCAGGCTGCCTTAGGAGGCTGGAGGGATGAGGGACTAGGGACTCCAGAGGCAGGGCTGAGAGGACTGAGCACTGTCATCTTGTGGTTGTGGGTGTCACCATCTTTGAGGGCGTGGTAATCAATTAGCATATTCCTTCCTTATTGGCTGTGGGTGCCACAATATTTGTGATGGTGTAAGGGTCAATTAACATATTCCCTCTTTATTAGATAGGATTATTAACTACTAGAGGTCCAGTGCATGGATTAGTGCACAGGTGGGGTCCCCCAGCCTGGCCTCTACCCTCTCACAATCTGGGACCCCTTAAGGAATATTGGACTGTTAGGCCTGCAGGGATTAGGCCAAAACCAGAAATCCAACATCTCCTGAGGGATGTAACAGTGTGCTAAGCAACAGGAGATCAGGGAGGAGCCTAAGCCAGGGCCAATGCTCTATCCACTGAGCCAAACCAGCTAGGGCAACCTTTACCATGCCACTCAGCCACAATAACCACTGATTTTTACAGCTAGAAGTTGTGGGGTCTTCTCTTCCCAGCACTGGAACACTAACATGCCCCTCCTACTAGTCTCAACATGGCTTCTTCTTTATATCCTTAGTTATAGGACTTCTGTTCAGCTATACATCATGGTTATGAATGATGGTTTTTACATTATTTAGTTGTAATTTTGATGTGATTGTGAGAGGATTCAAGTACTGCATTACCTTTACTGCCATTTTGGGAGGAATCTCCAGCATTTCTAACCATCTCCCAGTTGATGTCCACACAGACTCTCTCATAGCACCAGATGCAAGCATAGATATGCTTTAATTGCCTTGCTCTATAATTTGCTTAAAATGTGACCATGGAAAGCCACTTGAAAACTCTGACACAATTTCTCAGCTATGAAACAAAACAGAAATAAATATAGGCAAACATTTTTATTAGGATGTAAAAACAAAACAAAAAAAATGTATATATCCTTGAAAATGTTAAGTAATCTCTCTACACTTCCTTTTCTCTTTTCTTTCTTTCTTTCTTTCTTTCTTTCTTTCTTTCTTTCTTTCTTTCTTTCTTTCTTCTTTCCTTTCTTCCTTCCTTCCTTCCTTCATTCCTTCTTTTCTTCCTTCCTTTCTTTCTTCCTTTCTTTCAAAATATATATTTATTTATTTCAGAGAGGAAGGGAGAGGGAGACATACAGAGAAATATCAATAATGAGAGAGAATCATTGATTGGCTGGCTTCTCATGCCCCTACTAGTGATTGAGCCTACAATCTGGGCATGTGCTCTTGACTGAAATTGAACTCAGGATCCTTCAGTCCAGAGGCAAACACAGTATCCACTGAGCCAAACTGGTGAGGGCCACTTCCTTTTCTTCATTTGAAAAATAGCCACCTCCTCTGTGAATAAGGTTTAATGAGATGGAATATAAAGCATCTGGAAACATTCCTGACACATAGTAGGTGCCAAAGAGCAATGGAGCTCTTTACTTATTTGTGAGTTGTGATTCAATGCTGATCTTGTGACTCAAAATATGAAAATATATGCTACAGTTAAAACTTGCTGAGACATTCCTCTCAAGCCACTGAGTTCAAAGCAAAGTGACTGCATTTGTCTTCTTTCCTTCTTTTCTTTTCTGAAGTGTTTACAGTGCCTTGGGAGAATGGCCTTCATTTTACCTGGAGGAAAAGACTTTTTAAAATCAGAAGTGAAAAATATTGCTATTTTGTACAAGAATAGCTCAGTATCACTTATGTTGCTCCATTTCAGTGTTCTATATTTTGTGCTCATTTTCACAGGTGATAATATGCACTGGAAAAAATATTAGCAAAAGAACTATTTTTGGCAGCCCTAACTACTATGAAATAAAATTGAAATCTCCTTAGAAGAAATTATGCCCCTCTTAAGGAAAAGAAAGCTGAGATTTGAAAATATATTTGTAGTCCCCATTAAAAACTAATGAGCAATTATTTTATCTCAAAACTTCATTAATAATACCCCATATGAATAAAATACCAGATTTTATGCCCTTCAGTGTCCAAGGCAGTGTTATCACAATATCAATGTTTATTTTCTTGGTCACTTTATCTCAAGAGAAACATTTTTTGTATTGCTCATGGAACTTTGAAGTGAAGTAGAAGGATACACAATAAATATCTAGAAATCAGTTGTGCTTTTATACATCAACTAGAGGCCTGTGCATGAAATTTTTGCACGAGGAGGGGTTGTCCCTCAACCCAGCCTGTACCCTCTCCAATCTGGGACCCCTTGAGGGATGTCTGACTACCTGTTTAGGCCCGATTTCAGTAGGATCAGGCATAAATGGGCAGTCAGACATCCCTCTTACAATCCAGGACCACTGGCTGCCAACTGCTTGCCTGCCTGCCTTCCTGATTGCTCCTAACTGCTTCTGCCTACCAGTCTGATCATCCTCCAACCACTCCGCTGCCTGCCTAATTGATGCCTAACTGCTCCCCTGCCAGTCTGATTGCCTCTAACTGCCCTCACCTGCAGGCCTAGGTTCCCTCCAACTGCTCTCACTTGCAGGCCAAGTCCCTCCCAACTGCCCTCCCCTGCTGACCATCTTGTGGCAGCCATCTTTTGTACACTTGGGGTCAGGATCTTTGACCACTTAGGGGCAGCCACCTTGTGTGTTGAAGTGACAGTGAATTTTCATATTACTCTTTTATTAGATAGGATAGAGGCCTGGTGCATGGGTGGGGGCCAGCTGGTTTGCCCTGAAGGGTATCCTGGATCAGCATGGGGGTTTCCTTGGGTCATAGGGTGGCCTGGGTGAGGGGCATGGGGTGGTTTGCAGGCTGGCCAGCCTCCCTGGTGACCAAGGGGATGCCCTGCTATCTGGGATTTATTTATCTTCTATAATTGAAACGTTGTACCTTTGAGTGGAGGGCTTGGCCCACCAGGGTGTGTGGAAAGCTTGGCTTCCTCCATTGCCTCCTGCTCCCTCCATGGCCATAGCTATCTTGGTTGGGGTTAATTTGCATACTCACTCCTGATTGGATTGTGTATGTGGCTTTTTGGGTGTGGCAGAGGGATGGTTAATTTGCATATTACTCTTTTATTAGATAGGATAATGAACTTTCAGTAAAACTAAGAAAACAACCCCATTTACAACTGCATCAAAGGAATAAAATATGTATAAATTTAATCAAGCATGTAAAAGACCTGTACTTAGAAAATTAGAAGACACTGAAGAAAGAAATTGAAGAAGATACAAATAAGTGGGAGCATATATTGTGTTCATGGATAGGAAGCATTAACATCATAAAATGTCTAAACTACTCAAAGCACTCTACAGATTCAACACAATTCCTATGAATAATGTATTTCACAGAACTAGAATAACTATCCCAACTTTTCATATGAAACTACAAAAATCCCTGATCTTGAGAAAGAAAAAGTTGGAGGAATCACATTACATGATATCAAACTATATTATAAGGCTAAAGTAATCAAAACAGCCAAATGTTTATGTTACTGTCATAAAAACAGGCATATAGAGCCCAGAAATAAACCATAATATAGAGCCCAGAAATAAACCCAAACTTTTATAGTTAATTAATAGTCAAGGAAGGATTAAAAAACATAGAATGGAGTAAAGTTGGTTATTCAATAAAATGGTGCTAAGATAATTGGTCAGATACATGAAGAAAAATTAAACTAGACCACCTTCTTACACCATACACAAGAATAACCTCAAAATGGAATAAAGACTTAAATGTCAGATACAAAACCATAAAAGTTGTAGAAGAAAATATGGTGGTGAAATCTTGTAATTTTCTTATAGTAATATTTTTTTAATTTTTTTATTGATTAAGGTATTACATATGTGTCCTTATCCCTCTATTAACTTTCCCAACCCTCCCCCTACTCATGCCTTTACCCCCCTGGTGCTCAATTCCAATGGTTTGGCTTATATTCATGCATACAAGTCCTTTGGTTGCTCTCTCCTTCTTCCCCCCAACCTCCACTTTCTTCCCTCTGAGGTCCCGCAGTCTGGTCGATGCTTCTCTGCCTCTGGATCTGTCCCTATTCAACAGTTTATGTTGTTCATTATATTCCACAAATGAATGAGTTCATGTGGTATTTGTCTTTCTCTGACAGGCTGATTTCACTTAGCATAATGCTTTCTAGTTCCATTTATGCTGTTTCAAATGGAAAGAAATCCTTTTAACTGCAGCATAGTGTTCCATTGTGTAGATATATCACAGTTTTTTAATCCAGTCATCTACTGATAAGCACTTAGGCTGTTTCCAAATCTTAGCTATGGTGAATTGTGCTGCTACAAACATAGGGGTGCATAAATCCTTTCTGATTTGTGTTTCTAGTTTCTTGGGATATATTCCTAGAAGTGAAATCATTGGATCAAATGGGAGTTCCATTTTTAGTTTCTTGAGGAACTCCAAATTGTTCTCCACAGTGGCTGCACCAGTCTGCATTCCCACCAGCAGTGCACGATGGTTCCTGTTGGTTTCTCCACCCAACAAGACTTGTGGTTTGTTGATTTGTTAATGATTGCCATTCTGACAGGTGTGAGATGATACCTCATTGTTGTTTTGATTTGCATCTCTCAGATAATTAGTGACTTTGAGCATGTTTTCATATGTCTCTAAGCCTTCCTTCTTTCCTCCTTTGAAAAGTCTATATCGGTCCATTGCCCATTTTTTTTATTGGATTGTTTATCTTTCTTTTGTTAAGTTGTATGAGTTCCCTGTAAATGTTGGAGATTAAACCTTTGTCTGTGATGACATTGGCAAATATGTTCTCCCATGCAGTGGGATTTCTTGTTGTTTTGTCAAAGGTTTCTTTTGCTGTGCAAAAGCTTTTTATTTTGATGCAGCCCCATTTGTTTATTTTCTCTTTAGTTTCCATTGCTCTAGGAGCAGTATCAGTGAAGAAGTTCCTTCAGCATATGTCTGAGATTTTTCAGCCTGTGGACTCCTATAGTATTTTTATGGATTCCCTTCTTATGTTTAAGTTTTCTATCGATTTTGAGTTTAGTTTTGTGTATGGTATAAGCTGGTGGTCTAGTTTCATTTTTTTTTGCATGTATCTGTCCAATTTTCCCAATAATATTTGTTGAAGAGACTATCTTGGCTCCATTTTATGTTCATGCCTCCTTTGTCAAATATTAATTGAGCATAGTGGTTTGGGTCAATTTCTGGGTTCTATATTCTATTCCATTTACCTATATTTCTGTTGTGCCATTACCAGGCTATTTTAAGAACAGTGGCTTTGTAATGCAGCTTGAAATCTGGTATTGAGATCTCACATACTTTGTTCTTGTTTCTCAGGATTGCTGCAGCTATTTGGGGTCTTTGTTTATTCCAGATGAATTTTTGGAAAGTTCATTATAGGTCAGTGAACTATTCCATTGGTATTTTAATGGTGATTGCATTAAATCTGTAGATTGCTTTGGGTAGTGTGGACATTTTGATGATGTTGATTTTACCAATCCATGAACATGGTATGTTCTGCCACGTGTTTATGTCTTCCTCTATCTTTTTTTTCTGTGTCCTGCAGTTTTTTGCATATGGGTCTTTTATCTCTTTAGTTAAGTTTATTCCTATGTATCTTAATTTTTTGTGTGTGTGATGGTAAATGGGATTGCTTTTTTAGACTCTCTTTCTATAAGTTCACTATTGGTGTAAAGAAATGCCATTGATTTCTTGGTATTAATTTTGTATCCTGATACATTTCCAAATTCATTTATTAAGTTTAATAATTTTTGATGGAGTCTTTAGTGTTTTCTATGTATAATAACATGTCATCTGCAAATAAGGACAGTTTTACTTCTTCTTTTCCAATTTGGATGCCTTTTATTTCTTCTTCTTGTCTAATTGCAATGGCTAGTATTTCTAGTATTATGTAGAAAAGGAGTGATGAGAGTGAGCATCCCTGTCTTGTTCATTTTCTTAGGGGAAATGTTATAGTTTTTGTCCATTGAGTATGACATTGGCTGAGGGTTTTTTATATATGGCTTTTATTATGTTGATGAAAGATCCTTCTATTCCCACCTTGTTGAGTGTTTTAATCAAGAAAGGGTGTTGGATTTTTTCAAATGATTTTTCTACCTGAATTGATATGATTATGTGATTTTTATCTCTCGATTTGTTTATGTGATGTATCACATTTATTGATTTGCGGATATTAAACCGTCCTTGCATCCCTGGGATAAAGGATAAATCCTACTTGGTCATGGTGTATGATCTTTCTAATGTACTGCTGGATCCGACTTGCTAGAGTTTTATTGAGGATTTTGGCATCTATATTCATGAGGGATATTGGCCTGTAATTCTCTTTCATTGTGTTGTCTTTATCTGTTTTTTTTTCTTTTTTAATTTTTTAAAAATATATTTTATTGATTTTTTACAGAGAGGAAGGGAAAGGGATAGAAAGTAAGAAACATTGATGAGAGAGAAACATTGATCAGTTGCCTCTTGCATACTCCCTACTGAGGATGTGCCAGCAACCAAGGTACATGCCCTTGACCAGAATCGAATCTGGGACCTTCCAGTCCGCAGGCTGACACTCTATCCACTGAGCCACACGGGTCGGCTTATCTGGTTTTGATATTAGGGTGATGCTGGCTTCATAAAAGGAGCTTGGAAGTGTTCCTTCCTCTTGAATTTTTTGGAATAGACTGAGGAGGATAGTTTTAAGTTCTTCCTTGAATGTTTGGTAGAACTCCCCAGTGAAGCCGTCTGGCCCCATGCTTTTGTTTGCTGGGAGGTTTTTGAAGACTGTCTCAATTTCTTCCATAGTTATTGGCCTATTGAGATTTTTAGAACCTTCCCAATCGAGTTTTAGAATGTTGTATTTTTCTAGGAATATGTCCATTTCCTCTAGGTTGTCATAGTATTTTTTAACAATCCTTTGTATTTTGATGGGGTCTGTTGTTATTTTGCCTCTCTCATTTCTGATTTTGTTTATTTGATTCCTCTCCCTTTGCTTCTTTGTGAGCCTGGCTAGAGGTTCTTCAATCTTGTTTATTCTTTCAAAGAACCAGCTCTTGGTTTCATTGATATTTTGTATTTTTTTTGTCTCTATGTCATTTATTTCTGCTCTGATCTTTATATCTCCTTCCTTCTGCTCACTCTGGGCTTTACTTATTGCTCTCTTTCTAATACTTTGAGTTGTAGAATTAGCTTATTTACTACCATTTTTTCCTGATTTTTGAGGTAGGCTTGTAGAGCTTAAAACTTCCCTCTGAATACTGCTTTCATTGTGTCCCATAGAATTTGGATTGTTGTGTTTTTGTTTCATTAGTTTCCAGGATGTTTTTAACTTCTTCTTTGATCTCATTTATAACCCAATCATTGTTTAATAGCATGCTATTCAACTTCCAAGTGTTGGAGATTTTTGAATTGTTTTTATTGTAGTTTGTTTCTAATTTTATGGTATTGTGGTCTGAGAAGATGCTTGGTATGATTTCAATCTTCTCGAGTTTGGGGAGTCTTAGTTTTTGACCCAATATGTGGTCTGTTTTTGAAGATGTCACATGTGCATTTGAGAATAACGTATATTCCATGGCTTTTGGGTGAAATGTTCTGAAGATGTCAGTTAAGTCCATCTGTTCTTGTGAATCATTTAGGATTGCTGTGTCTTTGCTGATTTTTTGTCTAGTTGATTTATCCAGTGATGTCAGTGGTGTATTAAAGTCTTCTATGATGATTGTATTGTTGTCGATCTCTCCCTTGATATCTTTTAAGAGTTTAATTATGTATTTGGGTGCTCCTGCATTGGGTGCATACATGTTTATCAGGGTGATATCCTCTTTTGTACAGATCCCTTTAGTATTATAAAGTGGCCCTCTTTGTCTCTTGTTATGGCCTTTACTTTAAGGCCTATTTACTTTAATGTCAGATATAAGTATTGCTACCCCAGCTTTGTTTCCATTTCCATTTGCCTGAAAGACATTTTTCTATCCCTTCACTTTCAATCTGTGTGAGTCTCTTGTTCTGGGGTGGGTCTCTTGTAAACAGCATATATATGGGTTGTGTGTTCTTTTTTATCCATTCAGCCACTCAATGTCTTTGGTTGGGGCATTTAGTCCATTTACATTTAAAGTTATTACTGAAAGGTATTTGTTTATAGTCATACCTATTTTTGTGTCTGCATTACTTCTTACCTGTTTAATTCTTCTTTCTACAGTATTCCCTTTAGCATTTCTTTCATTGCTAGTTTGGGGGTGGTAAACTCCCTTAGCCTTCTTTTGTCTGTGAAGTTCCTGATTGCCCTTTCAATTTTGATTGATAGTCTTTCTGAATAGAGTATTCTTGAATTCAGTCCTTTGTTTTGCAACACTCTGTATACCTCCTTCCATTCCCTTCTAGCTTGATGTGTTTTTGTTAAGAAATCATTTGATAATATGATGGGGGTTCCTTTGTAGGTAACTCTCTGTCTCTCTCTTGCTGCCTTTAAGATTCTCTCTTTGTTGTTGATATTTGCTATTGAAATTATGATGTGTCTTGGTGTGGGTCTTTTGGGGTTGGTCCTGCTTGGGACTCTCTGTACTTGTGTAACTTTTTTTCTTCCCTATATCTGGGAAGTTTTCATTCATTATTTCTTCAAATAGATTTTCTAATTCTTGCTGCTCTTCTTGTCCTTCTGGCAGCCCTATTATACATATATTACTTCATTTCATGTTGTCCAAAAGCTCCCTTAGGCTCTCCTCCTGCTTTTTAATTTTTTTTCTCCAATTGCTGTACAGTTTGAGTTTGTTTCTGTACCTGATCTTCTAACTCACTAATTTGGTCCTCTTCTTCTTCTAGTCTACTGTTGAAACTTTCCATGGTGTTTTTGATTGTAGCTATATCACTTTTCATTTCTTCCTTATTCTTCCATAGGTTGTTGATTTTCTCATTCATCCGATGTATAAATTCCATTACCATCATTCTGAATTCTTTTTCGGTCATGGTGCAAGCTTCAATTTCACGAATTTCCTTTTTTTTTTTTTGCGACTCCTCATTTTCTTTCCTCTGGGTATTGTGTTGTCCCCCCATTCTGACTATCACCAGAAGGTTCAAACTTTGAGTTGCATGGACCTGGGCTGTGTGCCGTGGGAACTTCGAACCAACTGAATGTCACTGAAGTGCTCTGACACTAGGGCGTGTGGCTGCCGTGGGTTGGTGGGAACCAGGCTTGCCCAGGGTCAGTGTTCCCAGCATTCTGTGTGGTCTCATGTGCACAGCTAGAATCAGGGACTCCGCCTGCACGGCGCTATTAGTGGTGCTGAAAATGGTGCCAGGAGTCAGAGTTTCCCTGTGTCTGCACCAAGAATCGAGTATCAGAGTCTGTTGCCTCATGTGGCTTCTCGCTGAGAGTCAGGGTCCCCGTGTGTGCATGCACCAGGAATTGGAGTCACTAGCTCTTAGTGTGAATGTGTTGTGAGTCAAGGATCCCACGCGCATAAGGTAAGAAACAGAATCAAGTCAGTGGTGCTCAGTGCTGCCTCTTGCTGGGAAAAATTGGGTCCCAATCACCATGGGGGACTGGGTTGCACAATAGCTCTGTAGTGTGCCTGCACTGTGGAATACTGACTTCCGTGTATGCTTGTCCTGTAACCAAGTCAGGTGGCATTGCCTCCCTGTGGGTTTGGTCACCCAGTTGTGATTGCATTGCAGGAAGCAACCTCCAGGCTCCCAAGTTCCCTTAGCAGTACTGAGGCCCCTGAGCGTGTTATGAAACTCAAATTCCACTTGGAGTAGATGGGCCCCCTGAGTGAGTTCTCAAGCTCCAAGCTCCGATTCCCCGTCTGGGAGCTTTGGCCGCATGTGTGCATGGACGCAGAGCATGTGCTCAAGCTCAAATTCCCCTTGGGGAAGCTGGGATCTCTGAGCAAGTTCCCAAGCTCCAAGCTCAGATTCCCTGACTGGAAGCTTTGGCCACAGGCATGTGCACGTGGTCCCCTGTAGGGGCGGGTCTATTGGTTACTATGGAGCTATCCGCAATCCTGCGGGAGGGGGATAGGCTCTTTGACTCACAGAAATTTGCTGCAGGGAAGTCTGGATTCTTGTCTGTTGGTCTGAAGCTGTGGTTGCAGTTCTCTGTACCCAGTGGCTGCAGGGTCCTGGTTTGCGTCTGAGATGCGACTGGGTGAGGGCAGGGTCCTAGTCTGAGGAAGCTCTGTTTCTCAAGATGGCGTGGTCTCCATGCCCATGCCAGCCGGCCATCCAGGATTGTCCGCTTTGTTCGTGGGGCTCCACCATCTAAGATTGCCCAGTTTGGCAGCCTCTTGGAGGACCTGCAGAGTCTAACTGTCTCTAGCTCATACACACACACACCACACACATCTACACTCTCCTCTATGGGTTCCTCACTCTCTCACACTCTCTCCCTCCCTACCTTCCTGCCAGTTGCCATCTTTTTTTTTCCTTATAGTGATTTTTTTTCTGGTATATCACCTCAGGGATACAAAAGAAAAAAAAAACAAATTAGACTACATAAAACTAAAATGTTTTTGCATAGCAAAGGAAATCATCAACAAAATGAAAAAGGAAACCCATTGAATGGGAAAACATATTCACCAATGATATATCTGATAAGATATTAATATCCTAAGTTTATAAAGAACTTATAAGACTCAGCACCAAAAGAATCAAACAATACAATTTAAAAAAATATATAAAAGACCTAAAATAGACACTTCTCCAAAGAGAGCATAAAGATGGCCAATAAACATATTTAAAGATGTTCAAAGTCACTAATCATCAAAGAAATGCAAATTAAAACCATAATGAGATATTACCTCATACCTTTCAGAATGGCTATCCTATATAATAAAAGCCTAATATGCTAAGTTTCTGGTTGTCTGGTCTTTGGTATATATCTAAAGAAACTCAAAACCCTAATTTGAAAGAATATATGCACCACTATGTTCACTGCAGTTATTTATAACTAGGGGCCCAGTGCACGAAATTCATGCACTGTGGGTGGGTGATCTCTCAGCCCAACCTGCCTCCTCACACATACTGGGAGCCCTCAGGGGATGTCTTACTGACCGCTCACCCTGGCCTGCTCACCCCAGGCACTCAGCCATCGCCCTGCTTGGCTCAGCCTGGCCTTAGACCAAGCCACCAGTGACCGCTCAGTCCCAGGGGCCATGTGCTTGCTGTTGGCCACCTCGGCTCCGCACCTATGGCCCCAGCCTTAGCCCTGACTGGCTCTGCCCCAGCTCCTGATTGGCTGGTGGGTGTGGCTGGTGGGCATGGCTTGATCGGAGGTATGGTCAACTTGTATATTATGCTTTTATTAGATAGGATAGCCAAGATTTGGAAGCAGTACACATACACACACACACACACACACACACACACACACACATAAATAAAACAGTGGTACATTTAAACCGTGGAATACTACTTGGACATAAAATAAATAAAATCTTACCTTTTGGGACAGCATGGAGAGCACTATGCTAAGAGAAACAAGCCAGACAGAGAAAGACAAGTACCATATGATTTAACTCATATGTGAAATCTAATGAACAAAATTAACTAACAACCAAAATAGAGACAGGCTCATCAATATAGAGCAGGCTGAGGGGAGCAGCTTTGGGGCTGGGTAAAAAGGGGATTAAGGAAAGAAAAACCTCATAGGAACAGAAAAGAGTATGGTGATTACCAGAGGAAAAGTTGATGGGGGCTGGTAGAAGATGGTACCGGCGGGGAGGGGTTGTAAATGGTGATGGGAGGAGGCTTGACTTGGGATAAACACACATTGCAATATACAGATGAAATATTATAGAATTGTACACCTGAAACTAACCAATGTCACCCCAATAAATTCAAATAAAAAGTTTTTTAAATGTGCATTACTTCTCAGGACTTATTATTTACCATTAGTATATTAGTTTACCCTCTCAAAACAAAATATGTGATATGTTAAGCAATGTCATCTATATATTCTTTTAATGCAGAATATGAAAACTATAACTAAAACTGGAACATGTGTAAACACATCAATTAGCAGAGCATCTCTTATTACAAATTTCCATTTGCCCACTACTGCCAGAAACAATAAACACAACTTTTAAATCAGGAACTTAAAACTCATCTGCAGAGTTCTCTGTTTCTTTGAAAGCAGCCTACTCTTCAAAATATTTATGATATGAAGTATACTACTTCAAAATACTGCTATTTCATCATTAAGGAAATAATTTGGTAGTATTATTCCCATTAGTCAGTTTGGGAAAGTTATCATGGGGTATTATAAAGAAACTTGGCAGAAAGTGGGGGAGCATAAGGCTTATCAAAATAACACTTTGCTCTTCATGTAGCTGTCTGGCACATGCTTTTTCTATGACCATATTAGAAAAACATCAGATTTTACATTGAACTTGCACTTATTACTGAGAAGTCAGCTCTTTCCCAATGCTATTAACATTGATTGGTTTTCAATATCTGTGAAAAAATATAATAAGCTACTGACTAGTAAGTACTTTCTAGGTCAAAAAGATGCATTTTTACAAAGAAAAATGAAGGTAAGTATTACTTCATATCATAAATAAATCCTAAAAACTTACCAGATAAAGCAATTTTTGTAACAATAGAATCATTTTTTTCCGGGAAATATCTTTATTCCTTGATTAAAAAGAGAGTCACAAGGAGGTTTTTCTCCACCTTGGTTGCTCTCCTCCCATCCCCAACTTTCTGTCTTTTAAGACAATTACTGATTTTTGGTCCTTGTAATAACTTTGAGACCATAAGGCTGCAGGCATAAGGATGGAAACTCAACATGCAAAGTATGTTAGTCAATTTTTCTGTCTAACAAATCTCAGTGCATTACAACAATAAACATTTAATTTTTACTCAAAAAATGTGAAAGTCATTTCTGGATCTGCTGGACTTGGCTGCACCTAGAATTTTGTTCAAGTCTATTCTATGTATTTCTTCATTCTTTGTGTCAGTAGCTTCCTAATGTGGTTCTTCTTATGATGGATCACAGTAGTGGATGAGAGTGAGATATCTCTTAAGATCTTGGCTTAAAACTAGCACACACAGTTCCTTCCACATACATTCAATTGGCTAATGCATGTTGCAAGTCCAAGTCCAACATCAACCCATTCTAGCACACTGCAAAGTTATACTGCAGAGGAGATTAAATGGCTGAGAACAATAATCCAGTTTATACACAAGAATAAAAGAGCACAAGGATAAGATCTTGGGTCTTTGATGACAATGTACCAAGACAGCTGAACCAAGACTGGAACTAGTTTTATCCATACTTTTATTATGTGATAAAAATGAGGTCCTATTTATTTAAGGCACAATTTCTACTTGCAGTTGAAAACATTTCAAGATGACAAAATGCAGCTGTGTTCCAATTTAACAATTTATTGATGGGCATTTAAGTGATTTCCAATTTATTATTATTATAAACTAGAGGCCTGGAGCATGAAAATTCATGCACTCAGGGGGTCCCTGAGCCCAGGCTGCACCCTCTCACAGTCTAGGGCCCCCTCAGGAGATGTCCACATGCTGGTTTAGGCCTGCTCCCTGGGGCATTGGGCTTATGCTGCAGTCAGACATCCCTCTGGCAGCCCTGGAGGACTTGAGATAGGTCCAACTAACAGCTTAGGCCTGCTCCCCCTAGGGATCCATTAGCTGCAAAGACAGGAGAGACTCCACCACTGCTGCTGTGCTGGCTAGCCATGAGCCAGCTTCTGGCTGAGCAGTGCTGCCTCTGTGGACGCACACTGACCTCCATGGGGCAGCTCCTGTGTTGCGCATCTGCCCCCTGGTAGTCATTGCATGTCAGAGCAACCAGTCATTCCTGGTTGTTCCACTGTTAGGATCAAATTAATTATCACCCTTTTATTATATAGAACTAGAGGCCGGGTGCATCGGGGGATGTCTGACTGCCGGTTCAACTGGCAGTTGGACATCCCTCTCACAATCAGGGACTTCTAGCTCCCAACTGCTCACCTTCCTGCCTGCCTGCCTGATTATCCCAAATCGCTTCTGTCTGGCAACCTGATCACCCCCAAACCACTCTCCTGCCAGCCTGATTGGCACCTAACTGCTCCTCTGCCAGCCTGATTGCCCCCAGCTGCCCTCCCCTGCTAGCCTGGTTTCCTTCAACTGTCCTCCCCTTCTGGCCTGATCACCCACAACTGCCTTCCCCTGTCAGCCATCTTGTGATCACATGGAGGCGGCCATCTTGTGTGATGGTATGATGGTCAATTTGCATATCACCTTTTTATTATTTAGGATAATGCTACAATAAACATTTGATGTAAAACTTGACAAGTATGTATTTCTTTCAGATAGATTCCTAGATATGGAATTATAGATTTTTTTGTGATGAGGATATACTTATCTTCTTTTTTAGAGGATTAAATAATTATATGTCATGCATTTTTAGAATGAAAGACACAATTATTATTAATCTAAAGTAGTCCATTATTATATGTACTTAATTTTTCTGTTCTTAAAATGAAAGGTACTTGAAAGTGAAAATATGTACAGTACATTGGAAATTTCATTCTTAAGTTCTATAGAAACCCACCTGGATTTTGCATACCTATCTGCAAAGCCATAAGGAAGTTTGTGAAGGCAGTCTGAGCACCCCCACCCCTGCCCAAATCTGCAGTCTGATGTACTAGTGTATGCTTGCTAATCCCAAACCCCTTTCTGCTTGTATCCTCGCTAGCTTTTCAAAAACCTGTTTCCCTGAATACTTCCATTTTATATAGGCCATAAACCATCAACCATACACAACCCTTAGAGGGGGTTGGAGGTGCTGGTGTCAGTCAGGCAGGCCTTTGGATGTAATCTCACTTCCCTCATTCCAACCCATGGGGAGTGTTGGGGGGGGGGGGGGCTGCACAGCCAGCAAAGAGTCCAGAAGCCTGATCTATATTTAGGAGACAAAAAAAAAACCTAAGAGAATAAAAGGGAAAGGTCCCCTGCTCCCCACATTCGGTGCTCATATTAGAGAAACTGATTCCCCTGAGTCATAGCACCAGTGTTCCTGATAATAGAATGGTTATTCTGAATCTTCTGAGTGCCCATTGGGTGTCTTCTGGTCACGTGATAATTTCTGCAATAATTTAAAGGAAAGTAATTCTCAGAAAGGAGGAGATAAAAGAATGAATAAATAAAAGGCAGTTAAGCATGTAACAGTGTATAGTTTTCTGAATTTAGCTATATACATAAAATAATGAAACAGACATGGATTTATTTTCACCATCTTTTCATCTAGATGGATATTCCTAAAGGATAGATACTAGGTATTAGCAAAGTTACTTTTTCACCAAAACATCTTCAAAGCCCTTGATTGGCTCAAAAACTATAAAATTGACATTTATGCCATATTTTTTCTTCCTCCAGTGCTCCTCATGTTCAAGTGTCATATTCAATCCATCTCTCAAGTTTCATCTCTTCCAGAATCCTTTTCTGATTTTTAGTTTTCCTCTTCTGAATAACCTCTATTTTACAAGTAGGATACTGATGTGACTCTACTTTTCAGTACAGTTACTCATTTATTTCCTACTCTCCATAAATTAGAACTGTTTGTATGATAGAAATAGTGGTTTTCTTTATATTTTCTACAACATTGAGTATATGTTTGCACATACAGGAACTCTATAGTGAATTAGCAAGGATCCTAAAGATAGCCAAAAGCACTGATTAAGCCATGGTCTTATCAATTATAAATTTTACCATAAATCGTTTTTTATCCTCATTCAGAATATATTTTCATTGATTTGAGAGAGAGGGAAATATCAATGTGTGTGTGTGTGTGTGTGAGAGAGAGAGAGAGAGAGAGGGAGAGAGAGAGAGAGATTCATGTGAGATAGAAACATCAATATGTGCCCCAACCAGAGATTGAACCTGCAACCTAAATATGTGCCCTGACCAGTAGTGGTGTTGCAGAAGACCAGAGAAAAACCAAGCAACACTTTAAGAGAAAAGGAGTTACATTGTTTATTTATACCGGCAGGTTCAGTGGAATAACGTCCCAAATTAGAGTAAAGTAACATGCAAGGAGCTTTTCTTTTATATATTTCTATTGTCTTTGTCTCTCAAATATGGATTATGCTTTCAGTCGTTTCGTGGGTTTTGCAAAAAGGCCCCAGGTGTTGGGGGTCTTGAGACCATATCTGATGGTCTGGCCTAGCACCAGTATTAATACTCATCATCCCACCCCTGGGGCTGTGCACTGTTCATCATTTGTGGTGTCTGTGAAATGTGAGCATTTAAATAACAGGATCTACAAGACTGGTTTCTGGAAAAGAGGCAGTGACTTAATTATAGTTTATCAAGAATGTACACTGGGCTTGCTGGCACAGATTCAGATTGTTAGCCCCCCAAAAAAATATTAGCCCTTTTACCCTTCTCATTTCCCACCTCCCTTGTCCCACAAGTTTCTCTTAACCTTGTGGTACGAATACAGGATGCTATGGTGAACTGGAATGACATCTGCTCTTAATTGCTTCCTGCTGAAAAGGGGCAATGACTAAGGGGTTAGCATCCAGTTTCTTTCTCTCAAAGGGGTTTGTTTGTAGGGAGTTCTTCAGATTTATAGAGCCATCTGAATATTAAAGGCATCTGGGCAAGAAGAGATCAAGCGAATTACAGATTTAGAAGACATGGTCCTAAGGTTATGGCTGTGAGTAGCATTAACAGTGGTCCTGTCAGTTGAAGAAGCCATTTCCACCACCACCACCACCACCACTACACCCCCTCATGCAGCCCAGGTCTCTGATAACTCCTGTCTTATTTTTGAAACTCGATCAGCTAGTTTCTTGGCACCATCCCTTATAATACCAGACTGGTTGGCATAAAAACAACACTCATCCTCAAGGAACATACATAAGCCCCCTTCTTCTGCTGTTAGAATATCTATTACTCTTCGATTCTGGAAAGTAAAAGCTGCCAGTGAGTCAATCTGATATTTGCTGGGGCAGAATCACAGAGAGTAGGCCAGGGGAGGGTGGCCAACGGCAGCCTCTGCTGAAGCTGTTTGCACATGTGTAATTCGTTCTAATTATTCTGGGCTTTCAGTTCATTGAATCTGGGCCTATGAGCTGTGCCAGGTTGAATGAGCCCATGGGCCTGCTGCTCCTCTGAATGATCCCACTCACTGGCCAGGAAGCTCTATCCCTGTCCATAGCACTCTGTGTCATGTGTTTGCCAACTGTTCACATAGCCACCCTGTGCTGGCTTGGAGATATCTTTCTTTGTCCCTAGTCATGTGTCTCCACTGGCCATTGGGAAGTTTGGTGAGTACCAGGCACCAATGAAAAGAAGAGAGGTGACAGGGCAAGGGGAGGGGGAGGATGAACTGGTTCTTAGCTATGAAGGATAAAAGAGCTAGCACCTGGCTCTCCCATCTGCACAAGTCCTACATAAACATGAACCTGGAGCCGAGATCAAGGCCAAAAATCCCTGGGATATCAGATATTATCGCCAAACCGAGATGTCCTAGATCATGCTCTGTCTCCTCCGCCCCCTGAGCCATTTTGAACTTCAGCCACCAATGTTTCTCTCCTGCAGGTGGCATATCCAGGGCTCAGAGAGGTTAGGGAACTCACCCTAGGTGGCACAGCAGGCCAGAGCCACCACGCTCCAGAGCTGTGACAAGGGTTTCGAGATTTGAATTTCACTCAAAAGCAGAAGGTGTCTGGGACCTGGAAGGAAATGCCACCAGGTCCTCCTTTCTCTGTGTGGTCTCAATCTCTAGTCCTCAGCAACCATAGTCCTGCATACTCAGTCCATTGCCTGCCCCATCCTTCCAGCCCTTTCCATGAGACCAGTTCAGCCATGTCTATGCTGAACAAAACCAGAACACAGAGGAGAGCAAGCTCAGCCCCAGAGGCCTTAGTTGGAGGTAGAGGGATCAGCCTTCCCCAAGTGGAATTTCTCAGCACACTTGCTCTGGCCTTAGGGCTGAGTCCCTCCCTTAGCCTTCCAGGTTCTCTTTGTCTGTCTGTCTCTCCCTGTGCATCTCTCTCCCTGTTCCTTGCTTTTTTATCCTATTTACTCATTTCCCATGTCTCACTGGACCTTTTGTCTCTGTCTCTCATCAGATATCTGCCTGTGGAGAACATCCCTGCTGCCCCTGCAAAGGAACACACACCAACAAAATCCATTTTTTCAATAACAAATGACAAGTGGAAAACAGAGTGAATTAAAAAGCATTAACTTAAAAACAATCCATGTGTATACAAATGCGTTCCAAATGGCAGGACTTTGGTGGGGGTTCAGGGGATGGGAATGTTGACCACATGTTCTGCAGCCTTAGACACAAAGTTTAGGGGGCTCAGTGCCTCATTATAAACCCCTCCAACTAGCCACCTGGGATGGCAGGGTCTGGGAAGAATACTTAGTCTATATTCACCCTCAGGAACCTCCACCTGATTCTAAAAACCCTTTCCCCTGTTCTGGCATCTGCAGGTCCTTCTTACTCCCCAAATACCTCCAAACCTTATATTGACCACCTTTCTGCATCACCCTTCCCCCCTCACATACAGATTTCACCTTCTTCCTTCCCTACCCCCAATCTTCTATCCAATACTTCTTCCTACCCTGCCCTGCCCTTCCCTACCCGACCTCCATTCTTCCCTACTGCCCCAGACCACCCAGAAGCCCTGGCTCTGAGAAAACAAAGCTATCCTTGGCTGGAAGAGACTCTCCAGGGAGCTACATGTAGAAGGATGCTGCCAGTCCTATACCAGCAACTGCTCTGTCCTGCCAGATGCCAATCAGAAATTGTCTCTGAAGACAGAGGGTAGCAGAAGTAGGCTGCTGTCCTTTGAGCCCCTCATCAGGAGGAAACTCTCCCCCAACAAAAAATGAAGTTCACCTGCTACCTCTCTTGTCACTTTCAGCAACCCTCCTTTTCCCCTTTCCCTGGAAGTGGAAGGATTAGAGCAATACATATATATATATATCTTACCTAATAAAAGAGTAATATGCAAATTAACAATCATGCTGCTACACTCACAAGTCACACCCACCATCCAATCAGGATAGAGAATGCAAATTAAACTAACCAAAATGGCTGCAGCCATGATGCAAGCAGGAGGCTTGAGTTTTTCCAGCAATGGAGAAAGCCAAGCTTTCCGCATACCCTGTTGGGCCTAGGCCTCCACTAAAGGCTACAAAGTTTCAATTATAGAAGATGAATAAATCCCAACAAAAATGGCAGCAACCATGGAGCAAGCAGGAGGCCTTGCTCTGCTCAAGGCTACAAATTTTCAATTATAGAAGATAAATAAATCCCAGATACAAAGGCATCGCCTTGGGTCACTGGGGAGTGTGGCCAGCCTGCAAACCACCACAGGGCCTTCACCCAGGCCACCCCACACCCCAAGAGAACCCCGCCCTGATCTGAGACACCCTTCAGGTCAAACCAGCTGGCCCCCACCCATGCACCAGGCCAATATCCTATCTAATCCTATACAATAAAAGGCTAATATGCAAATGGAACCACTGGTCACTATGACATGCACTGACCACCAGGGGGCAGACACTCAATGCAGGAGCTGTCCTCAGGTGGTCCGTGCCCTCCTACAGGGGCAACACTGCTCAGCAAGAAGCCCTACCTCTGCAGCACCACTAAGGATGTCCAACTGCCAGCTTAGGATGTCTCCCCATGGGGAGCAGGCCTAAGCCATCATTTGGACATCCCTTGAGGGCTCCCAGAGTGTGAGAGGGCACAGGCGGGCTGAGGGACTCCCCCCATCCAGTGCACTAATCTTGTGCACCAGGCCTCTAGTAAAAGAATAATTTTCAAAATGACCATTTCTCCAAGACACAAAATGGCTTCCCCTATGTGGTCAAATATTTTGCCCCCATGGGAACACATGATGGCTGCCACAAGATGGGAAGCAGTAGAGGGCACTTAGGAGGGACCAGGCATGCAGGGAAGGAGAGTTGGGGGGCACCAGGCCTGCAGGGGAGGGCAGTTAGGGGTGACCAGGCCTGCAGGGGAGCAGTTAGGCATCAATCAGGCTGGTAGGAGAGTGGTTGGGGGTAGATCAGGCTGGCAGGCAGAAGTGGTTAGGGGCAATTGGGAAGGCAGGCTAGCAGTTGGGAGCCAGCAGTCCTGGAGTGTGAGATGGATGTCCAACTCCCCGTTTAGGTCTGATCCTACCAGGATTGGGCCTAAATGAGCAGTCAGACATTCCTCAAGAGGTCCCATATTGGAGAGGGTGCAGGCTGGGCTGAGGGACACATCGTCCCATGCATGAATTTTGTGCACCAGGCCTGTAGTCCTATATAATAAACGAGAGGCCTGGTGCACAAAATTTGTGCATGGATAGGGTCCCTAGGCCTGGCTGGCAATCAAGGCCAATCTGTGGGGCAACCAGCGGCGTGATCAGGGGGCACCCTTGGGCACCTGCCTTGGCCAGCCTGGCACTGCCTGTGAGCTGGCCCCACCCTTAGATCATACTGCCACTGTCAGTTACCTCCCTCTGTGGGGTGATTGGTGGGGTGATGGGAGGGGGCTCACTGGCACTTGCCTTGAGGCCTGTGGGCTGGGGCAGCTCCTGCATTGAGTGTCTGCCCCTGGTGGTCTGTGCACATCATAGAGACCAGTTGTCTGCTGTTTGGTTAATTTGAATATTAGGCTTTTATTATATAGGATAGCTAATATGCTAATGGTCATGATGCCCTCATGCCATAATGACCATGGGGTAGAGCCACTCCATTTCTCTGGAGATGGGGAAGAAGTGGGAGGCAACTGAAGGAGGCAGGACCATCCTGTGGTGGAGAAGGTCGAGGTGAGAGCCTGTAGCAGCCTCCTTACCAGTTCTTCACCACCTACCACTCGCACTCAGAGTGCCCCCCTGACCACCTACTAGAGGAAGGAATGCAGCACACCAGGAATTGGTACTCAAAATTCTGCAGGAAGGCATGAGGCTTCTATATTCTTCTCAGGCGCCATGACAGGGCAGAGCTGCCATGTTATTCTGCAGATGGGGCAGAAGTGGAGAAGTGCCCTGAGTAGGTGGGATCAGCCTGAGTTGACTCACAGGACTGAGGCAAGGGCTTGAATTGGCCAGAGAAGACCAGAGGGGTCAGGGGTGGGGTCAGGTGTGCTCAAGCTCTGGGTGCAGAGGTTAGGATGTCAAAGTAGGGTGACAGGCAGGTGGGTGGGGCATGAGTGGGTGGGACTGCGCAATTTTGCACACTGGGCCTCTAGTGTATATATATCCTATCTTATTAAAGAGCAATATGCAAATTGACTGTACCTCAGCTGCACCCACAAGCCATGTCCACCAGCCAATCAGGAACAAATATGCAAATAAACCCCAACCAAGACGGCTGCAGACACTGAGAGCAGGAGAGAGGCTTGGGTTTCGCCAGCAATGGAGGAAGCCAAGCTTTCTGTCTGTCCTTGCTGGCCTAAGTCTCCACTCAATGCTACAAAGTTTCAATTATAGAAGATACATAAAAACAACATAAATAGCAGCAGCAACAGATCTGGAGAAAGGAGAGGCTAGGGTTGCCCCTGGTGATGGAGGTAACCAAGTTTCTGTAGCACTGGCCTGCCTAGGGCTCCATGCCAGGCTACAAAGTTTCAATAATAGAAGATAAATAAATTCCAACAGAAATGTCTGCCACCATGGAGAGAGCAGAAGGATTGGCTCCACTCCAGACTACAAAGTTTCAATTGTAGAACATAAAAAAAAAAATCCCAGATACCAGAGCCTCTGCTTGGGTTGGTGGAGGGTGTGGCCTGCCTCTAAAGCATCACAGGTCCCTCACCCAGGCCCCCCCATGCCACAAGGAAACCCCCACCCTGATCGAGGACACCCTTCAGGACAAACCAGCTGGCCCCCACCCATGCATCAGGCATCTATCTTATCTAATAAACAAGTAATATGCAGATTGTCCATCACTTCAACACACAAGACAGCTGCCCTGATGTGGTCAAAGATCCTGCCCCCATGTGGACACAAGAAGTCCACCACAAGATTGCCAACAGGAGTGGGCTGTTGGGAGGGTCTAGGCCTGTAAGGGAGGGTAATTGTGGGTGATCAGGCTAGCAGGGGAAGGCAGTTGGGCAATCAAGCCTACAGGGGAGGGTAGTTAAGGTTGACCAGGCCTGCAGGGGAGGGCTATTGGGGGGACCAGGCCTACATGGGAGGGCAGTTGGGAGAGACCAAGTCTGCAAGGGAGGGCAGTTGGGGGCAATCAAGCCTGCAGGGGAGGGCAGTTAGGGGTGACCAGGCCAGCAGAGGAGGGAATTTGGGGGTAAACAGGCTGGCAAGGGAGCAGTTAGACATCAGTCAGGCTGGCAGGGGAGTGGCTAGGGGTTATCAGGCAGGTAGGCAGAAGCAGTTAGGGACAATCAGGAAGGCAGGCAGGTGAGCAGTTGTGAGCCAGCAGTCTTGGATTGTGAGAGGGCAGTCGGACATTCCTCGAGGAGTTCCAGATTGGAGAGGGTGCAGGCTGGGCTAAGGAACCCCCCCTACTTCCCCCATGCATGAATTTCATGCACCAGGCCTCTAGTATATATATAAAAGAATAATATGCAAATTGATGGAACAGCAAAATGACTAGAAGGATCACTTGACCAGTCAATATGAGGCACACTGAACACCTCTTGGTTCTTTCCCCTGGCTGGCATACTCCAATAGCACGATGTATAACTGGGAACTGGGAGTGGGTGGCAGAAGTGGGTGGGCCATTTGCTGGCAGCTGGGGAACAAATTTCAAGCACCAGGCCTCTAGGCCTATATAATAAAAGCCCAACAACTGAAACAGCAAAACAACCAGAATGGCCAAAGACCAGAACAACCCTGGCTTCTTGTTCTGGCTGACCCCATTGCAGGATTGAGCCTAAACTGGCAGTCAGACATCCCCTGCAAGGTACCGAATTGTGAGAGTGTGCAGGTTGGGCTGAGGGACCCTCTTCCTTTGTGCAGAATTTCATGCACTGGACCTCTAGGTGCATATCTGCCAGCAAATAGTAGTAATTATGAAAGTGTATAAATGTCTGGGTGAAGAAAAACTTTGGTTAACATTCTCAATACAGCACTTCAAGTACCTCAGAGAGCCTTTTAATTTGAATAGGCAAAGAAGAAATTCAGAAGTATTTGTATCTATCCTAATGAACCTGTTAAATATAAAAATACTAATATTTACATTCTCATAGCCCATTTCTTCAAGAGAGTGTGAATAGATATACATATATTTCATTAAACGTAAGTAGCAGGCTTGCCTAGACCATATGTAGCATGGTCTACATTGGTGATCAGCAAACTCAGGCACAGAAAAGTTAAGTGATTCATGTAAAGTCAACAATAAGTCAGAGGAAAGACCAGATGAAAGACATTAAATTTTGGTCTCAGGATCCCAAAGCACTCTATCTTAAAGATCAGCATTTACTTTTCCTTTCCCATAAGCAAGTAAGATTATTAATGCATGTTTTTCACAAAGGAAACCAACTGATTTTAAAATGTAAAATGTATTTATTTAAAAATCTAATGAGTAGCCACTATGATGGTTAATTTCAGGTATCAGGTTATCTATGGTACCCAGATATTTGGTAAAACACCAGTCTAGATGTTACTATGAAGGTATTTTTTACATTTAAGACTTCTCAGCATTCAAAATTTCATGAATTCATTCTTAAATTAAATTAATCTTAAATTAAAAATTAAGGACAACCAAAAGATAAGATGTTTAACTGGCTAAAATTGGAAAGGAAAAAATATATCAAGAAGTAATGTATCAGATAACAGAAATGAGAGAATTTCACAAAAAGAATTATTGTGTTATATAGAAACCTGTTTGCATAAAATAGACTAGTTTCACCTGAGACAGCTCTTGAGTTAAAAGTGAAAGTTGGCAGCATTCATTTGTGAGTTGGTAAACCAACGGGAACAAAGCAATCTTTGGTTTGCAGCATTTACTGATTTTTATAGGATAACTCTTTCAGTAAGCACTTAGATCATAGTGAAAGAGAAGGGAGCTAGTCATCTGATTAAGTTGAATTAACTAGGAAAGGGCAGTTTCATAGTCCCTCCAATGGCTCCATCAAAGGGATTAACATTTAAGTGTGAAGGAAAGACAAGCTTTTGACTTGTTGGAGGAAAAGAAAGCTATTGCTGGAGAAAATGGGTCCTTGAAGAGTCTTGAGAAAAGAATTTAAAGAGCCACATGCATGAGAGAAGTTGAAGTATAGTGGCAAGATTCATTGGGGTGAAAAGAGATAATCCATCCTCAGGGATGTAGAAGTGAGCAGGCTCTAAGAGGAACTTCCCCAAGGTCTTTGCTAATTCTCTGTATATTGTGTTGGTTTGAGAACAAGCAGCATGCCTTCCAAACCACCCAAACTGCTTCCTGGGTTTTCTGGGGATTGTGCTGGGCCCTCCCCCTTTTCAATTCCTATCCCAAATCACCCCAGGTTTTGTACCCTTATCCTATCCAATTCTGTTCCAAGGGTTTCCTAGGCTAGACTCCTTCCTTAATGATTGCTATTTTGACTGTTATTGTTCACTAGAATCCCAGTCCACAAAGTTTGTGCACAGGGGTGGGAGTTCTCTCAGCCTGACCTGCACCTTCTCACAATCCGGGACCCGTGAGGGGATATCTGACTGCCAGTTTAGGCCCCAAACCAGAATTCAGACAATCTAGACCATTGGCTCCTAACCACTTGCCTGCCCACCTAATCACCCCTAACCACTCATCTGCTTGATTGACCCTAACCACTTGCCTGCCTGATCACCCTTAATCTCTCTGTCTGCCTGCCTGGTTGTCCCTAACCACATTTGCCTGCCTGCCTGATCACCCAACCACTTGCCTGCCTGCCTGCCTGCCTGATCACCTTAACCACTCACCTGCCTGCCTGATCACCCCTAAGTGCTCGCCTGCCTGCCTGATTGCCCCAACCACCTTTGCTTCTGCCCCACCACTACACCTTCACCCAGAAGAATGTCTGGAATGATGTCTGGAAGGTTGTTGAGCTCTCTAGTATAATTATCATATCATTTTATTATTATAGACTAGAGGCCCAATGCATGAAGATTCATGCAAGAATGGGCCTTCCTTCCCCTGGCTGTCAGCACTGACTTTGCTATGGTTGGAGCCACCTTTCCACCTTCCCATGCTGCCCAGAGGCACTGAGTGGCTGGGGTGGTATAGAACACCTGTATCCCACCTCAGCCCCGACCGCTAGGCACCTATGTATGCAAATTAGTCCACCATATTTGTTGGGTTAATTTGCATACTCACTCCTGATTGGCTGGTGTGCATCACGACAGTATGGTCAATTAGCATGTTACTCTTTTATTAGGTAGATGCCTCCAAATTCTGCTTCATCATCTGGCTTCTACTGTGCATGTCCCCAGCAAATGAATTTTTCCCTTGCTTCTGTTATCCTTTCCCCAGGGTAATCTAGCAAACAGGCCAGTTGTTCCCAGGTAGATTAGAAAACTGGTCTTTCCTTCCCACTCAGGGATTAAGTTCCTTTGTTGGAGGATGTGACTGTCCCTTGAGGTGTTTGTGAAACTGTAGTGATACCATTATCATTAGCTCATCCTATCTAATAAGAGAATAATATGCAAATTAACTGTCACTCCATCACAAAGATGGTGGCACCCATAGCCACAAGATGGTGGTGCCCAGTCCCCTCAGTCCCATCACCGGAGTGTTTGGGCCTGTTAGACAAGCCAGGGGTTGCAGAGACCAAGCAGAGGGGCAGGATCCGCCCATCCCAGTAGCGGATCCAGCCTCTCTGCTCTGCCACTTCTGGAAGTGTCTAGGCCTGTCAGCTGGGCCAGAGGTCTTGGTGGGCTTCGCTCCCTTCTCTTCTTTGCTAAGTCCGCAGGAAGCCTTATTCTTGCAGGAATCTTCCTGCAATAGGCCTCTAGTTATTAATAATTGTAGAAAGCATGCCTCTATGATTCACTTTCATAGAAAAGAAACAGCATGTGGCCAGGTGGTTACTAAATTTCCCCAGAGTAAACAGGATGTGGGGGCTGAGGGGAGGGTATGAGAGCTGTACATAGGCTAACAGCACATGTCCTAGGAAGATTTCCCTAAACCAAGGGAGGTGGAGGCAACTAGAAAAGGCCCCAGCCCCCCCC
This sequence comes from Antrozous pallidus, assembly GCA_027563665.1. Lineage (NCBI taxonomy): Eukaryota > Metazoa > Chordata > Mammalia > Chiroptera > Vespertilionidae > Antrozous > Antrozous pallidus. Next base: position 109,400,866 of record CM050508.1, on the reverse strand, counting down.
CTTTTTTTTAATAAACCAATGGAGACAGCAAGACTTGGGTGACCTATTAGGAAATAGGTGACCAAATGGTCTTGGCCATTGAGGAACCAGAGGAGAGAATAAATAAATAGGCTATGTTCCCTGCCCCAAGTGTTACTATACAATGGGCACCCACTCTCAAGAATGTTATTAAAAGTATCATTTTTGCCATGCTTCTGTTTCCTAGTCCATCATTTGAAATTTGCAGGTGTGCCATTTCTCACATAACAGTAAAGGAAGAAAGGAAAGGCCAGATGTTATAGGTATGCCATTTGGGCAGCTTCACCAGGAAGCCATAATTTCATACAGGCCCATTTCCTATAGATCCCTGGGGCTAAGAGATCCAACAAAGGGAAGATAGACACATACCCAGTAAAGTTGGGGTAACATACAAAAGATATTTGGCTGTCAGTCACACCTGGGAACAGAGATCATTGAACAGAATGAGTGAAAATTTGGGAATACATAATCAGCTAAACAGGAATTCTCTCTCCTTTTGTGCTTAACTCCCTGCTTATGGGGCTTTTTTGCCTCTTCTTCCTTGGATTGGCTCCAATGGCCCACAGCCACATGGACCCCACATGCAACAGACTAATATATTTCAGTGGGAAAATGCAAGATAAACTACCTGGCTCCAATATGAAAAAGAAACTCTGATTTTAGCTCTACTGAAGCCTCAGGTACACTTTTTTTATGAATAGACCGAGGGAAATGAGTTGGAAACCTAATGGTGTAATTTGATGAAAATAAAGATTTCTGCTATATCACATCCTCTCCTGCCCATCACAGAAAATTCATTTTCTCAGGGTATGGCAAGAACTTCACCTCAGCAGCAAAGAATGAACCCTCCTACTAACCTATAACAAAAGCTTTCTAGATAATCAGGTTTAGCCAGTTTAGCTCCCTTCTCTTTTGTTAATACCTAACTAGCAGCTTTGCTAACACAATCACTCCAGGGAACAACCCACATCCACACTCGTCCCCTGGATGAACGGGGGAGGCGAGAAGTAGCAAAAGGGGTAAGCACATGAGCAGTAGCAGCCAAATTACCAAAGGGAACAGTGAGGCATGCGCAGTAGGAGCCAAAACGGTAAACATCAAAGGCAGAAGATTGCCCTGGAAAAATCTGGGGGGAAATCAATAGGCTAAGCCACAAAACCCCAGAAGATCCTCTTTTCTGAACCCAAGAAAATACTACAGGGAGGCTTAGCAGTGACCCTGGGGCATCCACTACTATAGCCTACCTGCTCTCTGCCTCCTTGAGGGCATACCATTCCTTTTCACTCCAATAAATCTTGCCACCATTGCTTAAAATCTTCCATGTGTGTGTCCCTGAAATTCATCCCCCATGACACCACAGAAGAACCTCTGGTAAAGTAACTATTTCTACCATGGTCAATTCTAAGCTATTAATTTGAAGTCACTGCACCAAGAGCTGGCAAGAGATGCACAAAATTGATTTTCACAAACAATTGCAATTAGGAGCTGATAGGTACTCCCTCCTCCCAACTGGTATGTGGAGTTATAATGTAACTGGCATCTGCCACAGAGACATCAAGCCACCAATCAAGCACATGCCGAGTGCCCTGTGTCCCACCCCTTCCCATTCTGCCCTGGGCCCAACCTCTTTCTGTTCCTGCCCTTGAAAGGTGTCTCAGTGCACCACGTGGCATCTTTTCTCCCGGACTGTTCTCCCAGCAGTCTGGGAGGAGGTCCAACTGGGTCCCTTCTTCTCCCCCTCCCCTGGTTTCTCTGCCTTCACCCTGCAGGTGAGCTCTTTCTCCCTTGGGAATGGTCTTCTCCTCAACAAAGTCCAGTAGGCCTCCTCTTCGCACCCTCCCTCATTCACCAAGCTTTTTCTAACTCCAGGATACCTTTCTAGCATCTCTCTCTTTCCCCCTCTCTCTTCCAGACATCTCTAAGGCTTTCCAACTATTTTACTAATGATAAACAGGGAATAGCTATGGGGGTCCTCACCAGCCCCTAGGGCCAGCCTTCACCCCCATAGTCTATCTGTCCAGACAGCTTGATCCCATGGTTTGAGAATGACAACCCTGCCTCTGGACTCTGACTGCAGCCACCGTTCTCACCAAGGAGGCCCAGAAGCTCCCTAGAGCAACCCTTATAGGTCTTCTCTATCCATAGACTACAGGGCCTTCTGTGCCACCAATCTTTAACTCTCCTCCCCCTGCTTACATGTAGGATGTCCATCTCCTGTTACTCGAAAATCCTGACATCTCCTGAACTCAGTCCACAGCCCTGAACCCAGCCACTTTCCTCCATCCAACCTGTGGCAACGCACTCCTGCCCCGACCTGTCCCGAGGTCGTCAGAGGCCCTCATTCTGGTACCTAGATCTTCCTCTCTCTAATCCTGACTTAACTAAACTGCACATACCCTACTGCCTACAATAACAAGGAAAAATCAAGAGGATCAATGCCTTTCTTAAAGACCATCTAACTAAACTCTCTCTAGAAATTCACAGCTCCTGGCCAGACCTCCTGCCCCTGGGCCTGACCAGAATCCAGGCTACACCAAGGAGCCCCACCTCCTGCAAGTCCTTTTCACGAGCCTCACCTTCTTAAGCCCTTTTCAGTCAACTTCTCTGGGAACCGCTGACAGGTTTCTCCCCAGGCCAGGACCAGCTGACCATGATTCCCAGGACCAGCCCTCCAGCTGGGAGGACTCAGTCCTACTCAAGAACCTTACCCACAGGTTATATTTCAGCTCCAGGCCAGAAAAGCAGCAAAACCAGACAAGTGACGCTGTGGCAACCTCAGGACCAGCTTTTATCTCCCAAGTGATTCAGCAGGATCGCTCTGGAGACTTCAGCAACCAGTCCCTTGGGAAAACCATGCTGCTGCACCCCCGTTAAGCACAGAAAACACCCTGTTTTTCGCTCATTTACTCCAGGCTCCTCTCATTAGGCCCACTGGTATGTTTCTTTAATCTTGCTCTTTGGCCCATGTCTCATGCATTGTTTCACTAGTTTCTTGCAGAACAGAATGCAGATGTTCGCCAACCAGAAGATAGATCTGGCACTGAATTCAGAACCCAATACCGGAATCCTTGAGACTCCGGGTAGACACCTCTAACGACGCTCCCTCTCATCTGGAAGTAGCTATGGAAGATGGACCTTCATCCCCTGACCTTGCCTGGACACTTAATTATTTTTTTAATATTACAAAAAGCCTGGAATGATAGGTACTCTCTCCCTCCAACTGGTGGGCAGAGTTATAATGTAACTGGCATCTGCCACAGAGACATCAAGCCACCAATCAAGTGCATGCTGAGTGCCCTGTGTCCCACCCCTTCCCATGCTGCCCTGGGCCCAACCCCTTTCTGTTCCTGCCCTTAAAAGGTGTCTCAGTGTGCCACGTGGCACCTTTTCTCCTGGACTGTTCTCCCAGGCAGTCCGGGAGGAGGTCCGACTGGGTCCCTTCTTCTCCCCCTCCCCTGGTTTCCCTGCCTTCACCCTGCAGGTGAGCTCTTTCTCCCTTGGGAAGGGTCTTCTCCTCAATAAAATCTGTATCCTAGTACCCTGATTTCTTGCCCTCTCCATCTGTTTCATCTTTCAGGAGCCAGTTTCAGGACCCCACCAGGTGAAACCTTATTTTTGAGCTAACACTATGAGCTTGAATAGAGAGTAAGAAAAAGCTCACATTTTAAGCATTGTCTTATTTCCCATTCTCTAAAGCAGATAGCTAACTCAGTTTACAAGCTGCATTGATACAGGAAAAAGTGCTCCTGCTGATCTCAGGAGTGGACAATGGTAGGAAAGAGAAGTAAAGACCTGAGTTTTACTGTGTGGTACACAGGGGACAGCAAATGGAATGTACGAAAAATGTATTTGCTTTTTATTCAACTAGAGTTATAATTCAGACTATGCCAAATGCCAAATATTGAGGCAGTTATTGATATTGCCCTCAGGATGTTGTGGAGGATTAGGGTATTAAAAGCAGGATTTCCTAATCTGCTATAACTTTTTGCTTCTAGAATTTTTTCTGTATCAATTTAACTCGTTATTCTAATGGAGATATTCTTCACGGTGCCATTAACTAATTTTTCCAGGGAATGGTAGTCTAGTAGTGTGGACAAAAGGAGCCACATGCTGACCTGGCCAGCTCAGGGGAGCCCTGCATGGCAGTCTTGCAAACTCAGAGACCTAAAATAACCACAAAAGATGGTTTAAAATTAAATATTTAACTACAAAAAGGTTGTAGTGGATAGTCATGTCCTAGGCCAGTATTTTCTCTGACAGAGTTCAACTTAGATCTCTAACTGAGCCATTTGCCTCTTCTGCCTCTAAGATAACATATCTATGAGATTATCTGGGAAACTTGTAGCTTCCCTCTTTTTCTGGAACCCTTGGGGCACAGCCAGGTGTGGTAGGCACCAGGATGGATGCCACAGATTCCTTCATTATCACGTTAATTATTCCTGCATTCACAGAAGTATGTATCCATCATTTTACTTTTTATCCAATCCCAGGTGGGTTTGCTTATCCCTCCTCCTAAAACCATTACCAATGAATTTCATGTAACTCACCTATGTCACTCCTTTGATTTTGACGTATAAATACAGTTGTAACCTGCCATTCTATGGAGCATTATCTCAATTCATTGGGGTTCTGCTTCCCAGCATATGTCCACAGTTTGGCTCAAAATAAACTCACTAAAATTCTTTACATGTTTCAATGGTTTTTTCATTAACAATAGTATATTGAAATACTATAAAGCATTTACTCTGTGAAACAACCTCTTCACAGCATGGACTAGTGTGTGTGTGTGTGTGTGTGTGTGTGTGTGTGTGTGTGTGTGTTTCAAAAACTGTTTTGTGTTACAGATTATTTTTGAAATGAAACAAATCAAGCAATGCCTATGAAATATGGTCATGGATCCTAAGTAAATTATTTTAGCTTTCCTTTAAAAATCCAAATATTTTGATAACACAGAAATGGAAAAAAATATCACTTTTCAGTACTTTTCAATAAGGGCAAAGTTTGAACTAATGACAGTATTTACACTGGTAATGTGCAAGTGTGTTCATTCACAATAAACATCCTCCCACTGCATCCACTTCATCTTTCCCTCACACTTCAGCTCCCCAACTTCTTCATTCTTAATAGCTATTTTGTCACCTACTACCTCAGTCAATGAACCCTTTCTAATTTCCATAGGGGAAAAACACTCTCAGGATACTCAGCCAGACTTTTAGATACAGACTTTGATATTGTTTTTTTTTTTTTTTAAAGGTATATGCCATGGATGGGTGGCTCAGTTGGTTGGAGCATTGTCCCCTGCACCAAAAGGCTGCAGGATAGATTCCTAATAAAAAAGTGTACCTAGGTTGAAGATTGGATCCATGGTTGGATCACATAAGTGTCTCTCTCTTTCTCATCCTATCTAATAAAAAAGTAATATGCAAATTGACCATACCTTCACTATACTCACAAGCCATGCCCACCGGCCACGCCAACCAGCCAGTGAGGAGCTGGGGTGGAGCCAGCCGGGGCTAGATAAGGCCAGGGCTGGGGGGGGAGACAGAGTAGAGGTGGCCGCCAGGGGTGGAGCCAAAGTAGCCAGCGGCGAGCACATGGCTCCCAGGGGCTGAGCCGAGGCAGCAGTGGTGACCGCACAGCCCCCAGGGGCAGAGCCAAAGTGGCTGGCAGTGACCGCGTGGCCCCCCCTGGGCCAGGCGGTCACAGGCAGCCTGGACTAAGGCCTGGATCAGAACTGAGGTACCCAGTGGTAAGCACACAGGATCTGCCAGGCAGTTGCAGGCAGTTGGGGCTAAGGCTGGGGCTGGTGGAAGGTGGAGCCGAGGCAGCGAGCACACCGCCGCCCAGGGCTGGGCAGTCACCAGTGGCTGGGGCTAAGGCCAGGGCTGAGCCAAGCAGGGCAATGGCTGGGTGCCCAAGGCCTAAAGCCTCAGTAGAGGCAAAGGCTTTCTGCCTTGGGCAGTCTGGGGGTGAGTGGTCAGTGGGACATCCCCTGAGGGCTCCCAGTATGTGGGAGGGAGCAGGTTGGGCTGAGGAATCACCTACCCCCAGTGCAAAAATTTTGGGCACTGGGCCCCTAGTAAATAAATAAAATAAATGAATAATCTCTATATATGAAAGCCTAAGTGACCTTTGCAATTGAAACAACCGAACAGACAAATGAACAGGTTGTGTGGGGCAACCAGGCTGGCAGGGGGTTAGTGAGGGATGACAAAACAACTGAACAGGAGGCTGTGTGGGGTGACCAGGCCAGCAGAGGAGAACAGTAAGGGGTGACCAGGCTTGTGGAGGGGAGATGTGGGGGAGACTGAGCCACCAGGGGGTGCAGTTAGGGGTGATCAGTTAGGTAGGCAGGTGAGCAGTTAGGAGCCAGTGGTCCTGGATTGTGAGAGGAATGTCCGACTGCCAGTTTAGACCCTCAAGGGTTGGGCCTAAACCGGCAGTTGGACATCCCCCAAGGGGTCCTGGATTGGAGAGGGTGCAGACTGGGCTGAGGGGGAACACTCCCTCACACACACACATACGAATTTCCTGCACTGGGCCTCAAGTAAAGAATAAAAAGAAGAGATGGGAGAGGGGCTGTCATTTAACTTGGAAAGAAAGACCAGTCTCCAGGACATGATGTACTTTAAAGCAGATTTCAATTTACAAAGAGCATTTAGTGAATTAGCCTGAATTTATTAACTTCTTGGTGAAAAATAAATGGCTTGCAGAAAGGATAAAAATAGCTTCTTATGTTCTGGGCCTTTATATAAAGAGGAACACTTTAAATTTTTTATTGGCACATTTGACAAAAAGCAAACAAACAAAACCCAGTCAGCTATGAAAATGAACTTCATCATCTTTTCTTGGCTCAAGGCCTAAGGTATTAGTCTATCTCTGGTAGAGTGCTGGCTTCAGTAGGAGACTTTTCAGTCACATTAGTTTTTAAAATCATATGTAACCATCCTTGTATCAGTTGTGACAGTGTGGAGACAAGAAGCTAAGCTACTCTGTTGCAAGATTTAGTCAGCAGGGATTGATTGACCAGGAAAACCCCACAGTTCTCACTGATGCAAGTGAAGACTTTGCCCCAGAAACTGACAGATGTAAATGTGGTTGCAGTATGGAGAGGATTGCAATTCTTTTTCTTTTCAGCTACCTTTATTCCTTTTATTAAAAGGATACTTAGTGCAGGTTTCTATCTTTATTTCAGTTGTATGATAGACATTGAAAGAAGTCATTTTAATGAACCTGCTAACAATGACGCATATCTGATATTTCCTTAAATCAAACTCTTCATTTACCACTCCTTTCACTGTTTTCTATCAAATTCTGATTTGTGATTCATTTCCTGTCAATCATGCAACAAGCTGTCACTCTAATCACAAAAAATTATATTCCTGGATTTAACAGAGTTCACTGTGGTTTTCAAATATCTATTTCAGGGAACAATGTGAAATTTATACATGCTAAACAAGAATAAATTAAATTTACATAAACAAATAAATTGAGCATAAAAGAGTCCAACTCTTTACCCAAAGTAAATTTGATTAAGTTGTCTCTGAATAAGAAAGATAACTGTCACGAATTCACAGACTTTAATAAAAAAGAGAGACAGTGAAATCCAACAGTGAAAACTAGGAATAAAAGAAGGATGTATTTAGAGATAGAAACCTCACAGTGATGAAAGGGAGCAAAAGAACTCTGAGAAATCAGAGAATCCTATATAACAAAAGCCTAATATGGAATGATGGAACTACCTGAGGAATGATCAGTTGCTATGATGACACACATTGACCACCAGAGAACAGATGCTCAATGCAGGAACTGCCCCAAGACTGCAGCCCCCTCCCAACTGCCCTGCTGGTCACCCCACAGATTGGCCCTGATTGCTGGGCAGGCCTAGGAACCCTACACAGACACAAATTTTGTGCACCAGGTCACTAGTCTATAATAATAAAAGCATAATATGCTAATTAGACTGGACAGCCAAACACCTTCTGGATGTCATTTGGATGAAGCCACGCTAGTGGGTACTGAGGCAGAGGTGGTTGGGGGCAATCAGGTATGCTGGGAAGCAGTTAGAGGTGATCAGGCAGGCAGAGTAGTTAGGGGCAATCAAGCAGGCAGGCGAATGGTTAGGGGCAATCAGGCAGGCAGGAAGAACAGTTAAGAGTAATCACACAGGCAGGTAGAGCAGTTAAGGGTGATAAGGCAGGCAAGTGAGTGGTTAAGGGCAATCAGGCAGGCAGATAGGTGAGTGGTTAGGAGCCAGTAGACCCAGATTGCAAGAAGAATGTCGAACTGCTTGTTTAGGATACCTCTCAAGGGGTCCCAGATTGTGGTTGGGTTGAGGGACACCCCCCCCCCATGCACAAATTTCATACACTGGGCCTCTGGTATTTTATAAAATATAAACTATCAGTTGGATATCCCTCTCACAATCTGGGACCACTGGTTCCTAACTGTTCACCTGCCTGCCTGCCTGATTGCCCCTAACCACTTCTGCCTGCCAGCCTAAAAGCCCTTTAACTGCTTCCCTGCTGGCCAGATCAACAGCATGGTTTCTGACTGAGTGGTGCTCCCCACACTGAACACCAGGGGGCAGCTCCTCTGATGGCTGGATCACCCCCAATTGTTCTCCCCTGCTGGCCTGAACAGGCCCTACTACCCTCCCTTACTATCCTGGTCACCACCAACTGCCCTCCCCTGCTGTGACCCACCTCCTCCACTGGGACCGCCTCCTCTGCAACATGTGAAGCCATGGGACTCCCAGGCCTCACCACATGGAGCAGTCACCATTGGGCCCTTCCTCCACTGTGTGCATGGCCATCTTGTGGTGGCCATCTTTGTGGCAACCATCTTGTGGTGGCCATCTTATGATAATATTGTATGAGAAGGCACAAGGAATAGCTAGGCTTTCATTAGTTTAGATATTTGTAAAGCACCCATGTTATATTATAGTTTGTTAAAGGATAATTTTCAAGAAGTAAGGTTATGACTCATCTATAAAATAAACATATACTAAAATTTTTATTTCATTCAGTAATAAGAGAATTGATAATATGTTATATCCCATTAAAAACATAAAGAAAAATTGAGTAAAGGAACGTTGAAATAAAGTTACAAATAGATTTGAAACAGTTTTTTTAAAGGATGGGGAAGAAAAGCAAAATATATTTGCATGTCTACAAATATAACTTTTCATTGCCATCTGTCATCTACAACTTAGAAATATTGTAAAATAATTTAAAGGGCATGAAAGACTAGAATCAGATAATATGCATAGTTTTCCATTTAAGTACAAATTTCTTACTATATTTTAACTCATTTATTTAGCAGCAGTTGGTTGTTAGTGGTATACTAACTAAAACAGAGGCCCAGTGCATGATGTCCATCCACTGGGGGGTTTAGGAGAAGGCCCTCAGCCAGCCTGTGCCCTTTTGCAGTCCAGGAGCCCTCAGGGGAATGAGGAGCGGGCCTATCCAGCATTCAGACATCCTTAGCACTGCAGCGAGGCAGAAAAGTCTCCCACCACCATCGCTGCACTCACCAGCCCTCAGCATGGTTTCTGACTGAGTGGTGCTCCCCACACTGAACACCAGGGGGCAGATCCTGCATTAAGCATCTGCCCCCTGGTGGTCAGTGTGCATTATAGCGACTGGTTGTTCCTCTGATCAGTCTCTTGTATATTACCCTTTAATCACATAGCTCTAGAGGCCCAGTGCACAAAGTTTGTGCACTGGGGGAGTGGCCCTCAGCCCAACCAGCACCCTCTCCAATCTGGGACCCCTTGGGGGATGTCCAACTGTGGGATTAGGTCTAAACCGGCAGTCAGACATCCCTCTCACAATCCAGGACTCCTGGCTCCTAACTGCTCACCTGCCAGCCTGCCTGCTTGATTGCATTTAACTGCTTCTGCCTGCCAGCCTGATCACCCCCTAACTGCTACCTTGCCAGCCAGATTACCCAACTGTCCTCCCATGCAGGCCTGGTCGCCCCCAACTGCTATCCCCTGCTGGCTAATTTGGTTCTGATTGGTTGGTTTCTATGCCAGTAAGCATCTCCAGGCCTGATCATAGAGGTGAGGCTGAGGAGCAGCCACCCCAGGTTGCTGGCTACCAGCTGAAGTGTTGACCTCTCGGAGAGAGAGAGAGGTTTGGCTGCTCAAGAGGGAGAGAGAAGTAGAGTCTGATCACCCTGCTTCTCTCTGCCAGCCTGGGCAGCAGCTACTGCTGATCAGTCCCGCCTCTCTCTCTCTCTCCAAGAGCTCAGTAGTTCAGCCTGCTCTCCTGTTGTGTGCGAAACCACATGAATGGTTGAGCCTCCCAGTCATTACAGATGTGACAGACCCAGGGTTTTTATATATTAGCATTATCAACTTGGCAAAATATTGAGATATTTTACATAAAGCATAAAACATAAAACCACTGCTGTAAAAAAAACTCCACAAATGATTGTCAGCAATTTTTATTATCAATAAATAAAAGTATTTTAAATGAAAGCACAAAATCATGTGTAATAAGGTGTGTACGTAGCTATTTGGTAGAGGGTTTTTGGGTTTTTTTGGAGGGGTTATTCTAACATTTTATTTCTATTCAATTTATTTTTGCAAGAAAATTTCACTATAGTAGGGATGAAGATAGATTATCTCTTTGAAAATATGAATTATACATTTATATTCTCCATATTCTCTTAAGAAAGCAATAAAACATGTTACAAAGTATTAGGATGATTTTCTCAGAAAGAATGGAATAAACATCTAAATGATCAGTGCTTAATGATTCAATGCTGTTAATATTTTTATATTTATTGCAAATTTCTATTTCAAAAAAGCAATAATTATATATGCATATGTAACAAAACTTACTCTAATAATACACTTATTTCAAAAAATGGCAGCGGAACTGAGGGATTCGATCTGAATCTGCTCACAGGGCAAAAGGAGGGAGCAGCTGAAAGTCGCGCAGGGAGTGTTTGTTGGCGACTAGGGGGAAAGCTGTGCTCCGGGAGAAGATAGGGGACTGCTGGGCTGGCCTCCCCTGCCTGAGCAGCCCCATAACTGCTGGGTTCTCTCCCTGAGCCAACTGCGCGAGGAGGCGCACGGAGGCAGACCACGACATCTTGAAGGGGAAGGACCTGAAAATATAAAGCTACGGTACCGGTACCGGCTGGATGGCTGAGACTCCCGGAACACGGGCGCCCAGTTGGCGCAGACGTGCGCTGAGTCCAGGGAGCTCTAAACTCCAGCACGGAAAGGTCAGCTTTCCCTGGGGGTACTTTGGGCATGAAACTGAGGGGGCTGGCAGACTGGAAGATCTGCACCTTGGAACTCAAAGCCTGGAGATCTGCACCTGAAATAAAATCTGTGGCTGTTGGAGCTGGTAAACGTGGGAGAAGGCCCTTGGAGCTGGAGGCAGAGTCAATCCCTGGAGCGCAATCAATTTGGACCTGACAGAGGAGGGAAACCCGGAAGATTTGGGGAGGGTCCTGGCTGCTAAAACAGCAGTCACCATTAGAGAGGCAGTAATGAATACCACAGAGACAGCAAAAGTTTAGTTCAGGATAGAGAGGACCAATAGACCCAGAAGTCAATCTAGAAACACTGCCACCCAGGGGCCAAATCACAAATTGACTCTTGTGTGACACAGGGAATTGATTATATTTTCTCTTTTACCTTGGGAATGCAGTCTATTTTCATCTACTCTTTAGTATCTTTTACTCTACCTCAACTTCACCTTTATACCACTACTTTCTTGCTAACCTTTCCCTATTTAGTGCCTAGTTTCCCTTACATTTTTCCCGCTTTAGATTTACCTTAATTCTTTCTTTTTACTCCCTGTTAAAATTTCACCCCACTGATATATCTGATCTCCAACCACCTACTCCAAGTCCATATATACCTCTAGCTTCTCTGACTTCACTATCTTAAAGTGTTTTTATCCCTGTCCTGTTGTTGTTGTTTACTTGACTATTGATTACATCGATTTTTTAAGCAGTTTTATGAGAGTGATTTGCTTATTCTTTTATTTTGGTTTGTTTTGTAGGGGGGTTATTTATTTTTTATTTTTTTTGGTGTTGTTTCTTGTTTTGTGGTCCTCATTTGCATTGCTTTTGAGATAGATTTTTGCTTCTGTGTTCCCTCACCTCACTTGATATTAGTAGTTGTATGTAATTTGAATCAATCTCCAGGTACTTGTTGCGGATTTTGGTTCGGATTAGGGGCTGTCCTATAGGAGTTTTCACCCCACATTTATAATTTACTCCTTTTTTTTCTTCTCCCCCTTTTCGCATTATCATTTTGGCATTCCTGTCTTTCTTTTTTGTGAGTGTGTGTGTGTGGGGAGGGGGTCTCTTTCTTTTTGTGTGAGTGTGGGTGTGTGAGTGTCTGTGTGTGTCTGGTGGAGGTTCTCTTTCTTTTTTCCCACCTATCACCGAATTTGCCTTTCTCTGGCGGTCACCTTTATTTGGAATTACAATTACTTTGACTACATTCTGGTTCAGTGCCTGGTGCGTTGCACCTGGTTGTGTTGTATTTTGTGCCTTTAAATCAACGCAGGAGAGTGAGAACTACATAACCAGATACAGAGAGAAGAGAGACCATGGGAAGACAAAGAAACAGACCACATATGAAAGAAAAATAAGGCTCACCAGAAAAGGAGGTAAATGAAATGGAAGTTAACAACCTGTTAGAGAAAGAATTCAGAGAAATGGTCATAAGGTGGCTGAAAAGAATGGAAGACAATTTTGATAATATGAGTAAGAACCAAGAGGAAATGAGGAAGACCCAGGAAGAAATGATGAAGAGCCAAGAAGAAATGAAGAAGAGCCGAGAAGAAATGAAAAGTGACATTGCTAAAGTAAGGAACTCAATAGAAAATATTAAGAGTAGACTAGAAGAAGCAGAGGACCGCATCAGTGAGCTAGAAGACCAGGTAGAAAAAAATAACCAAGTAGAGCAGCTTCTAGAAAAAAAAATTAAAAAGCAGGAGGAGAGCCTAAGAGAACTTTGGGACAACATGAAACAAAACAACATCCGTATAATTGGGCTTCCAGAAGGACAGGAAACTGAGCAAGGAATAGAAAACCTATTGGAAGAAATAATGACAGAAAACTTCCCTGATATAGGAAAGAAATAACCCACACAAATCCAAGAAGCTCACAGAGTCCCAAGCAGAATAAACCCCAAAACACCTACGCCAAGGCACATTATAATTAAATTGGCAAACACCAATGACAAAGTAAGAATCTTAAAAGCTGCCAGAGAGAGACAGAAAGTCACCTACAAAAAACCCCCATCAGACTAACAAGTGATCTATCCACAGAAACATATCAGGCCATAAGGCAGTGGAATGAAATTTACAAAGTCATGCAAAGGAAGGGTCTGAATCCTAGAATACTATACCCAGCAAGGCCCTCAATCAAAATTGAAGGTCAAATCAGGAGCTTCACAGATAAAAAAGGACTAAGGGAATTCGTCACCACCAAACCAGCAATGCAAGAAATGCTAAAGGATCTGCTGTAAAAAGAAATAGGAAGCGAAGAAGGAACACAGGGGTAAAGAACAAAAATGGCAACATATAAGTACCTATCAATAATAACTTTAAATGTAAATGGTTTAAATGCTCCAATCAAAAGACATAGGGTAATAGACTGGATAAGCAAACACAACCCATGTATCTACTGTCTACAAGAAACCCACCTCCAAAAAAAAGACGCAAACAGACTGAGGATGAAAGGTTGGAAAAAAGTTATTCAGATGAATGGAAATGAAAAAAAAGCTGGGGTAGCCATACTTATATCCGACAAATTAGATCTCAAAGCGAAGGACATAACAAGAGATAAAGAAGGCCACTTCATAATACTAAAGGGAGCAATCCAACAAGAAGAAATAACTCTGGTGAACATATATGCACCCAATACAGGAGAACCCAAATATATACAAAAACTCCTAGAGGACATCAAGGGAGAGATAGACAGCAATACAATCACAGTAGGAGACTTTAATACCCCATATCACCATTGGACAGATCCTCTAAACAAAAAATCAGTAAAGAAACATCAATCCTCAATGACTCATTAGACCAGATGGAATTAATTGACATCTTCAGATCATTTCACCCCAAAACAACAAAATATACATTCTTTTCAAGTGCCCATGGGTCATTCTCAAAGATAGACCACGTATTGGGTCATAGGCAAAGTCTCTTCAAATTCAAGAAGATAGAAATCATATCAAGTATATTCTCAAATCACAGTGGCATAAAGCTGAAAATCAACTACAATAGAAACAATCCAAAGAAATCAAACACATGGAGATTAAACAGCATGCTATTAAACTATGACTGGGTTACTAGAGAGATAAAGGAAGAGATTGAAAACATCATGGAAACAAATGACAATGATAGCACAACAATCCAAAATATATGGGACACAGTGAAAGTAGTTATGAGAAGGAAGTTCATACCTCTACAATCCGAACGCAAAAAAATTGAAACAGCGGCAATAAATTATCTAACCCAACAACTCAAAGACTTAGAAAGAAAGCAACAAGAAAAGCCCAGTGTAAGCAGAAGGAAGGAAATAGTAAAGATCAGAGCAGAAATAAATGACATAGAGACCAAAGAAACAATACAGAAGATCAACAAAACCAAGAGCTGGTTCTTTGAAAGGATAAACAAGATTGATGAACCTCTAGCCAGACTCACCAAGCAGCAAAGAGAGAGGACCCTAATAAATAAAATCAGAAATGAAAGAGGTGAAATAACAACAGACCCCATTGAAATACAAAGGATTAATAAAAATACTATGAACAACTCTACTCCAACAAACTGGACAACCTGGAGGAAATGGATATGTTTCTAGAAAAATATAACCTCCCAAAACTCAATCAAGAGGAATCTAAACAACTCAATAGACCAATAACTGTGGAAGAAATTGAAGCAGTCATCATAAAGCTTCCAGCAAACAAAAGCCCAGGGCCAGACGGCTTCACAGAGGAGTTTTACCAAACATTCAAGGAAGAACTAAAACCTATACTCCTCAGACTATTCCAGAAAATTCGAGAGGATGGAACACTTCCAAACTCCTTCTATGAAGCTAGCATCACTCTAATAGCAAAACCAGAAAAAGATGACACAATTAAAGAGAATTACAGGCCAATATCCCTCATGAATATAGATGCCAAAATCCTCAATAAAATTCTATTAAATCGGATCCAGCAGTACATCAGAAAGATCATGCACCATGACCAAGTAGGATTTATCCCAGAAATGCAAGGATGGTACAATATCTGCAAAACAATAAATGTGATACATCACATAAAGAAATTGAGAGATAAAAATCACATAGTCATATCAATTGATGCAGAAAAAGCATTTGACAAAATCCAACATCCTTTCTTAATAAAAAGTCTCAACAAGGTAGGAATAGAAGGATAATAAAAGCCATATATGATAAACCCACAGCAAACATCATACTTAATGGGCAAAAACTACAACCATTTCCCCTATGAACAGGAACAAGACAGGGTTGCCCACTTTCACCACTCCTGTTCAACATAGTACTGGAAGTATTAGCCATTGCAATTAGACAAGAAGAAGAAATAAAAGGCATCCAAATTGGAAAAGAAGAAGTTAAGCTACCCTTATTTGCAGATGACATGATATTGTACATAAAAAATCTGAAATACTCCATAAAAAAGTTAGTAGACTTAATAAATGAGTTAAGCAATGTAGCAGGCTACAAAATTAACGCCAAGAAATCTATCGCATTTCTATACACTAATAGTGAACTTACAGAAAGAGAGACTAAAAAAGCAATCCCATTTACCATCACACCAAAAAAATTAAGATACCTAGGAATAAACTTAACTAAGGAGGTAAAAGACCTATTCGTGGAAAACTACAGGACACTGAAAAAAGAGATAGAGGAAGATGTAAACAGGTGGAAGAACATTCCATGTTCATGGATTGGGAGAATCAACATAATTAAAATGTCCATACTACCCAAAGCAATCTATAAATTTAATGCACTCCCCATTAAAATACCAATGGCATAATTCACAGACTAGAGAGAACTCTACAAAAATTCATCTGGAACAAAAAAAGGCCCCGAATAGCCATAGCAATCCTGAGAAAGAAGCACAAAGTCGGTGGGATTTCCATACCAGATTTCAAGCTGTATTACAAACTATTGTTCTCAAAACAGCCTGGTACTGGCACAAGAACAGACATATAGATCAATGGAATAGAATAGAGAATCCAGATTTCAACCCAAACCACTATGTTCAATTAATATTTGACAAAGGAGGCATGAACATAAAATGGAGTCAAGACAATCTCTTCAATAAATGGTGTTGGGAAAATTAGACAGATACATGCAAAAAAATGAAACTAGAGCACCAACTTACACCATACACAAAAATAAACTCAAAATGGATACAGGACTTAAATGTAAGACAGGAAACCATAAAAATATTAGAGGAATCTACAGGAAGAAAAATCTCAGACATATGCCAAAAGAACTTCTTTGATGATACTGCTCCTTGGGCAATGGAAGCTAAAGAGAAAATAAAGAAATGGGACTACATCAAAATCAAAAGCTTTTGCACAGCTAAAGAAACCATCAACAAAACAACAAGAAAACCCACTGTATGGGAGAACATATTTGCAAATGTTATCAGTGATAAAGGTTTAATCTCAAGCATTTACAGGCAACTCACACAACTCAATAAAAGGAGGACAAATGATCCAATTAAAAAATGGACAACAGACCTAAATAGAATCTTCACGAAAGAAGACCAAAGGAAGGCCCAGAGACATATGAAAACTTGCTCAAAGTACTAATTATCCGAGAGATGCAAATCAAAACGACTATGCGGTACCATCTCACACCTATCAGAATGGCTTACATCAACAAATCAACAAACGACAAGTGCTGGCGAGGATGCGGAGAAAAAGGAATTCTCATGCACTGCTGGTGGGATTGTAGACTAGTGCAGCCACTGTGGAGAACAGTATGGAGTTGTCTCAAAAAACTAAAAATGGAGCTCCCATTCGACCCAGTGATCCCACTTCTAGGAATAAACCCCAAGAAACTAGAAACGCGAATTAGAAAGGATATATGTACCCCTATGTTCATAGCAGCACAATTTACCATAGCTAAGATTTGGAAACAGCCTAAGTGCCCATCAGCAGACGAGTGGATTAAAAAACTATGGTACATTTACACAATGGAATACTACCCCGCGGAAAAAAAGAAGGAGCTCCTACCATTTGTAACAACATGGATGGATTTGGAGAGCATTATGCTAAGTGAAATTAGCCAGGCAGAGAAAGAGAAATATCACATGATCTCACTCATTTGAGGAATACAATTAATGACATAGACTGATGAACAAGAATAGATCCAGAGACTGAGAAAATTCCATCAGAATGTCAAACCTCAGGGTAAGTGGCAGGTAGTGAGAGTAAGTGGAAGAAAAGTCAATATATTTGAACTCTTGAACTAAGGTAAGTGATTTGTGTTTTTACATCCCTGACTAAGTTTATATAAAGTTATAAAAAAATGGCAGCTAGTTTGAGATTGAATTGACATGGCTTAGAGCTTCTCATATCCTATAGAGACCAGTCCTTAGGCTAGGCCCTCCTTAACCTCCCATGACACCATAATACCCTTACATGATATTATTCTACAATGTCATTATAATATTTGATATTTGACAACAGCATATTATACAATTATCCCAAATAAACATACAAACTAATTCTTTGAATGTTAGGCAGCAACTTAAAAAAGGATAGGAAAGAAATTAATCCCTTACAAAAGGAATTAAGGCACTGGGAAGGCATCCGAGCATTCTATATTGGCCCTTCTTGCCCTTTCTGCCAAGAGGGACCTTCTTCTTACTATCCAAATACACACAGCTGATGCCTGAGTTTTCAGTTCAAGCTGTGACTGAAGCCTCTGGGCAGCTGGCACCATGGATCTGTATCTCAACCAATGGTGTGAGCTGGGCCCTCTCTGGAGAAGAATCCTGGGTCCCCCGAGATATGTGATCAGTATCAGGACCCCGCCAGCAGGCGAGGGGTCCCCAAAGCAGGTACTGGACGTGGAGGCCATGGGGGCATAGACTACAAAGGAGACAGAACTGAACCTCACATCACCCTGTTTGGCCCCGGAGGATGGCTGGTTAGCCAGAGACGGGTAAGATTCCTCAGGGAAGGAACAACCTAAGACAGGCACAGTTGCAGAGGGGACAACAGGAAAGAGGTAAAAGGTCAACAGAGGTGGGGCACAGAACCTCACCAACAAACCTTGCAGGGGCTTGAATTCTCACCCCTCCTGAGGGAGGTCTCCTGCCCCCAAGGCTGCTTCGCCTCCCACGCACAACTCAGACCGGGTCCCAGGTGGCAGACAGAGACTCGGCCAGCAATAGCTGCTCTATATCTAAATTCAGTCTATTACCAGGAATGCTCAGGACCTACTCAAAATTGCAAATATTCCTTTCCACTAGTATTTACAGGGTAAACTAAGATTTCTGCTTGAGTATTAAAATTGACAGTAAAATAGTAATCAAGTTTTCAGATTAATTTAAATTGGCCAAGTGAAATAAGTGAATACTCAAGAAAATTTTAGAGTACTGGACAAAACGCTTTTCCTAAAACATTAACTAAAAAATCTATTAGTAGTTCATCTCACTGTAAAATTGCCTAACATCCAAAGAACCTAAAGCAGTCATATTTGTGCAAAAATTAAATTTTAAAATTACCAAGACTGCAATATAAAATTTTCAAAAGCCCCCATTAATCAAAAAAGGGGAGGGGGCAGAGGGGTAATATCATGTGAGGAAAAAAATATCGAGTGAGTAAAATACATGTAGAAAATTCTTACTCCAGTAAAGTAAATTCCATTTGTAAAACTAAATGCAGGACACCCATGAAAAAACACACATGGTATCAAAATAAGCCAAAGGAAAATCATTTAGGCAAAAATTAAAAAGAATCCCAAGTCTATTTTGCAGAGAGGATCCCTTTGTTAACTTTTGGTCGAGAATGTGTTTGTGTGTTTTCAGAGAACAACTCCAAGACCATGTGGGTTCCTGCGACTGTGAGGAACTGAGGGATCTGTTCCATTCATGAGGATGGTCCAGAGATGGGAGACACTGATGACACCTTGCCATGCTAGCAGTCGGCAGCTATGCATGTCTGCAGGCAGCCCAGGTCCAAACGAGAGAGGATGGATCTTGCATTGCCATGATGTGTCCACCATCTGGATACCATTGCTGGCATGTACACATAAAGAACTATTTAACACTGAAACTGGGACTCAGAACAGTTGGACATTGAAACTGAGACTGAAACATTTTTTGTTCTTATACATTTATTTCTAGTATGCAGAGGCAAGATATTTTTGAAGAAAAGAAAGAAGGGAGAGTGATTGATATAGAGGCAGGGTGGCCTTGAATAGGCTGTCAAGCTACAGGGGGAAGGCTTGGGTGGATGGGAGGTGGATGCTGGGGGAGATCAACCGAAGGACTTGTATGCATGCATATGAGCATAACCAATGAATGAAAGACACTGGGGCAGGGAGGGGGAGGGTGGGGATATGTGTTGGGGGGTAGGGGAGGCTGGGGGAGGATAAGAGGGAGGTGGAAAGGAAAACATGTACTACTATTAATTATAAGTTATACTGCAAAAAATCAATAAAAATATATTTTAAAAAATAATAATAGTATACTTATTTCATTCATATCAAGTGTGCTACTAAGGCTTACCATGAACTGAATGTTTGTATCCCTGCAAAATTAATATATTGAGGCTTAATCCACAATCAGAGGATATTTGGAAATATAGCCTTTAGACGTGAATTAGGTTATAGGGATGAAAACCTCTTGAATGGAATTAATATCTTTATTTTTAAAAAGGAGAAGTCTGGCCAGCATGACTCAGTGGTCAAGCATTGACCTTTGAACCAGCAGGTCATGACATAGTTCAATTCCCTGATAGGGCACATGTCCAGGTTTTGGGTTTGACCTAGTGTGGGGTATTCAGGAAGCAGCTGATCAATGAATCTCATCATTGATGTTTCTCTCTCTCTCTCTCTCTCTCTCTCTCTCTCTCTCTCTCTCTCTCTCTCCCCCTTCCTCTCTGAAATCAATGAAAATATATTTTTAAAAAGGCTGAGACATGGTACCTTTCATGCACCAGTGAGGTCCCGCAGTCTGGCCTGCACCCACTTGCAATCCAGGACCCCTCCAGTGATGTTAGAGAGCTGGTTTTGGTCCAATCCCACAGGTCAGACCTAGGGACTCTGCTGGTGCACAAATTCGTGCACTGAGCCTTTAGTAGATTGTATTTATATGAAACTGTAAAACACAAATAGCCTCAGAAAACAGATAATGGTTATTAGATATGTGAGTGTGAGATTATAGACATGAAAGCAGATACCTTTGAGTGTTATAGATATCGTCACTATCTTGACTGGAGTGATCATTTCTGATGTTGTAAAGTTCATGTACCACTTAATGATAGGGAGGCATTCTGAGAAATGCAACTTTATGGAATTTCATTGTGAGAACATGATAGAGTGCATTTACATGTTTGAGTGCACTTATAGATGTTACAGCCTTCTACACACCTAAACTATATGGCACAACCTATTGCTCCTAGGCGAGAGGCCTATGCAGCATCTTACTGTATATAACACATTAGATTAAATCAGGCACAAGAAAAAAATGCAAATAAGAGAAACAATAAACACAAGATAAATTAGGTTGTTGCCAGTGTAAAATGTCATGCTGTTTTATACAAGTAGAAAGAGTGCATTCTAAAATAACAATAAAAAGTATATTACAATCCTGGCCAATAATGCTAAGTGGTTAGACCATCTGCCTACACACAGAATCTGTGGCCAGCTTGATTCCCAGTCAAGAGCATGTACTTGGGTTGCATATTAATCCCCAGCCTGTCAGGATATGAGGGAAGAAACTAATCAATGTGCTTCTCTCATGTTTCTCCCTCTTTCCCTTCCTCCCTTCCAATCTCTTAAAACCAAATGGAAAAATATCATCAGGTGAGGATTAACAACAACAACAACAACAAAATATAGCATAGTAAATAAGTAGATCCATACTTATTTATTATCAAGCATCATGTACTTTGTATAAATGCATATACTAGACTTTTATACAACTGGTCATGGTATGTTTAAAAGAGCATTGCCACAAACACATGAGTAACATGCTGCACTATGATGCTATAATGGCTATGACATCACTAGGCGATAATATTTCTTCAGCTCCATTATAATCTTACTAGAGACCTAGTGCATGAAATTTGTACATGGTGGGGGAGGGGTGGACGGTGAGGGGTGTCCCTCAACCCAGCATGCACCATCTCTAATCTTGGACCCCTCGAGGGATGTCTGACTGCCAGTTTAGGCCCGATCCCACCGTCCGAGGCCTAATCCAGGACTGTTGGCTCCAACTGCTTGCCTGCCTGCCTGCCTGATTGCCCCTAACTGATTCTGCCAGCCTGTTTGTCCTCAACTTCCCTCCTCTGCCAGCCTGGTCACCCTTAACTGTCCTCCGTTGCAGGCTTGATCACCCCCAACTGCCCTCCTTTGCAGGCCTGGTCCCTCCCAACTGCCTTCCCCTGCTGGCCATCTTGTGGCAGTCACCTTGTGACCACATTGGGGGAGCCATCTTTGACCTCATGGGGGTAGCCATCTTGTGTGTTGGAGTGATGGTCAATCTGCATATTACTCTTTTATTAGATAGAACAGAGGCCTTGTGCATGGGTACGGGCTAGCTGGTTTGGCCTGATCAGGGTGGAGGTTCCTTGGGGCATGGGGTGGCTTGGTCCAGGGGCCTGTGATGGTTTGCAAGCTGGTCACACCCCCCAGAAACTCAAGCAGAGGCCCTGGTATCTGGGATTTATTTATTTTCTACAACTGAAACTTTGTAGGCTGGAGCAGGACCAAGCCTTCTGCTCCCTCTGTGATGGCAGCCATTTCTGTTGGGGTTTACTTATCTTCTATAATTAAAACTTTGTAGCATTAAGCAGAAGCTTGGGACGGCTTCCTCCATCGCTGGGGGCAACCCTAGCCTCCTGCTCTCTTCAGCTCTTGGCTGCCACCATTTTAATTAAGACTTTGTAGCTTTAAGTGGAGACCTGGGCCAGCCAGGGTGTGCGGAATGCTTGGCTTCCTCCATTGCTGGGAAAACTCAAGCCTACCTCTTGCTCTCTCCATAGGTGCAGCCATCTTGGTTGGAGTTAATTTTCATATTTGCTCCTGATTGGCTAGTGGATGTGCCTTGTGGGCATGGCTTGAGGGTGTAGTGGAGTGGTGGTTAATTTGCATATCACTCTTTTATTTTATACCAATTATACCTCAATAAATCTATGCAAAAAATATTTGGCCTGGTTACTAAGGAAGGAGAGGAATTGCACACCAAAGACACTGTAGTACCTAGGTAACGTGCTCCAGAAGAAGTCAGGAAAGACATCCCAAAGTGCTGTTTCAGGAAAGGCTGAGTAAAAATCTACATAAGTACAGTGTTAATATGGGGACCCTTACTATCACATAGGATTTAACACCCTTCTAAGTGCCCCAGGTAAAGGCTGTAATACACTACTGAAATGGCTTTTTAGACCTTGGAAGAAGAATAATCCCACATTAAATAGAGATTATGTCAGACCATGGGGGAAGAAATCAAAACACTTCAAGAAGTGTTTTAATCATGTTATAATTGATCTATAAATGGAAAAAAAAACCTACTAGGTAACTTTCTCTCTAAATAGTTCCCAAGGTGATGAGAAATGTGTAGGTGAATAGATCACCAACATATTTTCACTGATAGTTCAATAGTAGTTATCTTCTGTATGATAAGCATAACAGACCTGAAACTGTAGATGATAGAATGTTTTGATATTATCATATCCTATTATAACTGTAAATGAGCAAATAAAAAATCATTACTCATATGAGCATGGGTGTCTAAACCTCAGATATGTATCATCTCATGAAGCATAATACCTTGACTAACTAACCATAAAGGAGGGAAATCTAGAATGGGTGGCAGAGGAATTTGATAATGGATTTCTATATGGCCTCAGAAAAAAATGAAGCAATGGTGTTTGTAGTTTGTCCCAATCATATTCTTCCTGTGTGTTTTCTCAGAAGATACAACCAAGCATATTTCTGAAGAATCAGGGTCTAGATGAAATAAATATAAATAGAAAGTGAATTTAAGTGGTGCAACTTTTAGACTATAGTAGTTGTTCTTAGTGCTCTGCTCAGATAGGCTGTGTGGCTTGGCTGCTAATACCTCTGAGAAGCCCTCTTCTCCGGAAAGCCATCTTCTGCTAAATAGGAGCCACCTCACTGGTGATGTTACTCTTTCAACAACCCCTAAAGAAGCTACTTGCCAATGACAGATTAATTTGGAGGGTATAAAGTTTTCTTGACTCAAGTTTTAATCAATTCTGTAGTGACATTCATAGGATTCGTTGAAAGTCCATTTCTAGCTAAAAGCATACCTCACGAACATTTTTCTCTATCTTGCTTCCTTCACTCTGCATCTCCTAAACGACTTTCGCAAGAATTTCTTCCTTGTCCTGACTGGTTTTTCTCAGTGGAGAGAGCATAAGCCTGCAGACTAAAGGGTCCCATGTTTGATTCCTGTCGAGGGCATGTACCTTGATTGTGGGCACATCCCCAGTGGGGGGTGTGCAGGAGGCAGCTGATCAATGTTTCTTCCTCACTGATGTTTCTAACTCTATCCCTCTCCCTTCCTCTCTGTAAAAAAAAATCAATAAAATATATTTAAAATTTTTTTCCCTTAAGTTCTGCATTTAGGAAATTGTATGTCAGATAATGGGTTTCTGCATTTTAGTTATATCTAAATTCTAAAATTCTTTAAAATTGTTTCAGCTCTGCCAATCAGTCTCATGGAGGGTGATGTAATCAAATGGTCAACTTCAAACAGACACTAGAGAATTATCAAATCAAAAAGTAATAGCTTTAGTATTTTACTCTTATAACATCTATGTAATGTTAATAAATCAGAAGAAGAATTTAACAGAAAATTCTGCTCTTATTGGTGATAATGTAGTTTTATAAAAATGAAGTAAAATAATGTATGTTTAGAATTCCTTTCATAGATAAAGGGTTTTTTGTAAATGTTAAGTAAAATGCTAAAAAGATAGGGTATCAGTTTGTCTACAGGGAACACAAGACTATTGCCTCATACTGTAGACTACTTTGATGTGGCCCTTAATAAGTCAACTGTGTGCACAACCTGGTATGTCTTAGAAAACCAGATCTTACAGAATTACTCATTTTTCAAATAATCTGTTTAAAAAATCACTAATGACGGTGTGATGTCAGTACCATGGTAGAGTGAGTTGTTTTCTTTGTCTTTCTTCTTTAAATTACCAGTGGAATATTAATAGCTGAACATAGGATCCTCTGCAAAGTACACCAATTATTGAGAGATCCATGTGCTATGTATCTAATGGGGAGTAGATTGAACCTTGTGGAGGTTTCAGAACCAGAGAACTAGCAGTATTGAAGCCCATAACTATGGGCCCCCCAAACAGTTGTGGCACAAGGAATTGCAGCAGTACCCAAGACCCAGTCATGCTCCCACGAGATGTGGAGACTGTGACCTCAGTCCTACCGGAAGAAGTCTTATTAGTGGAAGCTACGTCCAAGACCACGGTATGTGCTTATACAACCGAACAAAAAAACAGAGGTTCATATGACTGCCACAATGAAAGCCAAATTTGTGAGGCAGGTACTGGTGCAAAATGAAAAACTTTTTATTTAGGAGCCACATTACTTGGGAGAATAGAAGACTCCCTTCTCAAAAACCATGTCCCCTTCCTGCTCAAATGCACTGTTCTTATAGGAATTGGAAGGGGAGGGCCTTTTTTTCTGTTCAATTATTTTGCTAGTTTTTGGTGCACTTTGGGCCCTATTTATTCAGCATTCTAGCTTTTGCCAAGCTCTATTTAAGAAACTCCTTCTCCTGCTATCCAGGCCAGTAGGGATCCAGAGCTCCCAGTGATTATTTATGGTAACATTTATGGAAGCAAGAGAGCCTCAAACCTAAGGTTACAGGAATTGTAACCGAACTCAGGTTCATCTGTCTGCTGCCAGAAAACCAAATCCATGAGATAGGTGCTGTTGAAAAAAGAAAGAGGTTTATTTCAGCAACTAAGAATACGGAGGACTTATCCCAGTCCCCCCAAACCCATCTCAACATCGCAGTGCAGGCAAAGGTTTTTATAAGGAGGAAGAGGGAAATCAGAGCTTACAGATCTAGGGGCAGGGAATGTGAAGCACTGCTGTTTCTGAGAAGGAGAACATCAAAGGGAGGGTGCTGAAGGAGTGCAAATCTCTTGCTTCTGGAGCTTTCTCCCCTTGTTTCAACAGGAATTTATAGGTTAACTGTACACACCTAAGGATCCTCATAGCTGGTGCCAAGCTCCCTGTTTTCCCTAAAATGGACCTATCTAGGCTGTAAAAAAATAAATATGAAATGAAAACACAGAGCTTGATTTACCTGCTCTAAGAAAACAGGTGATTGGCCATAGCATTGAGAAAAAGCCATATATACATCCTTTATTGTGTAATTGAAATATTAAATTAAGGTTTCAGAACCTGTCAGTGCCCAAATCCAAAGGTTCCACATACCACAACAGTGCTCAAGACTCTGGTAGGCAGTAGTGCCTGACACCCAGAGCTCCAGCAGAGATACCAAGATAAAATATTTCAGGACCCTTGGTAGCAATGATGACTAAAACACAGTCTCCTAATAGCAGTGATGACTGCAATTCAGGCCTTCCACCAGGAGGGTCTGCAGTTAGAACATTGGTACCACAGCAGTGGCAGCCACTCCTGACACCTGAGGTTCCAGGAATGCAGTGGCACTTGTGGTCCAGCAATGGCAACAGCTATAATACACCAATAACCTTGGAGGCACAAGCAGCAAAAACAAGGGCATGAGAAATGGATTGACAAAAGCAGTGGTGGTTGGAAATAATTAGCTTTCAAATATAACTAGAGACAACTCAGAAAGTCTTTGGTACTTCAAATACACAGGCAGAAGAACACTTTCCCCCATAAAAAATTACAGTGACATGATACCACAAATATAAAATGGAAATTCCTTAGAAACTAAACTTAAAGTTATAGAAAATTGTGATCTAACTGAAGAAAATTCTAAATAGCTGTAATAAAAAAATCCAATGAACTACAAGACAAAAATAAGAGAAGTATAAGAAAGTGATGGAACCTGTCTAGAAAAATGTAGAGAAGACATTGTCAGCATACAAGGAACTATCTTACCCATGAGACATTTTACACAAACCACACGGTAATCACAAAACAAAAATCTACAGTAGAGACATAAAACATGTATAAAAGGGAAAACTGAGAAATATGTCATAGAAAACCACCAAACTAAAATGGCAGACAGAAATACAAGGGGAAATAATAGAGATATAGAATTAGCAATAAAAAGTAGGTAAAATGACAGGAGTAGTTTCCCTATATCAATCACTATCCAAAATGTAAATGAAATAAGTTCACCAATAAAAATATAGAATGGCTGGATGGATTTAATAATAAGACCTGGCTGTGTACTGCCTGAAGAATACTCATTTCAGCAATAAAAACAATCACAGTGAAGAGGTGGAAGATGATATTCCAAGCAAAATGAGTCAAAAGGAAGTGGGTATAACCATACTTATATCAGACAAAAGAGACTTTATACCAAAATAGGTGAAAATACAAAAAGATGGGTACTATATAATGGTAAAGAAAAGATAATACTTATTAATATATATTCATCCCACATAAAAGCAACTATATATAAATATATAAAGCAACTATTGACAGACAGAAAGGGAGAAATTAAATGTAATACAATGAAAGTAGGGAACTATAACACCCCACTTACATCAATGAATAGATCATACAGACAGAAAGTCAATAAAGAAACAGTGACTTAAAATAAGGTATAAGACCAGATAAACTTAATACATATGTACACTTATCAGTGTCTCTAACCAGGGTTAGTCTTGGTAAGTACAAATTCATATTGCTGAACCCACTCGTTGCCACCATTCCACCACCAAGAGCTACTTTGTTCATGAGTCAATTACATAATGACCAAGGTGTTTGAAGATATAGGTTGATTAGTATCCACAAAACAGATCATATTTAATTATTATGCTCTTGATTATTACAATTGCTGAGGATTTGTACAAGGCGCACATTTTTCCCATTTAAGAAATCTATTCAGATACCTTAAATATCTCTGTCACAATTTTTCTAGTCATGTTCCTTCTGAGTCTCTGGCCATCAAGCCAAACCATTAGTCACAGCTTATTAATTGATATAAACTGCACATCTGGCCATTTCTCCATCCAAGCAAAGTGAACAGCTAGACACACAGTTCAAAGTTCTGCCCACTTGGAAGGATTTCCCTTTACCTTTTCCCAGAAAGGGGTTGTAGGGCTGCAGCTCCCTGAATGTTGTGCAGAACTCTAAGTCTCTCTTCCTCCGTCAACTGACCATGGGAACTTCCTGTGAGAAAAGGTACAAGTTGGGAGATAAAAGGCCATGTAGCAGGAGTGGAGATCAAAGATATTTGGGCCACTTCTTTATGTGACATACTTATGCTTTCAGACCCAGTAATGTATTTACCACTTCCATTTGATGGAATGCACATCCAACTTTATGACTTGGTGGGTCAGATAACACCCAGTTCATGGTGGGCAATTCAGGTTATTTGGTAACTTAGTAGCCCATAGTTAAGTATCTAGTTTCTACCAAGGCCCAGTAAAAGGCCAAGAACTGTTTCTCAAAAGGAAAGTAGCCAGCCATAGAGGATGACAGAGATTTACTGCAATATACTAAGGTCTCATGCTATGATTCAACAATAGGAGCCTGTCAAATATTCTAAAACAGTACCCTATCTGCCACGGCCATATCAAGCATCATTGGACCTTCTGGATCTCCATATGACCCAAGTGGCAAAGCAGTTGGCATGCCAGCTGGACCTATTATAAAACTTTGTTTTGTTGTGGGCCCCACTCAAAAATTGCATCTGTTCAGCTAACTCAGTAAATGGACCAAAATAATATATCCTAATGAGGAATATGTTGCCTACAAAATTCAAAAATTATACTAGACATTGTTTTCCTTTTTTATTTGTAAGAGGCACCAAATGCAACAACTTATTCTTTGCTATAGTAAGGGTATATTGATATACCCTATACCATTAGACACTGAGAAACTTCATAGAAGTCAACTTTTGTCAGATTTATTTCCAATATTGTGCAAATGTCTTTCTTATCAATATGTTTGGAGAAGTTGCTACTTTTTGCTTAGTAGGTCCAATCAGTAAAATGTCATCAGTGTAATAAACAAGGGTTATATCTTGTGGAAGAAAAAGGTGGTCAAGATATCTGTGAACTAACAAGACTTAGGACTAGAGAGTTGTTATACCTTTTATGGAGAGTACGTATGTATTTCTAACCTTGTCAGACAAACTTCTGGTGGATCTTATGAACAGACTAGAGGCCCAGTGAATGAAATTAATGCACAGATGTATTCCCTAGACCTGGCCGGTGATCATGGCATGAGTGTCTGGTGTAGAAGGGCAGGTTACAGCTGACCTCTGGCCCCTGGGCAACACCTTGGCCCTCAGGCCCCTATGCACCACCCTCCACCTGAATCATGATGCCCGAGTCCCCACACATAGATGCAGTGAGCATGCTTGGACACTGCAAGTTGGGGCACAGTGTGGGCCTCTGGGCCACCCAGTGGCACTGTACAGAAGCCAGGTGGTCAGCATGCTCTCCTCCAACTAGTTTCACAGGTCAGCTCCTGTGCAAACCCACAGGGAGCTTAACTGGCCCCTGTGGTCTGGGCAGCTGCAGCCAGGCTCACCTGGAAGCCCATTGAGCACTGGAGCACCTCCATTGCTCCCTGCTGCCAGTGCCTCCTGGCTGACACCTGCCATGTTCTTTATCACCCCTGGTGGTCAATGCACATCATAGCGAGTGGTCAAACTCCTGGTCCCAGGGACAATTTGCATATTAGGCTTTTATTATACAGGGCTAGCGGCCCAGTGTACAAATTCATGCACAGGTGGGGTTCCTTGGCCCATCCAGTAATCAGGATCAATCAGGGCTCTCTTAACTAGTCCCAATCCTGATCAGGGCTGCTTGGGACCACCTGGCTGCGGGGAGGGACCTTGGGAGGTTGGCCATGGGAGCACACTGACCACCAGAGGGCAGCTCCTGTGTTGAGCATCTGCTCCCTGGTGTTAAGTGTGCATCATAGTGACTAGTCATAATGGCTGCTTAGGCTTTTATATAGACTAGAAACCCAGTGCTCAAAATCTGTGCTTAGGCTTTTATATAGACTAGAAGCCCAGTGCTCAACAACTGTGCAATCCCTTAGCCCAACTTGCACCCTTTCACAGTCTGGGACCTGTCAGGGGATGTCCACCTGCTGCCTTAGTCCCCGCAGGGAATGGGCCTAAGCCAGCAGGCAACATCCCCCCTTCATCTTAGCTAAAGCTGCAGAGGTGGAAGAGGCTCCCGCCACAGCCTCTGTGCTTGCCATTTATGAGCCCGGCTTCCACCTGAGTGGCAGTCCCCCTGTGGGAGCACATTGACCACCAGGGGGCAGATCCTGCATTGAACATCTGCCTCCTAGTGATCAGTGAGTGTCATAGCAATGGGTCCTTCTGCCATTCAGTCAATTTGCAAATTAACCTTTTATTATATAGGTTATAAAGACAAAAGCAGGTACCAGCAGTGTTAATTTGCTCAATAAATGAAATCACATCTGGCACAGCAGCTGCAATTAAAGTCAGCCCCTCATCAAGCCTACAGTAATCCACTTTCATTGTTTAAGATTCAGCTGTCCTTCCTATAGGCCAGATAGGCAAGTGGAATAGGTATGTGGTGGAAATCATCACCCTTGGATCCAACAAGGTGGCTCTATTTTCTGAAATCCCACCTGGCAGGTGGCTCTTTGCATTTGATTTATTATTTACCTATGTAGAGGCAGTACTAGTCACTTCCATTTGGCCTTTCCAACATAATAGCATTCTCACCATAGGGCAGGAAACCATTGTGGAGATGGAATCTGCCAGATGTTGAGCATGTCTATTCCTATTAGGCATTTCAGAGCTGGGGAAATATGCACAGGTTTGGTAAAGAAAAACACTGGACCAACTGTCAGATGAATCTGAGCTAAAATTTCATTGGTCACCTGACCTCCATGTGTTTGTACACTGGTGGACCAAGTGACATTTTGAATTTTCTGGGTTGAGTTCCAGTTCAGAAACAGGGTCCACTAGTATCCAAAGTTTTTATTATTTTAGTAGAGGCCAAGTGCACAAAATTCATGCATGGGGGCGGGGAGGAGGGGAAGGGATCCCTAAGCCCAGCCTGCATCCTCTTCAATCTGGAACCTCTCAAGGGATGTCCGACTGCCCGTTTAGGCAAAATTCAAGATCGGGCCTAAACGGGCAGTCATACATCCCTTTCACAGTCCAGGACTGCTGGCTCCCAAATGCTCGCCTGCCTGCCTTCCTGATTGTCCCTAAGCACTTCTGCCTGCCAGCCTGATCACCCCCTAACCATGCCCCTGACAGCCTGATTGATGCCTAACTGCTCCCCTGCCAGCCTGTTTGTCCTTAACTGCCCTCCCCTGAAGGCTTGGTCACCCCATCTGTCCTCCCCTGTGGGCCTGGTCCCCCTCAGCTTCCCTTCCCTGCAGGCCTGGTCCCTCCCAACTACCCTCCCTTGCTGGTCATCTTGTGGTGGCCATCCTGTGTCCACATGGGGTCAGTCATCTTTGAACACATGGGGAAGCCATCTTATGTGTTGGAGTGACAGTCAATTTTCATATTATTCTTTTATTAGATAGAAGGATTAGATAGGATATAGGCCTGGCACATGGTTGGGGCCTGGCTGGTTTTCCCAGAGGGATGTCCTGGATCAGTTTAGGGGTTCCCTTGGGGCATGGGGAAACCTGGGTGAGGGGCCTATGATGGTTTACAGGATAGCCACGCCCCTGGTGACTCAAGTGGGATTTATTTATCTTCTATAATTGAAACTTTGTAGCCTTAAGTGGAGGCCAAGGCAGGCCAGGGCAAGCGGAAAGCTTGGCTTCCTCCATTGCCAAGGAAACCCAAGCCTCCTGCTCTCTCTGTGGCTGCAGCCATCTTGACTGGGTTGATTTTCATACTTGCTTCTGATTGGATGGTGGGTGTGGCTTGTGGGTGTAAAGGAGGTACAGTCACTTTTCATATTGCTCTTTTATTAGATAGGATTTTCCCCAATGTACAGTTATCCTGGTAAAAATCTATAAGCATAGGCAGCACTTTTGGAGAAGGCTAGGAAAAAAATTAACAATATAATTGCATCATTTTTTAAGGGGAAACCTTCATTTTATTTAAGGATTCTATGTCTATAAAGTGGTTCAGTTATTGAAATTGAGTGAAGGACTGTGACTATCTGTTGTTACCATTTGTGTTTTACTCAACTTGACCTAAAATCTTTCTGCTTATACACATCAAGTAAAAATGTAGTAGGTTCCCTATCCATTTCACTTTTAGGAACACTATGATTGACTAGCTAAATACCAAGCATCTGTACAAGTTAGACCATCCTGACTGTTGTGTTGGCTCTGCTATCCTTTACATTAAGAGTATACCACTTTTCCTTAGGAGATGGAATGCTGTTATCCTAAAAGTGATAACTCTCATTGCATTCAGTAAAGCACTTCTCACTGTGAAGTCTGGCCTACAAAGAAGGGTGATCACACACCTCCTCATGCATGGTGCACTCCCCTTACACATTTATTTCTCACAATCATGGTGAAAGCTTTGTCTGCTGAGCCCTCCTAGCGTGGAGAAGTGGTCTTAAATGATCAATTTACTCTAACATTCCAATCTTCCTAAGCTTTTGAATTCTACATTAGACCAAAGCATGCCCAGGATTTCCAATTTACTCACTGTGGACCATCTTTTAGACTGTTTATAGACAAACAAAACAAATTGTTAGAACCCTTTTTAAGTTCTCAAACTGAACATTATCTGTAGAATCTCAGCTTAGTAGGCTCATATCAATATATTCAGCCTGATTCAACTTTATGTTTCTTGATTTTTGCTTATATAAATTAGAAAGTTTAAGTACCTTTGTGGAGTGCATCATACCACCGCACAGCTTACACTTTGTACCTTACCTTTAGGGTTGTGCTGGGATTTGAGTGTAGAAGAAAGGAGTGATAGTGAGAGTGGATCATGAGGAGAGTCATCATTGTCCTGCAAGTCAACTGCCTCAAGGAGGCCACTTAGTATCCTTAGGTGAAGCAGGTATATTGCCACATATGGAGGTGGAGAGGCTGTTTCCACTGGCAAACAAAAATCATTGGACCTTAGGGGCTCAATGTCCCCAACTCCATCAGAGTCTTCTCACATATGTAAATTTCAGGATCCCATCCCCTCCCAATGAATAGCATCTCTTGAAAAGTATATACTCAGGCCCTAGTTGGTTTGGCTCAGTGACTAGAGAATAGGCCTGAGGACTGAATGGTCCCAGGTTTGATTACCATCAAGGGCACAAACCCAGTTTGCAAACTTGATCCTTGTAGGCGGCCTGCAGGAGGCAGGCAATCCATGATTTTTCTCTCATCATTGATGTTTTGATCTCTCTCTCCTTCTCCTTCCTTTCTATAAAATAAATAAAAACATATTTTTAAAAAGGTTCACACTCAGAGTCTAGGAAATTAATTTATGTTGAATTTAGCCATTTTCAGGATAACAAAGTAGGCTTGCAAGTGACCTGTCATAATCATTGCTAATATGATAAAACTTAGTACAAAATAACAAAAAGTGAAATAAGAAGAAATGTTATTTACAAATCAGATGAAAATAATCATAAAATTCCATTTAAATACAAATAAAGTATATTTTATTAATATTATTTTAACAGTTTTTAAAAATATATTTTATTGATTTTTTTACAGAGAGGAAGGAAGAGGGATAGAGAATTAGAAACACCAATAAGAGAGAATCATCTGCCTCCTGCACACCCCTTACTGGGGATGTGACCGCAACCAAGGTACATACCTTTGACTGGAATCAAACCTGGGACCCTTGAGTCCACAGGCAGACACTCTATCAATTGAGCCAAACTGGTTAGGGCTATTTTGACAGTTTTTATCACTGAACACTAAAATGTCCTTTTTACAAATTAAAGCTAATTAAAAGAACTATTTGCAACAACAAAACCTAACACTATTAGAAGTACTCAGCAAAGAATCACACACAGTTGAAAAAAAGTTTCAAAATGCATTCTAATTACAATACTATAATTCTAAGCCTATTTTTAATTTAATAGTTTGTTTGTGATGGCACAATATTATTTTTATCTACAAGCTATTTTGCCTTTAGGCTAAGCTTAAAATTTCTTTATAGATGAAATAGTGCTTATCAAAATAACTTTATCTTTTTATTAATAAAGTTATACTCAGTATCCACATATGAGAAAAAAAATCTTAATTTTATCCTAGGTTTCAACATTAGACATTAAGCAGTACTCTTTTTTATATGTAATTAACTAATTGACTCAATTTCCCAGAGTCAGTACAGACTGAGTTGACATGAAATTCACCACAGCATGACAAACCCAGACACCAACATTTGTTTGGACCAGGACTACTGAGGGACTTAGTTCTCACTCAGATACTGTTTGGAACTTAGAAATGAAAAAGACATCATTGGGTTCAGCCAAGAGGAGCTACATCAATGGTGACAAATACATCAATGGTGACACAAGTGAGTTACTCCTAAATTAGATGACACTAGGAAGTTTATTCTTTTAAAAATTGATCAAGAGTTATCCAGAGATAATTTTTAATCTAAAACAGTGGCCACATTTATTTGTCAAATACCTAGATCCAAGGTCAAATCATTCTTAGTGCAGAAAAAATGTTTTGCTTTTTTATGTATTCAGCTAGATTTACACTATCTTTCTTTTAAATGCAATAGTATCAAATATTAGAAACATCACTTTAACATTACCCAATATCTTTTAAAAAGATGCAATTCACACCTACAATTTGTAGAGCAATTTGTACCATGGGAACACATGTAGTACCTCATTCAGTCTCCATAAATATTTATAATTGAATAAGATCAGTCCTACATATGAGAAAATTGAAGTTGATGAAGATATTTGGATTTGATACCTTATATATAGGGTTTGGCAAAAATAGGTTTGCAGTTGTGACTACATGATACAGAGTTTATTTTATCATTGTTATTTATTTATTAATTACTAGAGGTCTGGTGCACGAAATTTGTGGACTTGGAGTGGGAGGGAGTGGCCCTCAGCCCAGCCTGCTCCCTCTCCAATCTGGGACCCCTTGAGGGAAGTCAGGCCTAAATGGGCAGTCAGATATCCTTCTCACAATCCAGGATACTGGCTCCCAACTACTCACCTGCCTGCCTTCCTGATTGCTTCCTAACTGCTTCTGCCTGCCAGCCTGATCACCCTCTAATCAGCCTGATCACCCCCTAACCATCCTGATCACACCCTGCCAGCCTGACTGATGCCTAATTGCTCCCCTGCCAGCCTGTTTGTCCCCAACTGCCCTCCCCTGCAGGCCTGGGTCCCCCCCCCCCAAAATGCCCTTTCCTACAGGCTCCATCACCCCCAACTTACCTCCTCTGCCAGCCTGGTCACTACTAACTGCCCTATCCTGCTGGCCTGATTGCCCACAACTGTCCTCCCTTGCAGACTTGGTTCCTCCCAACTGCCCTTCCCTGCTGGCCATCTTGTGGTGGCCATCTTGTGTTCACATGGGGACAGGATCTTTGACCACATGGGGGAAGCTATCTTGTGTGTTGGAGTGATGGTCAATCTGCATACCACTCCTTTATTAGATAGAATAGAGGCCTGATGCACAACACAGGTGGGGGCCTGTTGGTTTGCCCTGAAAGGTGTCCTGGATCAAGGTTGGGGTTCCCTTGGGGCTTGGAACAGCCTGGGTGAGGGGCCTGTGGTGATTTTCAGGCTGGCCATCTCCCCTGGTGACCCGCATGAAGGCTCTGGTGTCTGGGATTTATTTTTCTTCTACAACTGAAACTTTGTAGCCTGGAGAGTAGCCAAGCCTTCTGCTATTTCTTTCCGGACTTATTTCCCTTCAATAATTGAAACTTTGTAGCCTTAAACAGAGGCCTGGTCTGGCCAGGACAGGTGGAAATCTTGGCTTCCTCAACTCTGGGTGCAACTCAAACATC
Organism: Antrozous pallidus; assembly: GCA_027563665.1. Taxonomy (NCBI): domain Eukaryota; kingdom Metazoa; phylum Chordata; class Mammalia; order Chiroptera; family Vespertilionidae; genus Antrozous; species Antrozous pallidus. Next base: position 109,365,522 of record CM050508.1, on the reverse strand, counting down.
CTGCTCTTTCTAGCTCTGTGGCTGCCGTCATTATATTTTATAATTGAAACTTTTTAGCATTGAGTGGAGGCCTAGGCTGGCAAGGGCAGGTGGAAAGCTTGGCTTCCTCCCTTGCCAGAGAAACCCAAGCCTCCCTCCTGCTCTTTGTGGCCAGCAGCCATCTTGGTTGGGTTTATTTGCATATTCTCTCCTTATTGGCTGGTTGGCATTGCTGGTGGCTGCAGCGGAGGTATGGATAATTTTCCTATTAGTATCTTATTACATAGAATTCTATGATTTATTATTATTTTTATCAACCTAATTTTGCCAATCCTTGTATTTCTAGAGTGTGTTTTTTTTTAAACATGTAAAGACTTATTTTTATTAATTTTTATAATCAGGGAAATAGTATATTAATGTCTCACTCAGAAAATCTATTTTTGACTCAGTTGTGATATGAACAATCCTGTCTAGTTATGAGAATAATTGTATTACATCCAGACTTAGATAAAGTTCCCCTTTAAATATCTAGACTCAAAGACTCTCTTATAAGTTATTTTAAAGACTGGTGAAAGATGATTCCCAAAGTCTATTTCTAACTTTGTTTCCCCAAATACTCTCTTCCAGAACATGCAAATACATATATTTTACCAAGAAAGATAAAAATCATTATGAGCAGAGGGAAAAATCTTGCAGAAATAGCATCAAATTGAATATGTAAAACTTCCTGCAGACAACTGTTTAAACATCTGAATAAAATATAAGCAACAATTGATTAAAAAGTCAGACAAAATTTTAAAGAGAGGTTACTTTTTTAAAATTACAACTCCAATGGATGAAAATAGTTGATTTATATCATTCTTGTCTGAGGGAATTCTGGTCTGTGGAAAACTATTATCAGCTTGAGTTGGCAGAGACCAGATTCAGGGCTGAAAGAAAGCAACTGAAAATTTTGTGGAAAGTCCTGGAAACAATGGAAAAACAGATGTGGTGAGATCCAAAATGTGATTATACACTCCTTCCAAATTCCCATCTCATAGTTGAAACATGCAGAGGCAGATCCCAGAGACTGGATAGAAAAAGTGAGAGGAGACAATAGAAACATCTATCTTTGAAATAGAGATTTGTGTATTTTCTGCTTTAATAACTGACTTAAAAAAATCAATGCACAACAACAGAAGTTCATAAGAACCACTCAACAGACCAGGCTAAAAGAAGCAGCAGCTAGAAGCTGTGAACCTGAGCACAGATATAAGCTGTTGTATAAATGAGAAAATAGAACTTTAGTTTGAGTTCAGGCAGGTCAACTGGTTACTGGGATAAGAGGAAATAATTCTCAGATAAATATAAAAGAATCCATAGTCACCAAGGTGTATTATTTATATGTCCAGTTTTCCATCAAACATCCCTACACATGTATAAAATGAGTAAAATGTGACCTATACTTAGGAACAAATAGCAGTCAATAAAAACTAACCATGAGAATTGGCAAATTTAGGTAGAATTTATCAGGTAAAGTTTGGGATGCAGCAATTATGAATATAGTGTAAAGAAACAAAATAAAAAATGGTTTTAATGAGTGAACATATAGGGAAACGCTATATAAAAAATGAAAGTTAAATAACTAGAAATTCTAAAGTGTAAGAATTATAAGAAGCATATAATTAATACTAGAGGCCCAGTGCACAAAAATTGTGCGTGGATTGGGGGGGGGGGTGTTGTCCCTCAGCCCAGCCTGCATCCTCTCCAATCTGGAATTCCTTGAGGGATGTCCTACCACCTTATAGGCCTGATACTGGTAGGTAAGACATCCCTCTCACAATCCAGGACTTCTGGCTCTCAACCGCATGCCTGCCTCTGTCTGATTGCCTCTAACTGCTTCTGCCTGGCAGCCTGACCACACCCTAACCACTCCATTGCCAGCCTGATTTATGCCTAACTGCTCCCCGGCTGGCCTGATTGCCCCTATCTGCCCTCCCCTGCTGGCCTCATCACCCCTAACTGCCCTCCCTGCTTTCCTTATCACCTACAACTGCCCTCCTCTGCAGACCTGGTCTCCCCCAACTGCCCTCCCCTGCAGGCTTGGGTCTCCCCCTCCAACTGCCCTCCCTTTCTGGCCTGGTGTCCCCCAACTGCCCACAACTTTCCTCCACTTCCAGCCATCTTGTGATGGTCATCTTGTGTCCACATGGGAGCAGCCATCTTTCACCACTTGGGAGCAGCCCTCTTATGTCTTAGAGTGATGGTCAATTAGCATATTACTCTTTTATTAGCTAGGATGATTAAATTGTCCTCCATCTTGTGGTCTAGGGTCTTAAGATGGCATTTGCTTTTTAGAATAGATAAATAAAGCTACATTTTTAAACACATACATTTTATGGCTTGAAATTAATAATGTTTGTACTCCCCGTTTATAGAGAGTTTGCTATTCAAAAAATTTATGGCCAATAACAAGCCCTCAGAAAAATATGAATAAAGTATATGCATAAAGTTAATGTCCATAAACTATGTCATTAGTTTGTTCAAATAACAACAGGTTTGACTGAATAACATGCAATCTATGGGTGGTCAGAATAAAGACAAGTGACTGGTCCTTTTCTTCTTTAATACATGAAGGTATTACAACAACAAACACAGTAGGAAGCACCTATGATAAGTGTAAGCAATGTGCTAAGTAACATCCTATCTAATAAAAGAGTAATATGCAAATTGACCTTCACTCCAACACACAAGATGGCTGTGCCCTTATGGTCAAAGATGGCTGCCCCCATATGGACATAAGATGGCTGCTACAAGATAGCCAGCAGGGGAAGGCAGTTGTGGGCAATCAGGCCAGCAGGGAGGGGGGACAGTTGGTAAGGATAAGGCCTGCAAAGGAGGACAGTTGGGCATGATCAGGTCTGTGGGGGAGGGCAGTTGGGGATCAGGCTAGAAGAAGAGGGAAGTTGGGGAGGGTACCAGGCCTGCAGGGGAGGGAAATTGGGGCAGACCAGGTTGGCAAGGGAGGGCAGTTGGAGGTGACCAGGACAGCAGGGAAGGACAGTTAAGGGCAACCAGACTGGCAGGGGAGGGGAGTTAGGGGTGAACAGGCCAACAGGGGAGGGCAGTTAGGGGCAATTGGGCTGGCAGAGGAGCAGTTAGGCATCAATCAGGCTGGCAGGGAGTTGTTAGGGGGTGATAAGGCTGACAGGAAGAAGCAGTTAGAGGCAATCAGCCAGGCAGGGAGGCAAGTGATTGGGAGCCAGCAGTCCTGGATTGTGAGAGGGATGTCTGACTGACATCCCTTGAGGGGTCCCTGATAGGTGAGGGTGCAGACTGGGCTGAGGGATACCCCCAAGTGCACAAATATTGTGCACCAGGCCTCTAGTTATATATAAAACATTAAAAGGGTTCCCTCCTTGCTGGCACTCTAATCTTGGACTTTCAGCCCCAAAATTCTGATAAATAAATGTTTGTTAAGCCAAAATAATAAATAAATAATTCTGCCATCAAGCATGGGTAGATTTATAACTTACCCATACAACAAAGCTGTGTGTAGCTACTATGTGCCAAGGGCTGGAAAATGTAAGCAAATTAATAAAAAGAATGTTTTCAATAAAGCAAAAGCTTAAGAGAGCAGAAGAAAGGGATTGAGGAGACTAGTTGTTTATCCAAAATTTGAGAATAAATAAATTAAGTTTCCTGAAATAACGGCGCTTTTGCCTCTTAGCTGTTTTATAAGAGTTTCAAAGGCTAATCTTGCTTTCTTCTGCAGCCACTTCCAAAAACTTTCAGACAAATTATCTTACAGGTTGTGCTCTTATTTTAATTATAACACAGTAAGGCTTTTTCTCAAGTGTGTGGCCAACTTTATGTTTTCTTAGAGCAGGTAAATAAAGCCCTGTGTTTTCATTTCTTATTTAGCCTTTTTCTTCACCTTAATGAAGTTTATTTTGGGGGAGAAAGGAGAAAAAACTGTTCAATGCTAGCCTTGAGAATCCAGTGGTGTCCACTCTAAATCTATAAATTTTCTGTTTAAAGAGAACACTTAAATGAGGGAAGGAATCTCAGAAGCATCAGATTCACATTCCCTCTGCCCCTTCCCTGGCCTGTGAACCCCTTTTCAGGAGAAACTGTGCTTCATATTCCCCTCTCCTGATCTCTTTATTCTGCTTTCCCTCTTCATCCTTATCCTCCTATCTAATAAAAGAGCAATATGAAAATTAACCATCACTTCATTACACCCACAAGCCATGCTCACCAGCCAACCAGGAGCAAGTATGCAAATTAACCCAACCAAGATGGCTTTGGCCACAGAGAGAGCAGGAGGCTTGGGTTTCCCCAGCAATGGAAGAAGCCAAGTTTTCTGCCTGCCCTAGTCTGCCTTGACATCCACTTAAGGCTACAAAGTTTCAATTACAGGAGATAAATAAATTCCAACAAAAAATGGTGGCAGCCACGGAGCTGGAGAGAACAGTTGTCCCTTGCAATGGAGGAAGCCAAGCTTCTGCAGCCCTGGCCTGCCTTGGTAACCACTTAAGGCTACAAAGTTTCAATTATGGAGGATAAATAAATCCCAACAAAAATGGCTGCAGCCACTGAACAAGCAGGAGGCTTGGCTCTGCTCAAGGCTACAAAGTTTCAATTATAGAAGATAAATAAAGCCCAGATACCAGGGCCACTGCTGGGGTCGCCAGGGGGTGTGACCAGCTGGCAAACCACCATAGGACCCTTGCCCAGGCCACCCCATGCCCCAAGGGAACCCACACCCTGATCCAGGACCCCCCTCAGGGAAAATCAGCTGGCTCACACCTGTGCACCAGGCCTCTATCCTATCTAATCCTATCTAATAGAAGAGTAATATGCAAACTGACCAATCACTCCAACACCACACAAAATGATTGCCCCCATGTGGACACAAGATGGTCACCACAAGATGGCCAGCAGGGAAGGGCAACTGACAGGGACCAGGTCTGCAGGAGACAACAGTTAGGAGTGACCAGGCCTGCAATGGAGGGCAGTTAGGGGCAAACAGTCTGGCAGAGGAGAAGTTAGGCATCAATCAAGCTGGCAGGTGAGTGGTTAGGGGGTGATCAGGCTGGCAGGCAGAAGCTGTTAGGTGCAATCAGGAATGCAGGCAGGTGAGCAGTTGGGAGCCAGCAATCCTGGATTGTGAAAGGGGTGTCCGACTGCCCATTTAAGCCCAATCCTACTGGGAATGGGCCTAAATGAGTAGTCAGACATCCCTCAAGGGTTCCCAGATTAGAGAGGGTTGAGGGACATACGCCCCATGCACTAATTCTGTGCACCAGACCTCTAGTATATAATAAAGGCCCAGCAGCTGAACCATGGAATAACCAGAATGACTGTTAGGCCAGATGCTCAACACAGGATCTGCCCCCCTGGTGGACTTGTGCTGCACTCCCCAGGAGAAGCAGCCACTCAGAGGGTAGTTCCACAGCCACTTGGCTAATTGGCATGAGCAGCACTCCCACAGTGGACAGGCTACCCCCACCAGTGCAAGAAACACATCACTAAGCATAGTCATAGACCTTGTACTCTCCATGGGATCTCAGATAATCCCAGAACCTGCCTCACAGGGTTGATCTGAGGGTTTATATTCATAGCTTTAAGAATGGAATGAGATGATCAGCTTTTAAGTAGTTGAGGGAAAACACACACTGCTCATTTTTCATTCTCTTTGTCCTGTCTTCTTGTGAGAAAAGAAACGACCAGCTCCCATGGCCGCTGCCTTGAGCACTATGCCTAGAGCTCACTGGCCCTTGGCTCCAAGTGAGTCTGCCTTCCAATGGTCTTTACACCTAACACCACTGCCTAAGCATCTCACTCAACCCATATCACTGACTGAGCACCCAACATGTCCTAGGCCAGTGATAGGCAACCTTTTGAGGTTGGTGTGTCAAAATTTGCCAAAACAAAAACAAAAACAAACAAACAAAAAAACGGGCATAACTTGGGTGGTGTGTCACTTAGAGGAAAAAAATATATAATTTTCCTGACATTCAGAGTTCAAATACCAAAAATGCATAATTAGAATATATAATGTATTTAATAAACCAAAAACTAATTATTTAACTTACCTGCTTAGTGACTTCTTTAACCATTTGTCAGTTGGTTTCTTTTGTTGGTCTTGATATTACTTAACTTCTGTGGGGTGCTGTGAACTAAGATAAGTGACGGGGAGGGGGAATCTTTAACTAACCTGCCTATTAGTGACTTTTTTGTTGCTGAATTTCATTGGCTAAACCTTAATTGAAGGTTGGTGTTTTGTACACTTCAAGCCCAAGCAAGCGCTACTAACTTCATCTGTCAATCTGTTTCTTTTGTTGGTTTTGATAATATTTAACGCTGAGAATAAGGTCTCACAAAAGTACATAGAGGGAAAAATTTTGAGTAAAGCCATTGCTATATTTTTCAGGGTGCTAAAAGTGTCTGGCAATCAGTTCCAGGCACTCTGAATATCCTGTTCATAGTGGCACTCCTCTTGATTCTCCAAGTGGCACCTTTCCAGATTCTCAAGCTTTGACCTCAAGTCAACAAACACCTGAGCCCAGATGCTGTCTTGAAATTCTGTAGGTTGCATCTCCAAATCGTCAATTTGCAATCATTGGAAACCATTTAATTCCAAACTACTGTAGAATACTACATCAGGATACTTAATTATTTTTATGGTCTGTTCTAGGCTTCTAAATTGATTAAATCTATCACTGAACTGGTCAAATAATGAGTCTAAAACATGCTGATACTTTATATGCAAGGGTTCCACTTCATTTGTACAGCTGCACTGGCCTTCTCAAAATATTTTGTTACTCGAGGGAAATACTTTTAACTTAGTTTCTACATCTTGCTTGAAAATTTTAAGTTTACTCTCAAAAGCTTTTATGTATCCAAACATAATGTCAATACTTTTGCCAAAAGCTTGTAACTTTAAGTTCAGTTCATTAATATGAACAGATAGATCTGTAAAAAACATCAGGGTGTTGACCCACTTATCATCATTGAACTGAGAAAAGTTTCCCAGATTATATCCTCAAGAAATACCTTAATTTCTTCAAAGCACTCCACAAAGTGCTCAAGAACTTTGCTTTGGCAAAGCCTTCATATATTATTGTACATCAGCAGTCCACTGTAGGTGGAATCAACCTCCAGTAAAAGTGCAGGAAATTCTCACTTGTGAAGGGCGTGAGCGGCTATGAAATTAACTATTTTTGTAACAACTGACATTAAGTCATTTAAGTCGGTGAATCCTGCCTTGGCACATAAAACTTCTTGGTGAAAAAGCACAATTGGATGTCCAATAGATTCTGTAAACAATTTGACAAATCCGACTTTTTCCCCCACCATGTTTGGTAACCCATCTGTCGTCACTGACGCAACTTTAGAGATATCAATGTTTAGGTCATAGAATGTTTGTATAACAACCTTACATATTTTGCTTCCTGATGTGCTTGTTGGCACTGATAATAACTTTATCTGCTCTTCTCTCATTGTGAGACCATCAGAATATCGACCAATAATGGCCAACTGAGCATGTGATGTGACATCAGTAGATCAAAAAATATTTACAATTACTTAAGTCTCTCTTTAATTGATGTTGTACATTTGTGTTCAGTCTCATTATTTGGTCTTTTATGATATTTCTACTGAGTGGTAACTCAGATATTCTCTTAATAATTGCATTTTTATTCTGCATATCGTGAAACAGAACTGGTACACATCTTAGGAGAGTTTATTTAATAAATTCTTCCTCACTGAGTGCTTTTGCATGCTAAGCTATGGAGTGAGCAATGCTCAAACTTGCAGATGTTTGTAGAGCCTTTTATAAATTTAAGGATGGAATTAGATTGGCTCTTATAAAGGAGTAGCTGCCTGGAAATGTATTCCTTCCTTTCATCCTCACTTTTTTCCCAAGAGCTGGGAATAATTGGTTTCAAAATGTCTATTTATATTCCAGGTTTGCTTGCTACCATTTCAATACATAGAACGCAATATGATCTGCCATTTTTTTTCTATAATGGCATGCCTCTGGGTCCATGTCTCTTGAAAGGGTCAGCTACTGCTACTACCTCTTCCTTTACTTAACCTTGTTTTATTTTTATCTTTTTTTTGTGTGTACAGGGCCCCCTGAGATGTGTCCCCTGGGGCATTCCGCTGCTCCCTTCTCTGCTGGCCAGACGTGAGGTCAAAGATCCCCTAACGGCCTAACTGGAAGTTCCAGAACTAGCTGCTCTGTGCTGGAGTTCTGTTGTTTTGGCCTAGAGACCTCCTGCACAGAGTGTCTACACTACACTACAGCAAATGTTTCATCCTCGGCCACTGCACCTGGCTGTGCAGCAGCCAAGGATGAAACAAAAGTCCTTCTCAGCATGAGGCCCCATACTTCTCTGTATGTGACCACATGTGGCTGCGTGTCATTGAAAATGGCTACGCATGTCAGTGCTGACACATGTATCATAGGTTTGCCATCACAATCCTAGGCGATGCCCGGGTGCTCACAGAGCAGCAGGAAGCCAGCCGCTCTGTCCTGCAGAATGTGCTTTCCACCAGGAGAAATCCAGGTAATTGGAAGAAACAGCCTTGGACAGACGTGAACTGCAGCCATTAAAAGACATGGGCACCATGAAAATTTGGGAATGAAGCCATCCCTGGCACAGGGAGAGAAGGGACAAAGGGAGGCTCCCTGAGGAAAACTGGACTAATGGAGGAGAGACAGGCAGATGCCTGAAGAAGGGCATTGGGCAGAGGGTACAGTCTATGGAGGGGCAGCAGGAGAAGCAAAAGGCTGAATAGGAGGAGGTGAAGGCTGGGTCAGGATGCCCATCCTGCAGGGATTGAGGAGCTGTGAGAACCTGTCATCCCCTGAGTGCAGGGGAAGGTGCCAGGGCTATAGGTGAGGAGCCTCTCGCTTCTGTGTCAGGAAGAGACTGAGGGGGAAGAGGAAGCAAGGAGACAGCCGGAGGTGCCAGCACCCTCTCTGAGGACCATGGGGAGATGATGGAAACTGTGGCAGCCCAGGTGGCAGCTTTGGGGTGTGCTGGAGAAAAGCCAGAGCATGAGGAATGATGTGGGAGGAGGGGAAGGAGGACCCATCCTCAGCTTGGCCCTGGGAAGACAGGGTCTCCAGCAGTTGCTGGCAGGGGTCCTAGGGTCAGATCTCATCTATTTTGAGGATCTGACTGTGTGTCCACTAGATTGCTGCCTCTAACTCCCTCCCAAATGAACTGCAGATGGCCCTTCCCATCCTCCACCTTCCTTTAACTCTGATGACAGGTAGGGAAGATAAGGGGTCATGCAGGGAATCTGAGGTCTCAAGGAAATGCTGTTTGAAGAGTCAGAGACAGTGTCTGTCCACCCACTTCCCTGGATGAACCCATTAACACAGAGGCCTCATGGGTACGTGTTTAGAACTGGTCCCCTTCTTTCCCCCACTCTGCCACTGTGTAACTTGGCTATTTTCGGCAGTCAACCTCTGGAGAGTTAATTATCTCTCCTTTAAAATAAGAACAAGAGCCTGGTAGGCATGGCTAAGTGGTTGAACTTAGACCTATGATTCAAGTGGTCAGCATTTGACTCCCTGTCAGGGCACATGCCCAGGTTGTGGTCTTGATCCCCAGTGTGGGGCATGCAGGAGGCAGCTGATCCATGATTCTCTCTCGTCGTTGATGTTTCTATCTCCTTCTCCCTTCCTCTCTGAAATCAATGGAAGATATTCTATAAAATAAAAGCCTAATATGCAAATTGTCCCTTCAACCTGGAGTTCAACTGGGAGTTTGACCACTTGCTATGATGTGCACTGACCACCAGGTGATGGCATGGAACATGGCAGGCATTGGCAACAAGATACTGACAAGGGAGTGGCAGTGGAGGCTCTGCCTGCCCCAATGGGCTTCCGGGTTAGCAAGGCTTCAGCTGCTGGGACTGCAGGAACCAGTCTGCCAAGGCTGGCTGGGAGAGTGTGCTGCCTGTCTGGCTTCCATGCAGTGCTGCTGGGAAGCCCAGAGGCCTACACTGTACCCTGGCCTGTGGCATCCAATGGCACTTACTGCATCTCCGCATGGGGCATGTGTGGGGGGCCCCAGCGGTTGAGTGCTGCCCAAGGCCCAGAGGTCAGCTGAGACCTACCCTTCCATGCCAGATGCTTGTGCTTCAATCACTGTCCAGGCCGAGGGTCCATACCTGTGCACAAATTTCATGCACCAGGCCTCTAGTGTTAATATATTTTAAAAAAATTCTTCAAACCTGTAAAGAATTTTTGTGAGTTTATTTGAGCCAAACTATTGACAATTGCCAGGAAGCAGAAATCAACATATTGGGATAATGCTCTAGAGAATGGCAGTTTTTCACCTTGTTTTATACATTACAATCAAAGGAGGAGATGTGAGTTACATAAAAGCTATTGGTGATAAATTAGGGAGGCAGGAGAAAGCAAAGTGGGGAAAACTCTAGGATTGGATAAAAAGTAAAATGATAGACACATACTTCTTTTACTTAGGCGGGTACAAGGTAGTTAACAGTCAACAATAAACATGATAACAATAACAATGAGGGAATTGTGTCCTGAGGGTTCCAGAAAAAAAGGAAATATGTTACCCTAAAATTGCATAGGGATGTTATCTTAGATGCAAAAAGACAATAGGTTGTTAAGGTAAAGACTGACCCTTGTTAGGGAAGATACCAGCCTAGGACATGACTACCCACCATAACTGCTTTTAGTTAGTTTAATTTCAGACCATCCTTTGTGTTTACTTTAGGTCTTTGAGTTTTCAAGACTGCCATGCAGGCCTTCCCTGAACTTGTCAGGTTAGCATGTGCCCTCCCCCTCCCACTTTTTTTTTCATCCACACTTATAAAAGCCTTTGGCTGCATGGAGATTGGGAAGATGAGTTTTTGAGGACAAAATGTCCCCCACCTTCTTGAGAATCTGGCAATCAAATAAACCACTTTCCTTCTCATCAGTGCCTGCTTGATGAGTTTGGCTTTTGAAGAGCCATGTGGCCCAAACATGGATGTAGGTCATTTTCACATTTCAGATTTTGTGAGCCATTCAGGAGTAAGTGGAAGCCTCCCCTCTCATAAGTCCCTGGCTTCAGAGGGGGTTCCCTAGGCTGTCCGGGGCTGACTGACCTTATGAGAGGTTTTCAGAGTCCCTAGCAACTGCCAGATAATATTACTTAGGGACTGTCTCTCTCTCAATTTCAGTGCTGGTCACCTGCTACACCTGGCTCTGGGAAGAAAGTGGGTTACTAGGGAGTGATCTGAAGAGCCCAAAACTAGGAAAAGTCTTTGGTTTGCATGACCAGAGGTCCACTACCTCTAGCCATCTGGGTTTGCTCCAACCACCTGGGATTCTATATAAACTAAATGGTGGCATTCAGCAGGTGGTAATGCTTTATTGTGAAAAAATCCCAGTTTCCCTCCCCGTGTATGGGGATCCATTAAGAGTACTCACTCTGGCCAAAACCGGTTTGGCTCAGTGGATAGAGCGTCGGCCTTTGGACTGAAGGGTCCTGGGTTTGATTCTGGTCAAGGGCATGTGCCTTGGCTGCGGGCACATCCCCGGTGGGGGGTGTGCAAGAGGCGGCTGATTGATGTTGCTCTCTCATCGATGTTTCTGACTTTCTAACCCTCTCTCTTCTGCTCTGTAAAAAATCAATAAAATATATTTTTTTAAAAAAGAGTACTCACTCTGGCCTTGTTGTATATGGATTTCTGGGTTTTAAATGCTTTTCTGATTGCACGTATTGCATGAGGTTTTTTTTTTTTTTTTTAATCTTATTTGTTGATCTTCTGCATTTTCAGTACTGGTATAGCACTACTCTGTAAAAATTATATCCTTCCCATTTCATTGGTTCTGTCCTTGACTAGTAACCATGGGAACAATGCAGTCCATCCTGAAAGGCAACCATTCGGCCATATATTAGCCAGATGGCTATTTATGTATACCAGCCAATGACAAAAAAAAAGGTTATTTTCTATTGTAATATGGCCTGGCCAATGTGTCTTTTGAGGTCAGAAGAGGGATATCTCTGAATTTTTCTTTGTATAGTAACTATATTATCTCAGAATTATTCTGTCAAGATCTGGGAAATGGAATGAAATGCCATATATAGGCTTTTATGTCTCTGCCTAATAAAGATACAACCAAGAATGTCAATAAATTAATGGTTCAGAATGAAAGCACTCTAAAATCTCCCCTTGTAGACAACAAGATACAGGTAGAAAAATATAATGAGAAATAGTTCTTTTGGCTTTCTTGAACCCTGAGACGCTGAGGCAGGGAGTTGGTGGGCATTCACCATTGCCATCCCCACTGCTCGCTATAGATCTTGGAAATAGGAAACTGGGGCCACCACAGCCCCTCTTTTACATAAGAAGGAATTGCTTCTCCTTCTGGGACTAAAAGGGGCACCCAATTCAGATTAAGAGAGTGTAATCGGACAATGAAGGGCTTGAGTCTATCTGTCACTACTTGAGCCAATTAAGTGGAGACAGGATTGAATCATATATGAGCGTTTATCCCAGTAATTCCAGCAGAATGGGAGAGCAGATGGTCACCCAAAAAATCTTCTCCTTCCCCCCTTGCCAGTTGGCTGACCATACACACACTAGACGCCATATGTACACAATTTATGCAAGAGCCTCGGCCCTCGCAGCCGCAGGAGCTTGCCTCTGCCCTCACAGCCCCAGCTTTGCCAAGAAGGCAGTTCAGCTGTCTGGTATAATTAGCATATTACTCTTGCTTTTATTATTACAGATGAGGGAGAAGATAGCTACATGCAGCTGTGAACTATAAATTTAACATGGAAAGAGGCAGATAGATTCTGCAGTCTAAAGTTCAGAAGTTCAAAGTCTGATAAGAAGGTGGCTAATCTTTTATGATGTTACAAATAGCTCAGCTAGTTTCTGGGACTGGAGAATGAGTTCCTGAGAAAAACTTTCAGAATGGGTTAGGGTCCAGGTACAGCAACCAAATCAAAGTGTGTCCTATCCTTGGTCTGTTCTCAAAATGTATTTCTTTTCTAAGTAATGGACCCATCTGGGCTCTGAGGTGTCTTATCTTTGACAAGTCTGTTTCATCCTCCAATTTCCCAGAGTCAGTAAGGAAACTTCTTTTCTATAGTTAGTAAGGTGACTAATTATTAGACAACTGTGGCTCTATTCTTATTACATGTTCTTCCCCACTCTCAGGGGCTCCCCAGACTGAAGCAGGGCAATATCTGCTGATACAACTCTCTACTGGAGGCATTAATCAATAGGGCTAGCCAGTGTTTTTCTTTTTAGGTATTTTTGGACCCATAACCAATTTTCAACTTCAGATTTACTGCTGGTTTTTGTAGATATCTTTTCAGGATGGGTGAAGCAATGGAGGTAGAGAAAACTCTACTTAAATAATTAACTCCTTGATTTGGATTCACTAACAATATTCAGAATAAAAATGGAGCATCATTTATATCTGAGGTTAACCAGAAAGTAAGATAAGCACTGCAGATTTGATGGAGATTACATGCATCATGGAGACCTCAGTCTACTGGAAAAACTGAGAAAATGAACCACACCTTGAAGAAAACTCTGGCAAAGCTGTGTCAGGAGACATATTTGAAGTGGGACCAGATGTCTACTATTGCCCTACTCCAGATTAAGGTAGCCACCAGAAGTGGGTTCAAATTGAACCCTTTTGAAATTGTATAAGGAAGACCCTTCCAAACCTCTGTTTTAGAGTCTCCACCTATTGATTTAGAATGGGAAACAATAATTAAATGATATGTACATTACCTAAGGCAAGTTTTCTTAACCTTGCATAAGTTTTCTCTCTCCAGTTCTTCTTTCTCCACAGAAGAACCGCTGTACCCTCTTCATATGAGAGACAGATTCCTAGTAAGGACTTGGAGGGCCCAAGGACCAGAACAACAACTAACAGAACAGTAGACCTGTCCCTTGAATGTACCACACACCACTCTTACATATCTGAAGCTAGCAGGAGAAAAACCATGGATACACCATACTCAGGGAAAAAAAGAGCACCACCTGAGGAGAATTCAAGCTCCTCAGCTCCTGTCTCATGGGTTTGACTTTTGTGGTGACAGGTGACCCAAACTTGTTTGTGGATAATTTTTGTGCTTTCAAAACTATGACCAACAGTGGAATAAAATTATATTAATATAAAATACTTCAGTTACTAAAATACACTGGAAAATACTTTAAGAAAAATAAATATATTTCTCACTTTTAAAAATATTATATATGTTCTTCTTGAAATGTATTCTTCCCATAATATCTATTACCAGAATTTCAACTTTTCCTCTTAATTATTTGGTTATTTGTGTCTCATTTTTAAAAGGAACTTCCACTTTCACTGATCCTTTCTAATGTTTCTGGTGTGTGTGTGTGTGTGTGTGTGTGTGTGTGTGTGTGTGTGTGTGTTTCTTTTTGGGGTGGAGGGTGTTAATCCTAGGTTCTAATTTTATTCTTTACTGTCTACTGCACAATTCCATTCATTCCTATGATACAACTGCCATATATATGATAAGTAGAGGCCCGGTGCACAAAGTGTGCAGAAGGCTTGGCTCTGCTCCAGGTTACAAAGTTTCAATTAAGAACACAAATTAATCCCAGATCCCAGGGCCTCTGCTTGGGTCACTGGGGGTGGGGGTGGGCGTGACCGGCCTGCAAACCACAACAGGCCCCTTACCCAGGTGGCCCCATGCTCCAAGGAAACCCCCACCCTGATCTGGGACACTCTTCAGGGCAAACCAGCTGACCCCACTCATGCACCAGGCCTCTATCCTATCTAAAAAAAGAGTAATATGCAAATAGACCATCACTCCAACACATAAGAGGGCTGTCTCTATGTGGTCAAAGATCCTGCCCCCATGTGGACACAAGATGGTCACCACAAGATGGCCAGCAAGGGAGGGCTGCTGGGAAGGACAAGGCCTGCAAGGCAGGGCAGTTGGGGGCAATCAAGCCTGCAGGGGAGGGCAGTTAGGGGTGACCAGGCTGGCAGAGGAGGGAAGTTGGAGGCAAACAGGCTGTCAGGGGAACAGTTAGATATCAATTAGGCTGGCAGGGTAGTGGTTAGCAGGTGATCAGACTGGCATGCAGAAGTGGTTAGGGGCAACCAGGGAGGCAGGCAGGTGAGCAGTTTGGAGCCAGCAGTCCTGGATTGTGAAAAGGATGTCCGACCACCCATTTAGGCCTGATCCTACCGAGATCAGGCCTAAACGGGCAGTTGGACATCCCTCGAGGGGTCCCAGATTGGAGCTGGTGCAGGCTGGGCTGAGGGACATCCCCGCCCCACAATTGCCCTCCTCTGCTGGGAATCTTGTGGTGGCCATCTTGTGTCCGCATAGAGGCAGGATCTTTGACCACATGGGGGCAGCTACCTTGTGTGTTGGAGTGATGGTCAGTTTGTATATTACTCTTTTATTAGATAGGAGAGAGCCTGGTGCATGGGTGGGGGCAAGTTGGTTTGCCTGAAGGGTATCCCTGAGCAGGGTGAGGGTTCTCTTGGGGCATGGGGCCTGTGGTGGTTTCCAGGATGGCTACGCCCCCTGGTGACCCAAGCGGAGGTCCTGGTATCTAGGATTTATTTTTCTCCTACAATTGAAACTTTGTAGCCTGGAGCAGAGCTAAGCCTTCTGCTCACTCCGTGGTGGTAGCTACTTCTGTTGAAATTTATTTACCTTCAGTAATTGAAACTTTGTAGCTTTAAGTGAAGGCCTGGGGTGGAAATCTTGGTTTCCTCCATCTCTGAGTGCAACTCAAGCCTCCTGTTCTTTCTAGCTCTGTGGCTGCCATCATTATCTTCTATAATTGAAACTTTGTAGCATTGAGTGGAGGCCAGCAAGGGCAGGCAGAAAGCTTGGCTTCCTCCATTGCCAGGGAAACCCAAGCCTCCTTCCTGCTCTCTGTGGCCAGGAGCCATCTTGGTTGGGTTTATTTGCATATTTGCTCTTGATTGACTGGTGGCTGTGGCTCCTGGGCGTGGCTTGCAGCTGTAGTGGAAGTATGGTCAATTTGCATTTTACTCTTTTATTAGATAGGATAATGTCTAATAAGTACGTGGCTATGCTTTCTTTCTTTTTTAATTTTTTATTGTTTAAAGTATTGTAAATAGGAGTAAATATGTCTCCCTTTTTCCCCCATTGACCTCCCCCCTTCCTTCCCTACCCCCAGTACATGCTCTCACTTGTCTGCTCCCCCTCCCACAGTCTCTTGTATCCATTGGTTATGCTTATATGTATGTGTACAAGTCCTTCAGTTGATCTCCGTCAGCTCCCAACCCCAAACTCCTCTGCCTTCCCACTGTAGTTTGACAGTCTGTTCAATGCTTCTTTGCCTCTGTATCTATTTTTCCCATTTCTTTTCTTTAAAAAAATTTGCCTCTACAGACTAGAAATAAAAGTATAATAAAAAAATTCTTTTAGTCCAAATTTCAATGTCCAACAATTCTGAGTCCCAGTTTCAATGTCAAACAGTTCCTTATGTTTACATGTCAGCAATGATATCTGGATGGTGGACACATGGTGGGAATGCAGATCTGACCTGCTCTGGTTTGGACCTAGGCAACCTGCAGCGATGCACAGCTGCTGACTGCTAGCATGGCAAGGTGCCTTTCAGCAACTTTCATCTCTGGTCTGTTTCTCCTCTTGTCTTTGTGGTTGGAGGAGACCTGTCAATTCCTTTCTGTTGCAGGAATCCACATGGTCTTGGAGCTGTTTTCTGAAAATATACAAACATATTCTCTATCAAAAGTTAATAAAGGAATCCTTTCTATAAAATCTACTTGGGGTCCTTTTTATTTTGCCCAAACGATTTTCCTTTGGCTTATTTTGAAACCATTTATGCTTTTCATGGATGTCTTGTTGTCAGCATTACAAATGAAAATTAATTTTTGTAAAGTAAAATTTTTTCTAGATATAATTTACTTATAAGATATTTTTTTCTTTTTTAAAAGTATATATTTTATTTATTTTTTACAGAGAGGAAGAGAGAGGGATAGAAAGTCAGAAATATCGATGAGAGAGAAACATCAATCAGCTGCCTCTTGCACACCCCCTACTGGAGATGTGCCCACAGCCAAGGTACATGCCCTTGACTGGAATCGAACCTGGGACCTTTCAGTCCAAAGGCCGACACTCTACCACTAAGCCAAACCAGTTTCCGCACAAGATATTTTTTTCTTACATGATATTACCCTACTAACCCACTAACCCCCTTTTTAAAAAATATTTACATTTTATGTTTTTTTACTTTTATTATTTATTATTTTTTTAATTTTTTAAAGTATTAAAAACAGTAGTATGGATGTTTTCTCCCCCCTGCCCAATTGAACTCCCCCCGCTTACCCCCCAGCACATGGCCTCACCTCCCCCCCCCCACCCAGGTGTCTTCTATCCTTTGGTTATGCTTATACGCATGCATACAAGTCCTTCGGTTGATCTCTTACAGCCCCTGCTCCCCTCTTTCCTGCTTTCCCACTGTAGTTTGACAGTCTGTTCAATGCTTCTTTGCTTCTGTATTTATAACTGTCTCTCATTTCTTTTCTTAAAAAATCTTACGTCTGCAAACTAGAAATAAATATATAAGAACAAAAAATATTTCAGTCTCAGTTTCAATGTCCAAGAGTTCTGAGTCCCAGTTTCAATGTCAAATAATTCCTTATGTGTACATGTCAGAAATGGTATCTGGATGGTGGACAAATGGTGGCAATGCAGGTTCCGCCCTCTCTGGTTTGGTACTGGGCAACCTGCAGTGACGCACAGCTGCTGACTGCTAGCATGCAAGGTGTTGTCAGTGTCTTCCATCTCTGGACTGTCTTCATGGTTGGAACAGACCTGTCAGTTCCTCTTTGTTGCATGAATCCATATGGTCTTGGAGTTGTTACCTGAAAATATACAAACATATTCTTGATCAAAAGTTAATAAAGGAATATTTTCTGTAAATTAGACTTAGGATTCTTTTTATGTTTGCCCAAATGATTTTCCCTTTGGCTTATTTTAATACGATGTGTGTTTTTCATGGATGTCCTGCTGTTAACATTATAAATGGAAATTAATTTTCTGAAAAAAGAATTTTCTTTTTTTTTTTTTTTTTTTTGTTTTGTTTTTTGCTGGCCATGTTTTATTTGTTATTTTTCTTCAAACAGGATAACAAAAAAAAGATACAGACAGTATTCAATTCAATAAAATAAAATGAATGAAACAAATTCTAAGAGACTGCAATGCCACATGCTACATTTAACCTAATTTTATTCATGCTTGCCTTGGGATGGGGAATAGATCATTCAGTAAAAACATACAGTAAAAACAAAATATGTCTTATCATGTACAACTTTTAAACTACAATTATGATGTACCTTAATTATTTCCATGCACACAAGTCTAACATTACAGTTGTTTTTTTAAAAATAAACACAATTAAGACTTCTAGGAGCATTTTATAATAAAGTAATTACTAATTTTTCTTTGTAGATAGATCAAGCACCTCCAAAATACAAATTCCTATACACAGTGAGCACTTTACTTAAAATGAATACTTAAGTAAATTAAGTACAGGGACAACCTTTAGGATAAGCTGACATTATATATTCAGCTAAGTAGGCAACAAACCATAGTGCCAAATGGAAAAAGTGTATTTGTAAATAAATTTCAAAAACTAAGTTAACTTTTTATAATTAAATACAGAAAATATACTGCTTTGCTAAAATAAATAAGATGTGATGTAGTAACACTTCACTATAAAGAATGCATACCAGAACATTTATAAATGGTGAATCATATTAAGAATAGTTTACTACAATAAACGCTGGCTAAATAGAAGTGCATATTGTGAAGCACTATGGGTGGTATATGTTTTGCCACATACTTTTGTTACCTTGAGGTAGATAACACATGTGTACCAAATTCGGCATTCATTTTCAGTTGCTGCTGGTATCATGTGTTTTAAGAAACGTGTACAGTATGAAAAACTTGAAAATACTCATGAATGAAAAATGTTTTAGGAAAAAAATAGTTATTTCCATGCAATTATGTACAGTCTCACTGTGTAAATTTCAAGGCAAGATTTGTTTCCTGTAAAACAGATCATTGTTCTATGAGAGAATGTTTTTTACTTGTCTTAGTGCATTTCTTTGTCTCCTCCTGCATTGCATTATTTTGCTCTATTCTTTATTTTTGTGTGCAAATGACATGCCAGTTAAAATGAAAACCATCTCATATGTAGGAAAAAAGTCTGGATTTTAAAAACCAAGAACTAATAAAATCCTTTCTAAATGAAACCATCTGATTCAAGTAAAAAAATGACTTAAACACTAGTAATAAAAAAGACAAACACATTTCATAAAGAATACAAAGAAATGTCTGCTGAGTGTTTTAGTTCAGATGTTTCAGAATGCTGCTGTATGTTTTATGAGGAATCTGTGGGGAAGATTTCATAGCAGAAGGTGTTAATGTGGCCTGTATTGACTTAAGTGGTGACCCAACTGGACTGTGAAACTGTGGGATGCCTATGGATTCAAGCTGCTTGTTCAAGAGGAACTCACCACTGTTATTCAGAAACCCTTCCTCATTTCCTCTCTCCCCAAACTTCCCATCTTCTATAGGCTCAGTGTCTAGCATTTCAGTATCTTCTTTCCTACTAAAGAACTTGTCCAAGTAACTGGTATAAGTGTTTTCCTTCTCAATTTGTTCATCCTTCCTTACCTCACAACAAAACTGATTTATGAGAAAACAGTCCTCTGCACCACCCACAAACTGGCTATCCCAAGAAGATTGGTACAAGGCTTCTAACTGAGCTAAATTTGCCATTCCCTTTTCCTGTTTTTCTCGGCTTACTGACTTTGAAATCAAACTTTTCAATTCTAATTGGGACACTGAGCTATTCAAGTCATTTAATTTATCAACAACATCAGTAGGCTCATGTTGTGAACTAAGTTGAATAGTTCCTGCAATAAAGGAATCAAAGTCAAATCCCTGGTTCTTTTCCCTTTCTTTTTCAGCCAGTTGCTGTGATGCTTCCTCTAGAGCTATCTGGGCTTTAACCAATCCATTTCTTTCACATTTTGACTTGCCTTTCTTATCAGATTTTTCTTTGCTTTGTTCTTTCCAATTGGGAAGATCTATAATAAGCTTGGGTTCATAGTAATGGTTAACTTCACTCTCTCTCCAAACTAAGTTATCTAAATATGATGATGACCTCATTTTGTAGTTACAAGTATGGCTACATTCCAGATCACAATATTTGTTTTCATGATGATCTGGGTACTGCCAACAAGGCTCAGTGGAGTAATTGGTATCAAAAGCAGGATCCTCCAAATACTTTTCACGATCTCCATCCAAATATTTTCGAGGATCAACTTGTACTTCTTCTTCATCAGTGACATCAGACAGATTTCTTGGGTCACGCTGAACTTCATCAATATCAAAGTTATTATGTATAGGCCAATCTTGCTCTGAAAATTGACAATCGTGGTACCTTTCCCAGTTATAAATGTGACTATGAGTTTCATCCATAAGCAAAATATCATCAACTTCATCTTCAATATGAAAAGGATGACTGGAAATTGGCTCATCCATTGGGAAAGAATATATGCTCATGTAAGGATGGGAAAGTGCTTCTTCTGCCGTCAACCGATCCATGGGGCTAAATGTCAAAATTTGTTCCAGGAAATCCAGTGCTTCTCGACTAATTCCTGGAAGCAGCTGAGTTAAAGGTTTGTGTGGCTCAGACATGTCATTTCTAATGTAAACTGGAATTACGTTGAGAAGCTCCTGACGATCTTCCTCATGAACAACAGGAATAGATTCTAAAATCAGCTGCATCTGTTCAAGTTCATGTGCACCTGCAAAGAGGGTTTTACCAGTCAGCATTTCAGCAAAGATGCAGCCTGCAGCCCACATGTCAATGGCTTTAGTATAATTATTAGGAGAAAGTAAAAGACGTGGAGATCTGTACCATTTAGTAACCAATCCTTCAGAAAGATGACCCTTATGGGAATAATGGGGATCCATGATCCGCGCAAGACCAAAGTCACCTATCTTCAGCACCAAGTCTTCAGTATTAATGAAAAGATTAGCTGGTTTAAGATCTCTGTGCAGTACGTTTGCAGAGTGAATATATTTGAGCCCACGTAGCAGCTGATACATGAAAAGCCGGGCATGCTCTTCCAATAAAGGGCCCTGCTCCAGCACATTAGCCAAGTCTGTCTCCATGTACTCCTGAACAATGTAAACACTGTTCAGTTCGGTAAGAGAGCCCACATCATCTGTTAACTGGTTTCCACTGGGACTAAGAATTTCAAACACTTTCACAATGTTATCATGGTCAAGTCTTCTAATGATTTTGATTTCACGTAGAGCATGTTTGACACTCTGGGGATCAGTAAGAACAATTTTCTTGATGGCTACTCTTTTGTCACAGTCATTGTCTACAGCAGAAAAAACCAAGCCATTGCCTCCACAGCCCAATGGTTTTAAGTCCATATACCTAGTGCCCAGATCAAAACCATGAATGTTCATGAGACTTTCAAATTTCTCTGCCATTTTGAAACCCTTACTATTGCCTTTTCCTTTCGAATTGTTGAACTTGTGTAAACAAGGAAGAAAACTGGCATCAAAAGGATCTTTCAAAAAGGGAGAAGAAAAACAATTTTGCTTCCACAGCAAGTTGGTTTCTTGATGTTCATTGCATATGCCAACCAGGCCCGTTGAGTTCCCCTTAGATTTAAAGCTCAAAAAGCTCTCCTCATGTTGAGAATTAAAAAGATTGGAGTACTCATAGTTCAAAAAAGGGGCAGCAATTCTGCAGACATTTAAAGAAAACACTCGAGAAACTCAAACGGAATGAAATGACATAGTATGCACTCAGATTTACTGTGCTAAACGATTTAACATTTAACAAAAATGTGAATAAATATGCACACAACAGGCTTCTATGAACATTCTCCTCACAGTGCAGATACATTCAGTGTTGGACTGGTCCTGAGCAGCATCGTTCTAAGGTGCTGGTAAGCACTATTTCCGTTTTGCTTCTTGTCTTCCTTTGTTGCTGTATATTTCAACAGGAAGCCCTGGCAGCTGTTGGTTAACAGATGTCTCTTGTTAGTGATCAGGTGGCTCCAGCTCACCACAATCACAATCAAAGCTACCGTCCATCTTACTCTGATACAACGGGACTTCTCCGACTCATCGAGGGCGTGCGGGGCCCGCGGACAGACCCCCGTGTCGGCTCCGGTCTCCGGCTATGCGGGCGGCAGCGGCGTCTCGGAGGCTCCCGCTTTGCCGCAGTCGCCGCCATGTAACCCCGACCCGAGAGAGAGGCCTGAAAAAAGAATTTTCTATACGTAATTTACTTACAAGATATTTTTCCTTGCATGATATTACCTGACTATCCTCCCACTGTTTATTATTATTATTATTATTATTATTATTATTAATGGGGCTTTTGGAAATTTTTGCACAAAAGTATGACTGCTTTAGGTTCTCTGCATGTTAGGCAATTTTACAATGAGAAGAACTACTAATAAAAAATACACTTAAATTTTCTCGAGTATTCACTTATTTCAATTGGCCAATTTAGATTAATCTGAAAACTTCATTATTATTTTACTGTCAAATTTAATACTTAAACAATAATCTTAGTTTTTCCTGTAAATATTAGTGGAAAGAATTATTTGCATCCCTGAGAATTCCTGGTCCTAGATGAATTTAGATATAGGGCAGCTGTTGCAGGCCAAGTCTTGCTCTGTAACCTGGGTCTCAATCTGAGCTGTGCATGGGAGGAAAATCAGCTGTGGGGGCAAGAGACCTTCTATAGAAGGAGTGAGAGTTCAGGCCCCTGCAAGGTTAGGGGGGTGAAGGTCTGTGCCCCACCTCTATTGACCTTTAAGTTCTCTCTTGATGGCCCCCCTGTGACTGTGCCTGTCTTAGGTTGTTCTTTCTCTGAGGAATCTTACCTGTCTCTGGCTAACCAGCCATCCTCTGGGGCCAAGCAAGGTGATGTGAGGTTCAGTTCTGTCTCCTTGGTAGTCTATGCCCCCATGGCTTCCATGCCCAGGGATCCACTCACCTGGTGGCAGGGTCCCATTACTGATCACATATCTTGGGGGACTCAGATTTCTTCTCCAGGGAGGGCCCAGCTCACAACAGTGGGCAAGAGACAGATCCATGGTGTCAGCCACCCAGAGGCTTCAACCACAGCTTTAACTGAAACCTCAGGCAATAGCTGTGTGCAATTAGATTGGAGAAGAGGGTCCCTCATGGCAAAAATTCCAACAGGGACCAATATAAAATGCTTTAGTACACTCCCAGTGCCTGAATTCCTTCCAAAAGAGATTAATTTTTCCTGTCATTTTTAAATTGCTGCCAAACATGGCAAGAATTAATTTGTAAGTTTCTTTTGGATAATTTTACAGTATGTTGTTGTCAAATATAAAAAATTATAATGACATTGCAGAATAATATCATGTAAGGATATTATTATGTGAAAGGAGGTTAAGTGGGACCTAGCCTAAGGATTGGTGTCCATAGGAGATGACATTCTCAATCTCAAACTAGCTGCCAATTTTTAAAAAAATAATTTTACATAATCTTCATCAAGGAGGTAAAAACACCAATTACTTACATTAGTTCCAGAGGTCAAATGTATTGACTTCCCCCATTACTCCTGCCACCCCATACTTACCCTGAAGTTTGACATTCTGATGGATGTTTCTCAGTCTCTGGATCCTCTCTTGTTTATCAGTCTACGCCATTCATTATATTCCACAAATGAATGAGATCATGTGATACTTATGTTTCTCTGTCTAATTTCACTGAGCACAATGCTCTCCAACTCCATTCATGTTGTTGCAAATGGTAGGAGCTCCTTTTTTACACAGCATAGTATTCCATTGTGTAGATGTACCACCATTTTTTAATCCGCTCATCTGCTGACGGGCACTTAGGCTGTTTCCAAATCTTAGCTATGGTAAATTGTGCTGCTCTGAACATAGGGGTGCATATATCCTTTCTAAGTCGTGTTTCTAATTTCTTGGGATATATTCCTAGAAGTGGGATGACTGGGTCAAATGGGAGCTCCATTTTCAGTATTTTGAGGAAACTCCATACTGTTCTTTACAGTGGTTGCACCAGTCTGCAATCCCAACAGCAGTGCATGACAGTTCCTTTTTCTCTGCATCCTTGCCAGCACTTGTCGTTTGTTGATTTGTTGATGAAAGCCATTCTGACAGGTGTGTGATGCTACTGTGTTGTTGTTTTGATTTGCATCTCTCGGATAATTATCGACTTTGAGCAGGTTTTCATATGTCTCGAGCCGTCCTCTTGTTTTCTTTCTAAAAGATTCTATTTAGGTCCATTGCCCATCGTTTTATTGGATTATTGTCTTCCTCTTATTAAGTTGTATTAGTTGCCTGTAGATGTTTGAAATTAAACCTTTATCATTGATATCATTGATAAATATGTTCTCCCATGCAGTGGGCTTTTTTGATGTTTTAATGATGGTTTATGGTTTCCTTTGCTGTGCAAAGCCTTTTATTTTGTTGTAGTCCCATTTCTTTATTTTCTCTTTAGCTCCCATTGGCCTAGGAGCAGTATCAGTGAAGACGTTCTTTCAGCATCTGTCTGAGATTTCTCTTCCTGTAGATTCCTCTAGTATTTTTATAGTTTCCCATCTTATATTTAAGTCTTGTATCCATTTTGAGTTTATTTTTGTGTATGGTGTAAGTTGCTGGTCTAGTTTCTTTGTTTTTTGCACGTATCTGTCCAGTTTTCTCAACACCATTTATTGAAGAGACTGTCTTGACTCCATTGTATGTTCATGCCTCCTTTGTCAAATATTAATTGAGCATAGTGTTTTGGGTCAATATCTGGATTCTCTATTCTATTCCATTGGTCTATATGTCTGTTCTTGTGCCAGTACCAAGCTGTTTTAAGAACAGTGGCTTTGTAATACAGCTTGAAACCTGGTATTGAACCCCAATGACTTTGTGCTTTTTTCTCAGGATTGCTGTGGCTATTCATGGTATTTTTTTTTATTCCAGATGAATTTTTGGAGAGTTCTTCTTAGGTCTTTGAAATATGCCATTGGTATTTTATTGAGGATTGCATTAAATTTATAGATTGATTTGGGTAGCATGGACATTTTAATGATGTTGATTCTTCCAATCAATGAACATGGTATGTTCTTCCATATGTTTGTCTTCCTCTATCTCTTTTTTCAGTGTCCTGTAGTTTTCCAGAATAGGTCTTTTACCTCCTTAGTTAAGTTTATTCCTAGGTATCTTAATTTTTTTTGGTGTGATGGTAAATGGGATTGCTTTTTTAGTCTCTCTTTCTGTAAGTTCACCATTGGTATATAGAAATGCCATAGATTTATTGGCATTAATTTTGTATCCTGCTATGTTGCTGAACTCATTTATAAATTCTATTAGTTTTTTTATGGAGTCTTTTGGGTTTTTTATGTATAATATCATGTCATCTGCAAATAAGGATAACTTTATTTCTTCTTTTCCAATTTGGATGTCTTTTATTTCTTCTTGTTGTCTAATTGAAATGGCTAACACTTCCAGTATTATGAAAAGCAGGAGTGGTGAGAGTGGGCATCCCTGCCTTGTTCATGTTCTTAGGGGAAATGGTTGTAGTTTTTGCCCATTGAGTATGATGTTTGCTGTGGGTTTATCATATATGGTTTTTATTATGTTGCGGTATGATCCTTCTATTCGGACCTTGTTGAGAGTTTTTATCAAGAAAGGTGTTGGATTTTGTCAAATGCTTTTTCTGCATCAATTGATATGACTATGTGATTTTTATCTCTCAATTTGTTTATATGATGTCTCACATTTATTGTTTTGCAGATATTGTAGCATCCTTGCATTCCTGGGATAAATCCTACTTGGTCATGGTGTTGATCTTTCTGATGTACTGCTCGATCCGATTTGCTAGAATTTTATTGAGGATGTTGGCTTCTATGTTCATGAGGGATATTGGCCTGTAATTCTCTTACATTGTGTCATCTTTATTTGGTTTTGGTATTAGGATGATTCTGGCTTCATAGAAGGAGTTCGGAAGTGTTCCATCCTCTCAAATTTTCTGGAATAGTCTGAGGAGTATAGGTTTTAGTTCTTCCTTGAATGTTTGGTAAAACTCCCCTGTGAAGCCATCTGGCCCTGGGATTTTGTTTTTTGGAAGCTTGTTGATGACTGCTTCAATTTCTCCCATATTTATTGGACTATTGAGCTGTTTAGATTCTTCCTGATTGAGTTTTGGGAAGTTATATTTTTCTAGAAATATATCTATTTCCTCCAGGTTGTTTGATTTGTTGGAGTTGAGTTGTTCATAGTGTTTTTTAACAATCCTTTGTATTTCGATGGGGTTATTGTTATTTCACCTCTTTCATTTCTGATTTTGTTTATTAGGGTCCTCTCTCTTTGCTTCTTGGTGAGCCTGGCTAGAGGTTTATCAATATTGTTTATCCTTTCAAAGAACCTGCTCTTGGTTTTGTTGATCTTTTGTGGGGTTTTTTTTCTTCCTATGTCATTTATCTTCTCTCTGTTCTTTATTATTTCCTTCCTTCAGCTTATGCTGGGCTTTTCTTGTTACTTTCTTTATAAATATTTGAGTTGTATGGTTAGATAATTTATTACCATCTTTTTTTTTTTAGATAGGCCTGCAGGGCTATGAACTTCCCTCTCAAGACTGCTTTCACTGTGTCCCATAGATTTTGCATTGTGTGTTTTCTTTGTCATTTTTTACCAGGATGCTTTTTATTTCTTCTTTGATTTCTTTGGTAACCCAATCATTGTTTAATAGCATGCTATTTAGCCTCCAAGTGTCTGATTTTTTCCTTGTATTTATTGTAGTTGATTTCTACTTTTATGCCTTTGTGATCTGAGAAGATACTTGATATGATTTCAATATTCTTTAAATTGAAACACTTTGCCTATGTCCCAATATGTGGTCTATCTTTAAAAATGACCCATATGCACCTGGGAAGAAAGCATATTCTGTGACTTTGGGATGAAATGTTCTGAAGATGTCAATTAATTCCAATTGATCTAGTGAGTCATTTAGGATTGATGTTTATTTACTTGTTTTTTGTTTAGGTAGTATCTGCCTGGCTCATCTATGACTGTCACTCCCGAGTCTGATGGAAAATACTTGCCCAGAGCTGGGTTGATTACACTGGTGATCTCTTCAAAATTAAGCTTTTCATCTTCAGATCCAGAAAAGCCACCACCAATATCCAGCAGATACATGTTGAAACAAACCTCAGCCCTCATGTCAAAGACACAGTGGGCATTAGAGATGGCCTGCACAGAGGTCTCAGGGTTGGTAGAGCCACTACCCACATGGAAGCTGACACCAATGACATCAATGTTTACCTCCTTGGCCCATTCCAAAAGAAGCCTGCTGGTCTTGAGCGTGACACCAAATTTAACACTGAGATGACAGACCACTTAGGAGTCATTGGTGGTAATCCACAAAGCAGCTTTGCCTTTGGCTGTGCCCTAGCAACCTTCATCAGCTCGACTTCACTATCAAAAGTCATCATCTGAACTCTGTTATTGGCAGCATATTTAATCTGATACACTTGTTTACCAGGGTTTGCATAGATGATCCTCTCTGGAGACACCCCAAGACTCTGCACCAACTTTATTTCAGTCTTGCTGGCATAGTCACATCCCATCCAGATGGCAGCTAGAGTCTCCACTATGGTTCTCTTGTCATTGCATTTGACTGCATTACACTGTGACCCGAGGAAGAGCTTTTAGCCATCTCAGATGTTTGTCTAAATGTATCCCAGATTCACATCATAGAAGGCATCCTTATTATCGGAAGAAGAAATTGCATTAATTTTTTGTCCCAGAATGTCCTTGGCAGTAAAAGCCTCTTCGAAGAAATGGCAGTCAAACTCTTCACTACTAATGTAGTTCATGTTCATAGTTTCTGGATGTTCCAAAATGCAACACAAAGGAAAAATGAAAAGTTGGGACTTAGGAAAATATTGCCAACTGTTCACAAATGCAGCTCTCCAGGAATTTCCAGTCCATGGAAGATGGGTTCTCTCAGTGCAGCAGTGGGAATGTCCTTGGAGTGCAGGATGCCTCACACCAATACAATGGAGCTGCTGTGCAGAGCACGCAGAACCGCCGGGCCAGTCAACTGCCTTGCTCCCTCCTGTGGATATGGTGGGCCCAAGTAGCACCAGAGTGCTGGCAGAGGGGTGGTGTGGAGGGAGAGGGGATAGAACTCTTCTCCCTTTTATTAATGCTGTTCTCTTTGGAAGAAGTCACTCCAATTCTTTGGAGGCAGAGGACATATAAATTATTTTACATAGAACACATATCTTTTCCTCTATGTATTTATTATTTCAATCATTTAATTTATATCATATACACTCATGGGTATTTATTTCATATTTTAGGTTATAAGCCAATACTTAGTTATTTATTTTAATGGTCAAATTGTTCTAACCTTAGCCACTGTAAGCTCATTTAGTTGACTCCTATTTTCCTTTAAACTAATGGTTGTAATGATTTCTGAGCTCTTTCTTATTTTTTTTGGCACTAAAAATGTTTCCGTGACCCAGCCCTGGATACCATTCTCCAAGGAGCCCTGATTACTTTTATTAGAGAACTAGAGATCTGCTGCATGATATTTGTGCACTGAGGGAGAGGGTGGCCCTTAGCCCAGCCTGCACCCTTTCCAAACTAGAACCTCTTGAGGGATGTCAAACTGCCCATTTAGACACCAAAGGACACTCGGACATCCCTCTCACAATCCAGGACTGCTGGATCCCAACTGCTTTCCTGCCTGCCTTCCCAATTGCCTCTAACTTCTTCTGCCTACCAGCCTGGTCATCCCTTCACCACTCCCCTGCCAGCCTGATTGATGCCTAACTGCTTCCCTGCCAGCATGTTTGCCCCTAACTGCCCTCCTCTGAAGGCCTAGTCATCCTAACTGCCTTCCCCTGCAGGACCAGTCACCCCCAACTTTCTTCCTCTGGCAGCCTGGTCACCCTTAACTGCCCTCCCCTGCAGGCCTGATCATCCTAAATGCCCTCCCCTGCAGGCTTGGTCTCCCCCAACTGCTCTCTCCTGCAGGCCTAGGTCCCCCCCCCCCCACTGCCTTTCCCTGCAGGACCAGTCGCCCCCAACTTCCTTCCTCTGGCAGCCTCGTCACCTTTAACTGCCCTCCCCTGCAGGCCTGGTCATCCTAAATGCCCTCCCCTGCAGGCCTGGTCTCCCCCAACTGCCCTCCCTTGCAGACCTGGTCCCTCCCAACTGCCTTTCCCTGCTGGCCATCTTGTGGTGGCCATTGTGTATCCACATGGGGTCAATCATCTTTGACCACATGAGGGCAGCGGTTTTGTGTGTTGGAGTGATGGTCAATCTGCATATTACTCTTTTATTAGATAGGAGGATTAGATAGGATAGAGGCCTGGTGCATGGGTGGGGGCTGTCTCAGATCAGGGTAGGGGTTCACTTGGGGCATGGGGCAACCTGGGCGAGGGGCCTGTGGTGTGTGTAGGTTGGTCCTGTACCCCAGTGACCCAAGTGGCGGCCCTGGTATCTGGGGTTATTTATCTTCTATAATTGAAACTGTGTAGCCTTAAGCAGAGGCTAAGGCAGGCCAGGGCTGTGGAAACTTGGCTTCCTCCATTCCTGGGGGCAACTCAAGCCTCCTGCTCTATCCAGCTCCATGGCTACCACCATTTTTGTTGGTATTTATATTTCTTCTATAATTAAAACTTTGTAGCCTTAACCGGAGTCTAAAGCAGGCCAGGGCAGGTGAAAAGCTTGGCTTCTTCCATTGCCACGGAAACCCAAGCCTCCTGCTCTTTCTGTGGCTGCAGCCATTTTGGTTGGGTTAATTTGCATACTCACTCCTGATTGGCTGGTTGTTGTGGCTTGTGGATGTAGTGGAGCTATAGTCAATGTGAATATTACTCTTTAATTAGATAGAATGGTATTAGAAACCTAAATCTTGGCTTTGGGGTGTTACAACATCATTTAATCTTTTTATATAATAAGCAGTGCCTGTGACAACCAGGACGACCAAATAGCCAGTCACCATGAGTTGTATTGGGCATTTCTCAGGTCCTTATCCCTGCCCCAGAGTCTCTCATCACAGCATGGTGGATGGGGAACCACAGGGAATGGAGCAGCAGGGCAGGACTGGTGAGTGAGCAGAAAAGTGACCTCTCGGTTTCTCCCCCTGACCACAGGCTTTCGGGAACCAGAGCCATGCTATGATCAGTAAACCATGGGGAAGCAAGGTAAGTGGCAGTGGGGTGAGACTGGCAAGTCGGGGTGCTACAGCGACCCCTTAGTCCCTCCCCACTCCATCTCCACAGTGGGAACCGGAGCTATGCTGCAATGGGGAACTAAGGCGAACCAAGGGGTGGCAGTGGGGACTGATAAGGGGGCAGAAGATGGCCTAGGGACCATAACCGCACATGATTTTGTGCACACTGGGCCTCTAGTAGATGAACAAAAATCAAGGCTAATAAGATATTTAAGTGTATCTTAAAATATGAAAGAAAATAATCAAGATAAATAGCCAGCAAAAGTGATATTCAAGAAAATAGTGATAACATAGGGAACAGGCAAACTGGCAAAAAAAGAAAAGCAGCATCCTCAAAACATAATACCCAAAATATGAGAACAGCATGCTACAAGAAAAACTAAATTATTTGCATATAAAGAGTTCATGAAAATCAAAGCTGATGACTTCATTTTTTTTTAAATTAAAATTATTGAAGGCATTGAAAATCAGGTCAGCTGAGTTCAGTGGAAACAGAGCCAGCACAAAGCATTTTTCTTTTAGAGTAAATGCTTCATTAAGAAACATGAAATGCAGTATTGACTAGTGTAGAGGCGGAGGCACTGGAAGGCACTGCAGCACTGGGAAATGTAGCTCTCATTTACTCACCACACCTGTTATTTCACCCATTATAAACTCATCTCTTTCCCTTTTTTTAATTCAACTTTCCTCTCAGCTGTGATTATCTAAGTAGCATGTCCCAAGCCTCAGATGGAGAACAAGATGGTCTTTTGGTGATAGTCCTGGGAATCTTAGGGACACATCTCTTAGTGTCAGGAGGGGTAGTTGGATTCCTTTTCAGACTGGTTCCTCCCAGTATTATATATAATCTTTATATGGAGTATTCACTCTTCTTTAAATGAAACGTAAAATGAGACATCAATAAAAATAGCACCCATTGAAATAGGACTTATATATACATTTCTTAAAATATTTATCACAAATTAAGTAGTTGAGCCACTTCTTCAACCACAAGGCCCTCAAGCCTAATGAACTGTCATGATTGGAGAAACAAGAGATGTAGTCTTAATGTCACTCTCCAGAAACATTCTCAGTAAGTTATCTCAACAAGAAATTAGTATGTACAAGTATATTTTCTGTATCTCAATGTATAAATTGGCCCCAAATTTCAAGATAAATAGGCTTTTTCTAAATATAGCTGAATCAACAAGTTTTGCTAACCTTATTTGGCCATTTCCAAAGCAGGTATCTTGTTCTATGTGAAATATTGGCTATAGGGTCTCAGATGTTTCCATTGCTGTATTAATAGTGATCATTATTTTCCATTACATTATAATATTTAAATTTAGGTCCTGGGATTGTTGACACTGATTCAGGAGCAGCAGTGACTTCTGCTGCTACCTGTGCTGAGGCCGGAGTTGAGGCAACAAAAAGTGTCCAGGTCCTTTGATGTGGGTGCTCTAAGGGGCTGTTACCTGCTACTTCATGCCTGTTTTTCTCTCCTGACAGGCTCAAGCTGTATTGTAACTGTATACACCTTAGTTGTGTTGATACAATTGTAATTAGCCTAGTTATTAATGACAGGAAAGAAGTGAAGGGAAGGCCAAATGTTATAGACATGTCATTTGGGCAGCTTCACTGGAAAGCTGCAGCTTTACACTCGCTGGGATTCTAACGAAGGTCAGATAGATGCATGTCCAGTGAAGCTGGAGTGACCTCAAGAAGGTATTTGTCTGTCAGTCACATCTGGGAATAGGTCATTGACCAGATGGTATAGCCACTGCAAGGGCACTAAATTTGGGATATATAATCCCCTAAACAAAGGAGTTTATTAAAATGACAATGAGGTACCACCTTACACATGCCAGAATTTCAATTATCAATAAGTCAACAAACAAGTGCTGTTGGGTTGTGCAGAAAAGGGAACCTTACTACACTGCTACTAGGAATACAGACTGGCACAGCTACTGTGGAAAACAGTGTGGAAAACGGAACTGCCATTTGACCCAGTGATCCCACTTCTAGAAATATATCCTAAGAAGCTAGAAACATCAGAACATATTCATCACTATGTTCATAGCAGCACAATTTACAATAGCTAGGATATGGAAACAGCCCAAGTGCCTATCAGTAGATAAAAGGATAAAAAAGCTGTGGTACATCTACACACTGGAATACTATGTAGCAGTAAAAATGAAGGATTCCTTACCCTTTGAGAAAGCATGGAGGGACCTTAGAGTTTTATGCTAATCAAAATAAGCCAGTTGGAGATAGATAAGTATCACATAATCTCACTTATATGTAGAATCTATTGAATAAAATAAACAAAACAGATCCAGAGAGACAGAAGCATAGAATAACCTGAGGAATCTCAGAGAGAAGGTGGGGGAGGATGGGAAGGGAGGAAGAGATCAAGCAAAGAACTTGTATGCATATATGCATAACCTATGGACACAGTCAATAGAGTAATGAAGGCCTAGATTTGGGGGCCGGAGCAGACATATTCTTAAATGCTCAGTGAATATTTGTGGAATATATAAATGAATGATTGAACATTGTTTATAAAATGTGCCTATACAGTATACTGTATATTCTTAATATGGAAAAAGATCTGATGGCATTTGTCCTGCTTTTATTGTTTACAAACACTACCACATTTCAGGTGGCTTAAAGATGATCCCCTTGAGTCTGAAGTTTAGTTGACATTTGAGTTGTCATATAATTTTAGATGTGAGAGAAGTGGCTTGGAACTAAGAAACAGACTTTGTTGTGCAGTGGCCAGGAAACATCATTACTGATGCGGAAAGAGGCAGGCATCATGTGAGAAGATGGGAACACACTTCAGAATGAGTTGTTTAATTTGGATATTTTGGAAAAGAGGCCTTTAGTGATAATTCCAGTCACTGAATGGAGCAGAGCCTATGAAATATATTTAGCACACTGAATTGAGTTTTCAAAGATAGCATAAAAGTGCAATATTTTCTTTGTAGACTTTTTCTGTTGATCTCCTTGGGTCTGATATTACTAAAATTTTTATTTGAGCAGGCGAATGCACACAGAATGAGGACATTTTTCTTCTCATTGTACTTGCTCTCTTTACCCAACATGAGCTGACTCTCAGTAACAAACAAAACAGGACAACAACTGTCTACCTGCTCCCCCACCATCACAACCCACCAAGATGAACAAGGTCCAGTGCAGTGAGAACTTGGGTACCTGTTAGATAACTAAATCGGGAAGCCATGCTGTTGACACAGCCCTGTAGTGGTGTTCAGTTCATCAGTGTCCTCTCCATTTAAGGACCACTTCTCCTTGGAAAGGGAGAAGGGCTGCATATTTACAACAGCTAAGATCTGGAAATGCTACAGGGAGAATCGCACATTGTTTTTATAGGATAGACTTCCCAGCAGATCAGGCAGGAGTTTCTTCATCAATTATTTCCCCCAAATGCAGAACTGTTTGTGAAAGTTTCTACTGTGCAACTTGGCACAATTTGGGCACAAAGACTAGATTTTTCTGCCATTAACTGCTTTCAGCCTTGGCTTCCCTGTCCTTGTGTGCACTTCCTTGGAGCTTACTTGCTGCTTCTCTCCCTGCATCACAAGCCTCCAAAGCAGAGTCTCCTTGCTGGGCTCAAATCTGACTCATAACTGTGACTGTACACATGCATTTCCTTATTTTCTTCTATTATTCCTCTGATTTCAAACAAACTGAAGAAAAATAGGACCCAGGAAATACATAAATATAGGAACATCAAAATAGTGGTGGATTCTCTTTCTCCTAAATCAAGGAAATATTATTAAAATTTGAGAGTAAGAAATACCATTATTTTTAAAATGTGCTATTACAAGGCTATTGATTATATTTCCTATGGTGTATTTTATATTCCCATGACTATCTTGTAACAATCAATCTGTACTTTCCCTTCACCTTTTTCACTCTACCTCAAACACCCTTCCATGTGGCAAATAGTTTTCTGTTAAATTATATGGTATCTGTCTTTCTCTGACTGACATTTAATATAGCACAATACCCTCTAAGCCCATCCATGTTGTGGCAAATGCTAAAATTTTATTCATTTTTATGGCTGAATAATAACTATGGATGATGCCGGGTGAGTACAAGACTTATTGAGGGGATTACTTTGTAAATTATATAAATGCTTAACTACTATGTTGTACACCTGAAACTAATATAAAATAATATTGAATGTCAAGTTATTAAACATTTTTAAAAATTAAAAATAATGAAATACAAAATAGACGATTGATAGACAGATATAAGTGTGCTCATTATCTTCAGGTTATTAATATGTATTAAATAAAGACAGGTTCAAGTATTAACAGAAATTACATAAAGAGGGTCAGGTAAGTGGAAGACCTGAGATTAATCAGATTTCTTCAGCATAGGACTATAAAACCTCAGTAATAGTATGTCTCCCAAAGACAGGCTGTAGTTGGAATTGTTTCCCAAACTAACTTCGCCACTAAATATGATTGATTTCTAAGAGCATCTTGCAGTTCCTATAACACAATTTGGTCAGTTTTGTTACAGAGAATACAACTTAGACAAATTCTATATTGATTAGTATAGTATCCAATTTAATAACCACCTGGACCCTTCCATTTCCTTTCTTTGTACTATATAAGCTAATATTAAAGAACCTTTCATTTAGAAAGCATATAATTAAGGATCCCATATACAGGATTGATAGAAAGGAGGTAAAATGAGAATGGCAGAGATAACAAAATGGCAGAAAAGTGAAGTATAAAATCTTTTACTTCCTCTTCCCAAGATAATAGAGGGGTTCCTCTTGCATTTTACTAATCCTGTATTTGTTTTACCAATGCTGAGTGTGCACCAAAAACTAATATAAAAATATTTAGTGTTGACTGTGGTTGAAAAAGTAAACAGAAACATAACAGGTTTAATGAAGAATCCTGCTAGAGTAGCAGTTGAAATTGAAAGTAAAAAAAATAAATAAATAAACAACCAGGATTAAAGAGACTGATATAAAGGAAACATTAGTCTTTATACTCAGGTCAAAATGTATGGATGGGCATATGAAATAAACAAACCAATACATTGACTTAAATCATTTGATAAATGTTATTTCTTATTATACTTATAAACTAGAGGCCTGGTGCACAAAATTCATGCATGGGGGTGTGTAACCCTCAGTCCAGCCTGCACCCACTCCAATATGAGACCCCTAAAGAGATGGCTGACTGCCAGTTTAGGCCTGATCCCAGTAGGATTGGGCCTAAAAGGGCAGTCAGACATCCCTTTCACAATCCAGGAATGCTGGTTCCCAACTGCTCGTCTGCCTGCCTTCTTGATTGCCCCTAACTGCTTCTACCTGTCAACCTGATCACCCCCTAAACACTCCCCTGCCAGCCTGATTGATGCCTAACTGCATCCCTGCCAGCCTGTTTTCCCCTATCTCTCCCCTGCAGGCCTTGTCACCCCCAACTTCCCTTCTCTACCAGCCTGATCACCCCCAATTTCCCTCCCTTGCTGGCCTGATCACCCACAACTGCCCTTCCTTGCAAACCTGATTCTTCCCAACTGCCCTCCCCTGCGGCCATCTTATGGCAGCCATATTGTGTCCACATGGGGTCAGTCATCTTTGACCACATGGGGGCAGCTATCTTGTGTGTTGGAGTGACAGTAAATTTGCATATTATTCTTTTATTAGATAGGATTAGATAGGATAGAGTACTGGTGCGTGGGTGGAGGCCAGCTGGTTTGCCTTGAAGGATATCATGGATCAGGGTGGGGGTTCCCTTGAGGCATGGGGTGGCCTGGGCAAGGAGCCTGTGGTGTTTGCAATTTGGCCATGCCCTCCTGGTGACCCAAGTGGTGGCCCCGGTATCCAGGAATTATTTATCTTTTATAATTGAAACTTTGTAGCCTTAAACAGTGGCCAAGGCAGGCCAGGACAGGCAGAAAGCTTGGCTTCCTCCATTGCTGGGAAACCTTCTGCTCTCTCCATGGCTGCAGCCATCTTGGTTGATTTAATTTGCATACTCATTCTTAATTGGCTGGTGGGTGTGACTTGTGGGTGTGGCAGTGGTATGGTCAATTTGCATATTACTATTTTATTAGATAGGATTACATGCTTGTTAAACAGTCTACAGGCCCATGCTAATATAAAGATAATAAATATGTTATTTTAATAATTTTTAGCTAATTTTTATTTATTTCTTTTTTTGCAGTATAATTTAGATTTAATAGTAGTATATATGTTTTCCTTTTTCCCCCCATTGTCCTCCCCCCAGCATCCTCTACCCCCCAGCACATGTCCCCACCTGCCCCCCCACCCCAGTGTCATGCCTCCATTGGTTATGCTCATATGCATGCATACAAGTCCTTCGATTTATCTCCCCAGAACCTGGCCCCCACCCTCCCCAGCCTTCCCCCTGTAGCTTGACAGTCTATTCAATGCCTCCCTGCCTCTATATCAATTGCTCTCCCCTGTTTCTTTTCTTCAAAAATATCTTGCATCTGCATACTGAAAATAAATGTATAAGAACAAAAAATGTTTGAGTCCCACTTTCAAAGTCAAATAGTTCTTTATGTGTACATGTCAGCAATGGTATCTGGATGGTGGACACATGATGGCAATGCAGGTTCCATCCTCTCTGGTTTGGTCCTGGGCAGCCTAGAGCCATGCACAGTTGCTGACTGCTAGCATGGCAAGGTATCGCCAGTGTCCCCCATCTCTGGCCTGTCCTCGTGGTTGGAACAAACCTGTCAGTTCCTCACTATCACAGGAACCCGCATGGTCTTGGAGTTGTTCTCTGAAAACACACGAACACATTCTTGACAGAAAGTTAACAAAGGCATCCTCTCTACAAATTAGACTTAGAATTCTTTTTAATTTTGCCCAAATGATTTTCCTTTGGCTTATTTTGACACCATGTGTGTTTTTCATGGGTGTCCTACTATTGGCATTACAAATGGAAGTTACTTTTCTGGAGTAAGAATTTTCTAGATGTATTATACCTATAGGATATTTTTTCTTACATGATATTACCCCACTATTCCCTCCTCCCCTTTTTTTGATTAATGGGGGCTTTGGGAAATTTTATATTGCAGTTTTGGTAATTTTAAATTTTAATTTTTGCACACAAATATGACTGCTTTAGGTTCTTTGGATGTTAGGCAATTTTACAATGAGATGAACTACTAGTAGAAATTTTAGTTAAGATTTTAGAAACAGCTTTTTGTCCAGTTCACTTAAATTTTCTTGAGTATTCACTTATTTCACTTGGCCAATTTAATTTAATCTGAAAACTTGATTACTATTTTACTTTCAATTTTAATACTCAAGCAAAAACTCTTAGTTTACCCTGTAAATATTAGTGGAAAGGATTATTTGCATTTTTGAGTAGGCCCTGAGCATTCCTGGTACTAGACTGAATTTAGATATAGAGCAGCTATTACTGGCCGAGTGTCTGTCTATAACCTGGGTCTCGATCTGAGCTGTGCATGGGAGGTGAAGCAGCCATGATGGCAGGAGACCTCCCTCAGAAGGGGTGAGAGTTCAGGCCCCTGTAAGGTTTGTGGGTGAAGGTCTGTGCCTCACCTTCATTGCCTTTTGGTTCTCTCCTGTTGGCCCCTCTGCAACTGTGCCTGTCTTAGATTATTCCTTCCCTGAGGAATCTTACCCATCTCTGGCTAACCCGCCATCCTCTGGGGCCAAGCAAGGTGATGTGAGGTTCAGTTCTGTCTCCTTGATAGAGGAGATACATGGAACATCTAACACTTTTGGGAGGAAATAAAATCTGAAAATAGATATAATAATCCACAACACAATTAAAAGAAAAAATATTTTAAAGTGTCTAACAATTCCTAAACTTGAGTGAATATAGTAATTTATGATGTTATAGTATATTTCTTTACTTAAAAATAGTGTGCCTTATTATTCACGTTGTGGAATTTGCAAAAATAATATGAATTTCTTCTCTTTTATTATTTTAGTTATTTATTGCTTATATCTAGTTAGCTTAAAAAAAGAATCTACCAAAAACTTCTAAGACTAATATATAAAGTCAGTAAAGTTTCAGGATGCAAATTAAGTTTGCAAAAACCAGTTGAGTATGCAGTAACAACAAAGCATCACAAAGTGAAAAATTTTAAAAATCACATTTACAGTTCCATCAAAAAGAATAAAATGCCTTGGAATAAATTTAATCAAAGAGGTGAAAGTCTATATACTTAAATTTATAAAACATAGAACAAACAAGTTTAAGAATATATAAATATATAGAAAGATACTTTGTGCTCACAGATTGAAGGGGTTAGTACTATTAAAATGTTCATAATTCCCAAAGTAGTCTAAACATTAGTGTAATTCCTATTAGCATCCCAATGCCATTTTTTACATAAATGTTAAAAAATCTTAAAATTTATATGCAACCACAAAAGACCTAGAATAGTGAAAGCCATTTTGAGAAAGAAGAACAAAGTTGAAAGTTTTACATTTTCTGATTTCAAATTTTATTACACAGTTATAGAAATCAAAATAGTATGGCATTGTTATGAAAACAGACACATAAGCCAATGGAATGGCATATAGAGCCCAGAATTAAACCCATGCGTATATGGTTAATTTACAACAAATAAACCAATAATATACAATGGAGAAAGGATAATATATTCAATAAATGGTGCTAGGGAAATTGGATATCCACATGACACCACATGCAAAAATTAATTCAAAATCAATTAAAGACTTGAAAATAAGACCGACATCATAAAATTCCTGGAAAAAAATATAGGGATAAACTATGACATCAGTCTTGGCAATAATTTTTTAGATTTGACATCAAAAGCAAAGATAACACAACATAAACAACTTGGACTACATCAAGATAAAAGCTTTCTGCACATCAAAGGAAACAGTCAACAAATGAAAAGGCAACCTATAGAATGGTAGAAAGTTTTATAAATCATACATCTGATAGTGATTAATATCCAAAATATATAAAGAACTCACACAACTCAAGATCAAAAACAAACAATAAACAAATAACCCATTTTAAAAAAATTGGACAGAAGATCTGTTCACACTTTTTTCCAAAGAAGAAATACAAATGTTCAACAAGTACAACCAAAAGTGCTCAACATCACTAGTCATCAGGTAAATGCAATACAAAATATATCACCTCTCACATTGGTTAGAATGGCTATTATCTTTAAAAAATACAAAATATAACAAGTGTTGGAGGGGCTGAGAAGAAAGAAAAACACTTGTGCATTGATGGTGGGAATTTAGATTGGGCAGTCACTGTGAAAAACACTGCGGAAGTTTATCAAAAAATTAAAAAGACAACTACTAAATGATTCAGCAATCGGATTTCTGGATATACATCCAAAGTACATAAAAATAAGACATCAAAAGAATACTGGCACCCCATTATTTGTACAGCATTATTCACAATAGCTAAGATATGCAAACAACTTAAGTGTACTTGGATGGATGAATGGATAAAGAATATGTTACACACACACACACACACACACACACACACACACATACACACACACACACACACACTCACAGCTCCAGGATGGTTTTCAGTCATGAGAAAGAAGGACATCTGTCTTTTGCTACAACATAAGTTGGCCTTGAGGGTATTCTGCTAAGTGAAAAAATAAAAAAATCAGACAAAGACTGCATGGTATAATTTATATTTGAAATCTAAAAAAAGTTATACTCATACAAATAGAGTTGAAAAGTACTTACCAAGGGCTGGATATGAGAGGGGAAAATAGAGGTTATAAAAGGGTACAGAGTTTCAGCTGTAAGATAAAAGGTTCTTAAGATCTGATTTGTAAACATGGTTACTGTATTATATAATTAAAATTTGCTAATGAATAAAACTTAAATGTTCTCACTAAAAATAAAGAAGATATATAAAAGGGAGCCAATATATTAATCTGTAATAATATCACTTTATGTCCTGTGTTACTCTTGATAACTGAGCTCATAACTGTTCATTTCTGGAAGATGATAGATTCCACTGCAATAGTGGAATGCCTTAACAAGCTGAAATTATGTGTACTTCACTTTTCTACCTTAGGAAGTTCTAAACATTATTCATGTAACAAGTCAATTTTTCCAAATGCCCACAAAATAATATTAGATATATATTACCTTAGAACCATAGGGCCTGAAGTTTAGAACAGGAGGATTCTTAGAGATGCCCAGACTATGGGAACCTCATTTGGCTGTGCCTTCGATGAATGAGATGAGATGCATT
Organism: Antrozous pallidus; assembly: GCA_027563665.1. Lineage (NCBI taxonomy): Eukaryota > Metazoa > Chordata > Mammalia > Chiroptera > Vespertilionidae > Antrozous > Antrozous pallidus. The sequence continues at coordinate 109,324,988 of CM050508.1, read as the reverse complement.
AATACATCCTCTTCTATTTACAGTGGTTGCTCGCCACGGCTGAATCCACTCTTCTTTCAGGACCTCTCATTCCAAACTACACACACCCATTTGGGCTTCAGAAAAGATGAGCTTCAATAATTCTGTATATTTGTTAGATAAGGTTGGAATATAACCATTGTTCTTAGGTTATCTATTCAACTAGAGGGTTAAATATTCAATGGTTTTAATTTGCTGATCTTGTTAAGGAAGTATTTACCACTAGATTTCCTTATTTCTTAGAATCAAGCTTAATTCTGTGGTAACATATAATAATCTGCAGTAACTAAAACACTTAGATACACACAAACAAACACACACAGAAACACACAAACACCCCTCACATGTATACCTCCATACACACATGCATGTAAAACACCCCGTCACACACATATGCATGCCACACACCCCATATCCACATATGAATGCTTACTACACACACATATGACTACCTTACAAATACATGGATACCATTCCCTACTTATACACATATGAATACCATTTTACATGTGCACACTACACACAGTACACATCACACACACACAGAGATAGGCACTACATGCTTTTGATCTACAGTAATAGATCCTAAACACAGGCATTTGCCTCTCATTAGATAGGTGCCTGACCTGTTGTTTAATACGTTGATTCTGACATCTTATCCTTCTGTTCTGCTCATTGTCAGGATACTCCAGTATCTGACAGATTTGGAAGAATTCTGGGGCTTGAGCTATAACTGAGTCTCACAATCCAGAACCCAGGCCTTTGCTGTTCAGTTGAGCCTGTGCTATTAGACAGGGCTATCTCTCAGCTCCTGTTCCCATTGGTCTTTGCTTAGGTCTCAATCCATCCACAGCCTCACTTCATCTGCTCAGTCAAGCTATGAATACTCAACCTTCATAGGGCCTGAAGTGAAAAATTCTGAAGTATTTAAATGCCGTTATTTTAATTGAGGTTGTTTCTTTCTCCAAAATTCTGTTAAATTTACTCACCCACGAAGATATAGCTAAACTGACCAATATTACTAGCTTTTAAAGGCACTATAAAATATTTTGTAGACCAAATGTGAATAAAATTTAAACAGCTGAGGTTAATTGTTATGTCTTCTTTAAGAAGCATGTTCCATAATTCAAGAGTTTTCTGAAATAGAAGCATATCTGCAAGATAAACTGCCAGACGAAGATTGATTAGCATAGAAATCAATGCACAGAAGTGCTAGGATTCATGTGTCCTTATGGTTTCAACTATTGTAAAGCAGAATTTCCCTGGAAGAAGTAATTCAAGAAAGAACTGGATATACCCCAGGACAGAAAGTTAAGACTCAGGCAGACGGGTTTTGTTTGGTGGCTGCGACAAAGCAGTGAGATAGTACTCTGAACTTCTAAGCGTGTTGTTCAGTTTTCATTTTACTAGCTAGGCTTTTGTCTTGGAGTGGAGAGTTGAACGCAAGCTATCCTGCAAAATTAGAGGAAATATGAATATGCAAGCAGCACTGCTATTTCACCTGGCAATCATATAGAGACTGGATGCTCAGGAAGTTATGGTATCACAGAGTGGATACATATAAATTTATAATTCAAGGTATACAGCTACATAATTGAAAGCAGGCTAAAGATATTTTTTGGTTTCATTGAAAACCCAGGGTGCCAAAATGCAAACCATGAGAAGACTCTAAAGGAACTTGACTTGGGGGATTATTTGAGCTTTAATTGTATAATTTAAGCTGAAATTTCTATGTCACAGTCTGGAAAAGCTCATCCTTAAAGGATACATTCAAGTCATCCATTCAAGGTATAGAAGCAGGATCATAGGGGGACAGTGGGGAAAAGGTGCGCATGTAGTACTTTCCACACATGCTATGAATCCTGTTACACTCACTCCAGCTGATGCTGGACACTGAGCAGAGAGGGCACGCTTTTCAGTGCTTGCAGCAAGAAGTGAAACGCAGTAGAGAGACCCTGACCAAAGTAGACAGAGAAGCTTGTGTGTTCTTGACCAGTTATTTAAACTCTGTAAACTTCAATTTCTGCATTTTTAAATTAGAAAATTAAGACCTACTTTGAAAACTTTAGTGCGTTTGGAAACACAGATTGATAATAAATGGGCACTCAAAAATGCTGTTGTTTCCTTTACAACTTACCTGCAATTAAATACTTTGATCATGTCATCACAATTTCAAGCTAGGCTGGTGTCCTTTCAATAGTCTCTCTACACTGATTTACCAGAAGCTGTTGTTTTTTGGGAAGGAAATACATTTCCTCTACTCTCTTAGTGTATTGTTTGGGAGCCTGTAAATGAAACTAATAAAAGAAATTAATGGGAAAGGCACACATTATTATAAATATTCAGGTCCATGGGAGTTTACAAAAAAGAAGTGAAAATCAAGGTGGCAATGAGAATCTGGGACTTACTATTTCCACAGAGGAAAGGGGGTTGGGCTCCAAGGGACCTTACACCATGGGAAACGTATTGGGAAACAAATGAAAGATAACAATTATTTTAGGAAGGTGTGTTTATGCAAACTCATCTCAGTATAGACTCTCCATCTCTGGCATAGGAGTCACTCTTCTATTCCTGGTGCAGGGTAGGGAGGACCTTCACAAAGGGAAATTTAAACTCTGCTTTAGGCAACTAGAAGGATAGCATAGAACTTTATCTGTTGATTCTCAATTGCCTTCAGATTAAAATAATCCTCATGCCGAAGTGGCACACTGTGAGATGGCACATTATGATCCCCTTCATATTCAATAGTTAAGTTACATACCTAACTTACTCTGTATAGTGGAAAGCTATCTGGGAAGAATTTTACTTGAAGATGTACCCTAAGATATTCTGGTTTTCTTGTTTCTGGAATGAATCTCTCAATGTGTTTAAATAAAATTCAAAGGAAGCTCTTAGAAGATCAATTGTTGAGTATACTTGTCCAACCTAACAGTGGTTAAATGAGTTTCCAGGTCAGCTTTTCTTAAAGGAGAACTTATGTGTACTTCTGTGAGACCTTGGCATACATTTATTAATTGTATTCATCATTAAAGCATCCTGGGATTTTCCAGTACCAGACTAGACCTCCCAGTAGTAGTAAATAGTAATATGTTTGTGGCAAAGAGTATGATCATCTATGTAAATATGGAAACATTCTTGCTATTGTGGAATTTTATTAACCCTTTTAGAACAAATAGGCTCCAGTTATTTTAGTGAGAAATAATTTGCTGTATAAATGTTAAATGTTTATAAAATTATAAATGTAAGAAATTGCAATCCAGAAACTCTAAGACTCTGGATTCCTCTGCATCATAGAAAGGATCTAACCTACTAAACAACACAAAGTGGGGAGAGACTTCTAGAGTTTCTGTTCCTTATCAACACTCCCATTCCAGAACCATCTTACAATCATAAATAAATTGATGCTGACAGTATTTTCCATATATCAAGTGCTTCTGTTCCTTCAGCTCCTTCTAGTTCATAAGTGCAAGGTCCTTATTTTTAAAACTATGTTATTAAAATAATATGTGGTCCCAAACAGACCCTGGTATAAAAGACCTTCAAGCATTATCTCTGTAATTGTGACTCATTCCCCCTTTAGGATTTTCCTGTTTTATCCCGCCCTACAATTTCCACTGCAGGATGCATGAGAAAACAGTTCTATTTATGAAGGAATCCATTCCTTGTTTTGTTGTTTTAAAAGTTGGATATTATAGGAAGCCAGGGAGAGGAGATAAGTTGTAACTGTAAAGGTTGTTATGCTCTATTTTAAGCAGACTCTCAACTAAGATTATAGAAAATAGAAATGTTACTGTGTCCTGTAACTCTTGCTATTTTTATTCCCAGCCTTTCCTAACTGAAGCCCACCAGCTGCAATCAATTATACTGAACTGCAGGGCAGTTTTGTGACAATAACAAATAAGGACTAGAATGAGGACACAAGGCATATAAACACTGGAGGTTTGAGGCTAGATTTCAGGACTTGATGTTCAGCAACATGCATGCCTGGTTTGATTTTTCAGTCTCCAGATATGGCAGATACGATTGCATTGAACAGATGTTGGCTTGAATGACCCACGCACCTTTGTTTTTGCAATCCTTCAGCTTATTCTGGCTTTCATTCCCCCCTCCCAGATTAAAAAATTATAATTGTATTCATTATAGAGAATGGCATGAGTGTGTTTCAAAGATTGCTTATAGTTTTGCTTAATTTCTCAAACAAAACCAATAACACCATGCTTAAGACAAACTATCTTAATCACTAATTAAACTTTTATTTCATATCCAAGTACACTATGAAATTGGTTGCTATTATTCACATTTTTTGAAAAAGCAACAAGTAATGAGCCTTGCTCCTGTCCAGAACTCCTTCAATTTGAAAACACAGTCATGGACTATAATCTTTAAAATACTATTCTCTCTCCTCACTCCACATGCCAAATACAGGGTTAGTGTTGACTGCAGGTTATTCCATGTCTCTCATAAACTTGTTTCTTTGACTCAGTGTTCCCACTGAGCAATGAATGACCTTAATTTCATGGAGAACAAGGCACAGCAGGTATCACTCACATGACTGAACATTTCTGAATGCATAATATAAAAGCAATGTCTGCAATACAGAGGAGATTGATAAACAGATAATGTTTCTGGTAACAAAGCTTTAGATATCTGATAACAACTTGGTAATGTCTTAATATCCCCTTAAAATTTAGACCAACATATTTTTAAATGTATTTAGTTTATTATAGTCTGTCATGTTCCTCCAAAATTCATGCTGAAGTTCTAATCTCTGGTGAGCAGGCTGATAAAGACACAATTAAGGTTAAATGGGGTCATAAGGATGAGGCCCTAATTCCATAAGGTTGGTATCCACATACAGGGAAGAAACAGAGAAAAGGCCAAATGAGAATATAGGAAGAAGATAGTCATAGCAAATCATAGAGAGAGGCCTCAAAGGTGACAAACTCTCCCAGAACCTTAACCATGAGCTTACAGACACTACAGTGTGAGAAAATACATTTCTGTTATTTAGGCTACCCAGTCCATAGTATTTTGTTATGGAAGTCCTAGCAAACTAATAACAATTATTAGTAATAATTCCAAAATTAGTAATATCAAATAGACTTTCATATTCATTTATCACTTTGGTCTTAATGGTATCAGTCTTAAAATATAAAATTCATACTCGACTTTCATGAATTCCTGTGCCAGTGGAAGATGGCAATGGTAATCTCACATGGGAGTATAGTTACCTCTTATATATCCTGACCCCAAATGTCATCTCTGGATAAACTTTTAGATAAGTCATAAATAAATAGGAAAATGCTATTAATAGTCATCCTTTGACAACAGGTCCTGATAACTACAGAAAGCAATGTATCCCATCAAACTGATTAGCATAGGATCGCAGAGGACAGATGCCAAAAATCAGTACATATATGGTCACGAGGAATCCAAACATAGTATGTTTCCTTCAAAATATTATACTGTATAGACTTTTCATTTATCTGCCCACTTTCCTTACGTTTAAGAGCAGAGAAAGGAAATCTCTGGTATCCTGATGGTTAGTTCTTAAACAAAGGAAAAAGCTAACAGTTATCACAAGGAGAGAGCTCATATTAGAGAACCCCACTTACTACTGAGACCCTGAAAGGCAAATTTTTCTGTGGGTAAACTGGAGAACAATACTCTAGTCCCAGAATAAAATTATAAGAAGCCATCCCTTTCCTGTTCTTGGCTCTGGATAGAGGAGAGGAAGAGAAAAGATAATGCCTTCTCTGACAAGTCCTGTCCACACACCCAGACTCCTTCTCTATAATGAAGAGCTAATTTGCAAATGGTTGTCAAGCCTTCATGCCCTCATTCCCTTGCATCCTCATGCTGGGATTACTCAGACACTCAACACTGGGGAGAGAAGAATGAGGACAAGCCAGACACAAATGAGCTTATGAGAGAGGAATAGGGACCAGTCAGGCTGTGACCCAGGAGAGGGATAAGCTGCCCACCCCATGGTCCCAGGCGCCAGTGGCTGCGCCTTCACCTGTAGCCCAGAAGAGGGACAAACCCCCAGCACCATAGTCCTGGGCACCAATGGCTGGGGCTGCAGCCCAGAAGAGGGACAAGCTGCTCATCATGTGGTCCCAGGCGCCAGCACCTATGACTGTGGCCCAGGAGAGGGACAGTCTGCCCCACAGTCCCAGTGCCTGCAGCTGCAGTCCAGCAAAGCTGCCTGCCCACAGTCCCCTGAGGCTGCGGCCAGCCTGGGTGAAGCTGGCCCAGGTCCCAGGTGCCTGAGGCCAGGAAGAGGGAGGAAAGTCTGGGTTCTGGGTGCCTGGGACCAGCTGGAGGAGGGAATCCTGCGTTCTGAGTGTGTGGCAAGGCAGAGGTGTTTAGGGGTGATCAAGCAGGCAGACACACAAGCAGTTAGAAGCCAGTGGTCCTGTTGTGGAGCGGAGGCGAGTGAACACCCAGTGAAGCCCAGACAAATTAAAATTTAGAGAATCTTTATTAGCTGGCCTGGGGACTGCTCTGCCATTCTCCACACAGAGAGACTGGAGAACAGCCCCGACCCTTTGTGCAAGACCACCTTTAAGCACATTAACCACATCCTGTTTTTGCACAACAAGCAACCCAAGATAAAAGTGTTTGCTAAGCAACGCCAGAATCATGCCATTGACAACCATGTTACTCACAGGGTCATCCTGTTCTTCAGAAAGCTGACAGTGTTCTATCTTGAAAGGCCTATGTGGTGGGAATGAGCCATGAGACAATATACCAAGGCCTGGCCTTGTGTCAGCACTGACAACCCTATCTGGGGCATAGTCCACGGCCTCAGTAGTGCTCAAAAATTCCCACTCTCTAACAGTCTCAGATTGTGAGAGGCAGTTGGGCATCCCGTACGGAATCTCAGATTGGAGAAGGTGCAGGCCAGGCTGAGGAAACTCCCCACTCTGCATGGATTTCATGCACTGGGCCTCTAGTGTGGATATAAGCTAGGAAGAATACTGCCTAATTGGTTCTAAATAACTATTAACAAAATTAAAGTTAAGTGAATTTTACTTTAGGTGTCTAGATGGTTTATAGAAGTGAATCATTTTTGATAGGAGACTACCTTAATCTGGGTCCAAAATAATTATCATAAATGATACATATGAGAAATCAGGAGACACTGGAGGAAAAAAAGTCCAAATGAGGAAACATTGGGAAAATAACTCACTGAATATTGGAATATAAAAAAAAATTTGAATATATCAGAATTAACAAATAAAGAATAATCATATTTATCAAAATTAAATTTATCAAAATTACAACAGGACATGGACAGTAAGATTTTAAAATAATCAACTGGCATTTCTTTTTTTTATCTTTATTGTTCAGTTTATTAATTACATTGTTTCCCCTTTTGATCCCCTTATAGCTCCCCTCCACCCTGTACCTATCCTACACTCCACCCTCACCTCCCCCTCCCCACTGTCCTCTCCCATTGTTGCTAGATTTTTGTCCAGTCTCCTGCTGCACTTCCCACACCCCTTTTCTCCCCAAGAACTGTCAGTCCATTCCCTCTCTATGTCCATGTCTCTGTTATATTCACCAGTCTATCCTGTTCAACAGCCTATCAATTCACTTGATTTTTATGTTCATTTGTTGATAGATGTGTATTTGTTGTTCATAATTTTCATCTTTATCTTTTTCTTCTTCCTCTTCTTAAAGAATATCTTTCAGCATTTCATATAATGTTGGTTTGGTGGTGATGAACTCCTTTAGCTTTTTCTTATCTGCGAAGCACTTCATCTGACCTTCAATTCTGAATGATAGCTTTGCTGGATAGAGTAATCTTGGTTGTAGATTCTTGCTGTTCATCACTTTGAATATTTCTTGCCACTCCCATCTGGCCTGCATCGTTTCTGTTGAGAAATCCGCTGACAATCGTATGGGTGCTCCCTTATAGGTAACCAACTGTTTCTCTCTTGCTGCTTTTAATATTCTCTCTTTGTCTTTTGCTCTTGGCATTTTAATTATGATGTGCCTTGGTGTGGTCCTCTTAGGGTTCCTATATATTGGGGTTCAGTGCACTTCTTGGACTCCTAAGTCAATTTCTTTCATCAGGTGTGGGAAGTTTTCAGTCACTATTTCTTCAAATAGGTTTTCATTGTCTTGGCCTCTCGCTTTTTCTGGCACCCCTATAATTCGGATGTTGGTATGCTTGAGGTTGTCCCAGAGGCCCCTTACACTATCTTCAATTTTTTGGATTCTTTTGGTTTCTTGCTTTTTCAGCTGAGTGGATTTTACCTCTTTGTATTTCAAATCTTTAACTTGGTTCTTGGGGTGCTCTAGAGCACTTTTAGGTCTTTGTATAATATTTTTTGTTTCAGTCAGTGTGTGCTTAATTTCTGGTTGGTCCTTTTTCATATCCTTGAGAGTCTCCTTTATATCCTTGAGGGTTTCTTTCATTTCCTTGTAGGACTCATTCATTTCCACGTTGGTCTTGATCATTTCTTTGCAGCTCTCGTTTATATCCTTGAGGGTGTTGTTCATTTTCTTGTAGGACTCATTCATTTCCTTTGTGGTCTTGCTTATTTCCTTATAGGCCTCGATCTTTTGTTGTAGCCTCTTAAAAAACCCTATAACTGTGGTTTTGAATTCCATGTCCAGTCGTTTTTTTCCCTCCATTTCTTTCACATCTGATTTCTTTCCATTTTGCTGCATGGTGGCTGCTTCCCTGAGTTGGTAAATTAGCTTTGTGTGGTAGACTTCGTACTAGGGATAGTGGCTCAGCCTCCCCGGTTACCTGAGGTGGATATGGGCTGCACAGTCTTGCTGAAGTTAAGCTCAGTTAATCGTTGTTAGCACTTGGAGGGTTGACCTCCAGGCCAATTGTCTGTGAAGCTCAGCTGTGCTCAGGTTGGGTGTACGGAGTCTTCGAGCCAAGCAGACAGTGTTAGCTCCGCCCTATGCGGCCCCAGGGACTCTGTGCCGGGGGCACCTCTGAGAGAGCCGCTGCGGAGCTCCACCGGCTGCCGGCTGCCGGGGAATTCAGACTTTCCCAAAATGAGTCTGCATGCGCAATGTCTCACCCAGGGTTGCAAAACAAAGCAGTCTGACGGTTTTCAGAATGAGAGACAAGTCGCAGATCGCTCTCTGCGCCATCACGCAGCCGAGCTGTTCGTGCACGAGCTGCCTTCTCCACAAGCCAGCAGACCCGGCAGCACCCGAGCTTTAGCGTGCCCTCCCACTGTCCAGTTTTCACCCCGTGTGATAGTGGGTTCTCTGGACTTCGCCCAGAGCTGGAGAATCAGTCCAGTGGGACGCCTTTGTCTCCCCATTCGAGAAAACTGGCCGGTTTTCAGCCGCCCGCCCTCTCCGCGGCGCGCGCTCCAAACCTCTCTCCGTGCAAATCTTTCAATGCTGTTCGCCGCTGCTCCTTCACTTTTATTTGTGGAGTTTTCACTCGGAGAGCTTTCTGGTGATTCTGGAAGGTGTTTGTTCTTTCGTTAAGTTGTAGTATTAAAATTGCTGATTATGACGGCAAGATAGGTGTTTTACCTTTGCGGCCATCTTAGTTCTCCTCAACTGGCATTTCTTGAAATAAAAATTCTAAAAGGTAAAATTCAAAAGCACAATGGAAAAATTTACAACAGACTACAAATGGAAGATAATTAGTAAACCGCAATAAGTATGTAAAGGAATATTGCTAATTGCAATACAGAAAATTAGTAATGGAAACAAAACAGAGAGAAGCAGATATATGGGTTGGATGGAGGGAATGACACACCTCTAACAGGATTCCATAAGGTGAAGATGGAGATAAGCAGGCAAAATAAATAATGGGTTAAAAGTTTACACAACTGATGAGAGACTCAGTTCATAGGTTTAGAAAGGGCTACATAAAAACAAGCAAGCAAACAAAAAAGCAATGTTTAAATATGTCATACAAAATAATAATGTAGTGTTCTGACCTGGTGGCTCAGTTGGTTGGATCGTGGTACCACATACCCAAACGTTGCAGGTTCAATTTCCTGTCAGGGAACATACCTAGGTTGTGCTTTGATCCCTGGTTGGGGTGCACACTGGAGACAGCTGATTTCTTAAAGGGAAATGTCCCTTTTAGCAACAGCCAGCCTACAAAGGGTGGTGGCTGCAACAACTCACTGCTCTGATGGGCTGTTAGAGGCCAGCAGAAAGACCATGGATTCCCCTGGGGGAGGGTGTAGGCTCACAATTTTATATTGATCTGTTAACTTTAGAGAGTTTACATGAGAGTTTACCTGACTTTCAGAATTTAAGATCCTCACCTTGACATCAGTTACTTTCTGAGGGGTTTAACCTGGAAGAGAGGACCAGGCTAGAAAAAAATAGAAGCCTCAGTACTTAAATAGGCAGCTCAAAATAGAATATTGGAAATGAATGAAGCCTTGAAATTTAGAAACTGAGGCCCAGAGAGGTGAAGAAACATGCCTGAGATCACACAGCTAGCTAATGGTAGGAACCAAATTCTTTTAGCAGCGATTCAACACTCCACTACACCTAACTCCAGAAATATACTTTCTAGCATTGGTGGAAAGTGAGGAGACTCATGCATGGATCCCAAAAGAGCCATGAAAAACTTGCTTTACCTTGAGCCACAACACTCCTGACCCTTGTCTCAAAAGTCTGAGGCCATCCCTTCCTACCTGGTCCAGTGGAAGTCACATTCCAACATCCCTGAAGAGAACCACCTGTTCACTTGTAATGTTTCCTAGGACCTCTCATTCTTTTCAGTCAAACACCACACCTTGCAGGGAATGGGGAGTGGGTGCTGGGATGCATGGGCCATTATGCTGTGGCCCAGTAGGGTAAGTTAATAGTAACTGAGCAAATGTAAAATAAAAGAATGAATGAATCACCTATATTTTATTTTTATAATCTACATTGATATTCTTCCAAATTAATAAAAATTAGTGACTTTTTAAATATATAAATGTAAGAAAAAGTATTACACTTCTGTGATGATATATAATTTTTTACATATTGTATTTTAGATCCTTAAATATTATTTTATACATTTGTTTATACAGATACTGTGTTTTGTTATATTTCTTCTTTTTTATATAATTTTTTATTATCTAAAGTTTAACATATGTCTCCTTTTTCTCCAATTGATAACTCCCCCGCTCAGCTATTCCCACACTGGACAAGCCTCCACCGCTCCAGTGTCTGTGTCCATTGGTTATACTAATATGCATGCATACAAGTGCTTTGGTTGCTCTCTAACCCCCACCACCCCTCCCCTGCCATTTGTCTCTGGATCTATTCTTGTTCATCAGATTATGTTGATCATTATATCTCACATATGAGTGAGATCATGTGATATTTATCTTTCTCTGACTGGCTTATTTTGCTTAGCATAATGCTCTCCAACTCCATCCATGCTGATGCAAATGGTAAAAGTTTCAGCAGCATAGTATTCCATTTTTACAGCAGCATAGTATTCCATTGTGTAGATGTACACACAGTTTTTAATCCACTCATCTGCTGATGGACACTTAGGCTGTTTCCAAATCTTAGCTATTATAAATTGTGCTGCTGTGAACATAGGGGTGCATATATCCTTTCTTATTGGTGTTTCTGGTTTCTTGGGATATAGAATTAGAAGATGAATTACTGGGTCAAATGGGAGTTCCATTTTTAACTTTTTGAGGAAATTACATACTGTCTTGCACAGTGGCTGCACCAGTCTGCATTCCCACCAGCAGTGCAGGAGAGTTCCTTTTTCTCCGCATCCTCACCAGCACTTGCAGTTTGTTGATTTGTTGATGATAGCTATTCTGATATGTGTGAGGTGGTATCACATTGTTGCTTTGAGTTGTATCTCTCAGATGATTAGTGACTTTGAACATGTTTTCATATGTCTATCAGCCTCTGTATGTCCTCTATTGAAAAATATCTATTTAGGACCTTTGCCCATTTTTTGATTGAATCATTTATCTTCCTTTTATTAAGGTGTATGAGTTCTCTATTAATTTTGGAGATTAAACCTTTATTAGAAATATCATTGTCAGATATGTTCTCCCGTGCAGTGCACTTTCTTATTGTTTTGTTGATGGTTTCTTTTGTTGTGCAGAAGCTTTTAATTGTGATGAAGTCCCATTTGTTTATTTTATCCTTAGTCTCCATTGCAGAAGGAGCCTGTGTGTATAAAGATATTGCTACCACATATGTCTGCTATGTGGCTGCCTATGGAGTCTTATACTACTTTTATGGTTTCTCATCTTACATTTAAGTTCTTTAGCCATTTTGTGTTTGTTTTTTAGTATGTTGTAAGTTGCTGATCTATTTTCATTTTTTTGCATGTATCTGACCAAATTTCCCAGCACCATTTATTGAAGAGACTATCTTGAATCCATTGTATGCTCTTTTTCAATTATTAATTGAGCATAATGGCTTGGGTCGATTTCTGGGTTCTCTGTTTTTCATTCCATTGGTCTATATGTCTGTTCTTGTGCCAGTACCAGGTAGTTTTGAGAACACTGGCTTGGTAATATAGTTTGATATCTGGTACTGTGATCTCTCCAACTTTTTTCTTCTTTCTCGGGATTGCTGGGGTCTTTTTTTATTCCAAATGAGTTTTTGGAGAATTTGTTCTAGATCTTTGAAATATGCCATTGGGATTTTAATGGGGATTGCATTGACTCTGTAGATTGTGTTGGGTAGTATGTACATTCTAATGATATTTATTTTACCATACCATGAACATGGTATGTTCTTACATTTGTTTATGTCTTCCTCTATCTCTTTTTTCAATGTCTTGTAGTTTTATGAGCATAGGTCTTTTATGCCTTTAGTTAAGTTTATCCCTAAGTATCTTAATGTTTTTGGTGCAATGGTAAATGAGATTGTTTTGTTTGCTTGTTTCTCTTTCTGTGAGTTCATTATTGGTGTATAAAAAGCCCATAGATTTCTGGGTGTTAATTTTGTATCCTGCTACATTGCTGAGTTCATTTATTAGGTCTAGTTGTTTTTTTATGGAGTCTTTGGGGTTTTCTATATATAGTATCATGTCATCTGCAAATAAGTACAGTTTTAGTTCTTTCTTTTGAGTTTCTTTCTTTTATTTATTTCTTCTTGTCAGATCACTATGCATAGTGTTTTCAGTACAATATCAAACTGAAGTGATGAAAGTGGGAATTCCTGTCTTGTTCCTGTTCTCAGGAAAAATGAGTTTAGCTTTGCCCATTGAATATGATGATGGCTGTAAGTTTGTCATATAAGGCTTTTATTATTTTGAGGTACAATTCCTCTATTACAACTTTGCTGAGAGTGGTGGTTTTTTATCAAAAAGGATTTTGGATTTTGTCAAATGCTATTCTGCATCGATTGATATGATTATGTGATTTCTGTCTCTCAATTTGTGTATGTGATGTATCACATTTATTGATTTGCAGATGTCGTATCATTCTTGCATCTTTGGAATAAATCCTACTTGGTCATGGTGTCTGATATTTTCAATGTAATGGTAGATCTGATTTGCTAACATTTTATTGAGGATTTTACCAGCTATGTTCATCATGGATATTGGCTTGTAGTTCTCTTTATTTGAGATGTCTTTATCTGTTTTTGGAATTAGAGTAATGCTGGATTCATAGAAAGAGGTTGGAAATGTTGCTTCTTCTTTAATTTTTTGGAATAGTCTGAGGAGGATATGTATTAGATATTTGAATGCTTTATATAACTCCCCTATAAAGCCATCTGGAAGAGGGCTTTTGTTTGCTGGAAGATTTTTGATCACTGCTTCAATTTCTTTGGATTTTTTTTTGGGGGGGGGGGGTTCAATAAGTATTTTTCTATATATATATATATATTTCTTTAAAGTATTACAAATAGTAGTACATATGTGTCCTTCCCCCCCCCCCCATTAACCCTTCCCTCCGGCCTCCCCTACCCCCTCCCAGTATCTTGTATCCATTGGTTATGCTTATATGCCTGCATACAAGTCCTTTGGTTGATCTCCCACAGCCCTCACCCCTCATCCTCCCCTGCCTTCCCACAGTAGTTTGACAGTCTGTTCAATGCTTCTTTGCCTCTGTATCTATCTTTTTCCCCCCATTTCTTCCTGATTGAGTTTGGGAGCTTGTATTTTTCTAAGAATATGTCCATTTCTTATAGTTTGTCCATTTTGTTGGAATAGAGTTATTCATAGTATTTTTTCATAATTCTTTGCATTTCTTTGGGATTGGTTACTACTTCAACTCTGTTATTTCTTATTTTGTTTATTTGTATCCTCTCTCTTTGATTCTTGGTGAGCCTGGCTAGAGGTTCATCAGTCTTTTTTTATCATTTCAAAGAACCTGCTCTTGGTTTTGTTGATCTTTTGTATTGTTTTATTTTTCTCTATATCATTTATTTCCATTTTTATAGGCTTTTCTTTTGCTCTCTTTCTAATCCTTTGAGTGGTAGGGTTAGATAACTTATTACCATTTTTTCTTGTTTTGAGGTAGGCTTGTAGAACTATGAATTTCCCTCTCAAGACTGTTTTTGCTGTGCCCCATAAATTTTGGATTGTTGTGTTTTCATTGTCATTTGTTGCTTTTTATTACTTCTTTGATCACTTTGGTAACCTAATAATTGTTTAATAACATGTTATGTAGCCTCCAGGTGTTTGATTTTTTCATTATTTTTACTGTAGTTGATTTCTAGTTTTATGCCATTGTGATCTGAGAAGATGCTTGATATCATTTCTACCTTCTTGAATTTGAAGACTTTCCCTGGGTCCCAATATGTGGTCTATCTTTGAAAGTGACCCATGTACACTTGAGAAGAATGTATATTCTGTGGCTTTGGAGTGAAATGTTCTGAAGATGTCACTTAATTCCTATTGACCTAGTGAGTCATTTAGGATTGATTTTTTTGCTAATTATTGTTTAGAGGGTTTATCCAGTGGTGTTGTGGGGTATTAAAGACCTCTACTATGACTGCATTGCTATCAATCTCACCCTTGATATCCCCCAGAAGTTGTTCTTTTTTATTTTTTAATGTTTTTGGTTGCTTCTGTATTGGGTGCATAGATGTTTTACCAGAGTTATATCTTCTTGTTGAAATGATCCCTTTAGTATTATGAAGTGGCCCTTCATAACTCTTGTTATGGCCTTCACTTTGAGTTCTAATTTTTCAGATATAACTATTGCTATACCATCTTTTTTTAAATTTCCTTTCACCTGAAAACCTTTTTCCATCCCTTCACCATCAGTCTGTGTGGGTCCGTTGCTCTGAGGTGAATCACCTGTAGACAGCAGACATATACATCATGTTTCTTATCCACTCAGCTACTTTATGTCTTTTAATTGGGGCTTATAATCCATTTACATTGGAAGTTATTATTGATAGGTACTTGTATGTCACCATTTTCATTCTTTATGCCTGTGTTCCTTCTTTCCTTCCTATATCTTCTTTTTACAGCAGTTACGTTAGCATTTCTAGCATTGCTGGTTTGGTGCTAATAAACTCCCTTAGTCCTTTTTTGTCTGTGAAGTTCCTGATTTCACCCACAACTTTGATTTATATCCTTGCTGGGTACAGTATTCTTAAATTCAGACCTCGATTTGCATAACTTTTTATATTTTATTCCATTCCCTTCTCGCCTGATGTGTTTCTGTTGAAAAATCAGTGGATAGTCTGATAGGAGATCCCTTGTGGGTAACTTTCTGTCTCTCTCTGGCACCCTTTAAGATTCTTACTCTGTCTATGGAGTTTGCCAATTTAATTATAATGTGTCTTGGTATTGGTCTTTTGTGATTCATCTTGTTTGGATCTGTGAGCTTCTTGGGCTTGTGTGAGTTTTTTTCTTCTCAACATCAGGGAAGCTTTCTGTCATTATTTTTTCAAATGGGTTTTCTATCCTTTCCTCAGTTTCATCTCCTTCTGGCATTCCTATATGTGGATGCTGTTTCATTTTGTGTTATTCCAAAGTTCCCTTAGGCTCTCCTATTTTTTAAGTTTTTTTTCCTCCCTAGCTGCTGCTCTGCTTGGGTATTCTCTGTTTCCTTGTTTTATACCTCACTGATGCGCTTCTCCACTTCTTATAGTCTACTATTGCTTCTTTCTATTGAGTTCTTTATTGCAGCGATGTCATTTTTATTTCCTCTTGGTTCTTCTTCATTGCCTATTGGTTCTTACACATGTTGTTGAATTTGTCTTCCATCCTTTTCAACCACCTTATGACCATTGCTCTGAATTCTTTCTCTGACATGTTGCTTGCATCTATTTCATTTACTTCCTTTTCTGGTGATTCCTTCTTTTCTTTCATATGCGGGCTGTTTCTTTGTCTCCCCATAATTGCACCTCTCAGGGTGTCTGGTTATGTAGCTCTCTCTCCTGCGTTTACTCTCTCTTGGTGATATCTGACATTTCTGGCCACAGATTGCCTCACCAGCTGTGTTTAATTCACCAGTTTCAGGTGTTATTTGATTCAGCTGTTCTTTCTGTCTGCTCTCTGAGAAAGCACAGTTCCTGTCCACATATTTGGTGCCACTTTGTCTCCCCCTAGAAAGACTTTTTAGGAGCCCATGACCATGGAGGCTGAAGTCTCATTGTTCTTGGGTTTGCATCTGAGGCAGCTGGTCCCTATGCATTGTGGTTGAGGATCCCAGGAGGTAATTAAGGTCTCCCCAGTTGAAGGTAAGGCTGGGCTTCCAATCAAAGCCAGTCTTCCTTTCAAGATGGTGTGGTCCCTGTGGCAGAGCTTTCCACACTGGGAGAGATTCAAGCAGTAGTAGAAGCTCCAAGGGAACACTATCTTGCAGCATGCCATCCTGTTGGCATCCATCTTGGATCCCTGTTATATTTATTCTTAAGTATTTCTCCAATTTTTAAAAAGTTCAAACTTAAGGAACAGATAAAAGGAACATTTTATTTCCCCTTTATTCCAGATTGTTCAGTTGTTAATATTTTGCCATATTTGATCCTCCCCACACAAAAAATTTAAAGTTATTTACACAAATCATTTCTTATCACTAATAATTTTGCATGTACCTCTCTAAGAACAAGAACATTTTCTTATATAACCACAGTACAATTATCTTACTTAAGTAATTAATGGCATAAAATTTCTTAAATATGATTTAAGTCAGAGTATAATGTGTTGAGAAAAGATGGAATGTTCATAGCCTAAAAGAGTTTAACCTCACACTGCTTCAATCTGGTTTACTTGAATCACCAGGTCTTGATTTTCCATTAATGCATGTCTGGGGTTCTGTCATGGCCTTCATCACATCCCTCTCAACTTGCATACATTGAACCTCTCATGTTTTATGCCAGAGACTCTGAAGAAACAGGCTTAGGTCAGGCTACATCCTCACTCATTGAGAGTATGGCCTCTAAGCTCTCAGACTAAGTCATTTTTCAAACAATTCTGTGTGTTGTCTTGCCACAGACAAGAGATTACACATTATTTTCCATCCACGGCGGGCACAGTTTCACAGATTTTGCTTGGCTAATTTCTACTCATTCTTCAAGTAGCTGCCAGTGAAGCATACTTCTCTGAGAATCTATCTCAGCCCTCTCCCAAGATAGTTATAATTATCCTTCCAAAGAATTCAAATTGCATCTTTTATTCTATTCCTAGTCCTCCGGTGGTATAATTGTCTGATAAGGTCACACTCTCCTCCAGTTGACTGTTGTTATAGAGAGGGAATTTTTGAGCACTACTGAGGCTGTGGACTATGCCCCAGATAGAGTAGTCAGTGCTGACACCATGCCAGGCCTAGGGATACAGTCTCATGGCCCCTTCCCAGCATGTAGGCCTTGCAAGATAGAATACTTTCAGCTTTCTGAAGAACAGGATGACCCTGTGAGTGGCATTGTCATCAATGGCATGACTCTAACCTTGCTTGGAAAAAACTGTTTTATCTTGGGTTGCTTGTTGTGCAAAAACAGGATGTGGTTAATGTACTTAAAAGTGGTCTTGCAAAAGGGTCAGGGCTACTCTCTGGTCTCCCTGCATGGAAGATGGCAGGGCAGTCCCCAGGCCAGCTAATAAAGGCTCCCTAAATTTTAATTTGGTCTGGGCTCCTGTCTTTCACTTGCCTCCGCTCCACAATATTTGGAGATGCCCCAGTGAGATGCACCAGCCTTTGACTGGTCCTTTGACCAGAGCCCACGGGGGTCCCTGGACTCTCCCACCCAGGGGGAGATCTCTGAGAGATGTTCCTCAGCCCCAGGACTGGTAGAGGTTGGAGATACTGCCTGCTAAATTTCCTGATTGACTCTGATCAAAGCCACCTGAATCTGGTTCTTACCAGTAAAAAACTTGTTTATGGTTCTGTGGGCGTCCATCTGGGGTCTCTGGAAGGCTGGGTGCAGCGCTACTTCCAAGACCAGATCCCAGTGCATGACGGTGCCTGGTGATCCTCAGTTGGTTGTTATTGTCTTTGTTATTCTGTATTATTGTGGTCTAATTGTCTCTATCATTAGAATGGGTCAGTCTGCTTCATGTTGTCTGTACTCCTCTGCAATGTTTTTTGAAAAATTTTCAGGAATTTAAATGGTGAGCAGATGATTATGGAGTCTCTGTTAATGCTTTTGATTTACAGAAATTTTGTGAGCAAGAGTGGCCAACTTTCCCATATCCCAGGGAATGGAAGGGGGAGTTTGATCACCTCCCCAGAAGTAAAAAAACTCAGACTATCTGTTGTATAAATGTAAATGTGAGCGTCTATGTGAAGTGAAAGCTACTTTGTGCTCTCTGGCTGTACACATGAGAGTATCTGTTATCTCTTTCTGTTGTTTAGTTTGCTTAAAGATAGTACAAACCCTGCTTTAGAGGGAAAACAGTAGAGAACTTTTAATTGCTTTTCCTTGATTTATAATTTTGCTGTGTTAGTTTAAAATTTTGGAATTCTAGGGTTAATTTGTAAAGGGAAGTTTAATCAAAGGCTTGCTGGGTTAAGATTAGTCATAACTAACTGCTTTGGAGACTGCCTTTTCAGCCCTCCTTGCAAACAGAGAATCATGTGGTCCTCAGAACTGTGACCTGCTGCCCTTCCTGATAGATTTACAGTGAGTCCTCTCTGGGGGAGGAAAAGAGCTGAAAACTGCTCCAGAGCAGGTGTGAGAAAGGGTGGAAGCAGCAGAATTCACTTTCAGCCTGCTAAGATAGAGGAGCCCTAGACTGGGGAACAAGGGGATGGTTGGAGATATCAGAAGTGGTAAAGGAGAAGGAGGATTTGAGATCCTCTAGGACCTTGGAAGAAATAAGGAAAATCTGGGAGGGAGAGAAGCTCTTCCTTAAGTGTAAAAAAACCTGGTGATACATAATCTCAGACTGCCTTATTTCCCCTGCTAAGGACCGAGTAAATGGTTAATGCAGACAAGGAGGGGTGGGCGCCAGCAGGGAAGCAGGGAGAGAGGTTTTTGTTGATTTTGCTGGATACCACCCTCTCTGCTGGTGTACTTGGTTTCTTGCTTATCAGAACTATGCTGGCAAAACACAGTAGATCTGTCTCTGCCCCATTTACAACTGGGTACTTCTTGGGCGGTGGTGGAATATTCAGCAAAGGCACTTTAAGATATAATATATTTAAAGCTGACAATTAGGTTAAGTCTAGTTGTCTCTCAAAAAGAAATATTTTTACCTGCTCTTAGTTTTATCACAGGAGGTCTAAGTCATAAATGTTAAGCTAAGAAATTCTGGCTGTTTACTGTTTAGGATTAATTAAAGGATTAAGGTTTCAAAGAATAAGGAATACTGAGTAGAAGGTCTGAGGCATGGTTATGAATTTTTAAAGGACATAGAAAGAAGGTTTGAGGCTAATTTAGAAGTGTTTATAAAGGTGATTGTGCATGTGATAAGAAGGAGAAGAGATATGATGTAAGGAAATCAAATAATACAGGCCAGTAAGCCAGAAAGAGTAAATTATTTAGAAAATATTACTTTAGAAAGTCCATAAAATAGACTGGCAAGGAAAATTCTATCTTAAAGTAGGTCAGTGTGTTTTTCTCCTTATACAATTCCTCCAAAATTTGGCAATACTAAACAAATCATGGCAATACAGTTCTTTGCATAAATTCAGTAAGACCAGTTTCCAATGTGGTTTTATTAACCAGAAACTTTGACTGGAGTATCATGTTTTAAAGATCCCTGCCTGAACTCTGAAGACTTGAAGCCAATAAGAGTGCCATAGAGAAAGCCTGGTATCTTGCTTGATAACCTTGAAAATAGCTGGTGCTGGAGCATCAGGCCCATACCCTATCATCACTGGAGTTTGGTCAGAGTAGAAGGGGAGCAAAAAGGGTGCCTCTGCATCCCTGCAGGACCCCTATGCACTCTGAGCCGCGATGATTAGGAGGGCTGAGATGGGTCTTGAAGCCTAGGGCTTGGGCCCAGGTAGAGCCATTATAGGTGAGGACTTCACATGTAATGCAGGTGAAGATACTGCAGGCAGGCCTGATGGCAGCTGGATGGCTTGGCTTCCTGGCCCTATGGGGCACATTGAGATTCAATCATAAAATTCCGAAAAAGGTAGTCAGTTACCATTCTTGTTATGTTTATACAAACAATCAAGGCCAAATTAAATACAATAGATAAATTAGTCTTGATTTGTTTTGATAACCATGGGGATAATTTTGAGGAGAAAAATTCTATGTCAATAGAAGTTATTAAAACTGAAATGTTTTCTTTCCCTTCCAGACCATTTGCTACAGTTTGTCTCCGCAGGTCACAAGCCCACCTCCTTCTGTGCCCAGGCCTCATCGTCCCTCTGACAGACAACAAGGATCTCTTGGCTCTGAGAGAAACTTCTGACCAGCCTCAGCAGGAAGTAGCTAGAAGAGCCCACCAACATCCATTTTCCCTAAAAGAATTCAGAGCCAGGATTGTTGAAGTAATATATTAGGCAGTTAGACAGATATGAGCAGAGCAAGGACGATGGGCCAACTAGCACTCTCTACCTATGTGAGTCAAGGGGACTCCCCAGAAGCAAGAGGGAATGAGGCTGCAGATAAAGCAGCCCTGGGAGGCTTCCCTAAAACCAGTGGGGCCTCTACAGATTCTAGTGACTTTTCCAAACCCTGACCTACCCACCTCACTAGCTTATGTGGAAACCCAATCTAGAAAAGCTGAAATCCATAACCAATCTTTACTCAAGTTCTTACAGGCTTTACAGTCCACTCAGAAAGCAATACCAACTTCTGATCCGGTCCATCCTTTCACCCTGGTGACTCTGTTTGGGTAAAGAAATTTGCCATACAAGGACTGACTCCTACCTGGAAAGGACCACCTCCACAGCAGTCAAGGTTGACAGGATCCCGACATGGCTTCATCACACCTGGCTTAAGCCCTTATCTTAAATAGGCTCACTGATTTTATTCAGCCTCATGGGACAATATAACTCCCTTACCAACAATGACCCAAAAGAGTCAATGATTTGACTCATGTACATAAAACCAGTGGGGAATATTATAGAGTGGGAATTTTTGAGCACTACTGAGGCCATGGATTATGCCCCAGATAGAGTAGCCAGTGCTGACATCAGGCCAGGCCTTGAGATTCAATATCATGGCTCCTTCCCAGCACGTAGGCCTTGCAAGATAGAATACTGTCAGATTTCTGAAGAACAGGATGACCCTGTGGGTGGCATGGTCGTCAATGGCATGACTCTGACGTAGCTTGGGAAAAACTGTTTTGTCTTGGGTT
The DNA here is from genome assembly GCA_027563665.1 of Antrozous pallidus. Taxonomy (NCBI): domain Eukaryota; kingdom Metazoa; phylum Chordata; class Mammalia; order Chiroptera; family Vespertilionidae; genus Antrozous; species Antrozous pallidus. Next base: position 109,303,327 of record CM050508.1, on the reverse strand, counting down.
GCTTGTTGTGCAAAAACAGGATGTGGTTAATGTGCTTAAAAGTGGTCTTGCACAAAGGGTCGGGGCTGCTCTCTGGTCTCCCAGTGTGGAGGATGGCAGAGCAGTCCCCAGGCCGGCTAATAAAGGCTCCCTAAATTTTAATTTGGTCTGGGCTCCAGTGGTCTTTCACTTGCCTCAGCTCCATAGCAACTGTAAGCTCTTAGAAAGCTAAAAACCCATGCTATTACTAGTACTTTTGCACTCACATCAATTCTGGCATGTGGAATGCACTCAACTAGGGGTTTCAATATAAGGTCATTGTATGAACTTCAGGAGTTCAACCAGTGCCCAAGAAATGTTATGCCAAATGTTGTAGACATATAGTGTATACTTTTTTGGAGGGAAGCAGGCCATGGTTAATAATTGCATTCTACCATGTATGACTTGCTACTGGACTAGGTTGTGTCTAAAAGGGAAATGAATTTTTAGGTCCTCCAATAGGCAAACTCCAGTACCTTTCTCCTGGAAGAATACAATAACTTCCCTATGTTTCCCAGGGTCTTTGTTTGTCATAACATTGACAAGGTGGTAACTCTCTAACCCTTATGTAGCAAGCTGAACATGCTTTCTGATTCCATGGTTCTATTTAAATTAATGAATTGAGGGCTGCAGTCAGGAAGCCTAAATCATAATAGTTCCTATTTGTTAATTAAATGTTGCCATTGAGCCTGGTCAGGAAATCGAATTATTTTAGTCAATCAAGTATTCTAATTAATAGTGGGCAATGACAGATGAGATGGGAATATGTCATGAGATGGGTTTATGCCAGTGGTCAATAATATTTGCCTTTTCACTATAATACTACAATTATATGTGAATTTTCAGATTTCAAAGAAGCAGCAAAAGATATACTTCTGAGTAGAATCTCATCTTCGATGAGTCTTAAAGATCTCACAGAGCTTTGAAGTCACTGCTGAAAACATTCATTTTTACTGATACAGTTTGCAAGTCATAGAAATTTCTAATTGAAGGATCAGTTCTACTTGTACATCTCTCATTTAGGCCTCATAAGTGAGTGTCAGGGCAAGAAGAGAGTGGTGTTTAAAAATGTTATTAGAGACTTTAAAGAGAATAAAGGAAATCTGTATTTATTGGCTGTTGTGACTAAATTGTTTTCTATTTTCTAACAAGTATTAACCTTCCTCCCTCTTCTGTGGCCTCCTAACGAATTCATTATTACTATTTTAATGATAAAAATGTTTGGACCAAATGTTTCATTAAAGGACAAGTCTGAGCAAGTCTTGAACATAAAACCTTCAATTTTATGAAGTAGAAAGTTAATGTTCACAGGAGTTCTTATGGCTTTTGTGCTCAAGAGAAGGACAATAATATATTAGTAATTTTTCAACCACATTGGGGTTCAGAGTATATAGAAAATAGAATGGGAGGAAAACAGAGAGGCCTACCCTTAGCAGATAACCTGTGGGGAAGTAGGAGGAAGCTTTATCCAGTCCAGCATAAATCAGCCTTCTCAAACACCTTGTGATTAATTAATAAGAGAAGTGTCAAACCCCAAAATAAAAATACATTTAAATCAGAAACCTGAAGTTTACAAATATTCAAGCTTTCTTTAATAACTTAAGACCTACTTTCCTTGCCTCCTCAGTGGTTGAGTGTGGGCCCATGAAACAGGGGGTCGAGGTTCACTTCTCGGTTAGGGCATAGTATTTACATAGCCTCAAAATATTTCCTCCCAAGTATTGATTAATTACAAATGGAAAGATGGTAACTTTACAGTGGAGAAACCCTCAAAATGTATCAACCAAGTGATGAAAATTATCTTGATCAGTAATAAGACATGTACATCACCAATCCTTGATGTGATGTACGGAACATAGGTCATATTTGAAGTATCCCTTGACAAAAAAATGTGTAGCAAATCTAATAAGAAAATATCAGACATAGCCACATCGAGTGTCATTCTACAAAATAGTGGGCCAGGATTCTTCAAAAGTGAAAGGTCATAAAATACAAAACTGAGCAACTGTCACAGATTGGCAGAGACATGAGAACTGCAAGCAATGTGGGTCCTAGCACAGAGAAAAAGACACTAATTAGTGTACCAAATAATGAAATTCAGATAAGGTTCTTTAAATTAATTAATTGTATCAGTGTTAAATTCCAGTTTTCATTGTTGGGCTATGGTTATATAATTTAGCATTGGGTAAGACTGAGTGAGGGTTATATGAAAACTCTCTATTATTTTCCTAATTTCATATATGTTTAAAATGATTATTTTAAAGTAACTTAAAAACAAATCATGTGAGTAAAAATGACTCATTAAACCATCTCAGCTAGATACATAAATTCACAGTAAACATTAGATTAATCATGTGACCTTTTCATTCAAGCCCATAAATGAAGGGAGCCTTCACAAAGAATTTGGAGAAAGGCATGGGGAAACAAACAGGCAAAAAAAAAAAGTGTGTGTGTGTGTAATTGAATAGAATTCAGATGTGGTTATTGGATATAAAAATGACTGGAAGCACCCTGGCTTAGTTGGTTGGAGCTTCAGCTCATAAACCAAAAGATAGTGATTTCAATTCCCAGTCAACGCACATACCTAGGTTGTGGGTTTGTTCCCAGTCAAGGGATATACAAGACACAACCAATCAATGTTTCTTACATCGATGTTTTTCTCTTTTTATCTTTCTACTAGCTATCTATCATCTATCTATCTATCATCTATCTATCATCTATTTATCTATCATCTATCATCTCTCATCCTTACTCTAAAATCAATTTTTAAGAATCCTCTGGATGAGAAGAAGAAGAAGAAGAAGAAGAAGAAGAAGAAGAAGAAGAAGAAGAAGAAGAAGAAGAAGGAGGAGGAGGAGGAGGAGGAGGAGGAGGAGGAGGAGGAGGAGGAGGAGGAGGAGGAGGAGGAGGAGGAGGAGGAGGAGGAGGAGGAAGAGGAAGAGGAGGAGGAGGAGGAGGAGGAGGAGGAGGAGGAGGAGGAGGAGGAGGAGGAGGAGGAGGAGGAGAGATGGACTGGAAGCCAATATACTAAATACCTTCTAAGTTTTTGGAGAAATACATTATCAGAGAAATCCTGATAATTATTATCTGTTCCTGATAATTATTATCTGTTCCAATTTTTCCCCAGCAGGAGGGCTAATAATGTTATGCAGGACCCAAAGCAGCCAGGCACCTATTTCAAATGTTGCTAAGAAGGGTTACGGGAAACAGCCGCAAGACCAGAGCCAGAAGCTATGTGACACAGGACACAATGTTCTTCCCAGAGAGGAAAATTGGGGCTTAGTTGTTCCTGCTCTGTCTCTAGGCACCTGGAGTTTACTGCCACCAAGCCAATATCACCAGAAGTCCCCAATCTGAGTTGTGTGAAGTAAGAGACTTTTTTTCTAGTAAAACTGCTTAAGTGTAGCAACCCAAGTGTTGCAGCTCAAGTCTGAGAAAGGCAGACAATACTGTAGGCCACCAAGACAAAGGTAAGCTAGCATATAGACAGAAATTCCCACTCCTAGCCCCTGATTGGTCCATTTCCATGCAAATGAGAAATCCAAATCTGCACAATTTAATTGGTCCAAGTAGTGCTCTCCTGATTGGCTGGCTCCACACATTCTGATTGGTTGTTGTGTAGCCACTTTGATTGGTCAATAATATGTAAATTATGAAATAGCTGCACAACTTCAATTGGATGAAGATGGTCTCAGCCTTATTGTTGGAAATACTTTCCAGGAACTCCTTTGTAAGGGTCAGCTCAGAGTGCAGGAGCATAGTGCAGGAGGCTTGGCAGCCCCATTTGTGGCCTTTCACTGAAAAATAGATCCCGTAACCAATGGTTGCTAGTCTCTGATTATAAATTTTGATCCAATTAACCACAAGAAGTCCTTCTTAGCAGGTACATTATTTTTCATGGCTGATAGTCACCAAATTGTTTACCACATATAAGGGTGGGTCCTTGAGAAGTGATTTAGAAACAGGTTTATCATGCACATACTGAGCATCTCAAATATTACTGGCTTAATACAATAAAAGGTATTTTATTGCCCATATCATAGAATAGTATGTGTTGTGGAGGGGCTCCAGGTTGTCCCCCACTAGGGCTGAAGATTCTTCCTCTGGATCCTCTGTATCCATCTAGGAAAAGAGACCAGGCTGGAAGGATTCCCAAAAATATCTGAATGGGTCAGACCAAAAAAACGTGAATAGTATTGCTCTAATATGACACTGACCAGACCTCAGTCATATAGCTACACCTTCCTGCAAGAACAACTGGAAAGTAACATCCAATGCCCTGTATGTGTCTCTCTCACACCCAGACCCTGAGCATTTTCCCATTCAACTCTTCTCACCCTGATGCCATGCATTTGAAAACTAAAATGCACATAAGTTAAATAAATAAATAAATAAATAAGAAAAAAACTAAGAAAACAGTAAAAGCAAAAAAGACTCACATGCCTTAGTCAGTGCCAAGGGATTCCATAGAGAGAGATGATGCATTGTATTAAATTATAAGGAAACTGAGACAGTTATTGGAAAACGTAAGTGTAACTTTGGTTCACCAAGCAGGTTAGTCAGTCTTTTTTTTATTTAATAAATCTTTATTGTTCAGATTTTTAAAAAAATAAAAATAAAAAATAACATGCAACTTTATCATGCAACATTATATTTTTGAAATATAGTTATATTAATACACACAGATATGGTTCATTCATTTAAACTGCTTCAAATATCTCAGTGTATGAATAAACTATAGTTCAATCAATCTTTCATAGATGATTATATTGCTTATTTTCCGTTTTTAACTATTATAAGCAAAGCAGCAAAGAGCTTACTTTGTATTTCTCTGTGTACCCATATAGGAGTACTTCATTTATATAAATGAATTTACACACAAGAAAATACCATGTAATGTGTGTAAATGAACACATATAGACTTAAAACATTATATAATAAGTGCTAATCTCATATGCTGATTTCTTAATAGTGTTCAAATAGAAAGGGCTCTAGAAGTACAGGAAGGAGGTAATGTAAAAGCATAAGCCAAAAGTTTTAAATTGTTTTTTTGAAAAACTAAACAGAATATGCCCTAATGTTAGCATATGTTCAACCTTAAACATTTACTAATTAGAAAACCACAGTATCATCTGAATTTTAACTGTTGCTGCTTCTCTGAAATCTCATCAGATGCGTTCTGTTTAGTCCTGGAGCACCAGCAATCTGTACCTCACACTTCAAGATCCATTTTGCACATTTCATTTGCAAACTCCCATTGCAGCCTTTTGTTTGACCTTCAAAACCAGCAAGACAGGCCTAGAGGAGTTCAGAGAACAATTAACAGCCAGCTCTTTAATCTGTGCCAGGAAATAAGTTTATGGAGACATTTCTTAGCACTTCATGTTCGATTTTGGATACACACTGTCTAAATACATAAATCTAAATGTGCTAGGTTTGGTGAATTGGAGCACAACAGATATAATTTAATTGTACACTCAAATTTATAGTCTCTATTTTTGGAAGACAGAAAAACCCTAAATAAATGTGGGCATAGATGCAGAGTAAACATCCTGTGATATATCTACCCCATCATTTAATTATGAGCCTCTCAGCACAGCTTCATCTTTGTCAGCCTTGAAACCCTGAATTTCATTCTCTCAGCTACAGTTTTCTTTCCTTTTTAATTAAGTTTACTTTTCAATTTAGAACTGATCACATTGACAGATGCTTTAATTCACTTGGAGGTTCACATTTCACTTTGTGTTTATCTTCTTCTTGCTTCTGGAAGCTGGTACATAAGAAAATTGTCCAGGAATGGATGGAGCACAAAAAAAAGGCTTGGGGAATATCAATGAATTAGACTTGATTGGGAAAGATTTCCCTGCAGTCACCAGCTTTCCTTCCCTCACAGGGCAATTCTCACTACTATCATCACTGTCTCTTTCTTCAGTGCCATATATTATATTGGAATCTCTATGTGCATTATTATAAATCATAAATAAATATGAGCATAGATGCAGAGAGAACATCTTGTGAATGTCTACACCTGCCAATAGATACCTTATGTCCACTTTACAGACCAGTACCTGGAGGCTAACAGAATTTCCATCCCTGATTGGCGGGGGAGGGTACTGGAGGCAGCAGATCAATATTTCCCTTTCACATTGATGTTTCTCTCTCTCCCTCTCCCCTTCTCACTTTCACTTGCCCTAAAAAAGCAAAAATACATACATACATACATAAACACATAAATAAATAATAACAACATAACATGACATAACATAACATAACATAACATAACATAACATAACATAACAACGTAATATAAAGTCAATGAAAGCATACCCTCCAGTGAAGATTTATAAAAACAACATATAGAAAGGGGAGAGGGGCCCTTCTTTGGGGAACTCATCAACACCACCAACCAGATAGGCCTTGGAACTGCACTGTGACCCAGTGACCACTCCAGCCAAAGTCCCACTACTCCAGCTGCGGACCTGCGGATCCTGGGACCTCCACCTCCAGGGGTGAACCACATGGCAGAGGTGAGTGCAGCCTCCCCGACCCCAAGGGCGGAGCGCCCTTGCACCCGGGGCCCTGAGCACCATGCCCCGGTCACAGGCTTGGCTGCAACCTGCCCTGAGTGCCCCGCTCCGGACTCGTGCTTGGGTGTAACGGGCCCCACAGCCCGCCCCAGTCTAGTGCTGCAACCAGCCCAGTGAGCCCCGATCCAGTCTCGTGCTTGACCACAAATAGGCCTGCGCACCCCATCCTGGACACACACTTGGCCAACCCCACGCGCTTCCACCCCATTTTCCCACACAACCATTCTGGCGCACTCCACTCAAGATTGGTGCATATCTGCCCCACTGGGAGCCAGTGCAGCCCACTCCAGAATCGCTAGTGTTGTGCCCTGCAGGCAGCTAGGGCATCCCACTCCTTAGGCAGCCCATGGGAGCCACTGAGAGCCCCTGAGGGTGAATTTCTGCACAGAAAAGGGCGCGTGGCCCTGCAATAGAAATTCTGAACTTCCTGGATAACTATCCACATTCCCCCCCACACCTCAACCACGTGTCAGGACCCTTCAGGGTGCATCAGATCTCTGTACCCCAGCACACCTCCAGAGATACAAGGTGCCAATAGGCAGGCACCCTGAATCCATCTACCCACTGGGCGCTAGTGGGAGCCACTGAGAGCTCTCCCGGAGTGCGACATTGAACAAGCGGGGGCGCACTCCCACCCAGCAGTAGAAGTTTTGAATTCTCTCATCTGGGATACTGGCCTACAGGCACCTGAATTGCATAGCCACACTGCCAGGGCCCTTCAGTCCTTTAGGGTGCCTCGCTGGCAAGCCAACCTCAGGTGCTCCTGTGAACCGCCACTGGAAGTAAACACCTATCCACCACAGGAGTAACAGCAAAAGCTAGGTCTGTCCACCCCATAGCTGCAGAACTCTGGACACCACAATCACTCCTTTACAGAGAATGGACCCCCTGAGCCCCATCACCCCAAGAGACAGTTCCTTGGTACCACTGAGAGTCCATGCTGGGCATGTGTGATTTCAATTAAGGGTATAAGACAGCAAAAATTGAGACACTCCCCCCACCCCACGGTGGCTGAATTCTAGACACCACAGTTTTGTCTCTCAAGCTCTCAGGCCCGTATCAGGAGAGCCCAAACAGCTCAAGTAGGGAACTGCACTAGAGTAACAAGCCCAGGAGAACTGAGAGATTACACCAGTAGCACCATCACCAAAATAAACTGGGTAGCAGAGCAATTGGATGTACAATAAAAACATTATAGGAAAACATGGAAAGACAAAAAAAAAAACCCCAAAAGGAAAAATAAAAAAAGAGAAACCACCAGAAAGGGAGTTAGATGAGTTCAAGGCTGGCAGATTGTCAGAGATAGAATTCAGAGTAATGGTTATAAGGATGTTTAAATGAATGGATGACAAATGTACACAACTCAACAACAAATACACACAACTCAGTGAGAAATACAAGGAGCTGAATGAGAATGTATCCAACATGAAAAGAAACTAAGAGGAGATGAAGAACGACATAGCTGCAATAAAGAACACAATGAAAGGCCTAAACAGTAGACTAGAAGAGGCTGAGGACCACATCAGTGAATTAGAAAACAAGGTAGGAAAAAGCACACAAACACAGCAGCAACTGGAAAGAAGGCTTTAAAAACAAGAGGAGAGCCTAAGGGAGCTTTGGGACAACACAAACCAAAACAACATTCACTTAATTGGCATACCAGAAGGAGAGGAAGAGAAACACGAAATAAAAAACCTGTTCAAAAAAAAGTAATGACAGAAAATTCCATGATATTGGCAATGAAAAAACTATGCAAGTCCAAGAAGTACATAGAGTGCCAAAAAAGTTGAACCCCAAAAGACCGACAACAAGACACATCATAATTAAATTGGCGAACACCGATAACAAATTAAGAATCTTAAAGGCTGCCAGAAAGAGACAGAAAGTTACTTACAAGGGATCTCCTATTAAATTATCAACTGAATTCTCAACAGAAACACACCAAGCCAGAAGGGAATGGAATTAAATATACAAAGTGATGCAAAGCAAAGGACTGAATCTATACCCAGCAAGGCTATCATTCAAAATTGAAGGTGGAATCAGGAGTTTCACAGACAGAAAAAGGACTAAGGGAGTTTATCACTACCAAACCAGCAATGCAAGAATTGCTAAAGGGACTGCTGTAAAAAAAAAGATAGAGAAAGGCAAGAAGAAGCATACACACTAAGGAAAAATATGACAGCAAACATGTACCTGTCAATAATAACATTAAATGTAAATGGACTAAATGTACCAATCAAAACACATAGGGTAGATGAATGGATAAGAAAACATGACCCATATATTTGCTGTCTACAAGAGACCCACCTCAGAGCAAAGGATTCGCACAGACTGAGAGTGAAGATATGGAAAAATATTTTTCAGGCAAATGGAAATGAGAAAAAAGCTGGGATTGAACTACTTATATCTGATAAAATAGACTTCAAAGTAAAGGCCATAATAAGAGATAAGGAAGGCCACTATATAATACTAAAGGGAAAAATTCAACAAGAAGATATAACACTGGTAAACATTTTTGCACCCAATACAGGTGCATCCAAATACATACAAAATCTCCTGGAAGATAGCAAGGGTGAGATTGACAACAATACAATCATAGTAGGGGACTTTAATACACCACTGACATCTCTGGATAAATCCTCTAGACAAAAAAATCAGCAAAGTAATATCAGTCCTAAATGACACACTAGATCAGATGGACTTAATGGACATTTTCAGAACACTTCACCGCAAAGCCACGGAATATACATTCTTCTCAAGTGCACATAGAACATCTTCAAAAATAGAGCACATATTGGGCCACAAAGTCTCCCTAAATTCAAAAAGATTGAAATCATATCAAGCATTTTCACAGACCACAAAAATATAATAATATAAATAAACTACAATAAAAACATTCCCAAAAATTCAAACACTTGGAAGCTGAATAGCATGCTTCTGAACAATGACTGGGTAATAAATGAGATCAAAGAATAAATAAAAAATATCCTGGAACACAATGACAATAAAAACACAACATTGCAAATGCTATGGGACACAATGAAAGCAGTCCTGAGAGGGAAGTTTATAGCTCTACAGGCCTACCGAAAAAAAAAAATTGAAATAAATTATCTAATGAAACAACTGGAAGATTTATAAAGAGAGCAACAAGAAAAGCCTACAGTGAGCATAAGGAAGGAAATAATAAAGACTGGAGCAGAAATGAATGACAAAGAGCCAAAAAAAATACAAAAGATCAACAAAACCAAAAGCTGGTTCTTTGAAAGGATAAACAAGATTGATGAACCTCTAGCAATGCTCACAAAGAAGCAAAGAGAGAAGATGCAAATAAACAAAATCAGAAAGGAAAGAGGTGAAATAACAACAGACCCCATTGAAATACAAAGGATTGTTCAAAAATACTATTAATAACTCTATTATAACTCTATTCCAACAAACTGCAAAACCTGGAGAAAACAGACACCTTCTGAGAAAAATATAACATTCCAAAACTCAATCAGGAAGAATCCAAACACCTCAATAGGCCAATAACTATGGAAGAAATTGAAGCAGTCATCAAAAACCTTCCAGCAAACAAAAGCCTGGGGCCAGATGGCTTCACAGGGGAGTTTTATCAAACATTCAAGAAAGAACTACAACCTATCCTCCTCAGACTATTCAAAAAAATTCAAGAAGATAAAACACTTCCAAACTCCTTCTATGAAGCCAGCATCACCCTAATATCAAAACCAGATAAAGACAAAAAAAAATGAAAGAGAATTACAGGCCAGTATCGCTCATGAATATAGATGCCAAAATCCTCAACAAAATTCTAGCAAATCAAATCCAGCAGTATATCAGAAGGAGCATACACCATGACCAAGTAGGATTTATCCCAGGAATGCAAGGATGGTACAATATCAGCAAATCAATAAATATGATACTTCAAATAAACAAATTGAGAGATAAAAATCACATAGTCATATCAATTCATGCAGAAAAAGCATTTGACAAAATCCAACACCCTTTCTTGATAAAAACTCTCAGCAAAGTGGGAATAGAAGGATCTTTCCTCAACATGATCAAAGCCATATATAACAAACCTACAGCCAACATCATCCTCCATGGACAAAAAATAAAACCATTTACCGTAAGAACAGAAACAAGACAGGGATGCCTACTCTCACCACTCCTATTCAACATACTGCTCGAAGTACAAGCCATTGCGATCAGACAAGAAAAAATAAGTAAAAGGCATCCAACTTGGAAAAGAAGAAGTAAAACTGTCCTTATTCTCACATGACATGATACTGTACATAGAAAACCCTAAAGACTCCATAAATAAACTAATAGTCTTAATAAATGAGTTCAGCAATGTAGCAGGATACAAAATTAACGCCAACAAATCCATGGCATTTCTATTCACCAATAACAAACTTACAGAAAGAGAGACTAAAAAAGCAATCCCATTTACCATCGCATCAAAAAAATTAAGAAACCTAGGAATAAACTTAACTAAGGAGATAAAAGACCTATTTGTGGAAAACTACAGGACACTGAAAAAAGAGATAGAGGAAGACATAAATAGGTGGAAGAACATACAATGTTCATGGAATCTATAAATTTAATGCACTCCCATTTAAAATACCAATGGCTTATTTCATAGACTTAGGATGGACTTTCCAAAAATTCATCTGAAATAAAAAAGACCCCGAATAGCCACACCAATTCTGAGAAAGAAGAACAAAGTCTGTAGGATATTAATACCAGATTTCAAGCTGTATTACAAAGCCACTGTCCTTAAAACAGCCTGGTACTAGCACAAGAACAGATGTATAGATAGACCCATGAAATAGAATAGAGAATCCAGATATTGACCCAAACCACTATGCTCAATTAATATTTGACAAAGGAGGCATGAACATACAATGGAGTCAAGGCAGTCTCTTCAATAAATGGTTTTGGGAAAATTAGACAGATACATGCAAAAAAATGAAACTAGAGCACCAACTTACACCATACACAAAAATAAACTCAAAATGAATACAGGACTTAAACATAAGATGGTAAACCATAAAAATACTAGAGCAACCCACAGGAAGAGAAATCTCAGACATATGCCAAAAGAACTTCATCACTGATACTGCTTCTAGGTCAATGGAAGCTAAAGAGAAAATAAAGAAATGGGACTACATCAAAATAAAAAGCTTTTGCACAGCTAAAGAAACCATCAATAAAACAACAAGAAAACCCACTGTATGGGAGTACATATTTGCAAATGTTATCACTGATAAAGGCTTATTCTCAAGCATCTACAGGCAACTTAAACAACTTAATAAAAGGAAGACAAACGATCCAATAAAAAAATGGGGAATGGACCTAAATAGAAGCTTTTTGCAAGAAGATAAAAGGAAAGCACAGAGACATATAGAAAATTGTTCAAAGTCACTAATTATCCCAGAGATGCAAATCAAAACGACAATGCGGTCCCATCTCACACCTGTCAGAATGGCTTACATCAACAAATCAACAAATGACAAGTGCTGGCGAGGATGCAGAGAAAAAGGATCCCTAGTGCACTGCTAGTGGGAATGCAGACTGGTGCAGCCACTATGGAGAACAGTATGGAGATTCCTCAAAAAACTAAAAATGTAACTTCCATTTGAAGTGATCCCACTTCTAGGAATATATCCCAAGAAACTAGAACCACAATTTAGAAAGGATATATACACCCCTATGTTCGTAGCAGCACAGTTCACCATAGCTAAGATTGGCCATCAGCAGATCAGTGGATCAAAAAACTGTGGTACATCTACACAATGGGATACTACACTGCAGTAAAAAAGAAGGAGCTCCTACCATTTGCAACAACATGGATGGAGCTGGTGAGCATTATGCTCAGTGAAATTAGCCAGGCAGAGAAAGATAAATATCACATGATATCACTCATTTGTGGAATATAATGAACAGCATAGACTGATGAACAAGAATGGTTCCAGAGACTGAGAAAGGTCCATCAGAATGTCAAACCTCAGGGTAAGTGGGGGGGTGGCGGGAGTATGGGGGAGAGTCAATATATTTGACCTCTTGAAATAAGGTAAGTAATTTGTGATTTTACCTCCCTGACAAATTTATATAAAGTTATAATTAAATTGGCAGCTAATTTGAAATTGAATTAACATGGCCCAAAGCAAAGAGTATCCTTACATGATATTATTCTACAATGTCATTATAATTTTTGATATTTTACGACAACATATTGTACAATTATCCCAAAGAAATTTACAAACTAATTCTTTGAATGTTTGGCAGCAATTTTAAAAAAGGACAGGAAAGGAATTAATCCCTTTCAGAAGGAATTAAGGCACTGGGAAGGCACTTGAGCATTCTATATTAGCCCCTTTCCCTTTTTGCCAAGAGGGACCCTCTTCTCACACTCTAAGTCACACACCTGTTGCCTGAGCTTTCAGTTGAAGCTGAGGTTGAAGCCACTGGGTGGCTGGCACCATGGATCTGTCTCTCGCCCAATGGTGTGAATTGGGCCCTCCATGGAGAAGAAACCTGAGTCCTCCAAGATATGTGATCAGTACTGGACCCCACCAGCAGGGGAGGGGATACCAAGGCAGGTGCTGGGCATGGAGGCCTTGGGGGCATAGACTATCAAGGAGACAGAACTGAACCTCACATCACCCTCCTTGGCCCCAGAGGATGGCTGGTTTACCAGAGACAGGTAACATTCCTCAGGGTAGGAACAAGACAGGCACAGTTGCAGAGGGGCCATCAGGAGAGAACTTGAAGGTCAACACAGCTGGGGCAAAGACTCTCACTCCCTAACCCTGCAGTCTTGACAGTCAGGCCTTTCAGCAGTGTGACCAAAGGCTGATTTGGACAGATTCTGTGGGGGTGGGACTTCCTCCTACCTGTTGTCAGTTTCCACAGCTGGGATGCTGAAGCTGGGACTTGGGGGCCTTCCCTCTGGCGGCTGCCTTCCATTTTTGCTGGCATACACTTGAAGCTACACGTAAAACATTAGCAATGCCAGGGGCCTCAGACGCAGCTGTGGTGACTCTCCCCACACTGCCGCTGCTGCTGTCACCACCACCGCCAACTCGTTCTCCGCCCCTGGGGACCTCAGTTAGACGCAGCTTCGGTTCCCTGGTGCTGCCACTCTTTGGTCTCTGATGCCTTCACCACTTGTCTCAGCTCCTGGGGCCTGGGGTTTCTCAACCCCACCCCTTGCTCTGATTGGCTGGTAGCATAACCAATCAGGAGCCAAGGTACGGTCATATTTGTATGTTACTCTTTTATTAGATAGGATGACACACCATTACAAAATGTTATTTGAAAACTCCAGGAATTCCCTGTTTTCAGCATTACCCATTTATAGAGTTAGTGAAAGGGAAATGGTCCTAATAAGATAGGTGAACCGATAGACCTAACCTCTCAAGCCTGAGCCTACATTTGGCTGATTTCTAAAATGACTTTCACCTTCTTACAACCCATGAAGGGGCTTTGGCAAGCTGGTGGATTTGCTGCTTGCAGCTGGAAAGCCTCCTCCATCCCAGCTACTAATTACCATGGTGCCATCCATCCTATGGAGGAAAGAAGATTTGTGGCCACCTGGAAAAATGCTTCTTTCCAGCAAGTCCTAGAATTATATTTAAACTGTTATTTAGAAAACACTTTCTGTTTTTCTACTTATTTGGTTATTTTAATTAACAATCCAATATAATGCATACAATTTTATTAGACTCCGTTGCAAAAAAAAAGATCAGTTACAAAAGACAATTCTCTCCCTGTCTCTGTCTCTGTGTCTCAAACCCACTTGACATTGTAAACATGTTTCAGTAAATCATAACATTTCTTCTTTTTGATGCTTTCATTTTCCAACTTTGGTGAGTGGCAGCTTCTGCAATATGATGCATGTGTTTTCAGAAGCATCCATGTTAGTTTTGTAGCACTTCTTGCTTTCTGGCTTATCAAATGTTTCCAATTTATATTCTATTTTTCTTCTCCAAACCTACAATCAGCCATTTCTTTAAAAAGCTCTAATTTTATTCAATGAAGAAAGGAATTTAGAAACTAACATATTGGTGCTAGATATGCCCAGTGTTGTTGGGCTATAATTTTATCTTTTCATTAGAAGATTCTGGAGTATTGCACTCACACACAAACTCACATTATATACATTCACACACAAAGACTTCTTTTTGAGATTCTCACTTCACATAACTATTCAGTGGTGACCAACAGAGAGGCATTAATTAAACACACTTAGAGAACATCTACAATCAATAGGGATCAGCACAAGTGACATAGCAATGAAAGTAGAAAAGTCCCTGAAGCTATGCTCAGTGTGGGAGAAAGATAGCAAGCTAACAAATGTAAAACTTAATGTCAGATAATTAAAATGCCATGAAAAAAATAATAAAGCAAGCTAAGGGACTATAAATATAAGTTTCTGGAAGAATAAACTATATTTTATCTAAAGTGCCCTAAGAAGTTAAAATTTGAAGGGAAACTTGAACAAAATGTAAGAGACAGCTGTAAAAATGTCAGGACAAATGGATTTTTAGGGAGAAAAGTAGCAATAGAAAAGAGTCAGGATAGGAAACAATCTTAGCACATTTGAGTATTTGTGAAAGACCAATGTGATTAGATTAGAATAAGGGGCAGTGATAAAAAATGAGTTAAGGAAGGTAGGCAGGACCAGATTGCTGAAAGACACTTTAAGCCATTGTAAATACTGACATTTTCTTCCATTGACAGAACAATTGGTCAAGATGTGGTGTCACCTGGTCTTCTCAATGATACTTCTAGCCTAGGTAGCTAGACATTAATAAAGGAAAAGAGCTTGCTTGCTTCCCTAGGAAAGTACAGCTTCCCACACTCCCAGGGAACCACTGGTCCATTCCCCACAGGTCACTGGGGGAAGGGATAGAGCAATAAAGGGGGAAGTGAGCATATACTCAGGAGCCAAGATGGAGACCATAATGGCCTGTCATTCTAGCCTGGAGAAAGAATCAGATTGGATTAAGACACAACCCTGAAGATCTAGAAAATAGATTGGTTGGGGAGTGGACCCATCAGAATCCAGGGAAGGTTTGAGAAGCAGTTGATTGATTGATAGTTTAAAGAAGGGCCTGGTCCTTCTCAAACACAAGATAAATAATCAGCTTAACAAAGAATCAATCCCTCTCCCCTCCCCAACCCCAACCCCCACTCCTTCTCCCTGCTGGTGTCTGTTCATTTGCACATTCCCTCTGCAGCAGCATTGTCTCTAGCAGCCACCTGAGGCCTAGCACAGACTGTGCAGGCTTTTAGCACAGGTCTGGACACAGCATCAGCCAAATCACAGAGACAGGGACACATGCTTAGCTCGCTGAATGGGAAGAAAGGCTGGACTAGACTAGCCTTGACAGGGCACAGAATCACTGGACATTGGCCCTATTTTAGGACCTGATGAAGGCAAGATTGGGCTTTTTCAATGGAGGGATAGACAGAAATGGGACAGGGAAACCAAGGGCACTTGTTTGATTTTTGCACTTGGCACCACAAATAAATCATATCACCAGATCTCATCCTCCTTGGTGGATCTCTGAAAAAGCTTTTTTTATGACACCACTTTCACCAGCAATAATACCATTCTGACTGCTAATTGGAGAAGAGACTGCAGTCAAAGCAGGAAACTAGCCATCAAGTCCAGGCAAGGGACTTCAGCTAAGTGCAATCGTAACAGTGGCTTTGAAGGGAAGTGACTAGACTGAGGACATATTTAGAAGGTGGAACTGTCAGAATTTGCTAACTATTACATGCAAAGGAATTGGGAATAATTTTTAGGGTTTTGGCACCATTTATTGAGGAAGGAAAGTCTGGAAAGGAGTGATTTGTGAGGTAGTCCAAGAGTTTTGTTTTTGGAGCATGCAAAATTTCAGTTGTCCATTATACTTCCAAGGGACAAGGCAGAGTACACAGTGAGCATCTGTTGCTTAAGGCAGAAGTCTAAGATGGAAATTTGAATTTGGAAACCCTCGTGCTGGAGATGGCATTTAGAGACGTGACACTGGGCAGTAAAGATAAGCTTAGGAACTGAGTTCTGAGGAACTGAGTTCTGAGGAACTGTGCCATTTTGAGGTCAGCACCAGGAGGAAGGTGCAATAAAGAGAAGCAGAGGAGCAGTCAGCTAAGTGGCAGGAAAATAGAAGAAGGTGTGGGGTGCTAGAAACTGACTGTGAGCTGTTCCAAGTTGGCAGTGGTCCCATGTGCCAAATGGACAAAAGGTCCAGTGAGATAAGGGTTGGGAAGTGACCACTAATAAAACAGAATGTAAATTATTTGCGGCAATGGTAAAGTAAATGTGTGGGGGGTGATGGAGACAAAGACTTGGGTGGTGTATACTTATGAGAATGCAGAGAAAGTAGTGATATGGAACAAAACAACCTAAAAGGCTTATGCTGTAAAAGGAAACAGAAATAATGGAAATTATAAAGTAGGAAGGTTCAAAACAACCACAGTATGCACCCCTGTACTCACTGTCTTCACTGTGACCTCTGAGCATTACAGTTTGGAAGTGGATGTTCAGTTAGTTGAGATGGTATATATTTCATTGAGAAAGATGTGTGGTGCCTCTGGAAGTTTCTCTTATTTAAAATTCTGCCAAGGTTGTGTCTTCACTCTGTTGGACTGGATAGAAATAACAGAGGTAAAGCCTTGACTTTTTTTTTATTAGAAAATGGCCCTGTTTGATAATTTATCTTTTCCTCTCTCTCCTCTCTCTTTACCTTCTGCCTCTCTTCAGTTTTGACTGATAAGAGGTAAGAATCACCAGGTGATGAAGATGCCATTTCCAGAACCTTCCTAATTTTCCTCACTCTCCCACACTCATGCCTTCCCTTCTCTTTCTCATTTTGCTCTATCCTTCATTGCTTCCTTCCAGTGGGCTCAGTTTTACTTCTTTTTGCTGATTATTTTCCTGTTCATCACTTTTTTATCTTTCTTTTTACAAGACCCTTCCTAGTACTCTTGCTTCTCATTGGCTCCACCTTCCACTTCCAGTTCACCCCTGACCTTCTTTCTAGCCCCTCACTCTGTGACCTAACTGCCCTTTTCTATTGAAGCCACTGAGCTAGAGAAGTCAAATGATGCATGCTAATCTGGTCCTCTCACTTGCCATCTATGAAAGCACTTCATTTTTATTGAATCTTGGGGGATGACATTGGTTCACAAAACCATACAGGTTTCAAATGTACAACTCAACAAAACATCATCTGCACACTGCACCATACATCCATTGTCTCAAACAAACTCTCTGTCTCCATTTCCCTTGCCTTTGCTGACCTTCACCAAACCCCTTTTGTTCTCTCTGGCTATCACTACACTGTTGTCTATTATTACATTAGATATATATTATTTTTAGCTAACCCCTTCACCTTCTCTCATCCAGTTCCCCTCCAACTCCCCCTCTGACACTTGTTATTCTGTTCCATGTACCCATGCTTCTGTTTCTATTTTGTTTTTTAGTTTATTTTGTTCATTAGATTCCATATATACATGAGATCATTTGTTATTTGTCTTTTTCTAACCATTTAGCCTAAGCAACCAGACAACCAAATGACCAGTTACTACAATGCATACAGACCACCAGGGAAAGATGCTCAATACACAGGATAGGGGCCCCTCCTGTCTGGATTGGACCTGCAGAAATTGAGCTGAAACTGGCTATCTGACATCCCCTGGGGAATTCTGGATTGTGAGAGGGCACAGGCCAGGCCGAGGGACTCCTCCAGTGCACAAATCCCTGTAAGGACCTCTCGTGTAATATAAAGATAGTAATAGTATATGCTGCAAAGAATTTGGGTGAGATTAAAATGAAACAATAAGTATAAATTGCATAGCAGTGTGTCTAATGTGTTTAATAAAGAGTTTATATTTTTATATGTACATCCCTTATTTTTACTATATCAGTAATTTATAAAATAATTAATGTTGAGGAAACTTAAATAAAAAATTTCAAAGAGATCAGTTTAATATTTCATTTAAAGCCCCAATTAATGTCATCTATATTCATGCATATATAGCATATATAGAATTCCAGATTCATATAGAAACACATAGCTAACTCATATTGATAATTTCAGCAGAATTTAACAAAGGATTGTTTATAATAAGAATCAGGATAATATGAAACAATTGGTAATTCAATCCTTTGGAGTCAGCAACATCAGAGAGCCATCATCAAGAAGGTGGCTAGTGCCTGAGAAGGGCAGGAAGACAGGAGCCATTGCTATAGGTAGATCATCACATTACACAACTGGAGGGAAGGTCCAAAGTTATAAGTTTTCTAAACTCTCTATCCTCCCTGCCTTTGATCCCTTGATGATGCTCCCTATTGCCCAAACCAACAGAGAGCTCAGTTTCCTGAGACACACAAAAGGTCAGAGAGTGGAAGACTGGTCTACAGAGGCAGCAGTCCTGATTTGGTGGTGATTCTTTTACCTGTGGCTAGGGCTTCTGGTCTTAAACCCCATGCTATGCAAACAAGCTCAACTGTGATTCCTTCAATGTCTACATGCAGTTAAATGCCCTAATAACAGTCTAGATAGTCTGGGTTCCTTGCAATCTTAGTGATTATCCCATCTTTAAATTTGAACCAGATATTTCACCATGAGAGACATCTAGATACTTCCTACAAATCACAACTGCATTTATGACATGAGATTATAGCTGAAATAGCCATTAACATATCTATAATAATAAAAGGGTAATATGCTAATTAGACCAGAAGTCATTTCAGACATCCTTCCTAACGAAGCTGGGGCTGGAAGAAAGCCAGTGCCAGCAGCCAGGGGAAGGAAGGCCTACTCTTGCACAAATTTCCATGCATCAGGCCTCTAGTGTATTATAAAGACTGTGCAATAAGTGTATTGTAATAAGTTGATTATAATGTAACTGACAACCCATACTATTTAATTTATAAAGATTAGAAACATAATATCATATGTATTTATTCATGTTTACAAATTGCCAACTGATTTTAATTAGCTCCTCTGAAGCACCATGGTCTCTGGGGCTTTATTTGTAATTGAAGCAATTGTCACTGAGGGATAATTCTATGAATTAAATGTATATATTCAGGTGAGTGTATGTGTTTGTCAAAATTTAAGTTTTGAATGACTACACAGAACCAATTGAGAGATAATTTGTCTCTCTCAAGGAAAACCATGTTTCCTCCCATTTGAGCCTTAGAGTTACATAATTTGTCACATATCCTACTCACCTTAGCTGAAAGAAAGCTTAAGGGCCAAGATTTTTTTTTATCATGTATAGCTACTGTTTAGCAACTACAATTGAAATGCATTGTTTTCTTTATTACTCTACTTCCTTTCCCTGAATTATGTTCTTATTTTATGTTCTTTTTTTAAAAATCCACACTGGAGGATATTTTTTCCATTGATATTTTTTTAAAAGAAAGTAGAAGGGAGGGAGGAGAGAGAGAGAGGAAAAAAAAACATCATTCTGAAAGATGGATTAATTGCCTGCACTCGCACCCGGACCAGAGCCAGGGATTGAACAACATGCATGTGACCGGAAAGGAAACCCATGTCTCTTTGGTCTGCCAGTACTCTAACCACCGGGAAAAACTGGCCAGGGCTTATTTTATGTTCTTTCAAACAAACCTGAAGTTTTGGCAAATATCTAACATTCACAATAATGTTTTAACACTTGAAAATTCAGGCATGTGTAAAAAGCTGTGTGGATTATTTTCTGATAGACACCAGTCCTAAAATTGCATAGCTCATTTTTTTCCATAAAAAAATTAATCTGTTTATCAATTTATATCAAAATTGGTACATTTAGCACCTGTTGCTTTTCTATTGAACTGAATTTAACCACAAACATATTTTTATGGTTCCACAATAATAACAATAAAATATATAGCAATGAACGCTCAAATAAGAAAAACATTAAAGGAAACCTTCACACAGTTAAGGGCGGAAGTTGGTAATTTCATCCTGTTGTTATAATAAAAAAGACCAAAACGTATACACTTCCAAGTTCACCAAAGCAGAGATAAAGCTCTCAGGAGAAGAGAGTTCCTCATTCATGCAACATTAGACACTTGGTGAATGAATTTCCTTCATCACAGTTTTCCTTATTGGCCCCAAACAATATGAAACTTGACCATTATATCAATAATAAAAAGTAATGCTGATACATCTAGAGCAATTTAGACTAGAGAATCATTTGAAACTGCAAAGCTGTTATGAGACAGCCAGATGTTCCATGATGGATTACTCCAAACAAAGAAGCCTACATTTCAAATTAGTCTTGGGAAATCAGCTCTTTGTTAATAAGTGAGAAGGTGTTGAGTTTGAGAGTCTTTCTAGATACTCCCGTCTATCTTTGGCTACAGCATGTATCTATGAGCTTCTCTTAATAATTTGCTTTAATTTAGAGTAAAAATGCTGGACACTGAAATTTCATATCATAAACATTAATCATCAAAAGGAAAAGCTTTTTAAAAATAACTGTAAGGGGCCTGATTGGGGTAGAAAAGATGGCGGCAGGACAGAAGGACGCGTAATCATTTGTGTACCGGGGTAGACGGGGTGAGCAGCTGAGGGTCGAGGGGGGAGTGTTTGTTGGTGAGTGGGGGGACAGCAGGGCTTTTGGAGAAGGAGGGGGCGACTGCTTAGATTAGCCGCCCTTAACGGAGCGGCTCCGGTGCGGCTCGGTTCTCTCCTGGAGCCTGGCTCAGAGGCGGCTGCGCCATGTTAAAGGGGAAGAGCCTGAAGATTTTACAGTTGCGGTACCCACTGAGCGTCTGAGACCCCCACCTCCCCCCCAACATCGGTTCCTAGTTGGTGAAGAAGCGGACTCCGAGGAAACCTGTGCTCAGCCACAGAAAGGTCAGGTTTCTCCGGGGGTTAAGGGAGCTGGTAACACAGGGAGTTTCTCACCTGGGGGAAAAAAAGAGGAAAACCCGTGGCTGTTGGAGCCGGCAAACGTGAAAGAGGGTCCTCGGAGCTGGTGACAGGAGGGGGGGATACATAGAGGGCGACACATTTGGACCTGAAGGAGAAGGCCAGCCTGGCAGTTTTGGGAGGGAGCGGGCTGCCAAACCCAAGGGGAGAAAGGGTTTCATGCAAACATACCAGCAGGATGTGAGTTCGCGCGCCTGCGTTTGTCCTCTCTAAATCCGAATTCCTCAGCGCTGAACGAGGAACGGGGGAACCCCTGGTGGGGGATAACTGGGGAGACTGCAGGGGCGAGCTGTTTTTCTGATGCTGGGGATCAGAACAGGTCCTCACAATTAGAGAGGCAGCTCTGGGGTAGCCTATTTCCACAAAGCAGTAGTAAATACCATAGACATAGAGGGATTTTAGATCAGGCTAGAGAGGACCAATAGACCCGGAGGTCAACTCAGAAACACTGCCACCTAGGGGCTGAATCACAAATTGTCTCTTGTGTAACACAAATTAAGGAATCAATTTTATTTCTACTACTATTTAATTTTTTAAATGCCATTTTATTCCATCTTTATTCTACTCAGAGATTAGTATTACATAGTCTTTTTTCATCTACCCTTTAGTATCTCTTTAATCTACTTCAACTTCCCCCTTATGCCAGCACTCTCTTGGCTAACATTTCCTTAGTTAGTGTCTTATTCCCCTTACACTTTTTCTGGTTTACATTTTCCTTATTCTCTCTTTTTACCCCCTGTTAAAATTTCACCCCACTTTTGTATCCAATCTCCAACCACCTGCTCCAAGTCCATACACATCTAATGCTTCTCCGACTTCACTATCCTAAAATGTTTTTCTCTCGGTCCTGCTGATGCTGTTTATATTTTATGCATATTTGTGAGATTGGTTTGGTTATTCTTTTCTTTTAATTTGTTTTGTGGGGCGGGGGTTGGCATTGTTTTGTGTTTTGGTGATGTTTACATTGTTTATTGATAGATTTAAGCTTCTGTGTTCCCTAACCTCCCTTGATATTAGTTGTTGTATGTAGTTTGTATCAATCTCCAGGTACTCATTGCTAGCTTTTGCTGGGATTAGTGGCAGTCCTCTGGGAGTTTCCAACCCATATTTATAGTTTACTCCCTTTTCCTTTCTTTTTATTCCTTCCTCTTTTCCCAATTTTATTTTGGCATTCCGTTTTTTTTATTCTTTCTTTCTATCTTTCTTTCTTCTTTTTTTCTTCCTTTCTTTCTTCCTTTCTTTCTTTCTTTCGATCTTTGATTCTGTGTGTGAGTGTGTTTTCTCTTACTCTCTTTTATCCCAGCTATCACCTAATTTACCTTCCTCTGGCAATCACTTTTAATTTGGAGTTACCAATACTGTGAATACATTCTTCTTCAGTGCCTGTTGTGCAGCACCTGGTTGTGTTGTAGTCTGAGCCTTTAAATCAACATAGGAGAGTGAGAACTACATAACAAGACAACAGAGAAGAAAGACCATGGGGAGACAAAGAAATAGCCCACCAATGAAAGAAAAACAAGCCTCACCAGAAAAAGAGGTAACCGAACTGGAAGCAAGCAACCTGTCAGAGAGAGAGTTCAGAGAAATGGTCATAGGGTAGATGAAGAGAACAGAAGCCAATATGAGTAAGAACCATGAGGAATTGAAGAGGAATCAAGACGAAATGAAGAAGAGCCAGGAAGAAATGCAGAAGAACTATGAAGAAATGAAGAAGAATTATGAAGAAATGAAGAAGACCCACAAGAAATTAAAAGTGACATTGCTGAGGTAAAGAACTCCATAGAAAGTATCAGGAGTAAACTAGATGAAGCAGAGGACCGCATCAGTGAGCTGGAAGACAAGGTAGGAAAAAACACCCAAGTAGAGCAGCTTCTAGAAAAAAAATTAAAAAGCAGGAGGAGAGCCTAAGGAAACTTTGGGACAACATGAAACAGAACAACATCCCTATAATTGGGCTTCCAGAGGGACAGGAAACTGAGCAAGGAATAGAATACCTGTTGGAAGAAATAATGACAGAAAACTTCCCTGATATAGGAAAGAAAAAACCCACACAAATCCAGGAAGCTCACAGAGTTCCAAGCAAATTAAATCCCAAAAGACCTACATCAAGGCATGTTATAATTAAACTGGCAAACATCAACGACAAAGTGAGAATCCTAAAAGTTTCCAGAGAGAGACAGAAAGTCACCTACAAAGGAACCCCCATCAGGTTAGCAAGTGATTGCTCAACAGAAACTTATCAGGCCAGAAGGTATTGGAATGAAATATACAAAGTTATGCAAAGAAAGGGTCTGAATCCTAGAATACTGTATCCAGCAAGGCTATCAATCAAAATTTAAGGTCAAATCAGGAGCTTCACAGACAAAAAAGGTCTAAGGGAATACATTACCACCAAACCAGCAATGCAAGAAATGCTAAAGGGTCTCCTGTGAAAAGCAATAGGAAGCCATGAAAGAGCATAGGGGCAAAGAACAAAAATGGCTACAAATAACTATCTATCAATAATAACTTTAAATGGAAATGGTTTAAATGCTCCAATCAAAAGACATATGGTAATAGACTGGATAAGAAAACACGACCCATATATCTGCTATCTACAAGAAACCCACCTCCAAAAAAAAAAAAAGGCGCACACAGACTGAGGGTGAAAGGATGGAAAAGGTTCTTCAGGCGAGTGGAAATGGAAAAAACAGCTGGGTTAGCAATACTATTATCCGACAAATTAGATCTCAAAGTGAAGGATGTAACAAGAGATAAAGAAGGCCACTACATAATACTAAAGGGAGCAATCCAACAAGAAGAAATAACTCTGGTAAACATATACGCACCCAATATAGGAGCACCCAAATACATACTAAAACTCCTAGAGTACATCAAGGGAGAGATAGACAGCAATACAATCATAGTAGGAGACTTTAATACCCCACTATCACCATTGGACAAATCCTCTAAACAAAAAATCAGTAAAGAAACATCAATCCTCAATGAATCACTAGACCAGAAGGAATTAATTCACATCTTCAGATCATTTCACCCTAAAACAACAGAATATACATTCTTTTCAAGTGCCCATGGGTCATTCTCAAAGATAGACCATGTGTTGGGTCATAGGCAAAGTCTCTCCAAATTCAAGAAGATAGAAATCATATCAAGCATATTCTCAGATGACAATGGCATAAAGCTGGAAGTCAACTACAATAAAAAACAATCCAAAGAAATCGAACACATGGAGACTAAACAGCATGCTGTTAAACTATGACTGGGTTACTGGAGAGATCAAGGAAGAGATAGAAAACATCATGGAAACAAATGACAACGACAGCACAACAATCCAAAATCTATGGGACTAGGGGGACAGCTGTGCTCCAGGAGAAGATAGAGGACTGCTGGGCTCTCCTCCCTAGCCTGAGCAGCCCCAGTACTGCTGGGTTCTCTCCCTGAACCAACTGCGCAAAGAGGCGCGCGGAGGCGGACCACAACATCTTGAAGGAGAGGAGCCGGAAAACATACTGCTGCCGTACGCGGTACCAGTGGGACTGCTGGGGCTCCCGGAGCACCTGCGCCCAGGTAGCTCGGAGGCGCGCAGAGCCCATGGAGCTCTAAACTCCAGCACAGAAAGGTCAGATTTCCCTGGGGGTACTTTGGGCGTGAAACTGAGGGGGCTGGCAGTCTGGGAGATCTGCACCTTGGAACTCAAAACCTGGAGATCTGCACCTGAAATAGAATCTGTGGCTGTTGAAGCTAGTGAACGTGGGAGAGGGCCCTTGGAGCTGGTGGCAGAGTTGATCCCAGGAGCGCAATCGGTTTGGACCTGACTGAGGAGGGAAGCCCGGAAGATTTTGGGAGGGTTCTGGCTGCTAAAACAGCAGTCACCATTAGAGAGGCAGTATTGTTTAGTTCAGGATAAAGAGGACCAATAGACCCAGAAGTCAGTGTAGAAACACTGCCACCCAGGGGCCAAATCACAAATTGACTCTTATGTGACAGGGAATTGATTATATTTTCTCTTCGACCTTGGGAATATAGTCTATTTTCAGGTACACTTTAGTATCTTTTACTCTACCTCAACTTCACCTTTATACCACCACTCTCTGGCTAACCTTTCCCTATTTAGTGCCTTGTTTCCCTTACACTTTTCCCGCTTTAGATTTACCTAATTCTTTCCCCTTACCCCCTGTTAAAATTTCACCCCACTGATATATCTAATCTCTAACCACCTAATCCAAGTGCATATATACCTCTAGCTTCTCTGACTTCACTATCTTAAAGTGTTTTTAGCCCTGTCCTGTTGTTGTTGTTTACTTGACTGTTGATTATATTGATTTTTTAAGCAGGTTTATGAGATCGATTTGCTTATTCTGTTATTTTGGTTTGTCTTGTAGGGGGGGTTATTTTTATTTTTGGTGTTGTTTCTTGTTTTGTTGTCCTCATCTGCATTGTTTTTGAGATATATTTTTGCTTCTGTGTTCCCTCACCTCTCTTGATATTAGTAGTTGTATGTAATTTGTATCAATCTCCAAGTACTTGTAGCAGGTTTTGGTTTGGATTAGGGGCTGTCCTATAGGAGTTTTCACCCCATATTTATAATTTACTCCTTTTATTTCTTTTTTTTCTTCTCCCCCTTTTCCCATTGTCATTTTGGCATTCCTGTCTTTCTTTTTTGTGAGTGTATGTGTGTGGGGGGGTCTCTTTCTTTTTTGTGTGAGTGTGGGTGTGTGCGTGTCTGTGAGGGTCTGGGGGAGGTTCTCTTTCTTTTTTCCCACCTATCACCGAATTTGCCTTTCTCTGGCGGTCACCTTTATTTGGAATTACAATTACTTTGACTACATTCCGGGTCAGTGCCTGGTGCGTTGCACCTGGTTGTGTTGTATTTTGTGCCTTTAAATCAACGCAGGAGAGTGAGAACTACATAACCAGATACACAGAGAAGACAGACCATGGGAAGACAAAGAAATAGCCCACATATGAAAGAAAAGCAAGGCTCGCCAGAGAAGGAGGTAAACGAAATGGAAGTTAACAACATGTCAGAGAAAGAATTCAGAGAAATGGTCATAAGGTGGCTGAAAAGAATGGAAGACAAATTTGATAATATGAGTAAGAACCAAGAGGAAATGAGGAAGACCGAGGAAGAAATGATGAAGAGCCATGAAGAAATGAAGAGGAGCCACAAAGAAATGAAGAGGAGCCAAGAAGAAATGAAAAGTGACATTGCTGAAGTAAAGAACTCAATAGAAAATATTAAGAGTAGACTAGAAGACGCAGAGGATTGCATCAGTGAGCAAGAAGACCAGGTAGGAAAAAATAACCAAGTAGAGCAGCTTCTAGAAAAAAAAATTAAAAAGCAGGAGGAGAGCCTAAGAGAACTTTGGGACAACATGAAACAAAACAACATCCGTATAATTGGGCTTCCAGAAGGACAGGAAACTGAGCAAGGAATAGAAAACCTGTTGGAAGAAATAATGACAGAAAACTTTCCTGGTATAGGAAAGGAAAAACCCACACAAATCCAAGAAGCTCACAGAGTCCCAAGCAAAATAAACCCCAAAAGACCTACGCCAAGGCACATTATAATTAAATTGGCAAACACCAATGACAAAGTAAGAATCTTAAAAGCTGCCAGAGAGAGACAGAAAGTCACCTACAAAGGAACACCCATCAGACTAACAAGGGATCTCTCAACAGAAAACTATCAGGCCAGAAGGCAGTGGAATGAAATCTACAAAATCATGCAAAGGAAGGGTCTGAATCCTAGAATACTGTACCCAGCAAGGTTCTCAATCAAAATTGAAGGTCAAATCAGAAAAAAAGGACTAAGCGAATTCGTCACCACCAAACCAGCAATGCATGAAATGATAAAGGATCTGCTGTAAAAAGAAATAGGAAGCGAAGATGGAACACAGGGGCAAAGAACAAAAATGGCAACATATGAGCACCTATCAATAATAACTTTAAATGTAAATGGTTTAAATGCTCCAATCAAAAGACATAGGGTAATAGACTGGATAAGAAAACACAACCCATGTATCTGCTGTCTACAAGAAACCCACCTCCGACAAAAAGACGCACACAGACTGAGGATGAAAGGTTGGAAAAAAGTTATTCAGGCGAATGGAAATGAAAAAAAAGCTGGGGTAGCCATACTTATATCTGACAAATTAGATCTCAAAGTGAAGGACATAACAAGAGATAAAGAAGGCCACTTCATAATACTAAAGGGAGCAATTCAACAAGAAGAAATAACTCTTGTAAACATATACACGCCCAATACAGGAGCACCCAAATATATACAAAAACTCCTAAAGGACATCAAGGGAGAGATAGACAGCAATACAATCATAGTAGGAGACTTTAATACCCCATTATCACCATTGGACAGATCCTCTAAACAAAAAATCAGTAAAGAAACATCAATTCTCAATGACTCACTGGACCAGATGGAATTAATTGACATCTTCAGATCATTTCACCCCAAAACAACAGAATATACATTCTTTTCAAGTGCCCATGGGTCATTCTGAAAGATAGACCATGTATTGGGTCATAGGCAAAGTCTTTCCAAATTCAAGAAGATAGCAATCATATCAAGTATATTCTCAGATCACAGTGGCATAAAGCTGGAAATCAACTACAATAGAAACAATCCAAAGAAATCGAACACATGGAGACTAAACAGCATGCTATTAAACTATGACTGGGTTACTAGAGAGATTAAGGAAGAGATAGAAAACATCATGGAAACAAATGACAATGATAGCACAACAATCCAAAATCTATGGGACACAGTGAAAGCAGTTCTGACAGGGAAGTTCATAGCTCTACAATCCTACTGCAAAAAACTAGGAACAGCGGCAATAAATTATCTAACCCAACAACTCAAAGAGTTAGAAAGAACGCAACAAGAAAAGCCCAGTGTAAGCAGAAGGAAGGAAATAGTAAAGATCAGAGCAGAAATAAATGACATAGAGACCAAAGAAACAATACAGAAGATCAACAAAACCAAGAACTGGTTCTTTGAAAGGATAAACAAGATTGATGAACCTCTAGCCAGACTAACGAAGAAGCAAAGAGAGAGGACCCTAATAAATAAAATCAGAAATGAAAGAGGTGAAATAACAACAGACCCCATTGAAATACAAAGGATTGTTAAAAAATACTATGAACAACTCTACTCCAACAAACTGGACAACCTGGAGGAAATGGATATGTTTCTAGAAAAATATAACCTCCCAAAACTCAATCAAGAAGAATCTAAACAACTCAATAGACCAATAACTGTGGAAGAAATTGAAGCAGTCACGATAAAGCTTCCAGCAAACAAAAGCCCAGGGCCAGACGGCTTCACAGGGGAGTTTTACCGAACATTCAAGGAAGAACTAAAACCTATACTCCTCAGACTATTCCAGAAAATTCAAGAGGATGGAACACTTCCAAACTCCTTCTATGAAGCTAGCATCACCCTAATACCAAAACCAGATAAAGACGACACAATGAAAGAGAATTACAGGCCAATATCCCTCATGAATAGAGATGCCAAAATCCTCAATAAAATTCTAGCAAATCGTATCCAGCAGTACATCAGAAAGATCATACACCACGACCAAGTAGGATTTATCCCAGGAATGCAAGGATGGTACAATATCAGCAAATCAATAAATATGATACTTCAAATAAACAAATTGAGAGATAGAAATCACATAGTCATATCAATTCATGCAGAAAAAGCATTTGACAAAATCCAACATCCTTTCTTCATAAAAACTCTCAATAAGGTAGGAATAGAAGGATCATACCTCAACATAATAAAAGCCATATATGAGAAACCCACAGCAAACATCATACACAATGGGCAAAAACTACAACCATTTCCCCTAAGAACAGGAACAAGACAGGGTTGCCCACGCTCACCACTCCTGTTCAACATAGTACTGGACATATTAGCCATTGCAATTAGACAAGAAGAAGAAATAAAAGGCATACAAATTGGAAAAGAAGAAGTAAAGCTATCCTTATTTGCACATGACATGATATTGTACATAAAACACCCGAAAGACTCCATAAAAAAGTTAGTAGACTTAATAAATGAGTTCAGCAATGTAGCAGGCTACAAAATTAATGCCAAGAAATCTATGGAATTTCTATATACTAATAGTGAACGTACAGAAAGGGAGACTAAAAAAGCAATCCCATTTACCATCACATCAAAAAAATTAAGATACCTAGGAATAAACTTAACTAAGGAGATAAAAGATCTATTTGTGGAAAACTACAGGACACTGAAAAAAGAGATAGAGGAAGATGTAAACAGGTGGAAGAACATTCCATATTCATGGATTGGGAGAATCAACATAATTAAAATGTCCATACTACCCAAAGCAATCTATAAATTTAATGCATTCCCCATTAAAATACCAATGGCATATTTCACAGACCTAGAAAGAACTCTACAAAAATTCATCTGGAATAAAAAAAGGCCCCGGATAGCCATAGCAATCCTGAGAAAGAAGCACAAAGTCGGTGGGATTTCAATACCAGATTTCAAGCTGTATTACAAAGCTACTGTTCTCAAAACAGCCTGGTACTGGCACAAGAACAGAAATATAGATCAATGGAATAGAATAGAGAATCCAGATATCAACCCAAACCACTATGCTCAATTAATATTTGACAAAGGAGGTATGAACATAAAATGGGGTCAAGATAGTCTCTTCAGTAAATGGTGTTGGGAAAATTGGATAGATACATGAAAAAAATGAAACTAGAGCACCAACTTACACCATACACAAAAATAAACTCAAAATGGATACAGGACTTAAACGTAAGACGGGAAACCATAAAAACATTAGAGGAATCTACAGGAAATAAAATCTCAGACCTATGCCAAAAGAACTTCTTCGATGATACTGCTCCTAGGGCAATGGAAGCTAAAGACAGAATAAACAAATGGGACTACATCAAAATCAAAAGCTTTTGCACAGCTAAAGAAACCATCAACAAAACAACAAGAAAACCCACTGTATGGGAGAACATATTTGCAAATGTTATTAGTGATAAAGGTTTAATCTCAAGCATCTACAGGCAACTCACACAACTCAATAAAAGCAAGACAAATGATCCAATAAAAAAATGGGCAACAGACCTAAATAGAACCTTTTCTAAAGAAGACAAAAGGAAGGCCCAGAGACATATGAAAACTTGCTCAAAGTCACTAATTATCTGAGAGATGCAAATCAAAACGACTATGCGGTATCATCTCACACCAGTCAGAATGGCTTTCATCAACAAATCAACAAATGACAAGTGCTGGCGAGGATGGGGAGAAAAAGGAACTCTCCTACACTGTTGGTGGGTTTATAGACTAGTGCAGCCACTGTGGATAACAGTATGGAGTTTCCTCAAAAAACTAAAAATGGAGCTCCCATTCGACCCAATGATCCCACTTCTAGGAATAGACCCCAAGAAACTAGAAAGGCGAATTAGAAAGGATATATGTACCCCTATGTTCATAGCAGCACAATTTATCATAGCCAAGATTTGGAAACAGCCTAAGTGCCCATCAGCAGATGAGTGGATTAAAAAACTGTGGTACATCTACACAGTGGAATTCTATGCTGTGGTAAAAAAAGAAAGAGCTCCTACCATTTGTAACAACATGGATGGAATTAGAGAGCATTATGCTAAGTGAAATTAGCCAGGCAGAGAGAGAAAGACAAATATCACATGATCTCACTCATTTGAGGAATATAATGAATGACATAGACTGATGAACAAAATGGATCCAGAGACTGAGAAAAGTCCATCAGAATGTCAAACCTCAGGATAAGTGGCAGGTGGTGGGAGTAAGGGGGAAAGACAATATATTTGAATGCTTGAACTAAGGTAAGTGATTTGTGTTTTTACATCCCTGACAAAGTTTATATGAAGTTATAAAAAAATTTGGCAGCTAGTTTGAGATTGAATTAACATGGCCTAGAGCATGTCATCCCTTAGGAATACCAGTCCTGAGGCTAGGACTTAACCTCCCGTGACTCCACAATACCCTTACATGATATTATTCTACAATGTCATTATAATATTTGATATTTGACAACAGCATATTATACAATTATCCCAAATAAACCTACAAATTAATTCTTTGAATGTTGGGCAGAAACTTAAAAAAAGGATAGGAAAGGATTTAATCCCTTTCAGAAGGGATTAAGGCACTGGGAAGGCATCTGAGCATTCTATATTGGCCCCTCTGGCCCTTTTACCAAGAGGGACCCTCTTCTTATTATCCAAATACACACAGCTGATGCTTGAACTTTCAGTTCAAGCTGGGTCTGAAGCCTCTGGGCAGCTGGCACCATGGATCTGTCTCTCGACCAATGGCTTGATCTGGGCCCTCTCTGGAGAAGAAACCTGGGTCACCCGAGATATGTGATCAGTACCGAGACCCCACCAGCAGGCGAGGGGACCCCAAGGCAGGTGCTGGACGTGGAGGCCACGGGGGCATAGACTACAAAGGAGACAGGACTGAACCTCACATCACCCTGTTTGGCCCCGGAGGATGGCTGGTTAGCCAGAGATGGGTAAGATTCCGCAGGGAAGGAACAACCTAAGACAGGCACAGTCGCAGAAGGGCCAACAGGAGAGAACTAAAAGATCAACAGAGGTGGGGCACAGACCCTCATCCACAAACCTTGCAGGGGTTTGAATTCTCACCCCTCCTGAGGGAGGTCGCCTACCCCCACGGCTGCTTCGCCTCCCACGCACAACTCACACCGGGACCCAAGTGGCAGACAGAGACTCGGCCAGCAATAGCTGCCCTATATCTAAATTTAGTTTATTACCAGGAATGCTGAGGACCTACTCAAAAATGCAAATATTCCTTTCCACGAGTATTTACTGGGTAAACTAAGATTTCTGCTTGAGTATCAAAATTGACAGTAAAATAGTAATCAAGTTTTCAGATTAATTTAAATTGGCCAAGTGAAATAAGTGAATACTCAAGAAAATCTAAGTGTACTGGACAAAAAGCTTTTCCTAAAACATTAACTAAGATATCTATTAGTAGTTCATCTCACTGCAAAATTGCCTAACATCCAAAGAACCTAAAGCAGTAATATTTGTGTGCAAACATTAAAATTTAAAATTACCAAGACTGCAAGATAAAATTTCCAAAAGCCCCTATTAACCAAAAAAAAAAAAAAAAGGCGGGGGTGGGACAGTGGGGTAATATCATGTAAGGAAAAATATCCTATAAGTAAAATACATGTAGAAAATTCTTACTCCAGAAAAGAAAATTCCATTTGTAAAACCAACTGCAGGACACCCATAAAAAAAACACACATGGTGTCAAAATAAGCCAAAGGAAAATCATTTAGGCAAAAATAAAAAGATTCCCAAGTCTGTTTTGCAGAGAGGACCCCTTTGTTAACTTGGTCGAGAATGTGTTTGTGCGTTTTCAGAGAACAACTCCAAGACCACGTGGGTTCCTGTGACAGTGAGGAACTGAGGGGTCTGTTCCAGCCACGTGGACGGTCCAGAGATGGGGGACGCTGACGACACCTTTCCATGCTTGTAGTCGGCAACTGTGCATGGCTGCAGGCGGCCCAGGACCATACCAGAGAGGATGGATCTCGCATTGCCACGATGTGTCCACCATCTGGATACCATTGCTGACATATACACATGAAGAACTATCTGACATTGAAACTTGGACTCAGAACAGTTGGACATTGAAACTGACACTCAAACTTTTTTTTTGCTCTTATACGTTTGTTTCTAGTATGCAGAGGCAAGATATTTTTGAAGAAAAGAAACAGGGGGAAGTGATTGATATAGAGGCAGGGTGACCTCAAACAGGCTGTCAAGCTACAGGGGGAAGGCTGGAGCGGATGTGAGGCAGATGCAAGGGAAGATCAACCGAAGGACTTGTATGCATACATATGAACATAACCAATGAATGAAAGACACTGGGGTGGGGAGGGGGGCAGGTGGAGACATGTGCTGGGGGGTAAGGAAGACTGGGGGGAGGATATTGGGTTGGAAAGGAAAACATATGTACTACTATTAAATATAAGTTATATTGTAAAAAAACAATAATAATAAATTAAATAAATAAATAAATAAATAAAAATAACTGTAAGGCCGAAACCGGTTTGGCTCAGTGGATAGTGCATCAGCCTGCAGACTGAAGGGTCCTGGGTTCCATTTCAGTCAAGGGCATGTACCTTGGATGCGGACACATCCCCAGTGGGGGTGTGTAGGAGACAGTTGATTGATGTCTCTCTCTCATCGATGTTTCTAGCTTTCTGTCCCTCTTCCTTTCTCTCTGTAAAAAATCAATAAAATATATTTTTAAAAAATAACTGTAAGTAAAACTTCCAGGAAAAGTGGAAATCAATCTGCATCACTGTGTAGTGAAATTCAGCTGCATCCCAAGGCTCACACTCAGAGCTCCAAGCAACCAGTGCTTTCATAGTGCAAAGGACTAAGTGCTTTGAGAGCATTGAGCATCTTTAACAGTAACAGTAGGCCATATAATTCTGATTTCGAAGATTTTTCTACAACCACTTCCTAAATGAAAGAGGGATTGAAGATTAAAGGTTTACATTAGTCAATGGATTAAACTAAGATATAAAAATATATGTATGCATTAGACTGCACTCTTCTGATCCTGCTCCAAAATATTTTTATTATTTTAGGCTTTTTGTGTCAGGATAGCTTTTTCAGGCTTTTGGAATTGTGCATTAGTGGTTTTGATGCAGAAAATACCTTACATGGATACACATACATGGGGAGGAACCAAGATGGTGGCATAGATAAACACCTATCTTGCTGCCCCACACAGCAATTTCAAAACTACAACTTAACGACAGAACAAACATCATCCAGAATCACTGGAAAGCTGGCTGAGTGAAAATTCCACAAATAAAAGTAAAGATTCAGAGGAGCAGCAGAGGATAGCATTGAAGATATGCACGGAGTCAGAGGTTTGGAGCCGTGTGCACGCACGAGTGAGCGGAGAGGGCAGGAAGCTGCAAAGACAAAGGCATCCCACTGCACTGATTCCCCAGTTCCGGGTGTGGTCCAGGGAACACACACTCATACAAATCCAGGTGAAACTGGTTAGTAGGGAAGCACGCTGAAACTTGGGCACTGCAAAGGTCTGCGAGCTTGTGGAGAGGGCTAGCTTGTGGAGAGCGCATGTAAACTTGGGAACAGCAGAGGTTTGCAAGCGCACAGAGAGGACTCATGACTTGCTCTCTCATTCGGGAAACCACTGGACAGCATTGTTTTACAACACTGGGTGAAACTTTGGGAATGCAGACTCATTTGGGGAGAGGCTGAATTGTCTGGCAGCGGGTAGAGCTTGGTGGCAGTTTCTTTCAGAGGTGCTTGCAGCCAGTACCACCCAGCACAGAGATCCAGGTGCTGCATAGGGTGGAGCTGAAGCTGCCTGCTCAACCCAGGGTCTCTGCCCATCCAACCTGAGCACAGCTGACCCTCACAGCCAATTGGCCTGGAGGTCAAACCTTCCTAGTGCTAACAACAATAATCTAGGCTTAACTTCAATAAGACTGTGCAACCCATAAAGGACTGCAGCAAGAGTATCCACCTCAGGTAACTTGGGAGGCTGAGCCACTGTCCCTTAGAGGACATCTACCACACAAAGCTAATTGACCAACTCAGGAAAGCAAGAGACATGGAAAGAAATCAAATGTGAAAGAAATGGAGGGGAAAAAATGACTGGACATAGAATTCAAAACCATGGTTATAAAGTTTTTCAAGAGGCTCCTAGAAAAGGCCAATGAACTTAGTAAGACCTACAAAGAAATGAAAAAGACCTATGAGGAAATGAACGAGATCTACGAGGAAATGAATGAGACCTATGGGGATATGAAAAAGGACCAACTAGAAATTAAGCATACACTGACTGAAATAAATAATATTATACAAAGACGTAAAAGCAGTCTAGAGGACTGCAAGAACCAAGTCAAAGATTTTAAATACAAAGAGGCAAAACCCACTCAGCTGGAAAAGCAAGAAGCCAAAAGAAGCCAAAAAATTGAAGATAGTGTAAGAGGTCTCTGGGACAACCTCAAACATAACAACATCCGAATTATAGGGGTGCCAGAAAAAGAGAGAGAGCAAGATAATGAAAACCTATTTGAAGAAATAGTGACTGAAAACTTCCCCAACCTGGTGAAAGAAATTGACTTAGGAGTCCAAGAAGTGCACAGAACCCCAAACTATAGGAATTCAAAGAGGACCACACCAAGGCTCATCGTAATTAAAATGCCAAGAGCAAAGAAAGAATATTAAAAGCAGCAAGAGAAAAACAGTTAGCTACCTATAAGGAAGCACCCATACAATTGTCAGCAGATTTCTCAACAGTAACTTATGCAGGCCAGACAGGAGTGGCAAGAAATATTCAAAGTGATGAATAGCCAGAATCTATAACCATGATTACTCTACCCAGCAAAGCTATCATTCAGAATTGAAGGTCCGATAAAGTGCTTTGCAGATAAGAAAAAGCTAAAGGAGTTTATCATCACCAAACCAATATTATATGAAGTGCTGAAAGATATTCTTGAAGAAGAGGAAAAAGAAAAATGTAAAAATATAAATTATGAACAACACATACACATCTATCAACAAATGAATATAAAAATCAAGTGAATTAATAATCTGATGAAGAGGATAAACTGGTGAATGTAACAGAATCACGGACATAGAGAGGGAATGGACTGACAATTCTTGTGGAGAAAAGGGGTGTGGGAGGTGCAGCAAGAGACTGGACAAAAATCATGCACCTATGGGAGAGGACAGTGGGGGAGAGGTGAGGGCGGAGGGTGAGATGGGTGTCGGGTGGAGGGGAAGTATAGGGAGGAAAAAGGGGGAACAATGTAATTAATAAATTGAACAATAAAGATTAAGTTTTTTTTAAAGAACCTTACAAGGTGAATAAAGCAACCACTCCTTTCCTGGTAACATGTATGATCCATGCTTTCATTTTGAAATGTTTAAATATTTTACTCATGACATTTTTTAATGGGAAGATTGCTTGAGATATCAGAAGTCTACCTATAGTGGTCTGTCTGTCTCATGAATTTCCCAGCTTTTGACTAATAAGGCCAGAAGGCTGACCTCGAGCCTTAGTCCCTAATGATTAATTGACCCCACAGAAAAGAAGAGGAGAAAGAACTCTATAGGGTTAACCACATCCTGCCTGTGTAACCCTATGGATATGGGGAAGTTAAATTCTTTTAAAGATTTATGGACCTGATTCAACACCCTTATTATAATTTATTTAAAAGTAATTTCTTAATCCTGATCATAGCAATCATTTTGGTTTGAAGTTTTATGTGGATATGACTACAGATAATATTGTTTCAAACATGTTTACTATAGGAATTACTGGAAATAATATTTAAAATCAGCAATGTCTTAGAAAAGCCTTAGTTAAACTAATGTCATTTCTTTTTTTAATTAATGTTTTATTATTTTTGCAGTATAACTTATATTTAATAGTAGTACATATGTTTTCCTTTTTCCCCTATTATCTACCCCCCAGGCTCCCCTACCCCCCAGCACATATCCCCACCTGTCCACCTCCCTGCCTCAGTGTCTTTAATTCATTGGTTATGCTCATATGCATGCATACAAGTCCTTCGGTTGATCTCCCCCAGCATCTGCCTCCCATCCACCCCAGCCTCCCCCCCTGTAGCTTGACAGCCTTTTCAATGCTTCCCTGCCTCTATACCAATCACTCTCCCCTGTTTATTTTCTTCACAAATATCTTGCCTCTGCATACTAGAAATAAATGTATAAGAACAAAAAATTAAACTAATGTCATTTCTGACCATAGTACTCAATTTATAATCCTAACATTCATTTCCAGTTCTTGCTTTCTCTAATGCAAGTTAGTTCAATATCTCCTGTGTGTTTTTAAAATTATTTTTAAAAAGTATATTTTGGGTGGGTGCTTAGTTCTTATTTTCTAAAACAAACAAACAAAACCCCACAGTTTAAAGTAATCAATACAGTGATGAGAGAATTAATAACCCAAGAGCTAACACTTTAGGCTTTTATTTATTATTAGAGACCCTGTGCACAAAATTCATGCAGGGGGGTGGTCCATCAGCCCAGCCTGCACCCTCTACAATCTGGGACCCCACGAGGCCCATTTAGGCTTGATGGCTTGGTCCCTAAACAGACAGTCAGACACCCCCCTCACAATCCAGAACTGATGGCTCCCAACCACTCACCTGCCTCTGCCTGATTGTCCCTAACTGCTCCTGCCTGCCAGCCTGATCACTCCCTAATCACTCTACTGCCAGACTGATGTACACCTAACTGCTATCTTGCTGGCCCGATTGCCCCTAACTGCCATCCCTTGCTGGCCTGGTCAACCCTAACTGCCCTCCCCTACCAGTCTGACTGCCCCTAACTGTCAACCTGCAGGCCTGGGTCCCCCCAACTGCCCTCCCCTGTTGTCCTGGTCTCCCACAACTAGCCCACTCACCCCTAACTGCCCTCCCCTCCCCTGCTGGCCTCGTCACCCCTAACTGCCATCCCTGCTGGCCTGATTGTCCACAACTGCCCTCCCCTACAGGCCTGGTACCCCCCAAATGTCCTCCCTTGCAGGCCTGATCTCCCCCAACTGCCCTCTTCTGCCTGTCTGGTCACACCTAACTGCTCTCCCTGCTTGCCTGATCGCCCACAACTGCCCTCCCCTGTAAACCTGGCACCCTCCAACTGCCCTCCCCTACAGGCCTGGTCCCCCCAGCTGCCCACAAATGCCCTCCTCTGCAGGCAATCTTGTGGCAGCCATCTTGGTCCACGTTGGGGCAGCCAACTTTGACCAAATGGGAATGGCAGTCTTGTCAATTTACATATTACTCTTTTATTTGATAGGATAGGCAATCTATTGACTGCTATGCAAGATTAAATAGTTAATCATCACAGCTTTGTGATGTATGCATTATTATTATTTCAATTTATAAATGAGTAGTGGAAGCAAAAAAAATGGTACTGTGCCTTGCTCAAGGTCACACAGTTAATGGCAGAATCAGGGTTTAGTCCAAGGACATGTAAATCTAACCCAGACACTTGTGACTATCACACAATCTGTATTGGAAGTACTAATGAATACACTTCTAGGTTATAAATAAAAGGTTTACTAGAGGAAACTTATTGTCCTGGGTATCACACAATTGGCTAAATTTGTCCCCTGGCCTGTGGAGTTCCAGTAAAAGGAAACCATCATGATTCTTAGAACCACAAAGACCCATGCATGTGTGGAATACTGTCACTGTGAGAAAGGAGGCATGGGAGACAGTACTGTCACTGTGAGAACGGAAGTATGGAAGGCAGTACTGTCACTGTGAGAACGGAGGCAGGGCAGGCAATACTGTCACTGTGAAAAGGGAGATATGGGAGGCAGTCCTGATACTGTGAGAAGAGGTATGGCAGGCAATTCTGTCACTGTGAGAAGAGTTATGGGAGGCAATATTGTCACTATTAGAAAGGAGACTTGTTTGGCAGTACTGTCACTGTGAGAAGAAGTATGGGAGACAGTATGTCACTGTGAGAAAGGAGGCATGGGAGGCAGTAATGTCACTGTGAGAAAGGAAGTATTGTAGGCAGTACTGTCACTGTGAGAAGAGTTATGGGAACCTGTACTGTCACTGTGAGAAAGGAGGCAGGGAAGGCAGTACTGTCACTGTGAGAAGTGTTATGGAGGCAGTGCTGTCACTGTGAGAAAGGAGGCATGGAAGGCAGTACTGTCACTGTGAGAAAGGAGGCATGGGAGGCAGTGGTGTCACTGTGAGAAAGGAGGCAAGGGAGGCAGTGGTGTCACTGTGAGAAAGGAGGCAAGGGAGGCAGTGGTGTCACTGTGAGAAGAGGTATGGCAAGCAATTCTGTCATTCTGAAAAGGTTATGGGAGGCAGTACTGTCACTGTGAGAAGGGAGGCATGAGAGGCAGTACTGTCACTGTGAGAAAGGAGGCATGACAGTAGTACTATCACTGTGAGAAATGAGGATTGTTAGGCAGTACTGTCAGTGTGTGATGAGATATGGGAGGCAGTACTGTCACTGTGAGAAGAGGTATGGGAGGCAGTACTGTCACTGTGAGAAAGGAGGCATGGGAGGCAGTACTGTCACTGTGAGAAAGGAGGCATGGGAGGCAGTACTGTCACTGTGAGAAGAGTTATGAGAGGCAGTGGTGTCACTGTGAGAAAGGAGCCAAGGGAGGCAGTGGTGTCACTGTGAGAAGAGGTATGGCAAGCAATTCTGTCATTCTGAAAAGGTTATGGGAGGCAGTACTGTCACTGTGAGAAAGGAGGCATGGGAAGCAGTACTGTCACTGTGAGAAAGGAGGCATGGGAGGCAGTACTGTCACTGTGAGAAGAGTTATGAGAGGCAGTGCTGTCACTGTGAGAAAGGAGCCAAGGGAGGCAGTGGTGTCACTGTGAGAAGAGGTATGGCAAGCAATTCTGTCATTCTGAAAAGGTTATGGGAGGCAGTACTGTCACTGTGAGAAAGGAGGCATGGGAGGCAGTACTGTCACTGTGAGAAAGGAGGCATGGCAGTAGTACTATCACTGTGAGAAATGAGGATTGTTAGGCAGTACTGTCAGTGTGTGATGAGATATGGGAGGCAGTACTGTCACTGTGAGAAGAGGTATGGGAGGCAGTACTGTCACTGTGAGAAAGGAGGCATGGGAGGCAGTACTGTCACTGTGAGAAGAGTTATGAGAGGCAGTGCTGTCACTGTGAGAAAGGAGCCAAGGGAGGCAGTGGTGTCACTGTGAGAAGAGGTATGGCAAGCAATTCTGTCATTCTGAAAAGGTTATGGGAGGCAGTACTGTCACTGTGAGAAAGGAGGCATGGGAGGCAGTACTGTCACTGTGAGAAAGGAGGCATGGCAGTAGTACTATCACTGTGAGAAATGAGGATTGTTAGGCAGTACTGTCAGTGTGTGATGAGATATGGGAGGCAGTACTGTCACTGTGAGAAGAGGTATGGGAGGCAGTATTGTCACTGTGAGAAAGGAGGCATGGGAGGCAGTACTGTCAGTGTGAGAAAGGAGGCATGGGAGGTAGTACTGACACTGCGAGAAGAGGTATGGGAGGCAGTACTGTCACTGTGAGAAGAAGTATGGGAACCAGTACTGTCACTGTGAGAAAGGAGGCATGGGAGGCAGTACTGTCACTGTGAGAAGAGTTATGAGAGGCAGTGCTGTCACTGTGAGAAAGGAGCCAAGGGAGGCAGTGGTGTCACTGTGAGAAGAGGTATGGCAAGCAATTCTGTCATTCTGAAAAGGTTATGGGAGGCAGTACTGTCACTGTGAGAAAGGAGGCATGGGAGGCAGTACTGTCACTGTGAGAAAGGAGGCATGGCAGTAGTACTATCACTGTGAGAAATGAGGATTGTTAGGCAGTACTGTCAGTGTGTGATGAGATATGGGAGGCAGTACTGTCACTGTGAGAAGAGGTATGGGAGGCAGTATTGTCACTGTGAGAAAGGAGGCATGGGAGGCAGTACTGTCAGTGTGAGAAAGGAGGCATGGGAGGTAGTACTGACACTGCGAGAAGAGGTATGGGAGGCAGTACTGTCACTGTGAGAAGAAGTATGGGAACCAGTACTGTCACTGTGAGAAAGGAGGCATGGGAAGCAGTACTGTCACTGTGAGAAGAGGTATGTGAGGCAGAACTGTCACTGTGAGAAAGGAAGCATGGGAGGTAGTACTGTCACTGTGAGAAGAGGTATGAAAGGCAGTACTGTCACTGTGAGAAAGGCGGCTTATGAGGCAGTACTGTGACTATGAGAAGAGGTATGGGAGGCAGTAATGTCACTATGATAAAGGAGGTATGGGAGGCAGTACTATCACTGTGAGAAAGGAGGAAGGGAGGCAGCACTGTATCTGTGAGGAAGGAGGCTTGTGAGGTAGTACTGTCACTGTGAGAAGAGGTATGGGAGGCAGTATTTTCACTGTGAGAAAGGAGGTATTGGATGTAGTACTGTTACTCTGAGAAGAGTCATAGTGTCTGTGGGCTACCGTCCATGTTCTTCCAGGTCCAGCTCCATGAAAGAACCTTGCAAAAGAATATAGGATATTATCACTCAAAAATGAAAGAGTTAGAAATTTTTGTCACATTTGGGTATAAGAGATATTTTTTCTTGTCTTTCAGATAAATACAACTCAATGCCATTGACATGTCTTCTCATTAGCAGCTCCAGGACTGGCCAACTAAGGAGCTCCTAGCTATGGGTGTGGTTCCTGACAAGAGAGACAGCTGGGTATGAACTTCTGCAGCACCCCTCTTTGGGGGTCATGCGATGGAGAGTGGAAGGATACCTGCAGGAGAAGCCTGAGGAAGCCTAAGTAGGACTGGGACAGCTGCAGGTGGGAGTGAAGCCCAGGAATGAAGTGCAGGAATGAAGTGCAGGAATGAAGCGCACCTACATCTGTTTTGCAAGCCTTTGGCATATATGCATAATAGCTTGTTATCTTTCAAGACCAGTGTGATGGGAGAGCTTCTACAAATTCCAAACTTAATGTAAAAATAATAAATCATTCAATTTTTTAAAAGATTATTTCATATTTATTTTTGTTTTCGGTTTCTATCCTATCATTCAAGAGCCCTACAAGCACTTAACAATCAAGGAGCATCTGAAACCTGGAGAAATTATGAAGTTAAAAAATAGTCACTATGTAGCCAGCGGCAGTCATACAGTCAGTCACTCCAAATGACATCAGACACAAAATAATAACAATGTTACCAACATCCTTCAAGCCTGCAAAGCTCTCTTAAAATTGCAAATGAGGTACCAACCCTACAGAGAGAAGGAGATTCTTGACTGTTCCAGGAGAGAAATGCTTCACTTTTCCCTTGGCCCTGGGAGCTGAGTGCTGTCTGAACCTCCAGATGCTTATAAAACAGACATATCAAGACCTCACTCTTTCCTTTGAATAACAGATTGGGTAAAACTGTCCCACAATTTGCAACATTTTCAGTATCTTATTCTCAATAGGCACTGTGATCTTTTCCTATCAAGTTATGTGCAGACCATACCCATTAATCATTTTTCTTCATAAGGCTGAATTCATTATGTTTGAAAGTTGACAAAGGTTCATAACTATTAGTTATAATTAGTTACTTAAAAGGGTGTGTATGGGTGATTAGTGCCTCATTAGCATCTCTGTTTCTTCTAAAATTCTAGCAAGTTATTAATGCAGCAAAAAAATAAAAAGAGAGAGATCACTCATATTCTGGAAAAGCTGACCCATACTAATAAATGAGTTTAGAAATTTTACTTTGTCAATTTATGTTATTGAGCTCCAGACTGAGAGCATCAGTCCCCTGCATATGAAAAAGAAGAATACAGGCAAGGGCACTATATCCTTAATTCCAATAAGCAGACACCTTTTGGGTCCCTGTTCCCAGCCTAGCGCTAAGCTTACTGTGGATAATACTGGGCTATCATGGAAAATGCCTGCAAGGAGCAGAAACTTGTCTGAGATGATACTGAAATGCTCCCACTCAGGAAACAAAGCAGGCAGCTTCCCCTGGCTCCATCATTACAACTCAGCACTGCAGGACTGTGGAGGGCCTTCTAACTCCAGACGGGCAGCCCTAATCACCTTGCACTCTGTCCTTAATTTTCCTGATCTTTCTCTTCTTATTTTTAAAATAAAAACACTGAGAAATGTAAATATATGTGTTTTCAATGGTCTTAGGTGACCCTACTAGCGGTTCTCAACCTGTAGTTCATGACCCACAGGTTGAGAACAGCTACTGTAGAGTCTGAGACCATCAGAAAACACAGATATTTACATTATGATTCATAACAATAACAAAATTACAATTATGAAGTAGCAACAAAAATAATTTTATGGTTGGGGCTCACCACAACATGAGGAACTGTATTGAAGGGTTGCAGCATTAGGAAGGTTGAGAACCACTGTTCTAGAGGATTTACTGCTGTACTTTTGGTATTATTTGTTGAAAGATAATGTAACCCTCCCTCTCTCCAATTTCTCCAATTCTGAAATTAACGGAGGCCTTTAAAGGTGCATCTGTTGTTGAATTTGGCTTTTAGCCAAATCTCTTTGAGTCAAATCCTCCAGGATTTGTATTGTCAATCCAAGTCCTCTTATGGTGACAACGTAAGTGGGTTCCTTTTAGAACTCCAGGAGAAAGTGAACATGTGTATAACAACAATAACTAACATTCATTCAGGACTTAATATGTACCAGGCACTAAGTTCTGTTTTTATTTGATAGTGATTTAAAACTTGCAAAAACTGTATAAGGTTAGTACTGCTATTATCCACACATCAGAAACGCGGAAACCAGGACCCACAATGGCTGAGAAATTCACCGAGGCCATGCAGTTGTGATCACGGTGACTGCAGCCCACAGAGAAAGAAAGGACCTCTTATCAAAGCCACATCCACAAGTGTGTATGTGTATCAGTGTGATTGAGAGCAAAATTTGAGAAAAACAACATGATATCTACCAAAATCTGTCCCTTGACCTAATAATCTTTACGGATTGCATTTGAGCTCTCTAGAAAAAAAGTGCTGGGAAGAGAAACTGAAATTGCAGTGTTCACACTGAAATACCTCTGTGAGGTTTTGGGACTGTAAACAGCCCCCCCCCCTAGTGATAGTGGGGCACAAAGGTGTGTTTTCTGTTAGAAATCTAGCATCCTTCCATGGCCACTGGCCACTGAGTTTCTGGCCAAGTCCAAGGTGGGAGTCCCTACAGGAAGAGGCATGAGGAGCTGAGGAGGGAGGAGAAAGAACCCCCTGTGGGTTGTGTGGAGGCATTCTCCACACTTGCTGGATCCCATCATCAAAGACAGGACGAGGAGCAGTGGACCTGGCATGCCCCAATGGATACATGTTTGTGCCCTTCTCGGGGAGTTCCAAATATATTTGGTAAGACTTTACAGAGACGAATGAAAAGTCACACAGAGCTGCTGCCAGGATGGAAAAGAGAATGTATCTCAACCACTATTGTACC
Organism: Antrozous pallidus; assembly: GCA_027563665.1. Taxonomy (NCBI): domain Eukaryota; kingdom Metazoa; phylum Chordata; class Mammalia; order Chiroptera; family Vespertilionidae; genus Antrozous; species Antrozous pallidus. Next base: position 109,258,737 of record CM050508.1, on the reverse strand, counting down.
ACCATCCTTCAGACCTGGCCCCCACTGTGATGACCCCCTTTGTGCCTTTTCAAGGGAACCAGAAAACCACAGCTTTCTCTACTCCCCAACCCAGTGTTAGAGGCTGCAACACAAAGTCATGAGTTTAGAGACGGTTGATAAACCGTTGGGTCTCTAAACTAACATGTAGAATAAGAAAAACACTATCCACAGTTCTTTCTCCACATAAAACAATTACCTAATAAATTATCAAGCATTATTTCTTGAACTTGTCAGGAAAGCCATTTTTGCCTGGGATGACAAAAAATAATAAATTATTGTAGAGGGATTTACTCTAGGTAAGCCAGCAGCTTAATTAATCAGCCAGGAATAATTTCTCAGGGATCTGGTGTTTTAGGAACTTGCCTTAGTTTTATTTATGAGAGAATAAGAAAAAAATAACATTTTGAAAATAAGATTCTAAGAAACAAAAAAGAAACATGGTATTCTTTTGGAATTCACAGTCTAGCTGGAGAGATTAAACTGTTCTGTCAAGAAGTCAGATCTACCCCAGACTAATCCTGGATGCCTAACATCTCAGTTGATCTCCTCTCAGTTTCAATCAGGGCTATCAGACACGAGTGAGCCTAAGTGAAGGCAGAGCAGCAAGCACAACTCTCTTTATTCTTGAGCCTCCAGGTATGGGAGCTACCTATTTTTCTCTCCCTGTGTCATCTGGGCTGGAGGACACAAGAAGGGAAGCAGATGGCAGTAACACATGTAGTAAGACAGGGGAGTTGGCAGCAGCTTGTGTGATAGGCCTGAATGGGGTTCCCTGTCCCTGCCAAAAATAGTCCTTCCACCCCCTGAACTTTCCTCTTTATGCATTTTGGTCTGAAAGGTATTGCAAGTCAGGTTATTAAGTATATAAACCCTGGACTCAAATCAGCCTTTCAGCTTTTGAGATTGTACTCATTTTCTTAGAATAGCCCAGGATTTTCTCTATGGTCCCCACTTGATTTGGAATGGTGCCCCCTTTTGCTTTCAAAAGTACCTCAATTGGAGAAATACTTGCAAAGCCAGCCTACTTTCTAGTTGTCAAGGAGAACCCTGCTAGAATAAGAGTCAGAGGAGAATATGTTAGTGATGCCGAGGAGGATAAAGGGAAAGTTAATTATGCAGACATAAACTGCACCAAAAGGAATTAGGTGAAAGAAAAGATGAAGAAGCTGGAATCGAACACTTTTAGACCTCACAGCTTTTACTGGATGAAGCTGGACAGGATCAAGGCAAACTTGAGGCCTAGTGAGTTTGTTCTTATGACAGAACTTTATATTAAGTGATCTTCAGGGAAGCATTGATTATTCTGATTGGGAAATTTTTAACAAAATTCTGATGTCCTATTTACTATTTTGATTTTGAGGACTATAAAATCTTAAGTGGACTAAATGAACTTATCTTTGAAAATATTTGGAGTTTTACAAAAGTCTATGAGACAGTGGTCCACCAACCAATCAGGAGTGATTATTCAAATTAACCCAACCAAGATGGCTGTGGACACAGAGCTGCAGCAAGCAGGAGGCTTGGGTTTCCCTGGCAATGGAGGAAGCTAAGCTTTCCTGCTGTGCTGGCCAGTCCAGGCCTCCACTTAAGGCTACAAAGTTTCAATTATAGAAGATAAATACATCCCAACAAAACTGGCAGCAACCACCAAGCTGGAGAGAGCAGGAGGCTTGAGTTGTCCCAGTGATGGAGTAAGCCAAGCTTCAGCAGCTCTGGCCTGCCTTGGCCTCTGCTCAAGGCTACAAATTTCAATTATAGAAGATAAATAAATCCCAGATCCCAGGGCCTCTACATGGGTGGCCAGAGGTGTGGCTGGCCTGCAAACAACCACAGGCCCCTTCCCCAGGCCACCTCACACCTTAAGGGAACCCCCACCCTGATCCGGGACACACTTCAGGGCAAACCAACCAACCCCCACCCATGCACCAAGACTCTATCCTACCTAATAAGAGTAATATGCAGATTGACCATCACTCCAACACACAAGATGGCTGCTCCAATGTGGTCAAAGATCCTGCCCCCATGTGGACACAAGATGACCACTACAAATGGCAACAGGGCACAGCAGTTGGGAGGGACCAAGCCTGAAAAGGAGGACAGTTGGGGATGATCAAGCCTGCAGGAAAGCAGGTGGATAGGACACAGGCCTGCAGGGGAGACTAGCTGTGGGGGTATCCAGGCCTGCAAAGGAGGGCAGTTAGAGGTGACCAAGCCTGCAGGGGAGGGCAGTTAAGGGCAATCAGGTTGGCAGCAGAGCAGTTAGACATCAATCAGGCTGGCAGGGGAGTGGTTAGGGAGTGATTAGGCTGGCAGGCAGAAGTGGTTAGAGGCAATCAGGAAGGCAGGCAGGCAAGCAGTTGAGAGCCAGCAGTCCTGGATTGTGAGAGGGATATCCCACTGCCCATTTAGGCCCAATCTCACTGATAGGATCAGGCCTAAACTGGCAGTCGGACATCCCTTGAGGGGTCCATATTGGAGATGGTGCAGGCTGGGTTGAGGGACACACACTCCCTGCACAAATTTCATGCACCAGGCCTCTAGTGGTATAATAAAAGGCACTTTCAGCATTAATTTGTGAAGTGCCATCAGTTGAAGATGGTATGAAGTTGAGGTACTTGGCAAATGTAAGATGTTTGCAGTATTTAGCATCCTTCCTTCAGCATTCCCAAACAGATATTATCAAAAGAGGTGAACAGGTGCCATGGCTGGTGTGGTTCAGGTGGTTGACGTGTTCTCCCATGGACCTAAAGGTTTCAGGTTTAATCTCTGGTAGAGGCTATAGATGTTTGTCTCTCATAATCACGTTTTTCTCTTTCTTTTCTTTTCTCTAAAATCAATAAACATATAAAAATGTTTTTGTAACCTTTTTTATTTAAAAAATGGGGTACAGGCTTGGCTGTACATCCTCAGATTTAACACTACATTTAGACACCTGTCCTCAAGGTCACTTTATGAAAGACTCAAAGGTTAAAATGAAAGTTTCAGTCCAGAGGAGAAAAACAGGCTGGCATGATGCAATAGAGGCAAACAGTGTCCCAGCTGCAGGAGAACTTCATTAAGAATAATACACTCACCGGAGAACACCAAGATGGCGGCATAAGCAAACACCTATTGTTCTGCCCCGCGCAACTATTTAAGAACTACAACATAACAGCAGAACAGACAAGCACCCAGAATCGCCAGAAAGCTGGCTGAATGTAAACTCCACTAATAGGAGCAAAGGTGGGACACAGACTCAGGACCGGCGGGAGCGCAATCTTTCAGACGGAAAGAGGTTAGGAGCCGCTCTGGTCGCCCGCCCGAGGGCTGGGGCTGGAGCAGGGACCGGCCGGATTTCGCCCACGAGGAAGGGCGGAGGCGTCTCACTGCCCAGATTTCCCGAGCCGGGCGAGGTCCGAGATCCAGGGTAGGAGAGGTCCCCCTGCACAGATTACCCGGAACTGGGCGCGGTCCGAGGTCCGGGGGACGCACCCTGGAAGCGGGGCGCGGTGCGCAAACCCGCGACTTGCCCCCTGGAAACTTGGTTCAGGAAACCATTTATTTTACAACCCTGGGCTGGACTTTTGGTGTGCAGGCACGTTTTGGGAAAGGCAGAGTTGTCTGGCAAGGGGAAGAGACTACCGGCTTTCTCTTGGAGGAGTCTGCAGCCATCCCCATCCAAAAGAGACCCGCGCGCGAGCACCGCATAGGACCCAGCTGCCACCGCCACCTCTGCCGCTGCGCGCAGCCCAGAGACTCCGCCCATCCAATCTGAACACAGTCTCCCTTCACAGCCAATTGGCCTGGAGGTCAAACCCTCCTAGGGCTAACAACAAAAAGCTGGGTTTAAATTCAAAAACACTGAATACAACCCATAAAGGATTGCAGTAAGAGTACCCACCTCAGGTAATCGGGGAGACTGAGCCACTGTCCCTTTGAGGATAGCCACCACATAAAGCAGCCACTATGCAGAGACATGGAAAGAAATCAGGTGTGAAAGAAATGGAGGAGAAAAGACGACAAGACATAGAGTTCAAAACCACGGTTATAAGGCTTTTCAAGAGGCTCCTACAAAAGGCCGATCAAATTAATGAGAATTACCAGGAAATAAACAAGACCAACCAGCAAATGAATGAGAATTACAAGGAGATGAATGATACTTACAAGCAAATGAATGATACCCTCAGGGAAATGAACAAGACCTCTGAGGATACGAACCAGACCCTCACAGATAAAAAAAAAAAAAGGACCAACTAGAAATCAAGCATACACAGACTGAAATAAAAAATATTACACAAAGTCCTGAAAGCAGTCCAGAGGGCCACAAGAACCAAGTCAAAGATTTGAAATACAAAGAACCAAAATCCACTCAGCTGGAAAAGCAAGAAACAAAAAGAATTCAGATAATTGAAGATAGCGTAAGGGGCCTCTGGGACAACCTCAAGCAAGCCAACATCCGAATTATTGGGGTGCCAGAAAAAGAGAGAGAGCAAGTTAATGAAAACCTACTTGAAGAAATAGTGACTGAAAACTTTCCCCACCTGGTGAAAGAAACTGACTTAAAAGCCCAAGAAGTACACAGAACCCCAAAATATAGGAATCTAAAGAGGACCACACCAAGACATATCATAATTAAAATGCCAAGAGCAAAAGATAAAGAGAGAATATTAAAAGCAGCAAGAGAAAAACAGTTTGTTACCTACAGGGGAGCACCCATCCGATTGTCAGCGGATTTCTCAACAGAAACGATGCAGGCCAGACGTGAGTGGCAAGAAATATTCAAAATAATGAAGAGCAAGAATCTACAACCAAGATTACTCTATCCAGCAAAGCTATCATTCAGAATCGAGGATCAGATAAAGTGCTTCGCAGATAAGAAAAAGCTAAAGGAGTTCATCACCACCAAACCAGTATTATATGAAATGCTGAAAGATATTCTTTAAGAAGAGGAAGAAGAAAAAGGTAAAAATATAAATTATGAACAACAAATACACATCTATCAACAAATGATCATAAAAATCAAGTGAACTGATAGGCTGATGAACAAGATAAACTGGTGACTATAACAGAAACATGGACATAGAGAGGGAATGGACTGACAATTCTTGGGGAGAAAAGGGTTGTGGGAAGTGCAGCAAGAGATTGGACAAAAATCTTGCAACAAGGGAGAGGACATTGGGGAGGGGGAGGTGAGGGCGGAGGGTGGGATAGGTACAGGGGGGAGGGAAGATATAGGGGGATAAAAAAAGGGGAAGCAATGTAATTAATAAACTGAACAATAAAAAAAAAGAATAATACACTCACCTGGTGAAGATCAATGATGTGGATCTCATGGCCATTAATATCTGTTGGCAGCCCATATCAAATAAAGAGATAAAAGGAACTGGCTATTATTTGATAAACTAGAGGCCTGGTGCATGAAATTTGTGCATGGGGGTGGGAGAGGGTGTGTGTTTGCCCCTCAGCCCAGCCGGTAACCTCTCCAATGTGGGACATCCCTTTCATGATTCAAGATTGCTGGCTCCCAACTGCTCACCTGCTCTGCCTTCCTGATTGCCCCTCACTGCTTCTGCCTGCCAGCCTGAACACCCTCTATTTCCCTGCCAGCCTGATTGATGCCTAACTACCCCCCTGCCAGCCTGTTTGCCCCCAACTTTCCTCCTCTGCTGGCCTGGTCACCTCTATCTACACTCTCCTGCTGGCCATCTTGTAGTGGCCATCCTGTGTCCACATGGGGGCAGCCATCTTGTGTGTTGGAGTGATGGTCAATCTGCATATTACTCTTTTATTAGATAGGATAGAGGCCTGGTGCATGGGAGGGGGCCAGCTGATTTGCCCTGAAGGGTGTCCTGAATCTTGGTGGGGGTTCCTTTGGGGTGTGGGGTGGCCTAAGCAAGGGGCCTGTGGTGGTTTGCAGGCCATCCACGCCCCCTGGCAATCCAAGCAGAGGCCCTGGTACTTGGGATTTATTTATGTTCTACAATTGAAACTTTTGTAGCCTGGAGCGGAGCCAAGCCTTCTGCTTGCTCTGTGGCAGCAGCCATTTCTGTTCAGGTTTATTTACCTTCAATAATTGAAACTTTGTAGTCTGAAGTGGAGGCCTAGGCCCACCAGGGCTGCAGAAGCTTGGCTTTCTCCATTACTGGGGCAAACCTAGCTCTGCTCTATCCTGCTTCATGGCTGCTGCCATTTCTGTTGAGATCATGTATCTTCTATAATTGAAACTTTGTAGCATTGAGTGGAGGCCTAGGCCAGCAAAAGCAGGCGGAAAGCTTGGCTGCCTCCATTGCTGGGGAAACCCAAGCCTTCCTCTTACTCTCAGTGGCTGCAGTCATCTTGGTTGGGGTTTATTTGCATATTTGCTCCTTATTGGCTGATGGGTGTGTCTTGTGGGTGTGGCTTGTTGGTGTAGCAGAGGTGCAGTCGATTTGCATATTACTCTTTTATTAGATAGGACTAGAGGCCTGGTGCATGAAATTTGTGCACAGGGGGGTGGCGGGGAGGTCCTTCAGCACCATCCTGCACCATCTCCACCCTCTCACAATCCAGGACTGCTGGCTCCCAACTTCTCACCTGACTGCCTTCCTGATTGCCCCTAACTGCTACTGCCCGCCAGCCTGAATATACCTTAACCACTCCCCTGCCAGCCTGATTGATGCCTAACTGCTCCCCTGCCAGCCTGAGTCCTCCCCAATTCCCCTGCAGGCCCAGTCACCCCCAACTTCCCTCCTCTGTTAGCCTGTTCACCCCTAACTGCCCTTCCCTGCAGGCCTGGTTCCCCTGAATATCCCTCCCCTGCAATTATAATATAACTGGAAAGAGTGAGAGGTTAGATATGTCTTATACACTTATCCCACATCCAGTAATGTACTCTTGTTTTCAATTGTCATTGCTATCTCCAGGCTCCCTATTTCAGCCCTTCTGAGTTCATGTTCATGGGAGGATCACCCCTAACTGCCCTTCCCTGCTGACCTGATCACCAACAACTGTCCTCCCTTGCAGGCCTGGTCCCTCCCAACTGCCTTCCCCTGATGGCCATCTAGTGGTGGCCATCTTGTGTCCACATGAGGGCAGGATCTTTGGACACATTGGGGCAGCCATCTTGTGCATTGGAGTAATGGTCAAGCTGCATATTACACTTTTATTAGATAGGATAGAGGCCTGGTGCATGGGTGGGGCCAGCTCATTTGCCCTGAATGGTGTCCCAGATCATGGTGGGAGTTCCCTTGGAGTGTGAGGTGGCCTGGGCCTGGGGTCTGTGGTGGTTTGCAGGCTGGCCACGCCCCATGGCCACCCAAGCAGAGGCCCTGTTATCTGGGATTTATTTATCTTCCACAATTGAAACTTTGTAGCCTGGAGCGGAGCCAAGCCTCCTGCTTGCTCAATGGGTACAGCCATTTCTGTTGGGATTTACTTATCTTCTATAATTGAAACTTTGTAACCTGAAGTGGAGGCCAAGACAGGCCAGGGCTGCAGAAGCTTGGCTTCCTCCATTTCCGGGGCAACCCTCGCCTCTGCTCTCTTCAGCTCTGTGACTGCCACCATTTTTGTTGGAATTCATGTATCTTCTATAATTGAAACTTTGTAGTCTTGAGTGGAGGCTTGAGCCCACCAGGGAGTGTGGAACTCTTGGTTTCCTCCATTGCTAGGGAAACCCAAGCCTCCCTCCTGCTTTCAGTGTTTGCAGCCATCTTGGTTGGGGTTAATTTGCACACTCACTCCTGATTGGCTGGTGGGTGTAGCTGATGCATTCCCACTAGTGATAAATGATGTTTCCTTTTTACCACAACCTCTCCAACACTTGTTATTATCCATCTTGTTTTTAGTAGCCATTCTAACAGGTATGAGGTGCTATTTTATTGTAGTTTTGGTTTGCATTTTGATAATATCTAGTGAAGTTGAACATCTTTTCATATATATGTTGAGCATTTGTTGAGAGAGGTGTCTATTCCTCCGCAAATTTTTTTAAGTGGATAGTTCCTTTGATGTTGAGTTGAATGAGTTCATTATATTTGGATAGTAACCCCTTGCTGGAGCTGTTGTTTTCAAATATCTTCTCTTATTTAGTTGGTTGCCTTTTCATTTTATTTTCAGTTTTTTGTTTTGTTTTGTTTGTTTGTTTATTTGTTTTTGCTATGCAGAAGCTCTTTAATTTCATATAGTCCCATTCATTTATTTTTTAATTTAATTCCCTTTCCTTTGGGGTCAAATTCATAAAATCCTCACTATGCCCAAAGTCCATAAGTTTAATATTTGTTTTTTCTATATAATTTGTTCTTTCATATCTTATATTTAGGTCCTTGACCCATTTTGAGTTAATTTTTGTACATGAGGGCACACTGTAATCCAGTTTCACTCTTTCCTGGCACTATTTATTGAAGAAGTACTCTTTTCTCCATTGTATATTTTAGCCCCTTTGTTGAAAATTATTTGTTCATATACATGTGGGTTTATTTCTGTGCTCCCAATTATGTTCCATTGGTCTGTGTGTCTGTATTATTGCCAATGCCATGCCTCATTCATTGCTGATAGAAATGTAACCTGTACAGCCACATTGAAAAACAGTGTGCCAATTCCTCAAATAATTAAGAATGGAATTACTATATGACCCAGTAACTCCCTGTATGGATATCTACTTAAAGTTTTTTCCAAAGATATAAGCACCTCTATATTCATTAGAGCATTATTTACAGTGGCCAAGACATGGAAACAACTGAAGTGTCCTTTGATAGATGGTTGGATAAAGACAATGGCTATATGTATATAATGAAATGCTATTCAGCCATAAAAAACATGAAATATTCCACTTGCAGCAATATATATTGATCTTGATGCTAAGTGAAATAAGCAGTAAGAAAAAGCTAAGAAACGTATGATTTCATTCATATGTGGGATATAAAGGTAAAATTCATTGACACAGACAACAAAAGGAAGAGTGTGGGGAGCTGGTGTGGTAAAGGGAGCCAAATATTTGGTGATGGAAGATGATTTGACTTTGGATAGTGCGCACACAATGCAATATATAAAACATATATCATAGAAATGTACATTTGGAATCTATATGGTCCTATTAACTAATGTCACCCCTCAGAATTTAATAAAAACCTATACTAATAAAAGGGTAATATGCTAGTTAGACTGGACATCTTCTAGACATTATTCTGGACAAAGCTGCAATGGCAGCAAGGGCCGAGGACAGGCAACCATGGCGGCAGCTTTGAGGGCTGAGGACAGGCTGCCAAGGAAGCTAAAGACAGCAGCAGTGGCTGGGGTGATGGAGGCACACCTTCCCCTGATCAGACCAGTCACCTCCTGGGGAGGGAGGCCAGAGGCAGCATCCATGGTGGGGTGATGGGGGCTGCACCTTCCCCTGATCATACTGGTTGCCTCCCACAGAGGGAGGCCAGAGGCTGCAGCAGTGGCTTGGGTGATGGGGGTGTGCTTTCCCTTGATAATCCCAGTTGCCTCCTGCAGAGGGAGGCTAGAGACAGCAGCAGTGGTGCAGTGATGGGGTGGTACCTTCCCTTGATTGGCCACATCCTAACCCACAGAGGGAGACCAGAGGCAGTGGCAGTGGCCAGGGTGATGGGGGCAGTGCCTTCCCCTGATTGCCCAGTCACCTCCCCCAGAAGGAGGCCAGACCATGGGCCTAAACCGTCAGTAGGACATCCACTGAGGAATCCCAGACTGTGAGGGGGAGGCAATCCAGGCTGTGGGGCACTCCCTCCCCCTACACATCCCAGATGCCTGCGCCTGGTTAGAGGAAGGGAAGCCTGAGTCCCAAGTGTGGGGGTCGAGATAGAGACAGTTAGGGACAATTAGGCTGGCAAGGGAGCAGTTAGGGTCAATCAGGTTGGCAGGGGAGCTGTTAGGGGCAATCAGAAGTCCTGAGTGCCTGCAGCCAGCCTGGGTGAAGCTGCCCAGGGTCCCTGGTGCCTGCAGCAAGCCAGAGGAGAGAATCCTGTGTCCCAGATGTCAGGGCTGAAGCAGAGGCAGTTAGGGGTGATCAGACAGGCAGGCAGGTGAGTAGTTAGCAGCCAGCAGCCCCAGATTGTGAGAGGGATGACTGCTGGTATAGTCCCGATCCCACATCTCACAAGGGGTACTGAATTGGAGAGGGTGCAGGCCAGGCTGAGGGACCCCCCCCCCCCACCGTGTGCATGAATTTCATGCACTGGACCTCTAGTAAAATATATAATGACATAAAATATATTTAAACAATTAACACATTTTGTACCACTCACGAGTTTTTTCATGCTTTACACACCATCTGTTAAGGACTGCTCACAAGTTTACTCGTTTTTCACGCGCCATTTGTTAAGGACCTTACATGTCAACACACTTTCTTTTCCACCTTGAATGAAGTGATCTCATTGGTGGAAACCGTGCAGGAAAATCTACGAAAAACTATATAATTGCATGAACCTTGACACACCACCACGCTTACAAATGTTTGAAGATCATGCTGGGATCACTACATTTCTATCTCAGTGTGACTCTGTACCCTCTGTGACCAATCTCTTTTTTGGTGATGAATTGTTTGAAATGTTGTGCAAAGAGCTGTCCAACTATCACGAACAAACCAATGAAATGTAAAATACCATCTGGAACACTAAAGTGGTCTCCGGTTACACAGAAGGACATCAAGAAATTCCTTGGCCTAATAATTCTGATGGCTCAAACAAGAAAAGATAGCTGGAAAGACTACTGGTCAACAGATCCTTTGATATATACCCCTATATTTTCACAGACAATGAGTCACCATAGATTTGAGCAAATATGGACATTCTGGCATTTCAATGATAACTCCAAAATGGACAGTTGCTCAGGGAGACTTTTCAAGATCCAAACTGTGCTGGATTATTTCCTGCATGAATTTTGAACAATATACAAACCAAAGCAACGGTTGTCTTTGGACGAGGGAATGATACCATGGAGAGGACGTTTAAAATTTCACACGAACAACCCAGCGAAAATAACAAAATACGGTTTACTTGTTCAGATGGTGTGCGAGAGTAACACCGGCTATATCTGCAATATGGAGATATACATTGCTGAAGGAAAAGAATTGCATGAAACTTTTCTTTCAGTCCTTGGACCCTATCCTGGCATATGGCACCATATTTAACAGGATAATTATTACAATGCTACATCTACTGCTCAATCGCTGCTACAGAACAAAACTAGAATCTGTGGGACTATTAGGGAAAGTAGCAGTTTACCGCCAAATTTGAAAATGAAAACATCAAGAATGAAGAAAGGTGACATAATATTTTCTCCTCCTAGCATGGAAAGGCAAGCGGGTTGTCCGAATGATATCAACGATCCATGACACTTCTGTCTCGACAACAGGGGGAAAAAATAGAAAACGGGAGAGAGTATTGTAAAACCTCCCTGCATCAAGACTACAATGCCCACAGGAAAGGCGTTGACCTTGCGGATCAATTCCTTTCATGTTGTTCCATTCTAAGGAAAACAATGAAATGGATAAAAAAAAGTAGTGCTGTACCTTATAAACTGTGAACTTTTCAATTCATTTAGAGCGTACAATGTCCTCAATCCACAAGCAAAAATGATGTATAAACAGTATCTGCTATCGGTGGCGAGAGACAGGATAACGGATGACAATAATGAAGGTTCTCTGGAACCAGAGACAAATCTGTCCAGCCCTTCCCCTGGGGGTGCAAGGAGAGCACCTTGTAGAGTCACCCAAAATGTTGTCAGGTGATACGAAGCAGCATGAACCTACGTGAATTCGAGCGAGTGGAGAGAAAAAATTTCCTACGAGAGCCTGCAGAGTTCGTGCCGCCCATGGAAAAAGAAGGGAATCTAGACACTTATGTAAATTTTGTTTGGTCCCTCCTCATAGAGGAACATGTTTTACACAGTGCCATACATTAAAAAAGTATTAGGAACTTTAATTGTTTGTTTTTGTCAATAAAAATGTTATAATTATTGAAAAACAACACTTAAAGTGCATTATGATCTGTAGTTATGATGATTTAAATAACATGCAGTTTGCCCAAAGACATGCGTTCCCTGTCATATGTCTTAGAGATTTCTATGCAGAATGAAATGTGTTAAGATAATAGATCTTTGCCAAGTATTTGGAACTTAAGTTTGTTCTCTGGTTATCCGTGGGTTGTCCAAGATCCTGCTTTCAATAGAATGGACCACCCAGACCATTGCTGTTTAACAGGAAAGGCTGCTGCTCTGCTCCAGGCTTCAGATGTAACCCAGCTGCATGTTATCATCAGCCCAATGGAAACTGAAGTTCTTTATGTCCCTTTTCAATTTATTCCGACTCCCAACCCCCAGGAAAAAAGTTGTTCACTTGTCATTAAGTCTCTTAGTGAGTTCCTCTTCTTTGCAAATCCAGGTTGCTGGGGCCCTAGAGTTTCTAGACAAGCCCTTATAAAATTTTTATGCACTAACCTTTATAGTGGGTGTGTGTATGGAAGGTAGAGGAATGTGAAATGAATTAAGACAAGAAGTGAGAAAATGAATTTGGGGTAAGAGAGGGTAAAGCCACACATTATCTATTTTTTCTTAGATTATGATTTACTGAGAGGCCCTCATATGTGTCCTTGCTAGAACACTGTGTTTGTGTCCCTAACACTCCTCTCTCACTTGCTGTTCCACCTGGGAACCACACCTGACCTGCTATGAAGGAGGCTATGACATGATGGAGACATCAAAAGCTTCACTTCTGAAGCTCAGTGATAGTTAGCCCTGATCTCATTTCCTAAAGAAAGGAGAAACATATTCCCATCATCACCATCTGACATTAACCCCATCTCTGGAAACTGGTTCAGAGCATATTTTACTCACTTGTAAGTCTATACAAGAAATGCTTGAGAAATGAATAATAAATGTTATTGTGTGTATTTCTATTATCTGATATAATAAATTCTGCCAGAGTATATAACAATACTCCACCACTGATTTTCAAGATATAAGATATATAAGAAGCTGTTAATTAAGTGGTAACAAGTTAATAATTCTGAATCTACACACCAAGATGTAGGCATTTTTTGCTTAAATTTTGCCAAGAACCTTAAAATACTTTTTGTTTTATGTCTTATTTTCAGTTTTATCTACCAAAGCCAGAGTCGAGTTAAAGAGAATGGCCTGGTATCAGTGGTATGTAAGTGTGAATAATGGACTGGATGGAAGGTGGTGCTCTCCTGGTCTGGATCAGCAGTCCTAGCGTTGTAATTGTTTCAGTATCTAGAAGGGACCTGCTGTGAGAGAACAGAGCAGATAACTCTCCATGCTATGAATTTTCCATCAGCCCCAGTTTTCTCTTCTTTATATCCTAGAGCAGTGGTCAGCAAACTCATTAGTCAACAGAGTGGCAAACTCGCAAGCCATAGTTTGCTGACCACTGCCCTAGAGGATGCTTTCCAACATGGTATTAGTTGTTGATTATCCTTTAAAAAAATGACAAAGATAATGAAAATTACAAATGATTTTTAAAAGGTCATTTTATAATGATTTTCAAGCTGCCTTAGCAGAATTGGAAGTTCAAACATCATTAAGAAATGCACTTTGGAAGAAAGAAGATGGCGGCTGGAAGGACGGAGGGATGGAGAGGATGTCAGTGAATGAGGGGGTGAAAAGAGAGTGTGTGGATGTGTGTGTGTGTGAAAAAGAGAGAGAGAGAGAGAGAGAGAGAGAGAGAGAGAGAGAGAGAGAGAGAGAGTAAATCCATCAGGAGCAGAAGGGGCTGGCAAGCCAGGCTCTCTTGGACAGAGAGAACCTAATACTGCTGCAGCCACTCCTTGGACTGTAAGACTTAGGCATGGAGCACACACCATCTTGAAGGGGAGAGCAGTCTCTTCTAGGAACTCATTAATACCACCACCCAGACAGCCCTTGAACATTGCCCACAACCCACCAGCCACTCCAGCCAAAATCCTGCAGCCCTACCCACAGACCTGCAGACCCTAGGTCCTCCACTTCCCAATGTGCATCACTTCTGTAGCAGTAAGTGCAGCTTCCTCCTCCCCAGCAGCAGATCTCTGAACACCACAGTGCCATGTTTTCAGTTCACAGGCCTCCAGAGCCCATCTCCCCACAAGCTGCTCTTGGGAGCCACTGTGAGCCCCTGCTGGGCACGATCTTATGCAAACAAGGGTGCATTTCCCTGGCAGTAAAAATTCTGAATTCCCTTTTTCTGCATACCTGCCCACAGACACCTTGATCACATGGCTTCAGTGCAGGGCCCTTCAGAGTGTGTCAGTGCACCACTCCTGCAAAAGCATAGCGGGTGACCCTGTGAACTGCCACTGGGTGTGCACATATCCTACCATGGAAGCAACAGCAAAAACTGAGTCTTCCCACCTCACAGCTACAGAAATCAGGACATCAAAGTCACGCCTTTACAGAGTGTAGGCCTCCTGAGCCCCACCAACCCAACATACAGCTCCTGGGTGCCTCTGTGAGCCCCTGCGGGGCACGTGCAATTTCAACCAAGGGCACAAGGTAGCAAAAATTGGGACATTCTGCTCCCTGGATGCTGACTTTGGGTCACCACAGTTGTGCCTTTCCAACTTGCAGGCCTACATCAAAAGAACCCAAATATCTCAAGTAGGAAGCTACACTAGATTATCAAGCCCAGGAGAACTGAGAGATCACACCAGTAGCACCATCCCCAAAATAACCTGGGTAACAAAGCAGTTAGAACTAGGACACAAAAACAATTAAAATATTATAGAAAAACATAGGAGACTAAAGAGTAATCCCCAAAGGGGGAAAAAAAGAGGAATCACCAGAAAGGGAGTTAAATAAAATGGAGGCAAGTAACATACCAGAGAAAGAATCCAGAGTAATGGTTATAAGGATGCTCAAATGGCTGGATGACAAATACACACAACTCAATGACAAATACACACAACTCAGTGAGAATTATAAGGAGCTGAATGAGAATGTCACCAACATGAAAAGGACACAAGAGGAAATCAAAAATGATAAAACTGCAATAAATAACACAATGGAAAGCTTAAACAGTAGACTAGAAGAGGCTGAGGATCACATCAGAAAATCAGAAGACATGGTAGGGAAAAACACACAAACACAGCAGCAACTGGAATGAAAATTTTAAAAGAGGAGAGCTTAATGCAGCTTTGGGACAACACAAAACGAAACAACACCCACATAATAGATGTAACAGGAGAGGAAGAAAAACAAGGTATAGAAAACCTGTTTGAAGAAATAGTGACAGAAAACTTCCCTGATGTTGGCAAGAAAAAAAAATTACACAAGTCAAAAAAGCACTGAGAGTCCCAAACAAGGTGCACCAAAAAAATATGAACATCAAGTCAAATCATAATTAAATTGGCAAACATAAACAACAAAGTTAAAATCTTAAAGGCTACCAGAGAGAGACAGGAAGTTACCTACAAGGGATCTCCCATTAGAATATCAACTGATTTCTCAACAGAAATACACCAGGCCAGATGGGAATGGAATGAAATATACGAAGTGATGCAAAGCAAGGGACTGAATCCAAGAATACTATACTCAGCAAGGCTAATTCAAAATTGAAGGTGGAATCAGGAGCTTCACAGACAAAAAAAATAGGATAAGAGAGTTTATTACCACCAAGTCAGCAATGCAAGAAATGCTAAAAGGACTGCTATAAAAAGAAAAAAAACAGAAATGCAAGAAGAAACACAAGCATTAAGAAAAAATGACGACAAACAAGTATGTATCACTAATAACATTAAACATAAATGGACTAAATGTTCCAATCAAAAGACATAGGGTAACTTAATGGATAAGAAAATGTGACCCATATATTTTCAATCTGGAAGAGACCCACCACAGAACAAAAGATTCACACAGACTGATAGTGAAGGAAAGGGAAAATTTTTTTTAGGCAAATGAAAATGAGAAAAAAAGCTGGGGTTGCAATACTTATATCTGACAAAATAGACATAAAAGTAAAGACCATAAAAAGAGATAGGGAAGGCCACTACATAATACTAAAGTGAGCAATTCAATAAGAAGATATAACCCTGGTAAACATCTATGCACCCAATACAGGAGCACCCAAATACATTAAAAAAAAAAAAACTTCTGGGAGATATCAAGGGAGAGATCAATACCAATACAGTCAGAGGAGACCTTAATATCTGACTGACATCACTGTATAAATCCTCTAAAAAATCAGCAAAGAAACATCAATCCTAAATGACCCCCTAGATCAGATGGAATTAACATTGTCAGAATATTTTACCCGAAAGCTACAGATTATACATTCTTCTCCTGTGCACATGGGACATTTCAAAGATAGACCATCTATTAGAACACAGGCAAATATAAGAGGATAGAAATCATAACAAACATATTCTTAGATCACAATGGCATAAAACTAGAAATAAACTACAATAAAAAACAATGAAAAAAATTAAATACTTGGAGGCTAAATAGCATGCTATTAAACAATGATTGGGTTACCAAAGAGATCAAAGAAGAAATAAAAAGCATTGTGGAAACAAATGACTGTGAAAACATAACAATCCAATATCTATGGGACACAATGAAAGCTGTCAGAGAGGGAAGTTCATAACTCTACAGGTCTACCTCAAAAAACAGGAAAGCATGGTAATAAATTATCTAACCTTGCAACTTAAAGAATTGGAAAGAGAGCAACAAGTAACATCCATAGTATCCTGAAGGAAGAAGATAATAAAGATCAGAGCAGAAATAAATGACATAGAGACAAAAAAACACCAAAAATATAGTACAAAATATCAAGAAAACCAAAAGATGGTTCTTTGAAAGAATAAACAAGATTGATGAGCCTCTATCCAAGCTCATCAAAAAACAAAGAGAGAGGACCCAAATAAACAAAATCAGAAATGAAAGAGGTAAAGTAACAACTGACCCCATTAATATATAAAGGATTGTAAAAAATACTATGAACAACTCTACTCCAACAAACTGGACAACCTCGACAAAATAGACACATTCCTAGAAAAATACAAGCTCCAAAAACTAAATCAAGAAGAAAAAAACCTTGAATGGGCCAATAACTACTGATGAAAATGAAACAGTAATAAAAAATCTTCCAGCATGCAAAAGCCTTGAACCAGATGGCTTCCTTGGGGAGGTTTACCAAACATTCAAATAATCACTAAAACTAATTATTCTCAGACAATTCCAAAAAATTCAAGAGGAAGGCACACTTCCAAGCTCTTTCTAGGAAGCCAGCATCACCCTAATCCCAAAAGCAGATAAAAACTCCACAAAAGAAAATAGAACTAAGGCCAATATCCTTGATGAACAAAGATGCTAAAATCCTAACCAAAATTCTAGCAAATCAGATCCAGCTGTACATTAGAAAGTTCATACACCATAACAAGTGGGATTTATACCAGGGCTGCAAGGATGGTACAATATCCACAAATCAATAAACATGGTACATCACATAAACAAATTGAGAAACAAAAATCACATAATCATATCAATTGATGCAGAAAAGGCATTTGACAAAAGCCATCACACTTTCTGGATAAAAAGCACTCAGCAAAGTGGGAATAGAAGGATCAAACCTCTACATAATAAAAGCCTCATGAAAAACCTATAACCAAATTTTTGGACTCTCCAAGAATTCATCTGGAGTAAAAAGAAGACCCTGAATAGCTGCAGCAATCATGAATGGGCATAAACTAAAACCATTTCCCTTAAGAACAGGAATAAGACAGGGGTACCCACATTCCAAATTCCTGTTCAACATAGTACTAGAAGTGCTAGTAAAAGAAATCAGACAAAAAAATAAAAGGCATCCAAATTGGAAAAGAAGTAAAATCATCATTATTCACCGATGACATGATACTGAACATATAAAATCCTAAAGACTCCATCATAAAATTATTAGACTTAATAAATGAATTTGGGAATGTAGCAGGATATAAAATTAATGCCAAAAAAAATCTATATCATTTTTACACACCAAGAGTGAACTTATAGAAAGAGAGATATAATAAACAATCCTATCTATCATTGTACACACACACACAAAAAATTAAGATACCTAGAAATAAACTAAACTAAGGCAGTTAAAGACCTCTACTCAGAAAACTACAGGATGCTGAAAAAAGAGATAGAGGAAGACATATACAGATGGAAGAACATACCATATTCATGGATTGGTAAAATAAACATCATTAAAATGTTCATATTACCCAAAGTAATCTATAGATTCAATGCAATCCCCATTAAAATACCAATAGCATATTTCACTGACCTAGAAAGGACTCTCCAAAAATTCATCTACAGTAAAAAGAAGACCCTGAATAGCTGCAGCAATCATGAAAAAGAAAAACAAAGTAGGCAGGATCTCAATACCAGATATCAAGATATAATACAAAGCTACTGTTCTCAAAACTGCCTGATACGGGCACAAGAACCAATGGAATAGAATAGAGAACCCAGAAGTCGACCCAAACCACTATGCTCAATTAATATTTGACAAAGGTGGCAAGAACATACGGTGGATTCAAGACAGTCTCTTCAATAAATGGCAAGATATTTTTGAAGAAAAGAAACAGGGGAGAGTGATTGATATAGAGGCAGGGAGGCATTGAACAGGCTGTCAAACTACAGGGGGAGGGCTGGAGAAGGTGGGGGGCAGGTGTTGGGGGAGATCAACAGAAGGACTTGTATGCATGCATATGAGCATAAACAAATGAATGAAAGACACTGGGGTCTGGGGGCAGGTGGGGACATGTGCTGGGGGGTAGGAGAGGCCTGGGGAGGATAATGGGGGGGGAGGAAAACATATGTACTACTATTAAATCTAAGTTATACTGCAAAAAAAATTTTTTTAATTTAAAAATAAATAAATAAATATATAAATAAATAAATAAATAAATAAATGGTGCTGGGAAACTTGGTAATACACATGTAAAAAAAATGAAACCAGACCACCAACTTACATTATAGACAAAAATAAACTCAAAATGGATAAAGGACTTAAAGTAGGATGGGAAACCATATAAATATTACAGAAATCCACAGGCAGCAAAATCTCAGATATATGCTGAAACAATATCTTTACCGACACACCTCCTAGAAACTAAAGAGGAAATAAACAAATGGGGCTACATCAAAATAAAAAGCTTCTGCACAGCAAAATAAACCATCAAGAAAACAATAAGAAAGCCCACTTGTAAGAAAGAATATTTGCCAATGTTATCTCTGACAAGGGTCTAATCTCCAACATATACAGGAACTCATAAAGTTAACAAAAGATAAACAACCCAATCAAAAAATGGGCAATGGACCTAAATAGATACCTTTCAAAAGAAGATATAAGGAAGGCCAAGAGACATATGAAAACATGCTCAAAGACACTAATCATTTGAGAGATGTAAATCAAAATCACAATGAGTTACCATCTCACTCCTGTCAGGATGGCTATCATCAACAAATCAACAAATGGCAAGTGCTGGAGAGGATGCAGAGAAAAATAATCCTTGTCCACTGCTGGTGGGAAGGCAGACTGGTGCAGCCACTGTGGAAAACAGGATGGAGTTTCCTCAAAAAACTAAAAATGAAACTTCCATTTGACCCAGTCATCCCACTTCTAGAAATATATCCCAAGAAACCAGAAACACCAATCAGAAATGATATATGTATCCTATATTCATAGAAACACAATTTACCATAGCTAATATTTGGGTACAGCCCAAATTCCTATCAGTAGATAAGTGGATAAAAAAGCATTACATCTACACAATGGAATATTATGCAGCTTAAAAAAAGAAGGACCTCTTTCCCTTTAATATAGTATGAAGGCACCTGGAGAGTAATATGCTAACTGAAATAAGCCAGTAAAGAAAGACAAGTATCACATGATCTCACTTATATGTAGAATCTAATGAATAAAATAAACTGATGAACAAAATAAATCCAGATACATGGAAGCATGGCACAGATGAAGAATCTCATAAGGAATGGGATAGGGATGCGGGTGGGTAGAGATGAACCAAAACATTTTTATTCATATATGCATAACCTATGGACACAGACATTCGTGCAGTAGGTTGGGAGAGGAGGGTGGGTGGGGTGAAAAGGAGCAAAGGGGGATGGAAAGGAACATGTTGTAGTACTTTCAACAATGAAGATTTTTTTAAAAGAAGAAGCTATTAATCTGGGCCATCCACCTGGGCCCAGGACACCATGTTAAGCATGTTATTAACTCAAGTAATACCCTGTTGATCTAGTGAGTAAAATATTCTTATATGAGAACTGGTGGCTCAGTGCATGAATTTATGCACATTGAAAGGAAATTAATTAGAAGAAATATTTTAATATCGCTATTTGCCCTTTCTCTATAATAGAAGTGTTAAATAAATTCACGATCAACAATGATAGATGGAAACACACATGTGCAATTGGCACCAGCAAGAGCTTTATGTATTTCGCATTCATGAATCAGCTTCACCTTTTATAGATATAAAAGGTTAATTAGACTTGCTTTCTGATGTAGCTAAACTTTTCCAGCCCAGTGAAGCACCCAACTTCTTTTTCAGGTAATTGTCAGCAAGCAGAGAGTGAATATTAGCACGAAGCAGATTGTTATTGTAATAGTGGCCCGGTGCATGAAATTCATGCTGAGAGGGTCAAGGTGTCCCTCAGCCTGGCCTGCACCCTCTCCAATCTGGGATGCCTCAGGGAATGTCTGACTGCCAGTTTTGTCCTGATCCCTGGTATCAGACCTAAGCTGGCAGTCAGACATCCATCTCACTATCTGGGCTCAGAATGCCAGCAGATCTTTCTTTATTTTTATTTATTTAATTTTTTAGGGCAAAAGGCTATGATTTTTAATTAAAACTAAAAAACTGCCAGGAACAGGAATGACAAGGACCCATCCTAGGTGGATGGGATCCTGGGGATGGAGAGTGGGCAAAATTGTTGACACAGTTGTTAAAATTCAAATGGGATTTGTGGATTGAACCTTAATGCCATTTGAATGGATATTTCTTCACATGGTTGGGTGGAGCATTGTTAAGTAGGAGTGTTTGCTTTTGGGAAATACACAGGGGAGTATCTGGGCATCCTGTCATGTGTAGAGCATGCTCTCAAACAGCTCAGAAAAAGACTAGGGGCAATGGGCATATATGTGTATAAATGCACACACACACAGTCTAACCTTGCTATTTTTGACTCCACTGTTGTGCACCTACCTACTTGCTAAGATCCGTATCTCTAGAATCAAGGCTTGCGGAGCTTCCTCATCCATTGGGCCATGGCTAGGGTGCAGGAACCCTGCAGAGAGGCCCGTGGGCACAGTCCCAGCTGAGGTCCAATAGGTTTCACTGTTTTCTTATTTCCGCTCCAGTATGTGAACTGGGGTCTGTTTTGTGATGAGTTCCACTGGGGCTTTGGCATTTCTGTGCTTTCTTGTGGTGTCTGGCTGTGTGAGATGGCCAAGCTGGTATTCCAGTGGCTGCTGGTTCCCTGAGCTCAAGAAGACTGTGCGGTAAAATACAGAGAAAAGATCGCATCATAAGAAAGTTCAGCCTGCCTCATTTCAACTTTAAGGAATCAGCAGTACCCATTACATATGGTATCCTTTCAATGGAAACACAGAGAGCACTGCCCTGAGCACACACTGTGATGGCTCACCGGTGCCCACAAACCAGCAGCGATGATGACTTGCAAGTGATATTGTGAATTTGTGATGCTGAGGTGACATCAGAGGTGAGTCCGGCTGCCAAGGCCATGTCCTGGCCCATGTCTGGACCACAGTGAAACCAGCAATTGGGCACCAACAGGCAGCTCAAGGAACTGACATAGCCATGTCAGTGCCGCTGCAGTTTCTCTATGCATGTTTAAACCATTTGCATTTTTCTAGAAAGAAGGGCTTTTTCTCCCGAAGTTTGCACACTTGGTTTTTCCCTCTCCAAATCCGTGCTTCTGAGTACTAAGCCTAGAGGATAGGATCACCTAGTGGGGGACACCCTGGGAGACTACAGGAGAGAACTGTTTTTCTAGAACCTGGGGATCAGAGCAGGAAGTCACCATTAGAGAGCCAGTTCTGGGGCAGCCCAATCCCACAAATCACTATTGAATGCCACAGGAGTAGCAGGATCTTAGTTCAGGCTAGAGAGGACCAATAGACATGGAGGTCAATCCAGAAACACTGCCATCCAGGGGCTGAATCACAAATTGACTCTAGTGTAACACAAATTCAGGAATATATTTTATTACTACTACTATTTCACCCTTTTTTTAGCGTCATTTTATTTTCTCCTTATTCTACTTTGGGATTAGTGTTCTACAGTCTATTTTCATCTATATTTTGGCATCTTTTTACTCTATTTCAACTCGATCTTTATGCCACCACTCTCTTGCTGATCTTTCCATATTTGGTGTCTTGTTTCTCTTACCCTTTTCCTGCTTTAGAGTTTCCTTATTCTTTCTTTTTAACCCCTGTTAAAATTTCACTCGGCTTATATATCTAAACTCCAACCCCCTGCTCCATCCTTACACAACTCTCACTTCTCTGTCTTCCCTATCCTAAATTGTTTTTCTCTGTCCTGTTATTGTTGTTTACTTGACTATTGATTATATCAATTTTTATGCTTGTTTGTGAGATTTTTTTTTATTCTTTCCTTTTGGTTTGTTTTGGTCTTTTTGTTGTTTTTTGTTGTTATTGTTCTTTGCTTTGTTTTTTGTTAGATTTTTGCTTCTGTTTTCCCTCACCTCACTTGATATTACTTGTTTGTAGTTTGTATTAATTACCAGGTTCTTGTTGCTGGCATTTGTTGAGATTTGTGGCTGTCCTGTGGGAGTTTTCTCCCCATATTTATAGTGTGCTCCCCTTTTCTTTCTTATTACTTTTCTTTCTCTTACCTTCTTTTTTCTTCCTTTTCCCCCCTTTTTACAATTTCATTTTGGCATTCATTTCTTTCTTTGTGTGTTGTGTGTGTCTGTGTGTGTGTGAGTGTGTGTGTATGTGTGTGTTTCTTTTTCCCTCTCTTCTTTCTCACCTATCCCCTAATATGCAATTCTCTGGCGATCACCTTCATTTGGAGTTACCAATACTGTGAATACATTCCTATCCAGTGCCTAGTGCATTGCACCTCATTGTGTTTTATTTTGAGTTTTTAAATTAATTCAGGAGAGAGAGAACTACATAACCAGACAGAAGGAGAAGAGAGACCATGAGGAGACAAAGAAACAGCATGCATATTAAAGAAAAACAAGCCTCAACAGAAAAGAAAGTAAATGAAATGGAGGCAAGCAATCTGTCAGAGAAAAAATTCAGAGAAATGGTTGTAAGGTACCTGAAAAGAAGGAAGACAAATTTAACAATATGAGTAAGGACCAAGAGGAAATGAATAAGACCCAAGAAGAAATGAAGAAGAGCTAAGAAGAAATGAAAAGTGACACTGCTGAAGTGAAGAACTCAGTAGAAAGCATCAAGAGTAGACTAGAAGAAGCAAATGACCAAATCAGTGAGCTAGAAGACAAGGTAGGAAAAAATACCCGAGTAAAGCAGCTTCTAGAAAAGAAAATTAAAAAGCAGGAGGACAGTCTAAGGGAACTTTGGCGAAACATGAAACAAAACAACATCCCTATAATTGGGGTTCCAGAAGGACAGGAAACTGAGCAAGGAATAGAAAACCTGTTGGAAGAAATAATGACAGAAAACTTCCCTGATATGGGAAAGAAGAAACCCACACAAATCCAAGAAGCTCACAGAGTCCCAAGCAAAATGAACCCCAAAAGAACAACGCCAAAGCACCTTATAATTAAATTGGCAAACACCAACGAAAAGTAAGAATTTTAAAAGCCACCAGAGAGAGATAGAAAATCAGCTACAAAGGAACCCCCATCATACTAGCAACTGCTTTCTCAACAGAAACTCATTAAGCCCGAAGGGAATGGAATTAAATATACAAAGTCATGCAAAGGAAGGGTCTGAATCCTAGAATACTGTACCCAGCAAGGCTATCAATCAAAATTGAAGGTCAAATCAGGAGCTTCAGGGACAAAAAAGGACTAAGGGAACTCATTACCACCAAACTAGCAATGCAATAAATGCTAAAGGGTCTGTTGTAAAAAGAAATAGGAAGCGAAAAAGGAAAAAGGTTTAAAGAACAAAAATGGTGACAAATAATTATCTATCAATAATAACTTTAAATGTAAATGAATTAAAAGCTCTAATAAAAAAAATATGGTAACAGACGGGATGACTGGATAAGAAAACACAACCCATATATCTTCTGTCTACAAGAAACCCAGTTCAAAAAAAAAAAAAAGATGCACACAGACTGAGGGTGAAAGGATAGAAAAATGTTCTTCAGGTGAATGGAAATGGGGAGAAAAAAAAGCTGAGGTAGCAATACTTACATTCAACAAATTAAATCTCAAAGTGAAGGACATAACAAGAGATAAGGAAGGTCACTACATAATACTAAATGGAGCATTCCAACAAGAATAAATAACTCTGGTAAACATATATGCACCCAATATAGGAGCACCCAAATACATTAAAAAAAATTCCTGTAGGATATCAAGGAAGAGATTGACAGCAATACAGTCATAATAGCAGACTTTCATACCCCACTATCACCATTGGGCAAATCCTCTAAACAAAAAATAAGCAAAGAAACATCAATCTTCAATGAATCACTAGACCAGAAGGAATAAATTGACATCTTCAGATTATTTCACCCCAAAGCCGCAGAATATACATTCTTTTCAAGTGCCCATGGGTCATTTTCAAAGATAGACCATGGGGAGAACTAAGATGGCGGCAAAGTGAAACAACTATCTTGCCGTCATAATCAGCAATTTTAATACTACAACTTAACGAAGGAACAAACACCTTCCAGAATCACCAGAACGCTCGCCGAGTGAAAATTCCACAAATAAAAGTAAAGATAAGACACTGTGACCCGGAGGACCGGCAGCGGACAGCGTTGAAAGATTCGCACACAGAGAGAGGTTTGGAGTACGCGCGCGAAGAGGGCGGTTGGCTGGAAACCGGCC
This sequence comes from Antrozous pallidus, assembly GCA_027563665.1. Classification (NCBI taxonomy): domain Eukaryota; kingdom Metazoa; phylum Chordata; class Mammalia; order Chiroptera; family Vespertilionidae; genus Antrozous; species Antrozous pallidus. The sequence goes on along the minus strand of CM050508.1, from coordinate 109,233,720 downwards.
AGTTTTCTCGAGCGGGGAGACAAAGACATCCCGCTGACTGATTCTCCAGCTCTGGGCGAAATCCAGGGAACCCACTATCACACGAGGTGAAAACTGGACAGTGGGAGGGCACGCGGAAGCTCAGGTGCTGCCGGGTCTGCCGGCTTGTGGAGAAGGCAGCTCTTGCGGGAACAGCTCGGCTGCGTGACGGCGCAGAGAGCGCACCACGACTTGTCTCTCATTCGGAAAACCGTCAGTCTGCTTTGTTTTACGACCCTGGGTGAGACATTGCGCATGCAAAGTCATTTGGGGACAGTCTGAATTCCCTGGCAGCCGGTGGAGCTCCACAGCGGCTCTCTCTCAGAGGTGCTGGCAGCCATTGTCCCCGGCACAGAGCCCCTGGGGCTGCACAGGGCAGAGCTAACACTGTCTGCTTGGCCCGGAGACTCCGCCCACCCAACCTGAGCACAGCTGAGCTTCACAGCCAATTGGCCTGGAGGTCAAACCCTCCTAGGGCTAACAACAAAAAGCTGGGTTTAAATTCAAAAACACTGAATACAACCCATAAAGGATTGCAGTAAGAGTACCCACCTCAGGTAACTGGGGAGACTGAGTCACTGTCCCTTTGAGGATAGCCACCACATAAAGCAGCCACTATGCAGAGACATGGAAAGAAATCAGGCGTGAAAGAAATGGAGGAGAAAAGACAACAAGACATAGAGTTCAAAACCACGGTTATAAGGCTTTTCAAGAGGCTCCTACAAAAGGCTGATCAACTTAATGAGAATTACCAGGAAATGAACAAGACCAACCAGCAAATGAATGAGACTTACAAGGAGATGAATGATACTTACAAAGAAATGAATGAGACCCTCAGGGAAATGTACAAGACCTCTGAGGATATGAACCAGACCCTCACAGATAAAAAAAAGGACCAACTAGAAATCAAGCATACACAGACTGAAATAAAAAATATTACACAAAGTCCTAAAAGCAGTCCAGAGGGCCACAAGAACCAAGTCAAAGATTTGAAATACAAAGAACCAAAATCCACTCAGCTGGAAAAGCAAGAAACAAAAAGAATTCAGATAATTGAAGATAGCGTAAGGGGCCTCTGGGACAACCTCAAGCAAGCCAACATCCGAATTATTGGGGTGCCAGAAAAAGAGAGAGAGCAAGTTAATGAAAACCTACTTGAAGAAATAGTGACTGAAAACTTTCCCCACCTGGTGAAAGAAACTGACTTAAAAGCCCAAGAAGTACACAGAACCCCAAAATATAGGAATCTAAAGAGGACCACACCAAGACATATCATAATTAAAATGCCAAGAGCAAAAGATAAAGAGAGAATATTAAAAGCAGCAAGAGAAAAAGAGTTGGTTACCTACAGGGGAGCACCCATACGATTGTCAGCGGATTTCTCAACAGAAACGATGCAGGCCAGACGCGAGTGGCAAGAAATATTCAAAATAATGAAGAGCAAGAATCTACAACCAAGATTACTCTATCCAGCAAAGCTATCATTCAGAATTGAGGATCAGATAAAGTGCTTCGCAGATAAGAAAAAGCTAAAGGAGTTCATCACCACCAAACCAGTATTATATGAAATGCTGAAAGATATTCTTTAAGAAGAGGAAGAAGAAAAAGGTAAAAATATAAATTATGAACAACAAATACACATCTGTCAACAAATGAGCATAAAAATCAAGTGAACTGATAGGCTGATGAACAAGATAAACTGGTGACTATAACAGAAACATGGACATAGAGAGGGAATGGACTGATAATTCTTGGGGAGAAAAGTGTTGTTGGAATTACAGCAAGAGATTGGACTAAAATCTTGCAACAATGGGAGAGGACATTGGGGAGGGGGAGGTGAGGGCGGAGGGTGGGATAGGTACAGGGTGGAGGGAAGATATAGGGGGATAAAAAAGGGGAAACAATTTAATTAATAAACTGAACAATAAAAAATAAAAATTAAAATTAAAAATTAAAAAAAAACAAAGATAGACCATATGCCGAGTCATAGACAAAGTCTCTCCAAATTCAAGAAGATATAAATCATATCAAGCATATTCTCAGATCACAGAGACATAAAGCTGGAAATCAACTACAATATAAACAATCTAAAGAAATCAAACACATGGAGACTAAACAGCATGCTATTAAACAATCACTGGGTTACCAGAGAGATCAAGGAAGAAATAGAAAACATCATGGCAACAAATGACAATAATAACACAACAATCCAAAATCTCTGGGACACAGCGAAAGGAGTTTGAGAGGGAAGTTTATAGCTCTACAATCCTACTGCAAAAAAACAAACAAACAAGCAAACAAAACACAAGAAAGAATGTTAATAAATTATCTAACCCAGCGAAAGAAAGCAACAACATAAGCCCAGTGTAAGCAGAAGGAAGGAAATAGTAAAGATCAGAGCAGAAATAAATGGCATAGAGACCAAAGAAACAATACAGAAGATCAACAAAACCAAAAGCTGGTTCTTCGAAAGGATAAACAAGATTGATGAACCTCAGGTCAGACTAACCAGGAAGCAAAGACAGAGGACCCTAATAAATAAAATCAGAAATTAAAGTGGTGAAATAACAACAGACCCCATTGAAATACAAAGGATTGTTAAAAAAAAATACTTTGAACAACTCTACTCCAACAAACTGGACAACATGGAGGAAATGGATATATTCCTCGAAAAATATAACCTTCCAAAACTCAATCAGGAAGAATCTAAACATCTCAATAGACCAATAACTATGGAAGAAATTGAAGCAGTCATCAAATGTTTCCAGCAAACAAAAGCCCAGGGCCAGATGGCTTCACAGGGGAGTTTTGCCAAACATTCATAGAAGAACTAAAACCTATCCTCCTCGGACTATTTCAGAAAATTCAAGGGGATGGAACACTTTCCAACTCCTTCTATGAAGCCAGCATCACCCTAATACCAAAACCAGATAAAGATGACACAATAAAAGAGAATTACAGCAGAGACCAGTTTGGTCAGTGGATAGAGCATTGGCCTGCAGACTGAAAGGTCCCAGGTTTGATTCCGGTCACAGGCATGTATCTTGGCTGTGGGCACATTCCCAGTAAGGAGTGTGCAAGAGGCAGCTCACCGATGTTTCTCTCTCATCAATGTTTCTGACTTTCTATCCCTCTCCATTCCTCTCTGTAAAAAATAAATAAAATAGATTTTTTTTAAAAAAGAGAATTACAGGCCAATATCCCTCATGAACATAGATGCTAGAGGCAAAAAAGCATTGAACAGACTGTCAAACTACAGTGGGAAAGCAGCGGAGGTTGGGGATGGGGGCTGTAAGAGATCAACCGAAGGACTTGTATGCAAGCATATAAACATACCAATGGATACAAGACACTGTGGGGTGGGGAGGTGAGGGCATGTGCTGGGAGGTAGGAGAGGCCGAAGGGAGGTCAAAGGGGAAAAAAAGGAAACATATGTACTGCTAGTTGTAATACTTTAAACAATAAAATAAATTAAAATTAAAATAAGATAAATCCATCCTTGCAGTATTTAGAATCAATTGTTTTATCTTCTAAACTCAAAAATCAAAGTAGAACATTTCTCAAAAGAGAGAAAAATACAAGTAAAAGGGTTATTTGTACAATAGTAATTGTGTTTGAACTGCATATATATGGTATTGGTGCGGCATGAAAATGCATTGGTGAAAAAATAATGCTGAAACTTGCTGGTGTGCTCATGATTGGTGTAGAAATACCTGCCATAAACCATTGGAGGACAATCAAATTACACTATCTTAAGAATGCTGCAGACTATAAATATTCAGTAATAGACCCTAATGTTTAATAGCTTTTGCTTGAGCTTGCCAAGTACCCTATGTGTTTTGGCAAGCATGTCCCCTAGATTTACCATCTACTTGTGAACATAACCATTTCTCATTATTTTATTGGTTTTGAAAAACCTCAGAGATTCCTGCCTTCTGTGCATCCAGATAGAACAGATGTATCTGGTTGTGTTAAAAATGTGAGGCTCTTTTTCAGTTGCATAAGATCAAGTCTGAGACAGAGAAGTGAAGATCACTCCCCTGTCAAACTCATAGCTGGACCCCAATCAACCTCAGCAACCTTAGTTTGTTCTATTCCATTCTTGCATCCTTTGCTGCAACAAGCTGCATTACCATGGTTGTGTCTTCATATGATGTCTTTGCATTGAGAGTTCCAATCCTGCTGGAACATTTTCCATTTTCCCTACACATCCCCTTGTTCTAAATCTAACTCATATTTCAAATGCCTTTTTGCTCACATGGAGCCATTCTCCATCCTGATAATTTTAGTTGGAAGTAATTTCTCTCGTTAAATTTTTTATTCCTCTTTATAAATGTAACATATCCAAACTTGAAAAATCATAAAGAAAAGCAACAGAAGCAGGAGGGAAAAAAGCCAAAAAATATTTTTAAAAGGGAAAAGAAAAATATAAGAAGGAAACAAAATCAGGAACAAAAGAAAAAAAAACTTTATAAAGGATTTGGTAGATTTTCTTCTTTGCTTGTTTAATTTATATTGGAATACAGCTCTAATGTGATGAACATATATTTTTATATCCAGCTGTATCTCTCCACACTCACCTTTATACTCCCCAACACACCCATGCCCTCTGTTCCCTACACCCATACATACATAACATGCTGGCATAAGAACTGTCTCACAGAGAGTATCGGAGAAAATGGCGGCGGAACGGAGGGATTCGATCTGAATCTGCTCACAGGGCAGGGGGAGGGAGCAGCTGAAAGTCGCGCAGGGAGCATTTGTCCGCGACTAGGGGGACAGCTGTGCTCCAGGAGAAGATAGAGGACTGCTGGGCTGGCCTCCCTAGCCTGAGCGGCCACAGTATTGCTGGGTTCTCTCCCTGAGCCAACTGCGCGAGGAGGCGCGCGGAGGCGGACCACGACATCTTGAAGGAGAGGAGCCGGAAAACATACAGCTGCTGTACGAGGTACCGCTGGGCTGCACCGCTGGGGCTCCCGGAGCACCTGCGCCCAGGTGGCGCGGAGGCGCGCAGAGCCCAGGGAGCTCTAAACTCCAGCACGGAAAGGTCAGATTTCCCTGGGGGTACTTTGGGCGCGAAACTGAGGGGGCTGGCAGTCTGGGAGATCTGCACCTTGGAACTCAAAACCCGGAGATCTGCACCTGAAATAGAATCTGTGGCTGTTGAAACTGGTAAACATGGGAGAGGGCCCTTGGAGTTGGTGGCAGAGTTGATCCCTGGAGCGCAATCGGTTTGGACCTGACAGAGGGGGGAAGCCCGGAAGATTTTGGGAGGGTTCTGGCTGCTAAAACAGCAGTCACCATTAGAGAGGCAGTATTGTTTAGTATCTTAGTTGCTTCAATATTGTGGCTTAATATGGAACATTAGTATCTATATCTTTTAAATTGATTACAACTCACAAATTCAAGGTGATGATAATTGAATAGAATTTTCTATTACATATTTTTCTATTCAATAGCCTGTGGTGACTTTCTCCTGAGTTTTTGTCATTCAGTCTTTGCAATTTCGAAGAAAATATAGGACTTTTCTAAAATGTACATAAGATGTCTTGGCTCTTGCCTTGCCACTGTAATAAACTCACCTTCCTATACATACTATATTTTTTTCCTGATTAGCAACCATAATACCAATTTTCCTGTTCATTGCTCTCAAACATATCATGCCCAGAGAGGAAGCACTGCATAATCTCTAGGTAGAAGATATGACTCGGGCCTTCACTTTATTTTTTTATTATTGTTTAATGTATTACAAATAGTAGTACATATATTTCCTTCCCCCCCCCCTGCAAATGAGCTCTCCCCAGCCTCCGCTATCCCCCAGCACATGCCCTCACCTCCCCCACATCTCAGTCTCTAGTATCCTTGGTTATGCTTATGTATATGCATGCAAGGCCTTCAGTTGATCTTTTACAGCCCCTGACCCCCACCCTCCCCTGCCTTCCCACTGGAGTTTGACAGTCTGTTCAATGCTTCTTTGCCTCTGTATCTATTTTTCTCCCATTTCTTTTCTTTAAAAAATCTTGCATCTGCATACTAGAAATAAACATATAAAAACAAAAAAAGTGTTTGAGTCTCAGTTTCAATGTCCAATAGTTCTGAGTCCCAGTTTCAATATCAAATAGTTCCTTATGTGTACATGTCAGCAATGGTATCTGGATGGTGACAAATGGTGGCAATGCAGGTTCTACACTCTCTTATTTGGTCCTGGGCAGCCTGCAGGGATGCTCCGCTGCTGACTGCTAGCATGGCAAGGTATAGTCAACATCTTCCATATCTGGACTGCCTTCATGGTTGGAATAGACCTCTCAGTTCCTCCTTGTTGCAGAAATCCATATTGTCTTGGAGTTGTATTCTGAAAACATACAAACATATTCTCAACCAAAAGTTAATAAAAGAAACTTTTCTGTAAATTAGACTTGGGATTCTTTTTATTTTTTCCCAAATGATTTTCCTTTGGCTTATTTTGACACTATGTGTGTTTTTCCATGGGTGTCCTGCTGCTAGCATTGCAAATGGAAATTAATTTTCTGAAGTAAGAATTCTCTAGAAGAAATTTACTTGCAAGATATTTTTCTTACATGATATTACCCCACTATGCTCCTTTTTTTTATTATTAAAAAGGCTTTTGGAAATTTTATATTGCAGTCTTGGTTACTTTAAATTTTAATTTTTGCACAAAAATATAACTGCTTTAGGTTTTTTGGATGTTAGGCAATTTTACAATGAGATGAACTACTAATAGAAAATTTAGTTAATATTTTAGGAACTGCTTTTTTGTCCAGTCCACTTAAATTTTCTTGAGTATTCACTTATTTCAATAAGCCAATTTAAATTAATCTGAAATCTTGATTACTATTTTACTGTCAAATTTAATACTCAAGCAGAAATCTTAGTTTACCCTGTAAATATTAGTGGAAAGGATTATTTGCATTCTTGAGTAGGCCCTAAGCATTCCTGGTGGTAGACTAGATTTAGATATAGGGCAGCTGTTGCTGGCCAAGTCTCTGTCTGTATCCTGGATTCTGGTCTGATCTGTGCATGGGAGACAAAGTAGCCATGGGGGCAGGAGACCTCCCTCAGAAGGGGTGAGAGTTCAGGTCAGGCCTTCACTTTAAAGACACTTCATCTTTTTGGACTCTTATATGTGGGACCCTACTGTCCATGACTGCTACATGTTACTCAGCACTTCCTGTTGCTGATGCCAAAAATGTAGTCATAAACAGAAACTATGCAGGCGAGATGGAAGTGGCAAGAAATTTTCAAAGTGATGAATAACAAGATCCTACAAACAAGATTATTCTACCCAGCAATGCTATCATTCAGAACTGAAGGTCAGATAAAGAGCTTCACAGATAAGAAGAAGCTAAAGGAGTTCTTCAATACCAAGTCAGTATTATATGAAATGCTGAAAAGTATTCTTTAAGAAGAGGAAGAAGAAAGGATAAAAAGGTGGCTGCTTCAAACTAGAGCATGGATGGAACTGGAGAGCATTATGGTAAGTGAAATAGGCCAGTCAAAGAAAGAAAAGTATCACATGATTTCACTCATTTATGGACTATAATGAACAACTTAAACTGATGAACAAAAACAGGTCCAGAGACAGAAAAGCATTTACTATCAAACCTCAGAGGGAAGGTATGGGAGGGTGGGGGTAAGAAGAAGAGATCAACCAAAGGACTTGTATGCATGCATGTAAGCCTAACCAATGGGCACAGACACCATTGAGGGTGAGGGCATGAGTGGGGAGGGTTGGAAGGGGTAATGGGGGATGAGGATACATATGTAATAACTTAATCAATAAAGAAAAATTTTTTAAATGTAGTCATAGATGCCACAGTCTGTTTGAAATGGAGCAACCAGAACTTACAGTAGTAGCAGATAAAAATGAATGGAACTACAAAAACAAAGAGTGTAAGTCATACTTAAGTAATTTATCATTAAAATTCAGACAATGGCTAAGTCTCACAAAAGTAGAGGTGAAAACAAATACAAATATACCCCCTTTCTCCTGGGGAATTGGATCAGGCAGGTAACATAGAAGATGCCAAGATGTAAGGATGATTCTCAGTGATCAGAGAAGTTAGGTCCACTCATCTCCCATTATCAACAGGTAGAATGTTGATTTGCCTGGTCGAGGTTAATATGAAAGCCATTTTAATAAATGACTTAACAAACTATAACAATAGACATTCACCAATTACCTATTTGACAATCCATTCTGCTCGTGGTTCTTAATTAGGTGTTTTAAAATGTATAGGGTTGAGTTTTGGCAGTCACAATCAAGAGATACCTTTAGAATTCAGTTATTGAGATCTAGGTATGCTAGACTTCTTACAGAATGAAGAACAGTCACATAAATTGAAGAATTATCTCACACAGTTTTAAAATGTCCCAAGGAAAATTCATGTAAGTGAAAAACTTATTTTGATTTTTATAATTATCATTAAAAAATTCATGTTTTTATGCTGCACTGTATTTTTCAGAAATGCAATCCAGTATAAAATGAAGGAAATTTCTATTTTGTTTTATTTGGAACTTTCTAAAATATGTTCTCCATTTTGAAAAATCATGTCACCCACAGCCATAACACTTGGGTATTGGGGGTAGTATGATTTGGGAACTTTCTAAGTAACTTCTCATGCACTCATATCTAAGAGCTTCCATTCTTTTTTTTTAAATTTTATTTACAATATAACTTATATTTAATAGTAGTACATATGTTTTCCTCCCCCCCAATATCCTCCCCGCCAGCCTCCCCTACCCCCCAGCACATGTCCCCACCTGCCTCCCTCCCCACCCCAGAGTCTTTCATTCATTGGTTATGCTCATATGTATGCATACAAGTCCTTCAGTTGATCTCCCCCAGCATCTGCCTCCCCTCCACTCCAGCCTTCCCCCTGTAGCTTGACAGCCTGTTCGAGGCCACCCTGCCTCTATATCAATCACTCTTCCCTGTTTCTTTTCTTCAAAAATATCTTGCCTCTGCATACTGAAAACAAACGTATAAGAGCAAAAAATGTTTGAGTGTCAGTTTCAATGTCCAACTGTTCTGAGTCCCAGTTTCAATGTCAAATAGTTCTTCATGTGTATATGTCAGCAATGGTATCCAGATGGTGGACACATCGTGGCAATGCAAGATCCATCCTCTCTGGTATGTTCCTGGGCCGCCTGCAGCCATGCAGTGTTGCCGACTGCTAGCATGGCAAGGTGTCGTCAGCATCCCCCATCTCTGGACCGTCCTCGTGGATGGAACAGGCCCGTCAGTTCCTCACTGTCGCAGGAACCCACATGGTCTTGGAGTTGTTCTCTGCAAACACACAAACACATTCTCGACCAAAGGTTAACAAAGGGATCCTCTCTGCAAAATAGACTTGGGATTCTTTTTATTTTTGCCTAAATGATTTTCCTTTGGCTTATTTTGACACCATGTGTGTTTTTTTATGGGTGTCCTGCAGTTGGTTTTACAAATGGAATTTTCTTTTCTGGAGTAAGAATTTTCTACATGTATTTTACTTATAGGATATTTTTCCTTACATGATATTACCTCATTGTCCCCCACCCCCCTTTTTTTGGTTAATAGGGGATTTTGGAAATTTTTCTTGCAGTCTTGGTAATTTTAAATTTTAATTTTTGCATACAAATATTACTACTTTAGGTTCTTTGGATGTTAGGCAATTTTGCAGTGAGATGAACTACTAATAGATAATTTAGTTAATGTTTTAGGAAAAGCTTTTTGTCCAGTACAGTTAGATTTTCTTAAGTATTCACTTATTTCACTTGGCCAATTTAAATTAATCTGAAAACTTGATTACTATTTTACTGTCAATTTTAATACTCAAGCAGAAATCTTAGTTTACCCAGTAAATACTTGTGGAAAGGAATATTTGCATTTTTGAGTAGGTCCTCAGAATTCCTTGTAATAAATTAAATTTAGATATAGGGCAGCTATTGCTGGCCAAGTCTCTGTCTACCACCTGGGTCCCGGTGTGAGTTGTGCATGGGAGGCGAAGCAGCCGTGGGGGTAGGAGACCTTCCTCAGGAGGGGTGAGAATTCAAGCCCCTGCAAGGTTTGTGGATGAGGGTCTGTGCCCCACCTCTGTTGATCTTTTAGTTCTCTCCTGTTGGCCCCTCTGCTACTGTGCCTGTCTTAGGTTGTTCCTTCCCTGCGGAATCTTACCCATCTCTGGCTAACCAGCCATCCTCCGGGGCCAAACAGGGTGATGTGAGGTTCAGTCCTGTCTCCTTTGTAGTCTATGCCCCCGTGGCCTCCACGTCCAGCACCTGCCATGGGGTCCCCTCGCCTGCTGGTGGGGTCCTGGTACTGATCACATATCTCGGGTGACCCAGGTTTCTAAGAGCTTCCATTCTTTAGCATATACTAGTATATCATAAATTATTTTTATGCTAGTTTCCTAATCCTATATAATAAAGAGGTAATATGCAAATTGACCCTCATGCCCTCACATCACAAGATGGCTGTCCCTGTGCCGTATCACCACAAGATGGCCACCCCATGTCATCACAAGATGGCCACCCCCACATCATCATAAGACAGCCACGCCCATGTTGTCACATCATGGCCACCCCATGTTGTCAGAAGATGGGTGCCCCCATGTCATCACAAGATGGCTGCCCCTACATAGCCACAAGATGGCCACTCTGACATCATCACAAAATTGCTGCAACCATGTCATCCCAAAATAGCTGCCACAAGAAAGCCACCCCCATATCATCACAAGATGGTTTTTAACCCTCACCCAAAGAGTGAGGATATTTTTTTTCATTGATATTTTTAAAGAGTGGGAGGAAGAGGTAAGGGGGAGCAAGAGAGAGAAAGAGAAACATTGATTGGTTGCCTCCCGCTTTCCCCCCAGCTGGACCAGGGATTAAACCTGCAACCTAAGTACTTGCTTTTCACCTGGAATCAAACCCCAGAACCTTTCATCTGAATGCAGGCTGATACTCTAACCACTGAGTAAACCAGCAAGGGCATAGAATTATGTTTTAAATGATACTATTTACAAGATAATGGAGAAACATCAAATATCTAGGAATTGGTGTCATCAAATCTATTCCACAGAAACCTAAAAAATGTTTTTGCCAAAATTAAAGAATCCTATGTAAACCAAAGATATACCAGGTAAATAGAATGGAAGACTCATTGTGCCAAAAGTATAATTTCTCTGAAAGATGTAAATCCCTTCCATCAGTAACTTGTCTTGGGAAATTAATAAGATAATTCTAAATTTTATATGGCAGACTTACATAGGTGAACATTTATCTGTATTTACTAAATCTACAGCAATGAAGATAGTGTGAAACTAGTGCAAGAACTGAAAAGAGGACAGATTGAACAACATAGAAAGTCAAAAAATGGAAATAACCACAGTGCTCACTTGGTTTGAGAGCAAGATTATACTTCAGAGCAGTAAGGAAAGGATGATCTTTCAAGTAAATAATGCTGGATTTATTGTATATTCACATAAAGAAAAAATAATTTTTGACACCTCATACCTTGTAAACTGTATACCTAAATATGAAAGATTTTTTAAAAATCCAGAAAGTAAATTTAGTATAACCACATCTTCATAATATCTTCATGACTTCGGGATGCAGTTTTCTTAAATAAAATTATTTTTAAAATAATCATGAACATCTTTAAGTTTAACAAATCAAACATTCATAAGAATTATAAACTTTTTATCATGTACTATAAAGAACATGAAAAGATAAATCAGAGAACTGGGGGCAGTATTTACTATACAAATATAATACCAAAAAGCTTATATTAGAATATATAAATAAATTTTGAAAATAAATAATAAAAAAATAATATGCTTAATTTTTCTATGGATAAAGAATTTGAAAAAACACTTCTGAAGGGGGGAATATCAAAGTGCCAATAAACGTAAAAATGTGCTCAACTGTATTAGTAATCATTAAAAAGCACATAGAACCACAATGAAATATGACCATATGCCCACTGATTTGGTGAATATTAAAACAAAATAAAACAAAAACTGATGAAAGCAAGTAGTGGTAAGAATATGAAGCAACTAATTCAGGAGAAAGAAGTATGACATAAAAGAGTACATAATGTATTTTTCCCCTTTACAAAAACAGGCCAAGTGACCTTTGTATAAATGAAGGCAGGTGAATAGTGAAAGGTTTGGGTACAACCTTTATTTGCGTAGGATGAAGTGGGCATGTTTACTCTATAAAAATCCATGAGGCTCTATCCTTATGATTGTCTATATGCATTATACCTCATTAAAATTTACTTGAAAAGATAGATAAGATAGATGATAGATAGGTGATAGATAGATAGATAGATAGATAGATAGATAATAGATAGATAGAAAGAAAAACCTGGCTTGAGACTATATTTTACATTGATTAAGCTTAAGCTACAACAAAATATAATAGATCAGTGGATAGAAAGGGCACTAACTTATTTCAGATCTACAATGTTTTATGAAAATAGGTATTTTGCTTTGGTCACTGAAAATAGTACTACTACTGGGAAGTAAATAACTACTTCCTAAAAGCATTCTAAAAACATATTGTTGCCAAAATCAGTTTGGCTCAGTGGATAGAGTGTCGGCCTGCAGACTAAAAGGTCTCAGGTTCGATTCCGGTCAAGGACATGTACCTTGGCTGTGAGCACATCCCCAGTAGGGAGTGTGTAAGAGGCAGCTGAACAATGTTTCTCTCTCATCGATGTTTCTGACTTTCTATCCCTCTCCCTTCCTCTCTGTAAAAAAAATCAATAAAATATATTTTTTAAAAAAAACATATTGTTCTTCTTGAGAGGGTTCTTCCTATGGACATGGACCACTTCTCAAGGCCATCAGATCTCCCCCATCTGTCCATTAGGATTCTGCTGGACACCCACTCACCTACCATGAACTCTTTGGCATGGCTACTGATAAACACATTTGACTGGGAGATGTAATACACCTAAGCATCTGAATTATGTACCAGTAGATCAAGTTCCTTCCTCTAAAAGAACTTTTCTCTTCATTAGACTTGTCTTTTATTTTAAACTGGAATTTAATTTCCTGTGAATTGTCATGAGAATGTATTCACCATTCATCTGGCACCATTTGGTGCTGGTTGCTACAAGGGTGAGAATACTAAAACACCCAAGAGAGAAGATGCATCTCTCCTTTCAGAACCTTGCATTAGGCCTGTTGTGTGTGTGTTGATGTCACTAAATAACTATGTGAAGTTCTTTTTAAAAAAATCTTTATTGTTCATATTATTACAGGTGTTCCTTTTTTCCCCCAATAGCTCCTCTACACACGATCCCCCTCCCCACCCCGTCCCTTTACCCTCTGCCATTGTCTTCATCCATAGGTGTAAGATTTTTGTCCAATCTCTTCCCTCACCCCCCACACCCTCTTCCCCCTGAGAATTGTCCATCCACTCCCTTTCTATGTCTCTGATTCTTTATATTCATCTGTCCATTCTTCTCATCATATTTTTCATTCACTTGATTTTTAGATTCACTTGTTGGTAGGTATGTATTTGTTGTCATTTTGTTGTTCATAGTTTTTATCTTTACTTTTTTTTTCCTTCTTCCTCTTCTTAAAGAATACCCCTCAAAAGAGGACACCAAGATGGCGGCATAGGTAAACACCTATTGTTCTGCCCCGCGCAATGATTTAAGAACTACAACATAATAGCAGAACAGACAGCACCCAGAATCGCCAGAAAGCTGGCTGAATGAAAACTCCACTAATAGGAGCAGAGGTGGGACACTGAGACTCAGGAGCGGCGGGAGCGCAGCCTTTCAGACGTAAACAGGTTAGCAGCCCTCCTGGTCGCGCGCACGGGCTGGGGCTGGAGCAGCAAACCCGGCCGGATTTTTCCAACAGGGAGGGCGGAGACATCCCACTGCACGGACTCCCCAGAGCCAGGCGAGGTCCGAGATCCAGGGTACATGGAGATGTCCCACTGCACAGATTCCCCAGTGCCAATCGAGGTCTGAGGTCTGGGGGATGCACCCAGGGAGCGGAGCGCGGCAGAGGCTCCTAGCCTGCTAGAAACCTGGAGGCGGCGAAAAGAAGTTTCGGCGCAATGGTCGTGCAAACCCGCGACTTGCCCCCTGGAAACTTGTCTCCTGGTTCCGCAAACCATCTATTTTATAACCCTGGGCTAGACTTTTGGTGTGCAGGCACATTTGGGAAAGGCAGAGTTGTCTGGCAAGGGGAAGAGACTAGTGGCTTTCTCTTGGAGGTGTCTGCAGCCATCCCCATCCAACAGAGACCCGTGAGCGCGCGAGCGCTGCATAGGACGCAGCTGACGCTGCCTGTGCAACTCAGAGACTCCGCCCATCCAACCTGAACACAGTCTCCCTTCACAGCCAATTGGCCTGGAGGGCAAAACCTCCTAGGGCTAACAACAATAAGCTGGGTTTAAATTCAAAAATATTGAATACAACCCACAAAGGATTGCAGTAAGAGTACCCACCTCAGGTAACTGGGGAGGCTGAGCCCCTGTCCCTTTGAGGATATCTACCACATAAAGCAGCCACCATGCAGAGATATGGAAAGAAATCAGGTGTGAAAGAAATGGAGGAGAAAAGACAACAAGACATAGAATTCAAAACCACGGTTATAAGGCTTTTCAAGAGGCTCCTACAAAAGGCCGATCAACTTAATGAGAATTACCAGAAAATAAATAAGACCAACCAGGAAATGAATGAGAATTACAAGGAAATGAATGAGAACCTCAAGGAAATGAACAAGACCCTCAAGGAAATGAACAAGACTTCTGAGGATACGAACCAGACCCTCACGGATAAAAAAAAGGACCAACTAGAAATCAAGCATACACAGACTGAAATAAAAAATATTACACAAAGTCCTAAAAGCAGTCCAGAGGGCCACAAGAACCAAGTCAAAGATTTGAAATACAAAGAAGCAAAATCCACTCAGCTGGAAAAACAAGAAACAAAAAGAATTCAGATAATTGAAGATAATGTAAGGGGCCTCTGGGACAACCTCAAGCATGCCAACATCCCAATTATTGGGGTCCCAGAAAAAGAGAGAGAGCAAGTTAATGAAAACCTACTTGAAGAAATAGTGACTGAAAACTTCCCCCACCTGGTGAAAGAAACTGACTTAAAAGCCCAAGAAGTACACAGAACCCCAAAATACAGGAATCTAAAGAGGACCACACCAAGACATATCATAATTAAAATGCCAAGAGCAAAAGATAAAGAGAGAATATTAAAAGCAGCAAGAGAAAAACAGTTGGTCACCTACAGGGGAGCACCCATACGATTGTCAGCAGATTTCTCAACAGAAACGATGCAGGCCAGACGGGAGTGGCAAGAAATATTCAAAGTGATGAACAGCAAGAATCTACAACCAAGATTGCTCTATCTAGCAAAGCTATCATTCAGAATTGAGGATCAGATAAAGTGCGTCGCAGATAAGAAAAAGCTAAAGGAGTTCATCACCACCAAACCAGTATTATATGAAATGCTGAAAGATATTCTTTAAGAAGAGGAAGAAGAAAAAGGTAAAAATATAAATTATGAACAACAAATACACATCTATCAACAAATGAACATAAAAATCAAGTGAATTGATAGGCTGATGAACAAGATAAACTGGTGAATAGAACAGAAACATGGACATAGAGAGGGAATGGACTGACAATTCCTGGGGAGAAAAGGGTTGTGGGAAGTACAGCAAGAGATTGGGCAAAAATCTTGCAACAATGGGTGAGGACATTGGCGAGGGGGAGGTGAGGGTGGAGGGTGGGATAGGTACAGGGTGGAGGGGAGATATAGGGGGATAAAAAAGGGGAAACAATGTAATTAATGAACTGAACAATAAAGGGGAAAAAAAGAATACCCTTCAGCATTTCATATAATACTGGTTTGGTGGTGACGAACTCCTTTAGTTTTTCTTGTCTCTGAAGCTTTTTGTCTGACCTTCAATTCTAAATAATAGCCTTGCCGGGTAGCATAATCCTGGTTGTAGGTTCTTGCTGTTCATCACTTTGAATATTTCTTCCCACTCCAGTCTGGCCTGCATAGTTTCTGTTGATAAATCACTGACAGTCGTATGGGTACTCCCCTGTTTTTCTCTTTCTGCTTTCAAGATTCTCTCTTTGTCTTTTGCCCTTGGAATTTTTATTATGATGTGTCTTGGTGTAGTCCTCTTTGAATTCCTTTTGTTTGAGGTTCTCTGCACTTCCTGGACTTGTAAGTCTATTTCTTTTACCAGGTAGAGAAATTTTATGTCATTATTTCTTCTAATAGGTTTTCAATATTTTGCTCTCTCTCTTCTTCTGGCACCCCAATAATTCTGATATTAGTGAGCTTAAAGTTGTCCCAGAGGCTCCTTACACTCTCTTCATATTTTTCCATTCTTTTTCCTTCTGTTTTTCTGGTTGGATTTTTTTTTCTCCTAATATTTCTGATCTTTGGTTTGATTCTTGGAGTCCTTTGATCTACTGTTGAATTTCTGTATATTCTTTATTTCAGACAGTGTATGCTTAATTTCTGTCTGGTCCTTTTCCATTTTCTTGGCATTCTCATTAGGTTCCTTGAAGGTCTCATCAAGTTTCTTGGTGGTTTTTAGAAGATTCTTGAGTAACTTTATGTGGTCTTGAACTCTCTATTCGATAGTCTGCTTTCTTCCATTTCTTTCATTCATGCCTGTCTCCCCATGTTGCCACTTCCTTGTGTTGATGGAGTGAAAGAGCTGCTTTGTGGAAACACGCCTATGGGGGCGGACTTGTTTCAGTGAGGTTTTGGTGCTCACTAAATCTGCCTCTTGAATATGTCACTTATGGATGTGAGTGGTTGAATTCTGGTGTCGTCTCACACTGACCTCTAGATACACTAGCTTCTGGATCTCCAAGGGGGTGCAGGTCAGCTACTGTCTGAGGCAATCCAGCAGGAGCTACAGTGAGGTCTCCAGACTTCTCCTGTTCTGACCAGAGCTGCAGTTTAGGTTAAGCTGGAAAAGCGTAGGCCATTTATATGCAAATGCCCCTGCGCTCAGCTTGGTCGGGTTTGCAGATTGGACAAGGCAGGGTTTTCAGGGCTCACTAGGCTAGGATATGGCAAACAGCGATGGCTGCTACTCTGCATCTCTGGGTCTCTAAGTCCCCACACCCCAGGCCCCACACCCCTGCACAGTGAACACCGATTGCCTTGGGCACTTCTGCACGGGCGCCTCCCTTGCTTTCTGGCCCCATAGCAGACCGTCCAGTTTCTCCCCATATGAGTCTGGGTCACCAGCATCTCCCCAGAAACTCGGGTTCTGAGTAATCAGGAGCCCACGTCCTTTCTGGTCAAAAAAAAAAAAAAAAAAGCAGCCCAAAGTATCCTGCCGCCAGGCTCTCATGCCTCCAAATCTCAGGTTTTCATCACTTGTGCAAGAACCAATGCTCCCCTCTTTCCTTCTGGCTGATGAGCCTCCTTTCAGCCAGCTTTCCTGTGATTCTGTGTGATAGACTCCTTGTCTTTTAATTGCAGTTTTGAAATTGTTGTACGAGGCAGCAGTTCAGGTGTTTACCTATGCCGCCATCTTTGCTTCTCCCTATGTAAAGTTCTTTATACTAGGTTACTTACCTAGTCCTGGCCATTGGAATCCATGGAAATGAGGATTCAAAAGTTGGTTTTAGTGGTCCTGTTAATTAATAGAAATTATATGTTAATTTTGTTTATATGCATGCATGCAAGTTTCTGGTAAGATATTTATAATTTTTATTTGATTGTCAGAAGGATCTGAAGGATCCTAAAGTAAACATATACACACACACAAAATAAATCGACTGTCAATCTTATCAATTTTTAACACAACAATATCAAGATAGTAGAAAGTGGTAAAGTAGGTTTGGAACATTTACCTGAACCTTGAGTCACTTTGAAACCAAGTAACAGCTGCTGTCACTGTATGAATTTTCACACAATGTGTATTTATTAAGTGCTTGGCCACTAGAGGATGATTTACATATGTTGGTCTCTGGTCACCATTGCTGAGATGCATGAGTTGGTGGCCTGGAACCCATGTTTGCTCTCTGCATATTCTCCACTTCAGTGTGTTCCCCAGGGTAGGACAGGCTTGGAGAATCAAGAAACCCAATCTTTAGAGCTATCTTTTTTCAGGAAGCTTTAGCTGTTCTAATTCAAGCAGAGTTTCCCAAAGAGGGTGTTATGGGTGTGAGGTTATTACATGACCAATCTGTTCTACTGGGCTTGACACCAAAGGGTATAGAGAGGAACCCCGGGGACTAAATTCCTGCCTCTTAGTTTATATTCCAGCAAGAAATAAAGTTAAGTAAGCAACTTTTATGAGCAATGAAATGTCTCATGTCAGGCACTGTGGGTGATACAGAGATAAACAAGAATAAGAAGCAAAGGAACAAAATTCCTTATCAGGTAGCTATGACCTGGATGCAGAACTTTCCACCACATATGAGCTGCCATATCTCCAAAGACTGCAATTGGTTACCATGAGCAGTGCTTGGCGCCTTAGGCACATTATCTAGTTATTCCCCACAATAGCTCTGTGAGATAGTAATTACCTCCATTGCACAGACATGAAACAGATACTCAGATCTATCATGAAACCTGCCTAAGGATGCAAATAAATACTGCAAAACAAAATAAGATCTACCAGGACTTGGACTCAGCAGTTGACCAGTTCACATGTAATTGAGTTTCACAGAGGAGTGAAATCAGAAATCTGTGAGAAAAAAGGAAATCACTATAGCCTAGATCCTTAAAGGAGACTGTCTAATATTAGCACTTCATTATTAACTAGTAATATGTTGAAAATGTGAGAGCAGTAGAAAAAAATGACCCAGCTCTCAGGGTCCCTTGAGTCTTCTTAGTTTGATATATCAAATGCTTTGGGATAGAATTTGCAGTTAGCAATTAGCCAGAGACAGAACAGCATATCACATATTTCAAATATGAAATTAAGAATATTGACTGCCCAAAAAGGATGACTGCACTAATGATTAGGAACTATGCTAATTACCAGCAGCCACCCAAATGGACTGTGAGGACTCTCAGCTTTCACTTGGCAGCACTAGACTCTAGGAATATAAAATAAACATCTGTGTTTGTAGACACATTTATATCACTCCCATTGTGTGTTTATGAAATTGTTTTCTGCTGTTATATGCTTACATTATAATCCAGTGTTTTCAATAAGTGGAAGGATTAAATTTAAAGTGAAACGTAAAGAATGGATTAACAGGACAATACAGCGGTAAGAAACTAACTGCAGATGCAGCTCCCTTAGCCAAAACCTCCAAATCAAGAGAAAAAGGGTAGTTGTTTAAAGTGGTGAGAGCTTGTGTCTGATGAAAGTTGGAGTAAGCATTTACCAAATAAATGGGAGATAAAGGATGAGAAGCAGCCAACAAGAATTTAGCATTTGGTCTCATAGACCTCCGAAAGGGTGAATGGATTCTTCATGAACCCACTCACAGACAATGCAAGGATTGAATAATTACATGCCTTACAATACAGTTCTTGCCTTTGTAGGATTAATCAATGAACCCTGACATATTTTGCACCTCCTCAAGTAACTTTGACTCCTATCACCTTTTTTCTTTCCTTGTTTCTTTTCATGTAGATAACCTTTGTTTCTAACAATTGTACCCTCCCTTCCTACATCTTCTCTGACAGTATGTTAGATTCCTTCCTTATTAATTCTCTATTTCTTCAGCAAAATCTCCAGGAAACAGACTACCAATAGCAAGATTTTCCTGGGGATGCAGCCACAGAAGTGTCGACAGGAGTTGGAGAAGCAAAGTCTGTGGGCAAAGAATAATATAAACGTTGGACAAGGCAGGAAGAGGAAGAGCTAGAAATAATACACATTAAGCACTATGCAAAGTACATTAGTGAAAAATTTGGGGATATCCAAATAAGGTTTGGAATTTGGTTAACAATACTAATGCTAGGGGATTGCTTGCAACTAGCATTCAATCTGGTCTCAGACACAAGCTGGACCCTACAACCACTTGAGACAAAGACCTGAAGACCCACAGACATCAAGACGCCAGATAGCCCAGCCGCAGATTACTGTGAATCATGGAGTCCATCCTCCTCCTCGCCAGCCCCCTGCAGCAGCTTAGGACCTGCCAGACTGGCTCCATCCAAGCAAGCTTACTGCCAATACAGGGCAGCTATGCGACTTAACTTTGACTCTGGTCATGCACACACAGAAAGCTGTTTCCTGTGGCACAGGAGTGGGTCTCCTGCCAACAAAGGGTAGCTGTGCAACCCAGACCCTCAAGCAGATCAGAGAATCTGATTCGCCGTGAGAGGAGCAGCACCTAGCACCAGTGACTTGACTCTCAGCAAGCACAAATAAGGACTCTGTTTCTCATCATGTGAGCAATGGATCCGTCGTTCCCATTGTGCACATACTGAGAGCCTGTGACTCCAATTCTTGGTGCACACACACACTGGGATTCTAATTCACAGTTCCAAGCCATAACAAGTGATGGAGATTCCACACTCAATTCTTGGTGCATGCCCACGGGTTCTCTGACTTCTGGCACGTGCTAGGGGACTATGATTTTCCATGTACACCTGTAGGGAATTGTTTTCAGCACAGTGGATGTGGGGTCCCTAATTCTAGGTGCACACATGAGATCACACTGAGTACTGGTGACTCTGATTCTTGGCATGCATGTCTCCCACCAAACCATGGCAACCTCACGTCTCAGTGTCAGAGCTTTTAAGTGACACTCGGGTAGTGCAACGATCCCACTGCACATGGCTCAGGCCCCTGAAACTCAGCAATTGGACCTTCTGGTGATAGTTAGAATGGGGATACAACAAAACAATCCACAGAAGGAAAAAAAAAAGAGAGAGAGAAATCGTCAAGAAAGGAAATTAGTGAAACTGAGGCATGCAATATGACAGAAAAAGAATTCAGAGTAATGGACATACAATTCATAAACCTGATGGATGAGAAAATTAATAACCTATACAAAAATCAGGAAAAAGTCAAAAGTTATATAGCTATAATCAAAAACACTATGGGAGATTTCAACAGTAGACTAGAAGAAACGGAGGAGCAAATTATAGAGTTAGAAGATGTAAAGAAAAAAAGGCCAATTTGAACACCAACTGGAGAAAAAATTTAAAGAGCAGGAGGAGTAAGGGGGCTTTGGAACACATAAAACAAAATATAATACATATAATAGGGGTACCAGAAGGACAAGAAGAGCAGCAAGGATTAGATAATCTATTTAAAGAAACAATGACCAAAAAAAAACTTCCCTGATATGGAGAAGTAAAAAGTTGAACAAGTACAGAGAGTCTCAAACAAGATAAATTCCAAAAGACCCACACCAAGACATGTCATAATTATAATGGCAAATGTTAATGACAAAGAGAGAATGTTAAAGACTGCAAGAGAGAGACAGAGATACCTACAAAAGATCACCCCTTAGATTATCAAATGATTTCTCAACAGAAACACACCAAGATAGCTATAAGGGAATGGAATGGAGTATACAAAATACTACAGAGCAAAGGGCTGAATTCAAAAATATTTTATTTAGCAAGACTATCAATCAAAATTGAAGGTTAAATTAGGAGCTTCATAGACAAAAAAAATGCTAAAGAAGTTTATCACTACCAACCCAGCAATGCAAGAAGTGTTAAAGGGAATGTTGTTAAAAGAAGACATAGAAAAGGAGGAAGGAACATAGGCATAAACCATAGAAATAGCTACAAACAACTACTTATCAATAATAACATTACATGTAAATGGATTAAATGCTCCAAAATCAAAAGACATCGAGTGACTAAATGAATGAGAAAATATAACGCATATATTTTTTCTCTTTACAGGAGACCCACGTCAGATCAAGGGACTCACACAGAATTAAAGTAAACGATGGAAAAATATCTCTCAGGCAAATGGAAATTAAAAAAAGCAGGGGTAGAAATACCTATATCTGATAAAATAGACCTTAAAGTGAAAACTATAACAAGAGACAAGGAAGGCTACTTCATAATTCTGAAGAGATCAATGCAACAAAAGGATATAACTCTGGTAAACATATATGCACACAAAGCAGAAGCACCTAAATATATTTAAAATATATTCTGGAAGATATCAGGGGAGTGATTGACAGCTACACAATCATAGTAGGAGACTTTAATACCCCCACTGACACCACTGGATAAATCCTCTAGACAAAAAAAAAATAGGAAAGAAAGATTAATCCTAAATGACACACTAGATCAGATGGACTTAACCAATAGCTTTAAAACATTCCACCCCAAAACTATAGAATATACATTTTTCATAAGTGTACATGAGACATTTCCAAAGATAGACTACATATTGGGACATAGGCAAAGTCTTTACAAATTCAAAAAGATTTAAATCATATCAAGCAACTTCTCAGATCACAATGGCATGAAATTAGAAACCAACTACAATAAAAACAATCACAAAAATTCAAACACTGGAAGGTTGAATAGTATAATAGTAAACAATGAGTGGGTTACCAAAGAGATCAAAGAAGAAATAATAAAACATCCTGGAAACAAATGACAATAAAAACACAACAATCCAAAAGCTTTGGGACATAGTAAAAGTAATACTGAGAGGGAAGTTCATAGCATTACAGGCCTACCTCAAAAAAAGAAAAAGAAAAGAAAAGAAAAGAAAAGAAAAGAAAAGAAAAGGAAAGGAAAGGAAAAAGAAAAACTTGTAATAAACCATCTAAATGTGCAACTTGAAGAATTAGAACAGGAGCAAAAAGAAAAGCCCAAAGTAAGCAGAAGGAAGGAAAAATAAAGATCAGAGTGAAAATAAATGACATAGAGAAAAAACAACAACAACAAAAAACCCACGAAAAAAAACAAAACAAAAGATCAATGAAAGCAAGAGCTGGTTCTTTGAAAGAATCAACAAGATTGATGAACCTCTTGCCAGGATCACCAAGAAGTAAAGAGAGATTACTCAAATACACAAAATCAGAAACAAAAGAGGTAAAATAACAACAGACCTCACAGAAATATGAAGAATCCTTTAAAAATACTATGAGCAACTTTATTCTAACACAAGGGTCAATCTAGAAGAAAAAGGCATATTCCTAGAAAAATACGACCTTCTAAAACTCAACCAGGAGGAATAAAAAAATATGAATGGGCTGACATCTATTGAAGACATTGAAGCAGTAATCAAAAAGTTCCAAAGTATAAAAACCCTGGGCCAAATGACTTCACAGGGGAGTTTTATCAAACATCTAAAGAACAAATAAAACCTATCTTCCTCAGACTATTCCAAAAAAAATTAAGAGGAAGGAAAAGTCCCAAGCTCTTTCTATGAAGTCAGAATTACCCTAATCCCAAAACCAGATAAAGACAATAAAAAGAAAGAATTACAGGCCAATATCCCTCATGAACATAGATTCCAAAATTCTCAACAAACTTCTATCAAATCAGATCCATCAGTGCATGAGAAAAATCATATACCATGACCAAGTAGGATTTATCCCAGGAACGCAAGGTACAATATTTGTAAATGAATAAAAATGACACATCACATAAACAAACTGAGTGATAAAAACAATATAATCATATCCATTGATGCAAAAAAAGAATTTGACAAAATCCAACACCGTTTTGCAATAAAAACTCTCAACAAAGTGGGAATAGAAGGATCATACCTCAACATAATAAAAGCTATATATGTTAAACCCACAGCCAACATCATACTCAATGGGAAAAAACTAAAACCATTTCCCCTAAGAACAGGAACAAGACAGGGATACCCACTCTCTCCACTCTTGTTCAACATAGTACTAAAAGTACTAGCCATTGTGATCAGACAAGAAGAAGAAATAAAAGGCATCCAAATTGGAAAAGAAGAAGTAAAACTGTCTTTATTTGCAGATGGCATGATACTATGCATAGAAAAACCCCCAAAGACTTCATTGAAAAACACTTAGTAAATGAATTTGGCAATATATCAGGATACAAAATTAACACCAAGAAGTCTGTGGCTTTTCTATACGCCAATAAGGAACTCACAGAAAGAAAAAAAAAGCAATCCCACTTACCGTTGCAACAAAAAATTTTGAGATACCTAGTTATAAATTTAACCATGTTCATGGATTGGTAGAATCAACATCATTAAAATATCCATACTACCCAAAGCAATCTACAAATTCAATGCAATCCCCATTAAAATACCAATGACATACTTCAAGGACCTAAAACAAACTCTCCAAAAATTCATCTGAATAAAAAAACAGAATACCCCAAATATCTGGAGCAATCTTGAGAAAGAAGAACAATATTGGATGGATCACAATATCAGGTATCAAGCTATGCTACAAAGCCACTGTTTTCAAACTACTTGGTACTGGCACAAGAACAGATATATAGACCAGTGGTTCAAAACAGAAAACCCAGAAATCAATACAAGCCATTATGCTCAATTAATATTTGACAAAGGAGGCAGGAGTATACAATAGAATCAAGACAGTCTCTTCATTAAATGGTGTTGGGAAAATTGGACAGATACTTGCAAAAAAATGAAATTAGACCACCAACTTCCATAATACACAAAAATAAACTTATTTTGGATAAAGGACTTAAACATAAGATGGGAAACCATAAAAATATTAGAAAAAGCCATAGGCACCAAAATAGAAGACATTTTTTCTAGTAATATTGTTAGTGATACAACACCTAGGGCAATGAAAACTAAGGATAAAATAAACAAATGAAACTACATCAAAATAAAAAAAACTCTTTACAACAAAACAAATCATCAACAAAACAAGAAGAAAGCCCACTGTATGGAAGAACATATTTGCCAATGTTATCTCCAATAAGGGTTTATTCGCCAAAATTTACAGGTGCAGGAAACCAGTCATTATCTCACCAATAGAGATGTAAATAGAACAAACAGGAAACCTGGTCAAACCTTAATGGATCTATTTACCCACCACTTAGGTGAGACATTGGTAGCTGAAGCAGATGCCACTTTTAGTCTTATGTTAAGTCTGAACTATTCACGTATTGTTTAGGTGACACATTGGTAATTGAAGAAGCTTCCACACTTTTAGTCTTATGTTAATTCTTGCTGGTTGGTTTCATTGTTGGAATTTCCTGACCTAAAGGACATGGATGCATCAGTTGGCCCTAAGAAAAGGGGATAGCAAAGCCAAAGCTGGTGCTGTCCTCCCACTAGAGGTGGACTCACGCCTGGCCCCCATGATTCCCAAAATTGATGCTTTTCCAGTCTCTTTTCATTTGTGTGCGGCCTTCTCCAGATCCTGAACACTGACATGGGAACCCTGGACACGAGGGACATGAAAAGGATTTCCACATCTGGTGCCCGACCTGGGAATGTCTGGAGGAAATTATATTTTTCGCCTAGAGTGAAGGAGATGATATTTTTCGCCTGAAAGAGCAAAGGAGGAAATACACCGAGAAAAAGTGTAGAAATTTCACCGTATGCAAAGCCCATGGACTAACTGCAGAGCCGTGGTCTGTAAGGAGGGTGGGAAGGTCTTTCTAATCCAGGCTAATGGGGAAGAATTAGATTATAAAATAATGTGGTTTCTTGTTCAAATTAAAATCTTTGTATTTGGAATCTAAAAAGTGTAAAGAGAACTGACATTCCACTGCTGAAACCGCCTCTGGTGCAGAGAATTTCAAGATGGCAAAAGAGGGCAGGACTATCTGCTCTCCCACAATGAGATTGCTTAAGTTATTTAAAAATTATAAAAGAACTTGCAGGGAAATGCAAATCTTGCCCAAATTGGGTATTAGTTATTACTTTAGAAAGCAAATAAGAAAGAAAAAGTTTAAGCTCTGTCTTCATCTTTTAAGCATGAAAAGAAATTCAGCCAGATCTGCTGCTGATGCTTCCCCCGAAGTAAGCAGGATGTGGGGGAAGGGAGCCACGTGGTGATCCAATATGGACACCACTCCCCAGAGGGCGTCTGGGTCTCATGTTTTTCCAACTAGCAACTTAAAACTTTTACTAAATGCACCGGGGATATCTGTGCACATGTAAAGGGAAAGGCCAGTTTTAAAAAACTAAGACGTGGGCAATTGTCCATATTGAGACATTTTAGATAGAGTTTTTTTAACTGAACTTAACCTTTTGCTATCTACAGAATGAAAACCGGAGACTCTTAACCTAAGAAAGATGGCGGATATGAACCTGAGAAAAAAAATTCAAGCTAGTCCAGGAGAAGACAGTCATTTACATAATAAAGAGTGGTTTTTTTAAATACTAATGAACAGTGTTAAAAGGCTAACTTAAGGCCTTTAAGAAAATCAGTAAATTGTGTTACAAAAGAATTTATCCAAAGTAAATGTCTTAAATAATTGAAATTTGATTTGAAACTCCAAAATTTGTTGAAATACAGATAAATAATGTATTAATTATAAAGATCTAAATAGCCCAGGTAACTGGCTATGTCCTTTGTTAATGGAGGAAGAAGGGTAGTTGCCCTTCCCCCGGCACAAAGGTAGACCCAGTTTCCTGCCAGCAGCCATCTTTAAAGAATGTGGTAATTTACATTCAAATAAACAAAAATTGGTTTTCCAGAGCCACTGGCAAATAAAAATCAAAAGTTTAAATTTGCAGTCACGAGGATGGTCCAGAGATGGGGGACACTGATTACACCTTGCCATGCTAGCAGTCGGCAGCTGTGCATGTCTGCAGGCAGCCCAGGACCAAGGATCTTGCATTGCCACAATGTGTCCACCATCTGGATACCATTGCTGACATGTACACATAAAGAATTATTTGACACTGAAACTGGGACTCAGAACAGTTGGACATTGAAACTGAGACTGAAACATTTTTTGTTCTTATGGATTTATTTCTAGTATGCAGAGGCAAGATATTTTTGAAGAAAAGAAACAGGGGAGAGTGATTGATATAGAGGCAGGGTGGCCTTGAACAGGCTGTCAATCTACAGGGGGAAGGCTTGGGTGGATAGGAGGTGAATGCTGGGGGAGATCAACTGAAGGACTTGTATGCATGCATATGAGCATAACCAATGAATGAAAGACACTGGGGCGGGGAGGGTGAGGGTGGGGATATGTGCTGGGGGTAGGGGAGGCTGGGGGAGGATAAGGGGGAGGGGAAAAGGAAAACATGGACTACTATTAATTATGTTATTCTGCAAAAAAATCAATAAAAATATATTTAAATAAAATAAATATCAACAAAACCAACCAATCATGCTGACCAAAGGGAAAAAAAGTTTAAATTTGCTTCCTCATGAGAAAAACCTAGAGGACAAAATTGAAGCTACTAATTGATTATTCCTGTATTTCTCTTAGAAATGTAAAATATTATTAATCTAGGAACTGCTAAATGTTTAACTTTCCAGCTTTAGAAGTTCAAAATACAAATTAAATTGGAAGAAATTATATAAATATGGTAATTAAATGCCTAAAGTATAACTTGTTTTTTGAGAAAAAGAATGTTATGTTTTCTCTGATTTGAAATTCAAAATGTTTTACTTATTGATCTAAATTTTAAAAAGAGAATTAATTCTATGATCTACTTTAAGTATAATAGATATTCTTAAAATAATTTAAGTATATAATCTTTAAATCATATATATATATATATATATATATATATATATATATATATGTATATTTGATCTTTCCAAGTATATTTCAAGACTGTAATGGTAACTTTTGGACATTTCAAGGGCCCAGAAATGTTTTCAAAAGTCTGTTCTCTCTTAAAAGAAATATTTTTAAATTATACTTGAAATAGCATGGAAAGTTTTATCAAATAAAATTAATCAATATATTTTAATTAAATATATATTAAATGTTATGAAAGTTTTGCCTCTAAGATGGACAAAATAAAGTAACAGTATATATTTTACTTATATACATATAATAAGTTTGTGGAGGTTTTGCCTCTGGAAGGGGCAAAGTCGAGCAACAATATATTTCTTAATTATAGCCAAATTTTTCAACAGCAGTAGAATTTTAAGAAAGACAAAAAGCCCCAAGCTGCCTGCACTTTTAAGTAGGTTGGTTGTGGGACAGTGTGCTTTATATATCACCTCTAAACTAAGTTTACTGAATAAGTTTCTTTACATTTTTAAATTAAATATATCTACTTAGTTACTTTATAAATTAGCTTTTTAAAACATAATCAAGGTCTCATAAATTAAGCTACATTGAGAAGCCAATGTTTTTATAGGTAAATGCATTTAAGTAAAATCTAAAAAAACAGATTAGAAGCCACCATTTACTGCCTGAGTTTGGTAGCTGTCTACATTCTTAATTGAGCTATAGGTGGAGCAACATTTGCACCTTGTGAATCCTATGTCTACATTTACTAAATTCGCTTTCATTTTTAAATTAAGATGCTTACTTTAATTACTTAAATTAATTTTTAATTAAGGTTTCCTGCTAAATAAAAAGCCAATATTTTTATAAATAATTCTAATGAAGGCCAAAATCAGCTAGTGAGATTTCTATTTGTATGCAATGTTATTTTGACTGTCTTTTAAAGAAGTGATTAGACAGCCGCCATGATAAGCACATGGTCACTGATCACCTGGGGGTCCGCTGCCATCTTGGAAATAACAAAGGCCAACCCCATACTTTGAATAAGCCAATATCTTTATAAGCAATTTAAATGAGTCTTCTAAGAAAGTTACTGAAGCCTTCCCGTGGTCCCTCTGTGAGTGCAAATAAGACTAAGGGGATACTTTCTTACAAATAAAATTCTAGCTTAATAAGAAGGAGAAATCTGAAAATTTTTGAAATCTCTTTCACTGGTATTTACAGGATAAACTTAGGTTTGTTATTAAAATATTAAATCTAAGCTATACTAGTGGTCATCATAACCTTAAGAGAAATTGTTTTATGTGACAAAGATTTTTAAATGAAACTCTATGAAGCCTGAAAATTATTTTGGAAGGAAATAAAGAGAGGTTTCCTTCAAATGTCTTAAGAATTGTAATTGAAAACCAATGCATTACGCCTCAGAATGTGGGGATAAGAAAAGATTGTCTTCAAACTTTAAATGACTTTCAGAAATTATTAGGGGACATTAATTGGTTAAGACTGTATCTGAAGATCTCTACAGGATAAATGACAAATTTATTTAATTTACTTAGAGGTGACTCTAATCTTTCCCCTACTCAAACTTTAACAGATGAAGCTAGGAAGGAGTTGCTTAGAATTGAGCAGGCAATCTCCTCAGCCCAAGTAGTACAGGTTCAGCCCGAATTGCCTTTATTGGGACAAATTAACCCTACTGCATATAGTCCCACTGAAGTCATCTTTCAAAATAAAAATTCTCCTACCATTATTGAATGGGTCCGCCTAGGACATCAGTCCTCTAAAACTGTAGTTACATATGTAAAACTATTGGCCCAATTATTGTTATTTCAAATTAGAAAACGCTGTAAACAGCTTAGAGGGGAAGAGCCCCAGTATCTCTACTTCACTGGGAAGCAATTAGAAATGTTATTTCACACTGATATGAATTGGCAAATTGTGTTAAATAGATATTCAAGGGAACTTAGCTATCACCTATTTAAAAATAAATTGCTACAATTTTTATATAATACTTCCATCATTATACCAAAAAATACTAGACAGAAACCTATTCCTAGAGCTTTAACAGTTTTTACTGATGGATCATCTGATGGGAAAGCTGCCTATCATACAATAAATTCAGACCGAGTCATATTGATCAGTCATACTTCTGTACAAATAATTGAACTTGAAGTTATTAAGGCTGCATTGTAGGACTTCCAAGAGCCTCTTAATATTGTCACTGATTCCTCTTACACTGCAAACTTAGTGAATAGAATTGAAACTGCCCAATTGAAATGGCTTAATGATCAAAGTTTATTTTTATTACTTAAACAAGTTCAGCAGATTATACAACAGAGACAATATCCTTTTTATATAACTCACATCAAGGCTCATAGTGTCCTGCCTGGTCTTCTAACAAAAGGAAATGCACATACTGATCAATTGGTTGCTTTATTAAAAGAAGCCTCAGAATATCATCAGCTTTCACATCAGCCTGACAAAATGTTGTCTAAACAATTTTCAATCACTCAGCAACAGGCAAAACAGATTATTAAGGAATGTCCCACTTGTATGTTACATCTACTTCAAGGGCCTAACACAAAAGTCAACCCTAGAAGTTTGTTAAGAGACCATACCTGGCAAATGGATGTAATGCATTATACTCTCTTTGGAAAACTTGGAGCATTACATGTCTCTGTAGACAACTTTTCAAAAGTCCTATGGACTATTGCATCTACAGGAGAAATGGCAAAACAGGTTATTAATCATTGCCTAGCTGCTTTTGCCATTATGGGAGTTCCAAAAATTATTAAACTGATAATGGGCCTGCTTATAGAAACTGTCAATTCCATGAATTTTATAAAAAGTAGAAAATTCAGCACATTACAGGGATACCTTATAATTCCCAAGGGCAGGCCATTATTGAATGACAACATCAAAGGTTAATTCCCAACTTGAAAAACAAATAGGGGGGATGATGGAAAAATCACCTGTGGAAAGGCTGCACCAAGCCTTAATTACTTTAAATTTTTTCACTTATGATGAAAATGGGAAGACGCCTATGGAGACCCATTGGCACCAGACTATAACAAAAGAAATGGTCTAGTTAAACGGAAGAATCCCGAATCTGGTTTATGGAAGGGACCCAATCATTATTAAACTTTGGTAGAGGGTATGCTTGCATATTTCCAGAGAATTTTTTTCTGCTAAAAATAGTAAACTGCAACAGGGATCCAAAAGGGAAACTAGCGAGAAGAGCAGCAGGAGGATGAGCTGGACAACAAACAGCGCAGAAACAACCCAGGGCATGGTAAAGAAGATGGTACAGATGCCTGAGAACATATTTCTTGCCATAATAGCAGTAATCAACTGTATGGTAAAATGGGAAAGTATTTTGGACTTATGTTCCTGACCCTTCATGGGTAAGAACCCTTATGTGGGTTGATCACCTGTATACCAAACACCTTGGTTAATCCAGTAGCAACAGGGGTGGGGCAAGAAAGTATAATTACATAGGTGTCTCCACCCAACTTCTCCTTTTTATTACACAAATTAAAACCACTACTCCTTTGTGTGTAAAATTAAAGAAAGGCATATGCCTTGCACAGATACCAAAGGAGGGGAGGCAAAACCTATAACACATCTACTATCACCACTTGCTCTTAGGAGAGGTGCAGAAACATGTAACAGACCTTGTCTATACAAAAAGAAATTGACAGCCAGTTTGGAAATGTAATTGCCATGGCTTAAAGCAAAGAATATCCTTACATGATATTATTCTACAATGTCATTATAATTTTTGATATTTTACAACAGCATATTGTACATTTATTTCAAACTTGCTTATAAACTAAATCTTTGAATGACTGGCAGCAATTTAAAAGGAACATGAAAAGATTTAATCCCTTCCACTGTGTGGAAGGCCTTTTGGATAGGTACTTGAGCATTCTATGTTGGCCCTTTTGCCATGAAGAGATCCTCTTCTCACAATCCAATTGCTCACAGCTGTTGCCTGAGTTTTCTGTACATGCTGAGGTTGAAGTCTTGTGGTGGCTGGTACCATGGATCTGTCTCTTGCCCAATGGTATGAACTGGGCCCTCCTTGGAGAAAAAACCTGGGTTCCCCAAGATATGTGATCAAGTGCCAGTGCCCTGCCAGCAGGTGAGGGGATCCCAAGAAAATCACTGGTCGTGGAGGCCACAGGAGCATAGGCTACCAAGGAAACAGAAATAAACTTCACATCACCCTGCTTGGCCCCAGAGGATGGCTGGATAGTCAAAGACGGGTAAGATTCCTCATGGAAGGAACAACCTAAGACAGGCACAGTTGCAGAGGGGCCATCAGGAGAGAACATGGGGGCCAACAGAAGTGGGGCATAGAATCGCACCCCCCCCAGCATTTAAGGGGCTTGAACACTCGCCCCTTCTGAGGGAGGTCTTCTGCCCCATGGCTGTTTCACTTCCCATGCCCAGCCCAGACTGGGACCCAGGTAATAGCAAAAGACTTGGACCAGCCCAGATCAGGACCGAGGCAACAAACAGAAACTTGGCTAACAGCAGCTACCCTATATCTAGCACCAGGAATGCTCAGGACCTACTCAAGAATGCAGATAATCCTTTCCATTAATATTTACAGGATAAACTAAGATTGTTGTTAGAGTATTAAATTTGACAGTAAAATAGGAGTCAAGTTTTCAGATTAATTTAATTTTGGTAAAGGAAATAAGTGAAAATTCTAGTAAATTTAATTGTACTGGATAAAAAGCAGTTCTTAAAGTACTAACTAAAATTTTTATTGGTAGTTCATCTCATGGTAAGGTTGGTTAACATGCAATGAACGTATTGTGCTAAAAAATTATAAATTTAAAGTTATCAAAACTGCATTATAGAGAGAAAAAATGGCAGCAGAACAGAGGGGTGTCATCTGAATCTGGTCCCAGAGCAGATGGAGGGAGCAGCTGAGGGTCACGCAGGGTGTGTTTGTTGGCAAGTTGGGGAACAGCTGTGCTCTGGGAGAAGATAAGGGACTACTGGACTGGCCTCCCCTAACTGAGCAACCCTGGTGCTGCTGGGTTCCCTCACGGAGCCACTGGCTCAGAGGCGAACCATGCCATCTTGAAGAGGAAGGGCTTGAAAATATACAGCTTCAGTACCCACTGGACAGTTGAGACCCCCAGAACACCGGTGCCTAGTTGGTGCAGACACGCAGATTCGAAGGAGCTCCGTGCTCCTGCAAGGAAAGGTCAGATTTCCCCTAGGGTTACCTTGGACATGAGACCGAGGGAACTGGCAGAGCCAGGAGATCTACACCTGAAATAAAGTCCGTGGCTGTTGGAGGTGGTAAATGTGGAGGAAGAGGGCCCTAGGAGCTGGAGACAGAGGGAATTCCTAGAAAGCAACCCATCTGGACCTGACAGAGGACGGAAGCCCAAACATTTTTGGAGGGTCCTGGCTACTATACCCAAGGGAAAAGGGGATTTGTGCAGACATACCTGAATTCACGTACTTGCATTTTTTTTCCTCTCCTAATCCAAGTTTCTGCATGCTAAACCAGGATCATGGGATCCCCTGGTGGGGGAAAACCTGGGAGACCGCAGGGGAGAACTATTTTTGGAGCCTGGAGATAAAAGTCAGCAGTCTCCATTAGAGAGGGCAGCTCTGGAACAGACAATCCCTACAAATCAGTATTGAATACCACAGGGATAGTGGGAGTTTAGTTCAGGCTAAAGAGGACTAATAGATCCAGAAGTCAATCTAGAAACACTGCCACTCAGGGGCAGAGTCACAAATTGACTCTTGTGTAACACAAATTAATTAATTAATTTTATTTTCTCTTTATTCGACTTTGGGATTAGTGTTCTACAGTATACTTTCATCCACCTTTTAGTATCTCTTTACTTTACCTCAACTTCACCTTTATGCCACCACTCACTTGCTAACCATTTCCTATTTAGTTCATTGTTTCCCTTAGACTTTCCCGGCTTTAGATTTACCTTACTCTTTCTTTTTACCCCCTGTTAAAATTTCACACCACTTATATAGCTAATCTCCAACCACCTACTCCAAGTCCATACATACCTCTTGCTTCTCTGACTTCACTATCCTAAATTGTTTTTCTGTGCTGTTGTTGTTGTTTACTTGACTGTTGATTATAATGATTTTTTATGCAGGTTTGTGAGATTGGTTGGCTTATTCTTTTATCTTGGGTTTGTGTGGGGGGTGGTATTGTTTTTTGTTTTGTTGTCCTCATTTGCATTGTTTTTTGATAGATTTTTGCTTCTGTGTTCCCTCAGCTCCCTTGATATTAGTAGTTGTATGTAGGTTGGCTTTTGTTCAGATCAGTGGCTGTCCTATAGGAGTTTTCACCCACATTTATAGTTTATTCCCTTTTTCTTTCTTTTTTTTTTACTTCCTCCCCTTTTCCCAGTATCATTTTGGCATCCCTGTCTTTCTTTTTGTGTGTGTGTATTAGGCTGGGTGTTTGAGTGTGTGTGTGTGTGTGTGTGTGTGTGTGTGTGTGTGTGTGTGTGTTTTCTTTTTCTTCTTTCTCACCTATCTCCGAATTTGCCTTTCTCTAGTGATCAACTTTAATTTGGAGTTACCAGTACACTGAATACATTCCTTTTAAGTGCCTGGGGTGTTGCACCTGGTTATATTGTAGTTTGTGGGTTTAAATGAATGCAGGAGAGTGAGAACTACATAACCAGACACACAGAGAAGAGAGACCATAGAGAGACAAAGAAAGAGCTCACATATGAAAGAAAAGCAAGCCTCACCATAAAAGGAGGTAAATGAAATGGAAGTTTGCAACCTGTCAGAGAAAGAATTCAGATAAATGGTCATAAGGTTGCTGAAAAGAATGGAGGACAAATTTTACAATGTGAGTAAGAAGCAAGATGAAATGAAGAAGAGCTAAGAAGAAATGAAAAGTGACATCACTGAAGTAAAGAACTCAATAGAAAGTATCTAGAATAGACTAGAAGAAGCAGAGGACCGCATCAGTGAGCTAGAAGACAAGGTAAAAAAAATACCCAAGTAGGGCAGCATCTAGAAAAAAAAGTTAAAAAGCAGGAGGAGAGCCTAAGGGAACTTTGGGACAACATGAAACAAAACAACATCCCTATAATTGGGCTTCCAGAAGGACAGGAAACTGAGCAAGGAATAGAAAACCTGTTGGAAGAAATAATGACAGAAAACTTCCCTGACATGGGAAAGAAGAAACCCACACAAATCCAAGAAGCTCACAGAGTCCCAAGCAAAGTGAACTCCAAAAGACCTATGCCAAGGCACATTATAATTAAATTGGAAAACACCAATGACAAAGTAAGAATCTTAAAAGCTGCCAGAGAGAGACAAAAAGTCACCTACAAAGGAACCCCCATCAGACTAACAAGTGATCTCTCAACAGAAACGTATCAGGCCAGAAGGCAATGGAATGAAATATACAAAGTCATGCAAAAGAAGGGTCTAAATCCTAGAATACTGTTTCCAGCAAAGCTATCAATCAAAATTGAAGGTCAAATAAGGAGCTTCACAGACAAAAAAAAGGCCAAGGGAATCCATTACCACCAAACTCAGCAATGCATGAAATGCTAGAGGGTCTGCTGTAAAAAGAAATAGGAAGCATAGAAGGAACAATGGGTAAAGGACAAAAATGGCAACAAATAAGTACCTATCAATAATAATTGATGGAAAAAGGATCTTCAGGCGAATGTAAGTGGAAAAAAAGCTGGGGTAGCAATACTTATATCTGACAAATTCGATGGCAAAGTGAAGGATATAACAAGACATAAAGAAGGCCACTTCGTAATACTAAAGGGAGCAATCCAACAAGAAGAAATAACTCTGGTAAACATATACGCACCCAATACAGAAGCAACCAAATACATAAAAAAAACTCCTGGATAATATCAAGGGATAGATAGACAGCAATACAATCATAGTAAGAGACTTTAATACCCCACTATCACCATTGGACAAATCCTCTAAAAAAAAAACCAGTAAGAAAACATCAATCTGCATGACTCACTAGACCAGATGGATTCAATTGACATCTTAGGATCATTTCAACCCAAAGACACAGAATATACATTCTTTTCAAGTTCCCATGGGTCATTCTCAAAGATAGACTATATGTTGGGTCATAGGCAAAGTCTCTCCAAATTCAAGAAGATAGAAATCGTATCAAGCATAATCTCAGATGATACTGGCATAAAGGTAGAAATCAACTACAATAAGAAGAATCCAAAGAAATCAAACACATAGAGACTAAACAGCATGCTATGAAACAATGACTGGGTTACCAGAGAGATCAAGGAAGATAAAGGAAACATCATGGCAACAAATGGCAATGATGGCACAAAAATACAAGAGCTATGGGACACAACAAAAGCAGTTTTGAGAGCGAAGTTCATAGCTCTACAATCCTACTGCAAAAAAACAAGAAACAGTGGCAATAAATTATCTAACTCAAAAACTCAAAGAGTTAGAAAGAGAGCAACAAGAAAAGTCCAGTCTAGGCAGAAGGAAGTACATAGTAAAGATCAGAGCAGAGATAAACAACATAGAGACCAAAGGAACAATACAGAAGATCAACAAAACCAAGAGCTGGTTCTTTGAAAAGATAAACAAGATTGATGAATCTCTAGCCAGGCTCACCAAGAAGCAAAGAGAGAGGACCATGATAAATAAAATCAGAAATGAAAGAGGTGGTATAACAGCAGACACCATTGAAATACAAAAGATTGTTAAAAAAAATACTATGAACAACACTACTCCAACAAACTGGACAACCTGGGGGAAATGGATATATTCCTAGAAAACTTTAACCTCCCAAAACTCAATCATGAAGTATCTAAAGAGCTAAATACAACAGTAACTACTGAAGACATTGTAGCAGTCATCAAAAAGATTTCAGCAAAAAAAAAAAAAAAAAAAAAAAAAAAAAAGCCCAGGGTCAGACAGCTTCACAGAGGAGTTTTACCAAACATTCAAGGAAGAACTAAAACCTATCCTCCTCAGACTATTCCAGAAATTCAAGAGGATGGAACACTTTCAAACTCCTTCTATGGAGCTAGCATCACCCTATTACCAAAACCAGATAAAGATGATTCAATGAAAGAGAATTAAATGCCAATATCCCACATGGATATAGATGCCAAAATCCTCAATAATATTCTAGCAAACCAGATCCAGCAGTACATCAGAAAGATCATACACGATGACCAAGTAGGATTTATCCCAGGAATACAAGGATGGTACAATATCCGCAAATCAATAAATGTGATATACCACATAAACAAATTGAGGGATAAAAATCACAGTCATATTAATTGATGCAGAAAAAGCATTTGACAAAATCCAACACCCTTTCTTGATAAAAACTCTCAGCAAAGTGGGAATAGAAGGATCTTTCTTCAACATAATAAAAGCCATATATGAGAAACCCACAGCAAACATCATACTCAATGGGCAAAAACTAAAACCATTTCCCCTAAGAACAGGAACAAGACAGGGTTGCCCACTTTCACCACTCCTGTTCAACATACTGCTGGAAGTATTAACCATTGCAATTAGACAAGAAGAAGAAATAAAAGGCATACAAATTGGAAAAGAAGAAGTAAAGCTGTCCTTATTTGCAGATGATATGATATTGTACATAAAAAACCCGAAAGACTCCATAAAAAAACTAATAGACTTAATAAATGAGTTCAGCAATGTAGCAGGTTGCAAATTTAACACCAACAAATCTATGGCATTTCTATACACTAATAGTGAATTTACAGAAAGAGAGACTAAAAAAGCAATCCCATTTACCATCACACCAAAAAAATTAAGATACCTAGGAATAAACTTAACTAAGGAGGTAAAAGAACTATTTCTGGAAAACTACAGGACACTAAAAAAAGAGATGGAGGAAGAAGTAAACTGGTGGAAGTACATACCATGTTCATGGATTGGGAGAATCAACATCATTAAAATGTCCATACTACCCAAAGCAATCTATAAATTTAATTCACTCCCTATTAAAATACCAATGGCAGATTCAAGACCTAGAAAGAACTCTCCAAAAATTTATCTGGAATTAAAAAAGGCCCCGAATAGCCACATAAATCCTGAGAAAGAAGCAAAAAGTCGGTGAGATTTCAATACCAGATTTCAAGCTGTATTACAAAGCTATTGTTCTCAAAACAGCCTGGTACTGGTACAAGAACAGACATATAGATGAATTGATTAGAATAGAGAATCCTGATATCAACTCAAACCACTATGCTCAATTAATACTTGACAAAGGAGGCATAAACATAAAATGGAGTCAAGAGAGTCTCTTCAATAAATGGTGTTGGGTAAATTGTACAGATACCTGCAAAAAGATGAAACTAGATCATCAACATACACCATACACAAAAATAAACTCAAAATGGATACAGGACTTAAACATAAGACGGGAAACCATAAAAACATTAGAGGAATCAACAGGAAGAAAAGTCTCAGACATATGCCAGAAGTTTTTCACTTATACTGCTCCTAGGGCAAGGGAAGCTAAAGAGAAAATAAACAAATGGGACTACATCAAAATAAAAAGCTTTTGCACAGCTAAAGAAACCATCAGCAAAACAACAAGAAAACCCACTATATGGGAGAACATATTTGCAAATGTTATCAGTGATAAAGGTTTAATCTCAAGCATCTACAGGCAACTCACACAACTCAATAAAATGAGGACAAATGATCCAATAAAAAAATGGGCAACAGACCCAAATAGAACCTTTTCTAAAGAAGACAAAAGGAAAGCCCAGAGACATATGAAAACTTGCTCAAAGTCACTAATTATCCGAGAGATGCAAATCAAAACAACTATGAGGTACCATCTCACACCTGTCAGAATGGCTTACATCAACAAATCAACAAATGACAAGTGCTGGAGAGGATGTGGAGAAACAGGAACTCTCGTGCACGGCTGGTGGGATTGTAGACTAGTACAGCCACTGTGGAGAACAGTATGGAGATTCCTCAAAAAACTAAAAATGGAGCTCCCATTCGACCCAGTGATCCCACTTCTAGGAATATACCCCAAGAAACTAGAAACGCGAATTAGAAAGGATATATGCACCCCTATGTTTATAGCAGCACAATTTACCATAGCTAAGATTTGTAAACAGCCTAATTGCCCATCAGCAGATGAGTGGATTAAAAAACTATGGTACATTTACACAATGGAATACTACGCTGTGGTAAAAAAAAACAAAAAAAGGAGCTCCTACCATTTGTAATAACATGGATGGATTTGGAGAGCATTATGCTAAGTGAAATTAGCCAGGCAGAGAAAGAGAAATATCACATGACCTCACTCATTTGAGGAATATAATGAATGACATAGACTGATGAACAAGAATGGATCCAGAGACTGAACAAAGTCCATCAGAATGTCAAACCTCAGGGTACGTGGCAGGTGGTGGGAGTAAGGGGGAAAGTCAATATATTTGAACTCTTGAACTAAGGTAATTTGTGTTTTTACATCCCTGATAAAGTTTATATAAAGTTATTAAAAATTGGCAGCTTGTTTGAGATTGAATTGACATGTCCTAGATCTTGTCATCTCCTAGGGACACCATTCCTTAAGCTAGGCCCTCCTTAACCACCCGTGACACCATAATACCGTTCCATGATGTTATTCTACAATGTCATTATAATTTTTGATATTTGACAACAGCATATTATACAATTATCCCAAATAAACCTACAAACTAATTCTTTGAATGTTGGGCAGCAATTTAAAAAAGAATAGGAAAGGAATTAATCCCTTTCAGAAGGAATTAAGGCACTGGGAAGGCATCTGAGCATTCTATATTGGCCCCTCTGGCCCTTTTACCAAGAGGGACCCTCTTCTTACTATCCAAATACACAAAGCTACTGCCTGAGCTTTCAGTTCAAGTTGTGGTTGAAGCTTCTGGGAAGCTGGCACCATGGATCTGTCTCTTGACCGATGGTGTGAGCTGGGCCCTCTCTGGAGAAGAAACCTGGGTCCCTCGAGATATGTGATCAGTACTGGGACCCTGCCAGCAAGCGAGGGGACCCCAAGGGAGGTGCTGGACGTCGAGGGCATGGGGACATAGACTACAAAGGAGACAGAACTGAACCTCACATCACCCTGTTTGGCCCTGGAGGATGGCTCGTTAGCCAGAGACGGGTAAGATTCCTCAGGGATGGAACAACCTAAGACAGGCACGGTCGCAGAGGAGCCAACAGGAGAGAACTAAAAGGTCAACAGAGGTGAGGCACAGACCCTCACCCACAAACCTTGCAGGGGTCTGAACTCTCACCCCTCCTGAGGGAGGTCTCCTGCCCCCATGGTTGTTTCACCTCCCACGTACAGCTCAAATCGTCACCCAGGTTGCAGACAGAGACTCGGCCAGCAACTACTGCCCTATATCTAAATCCAATCTAGCATCAGGAATGCTCTGGGCCTACTCAAGAATGCAAATAATCCTTCCCACTAATATTTACAGGGTAAACTAAGATTTTTGCTTGAGTATTTAAATTGACAGTAAAATAGTAATCAAGTTTTCAGATTAACTTAAATTGGCTTATTGAAATAAGTGAATACTCAAGAAAATTTAAGTGTACTGGACATAAAGCTATTCCTGAAACATTAACTAAAATTTCTATTAGTATTTCATCTCACTGTAAAATTGCCTAACATCCAAAGAACCTAAAGCAGTCATATTTGTGTGCAAAAATTAAAATTTAAAATTACCAAGACTGCAATCTAAAATTTCCAAAACCCCCATTAATAAAAAAGGGGGGGTATAGTAGGGTAATATCATGTAAGGAAAAATGTCCTGTAAGTAAAATACATCTAGAAAATTCTTACTCCAGAAAAGTAACTTCCATTTCTAATGCCAAAAACAGGACACCCATGAGAAACACACATGGTGTCAAAATAAGCCAGAGGAAAATCATTTAGGCAAAAATAAAAAGAATCCCAAGTCTAATTTGCAGAGAGGATCATTTTGTTAATAAACCATTTTGAAAACTACCTATAAATGAAGAAAATGCTACCTTCTTCACAAACTTGTTTATAGAATTATAATCTTGTACAAATAAAAACAATTGTTTTTGATTCTAAAAGTGTAAGGCAATACATAATACCTACAAATCCATGCTTAGATACAAAAAATCACTTTTATTCTTGGAGTTCAGGAGAATGGATGTTCTTTGGCCATTTTTAGAATATGCTGTTCTCAACTTTGGGTCTTTGTTAAATGTAACCCTTTCGACTTTAATGAGATAAACTTTAATTAGTTAACTATAAATCACTCACACTTTTGAAAGGATAGCCTGTCCAAATTAATCTATCTGCAGGCTAAGCCATCAGGAGTAAGCCTTCTGAAGTTTCAGACTTAAAAAACTGACCGGTTTATCTTAAAATTATTAAAAATCATTTGTTCATGTAATAATTCATTCCATTGCCAAGAAATTTCTGGATTCAAATACATGATATACTAATCCTGATTCACTTAAATATGCTGACTAGAGTAGGGAATTTTTCCTTCTTCCCTTCTAGGTGTGACATAGGAAAACTGAATAACTCCCCCAAATGACTAGAGTCACCCCCTTAAATAAACCCTCTTCAACTAAAGATAAAGTTTTGGGAGATTACCAGGAAAAAAATGCAGTAAGCAAGTGTAATCTTGTTAAGTAGATTTAAGTCATTGCCTTCTGCACTAATAAATTTCTAGAGATTGAGTTCTCTCTTTCTTTCTAGTACCATGAGGAATATACCAACCCAAATGGAAATTTTCCTTATGAGCAAGTGTTAATGTCTTTGCAGAGGGGCAACTTCTACTCATTTTCACAGCTTCCTCTATGTCTGCAGTTTCTTAAAAATAACCAGATTAAAATAATTAGTATTCCAAAAAGGCATATTTGAGATGGCAAATTCTGCTCCCCTACATAATTTTCCCTAGCAATGGGAAAATTCTTCTAAAATAACACAAAGGTTATGAACAACAATTAATTACTCTAATACCTTGAAAGTTATTAAATAAATGCAAGGTAATTCATAAGCATTCTCATTAAGTATCAGTAAGCAATTTACCTTTTTTTATTGCTTTGCCACCAGCCACAGTATTTTGATTAAGCAGTCATTCAACCTAAGTTATTTATATGTATATAACTTTAATGTGGATGATATATTACGTTTGTTTAATATATGTTCCTTCATCTCTTTTCCAGTTAAAAAAATATATACTTTTCAAATGTCATTTTGGCTATTAGACAAACAGTTCCAACTATGATGCATAATAAGCCACATGTGAACCTATGTTTGGACCTTGAAAGGTGCTCTATTGCAATGCCTACTTACATCTCAAAATTCATCAGAGCAGGTGATTAGGCCATTAACTTCAGTATTCCTGAGGATTGTTTGCTTGGTTCTAGAGTTCTTTGTTAGTTACATTCTTTCTTTCTATTTATGAAATGTTTTGACAACATTTTTCCATAGCTACTAAGGGTCCAGAAAGGTACAAAGCCTCTGCACTTTTCTCCTTTGTGAATGGCTCCACAGTGATTCAAAAATCAGTAGAATGATCAACACTTATAAATATGTATGTATAAATAAAATGATTCTGAACCCACACCTTCTTCTACCACTCCAAGTCTGACATCTAGTTCATGGACTGGAATCTGACTCTACACCCAGATTCACAATCTTGGCTGCAGGATTTCAGCACCAGGAAGGTTTTATCATGAGTATGAACAGAATCACCACCCATAGTAGATTTTGCAACATGAACTAAGTTTATCCTATAACTTGTTATTGTGACAACCTACCCTTTACTTATGTATTTGCTTTTGTACCAATTACTTTTGGTTCTCATGCTTCACCCTTTCATTCAAGTTCTTTGATTATTTTAATCTGGAGCTATTGAGATGTGTAGTCACCACAGGAAGACAGAGCTTGCATTCTATCTGCCCCGATTTCAGCAAATGAACCCCCTCCACCAGTTTTCTTTCCTAAGGACTCATCAGCTATATACATAACTATATAACATTCAGTAAAATAACATGTTTAACACTCAACATTGGGAACAAAAGATATTCAACAATATCATCATGGCAATGTCTATATGCACATTGTCTGAATATTTTGCTCATAATCATTACTTAGGGTGATTATGTAAAGGAAATGCTTGTAATAAAATGTCAGGTGAGACATTGTAGTTTCAAAATTGCATATATAGTATGAAACTGACTGTCCAAAATGAATCATTTTTAAAAAGGGCTAGAAAAAGTGCTATCAGTCAGATCATGTGTGTTACTATCAGATTTTAGTGTTTGTCAATAATATGTTGTATGAATTTAGTGCCCAACTGAGTTTCCTAAGGTTGCTGTAACAAATTGCTATAATCTTAGTGGCTGAAAATAACACAAATCTTGTAATTCTGGAGGACAGAAGTTCAAAACAGTCTCATAGGATTTATCAGGGTTACAGGGTGTCAGCAGCCTGGACCTTTCTCAAGGATTTCAAGGCGAAACCCTTTCCTTCCTCTTTTCCAGCTCTAGATGCTGCCTGCATTCTGAGGCTCATGAAGCCGCCCTTTCTGACCTCTTCTCCATCACTCTCACTCTTGCCTCCCTCATTCCCTGCCTGAGGACCCTTGTGATTACACTGGGCCCAGCACCATCATTCATCTCAACATCTTTAACTTCATCACATCTGCAAAATCTGTGAATTTCCATATTTATAGGTTTCAGAAATTAGGATGTGACTATTAGTCTGCCTACCATAGGTTTCAAAACAGCTACCACTGTTTAAACATGTTGAAGAAAGTCTATGCTTATATTAAAAAAGTAATCACCCAGAATCTAACATAATTACATAAAAATCTATGACATCAAGTCACTTGTCACTTTCAGCAGAGGTGGCCTGGCACACCCCTGGACCCGTATTCATTGCTTGAGGTGGACATGAAAACTCAGCCCAGCTGAATCTGGAAGAAACAATGCCACTCAGCAATTACCATTTATAGAATATCTAGATTTGTATCTGGGTCATTTTTTACTGCTTCTTTATTCTTTATTTTCCAAGCTTTCTACAAAGGTTATTTTGGTACTTATTAAGAAAGATGGTTATGGCAAATTCTAGGTTATTAAGAAAAACAGGAAAAGGAGAGAAAATGGCGGCGGAACGGAGGGATTCGATCTGAATCTGCTCACAGGGCAGAGGGAGAGAGCAGATGAAAGGCGCGCAGGGAGCGTTTGTCGGCGACTAGGGGGACAGCTGTGCTCCGGGGAGAAGATAGAGGACCTCTGGGCTGGCCTCCCCAGCCTGAGCGGCCCCAGTACTGCAAGGTTCTCTCCCTGAGCCAACTACCCAAGGAGGCGGGCGGAGGCAGACCACGACATCTTGAAGGGGAAGGACCTGAAAATATACAGCTATGGTACTGGTACCGGCTGGACGGCTGAGACTCCCGGAGCACTGGCACCCAGTTGGCGCAGAGGCGTGCAGAGCCCAGGGAGCTCTAAACTCCAGCAAGGAAAGGTCAGATTTCCCTGGGGGTACTTTGGGCGCGAAACTGAGGGGGCTGGCAGTCTGGGAGATCTGCACCTTGGAACTCAAAACCTGGAGATCTGCACCTGAAATAAAATCTGTGGCTGTTGAAGCTGGTAAACATGGGAGAGGGCCCTTTGAGCTGGTGGCAGAGTTAATCCCTGGAGCACAATCAGTTTGGACTGGACAGAGGAGGGAAACCCGGAAGATTTTGGGAGGGTTCTGGCTGCTAAAACAGCAGTCACCGTTAGAGAGGCAGTATTGTTTAGTTCAGGATAGAGAGGACCAATAGACCCAGAAGTCAATCTAGAAACACTGCCACCTAGGGGCCAAATCACAAATTGACTCTTATGTGACAGGGAATTGATTATATTTTCTCTTCGACCTTGGGAATACAGTCTATTTTCATCTAC
Source organism: Antrozous pallidus (assembly GCA_027563665.1). Taxonomy (NCBI): domain Eukaryota; kingdom Metazoa; phylum Chordata; class Mammalia; order Chiroptera; family Vespertilionidae; genus Antrozous; species Antrozous pallidus. Next base: position 109,189,166 of record CM050508.1, on the reverse strand, counting down.
ACTTTAGTATCTTTTACTCTACCTCAACTTCACCTTTATACCACCACTCTCTGGCTAACCTTTCCCTATTTAGTGCCTTGTTTCCCTTACACTTTTCCCGCTTTAGATTTACCTAATTCTTTCCCCTTACCCCCTGTTAAAATTTCACCCCACTGATATATCTAATCTCTAACCACCTACTCCAAGTGCATATATACCTCTAGCTTCTCTTACTTCACTATCTTAAAGTGTTTTTATCCCTGTCCTGTTGTTGTTGTTTACTTGACTGTTGATTATATTGATTTTTTAAGCAGGTTTATGAGATTGATTTGCTTATTCTGTTATTTTGGTTTGTCTTGTAGGGGGGGTTATTTTTATTTTTGGTGTTGTTTCTTGTTTTGTAGTCCTCATCTGCATTGTTTTTGAGATATATTTTTGCTTCTATGTTCCCTCACCTCTCTTGATATTAGTAGTTGTATGTAATTTGTATCAATATCCAAGTACTTGTTGCAGGTTTTGGTTAGGATTAGGGGCTGTCCTATAGGAGTTTTCACCCCACATTTATAATTTACTCCTTTTATTTCTTTTTTTCTTCTCCCCCTTTTCCCATTATCATTTTGGCATTCCTGTCTTTCTTTTTTGTGAGTGTGTGTGTGTGGGGAGGGGGTCTCTTTCTTTTTGTGTGAGTGTGGGTGTGTGAGTGTCTGTGTGGGTCTGGGGGAGGTTCTCTTTCTTTTTTCCCACCTATCACCGAATTTGCCTTTCTCTGGTGGACACCTTTATTTGGAATTACAATTACTTTGACTACATTCCGGGTCAGTGCCTGGTGCGTTGCACCTGGTTGTGTTGTATTTTGTGCCTTTAAATCAACTCAGGAGAGTCAGAACTACATAACCAGATACACAGAGAAGACAGACCATGGGAAGACAAAGAAACAGCCCACATATGAAAGAAAAGGAAGGCTCGCCAGAAAAGGAGGTAAACGAAATGGAAGTTAACAACCTGTCAGAGAAAGAATTCAGAGAAATGGTCATAAGGTGGCTGAAAAGAATGGAAGACAAATTTGATAATATGAGTAAGAACCAAGAGGAAATGAGGAAGACCCAGGAAGAAATGATGAAGAGCCATGAAGAAATGAAGAGGAGCCAAGAAGAAATGAAGAGGAGCCAAGAAGAAATGAAAAGTGACATTGCTGAAGTAAAGAACTCAATAGAAAGTATTAAGAGTAGACTAGAAGAAGCGGAGGACCGCATCAGTGAGCTAGAAGACCAGGTAGGAAAAAATAACCAAGTAGAGCAGCTTCTAGAAGAAAAAAATAAAAAAGGAGGAGGAGAGCCTAAGAGAACTTTGGGACAACATGAAACAAAACAACATCCGTATAATTGGGCTTCCAGAAGGACAGGAAACTGAGCAAGGAATAGAAAACCTGTTGGAAGAAATAATGACAGAAAACTTTCCTGGTATAGGAAAGGAAAAACCCACACAAATCCAAGAAGCTCACAGAGTCCCAAGCAAAATAAACCCCAAAAGACCTACGCCAAGGCACATTATAATTAAATTGGCAAACACCAATGACAAAGTAAGAATCTTAAAAGCTGCCAGAGAGAGACAGAAAGTCACCTACAAAGGAACCCCCATCAGACTAACAAGTGATCTCTCAACAGAAACCTATCAGGCCAGAAGGCAGTGGAATGAAATTTACAAAGTCACAAATGTAATTTGTAACAATCTCCAAGTACTTGTTGCAGGTTTTGGTTAGGATTAGGGGCTGTCCTATAGGAGTTTTCACCCCACATTTATAATTTACTCCTTTTATTTCTTTTTTTCTTCTCCCCCTTTTCCCATTATCATTTTGGCATTCCTGTCTTTCTTTTTTGTGAGTGTATGTGTGCGGGGGGGGGTCTCTTTCTTTTTGTGTGAGTGTGGGTGTGTGAGTGTCTGTGTGGGTCTGGGGGAGGTTCTCTTTCTTTTTTCCCACCTATCACCGAATTTGCCTTTCTCTGGTGGACACCTTTATTTGGAATTACAATTACTTTGACTACATTCCGGGTCAGTGCCTGGTGCGTTGCACCTGGTTGTGTTGTATTTTGTGCCTTTAAATCAACTCAGGAGAGTCAGAACTACATAACCAGATACACAGAGAAGACAGACCATGGGAAGACAAAGAAACAGCCCACATATGAAAGAAAAGGAAGGCTCGCCAGAAAAGGAGGTAAACGAAATGGAAGTTAACAACCTGTCAGAGAAAGAATTCAGAGAAATGGTCATAAGGTGGCTGAAAAGAATGGAAGACAAATTTGATAATATGAGTAAGAACCAAGAGGAAATGAGGAAGACCCAGGAAGAAATGATGAAGAGCCATGAAGAAATGAAGAGGAGCCAAGAAGAAATGAAGAGGAGCCAAGAAGAAATGAAAAGTGACATTGCTGAAGTAAAGAACTCAATAGAAAGTATTAAGAGTAGACTAGAAGAAGCGGAGGACCGCATCAGTGAGCTAGAAGACCAGGTAGGAAAAAATAACCAAGTAGAGCAGCTTCTAGAAGAAAAAAATTAAAAAGCAGGAGGAGAGCCTAAGAGAACTTTGGGACAACATGAAACAAAACAACATCCGTATAATTGGGCTTCCAGAAGGACAGGAAACTGAGCAAGGAATAGAAAACCTGTTGGAAGAAATAATGACAGAAAACTTTCCTGGTATAGGAAAGGAAAAACCCACACAAATCCAAGAAGCTCACAGAGTCCCAAGCAAAATAAACCCCAAAAGACCTACGCCAAGGCACATTATAATTAAATTGGCAAACACCAATGACAAAGTAAGAATCTTAAAAGCTGCCAGAGAGAGACAGAAAGTCACCTACAAAGGAACCCCCATCAGACTAACAAGTGATCTCTCAACAGAAACCTATCAGGCCAGAAGGCAGTGGAATGAAATTTACAAAGTCACAAATGTAATTTGTAACAATCTCCAAGTACTTGTTGCAGGTTTTGGTTAGGATTAGGGGCTGTCCTATAGGAGTTTTCACCCCACATTTATAATTTACTCCTTTTATTTCTTTTTTTCTTCTCCCCCTTTTCCCATTATCATTTTGGCATTCCTGTCTTTCTTTTTTGTGAGTGTATGTGTGCGGGGGGGGTCTCTTTCTTTTTGTGTGAGTGTGGGTGTGTGAGTGTCTGTGTGGGTCTGGGGGAGGTTCTCTTTCTTTTTTCCCACCTATCACCGAATTTGCCTTTCTCTGGTGGACACCTTTATTTGGAATTACAATTACTTTGACTACATTCCGGGTCAGTGCCTGGTGCGTTGCACCTGGTTGTGTTGTATTTTGTGCCTTTAAATCAACTCAGGAGAGTCAGAACTACATAACCAGATACACAGAGAAGACAGACCATGGGAAGACAAAGAAACAGCCCACATATGAAAGAAAAGGAAGGCTCGCCAGAAAAGGAGGTAAACGAAATGGAAGTTAACAACCTGTCAGAGAAAGAATTCAGAGAAATGGTCATAAGGTGGCTGAAAAGAATGGAAGACAAATTTGATAATATGAGTAAGAACCAAGAGGAAATGAGGAAGACCCAGGAAGAAATGATGAAGAGCCATGAAGAAATGAAGAGGAGCCAAGAAGAAATGAAGAGGAGCCAAGAAGAAATGAAAAGTGACATTGCTGAAGTAAAGAACTCAATAGAAAGTATTAAGAGTAGACTAGAAGAAGCGGAGGACCACATCAGTGAGCTAGAAGACCAGGTAGGAAAAAATAACCAAGTAGAGCAGCTTCTAGAAGAAAAAAATTAAAAAGCAGGAGGAGAGCCTAAGAGAACTTTGGGACAACATGAAACAAAACAACATCCGTATAATTGGGCTTCCAGAAGGACAGGAAACTGAGCAAGGAATAGAAAACCTGTTGGAAGAAATAATGACAGAAAACTTTCCTGGTATAGGAAAGGAAAAACCCACACAAATCCCAGAAGCTCACAGAGTCCCAAGCAAAATAAACCCCAAAAGACCTACGCCAAGGCACATTATAATTAAATTGGCAAACACCAATGACAAAGTAAGAATCTTAAAAGCTGCCAGAGAGAGACAGAAAGTCACCTACAAAGGAACCCCCATCAGACTAACAAGTAATCTCTCAACAGAAACCTATCAGGCCAGAAGGCAGTGGAATGAAATTTACAAAGTCACAAATGTAATTTGTAACAATCTCCAAGTACTTGTTGCAGGTTTTGGTTAGGATTAGGGGCTGTCCTATAGGAGTTTTCACCCCACATTCATGATTTACTCCTTTTATTTCTTTTTTTCTTCTCCCCCTTTTCCCATTATCATTTTGGCATTCCTGTCTTTCTTTTTTGTGAGTGTATGTGTGCGGGGGGGTCTCTGTCTTTTTGTGTGAGTGTGGGGGTGTGAGTGTCTGTGTGGGTCTGGGGGAGGTTCTCTTTCTTTTTTCCCACCTATCACCGAATTTGCCTTTCTCTGGTGGTCACCTTTATTTGGTGATGCAAAGGATGGGTCTGAATCCTAGAATACTATACCCAGCAAGGCTCTCAATCAAAATTGAAGGTCAAATCAGGAGCTTCACAGATAAAAAAGGACTAAGGGAATTCGTCACGACCAAACCAGCAATGCAAGAAATGCTAAAGGATCTGCTGTAAAAAGAAATAGGAAGCGAAGAAGGAACACAGGGGTAAAGAACAAAAATGGCAACATATAAGCACCCATCAATAATAACTTTAAATGTAAACGGTTTAAATGCTCCAATCAAAAGACATAGGGTAATAGACTGGATAAGAAAACACAACCCATGTATCTGCTGTCTACAAGAAACCCACCTCCGAAAAAAAGACGCACACAGACTGAGGATGAAAGGTTGGAAAAAAGTTATTCAGGCGAATGGAAATGAAAAAAAGGCTGGGGTGGCCATACTTATATCTGACAAATTAGATCTCAAAGTGAAGGACATAACAAGAGATAAAGAAGGCCACTTCATAATACTAAAGGGAACAATTCAACAAGAAGAAATAACTCTGGTAAACATATACGCACCCAATACAGGAGCACCCAAATATATACAAAAACTCCTAGAGGACATCAAGGGAGAGATAGACAGCAATACAATCATAGTAGGAGACTTTAATACCCCACTATCACCATTGGACAGATCCTCTAAACAAAAAATCAGTAAAGAAACATCAATCCTCAATGACTCACTGGACCAGATGGAATTAATTGACATCTTCAGATCATTTCACCCCAAAGCCACAGAATATACATTCTTTTCAAGTGCCCATGGGTCATTCTCAAAGATAGACCATGTGTTGGGTCATAGGCAAAGTCTCTCCAATTTCAAGAAGATAGAAATCATATCAAGTATATTCTCAGATCACAGTGGCATAAAGCTGGAAATCAACTACAATAGAAACAATCCAAATAAATCGAACACATGGAGACTAAAAAGCATGCTATTAAACTATGACTGGGTTACTAGAGAGATTAAGGAAGAGATAGAAAACATCATGGAAACAAATGACAATGATAGCACAACAATCCAAAATCTATGGGACACAGTGAAAGCAGATCTGAGAGGGAAGTTCATAGCTCTACAATCCTATTGCAAAAAAACTAGGAACAGCGGCAATAAATTATCTAACCCAACAACTCAAAGAGTTAGAAAGAAAGCAACAAGAAAAGCCCAGTGTAAGCAGAAGGAAGGAAATAGTAAAGATCAGAGCAGAAATAAATGACATAGAGACCAAAGAAACAATACAAAAGATCAACAAAACCAAGAGCGGGTTCTTTGAAAGGATAAACAAGATTGATGAACCTCTAGCCAGGCTCACCAAGAAGCAAAGAAACAGAGGACCCTAATAAATAAAATCAGAAAAGAAAGAGGTGAAATAACAACAGACCCCATTGAAATACAAAGGATTGTTAAAAAAATACTATGAACAACTCTACTCCAACAAACTGGACAACCTGGAGGAAATGGATATGTTTCTAGAAAAATATAACCTCCCAAAACTCAATCAAGAAGAATCTAAACAACTCAATAGACCAATAACTGTGGAAGAATTTGACGCAGTCATCATAAAGCTTCCAGCAAACAAAAGCCCGGGGCCAGATGGCTTCACAGGGGAGTTTTACCAAACATTCAAGGAAGAACTAAAACCTATACTCCTCAGACTATTCCAGAAAATTCAAGAGGATGGAACACTTCCAAACTCCTTCTATGAAGCTAGCATCACCCTACTACCAAAACCAGATAAAGATGACACAATGAAAGAGAATTACAGGCCAATATCCCTCATGAATATAGATGCCAAAATCCTCAATAAAATTCTGGCAAATCGGATCCAGCAGTACATCAGAAAGATCATACACCATGACCAAGTAGGATTTATCCCCGGAATTCAAGGATGGTACAATATCCGCAAATCAATAAATGTGATACATCACATAAACAAATTGAGAGATAAAAATCACATAGTCATATCAATTGATGCAGAAAAAGCATTTGACAAAATCCAACATCATTTCTTAATAAAAACTCTCAATAAGGTAGGAATAGAAGGATCATACCTCAACATAATAAAAGCCATATATGGTAAACCCAGAGCATACTTCATACTCAATGGGCAAAAACTACAACCATTTCCCCTAAGAACAGGAACAAGACAGGGTTGCCCACTTTCACCACTCCTGTTCAACATAGTACTGGAAGTATTAGCCATTGCAATTAGACAAGAAGAAGAAATAAAAGGCATCCAAATTGGAAAAGAAGAAGTTAAGCTATCCTTATTTGCAGATGACATGATATTGTACATAAAAAACCCGAAAGACTCCATAAAAAAGTTAGTAGACTTAATAAATGAGTTCAGCAATGTAGCAGGCTACAAAATTAATGCCAAGAAATCTATGGCATTTCTATACACTAATAGTGAACTTACAGAAAGAGAGACTAAAAAAGCAATCCCATTTACCATCACACCAAAAAAATTAAGATACCTAGGAATAAACTTAACTAAGGAGGTAAAAGATCTATTCGTGGAAAACTACAGGACACTGAAAAAAGAGATAGAAGAAGATGTAAACAGGTGGAAGAACATTCCATGTTTATGGATTGGGAGAATCAACATAATTAAAATGTCCATACTACCCAAAGCAATCTATAAATTTAATGCACTCCCCATTAAAATACCAATGGCATACTTCACAGACCTAGAAAGAACTCTCCAAAAATTCATCTGGAACAAAAAAAGGCCCCGAATAGCCACAGCAATCCTGAGAAAGAAGCACAAAGTCGGTGGGATTTCCATACCAGATTTCAAGCTGTATTACAAGGCTACTGTTCTTAAAACAGCCTGGTACTGGCACAAGAACAGACATATAGATCAATGGAATAGAATAGAGAATCCGGATATCAACCCAATCCACTATGCTCAATTAATATTTGACAAAGGAGGCATGAACATAAAATGGAGTCAAGACAGTCTCTTCAATAAATGGTGTTGGGAAAATTGGACAGTTACATGCAAAAAAATGAAACTAGAGCACCAACTTACACCATACACAAAAATAAACTCAAAATGGATACAGGACTTAAATGTAAGACAGGAAACCATAAAAATATTAGAGGAATATACAAGAAGAAAAGTCTCAGACATATGCCAAAAGAACTTCTTTGATGATACTGCTCCGAGGGCAATGGAAACTAAAGAGAAAATAAACAAATGGAACTACATCAAAATCAAAAGCTTTTGCACAGCTAAAGAAACCATCAACAAAACAACAAGAAAACCCACTGTATGGGAGAACATATTTGCAAATGTTATTAGTGATAAAGGTTTAATCTCAAGCATCTACAGGCAACTCACACAACTCAATAAAAGGAGGACAAATGATCCAATAAAAAAAATGGGCAACAGACCTAAATAGAATCTTCACGAAAGAAGACAAAAGGAAGGCCCAGAGACATATGAAAACTTGCTCAAAGTCACTAATTATCCAAGAGATGCAAATCAAAACAACTATGCGGTACCATCTCACACCTATCAGAATGGCTTACATCAACAAATCAACAAATGACAAGTGCTGACGAGGATGTGGAGAAAAAGGAACTCTCGTGCACTGCTGGTGGGATTGTAGACTAGTACAGCCACTGTGGAGAACAGTATGGAGATTCCTCAAAAAACTAAAAATGGAGCTCCCATTCGACCCAGTGATCCCACTTCTAGGAATATACCCCAAGAAATTAGAAAGGCGAATTAGAAAGGATATATGTACCCCTATGTTCATAGCAGCACAATTTACCATAGCTAAGATTTGGAAACAGCCGAAGTGCCCATCAGCAGATGAGTGGATTAAAAAACTATGGTACATTTACACAATGGAATACTACGACGCGAAAAAAAAGAAGGAGCTCCTACCATTTGTAACAACATGGATGGATTTGGAGAGCATTATGCTAAGTGAAATTAGCCAGGCAGGGAAAGACAAATATCACATGATCTCACTCATTTGAGGAATACAATCAATGACATAGACTGATGAACAAGAATGGATCCAGAGACTAAACAAAGTCCATCAGAATGTCAAACCTCAGGAGAACAACTCCAAGACCATGTGGGTTCCTGCGACTGTGAGGAACTGATGGATCTGTTCCAGTCAGGAGGATTGTCCAGAGATGGGGGACACTGACGACACCTTGCCATGCTAGCAGTCGGCAGCTGTGCATGTCTGCAGGCAGCCCAGGACCAAACCAGAGAGGATGGATCTTGCATTGACACGATGTGTCCACCATCGGGATACCATTGCTGACTTATACACATAAAGCATTATTTGACACGGAAACTGGGACTCAGACCAGTTGGACATTGAAACTGAGACAGAAACATTTTTTGTTCTTATACATTTATTTCTAGTATGCAGAGGCAAGATATTTTTGAAAAGAAACAGGGGAGAGTGATTGATATAGAGGCAGGATGGCCTTGAACAGGCTGTTAAGCTACAGGGGAAGGCTTGGGTGGATGGGAGGCAGATGCATGGGGAGATCAACTGAAGGACTTGTATGCATGCATATGAACATAACCAATGAATGAAAGACACTGGGGCGGGGAGGGGGGAAGCTGGGGATATGTGCTGGGGGGTGCGGGAGGCTGGGGGGAGGATAAGGGGAAGGGGGAAAGGAAAACATGTACTACTATTATACTGCAAAAAAAATCAATAAAAAATAAATAAAAGAAAAAAGAAAAAAAGAAAAACATAGAAGAATAAAAACTACACTTTCAATAATGACTTAGGGACTACCAATTTACCAATCTTACAGGATCAACTGAAATCTGACCTCCTCTAAAAGTCTTCACATGGCCTTGACCACCAATTTCACTTTCAAATATATGGCTTTGAAATTTAACACCATTTTTCTCCACATCCCCCTGGCAATGGTTTACATTCCTAAATCACACTTCAGGATCAGCTTGCATTCTGATTCTCACGGTGTGATAAGGTTTTGCTTCTGGATTGTGAAGTACTGCAAGAGAGGGAATGCATTTCTCTCATTTCCACATCACCATCACGCAGCTCCCACCCTCATCATCTTGAATCTGCCACATGTTCTGAGAGATATTCTTTAATCTGTGGATAGTGAAGGCATGATACATGTATATAATATATGTATACTGTGCAGAGCTTATAAGCACATATATGTTTTTACATTAAACTATCAAACTCTACAAACTAATATCCATTAAATGCAAGAAAGGAAAGATGGTGGCTTCATTGACATGTTCTAGTTAATGGTTTATTTAAATTGTTGCCCTTATTAGATCTTAATTCATTAAAAGGGCACTTGCTGTTTCCGTTATAAATAACTTTGGGACAAAATAGTAAACCAAAGCAATTTATCACCTTGCCAGGCTAAGAAAACATTACAAATGGCACAGTGAAGAGTCACTAATTAGGCCTAATTGAAAGAAATTAGAAAGTTCAAATTATCAAGTTATCTTAATTGAGTATTTTTGTTTTAAATACAGAGGGAATCTTCAACTAACTCCTGATAGCCTGCCACCAAGGGGCAGTTCTCCTGGACTTGTTTAATACATAAATAAGATTATAGTCTACTCAGTATATTATATTTTGGGGTTCAAATTAAAGCTGGTAAAATAGATGACATTCTCCAGGTTTCTGGATTTCTGAGTTTTATTTGTAAAGATGTGCTATTTATGTACCTGGTTAGGCGTTGCTCAGTGGTTAAAGTGTTGGTCCAAACACCAAAGGATCTTGGTTTGATTTCAGGTCAAGGACTTGTACTAGCAGGTTTGTTACCTGACCTTGGACATGGTGTGTGTGTGAGGCAACCAACTGACAGGTCTCTCTCATATCAGTCTCTCTCCCTCCCACCTCCTTCCCTCCCTCTCTCCCTCCCTCTCTCCCTTTCTCCCTTCCACTTCTGGATGAAAAGAGGCCACATATTAACCTGACAGGTTCAGGAAAGTCCTGCATGGCAGTACTAAAAACTCAAAGACCTAAAGTAGCCACAAAGGATGGTCTGAAATTAAACTTTAACTAAAAGCAGTTATGGTGGGTAGTTACGACCTAGGCTGGTATCTTCATTGACAAGGTCAATCTTTACCTTAACTGAGCCTATCTATCTTTTTTTATCTTTATTGTTCAGTTTATTAATTACATTGTTTCCCCTTTTTATCCCCCTATAGCTCCCCTCCACCCTGTACCTATCCCACCCTCCACCCTCACCTCCCCTCCCCACTGTCCTCTCCCATTGTTGCAAGATTTTTGTCCAGTCTCTTGCTGTACTTCCCACAACCCATTTCCCCCCAAGAATTGTCAGTCCATTCCCTCTCTATTTCCATGTCTCTGTTATATTCACCAGTCTATCCTGTTCAACAGCCTATCAATTCACTTGATTTTTATGTTCATTTGTTGATAGATGTGTATTTGTTGTTCATAATTTTCATCTTTACCTTTTTCTTCTTCCTCTTATTAAAGAATATCTTTCAGCATTTCATATAATGTTGGTTTGGTGGTGATGAACTCCTTTAGCTTTTTCTTATCTGCGAAGCACTTCATCTGACCTTCAATTCTGAATGATAGCTTTGCTGGATAGAGTAATCTTGGTTGTAGATTCTTGCTATTCATCACTTTGAATATTTCTTGCCACTCCCGTCTGGCCTGCATCGTTTCTGTTGAGAAACCCGCTGACAATCGTATGGGTGCTCCCTTATAGGTAACTAACTGTTTCTCTTTTGCTGCTTTTAATATTCTCTCTTTGTCTTTTGCTCTTGGTATTTTAATTATGATGTGCCTTGGTGTGGTCCTCTTAGGGTTCCTATATATTGGGGTTCGGTGCACTTCTTGGACTCCTAAGTCAATTTCTTTCACCAGGTGTGGGAAGTTTTCAGTCACTATTTCTTCAAATAGGTTTTCATTGTCTTGCCCTCTCTCTTTTTCTGGCACCCCTATAATTCGGATGTTGGTATGCTTGAGGTTGTCCCAGAGGCCCCTTACACTATCTTCAATTTTTTGGATTCTTTTGGTTTCTTGCTTTTTCAGCTGAGTGGATTTTACCTCTTTGTATTTCAAATCTTGAACTTGGTTCTTGGGGTGCTCCAGCGCACTTTTAGGTCTTTGTATAATATTTTTTGTTTCAGTCAGTGTATGCTTAATTTCTGGTTGGTCCTTTTTCATATCCTTGAGAGTCTCCTTTATATCCTTGAGAGTCTCCTTCATTTCCTTGTAGGACTCATTCATTTCCACGTTGGTCTTGATTATTTCCTTGCAGGTCTCATTTATATCCTTGAGGGTCTTGTTCATTTCCTTGTAGGACTCATTCATTTTCTTTGTGGTCTTGCTTATTTCCTTATAGGCCTTGACCTTTTGTTGAAGCCTATTGAAAACCCTATAACTGTGGTTTTGAATTCCATGTCCAGTCGTTTTCTTTCCTCCATTTCTTTCACATCTGATTTCTTTCCATGTCGCTGCATGGTGGTTGCTTCCCTGAGTTGGTCAATTAGCTTTGTGTGGTAGACTTCCTACTAGGGACAGTGGCTCAGCCTCCCTGGTTACCTGAGGTGGTTATGGGTTGCACAGTCTTGCTGAAGTTAAGCTCAGTAAATCGTTGTTAGCACTTGGAGGGTTGACCTCCAGGCCAATTGTCTGTGAAGCTCAGCTGTGCTCAGGTTGGATGGGCATAGTCTCCGGGCCAAGCAGACAGCGTTAGCTCCGCCCTATGCGGCCCCAGGGACTCTGTGCCATGGGCAATGGCCGCCAGCACCTCTGAGAGAGAGCCGCTGCCGAGCTCTACAGGCTGCCGGGGAATTCAGACTCTCCCCAAATGACTTTGCACGCACAATGTCTCACCCAGGGTCATAAAACAAAGCAGACTGACGGTTTTCCGAATGAGAGACAAGTCGCAGAGAGCTCTCTGCGCCGTCACACAGCTGAGCTGTTCGCTGGCAAGCTGCCTTCTCCACAAGCCAGCAGACCCGGCAGCACCCGAGCTTCAGCATGCCCTCCCACTGTCCAGTTTTCACCCCGTATGATAGTGGGTTCTCTGGACTTCGCCCAGAGCTGGAGAATCAGTCCAGTTGGGCTTCTTTGTCTCCCCGTTCGAGAAAACTGGCCGGTTTTCAGCCGCCCACCCACTCCAAACCTCTCTACGTGCGAATCTTTCAACGCTGTTCGCCGCTGCTCCTCCGAGTCACAGTGTCTTATCTTCACTTTTGTTTGTGGAATTTTCACTCGGCGAGCTTTCTGGTGATTCTGGAAGGTGTTTGTTCTTTCGTTAAGTTGTAGTATTAAAATTGCTGATTATGACGGCAAGATAGGTGTTTTATCTTTGCCGCCATCTTAGTTCTCTCCCTATCTATCTTTTTGCATCTATGATAACATATCCTTGAAATGTCTGGGTAACTTGTAACTTCTCTTTTTGCAGATCCTTTGAGGCACAACCTAATATGCCTCGGCGCCAAGACAAATATTACATATTCCCTCATTATTATCATGTTAATTGTTGACTCTTGGCTATTCCGCACCCACCTAAATATGTGTCTAGCATTTTACATTTTGTTCAATCCCAGAGTTTTCCACACTTTGCTGTCTCCTACCTTTCTAATCTATTATGTCCCTCCTTTGATTGCAATGTAAAAAAATAGAGGAAAACTTGCCATTCTCTGGAGCATTATCCCAATCCTTTGAGATACTGCTTCTAAGCAATTGTCAACAGTTTGGCTCAAATAAACTCACAAAATTATTTACAGGTTTGAATTTTTTTTATGTTAACACATTGAAATAATAATCAGTGGAAACAAATATCCTTGGGTGAGTATGATTAACAACAATAACAAAAAATGATATGCTTGAGGAACCAAGATGGCGGCATAGGTAAACACCTACCTTGCTGCCCCAAATAGCAATTTCAAAACTACAACTTAACGACAGAACAAACATCATCCAGAATCACCGGAAAGCTGGATGAGTGAAAATTCCACAAATAAAAGTAAAGATAGGACACTGTGACTCAGAGGAGCAGCGGAGGGCAGTGTTGAAGATATGTGTGGAGTCAGAGGTTTAAAGCCCTGCGCGTGGGACTGGGGGCGGGGCCAAGGCGCACGTGGCCAGATTGCGGGGCGGACACGAGTGGCAGTGTCACCGAGGCATGGGCAGCGGGGTCACTGGCGTCGCCATGGCACCAGGTCTCCTGGTGTCGGGACGGGGGACTTGAGGCCAAGCCAGGGGACTTAAGGCTTCACCTTTTGCTCCTGCTCCAGGCCAGGGGACCTGAGGCTGCACCCCTGCCCAGAGGGGTTTGATGGGACACCTGAGACCACATCTCCCACCTCAGCACTGGGGGACCTGCGGCCAAGCTGGAGGTCCTAAAGCTGCACCCCCCTGCCCTGGTGCCAAGGCTGAGGGACATGAGGCCGGGCCAGGGGACCTGAGGCTGCACATCCCCTGACCTGGCACCTGGCCAGGGGACCTAAGGCTGTGCTAGGGGACCTGAGGCCATGCTCCCTACCAATAGGACTTGATGGGGGACCTGAGGCTGTGCCCTGCACCCAATACCAGGCTGGGGGACCTGAGGCTGTGCCCTGCACCCAATACCAGGCTGGGGGACCTGAGGCTGTGCCCCCTGCCCTGCGGGGCTTTATGGGGGTGGGGCTGGGTCTTGCATGATTTCAAGGTGATTTCAAGGTGAACACAGGTGGGCAGAGACTTTACTCTGGGTCCCGCGGCATGCCCCAGACTATGACAGGAATGGAGATTTTCATATACATGTTATTATCTTTTTTTATCTCTGACATTTCTATTATAGAGAAAGGAAAAATAGCAATATTAAAATATTTCCTCTAATTAATTCCCTTTTAATGTGCATGAATTTCATGCACCGGGCCACTAGTCAGTAATAATGGTGATACTGAACTTGTCTCTGTTCCACATTCTTGATAAGTAGGAACACTTCTGCTGGCCACAGCTCTGCATTTGTCTGGGTCCGACTTAGCACTCAGACATCTGGCAGAATGAGCAGGGACTCACCGACTAAGCTTCTTGCTGGAAGACTCACTTCTTAATTGGGGGCAGCCCTTAAACCAGGGAGCCCATTTGTCAGGGCCACAGGCACAGGGACATTTTCCTCACAGAGCCAATAAACAACCTCCCTGGCTGCTTTAAGTCAGGGGTGTTGCTTGCAAAGATTTTACTCCCAATTTTATGAAGACTATAACGGAAATAAAGACAAAGTCAGATTCTAATTTCCTCTGGCTCTCTAGTGTCTAAGACTGTAGTAAAAGCTGAATAATAATTCTGAAGCAATGAATGAATGAGTAGAAGTATTTGGGAAAGTGGGACAGAGGTTTACATCTGTGTGCAGTGGAAGCAGGAGACTTGTTAAGTGATTAGAGCATTGGCTCAAGCACCAAAGATTCATAGATTTGATTCCCCATCAAGGGCATATACCTGGATTGCAGGTTCGATCCCCATCCCAAGTCAGAGTATGTGGGGCAACCAATAGATGTGTTTCTCTCATCTCTCTCTCTCTCTCTCTCTCTCTCGCCCTTTCTCTCTCTTTCTCTCTCTCTCTCTCCCACCCCTTACTTCAACTCTCACTAAAAATTAATGGAAAAAATATGCTCAGCCCTGGGCACATGGCTCAGTGGTTGAACATCAAACCATGAATCAGGAGGTCACAGTTTGACTCGTGGTCAGGGCACATTCCCAGGTTGCGGACCTTCCTCTGGTAGGGAGCATGAAATAAGTATCCAATCAATGATTCTTTCTAATTATTGACTAGAAGCCCAGTGCACGACAATCGTGCACTGGGGGAGGAGGGTCCCTCAGCCCGTACTGCACCTTTTCGCACAGAGTCTGGGACACCTCAGAGAATGTCTGCCTGCAGGCTTAAGCCTGTTCCTCACAGGCCCCAGGCCCAGGGACCCTGCAGGGAGCAGGCCTAAGCCAGCAGGCAGAAATCCCCCAAGGGGTCTTTAGTAGAGCCGTGTAGGTGGGAGAGGCTCCTGCCACCTCCACTGTATTCGCCAGCCATGAGCCCGGCTTCTGGCTGAGTGGCACTCCCCCGTGGAAACACATTGACCACCAAAGGGCAGCTCCTGCATCGAGTGTCGGCCCTCTGGTGGTCAGTGTGCATCATAATGACCAGTAGTTCTGTTGTTCTGTTGATTTGCATATTAGGGTTTTATTATATAGGATATTTCTATCTCTCTTTCACTCTCCCATATGTGTATGTATGTGTGTATATATATATATATATATATATATATATATATATATATATACACACACACACACACATACATACATACATACATGCTCAGGTGAGGATTAATAAAAAATTTGCATACAATAATATGATTCCATTTATATAGCACTAGTAGTCCAATGGCACCAAATTCATGGATGGGGAGGTGTCCCTCAGCCCAGCCTGCACTCTGTCCAATCTGGGACCCCTCGAATGATGTCCTACTGTTGGTTTACAAGGATAGGGCCTACACCGGCAGTCAAACACCCCTCTCGCAATCCAAGACTGATGGCTCCTAACACTTCACCTGCCTGCCTGCCTGATTACCCCTAACCACTCTGCCTGCTGGCCTGCTCACCCCCAACTGCCCCTTGTTGCCAGCCTTCTCACCCCCAAATGCCCCCCGCCAGCCTGATCACCCCCAACTGACCCCCGTGCCAGCACACTCGCCCCAAATGCCTCCCTGCCAGCCTGATTGCCCCCAACTGTACCCTCTGCTGACCTGCTTGCCCCCACCTGTCCTCCTCATTAGCCTGCTCGCTCCCAACTGGCCCCTTGCTGGTCTGCTCACCCCACCAACTGCCCCCCCCCCACTGGCCTTATCACCCCAAATACCCCCCCACTGGTCTGGCCACCCACAACTGCCATCCCATTTTAGCCTGATCACACAAAACTGTCCTCCCCCCTTGGCCTCTAACCACCTCTACCTCAGCCCTGCCACCATGGTTTTGTCCAGAAGAATGTCTGGAAGGTCTCCTGGAAAGTCTCCCAGTCTAATTAGCATATTGCCCTTTTATTAGTATAGATAGAGGCCTGGTGCACAGGTGGGGGCTGGCTGGTTTGCTGGAAGGGTGTCCCTGATCAGGGTGGGGGTTCCCTTGGGGCATGTGGCAGCCTGGGCGAGGGGGCTGTGGTGGTTTGCAGGCCAATCACACTCCCATTGGTTGAGAGTCCATGTTGGGGGGCATGGCAAGCCTGGGTGAGGGGCTGATGGCTGTTTGCAGGCTGGCCATGCCTCCCAGGGGAGACCTTCACCCCATGGGGGCATGGCCAGACTGGTTGAGGGGCTGAGGGCTGTTTTCAGGCTGGCCACACCCCATTCGGGCTGGGGGTCCCCACTGGGGTGCCTGGCCAGCCTGGGTGAGGAACTGATGCAGACTGGCCATGCCCCCCAGAAGGTACTCTCAATCATGGGGGTGTGGTCAGCCTGGGTAAGGGTCTGAGGGCCATTTACAGGCTAGCCACGCCCCCTGGCAATTCAGGCTCCCAGCCACTCCTTCAGTGGCAGCCAGGGAGGGCAGGAAGCTTGGCTTCCTCCATCACCAGGAGCAACCCAAGCCTCCTGCTCTCTCTCCAGCTCCATGGCCATGGCCATGGACATCTTTGTTGGGTTAATTTGCATACTCATTCCTGAGTGGCTTGTGGGCATAGCAGAATGATGGTTAATTTGCTTATTTCTCTTATTAGTGTAGATTTTTAAAAATGTAAAACAGCAAAAGTCAAAAAGACAAAACTATAGAAACTGCCTGAGAACAGATCAGTGGTAAGTTGCCAGGGGAAAGGGAGAATCTGACTACAAAATTCCAACATGAAGCAATTTGTTTGGATAACATAATTGTAATTATACAAATCTCTGCCTATGTTAAAGAACTGCACACACACAAAAACGTCAATTTCATAGTACATAATTTTAAATAAATGTAAGTCCTCCCAAAAGATGCAAGAACAAATAAATAAGATAGTGGGTATGATGAGAGATGATGATTCAATTTAAATGTAGTATAATTTAGACCATATTCTGAAGGGCTTGGAGTGGCTATAGCATGGGGACACAAATGGAGCTTCTAAGCCCATCAAACATGACCTCCTTTGCACTCCCATGAATATCCTCCATGGTCCAGATCAAAACACCTGGACTTGGAAGATCTAATCATCATGCTAGAGAACATCCAGTTATCAAGTGACAGGACAAGGATCCCAAACCATGTCTTTTAAGTCTCTCTAAATGTCTCTTGCACCCCTGCAGTAAAACACCTAAAACTGGACAAGGTTCCCAATACATTACCAGAACACAGACAGTAGAGAGATTACTTGAGGTATATTGTTAACTGTTTTGGGCTTATTTTGTTTTTATGGTCAGCCTTGAATAAAAGTCAAATCTTATAACAAAAGCTATTATTACCTTTTTTAAAAATGTGCATTTAGCAGAATGATTCAAAAAACAGCTGAAAGCCAAGTTATTCCAAACTTCAGTGCAAAAGGATTTCAATGCATGTAGAAAATTAAGACAGTGCTTTTGTATTGGAAGAATGAGGGAATCGGAACTACCCCAGATCGGCATGAGAAAGAGGCAATAACAAGTTATATAGAAAAGTCCCTGCAGTTTTTCAGTTTTCACCAAGTTTACATGACGATTACATGTTACAAGTGAGTCAGAAAAATAGACATTTTCTGGACCATGTAGGAATTATCTTCATGTTCAATACATTAATATTTAAAATTTCATAATACCCTTTCAATCACTCACTGGAGGTTTTAAAAAAGACAGTATAGACTTTGCTGAAATAAAAATAGGTCTTTGACTTTCCCTAAAATAATTATATAAAGTCAAATTTAGCTGCTGATCCCTTCTGAAATAAGAAACATGAAAATCTACTGATTAAAGGCAATGAAATAACAGTTTGCTCTTCCCCCACAGCAGTTAAGTTTTTCTTTTCATCACTATACAAGTCTGAATTTCAGATCCAAGCAACATCTTGCTGGAACTTAATTCAAAGTAGCATATGCAGACAGCTCTGGGAACCGCCTGGGGCAGGAGACTACCCCTCCCAGTCACGGCACCAGCCCCTTCCAAAGTCTCCACTCTGCACATGCAGACAAGCAATTCCCATGTCAGGGGAACAATTTCATTAAGTTTTAAAAATTAGTAGAGATTCAGTGCACGAATTCTACTGGTGGGGTGTCTTGGCCTGGCCTGCTCTCTGACATCCTCCGAGGGGTCTTGGATTGCGAAACGGCACAGGCCAGGCCGAGGGACCTCACCAATGCAAGATCTGGGCCAGGGAGGAAGGTGGGAGATTGGCCAGCCAGGGAGGAACTGTGGGAGAGCTCTAGGGCATGTCTGGCCTGTCTAGTTCAGTTCTGATCTGCTGGACCCCAGCAGCAAGCTAACTTACTGGTCGGAGCATGTCATAGCGACTGGTCTACTGGACACTTAACATATTAGGCTTTTGTTATATAGTATTTTTATTGCCTGAAATCTACTACACTTTTTCTGGTTCTTTTACCCCTTTTCTACAACCTTGGCTCCTAAAAGCAAAACAGCTTTTGTGCTTGTTTTCCTTGACATGAATTTCTCCATAAATTCATATGTACACACTCTGTCCAGGACATGGTATGTGTAAGTTATATAGGAAACTCCATGGGACATACTAGAATTTAAATACTCTACCTCAGTCTACCTTAGTACTAGTAACTACAGAATATTTTTTTGGGTAGGATAGTTTCACCTCTGTGTCATACTTACCCACTGATTCTAGTTCACTAACATCTTACATTTTGTGGTATTGACGTTTTTCTAACAGCGTTATTGGGCAATCATTTACATAGTATGCAATTCACTTGTTTTAAGTGTAATACATTGTGTTTTTTTATTAGATTTCTATTGTTACATAACAAATTGCCTTAAACATTTAACAGCTTAAAACAGCACAAATGTATTATTTGACCCTTTGTGTAGTTCAAAAGTCTGTTTGGGTTCAGCTATGTCTATTTAGGGCCTCATCAGGCTGAAATCAAGGTGTTGGCTGGCCTGCAGTCCTCACTGGAGGCAAGAAATTCACTCATGAACTCAAGCAGGTTGTTCACCAAATTCCATGACAGGACTGAGGGTCCCCATTTCTAAGCGGGCTGTCAGCCAAGAGTCGGCCTTCCTTCTTGGAGGTGGTTACATTCCCTTTCATTCTCCCTAGTCAGCCCCTTTATTAACAGAGGTGGACCCTGTTCCTTTCACACTTGAAGTCTTTCCAACTTTCCCTAGTGCCTCATCTCTGGATTCGCGGCAGAGAACGCCCTCTGCTGGTGAGGGTTCATGTCATGAGGAGCATCTGGGTTACACAGGATACTCCCTATTTGAAGGTCCACACTGCGATGACTTCTGCACCGTCCCTTCCGATGCAGTGTGACACACTCACAGCTGGCAGGACACCTCATGTACCATTCAGCCTGCAGTTTTATTCCATTTAACCCCACTAAGATCTCATTAGTGAAGAAGCGTTTAGCTTTCATGAACCAATCTTGCATTGGACTGTCCTAGTACCAGAGTTTTCAAAAAATTGGGAGCATTTTGATTCAAGGTATATCCTCATCTTTAAGGTAAGGGATGAGACTGAATATTTAGTACCCTCCTATATCATGCACTTTCAAATCCATTTTCCCATTGAATCCTAGCATGCCTGTCATTGGGCATTCTTGCCCCCATTTTAGAGACAAAATAGAGGAAGCTCCATAAGTAATTCCATCCAGGTCATACTGTTGGTAGAACTTGAATTTTGGTCTTCTCTAAAATCTAAATTTTGACCAAGCGATGTGGGCAAAATGTTTTCATCATTTCCTAAATGTCTTCGATTTACTATCGAATGAGACTTAGAGAGACCTGCATACTTCCCTTCATTCAGAAAATACATAGAGTTTCTAATGCCTGTCAGCTCCCCTTTCAGAGCACTGGGGATCCAGGAGTGCAAAAACAGATGTCTCCGGCTTATGGAACTCACTGCCAATGTTACAAGACAGGTAATCCCTTAACAAATACGTTTTCTGGTGTCCTTAAAAAAGTGGCAAGTGCTTGGGAAAAAATAAATAGGGTATAGTGTAAGGACAGAATCAGAGTGGAATTGAAGGAGGGAGGAGCATTTCAATTTTAAATGAAATATTCAGTTTAGGCCTCACTGTGAAGATCACATTTGCACAAATAATGGAATAAGGTGAAGCACACACAAGCAAAGTGTATATAGAAGCAGACTCCAGCGATGTATAGAAGCCGGGGCATAAAGGGATTCACAGTCTAAGGAGAGATGAGGTGTCACTTCTTGATTATAAAAAAACTCTAGCTGGTAATTTACAATATGCCCAGGCTATGCAGCTGCTATATCTCACAACAACCTCATGAATAAAGCACTGATTGTCTCAATTTTTGCAGATGAGCATACAGGATCTTGAACTGCATAATCAATTTTCCAAGGTCACTGAGTTGAGCTGCATCCCAGAGTTATGGTGCCTGGCCTTTATGCCCTATTTCCTTTAAGGAGGGATAATAAGAGGACAAGTAATGTCCTCAGACATTGTAGACAATGCCCTGGTCTCCTCAACACTTCTCTAATCATACAGAAAATCCCCAAACAGGTAGACATAACACTGCAGGCTAAATTATGAACACACTCAGAAACTAGAATCAATATGCAAGGAATTTACTTTTCATATTGTGCTTTTTGGGAGGAGGGAAGGGACAAGAAGCTGGTGTACGGGAGGGAATCCCTATGAGTTGCTTTATCATTCATGGCAGCTCAGGCCAAGGCAACAGGCAGGCAAAGGACACCATAGGCCGACCAAGTCCTAAGTTCTCCCATCAGGCTTAGCAGCACAATGTTGGCCTTAGATCTGGCCAGATCATTTTTTATTTTCTCTCCTTCCGGAAATATCCCCTAACTTACTTGTCAAAGCAATTGCAGATACTCAGATAGAGCAAAACTAGTAAATAGCTCATGCATTAATCTTAGATATTAAGTCACATGACAGTTTCAAAGTTGCAATCATCTTTTAGAACTGAGAAGAAAGAAAAATGTAGAAAAAAATAGAATAAAATAAAAGAGAAGACCAAAAAATCAAAAGATTCTATTTCCATTACAATTTTCCCTTGCAACTTAACATTGCCCACAGCCAAGAAAAAATATGCAGATCTGTAGAGATTATATTCATTTCTTTCGATGCCAGTGATTTTTTAAATATCATTTCAAAAATCCAGTGAGGGCATCTTCTTAGCAGACTTGCTGTTATTATCCTATCTAATAAAAGAGTAATATGCAAATTCACTGTACCTTTGTTACACCCAATAAGCCACACCCACAAGTCACGCCCACAAGCCACTCCCACAAGCCAATCACAGAGTGATGGCTGGATGCCCAGGTCCAGAAAGGGCCTCTCCCCAAGGCCTTGGGTTAGGGGGGGGCCCCAGCAATGGCCGGCCCTGACTGATCGCAGGGCCCTGCGGTGGCCAGGTGCCCAGGTCCTGAAAGAGCCTCTCACTGAGAGGCCCTTTCCGGCCCTGGGTTTAGGCCGGCCGGGCTGTGGGCAAGGCCTACCAGCGATGGCCGGGCCCCCATCGATTGCAGGGCCCTGAGGTGGCCGGGTGCCAGACTATAGTCAGAAGAAAACAGACACATTATACACAGAAATAAACATAAAGATTACAAAAGATTTATCATCAGAAAGAGTGTAAAGGAGAAGATAGTAGACCAACATCATTAAAGTACTTACAAGGGCAAAATCCTCTCAATTTATAATTCTAGACTGAGTGAAAATATTTTTAAAATAGTTTAAAATATTCAAAATATATTTTAACTATTTTAAACTATTTTAGAAATAGTTACAAATATTTTTATATATGAAAGATTGAATTTTTTAATCACCAGCAGATTTGTAGTGTAACAAATGTTAAAAAAAAAAAAGTCCTGCAAACAGAAATAAAATTTTGCCAGACACAAATAATGATCTATAACAAGAAATGTAAAACACCAAACACAGTATATGCATAGGAAAAAAATATAATAGAAGTTTCTTATTATTGAAATATATTTAAAGATAGTTAACTATTTAAACAAGTAATAATATAATGTCAGTTTTATAACATCTGTGCAAGTAAAATACATGACAACAATAGCACAAAGATTGCCTGGGAAAAATGAAATTTTGTTACAGTGAAGTTTCTATACAAGATGTGAAGTGGTAAAATATCCACATGAAGATAGACTGTGACAAGTTAAAATCCTATATAATGAAGACCTACTATGCAAATAGTCATCACACCTTCATGCCATCATGCCATAATGGCTCAGACACTCAACACTGGGAGAGAGGAGTGGGGACCAGACAGGCTACGGACTGGGAGAGGAACAAGCCACCCCTTCCATGGTTCTGGATGCCAACAGTTGTGCCTGCCTCTCTGGCCCAAGAGAGGGACAAGCCGTATGCCCTGTGGTCCTGGGTGCCTGTGGCTGCCTGTGGCTGTGGCTGGCCTGAGTGAAGCTGGTCCAGGTCCTGGGTGCCTATAGCTGGCCAGAGGGAGGGAAGCCTGGGTCCCAGGTGTGGAGCAAGGCAGAGGAAGTTAGGGGCAATCAGGCCAGCAGGGGAGCACTTAGGGGCAATCAGGCTGGTAGGCGAGTAGTTAGGGGCCATCAGGCAGGCAGGCAGAGGCAGTTAGGGGTGATCAGTGAGGCAGGCCAGTCAGCAGTTAGGAGCCAGTGGTCCTAGATTGCGAGAGGGATGTCTGACTGCTGACAGTCAGATATCTCTGGCTGCCAACAGTCAGACATCCCCAAAGTGTCCCTGATTGGAGAGCATGCAGGCTGGGCTGAGGGAAACCACCCCCCCACTTCATGCACAAATTTTGTGCACTGGGCCACTAGTTTACACTAATAAAAGAGAAACATTCAAATTGACCATCACTCTGCTACACCCACCAGCCAATCAGAGTAAGTATGCAAATTAACCAACTAAGATGGTGGCTGCCACAGAGCTTGAGCGAGCAGAGGCCTTGGGTTGCCAAGCTTCCCGCTCACACTAGCTGCCCCTGGCCTCTGCTCAGTGCTACAAAGTTTCAATTATAGGAGATAAATAAATCCCAGATACCTGCTTCCAGCTAGCCCTGGCCTATGCTTGGGTCACAGGCAGGAGGGGGAGCATGGCCAGCCTGCAAACCACCACAGGCCCCTCACCCAGGGTTCCCTATGCTCCAAGGGAACCCTCACCCTTATCCAGGAGACCCTTCAGGACAAACTAGCAAGCCCCCTCCAGGTCTCTATCTTGTCTAATAAAAGAGTAATATGCAAATTGACTATCACTCCAACACACACTATGACTGCCCCATGTGGTCAAAGATGGCTGCCCCCATGTGGACACAAGATGGCCATCTAAAGATGGCCAGCAGGGGAGGGCAGTGAGGGGGATCCAGGCCTGCAAGGGAGGGCAGTTGTGGGGGAACCAGACCAGCAGGGGAGAGCAGTTAGGGTTGATGAAGCTAGGGAGGGCAGTTAGGGGTGACCAGTTTGGCAGGGGAGGGAAGTTGGGGGGACCAGGCCTGCAGGGAAGGGCAGTTGGGAGTGACCAGGCCTGCAGGGGAGGCCAATTAGGGGCAATTGGGCTGCCAGGTGAGTGGTTAGGTTATCAGGTTGGGAGGCAGAAGCAGTTAGGGGCAATCGGGCAGGCAGACAGGCAAGCAGTTCAGTGACAGCAGTCCTGGATTGTGAGAGGGATATTGGTGGGATCAGGCCTAAACAGGCAGTCAGACATCCCTCAAGAGGTCCCAGATTGGAGAGGGTGCAGGCTGGGGGACAACCACCCCCATGAACGAATTTTGTGTACCATGCCTCTAGTCTTTTAATATTAGCTCAGGTATTCAGCTACTGTCTTATTTGTTTGTTTCAAAACTGAAATGTTTGTAAGATAAAACTTGAAACAGCATAACCTTCTCAGGTTAAGTTAATTGCATCATTATACCTTACAAGCAGTGATAGATCTCAAAGTTTTGTTTTGACACTTTTCTTTGATTTTGAATCAAGCTCCTTAAAAAAGATCATGGCTTTAAACACACACATTTACAATAGCACTTTGACTGCCTTTTCAAGGTGGCAAATTCGGATTCTAGCTTGAATAGCAAATCATAGTCTAAAGAGATAGATTTTGGAGTCAGTTATGCTGACTGTGCTCAGAATTTGGAGTCAAGATGAGCAACTGCAAAGTCAGATGTCAACAGCGAGAGAGTGCTTTGCCAAGTCTGTATGTAAACAGGCATCTGGGCATTTTATTTAAATTTAAATTCTTAATTGTTTAAAGTCTCCTTTTTTTCTCCATTGACCTCTCCCTGGCCCCCCCAACCCATATGAATATTTTTACTGTGTGGAGCCCACACTCTCACTCCTTCCCCAGGAAACACACGTGGGTGCTGCAGGTTGACACTGCATGACACCTCTTTTCTCATGTTTTTTGGGGGGGGTTTTATTTTGTTTTGTTTTGTTTTTGTAAACACATTTGTTAAAGTGTAACATTAATACAGAAAAGTGCACAATCCTCAGTTGAGATTGATGAATTATGATGCAATTAACATCCCTGGTTAACAGCACCCAAGTCAAATAATAACTATGTATCTTTTCATATTCATGGATATGCTCCTTATTTGAAACTAAGTAAAAATCTTGATAAGCAATTATGTTTAAAATTTTAAAGTAAAAAAAAATCTACAAAAATGTTAAGGTTGGGTCAAAAATCCAAAGTAGCACATAATATTTTATTACAACACTAGTGGCGCAGTGCACGAAATTCGTGCATGTGGGGGTGTGGGGGTTTGTTTTTCAGCCCAACCTGCATCCTCTCCAATCTGAGACCCCTGTGGGATCGGGCCTAAACTGTCAGTCAGATAAACCCCTCGCAATCCAGGACTGCTGGCTCCTGACCACTCACCTGCCTGACTGCTTGATCACCTCTAACCACTCTGATTGCTGGTCTGATTGCCCCAACTGGTCCCCTCTGCCTACCTGTTCGGCCCCAACTGCCCCCCCACCAGCCTGATCACCCTCAACTGCCCTCCCCTCTTGGCCTGATCACCACCTACTTCCTCCTGGCTGGATCACCCCTAACTACATCTGCCTCAGCTCTGCCACCATTGCTTTGTCCGGAAGGACTTCTGGAAGGTCACATGGTCTAATTAGCATATTACCCTTTTATTAATATACCTAGGATATAATATACTGCCATAACTATAACATATGTACCCGGATTACTCTATGAAAATACATACTTCATGAGGTAGGAAGCATCTAATACATTACATTGTATATGTTGTAAGCAGTAGGAAATACTGTATTCATAGCAATAATATACACCCTGTGACTTCCCTTCCAGATCTGGGAATGATTCCTCAGTTCTTTAAATGTTTCCTGGCCCCTAATGTATTTTTTGTCACTCAGTGTAACTTTATTTACTGTTTATTTATTGCACATGATTTGAGGTCTTTAATTTCTAACCACCAAAGATTCAAAGGACTATTTTTTTCCATGAAGCTTAACATTAATATCAGTGAATTCATGTTTCATGTGTTTTTATTGTAAACATCTGAATTATTCACATTGTCACAGATCCTGAACTATAAGCATGGACCATGCACAGGCTGGCAGCAAGCCAGAAAGCCACTCTAAAAGCAAACAGATACTCTGCATAAGGAGAAAAGTCATTGCACAACATTTAATGTCCAACCTCAGTCACCTCAGAATATTATATATATATATATATATATATATATATATATATATATATATATATATATATAGAGAGAGAGAGAGAGAGAGAGAGAGAGAGAGAGAGAGAGAGAGACTTCTTAATTCATATAGTATCGGGAACTCAACTGCTTGGTTGGTGATGGGGTTGACCTGGTTTTAGGAGGATTATTCCTGAAATAATTAAGGAAATGGGGGGCTCAGTCTTTTCTTGGTTGCTTGCTCCTCTCCAGCACCTTCATCTTTCTTCTCATCCTCAGCTTCTTGGGCATCTTCTCCTTCATCTTCCTCCTTTGCATCATCAAATTCTTCTTTGGCACTTTCTTCCTCTTCTCTCCTTCCTCTTTGTCAGCCACTTCCTCTCCTTCTCCTCCTCTTCAGCTTCTCCTTCAGAGGGGGGTTCATCCTTAGCTTCCTCGGCTTTTGCAGCCTCCATGCTCTCCTCCACTTCGTTCTGCTCCTCCTGGATGTGGCTGGTGTATTAAGAAGGTAAGAGGTCAGCGGACATCAAGTAGAAGCTGGTCTGTAAACCACTGTAGGCAGATCAACCAAAGACCGGGGAACTGTGGGAATAGCCACTGGCTACGTTTCCCATGCTGGTGAAACTGAGCCGGGTCTCCTCACCTTCCAAGAGTTTCCTGTAAGCTGCAATGTCAGTGTCCAAAGCCACAATGAGGAGGTCCTATTATTCTTTTAAATATCATGCCATTTCACTCTTTGTAGTCCTCAACTCGTTTTCTAATTTGTTAATTGTGTCCTGCATAGCACTAACACCTGAGTTCTGCTTATCCTCCAACTCTCCCAGCTACTTTCCCAGAGCTTAGTTCATACCCTGGCATGCTTCCATCTCCAGGATCGTGGCCTTGAGCAGGCAGCAGCTTTCAGACACCTCCTCCTTGGCTGCACGCACCCCATAGATGTTCTTGACAGTGCTCAGTCAGCATAGTGCAGTAGCTCTTGTACCATTCTTCAGCATTCTGCATGTTTGTGGCAGCCAGCTTCTTGTACTGGGCACAGACATCCTTGAGCCAGCAGAGAGGTCGGACTTGGAGAACACGTCTAACTCCAAGGAGATCTGATCATACTGGATTTGCGCCTGCAGCTCAGCGATCTCCTCTTCATGCACTTTCTTCAGAAAGGCGATTTAGTCCATCAGGCTGTCAATGCACTTTGCAAGCTCAGCGCCAGCAAGAGCTGCTTCATCTGCACCTTTGCATGCCTCCATCAGCCAACCCTCTGCCTCATCATGGTTCAATACCTCTTCCTGGTAGCATGCCTGCAGGTTGCCCCCAGTCCCTTCCAAGCCCTGGTGCCTGCTAACTGCCCCTGCCTACCCACATCCCTGATGGCAGCCTGGTCCCTGGGGGCAGAATCAGGCATATCCACCCCGCCCTCCCCTGACTGCCCTGTTACTGATCTCATCCTTGACCCAGTGGGCAGCATCAGTCACAGCCAGTCACTGCCCATCCCCAATGGTGGCCTGGAACCCGCAGTAGGCATCAGGCACCACCCACTCCCCTGTCTGCCCAGTTACTGATCATGGCCTTGGTACTGCCTGCCTGGCCTGCCCAGTCCTCCATGGTGGGACTGCAATCCAGACCCTGCAGCCCACAGTGAAGTGTTGCCTTGGCCAGCTCGGGGTGGAGGGGGCCCTCCCACCATCTTGCTTGGGGGTTAATTTGCATATTGCTCCTATTGGCTGGCAGCGTAGTGAAGGTACGGTCAATTTGCATGTTTCTCTTTTATTAGATAGGATAACTATTTAAAATAAGCACATTTGACATAAGTATCACAAAAACCATCCAGTCCGTTTTATGAAGAGGTTCTTTATCCATACCCTATCAATTAACATCATATTGGGTTTTGGAAATTGCTGTGTTCTACATACAGAAAGCATTTTGCATGTTTTATTTTGTACTATTATCTCAAATGAACTAACTTACTAGGTCCTAGAAGGAAAATAGAAACGATCAATCCACAGAACAAGAACCATGAGGCAACTTTAACTTGTCCAGAAGTACCATGAACAATTAAAATGTTATCCTTGCCAGGCCACCATGGCTCAGTGGTGGATGTTGACCTATGAACCAGGAGGTCACAGTTTGATTTCCAGTCAGGGCACATGTTTGGGTTGTGGGCTCAATTCCTAGTGTAAGGTGTGGAGGAGGCAGCAGATCAATGATACTCTCTCATCATTGGTGTTTTTTTTCATCTCTCTCTCCCTCCCCCTTCCTCTCTGAAACACATAAATATATATTTTTAAAAAATAAAATACAATGTTACCCTAGTTTTCTTGTCAAATATAATTTTTCAGAATAGAAGAAGTCTATAGAGAAGTTACCAATTTGTCTCATTAATAAATGACATGAATTACTCTTCCAAATGTTAATCATTAAGATTACAAGACAGATGCATAAACAACTATAGGTTCCCCAAGGTAGGAAAGACAGTATAGAAGAGAATGGGGCCAGCAATGAAGGCAGCCAAGAGCCAGTGTGGGTCTCTTGCTGTGCATGAGCCACACCCAGCGCTCACTCAGGGTGCTCCACTCACTGTAGTGCTGCATGAGCCTGAGCAGAAGCATTTGCCCTGGAGGGAAGCTCCACTGAAAACCTCACCCTGTACCTTGCACCTGACACTCCCTCTACCACTTAGTGGCTCAGAGGCAAGAGCCAGGTTCCTGCTGCCAAACCCCTCCTTTACCATTGCCCTCTTAGTGGCCTTGGGCAAGTTGCTTTATGTCCCTGGGCTTCAGTTTTCTCTCCTGGAAAGCAGATGTGCTGAAAGTGCCCGTCTCCTGAGCTGTGGTGAGGATTACTGCAATGTGTCCAGCAGACAGCTGCACTAGCCAGTGCCCAGTGAGTGTTTGTGGTATAATGGTCTGCAATCATTGCCTGTGCTGCAAAGACATATTTGAATCTATCATTCCTGACAATCTGCCAATTCTAGAAAGAGCAGAATGCTTTAAAGCTGAAAAATACATCCTAAAGCAAGAAATGGAACACGGAGTGGCAGAAAATCAAAGTGTGATTAGGTTTGTGAAGTCACAAGGTTGATTGGGAGTAAGTAATGTCGGAGTTGAGTTCAAAGTGCATGTGGGCCAACTTAGGTGCCACCTCTGCTGTGGGCAGCCCGGCGACCTGGCCATTTCTGAGCATTGGCCTCTGTGTACCACTGCACTGATGAGTCATTCTGTGGCCTGACACTGGATATGGGAGAACATGAGGCTCCCATACGGCTGGGATATGACCTACCTCTAGGTGGGCCATGCAGGTTACTGTAGCCACTGAAAATTCAATAGTTTTCTTGGTATGAGTGGCCACACAGTTCAAAAAGTAGGCCTAAGAAGTAGGCAGGAGCCAAATAGTCTACCCAAAATCTGATTTTTGCTATGTATCCTCTGTCTTGGAAGGTCAACACTAGCTGCCCACTCTGGCTGTATGGGATTAAATTCTTGCCTCCTCCTTCATTTGGTCCCAACAAAGTACTAAGAAGGCAACACTGAGTTATCTTATTCAGCAGGTTCTAGACAGAAAAAAGGTGCTGGAAGCTGTTGGCTGCCACAAAAGAGCATAAAATCCAGAGAAATGCTGCTGCCTAGTCAATGCCCAGGTCAGTGGGAAGCACCACAACTGGAAGGTATGGGAAGCATGATTTGCTAAGGGGGTGGCCACTTGACAATCAGTGCAGAGAAACTGCCAGCATTGAGGAGAACTGGGCCATTGCGGGAGGTGATCCCATCAGCCCCATGACCCAGAGGAGCTATAGGTATCAGCATCAGCATATGAAGGCCATACCAGGAGACATCACCTCTGAGCAAAACAGGGTCCTCATCTGAGAAAGTTCTTGATCTTTCACTGTAATTATCACTGAAAAAAGAGAATACCCACCCCTACTAAGGAACTGGTAAAAATCACGGGGTAGGAAATTAATTCAACAGTGGAAACAAAACAATAATCTGAACCTTAAATTCCCAACTGAAATTGTGACCTGAGAACAGATTACAGCAAGAAGAAAAAAACAACAACACAAACCATATGTTGCAGGAAACACACCCCTCCTTCTGAGTTTGAGTGTTGCTTAGCAGCCTCTTCCTATTCTTTGAGGAGGCACTAGCTCCAAGAATAGACAAGCTAAGACAAATACTGAGCTTGTGTCTGTGGGGCCAGACATAAATGATAAAGCAAGGGCATATTGATTATTTTCAAAACTTTACCTGAATAGCAATGAGCTGAGACCACCTCTGGCTTTTCCTTTCGTTTGAGCTAGATGTATTTCACTGATGTGAATGAATATAAAATGTTAATACATTGGAGGAAAGGCAGGACGAAATAATGACAATGACGAACTTCAACAGTTCCATGTCATGCTGTTTGGGTTTCTTTTCTTTTCTTTTTTATAATCAACTAGAGGCCAGGTGCACGAAATTCGTGCACAGGGGGTGAGGGATGTCCCTTAGCTCAGCCTGCACCCTCTCCAATATGGGACCCCTTGAGGGATGTCCGACTGCCCATTTAGGCCTGATCCTTCTCACAATCCAGGACTGCTGGCTCCAAACTGTTCACCTGCCTGCCTCTCTGATTGCCTCTAACCACTTCTGCCTGCCAGGCTTATAACCTGTTAACCACTACCCTGCCAGCCTAATCGATGTCTAACTGCTCCCCTGCCAGCCTATTTGCCCCCAACTTCCCTCCCCTGCTGGCCTGATCACCCACAACTGCCCGCCCTTGCAGGGCCTAGAACTTCCCAACAGCCTTCCCTTGCTGGCCATCTTGTGGTGACCATCTTGTGTCCACATGGGGGCAGGATCTTTGACCACATGGGGGCCACCCTTTTGTATGTTGGAGTGATGGTCAATCTGCAAATTACTCTTTTTTAGATAGAATAGAGGCCTGGTGCATGGATGGGGGCCAGCTGGTTTGCCCTGAAGAGTGTCCCAGATCAGGGTGAGGGTTCCCTTGGGGTGAGGGGCAGTCTGGGAGAGGGGCCTGTGGAGGTTTGCAGGTCGACCACACCCCCCGGCAACCCAAGTGGAGGCCCTGGGATCTGGGATTAATTTACAATTGAAACTTTGTAGCTGGAGCAGAGCCAAGCCTTTTGCTAGTTCCGTGGTGGCAGCCATTTCTGTTTGAAACTTTGTAGCCTAGAGTGAGCCTAGGCTGGCAACGGCAGGTGGAAAGCTTGGATTCCTCTGTCACCAGGGAAACCCAAGCCTCTGTTCTCTCCAGCTCAGTGGCTGCTGCCATTTCTGTATCTTTTATGTTTGAAACTTTATAACATTGAGTGGAGGTCTAGGCAGGCAACTAGGCCTCCACTCAATGGAGGCCTCCCTGTTGCCAGGGAAACCCAAGCCTTCCTCCTGCTCTCAGTGGCAGCAGCCATCTTGGTTGGGGTTTATTTGCATAATTTGCTCCTGGTTGGCTGGTGGGCATGGCTGTGGGTGTGGTGAAGGTATGGTCAAATTTGCATATTACTTTTTTATTAGATAGGATCTTTCATTTAAAGAGGAAAGTCTTTCTGTTCCTGTGTTGGGCATGGCCAAGTGAGCAGTGCTTACTAATTACACAATGCTCTCTCTTCCTCGCCTTGACAATATCCACACTGAGAAAGGCCAAGTGGTCCTGAAATGAAGACCTCTTTTTCACAAAAGATTGCTAAGAATTTGACCAATAAGATGGCTTGTACTATAAGAATTATAAGAATATCACAACATTTATTTTTAAAGCTGAGTTCTTGGAGGACCACTTATGAATAGGAACCTAGCCTCACCACCACACAATCTGGTCTCAGATGCAAGCCAGACCCTACAACCACTTGGGACAAAGACCTGCAGACCCACACACACCAAGACTCCAGACATCCCAGCCACAGATTACTGTGAATCACATACCCCATTACCCTCCCTGCCCGCCTGCTGCAGCAGCATAGGACCTACCCAACCCACTCCACATAAGCAGGCTTCCTGCCAACATACAGCAACTATGCAACTTAATTTTCACTCTGGGCAGGTGACACAGGAGTATGTTTCCCATAGGACTAGAATGGGCCTCCCACCAACACAGAGCTGCTGTGCAACCCGGACCCCCAAGCAGAGCTGGGACCCTGATTCTCCATGTGAGAGGCAGCTCTGGTCACCTGTGACTTGACTCTCAGCACACACATATGGGGACTCTGTTTCTCACCATGCACTCACAGGATTCCTGATTTTCAATGCATGCACACTGAGTGCCTGTGACTCCAATTCACAGCACAAGGCCACACCAAGCCATAGAGACTCTGGGTGCACACAGAGTCTCAGACTCCTGGCGCACATTAGGAGACTCTGATTTCCAGCATATGGAACTTTCTTTCAGTGTGGCACATGCAAGTACCTGATTCTAGGTGCACACATGAAGCCACACTGAGTGCTGGTGACTCTGATCCTCAGCATGCGTGGCTCCCACTGACCCATGGCAGCCACACGTCTCAGTGTCAGAACACTTCCCTGACACTTGGGTGGCATGATACTCCAACTGTATATGGCTCAGGCCCCACAACTCAGTGTTTGGACCTTCTGGTGGTAGTTAGAAGGGGGAGACAACAAAACAATCTCCAGAGGAAAGAAAAAGGAGGAATTACAAAAAAAAATTACTGAAATTCAGGCACGCAACATGACAGAAAAAAAGTCAGAGTAATGGTCATACAGTTATAAATCAGATGGATGAGAAAATTAACAACCTATGCAAAAATCAGGAAAAAATCAAAAGTGATATAGCTACAATCAAAAACGCTATGAAAGGTTTCAATAGTAGACTAGAAGAAGCAGAGGACCAAATTAGTGAATTAGAATATAAGGTAGAGAAACAAGTCCAATCTGAACACCAAATGGAGGAAAAAATTAAAAGGCACAAGAGCCTAAAGGAGCTTTGGGAAAACACAAAACAAAGTAACATACATATAATAGTGATGCCAGAGGACAAGAATAGCAGCAAGGATTAGAGAACCTATTTGAAGAAATAATGACAGAAAACTTTCCTGGTAGGGGGAAGAAAAAGTCTCACAAGTACAGAGAGTCCCAAGCGAGATGAATCCCAAAAGACTCACACCAAGACACGTAATAATTACAATGACAAATGTCAACAACAAAGAGAATCTTAAAGGCTGTAAGAGAGAGAAAGAGAGTTACCTACAAAGGATACCCCATCATATTATCAAATGATTTTCCAACAGAAACACACCAAGCTAGAAGGGAATGGAATGAAGTATACAAAATGATGCAAAGCAAGGGACTGAATCCAAGAATACTCTATCCATCAAGACTATCAATCAAAATTGAAGGGGGAATTAGGAGTTTCACAGACAAAAAAAAATGCTAGGGGAGTTTATTATCATCAAGCCAGCAATGCAAGAAATGCTAAAAGGAATAATGTGAAAAGAAAAAATAGAAAGAGTGGAAGAAACACAGGCATAAAGCACAGAAATGGCTACAAATAAGTACCTATCGATAATATTAAATGTAAATGATTTAAATGTTCCAATTAAAAGATACCTAGTGACTGAATTGATAAGAAAACCCATATATATGCTGTCTACAGGAGACTCACTTCATAATAGAGAACTTACACAGGCTGAAAGTGAAGGGATGGAAAAACAACTATCGGGCAAATGGAAGTGAAAAAAAAAAAAGCTGGGGGAGCAATACTTGTATATGACAAAAAATAGACCTCAAAATGAAGATCATAACAAGGGACAAGAAAGGCCACTTCATAATTCTAAAGGGATCAATACAACAAGAGGGTATAACTCTGGTAAATATATATCCAACCAATGCAGGAACACCCAAATACATTTTATAAAAAACTTCTGGAAGGTATCAGGGAAGGAAATGACAGCAACACAATCATAGTAGGAGACTTAAATACCCCATTAACATCACTGGATAAATCCTTTAGACAAAAAATTAGCAAAGAAACAGATATCCTAAATGACTCACTAGATCAGATAGACTTAATTGACATCTTTAGAACATTCCACCCCAAAACTACAGAAAATATATTCTTCTCAAGCACACATGGGACATTTTCAAAGATAGACCACATATTGGAACACAGTCAAAGTCTCTCCAAATTTAAGAAGATTGAAATCATATCAAGCATCTTCTCAAATCACAATGGCATAAAATTAGAAATCAACTACAATAAAAAACAAGAACAAAAATTCCAACACTTGAAGGCTGAATAGCATACGATTAAACAATGAGTGGGTTACCAAAGAGATGAAAGAAGAAGAAAAAACATCCTGTAAACAAACAACAATGAAAACACAACCATCCAAAATCTTTGGGACACAATGAATGCAGTCCTAAGAGGGAAGTTCATAACATTGCAGGCCTACCACAAAAAAAAAAAAAGAAAGAAAGAAAAGAAAAAGAAAAACTTGTAATAAACCATCGAAATGTGCAACTTGAAGAATTAGAAAAAGACCTTCCAAAATTCAACCAGGAAGAATAAAAAAATCTGAATAGACTGATATCTGTGAAGGAAATTGAATCTTAGAGAGATAAAAAACTGCACAGCAGTTTTATAAAACATTCAAAGAAGAAATAAAACCTATGTTCTTCAGACTATTTCAAAAAATTCAAGAAGAAGGAACACTTCCAAGCTCTTTCTCCAGCATCACCCTAATCCCCAAACCAGATAAAGATAATGCAAAGAAAGAGAATTATAATATCCCTCATGAACATAGATGCCAAAATTCTCAACAAAATTAAATCCAGCATTACATTAGAAAGATCATACACCATAACCTTGGGATTTATTCTGGGGATGCAAGGATGATACAATATCCTCAAATCAACCAATGTGATACACCACATAAACTAAGTGGGAAATGAAAATCATATAATCATGATTGATGCAGAAAAAGCATTTGACAAAATCCAACACACTTTCTTGATAAAAACTACTATATCATACCTTAACATAATAAAAGTTATATATGACAAACCCACAGCCAACATCATACTCAATGGGCAAAAAATGAAATGATTTCCCTTTAGAACAAGGATGCCCACTCTCACCACTCCTATTCGACAAAGTACTGGAAGTACTAGCCATTGTGATCAGACAAGAAGAAATAAAGGCATCCAAATTGGAAAAGAAATAAAACTGTCCGTATATGCAGATGACATAATGTTGTACATAGAAAACCCCAAAGACTCCATCAAAAAACTACCATACTAATAAATGAATTCAACAATGTAGCAAGATACAAAATACAAAACTATTTAATAAACCAAAAACTAATTATTTAACTTACCTGCTTAGTGACTTCTTGTTCATCTATCAGTTGGTTTCTTTTGCTGGTCTTGATATTATTTAACTTGTGTGGGGTGCCATGAACTAAGATAAGTGAGGGAGAGGGGGCATTCTTTAACTAACCTGCCTATAAGTGACTTTTTGTTGCTCAATTTCATTGGCTAAACCTTCAGTTGAAAGTTGGTATTTTGTACACATCAAACCCAAGAAAGCGCTACTAACTTCATCTGTCAATCTGGTTTTTTTGTTTGTTTTGATGTTATTTAACACTAAGAATAAGGTTTCACAAAAGTATGTAGAGGGAAAAATTTTGAGTAAAGCCATTGCTATATTTTTCAGGGTGCTAAAAATGTCTGGTAATCGGTTCCAGGCACTCCAAATTTCCTGTTCGTAGTGGTACTCCTCTTGATTCTCCAAGCAACACCTTTCCAGATTCTCAAGCTTTGACCTCAAGTTCACAAACACCTGAGCCCAATTTGCATTAATTTGCAATCATTGGAAACCATTTAATTCCAAACTACTGTAGACTACTACATCAGGATACTTAATTATTTTTATGGTCTGTTCTAGGCTTCTTCTAAATTGATTAAATCTATCACTGAACTGGTCAAGTAACGAGTCTAAAACATGCTGATACTTTATATGCAAGGGTTCCATTTTATTTTGTATACCTGCATTGGCCTTCTCAAAATACTTTGTTACTCCAGGAAAGTACTTATAAGTTTTAGTTTCTACATCTCACTTGAAAATTTTAAGTTTACTCTCAAAAGCTTTTATGTATCCAAACATAACATCAATACTTTTGCCAAAACCTTATAACTTTAAGTTCAGTTCATTAATATGAACAGAGAGATCTATAAAAAATATCAGGGTGTTGACCCATTTATCATCATTGAGCTGAGAAAAGTTTCCCAGATTCTTATCCTCAAGAAATACCTTAATTTATTCAAAGCACTCAAGAACTTTGCCTTGGCTCAGCCATCTTACATTATTGTACATCAGCAGTCCACTGTAGGTGGAATCAACCTCTAGTAAAAGTGCAGAAAATTCTCCCTTGTGAAGGGGGCGAGCAGCTATTAACTATTTTTGTAACAACTGACATTAAGTCGTTTAAGTTAGTGAATCCTGCCTTGGCACATAAAACTTCCTGATAGATAATACCATGAAAAGGCACAATGGGATGTGCAATAGCTTCCATAAACAATTTGACAAATCTGACTTTTCCCCCACCATGACACAATTTTAGAGATATCAATGGTCAGGTCATGGAATGTTTGTATAATAACCTTACATATTTCGCTTCCTGATATACTTGTTGGCACTGATACTAACTTTATCAACTCTTCTTTCATTGTGAGACCATCAGAATATCGACCAATAATGGGCAACTGAGCATGTGATGTGACATCAGTAGTTTCATCAAGAGAGATAGAAAAATATTTACAATTACTTATGTCTCTATTTAATCGATGTTGTACATTTGTGTGCAGTCTCATTATTCGGTCTTTTATGATATTTCTACTGAGTGGTAACTCAGATATTCTCTTAATAATTGTATCTTTATTCTATATATCATGAAATAGAACTGGTGCACATCTTAGGAAAGTTTCTTTAATAAATTCCTCCTCACTGAGTGCTTTTTCATGCTGAGCTATGGAGTGAGCAATGCTCAAACTTGCAGATGTTACATTTGTAGAGCCTTTTATAAATTTAAGGATGGAATTAGATCGGCTCTTATAAAGTTGTAGCTGCCTGGAAATGTATTCCTTACTTTCATCTTCACTTTCTTTCTTTAGCTGGGAATGATTAGTTTCAAAATGTCTATTTATATTTCACATTCTGCTTCCTACCATTTCAGTATATAGAACACAAAATGATCTGACATTTTTTTCTATAATGCCATACATCTCGGTCCATGTATTTTGAAAGGGTCGGCTACTGCTACTACTACTACCTTTACTTAACCTTGTTTTTTTTTTTTTATTTTTGGATTCTCCATCGGGGGAGGGCGGGGGCGGGGCGGGGAGGAGGGGCAGTGACAGAAGATAGAACTATAGATATTCTGTTAGCCCTGCAGGCAATTAGGGGTTAACTAGCCTAACTGACCACAAGATGGCACATGTAAGTGTCTTTTAGGAAAGGACAGGATTAATAAGCAGAAATAAGGGTTAATAAGGATGCACAGCAGTAAAAGTAGTGAAATGGAGTCTGCACTATGCTGCAAAATGGTGTTCCTTATATAAATTAGATGGCTGCCGCTATTTCTAATGGTGGGAAACGGCACCCATAGCACAGGCCCTTACCTGTCTCACTTATCTCAGTAATGATGGTCAATTAGAAATCCATGACACCCAGAACAATAGATTGGATGATGGTTGCTATGGTTATGTAGTTGCTGGTAATGGCGATCACAGGGCCTTCAGAGATGTGTCCCCTGCAGCATTCCACTATTCCCTGCTCAGCCAGCTGGAAGTGAGGTCAAAGATCCCCTAACGGCCTAACCGGAAGTCCCAGAAATAGACGCTCTGTGCCAGAGTTCTGTTGTTTTAGCCTTCAGACCTCCCGCACAGAGTGTCTACACTACACTACAGCATATGTTTCATCCTTGGCTTCTGGACTGGGCGGTGCGGTAGCCGAAGCGGAAACGTCCTTCTCAGCATGTGGCCCCGTATTTCTCTGTATGCGACCGTGTGCAGCCACGTGTCATAGGTTCTTCATCATGGTTCTAGACTAAGCTGGAAGCTTCCCCAGAGATTGGTTGTCTTAGTCTCTTTGGGCTGCTATAACAAAAACGTATAAACTGGATGACTTTTTCTAAACAGGAGAAATGTATTGCTTACAGTTCTAGAGGCTGGAAAGTCCAAGATCAAGTCACCAGCAGATTTTGTGCCTGATTTATAAATGGACATCTTCTCACTGTGTCCTTACAAGGCAGAAAGAATGCATGAGCTCTCTGGTTTCTTTTACAAGGGCATTAATTGCATTCATGAGGGCTCTATCCTCATGACCTAATCACCTTCCAGAGACCCCATCTCCAAGCACCATCACATGAAAAGTTACTTTTTAATATGAAATTTAAGCCATGACTGTAAAAACTTAGAAATGGTAAGTATATCCCCTTAAAATGCCCCCTAGTCATGGCAAACCCGTGTGTACAGTGACTCTTCCTACCCCTAAAGTGTGCTGTCTGCAACCCAGATGTCCTTGGAAGCCTCTGTAAATGGCAGGACTGTTTCTGCTGGTTGCAACCCACACCCAAACTCTGAGGAAAATCTTCCATTGTTTGACACATTGAAAGTTTATGCTTATTTTATTGAGTGAACTATCTAATGCATGAAAAAAGTCAGTTTTTATGAGAGCTTCAGTATAATTAACTGGATAATTCTAATCAAAGTGACTTTAAGAAAAATAAGTACATGAAAAGATGCTCAATATTACTAATCATAAAGGAAATGAAAATTTAAGCCATAATGAAATACCACTTCACCCCCTTTAAGATACTATTAAACCCTCCTCCCCCAAACAATGAGTGTTGAGAGGATATGGAGAAATTGGAGACCTTGTGCATTGCTGGTGGCAATGTAAAATGGTGTAGCCACTGTGGAAAACTGTATCATGGTTTCTAAAAAATTAAACATAGAATTATCATATGATTCAGCAATTCTACTTTTGGGAATATACCCCAAATATTTGAAAGCAAGGACACAAACGTATACTTGTACACCAATGTTCATAGAGCATTATTCACAATAGTCAAAAGATGGAAGCAACCTAATTGTCCATTGATACATAAATGGATAAAGAAACTGTGGTATCCTATCTAATAAAAGGGTAATATACAAATTGACCATCACTCCAAGACCCAAGATAGCTGCTCCCTTGTGGAGACAAGATGGCTGCCACAAGGAATCCTACAGGGGAGGGAAGTTATGGGCAGTTAGGGGTTACCAGGCCAGCAAGGGAGGGCATTTTTGGAGGAACCAAGCCTGTAGGGGAGGGCAGTTGTGGACGATGAGGGAAGCAGTTAGGGATGATGGAGCCAACAGAGGAGGGCAGTTGGGGAAGACCAGGGTAGTAGGGGAGGGCAGTTGGGAGGGCAAGGACTGTAGGGGAAGGCAGTTTGGGGGGAGGGGGTCAGGCCTGCAGGGGAGAGTAGTTTGGGGGGACCAGGCCTGCAGGGGAGGGCAGTTGGGTGGGAACCAGACCTACAGTGGAGGGAAGTTGAGGGGGACCCAGGCCTGAAGAGAAGGGCAGTTGTGGTCAATCAGGTCATCAGAAAAGCAGTTAGAGGTGACTGGGCTGGCAGAGGAGGGTAGTTGGGGGAGACCAGGGCAGCAGGGGAGGGCAATGGATGGGGGAGACAAGGCCTGTCAGGGAGTACAGTTGAGGGGGACCCAGGTCAGCAGAGGAGGGCAGTTGGGGGAGACAAGGCCTTCAGGGGAGTACAGTCGGAGGGGATCCAGACCTACAGGGGAGGACGGTTGGTGGGGAACCAGGCCAGCAGAGGAGGGCAGCTGTGGGCAATCAGGCCAGGAAGAAGGGCAGCTATGGGTGACCAAGCCTGCAGAGGAGGGCAGTTGGGGGAGACCAGGCCTGTATGGGAGGACAATTA
Source organism: Antrozous pallidus (assembly GCA_027563665.1). Taxonomy (NCBI): domain Eukaryota; kingdom Metazoa; phylum Chordata; class Mammalia; order Chiroptera; family Vespertilionidae; genus Antrozous; species Antrozous pallidus. The sequence goes on along the minus strand of CM050508.1, from coordinate 109,148,980 downwards.
GAGGTGACCACACTGGCAGGGGAGGGCAGTTAGGGAGGACCAGACCTGCAGGGGAGGACAATTAGGGGCAACCAGGCCAGCAGGGAAGGGCAGTTAGGGGCAAGCAGGCCAACCAGGGAGCAGTTAGGCATTAATTGGCTAGCAGGGGAGGGGTTAGGGGTGATCAGGCTGGCAGGCAGAAGCAGTTAGGGGCAATCAAGAAGCCAGGCAGGCAAGCAGTTGGGAGCCAGCAGTCTTGGATTGTAAGAGGGATGTCAACTGCACATTTAGGCCAGATTCTTGTCTAAACAGGCAGTCGGATATCCCTCAAGGGGTCCCAGATTGGAGAGGGTGCAGGCTGGGCTGAGGGACACCCCCTCCCATGTATGAATTTCATGCACCAGGCCTCTAGTATATATACAATGAAACATGATTCAGTCTTACAAAAGGAATGCAGTTTTAGTACATGCTACAACATTGATGAACCTTGAAAATATTAGGCTAAGCAAAATGTTGGGCACATATGGACAAATATAGGATTCCACTTACTTGTGATACTTAGAGTAGTCAAATTCATAGAGACAGAAAGTAAAATAGAGACTACTAGGATTGGAGGGAGGAAAGACTAGGGAAGTTTAATGAATAGACTTTAAAGTTTAATGAATACAGAATTTCAGCATGCGAAGGTAAAAAATTCTAGAGATGGTGATTGTTATACAACAATTTTTTTCCTTTCTTTTTTTTATTCTTTAAAGTATTACAAAAAGTAGTACATATGTTTCCTACCCCCCACCCCATTGAACTCCTCCAGCCTTCCTTACCCCCAGCAGATGCCCTCACCTGCCCCCCTCCCGACTCCAGTCTTGTATCCATTGGTTATGCTTATATGCATGCATACAAGTCCTTCAGCTGATTTCTTACAGCCCCAACCCCCCACCCTTCCCTGCCTTCCCACTGTAGTTTGACAGTCTGTTCAATGCTTCTTTGCCTCGGTATCTAACTTTTCCCCCTGTTGCTTTAAAAAAAAATCTTGCATGTGCATACTGGAAATAAATGTATAAGAACAAAAAATGTTTGACTCTCAGTTTCAATGTCCAACAGTTCTGAATCCCAGTTTCAATGTCAAATGGTTCCTTATGTGTACATGTCAGCAATGATATCTGGATGGTGGACAAATGGTGGCAATGCAGGTTCCACCATCTCTGGTTTGGTCCTGGGCCACCTGCAGCGATGCACAGCTGCTGACTGCTAGCATGGCAAGGTGTCGTCAGCGTCTTCCATCTCTGGACTATGTTCGTGGTTGGAGCAGACCTGTCAGCTCCTCTTTGTTGCAGGAATCCATATGGTCTTGGAGTTTTTTTCTGAAAATATACAAATGCATTCTTGACCAAAAATTAATAAAAGAATCTTTTCCGTAAATTAAACGTGGGATTCCTTTTATTTTTTCCCAAATGATTTTCCTTTGGCTTATTTTGACACCTGGTTTTTCATGGGTGTCCTGCCGTTAGCATTATAAATGTAAATTAATTTTCTGAAGTAAGAATTTTCTAGATGTAATTTACTTCAGGATATTTTTCCTTACATGATATTACCCCACTATACCGTCCCCCTTTTTTTATTAATGGGGTTTTTGGAAATTTTATATTGCAGTCTTGGTAACTTTAAATTTTAACTTTTGCACAGAAATATGACTGCTTTAGATTCTTTCCATGTTAGAAAATTTTACAATGAAATGAACTATTAATAGAAATTTTAGTTAATATTTTAGGAACAGTTTTTCTCCAGTACAACTGAATTTTCTTGAATATTCACTTATTTCAATTGCTCAATTTAAATTAATATGAAAATTTGATTATTGATTTACTGTCAAATTTAATACTCAAACAATAATCTTAGTTTACCCTGTAAATATTAGTGGAAAGGATTGTTTGCATTCTTGAATAGGCCCTGAGCATTTCTGGTACTAGACTAGATTTAAATATAGGGCAGCTGTTGCTGGCCAAGTGTCAGTCTGTAACCTGGTTCCAATCTGAGCTGTGCGTGAGAGGCGAAGCAGCCATGGGGGCAGGAGACCTCCTTCAGAAGGGGTGAGAGTTCAAACCTCAGAAAAGTTAGGGGATGAGGATCTGTGCCCCACCTCTGTTAACCTTTAAGTTCTCTCCTGATGGCCCCTCTGTGACTGTGCCTATCTTAGGTCGTTTCCTCCCTGAGGAATCTTACTCATCTATGGTTAACCAGCTTTATGCCACTGTGATCTAAGAATCTGCTTGATATGATTTCTATCTTCCTGAATTTGGAGAGACTTTGCCTGTGACCAAACATATGGTCTATCTTTGAAAATGACCCATGGACACTTGAAAAGAATATATGTTCTGTGGCTTTGGGGTGAAATGATCTGAAGATGTCAATTAATTCCATCTGGTATAGTGAGCCATTGAGGATTGATGTTTCTTTACTGATTTTTTGTTTAGAGGATTTGTCCAATGGTGATAGAGGGGTATTAAATTCTCCTCCTATGATTGTATTGCTGTCAATTTCTTCCTTGATATCCTCCAGGAGTTTGTTTTTTTAATGTATTTGGGTGCTCCTGTATTGGGTGCATATATGTTTTTTAGAGTTATTTTTTCTTGTTGGATTGCTTCCTTTAGTATTATGAAATGGCCTTATTTATCTCTTGTTATGTCCTTTATTCTGATATCTAATTTGTTGGATATAAGTATTGCTACCCCAGCTTTTTTTCCGTTGCCATTTACCTGAAGAATCTTTTTCCATCCTTTCACTTTCAGTCTGTGTGTGTCTTATTTTCTGAGGTGGGTTTCTTGTATACAGCAGATATATAGTTCTTGTTTTCTTACTCAGTCCATTACCCTATGTCTTTTGATTGGAGCATTTAATCCATTTACATTTAAAGTTATTATTGATAGGTACTTGTTTGTTGCCATTTTTGTTCTTAACCCCTGTGTTTCTTCTTCGCTTCCTATTTCTGTTTATAGCAGACCCTTTAGCATTTCTTGCATTGCTGGACTGGTGGTAATCAATTCCCTTAGTCCTTTTTTGTCTGTGAAGCTCCTGATTTGAGCTTCAACTTTGCTTGATAGCCTTGCTGGGTACAGTATTCTAGGATTCAGACCCTTCCTTTGCATGACTTTCTATATTTCATTTTAATCCCTCTGGCCTGTTAAGTTTCTGTTGAGAGAACACTTGTTAGTCTGATGGGGATTCCTTTGTAGGTAACTTTCTGTCTCTCTCTGGTGGCTTTTAAGATTCTTACATTGTTGTTGGAGTTTGCCAATTTAATTTAAAGTTGCCTTGGCATCAGTCCTTTGGGGTTCATTTTGCTTGGGACTCTGTGAGCTTCTTGGATTTGTGTGGGTTTTTTATTTCCTATATCAGGGAACTTTTCTGTCATTATTTCTTCCAAAAGGTTTTCTATTCCTTGCTCAGTTTCCTGTCCTTCTGGAGGCCCTATTACGCGGGTGTTGTTTTGTTTCATGTTGTCCCAAAGTTCTGTTAGCCTCTCCTTCTGCTTTTTAATTTTTTTTCTAGAAGCTGCTCTACTTGGATATTTTTTCTTGCCTTGTGTTCTAGCTCACTGTTGCTGCCCTCTGCTTCTTCTAGCATACTCTTCATACTTTCTATTGAGTTCTTTACCTCAGAGATGTCACTCTTCATTTCTTCTTGGCTCTTCATTTCTTCTTGAGTCTTATTCATTTCCTCTTGATTCTTCTTCAATTTCTCTTGATTCTTACTCATATTGTCAAATTTGTCTTCCATTCTTTTCAGCCACCTTATGACCATTTCTCTGAATTCTTTCTCTGACAGGTTGCTTTCTTCCATTTTGTTTACCTCCTTTTCTCATGAGTCTTGTTTTTCTTTCATTTGTGAGCTGTTTCTTTGTCTCCCCATGGTCTCTCTTCTCTGTGCATCTGGTTATGTAGTTCTCACTCTGCTCCATTGATTTAAAGGCTCAAAATACAACACAACCAGGTACAATTTACCAGGTACTGATCAGGAATGTATTCATGGTATTGGTAAATCTAAATAAAGGTGATTGCCAGAGAAATGCAAATTAGGTGATAGGTGAGAAAGAAGAAAGAAAACACACACACACACACACACACACACACACACACACACAGACACTCCCACTCCCACTCCCACACACACACAAAAAAAGAAAGAAGAAATGAATGCCAAAATGAAATTGGGAAAAGGCAAGAAGTAGCAAAAAGAAAAGGGGATTAAACTATAAATATGAGGTGAAAACCCCTATAGGACAGCCACTAATCCCAACAAAATCTAGCAACAAGTACCTGGAGATTGATACAAACTACATACAACAACTAATATTAAGCGAAGTGAGGGAACACAGAAGCAAAAACCTATCAAAAAATAATGCAAATGACAACAGCAAAACAAAGAACAACACCAAAAACCCCACAAAACAAACCAAAAACAAAGAATAAAAAAACCAATCTCACAAACATGCATAAAAAATTGATATAATCAACATTCAAGTAAACAAAAATAATAGGAGAAAGAAAAAAACAATTTAGGATAGTGATTTCAGAGAAGTGAGAGGTATGTATGGACTTGGAACAGATGGGTGGAGATTAAATACATAAGTTGGGTGAAATTTTAGCAGGGGTAAAAAGAAATAATTAGAAAAATCTAAAGCAGGAAAATGGTATGGGAAACAAGACACTAAATAGGGAAAGGTTAGCAAGAGAGTGGTGGAATAAAGGTGGAATTGAGGTAGAGTAAAAAGATACTAAAGGGTAAATGAAAATAAAGTGTAGAACACTAATCCCAAAGTAGAATAAAAAGGAAAGAAAATGGCACTTTTAAAAAAATGTGAAATAGTAGTAGAAATAAAATTGATTCCTTAATTTGTGTTACACAAGAGTCAATTTGTGATTCAGCCCCTGGGTGGCAGTGTTTCTGGATTGTCCTCTGGGTCTATTGATCCTCTCTAGCCTGAACTGAAATCCCACTATCCCTGTGGTATTCAATACTGATTTGTGGGAATGAACTGCCTCAGAGCTGCCTCTCTAATGGTGACTTCCTGCTCTGATTCCCAGGCTCCAGAAAAACAGCTCTCCCCTGCAGTCTCCCATGGTGTCTCCCATCAGGCGATCCCATGTTTTTAGTTTAGCACTCAGAAGCTTGTATTTGGAGATGAAAAAATGCAAGTGCACGAACTCAGGTTCCACACATATGCCTGCGCAAATTCCCTTTTCCCCTTGGGTTTAGCAGTCAGCACCCTCCCAAAATTTTTGAGCTGTCTTTCTGTCAGGTCCAAATGGGTTGCTCTCTAAGAATTCCCTCTGCCACCCTTTCCAAGGGCCTTCTTCCACATTCACCAGCTCCAACAGCCACGCACTTTTTTCAGGTGCAGATCTCCCCACTACGCCAGCTCCCTCGGTGCACACGCCCAACCCAACCCCAAAAGAAATCTGACCTTTCTATGTTTGAGCACAGAGCTCCTCTGAATCCGCACATCTGCACCAATTGGGAACCAGTGTTCTGGGGCCCTCAGCCATCCAGTGGGTACTGCTGTTGTATATTTTCAGGCCCTTCCCCTTCAAGATGGCGCAGTCCACCTTCGAGCCGGTGGCTCTGCTAGAGAACTCAGCAGCACCAGGGCCACTCGATCAGGGGAGGCCAGTCCAGCAGTACCCCACCTTCTCCCAGAGCACAGCTGTCCCCCAACTCACCAACAAACACTCCTCGTATGACCCTCAGCTGCTCGATCTCTCTGCCCTGGGACAAGATTCAGAATGTTTTCGTCTATTCTGCAGCCATTTTCTTCCTCCCCTGTTGTACAACATTTTGAACATACTTAATGCCACTGAATTGAACACTTAAAATGGATAAAATGGTAATTTTTTTTAAAAGTAGCTTTGATACTCATCCAGAGTTCTAGAAAATAACGGATTTTTAAGTCAGTGGAACTAGGTTTGACTTTGATTCTTTGGTTGACTTTGACTTTGATTAGGGCCTCTTTTCTTACACAGGCCACTTTCAAGGTTCTGAGAGGGGCTCTAGTCATGTGTTCACTAAGTTTGATACTTCTAAAATTTGCAAAATTAAACTTCATCTGAGTTGCTAAGGCCATTCTCCTTCCACATTGTCTCCCACTGTTGCGCTTTGTTTTATGTCAAATTCATTGGAGGGGCTACCAGCAAGTTTGGGGATACATATAAGAGGGAGCCGAATTAGGGCCAAATTTACTCTAATTTAGAGGGATCTCTTTATATGCTTTTGCAGCCATTACTGTGCACCCCATTATTGCCAAGTTTCCCAGGATAGGGCTGGCTTCAAAGCTTGATTCCTGGATTCACTCACCTCACCACACATACTAAAAAGGAAGTGTGTACTAGATCTCCCATAGCAAGCAGACCCTGTCTTAGGTGCCTGGATTCAAAGTGTGTAAGAGTGGAGCCAGCAGAACCAGCCATTTCCAATTCAAAAATAATCTAGGATTAATCACTAAGCAAGTTCTAAAAGCCCCAAAAGTTTCAGCTCATGTTAAATTTGACATCAATCCTAAAAATTTACATGATGTTATCAATACTGAGTTGTGAAGATTAAAAAAAACAAAACTTTCTTCATCTATTGTTGGTAAAAACAAATTTGTTCAATTATGCTTAAAACAATATGTAGAATTATATTTCTATGCTTTCAATAGAAAATGCAAAATCATAGTTATACAATGACAAGGTCAACAAATCTATATATCCTATATAATAAAAGAGAAACATGCAAATATGACCATACATTCGCTACTCTACCAGCCAATCAGGAGCAGGGGACGTGGCCAAGGCATGCCCACAAGGCGAGGGGTGGAGGCAGTGGGAGGGGTGTGGCCACTGCAGCGCGAGGCCCTGTGGAGGAACGGGATGGGGCGGGCACTGTGGGCCAGCCGGCAGCAGTGGCACAGCGTGTGTGCACTCTCCAGGCGGGGCCCCACGGAGGGGTGGGAGGCAGGGGCCGGGAGGCGGAGGCGGTGGCAGGGAGGGAGCGCTCCCCAGGCCAGAGCCTTGCAGAGGGGTGGGATGGCTGCGGGAGACCCGCCTAGGACTGCAGGGCATGCTGTCTGCAGGATGTGCTATCAGAGAGGCACGAGCCTGCCAGGTTGGCATAGGACCACCCAGTTCTGGATGCATTTCTCTGTTCCTTCAATCTCCGTGACCTCACATCGTTGCCAACGGCAGTGTGTGCAAGTCCAGTAAGATCACCCTTTCCCCAAGCCCCATGCACACTCTGCGGCTCCCCGCCTCCTCATTGGCATCAGGGTTGCTGTCCTTCTGTGGCTGTGGACATTTTCTCCTTTGATGTTTAGAGAGAGTGGGGAAAAGGGGGAGAAACAGAGAGAGGAGTATCCACATCAGAGAGACACATGGATTGGTTGCCTCCCACATGCGCCTGGACCAGGGCTGGGGATCAGACCAGGATCAGAGCCGGGAGCCCTCCAACCACAGCGCCCACCAGCCAGGCACTCCAGCTTCTGGAGATGCTGAGGAAGGTGCGCTCTCAGCGGGGCTGCAGCATCTCCAGTTTCTCAGCTTGTGCCCTCTCCCAGGAGGCTGGGGAGAACATATTTGGAAAAGTTCTTTAAGCCACGGTAGTCAGAGTGGTGGGACTCAACCAGGCAGGCACATAGGGAGAGAGGGCCCTTTCCGGCCCTGGCATTAGGCAGCATGCCCTGTGGTCCTGGGTGCCTGTGGCTGCCTGTGGCTGCAGCAAGCCCAAGTGAAGCTGGCCCAGGTCCTAAGTGCCTATAGCTGGCCAGAGGGAGGGAAGCCTGGGTCCCAGGTGTTGGGCAAGGCAGAGGCAGTTAGGAGCAACCAGGCCAGCAGGGGAGCACTTAGGGGAGATCAGGCTGGAAGGCAGAGGTAGTTAGGGGTGGTCAGTCACTCAGGCCAGTGAGCAGTTAGGAGCCAGTGTTCCTAGATTGCAAGAGGGATTCCCGACTGCCAACAGTTAGACATCTCTGACTACCAACAGTCAGACATCCCCGAAGGAGTCCCTGATTGGAGAGGGTGCAGGCTGGGCTGAGGGAACCCCCCCCTCCATGCATGAATTCCATGCACTGAGCCACTAGTATATATATACATAAAAGCCTAAGTGACCGTAATAACATGTTGACTAAAGGAGCGGCCGCCTGGTTGCTATGATGTACACTGTCCACCAGGGCCAGGCACTCAATGCAGGAACCACCTCCTGGTGGTCAGTGTGCTCCCACAGCCAACCTCTCACAGTCCCTCCCTCCCAGCAGGCCCCATTTGGCCCCGATCAGGATTGGACGAGACTGTCCCCTTCAGCCTCAATCGCCAGCCAGGCCAAGGGACCCCACCTGTACACATATTCATTCACTGGGCTTTTAGTATATGAATAAAAATATAGTGTAAAAAATATGTTTCTGGCAAGTTAATTCATCAAAACTCTACTGAATTTTATGGCCTTTCTGTCAAATAAAGTTGACATTTATTTTTTTTCATTTCTAAAAAATATTCACTTTCATATATACTTTTATATTTGTGATTTTGTATTACAGGGATCCTAAAATTTTAAACAGCTTCAGACTCTATGAAATCTGGGTCTACTCTAATGCGGGGCTTCAGGTAATATTTCTCTGACATAGCTTGTATAGGCTTAAAAATGGGTAGCAACCTAAAAGGGTTGGTATGAGGCTAAATTCAGGCGGTATTAGTTTCTAGCACATAGTAGGATCTCAATAAATGCTAATTTTCTTTTCCCTTATGTGATCTCTGATGTTTTACATTGTATACATTTGTTATGTTCACTTTGACCTTTCTTTCTTTTCTACCTGGTTAATAACATTTTTATCTCCCAGATAAGTTTTAATTCATTGCACTCCTACCTGATCTCTTTCTCTTTAACCCAGCTTTGTTCTTACATCATAGAATGTAAGAGTCATATCTAGTCTGTGTTAAAAATCTAAACTACTTAAAAATCTTTAATGGCTTCCTGTTACCAAGAGGTAAAGTTGAAGTGCCTCAATATGGAACTTGAGGTCATTAGACTTCTGCCTACTTTCCAAGACTTAATTCATGCCTTCCTCAAATCCTATGCTCCAAGTAGCCAGGTAAGGAATAAATGCACCTCAATGTTTCCTCTATTTCCCAGTTCAGACAAGAATGTATTCTTCCTGATTATAATTCATTAATTCAGTCATTTATTCACCCATTAGTTGGAGAAATACTTATTAAGTCAATGCTTAATTTGTACAACACATTATACTAAGTATGAGTATGTGTTGTGTGGTAAATTAGCTTCATGCAGAAAATAATTCCAAACACCCTACCAGGCAAAACTGCCTAGAGTTCACAGAAAGAATGTCACCTCACAGACTGAGTTAAAGGCCCCATCCCAGGGTTTATTAACTCCCAGTGGTTACAAAGGGAGAGAGAGCTGGGGCAGGTCAGCACACAAAGGATATGCATTAGTAATGGAAAGGCCATGCTCCCTGGGCTGTGCAATATTCCCTGTCCCATCTCTTCCTATCACATTAGCCTTCCTCACTGATGATGTGGATGTCAGGCCAAGAGTTATGATTGTGGTAAGGGGGCTCCCAAAAAGGAGATGCCAGGGACCAGAACACACTCTTGCTATATTGGAGAGAGCCAGGCATATTTGCCCACTCAAGCTGTAGTGCGCCCATTACTGTGCTGAATGAACTTCAGCTGTGGACTATGGTTCTTGGATAGAATATATGGAGCCAGAATGGAGGTCACACTGGGGCTACCGATGTGTGGCTGATTTAGGGGTGAAAAGGCTGTCAGGACACATAGGTAACATGATCATGATCTGGCTTTTGCAATACTCTTGGTCTATAAGTAACACTTCTATATGATGCATTATATTTTCTATTAATTCTATCTTTGGCATGTCTTCGAGATTATTGATTTATTTAAACCTGTACAGATTCACTCCCAGTTTGGCCAGGGAGCAGAGGAGGTTTTCCATGGGGGAGAGGGGATTGTGGAGTCAAAGGATGGTGAAAGTTATCTAGATTGGTAGGGGCTAGTTAAAGGCACAGAGAACTTTCAGGACCTGTAAGCTATTGGCTCTGGGTGCGGCATGAATACTACACAGAGGCGTAGAAACCTAAGGCTGGGGAAAATCACCAAGGAACAATTGGCCTTTATTGTCTTGTGAAAGAACTTGGAGGTTATCATGAAGTGCAGAAGGAGCTATGAAAAGATTCTCAGTCTGGCTTTTCTTCTTTTTACCTTTAAACTCTTACCTTACTTGTGATGGTTAATTTGACTAGACCTCTGTACCAGATACTAATGTTCTAGATGTTCCTATGAAGGCATTTGTGCGGTTGGAATAAATATTTAAATCAGTAGACTTTGAGGGAAGCAGATTACCCTATGTAACGTAGGTGGGCCTCATCCAATCTGCTGAAGGCCCTAACGGAAAGACTGACCTTTCTGAGCAAGAAAAGATTCTGCCAGCAGACAGCATGTGGATGGAAACTACATATTACCCTGGGTCTCCAGACTTGTGAGCTATACTTCAGATTTTGAACTTTCTAGCCACAATCAAGTTAATACTCAGAACAGTGAGTCACGGTTTTTATCCCTAGGTCCTGTTTCACAAAGCTGAATAACGAAATCATGGACCAGAAGATTTAAGCAAAAGCATGGGAAAGTACTGTAAGCAGATTCAGACTTCCTGCACCAGGAAGGGGCCCAATAATGGGTTTCCATTGAAGCCTTGTAGTCTAGGGGTATATATTTTCTACAAGTCTGCTCTGTATCTACCCATGTTGCCACCTTATTGATTCCCTCAATTGTTCTTGCCCAGCAACAGACCTGAGCTTTCCTTGTTTCTATGCATCCATTCACCTTATTGTTGCAGCCTCTCCTTAGTTTCACATACCCACCACAAGCTGTTATTTTTGATGGTTGATTCCTGTGAATAGGCTTGCTCAAATTGCCTTGTCTGCCCCTGTCTATGTTACACCTGCATTTATTTTCCACTGGACTCCTTCCTGGTCAGCCTGCACGTCAAGTTAACTCTTCTCAAGTAAGTCGATTTTTAAATTTCTCTGTCTGTCTCTGTATATACACACATTCATTTGAGACTACAGCCCAATTCAAATATTACCATATTTGTAAAATATCCCCAGCTACTCATTACTCTATCTAGCCACTCCTGTAAATAATGGTATTCAATACATGATTCATACTTATTTATGTACATCAGTCTCTTCAACAAAAATGTAACTTGAGGACCAGTTTTCGTTCATCATTGAAGTCTCCAAGACTAACTGTGGTTGATACTAAAAAGGTGCTCAATAAATATTTATTGAATAAATGAAAGAAATGAGGAAGGATTGTGTGCAGTTGCAATTTCCACAGTGACTTCAATGCATGGTGCACAGCGGGCAATGCATGGATATTCATTATAGTGATGCTGATACTGTAGGCACTTATTTACTATGTTGCTATGAGCCAGATACTAGTCTGGGATGTAAAAATACCACAAAGCTTGAATGAGCTCACACAATTTTATTTATTTATTTATTTATTTATTTATTTATGTTAGTAGTTTGAATTTTTTTTCTACCCCCCAGCATATGTCCCCACCTGCCCTCCTCCCCACCCCAGTGTCTTTCATTCATTGGTTATGCTCATATGCTTGCATACAAGTCCTTTGGTTGATCTCCCCCAGCATCCGCCCCCACCCTCCCCAGCCTTCCCCCTGTAGCTTGATAGCTATTAATGCCTCCCTGCCTCTATATACACATTTTTATTTTTTATTAAATCAAGGAATTCTGCCAAAGATTTCTAGAAGCAGTCATGTCTTAAACTACTTCTCCCATCATAACCCCACCTGACCTCACAAACCCTGAGCTCTCTTTAGTGTGAAGACAATGCACCACATTTTGACCAGAGAAGAAGTGCAGAAAACAGTAAGAATGTAGTAGAGTAATGTATGGAGACCCAAGGTCAGGGCCCATATCTATGTCAAATGGGGCAACTTCCATTGCTCCTTCTGAAACTCCCTGTGTCCTTTAAAGTCCCTCTTGAGAAGCACCTAGAAACACTTTCCTAGGAACATGGGGTTTAATCAAGCCGTAAGCAGGCCTTGGGGAAAGGCTTGGGAAACTGTAATAGGAGAAAACAGGGTAATAAATCACCAATTTGAAACACTGTATAGCTGAGAGAAATGACTAAAGCGTGTTTGCAACTTATTTTCCCTTTAAAAGAAAAAAAAACGATTACTGCTTGCAGTGTCAATACCAGGTTTCTACCAATACATTTCTGGCTTGTTTGTCCTGGAAGATATGGGCACATCAACATCTATAGGAAACTAGTGTGTGGGTGACTTCAAAGAGAAGATGATCCAGTTAGAACAAAGACAAATTACTCTTCACTGGGATTTCTAGCAAAGCAGATCCAGAGAGAGATGCCACAGGGAAAAGAAATTCCAGGTTTCAGTGTTCTGATTTCTCCCTATAATGATTCTTCACATTTAGAGCCCATCTGTGGTCCCTGCACCAGTGGTTGAAGGCCTCACTGGATTTTGCATAATTTTCCTCCTTGCCTTCCCTCACATGCCCTTTATCAGATTTCTTTCTGCCCAAAGTGACTCTTTGATACTGTTAACCAGTTGGAGACTAGTAGGGGAGAAAGGAGGGAATCCTAGAAGACAAAGAAACAATCCAAACCCCACTCTGCTGCATTGCAAGATCCTCTGGCAAGTAGCTGCAGATTATAACTCAACAGTAAATATTTCTACCATGATAAATTTTACCACAATAGGTCAAGCAAGGTTTTTGTTCTACAGTGATCCTGCACATGCACCTCTCCACCCCTAAAGTAAATAAATAAAAAGGGGTCAGCCAGTTGGTGAGGAACCAGGACAGAAGAGTGCAGGAAGTGGAGCCATTCAGCTATTCAGGCCTTGGACAGGATGCTGCTGGCTGGTGACCCATCAGTGCTGGCCCAGATGTCTTACAGCTGGCAGAGTTGTCATAACAAGAAGCTTATTTGGGGGGGAAATGTTACCTGGAAGCACTTGTGATGAAGAGATGCAGCCAGATGGCAGGACTCAGTCACTGCCCCAGCAAGGTCTCCCTGTGCCCAGTGTTGCTGGGAAGAGAGAGGCTTCAGTCTTTTGTGTTGGATCAATTATTACAAACCTATCTTGGCATTTCCTTGCTTTCTTATCACTGTGCTTTCCCCTTCCCTCACCTCTCCTGCCCTCCAAAAACAAAGGTAGATTATGCTCAAGGATTTTTTTCAAATGCTCAACACAAGATTTTTGCTCATTTTACTGGTAATAGAAAGTTCAACCAAAATGAAGCGGATTTATTGATGGAATGTGCCTTCTCAGATAAGGCATAACCTGTCAATAGCTCCTCTCCCCACCACCCCAAGATGCTCAGTTCTATTTTGTCACAGAAAGATCCTCCTTTACTTATCACTGAGTGAGGCAGCCTCGTGGCCTTGGCTTTCTCTTGTCCAGTTCCACAGAGCGGAGATTCACCCGCCTTGCCATAATCTAAAGCACTTAGTTTGGATTCCACTTCTGCATTGAGAAGAGATCATGAATCTCCACTAAGGTCTGAAATTCCATGATTTCTATGTGTTACATAGTCACAATAATACTGACTTCAGGAAATTTTATTAATGATTGAAACAATATTATAATAGTGGTCTAAAGATATATATGGATATCTCCTTAAAGAACAGAGGAGGAAGTTACTCCAGCTTGCAGCTGATTAATCAATATTTTTTATACTTCAGAAACTTAATGTTTGAAGTAAAGATACCATGAGAAGTTTGGTTTTGTAGTTCCAATAAATTTATCATATATTAGTTGAGCCTTATTATATGTAGGCATTGTACTAGGTTCAGTAGCTCCCCATCCAGTAGAGGGCATGAAGTAGAGGTCAGAATTCTCATAACATTGGGTCCATAAGAGGTATGGAACATAGAAAACTCTAGTTAACTGTACCATAAGGACTGGGCCATGGAACATTGGAGAAGAAGGAACATTTGGACTTGATTCTGAAGCCTGTAGAGAGCCACTGAGGTCTCATAAAGAGGGAAGTAGCATAATTACACATATTTTTTACTAGAGGCTCAGTGCATGAAATTCATGCATGGGGGGCGGGGATGTCCCTTAGCCCAGTCTGCACCCTCTCCAATCTGGGACCCCTAAAGGGATGTCCAACTGCCTGTCTAGGCCCAATCCTACCAGGCAATCGAACATTCTTCTCACAATCAAGGACTGATAGCTCCAAACTGCTCATCTGCCTGCCTCCCTGATTGCCCCTAACTGCTTCTGCCTGCCAGCCTGATCACCCGCTAACCACTCGCCTGCCAGCCTAATTGATGTCTAACTGCTCCCCTGCCAGCCTATTTGTCCCCAACTTCCCTCCTCTGCTGCCCTGGTCACCCCTAATTTCCCTCCCCTGTAGGCTTGATCGCCCCCAACTGTCCTCCCTTATAGGCCTGGTCCCTCCCAACTGCCTTCCCCTGCTGGCCTGATCACCCACAACTGCCCTCCCTTGCAGGGCCTGGAACCTCCAACGGCCCTCCCCTGCTGGCTATCTTGTGGTGGTTATCTTGTGTCCACATGGGGGCAGGATCTTTGACCACAGAGGGGCAGCCCTCTTGTGTGTTGGAGTGATGATAAATCTGCAAATTACTCTTTTATTAGATAGGATAGAGGCCTGGTGCATGGGTGGGGGCCAGCTGGTTTGCCCTGAAGAGTATCCCAGATCAGGGTGGGAGTTCCCTTGGGGTGAGGGGCTGTCTGGGCGATGGGTCTGTGGAGGTTTGCAGGCTGGCCACACACACACACACACACACACACACACACACACCCCCAGTGATGCAAGCGGAGGCCCTGGTATCTGGGATTAATCTATGTCTACAATTAAAACTTTGTAGCTGGGAGCAGAGCCAAGCCTTCTGCTCTCTCCGGGGCAGCAGCCATTTCTGTTTGAAACTTTGTAGCCTAGAGTGGAGGCTTAGGCCGGCAACAGCAGGCTGAAAGCTTAGCTTCCTCCATTGCCAGAGAAGCCCAAACCTCTGTTCTCTCCAGCTCAGTGGATGCTGCCATTTCTGTATCTTTTATAATTAAAACTTTGTAACATTGAGTGGAGGCCTAGGCAGGCAGAAAGCTTGGCTTTCTCTGTTGCCAGGGAAACCCAAGACTTTCTCCTGCTCTCATTGGCGGCAGCCATGTTGGTTGGGGTTTATTTGCATAATTTGCTCCTGATTGGCTGGTGGACGTGGCTGTGAGCATGGCTTGTGGGTGTGGCGAAGGTATGGTCAAATTTGCATATTACTCTTCTATTAGATAGATTAGGTAATTGGTAGCTGTATGTGGGGCAAGTGGAGACAGGGCTGCAAGACTGGAGACAGAGCAGGTTGAAGATTTGTCTAACATACAGCAATGACCATGGTGGGAGGAGATTGAGCAGATACCTAGATGAAGAAATCCATGGAGTTTGGCCACTAGTTAATGTGCTGGCTCCAGGTTGACTCCAGGTGCTTGGTTTGCTCTCTAGGAGGGTGATAGCACTTTCACTGAGAAGGGGCTCATAGCTTCAGACATAGAGTTTGAGATGCTGTGGACTGAAGGACACCATTCTGCAAGTAATTGAAAAGCACGACTAGAGTTTGACAATGGGAGCCATCTAGACAGTGCAATGTGGGGGTATTACTTAAACAAATGCTATTTATAAATGATACTTAAATCTAGTGATGACTCAAACAGAGAATGCAGATGGAAAAAGGGTGAAGACTATGGGTGGCATGATTTAGGTGGTAAATTCTTGAGAAGAGAGGGCACAAGAAGAGGCATTGAGGTCCTAGGCATTAGAGAGGCATCATTGTGGGTGTTGGTAAAGAGGCACTTCAAAGCAGATGGAAGGCCACACATGGAAGGGCTGACATGCCAGGACAAACTTGACTTCTCCTTTACCCAGCCACTCCCATTGGAGAACAGCCAATAGCAGTGTGCCCTGCTAGCTTTCTATGCTCCCAAGCTAAATCAAGTCCAGTCATATATATAAATTCAAACTCTGAAAATAATCAACTAGTTCTGTCCTGAGTAAGGGTTATTATTTTATTGTAATGAACTAGTGGCCTGGTGCACAAAATTCATACACATTGAAAAGGAATTAATTAGAGGAAATATTTTAATATTGCTATTTGCCCTTTCTCTATAATAAAAGTGTGAGAGATAAAAGAAAATGAGTACCATGTATATGAAAATAATACATAATTTTATTAATAAATAAACAATAACAAAATGGTATAACAACAACTAACTCATGATATAGAAACAACATTGATGCAAATAATAACTAATAAAGTGATTAAACTTATTCTAATATCTCCCTGTATACCATATTAAGAGTGCAAACACTTTCAGAGTGATTGACTAATTTCCCTTGGGATAAAGGATTTACAACTTTAACTTTAACATCACATGCTCTTCGAACTCGAGAGAAAGTAACATATAACTGACCATGTGTGAAAACGGGTTCAGATAAGAATATTCCTACTCTGTCTAAAATTTGTCCTTGTGATTTATTAATAGTCATTGCAAATGCTGGCATCACGGGAAACTGTCATCGAATTAATTTAAATGGGAGGCCAGTGTGGACAAGTCAATTCTTGAAATCAGAACAACCTCTCCCTCTGCAGATCTTATTAATACCTCAGCTTCAATAATGTTAGGTCATAATCTTTTGATAATAAATCTGGTACCATTACAAAGACACCATTTACTATTAAGATTTCTTAATAGCATGATGATTGCACCCACTTTCAACTTTAATTTTTGACATGGCATTCCTGAAAGAATAACACTGTTAAAAAATTCTATGGGAAAATTTTCCTTTTCAGCATCATCTGTTGAGTCAATGGAATTATCACTCAAATATGTGTGAAAATCTCCATCAAGTATACCCAAAATTTCTTCATTTAATTTTTGAACACATTCATTTTTTGTACAAAGAATTGCATGTTTAGATATATTTTTAATATTATCTATAGATACACTACTTCCAAAGGTGGCTTCACAGATACAAATCATTTCATGGGGATTTCAATAATATCCATTCCTAAATGAAAACCGCTATCAAGTTTGCCATCTCCAAGTTTTACTAACCATTCGCTATAAGCAGAATTCTCTGATCTCATTTTTGTTTTAAGAGACTACTTTCTGAAACATCACAGTACCTTAAACTCGTTTGTACTATGGCCGATTGCAAAGCATGCGGTACAATACTGATACATTATCAAAAAATCCCCTTCGAGAGGGAGAACTTTCCCATCAAATGCAACATTCAAATTCATAATTTCTCTTAGTAATCTTTCTATGATATTTATATCATGACTGGGTGCCATGGCGCATTTATCAATAATAAGAAGTTGGGTCTTTTTAATGGTTTCAGTAACTCCGCTCTTTATATCGAGTCTAGAAGTTGAAGTTTCATTTAATAAAATTGGTAATTTATATTGGGAATGAAAGGTTCTTCCACCAAGAAGTAAATTTGCAACAATTCCTGTCGATGCTGTGGGTAAAACAGTACCCCCACGACAGCCTCTAATATAATGTATTAAAACTTTATACAGATATGTTTTCCACTACCACCTGGACCATCCAAGAAAAAGCATTTGAGGTGGACAGTTTGATCTTCGATGGCTGAAGTTATAGTCTGAAAGGCTGCCAACTGTTCATCATTCAGAAAAATTATCAAAACCTCTGCCTGTTGTTGCTTGTACAATTCATCACATGTGTTTGCATTCATTAATAAAGGATAGTTCAGAAGTCTGAAATGTGAACATTTCATTACATGCACTGTGAGTACCTCCTGAAGTTTGTTAAGGGCATGCATTTCACAGTTTACACAGGCACCTGCTCTTTGGTGCAATTTGCAACAAAAATATTCAATAAAATGAGATTTATTCTCATCCCATAATTTGTCTACAGAAGAAGGACATCCAAACACACATAGGTATTCAAAAAGTTGCCATAGTTGTTTGGGCATATTAAGGATGATTGCATCATCAATCATCTTTCCAAATAGTGTCGTCAAGTAATAATCCTAGGTGTTTAGCAGCTTCATGAAATGTATCATAAGTTATACCTCCTACAGTTCACAAATCCTCAAAACTTATCGCATCCTTTACATGCAAAAGCAAAAGTCTAAGGCCATGGTCCTCAAACTGCAACTCTTTGGCCCCCTGATTGTGGCTCTTCCACAAAAGACCATGGCCTGGATGAGTCTATTTTAAAGAAGTGGTGTTAGAAGAATTTTAAGTTTTAAAAATTTGGCTCTCTAAAGAAATTTCAATCATTGTACTGTTGATATTTGGCTCTGTTGACTAATGAGTTTGCCGACCACTGGTCTAAGGTAATATCGTTCTGGTTCTCTAAAGCTCACACTGAACAGTCTACCTAACACTTTATTCCCACCCTTTCGGCATTTTGTACACAGAGAATTATTAAACACACTACTGGCCCCGTGCACAAAATTTGTGCACTGGGGTGGGGAGTGGAGGAGGGTATGTCGCTTAACCTGGCCTTCATCCTCTCTAATTTGGGATCCCTGTGGGATTGGGCCTAAAGTGACAGTTGGACAACCCCCTCACAATCTGGGACTACTGGCTCCTAACTGTTCACCTGCCTGCCTGCTTGATCTCCCCTAACCACTCTGCCTGCTGACCTGCTTGCCCCCAACTGCACCCCCCTGTCAATGTGATCACCCGCAACTGCCCTTCCCTAATGGACCCATTTCACCTCTGCCTCAGCCCCACCACCATGACTTTGAACGGAAGGACATCTGGAATGTCTCATGTTCTAATTAGCATATTATCCTTTTATTAATATAGAAAGAATATGACATTCTGCCATAACTATAACATATCTACCAATATTACCTATGAGAATACGTACTTCATTAGATAGAAAGGCATCTAATACATTATACTGTATATGTTGTAAATAGTAGGAAATACAGTATTTGTAGTAACAATATATACCTTGTGACTTCCCTTCCTGATCTGGGAATGGTTCCCAGGTCTTTGAACATTTCCTGGCCCCTAATGTGGTTTTTTTTTTTTTTTTTTTTTGCCATTCAGTGTAACTTTATTTACCGTTTATTGCACATAATTTGAGGTCTTTAATTTCTTTCGTTTTATTTTTTTTTATCTTTTATATTTTAAACTTTATTGTTCAGTTTATTAATTACAATGTTCCCCTTTTTTTCCCCTATAGCTCCCCTCCACCCAGTACCCATCCCACCCTCCTCCCTCACCTCACCCCCACTGTCCTCTCCCATAGGTGTATGACCTTTGTCCAGTTTCTTGCTACATCTCCAACACCCCTTTTCTCCCCAAGAATTGTCAGTCCATTCCCTCTCTATGCCCATGATTCTGTTATATTCACCAGTTTATCCTACTCATCAGATTTTTAATTCACTCATTTGATTTTTAGATACATTTGTTGATAAATGTGTAGTTGTTCATAATTTTTGTTTTTACCTTTTTGTTCTTCCTCTTCTTAAAGAAATACCTTTCAGCATTTCATATAATACTGGTTTGGCAGTGATGAATTCCTTTAGCTTTTTCTTATCTGTGAAGCACTTTATCTGACCTTCAATTCTGAATGATAGCTTTGCTGGGTAGAATAATCTTGGTTGTAGATTCTTGCCATGTGAGATTTACTCTTATGCTGTAATCTAGTGAAAGTGGCAAGAATAACACATATGAAGCCATCTAAGAATAATTATAAATGGTACAACACTTACCCTAAATACTAGGAAAGATGTGAGCAAAGAAATTATGGTGCATATGAAATATTTTTCTAGAAGTGGGATTTGACAGCTGCTATAAAAGTAGAGTTTATTCCTGGCAAGAAGATTCATTTTGCAGAATAAGATAAAATTTATCTTGATGATTTGCCCTAACTGGGTTGGCTCAGTGGATAGAGCATTGGCCTGCAGACTGAAGGGTCCCAGGTACAATTCTGGTCAAGGGCTGATCGAGGGTTGATCGATGTTTCTCTCTCACCAATGTTTCTAACTCTCTATCACTCTTTCTCTCTGTAAAAAAAAAATCAAAAAAATATATATATTTTTAAAATTATCTTGATGATTTAATTTTTCATATGTTTATCTTATGTGGGTAAGGAGAGAAAAATCAACAAAACACCGATGGGGTGACAATATTTTCCCTAAGTTGGTATAAGGCAAGTATGCATTTCCAAATCCTACTTGACATACATTCCTACGGGAAATATTACTTCATGTGTCCACAAATTGCAGATACTAAAACTTCAATCTACTCACCTCATGAAGGTATTATACATGTGACTCCACGAGTATAAGTTACCATTTATTTCACATCTCCACTTATATGTCAAAGAGGCATCATGATTTTAACATATTCACAAGTAGAGTTCTTGATTTTGCCTGACACCTAAATCTGTTCCTAAGGCAGTAAACCAGTCTACCAGGCCTTCAGGTGAAATACCTGGGAGTCGCCTGGAGTAGCCCTCTTTCTATCATGCACCACATATAATCCATCTTTATGTTTTTCTGCTCTACCTTTAAGACATATTCTGGATCCAATTATGTCTCAACTAAAGGTTTTTTCAGAGAAAGACTTTCTTGAGGAACCAAGTTGGTAGCATAGGTAAACACCTGTACTGCTGCCTTTTACAACAATTTCAAAACTATAACTAAAAGACAAAATGGACATCATCCAGGACCACTGAAAAGCTGGCTGAGTGGAATTTCAACAACCAAAAGGAAAGAGAAAAGGACACTGAGACTCAGAGGAGCTGTTGAGGGCAGAGGTGTGGCGAAGCAGAGATGCGTGCATGGAAAGGGTGGGCAGCTGAATACGTGGCTGGCTTTTCAAATGGGGAGGAAGACAAAGACTCCTCACTGCACTGAACTCCAGTTCCAGGTGAGACTCTGGAACCCAGACTCATACAGGGTGAAACTGGACTGTCAGAAAGAAGCACACTGAGACTCAGGGGAGCTGCAGGGGGGCACTCTGGTTCATGGAGAGGGTGGGCAGCTGAGTGTGTTGATGGCTTTCTATTCCAGGGGGAAACAAAAACTCACAGCTGCACTGTACTCCAGTTCTGGGTGAGACTTTGGGTATCTAGACTATTCAGAGAGAAACTGGACTGTCTGGCAGGGGGCAAAACTCAAGGGCAGCTTTCTCTCAGAGGTGCATGCACCATTGCCACAGGACACTGAAACCCAGAGGCCTGTTAGAGTGGGGCTGATAGGAAACCAAAGCTGTCTGCTGAGACTCCACCCCATCCAAGCTGAGGACAGAAGCTCTCCCAGCATAGACACAGTTGATCCACACAGTCAGTTTGCCTGGAGGACAACTCCTCCCAATGATACCAACATTAATCTAGACTTAACTATAACAAGACTGTGCACACAACCCATAAAGGGGTGCACCCAGAGTGTCAACCTCAGGTAACTGAGGAGTTGAGCCACTGAGCCCTTGAGGACACCTACCACACAAAGCTACTCTACCAAATCAGGAAAGCAGCAAAAATGCCGGGTCAAAGAAACAGATCACAAATGAAAGAAATGGAGGGAAACAAATGACTGGATATAGAGTTCAAAACCACAGTTATAAGGTTTTTCAATAATTTCCTAGAAAAGGCCAATACATTTAGCGAGACCCTCGAGGATATAAAAAAGGTCTTAGACATTAAGCATACACTGATTGAAATAAAAAATATTATACAGAGACATAACAGCAGACTAGAAGACTGCAAAAATCAAGTCAAGGATTTGAAATACAAAGAAGCAAAAAACACTCAGCCAGAAAAGCAAAAACAAAAATGAATTCAAAAATTTGAAAATAGTGTAAAGACCCTCTGGGACAACCTCAAGCATATCAACATCCAAATTATGGTGGTGGCAGAATAAGAGAGAGAACAAGATACTGCTCACCTATTTGAAAAAATAGTGAGAGAAAACTTTCCTGACATGGTGAAAGAAATAGACTTACAAGTCCAGGAAGTGCACAGAACCCCAAACAAAAGGAATCCAAAGAGGACCACACCAAGACACATCATAATTAAAATGCTAAGAGCAAAAGACAAAGAGAGAATATTAAAAGCAGTAAAAGAAAAATAGTTAGTTATCTACAAGGGAGCACCCCTACGATTGTCAGCTGATTTCTCAACAGAAACTGTGCAGGCCAGAAGGCTGTGGCAAGAAATATTCAAAGTGATGAATAGCAAGAACCTACAACCAAGATTACTCTATCCAGCAAAACTATCATTCCAAATTGAAGGTCAGATAAAGAGCTTCACAGATACGAAAAAACTAAAGCAGTTCATCACCACCAAACCAGTGTTATGAAACTAGGGGCCTAGTGCATGAAATTCGTGCACTGGGGGTGGGTGATCCCTCAACCCAACCTGCCCCCTTACACATACTGGGAACCCTCAGGGGATGACCTACTGACCACTAATCTCCAGCCTGCCCAAGGCCTAAAGCCTCTGGCCGAGGATGTAGGCCTTGGGCACCCAGCCATCACCCTGCAATGGGGCCGATGGCTGGCTCTGTCCCAGCCCTGCCCCCCCAACTCCCCAACCCCACTAAGGCCTTCACCCAAGCCAGCTCACACCTGGCTAGTGCGGGCCTCGGCCCCACTCCCCTGGCCCAAGCCTTCTCTCTGGCCAGTGGGTGCTGGCTGCCTTGGCCCCACCCCCATGCATCCCAGGACACCTTGGCCCCAACCCCTTCAGCCCTGCCCTCCATGGACATGGCCACCTCAGCCCCGCCCCTGCTCCTGATTGGCTGGTGGGTGTGGTTGGTGGGTGTGGCTTGTGGATGTAGCAAAGGTAGGGTCAATTTGCATATTACTCTTTTATTAGATAAAATGCTGAAAGGTATTCTTTAAGAAGAGGAAGAAGAAGAAAATGAAAAGATAAAAATTATGAACAACAAGTGAATCTATCAACAAGTGAATCTAAAAATCAAGTGGATAAAAAATCTGATGAACAGAATAAACTGCTGAATATAATAGAATCAGGAGCATAGAAAGGGAGTGGAGTGACTATTTTGGGGGGTAAAGGAGTGTGGGAGTGCAAGAAGAGACTGGACAAAAAGCATACACTTATGGATGAGGACAGTGCGGGGGAGGTAAAGGCAGGGGGTGCGAATTGAGTGAGGGGAGGGATGGGGGAAAAAAGAAACAATTGTAATAATCTGAACAATAAATATTTATTAAAAATTTTAAATAAATATATAAATAAATAATAAAGGTTTTTTCACAACTAAAACTTTAGCTCAAGACTCCATCAATAGGTCTTCCTGCTTCTACTCATGTTTTCAGATAATAGCTACAGTGAACTTTTTAAAACTTAAATTAGAAACCCTTCTGTGATTTTCTATAACATTCAGAATAAAAACCAAGATTCTCACACACAAAGCGCTAATTGCCTGTCATTATTCCTCTCCATCAATACTGTCACTGCTCATAAAAAGTAACTTGGGGCTTTTATAATTGTGGTTCTTTCATTGTGGAACCACCTTCTCCCAGAAATTCCTCACTTCATTTGAATGTATATTCAAATGCAGCTCCTAAAACAGGCCTTCCTGGACCTTCTATATTGAGAGCCTCTATGCTCACCTCACATCCTCACTATTTTTCTTTTTATGGAAATGATATATATATATATATATATTCCAAGTGACCAAAACAACCAGAATGACCGAGTCCTATGACATGCACTGTGGCTGGCCAATCAGTTTAATGGGGGTGGGGCCAGCTGGCCAACCTCCCATGGCACCTCCCTGAGGCTAGCTGGCACAGATTGGCACTTATTAGGATGGGCCAGCCAGACCCTACCCATGCACAAATCCATGCACTGGGCCTCTAGTATTACACATATACTAGAGACCTGGTGCACAAATTCATGCACCAGAGGAGTCTCTCAGCCTGGCCTGCAGAAATTGGGCCAAAACCAGCTCTCTGAGATCCTCTGAGGGGTCCTGGATTGTGAGAGAGTGCAGGCCAGGCTGAGGGACCCACTGGTGCAGCCTCTAGTATGCATATAAGATCTTTGGTTAATCTCTTCCAGCCCTCCCCCTGTTCCATGTTTCACGACTGTGGTTTCTGCTCCTGCATTGAGTGTCTGCCCCCTGGTGGTCAGTGTGCATCACAGTTACTTGTCAGATGGTCAAATGGTCAGTTGGTTGGCTGTTGCTTAGGCTTTTATATATAGAGGTTTTGCCTTTTCTTTTTTGTCTTCCCCAGAGTCCATGAAGACAGGAACATTGTCCATAATTTGCTTCTCTATATTCTCAGCACTAAGAACAGTGTCTGTACATAGCAGATACTCAACAGATAATTCTTTAGTGAAGAACTTAATAAATGACATATTTTGGGAGAGATTCTGAAATGTTATTCTTCCAAACTTTGAACACTAAATTGTATCATAATCTCCATCTAGGACTGGATTGAAGGCTTATCAAAAACTAGTAGACTCAGAAGTGCCTAAATGCATATAAACAATAAAATAATCTTAAATAATGTTAGAAGCTCTGGATTTCCATCATGTCAGGTCTTCCCTGGTGGGGAACACTGGACTGACTCAGAAGTCCTGTTTCTGGTCTCTGCTCTGATTCTAAAAGTATTTGTACTCCTTGAGCCTTAGCTTCTTCATGCTCAGAATGAGAAGGTTGATCTTCATGACCTCTTTAAAAGATTTCTACCAAATCTAATATGTATAAAATGTTTTTAAAAGAAACATATAAGATAACATTAACTTTTTAAAATATTTAATGAAATGTGTATAACTAGAAGTCAATTAAAAAACACACACTAGAAACCACTAGGAAGAATAAACTATATACCAAAGGACTTGTCACAAGGACTTGACCTTGAGCAATTGGGAAATTGAGTTAAGGAATCTTCGTAAGCCTGTAGCCTTTATTACTGATTCCAGACCTTGAATTCCAGAGCAGGCAGATGGAAAGAAAGACAGATGGAAATCTGGGGAGAGCAAGAACAAGCTGGAGCTCATGAGGGTGTATAGAAACTGCCAGTTCTTATTGGTCCTGACCTTGATGGTTTTGATCCTGCAGAAGTTTCTACCCTTGTCATGTAGCTAAGCACACATCAGGCTGCGAGTCAGAGCAGCTATAGGAGGACCCAGGGAGAGGTGGGTAATTTCAGTCCTGTCTGTTGCCCCATGCCAACAAGGTAAGCCAATAGATAAAGAGCAATGTATGCCAGCTCCCAAATGATGGCCACTTCACTCCTACCCACCAGATCCTGCACAAGAAGTTATCTTGTGTTCCATCCTAATTACAAACATACAGTGAATGGAATGACAGCTGAGCAAGTGACACATGGCAAAGCCTCCAAAATGGATATTAGTGATTTTGTGAAGTAATAGTTTTCACTCACAGGAAGGAAAATTTCCCTTGGGTATTTGAGCTTCAGTGGTGTCTTTGAAATTTATCAGTGGTGTAATAGCAAAGCAGATAAATGGGCAGAGAAGTGGGTGCAGTTCTACCATCATTTCATTCTTTGGAAAGATGCCAGGCAACCTCGCGTGTAGATTCAGATGGGGATGGAGGTCATCTAGCCCATTCCTGTGCTTTATTGATGAAAAGCTAAGGCTCAGTAGAGTGCTAGATCTTTGTACAACGGTACACTCCTGTGTATTTGCAACTCTGGAAATAGAACCCAGGAATCTTGAATACAATCCTAAATGATATTATCTCACCCTTTTTCTCCTGGAACATAGAGTGGGATCCCTCTAGGAACCAAATACTTGGATGAAGCTGGGCATACCTTACTGTACATAATCAAGGACAAACATTACCTCACATGACTTCCTGGAAAGGAAAAGTGGTTGTGGGAGACAGCTTCTGGCAATGCCCTTGTCCACCTTTCCCCCGACCTGCAGGGCCCAGTGTTCCTGTAGCTTTGGAGAGATGGGGTGATGATGTTGACTGGCAGAACTGCCTGTGTCTATGAGTCCCAGAATGTTATACTCAAACCCTAGGTTAAAACAGGGCTGTGGCCTTGCTGGGGGTTAACTCTAGCTGGTGTAAAGTGGAAGCACAGTCTATAGCAGCCATTGGCAAAACATCCTGTGTGTGCTCCAAATAGAGTCCTTTTGAATTATTTTACCAATTAATATGGAAATATTTTCTTATTTTAACTCACAAGAGCATCTCCACAGAATAATTGTAATTAGTTTGTTTCATTGTGATATTTTAGTTTATGTTACGTGATCACACTGACTTTTACAACTCCTGTCTTCTGTAACTTCCTCAGTATATAATAACAGAGCTGAAACATTAACTGAAGTTCATAGACTATAAAATGGCATGAGCTGGGCAGAAACTACTTTGGGGTGGGGCATTCCAAGGTGAGACCTCTCCTGGCACCCTAATGCTTATGTGGTGTTCCTGGCTGAGGGAGGCCTGAACTCCTGGAGACAGGTCACTAAGTCTCACAGTGACTCACTGTGTCCTTATGAGTGTGGACTTATGAGCTGCGTACCAGCTGTATTTACTGATCTTAACTGACATAAGGAGTTCTAACAAGTGGGGTCCTTTAGGTAGTTCCTTAATGCAGCCAGCCAGGAATCTCAG
Source organism: Antrozous pallidus (assembly GCA_027563665.1). Classification (NCBI taxonomy): domain Eukaryota; kingdom Metazoa; phylum Chordata; class Mammalia; order Chiroptera; family Vespertilionidae; genus Antrozous; species Antrozous pallidus. Next base: position 109,122,333 of record CM050508.1, on the reverse strand, counting down.
AACCATATTTCTCAAACAGCATTCCTCCTTCTAAGGAAATTCTTGAACACAAACTCCAGTTAAAGGAGTTAATGCAGAAATAAACCTCTTGGATTAAGGACAAGGCCTATTGCATATTCTGCAAGAAGTAGTTTTCTGGAATTCTGTTGACATAGAAATTAAAATGAAACAAGACAAAATCCCACTTAACTGTTCACAGCTTATTGTTAACTGTGTGCTGAATTTTCAGGTGGGATGTTAGGCACATTTTAAAATTTCCGCATACATTCACTAGGTTCTAATTTTGACTGGTAAGATGTGTTTAAGTTTTAGGCTATAATTAGTGGACGTAAGTTACACACCTTCTCATGCAGAGTTAAGGGACCAGATAGGAATATCTACATAAGATCTGACATGTAAAAAAAGAGAGAGAGAGAGAGAGAGAGAAGAAAAGAAACAGCTGAAGAAGCAGGGGAGATTAAGCAAAATTTAGAGAGTGCACAAAGAAACAATCTTTAAAAAATCTAGAGATCTATTACATAGTAATTCAATTTGATTGGCAGCCTCAGGAAGTAGAGTTGGAACAATGGGGCACAGACTGGAAGCATTCAAGGAATGCAAACGTCAGCTAAGTATGATGGAGCCATATCTTATAGCCAGAATTTCTTGAACGGCCCTGAAAAAATGGCTCATTTGTTTTATCTTCCTATGTCCCTGAAACTGCCCTGATTTCTGACTTGAGACCTTATTCTTCAGTTTTTCCTGCAACAGTGTGGCTACTTGAACTCCAACAAATACATATATTTTTCTCAAAGAACAAGGCTGACAGGCAAATGGTGAGTTTCCATAATAGCAAAGGCACCCTGTCAGTCCTGGTCTTTAGGTTGCCAGCAATATAAAATGTATTTATATTAATACTAGAGATCTGTTTCAGGAAGATTCCTGCAAGAATAGGGCTTCCTACAGCCTGAGCAAAGCTCCCTCCCTTTTCCACTACCTTGCTCTCTCCTGTCTCCACTGCTTCACTCCCTCCTATCTCCTCTGCCTTTCCCCCTCCCTTCTCCTTTGCCTTGCTCCCTCATATCTCCACTGCTGCACTCCCTTCTCTGCTGCCTCCCTCCCTTCTGTCTCCCTGCCCCACCTGCTTCCTTTCCTTCTCCACAGCCTGTCTGCTTCCCTCCCTTCTCCCCTGCCCTGCTTGCTTACTTCTCCGCAGCTTTGCTTCCTTTTGCGGTGCTTGGCTTCCTTCTGTGCCGCCTTCTGCACCCAGATATGCAAATTAGCTGACATCTTGGTTGGGTTAATTTGCATGCTTGCTCTGATTGGTTGGTGGGCATGGTTTGTGGGTGTGGCAGAGGTGCAGTCCAATTGCATATTGTCCTTTTATTAGATAGGATATTTATTATATATTCTCCTGTCCCACCTTGCCTTTACAGTTAGTTGCCTCTCTGAGTCCTCTCCCTTCCCTCAGCACTTCTCTCTCCCCTGGGGCTTTGTTCCTTTTCTGTGGGCTCAGGGATTACATGGCAATTTTTATTTAAAAACTAAAGGCTGGGTGCACAAAACTTGTGCGCAGGGAGGGCGGGGGGAGTGTCCCTCAGCCCAGCCTTCACCCTCTCTAATCTGGGACCCCTCGAGGGATGTCTGACTGCCCGTTCAGGCCCAATCCCGGCAGGACTGGGCTTAAATGGGCAGTCAAACATCCTTCTCACAATGCAGGACTGTTGGCTCCAAACTGCTCACCTGCCTGCCTCCCTGATTGCTCCTAACTGCTTCTGCCTTCCAGCCTGATCACCTGCTAACCACTACGCTGCCACCCTAACTGATGTCTAACTGCTCCCCTGGCAGCCTGTTTGCCCCCAACTTCCCTCCTCTGCTAGCCTGGTCACCCCTAACTGCTCTCCCCTGCAGGCTTGATCACCCTGACTGCCCTCCCTTGCAGGCCGGGTCCCTCCCAATTGCCAGCCCCTCCTGGCCTGATGGCCCGCAACTGCTCTCCCTTGCAGGCCTGGAACCTCCCACTGTCCTCCCCTGCTGGCCATCTTGTGGTGGCCATCTGTGTCCACATGGGGGCAGGATCTTTGACCACATGGGAGCAGCCCTCTTGTGTGTTGGAGTGATGGTCAATCTGCCTATTACTCTTTTATTTAGATAAGATAGAGGCCTGGTGCATGGGTGGGGGCCAGCTGGTTTGCCCTGAAGGGTGTCCTGGATCAGGGTGGGGGTTCCGTTGGGGTGTGGGGCAGCCTGGGTGAGAGGCCTATGGTGGTTTTCAGGCTGGCCATGCTCCCAAGTGGAGGCCCTTGGATCTGGGATTAATTTATGTTCTACAATTGAAACTTTGTAGCCTGGTGTGGAGCCAAATCTTCTGCTTGCTCCATTGCGACCACCATTTCTGTTTGAAACGTTGTAGCCTAGAGTGGAGGCCTAGGCTAGGGCTGCAGAAGTTTGGCTTCCTTCATCATCCCAGCAATCCTAGCCTCTTCTCTCTCCAGTTTCATGACTGCCACCATTTCTGTTGGGATTATGTATCTTTTATAATTGAAACTTTGTAACATTGACTGGAAACCTAGGCCCTCAATGGCAGGCATAAAGCTTGACTTCCTCTGCTGCCGGGGAAACCCAAGCCTTCCTCCTGCTCTCAGTGGTAGCAGCCATCTTGGTTGGGGTTTATTTGCATAATTTGCTCCTGATTGGCTGGTGGGTGTGGCTGTGGGCATGGCTTGATCGGAGGTATGGTCAATTTGCATATTATTCTTTTATTAGATAGGATTATATATATTCGAATTCAGGATGCCATATTCACCTTTGGACTGAATGTGTTACTTGGTTCAGTTTAACATTCCAATTCTAAGCAGAAGCACCTGTCTTCCAAAGCATGGTTCACCTTGATTGTGTCATGCAAGGCAAGAGAGGGTGGTGCCTGCAGTTGTATAGGTTGTGCACTACACAGCTTAGGGCTGTCATTCATGTGCCAAAAGAGCTGGCTCTCATAATCAGAATAAATGCCAGGAGTAAAATTAGCATAAAACCAGGGTCATCATTTGTCAGAAAGAATGTGGAGAGCATCCAAGAGGGGTGGCTTATTTAGGAGGCCTTGTAACCCTGAGATTCTTTGAGGTGTTAAATTCTTTGGTCTTCTAGTATTGAGCATGACATAAATTAAAACTTAGAATCAGGGTATTTTTGGTGGTTGTTTGGCTTTCAAACTAAGTTTAAAGTGGACACAAATTTTTATGTGTTAAGACCAGTTTGAGTCATCAGCAGTTCTCCCGTCCTACCTTGCCTTTGTACTTGTCTTTCCCAGTCCCCTCCCTTCCCTCAGCACTTCTGTCTCCCCTGGGGCTTTGATCCTTTTCTGTGGGCTCAGGGATGACATGGCAATGGTGCACAATTAAGAGAACTAACTGTCCTTTTAGGCAACACTCAATTTATTGTTTTGATGATTTTTGCATAAATATACACAAATCTCTATATAACATATTTTTATTTTCTTATTTTTTGAATTATATTTTTATTGATTTCAGAGAGGAAGGTAGAGGGAGAGAGAGATAGAAACATCAATGATGAGAGAGAATTATTGATCAGTTGCCTTCTCCACACCGCTACTGGGGATTGAGCGCAAAACCTGGGCATGTGCCCTGACCAGGGATCAAACCATGACCTCCGGGTTCATACTTCTACACACAACCACTGAGCCACACTGACCTGGTTTAAACATATTTTTATGTACCTTAAACTGCATCTCTAAGTATTTTTAGCTGTAATTTAGTCATTTTCCATTGCTAAGCTCATATTACATTTTAGACCTTGTAAATTCCACTACTGAATAAGACTTTGAAGTAGTAAGGGATTCTGTTAAATTGATAGAAACTGACAGCCATTTCTAGCTAGTTAGTTAAACAATAATTCCCCAAACAACAATTAGCAGCCCCACGCTAATGGCTAAGTACTAGAATCAAGATTATTCATGAACACAGAGCTTCAAATGTACTCTTCTACTAAAACATTTTTAGATTTTCCTTTTCGCCATTTCAATATTGTTAATGAGATATTGAAAATTTTGCCAGATATGGATGTAATTCTTGCATTATATGTTGGGAAATACAAACAACAACTTTTTTTCCTAAGGGCTTTATTAAGATAGAATCTGTACTAATAAAAGGATAATATGGTAATTAGAGTGGGCATCTTCTGGACGTCTTTTCAGACAAAGCTGCTGTGGCTGTGAGGGCTAGGGCTCAGGCAGCTGTGGGTGGCTGTGAAATGCTGAGGCTCAGGCCAGCAGTGACAGCAGCATCAGGGTAATGGGGGGCGGTGCCTTCTCACCAGGTCACCTCCTATAGAGGGAGGCCAGACCGGGGGCCAAGGCAGAGGCAGTTAGGGTCGATCAGGCTGGCTGGGGTGCAGGTGGGGGGTAAAGTAAGGACAGTCAGGCCAGCAGACAGAGAGGTTAGGGGCTATCAGGCAGGCAGGCAGAGGGGTTATGGGCAATTAGGCAGGCAGGTACATAGGTAAGCAGTTAGGAGCCAGCGGTCCCGGATTGTGAGAGGGAATGTCCAACTGCTGGACAGGGATCGGGCCTAAATTGGCAGTCAGATATCCCTCAATGAGTCCCAGATTGGAGAAGGTGAAGGCCGGGCTGAGGAACCACCTCCCTCTGTGCACTGGGCCTCTAGTTTATAATAAGTTATAATAATAAAAGCATAATATGCTAATTAGACTGGGCAACTGAACAACCTTCAGGACATCATTCCAGACATCCTTCTGGATGACCTCCCAGATAAAGCTGTGGCAGTGGAAGTCAAGGCAGAGGCAAATAAAGGTGATTGGGCAGTTAGGTATGATCAGGCAGGCAAGCAGAGTGGTTAGAGGTGTTCAGGCAGGCAGGAAGAGGGATTAGGGATGATCAGGCAGGCAAGCAGCATGGTTAGAGGTGATCAGGCAGGCAGGTAAGCAGTTAGGGGTCATCAGGTAGTCAAGCAGGCAAGCAGTTAGGGGAGACCAGGAAGGCAGGCAGAGTGGTTAGGGGTTATCAAGCAGGCAGGTGAGCAGTTAGGAGTGATCAGGCAGGCAGAGTGGTTAGGGGCAATCAGGCAGTAAAGGGTAATCAGCCAGGCAGGCAGGCAGAGTGGTTAGTGGTGATCAGGCAGGTAGGTTAGGAGCCTGTGGTCTTGGATTGTGAGAGGGATGTCCAATTGCTGGCCTAAACTGGCAGTCAGATATCCCACGAGGGGTCCCGGATGCAAGAGGGTGCAGGCTGGGCTGAGGTACCCCCTCCCCACCCTCATGCACGAATTTTGTGCCCCTGGCTTCTAGTATACTATAAAATTAATGGTACCATCCAATGATTTTTTTTGTAAGTTTACAGAGATGGGAAACCACTATCATAATAATTTTTTAAAATGTGTTTTAGTTTCTGTTAATAATTTGATACTTGCCAATCAAAGTCCTAGAATTTGTTTCTTTTGCTATCTGACAGCAGACAAATATTCTGAGGGAGATCAACTGAAGGACTTGTATGCATGCATATGAGCATAACCAATGAATGAAAGACACTGGGGCGGGGAGGGGGAAGGATGGGGATATGTCCTGGGGGGTAGGGGAGGCTGGGGGGAGGATAAGAGGGAGGGGGAAAGGAAAACATGTACTACTATTAATTATAAGTTATTCTGCAAAAAAAATTAATAAAAATATATTTTAAAAAAATAAAAATAAATAAATAAATAAAAATAAAACTCTATTCCTCAATTAAATTCTCTAAAAAGATTAAATTATCTACAATAATAAAAGAGAAAGATGCAAATTGGCCATACCTTCACCATGCCTACCAGCCAATCAGGAGTGAGTATGCAAATTAACCCTACAATGATAGCAAATTAATTTGCATACACAGGCGCCAATGTCAGGACACTTGCATCATCACCATGGAATGGCCCAGGCATTACACACACACCCCACCCCCTGACACTCTGGGCCTCTGGGCAGCATGGGAAGGTGGAAAGGTGGCTCTGAGCAGAGCGAAGGCAGAAAGGAGGCTCCGGGATGAGGCAAAGGCAGAAAGGCAGCTCCAGAGAGAGCAAAGGTGGTGCTGGCAGCCAGGGGAAGAAAGGCCCATTCTTGCATGAATCTTTGTGCATTGGGCCTATAGTTTTATTCTATAATGTTATGTTAGGACTTGTCTTACAGGGCCTCTACAGATTAATTATTGATTATTTAAATTTACATCTCATTTTTGTAAGTGTATTTATTTTTATTCACTGCGGCGATTTTTAAATATTCTGGAACAATATTCTCCTTAGGCTGACACATACAGAGCTCACAGTGTCTATAAAATATCTCTGTTCATTTTTTAGACTTTTGACCAGGTTACACAGATAAAAGAATTGGCAGACAGCCAAGGTTTTATCTTTGAATTCAAGCAAGGTGGTAGCCAATTCACAGATCAAAAAGAAATAGAAGAAAGAAGGCTTGTTTTTGAGCTACCCATCTCCAAATAACACTAACTTCCTTTAAATATCATTGCCTTTCCATGAAAGGATTTAAAGAAGATAATTAAAGATAAGTAGGGGTTTCTTACCACTACTTGCAGTATGATCTTCCCTTGATCTTATGCATTATTCTACCCTTGTGATCCTCAAAGACCTTCACCCATATTGAACTGGATCCTAAAAAATGAGATTGGAAAATCTAAAACCTTCTTTTAGGTTCTGTTTGTATGTGTGTGTGTGTGTGTGTGTGTGTGTGTGTGTGTGTCTGTGCATGTATGTAAACATTTACATTGTTGTACATATAATATACATATATGCATTTTTGGTATATATAGGTATGACCAAAAGTAGGTTTACAGTTGTAACATATAGTTTATCCTTGCATTATTATTTATTCTTGTATTATGTATTTTTCTATACAAACAACTGTAAACCTACTGTCACCTAATATGTATGTGTGTATGTATATACACACACACACACACACACACACACACACACACACACACACACACACACACTAGTGGGGGGGTTGTCTCTCAGTCGGGCTGCATCCTCTCCAATCTGAGACCCCTCTCAATCCGCTCCTAACCGCTTACCTGCCTGACTGCTTGATCACCCCAAACCACTCTGCTTGCTGGCCTGTTTGCCCCAACGGGTCCCCTGTGCCAACCTGCTCAGCCCCAACTGCCCCCACCACCAGCCTGATCACCCCCAACTGCCTTCCCCTCCTGGCCTGATCACCCCTAACAGCCTTTGCCTTGGCCCCGCCACCATGGCAAAGCACAGCAGTGGCCAGTCTTCTGCCCGCCCTCCCATGACCCTGCCCTTTGCACACCCTTTGCTATTTGGGACCCCCGGCACCTGCGGCAAAGCGCAGGGGTGGCCATTCTTCCCACTGGCCTCCGCTGGCCTGGGGAACGGGCGCCGCAGGCCTGCCAGGATCGCCAGGGCAGGAGTCAGCACTGTCGTGGGCGCCAGACTAGGGGGCATGTAGGGACCCCTGGGCGCAGACATCAGGGTCTCCACATGCTCCAGAGGCCAGCAGCCAACCCTGTTATGGGCACTGGGCTGGGGGCGTGGACCCAAACTGCCACTTGGCTTCAGAGCTCCTGACCCAGCGCCTGAGCCTGATGACTCACAGCCCTGCCTTGTGCTCATTACCCAAGGTGCCCCAGGTGCTCATTTGCATGTCCCAAGTGAGAGGTAAACCCCACAGCTCAGTCACAGCCTAACTATCAGAGCAACCAACATGCAAGCCTTGTGAGGGGATCCTATGGCATCAAATTACCCTAACCATCCTGAGGTCACTGTGAAAGGATGTGACTCAGGCACCGTAACTGTAAAGGAGGGATCTCGATGAACCTTAAATACCATGCAAGCAGCTTATGGCATGCTTGCTTTGGTAGCACATATACTAAAATTGGAACAACACGGAGGCACTCCAAACTTCGTACCCAGCTCTCTTGTAATAAACCTTTCTTCCCCTGGCTGCCAAGCATCCCTTCCCATTTATCATGGTCATGCCCCCTGCTCCTGATTGGCTGGTAACATAGTGAAGGTACGGTTACATTTGCAAGTTTCTTTTCTAAAATATAGAATATGAGTGTCACAGGGTCCTTTTAGTAGTCTGGCTGCTTTATATACGTATGAAAAATACTATTAAAGAGCAAGAAAATGGGTGATTATTCAAAATTCAGGACCATGGAGAGTCAGAGAGATTATAGAGAAGAGTATAAAATAAGATGGAATGGTTCTTAAGAAAAAGGTTTTTGATTATTCATTTTATTATAATGCTTCATAATTTATGCTACCATCTATCTCTTATCTATTTCTCATCTATCTATCGATCTATCTATCTATCTGTCAACATTATCTTTCCTGCTGTCTTCATATCTGTTTCTTTTTCTCCAGATACATGCATGGTTCAATATGAATATAGCTATTTATGCTGCAACCAGTTTGGCTCAGTGGATAGAATGTCAGCCTGCAGACTGAGGGGTCCCAGGATCAATTCTGGTCAAGGGCATATGCCTTGGTTGTGGGCACATCCCAAGTGGGGGTTGTACAGTAGGCAGCTGATTGATGTTTCTCTCTCATCGATGTTTCTGACTTTCTGTCCCTCTCCCTTCCTCTCTGTAAAGAATCAATAAAATATATATTTTTTAAAAATACTGAGAATTTGAGAAAAAAAGACAGCTATTTATGTACATTACTAGGTTACTTATTTAAACTATAAAAAATATGATTATCTCGATTGATGTCAAAACAGTGATAAAATTCATTATTTCTGATAAAAACACTCAGTAAACTTTAAAGAAAAATTTCCTAACTTCACAAAGATTATTAGAAAACTGTAGAAAACATATTTAATGATGAAACACAAGAGTCCTTTCCACTGGCCTGAAATAAGAATAGCTGCCTATTGCCACCATTCTACTAGGAGGTACAGAAAAAAAAAAGGGGGAAAGAAATAAGAAATAAAGTTGGAAAAAATTGACATCATTTGTAGATAATATATGATCTATCTAGAAGCTTGCGAGGTAAATAATAAAATAGTCCCACAAGATGGCTATTCAAAAATCAACATACAAAAACCAATAGCTTTTAGCAACCAATTGAAAATATAAAAACACATCCCTTTTACAGAAAACCATTAGTATCTTTAAAACTTTTTTGAAAGATCAAAATTAAGGTGATTATTTTAGAGAATATATTTCTGAACATACTTAAGGATTATTTATGCTAGAAATATTTACTCACCTCATAATAAATGTCAGGATTTTTTCTACATACTAAGTACATTGCTAGAGAAATTATTTCTGCAATGAGGCATTACAAATATTTAACAAATAATTTTAAAATGTAGTTGTCAAATGGTAATAAGTATTATAGAAAATAAGATCATGAAAAAAGATTAGGAATGCTGATTGTGAAGACCGGGGGCTTGCCACTTGAATATAATAGCCATCAAAGACCTCAGTAGGAAAGTTACATTTCAGCAAAAACAATAACTATCTGAAGGAATTGGATGAGGAAATGGAAATGGCCCCAAGAGCTGCTGGGTGGAAGTGTGCCTTGTCAGTATGAGCTGGAGAGGAGTGAACCTTTAGTGAATGGTGAAAGGGAAAAGACAGGGCCAGGGGCTTACGGCTCTGTAGGCTAGCTGCTCTAAGAACTTGCTTTCACTCTGAGGCAAGTCAAAGATGCTATGGGTTATAAGTAGAGGAGTGGAGTGATCTAACTTGCATTTTAAGAGAACCACTCTGGTTGTTACACTAAGAAAAGGGTTCAACAAAAAAAATGTGTGAAGGAAGCAGTGAACCTAGTGAGAATGCAATTGTGATAATCCGGGATAGGCAAAGGTGGTCAGATTCTGGATGTATTTCAAAGACAGGACAACGAGAGGTTGATGGTTTGGATGCAGGATATAAAAAAAAAAAGAATCAGGGATGAACCTGACAGCATATACAGCCAGTAAACATAAGATGAAGCTATCATTTACTGCATTTACTGACATAAGACTCTGGCTTGGGTGGGAAGTGTAAGGATAGATGGAGCAGGTTGGAAAAAAGGTGTAAGAATGGAAATTATCCATAAAATAATCATTAAATGGAATGCAATGCCCCCAATTCCCATATAATAATGTTTTCATGGACTCTAGAAAGCTGACATTAAAATTTATCTGGAAAACTGCCTTGGCTGTTGGGCTCAGTGATTAGAACATTGGCCCACATATTGAACAGTTGAGGGTTCAATTCCTATCTAGGGGGTGTACTTGGGTTGCAGGTTTAATAGTCACACTGGTTGGGGTGTGTGTAGGAGACAACCAAGAGATGTGTCTCTTTCACATCATTGTTTCTCTCTCTCTTTTCCTCTCTCTCTCCCTCCCTCCCTCCTTCTACTCTCTCTAAAAATTAATAGAAAAATATATCCTCAGGTGAAGTAAAAATATCTGGAAAACTAAAGTAAGTTAGGTTGTGATTCCACACCAAACACATACAAAAATCTGAATGGATTTTTCCCCAGATGTATTGAGATATAATTGACATTTTGTATAAGATCATAGCGTGTAATGTGTTGATTTGATATCATTATATATTGCATTATGATTACCACTGTTGCATTAACTAATACTTTCATCATGTCACATAATTACATTTCTTTTTGTGGCAAGAATATTTAAGATCTACATGCTTAGCAACTTTTAATTATATAATACAGTGTTGGTAACTATCGTCACTATGCTGCACATTAGATCTTCAGATTTTATTCATCTTACAACTGGAAATTTAAACCTTTGCCCAACATTTCCCTTATGTATGCCCCTCCTACCCCTGGCTCCCCGTAACCACCATACCACTATTTATTTCTATAAATTCAACTTTTTAGATTCTACATGTACTAGGTATACCAGTTAATAATAGCGGGTTTTGTAATCAAAGGAAACAGGATAATTTCAAACGAAACATCAAAAGTGCTTTATTCAAAGTAAGGTCCATCGCTAGCTATACATTTCCCCCATCTTTCAGGCAATTTGTGGATACCGTACCAATAGAACTTTTCTAATTTTCCCCTTCTTTGTATGTTTTGAAGGGCTGCTCAGAAAGTGCATGTGCCATTGATCAGAACAAGTGGTAATCTGAAGGAGCAAGGTCTGGTGAACACGGCGGTTGGGTTAATACTTCCCAGGCAAGATCTTTTAACGTGTTAACTGGTTTTGAAATGTGTGATGGTGCCTTATCATGAAGCAAAATTACTTTGCTATGTCTTCTGGCACGTGCTTGTTGTTTCACGATCAAAGCATGGTTCAAATTGATTATCTACTGTTGGTAGTTATCAGTATTAATAGGTTCACCTGGTTTTAGAAGCTCAATACATCACACCTTACTGATATCACCAAATGCAGAGTATTGTCTTCTTTCTGAAGCAATTTGGCCTTGCAGTCGGTATTGGTGGTTGACCTGGACCAACCCACAATTTTGTGCATTTGGGATTCTCAAAATAAATCCACTTTTCATCACTAGTCACAATTTGATGCAAAAAAAGACTTTCTTTTGTGCCATTGAAGCAACATTTTACTGAAGGCTTTCTGTCTTCCATTTGTCTTTCTTTCAATTGATGTGGCACCCATTTTCCTTCCTTTAAAATATTTCCCATTGCTTGTAAACTATCAGAAATTGTTTTCTGAGCAACGTTTCATCTTTCTGCAAGTTGTTTTTGAGTTTGACATGCATCTTCATCCAATAATGCTTGTAATTGTTGGTCTTCAAACTTTTTCCGTTCACCTAGATGTTCTTTGTCTTTCATATCAAAATCATCACTTTAAAGCAGTTAAACCAGTGTTCCCAAGTACGTTGAGATGGAGGATGTTCACCATAAGCTTCCTGAAGTATACGATAACTTTTCCTTCAAAATAAAGTGATGAATTAAAACGTCCCTCAAATGCTCTTTTTTGGGGCATAAAATTCAAAATTTTTAAGTGTAAAAATATCTATGATATTAACACCTTCAGCAAATTTGACATATGAAGTTTTGAAGCTTGCTGTCAATACAAAATATCATACATATCAAATTGCATATATATCAACATATGTGTAACTCCATCTACTGAAAAAAATTCTCATTATTAACTGGTACACCTAGTAATTGTGATCATATAGTATTTGTCTTCCTCTGCTTGCTTTATTTCACTTAGCATAATGCCTTCCAGATGAATTTATGTTGTTCCAAACAACAGAATTCGCTTCTTTCTTATGATTAAATAAATTTCCATAGTGTATATACACCATATCTTTTTAAATTATTGTTTACAAGCACATAGGTTGTTTTCATATCTTGGCTACTGTGAATAATGTTGTAATGAATATAGGTATTCAAATATCTCTTTGAGATACTGATTTCAGTTCATTTAGATATACCCAAAACTGGAATAGCTGGATCATATGGTAGATTTATTTTTGTTGTATGTTTTGTTTTGTTTTTTTTGTTTTTTGAGGAAGCTCTGTACTGTTTTCCTTAGTGACTGTACCAATATACAATGCCACCAAGAGTGTACAAAGGTTGCCTTTTTGCCTAATCCTCCCAACACTTGACATCTCTTGTTTCATTGATACTAGCCATCCTAACAAGTGATACCTTATTGTGGTTTTGATTTGCATTTCCCTGATGATTAGTCATATCCATCCAGCACCTTTTGATGCACCTATTTGTCATTTGTATGTCTTCTTTGGAAAAGTATTTCTGCTATAATATTGCATTAGTCATTTATAGATTTTAGATATTAACCTCTTAGCAGATGTATGATTTGCAATATTTCCTCCCATTCGGTAGGTTAAGTTTTTATTCTTTGCTGTGTAGACAGATTTGGGTTTAATATAGTTATACATATAAATATTTGTTGCTTGTGCTTTTGGTATAATGTCAAAAATTGTTGTCAAGACAATTGTTGTTAATGTCTGGAGATTTCTCCCTAAGTTTTTCTCTAAGATTTTTAAAATTTAATGCCTTATGTATAAGTCTTCCATCCATTTCAAGTCAGTCTTTTGGAGTGCTATAAGTGCTATTCTTCTGTATTTAGGAGTGCTATTCTTCTGCATGTGATTACTAAGTTCTCCACCACTTACTAAAGACAATAACCTTTCCACACTGAGTATTCTTGGCTCTCTTATCAATTATTAGTTGTCCATAATATGTGGAGGTTTGTTTCTGGACACTCAATTCTATTCCATTGGTCTATGTATTTGTTTTTGCCATTACTGTACTGTTGTGATTACCAAAGCTTTGTAGTATAGTTTGAAATCAGAAAGAATGATAACTCCAGCTTTCTTTTGCTTTCTCAACTTACTTTGGTTACTTGCAGTTTTCTCTGCTTCCATACTAACTTTAGAACTTGTTCCCTGTTTTTGAGAAAAATGCCATTGGAGCTCTGATAGAGATTTCGTTGATCTATGGATGGCTTTAAAGAGTATGGACATTTCATCAATATTAATTCTTCCAAACTATGAGTATGGACTATATTTCCATTGATTTGTCTTTGTCAATTTCTTTTATTAAAATCTTATAGTTTTCAGTATTCTGATCTTTCACCTACTTGGTTAAATTTATTTCTATTTTGTTGTTTTTGACTCAATTATGAATGGGATTTTTTTCTTTATTTCTTTTCTAAGTATTTCATTATTAGTGTACAGGAACACAATTAATTTAACTTTGTTCATATGTATCTGACAACTTTAATGCATTTGCTGATTAGTTCTAACTTTTTTGGTATTGTCTTTAGGATTTTCTTTATATATGATCCTATTATTTATGAACAAAAACAAGCTTACTTCTTACTTTTATTTCTTTTTCTTGCCTGGTTGCCTAGGACTTCCAGTACATTGTTGAATAGGAGTAATGAGAGTGGACACTCTTGTCTTGTTCCTGACAGTAGAGAAAAGCTTTCAAACTTTCATTGAGTATGATGTTAGGTTTGTACTTGTTATGAATGGCTTTTATTTATGTTTAGGTGAGTTCATTCTATATGCAATATGTTGAGGGTTTTTATCCTGAAAAGATGTTGCAGTTTTCCAAATGCTTTTCCTGCATCTATTTGAGATGATTATATGACTTTTATCTTTCATTATATTAACATGCTCTATGGTTTGATGGGTGTTGAAACATTCCCTTGCATAAATTCCACTTGATCATGATGCATAATCCTTTCAAAGTGCCATTGAATTCATTTTCCTATATATTATTAATAATTTTGGCATTGGTCTGAAGTTGTCTTTGCTTTAGTATTCTTAGGTGGTTTAGGAATCAGGACAATGCTAGTTTCCTAAAATAAATGTGGAACTTTTCTTTCCTATTCAACTTTTTCCTAGGAGAGTTTGAGAAAAATGATGTTAATTCTTCCTTAAATGTTTGATAGAATTCATCTGTAAAGCGTTCTGGTCCTGAACTTTTCTTTACTAACTTTTATTTTTTTTAATCTTATCCCATTTGCATAAAATTGTATTTGACTTCCTTATTGGCTTCTCCCTCTCACACAAATTTTCTCTCTCCTTTATTTAACACTTTTTCCTGCTGACTCATCATTTATAAACTTTTCTTTCCTCCTTATTTCTTACTTCTCTTCCATCATCCTTCTTCCCATCTTTCTCCCTCCCTCCCCACATTCCTTCTTTCCTTTATCTTTACCCTGCCTCCCCTTTTCCTTCCTTCCCACTTTAATTTTTTTTCTACACTTCCTCCCTTGGACCTGCTTTGCTCCCTCCCCCATTTCTTCCTTCTTCCCATTCTCCTTCTAAGCTCTACCAGCTCCCCTTTAAAACTTTTCTTCCCTCCCTCTTTCTCTCTCATCCTACCTTTCCCATACATTCTTCTCTACTTACTTCCACTGTTTTAATATCTACCTGCCTAATTATTCACTATCATTTCTTTTTTCTTTTCTGATTCCTACTTTTAAAATTTTCCCCAGTACACAACTATACTTGATTTTCATTATAGCTCTTACAGTTCACTCATACATCCTCTTTCCTTCTTTAACTCTGTCTATACTGATTCCTTTGTAAAGTTCTTCCCTCTTTCCTTCCCTTCTTAAAGCTTCCCTTGTAGGGGGCGGGTGTTAACCTTCAGCCAAGGGCTCAGCCCCAGCCAGGTGTTCTCCATGCCCCCTCCCCTGGCCTCTCCGCCACTGTCCTGCTCCCACTCCCTGCCTAGGATGCCCAGCCCAGTGAGGGTGGCCAAGGCCCGTGTGGCCCAGGGTGCTGCTGATGTGAAGCAGGAGCACCCAGAAGCACCTCCACCCGGAAGGTCTCAGACCATCCTCCACTCTTTCCCAGACCCATGGGTGCCTTCCGCATCTGGATGGGGCTCCCTGCTCCATACCGCCTGCATCCGCACCTCACCAGGTGTACCTACTCTGCCCCCCCCCATTGCGGTTGCCACCCCCTCTGACATGCAGCCCCATGTTTCCTTCCCTTTTCCATTTCTGCACCTTTTTTCTTATTCCCTTTCTGTATTTCATTTTCCCATCTTGGCCTGTCTGCATGCAGGCCTGCCTTCCTCTCCCTCTCCCTTCTTATCCCATCCTATCATATCCTATCCTACCCTGGGCCTTGCAGCTGCCTGAGCAGAGGGCAGGGATGCAGCCTGCTGATCCAGTCATGACATGATGCTGTAATGGACAATTTGCATATTCTTCTATTGTGTGTATACACACACACACACACTAGAGGCCTGATGCATGAAATTCATGCACTAGTGGTGTGTCCCTCAGCCCAGGCTGCACCCTCTCAAATCTGGGACCCCTCGAGGGATGTCTGACTGCCCATTTAGACACAGTCCTGGTAAAATTGGGCCTATATAGGAGTTAAATATCTCTTTCACAATCCAGGTCTGCTGGTTCCCAACTGCTCACTTGCCTGCCTTTTTGATTGCCCATAATCACTTCTTCCTGCCAGCCTGATCAGCCCTAACCACTCCTCTGCCAGCCTGATTGATGCCTAACTGCTCCCCTGCCAGCCTGATTGCCCTTAACTGCCTTTCCCTGCAGGCCTGGTCCCCCCAACTGCCCTCCCCTTCAGGCCTGGTCCCTCCCAACTCCTCTCCCTGATGGTCATCTTGTGGTGGGCATCTTGTGTCCACATGGGGGCAGCCATCTTTGACAACATGGGGGCAGCCATCTTGTGTATTGGAATGATGGTCAATTTGCATATTAATCTTTTATTGGATAGGATAGATGTGATCACCATTGTATACTCAGTCCCTAGTTGACCAAAATATTTTTTATTTATTTTTAAAAATATATTTTATTGATTTTTTACAGAGAGAAAGGGAGGAGGATAGAGTTAGAAACATCAATGAGAGAGAAACATCGATCAGCTGCCTCCTGCATCCACCCCACTGGGATGTATCCACAACCAAGGTACATGCCCTGGACTGGAATCAAACCTGGGACCCTTCATTTCCCAGGCTAATGCTCTATCCACTGAGCCAAACCAGTTAGGGCTGCATAAAACATTTTTAAATAGAGTACAACTATATGGTGTCTGCAAAGTTTCTCTTCTGTAAAGGTTTCCCCTTTGTAACTAATAAGCATCTTATGGAAAGACACTTTGAAGAAAACAGAATATTTACATAGTCTCAAACTCTCACCCGCTGGATTTTGCCTGAATCATTTATTTTTTTAACAGTTGTCTGATATTGATTTCCTAACTTCATCACTCTCTCTACTTTTCTTGTTTGGCTTTCTAAAGTAAGATGTTGCTATTTGTTCATTTTGTTTTTGTTTTTTTTATTGTTAAAAGTATTATATATGCCCCCTTTATTCCTCCATCAACTCCCACCAGCCTACTCTCCCCTCCCCCATCCTAGCCCTTAGGAACTCTATTGTCTGTGTCCATGGCTTAGGCATATATGCATACAAGGTCTTTAGATGGTTACCTCTCACCCTCTCACCCTCCCCCACAGCCCCTCTGATATTCCACACTCTGTTCCATGCTATCATATCTCTGGTTCTACTCTATCCATAATTATTTTGTTACTTATATTCCACATATGAGTACTATCATGTTATACTTTTCTTTCTCTAACTGACTTATTTCACTTAGCATGATACTCTCCAGGTCCCTCTATGATGCATCAAAGGGTAAGAGATTCTACTTTTTTACCGTGGCATAGTATTCCATAATATAAATTTATCACAGCTTTTTAATCCACTCATTTATTAATGGGTACTTGGGCTGTTTCCAGATCTTAGCTATTGTAAATTATGCTGCTATGAACATACGAGTGCATACCTTCTTTCTGATTGATGTTTTGGGTGTTTTAGGATATATTCCTAGAAGTGGGATCACTGGGTTAAATGGCAGTTTCATATTTAATTTTTTGAGGAAACTCCATACTGTTTTCTGTAATTTTTGCAGCACGAATTCCCATGAGCAGTGTATAAGGTTCCCTATTCTCCACATCCTCACCAGCACTTGCAATTTGTTGATTTGTTGATGGTAGCCATTCTGACAGGTATGAGGTGCTCTCTCATTGTCATTTTAATTTGCACCTCTCTGATGATCTGTGAGTTTGAGTATTTTTTCATATTTCTCCTAGCCATTTGTATGTCCTCTTTGGAGAAGTGTCTATTTAGGTCCTTTGCCCATTGTTTAATTGGATTTTTTGTCTTCCTTTTGTTAAGTTGTATGAGTCCCTTATATATTTTGGATATTAAGCCTTTGTCAGATGTATCATTTCCAAATATGTTCTTCAATGCAGTGGGCTCCCTTTCCGTTTTGTTAATGGTTTCTTTTGCTGCGCAGAAGCCTTTTATTTTTATACTAGAGGCCCATTGCAGGAAGATTCCTGCCATAGGGCTTCCTGTGGTGGTCTCTGCCACCCTGCCCGCTTCCCTCCCTTCTCCTCGGCCCCGCCTGCTTCCCTCCAGTCTACCACACCCTGCTTGCTTCTCTGCAGCTTTGCTCCCTTCTACAGCACTTGGCTTCCTTCAGTCTTCTCTCTGCGCCTGGGTATGCAAATTAACTATCACCTTGGTTGGGTTAATTTGAATATTCACTGTTGATTGGCTGGTGAGCATGGCTTGTGGGCCATAGCAGAGGCATGATCAATTTACATGTTTCTCTTTTATTAGATAGGATAGTCACATTTATTTATTTTCTCCTTAGTTTCCTTTGCTTTAGGTGAGCTATCTGTTACTAGGCAAGATGTCTCAGATTTTACTGCCCATGGTTTCTTCTAGGATTTTCATGGTTTTAAGACTTAACATTTTAAGTCTTTTATCCAGTTTGAGTTCATTCTTGTGTATGGTGTAAGTTGGTGGTCTAGTTTCATTTTTTTGTGGGGGTTATTTTTTTGGTGTTTGTTTGTTTGTTTGTTTTATTTTGTTTTTGCATGTATCTGTCCAATTTTCCCAACACCATTTATTGGAGACACTCTCTTGATTCCATTATATGTTCTTAACTCAGTTGTGACGAATTAATTGAGTATAATGGCTTGGGTCAATTTCTGGGTTCTCTGTTCTATTCCATTGATCTATTTGCCTGTTCTTGTGCCAGTACCAGGCTGGTTTGATTACAGTGGCTTTGTAATATAACTAGATACCTGGTATTGTGATCCATCCTACTTTGTTCTTTCTCTGGACTGCTGTGTCTATTAGGGTCTTTTTTTTATTCCAGATGAATTTTTGGAGTATTTTTTCTATCTCTGTAAAATATGCCATTGGTATTTTAATAGGAATTGCATTAAGTCTGTATGTTGCCTTGGGTAGTATGGACATTTAAATGATGTGGATTCTACCAATCCATAAGTACTATATATTCTTCCAGTTATTTATATCTTCTTATATCTTATTTTTCAATGTCCTGTAGTTTTCTGAGTATAGGTCTTTTGCCTCCTTGGATAAGTTTATTTTTAAGTATCTTAAATTTTTTGTTTTAATGGTAAATGGGATTGCTTATTTAGTTTCTCTTTCTGAGAATTCATTGTTGGTATATAAAAAAAAGCCATCAATTTTTGGGTGTTGCTTTTGTATCCTGATGCATTGCTGAATTTATTTATTAAGTCTAGTAGTTTTTTATGGAGTCTATAAAGTTTTCTATGTACAACATCATGTCATCTGCGAAAAATGAGAGTTTCACTTCTTCCTTTCCAATTTGGATGCCTTTTATGATTTCTTCTTGTCTCATCAGTATGGCTAGGACTTCCTGTATTATGTCAAATAAGAATGGTGAGAGCAAACATCCCTGTCTTGTTCCTGTTCTTAGGGGAAGTGGTTTTAGTTTTTGCCCATAGAGTATGATGTTGGCTTTAAGCTTGTCATATATGGCCTTTATCATGTTGAGTAATGCTCTATTTCCACTTTGATGAGAGTTTTTATCTGAAATGAGTATTTGATTTTGTTGAATTTTTTTCTGCATCTATTGACATGATCATGTGATTTTTGTCTCTCAATTTGTTTATGTGATGAATGTGATGTATCACATTTGTTGATTTGCAAATATTGTACCAGTCTTGTATCCCTGGAATAAATCGCATTTGGTCCTATTGTATGATCTTTTTAATATATTGCTGGATCTGATTTGCTAACATTTGTAGAGGATTTTAGCATCTATGTTTATTAGGGATATTGGCCTGTAATTCTCTCACTTTGCAGTGAATTTATCTGGTTTTGGAATTAGGATAATGCTGGCCTCTTGGCTTTTTTGGAATAGTTTGAATAGTGTAAGTGTTAGTTTTTTGAGTATTTGGTAAAACTCCCCTGTGAAGCCGTCCAGTCCTGGGCGTTTGTTTAACGGGAGTTTGATTTTTTATTACTGCTTATATTTCATCATATAAGCAGTAATTGTTATTGGCCTGTTCAGGTTTTTTATTCTTCTTGATTCAGTTTTTGGAGATTGTATTTTTCTAGAAATGTGTCCATTTCATCCACATTGTCCAGCTTCTTGACATATACTTGTTGATAGTATTTTCTTACAATCTTTTGTATTTCTGTAGTGTCAGTGGTTAGTACTCCACTTTGTTTCTGATTTTATTTATTTGGGCCCTCTTTCTTTGTTTCTTGCTGAGTCTGGCTAAGGGCTCATGGATCTTGTTTATCCTTTCAAAGAAGCAGCTCTTGGTTTTATTGATCTCTTGTATTGTGGGTTTTGTTTTTTGTTTGTTTGTTTTTAGTCTTTACATAATTTATTTCTGCTCTAATCTTTATTATTTTCTTCATTCTACTTACTCTGTTTCTTGAGAGTTGTTATTGATAAGTACTTATTTATTGCCATTTTAATTCTGTATGCCTAGGTTTCTCTCCATCCCTTTAGGATTTCTTATAATGGTGGCTTCATGGTGATGTACTCCTTTACACCCTCTTTTTTTTGGGGGGGGATGGGAAGTTCTTTATTTGACTGTCTATATTGAATGATAGCCATGAGGGATATAGTAATCTTGGTTTGATATTATTGCTTTCCATTGCTTTGAGTACTTCATACCATTCCTGTCTTGCCTGTTGAGTTTCTAATAATAAATCAGGTATCAGCCTTTGGGAGCTCCTTTGTAGGTAACATTTTGTTTTTCTCTTGCTGCATGTATGATTCTCTCTTTGTCTTTAATTATTTGCATTTTAATTACAATACGGGTCTGTTTGGGTTCTTCTTGCTTGGGGATGTCTGTGCCTCATGAACTTGTGTGACTTCTTCCTTTACAATTTAGGGAAGTTTTCTGCAATTATTTCTTCAAACATGTTCTCTATCCTTTTATCCCTTTCTGCCTCTTCTGGCACACCTGCTATTCTAACATTGTTACGTTTCATGTTATCGCACAGCTCCCTTAAGCTGTCCTCATTTTTTTATTGTTTTTTTTTTCATTTTAGTTCTCTGATTGAGTTATTTTTTCAACTCTGTTTTCTAATTCACTGATTCAATCCTCAGCTTCTCCTAATCTGCTGTATGTTCCTTCCAATGTGTCCCTTACTTTTACTATGTCAGTCTTTCTTTTTCTGTTTTCATAGTTACTATATCTTTTTTTATGCTGTTGAGCATCTTTACCATCATTACTCTGAACTCTATTTCAGATAAATTTCTTTTCTCTACTTCAGTTATCTCTTGTTTTTCATTTGAGGATTGTTTCTTTGTCTCTTCATTTTAGCTGTCTGTTTGGGTTTGTGACTATGCATTAGGTAGATCTGCTAAGCTCCTCAATCTCTAGTGCAGGACAGTGTCAAATGCTATTTTTGACTAATTAGATCAGGCAAAGACATGCCTGTAGATACCACCTCTACCTACAGACTGATAGGATGCTGACTTGAATTGCCCTCAGGCAATCATCCTCAAGTGCAGCAATAGTATTTTTCAGCCAGGTAGGGCAGCTGCTTCTGCCTGGAGGATAATTGTTATTTGTAGTCTCTTAAGTGAACTCAGAGCAAAGTGTTTTCCAATAGGGTGAGTCAACTATCTTCCCTGTCATGCAAGGTCACCTGTATAATAAAGGTCTATGTGGGAAAGAGGCCTTCCACGAAACCGGGGGTGTCTGCCTTATGAGCTCTAACCCCTGAATCTCCAGTCCTGGCTTCTGCTCACACAGCTCCAGTCCACTCTGCCCTCCCTTTGCTGGAGCACAGGGTGGGTGGATCCACAGAGAATTTTGTGTGTTGGCCCTTTAAAAAGGTGCCTGAATTTGCAGCCATCACTCCCTGGCAAACAGCAACCCTGCTGCTTTTCACAGACAGATGTTATGTGGATACCCTTCTCAGTTCAGATGCTCTCTACTGGAGGGCCCAGCTTGCAGATCAAATCCCATAGTTCTCAGTGGCAAGCCCCCCACAGCTGAGATATCTCTCCAGAACTTCAGTTGCTGGCTGTAAACTTCAGCCAGCCCTTTTACATCTCCACTCCTCCCACCAGTCTCTATGTGGCCTCCACTTTTGGTCTTCAGGTATCAGTGTTCTCTCCAGCTAGTCTTTCATTGATTACTCAGCCTTTTGTTCTTATTTATTTATATCAGTAAGAATTAATTGATCCCCATTTTATTCAATGGTTAACAACTCCTTTATATTATTATTTATTTTGATGCTCAAATTGCCCCAAAGTTGACCAATGAAAATGTCCCTGTAAGTTGTCTCCTGGAGTCTTCTGGCATGTCTCCATCATCCTTTAGTTAATTTCTTACGTTCCAACATAGAAAGACTCTAGAATGAGTCATTTGAGTTTGTGAATATATCCCCAAGCCATTTTATTAGAGAATGTTATTTAGAACCCAAGATCTGGGTGCTCACTGTTACTGAGGCATATAGCTCCTTCATCAAGGAGAGCTAGAAAATGTATGCATCCACACATATGCGCATGCATGTGCATGTGTATAATCCTGAGATTATACAGATACTTCCAATTCCAATACACCCCATGCATTACCTTTACCATTCCCATATTTCTAATTCAGAGAGGAGAACCTAGAGGCCAATTATTGTCAATATATTCACTTATTTGTTCAATCCTAACATACCTAGGGTAGCACCAGAATTACTACCCCATATGATTGAAAGTAATTAATTATTATCAAATATTTGCATGCTTTTTTTAGCCTTAGTTTTAGGTACATAGTCAAAATACCATGTTCAAAAGATAGGTAGCTAGTTTCTCTCAAGCACACGCACTCTGTAATTTTTTTTTCATATTTTCCCTCATTTTTTTTAGGGGGGGGGAATTTTTTAAATATCTTCTCTTTATGTCATTGAAGGTAGAGTAAAGCCAGTGCACATTTTCAGATGGCTGGTTTCCACAAAGCACATGCTCTCTGCTCCTCATTTCCACACACAACTACTTCCTGAAAAATTGTTGTTTGTGTGCAGTTCTACATTTCGTCCACATTTTCTGCTTTGATTTGCATTACTTTGCCACCCCATTTCCACACTCTTTTTTTCACTTTTTCATTTGGTCAGGTGGGGCCACACTTTCTCAAACTTTATATTTGTTAGCACTTTGAAAGATCTGCTGCCACCAAGGTCCATTGTTGGGAGCCTTCACAAAAAGTTGGTACATCTACAAGTTTGCTCTTATAAAAATTACATTTTCTTAAGATGCTGGCCTTTGATTTTTACACCTGCCTACTGCCAAGAGCTGGTGGCTATTTTTCCAAAGAATTAACTGAAATGTATTTAATGGATTCATCTACCATAGTGTCAAGTATATTTTTACGGACGCAAGAGTTCCAGTATTTTTAGCCTGGTTACTGAGATAGCAGAGCCTAGAACATGGGGTTGTGTGGTACTGCCTTATTAGAAAACACCTTCTCAGAGATCATGGTTGAGAGAAAGAAAAAATAAAGCAAGGACTGGGGAAGAGGACATGAAGTGCATGGCAAAGCTAGCCATGCTCACAGCAAGCATGCATGACTGGCTGCTCATTTGTCCTTTGCTATCTTCAGAGAGGACCTCTACCTGTTGTTATAGTTTGTTAAAAGAAGAATGAAAAAGTAATCCACTGGTTATAATAATCCATTGATCAAAAGATGTATTCCTCAGGGATTTAATATTTTCACACTTCCAAGATACAGTATGTATGGGCACCAAGGTGAGATCACAATTTTTACACTCCAGAGCCAAAAGAGAAGCTTTGGTCATTGTTACACAATGGCAAGCAGGTGTCACTATCAGATGGTGGCCACCAGAAGTTACTTGTTCAGACGTAGCTTTACTGTATGCTCTGATTGCCCAGACATTCTCCCATTATAGCTCTATGGTCACAATGTCAATGTTAAAAGCACCTCCTTATTCTAAAAACTTTTCTGGGCTGGATGACAAATTATATAGTTACTAGAGGCCTAGTGGATGAAATCTGTGCAGTGAGGGGGAGGGCACTTAGGGTTAGCCCAGCCTGCCTCCTCTGACAGTCCAGGAACCCTCAGGGGTTATCCGGCAGGAAGCAGGTCGAAGCCAACAGTCAGACATCCTTAGCACTGACCTGGACACAAGAAAGACTTCCACTTACTGCTGCTATGCTCACGTTGAGCCCAGCTTCTGGCGCTCCCTCTATGGGAGTGCACTTACCTCCAGTAGGTAGCTCCTGCATTGAGCGACTGTCCCCTAGTGGTCAGTGCATGTCATAGCGACCAGTCATTACTCTGTTTAATTTCCATATGAGCCTTATATTATCTAGGTCACGTCTGAACCAGGAACAGTCGGCCAAAATTCCAGAAGACAAGTGAGTCTAAGATCTGGGGTGGCCTATGAAGGTGTCTGGTGCACAGTCTAGAACATTGTTCTGGGTACCCCTATCTTCAAATATGCTACCTTGTCAGTCCATCACTGGGAGAGTATGAGAATGCCTTCTTTCTTTGTTCAGAAATGTTACACTTAATGTTCTGGATACTGAATTCTTTTCACCATTTTTCCATTAATATCTGCAGATATTCATGCAAATAAAATAATAAAATGTGGGGGTGGGGAGGGGAGATTATGCTGACCTGAAATGCTATATGAAGTTGATGAGATGTTTATGCAGATGAGATATCCATATGACTTTAGAAAAAATAAGTATGTTGAGTATAAAATTAAACCTAAAATTATGGCCTTTCAGTACTATCCAGTGCATTGAATGAGTTTAATTAACTAGCCCATACATACTATTAAAATGGTCTCTGTTCCAAACTATTTCAAGAAAATACATGTAATTTGAAAATTGTTACAGTGCACTATATTTAGCCAAGTATAGAAAAGTAATTATTAAGAAAATTTATCTTTCCAAATAATCTCTAAATATTTTCAAACAACCCAGGCACAGTATTCAATGTACTGTTCTGCTCATTGTAATTTTGACTTCAAAGGTAAAAGTTAATTGGATATGTTGAAAATCTCAAAGAAACAACAGTGAGAAAAACACTTCATTTCAATTATGAAGTGTCCATGCATATCAGGTGAGCTATGGTAGGAAGCACAAGTAATGTTTATCCTGAGGCATACCAATATGCAAATCAGAAGGCAAGGGGCAAGAGTTTTCTAAATGTTTCTCTCCCACTTAAAAGCACAAAAATAAATTTGTGAAGGATTTGGTTACACCAGTGAGGAAAAGGACACCAAAAGAAACATTAGCCCAAAATACCCTCTGAAGGAGAAACCAAGATGGTAACGTAAGTAAACACCTGAAATTGCTGCCTCGCACAACCCCTTCAAAACTACAATGAAAAGACAAAATGAACATCATCCAGAAATACACAGGAAGGCTGACTGAGTGGAAATTCTACAGCTAGAAGGAAAGAGAAAAACACACTGAGGCTCAGAGGAGGTGCAGAAGTAAAGTTCAGAGGTACAGAGGTGCACGTGGAAATGGCTGGCAACTGAGGATGTGGTTGTTTTTAAATCTAGAGGGAGACACAAGCTCCCAACTGCTCTGAACTCCAGTTCTGGGCAAGACTCTGGGGACCCAGACTCATATGAGGAGAAACTGGACTGTCTGGCATTGGGCGGAAATCAAGGGCGGCTTTCTCTCAAAGGTGCTTACAGTGATTACCACAGGATACTGAAACCAGAGGGCCTCTTAAGGCAGGGCTGAGGATCAGCCATAGCTATTTTCTTCACCCTGTTAATTCTCTGAGACCCCGCCATACCCAAGCTGTGCACAGAAGCTTTTGCCTATGAATGGCCTACCCCTTTGCAATCTAAAATTACCTAACAAACTGCAGCTAAGTCAGAAAGACCCAGAACATCCAAAAGAAGGCCCAAGGCCCTACAGTAGCTTGCATTGCTTCACACCTGGGCCTCATCTGGACATCTCCAAACCCCAAACAAAGAAAAGGAACCTGCATTTCTCTCCATAGCTCCTGCTGGGTAGCCTCGGGCAGAAGTTAAATTAGCACCTCCTTAGAGATCTAAGAGCCAGTGTGTCCAGTGGTCAGAGTGGCATTATTCAGATTACAACTTCTCAGATCCATAAAGGACACACTCAGAGGGCAGACTCAGTGAGCACCAAAGCCACACTGAAACAAGTTTTGTCCCATAATGGTGTCTCTAGCTAAGAAGTTCTCCCATCATAGACACAACTGATCCTCACAGCCAGTTGGCCTGGAGGCCAATTCCTTCCAGTGATACCAACAACAATCAAGGCTTAACTACAACAAGACTGTGCACACAGCTCACAATGGGTGGTCCAAGAGGGTCCACCTCAGGTAAATGAGGAGGCTGAGCCACTGGGTCCTATAAGACACCTAGCACACAAAGCCACTCTATCAACACAGGGAAGCAGCCAAAATGCAGAGACAAAGAAACAGGTCACAAATGACAGAAATGGGGGAAAGCAAATGACTGGATATAGAGTTTAAAACGACGGTTATAAGGTTTTTTAAGAATTTTCTAGAAACTGCCAATAAATTTAGTGAAACCCCTGAGGATATAAAAAAAGGACCAACTAGAAATTAAGCATACACTGACTAAATTAAAGAATAATATACAAACAGCAGACTAGAGGTCGCAAGAATCAAGTCAATGATTTGAAAAACAAAGAAGCAAAAAACACCCAACTGGAAAAGCAAAAAGAAAAAAGAATTAAAAAATATAAAGATAGTATAAGGAGCATCTGGGACAACTTCAAGTGTACCACATCAGAATTATGGGGGTGCCAGAGAGAGAGAGCAAGAGACTGAAAACCTATTTGAAGAAATAATGATAAAAGACTTCCTCTACCTGGTGAAACACATAGAATCACAAGTCCAGGAAGCACACAGAACCCCAAACAAAAGGAATCCAAAGAGGACCACACCAAGACACATCATAATTAAAATGCCAAGAGCAAAAGACAAAGAGAATATTAAAAGCAACAAAAGAAAAACTGTTAGTTAGCTACAAGGGAGCACCCTCACAATTGTCAGCTGATTTCTCAACAGAAACTATGCAGGCCAGAAGGGAGTGGCAAGAAATATTCAAAGTGATGAATAGCAAGAACCCACAACCAAGATTACTGTACCCAGCAAAGCTATCATTCAGAATTGAAGGTCAGATAAAGAGCTTCACAGTCAAGAAAAACCTAAAAGAATTCATCACCACCAAACCAGTATTATATAAAATGCTGAAAGGTATTCTTTAAGAAGGGGAAGAAGAAAAAGGTAAAGGTAAATATTATGAACAACAAATACATATCTACCAACAAGTGAATCTTAAAATCAAGTGAATAAGGAACCAAGATGGCGGCATAGGTAAAACACCTATCTTGCCATCATACTCAACAATTTTAATACTACAACTTAACGAAAGAACAAACACATTCCAGAACCACCAGAAAGCTCGCCGAGTGAAAATTCCACAAGTAAAAGTGAAGATAAGACACTGTGACTCGGAGGAGCAGCGGCGGACAGCATTGAAAGATTTGCGCGGAGAGAGGTTTGGAGCGTGCGCCAGCGGAGAGGGCGGGCAGCTGAAAACTGGCCAGTTTTCTCGAACGGGGAGACAAAGACGTCCCACTGAACTGATTCTCCAGCTCTGGGTGAAGTCCAGGGAACCCACTATCATACGGGGTGAAAACTGGACAGTGGGAGGGCACGCCGAAGCTTGGGTGTTGCAGGGGTCTGCCGGCTTGTGGAGAAGGCAGCTTGCTCGAACAGCTTGGCTGCGTGACGGTGCAGAGAGCACTCTGCGACTTGCTTTCTCATTCGGAAAACCATCAGTCCGCTTTGTTTTACGATCCTGGGTGAGACATTGGGCGTGTAGACTCATTTGGGGAGAGTCTGAATTCCCCGGCAGCCGGTGGAGCTCCACAGCAGCTCTCTCTAAGAGGTGCTGGCGGCCATTGCCTCCCCCACAGAGTCCCTGGGGCCGCATAGGGCGGAGCGAACGCTGTCTGCTTGGCCTGGAGACTCCGCCCATCCAACCTGAGCACAGCTAAGCTTCACAGGCAACTGGCCTGGAGGTCAACCCCTCCAAGTGCTAACAACGATTAACCTGAGCTTAACTTCAGCAAGACTGTGCAACCCATATCCACCTAAGGCAACTGGGGAGGTTGAGCCACTGTCCCTAGTAGGAAGTCTACCACACAAAGCTGATTGACCAACTTAGGGAAGCAGCCACCATGCAGAGACATGGAAAGAAATCAGATGTGAAAGAAATGGAGGGAAAAAAAACGACTGGACATGGAATTCAAAACCATGGTTATAGGGTTTTTCAAGAGGCTCCAACAAAAGGTAGAGGCCTATAAGGAAATAAGCGAGACCGCAAAGGAAATGAACGAGACCTGCAAGGAAATGATCAAGACCAACGTGGAAATGAAGGAGACCCTCAAGGATATAAAGGAGACTCTCAAGGATATGAAAAAGAACCAGCCAGAAATTAAGCATACACTGACTGAAATAAAAAATATTATACAAAGACCTAAAAGTGCTCTAGAGCACCCCAAGAACCAAGTTAAAGATTTGAAATACAAGGAGGGAAAATCCACTCAGCTGAAAAAGCAAGAAACCAAAAGAATCCAAAAAATTGAAGATAGTGTAAGGGGCCTCTGGGACAACCTCAAGCATACCAACATCCGAATTATAGGGGTGCCAGAAAAAGAGAGAGAGCAAGACAATGAAAACCTATTTGAAGAAATAGTGACCGAAAACTTCCCACACCTGGTGAAAGAAATTGACTTAGGAGTCCAAGAAGCACACCGAACCCCAATATATAGGAACCCTAAGAGGACCACACCAAGGCACATCATAATTAAAATACCAAGAGCAAAAGACAAAGAGAGAATATTAAAAGCAGCAAAAGAGAAACAGTTAGTTACCTATAAGGGAGCACCCATACGATTGTCAGCGGGTTTCTCAACAGAAACGATGCAGGCCAGACGGGAGTGGCAAGAAATATTCAAAGTGATGAATAGCAAGAATCTACAACCAAGATTACTCTATCCAGCAAAGCTATCATTCAGAATTGAAGGTCAGATAAAGTGTTTCACAGATAAGAAAAAGCCAAAGGAGTTCATCACCACCAAACCAATATTATATGAAATGCTGAAAGATATTCTTTAAGAAGAGGAAGAAGAAAAAGATAAAAGTGTAAATTAGGAACAACAAATACACATCTATCAACAAATGAATCTAAAAATCAAGTGAATTAATAAGCTGATGAATAGGATAAACTGGGGAATGTAACAGAATCACGGACATAGAGAGGGAATGGACTGACAACTCTTGGGGAGAAAGGGGGTGTGGGAAGTGCAGCAAGAGACTGGACAAAAATCATGCAACTATGGGAGAGGACAGTGGAGGAGGGTGAGGGTGGACGGTGGGATGGGTACCAGGTGGAGGGGAACTATAGGGGGGGAAAAAGGGAACAATGTAATTAATAAACTGAACAATAAAGATTTTTAAAAAATCAAGTGAATAAAAAATCTGATGAACAAAATAAACTAGTGAATATAATAGAATCTGGGGCATAGAAAGGGAGTGGACTGACAATTCTCAGGGGGAGGGGGGGTAAAGGAGTATAGGGGGTTCCAGGAGAGATTAGACAAAAATTGTACACCTATGGATGAGGACAGTGGAGAGAGGGTTAAGGGTAGAGGGTGGGGCGGGAACTGGGTGAAGGGGAGCTATGGGAGGAAAAAAAGAGAAACAACTGTAATAATCTGAACAATAAAGATTTATTAAAAAAAGAAGAAAATTAGCTATTAATTGCCAAGAAAACTTTCTGCTAAGGCACAAAAGAGAGAATTGGGTAGGTGAGCCATGGAGCCCTTTAATCAACATAATCAACAGAAAATGAACGAAGAAGAAAATAGTTATAAATAAGATAATTGAAAAATAAAAACTGTGAGCCCTGGCTGGTTTGGCACAGTAGAGAGAGCTTCGGTCTGCGGAAGCAAAACCACTTTATTATGTTACTTTCAACACAAAAATACGAGCAAGTCTGGGAGCCTCCTGGTCTGCACTTCCCATCGCCTTAGTGTTGGATGCATGAGGAAGGTATCCTTTGCAGGGCGGGCAGGAGTTGAAGGCGGAGAGAGGCAGGCTGTCCAGGTTCAGGTGTGGAAATTCATAAAATAGTGTTTCTGCGTCACACAGCATAGGCATGTCTGGCCCTGGCCGGGATGGCTCCTTTGCAGGCGGGGCTCGGACCTGCGGTGGCCAGAGCGCCCATTTCTCCCTCAGCGAAGCGTTCAGGACCTGTTCCTCGGGCACCTGCAGGCTCACCAGGTCCCGAAAAAGCCCCTCGGAATGCGGCACGTTCAGACCCTCGGGCTCGCTCTCCTCCAGGCCTTCGCTGGGCCTCATCTGGCCGTGCAATTGCCGCCTGTGCGTTCCCAGCCAACGGCACCTGCCTTGGCTGCAGGCTTCTCCCTGGCCGGGCCCAAGTCAGGACACATGCAGGAGGCAACCAATCGACATGTTTCCCTCACGTGGATGTTTCTCTCTCTTTCCCTTTCTTCCACTCTCGCTAAAACATCAATGGAAAAATGTCCCCGGGTGAGAATTAAGCAAGAAATAATAAAAATAGATAAATAAAAGTAAAAACTGTTAGAAGAATCTAAACTTGCTTATCCTAATAGAGATACAATGTTTTCTTTATTTTATGACACAAATAGAAGCTCCATCATCAATTTACTAATAGGTTCTTTGAGAAAAACAATGCATGTTTGGTTTTTGTTGTTTGACTTTAAATGAATAAAAATACAATAATATAGTATACTAATTCATTATTATTTCCCTCTATTATAAAGTTTCTTACTCTTAGAAACTAAAGTTATTTTTTTACTTATTTTTAAAATATGTATTTATTTTAGAGAGAGGTAGGCAGAGAGAGAGAGACAGAGAGACAGAGAGAAAGAGAAAGAAAGACAGAAAACATTGATGTGAGAGGGAAACAATGATGGGAAAGAGAAACATCTCCAAGTTGCCTCCAGAAGGTACTCTGATCAATACTGAACCTGCAGCCTAGGCTTGTACCCTGACCAGTAATTGAATTGTCAGCCTTTCGGTGCACAGGACAACACTCAACCAACTGAGCCACACCAGCCAGGACTTAATTTTTCTATATTTTATTGAATGTATTGGAATGACACTAGTCAATAACATTATAGAGGTTTCAGGTGCACAATTCTAAAATATATCATCTGTATATTTCCTGAGTGTTCACCACCCCATGTCAAGTCTCTTTCCCTTTACCCTCTTCTACCTCTCCCACCTCCCTTTTCCTCTGGTAATCACCAGACTGTTATCTATGAGGTTTTTACTTTGATTAATCCCTGCACAGACCACCCCAGCCCTTTTCCCCTCTGACAGCTGTCTATCTGTTCTCTATATCTATGAGTTTATTTCCATTTTGTTTATTAGTTTATTTTGTCCATTAGATTCTACATATAAGTGAAATTATATGGTACTTATCTCTCCCTGACTGGCTTATTTCACTCAGCATAATGCTCTCTAAGTCCATCCATGCTGTTGCAAGAGATAAGATTTTCTTTTTTACAGCCACATAATATTCCATAGTGTAAATATACCACCACTTTTTTATCCACTCATCTACTGATGGTCACCTGAACTGCTGCCATAGCTTAGCTATTGTAAATAACACTGCAATGAACATAGAGATGCATGTATTCTTTTGGATTTCTTTGGATATATTCCCAGAGGTAGAAACTAAAGATTATTTTAAAACACCTTGAGCCATCAATAGCCATGGATAAGGTTATGGTACTACACTGTCTTTAGAAATCAGTAATTGTTTGTGTTCTGGACAGAGTTAACACCTTTAAGATCAACAGCATATTTTGATATAATATCAGATAATATTAGAGTTTGTCTGCATTTTCTATGATTAAATGTATAGGTAAATATTTGTCTGAATTGAATTGTAGTTTGCTGAAAGTTAAACATTTACTCTTGAAAGTCAGACAGGCATTTTAACAGATAAATATTCCCTGTCTGAGTGACAGAAGTATGAACTAATTTCATAACCATTTAAAGATCCTACTATTTAAATTTGGGCAATTTCTACTAACTTTGATTATGTTGCCTGGGATGTAGAGACATTTTTTGTCATACAAAGTGTTTTTTTCCTAAAATTATAGTTAAAAAGTTATGTTTTTAATAGATTTTAAGCAATGAATTATAGATCCAAAACTGAGTTAAATTTAAAATATTTCTATTTCTATTCATTTAATAATATAAACATATATCAAATTATTACATTGTTGATCTTAAATTCATATAATGTCATATTATATCTCAATAAAATTGGAGAAAAAATAT
The DNA here is from genome assembly GCA_027563665.1 of Antrozous pallidus. Classification (NCBI taxonomy): domain Eukaryota; kingdom Metazoa; phylum Chordata; class Mammalia; order Chiroptera; family Vespertilionidae; genus Antrozous; species Antrozous pallidus. The sequence continues at coordinate 109,090,171 of CM050508.1, read as the reverse complement.
ATAAATAAATAAAAAAAAAACAAATAAGTATGTCCAGACATCTAGCATGATACAATACAGTATATTAGCAGGAAAGATGAAAACAAATCTTCTTCAGAAAGAAAATAAAACATTAACTTGCCTATCTATAAACCTATAGAAAAAATCTATATTTGTAATAGATGGTCAGTTCTTATCCCTGCATTTTAAGAAAAAATAATAAAGATTAGTCAAAAATAATAACAATCAAAATTATGAAGAAGATGGGATGAACTAGACAATTAAAACTACTCAGATGGGAAAAGGCAGGACTGAATATACACAATGGCTTAACTTCTATGACAATATGACTGATTAAAAAACCTGTGACAACTGGTCAGGAAGCTAACCCTTCTGCAGGGACTTTTGCAGCAATTGGCCCAGGAGAGACAGGACTTAGTCAATGACCAACAACTTTCTACATTTTGCCCTTGCTTCCAACTCAGAACCAACAGAAAGCCAAATATGCTCCCACTCCAGACACATAGGACACCCCACTTCTAGTTAGCTCGCCTTCAGCTTCCCTATGACAACAGTCTCCAATCAGGCTTAGCTCCAAGCCTTTCATTTTATTTTACTATGATACTTTTCTACTCCTCAGCCTGCCTCTGAGTATGCCAGAATACAGGTGATGGTGCCAGACTCCAAGCTATGAATAAATAGCTTATTTGTTTTCATTTATAAACTTATTTTCAAGAGATAAAAATTCAGGAGTTAAGATTATAAGTATCTAAAAATCAGGAAGGATATGCATAAGGAAAACAGAGATTTATCAATAAATATTGTTCTTTGTGAAGAATTTAAGAAGTTTCTGTACTATCTGACCTTAAAGTCAAGGTCAGAAAATGTCACCTATGAAAATGATCATAATAAAGTTAACATATCAGATAACCATAAAGAAAAACATCTTAGGATATTATTTGTAAAGTTGATATTGCTATATACAGTGTTATCTCTGTTTCTTCAAAGATCAGCCTGTCAAAATATATGACCACAGTGAGATGAAGAAACCCAAATATTTGAAGGTCCAAGGCAAATCCTACCTTTTCCATGAAGCTGTTTCAGACCCTTTAAGCACATCCAGTGCTCTATCATCATACTTTATCCTCATAGAACATGACCAGCCATGATCTTAAACTCCATGTTGTACATGATGCATAACTGAGAAACTACTGTCACCTGGTCTTGCTAGAGCTTCATAAATAAATGTCAGGTCTTTCCAACACATCTTAATTTTCTTAGGGCATCAGCATAGAATGTGTATTTCCTGGACCATTCTCTGTAGTACCAACAACAGTTGGACTGACCAGCAAGATTGACTTCAGGAGGAGCCACTGTCATGGGACTTGAAGTGACTATGATTTCTCATGTGATATCTCTTCCCATAGTGTATTACCATTGTTAGTTTTCTTATTTGTATCCACCACTTAACTAGAAAGACTTCAGGGCAATCACTGTGGTTTGTGGGGCGCTTTTTTCTTTTTCATCTTTAACTCTGCTGTATCTGGCATAATAGCTGGCCCATAATTGGGCCTTGAAATTGAATGTTTTGTTGAATATAAACTTCTACCTGAGAAAGACATGTAAAATCAACAATGATCTGACTCAGTAGCAGTTTAACATACAAGGGTTCAGCAAAGTTTTTCCTGCAGGGGCAGATGGTAAATTTTCAGCTTGCATGACATAGGGTCTCTGTGGCAACTACTCAGCTCTACCCTTGTCAGCCAAGCAGCCCTGGACAACACTAAATAAATGCATATGTCTGTATTTCCACACTTTTTCCACAAAATTAGGCAGAAAGCTGAATCTAGCCTGAGAACTGTGATATGCCTACCTTGGACGTGGAATGCCAATACTGCAAAGAAAGATGGGAATTAGAAGCACTCAGCAAATCCAAATAATCCTACCTAATAAAAGAGTAATATGTAAATTGACCATCACTCCAACACACAAGATGGCTGACCCCATGTGGTCAAATATGGCTGCCCCCATGTGGATACAAGATGGCTACCACAAGATGGCCAACAGGTGAGGGCAGTTGGGAGGTACCAGGCCTTCAAGGGAGGGCAGTTGTGGGCAACTGGGCCTGCAGAGAAGGGGAGTTGGGGGGTACCCAAGCCTGCAGGAAAGAACAGTTGGGGCAGGGGAACCAGGTCTGCAGGGGAGGGCAGTTGGGGAGGACCAGGCCTGTAGGGGAGGGCAGTTAGAGGGGACCAGGCCTGCAGGAGAGAGAAGTTAGGGGTGACCAGGCCTTTAGAGGAGGGCAGTTAGGGTTGACCAAGCCTGCAGGGGGAGCAGTTAGGGGCAATCAGGCTGGCAGGGGAGTGGTTATGGGGTTATTAGGCTGGCTTACAGGCAGAAGTAGTTAGGGGCAATCAGGAAGGCAGGCAGGTGAGCAGTTGGGAGCCAGCAATCCTGGATTGTGAGAGGGATGTTCGACTGCCCATTTAGGCCTGATCCTAAACGGGCAGTCAGACATCTCTCTAGGGTCCCAGATTAGAGAGGATACATGCTGGGCTGAGGGACACACACTCCTGAGCATGAATTTTATGCACTGAGCCTCTAGTACTTCATAATAGCCATTGGCTCAGCCTCTAGACGAATCTCAAAAGTAATGTGATTTGTTGCCCACGTTACTAATGGAAGGAAATGTTAAATTCCAGTCGGAGGTTATTGAATACAAAAGTGAACTTTGTGTGAAGAATCCTGCCCTAGGAGAACTGGATCTACCCTCAGTTGTCAGCCTCCACAGTAACACCATTCATTGAAGAATCACATATCAAGGGCCAAAGATTTAACATATATCATCTTGTTCATTCTTCAAAGAACACTACAAAATAGGCATCACTGTTTCTATTTTATACCCAAATAAACAGTTATGCAAGTTAGTAAAATGTCTTATTTGAGATCACAAAGCTCATATCAGGAGAAGACAACTTCAAGTCCAGGTCTACTCAGCTGCAGAAGCTATGTGCTCTTCATACTCTGTGGAGTGTCAGGGAGAAGCCAATGTCATGGGAGGTGTGTGGTGTCATGTGTATTTTATAACTATGATCTGTGTGACCAAAAAAATTTAGTCTCTGTTCCAAATATAATGTTTGACATTTTTAACTCTTGAAATTTGTCATCCAAAGATTAGAAGAAATCTTATAAGATGGGATTAAACATTATGGATTAATAACTGCATTGAAATTGTGTTTGTTATCTAAGCAAAAAGCAATAAATTGCACACTTTTAAAGAAAGATGTCCTCATATTAAAACAGTTCTTGGCTATTTCAAAAGTTGTAAATACAAACTACTTTTACTTTACCACATTTTAAGGGTTGTTAAAAGTTCTAATTTTCGCCGAGACCGGTTTGGCTCAGTGGATAGAGCGTCGGACAGCGGACTGAAGGGTCCCGGGTTCGATTCTGGTCAAGGGCATGTACCTTGGCTGCGGGCACCTCCCCAGTAGGGGGAGTGCAAGAGGCGGCTGATCGATGTTTCTCTCTCATCGATTTTTCTGACTTTCTATCCCTCTTCCTTCTGCTCTGTAAAAAATCAATAAAATATATTTTTTAAAAAAGTTCTAATTTTCAAGTTCTCACAACATGAGATAAACTTTTAAAATGTAACATTGATCCATAACATTTGTACAACTTGCTATGTATTCTAATTTTAGCAGATTTCTTTAGTTCTTATTTCCTACCTTCAGTCTTTATACACATTTCATTAAAAATAAGCATGGGGATTTTTTTTAAGGGAGTAGGGATAGATTACAAAAAAAAAAAAAAAAAAAAAAAAAAAAAAAAAAAAAAAACCAGCCCTGAAATATAGCTGCCTCAAAGCTTGCACTAAAAAGATTATGTCAATTTGTTCTCCATTGGATTTTGGCCTAAAGTTATCAGCTGTCTCTTTTCAAATGATGCAGATTTTATAGAGGCAATGAGGAAACAGTATCTTGACTCTCAGGTGTACCCACAGATACCTCTTTTTGAGATGCTGATAAAGAGGTCATTGGTTTCTGTTTGTTTCCTGAATTTTAAACACACACACACACACACACACACACACACACACACACACACACACACACCAATAATTTGAACAAATTCCTTGTTTGAGTCTAAAGGCTTACTCTCTGGATGAGAAAGTTTTTGCACTGACTCACTACCTGCCCTGCCTCCAGGGACGCATCTCAAAACCCTCCTGCTATTCAGCAATCTCCTTGCCCTATAAGCCTGTCATGGGGACTTTAAGAAAATTTGACCATGTTGTCTTTCCTTTCCTTTTATAAAGGTTTTAAAAGTCAAGATCTTTTTTAATAGCAATTTAACATCCAGGCTATTTTGAAGCCTACACAATCTGAGACTCCACAAATAAAGGTTCTTATAGCACTTTCACCCACATGGTCCATATGGTATATTTTGGATAGGCAACATGTTAAATATAAGCTTTAAGTAATGCAGTGAGGCCGAATGAAGTCAAGAAATGTGAGATTTGCATTTTTCTATTTAATCATGGTTTTGCCTCACTGTCCCAAATGAAGACAGTCAACCTTGAGCATAGGCAGGGGAGGGCGAATGAGGGTGGGGGGAGAGGTACAATCAGTCTGCTTGTTTCTTTTACCGCTTTGTAGATACATACTTTTAGTTTCAACTCTACCATTTCATTTGTAATCTGTTTTTTCTTCATTTAGATTTTTAATCATCTCTTTTGTTCTCTCTGTTTAGCCTTATAACATGGCTCAAATATGCAGAGATGAAGTAGGGAAATAATACTCCTGGATAGAAACTACCAAGTATGTTTGGAGAAGGCAGAGGTCAGACTTGCCTTGGACTCATGATTGATGTGATGTGAGTTGCCATCTGGATGACTGTGGTGGTTTGCTGTGATTCAAGAATACAAATATGGTTTTGTAGTGAAGAGAAAAGCTAAGAAGAAATATATCTTTGTTATTTGATTTCAAGCATACTCATAAAAAGCCTTCAACACTGACAAAAGAGCAACACTCAGGCATCCTTTTTGTCAAGTAACTTCAAACATCTGGATGAAAACTGACAAAGAAAAATCAAGCAAATTATCTATCATTGAATAGTCATGAAGTGAAGTACTCAGGTCTTTGGAAACATCAAACAACCTTTTGATGAATGTATCCCTCTTTGAAACTAAAATTCTATGAAGGCTGCTTTGTGTTCTTATATAAAAATAATAGTGCCTATGGCACAGAAAGACAGAATTAGAGAAAAATTGAAGAACACTGGAGAGACTTTCTCAAGGCCTTGCATGTCCTCTTGAAGAGAAGACAGAAAATGGTGAGATTCTATAAGAGGTAATTCTTAAGAAATGGAATAACATGCACCACTATAGAGAGACTAACAGTTAATTTTACTGAAGGTTTGTTGGTATACAGTTGTTCATAGTATTTTCTTACAATCCTTTGTACTTCTGTGGTGTCCAACAAGATAGACAATGTGAATAAAATGGAAAATTTCCTAAAAAAAAAACAACCTTCCAAAACTGAATAAGGAAGAATCAGAAAACCTGAATAGGCCACTAACAATGGATGAAATTGAAGCAGATATATATAGTCCAACACACAAAATCCCTGGTACAGATGGCTTCACAGGATAGTTGTACCTAACATTCAAAAAAAACTATCCTCCTCAAACTATTTCAAAAAATCCAAGAGGAAGAAACACTTCCAACCTTTATTATTATTATTATTGTTTAAAGTATTACAAATAGTAGTATATATGTTTCCTATGTTTTTTCCCTCTTGACCTCCCCCTGGCTTTCTCAACCCCCCAGCACATGCCCTCACCTGCCCCCGCCCCCCATTTCTTGTGTCCTATGGCTATGCTTTTATGCATGTATACAAGTCCTTCGGTTGATCTTCTGTAGCACACCCCCCACTTCCCCTGCCTTCCTGCTGTAGTCTGACAGTCTGTTCCATGCTTCTTTGCCTCTGTATCTATTTTTATTTCCCCTGTTTCTTTTCTTTAAAAATCTTGCCTCTGCAGACTAGAAATAAACATATGAGCACAAGAAATGTTTGAGACCCAATTCCAATGACCAACAGTTCTGAGTCACAATTTCAATGTCAAACTGTTTCTTATGTGTGCATGTCAGCAATGGTATCTGGATGGTGGACAAATGTTGGCAATGAACAACAGAGGGTCAGACCTGAATTTCAAATCTCTTTTTATGAAGCCAGCATTAGCCTAGTTCCAAAGCCAGATAAAGACACTACAAAGAAACAGAATTATAGACAATTATCCTTGATAAACATAGAAACTAATATCCTCAAAAAATATTAGCAAATCAAATCAAGCATTGAAAAGTTTATACACCATGATCAAGTGAGATTTATTCTAGGGTTGCAAGGCTATTATAATATCACAAATCAATAAACATGATACATAGCATAAACAAATTGGAAGAAAAAAATCACATGATCACAACAATAAACGCAGAACAAGCATTGGACAAAATCCAACACTCATTTTTTATAAAAAACCCTCAGCAAAGTGGGAATAAAGGGATCAGATCTCAAGGCCATATATGACAAACCTACAGCCAATACCATACTCAATGGGCAAAAACTAAAACATTTCCCCTAAGAATAGGAATAAGACAAGGATGTCCACTTTCACCACTCTTATTCAACACCAGAGTCCTGGTGCATGAAAATTCATAGACTGGAGGGGGCATCCCTCAGCCCGACCTCCCACCTCTCACAGTCTGGGAGCCCACAGGGGCAGGAGATGACCTGGTGATCAGGGAAAGGTTACACCCCATCACACCTCTGCTGCTGCCACTGCTGGCAGCACAAGCCTCAGCTGGCCCTGTTACCTGAGCTTCAGGCAACCCTAGGCAGCTCCCATCTGAGGCTTGCCTAAGCCTCAGCAGCCCTGGGCAGCTGGACAGCCACCATCCGAGGGTTCCCTGTGTCTCGGGACAGCCCTGGATGGCTGAAGGGCTGAAGGATTCTGGGGGCAGATGTGCAGCAAGGCGGGGCCTTCCTTGGGGCAGGCTCAGCCTTGCTGCATGCCTGCTGACCTGGGCAGGGGTGAGAGGATGGGCACCACGATCTTGTAGCTGTGGGCATCGCCATCTTTGAGGGTAGGGAAGTCAATTAGCATATTACCTCCTTATTGGCTGTGGGCACCACCATCTTTGCAACAGCATGAGGATCAATTAGCATATTCCCTCTTTATTAGATAGTATAGTATTGGAAATGCTAGCCACAGTAATCAGACAAGAAGAAAACATAAAAAAGCATTGAAATTAGAAAGAGAAAAGTAATCTCTCATTACTTACAGGTGACATGATTTTGTACATAGAAAAACCTACTAGATTTAATAAATGAATTTGGCAATGTAGCAGGATACAAAATTAACACCCAGAAATTGATGGCATTTTTGTACACCAATAATGAATTCTCAGAAAGAGAAATTAAGCAAACAATCCCATTTACCATTGCAAAGTTCTTTATTTCACCTTCATTTTTGAATGATAGTCTTGCTGGATAGATTAGTCTCAGATTCAGTCCCTTAGTTTTCATTACTTTGTATATTTCATTCCATTCTCTTCTGGCCTGAAATGTTTCTATCAGAAAATCAGCTGATAGTCTAATGGGAGCACCCGTGTAGGTAACTTTCTGTCTCTTTCTTACAGCCTTTAAGATTCTTTCTTTGAAAAAAATAAAGTTTCTTTCATTGTCTTTAATGTTTGCCATTTTAAATATGATGTGGATGTGTGGGTCTTTTGGGGTTCCATTTTATTGGGACTCTGTGTTTCCTGAACTTGAGTGACTTTTTCCTTCACCAGGTTAGGGAAGTTTCTGTCCTTCCTTGATATGTCTCCTCCTCAGCTGGACCTGTTGGTAGTACCAGGTGAATGTTCCCCAACTTAGTTTTATTTCCAGTCTAGCCCTGGGAAGAGGTATAAGAAAGGTTTGCTTAATATGCCACATCTCTCTTCTCCTTAAACCATTTTTGGAAGAAACAACACCATAAACTGGATGCTGATTTAGAATTTATACAGTCTCCTGGATAATCTTGTCCTGAAAATATTTCCACCTTGCTAAAATTGTAACCCTAAATATACAAAAAGCTATTCCACCACTCTACCAAGCCAGCTGCTTTAGTATGTAAGAAATAAGGAAATACCAGTGAATTCCATGGTTGTGGGCCCGTTGCCACACTTTATTTGCTGTGGAATGAGTTCCTTGTTCAGTAGCTGTGCTCTGTGAAATACCATGATGGATTATAAGGTACTTTATGCATGCACAGATGACAATTTCAGCAGAAATAGTGCATTCAGGGAAGGTAAATTCTATCCAGAGTAAATTTTTCTTCCAGTGGGGACAGAATGCTGCCCGCTCCATGATGAAAGTGGTCCAATGTGATCAACCTGCCATCAGGTACTGACTGATCAACCAGGGAATGGTACCATATCTGAGATTCAGTGTTCAGCTCTGCTGCTGGCAAACAGGGACTCAGCAGTGGCTATAGCCAGGTCAGCCTTTGAAAGTATAAGTTCGTGTTGCTGAGCCCATGCATGATTTCCACTTGCAACTGTGGCCACTTTACTCATGAGCCCATTGAGCAATGACAAACGTACCCTGGGGAAAAGGCTGACTGTTCTGTCCATTTGATTGTTAAAAACCTCCTCTTCTGTGATCACCATTTAGTGAGCACTCTCATGAAACACAGATATTTCCACATTTTTTTTACCCATTCTGACAAGTCTATCCACATAAATATTTTTCAGATTTCTTTGTTGTTTATTTTCCAATCATGTTCTTTCCAGATCTTGACCATCCAGTAAAACCACAAGCCACGGTGCATGAATTGATTTATAATCACACTAGAGTCCCGGTGCACAAAATTCATGCATGAGGGGGGTGTCCCTCAGCCCATACTGCACCCTGTCCAATCTGGGACCCCTTGAGGGATGTCTGGCTGCCTGTTTAGGCCCGATCCTAGGGGATCAGTCCTAAATGGGCAGTCGGATAGCCACGTCACAATCCAGGACTGCTGGCTCCCAACTGCTCACCTGACTACCTTCCTGATTGCCCCTAACTGCTTCTGCTTGCCAGCCTAATCACCCCCTAACCACTTTCTTGCCAGCCTGATTGATGTCTAACTACTCCTCTGCCAGCGTGTTTGCCCCCAACTTCCCTCCTCTGCCAGCCTGGTCACCCCTAACTGTCCTTCCCTGCAGGCCTGGTCCCTCCTAACTGCCTTCCCCTGCTGGCCATCTTGTGGTGGCCATCTGTGTCCACATGGGAACAGGATCTTTGACCACATAGGGGCAGCCATCTTGTGTGATGGAGTGATGGTCAATATGCATATTATTATTTTATTATATAGGCTAGAGGCCTGGTGCATGGGTGGGGGCCAGCTGGTTTACCCTGAAGGGTGTCCTGGATCTGGGTGGGGGTTCTCTTGGGTCATGGGACAACCTGACCAAGACACTTGTGGTGGTTTGCAGGCCAGCCATGCCTCCCCAGTAACCCAAGCAGAGGCCCTGGTATCCAGGATTTATTTATCTTCTACAACTGAAACTTTGTAGCCTGGAGCAGAGCCAAGCCTTCTGCTCCCTCCATAGAGGCAGCAATTTCTGTTGGGCTTTATTTATCTTCTATAATTGAAACTTTGTAGCCTGGAGTGAGGCCTGAGCTGTCCAGGGTGTGTGGAAATCTTGGCTTCCTCCATTGCTGGGGAAACCCAAGTCTCCCTCCTGTTCTCTCCATGGCCACATCCATCTTAGTTGGATTAATTTGTATACTTGCTCCTGACTGGCTGGTGGGCGTGGCTTGTGGATGTAATGTAGTGATGGTTAATTTGCATGTTACTCTTTTATTAGATAGAATTAGTTTGACACAGCTTGTTTGAAAGTAACAAGTACCTAATCCTCCAGAACTTTGCTTCCTATACTGTTTGATTAGGACTATTTGGTGTAATATTTTGAGTATTTCTATTCCAAGATCATGCAATAGACTATATGTGATCCCTTTACTACTAAAAATTGAATAGACAGAATAATCAAATTAGATTTCCACAAACCCCAGAATAAATTATGAGCACTTATCCTTAAGATTCTGTTTTTTTAAGATTTGGTACCAAATCCATATTAGTCCAGTTTTTCCCAAGAATCAGAATCAATGGATTTGTGTAATTGTGATGTCCAGAGTATATAAGGAGATTCATTACACAAAATTGATTCATGCAATTATGGAGGCTAGCAAGTCCAAATTTGCAGTGTGGGCTGACAGACGGAAAACCCAGGAGAGCCAAGGTGCAGTTCAGTCTGAAGGCCATCTTCTGTAAGTTTTCCTTTCTCCAGAGAGGCTAGTCTTTTTGTTTTATTCAGATCTCCAACTGATTGGATGATAGCCCATCCATAATATAGGGCATAATCTACTTATCCAAAGGTCACAAATTTAAATGTTAATCTCATCCCAAAACACTAACTTGATACATAAAATTAAGTAACACATCTGGGGAGCTTTACAAAATACTGATGCTTGAGTTTCATCGTCGGTGGTTTTATTTCATTGGTTTAAATGAGTTCTGAGCATCCAGATCTTTAAAAGTATCTTCAGTTATGCTATTGTGCTGGCAAAGTTTAAGAACCTCTTAATTAGATAAATTGAAATTTACATTATTGGGGCTAGAGATGAGTCCTAGAAGCACAGGACCTATCTTAATGCCTGGACAAAATTGGGATTAGTAAGAAATAAACAGTAAAAGTACACCACAGCATCTAGATTGAGATAAAGAATTTACCAGACCTGCAGGGGAGGGCAGTTAGGGGTGACCAGGCCTGAAGGGAAGGGCAGTTATAGGCAATAAGGCTGGCAGGGGAGCAGTTAGGCATCCATCAGGCTGGCAGGGAAGTGGTTAGGGAGTGATCTGGCTGGCAGGCAGAAGTGGTAAGGGGCAATCAGGAAGACATGCAGGGATCAGTTGGGAGCCAGCAGTACTGAATTGTGAGAGGGTGCAGGCTGGGTTGAGGGACACCTCCTCTGTGCACTAATTTAATGCACGTGGCCTCTATTAGTGAAAGAGAAACATGCTAATTGATCATACCTTTGTGATGCCCACCAGCCAAACAGGAGTAAGTATGCAAATTATTCCAACAAAATGGCAGATTAATTTGCATATGCAGGCATTAAGCATCACCTCAGCCACTTGGGGGCCTCTTGGCACTGTGGGTAGGGGGCAAGATGGTTCTTGCCAGAGTGAAGGCAGTTCCAGTAGCCAGGTGAAGGAAGGCCCATTCTTGCATGAATCTTTGTGCATCAGGCTCCATATATATATATAAATTTTCATATATATGTATTTTAATATATATTTATATTTAGTATGTTACTGTTCTTCTTATACACCCATTCTCTTTCTATCTCTTCTATACTGAATTGTGGCTATTTCCCCCTTCTTTCAATTTCTTTATGTTATCTCCTGGAAATAAGCTCTGTCTTGTCAGATTCATCCAGGTGTTTGTTGTTTAAAGGTTTGGTGTTTGTGTGTTTTTTTATTAGTTGTTCTTCATAGTTTGCACTTATCTCTGAGTGTTTGTTGTATGCATTTTTTTTTGATTAGTTGGAGTTTCTCACCGTATACATATTTCCCCTTCTTTTTTCCTTCTATTTCTTTTCTCTCTTACATTTTTCCCTTTTTCCATATCATTTATCACTCATCTCCATTCCATAATTCTCTTTTTTCTGGTGGTCACTTTTATTAAGGAGTATTAGTATTGTGTATACAACTGATTTTTGTGCCCTGTGCATTGTGTTTTACTGTGTTGTATTTTGTACCTTTAAGTCAACACAGGAGAGAAAGAGAGCTACATAACCACAAATATAACCAGAAATACTGAGAGGAGCGATCAAGGGGAGAAAAATAATGAGCCCACATATGAAAGAAAAGAAGGAATCACAAGAAAAGGAAGTGAATGAAATAGTGGCTGCAATATAACAGACAAAGAATTCAGAGCAATGGTCATAAGGTCACTGAAAAAAGATGAAAGACAAATTCCACAATATGTGTAAGAACCAAGAGGAAATGAAGAATAAAGAAGAAATGAAAAATGACATATCTGCAATAAAGAACTCAATAAAAAACATCAACAGTGGACTACAAGAAGCAGAAGACCACATCAGTGAGCTAGAAGAAAAGATAGGGAAATATACCCAAACAGAGCAGCATCTAGAAAAATAAAAACTTAAAAAAAAAAAAACAGAAGAAGAGCCTAAGGAAACTTTGGAACAACACAAAATGAAACAACTTTTGCATAATAAGAGTACCAGAAGGAGAGAAAACTGAGCAAGGAATAGAAAACCTGTTTGAAGAAATAAGGACATAAAACTTCCCTGATATCAGGAAGATAAAACTCACACAAATCCAAGACGCTCACAGAGTCCCAAACTAGATGAACCCCAAAAGTCAACACCAAAACACATTATAATTAAATTGGCAAACACCAACAACAAAGTAAGAAACTTAATGGCTGCCAGAGAGAGAGAGAGAGAAAGTTACCTACAAAGAATCTTGCATCAGACTATCGAGTGATGTCTCAACAGAAACACATTAGGCCAGAAAGGAATGGAATGAAATATAAAGTCATGCAAAGCAAGGATATGATTCCCAGAATACTGTACCCAGCAAGCTTATCAATAAAAATTGAGGGTAAAATCAGGAGCTTCACAGAAAAAAAAAAAGACTAAGGGAGTTTATTAACACAAAACCAGCAATGCAAGAAATACTAAAGGTCTGCTTTAAAAAAAAAAAAAAGAAGTAGGAAGGGAAGAAGGAACACAGGGGTAAAGAATAAAAATGGCAGTGAAAAAGTACCTATCTATAAAAACTTTAAATGTAAATGATTAAATGCCACAATCAAAAGACATAAGGTAGAGAGAACCAAGATGGTGGCATAGGTAAAACAGCTATCTTGCCATCATACACAGCAATTTTAAAACTACAACTTGTCGAAAGAACAAACACCATCCAGAATCACCGGAAAGCTGGCTGAGTGAAAATTCCACAAATAAAAGTGAAGATAAGACACTGTGACTCGGAGGAGCGGCTGAGGACAGCGTTGAAGATTGCGTGAGAGAGGTTTGGAGCGCAAGACAGTGGATAGGGCAGATGGCTGAAAACCTGCCAGTTTTTTCGAATGGGGGAGACAAAGACGTCCCAATGGACTGATTCTCCAGCTCTGGGCAAAGTCCAGGGAACCCACTATCATACGGGGTAAAAACTGGACAGTGGGAGGGCACGCCGAAGCTCGGGTGCTGCAGGAGTTGGCTGGCTTGTGGAGAAGGGGAGCTTGTGTGGAGTGCCCATGAACTTGGGAACAGTGCAGCTGCCTGACCTCGCAGAGAGTGCTCATGACTTGCTCTTTCATTCGGGAAACCATCAGACTGCTTTGTTTTATGACCCTGGGTGAGACATTGGGTGTGCAGACTCATTTGGGGAGAGTCTGAATTGTCCGGCAGCCAGTGGAGCTTGACAGCGGCTCTCTCTCAGAGGTGCTGGTGGCCATTTCCCCCGGCACAGAGTCCCTGAGGCCGCATAAGGTGGAGCTGATGCTGTTTGCTTGGCCTGGAGACTCCGCCCATCCAACCTGAGCACAGCTGAACTTCACAGACACTTGGCCTGGAGGTCAACCCCTCCAAGTGCTAACAACAATTAACCTGAGCTTAACTTCAGCAAGACTGTGCAACCTATATCCACCTCAGGTAACTGGGGAGGCTGAGCCATTGTCCCTTGTAGGACGTCTACCACACAAAGCTAATTGACCAACTCAGGGAAGCAGCCAACATTCAGAGGCATGGAAAGAAATCAGATGTGAAAGAAATGGAGGAAAAAAAATGACTGGACAAGGAATTCAAAACCACGGTTATAGGGCTTCTCAAGAGGCTCCTAGAAAAGGTTGAGACCTATAAGGAAATAAGCAAGACCTACAAGGAAATGAACGAGACCCTCAAGGATATGAACGAGACCTGCAAGGAAATGAACAAGACCAACATGGAAATGAATGAGTCCTACAAGGAAATGAATGAGACCTACAAAAATATGAACGAGACTCTCAAGGATATGAAAAACGACCAACCAGAAATTAAGCATACACTGACTGAAATAAAAAATATTATACAAAGACCTAAAAGTACTCTTGAGCTCCCCAAGAACCAAGTTAAAGATTTGAAATACAAAGAATTAAAATCCACTCAGCTGAAAAAGCAAGAAACCAAAAGAATCCAAAAAATTGCACCTAATAATAATAATAATAATAATAATAATAATAATATACCTAGGAATAAACTTAACTAACGATGTAAAAGACCTGAACTTGGAAAACTACAGGACACTGAAAAAATAAATGGAGGAAGACATGAACAAATGGAAGAATATACCATGTTCATGGATTGGTAGAATCAACATCATTAAAAAGTCCATACTACCCAAAGCAATCTATAGATTCAATGCAATCTTCATTAAAAATATCAATGTAATACTTCAAAAACCTAGAACAAACTCTCCAAAAATTCATCTGAAAATTTTTAAAAAGACCCTAAATAGCTGCAACAATTTTGAGCAATAACAACAAAGTTGGAGGGATCACAATACCAGATATCAAGCTATATTACAAAACCACTATTGTCAAAACTGCCTGTTACTGGTACAAGGCCATATAGACCAGTGGAACAGAACACAGAACCCACAAATCGATCCAAGCCATTATGCTCAATTAATATTTGCCAAATGAGGCAAGAGCATACGATGGAGTTAAGAGAGTTTCTTCAATAAATGGTATTGAGAAAATTGGTCAGATACATGCAAAAAAGTGAAACTAGATCACCAATTTACATCATACACAACAATAAACTCGAAATGGGTAAAGTACTTAAACGTAAGATGAGAGACCGTAAAAATATTAGAAGAATGCATAGGCAGCAAAATGTCAGATATATCTTGTAGCAATATCTTTACCAATACAGGTCCTAAGGCAATTGAAACTAAGGATAAAATAAATAAATGGGACTTCATCAAAATAAAAAGCACAGCAAAAGAAACCATCAACAAAACAACAAGAAAGCCCACTGCATGGGAGAACATATTTGCCAATGGTATATTTGATAAGGACCTAATATCCAAAATTTATAGGAAATTCGTACATATTAACAAAAAGAAGATTTAAAAAATCCAATCAAAAAGTGGGCAAAGAACTTAAATAGACATCTTTCTAAAGTTGATATACAGAAGACTGAGAGACATGAAAACATGCTCTAAGTTGCTAATTATCTGAGATATGCAAATCAAAATGATAATGAGATAGCATCTCACACATGTGAAAATAGCTATTATCAACAAATGACAAGTACTGGCGAAGATGTGGAGAAACAGGAACTCTCCTGCAATGCTGGTGGGAATGCAGACTGGTATAGCCACTGTGGAAAAAAGGAATGGAGCTTTCTCAAAAAAAAAATTAAAAGCGGAACTCACATTTGACCCAGTGATCCCACGTCTAGGAATATATCCCAAGAAAGCAGAAACATCAATTAGAAAGGATATATGTATCCCTATGTTCATAGCAGCACAATTTACAATAGCTAAGATTTGGAAACAGCCTATGTTCTCATCAGCAGATGAGTGTATTAAAAAACTGTGGTATATCTATACAATAGAATACTACACAGTTATAAAAAAGGAAGAACTCTTACCATTTGCAACAGCATGGATGAACCTGGAGAATATTATCCTGAGCAAAATAAGCCTGCCAGAGAAAGATAAATATCACATGATCTCACTCATTTGTGGAATATAATCAATATTATAAACTGATGAACAAAAATGGATTCAGAGACAAAGAAACAATGAACAAACTGTCAAACTTCAGTGGGAAGGCAGGGGAGGAGTAGGAGGTGGGAGTAAGAGATCAACCAAAGAACTTGTATGCATGCATCCTATCTAATAAAAGAGTAATATGCAAATTGGCCATACCTTCCCTATACCCACAAGCCATGCCCACCAGCCAAGCCCACCAGCCAATCAGGAACTGGGGTGGAGCCAGCCAGCAAGCAAGTGGGGCCATGGCAGAGGTGGACAGGATAAGGTGGGCCGGACGAGGCAGCCAGGGCCATGGGGGGCATGGTCGAGGTGGCCAGGGACGAGGTGGGCAGGGACTAGGTGGCCAGGGTTGTGAGGGAGCCTGGCCGAGGGGACTAGGGCCATGGGGGAGTGGGGCCGAGGCGGCCAGGGCTGTGGGGGACGTGGCCAAGGCGGCCAGGGAAGAGGTGAGCAGGGATGCCATGGTGGCGGAGGGTGCAGAGCAGGAGTGCAGGCATGTGGACCCGAGCAACACACTCACACACCAGCACCCACACAGAGTCCTTGGCGTGCCACCCACACCTCCCTGAACCTCACCCGCCAACCAGAATCCTCTTGGTCCCACCTTCAGTCGGTGTGGGCGGGAGTCAGTCTGGGGAAACTTTCTCACACTTGCTTGATGCTGAGACTGGATGCATCCCAGCTCACAAGCTCCACGGAGGTTCCTGGTGGCCAAGGGTGCAGAGAGGGAGTGAGGGCGTGTGGGTGTGTGCATGAGCGTGGACCTGAGCGACACATACTCACATGCCCCCAACCACACAGGGCCCTCAGCCATGCCACCTGTGCTTCTCTGGACTTCACCCTCCAGCCCGGATCCTCCAGGTCCCAAGCCTTGGGGTCGCTCAAATTCAGCAATTTGCCCAAGGCACGTTGAACAGTTTTCTCCTAACCCATTTGTGGGAGTATAATCTGACTTAAAACCAATGGACTAAACTAGAAAGTCAATTTGGAAATGTGGATCAAAATTCAAGTGAGTTAGCTTTGGGCCAGGAGTTCCATGTCTGTGAATGTGTCCTAAGTAAACAGTCAAATAAGCAATTATGTTTACTGTCATTGTTGATGCTGGGGGAAACCAGAAGCAACCTGCCCACAATAAAGGGTTAGTGAAGTAAACCATAGTAATGTCAAACAGTCAGGGATAACACTGTAGCCATTAAAAATTATGTCTGTACATCCAGCTTGTTGACATGAAAAGAAGGCCATAGCCAAATATTAAGTGGAGGCCAGGGGAACATCAGAAGAGGGCATGTATACTTATATGCATGTATATTTTATATGTCAGGGAAATAATAGTTTTAAAACCAGTGATTCTTCTTGAGCTCCGCAATTGTGTTAGCAAATTGTGTTTCAGGTGTGACAGGTGTCCTTTGGTGTCCCATACACACACACATCCTTGCCTGTGGGACAGCCTGAACCTTTGCTGCACCTGCCCCTCTTTGGTGTGGCAACGACCCAATCAGACATTTCCTTTTATTGGATGGTTTCCTTTCCTCTTTTGCCCAAACCATGCCTTTCCAACAAAAGAATATTAACCAAGCAATCCTAACAAGTTTTGTTGCTGACTGCAACTTATGCCCTTTTATGCAAGTGTTGTTGCTTTCAAGTCTACCAGGTTATATTTCAAAACTTTTATTCTTCTGTAACTTGACCATTTTTTATTCCCTTAAAATATTCTGGAGTACTTTAATTACATATAGAAAAGTAGAGAATAATATAACAAATACTTATCTATACTAATAAAAGGGTAATATGCTAATTAGACCAGACATCTTCTGGACATCCTTCTGGACATCCAAGGACTCTGTGTGGGTATGGGTGTGGGTGTGTGAGTACGTGTCGCTCAGGTCCATACTCACGCACACATCCACATGGAAAAAGCCACAGTGGGGGGGGGGGGCCAAGGCAGAGGTGGTTAGGGGCAACCAGGCCAGCTGGGGAGGGCAGAGGTGGCAACCAGACTGGTAGGGAGGGCAGTTAGGGGCAACCAGGAAGGCAGATAGGTGAACAGTTAGGAGCCAGCAGTCCCAGATTATGAGAGAGATGTCTGACTGCTAGTTTAGGAATCAGGCCATCCTCTGAGGAGTTCCAGAATGAAAAAGGTGCAGGCTGGGCTGAGGGGACCCCTGACCCACCCCCATGCACGAATTTCATGCACCAGGCCTCTAGTATAAACATAACCAATGGATATAGACACCAGAGGGGTGAGGGCTTGTGCCGGAGGGTGCAGGTGGCCAGGGGGAAGTCAATGGGGGGGGGGGGGGAATGAGCCATATGTAATACTATATGTAATTCTTGGAACAATAGAATTAAAATCTTTTTAAATTAAAACTTTTTTCACCTAAAAATAAACAAACAAACTGTGACACATTTACACAGTGGAATACTACCTGGAGGTAAAAAGAAGAAACTCTTACCATTTATAATAGCATGGATGGACCTGGGGAGTATTATGCTAAGTGAAATAAGCCAGTCAGAGAAAGACAAGTATCACATCATGTCACCCATATGTGGAATCTACCATATTTTCCGGCATATAAGATGACTTTTTAACCCAGGAAAATCTTCTCAAAAGTCGAGGGTCGTCTTATACGCCGGGTGTAAAAATGCCGTAGCTTGCAGTTATGATGGGTGTTGCTAACTCACCAGGGACTTGCCTGGCACTTGCTCACTATTGTTTGTTATCTTCCCCTTATCATCATCAGTTCCAGTCATTTTATATGCCAGAAAATACGGTAATAATCAAAATAAACTGATGAAGAAAATAGATCCAGAAGCACAGAAGCATGGAACAGACTGACGAATTTCAGAAGGTGGGGGGGGGGGCAGAGAGATTAACCTGGAAAATTATAACCCATGAAAAAAGACAATAGTGTGATGAAGGCCTGGGAAGAGCAGGTGCATGGTGGAGGGGATTAATGAGAAAAAAAACCAACGCAACAAAAAAAGGGGGGGCATCCTATCCAATAAAAGAGTAATATGCAAATTGACCATACCTCCACTTACACCCACAAGCCAATCAGGAAGCAAGCATTCAAATTAATCCAACCAAGATGGCAGTTAATTTGCAAATTCAGGTGGAGAGTGAAGTCTGAAGACAGCGTGGAAGGAAGCCAAGAACTGCAGAAGGGAGCATAGAAGGAAGCCAAGCACTGCAGAAGGGAGCATAGAAGGAAGCCAAGCACTGCAGAAGGGAGCAAAGCTGCAGAGAAGCAAGCAAGTGGGTCAGGGAGGAAGAAGGCAGGGGAGAAAGGAGGGAGAGAGGCAGCAGAGGAGGGAGGGAACTTTGCACAGGCCGCAGGAAGCCCTATTCTTGCAGGAATCTTCCTGTAACGGGCCTCTAGTCTGTAATAATTTCAACAATAAAGACAAATTAAAAACAAACAAAAGAATTAAAATGTGTTTGCTTTTCTGACATAACCTCCATTTTATTATAATTTTAATCTTGTGTAACACTTTTTTTAAAAGAAGATATGCTACAATAGTCCCTAAGAAATGTGTCCAAATGCTAACCCTCAGAACCTTTGAATGTGGCCTTATTTGAGAGAAGGGTCTTTGCAGATATAATTAAGGACCCCAAAATGAGCTCATCCTGGATTGTCAGGGTGGACCCAGAAGCCAGTGCCTAGTGTCAATGAGAGGGCTGTGTGAAGAGAAAGCAGAGATTGGAGAGATGCAGCCTTAAACCAAGAACACCTAGATCCACTAGGAGCTGAAAGAGTTAAGAGCCAAGCCTACTAACATCTTGATTTCACACTTCTCACTTCCAGAAGTGAGAAGTAACAAATTTCTTGTTGTAAGCCACTGTGATTGTGGTAATTTGTTACAGCAGCACTAGGAATATAATACAAATGCTAGATAAAAACAGTTTGATGAAGCATTCAATACTTTGCTATAGGAGATATATACCTAAAACCAATTTCTTGTTTGCATCAATTCTTTCTCTGACATTGAAGAATACTAAACAATATGCTTGGTGTTTCCTTCAAGCTCTAAGTAAAAAGAAATCTCATTATTGACTGCCATTACAGGTGGCAGAGAAAGACAATTTTAAAAGGAATCTTTATCTTCAAATAAATTTCAAATTCTAATGCTAAACATGTGATTATTTTGACAAGCACACTTAAGGCATTTAAAAGAGTTTTTATTTTTTGTTCCATATTTTTACATTTCAGGCCAAGATAAAACATAAAGGAAGGGTAAAATTTCTATTATCCTTCAAGAAATAGAGGACACATGTTCCTTCATACATTTAAATTGGTATCTTCATATTTTACATTGTTCCAAGGCTTGCAGCAACTGAGGAGCAGAAACAGCACTTCCCTCCTATAAAGCATCACAGAGTCCCCAGCAGGAAAGCATCCTATGTGACTGTAGGAAAATTAAACAATTATGCTTTCAATTGATTCTTATAAAGCCCTAGTGTGGTAGTTCAATATTATCTCCAATCTCTTGGTAGATGAAGAACCAAGGTATTACATTATTTCCCCCAAGGAATTGTGGCTCAAGAAATGACAGACTTCTGTCTCCCAGCCACCTACATTAAGCACCAGGTCATAGTGTTAACTTACCCACCCACATGGATCACTGCCAAATAAAATTTTCAGAGAGGTGCTATTTGTGCATAAACCAAAGCCAAATGTGGGCTGGCTCCAGAACAGTGTAGGTGGTGACTCATTTGCAGTTGTGTGTTATCAAAGCCAGAAAAAACGCAAATCTGGAATCCCCTCCGACCCCACAGCGGGCAGCTGCTCAGAGGCTTAGATGCCTAAAATTGCCTATTAGACACTCATTTGTTCCCTTTTTATAATGTAATTCAGCCTGGAATGGTAGCACAGCCAATTATTGCCATCACATTGTGGATTACTTTTGAGTTCTCTTAGGAAGATGAGTCATGGTGTTGCCTGAGAGCAATGGGGATTGATCTTGAAGAAGGTTGAATAGAGAAAAATCAAAAAGGGCAGTGAAGATGCTGAAACAAAACACAGAGGAGAAGCAAATATCTTGAAGAAAGGATTCCACATAAAGGGGAAATTTTTTCACTTAGCTATTTTAGATTTGTTACCAAAATATGTCAGTGGTACATGAGAGGTACTTCCCAGGAACTTGCTTGGTGGGTAGATTTTTTTGTTTGTTTTTAAGATATATTTTATTGATTTTTTTACAGAAAGGAAGGGAAAGGGAGAGTTAGAAGAAACATCAACCAGTTGCCTCCTACATACCCCCTACTGGGGATGGGCCTGAAATCAAGGTACATGCACTTGGTCAGAATCGAACCTGGGACCCTTCAGTCCGCAAGCTGACACTCTATCCACTGAGCCAAACCCGTCAGGGCGTGGTGGCTAGTTTTGATAATGCTATTGGTACGCTGCTGATAGTCCATCAGATCTGGCCATAGTAGTGCATCAGGCTGACTTTCAACTGCCATCATTTCATCTCTGTGCCTGGGAACATTCTCTAGTAGCTGGGAGTCCTCTTAGTCAGCATCAAAAAATTAACACCCCTTCCCACAGTTCTCATTTCCCAGGGAGCCCTTGAACAGAGACTTACAGGAACTAATGCATAAAACACTGGCTCTATCACACCCCTAGCTGTGTGTCTTATGCTGGATCCCATAGAACCTCAAAAGGATTGATCTCTGAGTGACCACACTGGTTATTTGCCTCACAATGAGCTCTTTATTTTATTTAATTACTTACAGGCCTTCCTTCCTCATTTTCTCTCCCACAAATGTTTCCTGAGCTCACATACAAACTTGCACTTGTTTCAAAATCTGCTTATGGGGAAACCAAAGAAAAAACAATTAGCAAAGTTATCTCTTCTCTGACTAATTGACAGCTGGCCTTCCCTACACAAAGGCCTCCTCTGTCAGGAGTGCTATCTTATCTTCTGCTAGAGGCCAGTGCACGAAATTCATGCATGGCGGGGAGGGGGTGTCTCTCAGCCCAGCCTTCACCCTCTCCAATCTGGGACCCCTCAAGGGATGTCTGATTGCCCATTTAGGCCCTATCTCACTGGGATCAGGTATAAATGAGCAGTCAGACATCCCTCTCACAGTCCAGGACTGCTGGCTCCCAACTACTCACCTGCCTGCCTTCCTGATTGCCCCTAACCACTTCTGCCTGCCAGCCTGATCACCCCCTAACCACTCCTCTGCCAGCCTGATTGATGTCTAACTGCTCCCCTGCCAGCTTGTTTGCCCCCAACTTCCCTCCTCTGCTGGCCTGGTCACCCCTAACTGCCCTCCCCTGCAGGCTTGATCACCCTCAACTGCCCTCCCTTGCAGTTCTGGTCCCTCCCAACTTCCCTCCTCTACTGGCCATCTTGTGGTGGCCATCTTGTGTCCACATGGGGGCAGGATCTTTGACCATAGGGGGGCAGCCATCTTGTGTGGTAGAGTGATGGTCAATCTGCATGTTACTCTTTTATTAGATAGGATAGGAAAGATCAGCCAAAGTAGTTATCCTGTCTAAATGCATAGTTTTCCTTTTGGCTTGTAGTTTGACTGTTGACAGAGAAATACTTTTATATCTATCATTTTTAATACACTAAATAAAGAAAAGTATGTCAGGGTATCAAGGTGGTATCAGCAGGTACGTTGTGGGGTACCTAACTCCCATCCCTGCCCTATAATATCAAGGAATCCTGTCCTGTTCCAACAGAGGCCAAGAGAAGAACTAGACTTTCATTATTACCTGGGAGTAACAAGGTGACACTCCTTATCCCTCACTTGAGTGGTATCAGCTGAGCCCTACTAAATTTAAATCAGTTCTTGAATCTTATAATATCCAGGTTCCAATTTAAAAAATCACTTGTCAGGTAAAACATCAAAAATTTCTCAACAGACATTGACACAAAAGTTACACATTAGAATGATCTGACAAGCAGCTATTATAAAAATATTTAATATCCAAATATGAAAGAAATAAATTTTAAAAATAGAAAAATCTCAGCCTTAGCGGGTCTTGCTCAGTGGATAGAGCATCAGCCTGTAGACTGACAAGTCCTAGGTCAAGTCCAGTCAAGGGCATATACCCAGTTGTGGGCTCAATCCTCAGTGAGGGGGTGTGCAGGAAGCAGCTGATCAATGATTCTCTCTCATCATTATTTCTCTCTCTCTCCTTCTCCTTCCCTATCTAAAATCAATAAAAATATATTTCTTAAAAAATAGAAAATCTCAGAAAAGTTGTAGAAAATATAAAGAAGAACCAAATTAAAAGTTTAAAACTAAAATAGCCAAGATAAAAAGCTCAATGATGGGATCAACAGCCAAATGGTGAGGAAAGAAGAAAGCATTGGTAAATTGAAGATACAACAATAAAAATCACCAAATCTGCACAACAGAAAAAAAGAAAGTAGTCTAAAAAATTGAATAGTGTCTTAGACACATGGAATTATAACAAAAGATCTAACATTTATTTCATCAGAATCCCAGAAGGAGATCAGTAAGAAGATGGGGATGTGTTTGTGTGTTTTCAGAGAACAACTCCAAGACCAAGTGGGTTCCTGCAACAGTGAGAAACTGACAGGTCTGTTCCAACCACGAGGACAGTCCAGAGATGGGGGACACTGAAGACACCTTGCCATGCTAGCAGTCTGCAGCTGTGCATGGCTGCGGGCGGCCCAGGACCAGACCAGAGAGGATGGATCTTGCATTGACATGATGTGTCCACCATCTGGATATCATTGCTGACATGTACACATAAAGAACTATTTGACACTGAAACTGGGACTCAGAACAGTTGGACATCGAAACTAAGACTCAAACATTTTTTTTGTTCTTATACATTTATTTCTAGTATGCAGAGGCAAGATATTTTTGAAGAAAAGAAACAGGGGAGAGTGATTGATATTGAGGCAGAGAGGCCTTGAACAGGCTGTCAAGCTACAGGGGGAAGGCTTGGGTGGATGAGAGGTGGATGCTGCAGGAGATCAACTGATGGACTTGTATGCATGCATTTGAGCATAACCAATGAATGAAAGACACTGGGGCGGGGAAGGTGGGTGGGTGGGGACATGTGCTGCGGGGTAAGAGAAGGTTGGGGGGAAGGTAATGAGGGGGGAAAAGGAAAACATATGTACTACTCTTAAATATAAGTTATACTGCAAAAAATCAATAAAAAATATATTTTAAAAAAAAGATGGGGATGAAAAAAATATTCAAAGAAATAGCAACTGAATATTTCTTAAACTTGGCAAAAAGTATAAACCTACAGATCAAGACATGATAAATCTTCAAATGGAATAAAACTAAAGATATCCATGGTAAGACACATTATAGAAAAACTTTTGAAAAGTAAACAGAAAGTAAAATATCAAAAGCAGCCAGAGTAAAATGATACATTACCAACAAAGAAAAAAACAATCGAAAAACAAAATTTCTGACCAGAAATTATAGTGGTCAAAGAAAGCGAGAGAACATTTTTCAAATGCATAAATAAAAAAAACCTACTAATCCATAATTCAATTTCTGATGAAAATGTCCTTCAGGAATGAAGAGGAAATCCAGATATTTGCAGATGAAGTAACATTAAGAGAATTTATCACCAACAAATCTACCCTTTAAAAAAAAATAGCTAACAGCAAATTTGGCTCAGTATCAGCCCATGGACTGAAGGGTCCCAGGTTCAATTCTGGCCAAGGGCACATATCTGGGTTGTGGGCTCTATCCCCAGTAGGGGACATGCAGGAGGCAGCCAATCAATGATTCTTTCTCATCATTGATGTGGGGGTTTTTTGTTTGTTTGTTTGTTTGTTTTAAATATTTGAATCTTTATTGTTCAGTTTATTAATTACATTGTTTCCCCTGTTTTTCCCCCTATACTTCCCCGCCACCCGGTACCCATCCCACTCTCCGCCCTCACACTCCCCCCCCACTGTCCTCTCCCATAGGTGCATGATTTTTGTCCAGTCTCGTACTGCACCTCCCATACCACTTTTCTCCCCAAGAATTGTCAGTGAATTCCCTCTCTATGGCCATGATTCTATTATATTCACCAGTTTATCCTGTTCATTAGATTTTTAATTCACTTGATTTTTATATTCATTTGTTGATAGATGTGTATTTGTTGTTCATAATTTTTATTTTTACCTTTTTCTTCTTCCTCTTCTTAAAGAATATCTTTCATATAATATTGGTTTGGTGGTGATGAATTCCTTCAGCTTTTTCTTAGCGGCAAAGCACTTTATTTGACCTTCAATTCTGAATGATAGCTTTGCAAGTAATCTTGGTTGTGCATTCTTGCTATTCATCACTTTGAATATTTCTTGCCACTCCCGTCTGGCCTGCATCGTTTCGGTTGAGAAATCCGCTGACAATCATATGGGTCCTCCCTTATAGGTAACCATCTGTTTTTCTCTTGCTGCTTTTAATATTCTCTCTTTGTCTTTTACTCTTGGCATTTTAATTATGATGTGCCTTGGTGTGGTCCTCTTTGGATTCCTATAGTTTGGGGTTCTGTGCGCTTCTTGGACTCCTAAGTCAATTTCTTTCACCAGGTTGGGGAAGTTTTCAGTCACTCTTTCTTCAAATAGGTTTTCATTATCTTGCTCTCTCTCTTTTTCTGGCACCCCTATAATTCGGATGTTGTTATGTTTGAGGTTGTCCCAGAGACCTCTTACACTATCTTCAATTTTTTGGATTCTTTTGGCTTCTTGCTTTTCCCGCTGAGTGGATATTACCTCTTTGTATTTCAAATCTTTAACTTGGTTCTTGTGGTCCTCTAGAGTACTTTTAGGTCTTTGTATAATATTATTTATTTCAGTCAGTGTATGCTTAATTTCTAGTTGGTCCTTTTTCATATCCTCGTAAGTCTTGTTCATTTCCTTGTAGATCTTGTTCATTTCCTCATAAGTCTTGTTCATTTCCTTGTAGGTCTTGGTTTTTTCTAGGAGCCTCTTGAAAATCCTTATAATCGTGGTTTTGAACTCTATTTGCAGTCGGTTTTTTTTTTCATTTGTTTCACATCTGATTTCTTTCCATGTCTTTGCATCGTGGCTGCTTTCCTGAGTTGGTCGATTAGCTTTGTGTGGCAGATATCCTCTAAGGGACAGTGTCTCAGCCTCCCCAGTTACTTGAGGTGGATATGGGTTGCACAGTCTTGTTGAAGTTAAGCCTAGATTATTGTTGTTAGCACTAGGAGATTTTGACCTCCAGGCCAGTTGGCTGCAAGGTTCAGTTGTTCTCAGGTTGGATGGGCGGAGTCTCCAGGCCAAGCAGGCAACGTCAGCTCCACCCTATTCAGCACCTGGGACTCTGTGCCAGGTGGCAATGGCTGCCAGCACCTCTGAGAGAGAGAGCTGCTGCCGAGCTCCACCTGCTGCTGGACAATTCAGCCTCTCCCCTAATGAGTCTGCACACCTAATTTCTCACTCAGGCTTGTAAAACAGTGCAGTCCGGTGGTTTCCTGAACAAGAGAGTAAGTCACAAGTCCTCTCTGCATGGTCATTCAGCTGTGCTGTTCCCAAGTTCATGTGCACTCCGCACAAGCTCGCCCTTTCCACAAGCTTGCAGACCCTTGCAGCACTCGAGTTTCAGCGTGCCACCCCACTGTCCAGTTTTTACCCCAAATGATTGTGGGTTCCCCAGACTTCGCCCAGAGCTGGGGAATCAGTGCAGTGGGATGTCTTTGTCTGCCCCATTCAAGAAAACCGGCCAGGTTTGCAGCCGCCTGCCCTATCTGCTCGCGTGTGCAAGGCTCCAAACCTCCCTCCACGTGTATCTTCAACGCTGTCCTCTGCACTCCTCTGAGTCACAGTGTCCTATCTTCACTTTTCTTCATGGAATTTTCACTCAGCCACCCTTCTGGTGATTCTGGATGATATTTGTTCTTTTATTAAGTTGTAGTTTTGAAATTGCTGTGTATGCCAGCAAGATAGGTGTCTACCTGTGCCACCATGTTGGTTCCTCTCTAGTCATTGAGGTTTTATCTCTCTCTCCCTCTCCCTTCTTCTCTAAAATCAATAAAGAAATATATTGAAAAAATAAAAATAAAGAGCTAACAGAAGTTCTCTAAGGAGAAAGAAAATAATTTCTAAAAAAACAATCTTGGAGCATCAGGATGGACAAAAGAAAATGTAAAAGCAAATATATGGATAAATACAATAGAATTTCTTTCCTTACATTTTCTAAATTATATTTTTTGGTGAAAGCAAAACTTGTAACAATGTCTAATATGGTGTTTCACTAGATAAAAAAAATTATGGCATGGATATGAAGGGAAAATAAGATTTCTACACTTCACTGATACTGATAAAATATCAATATTAGCAGAATTTGACAGATATGTACCTGCAATGTAACAGCTAAAGAAATCACTAAGTAAGTTATAAATGAGATATACCTAAAAACAATATATACAAGTGAAAATAAAATTCTGAAAACATGTTAGTAATAAAAAAATTAAGAAAATAGAAATAGAAATAAAAACCAGAGATAATAAACAGAAAATAAAACATAAAATCACAGACTTAAGTCTTAACATTTCAATAATTACAATAAATGTAAATAGAATAAATATACCAATTAAAAGTCAGAGATTGTCTATAAGAAACTTACTTCAATTATAACCCTATATAATTAAAGAGTAATATGCAAATTGACCCTAAATGGCAGAATAATCAGGAATGACCAGGTGCTATGATGCACACTGACCACCAGAGGGCAGACACTCAATGCAGGAGCTGCATTCTGGTAGTGTGCTTCCACAGGGGGTGCACCGCTCAGCCAGAAGCCAGGCTCAAGCCTGGCAAGTGCAGTGGAGGTGGTGGGAACCTCTCCCACCTCTGAAGCAGTGCTAAGGATGTCTCCCAAGGGCTCCCGGGCTGCCAGAGGGATGTCTGACTGCCAGCTTCAGCCCAATCCCCCAGAGAGCTGCAGACTGCAAGAAGGTGCAGGCTGGGCTGAGGGACCACACACCCCCCCAAGTGCATGAATTTTCATGCACCAGGCCTCTAGTGATATACATAGTTTGAAAGACAAATGATGGAAGATTATATGCCCTGCAAACATTAATTAAGAGAAAGCAGGGTTGGCTATATTAATATCAAGTAAAGCAGCTTTCAGGGCAATAATGTTATCAGAAACAGAGAGGAACATCACATAATTGTAAAAAAGTCAATCCATCAAGAAGACATAATAATCCTATATGTGTGTGAACCAAGTAAAAAAGCTGCAAAATTTGTGAGCTTAACTGAAAGGAGAAACAGTCAAATACACAATTATCATTCTCTCTGCAATTGAAAAACCACTAAACAAAAAGTCAAAAAGGATTTGGAAGAATTTAACTATTCTATTAATCAACGATATCTAATTAACATTTATTGGACACTTCACCTCACAATAGCAGGAAATATTATTTTCAAGTACCCAACTACTAAGTACCAAGATGGATCATATCTTGGATTATAAAGCCAACAGCATCAAATTTAAAATTATTAAAATCATGTTATCTGACCATAATGAAATCAAACTAGAAATCAATGATATAAATATAACAAAGACTAGAGGCTCGTGCACAAAATTTGTTCACAGAGGGTGGGGGTGGAGTCTCTCAGCCCAACCTATACCCTCTCCAATCTGGGAGACTTCAGGGGATATCCAACTGCCAATTAAGGCCTGATCCCTGCGAATGTCCAGGACCTCTGGCTCCTAAGTTCTCCCCTGCCTGCCCTAACCACTGTGTCTGCCTGCTTGATCCCCCTCACTGTCCTCCCCTGCCAGCCTGGTCATCCCTATTAACTTTTATTTTTTTATCTTATCCCCATCGCACACAATTGTATTTGACTAAGAAGTCAAATTGGCTTCTCCCTCTCACACAAATTTTCTCTCCTTTATGTAACTTTTTCCTACTGACTCATCGTTTATAAACTTCTCTTTCCTCTTTATTTCCTACTTCTGTTCCATCATCCTTCTTCCCATCTTTCTCCTACCCTCTCTTCCTCTCCACATTCCTTCTTTCCTTTATCTTTACCCCCTCCCCTTTTCCTTCCTTCCCACTTTAATTTTTTTCTACACTTCCTCCCTCGAACCTGCTTTGCTCTCTCCCCCATTTCTTCCTTCTTCCCATTCTCCTTCTAAGCTCTACCAGCTCCCCTTTAAAACTTTTCTTCCCTCCCTGTTTTTCTCTAATCCTTCTATACATTCTTCTCTACTTACTTCCACTGTTTTAATATCTACCTGCCTAATTATTCACTATCATTTCTTTTTTCTTTTCTGATTCCTACTTTTAAAATCTTCCCCAGTACACAACTATACTTGATTTTCATTATAGCTCATACAGTTCACTCATACATCCTCTTTCCTTCTTTAACTCTGCTGTCAGCTGACTCCTTTATAAAGTTCTTCCCTTCCTCCTTCCCTTCTTTGCCATCTCCCCTCCTCCCTCACTCTTTTACTCTTTTACAGGTTAATTAAAAATTCTATGCTTTTCGTCCTTAGTACTGACTTCCTTCCTCTCTGGGACCTGTAGCCTCCTGATTGGGCAGTTGGGCCTCTCGCAGGGCTTTGAGGGGCCCAGTGATGGCACAGCTGTGTCTTGCCTGCCATGGCCTGCACTTCCCCGCTCCGAAGTCTGGGAAGGGGCCTTCGGGGTCAGAGCCTGCCTCCATTGCGGAGACCGCTGCATTATATACACACACATGTGTATTCCTGCACACGCGAGGCTTTTCTGCCATTGTGTGCTGAAGGGGGGGGGGGGGGAGCACACAGGGGGCTTTGTGGTCACGTGTGCCCGCTCCCATGCCCCAAGCAGCCCTTTTCGCTCCCGTCCCAAATCCGCAGGCGACAGGCAAGCTTGGGCAGGCATGGTCAAGGCCTGGCTGTCCTTGTGTGGGGGTGGGAAGGCGTGTTTCTCCCGGGATGCAAGCTCCCCTCCAGGTCAGACCTGGCATATGATGGATGGATGGATGGATGGATGGATGGATGGATGGATGGATGGAGAAAGCCGCAGCAGC
This sequence comes from Antrozous pallidus, assembly GCA_027563665.1. Lineage (NCBI taxonomy): Eukaryota > Metazoa > Chordata > Mammalia > Chiroptera > Vespertilionidae > Antrozous > Antrozous pallidus. The sequence goes on along the minus strand of CM050508.1, from coordinate 109,060,321 downwards.
TTCCCTGTGGTGGGAGGGTCGGTCACCTGTGGTCTCCACGGTGGTGGGGCCTAGTCCGCGTGCAGGAGGAGGCTGAGGTTGTGTGCTTGGCAGGATCGACCAGCATCGCAGGCATCGCGGGCCACTCTGTGTGTCTGTGGTGGTGGGATCCCCGCGTTACCCGGTGGCCAGTCCAGGTCTGGTGCCTTACATCGACGTCCACTCTCCGCTGTTATACACGGGCCCTTCCTTCATGTTGGACACACACACCCTCGATTTGTGTGCGCAACCGCTCCAGGTGGTCACCGCCGACGCTCACCCCCTCCCCAAGCTGGTGTCTGCCTGAGGGTGCCGCTCCTTCCCCCCCCCCCCCCCACCTCCGGGAGGGGGGTTGGTGGCATCTCTGGACAGAGTGCTCTTGGACAGGGCGAGGTGTCGCGGGGGTATTTGTTGGGCACGTGCACCCGGAAGAAAAAGATGACTCAGGCGCCTGGCAGGGGTGCAGCCTCACTTTCCCAGCCCTGCACCAGGGGCAGGGAAGGGAGCCTCATGCGAGTCCCCCTGCTGGGTGCACAGCCTGTTGAATGGTCGTTACTGTGATGCCACAATGAACAAATTGCGTATTATCTCTTTATAATATAGATAATATGGGTATTATTAAAACCTAGAAACTAACCAAAATACTCCTAAATAATCCTTTAGCTAAAGAGGAAGTCTAAAAAAATAAAATAAATGCATTGAACTGAATGAGAATAAATATACAGCTTATCAAAAATTCATGACATAGAGCTAAAGCAGTAGTAAGAGAGAAATTTATAGCACTGAATACATACATTAGCATAGACAAGATCAACATCCAAAAATCTACTATATTTCTCCATACTAGAAATGCACACATGGAATTGAAAAAAATGAAAACATGATATTTTAAAATAAAGTTCTTATTAATAAACTTAACACAAAACCTGTCCTAAAAAAAAAATGCTAAGGGAAGAAATCAAAAGAAAATGTAAAGAAACCTCCATATACTAAATTTGTACATTCATGGAAATCTCAACATAGTAAAAATGGCAATTTTCTTCAAATTGATATTCAAGTTTAACAAAATTCCTACCAAAATTTAGAAAAAATTTTTGAGATAAACAGAATTACTTTAACATTTTATATGGAAAGGTAAAAGAAATAGATTAAAATAATTCTGAAAAAAGAAGACTAAAGTTGGAAGAATCACTCAAACCAATTTTAAGACTTATATAGCTACAGTAATCAAAATTGTGTGATATTTGGAATGGTAAAGATAGATAGATCAACAGTTTAGATTAGTCCAGAAAACCCAGAAATAGTCCCATACATTTATGACCAATTAATATTTGACAAAAGTGTAAAAACAATTGAGTTCTTTATATCTTACTGTATGCATTTTGATCATTTAGGTTTTTCTAAGAAATTGTTCTTTAAATTTCACACTTCAACTTCACTAAAATGAAGTTAGTTATTCATTGTATTTTCTTATGATGTACAAAATATCTACTGTATGTATAATATATTCCTTTTTTTCATTTTGTATTTTATTTTTTGTGATTTTCTATTTTTTTCTTGGGTCAATATTTTCAAAGAAATAGTTTTGGTTTTTCTTGTTATCTATATTGTTTCCTTATTCTTTATTTTATTAACTTCTGCTTTTTAAAGATTGTGGTCTTGAGTTCCTTAGAGATTATCTTTAAGCTTTGCTCTAGATCTAAAATTCTATGGTTCTAAAAAAGTTATTCTATTTCTGGAAATTATTAGAACTTTCACATAAACATAAAATAAGTGGAATGTTAAAAAATAAATAAAAATAAAAACAATTCGATCGAGGAAGAGTAGACTTTTCAACAAATTGTGTGGGAGTAATTGGATAAAACAGGCAAAAATATGAAACTCCACCTTTATACAAAATTAAAATAGATTTAAATGTAAAGCATCAAACTATTAAACTTTAAAAAATATTTTTATTGATTTCAGAGAGAAAGGAGAGAGATAAAAACATCTGTGATAAGAGAGAATCATTGATTGGCTGCCTCAAACATACCCCCTACTGGGTATTGAGCCCGAAACCCAGGCATGTGCCCTTAACCAGAATCACACCCAGGACCCTTAGGTCCGCAGCCTGGTGCTCTATCCACTGAGCCAAACCAGCGAGGGCAAATTATTAAACTTAAAAAAAAAATAGGGGAAAACATTAAGGCCCTATGTCTCAGTAAAGAGTTCTAAGACATGACATTAAAGCATGTGATCCATAAAAGAAATATATGGCAAAGTCAAGTAAATAAAAATTTGAAACTTTTGCTCTGTGAAAGACTGTATCAAAATGATAAAAAGACAAGGTAATATTTGCAAATCACATTTATGACAAAGGATTAAAATCTAAACTACATAAAGAACTTTCAAATACCAACATTGAAAACATAAACAGTCTGATTAAAAAACAGCTGAGGACATGGAAAGATATATAGATAGCAAATAAGCACACAAAAAGTTGCTCAAGCCCTAACCAGTTTGACAAAGTGGATAGAGTTTTGGCCTGTGGACTGAAGGGTCCCAGGTTCGATTCCGGTCAAGGGCATGTACCTTGGTTGTGGGCACATTTCCAGTAGGGGGTGTGCAGGAGGCAGCTGATCAATATTTCTCTCTAATCAATGTTTCTGAGTTTCTATCCCTCTTTCTTCCTCTCTGTAAAAAATCAATAAAATATATATTTTTTTAAAGTTTCTCAACATCATTAACCATTAGGAAAGTGCAATTTAAGCCCAAGATTTGATATCCCCACACATTTAAAACAACTAAAATAAAATGCTGGTGAGCATGTGGAGAAACTAATCACTTATCCATTGCTGATGGGCATGTCAAATGGTACAGCAATCCTCATATAACAATTGTTCTTTTGTATCTGAACAATTTATGTTATTACTATTCTAATTATAATATTTAAATAATAAATTTCATATATATTAATATATGACTATGCTAATATAATTATATTAGTATGGTTGAAGAACTTTGGAATGCTTCCATATTGGGTAACAGAAATAATACTACTACAAAAATCATTTATTTATTATTGATATTTTCAGTCTTTTATTAAAGTTTAGTTATTCTGGTATAGAGAATAATTACAGATTAATTTGCATTTCTCTAATTGGGGAGGAGGTCAAATGCCTTTTTAGATGTATTGGTCATTTAATATACTTTTAAAAAGCACATGTCTGATTCTCATTTATTTTTTGATTTTTAAGAATTATCTCTCATTCTGTGCATTATAGTACTTTCATTCACCTAATAATGCCTTTTGATGAACCTCTTTTCATACAGCGCAAAGAAATTTCCTATCCCAAGGTTAGAGAGAGCCCGATATGCTGTCCTGTTCCCATAGCAAAGGCACAGTTTGGGGAGAAGGAAGAAGTCCATAGGTAAGTCAAGATGCTGCTGGGGTAAAGCAGCAATGAGCAGTGCTTCAGATGGTGGTGCCAGCCCAGAACCCACAGTGGACACCCAGTGTTTGATATTTGGATAGCACTGTACTCAGAAAGGACTGAAGCTCTGAAAAAGTTTTTTTTTTTTAACCCAAATTAGATCCTACGCCTTCCTCCATCCCTCCAAATCTAGGGATCTGGAAATAAAATGTGAAAGACAATTTAGAATGGTTAGCAATGAAGAACTAGAAAAAGAGCTGGCAAAATTCTAGTTGTTACAATTAGTAGAACTACAATATTGTGGTCTGGGCAAGAAATAAAATACGTCCCTGAATTTCAGAATTTCCCATCTCATGATAGAAGTTTGTACTGTGATATGTGGCATCATGGTATTACCTGACACTTAGGATGCAGGAGCCAAAAGAGGAAGTGGCTAATGTTAACTGAAGACAATAAGGTTTAGAAAGAAGACTAAGATACCAGTAACTGAGGAAGGAAAGAAGAGTAGAAGCCAGAGGTGCTCAAACTTTAGTTTACTGGGTCCTCCATGTCTCAGACATTTTTCAAGGGACTCAAGGTTAAAATAAATGTAATAGTTTGATTCCTCCTATTAATTAATTGGGTTTAAATAACTTTAACAGTATGTATATTCTAATAGCTTGATGCAGCCCATCCTCATCCTTCCTGGATTCCAAATTTTGGAATTCTACATGCGACAATGTATTTGTAACCCTTAGAAGCAATACTGATGGCACCAACATGGTCATTTTCAGATCACAGTGATGAAAATGTTGACTCCTGTGACACACAGGTTTCCAGTTGAGGTCAAACAAGGGGATGTTCTTTCTTCTTGTTTCAACTCTCATACGGTAAACAAATGTCTTTTTGTGGCCTATTCAGCACCATATTTCTCACAGTTGTGTACTTTTGGCAGGTGATTTCACTGGAACACCTTGAGCAGGTGATGAAATGCTATCTGTTCCTAAGCACAAGAGAAAACACTTGTGTCAGGTCCGCCTCCTTCAAGCGTGTTACAGTGCTGCCGGCTGGGAGCTCAATACTAATGTGTCCACAGTAAGTAAGATGTCTGTAAGCAGAAACACTAGTAGAACAGGAGTGTGACTTGGTCAATGGATGAAAATGCTGTGATCAGGAGCTTCAGAATCCAATTCAGTATTTTTACTAGGAGCAATAATTCTGTATTTGCTAATTCACTGTTGCAGGGAACATTCTAGAGCATGACTACTATAAATAACAAGAATCAATTGTAGCTATTTCAAAAGCAATACATACAAATTGAAGGAAAAAATACTTTTGCTTCATTCTTAAGTACCCAAAGTTATTTAATAGTGTATGTTCCCAGAGAACATTCACAACTTCTCAAACTTGTAATCAGATCGAACATGGCTGCCCTCATTGCTAGTTAGACTATTTTCACATGACACTTTTTTTTTCCAGAGAGATGGAAACATCAATGAGGAGAGAGATGGTCATGGATTGGCTGCCTCACACTGGGAATCCAGCCCGCAACCCACGCATGTGCCCTGACCGGGAATGAACCATGACTTCCTGATTCATAGGTCGACTCTCAACCACTAGCCACACCAGGTGGGTTTCACTTGACACTTTCCCTCTGATAACTGTCATAAACACAGTTTGAAAGAGATATGACATTGTCAAAACAACATGGCACAAGCTAACATTGCAACTGTCAGACTACACTCTCCCACGTGTCACCCTAAGCAATTTAAAACATCCCGAAGCTTCTCGGTGAGCTATGGCATCTGGGCCCTCCCCACACTGTGTGAGAGCCATGGATCCAATTAAAGAAAGAAGAAAGGCAAAGAAAACAATATTCTTTAAAGAACTAATTAATTCAGTAATTTTTAATATGAAAAAAATTGCACATTTTTGCAAAAATAAGGCTGGAAAATGATTTTTGAACTAGCAGATGAACACTTTAAACACAAATTTAAAAGAGGTTAGCTTTTATTCTGAAGGCATTAAAGAGCAAAAGATAGTTTTAAAGAGGGGAAGGCAAACTGGCAAATCTATATATAGACATTTTATATAATTTGTAGATATATCTGTGTATAGAGATAAACATATATTTGCATTTATTTACATATATGAATAATATATATTATGTATGCAAACAAGTGCATAATAAATACAGGGAAATATGTATGTATACATGTATGTATGTACAAGTAAATTTTACAGTTGTTCTGATGGAAAATAATACAATTAATAAATAATGATACAAGAATAAACCCTGTTTTTCATACTTACAACTGTAAGCCTGGTTTTATCCCACCTTGTATTTATGAATGCATTTATGGATTTTAGAAGCACAATATGGTAGCCATGAAGGATGTCTTGAATTGTGTAGAAATTAGAAGTAGAAAAAACAGACTACAACAGTTTTGGTGAGTGATAGAATCTGATCTAAAGTGATAGAAGTAGAAAAAATATATATATATATTTTGTTAATCCTCACCCAAGGATACTTTTTTTCATTTTTTAAGAGAATAGAAAGGAGAGAGAGAGAAACAACTATATGAGAGAGACACATGGATTGGTTGCCTCCCACATGCACCCCAAGGATAGGGATTGAACTTGCAATCCGGGCATGTGCCCTTGACTAGGAATCGAACCTGAGACCCTTTAGGGAACAGGCCAATGCTCTAACCACTTAGCAGCACCTGCCAGAGTGAAAGAAATTATGTTTAAGGGATAGTATAAATATAGGAGTTAAGGAATTTAATTAGTTGTTAGGGACCAGACCTGTATGTATCTTGTTTGACCTATAGCTTCCTAGCTTGGGTAACCAGATAGAAAGTGATACTTTTAGCCAAGCTCTATTACGACTTGAGTTTGAAATTCTTCCCACTAGAGTTAGGTAAGAAGAATAAATTAAAGCTCAGTGTTAGTCCATGCTTCAGTTAACAGATAACACTACTGCTGGAAGGTATCAATCACTGTTTTATTTTTCTGCCAATGCCAAACCATATTGAGTACTGAAGGCCTGAAATGTTGCTGATTTTAGAGTTTGAGAGGCCTACACTTGTTCATTCCAGACTATTTTCAGATTTTCTTTTCAAGTTTAGCTTTATTTAGTCAGATCTATGCCCCTTGGTAAATGCATTCAAGCAGGAGAAAGAAATGCCACAAAGGTTACATTTATTACCCATCTTCTCTCAGAATCATGATCACTGCCACTTGAAAACATAGATGGGGCTTCCTAGAGAAGAAGTAGACTAATGGAGGGAGGGGGTAACTGTTATGAACTGAATGTTTGTGTTTTCTCAAAATCCACATGTTGAAGTCCTAATCTCCAGTGTGATGGTGTTTGGTGGCTCCCCATTTGGAGGTAATTATATTGCGAGTTTGTTCAGGACAGGTCTTCAAAACAATAATCAAAGAAATATCACAAAAGGGCTGTTTGTTCTTGTAGGTCTATTTTTAGTAGGAAAAGCCTTCTCTAGTCTTCAGTGCATTTCAAGTCCTCCCAAGGAGAGGCCTGGAATCAAGTGTCCTCCCAGCAGCTTTCTGGTTGGTCTTCCCTCTCTGTGCATGGAAATGAACACAGAGCACCCAAAGGAGAACTCAAAAGGCTATTTATTCAGAGTTGGCTAAAGAAGTTAACTATGTCAATCACCATCACTTGCACTTGGTAGAGACCCAAAGCAGGCAGAGTAATGGGAAAGCTCTGTGGTGTACCAAAGGGAAGGTTTGATGCATCCTCATTAAACTGTTGGCCAGGGGAAGATATTGGTGGTTGTATTCGTTTACTAGGGCTGCCATAACAAAGTGCCGCAGATTGGGAGGTAGAAATGTATTGCCTTACGGCCCTGGATCTTGGAAGTGTCAGATGAAGGTGCTGGCAGGGCAGGTGCCTCCTAAGGCCTCACTACCTGGTTTGCAATGACCATCTGCTGGCTGTGTCTTCATTCTCTGTCTCTGTGAGAGTATTCCTGCTGTCTCTCTGGATTCTAATCTCATCTTCATAGAGAGACAAAGTGAGATTAAATTAGGGCCACTCTAATGACTTCATTTTAACCAAGCCACCACTTGAAAAGCCCTAACCATATTCTGAGGTACATACAGTGTTAGGATTTCAAAATATGAATATTAAGGGGCAGAATTCAGCCCATAACCATGTGCTAACTAGAAATGAAGCATCATTGGTGATTGGCCAGGGACTGTATTTGACTTTCTACACATGGTTGGAAGTGGGGCCCACAGTACTGAGACTGGGCTTCCTGGTCCGTTTGCTATAGATTGTGAATCAATTTTATTGTCACAAATGGTCGTTGTGTTGTTCGTTTGTCAATTCAGTCTCACCTGGAAAAAATAAAAGGTAGTAAGATAAGAACCTGTTCTGCTATTGACTTCTATGTCTTTATATCCTAGAAGTGAACCTCACAGAGATCTGGCACTCAACAAATGGTGAAACAATCAACTCAGGGTCAGAAGGCTTCTCTCAAGCAAGTGGTCTTATAGACATCTCTTACCCACAATAACTACACTTTCTTATCTATAAATGGGCCTACTACCATCCTTTTAATAGTGGGTATTGTTTCTTGAACAGTGACAATAGCATGCACCACTTTACAATGGAAAACTACCCTAGAAATATGTCCTTAAGTAATTTTGTTGTTGTGGAAACATCACAGACCTACATAGATCAGTCTACCACACACTTAGGCCACCAGGTACAGCCTATTACTCCTGGGATACAAACTGGCACAGCACCTTACTGTAAAATGGAATACAAGATTAAATTGAGCACAAGAGAAAATGACACAATCAAGTCACGCAGTAAACAAAAGATGTATGAGGCTGCTGTCAGCATACTGCTATAGAGCAGACTATTTTTTATAAGTAGAGTCACTTTACATTATGATAAAATGTAGAGTATAGTAAACACATACACCAGGGACAGTCGTTATCATCATTATATGCTATACTTTCACATGACTGGCAGTGCAGTACATTTGTTTAACCAGCATCGGTACAGACATGAAGTAATGTCTTGTGCTACATTAGGCAGCTACAGCATCTCTTAGTGATAGGAATTCAGCTGCATTATAACCTGTGGAACCACTTTCCTACATGTGTCTGCACTGACTACAATGTCGTTATGTGGCCCACGACTGTATGCTTGATTGGAGGCACCTCGAATTCACTCTCTCATTTAATCCTCAGCAGCCCAAGGACATGGATGATTACTCTCATCTTACAGATGAGGACTCTGATTCTGTATTCTTATCCTGTCCTAGTTACTCACAGGGACTAGTCCTGGGATACAGGACAACTGCCGTCTTTCTCTGGGACTTGCCACTTCCTCTTCTTTAGAAAACCGGTGACAAAAACACTTGCATCAAAATCTTGCTATGAAATCAATAATGGGGGGAGAGAAAAGGCTCTTTCTTGAGATTAGAGGAAAAGATGGCGGCGGGTCAGAAGGACGCGTAATCATTTGTGTCCCGGGGTAGACGGGGTGAGCAGCTGAGGGTCGCGAGGGGGAGTGTTTGTTGGTGAGTGGGGGGACAGCAGGGCTTTGGGAGAAGGAGGGGGACTGCCAGATTAGCCGCCCTTAACGGAGCGGCTCCGTGCGGCTGAGTTCTCTCCTGGAGCCTGGCTCAGAGGCGGCTGCGCCATCTTAAAGGGGAAGAGCCTGAAGATTTTACAGTCGTGGTACCCACTGGGCGTCTGAGACGCCCACCTCCCCCCCAACATCGGTTCCTAGTTGGTGAAGAAGCGGACTCCGAGGAAACCTGAGCTCAGCCGCGGAAAGGTCAGGTTTCTCCGGGGGTTGAGAGAGCTGGTAACACAGGGAGATTCGCGCCTGGCAAAAAAAGAGGAAAAGTCTGTGGCTGTTGGAGCCGGCAAACGTGGAAGAGGGTCCTCGGAGCTGGTGACAGGAGGGGGGATACATACAGGGCGACACATTTGGACCTGAAGGAGAGGGCCAGCCTGGCAGTTTTGGGAGGGAGCGGGCTGCCAAACCCAAGGGGAGAAAGGGTTTCGGGCAAACATACCAGCAGGAGGTGAGTTCGCGCGCCTTCGTTTGTCCCCTCTAAATCCGAATTTCTCAGGACTGAACGAGGAACGGGGGATTCCCTGGTGGGGGAGAACCTGGGAGACCACAGGGGCGAGCTGTTTTTCTGACGCTGGGGATCAGAACAGGTCCTCACCATTAAAGAGGAAGCTCTGGGGTAGCCTATTTCCACAAATCAGTAGTAAATACCATAGACATAGCGGGATTTTTAGATCAGGCTAGAAAGGACCAATAGACCCGGAGGTCAGTTCAGAAACACTGCCACCTAGGGGCTGAATCATAAATTGTCTCTTGTGTAACACAAATTAAGGAATCAATTTTGTTCTACTACTATTTAAAATTTTTAAGTGCCATTTTATTCCATCTTTATTCTACTCAGACATTAGTGATATATAGTCTTTTTTCATCTACCCTTTAGTATCTCTTTAACCTACTTCAACTTCCCCCTTATGCCAGCACTCTCTTGCTAACCTTTCCTTAGTTAGTGTCTTATTCCCCTTACACTTTTTCTGGTTTAGATTTTCCTTATTCTCTCTTTTTAGCCCCTGTTAAAATTTCACCCCACTTTTATATCCAATCTCCAACCACCTGTTCCAAGTCCATACACACTAATGCTTCTCCGATTTCACTATCCTAAAATGTTTTTCTCTCGGTCCTGCTGATGTTGTTTATATTTTATGCATATTTGTGAAATTGGTTTGGTTATTCTTTCCTTTTAATTTGTTTTGTGGAGCGGGAGTTGGCATTGTTTTGTGTATTGGTGATGTTTATATTGTTTTTTGATAGATTTAAGCTTCTGTGTTCCCTAACCTACCTTGATATTAGTTGTTGTATGTAGTTTCTATCAGTCTCCAGGTACTAGTTGCTGGCTTTTGCTGGGATTAGTGGTGGTCCTCTGGGAGGTTCCAACCCATATTTATTGTTTACTCCCTTTTCCTTTCTTTTTACTCCTCCCCCTTTTCCCAACTTATTTTGGCATTCCCTTTCTTTCTTTCTTTCTTTTTCTTTCTTCCTTTCTTCCTTTCTTTCTTTCTTTTTTTCTTTCTTTATTTTGTGTGTGTGAGTGTTTCTCTTACTCTCTCTTACCCCACCTATCACCTAATTTACCTTCCTTTGGCAATCACTTTTAATTTGGAGTTACCAATTCTGTGAATACATTCTTCTTCTGTGCCTGGTGTGCTGCACTTGGTTGTGTTGTAGTCTGAGCCTTTAAATCAACACAGGAGAGTGAGAACTACATAACAAGACACACAGAGAAGAAAGACTATGGGGAGACAAAGAAATAGCCCACCAATGAAAGAAAAGCAAGCCTCACCAGAAAAAGAGGTAACTGAAATGGAAGCAAACAACCTGTCAGAGAGAGAGTTCAGAGAAATGGTCATAGGGTGGATGAAGAGAACAGAAGCCAATACAAGTAAGAACCATGAGGAATTGAAAAGGAATCAAGAGGAAATGAAGAAGAGCCAGGAAGAAATGAATAAGAAATATGAAGAAATGAAGAAGAATTATGAAGATATGAAGACGAATTATGAAGAAATGAAGAAGAATTATGAAGAAATGAAGAAGACCCAAGAAGAAATGAAAAGTGACATTGCTGAGGTAAAGAACTCCATAGAAAGTATCAGGAGTAGACTAGATGAAGCAGAGGACCGCATCAGTGAGCTGGAAGACAAGGTAGAAAAAAACACCCAAGTAGAGCAGCTTCTAGAAAAAAAAATTAAAAAGCAGGAGGAGAGCCTAAGGGAACTTTGGGACAACATGAAACAAAACAACATCCACATAATAGGGCTTCCAGAGGGACAGGAAACTGAGCAAGGAATAGAAAACCTGTTGGAAGAAATAATGACAGAAAACTTCCCTGATATAGGAAAGAAAAAAACCATACCAATCCAAGAAGCTCACAGAGTTCCAAGCAAATTAAACCCCAAAAGACCTACACCAAGGCATGTTATAATTAAATTGGCAAACATCAACGACAAAGTGAGAATCCTAAAAGCTGCCAGAGACAGACAGAAAGTCACCTAAAAAGGAACCCCCATCAGATTAGCAAGTGATTTCTCAACAGAAACTTATCAGGCCAGAAGGGATTGGAATGAAATATACAAAGTTATGCAAAGAAAGGGTCTGAATCCTACAATACTGTACCCAGCAAGGCTATCAATAAAAATTGAAGGTCAAATCAGGAGCTTCACAGACAAAAACGGTCTAAGGGAATACATTACCACCAAACCAGCAATGCAAGAAATGCTAAAGGGTCTGCTGTGAAAAGCAATAGGAAGCCATAAAAGAACATAGGGGCAAAGAACAAAAATGGCTACAAATAACTATCTATCAATAATTACTTTAAATGTAAATGGTTTAAATGCTCCAATCAAAAGACATAGGGTAATAGACTGGATAAGAAAACACGACCCATATATCTGCTGTCTACAAAAAACCCACCTCCAAAAAAAAGATGCACACAGACTGAGGGTGAAAGGATGGAAAAAGGTTCTTCAGGCGAATGGAAATGGAAAAAAAGCTGGGGTAGCAATACTTATATCCGAGAAATTAGATCTCAAAGTGAAGGATGTAACAAGAGATAAAGAAGGCCACTACATAATACTAAAGGGAGCAATCCAACAAGAAGAAATAACTCTGGTAAACATATATGCACCCAATATAGGAGCACCCAAATACATACTAAAACTCCTAGAGGATATCAAGGGAGAGATAGACAGCAATACTATCATAGTAGGAGACTTTAATACCCCACTATCACCATTGGACAAATCCTCTAAAAAAAAATTAGTAAAGAAACATCACTCCTCAATGAATCACTAGACCAGAAGGAATTAATTGACATCTTAAGATCATTTCACCCCAGAGCCACAGAATATACATTCTTTTCAAGTGCCCATGGGTCATTCTCAAAGATAGACCATGTGATGGGTCATAGGCAAAGTCTCTCCAAATTCAAGAAGATAGAAATCATATCAAACACATTCTCAGATCACAATGGCATAAAGCTGGAAATCAACTACAATAGAAACAACCCAAAGAAATCAAACACATGGAGACTAAAGAGCATGCTATTAAACTATGACTGGGTTACGATAGAGATCAAGGAAGAGATAGAAAACATCATGGAAACAAATGACAACGACAGCACAACAATCCAAAATCTATGGGACACAGTGAAAGCAGTTCTGAGAGGGAAGTTCATAGCTCTACAATCCTACTGCAAAAAACTAGAAACAGCGGCAATAAATTATCTAACACAACAACTCAAAGATTTAGAAAGAAAGCAACAAGAAAATCCCAGTGTAAGCAAAAGGAAGGAAATAGTAAAGATCAGAGCAGAAATAAATGACATAGAGACCAAAGAAACAATAAAGAAGATCAACAAAACCAAAAGCTGGTTCTTTGAAAGATTAAACAAGATTGATGAACCTCTAGCCAGACTCACCAAGAAGCAAAGAGAGAGGACCCTAATAAATAAAATCAGAAATGAAAGAGGTGAAATAACAACAGACCCCATTGAAATACAAAGGATTGTTAAAAAAATACTATGAACAACTCTACTCCAACAAACTAGACAATCTGGAGGAAATGGATATATTTCTGGAAAAATATAACCTCCCAAAACTCAATCAGGAAGAATCTAAACAACTCAACAGACCAATAACTATGGAAGAAATTGAAGCAGTCATCATAAAGCTTCCGGCAAACAAAAGCCCAGGGCCAGACGGCTTCACAGGGGAGTTTTACCAAACATTCAAGGAAGAACTAAAACCTATACTCCTCAGACTATTCCAGAAAATTCAAGAGGATGGAACACTTCCAAACTCCTTCTATGAAGCTAACATCACCCTAATACCAAAACCAGATAAAGATGACACAATGAAAGAGAATTACAGGCCAATATCCCTCATGAATATAGATGCCAAAATCCTCAATAAAATTCTAGCAAATCGGATCCAGCAGTACACCAGAAAGATCATACACCATGACCAAGTAGGATTTATCCCAGGAATGCAAGGATGGTACAATATCCGCAAATCAATAAATGTGATACATCACATTAACAAATTGAGAGATAAAAATCACATAGTCGCCGAGACCGGATTGGCTCAGTGGATAGAGCGTCGGACTGGGGACTGAAGGGTCCCGGATTCGATTCCGGCAAGGGCATGTACCGTGGCTGTGGGCACATCCCCAGTAGGGGGCGTGCAGGAGGCAGCTGATCGATGTCTCTCTCTCATCGATGTTTCTGACTTTCTATCCTTCTCCCTTCTGCTCTGTAAAAAAAAAAATCAATAAAAATATATTAAAAAAAAAATCACATAGTCATATCAATTGATGCAGAAAAAGCATTTGACAAAATCCAACACCCTTTCTTGATAAAAACTCTCAACAAGGTCGGAATAGAAGGATCATACCTCAACATAATAAAAGCCATATATGAGAAACCCACAGCAAACATCATACTCAATGGGCAAAAACTACAACCATTTCCCTTAAGAACAGGAACAAGACAGGGCTGCCCACTCTCACCACTCCTGTTCAACATAGTACTGGAAGTATTAGCCATTGCAATTAGACAAGAAGAAGAAATAAAAGGCATCCAAATTGGAAAAGAAGAAGTTAAGCTATCCTTATTTGCAGATGACATGATATTGTACATAAAAAACCCAAAAGACTCCATAAAAAAGCTAATAGACTTAATAAATGAGTTCAGCAATGTAGCAGGCTACAAAATCAATGCCAAGAAATCTATGGCATTCCTATACACCAATAGTGAACTCACAGAAAGGGAGACTAAAAAAGCAATCCCATTTACCATCACACCAAAAAAATTAAGATACCTAGGAATAAACTTAACTAAGGAGGTAAGAGACCTATTCGCAGAAAACTACAGGACGCTAAAAAAAAGAGATAGAAGAAGATGTAAACAGATGGAAGAACATTCCATGTTCATGGATTGGGAGAATCAACATAATTAAAATGTCCATACTACCCAAAGCAATCTATAAATTTAATGCACTCCCCATTAAAATACCAATGGCATACTTCACAGACCTAGAAAGAACTCTCCAAAAATTCATCTGGAATAAAAAAAGGCCCCGGATAGCCACAGCAATCCTGAGAAAGAAGCACAAAGTCGGAGGGATTTCAATACCAGATTTCAAGCTGTATTACAAAGCTACTGTTCTCAAAACAGCCTGGTACTGGCACAAGAACAGACATATAGATCAATGGAATAGAATAGAGAATCCAGATGTCAACCCAAACCACTATGCTCAATTAATATTTGACAAAGGAGGTATGAACATAAAATGGCATCAAGATAGTCTCTTCAATAAATGGTGTTGGGAAAATTGGATAGATACATGCAAAAAAATGAAACTAGACCACCAACTTACACCATACACAAAAATAAACTCCAAATGGATACAGGACTTAAACGTAAGACAGGAAACCATAAAAACATTAGAGGAAGCTACAGGAAATAAAATCTCAGACATATGCCAAAAGAACTTCTTTGATGATACTGCTCCTAGGGCAATGGAAGCTAAAGACAGAATAAACAAATGGGACTACATCAAAATCAAAAGCTTTTGCACAGCTAAAGAAACCATCAACAAAACAACAAGAAAACCCACTGTATGGGAGAACATATTTGCAAATGTTATCAGTGATAAAGGTTTAATCTCAAGCATCTACAGTCAACTCACACAACTCAATAAAAGGAAGACAAATGATCCAATAAAAAAATGGGCAACAGACCTAAATAGAACCTTTTCTAAAGAAGACAAAAGGAAGGCCCAGAGACATACGAAAACTTGCTCAAAGTCACTAATTATCCGAGAGATGCAAATCAAAACGACTATGCGGTACCATCTCACACCTGTCAGAATGGCTTACATCAACAAATCTACAAATGACAAGTGCTGGCGAGGATGCGGAGAAAAAGGAACTCTCCTGCACTGTTGGTGGGATTGTAGACTGGTACAGCCACTGTGAAGAACAGTATGGAGTTTCCTCAAAAAACTAAAAATGGAGCTCCCATTCAGCCCAGTGATCCCACTTCTAGGAATATACCCCAAGAAACTAGAAAGGCGAATTAGAAAGGATATATGTACCCCTATGTTCATAGCAGCACAATTTATCATAGCTAAGACTTGGAAACAGCCTAAGTGCCCATCAGCAGATGAGTGGATTAAAAAACTGTGGTACATCTACACAATGGAATACTACGCTGCGGTAAAAAAGAAAGAGCTCCTACCATTTGTAACAACATGGACGGAATTAGAGAGCATTATGCTAAGTGAAATTAGCCAGGCAGAGAAAGACAAATATCACATGATCTCACTCATTTGAGGAATATAATGAATGACACAGACTGATGAACAAGAATGGATCCAGAGACTGAGAAAAGTCCATCAAAATGTCAAACCTCAGGGTAAGTGGCAGGTGGTTGAAGTAAGGGGGAAAGTCAATATATTTGAATGCTTGAACTAAGGTAAGTGATTTGTGTTTTTATATCCCTGACAAAGTTTATTTAAAGTTATAAAAAAAATTGGCAGCTAGTTTGAGATTGAATTAACATGGCCTAGAGCATGTCATCTCTTATGGACACCAATTCTTAGGCTAGGCCCTCCTTAACCTCCCGTGACACCACAGTACCCTTACATGATATTATTCTACAATGTCATTATAATATTTGATATTTGACAACAGCATATTATACAATTATCCCAAATAAACTTACAAACTAATTCTTTGAATGTTGGGCAGCAACTTGAAAAAGGATAGGAAAGGAATTAATCCCTTTCAGAAGGGATGAAGGCACTGGGAAGGAATCGGAGCACTCTATATTGGCCCCTCTGGCCCTTTTGCCAAGAGGGAACCTCTTCTCATTATCCAAATACACACAGCTGATGCGTGAACTTTCAGTTCAAGCTGTGGCCGAAGTCTCTGGGCAGTTGGCACCATGGATCTGTATCTCGGCCAGTGGCGTGAGCTGGGCCCTCTCTGGAGAAGAAACCTGGGTCACCCGAGATATGTGATCAGTACCGGGACCCCGCCAGCAGGCGAGAGGACCCCATGGCAGGTGCTGGACGTGGAGGCCACGGGGGCATAGACTACAAAGGAGACAGGACGGAACCTCACATCACCCTGTTTGGCCCCGGAGGATGGCTGGTTAGCCAGAGACGGGTAAGATTCCTCAGGGAAGGAACAACCTAAGACAGGCACAGTCGCAGAGGGGCCAACAGGAGAGAACCAAAAGATCAACAGAGGTGGGGCACAGACCCTCATCCACAAACCTTACAGGGGCTTGAATTCTCACCCCTCCTGAGGAAGGTCTCCTACCCCCACGGCTGCTACACCTCCCATGCACAACTCACACCGGGACCCAGGTGGTAGACAGAGACTCGGCCAGCAATAGCTGCCCTATATCTAAATTTAATTTATTACAAGGAATTCTGAGGCCTACTCAAAAATGCAAATATTCCTTTCCACAAGTATTTACTGGGTAAACTATGATTTCTGCTTGAGTATTAAAATTGACAGTAAAATAGTAATCAAGTTTTCAGATTAATTTAAATTGGCCAAGTGAAATAAGTGAATACTCAAGAAAATCTAACTGTACTGGACAAAAAGCTTTTCCTAAAACATTAACTAAATTATCTATTAGTAGTTCATCTCACTGCAAAATTGCCTAACATCCAAAGAAACTAAAGTAGTAATATTTGTATGCAAAAATTAAAATTTAAAATTACCAAGACTGCAAGATAAAGTTTCCAAAAGCCCCTATTAACCAAAAAAAGGGGGGAGGGGGACAATGAGGTAATATCATGTAAGGGAAAATATCCTATAAGTAAAATACATGTAGAAAATTCTTACTCCAGCCAAGACCGGTTTGGCTCAGTGGATAGAGCGTCGGACTGTGGACCGAAGGGTCCTGGGTTCGATTCCGGTCAAGGGCATGTACCTTGGCTGCGGGCATATCCCCAGTAGGGGGTGTGCGAGAGGCAGCTGATCGATGTTTCTGACTTTCTATCCCTCTTCCTTCCGCTCTGTAAAAAATCAATAAAATATATTTAAAAAAAAAAAAGAAAAAAAAAAAAAAAAAAAAAGAAAATTCTTACTCCAGAAAAGAAAATTCCATTTGTAAAACCAGCTGCAGGACACCCCCCAAAAAAACACACATGGTGTCAAAATAAGCCAAAGGAATATCATTTAGGCAAAAAATTAAAAAGAATCCCAAGTCTATTTTGCAGAGAGGATCCCTTTGTTAACCTTGGGTCGAGAATGTGTTTGTGTGTTTGCAGAGAACAACTCCAAGACCATGTGGGTTCCTGCGACAATGAGGAACTGACGGGCCTGTTCCATCCACGAGGACGGTCCAGAGATGGCGGATGCTGACGACACCTTGCCATGCTAGCAGTCGGCAGCTGTGTGGGGCTGCAGGCGGCCCAGGAACATACCAGAGAGGATGGATATTGCATTGCCACGATGTGTCCACCATCTGGATACCATTGCTGACATGTATACATGAAGAACTATTTGACATTGAAACTGGGACTCAGAACAGTTGGACATCGAAACTGACACTCAAACTTTTTTTGCTCTTATACGTTTGTTTTCAGTATGCAGAGGCAAGGTATTTTTGAAGAAAAGAAACAGGGGAGAGTGATTAATATAGAGGCAGGGTGGCCTCGAACAGACTGTCAAGCTACAGGGGGAAGGCTGTAGTGGAGGGGAGGCAGATGCTGGGGGAGATCAACCGAAAGACCTGTAAGCATACATATGAGCATAACCAATGAATGAAAGACTCTGGGGTGGGGAGGGAGGCAGGTGGGGACATGTGCGGGGGGCTAGGGGAGGCTGGGGGGAGGATATTGGGGGGGAGGAAAACATATATACTACTATTAAATATAAGTTATATTGTAAATAAAATTTAAAAAAAAAAAGGCTCTTTCTTATGATACAGTGCCAGCCACACAGTGTGAAGTAATAAAGGAACTATAAAGTCAACAGGATGGGTCAAGCACAGAGGCTAAAACTAGTGAGCAGGAGTCTGAGGAGAAGCAGAATATGTACATGATTTCAAAATATCTCCACACATTACTTTTTAATTATAAAGGAAGGAATATTCACCTCATTATGGAGCTACTGGCAGATATCGCCTTAACTAAGAAATAAAAGATAACTCCCTAAGTATTGAAAAAAAATAACATAATACATTCTTTTGAAATGACATAATGCAGTGGTACTCCTGGCTAAAAGAAAATAGAAAGAAGCATAACCTGAATCTAATCTGAATTTACTCATGAGAAACAAGCACAAATTGTGGGCATTTAACAAAGTAAATAGTCTTAACTCAACAAAAATGTGAAGGTTAAAGAATCTCTGAGGAGTCAATCCAGATTAGAGACCAAAGAAGTATGGCAACTAAACACAACTGATGACCCAGGATTGCATCTGGGCCTTATTATTTATTACTAGAGGCCCAGTGCATGAATTTGTGCATGGGTGAGATCAAGCCGGCCTGCCCCAATGGGGACCCATCAGGCCAGACCAGCTTGGAGGAGAGGCTATGGGTAGTTGGCCAACTGGCCCTGCCCATGATTGGGAGTTGATTGGGGCTCATGCCTGCTTGGGGGTTGGGGGTAGCAAACAGGGCCTAGTTGGCTGCCACAGTGCATGTCATAGCCACTGGTTGGTCTGGTTGTTCTGCTGTTCAGTTTTCTGGCTTCTATATATAAAGATTATTTGCTGTAAAGGGACAACTGGCAACATTTAAATAAAGTCTCAGATTTCAAATCCTATCTAATAAAAGGGTGATATGCAAATTGACCATCACTCCAACACAAAGATGGCCGCCCCCACGTGGACACAAGATGGCTGCCATAAGATGGCCTGCAGGGAACGGCAGTTGCAGGTTATCAGGACAGGAGGGGAGAGCAGTTGGGAGGGACTAAGCCTCCAAGGGAGGAGAATCAGGGGCAATTAGGCAGTTAGAGGTGACCAGGTCTCCAGGGGAGGACAGTTGGGGAGGACCAGACCTGAAGGGAGGGCAATTGGAGTGACCAAGTCAACATAGATGGGCAGTTGGGAGGGACCAGGCCTCCAGGGGAGGGTAGTTGGGGGAGACCAGGCCTACAGGGGAGGGAAGTTGGGGGGAACCGGCCTTGCAGGGGAGGGAAGTTGGAAAGAACAAGGCCTGCAAGGGAGGGCAGTTGGGGGTAATCAGGCCATCAGGGGAGGACAGTTGAGAGGAACTGGGCCTGCAGGGGAGAGCAGTTGTTGGAGACCAGGCCTGCAGGGGAGTGCAGTTGTCAGGGACCAGCCCTGCAGGGGAGGGCTGTTGGGAGGGACCAGCCTGCAAAGGAGGGCAATTGGGGGCAATCAGACCTCCAGAAGAGGGCAGTTAGGGTTGACCAGACCAGCAGAGGAGGGCAGTTGGGGTGATCAGGCCTCCAGGGGAGGGAAGTTTGGAGAGACCAGGCCTGCAGAGGTGGGCTGTTGGGGGGACCAGGTCTCCAAGGGAGGGCAGTTAAAGGCAACCATTCTTGTAGGGGAGGAACAGTGGGGGTCACCAGGCTGGAGGGGAGGGCAGTTAGGGCAATCAGGCTGGCAGGGGAGCAGTTAGGGGATGATCAGGCTGGCAGGCAGAAGAATTTAGGGGCAATCAGGCAAGCAGGCGAGTGTTTGGGAGCTAGCAGTCTTGGATTGTGATAGGGATGTCCAATGGTCAGTCAGGCATCCCTCAAGGGCTCCCAGATTGGAGACAGTGCAGGCTGAGCTGATGGACACCCCACCCCCCACCCTCCCACCCCTGTGCAGTAATTTCGTGCACCAGGCCTCTAGTAAGAGTATAATCAATATTATTTTCCTAATTATGATCATTGTATTCTGATTATGTAAGAGAATGTCTCTGTTCTTAGGAAAATATAATAAAGTAATTAGGGAGAAAAGGGCATGACCTATGCAATTTATTCTCCAACAATTCAGGAAAAAATTATACATGGAAGGTAAAGAATGATAAAGCAAACACAGTAAAGGGTCAGTGTTTGGGGAATCTGGGGGAAGATGTTATTTAACCAATTTTTCTATAAGTTTGAAATTATTTCAAAATAAAAAAAGAGTAAAAAAATCCCTTGCTATAGGGGTTTAGTTAATACTTATAAAGGATTTAGAACATAGGCCTTAAGAGGGAGAACTAAGATGGCGGCAAAGGCAAAACACCTATCTTGTCGTCATAATCAGCAATTTTAATACTACAACTTAATGAAAGAACAAACACCTTCCAGAATCACCAGAAAGCTCTCCGAGTGAAAATTCCACAAATAAAAGTGAAGATAAGACACTGTGACCCGGAGGAGCGGCGGCGGACAGCGTTGAAAGATTCGCCCGGAGAGAGGTTTGGAGCACACGCCGCTGAGAGGGCGGGCGGCTGAAAACCGGCCAGTTTTCTCGAACGGGGAGACAAAGGCGTCCCACTGACTGATTCTCCAGCTCTGGGCGAAGTCCAGAGAACCCACTATCACACGGGTGAAAACTGGACAGTGGGAGGGCACGCCGAAGCTCGGGTGCTGCCGGGTCTGCCGGCTTGTGGAGAAGGCAGCTCGCGAGAACAGCTCGGCTGCGTGACGGCGCAGAGAGCGCACCCCGACTTGCCTCTCATTCGGAAAACCGTCAGACTGCTTTGTTTTATGATCCTGGGTGAGACATTGCGCATGCAGACTCATTTTGGGAAAGTCTGAATTCCCCGGCAACCGTCAGCCGGTGGAGCTCCGCAGCGGCTCTCTCTCAGAGGTGCTGGCGGCCATTGCCCCCGGCACAGAGTCCCTGGGGCCTCATAGGGTGGAGCTAACGCTGTCTGCTTGGCCCGGAGACTCCGCCCACCCAACCTGAGCACAGCTGAGCTTCACAGACAATTGGCCTGGAGGTCAACCCCTCCAAGTGCTAACAACAATTAACCTGAGCTTAACTTCAGCAAAACTGTGCAACCCATATCCACCTCAGGTAACTGGGGAGGCTGAGCCACTGTCCCTTGTAGCACGTCTACCACACAAAGCTAATTGACCAACTCAGGGAAGCAGCCACCATGCAGCAACATGGAAAGAAATCAGATGTGAAAGAAATGGAGGAAAAAAAATGACTAGACATGGAATTCAGAACCACGGTTATAGGGTTTTTTAAGAGGTTCCAACAAAAGATCGAGGCCTATAAGGAAATAAGCAAGACCACAAAGGAAATGAGTGAGTCCTACAAGAAAATGAACTACACCCTCCAGGATATAAACAAGAGCTGCAAAGAAATTATTAAGACCAACGTGGAAATGAATGAGTCCTACAAGGAAATGAAAGAAACCCTCAAGGATATAAAGCAGACTCTCAAGGATATGAAAAAGGACCAACCAGAAATTAAGCATACACTGACTGAAACAAAAAATATTATACAAAGACCTGAAAGTGCCCTGGAGCACCCCAAGAACCAAGTTAAAGATTTGAAATACAAAGAGGTAAAATCCACTCAGCTGAAAAAGCAAGAAACCAAAAGAATCCAAAAAATTGAAGATAGTGTAAGGGGCCTCTGGGACAACCTCAAGCATACCAACATCCAAATTACAGGGGTGCCAGAAAAAGCGAGAGGCCAAGACAATGAAAACCTATTTGAAGAAATAGTGACTGAAAACTTCCCACACCTGGTGAAAGAAATTGACTTAGGATTCCAAGAAGTGCACCGAACCCCAATATATAGGAACCCTAAGATGACCACACCAAGGCACATCATAATTAAAATGCCAAGAGCAAAAGACAAAGAGAGAATATTAGAACATAGGCCTTAAAATATTAGCATTAGTTATTATTATTAATACTGCAGAATTAAGAAGTGACAGGGCCACCTGTCTATGGTGTTCATCCCCTAAAACCTTCAATTGGTGATTCAAAGTTGAGGAAAAGCCAATGAGATTATGACAGGAAAGCCTTTATATAAACTGTGAAGTGATGTGGCCTTGTGGTTGTTTGTAAGCTTGTGATGTGAGTTCAGATTTTTGGAGGCAACTATAAAATGAACTTACTTGGTGTGTAAATTCACTAAAGTGACAAGGTCAGAACTAATCCTAGGTCTCTATGATTTTAGTCTTATCCTTAACATTAGATTATGGACTACAAGGAAGAGTTAAGGAGAGGAAATTTTCTCTCGCACCTTGACATGATTTTTTCCTGCGATGTCTGAAAGGTGCTGGCTGCCAATCCAGAGGCCAGGCTGGATCCCTGCCCCTGCCCTGAGGCAGCTCTGTGTCCTATCTCCTGGATGGGCCCAGGGGCCAGGGGCAAGAGTGGATCTCAGTAAGCCTAAATGTTAGGGGAAGAAATAGAACACTGGGGACCAGCCACAATTATAAGAAATATTAATCATGTTCTGTTAACCATGATCATTCTGTCCCGATTAAAGAAAGCACATTCTAATCTCACTGAGAGTTGTAAGCCATGGGGCATGGGAGCTAACATAAGACTGCAGTGCATCCTCCTGTCCTGAGAACTGCCTATCATTATGGAAAGATTTACAACCTCATGGATGAGACAATCTAGTCCCAGGGCACCTGCTTTTTACAACTCCCAATCCTTATCACCAGTAATCTGGTACCGAGGTGCCAGCCCTCTGAGATCCCCCTCCAGTTCGAGACTTATAACTTATAATGATTATCCCATGCCTACTTTCCCATACCTGCAATTCCTTCTTTCCCAGGTAATCTTTGTCCTCCTACCCTATAGAAGCAGATGGCTTATGGGGAGAGGCAGAGCAGATTTTAGTGGATGACTACTGCTCTCCCATACTGTTGGCATTATTGGAATAAACATTCATATACACCCAATCCAATCTCTGCTTAATTGACTGAAGTAATGACAAGCAGCCCGGACCCCTGGGTTGGTCTGGTTACATACATAACAGACAGAGGCAGATCGCCTCTCAGTATTCTCTCTTTCATACCTGATCCTGAAATGGCATCATTCTTAAATCTAATGCTAAGCAGATTTTTTCTCTCCATCTGAAAATATTGAAGGAAAAAGGGGAGGTGGGGAGGTCTCAATTAGGATTCTGGCCTCTACACACATCCAAATATCTAAGGTTGTTGCTTTTCTATAGTAGTCTGTTTTCTTATTAACATTTGTAAAAATCAAATCTATGGGCTGACTAGGAAACACACATTTTTTCCTGCTCTTAGCATTGAATAATGGGTTCCAAATCAGGGTGTATCAAAATTTACTTTTTACACTGACCTCATACAACTGTGTTTCACTGATTAATTAAAAAGAACACATCTATAAATGATTTTCCTCCATGAGGTGATAACTTCATTTACAGAATGACAATGTCTTCTGGTTCAGGTAAGCAGAACCAGAAGACATTATGTGTAGAGAAAATGGTACTAAATATACCTGTTGGCCTCGGTTTTCCCACCTATAAAATAAACTATATATTTATTGTGAGAGTTGAAAAGTATAAGGAAGAGGAGATTATTTTTTATGAACAGTAGCTAAGTGAAAACAAATACCTCAGGTTCAACATGGCGCAGTCAGAAATGTTAAAAAAAGAAGAAGAAGAAGAAGAAGAAGAAGAAGAAGAAGAAGAAGAAGAAGAAGAAGAAGAAGAAGAAGAAGAAGAAAAAGAAAATGTTTCTCCTCATTCCCTCTCTACCCCAATACTTCTCAGGTAGAAGACTCACTGAGCTTCTCAAACTGACTACATACCAATGATAAATTCCTGAAATTGAAAAGAATGTTCCCTGTGAGACAGCCTATTGCTCAATGGTGGACATGAGAAAGGACAGCCTATTGCTCAATGGTGGACATGAGAAAGGACAGCCTATTGCTCAATGGTGGACATGAGAAAGGATAGACTGCCTTTTCTGTTTCTAGAACCCAGTTTTCAAAACAGAAAAGGAAATTCAGGTTAGTATGAACAAATGGATGACTAACCACATTTTAATACTTTCTATTAGTGGGAATACATTTATTCTGCTTGTTTTAAGGAAAGTCCAGAAGATCCATGATGTTTCCACAAATCCATAGACTAATAAAAAAAATTAAATAACATGCTGCTACTTGGAGTACCTCGAGCAGTTAAACTAAAGATGTCAAATATTTTATTTAGCATTGCACTTTACCAGAAATAATCATCAGGTGATAGCTTTATACATATCAACCAATTCTCTGATTTCTTTAGGAAGAAATAAATTAAGTTAATTCAGCCCCAATTTATTTGTTACCCCAATCATAAATAATAAACTAAATCCAGTTAAAATGTTACAGCAATGATTTGCATACTTGCCTTCAGGTGGTAATTTTTTTTAACAAGCATAAAGTTAATTGTTATTTTGCCACTCATTTAATTTCTCATTAAAATTTCTTTAAGGTTGTCAAGACATCAACTTTTGCAACATCAATGCAAAAGGAACAGAAAGTGTATAAAATACAAATGTACTATAAGAAATATGTAAAAATTATTTATCTGTTTCACAATTAAAATGTTTTAATAATAGCTACTGTTATTTATTAATTAGTGCAATGTATTAAGTATCACATTCCAGGCACTAGGGGAGAGGCTTTTAACAGGTGCCCTCTACTTCTTAAGACAAACCATAGTTGTAGGTACTATTATATGCTCAGAGCCCCTCAGCTAATAAAGGGATAAATTTTTCTGCATAACTTTGTGGATGAAAAGGGGGCGACATAATCCTGACAAGCTCAGCGGAGGCCTGCATAGCAAGCCTTACAAATTCAGAGCCTAAAGTAACCAAAGGTTGGTCTGAAATGAAAACTTCCTAACTAAAAGCCAGTCATGGTGGGTAATCATGTCCTAGGGCCGTGATGGCGAACCTATGACACGCATGTCAGTACTGACACTCATAGCCATTTTCGATGACACGCGGCCTCATGCAGTCGCATACAGAGAAGTATGGGGCCACATGCTGAGAAGAACATTTCATCTTCTGCTATTGCATGGCCAGGTGCAGTAGTCAAGGATGAAACATTTGCTGTAGTGTAGTGTAGACACTCTGTGCTGGAGGTCTGTAGATCAAAACAACAGAACTCCAGTACAGAGTATCTAGTTCTGAGACTTCCGGTTAGGCTGTTAGGGGATTTTTCACCTCACTTCTGGCAGGCAGAGCAGGGAGAAGCCGAATACCACAGGGGATGCATCTCTGGGGGCCCTTACCACCAACCATATAACCACAGCAACCATCATCCAAACTACTGTTCTGGGGTGTCATGGATTTCTAATTGACCATCATTACTGAGATAAGTGAGGGGCAGGCTGGGAAAGGTGAGGTCCTGTGCTTTGGGTGCCATTTCCTGCCATTAGAAATAGCGTCAGCCATCTTAATTTATATAAGGAACGCCATTTTGCAGCATAGGGCAGAACCCATTTCACCACTATTACTGTTGTGCATCCTTATTAACCCCTATTTCTGCTTATTAACACTGCCCTTTCCTAAAAAACAGTTACATGTGCCATCTTGTGGTCAGTTAGGCTAGTTAACCCCTAATTGCCTGCAGGGCTAACAAGCTATCTATAATTCTATCTTCTGTCACTGCCCCCCTGATGGAGAACCCAAAAATAAAAAACCAAGGTTAAGTAAAGGAAAAGGTAGTAGCAGTAGCCGACCCTTTCAAGAGACATGGATCAAGATGATTTCTATTACAGAAAAAAATGGCAGATCATTTTGCATTCTATGTACTGAAATGGTAAGAAGCAGAACATGGAATATAAATAGATAATTTGAAACTAATCATTCCCAGCTCTTGAAAAAAAGTGAGGATGAAAGGAAGGAATACATTTCCTGGCAGCTACACCTTTATAAAAGCAAATCTAATTCCATCCTTAAATTTATAAAAGGTTCTACAAATTGAATATTTGCAAGTTTGAGCATTGCTCACTCCATAGCTCAGCATGGAAAAGCACTCAGTGAGTAGGAATTTATTAAAGAAACTCTCCTAAGATGTGCACCAGTTCTATTTCACGATATCCAGAATAAAGATGCAATTATTAAGACAATATCTGGGTTACCGCTCAATAGAAGTATCATAAAAGACTGAATACGAGACTGAACACAAATGTACAACATCAATTAAAGAGAGACATAAGTAATTGTAAATATTTTTCGATCTCTCTTGATGAAACTACTGATGTCACATCACATGCTCAGTTGCCCTTATTGGTCGATATTCTGATGGTCTCACAATGAGAGAAGAGTTGATAAAGTTAGTATTAGTGCCAACAAGTACATCAGGAAGCGAAATATGTAAGGTTGTTATACAAACATTCCGTGACTTAATCATTAATATCTCTAAAGTTGTGTCAGTGATGACAGATGGGGCACCAAATATGATGGGGAAAAAGTCGGATTTGTCAAATTGTTTACAGAAGCTATTGGACATCTGATTATGGCTTTTCTTTGTGTTATCCATCAGGAGGTTTGATGAGCCAAGGCAGGATTCACCAACTTAAACGACTTAATGTCAGTTGTTACAAAAATAGTTAATTTAATAGGTGCTCGCCCCCTTCACAAGTGAGAATTTTCTGCACTTTTACTGGAGGTTGATTCCACCTACAGTAGACTGCTCACGTACAGTAAGTAATGTAAGATGGCTGAGCTGAGGCAAAGTTCTTGAGCGCTTTGTGGAGTGCTTTGAAGAAATTAAGGTATTTCTTGAGGATAAGGATCTGGGAAACTTTTCTCAGCTCAATGATGATAAATGGGTCAATACCCTGATATTTTTTACAGATCTCTCTGTTCATATTAATGAACTGAACTTAAAGTTACAAGGTTTTGGCAAAAGTATTGATGTTATGTTTGGGTACATAAAAGCTTTTGAAAGTAAACTTAAAATTTTCAAGTGAGATGTAGAAAATAAAACTTATAAGTATTTTCCTTGAGTAACAAGGTATCTCGTGAAGGCCTGTGCAGCTGTACAAAATGAAATGGAACCCTTGCATATAAAGTACCAGCATGTTTTAGACTCATTGCTTGACCAGTTCAGAGATAGATTTAATTAATTTAGAAGCCTACCTGGAGGATGGCTGGTTAGCCAGAGATGGGTAAGATTCCTCCGGGAAGGAACAATCTAAGACAGGCACAGTCCCAGAGGAGCCAACAGGAGAGAACTAAAAGGTCAACAGAGGTGGGACACAGACCCTCATCCA
Source organism: Antrozous pallidus (assembly GCA_027563665.1). Lineage (NCBI taxonomy): Eukaryota > Metazoa > Chordata > Mammalia > Chiroptera > Vespertilionidae > Antrozous > Antrozous pallidus. Next base: position 109,032,613 of record CM050508.1, on the reverse strand, counting down.
CAAACCTTGCAGGGGCTTGAATTCTCACCCCTCCTGAGGGAGGTCTCCTACCCCCACGGCTGCTTCGCCTCCCACACACAACTCATACGGGGACCCAGGTGGCAGACAGAGACTCGGCCAGCAATAGCTGCTCTATATCTAAATTCAGTCTATTACCAGGAATGCTCAGGACCTACTCAAAAATGCAAATATTCCTTTCCACTAGTATTTACAGGGTAAACTGAGATTTCTGCTTGAGTATTAAAATTGACAGTAAAATAGTAATCAAGTTTTCAGATTAATTTAAATTGGCCAAGTGAAATAAGTGAATACTCAAGAAAATCTAACTGTACTGGACAAAAAGCTTTTCCTAAAACATTAACTAAATTATCTATTAGTAGTTCAGCTCACTGCAAAATTGCCTAACATCCAAAGAACCTAAAGTAGTAATATTTGTATGCAAAAATTAAAATTTAAAATTACCAAGACTGCAAGATAAAATTTCCAAAAGCCCCTATTAACCAAAAAGGGGGGTGGGGGCAGTGGGGTAATATCATGTAAGGAAAAATATCCTATAAGTAAAATACATGTAGAAAATTCTTACTCCAGAAAAGAAAATTCCATTTGTAAAACCAGCTGCAGAACACCCATAAAAAAAAAAAAAAAAAACACACATGGTGTCAAAATAAGCCAAAGGAAAATCATTTAGGCAAAAATAAAAAGAATCCCAAGTGTATTTTGCAGAGAGGATCCCTTTGTTAACCTTCGGTCGAGAATGTGTTTGTGTGTTTGCAGAGAACAACTCCAAGACCATGTGGGTTCCTGCGACAGTGAGGAACTGACGGGTCTGTTCCAGCCACGAGGACGGTCCATAGATGGGGGACGCTGATGACACCTTGCCATGCTAGCAGTTGGCAGCTGTGCACGGCTGCAGGCGGCCCAGGACCATACCAGAGAGGATGGATATTGCATTGCCACGATGTGTCTACCATCTGGATACCATTGCTGACATGTACACATGAAGAACTATTTGACATTGAAACTGGGACTCAGAACAGTTGGACATTGAAACTGACACTCAAACATTTTTTGTTCTTATATGTTTGTTTCTAGTATGCAGAGGCAAGATATTTTTTAAGAAAAGAAACGGGGCAGTGATTGATACAGAGGCAGGCAGGCCTTGAACAGGCTGTCAAGCTACAGGGGGAAGGCTGGGGTGGATGGGAGGTGGAGGCTGGGGGAGATCAACAGAAGGACTTGTATGCATGCATATAAGCATAACCAATGAATGAAAGACACTGGGGTAGGGAGGGGGGCAGGTGGGGACATGTGCTGGGGGGTAAGGGAGGCTGGGGGGAGGATCCTGGGGGGGAAGGAAAACATATGTACTACTATTAAATATAAGTTATATTGTAAATAAAAAAATAGAAGCCTAGAACAGACCATAAAAATAATTAAGTATCCTGATGTAGTAGTCTACAGTACTTTGGAATTAAATGGTTTCCAATGGATGCAAGTTGATGACTTGGAGATGCAACTTGCAGAATTTCAAGACAGTATCTGGGCTCAGGTGAATTCCCCTTATTCCAGACCCCTCAGGTCACCATCTCCCACCACAGCACAGAGCACAGAACCCCTCACTGCTATCTTGTTCCCCTGAATACCAACTCTATGTGCTATAAATGTTAACTATCCTGTACTCACCAATGTTAACGTATGTGTCTATTGTTTTACTTTTCACCCAATCTCAGAGATTTCCTTCTTTGCTTTCTCCCGCCTCTTAATCTACCACCAATGGATTTCTTGTAATCCCCTTACATCTTCTCCTTTGATTCTGATATATAATATAAGGTGCCCAATTGCTACTCTCTGGATATTTTCTCAGTCCCTTGGGATTTTGCTTTCAGGCTTGTCTCAAATAAATTCATAAAAATTATCTCCAGGTTTTGACATTTCTTTCTTCCTGGACAACTTCCTTCTCTTACCCCCCCTAGTCCTGGGACTCTTATGTCACTTTGTTAAAAACTTACTTTTAGCTACTGAACATATTTTACATTTCAGGAATACATCTGCTATTTTTTTTTAAATTCATATGACACATTGTCCCTTCCTGCAATTCTGCAGAATTCTAGGTGTCAGAAGTGGTTAACAGAATTGGGGAAACGTTGAGGAAGTGTTTCTGGCCCACATGTAATTGAATGTAGTGAATTTTACTGGGTTAGATTTAGTTGAACACCTCTGATGTTGATCTAGCAATTAAATCTACATGAGACAGATTTACAAGGGAAAGAATCCATTTAATTACATGTATAATATGAGAACCTCACATATATGAGAATCAGAGATGCCAGACCAAAAGAGAAAGCAGGCATTCTGAGCCAAGGATGCACTAAAGCACTTTGGGGCTTCAGAGACGAGGAAGGTTGTTTGCAGGTTGATAAGAAGAACAGATGCTCAGAAATCAGAAGTTTGCCCTCTCCTGTGGATAGACCATAAAAAGGTTTTCTGGTGATAACTCTTATTATGGACAAGGCCCCTAATTTCAATTCTTTAAGGGAGAAGAATTTTTTTTTTCTCATGATCCCAAAAGGTCTGCATTGCCTTCAGCTCAAAGTAAGTCACATACCAAAGTGGGAAGTCTTGGAGAGGTCTGTTCTAAATCCTTTGACATGAACCCAGGTTTCCCAACACATACTAGGCACTCAAATTCCTAATGAATTTGGTACCCAGTTATAATTGTTTTCTTGTAAAAAGCCTCGATTAGTTTAATGAACTTAAATACGAATTTTAAATAGTAGATCTAGTGAAGGGTTTGAGTCTCCAAAATGTTAACCTCGGGAGGGTTGAAGAAGGGTCAGAATGAGGGTAACTTCTTGTTTTTCCGAGATGGGCACTACTTAACTCAACCTTGCTCCACCTGGGCGCTCCCCCCATACCTGAATAGCTCCCTGTGTCCCTAAGCGGACTACTGGGTAAGAAACAAGGTCCCACTGCCACCTTAGCACACGCGGGGAATCGCATTAAACTTAAAAGGAGCGTGTTTCGAACAAAGGGCGGTGAGTCTGAGGTCCCAGGACCAGCTTGGGCCGCCTGGGAAGATCAAGAGCTGAGAGCCGCAGTGACAAATGGACATTCCACACTCTAGATACACACTCTTCTGCGGCTACTTGGGCCTGCATCCGCCAGCTCTAACTACCTGGCCCACGGCTGGTTCTCCACCACCCCAAGAACTTCTCTGTCCCTCTGGAGCCAGGGGTGGGCAGGTGGGGGCCTCTAAGGAATTCTTTCCCACTGAATTCAGGGGGAGGCCCTTCCCAAGTGGAAGGTGAAGGCTCTTAAGTCCCTCAGAGACGCTCACAAGAGAGAGGGCCAGCGGGCAGCGCAAAGCCTGCGGAGCAAGAAGAACAAAGGGAAGCAGCGGCCCTAGGAGGATGCTGCGCTCCGTGTGCCCCACTCAGCCGGCTCGCCGGCGCTGTCTCCTGCTCAGGTAGCCCGGCTTTGGGGGCTGCGGTGAGTGTGTGGAGCAAGCTATACAAAGCCTCACTTCCGCGGGGCCAGGCGCCCGGACTCGCCTCCACGCCACCCAAGGTCCGTCACATTCCTGCATCTCTGCCGCTTTCTGGGACCCAAGTGCACGCTGGATGCCAGGCGCGGTGCCAGGCGGAGCCCCCGTACAGGTAACCTTTGGGGAAACCTGGGCTGAAGGAGGCGGCGGCTGGCTGGGGAGAGGCATGCCTTTTTAGGCAGCCACGCAGCCCGCGCAGCCCCCCGCAGCCCAAGTCTGCCATAACTCTCTGCCAGAGGAGAGCTCGGCGAACCGCCAGGGAGTGCCTCGCCGTGCACTCCGCCAGCTCTGACCAGCTGCAGGCCAGCCTGGCAGGGAGTGCGGATAGCGGGGAGAGTGCAACCGCCGGCCAGGTGCGTCCAGGCCCTTGGGGGGGTTGGAGGGGGGAGGAAGAAGATGCAGGGGCCGGAGAGCGAGAGGGGGCCGCGGGTGGCGTAGGCGGCGCGCTGACCTCAGGGGCTGGGCGCGGCGCTGATTGTGCGCAGGGGTCCCGAGCCTCTGCCCGGCCCGCCGCTGGGGCCGCCATCCTTTCCTCCGCCCGCGCGGCCGCACTCAGCCAGGAACAATGAGGCGAAAGGCGCGGAGCCGACCGCAGCCTCGCGCGAGCCCCAGGCCGTGCTACCCGCCTGGCCGCAGCTGTCGCTCGGCGCCGAGCCGCTCTCGCCCCGGGGAGGTGATCCTGCAGGCTCCCGGAGACGCGAGCGCGGGTAGCTCTGGGCTCCGGAGGTAGCGCCAGGAGGCTGCTCGGCGCCGGAGGAGGCGGCCACTGGCAGGACAATCTGAGCTGCGCTTTTGGGGTCTGCAGCCCCCAAGTTCCGTGGCGCGCGGCGGGCGTCTCCGGGCCAGGTCCCCGCTCCAGGTCCCCGCTCCAGCGGGCGTCGGTGCGAGTGCGGGAGCGCGTGGCGCGCGCCCCAGCAGCTGCCCGAGAGGAGAAGGTGACACGCACGTCCCCGCCTGCAGCGCCGCGCCCGGGGAGCGCGTGGCACCGCGGTGCCGGAAGGTTGGTGAGGGAGAGCGTGGGGGTCGCGCTGGGCCCACGTCTCCCCAGGTGTCACCGCAGCCAGTGCGCAGCTGATTGCGGAGTTAGTCTGGGCGACGTGGAGCCTGACATATGTTTGGGAGAGGGAGAGGAGGGCGTTGAGAGTAATTTTGGGGGAGAAACAGGGAATTCTTGAGAGGGTGAGCGAAATGGAGGTCTTGCCCTTTGGGAAAGGGCAGTTGTTCCCCTGTGGCTCAGTCATGGTGATATTTTATTTTATTTCGGCTCTGGAAAGGAATCTATGTTTTGAATTCTTACCAGACCCTACCCCTTGAAAAACTGCAATCCTTAAAGCTTACAGCGTGTTCTACTGATTCTAGTTTTCTGAAAGCTTTAAGTGTTTAGGGACAGCAGGGACCTTACAGATCCTAAATACCCGGTGCTCTTTTTTTGTACGCACGGAGAACTCCTGTTATTGAATTGTCTTACTTTTGCTCCGTGTAGAAAGAGGGTGGTTGATGCTTTCTTTGGGTGCGAAATGGACCTCCACCGTGTTCCGATTTGACAGTGCCTGGGAACCGAGTGAAGTTAGAGGCGCGCTTGCTGCTCCGAGAAGCCAGTGCTTTCCAGGAACCCGGGAACGCCTGTGATCGCCTCCCAGGTGTCTCCAGGAACCCAGTGTGTTTAGTCACCTGAAGCTCCAAAGCTGTTTTTGCAATCCGAGAAGCACTGTGGGAGAAAAGTCCGTGCCTGGCTGGATTTTTGTGAGTTTATTTTCCTGGTCATGCTGAAAATTGGGCGAGTGCAAACTATATTTGATCGAAATCTTTGTTTTCCGTGCGGTTGACGTTCTAACATGGAAAGGAGTGTGGACTCTGCTGGCCAGGGAAGTGTTGCTGGACTCAGATGTTTGCTGTTATAAGTACTTTCTGCACATTTAAAAAGCCTCGTGCGAGTTAGTGATACTCAAAATTTTTTGAAAATTTGGCCAACTTATCTTGCTGTTTTTAAATAAAATTTGACTAATGAAGAATTTCAATAAATTAAAATGCGATGTGTCATCCTATTGTGAACTTACGATTAACACATCTTTTAAAGGAAAAAGAATATGTGACCTAGAACCCCTTTTTGCCCATTCTCCTTTCCCTATTTTCTACAACCCACAACAAAAATGTTTACACTTGAAGGTTTGCATTTTCTACTAATGCATTAGAAAAACTGTTTACTATAGTGTATGGATTTTGAGATCAAAATGGAGAAAAGCCTAAAATAACAGGTGCCTTGAATTTTACAGTTAAATTTTTTTAAAGGCACTTAAACATGTTGATTTGATGATTCAGCTTTTATTGTGATTGAAAAGATTGTAGCATTTTACCTTTGCTTGGTGCAGGAGAAGCTCTGCGCCCAAGGAGGAGGTGGAGACAGAGTTCAGAGTGCAGGCCAGCATTGGTGAGTTTATTATGTAGGCACAGGATCCAGGAAGACATGATAAAGAAGTGAGTATATTTAGACTGGAGGATTCTAGGTCAACATAATTTAATATTTGAAAATATGTGAATAGACTTATGCAGAGAAGAGCAATCAACTCTGCTTCGTTTCTTTTTTCCTTTTTAATATATTTCACTGAATTTTTATAGAAAGGAAAGGAGAGGGATAGAAAGTTAGAAACATCGACCAGCTGCCTCCTGCACACCCCCTACTGGGGCTGCCAACCAAGGTACATACCCTTGAGCAGAATCGAACCTGGGACCTTTCAGTCCTCAGGCTGATGCTCTATCCACTGAGCCAAACTGTTTTCGGCTCTGCTTGGTTTCTGATGAGGATAATTAAGAGTGAAAGGGTTTCCTCTGAGGTGAAAACTTAAACTGGGTCTATGGAAGGATTTGTGGCCAGCCAGAGATTAGTTAAGTCAGAAAGTGATTGTTGAGAAATTCCTATAGATACTTGCTTCTGGAGTTTTTGTGTTTTGTTCTTCACTCTCCTTCTGCCCCCCCAGTTTCTCCTCTTTCTAAGATGATTTAAGTGTGTGCATCTCTGATCAACTGTATATAATCACTGAAATTTTATACTCTTTTTTAAAAATACATTTTATTGATTTTTTACAGAGCGGAAGGGAGAGGGATAGAAAGTCAGAAACATCGATGGGAGAGAAACATCAATCAGCTGCCTCTTGCACGCCTCCTACTGGGGATGTGCCCGCAGCCATGGTACATGCCCTTGATCGGAATCGAACCCGGGACCTTTCAGTCCTCAGTCCGACGCTCTATCCACTGAGCCAAACTGATTTCGGCTGAAATTTTATACTCTTGGTCTAGAATTTTTTCAAGCATTTCTCAAGTGCTAAATCTTCTCTAAAACAACAAACTCATTCCTAGGTTTCTGCACTTTCTGCTTAGGTAAATAACTGATGGGTTTCTTTCCAAAACTGCAGACATGTGTCTTTTGAGATGTTTTCAATTAATTTGCAGATTTGATGTCTCATTCTTGATATTTTTCAATAAAAGTATCTTACACACAATGATAGCCTCTTTTGTTTAGAGTACTGGTATGCATCTTCTCTTTAAATATGATTGTTTTCCCCTCCTGGATCTTCTGTTATATCTTAATTTTAATTGTCCTTTATTTGATTTGCTTGACATCTAAGCAAAAGCTAGTGTCCTCATGGTAGGTGTATGTTAAGTTTTGAGTGTTTAAGCTCTGAAATCTCCTTAAAAAAGAACTGTGGGATAAAATTCACAACTGACTGTAAGGGGAAATAATTACACAGAAGCAAGTACTAATTTTGGAACCTAGAAAGTGCAGCTGTACATTCACACAGAAATTTTTAATATTATTCAGTTGATGCCAAGACCAAAGACAGTTTGTGGTATAGATGACCAGCTCCTGTTAGCAAGTAAACATCAGACTTTCAATTTAATATACCTGCCATTTTCTGAAAGCCCTCCTTCCTGTTTTTTACAGGTTTGTAAATATTATTAAGTATGCCCCTTACTAAACCCCTTTCTGATCTGAAATTCCAAATGCTCCCCCCAAAACACATTGATGAGGAGTAGCTGCAATTCAAAAATGCTTGGAACCCACCGAGACTGTGCATAAATGGCAGCCATACCTTTAAAGGGTGTGAGGTGGAAAACGGGCTCTTGGTAAAAGCTGGGTCTCAGCAGTAGCCACCTGCAGGTTCTGGGCTGTTGCACTACACCAAGTGCCACCTGCTGCGGGGAAGGAAGTGCTGTGTGGGTGGGAATGACATCAGAGGAATGCTGCTCATTCTTGGGGAGCTTTGGGGAGCTTTGTTTACACAGAACGTTTCTCTGTGTCCAGGGCTGCGCACCCCCCCCCCCCCCCACACACACACACACACACACTGTTTCTGCTGCCCTCTATGGTCTGTTCTGAAGGAGAATTTGGAATTCAAGGCAGACATTGGCTCAAACAAACTAAGGTGGGGTTTGCAGTTTTGCACTGAACAGTCTCACAGAGCAAAACATCCAGTAAAGCTGGGGCCCTCCCACCTGAGTCCCAGAGAGGGCGGCTCAGAAGTCTGGTCCTCACCAGAGCTCAGCTTTAGGGCTATAAAATGAACACTCAGATTAAATCCACTCCAAGGTGTCTTCTGGTGCTGGGATTCCACGAAATTGATAATTATATATTCTGGCATTTGCAAAGCTAATTCTTATACTCAAAAGAGAACATTTAGTAAGTATGCTGGACAGACCTTCAAACACCGTGTAGTACAGGGGAGAATAGTAATTCAAAGAACACAGCCACCTATGTGCCACACTCTACCCTTTCCTCAGCATTCTTATCAAAGTACATCTTAGACACAGCCCTGGGACATATATCATCCCCATTTTACAGGCGAGGAGACAGCCTTAGTAAGGTGAAGCGCCTTCCTCTACATCTCCTGGCGAGAAAGTGGCAGAGCTGGAATTGGACCTTGGTTCTTGTGTCTCCAAAGTCCATGCTGTTAGACTGAGATTAACTCTACAGAGAAACGGAGTGACTCCTCCTGTTCTTTTGTCAGAGCCAGAGAAGAGTTGGGACTGTGAGCTGCCACTTGTCCAAACCATGGCTGGATTTTAAAGATTGCACAGGATGGAAGGGGTTGACACCAGGCCGTGCAGACAGAAAGCCCATGTATCTACCAGAAGCTGGAAGCAGAAAGAAGATTGAGCAGCAGCTTACAAATGGCCCCTGAAGTTTGGACTATCCAGGCAGTCAGGATTACCGTAGATGAAATTCAAGCTTATAGGAAGGGTTGTCAGAACAAGTAAAATTTCCAAGGAAAAATTTAAGCTGAGACTCGAGAGAATTATCCTCATGTTTGAGGTATTGGGTTGACGAGGAGAGGATGTTCAGAAAGTAGTCTCTTGGGACATTTAGAAATACAGTGGCTAAATCTTTAGGGAATATGCTGTGAAGAAAAACCCTGAATATCTTGATTGTGAGTCTCTGTTTTCACAAGTTTATAATTCTCATGTTATGTTTTACTCGAAGCTGCTTCTATTGTTTGAGCCTAAAAGGAAAATGCTTTATTAAATTTAAAACAATTGGTTCCCATGCTCAAATTATACAAATTTTTCAAGGAAAAATGCTTCCATGTTGGTGATTGTTGTGGTTTTCAAAATTACTTAGCTTTTAATTAAATTTGGGAAAGATTAAATGTGTTAGATATCCAGTAGCTTTCAGTATTTTATATAATAAATATGTAATATGCAAATGGTCCTTATGCCTTGAAGCTCAATGACTGACCACATAACAACTAGATCACAGATCAGCAAGAGGGTGGGGCAGGGAGCTACAGGCTGGTGGCTGAGAGCTACCAGAGGAGGAAGGGCAGCAAGCTATGAGGGGAGGATGTGGAAAAGGGAGCATGGGGAGCTTCAGGAGGGTGAGGCAGTGGGTGGAGAACTATTGGAGGGTGGCAGTGAGTTACTGGCAGGCTACTGGTTGACAGATTTGTGTACAGGGCTACTAGTTCAGAAATAAATTTGAAAAGTAGTTTCCTTGCAAATATAGTGATGATTTTTTGGAAACATAAGTCTGTTATTATATGCTGGAAACTTATGTTTGTACCTCTGACCACAAATGGGTAGAAAAAAAGTAAAATTAATGATAGGATTTGTTTTCTAAATGATACAATTAACCCTATTACAATATGCAAGTATAGGTGCATGATTAAATGAATTAATTTGGTTCTACGATTAGAAGAGGGATCTTGCTGAGTAAATTATATTTTAAAATCAGAAACACTATATCCCATGAGAAATCCCAATATGAAAAAGAGAACTGTCTTTTAAAATAGCATGTGCATTCTCTCTTTCTTTCTCTCTCACTCTCTTTTATACACACACATTCACACACACACACACACACACACACACACACACACACACAAATACAAGAGGAATATACACTAATATGTTTTTACTTAGGAGTAAGAACTTAAATTGGGATACTAATTGTTGGGATTCCCTTGTAACAAAATCAGGACATGAACCCTGGCCGCTGACTCAGAGAACGTTGTGTTTCCTATATCATCTCTGAGACCATTGTATGCTCCATTTTCTAGGTGGCTTGTGAGAAGATATCAAAGATGTTTCAGGTTTATTTACTCTTAATTTAATACAAATGGGAGAGATACGGGGAAACACATGTATGGAGGTGTATTTGTTAATATTCTTTTAAAATGTTTTTATTGATTTTAGAGAGAAAGAAAGGGAGGATAGATAGAAACATCAATGAGAGAGAAACATTAATTGGCTGCCTCCTGCATGCCCCCTAATGGGGTTGGAGCCTGGCATCTGGGCATGTGCTCAGACCAATAATCAAACCCCTGAACGCTTGGTTCATAGGTGGACACTCCACCACTGAGCCACATCATCAGGGCTATAAATGTTCTTTATAACAGCAGCATCCTCAGGGTCCCTTTGGTCGTTTGCAGAATGACAGAGTGCTATATATTAGTTAGCCATTCATTGTGATGGAAAGAGCTCAAGTCTTCCTAGGTGTTTCAGGCCAACCTAAAGTTAACCAAATAGTGTAGGTGACTCAGTGTCTCAGCTGGAGAACAGATTACTATTTAAAGTTGCCCTGAATTATAGTCCTCAGAGCACTTTAGTCTTTAGATAAAAAAAAAAAAAATTAAGACAATAAGCTCCAGAGTTTTATTTTTAAAAAGCACTATACCCTCTAATTCCCAAGGAATTTATTAATTTATGACTAAATGGAAAGCTGACAAATCCAACATGGTTTACTTTATGTGTGTGTATTCGTACATAATGTGTGCATAGGTATATAATTTCTATTTTACTAAGTGTAGTTTCCCTCTTTGAGTCACAGTATAGTTAAAAACTATTCCTCGGGCCTATGTTCAAAATTAGTAGCCAGAATAATTGAACTAGTTAAGTGATCGGCCTGACTCAGTACTTGGTGCTTTATAATACTATTCAGAGATGCCATTAAATAGATAATATCATTACTTGAGGTAGGAGAGTTTCAGAAATTGTCTAGATAGTAATAGAAAAATGTCTAAAAAGTGCATCTTAAAAATAATGTAATTGCTTCTGTAATTGCCTGCTTCATTCTACACCTTCCACCACTCAGTTAAAACATATCATACTGTATTATAGTCATACCTCAGTAATAACATTCCATATCACTGTTTGACATATATGCAGAAATAGCAGAATGAATCTTTTTGGTTTGTATGGGTTTTTTTCCCCCCAATATTTTCATGACTGGTAAGCATAGTATTAGCTGTAAAGCCAGAAGTGGGCAAAAGAGAATCTTTAGATTTTATTAAATAACTAGAGGCCCAGTGCACGAAATTTGTCCACAGGGGAAGGGCAGTGTCCCTCAGCCAAGCCTGCACCCTCTAAAATCTGGGATCCCTTGAGGGATGTCCGACTGCCCATTTAGGCTTGTTCCTACTGGGGTCGGGCCTAAATGGGCAGTCAGACATCCTTCTCACAAACCAGGACTGCTGGTTCCCAACTGGTCGCCTGCCTGCCTTCCTGATTGCCCCTAACCACTTCTTCCTGCCAGTCTGATCACCCCTAACCACTCCCCTGACAGCCTGATTGATGCCTAACTGCTCACCTGCCAGCCTGATTGTCCCTAACTGCCCTCCCCTGCAGGCCTGGTCACCCCTAATGTCCTCCCCTCTAAGGCTGGTCCCCCCCACCCAACTGCTCTCCCTTGCAGCCCTGGGTCCCCCACAATTGTCCTTCCCTGCAGGCTCTGTCACCCCCAACTTCCCTCCTCTGCCAGCCTGGTCACCCCTAACTGCCCTCCTCTGTAGGCCTGGTCCCCCCCAACTGTCCTCCCCTGCTGGCCATTTTGTGATAGCCATCTTGTGTCCACATGGGGGCAGGATCTTTGACCACCTGGGGGCAGCCATCTTGTGTGTTGGAGTGATGGTCAATTTGCCTATTATTATTTTATTAGATAGGATGTGCCTCTTAAGGGGTAGTCAGAAGAATCCTAGACCCAGGAGCCTTTGCTATTCCTAAACAGCCTAGTTATAACCCAGTTATAAAATTAAATTCTGTGCATATGACCAAAGTGTGATGTATATGTTTTACTGGCAAAACTAAACTCACCTTACCCTAGATCTACTCCTCCAGTCCCCTGCCTCCCAGGTGCCCAAATTTAACCTATTTTAAACTTATCATACCATACTGAAGATGAGAGGGAGTTTTGACTGTACCAATGTATAAACTGATCCTGCATTGTGTCCCAGCAAATTTTTGGTTCTGGAATTGCCAGTCCTGGCTGTGCACAGCAGTCCCCTTAAATGTCCTGTGCAGTCCTTGTAGCAGGCAGCAGAGGGCACTAGTCTGCCAGGTGCTTATACTACCCAGAACTAGCAGCTTGGTAGGAGGGCCATTGTTTTTTTTGTTTGTTTGTTTGTTTGTTTGTTTTGTTTTGTTTTGTTTTTTACTGATTAAGGTATTACATATGTGTTCTTATCCCTCCATTGCCCCCACCCTGTTCATACCCTCAACTCCCCTAGTGTCTGTATCCATTGGTAATACTTATATACATGCATACAAGTCCTTTGGTTGATATCTCCCCCTTTCCCGAACTTCCCTTCCTTCACTCTGAGGTCGGATGGTCTGATAAATGCTTCTCTGTCTCTGGATCTGTTTTTGCTCATCAGTTTATGTTGTTCATTATATTCCATAAAGAGTGAGATCATGTGATATTTTATCTTTTTATGACTGACCTATTTCGCTTAATATAATGCTCTCCAGGTCCATCCATCCTGTTGCAAAGGGTAGGAGTTCCTTCCTTTTTACAGCAACATAGTATTCTATTGTGTAGATGTTCCACAATTTTCTAATCCACTCATCTGCTGATGGGCACTTAGGCTGTTTCCAAATCTTAGCTATTATAAGGCAGCAAAATCTCAGACATACGCTGAAGCAATATTTTCACCAATAGATCTCCTAGAGCAAGGAAACTAAAGAGAAAATAAACAAATTGGAATACATCAAAATAAAAAGCTTCTGCACAGCAAAAGAAACCATCAACAAAACAATAAGAAAGCCCACTGCATGGAAGAACATATTTGCCAATGTTATCTTTGATAAGGGTTTAATCTCCAAAATTTACAGGGAACTCATACAACTTAACAAAAGAAAGATAAACAATACAATAAAAAAAATGGGTAACAGACCTGTAGAAATACTTTTTAAAAGAGGACATACAGAAGGCCAAGAGACATATGAAAACATGCTTAAAGTCACTAATCATCTGAGAGATGCAAATCAAAATGACAATGAGGTACGATCTCACACCTGTCAGAATGGCAATCATCAATAAATCAATAAACGACAAGTGCTGGTGAGGATGGGGAGAAAAAGGAACCTCCTTCACTGCTGATGGGAATGCAGACTGGTGCAGCCACTGTGGAAAACAGTATGGAGTTTCCTCAAAAAACTAAAATTGGAACTCTTATTTGACCCAGTGATTCCGCTTCCAGGAATATATCCCAAGAAACTAGAAACACCAATCATAAAGGATATATGCACTCCTATGTTCATAGCAGCACAATTTACAATAGGAGGATCATTCTTTACAATTCATTCCTAGCTAGACTTCAGTGCATACTTACATTGATTAATTTGCCTACCTGTTCTTTCTTTTTTTTTAATCATTATTGTTTAGTTTATTAATTACATTGTTCCCTTTTTCCCCCCTTTAGCTCCCCTCCACCTGGTACCCATCCCACTCTCCGCCCTCACCCCCCTCCACTGTCCTCTCCCATAATTGCATGATTTTTGTCCAGTCTCTTGCTGTACTTCCCACACCCCTTTTCTCCCTAAGAATTGTCAGTCCATTCCCTCTCTATGTCCGTGATTCTGTTACATTCACCGGTTTATCCTGTTCATCGGCTTATTAATTCACTTGATCTTTAGATTCATTTGTTGATAGATGTGTATTTGTTGTTCATAATTTACACTTTTATCTTTTTCTTCTTCCTCTTCTTAAAGAATATCTTTCAGCATTTCATATAATATTGGTTTGGTGGTGATGAACTCCTTTAGCTTTTTCTTATCTGTGAAACACTTCATCTGACCTTCAATTCTGAATGATAGCTTTGCTGGATAGAGTAATCTTGGTTGTAGATTCTTGCTATTCATCACTTTGAATATTCCTTGCCACTCCCGTCTGGCCTGCATCGTTTCTGTTGAGAAATCCGCTGACAATCCTATGGGTGCTCCCTTATAGGTAACTAACTGTTTTTCTCTTGCTGCTTTTAATATTCTCTTTTTGTCTTTTGCTCTTGGCATTTTAATTATGATGTGCCTTGGTGTGGTCCTCTTAGGGTTCCTATATATTGGGGTTCGGTGTGCTTCTTGGACTCCTAAGTCAATTTCTTTCACCAGGTTGGGGAAGTTTTCGGTCACTATTTCTTCAAATAGGTTTTCATTGTCTTGCCCTCTCTCTTTTTCTGGCACCCCTATAATTCGGATGTTGGTGTGCTTGAGGTTGTCCCAGAAGCCCCTTACACTATCTTCAATTTTTTGGATTCTTTTGGTTTCTTGCTTTTTCAGCTGAGTGGATTTTACCTCTTTGTATTTCAAACCTTTAACTTGGTTTTTAGGATGATCTAGAGTACTTTTAGGTCTCTGTATAGTATTTTTTATTTCAGTCAGTGTATGCTTAATTTCTGGTTGGTCCTTTTTCATATCCTTGAGAGTCTCGTTCATTTCCTTGTAGGACTCATTCATTTCCACATTGGTCTTGTTCATTTCCTTGCAGGTCTCGTTCATATCCTTGAGGGTCTCATTCATTTCCTTGTAGGTCTTGCTTATTTCCTTATAGGTCTCAACCTTTTCTAGGAGCCTTTTGAGAAGCCCTATAACCGTGGTTTTGAATTCCATGTCCAGTCGTTTTTTTCCCTCCAGTTCTTTCACATCTGATTTCTTTCCATGCCTCTGCATGTTGGCTGCTTCCCTGAGTTGGTCAATTAGCTTTGTGTGGTAGATGTCCTACAAGGGACAGTGGCTCAGCCTCCCCAGTTACCTGAGGTGGATATGGGTTGCACAGTCTTGCTGAAGTTAAGCTCAGGTTAATCGTTGTTAGCACTTGGAGGGGTTGACCTCCAGGCCAATTGTCTGTGAAGTTCAGCTGTGCTCAGGTTGGATGGACGGAGTCTCCGGGCCAAGCAGACAGCGTCAGCTCTGCCCTATGCGACCCCAGGTACTCTGTGCCAGAGGCAATGGCCGCCAGCACCTCTGAAAGAGAGCTGCTGCTGAGCTCCACCAGCTGCCAGAGAATTCAGACTCTCCCCAAATGAGTCTGCACACCCAACGTCTCACCCAGTGTCATAAAACAAAGCAGTCTGACGGTTTCCCAAATGAGATGGCAAGTCACGAGTGCTCTCTGCGTGGTCAGGCAGCTGTGCTGTTCCCAAGTTCATGCACACTCCGCACAAGCTCACCTTCTCCACAAGCTGGCCGACCCCTGCAGCACCCGAGCTTCAGTGTGCCCTCCCACTGTCCAGTTTTTACCCTGTATGATAGTGGGTTCCCTGAACTTCGCCCAGAGCTGGAGAATCAGTCCAGTGGGACGTCTTTGTCTCCCCCATTTGAGAAAACTGGCCAGTTTTCAGCCACCTGCCCTATCCGCTGGCTCGCGCTCCAAACCTCTCTCTGCAGGAATCTTTCAACGCTGTCCGCCGCCGCTCCTCCGAGTCACAGTGTCTTATCTTCACTTTTATTTGTGGAATTTTCACTCATCCAGTTTTCCTGTGATTCTGGATGGTGTTTGTTCTTTCGTTAAGTTGTAATTTTAAAATTGCTGTGTATGATGGCAAGATAGGTGTTTTACCTATGCCGCCATCTTGGTTCTCTCCCTGTTCTTTCCTTGGAAGTAAAATTTCAAGTTGTGTGTGTGGAGGGCATTGGGCATAGAACAGGATTACAGGTGGGAGATCATGTGTGTTTTTTTCCCTTTTGTTATTGTTCTTTATATTATGAATTAAAAACAAGGAGTGATGATGCAATTTTGTAGTTAAACATTCCCCTGGTTTATCCTGTGTAGTTTGTAAGTTCATCTTTTTTCAGAGATGTCATAAAAAGTCCCTTAGAAGTTGATTCTACTATGTATACCAAGATGACATTTTCTTCACTCAGTGCCAATAGTTTGTAGGGTGTAACAACTGAGTCCTGGGCTCCATTGCTTCTCTTGGTAGAATGTTAGGAGATAGATGTTCAAGCTTACCAAAAAAACTCCCGCCTCAGCATTTGTTGAACTTCAAGTGCTTGGAGGATGGACATCATTAAACTGAACAGGTATGGAGCCTATTTTTGTTTTGTTTTGTTGTTGTTTTTTTAACATACAGTTTTTTTTAAAAACATACAGTTGACTTCAGAGAGGAAGGAAGAAGGAGAGAGAGGAAAATCAATGAGAGAGAATGATTGATTGGCTGCCTCCCACACGCCCTCCCTCCCCCCACTGGAGATCGAGCCCACAACTTGGCATGTGCCATGACCAGGAATCGAACACAGGACACTTCAGTCCGCAGACCGATGCTTTATCCACTGAGCCAAACCAGTTAGGTTTTTTAATTAACACTTATATTTATGTTATGTGATGTTATTCTTTTTAGCTACATGGATGTTCACATATTAGATTTCACCAACCTCAGATACGAAAGATAGAGGTGGAACAATGTCCCAAACCACATTCTGAGATCTTAGGAGGATGGATAGAAGCACACTGTGCTGTCCCTAGCCTGCAAATCAAGTCAGCCATAGGGCGATTTGCTAAATGAGCAAGGTTGGTATAGGAGTCAAGGAGAACTGCCTGTGTGTTGCCCTTTCCCTGCCAGTCCTCCAGCCAGACGTGAGTGATGTCCAGGGGAGTTTGGGAGGAGAAAAGAGGTGCACAGAAGCATGCCATCCTCACCCTCCCTCTTCCACCCTCACAGCTGCCAGTGTGTTTTCCCACTAGTGAGTTCATGACTCTTATTTTCTTCTCTGTTCCCTCTAAACATGTCTGTGTCAGCCTTAGGCTTAGTGTGTTCATGTATGCAACAAAGAAGTAGTGTCACTCTCTCCAAGCTCAGTTTTACTCTGGTTTTTGGCAACTACTTTAGGTATCTTGTTTTCTTCAGCTCTATTTCCAAACCAGAGGATTGCCATATATGAAAGTTAATTGTTAGATCCTTCTTTAATGATAACTGTGCACAGATCATAAGTGTAACATCTGATGAATTTTTATAAACTGAATATACCTGTGTAACCAGCTAGATAAAGAAACAGTTATTACCAGCATCTCAGAAGCCTTTTAGGTCGCTGTTCCTCCAGAGGTAACCGCTATCCTGATTTCTAACAGAATAGATCAGTTTTGTGTCATCTGCTTACATTGAAGTTTAAACAAAATAAAAGTAAGAGTTCAGGCAAAGTTAGCCAGGTATGAAATATAAGTTCTGCTATTAAAGTAGAAAAGTTTGACATTTATTCATCGTTGGAACTTTCATGCTGTGTGAAGTATATGAAAACTAAACAGAAAAGCTTAGTTTTGCCAATTGTTGGATGCTATAGCTCTTCCTTTCAGTTCACTATAACCACAGGATCAAAAAATACATTTAAAGCTACATTACGCTCTAAATCTTGAAAACATATTTTTATTTATTCCAGTTTATTAAAAAAAACCTGAACTTACAACATTTATATGAAAAAATACACGTTAAAATGAATTTTTTTTACTAATAGAATGTATTTTCATTTGGCAACTTCTAGTCGCTGTACTGTGTATTTAGAATACTTTAATATTGCAAGTGGGTACTATGAGATAGTGGATAATAGTTCTATGAGATATTTTGCATAATGTAGTTGGACTCTCTTAGGGGATGTTTTAAGGAACTAGCTGGTAGAAAAATTCAGCAGGACACGGAAGATTAAGGTCATGTATATTCTTTAGAGTTTGCATCCTCATAGAGAAATCCTACATTGCAATTTGGAAATAATCCTATATAATAAAAGGGTAATATGCAAATTGACCGTAAAGGCAGAATGATCAGAACGACCTCTGGACCAGTCACTATGAGGCCCGCTGACGACCTCTTGGTTCCTTTCCCCAGCCAGCAGGCACTGATCACCTGCTGACAAACGAACCGAGGTGGGTGGTGTGGGGGTGTGGGCGGTGCCAGGCCAAAGCCCCCTGCCCCACTGTTCACCCCACACACAGAGGGCAACCCATGGCAGGGGTGGAGCTGGCGAACGGGCAGTAACAGCCAGCCTCTCAAGAGAGTCCCTTCCCCCAGCCATCAGGCACTGATCACCCTATGGCTAAAGGGGAACCAGGAGTGGGTGGCAGCAGGTTTCGGGGCCAGTTGTGGGCAGTTGGGAAGGATGGCCCTGATCGCAGACCAGGCTTTAGAGACTGTACCCACGTATAAAATTCGTTCACCAAGCCTCTAGTGAATAAATAAAAATCTAAAGCCTCAGTCTAGGTGGATAATATCCTGGTACTTGGAGTGCACTGACCAACTTTATAGGGAGATTTCCATTATACCAGAAACTAAAGTTCAGTTAGAGAATACTAAATGAAAATGTGATTTAAGAAGTAAAAAGGATAACAGATTGCTTTATAAAGATGCAATGTACTGCCCTGACTGGTGGCTCAGTCGGTTAGAGCATCAGCTCATGCACTGGAGGGTCTCGGGTTCTATTCCTGCTCAAGGTACATACTCAGGCTTTGGGTTTGAGGCCCAGTCGAGGCATTTACAGAAGGCAACTGACTGATTGATGTTTCTCCCATCAATCTTCCTCTCTCTCTCTCTCTCTCTCTCTCTCTCTCTCTCTCTCTCTCTCTCTCTTCCACCCTCCCTCCCTCTCCTTCTCCATCTTCTTCTCCCTCTCCCTCTCCATCTCCCTGTCTCTCCCTCTAGAATCAATAAAAAACATATCCTGGGGTGAGGGTTAAAAAAACAATCTGATGTACTCAGATTATTTGTATGAATTCAGGATTTTCCTAAAGCCAAAGAAATTGGCTGAAACTCAAAGCCAGATGGTGGTGGATCTGGTTGGTGTGGAGCTGCGTGCTTGCAGCCACAGTGCAAGTCCACTTACCAGTTTGTGTCCTGGCAAGGAAGCTTTGTCTCTTACATGCTCCTGAGATATGGCTGTTCTCACATGGCCTTGTCAGGTGCTATGTAAATGGCTTGAAAATATGTATATGCTTCCTGTGCCCATCCAGAGTCTCTTCCCTGATAGAGACAATGAGATTCACAGTTCCTGCAGGACAGGGAGTTTCCTGGACTTCAGCAACTAGTGTTGATCGTAGTCTACAGAAAAGATGGAGGGAGGGAAGCCCTGCATTGTTAGAAACCGGAAGGACATTTTACACTAGAAATTCATTTTATAGATGTCTCTACCTACTCTATCTATCTCCTGCACATCCACCCACCCTCTATATTGGCAGATAGTCATCTTCCCAAGCCCTAAGCTTGGTCATCTGACATTTCCTTGGATGCTCCCTTCTCCGTCCAGCACACATGGGACACAGTCTGGAAGTCTTAGAGAAACATGGGCCTGTGCACTGGACTCCAGCTTATTGTCTCCACTTTCCCTTCTCTTTTCTACCATATTAGGCTGAATTTGAGGAAGAACCTGGTTCTTTTCCCCTCTGTCAATAAGCTCCCTTCCCCCTCAAGTACACACACACACACACACACACACACACACACACACACACACACACACACGTCTGTGATAAAGCATCCCCTCCATGTTGGACTATTTGCATCTTTCTCACCCCTGCTTCACTCTAAGCTTCCTGGGATGCTGAGCTTCAGCTACCCAGCATACCTCCAGGTCCTGTGCCCCCTAGATGCTTGATGAGAGTTGAATGAATGAAGTTAAGAGTACTATGAGACCAAATGGCTACTCCACTCCCCAACACTCTCTACAAATAAAAGGAGAGAAAGGGTCTGTCTTTTTTGTCAAGGTGAGTCTCCATGTATATAGCTCCCCAGTTCTAGTGATCATTTGTAAACAGGACTTTCTAAAGACCAGGCGGACCATTCTGTACCTACATCATCTTTAGTTACAGTGACTCGCTTTGGAGGTCCTCGGATGTCCTCATGGGTTTATAATGTGGATGGGATGCTGTAGGAACTTAGTTCTTCTCTACATCAGTTCACCTGTGGTAAAACAGGTTGCACAGTGTAACTCTGACTCCCTAACGCCAGGACAGTAAGTCCTCACTTGATGTTGCCCATACTTTTTATGACTTTAAGTGCTTAAAGTCAGAGAACCTATCAAATCAAAGTTAAATGATTCTTATACCATTTGTGAATCTCACAGGAAAACCTGAAATTCACATTTATTGTAATAATTATTACAAATGTAGTTGGGCATCTTTGTTTATGTCTGAAAACATTTAGAACTGAGGACATATGTGTAATAGATAAGTAATTAGTAAGTGAATTAGGTAGGTATAGTCCAAGGAGAGTTTATAAAAGCACTTTGGGATTCATAAATGAATCAAATTCCAACAATTGAGCTGCATCCATGATCCATACCTGATACAATTAAAAGAACCCTCTGCAGGGGATGGCTTAGTAGTGCTATGCTGTGCTCCACTGCTTTCTGCCTACCTACAAACCATCTATGAATAGATATTAAAATTTGAAAAGGTGATTCTAGACCTGGGAGAGTATAAAATATCAGCTGTCCCTGAAGAATGATAAGTTCAGTGCCTCCATCCTGAGTTCCGTCCAACAGGTGCAGGTGGGGCAGCTCACACGCACCTTAGTTGAAGGCCATGGGGAGGTGCTGTCATGCCTTCAATGTGACTTCCTGCCAGTGTCCCCAGCAAGAGACAGCTGCCAAGGCTGAGGTGCACCTCCCAAGGACTAATGGTCAGCTTGTATTTGGGATCATTAGTGTTAGGTTGAACTATGAGTATTTTCAAAGTATCTTCCCGGATTTACATCCTCTTGAGTGCTGTCATAGCTGTGCTTCCCTCGCTGTGATAACAGAGTTTGCTTTTAAATTTTGTGGACTCCCTAAAGGTAGAGTAAGAGTTGTGGGCATGCCTAAAATGAGTCCATTAATTAAAGGGTCTTTTTCCATTGCTCTGAACCAATAGTAGAATAAAATTTTTAAAATGTGGTTGAAGTTATGGACCTTTAGTGATGCTCAGTGGTAAATAGAACATTGCAGGAATTGAATGAAAGCACACAGAGTTCAAATATATCGAGCGTTTGAAAAAACAATTTTATTGCTCTATTTCCATAAGCATAAAATTCCAGGGACAGCCTGGTAGTGAAGAGACAACCTAAGTGTAGATTTCTTCTCCCCCATGGAAATAATTTTAAGTCACTTTCATATTCAGGTTGAGTGGATTTAATGACTTAGTGTGTGTTGGCTGTTCCCAGTTGTGCTGCCAACAGTGGTACTCTAGCAGTTCTTCTGTCTGTGGGTAATCTTTATATCAGCACCAACTCTCATCTATCCCTGGGTTCACACACCAGGCAGAGCAAGCTCTCTAAGTCAGAAAACTCAGTATACTGTGCCAACTAGGGTCCCAGGGCATCTGGATTGATGGTACTTAAGGTAATATATTATATTTTGAAAATTATTTCATTTTTCTTAATGACTTAAGATTTCTGCATGCCTCAAGCCCTTGAGATGTCCTTATGAGTCCTGCTGTTGTCAGCTTAATCAGGCATGCATTGCCAGTGGGTTTCTCTGTACTTTTCAATTATGTTGTTATCCTGGACAAGGTTTTGATAACTGGATGTGATTAGAAAATTCGTTTACTGTGCTTTGGAATTCTGGTGCCAGCCAGGGAGACATGACCTGCAATAAAACCAACCCACCAACTTACGCTGTACTTTTCAGGAAAACTCATAATTATTGGAACTGGTTTCAAATGGATGCCAAGCTTTTGGGAGGGGACAAACTTGGCCTGGAACTGCAGGAATGGGGTTGGTGTTCTGCTTGCTTATTTGTTTGCTCTTATTTTCTTTGACTGCTTTAGACTCTGAAGGTTTATTCAGGCAGTGAGCTTATAAGTAAACAATTCAGTGACTTACTAGAAACTGGTAATAAATAAGGATCTAACAAGAAATCTTGTGTTACATTGTTTGCATATCATAAATGTCTGAAGTAATTGGACACTTTAACATTTCAGGCCCTCTTGGTGAATTACTATTAAACATTCAGTTTACACACCCAAATAATTGTCTTTGTTCTTCTTTTGTAGAGAAAAGCCTGTTCTTGATTCACTGGGAAGGGAAGACTAGCACCCCTCAGGGTGTATGCATAATGCCTCCAACTCTCCCCTCCAAAGGCAGGTTGGGAGGGTCCACTATGTGGTGATCAGAAGATTTCCTCATCCTAACAGTGGCTGAGTACAGCTGACTCTCCCTTTGAACTCAGAGGGAGCTGTCATTTTTACTACACCACCCTCTCACTGGCTATTTTGTCATCCCAGTCCCTTTATTGGTTAGCCAGGTAACAATGGGACATGTCTCAACGTAGAGATCTGCCTGAGTAAAATCTTCACAAATGAGTAAATAAAGGAAAAATCTGTCTCCCAGGCTCCAAGGTGCCTCCTTCTGGCTGTGCTCCTCGGATCTCCGTATTGCTGAGTGTGGCATGCACCTCAGTGTCAGTCAAGTTAAAGAGAAAAGCTTAAAACCAAACAAATTCACTTTTACACCACCACCCCTGGGTTCTGGAAGGGCCTGATGCACAACTTAGAGGGCCCCACTATTGCCCAGAGAGCCGAGGACTAGAAGTGAGATCTTCCCATCTTCATTTGGAGGGAGAGTTGAAGGCATGATGCAGAGCCCTGGAGGATGGGAGTCTGCCAGATGTTCCCTCCCTGACCTTTGGAAAGAGGATAGAGGCCCTCTTCCCCTGATCTCCGCAGGCTTCCTAGGACAGGTACAGTTCCCCTGAGTTCAAAGGGCAGTTACTGTTTGGGAGCTTCTGAGGGGAAAGATAAAATGATATTTTCTGTTTGCTGGAGGAAATTAATAGCAGAGTCCATGTTTGGATTTTTCCGGACTATCTGAGTACATGATTAAAGCTCTGTCCACAGGGAAGCTGCCAAGGCTTGAGGAAAGGTGCCCTTCCAGGGGGCTTAAACCAGGACCTCCTCAGTGCTACGTATATCTCCTGAGGTACCTGTTTTGTACTGTGAATATTCTGGTTACCATCTCCAGTCTCTCCGCCCAAAGTCTCAGCCATAATTTACATGAAAGCAGAAAGTTATAGAAGAAAGGAACATTCTGATATGAGAAATTTTCTTCTTAAAAATAGAAGGAAGTTGGCTTATTGTAATTGTCACGTAAGCCTCCAAACTCTACATTGATGCTAGATTGATGGCAATTTTTTCTAAATATTGGATTCTCTCCTCGCTTTGCTTCAGCTTCCACTCTCCCATCTCTTCCTGTGACACAGGGAGGTGTGTGACGGTTAACAGCAAGCACTGTTGAAGCACTGCTCGTGGCTTTCGGGACAGTTATCTCTGCTTTGGGACTGTACACAGAGAGTTTACTATGGCAGATTCTAAAAAGTTATGGACTGTGAAGTTTGACCTCAGTGTAACTGAGGTCGGAATTGGGCATTTAATCTGAAATCCATGCGTCATGGAGTTGCACAGTAGATGAACACTCCATACACTGTAGAGACAGCCTGAAAAGAGACATGGACCTGGAGCTTGTGGACAAATCTTAGATCCCACGCCCTCCACTGTGCGGATTTGTGTGAATTATTCTCCCCCCACATTTTCCACCTACTTTTTTTTAAATTAAGACTTTTAAAGCTTTTTTAGGTTCACAGCCAAAATTGAGTAAAAAGTACAAAGGTTTCCCATATGCCCTCTGTCCCCACACTTGCACAGCCTTCCCCCACTAACAACAACCCTACCTGTTTACCTTAGGATTCACATGGTGTTACATAGTCTCTGGGTGTAGATAAATGTATAATGACTGTAACCATCATTGTAGTGTCAGACAGAGTATTTTCATTGCCCTAAATATCTTCTGTGCTCACCTATTCATCCTCCCTCCAAACCTCCCACAACCACTGATCTTTTACTGTCGCCATAGTTTTGGCTTTTCAGAATGTCATAGAGTTGGAATCATGCAGTATGTAACATTTTTAAATTGGCTTCCTTTGCTTAGTGATATGCATTTAAGGTTCCTCCATGTCTTTTCATGGCTTGATAGCTCATTTCTGTTCAGCACTGAATAATATTCCATTCTCTTGATTTAATCTCTTGATATACCCCAGTTTATTTCTGCACCCATCTAGTGAAGGACGTTTTGACAGTAATGAATAAAGCTGCTATAAATATCTGTGTGCAGGCTTTTGTGTGGACATCAGTTTTCCTCTCTTTTGGATGAATATAAAGGAGTATAATGGCTGGATTATAGTATGTTTAGTTTTGTAAGAAACCAACAAACTATTTTCTGAAGTGGCTGCAGGATTGCATTCCCACCAGCAGTGGCCGCCATAGGTGCTGTACCTGTTCTGAATTTCAGGCCATTCTAATAGCTGTGTGTGATCTCTTATTGGTCTTTTTCATTTGCAGTTTCCTGATGTGGAGCTCCCTTCTATGTGCTCATTTGCCACCTATACATCACCTTTGATGAGGTGCCTTTTAAGGTCTTTGGCCATTTTTCAATAAGATTGTTTTCTTCTTGTTGAGTTTTAAGATTTCTTCGTACATTTTTTTATAACAGTTCTTTACCAAATGTTTCTTTCGCAGATATTTTCTTCCACTCTTTGACTTGCCTTCTCATTCTCCTGACAGTGTCTTTCAGAGAGCAGAAGTTTTTGTTTTAATTAAGTCCAGTTCATTGGTTATTTATTTCATGGCTCATGCCTTTGGTGTTCTATCCAGGTTTTCTCCTATGTTACCTTTGTTAAATATAAATTTTAACTTCCAGGGCTGAGAGTGTTTTTAAAAAAAATGGTTTATTAGGACATTGCTAGCAAGAACATGCTGCCAGCCCCCAGCAGCATGTTTAGATGGAAACACAAGTGTGTTTATATCCAGGGGTGCAAAGATGCGTGATACATCAAGTAGGGGAGAAACTGCTGTAAGTTGTTTGAAAGAAGTTATATTATCTACAGGCTAGTCTGGGATAGATGCAGTCTGCAAGTAAAAGCATGTGCTCCTGTGGATTTGGGGTGGGCAACAGTCTGCACAGTCCTTGTGCAAGCAAGAGGCCGAGGCTCCTGTAGTAGTGCCTGGTTATACTCTTTTTTTTTTTATGGTCTATGTTATATTAGAATTCCATAATGGAGATCAAATCATATTCTGGGTTCAGGATGTACCATGAAAATAGGTCAATACTTGAATTTTGAAATATATATGAATGAGAAAAGTGATATCTTTCTTCTTTTCATAATTTTCACTCATTAATTAATTTATTTATTTATAACATGTTTCCTTATTGCCACATTATCCCCCACCCCCCACTTATGCCCCATCCCCCTGTTATCTGTGTCCATTTTTTATTTAATAAATATTGTTCAGATTATTACAGTTGTTCCTCTTTTTCCCCCCATAGCTCCCCTCCACCCGATCCCCCTCCTCACTCCATGCCCTTGCACCCCGCCACTGTCTTCATCCATAGGTGTAAGATTTTTGTCCAATCTCTTCCCTCACCCCTCACACCCTCTTCCCCCTGAGAATTGTCATTCCACTCCCTTTCTATGTCCCTGATTCTATTATATTCATCAGTCCATTCGGTTCATCAGATTTTTCATTCACTGGATTTTTAGATTCACTTGTTGGTAGGTATGTATTTGTTGTCATTTTGTTGTTCATAGTTTTTATCTTTAACTTTTTATTCTTCTTCCTCTTCTTAGAGAATACCCTTCAGCATTTCATATAATCCTGGTTTGGTGGTGATGAACTCCTTTAGCTTTTTCTTGTCTATGAAGCTTTTTGTCTGACCTTCAATTCTGAATGATAGCTTTGCTGGATAGAGTAATCTTGGTTATGGGTTCTTGCTATTCATCACTTTGAATATTTCTTGCCATTCCTGTCTGCCCTGCATAGTTTCTGTTGAGAAATCAGCTGACAATCATATGGGTGCTCTCTTGTAGGTAATTAAGTGTTTTTCTCTTGCTGTTTTCAAGATTATCTATTTGTCTTTTGCCCTTGGCATTTTAATTATGATGTGTCTTGGTGTGGTCCTCTTTGGATTCCTCTTGTTTTGGGTTCTCTGCACTTCCAGGCTATTTTAAGAACAGTGGTTTTGTAATACAGCTTGAAATCTGGTATTGAAATCCCACCTACTTTGTTCTTTTTTCTCCGGATTGCTGCAGCTATTTGGGGTCTTTTTTCATTCCAGATGAGTTTTTGAAAAGTTCATTCTAAGTCTGAAATATATCGTTGGTATTTTAATGGGAAGTGCAATGAGCATGGTATGTTCTTCCATCTGTTTATGTCTTCTTCTCTTTCTTTTTTCAGTGTTGTGTAGTTTTTCACGTATAGGTCTTTTACCACCTTAGTTAAGTTTATTCCTAGGTATCTTAATTTTTTTGGTGTGATGGTAAATGGGATTGCTTTTTTAGTCTCTCTTTCTGTAAATTCATTATTAGTGTATAGAAATGCTATAGATTTCTTCGCATTAATTTTGTATCCTGCTACATTGCCAAATTCATTTATTAAGGTTAGTAATTTTTTTGATGGAGTCTTTAGGGTTTTCTATATACATTATCATGTCATCTGCAAATAAGGACAGTTTTACTTCTCTTTTTCCTATTTGGGTGCCTTTTATTTTTTTCTTCCTGTCTAATCGCAATGGCTAGTACTTCCAGCACTATGTTGAACAGGAGTGGTGAGAGTGGACATCCCTGTCTTGTTCTTATTCTTAGAGGAAATGATTTTAGTTTTTGCCCATTGAGTATGATGTTGGCTATGGGCTTGTCATATATGGGTTTTATTATGTTGAGGTATGATTCTTCTAATCCCACTTTGGTGAGAGTTTTTATCAAGAATGTGTGTTGGGGTTTTGTCAAATGCTTTTTCTGCATCAATTGATATGACTATGTGACTTTTTTGTCTCTCAGTTTGTTTATATGATGTATCACGTTTATTGATTTGAGAATATTGTACCATCCTTGCATCTCAGGATAAATCCTACTTGGTCATGGTGTATGATCCTTCTGATGTACTGCTGGACTTGAATTGCTAGAATTTTGTTGAGGATTTTGGCATCTATGTTCATGAGGGATATTGGCCTGTAATTCTCTTTCATTGTGTTGTCTCTATCTGTTTTTGGTATTAGGGTGATGCTGGCTTCATATAGAGAGCTTGGAATTGCTCCTTCCTCTTGAATTTTTTGGAATAGTCTGAGGAGGATAGGTTTTAGTTGTTCCTTGAATGTTTGGTAAAACTCCCCTGTGAAGCTGTCTCGCCCGGGCTTTTGTTTGCTGGAAGCTTTTTGATGACTGCTTCAATTTCTTTCATTGTTATCAGCCGATTGAGATTTTTAGAATCTTCCTGAGTGAATTTTGGAAGCTTGTATTTTTCTAGGAATGTGTTCATTTCCTCCAGGTTGTCCAGTTTGTTTGAGTAGAGTTATTCATAGTATTTATTTAACAATCCTTTGTATTTCTGTGGGGTCTGTTGTTATTTCACCTCTTTCATTTCTGATTTTGTTTTTCTGGGTCCTTTCTCTTTGCTTCTTGGTGAGCCTGGCTAGAGGTTCATCAATCTTGTTTATCTTTTTGAAGAACCAGCTCTTGGTTTTGTTAATCTTTTGTATTGTTTTTTTGGTCTCTATTTTATTCATTTCTGCCCTGACCTTTATTATTTTTCTTCCTTCTGCTCACTGTAGGCTTTTCTTGTTGAACTCTTTATAATTCTTTGAATTGTTGAGTTAGATGATCTATTACCATTTTTTCTTGTTTTTTTGAGGTAGGCCTGTAGAACTATAATCTTCCCTCTCAGGACTGCTTTAATTGTGTCCCGTAGCATTTACATTGTTGTCTTTTTATTGTCATTACTCTACAGGATGTTTTTAATTTCTTCTTTGATTTCATTGATAACCCAATCATTGTTTTAATAGCATGCTATTCAGCTTCCAAGTGTTTCAATTTTTTGGAATGTTTTCATTGTAGTTTATTTCTAATATTATGCCATTATGGTCTGAGAAAATGCTTGATATGATTTCAATCTTTTTGAATTTGGGGAGAATTTGCTTGTGTCCCAATATGTGGTCTATTTTTGAAAATGTTCCATGTGCACTTGAGAAGAACGTATATTCCATGGCTTTGGGGTGAAATGATCTGAAAATGTCCATTAGGTCCATCTGATCTAGTGTGTCATTTAGGACTGATGTTTCTTTGATGATTTTTTGTCTAGAAGATTTGTCCAGTGATGTCAGTAGTTTATTCAAGTCCCTTACTATGATTGTATTGTTGTCGATCTCTCCCTTGATATCTTCCAGGAGATTTTTTATGTATTTGGATGCACCTGCATTGGGTGCGTATATGTTTACCAGTGTTATATCTTCTTGTTGAATTGTTCCCTTTAGTATTATGTAGTGGCCTTCCTTATCTCTTATTATGGCCTTTACTTTGAAGTCTATTTTATCAGATATAAGTAGTGCAATTACAGCTTTTTTCTCATTTCCATTTGCCTGAAAACTAGTTTTCTATCCCTTCACTCTCAGTTTGTGTGAATCCTTTGTTCTGAGGTGGGTCCCTTGTAGATAGCAAATATATGGGTCATGTTTTCTTATCCATTCGGCTACCCTATGTCTTTTGATTGGTGGATTTAATCCATTTACGTTCGTTTAATGTTATTTTTGACAAGTACATGTTTGTTGTCATTTATTTCCTTGGTGTTTGTGTTTCTTTTTGCCTTTCTCTTCTTTTTACAGCAGTCCCTTTAGCATTTCTTGCATTGCTGGCTTGGTAATGATAAACTCTCTTAGCCCTTTTTTGTCTGTGAAGCTCCTAATCCCACCTTCAATTTTGAATAATAGCCTTGCTGGGTATAGTATTCTTAGTTTCAATCCCTTGCTTTGCATCACTTTGTATATTTCATTCCATTCCCTTCTGGCCTGGTGTGTTTCTGTTGAGAAATCAGTTAATATTCTAATAGAAAATCTATTGTAATTAACTTTCTGTCTCTCTTTGGCAGCCTTTAAGATTCTTACTTTGTCATTAGTGTTCACCAGTTTAATTATGATGTGTCTTGTTATTGGTCTTTTGGAGTTCAACTTGTTTGGGACTCCGTACTTCTTGGACTTGCATAGTTTTTCTCTTCCCAATATCAGGGAAGTTTTCTGTCATTATTTCTTCAAACAGGTTTTCTATTCCTTGCTTCTCTTCCTGTCCTTCTGGTAACCCTATTATTTGAGTGTTGTTTCATTTTCTTTTGTCCCAAAGTTCCTTAGGCTCTCCTCTTGCTTTTAAAGTCTTCTTCCCAGTTGCTGCTGTGTTTGTGTGTTTTTTCCTACCTTGTCTTCTAATTTGCTGATGTCCTCAGCTTCTTCTAGTCTACTGTTTAAGCCTTCCAATGTGTTCTTTATTGAAGCTACATCTTTCTTCATCTCTTCTTGGTTTCTTTTCATGTTGGTGACATTTTCATTCAGCTCCTTATAGTTCTCATTGAGTTGTGTGTATTTGTCATCCAGCTGTTTAAACATCCTTATAACCATTACTCTGAATTTTTTCTCTGATAAGCAGCTAGCCTCAATTTAATTTAATTCCCTTTCTGGTGATTCCTCTTTTTTAAAATATATTTTATTGCTTTTTTTTACAAAGAGTAAGGGAAAGGGATAGGAAGTCAGAAACATCGACCAGAGAGAAACATCAATCAGCTGCCTCTTGCACACCCCCTACACCAAGGTACATTCCCTTGACCGGAATCAAACCTGGGAACTTTCAGTTCTCAGGCTAATGCTCTATCCACTGAGCCAAACTGGTTTGGGCTAGTGATTCTTCTTTTTCTTTACTTTGGGGATTGCTTTTTTGTTTTCCCGTAATGTTTTAATTGTAGATTCAGTTGCTTTGCTCCCGGGTTCTTTTGTTGGTGGTGCTACTGGTGTAATCTCTCAGTTCTCCTGGGCTTGGTAATCTAGTGTAGCTCCCTACTTGAGCTATTTGGGTTCTCTTGATGTAGGCCTATGAGCTTAAGAGACACAACTGCAGTATCTAGAAGTCAGCAGCCAAAGTCCCAATTTTTGCTGTCTTGCACCCTTAATTGAAATCACATGTGCCCAGCAGGGACTCACAGTGGCACCAAGAAACCATCTGTCAGGGTGATGTGGCTCAGCGTGTCTGCACTCTGGAAAGGCATGACTGTGGTGCCAAGAGTTCTGTAGTTGTGGGGTGGGCAGACTCAGCTTTTGCTACTGCACCTCTGGTAGATAGGTGCTTACTCCCAATGGTGGCTCACAGGAGCACCCGCAGTAAGTTTGCCAGTCAGGCACACTGAAGCACTCTGAAGGGCCCTGGCAGTGTAGCCACGTAATTGAGGTGCTATTGCTGAGCTATGCACCTTTGGAGGTGAACGTCCCAGGGTCCATCCGCAGGTCTGCAGCTGGGGCAGCAGGATTTTGGCTGGAGTGGCAGCTTGGTGGCAGGGCAGTTCCAAGGCCTGTCTGGGTGGTGGTGCTGATGAGTTCCAGCAATGGCCTTTTGTTGATTTGATTGGTCTCTGGGCCCACTATCTCACACTTTGAAGTAAGTCCTTAAGATACAGAAGCAGCTCTTAGCTCTTGAAGATAAGCGGCAGAACCCGAATCTCTGTTTGCTGTCAATATCAATGGGCACGAACGTGAAGTTCTGGCCAACTTGGCTACCTGTGAGGTTGGTCATATGTAAGGAAACAATTCCATCCCTTGGAAAATGGTTAGAAAGTGTAAAGTTTGAGGTGTGGGAGATGAGAGCCAGAGACCAAGACATTTAAAAAAGGGGGGGGGGGAGTTATTACGGAGGAGGTAGAGACCAGGATTAGAGGAGGGGGAGGAGAAGAGGAAGGGACCCAGCTGGACTGCCTCGCAGACTGGGGAGAGCAGTAATACCTACAGCAGTGAAGACACCTTCTGAGGGGAGGAATAGGAAATGGTTGGGCGCAGGGCAGAACGGGAAGAGGTGGGACCCAGGGCACTTTGCACACACTGATTGGTGGTTCAGTGTCTCTGGGATGTCTCAGAGGCAGATGCTGGTTAAGTCCTAACTCCGCCCACAGTTGGGGGGAGTGAGAATCTATCAGGTATACAGCTTGCAGGTGTATCAGTTCTGGACTTCCCCGCCTGCATTAACCTAACATCCTGGGCTTTTGGTGATAGGGGGCATCAAAATCGTCCTGGCTACTTCCTGCTGACCAGGGGCGAAGAGGGTGGGGGGATGTTAAAGGCCAGGGTCAGGCAGAGGCACGTCGGAGGGCAGCGGAGTGTAGGGGTGGAGCAGGAACTGGTTTAGAGTCACCCGTGACATCGCTGTGATCCGGAAGCAGATGAATTTGAGGAGTCAGGGAGCTAGGGGGAAAAAAAGACACAAATGAGAATCAGGGGTAGGATCCAGGTAGCTAAAGGGCTTTGGAGCCAGCTGAAAAGAGAGTTGTCCCAGGAATGTCTTACACGTAATTCTTCACTCAGCTCAGTCAGGGTCTGCACATTCTGTTTCACTAGGCAGGACTCAATGTAGTAGCAGCATTCTTCTTGAAGGAACATGCAGGTTCCTCCTCTTTCTGCAGTAAGGAGGTCTAGGGCCTTTCAGTTCTGCAGGGCTGTTTGGGCTACCGATGTTAAATGCTACTGCCGGGAGGCCTTATCATGACAGGGAGGAAGGCAGCCGGTGGGCCCAGATGAAGGGAGCAACCAGGCGAGCTTAAACTCTCCATACAAGGTTAGTTGGGGAACTACTGTGACCAGAAGCAAGATCCGGGGTCAGAGGAGTTGATGCAGTTGCTTAAGATGCTGTTGCACCAAAAGAAGGTACCCAGGCTGGCCTTGGTGGGACTGGCTGCTGTGTGATTTTGTGTACAGTTCCAAGTTACCCGTCCCCCAGTTATGGGGTTGCTGGTCTGATAGCATATCTACGGAGGCAAGATGGGTTCTGGAGTTTTGGGTTCCCAGAGGGGAATGCCAGACAGGGGAGGCTGGCATTCACCTTGTCCCTGGGTTCCTGGAGGAGTCATGAGTGGGATGGCAGCCAGCAAAGGTCCGGGGTCTCAAGGGTTCTGGTGAATTCAAGGCAAGATAGATGTCTCCTACTTTCTGGTTGGTGAACGCCTGCATTCTGTTCTGCAAAAACAACTAGTGAAATAGCACATGAGACAAGGGTCAGAGAGCAAAATTAAAGGAATAGATACCAGTGTGCCTAATGATGAGAGGAGCCTGCTTTTTTTCTGGACCTGGAGCTGAAATACAACCTGGGGGTAAAGTTCTTGAGGAAGACTAAGTTCTTGAGGAAGAACAAGCTGGGAGGTTGGTCCTCGGGAGTCATGGTCAGCTGGTCCTAGCCTGGGCAGAAACCTGTCAGTGAATTCCTGGAGCAGTTGCCTGAAAAGGGCTTAAGAAGGTGGGGCTCCTTGGTGTAGCCCGGATTCCGGTCAGGGCCATGGGCAGGAAGTCCGGCCAGGAGCTGCGAATTTCTAGAGAGAGTTTAGTTAGATGGTCTTTAAGGAAGACATTGATCTTTTTTATTTTGCCCGATTATTGTAGGCAGTAGGGTATGTGCAGTTTAGTTAAGTCAGGATTAGAGAGAGGAAAATCTGAGAGTCCCGCCCAAGATTGAGTGAGGGCTTCTGACGACATCGGGGCAGGTCAGGGCTGGGTTGGAGGCAGGTTGGGTGGAGGCAGCGGAGAGAAGAGTGGCTGGGTTCAGGGCTGGGGACTGGGTAGGGAGATGTCAGGATTCTCGAGGAACAGGAGATGGACTTCCTGCATGTGAGAGAGGGCGATGAGAGTTAAGGATTGTTGGGACAGAAGGTCATGTATTCTATGTGTGGAAAAGACCTGTAAGGGTTGCTGGAGGGAGTTCTGGGCCTCCTTGGTGAGAGTGGCAGCTGCAGCCAGAGTTCGGAGGCAGGGCTGCCATCCCCAAACCATGGGATCAAGCTGTTTGGATAGGTAAGCTACAGGGGTGGAGGCTGGCCCTAGGGTCTGGGTGAGGATCCCCATAGCTATTCCCTGTTTATCATTAGTAAATAGTTGGAAAGGCTTAAAGATGTCTGGGGAGGGGAATGGGGAGGGATAGAGGGGGGAGGGCAGGCCAGAAGGGTATCCTGGAGTTAGAAAAAGCCTGACGAACAAGGGAGGGTGTGGAGAGAAGGCCTACTGGTGTTTCTTTAGTGGCCTTGTGTAGTGGGTCCTTTTACAATTCTTGTCAACAGTTAACTTGAGGACTTCTTTTCTTTCTTCCTTCCATTAAATATTTCTGAACATGCCTAGCAATTAATGTTTTAGTATTATATTGCTATTTGCACTTTTTCCTAGAGATAAAGATCTAAGTTTTTGATAAGCCTGTGCCAGCAAGCAAGTTGTTCCCTAGGAAGAGTGAAGCAGGGGAGAGGGTGGGGTGAGAAGACGCTGAGGCCAGAGCAGTTTTCAGAGCTAAAGGGTGATTTCTGTCAATACCCATGACTGAGATCATGGCAGGGAAGAGTGGCCCAGAAAAGGCAGGGTAAGTCAGAGGAGGTAGCCCCCATATTGACCAGAAAGAAAACCTGCTTACCTGCTGCTACCTTGAGCATTACCTGGGCTCAGCGAGGGAGGTGGGGTCGTTGAGTATGGGCATCTTCAGTCTTTAGCCAGTTCCAGCATGGCCAGTGGCAGGTCATGATCTGGAAGGATGGCCCCTCTGCTGAGACACAGAGGGCCTGTCACTTTTCCAGAGGCAGTCATTTTTCCAGTGGTTGTTTTGACCGCACGCTGAGCAGGGCTTGGTTAGAGCCAGGGCCAGAGGCACGGCTTTACGTTTCTGCCTGTGAAGCATCCTCCAAATGGTGCTCATTCTTTTGTTGTACCCCCACCATGCACAGTCCCCCTTGGACCATGCATGGCTGCCATCGGCCTCAGGGCTGCTACCAAGGCTTGAGTTTACAGGTTCACCTTTTGTTGAAGGCAGGCTTAGTCTGCCTGCTCCTCACAGGCATTAACCTTAAATGCTGTATTTGGATTTAGGACCTGGGTCTGAGAAGGCGTTAGGAGAGGGGGAGGCAGAGCATTTGGCGGGCCGTGGGCTAGAGGAGGAGTACGGTAAGGGCGGCCACAGCAGGTTGGGCCTGAGGGGGTGGGCTGTGGGAGGTTTCAGTAGCGATTTAAAGAGAGGGGTGGGACTTGCCATACCAAGATGGCGGCCCCCAAGAGAATGGCAAACCACGTGGCCAGAAAAGGTTGGCTGCTCACAATACACAAGGGAAGAGCAACCCAAAACAGAAATCCCACTCAGCTGTTTAGACTGGTGGGCGGGATGGCCGGTGGGTTGTTCTCGCACTGTGCGGCAGCCTCTGGTTGCATGCCTGGAGGCAGTAATGGTGGTTCCTGCAGCGGCAGCCATAAGGAAGGAGCGAGTGGAGAAGGGGCAGCTGGGAAAGGGATGGCCGCAGCAAAGAAGGAGGAGGAGGAAGAGACAGAGCAGAAGGGGAGGGGCAGAAGTGGGAAAGGTGGAAATGAGAGAGCGGCTGGATCGAAAGAGTCAAAGACAGTCAGCAACAGGGAGAGGGGCGGTTTGAGCGAATTTCCCACAGGCTAGGAAAACTGGGATGTGGAACAGAAGGAGCAGAGGGAGGGACTGGAGCACAGATGCCTGGGCTTGTGGGACCTCGGGCCACTTCCCGGCTCTCCGGCAGAAATTACTGAAGTCAGGGAGGATGTTAAGTCCTGGTTTTGGGCTATCTGGACCTAGACCAGGCCATGTTACAGAAGTAGCCAGATTGGTTGAGGAGAGACCCTAGAGGTGTCTCTGGATCAGGTTGAGATTTTTTTATTGCCCATTCCAATTCCTGCGGTCGGGTAGCAGAGACCCAAGGACCAGCGTCCTAATTTTTGAGCCAAGGCTAGGAAAATGGGGAACCCTAGGGACAGCAGAGGATGTCTCCCCTACTTCCTGGGGTCCGGACAGAGGCCAAAAGGCTGGAGAAACGAAGGAAGGCAGGAATATCTTCCCTGCCTCCCCAGGTTCGAATCCCTCCTGGAGGGACCCGGAGGGCTATGCCCAGAAGGCAATCTCTGATGCAGGCCATGGTTTACAGACAGAGACGCCAGAAAAACTTCCAGGAATTAGCATGGGCTGGGACTTAACGCTGATGCTGCCAAGCCAGGAGGAGGGTGAGGGTCCCGTGCCAGTAGGGGGGCATCCTGGACCATGAATGGTCAGGAAATACTCACCCACCCGCGTTCAGCACCAGATGTAAGGTTTGAGGTGTGGGAGATGGGAGCCGGAGACCAAGACATTTTAAAAGGGGGTGATTATTATGGAGGATGTAGAGAAACCAGGATTAGAGGAGGGGAAGGAGAAGAGGAAAGGATCCTGCTGGACTGCCTCACAGACTGGGTAGAGCAGTAACATGTGTAGCAGTGAAGGCACTTTTTGAGGGGAGGAACAGAAAGGGGTTGGGCCCAGGGCGGAAGGGGAAGAGGTGAGACCCAGGGCACTCTGCACATGCTGATTAGTGGCTCAATGGGGCAGATGCCGGTTACATCATAACTCCACCCACCAGTTGCGGGGAGGGAGGATCTATCAGATATACAGCTTACAGGTGCATCAGCTCTGTACTTCCCCGCCTGCATTGACCTAACACAGTATCCTCTCTAATAAAAGAGTAACAGGCAAATTGACCGTACCTCCACTACGCTACCAGCCAATCAGGAGCAGGGGGCATCGCCAGCAGACAGGGGGCATGGCCAGCAGGCATGTCCAGCAGACAGGGGGCATGGCCAGGAGATAGGGGGCATGGCCAGCAGACAAGGGTGTGGCCAGGGGGCTTGGTCACAGTGCCGAGTAAGCAAGCACCACACTATAAACTCTGCCCACACGGTACTTAAGGGCCAGTGAGGTCCCTCCTTACAGTTACTGTGACTGAATCACATGCAAATGAGCACCCGGGGCACCTTGGGTAATGAGCGCCAGCTGCGAGGCGGGGCTGTGAGCCAAGCAGCAGTTTGGGTCCACACCCCCAGCCCAGCTCCTACCACCCTCTGGAGCATGAGGATACCCTGGTGGCTGCTACTGTGTGAGGCCCAGGGGTCCCTGCATACCTCCCAGCTAAGTAGCCACGATGGGGGTGGGGGGCTGGCTGCTAGTCTCTGGGGTGTGCGGAGACCCCGGTGGCTGCAGGAAGTTCATAGTGCTCTTGGTTTGTTCATAATTGAACCAGAAGCAGACATCGAGTGTGGGGAGCACCAACAATGCTGGTGGCAGACGCAGGGGGCATGGCCAGCAGGGTGGGAGGTGAGGCCAGCGAGGCCTGCGGGGGCTTGACCCCAGTGTAGCGTGTGCTCCCCAGGCGGGGGCCCCGTGGAGGGGTGGGACGGCTGCAGGAGGCCTGCCTGGGGGCAGGGCAAGCTGTCTTCGGGGTGTGCTGTCAGGAACCCCAGTTCTGGATGCATTTCTCTGCTCCTTCAGTCTCCATAAACTCACACTGTTGTCAGTGGCAGTGTGTGTGAGTCCAGTAAGGTCACCCTTTCCCCAAGCACCACACACCCTTTCCCCAAGCACCTTTCCGTGGCTCCCCACCTCCTAGGGCCAGGATCAGAGCCTTCCAACCACAGCGCCCACCAGCCAGGCGGTCCAGCTTCTGGAGATGCTGAGGAAGGCGCGCCCTCAGCGGGGCTTCACCATCTCCAGTTTCTCCGCTCATGCTCTCTCCCCAGGAGGCTGGGGGAACATATTTGGCAAAGTTCTTTAAGCCACGGCGGTCAGAGTAGTGCAACTTGGTCAGGCAGGCACATAGAGGGGCGGGGTCCCTTTCCGGCCCTGGGGTTAGGCAGCATGCCCTGTGGTCCTGTGTGCCTGTGGCTGCTTGTGGCTGTGGCCAGCCTGAGTGAAGCTGGCCAGGTCCTGGGTGCCTATAGCTGGCCAGAGGGAGGGAAGCCTGGGTCCCAGGTGTGGGGCAAGGCAGAGGCAGTTAGGAGCAATCAGACCAGCAGGGTAGCACTTAGGGGCGATCAGGCAGGTAGGCAGAGGTGGTCAAGGGTGATCAGACAGGCAGAGGGGTTAGGGGCGATCAGTTAGGCAGGCCATAAGCAGTTAGGAGACAGTGTTCCTAGATTGTGAGAGGGATGTCCGACTGCCAACAGTCAGACATCCCCGAAGGGGTCCCTGATGGGAGAGGATGCAGACTGAGCTTAGGGTACCCCCCTCCATGCACGAATTTTGTGCACTGGGCCACTAGTAAGAAAATAATTCAGGAAGAAAAGTAAATGCTCCACTCTCCTTTTTTAACTCCATACTCTTTAGATAATCATGGAAATAGCACCTGGAAGTTGATACAAAGTTCCAACAGAGCACAGGAATGTGAGGTCTCTGGTCAGCTGGCCCATAGCTATTAACAGGCTATCTGTTCCTCTCACTCTCCAGCAGGTGCCATTTAATTTAGAACATCTCAAAGGTTTTTCTCATCATCTTCTAGGAGTTTTATAGTTCTGCATTTTATATTTAGGACTGTGATTCTTTCCTACTTTCTGTTCTAATAAAATAGGAAAAAGTTAACCGTATTCTAAGGTTTCAACTTCCTCCTCTGTAAAATTAGAGTAAGTGATTTGGTTGTTTTCTGACAGACAATATTTTACACGCTAACCATGCACTGGGCTTGAGGGTGGCCTTTGTAGCTGTTATTATCAGAACACAATACAACAGTCAGAGGAAATGGAGTTGCTACATGTCTAGCAGTTTTTTTGTTTGTTTGTTTAGGCCCTTCCTTGGAGCAGTCTTTGTAATGTTTGTTTGTTTGCTACCACCAATCTTGTTCTGTAATATCTTATTGTTTGAAATGACTGATGGTTGCTATAACTTACCCAGACAGTGGTTCAGGGGTCCTGTGGATGCAGAGGGGTTATGGGATAAAATGTCCTGACTTTGATTCCTCTTTCAGACTCAAGCACACACAATCTTGTTCTGCTGCTTCTAGTCCACATCTGGTGGTCAACAGAACA
Source organism: Antrozous pallidus (assembly GCA_027563665.1). Taxonomy (NCBI): domain Eukaryota; kingdom Metazoa; phylum Chordata; class Mammalia; order Chiroptera; family Vespertilionidae; genus Antrozous; species Antrozous pallidus. Next base: position 108,994,477 of record CM050508.1, on the reverse strand, counting down.
AGCCCTCTTTGAAAGGAAGTGCTTGTTATATTCCACGCCTCATGTTACTATCCTTCTTCCTTCCTGCCAGCTCTTCCTTTCACAGGTCACACCTGCCTCTAGGTATAGAGTTAGTTAAGTATTGGAGAAAGAAGCTGAAAAACATTCAATTCACATAAAACTCACCACTGATTTGTTTTTATTAAGGATCTTAAAAATGACTAAGCCATGGTTGTCCCTAAAATTGTAGGCTTTGCTGAGATGCGTAGGGTAACAGTTATATGTTTCTGACACAATGAATACGTGCCCAGTGAATGGAGAAAATACAGTTTTAAATGATTAAGAGAAAACAAAACAAAAAGCCAAAGGGAATAAACAATCAATTAATTGTCAGGTGCAGATTGATAACAACAGATTAATGACAAGGTTGTTCTGAAAATGCATGGACTCCACTGCGTTTAACGGGAGCTGAGTCAGATCGCATGGCAGCAATGGCTCTTTGTGCTCAGCCTGGGCTCCAGGCTGACTCTGCCACAACAAGCTGTATGACACCCAGCACTGGCTGGGGGAGCCCGGCAGAGTAACAGGGCAGGCCCCTTGTTATAAAAGCAAGAATAAAAATACCCTTAATGGTACTAAACAAAACATTTCCTTCCCTTTCTTTTCTCTCTTGACTTGTGATGATGTTTTCAATGTTGTCCTTAGAAAAGAAAATGTAAGATTTGAATAATCATAGCCATAGTTGTCTCTAAAGTTGTAGGCTTTGTTGAGATACATTTCACCCCTCATCTTTATATTGTGCAATGCTGGTTTAAATGCAGAAATAAGATCATTAAACTCCTGTGAGGATTCCCTGAAATCACTGGATATGGAGTTTGTAACTGGCCATGCCTGTGTGTTCTGTTCCTCCAGAACAGTGAAGCAGGCCTCGAGCTAACCCCTCTGAGGCTACCTCACTCCATGCACATGTGCATTCCACAAGCACCCAGTCTTCATCTTCAGATAAGGAAGGAGGACTCTCCTTCAGTGTCATCATTTCAGCACCTTTGGATGGCTAAACCGGGAAATAAAAAAGGACACCTTAAGAATCCTTGGTTAAGTGCGCTTCTGAGAACACTATTGCCTTTTTTTTTCTTCAGAAGTAACTTCTGGTTCTAACATAAAGCACAGCCCGTGGGGGCTGTCAGATTTCCCCCTGAGCTGCAGAGGAACGTGTTCCTAGGGTTCTCACTCGGATGCCTGCTGACCCTCAGGCCTGTGAGCTCACTGGGACTCTGCTCACAGAATGTCACCAATACTGTGGCTCAGTGAGGATGGGGCATCAAGGAGTGCTGGCCATCTTACTGCACAAGTTACACATATCTGTCTGTTGACCCTTATGCTTCATTGTTCCATCTTCCCATAGGACTTCACTTACAGCACAAAGTCAGAGTGACAAGAGAACATCAAACCATGTGGCCTTTCTGATTTAGGCCCTGTGAACCACATAAGTCACATGCCCATGAAGCTGGCCCTAGTGATGTTTAATGAGTTCTTACCTTGAAGAGCCTCTGCTTCCCCCTTATTGCATTGAGACAACACTATGACCAGACTCATAGGTTGTTCTTACGTTTAAATGAATCTCTGTTTATAGTCCACATAGCACCCCACAGTCCTTATTAAAACACCATTCCTACACTTCTACTATTGAGCAAGTTCTCAGACATGATGCCTCCATTGTCTCAGAGACAACCTAATGTAGGTGCAAGCCAGAGCTATTAGATATCAATTCTAGAATTGAGCAGGGTGAAAAACAAGTTGTGTCACAATATATCTGATAATTTTTTGAAGTGATTCTGTGCCTGTACAAATGAGTAAGCAGATAAAATAAGATACCTTGTGGAGTGGGCTGGGTGGTAGCAAAACAGACAGACGTGTCCCGAGCCTTGTCCCGGAGCAGGCAGATAGAACAGCTGAGGGTCACATGGGGAGTATCTGTTGGCGAGTTAAGGAACAGCTATACTCCAGGAGAAGGTGGGGGACTGTGGGACGGGGCTGCACTGACCAGACAGCCACCACTGCTGCTGGGGTCCCTCCCAGAGCCACCAGCTCAGACGAGGAGACTGCGGCATCTTGAAGGGGAAGGTGGATGTTATCAGAAGCCTGAAAAACTACAACTATAGCACCCACCGAATAGCTGCGAACCCCAGAGCACTGGTTCCCGGTTGGCGCAAACACATGGATTCAGAGGAGCTCTGCACTCCCCACAGAATGGTCAGGTTTCGGCTGGGATAAGGTGAGGTCTCTGGTCCCACCCACCAGGACAGACAGACATGTGCACTGCGGGAGCTGGAGGACCGGGGGAAGGCTGCACCAAGAAAAATCCATGGCTGCTGGAGCTGGCATGATCCATGAATATGGAAGGGGGTCCTCAGACCCCCGTTTTGATCTGATGTAGAAGGACAGCATACAAATTTTAAAATTGTGCCAGTGCTTGGACACAAGCGGGGAGAAAGGACTGTGAACACTTACACGAAGCCCCGGAGTTCGCACACTTGCTCTTTTTCCTTTTTGAAATCCTTGCTTCTGATAACTAAGCCCAATACATAGGATCAACCCAGCTGGGGACACCTTGGAAGACTGAAGGGGAAAGTTGTTTTTTTGGAACCTGAGGATCAGAGCAAGAAGTGAGAACCAGCTCTGGGGCAGCCCATTCCCACAACTGGTATTGAGTGCCACAGGGAAAGCAGGATCTAAGCACGGGCAAGACAGGACTTATAGACCCGGAGGTCAATCAAGAAACACTGCCATTCACTGGTTGAATCACAAATTGACTCTTGTGTAATCACAAATAAAAGGTTACAAGAAATTAAGACACACAGCCTGCTTAAAAATCAGAACGGGCTTACAACGCTGAGGAGCAGTGGAATGCAGGGAACTGCACTGCTGTTCTGAGACAGAAACAGGCGTGCCAAACGAAACAATAGAGGAAGTGAATGACCTTCACTACTGCACATTTTATTTATTTTTTAATATATATATATTTTTTCATCTTTTACTTAAGAAACTAATTTTTTTCTTTTATCCTCACTTGATCTTACCTTTTTAATTATTACATTTTTATTTTCAATCAGTATTATTACTACTACTATTTTACCTTTTTTTTAAAAAGTGTCATTTTATTTTCTCTTAATTTTACTTTGGGATTAGTGTTCTATATTTTATTTTCATCTTTCTTTACCATCATTCTACTCTATCTCAGCTCAACCTTTATGCCATCACTCTCTTTCTAACATTTCCCCTTTTGTTGTCCTGTTCTCTTACCCTTTCCTGCTTTAGATTTTCCCTATTCTTTTTTTTTTATCCCCTATTAAAATTTCACCCTACTTATATATCTAATTTCCAATCCCCTGCTCTGAGTCCATACACACCTCTCTCTTCTCTGTCTTCACTATCCAAAATATTGTTTTTCTCTCTGTCCTTTTATTGTTTGCTTGAATGTTGTTTATATAATTTTTATGCTTGTTAGTGAAATTGTTTTGCTTATTCTTTTTATTGTTTGGTTGTGTTTTGTTTTTTGCTTCTGTTTTCCCTCACCTCACTTGATATTAGTTGTTGTTTGTAATTTGTATTTATCTCCAGGTACTTTTTGCTGGTATTTGCTGGGATTAATGGCAGGTCTGTTAGAGTTTTCTCCCCATATATGTAGTTTGTTCCCCTTTTCTTTCTTATTCTCTTTCTTTTCTCTCTTACATTTTTTTCCTTTTCCCAATTTCATTTTGGCATTCCTTTCTCTTTTTTTATCTTCTTTTTTCTCTCCTATCCCCTAATTTGTCTTTCTCTGATGGTCACCTTTATTTGGGGTTATTAATATTGTGAATACATTTCTGTCCAGTGCCTTGTGTGTTATATGTGGTTGTATTGTATTTTGTGCCTTTAAATCAACTCAGGAGAGAGAAATACATAACCAGACACTTGGAGAAGAGAGACATTGGGGAGACAAGGAAACAGCCCACATATCAAAGAAAAGCAAGTATCACCAGAAAAGGAAGTAAACGAAATGGAGGCAAGCAAACTGTCAGAGAAAGAATTCAGAGAAATGGTCATAAGGTGACTGAAAAGAATGGAAGACAAAATCAACAATATGAGATAGAACCAAGAGGAAATGAAGAAGAACCAAGAAGAAATGAAAAATGGCATTGCTGCTGTAAAGAACTCATATAAAGCATAAAGAGTATACTAAAAGAAGCAGAGGACCACATCAGTGAGCTAGTAGACAAGGTAGGAGAAAATACCCAAGTAGAGCAGCTCCTAGAAAAGAAATTTAAAAAGCAGGAGGAGAGCCTAAGGGAACTTTGGGACAATACGAAACAAAACAACATCTGCATATAGGGGTTCCAGAAGGAGAGGAAACAGCAAGGAATAGAAAACTTGTTGGAAAGAAATAATGACAGAAAACTTCTCTGATATAGGGAAGAAAAAAACACACAAATCCAAGAAGCTCACAGAGTCTCAAGCAAAATGAACCCCAAAAGACCAACACCAAGGCACATTATAATTAAATTGGCAAACACCAGTGACAAAGTAAGAATCCTAAAAGTGCCAGGAAGAGACAGAAAGTTACTACAAAGGAACTCCCATCAGACTACCAACTGATTTCTCAACAGAAACTCATCAGGCCAGAAGGGAATGGAGTGAAATATACAGTCATAGAAAGGAAGGATTTGAATCCAAGAATGCTGTACCCAGGACGGCTATCAATCAAAATTGAAGGTGAAATCAGGAGCTTCACAGACAAAAAAGGACAGAGAGAATTCATAATCACCAAACCATCAATGCAATAAATGCTAAAGGGCCTGCTGTTTAAAAAAAAAAAAAAAAGTAAGCGAAAAAGGAACACATGGGTAAAGAATTAAAATGGCAACAAATAAGTACCTATCAATAATAACTTTAAATGTAAAATGGATTAAATGCCTGCCCCAATCAAAAGACATAGGGTAAAGGATTGGATGAGAAAACATAACCCATATATCTGCTGGGTACAAGAAACCCACCTTAAAAAAAAAAAAAGACACACACAGATTGAGGCTGAAGGGATGTAAAAATGTTTTTCAGGCAAATGGAAATGAGAGAAAACCTGGAATAGCAATACTTATATCTCAAAAATTATATCTCAAAGTGAAGGAAATAACAAGAGATAAAGAAGACCACTTCATAATACTAAAAGGATCAATCCATAAAGAGGAAATAACTCTGGTAAACATATACATACTCAATACAGGAGCACCCAAATACATTTAAAAAATCTCCTGGAGGATATCAAGGGATAGATTGATAGCAATACAGTCATAGTAGGAGACTGTAATACCCCATTATCACCATTGGAAGAATCCTCTAAACAAAAAATCACCAAAGAAACATCAATCCTAAGTGACTCACTAGACCAGATGGAATTAATTGACATCTTCAGAACATTTCACCCCCAAGCCACATAATATACATTCTTCTCAAGTGCATATGGATCATTCTCAAAGATAGAACATATGTTGGGTTATAGGCAAAGTCTCTTCAAATTCAAGGAGATAGAAATCATATCAAGCATCTTCTCAGATCACAGTGGAATAAAACTGGAAATCAACTATAATGGAACCAATCCAGAAAGTAATCAAACACATGAAGACTAAACAGCATGCTATTAAACAATGACTGGATTACCAGAGAGATCAAGGAAGAAATAAAAATCACCATGGCAACAAATGACAATGAAAACATAAAAATCCAAAATCTATGGGACACAGTGAAAGCAGTTTTGAGAGGGAAGTTCATAGCTCTACAAGCATACTGCAAAAAAAAAAAAAACAAGAAACAATGGTAAAAAAAATTACCTAACCTTACGACTCAAAGAGTTAGAAAGAGAGCAACAAGAAAAGACCAGTGTAAGCAGAAGGAAGGAAATAGTAAGGATCAGAGTGGAGATAAATGACATTGAGACAAAAAAAAAATACAAAATATCAACAAAACCCAGAGCTGGTTCTTTGAAAGGATAAACAGTATCTATGAACCTCTAGCCAGGCTCACCAAGAAGAAAAGAGAAAGGACCCAAATAAACAAAATTAGAAATGAGAGGTGAGAAATAACAACAGACCCCACCAAAATACAAACGATTGTTAAAAAATACTATGAACTCTGCTCAAACAAACTAGACAACCTAGAGAAAATGGACATATGCCTAAAAAAATATAACCTTCTAAGACTCAATCAGGAAGAATCTAAGGATCTCAATAGTCCAATAACTATGGAAAATATTGAAGCAGTCATCAAAAAGCTTCTAGCAAACAAAAACCCGGGGTCAGACAGCTTCACAGAGCAGTTTTGCCAAAATTCAAGGAACAAATAAAACCTATTCTCCTCAGACTATTCCAAAAAAATTCAAGAGGAAGGACCACTTTTTAAGCTCCTTATATGAAACCAGCATCACCCTAATACCAAAACCAGATAAAGACAACACAATGAAAGAGAATTATAGGCCAGTATCCCCCATGAACATAGATGCCAAAATCCTCAACAAAATTCTAGCAAATCGGATCCAGCAATACATCAGAAAGATCATACACCATGACCAAGTAAGATTTATCCCAGGAATGCAAGGATGGTACAATATCCACAAATCACATAAACAAATTGGGAAATAAAAATCACATAGTCATATCTATTGACATAAAAAAAGCATTTGACAAAAATCCAACACCCTGTCTTGATAAAAACTCTTAACAAGGTGGGAATAGAAGGATTATACCTCAACATAATAAAATGTACATATGATAAACCCACAGGAAACATCATACTCAATGGGCAAAAACTGCAACCATTTTCCCTAAGAACAAGAGCAAGACAGGGATGTCCACTCTCACCACTCCTGTTCAACATAGTACTGGAAGTATTAGCCATTGCAATTAGACAAGAAGAAGATAAAAGGCATTAAAATTGGAAAAGAAGTGAAGCTGTCTTTATTTGCAGATGACATGATATTGTACATAAAAAAACCCCGAAAGATTCCATCAAAAAAACTAATAGACTTAATAAATGAATTCGGTATGCTGAAACCGGTTTGGCTCAGTGGACTGAAAGAACCCAGGTTCGATTCCAATCAAGGGCATGTACTTTGGTTGTGGGCACATCCCCAGTAGGGGGTGTGCAATAGGCAGTTGATCAATGTTTCTCTGTCATTGATGTTTCTGACTTTCTATCCCTCTCCCTTCCTCTCTATAAAAAGTCAATAAAATGTATTTAAAAATAAAAATAAATGAATGAATTCAGTAATGTAGCAGGATACAAAATTGTCGGCAAGAAATCTATGGAATTTTTATACACCAGCAGTGAACTTGGAGAAAGAGAAACTAAAAAAGCAATCCCATTTACCATCACACCAAAAAAATTAAGATACCTAGGAATAAACTTAACTAAGGAGGTAAAGACCTATTTACAGAAAACTACAGGACACTGTAAATAGACATAGAGGAAGACGTAAACAGGTGGAAGAACATACCATGTTCATGGATTGGGAGAATCAACATCACTAAAATGTCCATACTACCCAAAGCAATCTATAGATTCGATGCACTCCCCATTAAAATACCAACAGCATATTTCACAGACCTAGAGAGAACTCTCCAAAAATTCATCTCAAATAAAAAAAGACCCTGAATAGCCACAGCAATCCTGAGAAAGAAGCACAAAGTCGGTGGGATTTCAATACCAGATTTCAAACTGTACTACAAAGCTATTGTTCTCAAAACAGCCTGATACTGGCACAAGAACAGACATATAGACCAAGGGAATAGAATAGAGAATCCAGATATCAACCCAAACCACTATGCTCAATTAATATTTGACAAAGGAGGTATGAACATACAATGGAGTCATGACAGTCTCTTCAATAAATGGTGTTGGGAAAATTGGACAGATACATGCAAAAAAAAATGAAACTAGGCCACTAACTTACACCATACACAAAAATAAACTCAAAATGAATGCAGGACTTAAACATAAGACGGGAAAACATAAAAATATTGGAGGAATCCACAGGAAGAAAAATCTCAGACATATGCCAAAAGAACTTCTTCACTGATACTGCTCCTAGGGCAATGGAAACAAAAGAGAAAATAAACAAATGGGACTACATCAAAATGAAAAGCTTTTGCACAGCTAAAGAAACCATCAACAAAACAATAAGACAGCCCACTGTATGTGAGAACATATTTGCAAATGTTATCACTGATAAAGTTTTAATCTCCAACATCTATAAGCAACTTATACAACTTAATAAAAGGAAGATAAATGATCCAATAAAACAATGAGCAACAGCCTAAATATAATCTTTTAGAAAGAAGACAGAACGAAGGCCATGAGACACATAAAAACATGTTCAATGTCACTAATTATTGGAAAGATGCAAATCAAAAGGACAATGCGGTACCTTCTCACACCTGTCAGAATGGCAATCATCAACAAATCAACTGTTATTCCCCAGAGACCACCAGGGAGCTGAGTCCAATGCAATAGCAAAGAGCCTTTATTACAAGCTCAAGCTTGGCTCTCTGCCTCCACCGACACACAAAAGAGAGCAAATTTCGAAAGCACAATGATTCTATAGGGAGGTGGGGACCGACTCGAACCGCTGAGTTGGCTGATTTCGATTGGTTGGGTGAGGGCTGGGGTTAGTGACGCAAAAGCTGGGTGCAGCCAGGGTCTGGCTACACAAAGACAGAATGTGACCAGCATACCCCTGGCCTCAGGCCAGTTCCCCTGCATTCCCATTGGCTGAATTAAGGGCGGGCTGAGCAACTGACACATCCCGTAGTTTCTACCCAGTCACACAAGATGGAGGACACGGAACAAAGTTGAGTCAATCCTGCTCTGCCCTTTCATTACCTCTTTTCTTGGAACTGACGGCTCAATCATAAGACGGACTGCATTTCTACCTCGCCTTCCATTATTACTCCTGAATGGTCAACATAAAAAGAACATTCTTCCGCTAGGGAAGCACATAGGCCTCCTTGCTGCACGAATACAGAGGCAGGCCATGACTATTACCAGGAAAAAGGGTTGCAAGGGGTGTGCGGACTCCTGGTAGTGTGGGTGATAGTGAACAGAATCAACAGAGTTACTGACATCAGGCGGGTCGAATGCGCCATAACTTGAGCTTGAGCAGGCTGTGCTGATTGTAATAGAGGCTCCATTGTGTGATGAGGTCCTCCTAGACTGCAGAGGGATCAGCTGGGCGGACATGGGTGTGGTGGACCAAGGTTGCAACATCGTCTACCTTGCGAGCAGTGGGTGTAGTCAGCATTATGATGTAGGGGCCCTTCCAACACAACTGAAGTGTCTCCTGGTGGTGCCTCTTGACAAAATCTATCTCCCGGTCTGTACTGATGAGGTGTCGGGGTCAGGCTAGCCTCATAGATGGCACAGAGGTGTGGCCAAATGTCCTCGTGTGCCCACTGGAGCTCTCCTAAGAGAGAAGGTATGTCTAGGTTTTCAAATTCAGTAAGAAGCTCAGCCTTGAGGTTGGGAATGATAGGAGGTGGCCTGACAAACATGATCTCATAGGGGATAAAGCCCAGGTATAAGGAGAATTCCTCACCCAGTAAAGGGCATACGGAAGGAGAGCCACCCAGTCCCCGCCAATCTCCATTGTTAATTTGGTAAGGGTCTCTTTTAGAGTTCTATTCATTATTTCTACCTGCCCTGAACTTTGGGCCCTATAAGCACAATGTAATTTCCAATCTGCCCCTATAGCCTTGGCTACTGCCTGTGTTACCTGTGAAATAAAAGCTGGTCCATTGTCTGACCCTATCATAGCAGGAAATCCATACCTGGGTAGGATGTCTTCTAGCAGTTTCTTGGCCACCATTTGAGCTGTTTCATGCTTGGTTCGGTATGCCTCTACCCAACCAGAAAAGGTGTCCTTCTCCTCCTGTACATTTCCTACCTTAGCCAAATTAAATTAATCTGAAAACTATCTTACTGTCAAATTTAATACTCCAACAACAATGTTAGTTTACCCTGTTTTGAGTAGGCCTTGAGCATTCCTGGTGCTAGATATTGAGTAGCTGCTGTTAGCCAAGTTTCTGTTTGTTGCCTCGGTCCCAATCTGGACTGGGCCAAGTCTTTGTCTGTTACCTGGGTCCCGATATGAGCTGGGCATGGGAAGTGAAACAGCCATGGGGTAGGAGACTTTCCTCAGAAGGGGCGAGTATTCAAGCTCCTGCAATGCTGGGGGGTGGGAGGTTAGGTTCTATGCCCCACCTCTGTTGGCCCCCATGTTCTCTCCTGCTGGCTCCTCTGTGACTGTGCCTGTCTTAGGTTGTTCCTCCCATGAGGAATCTTAGCTGTCTTTGACTAACCAGCCATCCTCCGGGGCCAAGCAGGGTGATGTGAGGTTCATTTGTCTCCTTGGTAGCCTATGCTCCCGTGGCCTCCATGTCCAGTGCCTGCTTTGAGACCCCCTCGCCTGCTGGTGGGGCCCCGGCACTTGATCACATATGTTGGGGAACCCAGGTTTTTTGTTTGTTTGTTTGCTTTTTGTTGTTGTTGTTGTGTTTTGTTTTTGTTTTGTTTTTCTGGGAGTGCCCAGTTCACTTCATTGGGCAAGAGACAGATCCATGGTACCAGCCACCACAAGGTTTCAACCTCAGCAGAACAGAAAACTCAGGCAACAGCTGTGCGCAATTGGATTGTGAGAAGAGGGTCCTTTCTTGGTAAAAGGGCCAACATAGAATGCTCAAGTGTCTACCCAAGGGGCCTTCCACGCAATGGAAGGGATTAAATCCTTTTATGTCCTTTTTAAATTGCTGCCAAACATTCAAAGAATTAGTTTGTAAATTTGTTTTGAAATAAATGTCAAAAATTATAATGACATTGTAGAATAATATCATGTAAGGATATTCTTTGCTCTAGGCCATGGCAATTCAAGTATAATTTTAAAAAGTTATTTTAAGAGAGAACAGACTTTTGAAAACATTTCTAAGAATATATACAAGACATAATCAATTAATAGCTTTAATTCTGTCCTCTAGGTTTTTCTCATGAGGAAGCAAACTCAGATCATTAAACAAGTTTTTATCATTTGGTTAACAAGCCCAGGCTGCCGCTTGACTTTTAAAAAGCCATAAATTTTCCTTTGCCTGGGGGAATTGAGTGGCAAGCCTGCAGATATTCAAATGCAAATTATCACATTCTTTCTTTAAAATGGCTAAATGGTGGAAAGCCTGTCTACCTGTAAGCTGGAGGGGGAGAAGGAAGGGCAACTACTCTTCTTCTTCCATTGACAAAGGTCATAGCCAGTTACCTGGGCTATTTAGATCTTTATAATTAAAAAAACATGGCGAAGATGAGACCTGGACACCCTTTGGGAGTGGCGTCCATATTGGATCACCATGTGGCTCCCTTCCCCCACATCCTTCTTGCTTTGGAGGAGAATTCAGAGATGGTCTGGCTTCTATCCAGCACAATTAAATTTTCTAGATTTCCTTTAGCCAAATTAGTCGGCTTCCTAGCAGCCATCCAAAGACCCCCCATTAGAGTCTGGTGGTAGACCCGGAGCCTCTCCTTACCTTCTGCCATGTTGAAATCCCATTCAGGCCTAGTTAGAGGAAAAGAGGTGTCTATCTGAGTCTGGTTGGTGGTAGGATTCCTGTCTGTGCCCGGAACTAGCTTCCGGGCCTCATTAAGGATACTCTCCCTCTCCTCGGTGGTGAATAGGACCTGCAAAAGCTGCTGACAGTCGTCCCAGGTAGGCTGATGGGTGAAAAGAACAGAATCTAGTAAATCAATGAGCCCTGCTGGCTTTTCAGAGAGTCGACAATGGAGGCAGACTGCTCTCTCTGAGCCCTTTGTCTGGTATTGGGCGGGCTTCCCACAGGAACTCTTCCTGCAAAGCAAGAATAGGTCTACCTGCCCTTCTGGCCCTCCACACTGAGGTCATTGGCTCTTTCCCTAATATCTTTGAAATGATCAATCATAATACTTAAAGGAGTAGTTGAGTCTGTCCCATAATGTTCGTCCAGTAAGTCCACAGAATAAAACAGAAAAACACAAACAGACAAACAAGCCTCCCCGCCCCCAAAAAAGAAAAAACTGTCTTCCAACTCCATGGAAGCAAAACCGAATTCTAGCCAAGATTTGTGAGGGGATTCCACGTCCCTCCAAAGTGAGGGGATTCTATGTCCTTCCAGATGATGCCTCATGCCGACCAGTGGGAGCAACCTGCATTATCTCAGATTTGTGAGGGGATTGCATGTCCCTCCAGGGTGAGGGGATTCCACATCCCTCCAGACTGGAGGATAAGAATGTCTTCCGAGTCCTCCAGCCAGTGGTCCTCCAGTGCGTCCACCTAGACCACTTCAGGCACAACCAGACCAGAGATGAGCTCGCACAGGACAGAACACACAAACACCTACTACACAGACACCTACTACGGTCAGTCAGGCTCTCCAGGGTGAGGTCCCTCGTGGGTCTTGGCAATCCCAGAGGAGCCCCCAAATTTTTTGCCCAGATTTCAAGATCCCCAAAGACCACCAAGGAGCCGAGTCTTATGCAAAAGCAAAAGAGCCTTCATTCAAGCCCGGGCTTGGCTCTCTGCCTCCACTGACAGAGTGGCAGGATGCAAAAGAGAGCAAATTTCGAAAGCACAATGATTCTATAGGGAGTTGGGGCCAGACTCGAACTGCTGAGTTGGCCAATTCCAATTGGTTGGGTGAGGGCTGGGGCTAGTGACGCAAAGGCAGGGTGCAACCAGGGTCTGGCTACACAAAGACAGGATGTGACCAGCATACCCCTGGCCTCAGGCCAGTTCCCCCTGCATTCCCATTGGCTGAATTAAGGGTGGGCTGAGTAACTGACTCTCCCTGTGGTTTCTACACAGTTACACAAGATGGAGGACACAGTACAAAATGGAGTCAATCCCACTCTGCCCTTTCACAACAAACGACAAGTGCTAGTGAGGATGCAGAGAAAAAGGAACCCTCGTGCACTGCTGGTGGGAATGCAGATTGGTGCAGCCATGGAACTCCTATTTGACCCATTGATTCCACTCCTAGGAATATATCCCAAGAAACTAGAAACACCAATTGGAAAGGATATTTGGGAACCCCTTTCACGTCCCACATGGTCCAGGGTTCCAATTCAGGGTTTGGGATCTGGAGAAGACTGCACACAAATGAAAAAGACTAAAAAGCATTAATTTGGAAATAATGGGGGCCAACTTTAGTGGGAGAAAAAGCCTTACTTTGGCCTTGTTATTCTTTTTATTTAGGTTTTGGGATACACCCATTGCCTTTAGGTATGGAATAAGCAAGATTATCTTATCAGTAAGGATTTACATGATTATTTGGTAGGGAAGTTGCTTCAGCTACCCTTGTCTTATTTAGATAGGTAGTGGTTGATTCTAACCTTTCAGAGCTTCAAGGTTGATCAGCCTTTTGAGGTTCTTGTCCACATCTTTCTATTAGTGAGACAGTATTCAGTTTCCAGCATCATATATGCACCCCTATGTTCATGGCAGCACAATTCACCATAGCTAAGATTTACAAACAGCCTAAATGCCTATCAGCAGATGAGTGGATTAGAAAACTATGGTACATCTACATAATGCAATTCTATGCTACTAGAAAAAAGAAGGAATTCTTACCATTTGCAGCAGTATGGATGGACCTGGAGAGCATTATTTTAAGTGAAATAAGCCAGGCAATGAAAGAAAAATACATGATCTCAGTCATTTTTGGAAAATAACATTATAACCTGATGAATAAAAAGAAAGATACAGAGGCAGTAAAGCACCCAACAGACTGTCAAATTACAGCTGGAAGGCTGGGGAGTGTTGGGGAAGGAGGGAAATAGATCAACCAAAGGACTTGTATGCATGCATATAAGCACACCAATAGACACAAGACCCTGGGGAGGGGTGGGATGAGGCCATGCGATATGGGGTAAGGAGGGCTGGGGAAAGGTCAATGGGAGAAAAAAGGAGATATATGTACTAATATATGTAATACTTTAAACAATAAAATAAAAAAATTTTAAAGATAGGATGCCTTAAGGACTTTGAAAAGCAAAGTAGCTTTGTGAAGATGTAAGACATCCATTCATTTCCACAGCTCTCTCCTTATGGCCAGCTTACTATCCTCTGTGCTTCTGTTTCATCCTGTGAAAGCAGGAGTGTCAGATGTCTGACACAGGTACTGGAAATTGTCACATCATAGTACAGTGTCTTGTAGCTAAAATGTGCCTAAGGTAAAAACAAAGACATATAAAAATATATGTAATAAGGACAGGATAGAGAGAAGAGCTACAATAAATCAGTTTCATTATTGCCATTCATGTTGGCTAGATGTTGACAGTGTACTGAGTTCTACAGACTTTTCTCTCTGGGGTAGACAGACACACATGAGCAGAGGAACGACGATGGGCCAGGAACAAAAGGTCACCAGGGCGAACAGCCCTGGGTGCTCAGCAAAGGACAGTCAATTGTAGGGTGGGACATTGCCTAGCACAACTGCGGCTCGTGAGCCGCATGTGGCTCACAAGCCAGGGTTTGCCACTCTGTTGACTAATGAGTTTGCCAACCACTGGGATAGGGGCTTAATCACAAGGAACAACAACAGCCTGTACTTATTGGAATAGAGTCTAGGTCAGTGGTCGGCAAAGTCATTAGTCAACAGAGCCACAGTTTGCTGAACACTGGCCTAGCATATGACTGGCCGTGCAGTTTAGATCTCCTGACCTTTCCTCCCTAGAGATAACATCTAGGCCTCAGTTTCATTTCAGTTCCAGAAAAACAGGACAAGTGACCCCACAGCTGACCTCAGGACCAGCTGCACTGAATAATGACCCCTGTCCTGGCACCAACCAATCGATCAGTGGAGACCCTGACTCTGAAAGAGCACACCTGGAAAGCTGCTGAATATTCTATTGAGATCTTCCCCTGGGACCTCACCTAAAATCTCCACCCTTAAAACCCTTAGGATGGAGGACCCAGCATGATCTCCCTCCCAGGAGCACTCCCATACCTTTTCCCTGCCCTTCTCCCTTCCTCAGGCACATCACCTTTACCTTCCTCGCTTCTAAGATCCAAGGGCCCTTCTTTTGTCTCTATAACTTATTTCCTGAGCACATTTCTTCTATAAATTACCTCTTCTACCTCTGTGATATTCTAAATAAATGTTCTCTTATAGTTTGTGTCTTGGCTCTGAATTAATTCTTAGCCAGAAGTCAAGTACCAAGGTTGCTGAACCCAGGTCTGATCTCACCCCTAGTACTCTTCTGCCGCTGCCATTTTCAAGGCCAAGGCTGCTGTCCAGCAGGACCAAGCACACGTGCACTATACAGACATGCACCATTTTTATTTTCATATTTTACCTTGTAGAAAGTCTCAGCATCTACTTTCTCATCTGTTCCAAGGGCCCTGGAAGTAAACCCCTTGCCCAGGCTGAGAAACCTTGGGCTCTGGGAGTATTCCCTCTTGCAGGCAACATTTTCGAGGTGGAGTGAGGTACAGTGTGTGCTGGAGCTGGCTTGTAAGTTTCCAGGACTTTTGTGAGGCAATTATTAAATTATATTAAAAATAAAGTTAGTAAACTCTAGGGACTCATCACTTTGTAATTATTTCATCACCCTTTCCTGTGCCTGCTGCCTCAGGTTGCCTCACATACTGTCTGTGTGGTGGTGGGCTTCTGTGCATCGCTTCCCACCTGTATTCTGTGGTAGTTAGAATGGGCCACAGTGGAACTGTTTACACTGTGGAAATGGGCAGAGACTAAAAACCAAGACTCCTTCCCCACACCCCTTTCCCGGAAGCCAGTTGTAAAAAATGTTATCACCACAGGATTGAGCAGGAATGAAATTTCATACAGAAGATCCTTTTGGAAGGTTTGATACAAGCTGTGGCTATTGTAGATCATTAGAGAACCCATTATAATGTATAAAAAAGGAAAATAAGATGAAGGGAATGAACATTTCTTAACATCTGTTGCTGGCAATACATTAATTGACTTTCATATAGCAGCCAATTAAAACCCTCTTAAAGGCTGGAAGAGCTGGGTGATATTACCTCCATCTTGCATTTGAAACTGATCTGTGGTTTAATAACTTGCCCACTTTGTCACAGCTAATAATGAAGAAACTTATGTTTCTTAAGTATTTGAAGGTAGTTGTTTGTGACTTGATTCCTTATTATTGTTTTCCCTATGAATACATTTTGCAAAGGAAATAGTGTTAAATGATATGGTAAGATTTTTTTTTAAGTGTAAGTAATTCTATATTTTTTCATTCATTTTTTGTACATCAAGCACTTAAAGTCAAATTTGTGCCAAACACTGGTCATTCAAAATTTCTACCTGAGGAAGAAGTAGGTTTGTATGCAGTGCTGGGGCAACCAGGAAATGACCAGGAATGTCAGAGAAGGATGTGTAAGCTGGCTTTTAAAAAGGAACAGCTTTCAGTGGTGAGAAAGCAGCTTGGCAGAGGCTCATCAATGTGTGCCTGGTGCTGTGTGCAGTCTCTGAGCTTATGCTGTGGTGGAAGTGACAAGACTTCAGAGATTATGGTCAAACAGGTGTCTGTGGATGATCTGGTACTGGGGCTGACCAACAGAGCCTGAGCGGCGGATAGATTACTCTGACACATTTCTGGGAAAGAGAAGGCTAGGGAACTGTTGGCTTTAGAAACCAAAACACCCTCGATTGCCTGCCTCGTTAGGCTTTTATTGTAACAACAGTTTGAACTAAAATTAACCTCTAGATACAGTCAGCAGGGTAAGTATCCTTGAGAAAGCACATGCTTGTACAAGGTCAGGTTTGAAGACTAAACATTAAACACTGGAGAATCGGACTTGTTTGGAAAAGTCAGGCAGGGGCTGCTGTCTTCAGCAAGGTGCCCCTAAAAGGTCCCAGATCTTTCAGAGAATCCTCCTTATAGACCTTCCAACCAAATCCCATGCTTCCCCAGAGTCTGGGAAGTCCTGCCATGCTCCCACCTGACACACATGGTCTCCCTGGGTTCATTGGCTCGCAGCTGCCTTTCAAGCCATGCAGTCGCAGGGAAGCTTCTGCCATCAGGCTCGGGGCTGCCCTCCGGCTCTGCTCAGCAAGCCTGGGATAGACCCGGGAAATTTCATTTCATTATGACATCTCTAAAGACTTGGAGGCAGCACTGGGGCCACACTGGAAATGTCCTTGTTCTGTAGTTTTCTGTGATGTTTTCACCAATGAAAAGAAAGGACACTGTATAATAATAGTAGCTGTGATGTTTTCACCAATGAAAAGAAAGGACACTGTATAATAATAGTAGCTATTCCTAGCTTTATTCCATTTTATACCCAGTCTCTATCCACCCCCTCAATCGTCCTGTGAGATGTTCAGAGCAGTTGATTACTTTATATATTTTACACTTGAGAGAACTGAGGATGGAAGAGGTTAATTACCAGGACCCAGCACTAGTTCATGATGGACCCAAACTTTTAGCATTTGCCTGTATGTTTTCTGTGGGTGCACAGTGCCCATAGGGAGAACTGCCCCCATCTCCAGGATGCTACCTCATGGTGATCTGTTCTGGGACCAACTCAGAAACATTGTGCCTTAAAAAGAGGACCACAAATGCCCCCCCATATTATTTTGAACTTCTTTGGAATGACTACACACTTTACAATATAGTAATTTTATTTTTAAGGCTTCCCACTCTCAATTTCTACAGAGTTCTGTTCAGCTACAGAACTTTAAAATACTTTAGAAGTAAAACCCATGATCCAATCTATTTAGCATCATTAGCTTACACGGAGGGCATTGCCAGGAGACTGGATTCAGTCTCTTTCTATCACTTAATGAAGAGAACAAGACAGAACGAGAGGGAATCCAGCCAGGAAACCTGTCTTCTCCTTCTGTGTCCATCTCTGACTACTTCATAACCACAGATAACACATGTTCTTTCCCCAGACTGTGGGCTTCTCATTAGTCTATTCCAGCTTTTGTTAGGGTTCCTGAGTCTCCAGGATGGAGGGAGGAAATATCACCTCTGATTTCATGTTCTTTGGCTTTTCTGAGACAAATAAAATAACACAATTCCATTGTGAGCATTGAAGGCATGGTTCCAGCACTGGATTCATTTATTTGGGGTTGGGAAAAGAGAAATGTATTTTATCCATCAAGTTAGATAAAATAGTTCCATTTTTGTTTTTGTTTTGTTTTCTTTAGAGTTGATTCCCTTTTCCCAATTGTCAAGCATCTAGAAATTTGTTTTCCTTATATAACCTGCCTCTGGGTCGAAAAGTATACACATAATAAAATTACATTTGTCTCGGCACATGCTTCTCAGTTGTTTTCCCTTAAAACTGATATCTTAGTTCATTGTAGAATTGGGACTAAAATTTTTACTGAAATGAGAAGGGCAACCAGTATCAGAAATGCTCTTTAGCAGCAGCCATTCATGGCTCAACTTGGACTCGGTTCTGAGAGAGCAGGACATTTTTCAGAATGTATTCTTTCCTGTTGACTTCAAAGTAATAACTCTACACTGCTCAGAAATGAATTTCAGATACTGATTTTTTAATCAAACTCCTCTGACATTTTAAATAATTTTAAATTGATGAAGTTAGTGTTTCTAAGATAAAGATCATAAATATTTTCTTTTTCCAAAGTGCAGTCTGGAGAGCATGTGTTTGCACTGTAGTTAATGTTGTGCTCAGTCAGTGTAGTATAGCTGCTGCAAACATTTATTGAGCAAATGAAAGAAACTATTTATTTAAATTTTCCAGGAGCAGAAGTAAAATGAGCAAATGCATACTGGATTGAGAGGCAAAATAAAGATGAGTGCTGTTTTATTATTGTGGTGCAGTGCTGTTAGCACCCTATATAATAAAACATTAATATGCAAATTGTCCCTACTGGTGGAAGTTCAACCAACCACCCAGGTGTTAGACATGCACTGACAACCAGGAGGCAGCATAGGACATGGCAGGCATTGGCAACACGGTGCTGGCAGTAGGTAGCAGTGGAGGCACTGCCAACCCTGATGGGCCCCAATCAGAGCAGACCTAGGCGGGATGGTGGAGCATGTGGCGGACGACACCAGGCCAAGGCGAATGGAAAGGCAGTCCTTGACCTGTTGCAGTGGCAGGCTTCCAGGGGAAGGGAGTCCCAGGCCAGCAGTCAGCAGCCACTAGGGACCCTACCCATGCATGAATTTTGTGCACTGGGCCACTAGTCTCACTTAAATTGCATGTAAGTACATGGTGTAATCACTAATTTGTGTCAGAGTAGGTACTTTATAAGAGATATTTATTGAGTGAATAAATGTTGGATTCGTGATTTTTTTCTGCTAGAGAACTTTTGTTTACTCAGCAGGAAAATTAGATACAGATACTCTAATTGTAATACTATATACATGAGTAAGAAGTACAAATAAATGAATATCAATTTCATTTAATAATAAAGTATTATTGGCTGACACAGGTACCATGAAGACAACTTTAGCAGGTATTTCCACTAAATTTTAAAATCATGGAAGAAGATTGTTGTATTGTCCCTTCAATTCCAACTGTCTAGCACACTGCTGTATTTTATTTGCATGCCTGCATGTGTGTGTTTGTGTATTTCCATCAAGGGGAGGTGAGTCAGAGCCAGGAGCAAGAGCACTACAGAGCTCTGCTGGTCTGACTGGCTCTGTGTCTGGTCAGAGCTTAGCAGAGGGTCTGGGGGGACAGAGAAGGAGATGAAGTTGTATGTGTATATAAGAATGAGTCTTTATTGCAGAAACCAGTGGCCACATAGCCATCAGACGAGAACAGTCCTCACAGCAAAGTCCACACAGGCAGGACAACGGCTAGAGAACATATATCTTTCCCATAAAACAGCATCAGTCTCTGTACCACAGCTATTATCTGAGCTGCTGCACATTGCCTCATAGACTCACCGCCTCAAATCATAGTGGTATCCGAGCTCTCTGGCTCTGCAGCTTCTCCTGTCTCCTGCTCAGCTGTTCTCTCTAGCAGACTTCTTCACACGTTCCATCCTAGCTGCTCTCTCCCGTATTCCAGCAGACTTCTTCCCACTCCTGCCTCCACCTACTCCAGTAACCTACTTTTATGCCATTTAGACAAAGAAGGCTTTGTGCCAACAGTGACATCGATCATACTTGCTACATAAGGGAACAGTGTACTGTGTGTCCTTGCACCCATTCATGGTATCTTAGCCTGATTAGGATTTCCAGGCTCAGAGTCCTTGAACATTTTGTTTAGTCACATGCCCAGAGCAGCCTTTGGTCATTCTGTATATTGATAACAAGGCCTCTGTGTTCCCAACAACCTTGACTATCTGGGGACCTGGCATGGTTCCTACAATGAGCATATATTGATTTTTACACTAGTGGCCCAGTGCACGAAATTCATGAACATTAAAAGGGTATTAATTAGATGAAATAATTTAATATTGCTATTTGCTCTTTCTCTATAATAGAAGTATCAGAGACTAAAGAAAATTAGTAAAATGTATATGAAAACCTTCCTCCTGTCAGAGTCTGGGGTGCACCATGGGACCCAGAGTCAAGTCCCCACTCACTCACATGTGCCTCAAAATCACGTGAGATCCAGACCCAGCCGCCCCCCCCCACACACACACACACATTGGGGTAGATCCAGACCCAGCCAGTCCCACCCTTGTCAAGCACCACAGGGCAGGTGGCGTCCTCGGGTCCCTTGGCCCAGCACCAGGATGGGGGGCCTGGCCTGAGGTCCTCCATCAAGTCCCACCAGGTGGGAGACACAACCTGAGATCCCCTGTCAAGCCCTGCTGGGTAGGGGGCATGGCCTGAGGTCCCCCGTCAAGCCCCACCAGGCAGAGGAGCACAGCCTCAGGTCCCCCATCAATCCCCACTGGCACGGGGGTGCAGCTTGAGGTCCCCTGTCAAGCCCTGCCAGGTGGGGGTGCAGCCTGAGGTCCCCTGTCAAGCCCTGCTGGGTGGAGAGAATAGTCTGAGGTCCCCTAACCCAGCACCAGGATGGGAAGCGCACCTTGTGGTCCTCTGTCAAGCCCTGCCAGGTTGGGAGTGTGGCCTGCAGTCCCCTGTCAAGCCGCACCAGGTGGGAGGCACTGCCTGAGGTCCCCCAGCCTGGAGCTGGGGCAGGGGGAGCAGCCTGAGGTCCCCTAGCCCAGCACCAGGGCAGGAAGCACACCTTGAGGTCCCCTGTCAAGCCCTGCTGGGTGGGGGGTGTGGCCTCTGGTCCCCTGTCAAGACCTGCTGCGCAGGGGGAGCAGCCAGAGTTCCCCTAGCCCAGAACCAGGATGGGAAGTACACTTTGAGGTCTCCCATCAAGCCCCACTGGGTGGAGGACATGGCCTCAGGTCCCCTGGCCTGGTGCTGTGGCAGGGTTGAGGCCTGAGGTCCCCTGTCAAGCCCCTCTGGATTGGGGGAGGGTGTAGGCCTCCCGTCCCACACACTGTGGCCACGCCCCCCGCCCCCCCTCCCCCTCCCCCCCCCCCCCCCCCCCCCCCCCCGCCAGCCTCCCATCTCGCTGCAATGACCACCTCATGCTCTCCGTGAGCAGGTATGCATAAGGAAGGCTGGGCCAGGGTAATTGGGAGCGGGTTATGGGGGGGCCAGCATCCTGGGTAAGCTGGGCCTCACAGCCTCTCTGCTTCAGCTCCCAGCACCCTGGACCTAAGGGGTAGTGCTTTCACAGGGGTCTGGCAGGCACTGGATATGGCGATGCCTTAAAGACAGAAGAAGCCCCCTTTAACTCTGGCTGGAAGTGCGTTGGGAACTTATGGTCGGGGGAAGCAGCCCAACATTAGGGCTGAAATAAGACCTTGGGTAGCCTCCGGAGGGGTGACTTCAGTCCTTCACTGCAGCCACGTCCCTGCCGGCCTCCAGTCCTGCTGTGGCCCTCCTGCATGCTGTGCTGCCCCACCCTCCTGCCCTCCTGCTCTGATTGGCTGGTAGCATAGCGAAGGTATCGTAGTTTGCATGTTTCTCTTTTATTAGATAGGATATTTTTATTGATTTCAGAGAGGAAGGGAGAGGGAGGGAGGGAGAGAGGGAGAGAGAGAGAAACATTAATGATGAGAGAGAATCATTGATCAGCTGCCTCCTGCACACCCCACACTGGGATCGAGCAGGCAACCCAGGCATGTGCCCTGACCCAGAATCAAACTGACCTCCTGGTTCATAGGTCGATGCCCAACCATGAGTCATGCCAGCTGGGCTTAGGTGAGCATCTTATATGTCATGACTTGTTTACAAATTATACAGAAGAGCTTTTGCAGGCCAGACAGAAATGAGAGCATAAGGAAAAGGGACTGGGCGTCAGTCGCACTGTGGAGGTAACCAGAGTAGCTGTTTAGCAGATTTGAATCAGAACTCATCAGGATGATTTTATGATTCATGCATCATCTCAGAAACACAATTTTCATACTGCTCTTCTATCTCTTAGGATGTGCCAATTTCCTGTGTCATCCTGGTTAGTTTCAAGCTCAACTTCTGAGGATTTACATATGACTATGGTCTCACCTTTAATTTCTATCCCTGACTCTTTAAGAGTTGGGCCGGTCCTCTGGAGGAGTCAGACCTGGTCTCCAGCATCGGCATCCTCAGTGTGTTAGCTGGAAACATTTGATTCTGCGGAAACCCTGAAAATGTTTGTGCAATCATATACCTAAAGTTGGGTGAATGTATATATATTATATTATTTTTACTTTTCTCTCTTCTTTCTAGTTCTAAAACTAAGTGTCTGGAAGTCATACTGTTACTGGACACTTCTGCGTCAGGGGCTGGCCCTGCCCACAACAGTCCAGCATGTTTCACATGTCACATCGAGCAACCTCCAGGAATGATGTCAAGGACCAGTCAGGATGGGAATAAAACAAGTTTTATTCAGGTGGAGAAAAGGAAAGAGTCCAGGGTGCAGGCATCACTGTGAAAGGAGCCAAAAGTGAGTCTGAGTGGACCCGGCCGACTCCAGGGTGAGTCTGCATCGGAGGTCAGTTAGTCCTTGGGATTTGATGTGTGTCCAAGGAGGATAGGAGAGGGGTGTTGTCTCCAAGCTTTAGGGAGTCAAATTCTGACTACACCTTCTGGTTGGGAGGAGCTTTGCTCCTAAGTCTGTTTGGAAGTGTCATGAGGTTTGTCCCCTCAGCTCCCCTTCCACTGCAGTGTCAGTTTTCATTGTGATGATGGTAGAATGAGTTTGAGGTCAGTCTCAGTCAGTTTTTCTCCATCTTGGAATGATCTAATACTGGCCAGTCCTTGTTGGTGTTGACTTCTGAGAACACTGCCCTAAGCTGTTTTCTCTTACCCTGTCTGGAGGCGAAGGCTCTGGAGACTCTGGTTTGAGAATGGCAGCTCCTGCTTCTTTGTTCCATTGTTGGGATTTCCCCTATCTTCTTCCTGTCCTGCCTCAGTTCTAAGTTCCCATGTACCAGTGGTATGTGGTTGAGTTTTAGCTGAAACAATTTGGAGGGTGTGGGAGGAGGGGTCACTGACCCTGCTGGAGAGATTGAGACGTTGATATGCTATTTATGTCACTAGATGAGGTGAGCATATCAACATTATTACGCTGCTTCTTACAAGTTCTCATGAGTGTATTTCAGAGACCAGCATTTCCTACCACTGTGTGTTTGGAGAGTCAGCAGCAAGAGGTTTGATTCTTTATAAAAAACATCTGTTATGCACCCATTCACTTACGGAGTTCAAGCCCACCTCAGCTTCCTCTCTGCCTGACCTGATAGCGCTTGTTCCTCCCTTGAAAAGCTACAGCCCCCAGTGCCTAACCCCTCACCATCCACTTGATCTCAGCTTCAATTTTACTGCCTCGACTCAACCTTCCAGGGTCCCCAATCTAAATTATGCCCTGAGGTATTTTGCTTACAGCCCTCATTTCTTTCCTTCTGATCTCCTCCTGTGAAAGGCTGAGCACTTATAGGTGCCCGCACACTGAGGAAAGACAGGTATCCCTCCTGAGTTCCACCCTTTGCAGAAGAAAGGCAGTAACAAATGAACTTATCTGGTGGTAATGAGAACAGAGACGGGTAGAGAAGAGGAGAGAGTGAAAACCTTTCTGAATTGAGTGGAGACTTCAACAAATCATGAAGAAGCCAGGCCAGTTTCTAGAAACGGGTTGCTTCAAACCCAGGCTGCTTCTGCAAACAGCCTGCCTGGCTGGGGTGGGAGCTGAGTGTGTTCCAGAAGCAGTGAGGACTGGAAGGAGGGGGGGGGGGGGCGGGGAGGAAGGGACATGGTGGGAAATGAGGCCAGAGACATGGGTGGAGACACTGTACTGCCTTGGGGAGAACAAGATCAAATGTCTTATATGAGGGAACCAGCCACATTAAATTCCTATTTAAAAGTTGCCCACTGCTTCCTGGAGCGTTCCAGGCAGGAGGGAAGCAGGGGAAAACCCTGCTGAGGTTACCACACTGGTGCAGGTGAGAGAGGCTAGGACTACTCCACTATGACGGGGTACTGGATAAGGCAACCAGCTTCCGAGTTGAGATATAGTTTAGTGTCACGACTGTCAAAGTCAAGGTCAGGCTGGTAGTTGGGATTGGATATGGGTTTAAGTGTAAAGAAGAATTAAGAACCACAACACAGTTTCTGAGCTGAGCAGCTGGTGAATGGTCATGTTATTTACTAGATTGGGAAGCTAAAGAGGAAAAGAGAATAACAAGTGTTTTATGTGGATATGTTAGGTTTAAGATTCCTAGAAGACCTGGAAGTGGAGACATCTCACAGACGGGGGATGTATGGATCTGCAATTCAGGGCAGCAGCCAAAGCTGTGGATATACAGTAAATGTGGGAGGCATCAAAGGGTGGAAACAGCACAATTACAGCCAGACATTTATGTAGCAGGTATATATTTTCAGTCCCCATCCACACGTGTTCAGGAAATGACACTTTATCTAAAACAACTTCAGCTATATTTTGAGACCCCATTCTGTTACCAGAGAATTGTGTGGTTGGGCTTTCTCTATTGCTAGTTAGAGTGAGGTTCTTGGGGCACCGCTGGAATAAGGATTTCTGGAAGTACCCGCGGGTGATGAGAAAGCTTTATTTATGTGGAATTACAGCCATAGGTTTCAAAAGTTCCATTTCCCTTAAACCAGTTCTGGAAAAGGCATAGCTGGGGATTCAGCAGAGCTAAAAGCAAAACCAGTGTCCAGAGTTTCTGTCCAAGGTATAGTTGAGTCCAGCACAGCATCAGGCTAATAACAGCCCATTAGTTCATTGTGTGTGGGAGAGTGCAGAGCTGAGAGCCCTGTAAGCCAGGAGTCAGGTGCAGGTGTGAGCAGCAAGAGAGAAGGGATCGGACCTCCCTTTGTTCATGAGCTTATAAATCTCAGATTTCATGCCCTTGCAGTGACCATGCCTCTTCTGGCCAGTGACCTGCTCCCAGGTGTGACTGACAAGTAATCACCTTTCCCATGTCATTCAGACATTACAGGATATGTATCTATTCTTTCTTTGTCCACTCCCTCCCCAAGGATCTGCAGAGAACACACCTGAAGCGTGTTAAACTGTAGCTTTCTGAAACAAATGGCATGCCTATATTATTTGGCTGTGCCTTTGCTCTTTTCTTGGTAATTAATAACTCAGTTAATTACAATGGTAGCAGTTCCACTAAGGGAAAATTTAACTGTCAAATCAGCCAACATTTATAAGTTGGTTAAATTAAATGCATTGACAAACTTTTGGGTTCTTTGTTTCCTCTCTAACTCCTGGGGCTTAGATATCTTCATGGCATCAGGGAATTGTCAGCACCCACGTATACACGTGTTGTACTGCTGCTGTCTGAGTGTTGGATTACCTGCCTGGTCTCTTCCCTTGTAGTACATTATCTGTGCGCTACCCCCAATGCCCATGCCTACAAATTTTATTTTGGGACTGAGGATTCTCACAGTTTTGGAGGCCACATTGGAGTTTTCTCTCTCCTGCTATTCTGGGCACAGAAAACTATCTTGTAGTAATAGTTGTGCTACCATTTGCAGCTGGGTGGAGAATTCCTGCAGCACTTTCAGGTCCCGAGGTTTGAAGTACAGTAGGGCAAGATCCCTTCTAACTATATATAGCCCCTTGACTTACCTAGGGTTCTATTGTCCTCTTTCTCCTGGCGTTACCCAGTGGGTATGGGGTTTGCAGGATGCTACAGTCCTTTTCAAAGGCCCTTTCCATTATCTAGTTATTCTGTTTCAGTTTCCACTTTCCTTTTCAAGAGCCAAAAAAGTTAGTTTTTTCTCCCCTTAGGCAACGTAACACTGGTTTAACAAGTATTATTCCCAATTTTTGCCCTCCCTTTCACCACCCCTTGAATACAGCTTTTGAACTTAAAAGCCAAGAATTAACATCCTGTCTTCTGATTCCTGTGACAATTATCCTTAAGACATGATAGGTCGTATGTTTATCCCTGTGAGTGGCAAGATGTCATGGCGTAAAGGAATGTGGTTAAAAAAACATCAACTAAGACAGCACAATATGCTGCAATATTTGAATACTAATTTCTTCTCTCTCACATTACTGTAAACTCAATGGGGGGGGGGGAGAAGTTATATTGAATTTGCTCATCACAATGAGCTGCTCAGAACTGTGAGCTATTAAAAACATAACCAATTAACTTTCCAAGCTTTTTCGGCTTACACTGGGCCCACCTTCTAACCAGTCCATTCCATTCTTCTTCTTTTTTAATGAATTTAATTTATTTCCCAAGAAATGGAAATAGACTCAGTCTAAGGATGACAGCACCTAATATCAATATTCTACCTTCACAGGATAATCACTACTGAATGGGAAATTGTCATGTTTGGAATTACTGATGAAGAGAAAAGGTTGGTAGAAGACTACACTTGATACTCTTTAATTCTATATCCTTCTCAAAGCTTTGGATGTGCTCATTTCAAAATAACAAATCAACTAGAAGCTGTACTCATAATATGTCTTTTCTCTTTAGACCTGGGAGTGCTCTACAAACACTCATTAATCCTTCCAAAAGCTGCTGCCAGCAAGATAATAGTGTCTTCCTTCCCACTCAGAAGGGAGTGACGGTGTCAGGAAATGTTTCTTTTCCCCAACATCTCACCTTTGTGTGAGGCGCAGTCATCATTTCAAGTATACAGTTCCCAAACCAGAAGAAAGGCGGTGGGCCTGTACATTTAAACAAAATGAATACAGATGGAGTCAGAATTCCTTAGCATAATTATAACTGAGTGAGAACCTTTAGGGTTTGTACTTTCAAATAGCACAAACCACTCTAGGTGAGAGATGCCATCTTTTCTAAGGCATATACAATTTTTCATTGAATAAATTTAGTTCATGGCCTGTTTTCTTCAGATGATATATGTCCTGCCTCCATTGTATGCTCTTGCCTTCTTTATCAAATATTAATTGAGCATAATGGCTTGGGTCGATTCCTGGGCTCTCTGTTCTGTTCCATAGATCTATATACCTGTTCTTGTGCCAGTACCAGTGACTTGGAGTATAACTTAATATCTGGTATTGTGATCCCTCCAACTTTATTCTTCTTTCTCAAGATTGCTACAGCTATTTGGGGTCTTTTTTGGTTCCATATACATTTTTGGAGTGTTTGTTCTAGATCTGTGAAATATGCTATTGATATTTTTATAGGGATTGCATTGAATCTGTAGGTTGCTTTGGGCATATAGACATTTTAATGATGGTAATTCTATCAATCTATCAACACAGTATATTCCTATACTTGTTTATATCATCTTCTGTCTCTTTTTTCAACTTTCTATAGTTTTCTGAGTACAGGTCTTTTTTACCTTATTGGTTAAATTTATTCCAATTTGCAATAGTAAATGGCATTGTTTTTTAGTTTCTCTTTCTGAGAGTTCATTATTGGTGTATAAAAAGGCAATTGATTTCTGGATAATAATTTTGTATCGTGGTTCATTGTGAAATTCATTTATTAAATCTAGTAGTGTTTTGGTGGAGCCTTTAGGGTTTTCTATATACAGTATCATGTCAACTGCAAATAATGTCAGTTTTACTTCCTCCTTTCCAATTTGGAAGCTCTTATTTTTTTCTTCTTATCTGATCTCCGTGGCTAGGACTTCCAATACTATCCTATATAATAAAAGCCTAATATGCTAACTGTCTGGCTGTCTGGTTGTCCATTCAACCAATCAAAGCATAATATGCTAATGATATGCTAAGGCCGCTCAACTGCTAGCTATGACGGTTTGACCTGTAGGTTAGTTTGCTGCTGGGGTCCAGCTGATTAGAACTGAGTGAGATGGGCTGAACATGCCCTGAAGCCCTCCTGAGGTCCCTCCCTGGCTGGCCAACCTCCCTAGTCCCTCCTTGGCCCCGATTGTGCACTGGTGGGGTCCCTTGGCCTAGCCTGTGTCCTCTTGAAATTCGGGACCCCTCGGAATGTCCGAGAGCCAGTTTCCGCCCGATCCCACAGGCCAGGCTGAGGGACCCTGCACGAATTTGTGCACCAGGCCTCTAGTGTTGAATAGAGTGTGAAAGTGGGCATCCCTGTCTTGTTCCTGTTCTTAGGAAGAATGCTTTTAGTTTTTTCCCATTGAGTATGATGTTGGCTTTAGTTTGTCATATATGGCCTTTATTATGTTGAGATCTCTCTACTCCCACTTTGCTGAGAGTTTTTATCAAAAATGGATGTTGGAGTTTGTCGAATGCTTTTTTTGCATCAATTGGTATGATCATGTGATTTTGCCTTTCAGTGTGTTTATGCGATGTATCACATTTATTGATTTGTAAATTTTGTACTAGCATTGCATTCCTGGAATAAATATCACTTAGTCATGGTGTATGATCTATTTAATATGTTGCTGAATCCAATTTGCTTATATTTTGTTGAGGACTTTAACATTAATGTTCATTCAGGATATTGACTTGTAATTCTCTTTCTTTGTAGTGTTTTTATTTTATTTTGGAATTAGAATAATGCTAGCCTTGTGGAAACATCTTGGAAGTGTTCCTTCCTTTTGAATTGTTTGGAATAGTTTGAGGAGGATAGGTGTTAGTTCTTCGAATATTTGTTAAAATTCCCCTGTGAAGCCATCCAGCCCAAGGCTTTTATTTGCTGGGGGTGGAAGGGTTGTTTGTTTTGTTTTGTTGGTGTGTGTGTGTGTGTGTATGTGTGTGTGTGTGTGTGTGTGTTTAATTACTGCTTCAATCTCATCAGTTGTTATTGGCTTATTCAGGTTTTCTGATTCTTCCTGGTTCAGTTTTGGAAGGTTGTATTTTTCTAGGAATTTTTCATATCATCCTGGGTGTCCAGCTTGTTGACATATAGTTGTTCATAGTATTTGCTTATAATCCTTTGTATTTCTGTGGTGTCTGTTGTTATTTTAGCTCTTTCATTTCTGATTTATTTATTGGGAGTTCTCTCTTGATGAGTCTGAATAAGAGTGTGAAAGTAGACATTTCATGTTTATCTTCAAAAAAAAAACAACTATTGGTTTCATTGATTTTTTTGGTATTGTTTTTTAGTTTCTGTGTCACCTATATCTACTCTGATTTTTATTTTTTTCCTTCCTTCTAGTTACTTTTGGATTTCCTTTTGTTTCTAATTCTTTAAGTTTTAGGGTTGCATAGTGTATTAGCAATTTTTCTTGTTTCTTAATTTAGGCCTGTAGAACAATGCATTTCCCTCTCAGGACTGCTTTTACTGTGTCCCATAGATTTTGGACTGTTGTGTATTCATTTACATTTGTTCCAAGGAATTTTTTGATTTCTCACTTTGATCTCAGAGTAGCCCATTCATTGTTTAATAACATGCTATTTAGCCTCATATGTTTGAATGTTTTGGGGTGTTTTTATTGTAGTTGATTTCTAGTTTAATGCCATTGTGATCCGAGAATACACTTCTTATGATTTTAATTTTCTTGAATTTGTAGAGATTTAGTTTGTGTCTATCTTTGAGAATGTCCCATTTGCACCTGAGAAGAATATATATCCTACAGCTTTGTGATAGAATGTTCTGTAAATGTCAGTTAAGTACATCTGTACTATTTAATTTCCTTATTTATGTTTGGTTTGGAAGAACTATCAGTGATGTCAGTGAAGTGTGAAAGTCCTCTACTATGACTGTATTGCTATTAATCTCTCTTTTATAGTTCTCCAAGAGCTTCTTTATGTATTTAGTTGCTCATATATTGGGTGCATATATGTTTACCCTAGATATATCTTATCGTATTGATCCCTTTAATACTATGTAGTAAACATCTTTGTCTCTTGTTATGGTCATTGCTTTGGAGTCTATTTTGTCAGATATAAGTATTGCTACCCTTGCATTTTTTTCATTTCCATTTGCATGGAAAATATTTTTCATGCCTTCATTTTCAGTTTGTGTCAATATTGTTATGATGTGGGTCTCTTGTAGACAGCATATATATGGATCAAGTTTTCTTATCCATTCAGCTACCCTATGTCTTTTTTTTTTAATATATTTTATTGATTTTTTACAGAGCAGAAGGGAGAGGGATAGAAAGTCAGAAACATCAATGAGAGAGAGACATCGATCAGCTGCCTCTTGCACGCCCCCCCCCCCCACCGGGGACGTGCCCCCAGCCAAGGTACATGCCCTTGCCGGAATCGAACCCGGGACCCTTCAGTCCGCAGTCCGATGCTCTATCCACTGAGCCAAACCGGTCTCGGCTACCCTATGTCTTTTGATTGCAGTGTTTAAGCCTTTCACGTTTTGGTTTATTATTAATAGATACTTATTTTTTACCGTTTTTATTCTTTATCCCTGTGCTCCTCTCTCTCTTTCTTCTTCTTACAATAGTCACTTCAGCATTTTTTGCAGTGCTGCTTGGGTGTTAATAAACATCTTTAGCCTTTTTTTGTCTGTGACACTCCTAATTTCACCTTCAATTTTGAATGGTAGCCTTTCTCAATAAAATATTCTTGAATTCAGTCCCTTGATTTTCATTACTTTGTATACTTCATGCCACTCCCTTCTGGCCTGAAGTGTTTTTATTGAAAAATCAGCTGACAGTCTAATAGGAGCTTCCTTGTAGGTACCTTTCTGTCTCTCTTTTGCAGCCTTTAAGATTCTTTCTTTTTCTTTAATGTGTGCCATTTTCATTATGATTGCCTTGATGAAGGTGTTTTTGTGTTCATCTTGATTGGGACTCTGTATTTCCTGGACTTGTGTGACTTTTTTATTCACCAGGTCTGAGAACTTTCCTGTCATTTCTTCAAACAGGTTCTCTATTCCTTGCTCCATATCTTCTCCTTCTAGAACCCTTATTATGCAGATGATATTACATTTCATGTTGTCCCCAACCTCCCTTAAACTCTCTTCCTGCTTTTTATTTTTATTTTTCCAAATGCTACACCAAATGGGTATTTTCTTTCTAGCTTGTCTTCTAATTTACTGATTCCATCCTCAACTTTTAATCTACTATTGAATCCTTCCAGGGTATTTTTTAAAATATTCATATTGATTTTAGTGAAGAACAGAGGAGAGAGAGAGAGATAGAAGTATCAATTGGGATCAAGCCAGCAACCCAGGCCCTTAACCACTGAAACACACAGGCCTGTCTTCTTTATTTCAGCTATGTCATTCTTCATTTCCACTTGGTTCTTATTCATTGTTTAAACACCTTTTTTCATGATAGAGTAATTCTCATTATCTTACCTAATAATAGAGAAACATGTAAATTGACCATACCTCTGCTATGCCTACAGCCAATCAAAATGAGTATGCAAATTAACCCAAAAAAGTCAGCAGTTAATTTGCATACATACCTGGGTCCCAGGAACCTCCTTGGCACCCAGGTCACTCCCAGCTGGCCATCAGAGGGGCAGGGACCCCCTTCCCAAGAATAAAGCCTGGGGTGGAGGATTTAAGTTTGGGAAGGGGCTGAGTCTGTAATTGGAGGGGAAAGGGGAGCCCCCTTCCCAAGCCTAAAGCCTGAGGCAGAGGCTTTAGGCTTGGGAAGGGGCTGAGCCTGCGATCAGAGGGATGGGGGGGGGGGCTGCTGAAGGAGCTGAGCCTGCAATCAGAGGGGCAGTGGGAGCCCCCTGCTTGGGCAGGGGCCAAGCCTGGAATCGGAGGGAAGGGGAAAAAAATCAATGGAAACATATTCTCAGGTGAGGATGCAAAGGAAAATAAAGAAAAAAAAAAGTCATATCCTAAGAAAGACAGATCTTAAAAATGCCTAAAGAAAGTTGTCATTTTTTCATGGTGAAGGAATTGGAGTTCATGTTGATGAAAATACCTTGGTGGCTGTGGTGACTGTCAGTGGCTGCAGCAGTGAGGTAATGGAGCTGGCGCCTTCCCCTGATTAGCCCGGTTGCCTCCCTCAAAAAGGAGGCCAGGCTTCAATGGGGAGCAGGCCTAAACCATCAGTAGGACATGCCCTGAGGGCTCCTAGTATTTGAGAAGAGGCAGGCTTGGCTGAGGGACCCCTCCCCAGTGCACAATTTTTGTGCACCAGGTCCTTGGTGTTCATTATAATTCTCATTAAGTTGTTTGTAATTCTTATTAAGTTGTTTGAGCACCTTATAACTATTACTTTGAGTTCTTTATCTGACAAACTGCTTGCCTTCATTTCATTTATTCCTCTTCTGGTAATTCCTCCTTTCCTTTTAATTCCAGTTGTTTCTTTGTCTTCCCATTTTAGAACTCCAGTAGTCTGGGTGCTGGGTGAGGCAGGTGCAGTTGCAGATCAGGTTTGTGCATCCAGAGTTGACTGGTCAACTTGGGGCTAAGTGGTGAGTCCAATCTTCTATTGGAATTAGGTTTGGCGTTCCTGGTCACTGTGGCAGGTGGGTGTGTTGGGGAGCATCAGCTCACATCTGTTGGGCAGGGTCAGGTGGTGGGGCCATTTGTCCAGGGGCAGTGAGTCAGGCACAATGGATCATGGTAACAGGTCCATGCATCTGGGTACATGGCAGGATCAGGTGCACCATGTCAATGTGTTGGAACCAGTCATCCAGGGACACTAGATCAGTGATGCTGGGTTGCCATGCTATGTCTAGGTGGGCCATGTGTTAAGGTGGCAGGGCAGGCAATGTACTCCACAGGTGGAGGGGCCAAGACAAGTCAGACATTGCTCAACTGGTGCAGGCGACAGGCTGGGCTGGGTGCTGCTCTGCTATGGCACATGGTGGGGTGGGCCAGGTAACCTGCTTGCCAATATGGTGGGGCAGGCTCCACATACTGCTTATCAAGGCAGCCAGCCTGTACTCTGAGGCCCATAGTTCAGGCACACCAAGCTGCTACAAGTGGATCTGAACAGGCTGTCTGATCCCAGGGCTTCCTGGTCAACCATCCATTGCCTTTATTCCTCTTAATGGGTAGCCATAAGTCTCAGTCTATAACCCCCAAGTGTAGGCCAGGAATGGTGACTCAAACTTGCCACCTGACTGGTGCCTTTCCATCTTCACCATCATATGCCCACTATGTGGGCCCACACTGATGCCAGTGCCCCCTTAGGCTGTGACAGAGAGATGTGCTTTTCCTAAGAAAGGGTGGCTTCTCCTGATACAGAAGTCTCCCTGTTAGAACCACCTGCCAGCCACCTACACTTTGACCAAAAAGCCCACTTATGTTTGAGGAATCAGAGTAAAACTTTCAAATCTCAATGGCAGGTATGCAAGCTTCCATCTGTTTTATTATTAAGCATCAGTACCAAAACTAATTTACAGCTTCAGTCATGAGCTTGGTCACGTTATTGGTATAAAGTGTAAATATTTGAATGCCAATTCTCATAAAACAAACAGGTCACTGTGTCCAAAGCAGACAGATACTGTTTTGGGAAGCCAGCAGACCCGGGCTAGAATGCAGCTGTGTTGTCTCTGTAGAGCCAATAATAGGCATCTGGAATCATTCCCACCTCCCCCTGCCTTAACAGCACCTGCCATCTCATTGCAGAAAGTTCTGAAAGCCAAAAGCCACCCAGAGGGGCTCACATATGTGAGTCTGACTTTTAAATAATTTCCATCTGACCTGCTACTGAGGAGAAATCCTGTACAGCTGAAATTATTTGCCCAGAAATTAATGCCATCATCTTCATAAAAGTATCTCACCCTTGTTCAGTTTGAGCACATTCATTTCCAGTTACCAGTCTGTGACTGACTCCCTTCATACCCTGTGTCTTTCAGTGTTCAGCTCTGATTCCCTTCCCTTTGAAGCACTCCAGGATTACTTAAATCCATTTCACTGCTCTGTATATTCACCCATCCTGGGACAGGGCAGCAAAGCAGTCTTCCTACCTACATAACAAACTCCTTGAGGTCATGGGCCTTCACACCTGTAGCTTCTCTGGAAAGGTCAGTGAATTGGCAGCACATTCTGCCCGGCAAAATCTCCTTGGTTGTTGTGCCAAGGCTAAGCTTCCTCGGGCACTGGTGAGCATGGCAGATGTGGATTCTGGATTCTGAGGAGTAATCTTCTCTAGCAAATAAAAATATGGATATTAGGTTATAGAGGAGAACCAAGATGGCGGCATAGGTAAAACACCTATCTTGCCGTCATACTCAGCAATTTTAAAACTACAACTTAACGAAAGAACAAACATCTTCCAGAATCACCAGAAAGCTGGCCGACTGAAAATTCCACAAATAAAAGTGAAAATAAGACACTGTGACTTGGAGGAGCGGCGGCGGACAGCATTGAAAGATTCGCGAGGAGAGAGGTTTGTAGCGGCGCCAGTGGAGAGGGCGGGCGGCTAAAAACCAGCCAGTTTTCTTGAATGGGGAGACAAAGACGTCCCACTGGACTGATTCTCCAACTCTGGGCGAAGTCCAGGGAACCAACCCACTATCATAGGGGGTGAAAACTGGACAGTGGGAGGGCACGCCGAAGCTCGGGTGCTGCCGGGTCTGCCGGCTTGTGGAGAAGGCAGCTTGCACGAACAGCTGAGCTGTGTGACCGCGCAGAGAGCACTCTGCGACTTGCCCTCTCATTCGGAAAACCTTCAGACTGCTTTGTTTTACGGCCCTGGGTGAGACGTTGGGTGTGCAGACTCATTTGGGGGGAGTCTGAATTCCCTGGCAGCTGGT
The DNA here is from genome assembly GCA_027563665.1 of Antrozous pallidus. NCBI lineage: Eukaryota > Metazoa > Chordata > Mammalia > Chiroptera > Vespertilionidae > Antrozous > Antrozous pallidus. The sequence continues at coordinate 108,959,478 of CM050508.1, read as the reverse complement.
GGAGCTTGGCAGCAGCTCTCTCTCAGAGGTGCTGGCGGCCATTGCCCCCGGAACAGAGTCCCTGGGGCTGCATAGGGTGGAGCTAACGCTGTCTGCTTGGCCCGGAGACTCCACCCATTCAACCTGAGCACAGCTGAACTTCACAGACAATTGGCCTGGAGATCAACCCCTCCAAGTGCTAACAACGATTAACCTGAGCTTAACTTCAGCAAGACTGTGCAACCCATATCCTCCTCAGGTAACTGGGGAGGCTGAGCCACTGTCCCTAGTAGGAAGTCTACCACACAAAGCTAATTGACCAACTCAGGGAAGCAGCCACCATGCAGAGACATGGAAAGAAATCAGATGTGAAAGAAATGGAGGGAAAAAAACGACTGGACATGGAATTCAAAACCACGGTTATAGGGCTTTTCAAGAGGCTCCAACAAAAGGTCGAGGCCTATAAGGAAATAAGCCAGACCGCAAAGGAAATGAATGAGTCCTACAAAGAAATGAAGGAGACCCTCAAGGATATAAAGGAGACTCTCAAGGATATGAAAAAGGACCAACCAGAAATCAAGCATACACTGACTGAAATAAAAAATATTACACAAAGACCTAAAAGTGCTCTGGAGCACCCCAAGAACCAAGTTAAAGATTTGAAATACAAAGAGGTAAAATCCACTCAGCTGAAAAAGCAAGAAACCAAAAGAATCCAAAAAATTGAAGATAGTGTAAGGGGCCTCTGGGACAACCTCAAGTATACCAACATCCAAATCATAGGGGTGACAGAAAAAGAGAGAGATCAAGACAATGAAAACCTATTTGAAGAAATAGTGACCGAAAACTTCCCACACCTGGTGAAAGAAATTGACTGAGGAGTCCAAGAAGCGCACCGAACCCCAATATATAGGAACCCTAAGAGGATCACACCAAGGCACATCATAATTAAAATGCCAAGAGCAAAAGACAAAGACAGAATATTAAAATCAGCAAGAGAAAAGCAGATGGTTACCTATAAGGGAGCACCCATACGATTGTCAGCGGATTTCTCAACAGAAACGATGCAGGCCAGATGGGAGTGGCAAGAAATATTCAAAGTGATGAACAGCAAGAATCTACAATCAAGATTACTCTATCCAGCAAAGCTATCATGCAGAATTGAAGGTCAGATGAAGTGCTTCGCAGATAAGAAAAAGCTAAAGGAGTTCATCACCACCAAACCAATATTATATGAAATGATGAAAGATATTCTTTAAGAAGAGGAAGAAAAAAAGGATAAAAGTGTAAATTAGGAACAACAAATACACATCTATCAACAAATGAATCTAAAAATCAAGTGAATTAATAAGCTGATGAACAGGATAAACTGGTGAATGTAACAGAATCACGGACATAGAGAGGGAATGGACTGACAACTCTTGGGGAGAAAGGGGGTGTGGGAAGTGCAGCAAGAGACTGGACAGAAATCATGCAACTATGGGAGAGGACAGCGGAGGGGGGTGAGGGCGGAGGTGGGATGGGTACCAGGTGGAGGGGAACTATAGGGTGGGAAAAAAAAGGGAACAATGTAATTAATAAATTGAACAATAAAGATAAAAAAAAAACATGGATATTAGGGAAAATGGGATGTTAGGGAATTACTTGGTCTAATCAATTTAGAAAGCCAGCCTGAAATTCAGCATCGTAACTTTGTTGCAGAGAAAAAAAAAATCTCATAAAATTTTTAGGCATGGTGCAACCCTCCTAGCTTTGTGATATATTGGGAAAGATGGGAATTTGTAACAGCAAGAAGTGAAATATGGTAGCATTCATCTCGGATAAAACTGCTGTTTGAATTTTGGTCCTGCTTGCTTGCTTGCTTGAAACAAAAGTGTGGTTACTTCGGCTTCCAGCTTGAGACCTTGGGGGAGAGGGGAAGAGGGGAGGCAAAAGTCCCTTTGAAGACCAGACCAGAACTCAGAGGAGTTACTGGTCGGCACCAGAAGTTGGGCTGTGCGAGATAGGACCACTTTCCCATGTCTAGCAGAAGGTATGATTAGAAATAAGAAACAGGCAAGAGGATCAATCATAGTGCACTGGCAACATTCAAGGTCATGACAACTGTTCTTGGAATTCAAAACAATGAAAATTTATGGTTCGGACCCCTTTAAAAGGACTGCCTGCACCCGGGGCAGCATGGCGTGGGTGTTTGGTCTCCTAGCGGTGCCCTCAAGACCGTCCTGGCCAGTTTTTCAATAAATCCTTGCTTGTTTATGTCCAACTTAACCGTGGTCATTTGCAACTGGTCGTGGAAGTCGCCCCACAGCAAAGGAGACCACTTAGAGCTTCAGTTGCTTTAGGAAGGGGTTTGTTTTAAATATTAAACTGATTATGAGTAATTAAAATGAGAGTAAATATGAGGTGCAAGGTAAGGGCCTATTATATAGTAGGCATCTGGTGCATGGCAGGATCTGACAGGACTGCCTTCAACACAATGGATGCTGACCTAAGCATGAAACTGCTGGCTCCATATGCTTGAAGCCACCCAGACATTCATGGCCTGGGCAGCACGGCAAGTACTGCACCCCTTCCTTCCTCCTGACCAGCCAAGAGCCCGTCCAGGCAGTTCCATTTGATTTACTTTAATTTCAGTCATTCATTTCATTTACTTCAGAAATCTTAATTAGGAAACTTACATAAAACAGCCTAGCTGGTGCTTTTTAGGAATACAAAATTGATTATATATGGTCCAGCCTTTGAGTAGCTCAGACTCTTCCCCACTGAGATGACTCAAACATCCAAATTTTAAACTAACCATAAGCGCCGGCACACATTTTTTAAACTCTGCCTTAGCCAAGCAAGTTCATGAGATTGCTATATCCATTCTGGAGTCCAATGGCTCCCAGTCATAGGGAAAGTTGGCCTGAGCCTGGAGGAGCTCACAGCACTGACCATGCCACTGCACTTCCAACAATGAACTGACTGTTCTGACCCCTCCCCATCCCTGCAGGACAATGGGGTTGCCCTCTCTTTAAGCTCTGCAGGACCTAGGCTGACCTTTTTCTTTCTGGCTTCTGGACATTAACTTGAGCATGGGTTGGGATCAGAGAGGGACTGAATTAGGGAGTGCACCTTAAGTGGCATGCATTTGGCAGACTGGAAGCTTTCTTTTATATATATATAAAAAAAAAGACAAAGAAAGAAAGAAAAGAAAGGGGGTGGGTCATTTGCCAAAAGAGCCCATGAGGCTGTGAAGAGAGATATTCAGTGGGAGCAGTGCCTTCCTCTCATGCAGACTGGCCAAAGTTTTCATGGATATGTGACAATAGATAATTTTAGAAAATGATTCTTGAAAGAAAATGATTCCTGGGGCTGTTATGATACATGAGTGTCTCACTGTTCACACTAAATCTTTTTTATTCTTTCAACAAGAGGCCCAGTGCACAAAATTCATGCCGGGGGGCGGGGGCGTGTTCCTCAGCCCAGCCTGTACCATCTCCAATCTGGGACCCCTCAAGGGATGTCCGACTGCCACTTTAAATGGGCAATCGGACATCCCTCTCACAATCCAGGACTGCTGGCTCCCAACTACTCGCCTGCCTGCCTGCCTGCCTGCCTGCCTGATTGCTCCTAACTGCTTCTTCCTGCCAGCCTAATAACCCCTAACCACTCTCTTGACAGCCTGGTCACCCCTAAATTCTCCCCTCCAAGTCTGGATGCCCCAACTGCCTTCCCCTGCTGGCCCGGTCACCCCTAACTGCCTTCTCTTGCCCACCTGGTTGCCCCTAACTGCCCTCCCCTGCCAACCTGGTTGCCCCCAACTGCTCTCCCCTGCATGCCTGATTGCCCCCAATTGCCCTTCCTTGCAGGTCTGGTCCCTCCCAGCTGCCCTACCCTGAAGGCCTGATCACCCACAACTACCCAATCCTATCGGCCATCTTGTGGCACCCATCTTGTGTCTACTTGGGGCCAGCCATCTTTGACCACATGGGGGTGGCCATGTTGTATGTTGGAGTGATGGTTAATTTGCATATTGCCTATTTATTATATAGAATGTTAAATACTTAGATTTAAGATCAGTTGAGACAACTTTTACACAAAATATAACACAAGTGTTTGTCACACCACAGCAGGCACTGCAGCAGACAAGTCAATCAAAAAGTGTGAAAAATACTCTACATTCAGGCAAACAAATGATCAAAGCTTGTCACCCCAAGGGCATACAAGTGACATCATTCAAGTGGCAAAGCATCATTCAAGTGGACTTCACTTTACCCTGAGCAAAATCAGAAGGAAGTTGTATTCAACATCAGCTGCACTGTAATATTCATCTGAGGCAGTTCCTACACTTTATAATTTCATCTGACAACCTGTAATTGTGCCTTTTGGAAAATGTGATTTTTTTCTGAACTATTTGAAGGAGAATTTAGACATTATTTTGTACTGTTTCAAATATCCACGTGAAAATGTGACTCATTTCCTTGTTTGATAATTAATATCTGAGATATGGGCACCAAAATTCCTGAGCAGGTAGAACAATCGGAATAATTTCTAGTAGTGGGTCATTTTTTTATTTTGCCTGTAGTCATTGCCCCAGTGTTGCCAGGCAGTTTCCCAGAGACTTGGCTACAGAAGCTGCAGAAAGTGTAAAGAGGGTGAGGATGGAGAAGTGCAGTTCAAATAGCAAAGAACAATACTTGGAATTTAAACCTGAGCACAGCTAGGGAGTACTGTAGGAATCACCAAGGAAAAAAAGAGAAAGCCACACCTTACAAACTATGCATACAATCTTGCAATTTCTCTTCCAAGGGAAAACTGGTAGGAACTCAGCAACCAGTCATGGAGCGACCTTCCCCCACAAAGCTCAGGTGGGCCTATAATCAGGGGGCACCTTTTCATTGGCTCCTGGGGACAGATCATTTCCCTGATGTGCCACTTATATGTCCCTGATGCTATTTATATCACACCAGATAATGATGCGACATACAAATAAGTATTACAGTACCATTTTGTTTAAGCTATGTCCTTATAATATTTCAGATGTACTATACTAGAGAAAAATGTGTATTTTTTTCTACTGCTTACCAAACATTTCTTCCTCTTAGGTTTTCAGGTTACTTTATGGAAAGAGGGATCAAGGCTGTGACATTGGTTGTGTCCTCCAACCATCTCTAACCTGGATTTTTACAACTATGTTGATGAAGGACACAGAATGCATACAATGATTTTTGTAGCATTTTGCTAGCAAAGGATTTACTGTTGCCATGGGAATTCATCATTTTGGAGAATGTCCCCTTCACTGGCAGCAGCAGGTCTGCAGTGATAGTAGTTGCAGGGCAGCTTTTGGATCTACTAAAAGTTGAAGCCTAATCATGAGTTGAGGCAGGATCCCATCACATTCTATCATTACTGTGGATGAGAACCTATAAGTCTGAGCTAATGCAAATTCTCATTCTTTTCATTGTGATACTTACTCCTATATGGTGCTCAGAGAGCATCACAATCCCTCCCTTCCTACTTCCTGGCCTGGAAGATGGAGAGGACAAAACCTTTCCCAGGGTCTGGGCCTCACTATCCAGCTAGGCTTTCCCTTTATTTTCTTTTTTTATTTTTTTTTCATTTTTTTTTCTTTTTTTAAAATATATTTTTATTGATTTTTTTTGCAGTATAACTTATAATTAATAGTAGTATATGTTTTCCTTTTCCCATCCCCCTTATCTGCCCCCAGCCTCCCCTACCCCCCAGCACATATCCCCACCTTCCCCCCTCCCCGCCCCAGTGTCTTTCATTCATTGGTTATGCTCATATGCATGCATAAAAGTCCTTCAGTTGATCTCCCCCAGCCTCCAACTCCCATCCACCCCAGCCTCCCCACTGTAGCTTGACAGCCTGTTCAAGGCCATCCTGCCTCTATATCAATCACTCTCCCCTGTTTCTTTTCTTTAAAAATATCTTGCCTCTGCATACTAGAAATAAATGTATAAGAACAAAAAAATGTTTGAGTCTTAGTTTCGATGTCCAACTGTTCTGAGTCCCAGTTTCAGTGTCAAATAATTCTTTATGTGTACATGTCAGCAATGGTATCCAGATGGTGGACACATTGTGGCAATGCAAGATCCATCCTCTCTGGTTTGGTCCTGGGCTGCCTGCAGACATGCACAGCTGCCGACTGCTAGCATGGCAAGGTGTCGTCAGTGTCCCCCATCTCTGGACCATCCTCGTGACTGGAACAGATCCATCAGTTCCTCACAGTCGCAGGAACCCACATGGTCTTGGAGTTGTTCTCTGAAAACACACAAACACATTCTCAACCAAAACTTAACAAAGGGATCCTCTATGCAAAATAGACTTGGGATTCTTTTTAATTTTTGCCTAAATGATTTTCCTTTGGCTTATTTTGACACCATGTGTATTTTTTCATGGATGTCCTGCAGTTGGTTTTACAAATGGAATTTACTTTACAGGATTAAGAATTTTCTAGATGTATTTTACTTACTCGATATTTTTTTTCCTTACATGATATTACCCCACTGCCCGCTCCCCTTTTTTGATTAATGGGGGCTTTTGGAAATTTTATCTTTCAGTCTTGGTAATTTTAAATTTTAATTTTTGCACACAAATATGACTGCTTTAGGTTCTTTGGATGTTAGGCAATTTTACAGTGAGATGAATTACTAATAGATTTTTTAGTTAATGTTTTAGGAAAAGCTTTTTGTCCAGTACACTAAAATTTTCTTGAGTATTCACTTATTTCACTTGGCCAATTTAAATTAATCTGAAAACTTGATTACTATTTTCCTGCTAATTTTAATACTCAAGCAGAAATCTTAGTTTACCCTGTAAATTCTAGTGGAAAGGAATATTTGCAATTTTGAGTACATCCTGAGCATTCCTGGTAATAGTCTGTATTTAGATATAGAGCAGCTATTGCTGGCCGAGTCTCTGTCTGCCACCTGGATCCCGGTATGAGTTGTGCGTGGGAGGCGAAGCAGCCTTGGGGGTAGGAGACCTCCCTCAGGAGGGGTGAGAATTCAAGCCACTGCAAGGTTTGTGGGTGAGGGTCTGTGCCCCACCTCTGTTGACCTTTTAGTTCTCTCCTGTTGGCCCCTCCGCGACTGTGCCTGTCTTAGGTTATTCCTTCCCTGAGGAATCTTACCCGTCTCTGGCTAACCAGCCATCCTCCAGGGCCAAACAAGGTGATGTGAGGTTTAGTTCTGTCTCTTTTGTAGTCTATGCCCCTGTGGCCTCCACGTCCAGTACCTGCCTTGGGGTCCCCTCGCCTGCTGGCGGATCCCGGTACTGATCACATATCTCAGGGGACCCAGGTTTCTTCTCCAGGGAGGGCCCAGCTCACACCATTGGTCGAGAGACAGATCCATGGTGCCAGCTGCCCAGAGGCTTCAGCCACAGCTGGAACTGAAAACTCAGGCATCAGCTGTGTGTATTTGGATAGTAAGAAGAAGGTCCCTCTTGGCAAAAAGGGCAGGAAGGGCCAATATAGAATGCTCGGATGCCTTCCCAGTGCCTTAATTCCTTCTAAAAGGGATTAATTCCTTTCCTATCCTTTTTAAATTGCTGCCCAACATTCAAAGAATTAGTTTGTAAGTTTATTTGGGATAATTGTATAATATGCTGTTGTCAAATATCAAATATTAAAATGACATTGTAAAATAATATCATGTAAGGGTATTATGGTGTTATGGGAGGTTAAGGAGGGCCTAGCCTAAAGACTGGTATCCATAGGATATGACAAGCTCTAGGCCATGTCAATTCAATCTCAAACTAGCTGCCATTTTTTTAATAATTTTATATAAACTTTGTCAGGGATGTAAAAACACAAATCACTTACCTCAGTTCAAGAGTTCAAATATATTGGCTTTTCCACTTACTCCCACCACCTGCCACTTACCCTGAGATTTGACATTCTGATGGACTTTTCTCAGTCTCTCGATCCATTCTTGTTCATCAGTCTATGTCACTGATTATATTCCTCAAATGAGTGAGATCATGTGATATTTGTCTTTCTCTGCCTGGCTAATTTCACTTAGCATAATGCTCTCCAAATCCATCCATGTTGTTACAAATGGTAGGAACTCCTTTTTTTCCGCGGCGTAGTATTCCATTGTGTAAATGTACCATAGTTTTTTAATCCATTCATCTGCTGATGGGCACTTAGGCTGTTTCCAAATCTTAGCTATGGTAAATTGTGCTGCTATGAACATAGGGGTACATATACCCTTTCTAATTCACCTTTCTAGTTTCTTGGGATATATTCCTAGAAGTGGGATCACTGGGTCGAATGGGAGCTCCATTTTTAGTTTTTTGAGGAAACTCCATACTGTTCTCCACAGTAGCTGCACTAGTCTACAATCCCACCAGCAGTGCACGAGAGTTCCTTTTTTCTCCGCATCCTCGCCAGCACTTGTCGTTTGTTGATTTGTTGATGTAAGCCATTCTGACAGGTGTGAGATGGTACCTCATGGTCGTTTTGATTTGCATCTCTTGGATAACTAGTGACTTTGAGCAAGTTTTCATATGTCTCTGGGCCTTCCTTTTGTCTTCTTTTGTGAAGATTCTATTTAGGTCTGTTGCCCATTTTTTTTATTGGATCAATTGTCCTCCTTTTATTGAGTTGCGTGAGTTGCCTGTAGATGCTTGAGATTAAACCTTTATCACTAATAACATTTGCAAATATGTTCTCCCATACAGTGGGTTTTCTTGTTGTTTTGTTGATGGTTTCTTTAGCTGTGCAAAAGCTTTTGATTTTGATGTAGTCCCATTTGTTTATTTTGTCTTTAGCTTCCATTGCCCTAGGAGCAGTATCATTAAAGAATTTCTTTTGGCATATGTCTGAGATTTTTCTTCCTGTAGATTCCTCTAATATTTTTATGGTTTCCTGTCTTACGTTTAAGTCCTGTATCCATTTTGAATTTATTTTTGTGTATGGTGTAAGTTGGTGGTCTAGTTTCATTTTTTTGCATGTATCTATCCAATTTTCCCAACACCATTTATTGAAGAGACTGTCTTGACTCCATTTTATGTTCATGCCTCCTTTGTCAAATATTAATTGAGCATAGTGGTTTGGGTTGATATCCGGATTCTCTATTCTATTCCATTGATCTATATGTCTGTTCTTGTGCCAGTACCAGGCTGTTTTGAGAACAGTAGCTTTGTAATACAGCTTGAAATCTGGTATAGAAATCCCACCCATTTGTGCTTCTTTCTCAGGATTGCTGTGGCTATTCGGGGCCTTTTTTTGTTCCAGATGGATTTTTGGAGAGTTCTTTCTAGGTCTGTGAAATATGCCATTGGTATATTAATGGGGAGTGCATTAAATTTATAGATTGCTTTGGGTAGTATGGACATTTTAATTATGTTGATTCTCCCAATCCATGAACATGGAATGTTCTTCCACCTGTTTACATCTTCCTCTATCTCTTTTTTCAGTGTCCTATAGTTTTCCACGAATAGGTCTTTTACCTCCTTAGTTAAGTTTATTCCTAGGTATCTTAATTTTTTTGGTGTGATGGTAAATGGGATTGCTTTTTTAGTCTCTCTTTCTGTAAGATCACTATTAGTGTATAGAAATGCCATAGATTTCTTGGCGTTAATTTTGTAGCCTGCTACATTGCTGAACTCATTTATTAAGTCTACTAACTTTTTTATGGAGTCTTTCGGGTTTTTTATGTACAATATCATGTCATCTGCAAATAAGGATAGCTCAACTTCTTCTTTTCCAATTTGGATGCCTTTTATTTCTTCTTCTTGTCTAATTGCAATGGCTAATACTTCCAGTACTATGTTGAACAGGAGTGGTGAAAATGGGCAACCCTGTCTTGTTCCTGTTCTTAGGGGAAATGGTTGTAGTTTTTGCCCATTGAGTATGATGTTTGCTGTGGGTTTCTCATATATGGCTTTTATTATGTTGAGGTATGATCCTTCTATTCCGACCTTGTTGAGAGTTTTTATCAAGAAAGGATGTTGGATTTTGTCAAATGCTTTTTCTGCATCGATTGATATGACTATGTGATTTTTATCCCTCAATTTGTTTATGTGATGTATCACATTTATTGATTTGCAGATATTGTACCATCCTTGCATTCCTAGGATAAATCCTATTTGGTCATGGTGTATGATCTTTCTGATGTACTGCTGGATCCGATTTGCTAGAATTTTATTGAGGATTTTGGCATCTATATTCATGAGGGGTATTGGGTTGTAATTCTCTTTCATTGTGTCATCTTTATCTGGTTTTGGTATTAGGGTGATGCTAGCTTCATAGAAGGAGTTTGGAAGTGTTGCATCCTCTTGAATTTTCTGGAATAGTCTGAGGAGTATAGGTTTTAGTTCTTCCTTGAATTTTCGGTAAAACTCCCTTGTGAAGCCATCTGGCCCTGGGCTTTTGTTTGCTGGAAGCTTTACGATGACTGCTTCAATTTCTTCCACAGTTATTGGTCTATTGAGTTGTTTAGATTTTTCTTGATTGAGTTTTGGGAGGTTATATTTTTCTAGAAACATATCCATTTCCTCCAGGTTGTCCAGTTTGTTGGAGTAGAGTTGTTCATAGTATTTTTTAACAATCCTTTGTATTTTCATGGGGTCTGTTGTTATTTCACCTCTTTCATTTCTGATTTTATTTATTAGGGTCCTCTCTCTTTGCTTCTTGGTGAGTCTGGCTAGAGGTTCATCAATCTTGTTTATCCTTTCAAAGAACCAGCTCTGGGTTTTGTTGATCTTCTGTATTGTTTCTTTGGTCTCTATGTCATTTATTTCTGCTCTGATCTTTACTATTTCCTTCCTTCTGCTTACACTGGGCTTTTCTTGTTGCTTTCTTTCTAACTCTTTGAGTTGTTGGGTTAGATAATTTATTGCCGCTGTTTCTAGTTTTTTGCGGTAGGATTGTAGAGCTATGAACTTCCCTCTCAGAACTGCTTTCACTGTGTCCCATAGATTTTGGATTGTTTGCTATCATTGCCATTTGTTTCCATGATGTTTTCTATCTCTTCCTTGATCTCTCTAGTAACCCAGTCATAGTTTAATAGCATGCTGTTTAGACTCCATGTGTTTGATTTCTTTGGATTGTTTCTATTGTAGTTGATTTCCAGCTTTATGCCACTGTGATCTGAGAATATACTTGATATGATTTCTATCTTCTTGAATTTGGAGAGACTTTGCCTATGACCCAACACCTGGTCTATCTTTGAGAATGACCCATGGGCACTTGAAAAGAATGTATATTCTGTGTCTTTGGGGTGAAATGATCTGAAGGTGTCAATTAATTCCATCTTGTCTAATGAATCATTGTTTCTTTACTGGTTTTTGTTTAGAGGATCTGTCCAATGGTGATAGTGGGGTATTAAAGTCTCCTAATATGATTGTATTGCTGTCTCTCTCTCCCTTGATGTCCTCTAGGAGTTTTTGTATATATTTGGGTGCTCCTGTATTGGGTGCGTATATGTTTACCAGAGTTATTTCTTCTTGTTGGATTGCTCCCTTTAGTATTATGAAATGGCCTTCTTTATCTCTTGTTATGTCCTTCACTTTGAGATCTAATTTATCGGATATAAGTATGGCTACCCCAGCTTTTTTTTCATTTCCATTTGCCTGAATAACTTTTTTCCAACCTTTCATCCTCAGTCTGTGTGCGTCTTTTTTTCGGAGGTGGGTTTCTTGTAGACAGCAGATACATGGGTTGTGTTTTCTTATCCAGTCTATTACCCTATGTCTTTTGATTGGAGCATTTAAACCATTTACATTTAAAGTTATTATTGATAAGTACTTATATGTTGCCATTTTTGTTCTTTACCCCTCTGTTCCTTCTTCCCTTCCTATTTCTTTTTTTATCTTTATTGTTCAGTTTATTAATTACATTGTTTCCCCTTTTTATCCCGCTATAGCTCCCCTCCACCCTGTACCTATCCCACCCTCCACACTCCCCTCCCCTCCCCACTGTCCTCTCCCATTGTTGCTAGATTTTTGTCCAGTCTCTTGCTGCACTTCCCACAACCCTTTTCTCCCTAAGAATTGTCAGTCCATTCCCTCTCTATGTCCATGTCTCTGTTATATTCACCAGTCTATCCTGTTCAACAGCCTATCAATTCACTTGATTTTTATGTTCATTTGTTGATAGATGTGTATTTGTTGTTCATAATTTTCATCTTTACCTTTTTCTTCTTCCTCTTCTTAAAGAATATCTTTCAGCATTTCATATAATGTTGGTTTGGTGGTGATGAACTCCTTTAGCTTTTTCTTATCTGCGAAGCACTTCATCTGACCTTCAATTCTGAATGATAGCTTTGCTGGATAGAGTAATCTTGGTTGTAGATTCTTGCTGTTCATCACTTTGAATATTTCTTGCCACTCCCGTCTGGCCTGCATCATTTCGGTTGAGAAATCCGCTGACAATCGTATGGGTGCTCCCTTATAGGTAACCAACTGTTTCTCTCTTGCTGCTTTTATTATTCTGTCTTTGTCTTTTGCTCTTGGCATTTTAATTATGATGTGCCTTGGTGTGGTCCTCTTAGGGTTCCTGTATATTGGGGTTCGGTGCGCTTCTTGGACTCCTAAGTCAATTTCTTTCACCAGGTGTGGGAAGTTTTCAGTCACTATTTCTTCAAACAGGTTTTCATTGTCTTGCCCTCTCTCTTTTTCTGGCACCCCTATAATTCGGATGTTGGTATACTTGAGGTTGTCCCAGAGGCCCCTTACAATATCTTCAATTTTTTGGATTCTTTTGGTTTCTTGCTTTTTCAGCTGAGTGGATTTTACCTCTTTGTATTTCAAATCTTGAACTTGGTTCTTGGGGTGCTCCAGAGCACTTTTAGGTCTTTGTATAATATTTTTTGTTTCAGTCAGTGTATGCTTAATTTCTGGTTGGTCCTTTTTCATATGCTTGAGAGTCTCCTTTATATCCTTGAGAGTCTCCTTCATTTCCTTGTAGGACTCATTCATTTCCACGTTGGTCTTGATTATTTCCTTGAAGGTCTCATTTATATCCTTGAGAGTCTTGTTCATTTCCTTGTAGGACTCATTCATTTCCTTTGTGGTCTTGCTTATTTCCTTATAGGCCTCGACCTTTTGTTGGAGCCTCTTGAAAAACCCTATAACTGTGGTTTTGAATTCCATGTCCAGTCGTTTTTTTCCCTCCATTTCTTTCACATCTGATTTCTTTCCATGTCGCTGCATGGTGGCTGCTTTCCTGAGTTGGTCAATTAGCTTTTTGTGGTAGACTTCCTACTAGGGACAGCGGCTCAGCCTCCCTGGTTACCTGAGTTGGATACGGGCTGCACAGTCTTGCTGAAGTTAAGCTCAGTTAATCGTTGTTAGCACTTGGAGGGTTGACCTCCAGACCAATTGTCTGTGAAGCTCAGCTGTGCTCAGGTTGGATGGGCAGAGTCTCTGGGCCAAGCAGACAGCATTAGCTCCACCCTATGCAGCCCCGGGGACTCTGTGCCAGGGGCAATGGCCACCAGCACCTCTGAGAGAGAGCCGCTGCCGAGCTCCACCGGCTGCCGGGGAATTCAGACTATCCCCAAATGACTTTGCATGCGCAATGTCTCCCCCGGGGTCGTAAAACAAAGCAGTCTGAAGGTTTTCCGAATAAGAGGGCAAGTCGCGGAGCGCTCTCTGCGCCTTCACGCAGCTGAGCTGTTCGCGTGCAAGCTGCCTTCTCCACAAGCCAGCAGACCCAGCAGCACCCGAGCTTCGGCGTGCCCTCCCACTGTCCAGTTTTCACCCCGTATGATAGTGGGTTGGTTCCCTGTACTTCGCCCAGAGCTGGAGAATCAGTCCAGTGGGACGTCTTTGTCTCCCCGTTCGAGAAAACTGGCCGGTTTTCAGCCGCCCGCCCACGCCGCGGCGCGCACTCCAAACCTCTCTCCGTGCGAATATTTCAACGCTGTTCGCCGCTGCTCCTCCGAGGCACAGTGTCTTATCTTCACTTTTATTTGTGGAATTTTCACTCGGCGAGCTTTCTGGTGATTCTAGAAGGTGTTTGTTCTTTCGTTAAGTTGTAGTATTAAAATTGCTGATTATTACGGCAAGACAGGTGTTTTACCTTTGCCGCCATCTTAGTTCTCTCTGCTTCCTATTTCTTTTTACAGCAGATCCTTTAGTATTTCTTGCATTGCTGGTTTGGTGGTGACAAATTCCCTTAGTCCTTTTTTATCTGTGAAGCTCCTGATTTGACCTTCAATTTTGATTGAGAGCCTTGCTGGGTATAGTATTCTAGGATTCAGACCCTTCCTTTGCATGACTTTGTAAATTTCATTCCACTGCCTTCTGGCCTGATAGGTTTCTGTTGAGAAATCACTTGTTAGTCTGATGGGGGTTCCTTTGTAGGTGACTTTCTGTCTCTCTCTGGCAGCTTTTAAGATTCTTACTTTGTCATTGGTGTTTGCCAATTTAATTATAATGTGCCTTGGCGTAGGTCTTTTGGGGTTTATTTTGCTTGGGACTCTGTGAGCTTCTTGGATTTGTGTGGGTTTTTCTTTCCTATGTCAGGGAAGTTTTCTTTCGTTATTTCTTCCAACAGGTTTTCTATTCCTTGCTCAGTTTCCTGTCCTTCTGGAAGCCCAATTATACGTATGTTGTGTTGTTTCATGTTGTCCCAAAGTTCCCTTAGGCTCTCCTCCTGCTTTTTAATTTTTTTTTTCTAGAAGCTGCTCTACTTGGTTATTTTTTCCTACCTGGTCTTCTAGCTCACTGATGCGATCCTCTATTCTTCTAGTCTACTCTTAATACTTTCTATTGAGTTCTTTACTTCAGCGATGTCACTTTTCATTTCTTCTTGGCTCTTCATCATTTCTTCCTGGGTCTTCCTCATTTCCTCTTGGTTCTTACTCATATTATCAAATTTGTCTTCCATTCTTTTCAGCCACCTTATGACCATTTCTCTGAATTCTTTCTCTAACAGGTTGTTAACTTCCATTTCGTTTACCTCCTTTTCTGGTGAGCCTTGCTTTTCTTTCATATGTGGGCTGTTTCTTTGTCTTCCCATGGTCTCTCTTCTCTGTGTATCTGGTTATGTAGTTCTCACTCTCCTGCGTTGATTTAAAGGCACAAAATACAACACAACCAGGTGCAACGCACCAGGCACTGAACCGGAATGTAGTCACAGTAATGGTAATTCCAAATAAAGGTGACTGCCAGAGAAAGGCAAATTTGGTGATAGGTGAGAAAAAATAAAGAGAACCTCCCCCAGACACACACAGACACTCACACACCCACACTCACACAAAAAGAGAGAGACCCCCCCACACACACACACACACTCACAAAAAAGAAAGACAGGAATGCCAAAATGATAATGGGAAAAGGGGGAGAAGAAAAAAAGGAGTAAATTATAAATGTGGTGTAAAAACTCCTATAGGACAGCCCCTAATCCGAACCAAAACCTGCAACAAGTACCTGGAGATTGATACAAATTACATACAACTACTAATATCAAGGGAGGTGAGGGAACACAGAAGCAAAAATCTATCTCAAAAACAATGCAAATGAGGACAACAAAACAAGAAACAACACCAAAAATAGAAATATCCCCCCTACAAGACAAACCAAAATAAAAGAATAAGCAAATCAATCTCATAAACCTGCTTAAAAAATCGATATAATCAACAGTCAAGTAAACAACAACAACAGGACAGGGCTAAAAACACTTTAAGATAGTGAAGTCAGAGAAGCTAGAGGTATATATGGACTTGGAGTAGATGGTTGGAGATTAGATAAATCAGTGGGGTGAAATTTTAACAGGGGGTAAAAAGAAAGAATTAAGGTAAATCTAAAGCGGGAAAAGTGTAAGGGAAACAAGGCACTAAATAGGGAAAGGTTAGCAAGAGAGTGGTGGTATAAAGGTGAAGTTGAGGTAAAGTAAAAGATACTAAAGAGTAGATGAAAATAGACTGTATTCCCAAGGTCGAAGAGAAAATATAATCAATTCCCTGTGTCACACAAGAGTCAATTTGTGATTTGGCCCCTGGATGGCAGTGTTTCTAGATTGACTTCTGGGTCTATTGATCCTCTCTATCCTGAACTAAACTTTTGCTATCCCTGTGGTATTCAATACTGCTTCTCTAATGGTGACTGCTGTTTTAGCAGCCAGGACACTCCCAAAATCTTCCGGGTTTCCCTCCTCTGTCAGGTCCAAATTGATTGCGCTCCAGGGATTAACTCTGCCACCAGCTCCAAGGGCCCTCTCCCACGTTTACCAGCTCCAACAGCCACAGATTTTATTTCAGGTGCAGATCTCCCAGACTGCCAGCCCCCTCAGTTTCACGCCCAACGTACCCCCAGGGAAATCTGACCTTTCCGTGCTGAAGTTTAGAGCTCCCTGGACACTGCGCGCCTCTACGCCAACTGGGCACCGGTGTTCCGGGAGTCTCAGCCGTCCAGCCGGTACTGCAGCTGTATATTTTCAGGTCCTTCCCCTTCAAGATGTCGTGGTCTGCCTCTGCGCACCTCCTCACGCAGTTGGCTCAGGGAGAGAACCCAGCAGTACTGTGTTCAGGCCGGGGAGGCCAGCCCAGCAGTCCCCTATCTTCTCCTGGAGCACAGTTGTCCCCCTAGTCGCCAACAAACGCTCCCTGTGTGACCTTCAGCTGCTCCCTCCTTCTGCCCTGTGAGCAGATTCAGATAGAATCCCTCCATTCCGCCACCATTTTTTTTCTCCCTTTATTTTCTTTGTGTCTACAGACTTCTTTTCATTCTTCTCTGTGTGCCCTCCCCACCCTGCCCGCTCATGTCTGTCATCTCACCATAAAAAACAGATGACACATGTCTTGGGTTGGGAACTGGCCATTTCTCTATAATCAAGTCTATATGTCTGATACTCTGAATCTGGACATGGATCTTCTAAGCTCATTTCCATAGCTTCCTGACTCTGCAGAACTGGGCAGCTAAGGGTCGCCCGGCATACAAGACACAGGTCCTCACTCCAATCCCCAAAGCCTTAGGCTCCTAATTCCTCTCCAACCTATCAAGGTTTCCTGTTTGTTTTTTCATCTACTGAATTCTGTGCATACACCTCACCGTTTTGACTTAATACTTTAAGTCTCTCAAGCAAATGTTTTTTTAAGAAACCTCCATTTCCCTTCCTTTAGTAATCCATCAAAATAAACACTGAGAGCTGTTGCAGGACAACCAGGAAAGGATGACTTCTACCAGAAACAGAAAAACTGCCTTTTAAATCAGCTACTAGAGCTTTATGGTATTTTAATCTTTTGTCTGGTCTTTGTCCTGGGTTCTTGGCATGGAGTTTCTAAAAACCACTGAATTTTATTATGCTAATGAGGTTTTTCTTAGTGGGCTCCTAGAAAGCTTCAGGATGGGAGCTGGTCATCAGAAAGACTTATCCTGCTTTTAAAAGGCAGGGGACTTTGGGCCAGCCTGACCTCTGGGAAGAAGAGGGGACTGGAAATTTAATTCAGTCACATAGTCAGTGAAAGATGAAACAGAAGGAGCAGAGAGAGAGAGAGAGAGAGAGAGAGAGAGAGAGAGAGAGAGAGAGCAGGGTACCAGGACACAGACTTTATTGAGGAGACCCTTCCCAAGGAGAGAGAGCTCACATGTGAGGTGAAGGCAGAGAAACTAGGGGAAGGGGAGAAGAGGGGACCCAGCCGGACCGCCTCCCGGACTGCCTGGGAGAACAGTCCGGGAGAAAAGATGCCACATGGCGCAGAGACACCCTTTAAGGGCCAGAACAGGCAGGGGTTGGGCCCAGGGCAGAATGGGAAGGGGTGGGACACAGGGCGCTCTGGTATGTGCTTGATTGGTGGCTCAATGTCTCTGTGGCAGATGTCAATTACATCATAACTTTGCCCACCAGTTGGGGGGTTACCTATCAGTCAGTGATTCAACCAGTCATGCCTACATAATGGAACCCCAATAAAATCTCTGGATTCCAAGGCTTAGTGGAAATCTGTGGTTGGTGAAAATATAGATATTGTTTCCTGACACCATGGGAAATAGATATGGAATCCCTCTCCATTTCATAACACATGCACACCTTGAACTACATATATCCCTTACCCCCCAAAAAACCTGTAATCATTAGTATAGTATAACTTTCAGTTCTGTAGGTCATTCTAATAAATGATTAAACCTGAGGGATATTGCGGGGATCTCCAGGATGAGAAGTGCAGGTGGCCTGGGGATATAAATTAAGGCTGATGTCTGAAGTCTTGTGGGATTGTGCTAACACTAGTAGTTAGTGTAAATTTGTGTTGCAGTGTATTCAGTTGAGGTGGAAGCAGAATAACTCTTATAAGAATGTTTTTCTGGTTTCTAATAGAACTGTGGAAATATTGGCAACAGTTTTATATCTTCAGGTTGTGCATTACAGTTTGAAGCATAATCTGCTGAATGGACAGGTTTAGAAAGATCATTTTGCAGATTCTACTCAAAGTGTGAGTAGTTTGTGCACATCCACAAACTGTTCTCAGTTCCTGATTGAGATATGTACAGAACTGATTGTAAGCATTTAGAAACCTTTACAGCACTTTGATATTGCCAAGACATTCAGGAATCTATACTAATAAAAGGGTAATATGCTCAGACCAGGAGACCTTCCGGACAAAGCCATGGTGGCGGGGTCAAGGCAGAAGCTGTTAGGGGCAATCAGGACAGGAGGGGAGGGCAGTTGGGAGGTGATCAGGCTGGCCGGGGGTGGGCGGCAGTTGGGGGTGAGCAGGCAGCAGTAGGGAGCAATTGGGGGCAAGCAGGCCAGCAGGGGTGGCAGTTGGGGGCAAGCAGGCCAGCGGGGGGGGGGGGGGCAGTTGGGGGTGATCAGGCAGGTAGGCAGGTGAGCTGTTAGCAGCCAGTGGTCCCAGATTGCGAGAGGGATGTCCTACTGCCGGTTTAGGCCCAATCCCTCAGGTATCAGGCCTAAGCTGACAGTCAGACATTCCCTGAGGGGTCCCAGATTGGATAGGGTCAGGCTGGGCTGAGGGACACACACACCCCCTGCACAAATTTTGTGCACCAGGCCACTAGTGGAAATATAAAAGTATTAGACTGTGACAATTTGTGAGATCCAAAGGCTCATTTAGAAAATATTGCTTCAGTTGGTATAATCAGATGGAATCAGAAATTAGTGTTAAAAGTGTGAGAGTTGCTTATCTTGTCCCCCAGTTTGAAAAGAGGAGCCAACAGTCTTAGAGTTTACTTACTAGATGCTTCTCATAAATTGTGGAAGGTCACAGCAAAGATAAGGCTTTTTTCTGTCCTTACACTTCCCTCTTATTCCTTCAGAGACTCATGGTGAGGCTGAAGTAGGTGGGCGTGATTTGGGGCACTACTAAAATCCACAGATAGAAACATCCCCTGCAGCAATAGACACTGCAGTCTTGATTATTCAGGACCATAGGTGTATTTCTGGTATGTTCCAGGTAGCCTCCCAGACCTGGGAGAGACATTGAAGAATCAAATATGGTTGCCACCCCCTAGAAATACACAACAATGCTGCTGTATTGATGGGGAACATAAAAATACATTTTTGGGAGGGGCTAGCAATCTGACTCTGTATCTAGTTTATCGGTATCCTTAAATGCACATTCTTGCTAGCTGATAATTAACTCACTGCCCCTTTCTTAATTATTTGGTCTTGCAACACCTATTACCTAACTATTACTATTTTACAAAGCCATAAACCATGAACAATACACAATCCCCGAAGGGGGTTATCAGCGCTGGCAACAGGCCAGGGTTTTAAGTGGTCTCATGGCCCCCATCCTGACACATGGTGCTTTTTGCAAAGCCTGCGAAAGGTCTGGAAGCCTGATCCATATTTGGGGGACAAAGAAACCAAAGAGTATAAAGAAAAAGCTTCTTTCATATTCAGGGGCTCAGTATTTGGGAACAGGCTCCTCTGAGTCACTGTACTAGTACATGTGAAACATCTGAAAATAAATGGGTTTTTCTTTTTTTTTTTTTTTTTTTTTTTTTTTTTTTTTTTTTTTTTTTTTTTAAATATATTTTATTGATTTTTTTTACAGAGCAGAAGGGAGAGGGATAGAAAGTCAGAAACATCGATGAGAGAGAGACATCGATCAGCTGCCTCTTGCACGCCCCCTACTGGGGATGTGCCCGCAGCCAAGGTACATGCCCTTGACCGGAATCGAACCCGGGACCCTTCAGTCCGCAGTCCGACGCTCTATCCACTGAGCCAAACCGGTCTCGGCTAAATGGGTTTTTCTTGAATCTCCAAGTACTCCTGTGTATTTTTCTGTCACCTGGTAAATTCTGTAATAGTACAGTACAATATGTGAACTTTGAGCTTTTGGCTGATAAGTAGGTGAGAGATGGCAAACTCTGCCCAACTCCTGCTTTATTTTACTAAATTATAATTCTACTAGTGGCCCAGCCTGGATCCTCTCCAATCAGGGACCCTTAAGGGATGTCTGACCACTGGTTTAGACCCCAATCCCACAATCTGGGACCGCTGGCTTCTAACTGCTCACCTGCCTGCCTGTCTGCCTGATCGCCCCTAACTACCTCTGCCTGCCTATCTGCCTGACCACCCCTAACCTCCATGCCTGCCTGCCTGATGGCTTCTAACTGCCTCTGCCTGCCTGCCTGATCACCCCTAACTGCTCTCCCTTGCAGGCCTGATCTCGGTCCTAATTGCCCTCCCCTGCCAGCCTGGTTACCCCCAACTGCCCTCCCCTGCCAACCTGATCACCCACAACTGCTCTCTCCTGCCACAACCCACCTCCTCCACCAGGCCCCACCTTGTCTGTGCACGCAGCCATCTTGTGATTGCCATCTTATGACAGCCATCTTGTGATGTTAGGGTGTGATGCATGAGGGCGTGATGACCACCCAGGCATAAATAAATCCAGTTTCAGGGAAAGGTTGGTGGAATGGTTCCTATTAAACAGCCATCAAGGTGAAGACTGAGTGACCTGAGGAGGGTTTCCCAGCATACTAGTACACCTACTCCACCTCCTTCCTTCCTTCCAGGACAGCCAACTGAGATGGTGGGACCCCTTTGCAGAAGTCAGGTTGAGGAACATATGACACCTGAATTTAGCCATAGCTCCCCTCACTCCCCCCTCCCGCTCCCATGATCCTGGTTTCTGATGCCCACTCAACCCTCTACTACAGGAACACTGCAAATATAGATGGTCCCCATTGATGTCTGAGCAGATGTCCACATTAGCTAACTGTAGACCTATTTTTCAGGTTCATTCCACCTCTTTAGGACACCAGCTGCTGAACCCAGAGACCTGCCATGAAACCACACTTGAAGCAATGGAGGCAACGAATGCTTTGTGGGGTGTTTACTTGGGGGCTCCTCTTCCTGGTGATTTTCATTTACTTCACCAACAGCAACCCTGCTGAGCCTGTGCACAGCTCCCTTGCCTTCCTGGAGACTAGGAGACTCTTGCCCATGCAGGGGAAGCAGAGGGTCATCATGGGTGCCATGCAGGAGCCCTCCTGGCCTGAAAGCGTGAACACAAACAAGGGGCTGCTGGACGGACACCCCACGGGGCCTCGTGACCTGCAGAAATGGGCCAAGGTGCAAGATGGGGTTGAAAATGAAGAAGAGTTTTCTTTATCCCAGATTGGGAGAAAATCCCAAAGTACCTTCTACCCAGAAGACGACGACTACTTTTTTGCTGCTGGTCAGCCAGGGTCTCACAGCCACGCTCAGGGGACACTGGAGTCCCTTACCCCCAGGCACGCTGGCCAGTGGAAGGGGTGGTTGCCAAAGAGGAAAAGGCACCAGCCCCAAGGGAGCAGCCCCGTGCTGGAGAAAGGCGAGGAAAGAGACAGGCTGTACTCCTCCATGTCCAGGGCCTTCCTGCACCAGCTCTGGAAGGGCACTGTCTCCTCCAAGATGCTCAACCCGCGCCTGCAGAAGGCCATGAAGGACTACCTGGCGGCCAACAAGCATGGAGTGCGCTTCCGTGGGAGGCGAGCGGCAGGGCGGAGCCGGGCAGCTCTGCTGTGTGAGCTGCAGCGCCAGGTGCGCCCGCGCACGCTGGATGGCACCGAGCCGCCCTTCTCCGCACTGGGCTGGAGGGCGCTGGTGCCCCCTGTGCCGCTTGGCCAGCTGCACCCCAAGGGCCTGCGCTCCTGCGCTGTGGTCATGTCCGCCGGCGCCATCCTCAACTCCTCCTTGGGGGAGGAGATAGGTGGGTGTCAGGGCATGCGGGGCGGGGAGGTGAGGGGCTCTGGGCCCTGGCCTGGGCCCGGTGCGTGATTAGGAGCTGGCGCTTTCTCCACGTTCCGCTGGTTTTCTCTGGCAGGGCAGCCTGGGCCTAGCACTGGATGTTTTGGGCATTAGCTGGAGACTGCTTTTCTCTAGCTGGACTGAGTGAACCCAGCAGAGGTATCCTTTGGGCGTTTTAGAGCAGAGGTGTGCTCCCCAGAGTTGGGTCCAGGGGGATTGGAAGATCGGAGCGTCCCTGCCTTTTGCAGGGAGACCCTCCAGCTTCCTTAGAAACTATGCTCGCTGTTGTTAGTCTCCCAGCCTGGCCCACAGAAGCTGATGAACCCACAGTGTGGTAGAGCTATGAAGAACAAAGGGGTAAGAAAGGAGGGCGATTCCCCGCGGGGTTAAGTGAGTCAGCTCCACAGAGATGTCTCTTGAGGACGATTATGGTGCGTCTGGGACTAACCGCTGTTGTGGGCTTTGCGGAGGGACTGCTGTCCAGAACAGGATCCCTGCCCTACAAGAGTTCTGACCCTTTGGCACAAATCTGACTTTTGGATCACGACCAGGGCACCTAAGCAGGGCCCTTCTCCAAGTTGGTAAATAATAGGACCACACCCGCCTCCTATCTCCCCTTATGAACTATCTTTAAATCCATGCCAGGAGCCTGGGGGAACACTGCTTCATAGTTCCCAGTTAGGAATGGGATATACATGTAGAGAGAAAGGGGCTTATTTTAAGGACTTGCTCCTGTGATTGTGGGGACTGGCAATTTTGAAGTTTAAAGGGCAAGCAGATAGGAAATTCAGGTAAGAGCTGAAATTGAGCCTGAGATCTGGCGGACGGGCTGGTAGGTGGAAACTCGGGCTGGGCTTCTCTAATGCAGTCCAGATGCAGAATCCCCCCTTCAGAAAATGTCAGTCTTTGCTGTAAGGACTTAGACTTCCCTCTCTGCCCTGGCCAATTCTATTGCTGCACCGGTGAGCAAGCAGCTTGGCTGTGTAGGCCCATGAACTCTTTTAACAACATGTGTGCTTAGCCCTACTGTGTGCCGGCTTCTGCACTGGGTGCCAGAGAACAAATGTGAATCACACAGCCTCAGCCTGAGGTGTGAATGTGAAGCAACCGAGTTTAATACATGCACACAATATACAGTGTTATGTGTAGCTACTCTGGAAGTGACATTCAGGGGCAGCTGTTGTTTCCTGAACCCCTTCGTTGTTCTGTGTCCTTTAGGAGTGGCTGATAGCCTGACCATCTTAAAATGGGCTGGTGGCATCGTAATCAAGCTCCATAACCCAGACCTCATCTGAATGTGAAATATTTAAAATGTTAAAATAAGCAAGACACAAGTCTAGACTTGAGGTCTGGGGTCCCAGAGTCCCTATGCTGACATTACTGCAGGCCCATAATAACACTATCCGTGTGTCCCATAAACCTGCAGCCTGCAATTGATTAAGAAAAGCAGTGGTTAGAGGTCTCTGGAGTGCAGTAACACCACAGTTCCTTCTCATTTCCAGGGGCATTATTAATAATGTACAAAGGAATTTAAGTATTATGCTGTGAAGCAGGCCGTAACTAGCTTCTGGTTTGTTTTTGCTGTGTTTAAAACGCCTCTGCATTGCCACTGCACATTTGGAATGTTCTCACATGTCAGGGAGAATTCCCCTGCCCTTTATTGTGGCATAAATGCCCGTGACCACGGTCTCATAAACTCTATGCAGAATTTGGAATAGAGTATGCAAAGCACTGGGCGTTACACATTTTGGGGAAACATGAAATGTCATATCTTGGTTCATTTGTAGTATCCAAATGCAATTTATGTTGTCTGCATTCACATGAAACTTCATGATTAGAATTGTCTAATACATACTCAGAATCTTAACTGAAAAACACAAGTTTTTAAATTTTTTTACTGTTTGGTCTAAGTTCTTTAGAATCCAGTTTTGTACCAACCATCTTAAGAATATGTTATCATAGCATAATACAAGTTGTAAAAACAAAATGTCCTTTATTTTTATAAGCTCGTATCTCTTAAGCTCTTACCATCAACACTGGTACAGTGTGAGGTGGTACCTTCTCCTTTCTGCTCACCAGGAATGTGAGAATGTGCATGTGCTTATCAACACAGAGTTGTTAATGGCTGTCTTAATAAAAACAAAGTCACTACAGATTCCCCCAGGCAATTTGGAATATTGGGGCATACTATACTATTTAGCTAAATTCATCTTGACCTCTAAAAATCTCTTGAGGATTGGCTAAGTGAAGATCAAAAGACTTACCAACATAATTTTATGAAAAACTGAGAGCAGAGCTATAAAAGTACCTGGGGCTAGCTCCATGTCAGCACTGCCAAGAGGTCCCCTCAGGCGGAACTGTGCTGAGGCTTAGCAGTTACACCCCCGGCCCCAGAGGAAGATTCAGTGAGCCTCAGGTTTCCTCACCTGCTGGCTTCCTCTAGCTCCCTCTGCTGGTCCTATTGACAGTGCAGTCCTTTTTCCAAGTTCTGTTAGACTGTCATGCCCTATGATTGTTTTCAAGAACATTGTAGCAGTTGTCAAAATCTCCTTGTTGAATATGTTATTGAAAAGCAAACTGGACTATTTGGAAATGTGGAACATTCTTTCCTAGAGAATCACTGAGATCTTTTTTCACCCATACATATAATTAATAATTTGGTAGCGGGATCATCTGCCAGCAGTTCTGTGGAAACTCACTACAGAGGAGAAATGTCTGCTCGGGAACTAACATTAGTGGCTTTGATCTGGGCAATCAGGATCTATGTACTTGAAATACAAATTCTGGGAAGCCTGTGGGAAATGGGGGATGGCCTATATAGGGAGTGGAGCCCCTGTTTTGTTATCTTAAAAAAGCAAGAAAAATAATAGAGTTATTTAGCAAGCACTGAGTATTTATTGATCCCAATCTCTCTGAAGCTTGATAACTATGCTAGCTACTAGTGACACAAAGATGAATAGGGAACCTAAACCTCAAACCCTCTGTAGTCCATTGGGGAAGACAGACTATGAACAGGCAGTGGTTAGGAGAAGAACTGAGAGAGGTATACACTGACAAGGGAAGACAACGGAATCCTAGCCCACGGTGAGGGCTGGTGCCTGAATAGAGAGGAGGTCAGCAAAGACTGCCCAGAGAGGGGAATCCAGAGGTGCAGCGAGCTGCAGGGCACCACCAGTGGGAGGGGAGAGGAGAGAAGACTGGACAGGTGGCAGGAGATCAGCTTCCATATGTTTTCGTGCATTATTCCCAGAAACTAGACTTCACTAAGTAATTGTTATCATAGGTACCAATCAGTAGGTTGTTTACTGCAGGTTCAGTACCAAATGCTTTTATGTGCAGGAGGAGTGCTGAAGCCTTACAGCCCAAAGTAATAGATAGTTATTCCTGTTTTATTTATTTTTATTATTTTTATCTTTATTGTTCAGTTTATTAATTACATTGTTTCCCCTTTTTTATCCCCTATATCTCCCCTCCACCCTGTACCTATCCCACCCTCCACCCTCACCTCCCCCTCCCCACTGTCCTCTCCCATTGTTGCAAGATTTTAGTCCAGTCTCTTGCTGTACTTCCCACAACTCTTTTCTCCCCAAGAATTGTCAGTCCATTCCCTCTCTATGTCCATGTTTCTGTTATATTCACCAGTTTATCTTGTTCATCAGCCTATCAATTCACTTGATTTTTATGTTCATTTGTTGATAGATGTGTATTTGTTGTTCATAATTTATATTTTTACATTTTTCTTCTTCCTCTTCTTAAAGAATATCTTTCAGCATTTCATATAATTCTGGTTTGGTGGTGATGAACTCCTTTAGCTTTTTCTTATCTGCGAAGCACTTTATCTGATCTTCAATTCTGAATGATAGCTTTGCTGGATAGAGTAATCTTGGTTGTAGATTCTTGCTATTCATTATTTTGAATATTTCTTGCGGCTCCCATCTGGCCTGCATCGTTTCTGTTGAGAAATCCGCTGACAATCGTATGGGTGCTCCCCTGTAGGTAACCAACTGTTTTTCTCTTGCTGCTTTTAATATTCTCTCTTTATCTTTTGCTCTTGGCATTTTAATTCTGATATGTTTTGGTGTGGTCCTCTTTAGATTCCTATATTTTGGGGTTCTGTGTACTTCTTGGGCTTTTAAGTCAGTTTCTTTCACCAGGTGGGGGAAGTTTTCGGTCACTATTTCTTCAAATAAGTTTTCATTACCTTGCTCTCTCTATTTTTCTGGCACCCCAATAATTCGGATGTTGGCATGCTTGAGGTTGTCCCAGAGGCCCCTTACACTATCTTCAATTATCTGAATTCTTTTTGTTTCTTGCTTTTCCAGCTGAGTGGATTTTGCTTCTTTGTATTTCAAATCTTTGACTTGGTTCTTGTGGCCCTCTGGACTGCTTTTAGGACTTTGTGTAATATTTTTTATTTCAGTCTGTGTATGCTTGATTTCTAGTTGGTCCTTTTTCATATCCGTGAGGGTCTGGTTCATATCCTCAGAGGTCTTGTTCATTTCCCTGAGGGTCTCAATCATTTCCTTGTAAGTCTCATTCATTTTCCTGGTTGGTCTTGTTTATTTCCTCGTAGTTCTCATTAAGTTCATCACCCTTTTCTAGGAGCCTCTTGAAAAGCCTTATAACCATGGTTTTGAACTCTATGTCTAGTCATATTTTTTCCTCCATTTCTTTCACACCTGATTTCTTTCCATATCTCTGCATGGTGGCTGCTTTATGTGGTAGATGTCCTCTAAGGGTCAGTGGCACAGCCTCCCCAGTTACGTGAGGTGGGTACTCTTACTGCAATCCTTTATGGGTTATACAGTATTTTTGAATTTAAACCCAGCTTGTTGTTGTTAGCCCTAGGAGGGTTTGACCTCCAGGCCAATTGGCTGTGAAGGGAGACTGTGTTCAGGTGGGATGGGCGGAGTCTCTGAGCTGCACAGGCAGCCTCAGTATCAGCTATGTCTTATGCACGCGCGGGTCTCTGTTGGATGGGGATGGCTGCAGGCACCTCCAAGAGAAAGCCACTAGTCTCTTCCCCTTGCCAGACAACTCTGCCTCTCCCCAAATGAGTCTGCACACCCAAAGTCTTGCCCAGGGTTGTAAAACAGGTGGTTTCCGGGACCAGGAGACAAGTTTCCAGGGAGCAAGTCGCGCATCTGTGCTGTCGCACAGTTTACTTCCACGCAAACTTCTTTTCCCAGCACGTGGTTTCTCTGCACACTAGGAGACCTCTGCCGCGCCTGGCTTCCAGGGTGCGACCCCAGACCTCGGACCTCGCCTGGCACTAGGGAATCTGTGCAGTGGGACGTCTCCACGTACCCCGGATCTTGGACCTCACCTGGCGCTGGGGAATCCTTGTAGTGGGACGTCTCCACTCTCCCCATTGGAGAAATCCAGCCGGGGTTGCTGCTCCAGCCCTACAGCCCACGCGTGCAACCAGGACGGCTCCTAACCTGTTTCTGTCTCCAAGGCTGCGCTCCTGCCGCTCTTCTGAGTCTCAGTGTCCCACCTTTACTTTTATTTGTGGAGTTTTCACTCAGCCAGCTTTCTGGTGATTCTGGGTGATGTTTGTTTTGTTGTTATGTTGTAGTTTTTGAATTGTTGCGCGGGGCAGAACTATACGTGTTTACCTATGCCACCATCTTGGTTCTCTCCAGTTATTCCTGATTTATGGATGAGAAAATGTAGACACCTGGAAGGCCCAGTGGGCAGATCCTGGGTTCCATCAGACTCCAGTCTGAGTCTCCAGGAACTCCAGCTCTGACCCTGGGCCTGTGGTCAGAGGCACTGCAATGTTTGAAGCAGAGGACTAATGATGGGGACTTTTTATTTTAGAAAGATTACTCCAGAGCCTTGATTTGAAAGCATGAAGATATAAGTGCCATTGCAGGAGTCCTAGGAGAAGTGAGGTCCAAGACAGATGAAGTCCCTAAGACCTGCAGGCTTTTACTTGCTTAATGCTGCAGATTTCGTGTACTGAGTGTGTGGGGAAAAGGAGGAGGAGAATGAGGACACAGTGCCCAGGCAGGACAGTAACTGAGGCCTCCTGCACCTCCTGGCTGGCTGCTCCTCAAAGGGCTTTAATGTTCTTTCAGTGAGTGAACTTAGCCTGTTCTCAAGGTCAATGTGAAATGGCTCTACCCCAGAAAAGCCTTCTCCAGAATGATGCTTTACTCCCTTTGTGCTTGCTGTCTGATCTTTTTCTTCTCTTCTAAATGTGAACAGACAGCATAGTTTTTAAAGCACGTTTATCAAGGTGATGCACACCCAGCCAAAGAGACGTTTACAAAACACGGCTGCCTGATGGGTGTAGTCTCAGTTCATCCTCACCATTCTGCTCCCTGACAGCTTTAAGGAGGGTCATCCTGGCAGCACCAGCTCTCCATCTAGTTCTCCTCCACAAAACGGGCCTTTTAGTTCTTAATTCACACCACTGCTAAAGGAGGTCATCTACATTGCATTGCTGTGTGTTGTGCCTATGAAGTCATTTGAAGTCTTAAAACACACCTCAGAGGAACTCTGGCATTTAAAACCTGTGACATTTTCAAGAGTGATGCAATGAATTTGGAATTAATTTGAAATGCAGCCACTGCTTAGGTGCCTTGGCTTTTTTACCTCAGCCTCAGACAGAGCTGCCTGGGGGCAGTGTGGTCCAGTGGGAGATCTGTGCAGGAGGAGTGCTGGCGCTGCCTCACCCTGGGGCAGGACCACCTCTCAGTGCCCAGAGCTTGCCTCCGTGCTTGCAGCCTGTACTCATGCTCCACCCTGCCAGGCAGGGTTGCCTTAGGTCCAAGTTTACACTGTAGGGTCTGCTCACACTTGGGGACTCTAAGACTCTCTCAGGGATCCATGAAATGAAAACTATTTTTATAATAATACTCATAATAATGTTGACATTCGCATTGATGTAGCAAAAGCATTGTCAAATAAAATGCTTCTTAATACAAATCAAGGCATCAGGCCCAACTCTGCTGGGCATGGCATTCTTGCAGACAAACTCAGCAGTAAAAGCAAAAAGGGCCATGTTCACTTACAGATGTCCTTGATGAAACAGTAAAAATTGTTGACTTTATTAAATCTCAGTCTCTGAGTACCTGTGATTTTGGGGCCCAGAAGGAAATAACGTGAAAAGCACCATGTGTGCTGGCACACGGATAAGAGTGTCTGTGTGGCTTCTGAGCAGAATGAGCTGTTTTATCACTGAAAACACGTTTTACCTTGAACAAATGGCTAACTGACTTTATTCTGTCTTAGTCATTAGCAGAAACTCTCAAAGACTGATTAAGTAAGCCTGTCACTTTTAGGAAAATAACTGACAGTGATGGTTGCCAGTGAAAATTCAGGCTTTCAAGCTTGAGCTTGATTTACTTTATAGCAATATTTTGAAGATCTGGGTAACTTACTGAACTGATAGTCCCAGGTGATCATTGAACAGTGTTACAGAATTATGCACAGGTGAATCATCCATTTTAAGAGCAAGATAAACTCATGTTTTGTTTTTTTTAACTTTAATAAATCTTTATTGTTCAGATTATTACAATGTTCCTCTTCCCTCCCCCCCTTATCTCCCCTCCCCCTGGTACTCATCCCACCCTCTGCCCTTACCTCCCCGACACTGTCCTCATCCATAGGTGTACGATTTTTGTCCAGTCTCTTCCTGCACCTCCCAAACCTCTTTCCCCCAAGAATTGTCAGTCCATTCCCTTTCTATGCCCCTGATTCTATTATATTCACCAGTTTATTCTGATCATCAAATTTTTAATTCACTTGATTTTTAGATTCACTTGTTGATAGATGTATATTTGTTGTTCATAATTTTTATCTTTACCTTTTTCTTCTTCTTCCTCTTCTTAAAGAATACTTTTCAGCATTTCATATAATACTGGTTTGGTGTTGATGAACTCCTTTAGCTTTTTCTTATCTGTGAAGCACTTTATCTGACCTTCAATTCTGAATGATAGCTTTGCTGGATAGAGTAATCTTGGTTGTGGGTTCTTGCTATTCATCACTTTGAATATTTCTTGCCATTCCCATCTGACCTGCATAGTTTCTGTTGAGAAATCACCTGACAATCATAGGGAAGCTCCCTTGTAGCTAACTAACTGTTTTTCTCTTGTTGCTTTTAATATCTCTTTTTGTCTTTTACTCTTGGCATTTTAATTATGATGTGTCTTGGTGTGGTCCTCTTTGGATTCCTTTTGTTTGGGGTTCTGTGTACTTCCTGGACTTGTAAGTCTATTTCTTTCACTAGATAGGGGAAGTTTTCTGTCACTATTTCTTCAAATAGGTTTCAGTATCTTGCTCTCTCTCTTCTTCTGGCACCCCCATAATTCGGATATTGGTATGCTTGAGGTTTTCCCAGAAGCTCCTTACACTATCTTCAATTTTTTGGATTCTTTTTGCTTCTTGCTTTTCTGTCTGAGTGGTTTTTGCTTCTTTGTATATCAAATCTTTGACTTGATTTTTGTGTTCCTCTAGTCTTAGGTCTCTGTGTAATATTTTTTATTTCAGTTAGTGTATGCTTAATTTCTAGTTGGACCTTTTTCATATCCTCCAGGGTTTTGCTCATATCCTCAAGGGTCTCGTTAAATTTATCGGCCTTTTCTAGGAGCCTCTTAAAAAAACTTATAACCATCGTTTTGAACTCTGTGTCCAGTCATTTTTTTCCCTCCATTTCTTTCAAATGTGATTTGTTTCCTTATCTGCACATTTTGGCTGCTTCCCTGAGCTGGTCGGGTATCTTTGTGTGGTAGGTGTACTTTAAGGGAGAGTGGCTCAGCCTTTCCAGTTACCTGAGGTGGATACTCTTGGTGCACCCCTTTATGGGCAGCACTGTCTTGTTGTAGTTAAGCCTAGATTGTTGTTGGTATCACTGGGAGGGTTTGACCTCCAGGCCAATTGACTGTGAGGATCAGCTATGTTTATACTGTGAGAGCCTCTGTGCTCAGCTTGGATGGGGCGGAGTCTCAGGGCTGAGCAGTCAGCCTTGGTTTCCCATCAGCCTCACCCTAAGCAGCACCCAGGTCTCCATGCCCTGCAGCAACCTCTGAGAGAAAGCTGCCCTGAGCTCTGCCTGCTGCCAGACAGTATAGTTTCTCCCCAAATGAGTCTGGCACCCAGAGACTCATCTGGAACTGGAAAACAAAGCAGTCCGGTGGTTTATATTATGTTTTTTCCCCTCAAATGATAGAGCCAGCCACGAGCCCTCTTCATGAGCTTGTGTGCCCCTGCAGCTCCCGAGTTTCAGTGTGCTTTCTCCTTACTGTCTGGTTTCACCCCGTATGAGTCTGAGTTCCCCAAGACTTGCCTGAAACTGGGGTTCAGTTTAGTGGGATGCCTTTGTCTCCCTCCTCGTTGGAGAAAAGCAGCCAGGTATTCAGTTACCCACCCTATCTGCTCACACACGGCTCTGAACCTCTTGTCTTCACGCATCTCCACAACTCTGCCCTCCGCAACTCCTCTGAGTCTTAGTGACCTTCATACATTTTCAAGAATGTAAAGGGGTCCTGAGACCAAAGAAGAAGCCTCTAGAACAATGTTTCCCAACCTTTCTAATGCCGTGACCCTTTAATATGGTTCCTCATGTTGTGGTGACCCCAACCATAAAATTATCTTTCCTTCTGTTTGTAGAATTTCCACTCAGCCAGCTTTCCAGTGGTTCTGGATGATGTCCATTTTGTCTTTTAGTTGTAGTTTTGAAATTGTTGTGCGGGACAGCAGTATAGGTGTTTACCTATGCCGCCATCTTGGTTCCTCCTCTCAAACTGATGGGTTTTAATGTAACAGCATGAAAAATTCATTGATACTGTGTCACATTCTTCATTGTGGCCACCTTTTATAAACTAGCACTTAACAAGTTTTGATGAAGTGTCAGAGAAGACTATTCCCAGTAATCTGCAAAGACTTCAGATGTTTCGTCCATTTCCAAGTGATACATCTGAGTCCTTATATACTTCAACTAAAGCAATACCTAGCTGCAGATTGTGTGCACCAGCAATGAGGAGAAGCCAGCTATCTTCTGAAAAGTCACTCATCAATGAGATTTGCAAACATTTAAAACAGTGCCAGTCTTCTCACTATTTTTTATTTTGAAAATGTATTTTTCATAAAAATGTTATTTTAAATGAAATTAATAAACGTTTAAAGTTTTTCTTTTTTACTTTCTAATATTGATGAAAACCTTTGGGTTTTCATACATTTTCAAGAATGTAAAGGGGTCCTGAGACCAAAGAAGAAGCCTCTAGAACAATGTTCCCCAACCTTTCTAATGCCGTGACCCTTTAATATGGTTCCTCATGTTGTGGTGACCCCAACCATAAAATTATTTTCATTGCTACTTCATAATTGTGAATTTGCTACTATTATGAATTGTAATGTAAATATTTGTGTTTTCCAATGGTCTTAAGCTCTACAGCAGTGATTCTCAACCTGTGGGTCGCGACCTGCAGAGCCTAAGACCATCGGAAAACACAGATATTTACATTATGATTCATGACAGTAGCAAAATTACAGTTATGAAGTAGCAACAAAATAATTTTGTGGTTGGGGGTCACCACAGCATGAGAAACTGTGTTAAAGGGTCACGGCATTAGAAAGGTTGAGAACCACTGCTCTAGAGAGTGGCAAACTTCTTATTCTTGGGAGCAAGGTAGAAAATGTTCAGGCTTGGTGAGCCACAGGATCTCCCAGCTCTGCTCTGCTGTTAACAGACAATAGATACACAAGTGAGTAAGTCTGTGTCACAGCACAGCTTTGTTTACTACAACTGGTGGCAAGTCATAGCTTGCTGACTATTTAAATATTTCCTCTAAAAGAACATTGCAGGACTTTTTGATGACTTAGCCAGGTACCTTTTATGCATTGTTTGTATTTCAAAAGAGTGTTGATTTGGTGCTCAAACTGGAATCTGAAATCTTCTGAATCAAATGCT
This sequence comes from Antrozous pallidus, assembly GCA_027563665.1. NCBI lineage: Eukaryota > Metazoa > Chordata > Mammalia > Chiroptera > Vespertilionidae > Antrozous > Antrozous pallidus. Next base: position 108,926,425 of record CM050508.1, on the reverse strand, counting down.
TGTCAAGAGAGGCACCTTTTGTAACATGGTTTTAATGGTGGCACACATGCCAAGTTTCTACTACTCAGGGGATAGGAGGATCTATCCCAAGGAAACTCCACAGAAGGGGATAGACTCAAGTGGAGAATGGAAGCTGCTTTAGGTACTTGAGTGGAGTATGGTCACTGTAAAGATGGCATGTAGCCACGAGATTCTGGCAGATCAGAAATGCATAATTTCATCTCACTCCCTCACAGATAGGCAGTGTCATTGCTCCAAGTTGAACCTGAAATGTGCATAGAGTTTTTGAAGCTAAAGATAGCCTGTGAAGATTCCCTTATTGCTGACTAAGTCCGATTTCAGGCTGGTTTCTGAAAAATTAATTACTTGGCACAGGAAATTTCAAGACATGTATATAGACTGCTCTATGGAAGGGGAACAAACATATCTTCCATTTCTATTCCTTAGTCAGCTGAGCCCACTTTCCTTGACCCCTAGCTCTTGCCTCCCTTGTCAGTCTCTATGATATGGGAGCTGTCTTTTGGGACGTCAGAAAACTTGGGGGACTTTTGAGTCAAATGAAGGGAGACATGGCTCTCTGTTGTGGGTGAAGCCCGAAGGACTATAAGTAGCACTGGTGCCTCCCTTCCTCCAGGGCGAGGCAGTAAGGTAGGCCATTGCTGGAAAAGAATGTACTAAGATTGCTCTCATGTGGCTCTTCTTGGCATTGTTAGCAGTAGGTAAAGATGCACAGAAACTATAGTTGGTTTTCTTTTTTAAGCACAAACCAGCACCCAAAAGTGGTCAAGCTACAGTGAAGGCTATGGCTCTGACTGAGAGACACACTTGATCTTGGTGCAGGCAGTGGCGTTGGAGGCACCAGGGGCAGCCTCCACTCTGCAGCAGTGAGAAGCCACGGTGAGCAGCCTGTTTGTAGCATCCTGTTCTCATAGATTCCATTTTCAAAAAGTTTTGGAATCTTTAGGAGAATGGCTGCAAAAAGCATGTTCCCATGTAAAGATTTGGACACATAAGCATCTCTGAATAACTTAGATGACACAGGACCTGTTGTAATTGCACGGATTGTGCCTCCATGCTGATTTGCCCCTGGACAGCATCTTATTCTAAAGAAACAGTACGCTGAAAATGTGTCCATGGGTCTCTTTGTTGGTGGTGTTTGATTAGCTTCCGGTTTAAAATATTCACTTTTAAGATATTTTACTAGATTATGTTTATTCTACAGATAGAAAAAAAGTGAGAGTTTCATTTATGTGCCCCTAGATTCTCATGATGCAGTCTTGAGATTTAACGCTGCTCCCACCCGTGGCTATGAGAGAGATGTTGGGAATAAAACCACTGTGCGCATCATTAATTCCCAGGTAAGATGGATGGAATGTTTGCATGGATGTGTGCCCTATAGGTATATAGTTTAACCAGATGAGTGAAATTACCCAGAAAGTAATGAGGAAAAAATGTAGAGAAATGGGAATTTGTGTGTGACATGAATAGGGAAAAATAAGTAAATAAGCTCAAAACAAAAAAGTACAGACACACACACACACACACACACACACACACCCATAGACTTATCATGTTCCATCTTGTAGATTTCAAAGGATGTTAAACTTACAAGAAGTAGTGGCCAAGAGAAGGCAGGGGATGGAGGAGAGAAAAGCAAAGGTATAAAATTCAAGGTTAGTAGTGTAGCTTGAAACTTTGTTATTTGGGTTGTTGAAATGAAAAATATTTCTTTTCTTTGTATTCTTAATAAGAATGTTTTTCAAATTTGTAGCAAAATTATTCTCAGAACAAACCACAACAATTTCTAGAGTTTCAAACTATATAGAAAGATATGAGGTGATGAATGATTTCTGATGAGTTGCTTGCAGAACAAAAGATTAGATTTCTGTCTAGTACCCTGAGCCAGGCAGCACACAGCAAGGTAAGAAACAATTACCACATTTCCTTCATTTATAGATGCCATTGATTGTAAGATTCGCCATTCATTTAGTAACAGTTTTTCAGAGAGGAGGCGGTAACACTCACCAAATTAAAATACATGTCACTGTAGGATATCTTTTAACTACAGAAACATCAAAATGTGAAGGAAAAAAGTACATCTTAGAAACTAAAAATTTGCACCTTAAAAATGAAATCAGCACATTGTTTTTTCTCAAAACTGTATTTTAAAAAAATATATGATTAACAGGTGAGACTGAAAAACTCATCCAGACAACACAGGGCCCCAGAGGAAATGGTCACCCAGGCTGACTCAGGTCGACTGGCTCGCTGTGTCCCCATTGTCCTAGGCAGGCACGCTGAGGCACCTGCAGAATTCAGTTCACCCACATCTGCAATTGTCTCCCAAGTCACCTGTGAAGACAATTGAAGAAGGTTGTAGGGCCTAGGTTACGTCTTTCAGGAGCCGATTTGACTTCACTAGAGTACAGTGCTGGATGAAAATATAAGAACTGGGGGATTTAAAAACAAACAGACAAACAAAAACAAAACCTCATTTCCCCAAACATTTTTTTTTTTTTTTGGTGCTTTAGCATGTGATGCCAGAGGAAAACAAAGCCTGAGGGACTTTTGAAAAATGGATCATAGCAAGGAAACATTTTCTTCATCTCTTTTTAAAATATGATTTTAAAGAACCAAACACTTGCTTTGAAATTATTTTTCTCTGTACTTGCAGATTCTGACCAACCCCAACCATCACTTCATTGACAGTTCATTGTATAAAGATGTCATTTTGGTGGCCTGGGACCCTGCTCCTTATTCTGCAAATCTTGACCTGGTAAGTCTTCATTTGTCACCCCTACCCTGACTCTAGTGGTCAGAAAGTCAAGGGTGCTGCTTAAATGCATGTGTGCCTATGCCATCTTGATACCCACTTCCCATAACATGCTTGGTGAGTATTGTCCATCTAAAAAGGGCTTTTGCTATGGAGGATTTTTTTTTCAGTATCCAATGTTTAAATGTTCAGAAATTCCTAATTACACTGGAGGTTGGGCTGATTAAACTCAAAATGTTCCCATTATGATAGGGTGACATTACCTTCCAAGAAGTTACAGATCTTTTGAAATAAATTGGAAGTGCTTGGCAAGAAAAATCTAAACTTGTGTATCACCAGTTTGTTATTTAAATGAACCTGTTACCGGCTTTCCTTTAGTGAGTCACTCTGGCTTCAGCTTCTTAACCTCTTTAATCTTGTGATGCATAAACAAGATCATTGCTAGCCATCAAAGTGTAGGCAAGTTATATGCATGATTTTCTGGCAAGTCGCTATCTAAACAAGCAGCCAATTACTTCTGGTACAGCCTGGAATGAAAAGCCACTGTCACTGAAAGATGGATAATAATTTCACCATGACAGATGCTGTCCTCTGTGCCAATGGGTGTCTTTCGATTTGTTTTGCTATGACTCAAGAATGCAGTCTGTGTGGGGACTAATCTTGTCTCTTCTGTCCCCACCCCGATCCTGAAATATCTTTCTCAGAGAGCTGCCCAGGGTTGATGGGTCCCTCTGAAAGGAGTGTTCTGTCACTGTTCCTCATGAAGCTGACCTTTACCTAGCATGATTACTAACCGCTTTCACCAGGATTAAAATCAGAACCACCTGGAGAGGATTTTTCAGATATGTCTGTCAGAGCCCTGTTTCCAAAAATGTAACGCACGGCATTGATGTGTGTTTTCTGAGGAAGCCTTTTGGGCTCTCATTTGTGCACTCCATTGAGAATCAAGCATCATGTGAGTGTTTGAACTTTTCAGCTTCCCTCCCAGCCTGAGGTTCTCTGGCTTGGGAGTTCAGATAGCTCTCCTGCTGTTTGTGGACAGACCAAGAGCTTCTTGTTGTCGAACCTTGCTTGTTGCTCTTTTGGAAGCATCCAAGCACAAGGCACAGGGCTGTGCAACCCATGGTTGTGTGCACCATGATGCTGAAGTCTGAGTGACAGGCTTCTGTCTAAGGGCCTGTCCTTCTATTCGCTGTGTCAGGATGGAAGGAGGGGAAGAAACGAGTCCCACATTCCCTGGCTTCCTTTCCACTGCCTCACTTAAGATGATCTGACCCAGCCATCCTCAGCATTTTCAAAGCAACAGAACACATTCAACCATGGACTGTTCCTCGGGATCTTACTCTAGACCAGGTGTCTGTCTGAAGCGAGCTTGGAGCCTGAGCCCAGCCTCCCCCTCACACACCTTCTCCAAAGCCCATTTCATGGTGACAATGGACACACTTCTGCAAACATTTCTTTAAATCAACCTGTAGTTTATTTTTTCATAAAATATTTTATATCAATCAATGTAAGCACACATGTTGATATTAGCAAATATCTATAGTCATGTATCTACCACCACAATTAAGAAATGGGATATTTCATCACTCCAGAGTCCCTTGTGCCACACCCATGGGTCTTGTAGCCCTAGCCCGAGGCATTAACTGATTTGCTTTCTGTCGCTTTAGATTCTATTCGGAAAACATTAGGTTTTAGTCCAGAGGTCAGCAAACCACAGTAACAGGACAAATATGGTCCTGGTTTTAAATAAAATTTTGTTGGAACAAAGCCAAGCCATTCATTTGGCATCTTGTGTGGCTACTTTCCCAGCACAAAGGCAGAGCTGAGTGATTGCCATAAACCCACAAGCCCTTTGCAGAAGTCTGCTGAGCGCTGCATGCAGCATCCGTCTAGTGAGACCCCCTGATCTCTGCCACATTCCCCTCTCCCCTCTGAGTCCCTTCATCCCTCCCTCCAGTGCTGCCCTGTCCTTTGCACAGTGTGGCCATCAGGACTTGATTATGTTGTTTTTTTCTCTTAGTGGTACAAGAAGCCAGATTACAACCTGTTCACACCATATGTTCAGCATCGTCAGAGGAACCCAGATCAGCCTTTCTACATTCTTCACCCTAAATTTGTATGGCAGCTTTGGGACATCATCCAGGAGAACACCAAGGAGAAGATTCAGCCCAATCCACCATCTTCTGGCTTCATTGGTAGGTGCATTGGTAAAACTGGAAAGAGTGGCGTGCAGGCAGGTTAGGCCTGATAGGCAATAAATACACACTCATGTTATACAATGAGAGCAAGTAAAGGTGGTTTCAGAGGGTTAAATAGACCAGCTGAAGAAAAGAGAAACATTCTTCTCCAGTTTTTATTGCCATGTAGCCCACTGCCCAAAATTCCAAAAACTACTTTATTTTCTTGCATGATTTTATGGGTCAGTAAGGGCTTGTCTGGGGTTGCTGGGTTGTGTTCAGCTGCTTCATGGGATGGTTTTGCTCCATGTCTCACCCCATGGAAGGAGTTCAGGCTCAGCTGGAACTGTTGGCCTGAGGCCACACATGGCCTCTTACATGGTGGTCTCAGAGTAGCTGCACTTCCTAAATGGCCTCTAGGCAAATGGCCCAAAACATAGGCAATGGAGCTCTCAGTGTCTTAGGGCTGAGGCCTGGAGATGTACACAGCATCACTGTGCTATGTTCTGGGAGTCAGAGCAGTTGAGGTCCTGTCAGCTTCAAGGGAGGACCCACAGAGCCCACATTGGCCATTCTGATCCACCACCCACTGCCACGCACAGTGCTGACAGGAGGACTGGCTGGGAATGAATGTGTGACCACAGGGCAGTGCCAGGTGGCCCAGGCTCTGGTGAGACTAATTTTAGGACTTTAGACAGCTCTTACCACCAGAGTCCACTAGCTCTAACCCAAAACTAAATTTGATGTAAGAAGATTATCACATATTTTTAGCCGGGCTTTGATCCTCAGAGTTGTGGTCTTACCCCATTTGTTTACCTACATTTCAGTATATTGCCCCATTATTTCTTTGATTTCACTGAGCTGAGTAACATTAAATACTTTCTTAGATCTCCTTGGCAATATGAAGGCAGTAATAGAACCAAAGATATTAGCTTTGTGCACAGAGAACTGTATGTTCTCCCCCTCATTTCAGTGTGTTTAGAACTGTGCACTTTGGCATGTGCTGTGCAGTGGGTCCCTGTATGATAAAGGAGGGTTTAAAGAGCTACACTGGTTTTCTCGTGGATACAGGGAAAATGCACAACAACTGAACTGAAACTTACAGGTGTTGGAGTGGGTTTTTAGTTTTGTAATAATATGAATATTTTATGCAGACTTCAAGGCAAATTTTACACTGTGACTGCATATTACTCTTCAATTTTTAAAGCCAAGCCTTTGACACTCCTTATTTCCAAATCGGTCTTGAAATCCTAATCTCTTTATCTTTTGTGCAGTTCCATTAGATCTGTTGATTTAGGAAAAAGCGTATAATTAATTTGTCTGCAAAGAGAGATGGAATAATGCAAAGACAGCATAATAGGGTGTGACAGGAGTTTAATATCTTTTTCTTTCTGTTATTTCTTCATGAATTCATTTGGCTAATATTTGATTAGAGTGAAAGTTTTATGGCACACTGGTGGACTGTCAGATATACTTATTGTGATTATAGTTTGAGATATTCAAGTTAGCTAGTCACAGCTAGATAAGACATTTCCCCCAGGTGTTTTTGTTGAAAGAAATTATGCCTCATATATATGGCCAGCCTCCTGTTATAGCTGTTGACTGAGAATTTGGAGTTTCCCAGGCTGACACTTGCCTTTTGTCTTCTTTTACATGAAAAAGGGGATTGCAGTTTGAAGAGAGTGTCTTTGGGTCAGACTGTGACTTCTCTGACATTTACTAACTTTCTAATTATGGGCAAGTTGCTTAATTCTGTGCCTCTCCATACGCACATGTGAGAAATGCAAATAATACTAAAACCTTTGAAAAGATGAGTTAGTGGGCTGATTTGCAGATGTCATTTTCTAGTTGTGCTCTGTCCTGTATTGCAGCTGTTGGCCACAAATGGCTATATACATTTAAATCAGTTGGGGTTGATAAGAGGAAAACTTCACTTCCTCGGAGTTACCAGCCCCATTTCAGGTTTCAGGAGCCACGTGCTTCTGGTGGCCACTGGTGTGGGCAGTTCCGACAGAGAACTCTCCATGGTCACAGACAGTTCTGCAGAGCACAATGTTAAGTTTGGGCAGAATGAAAAAGAGCAAGTCGATAAGGCACCATTGTTCCCACGGGGCAGGCTGGATCTGTGGAGATGTAACTGTATACTAGTAGGTGTGGCTTGACATCATTGACTCTGTCTGCCACTTTTGTCCCTTACCATATGTAAGTGTGAGCACCTCGCAGAAGGTGGGCAGGAGATACCACCTGGGCAAGCCATGCCCAGCAGAGCTGTCACCCTCTGCGTCTCCTGCTGATGTTACAACCTTTGTACTCTTCCTGGATCTTGCTAGAGATATGCTCAGAGCAGAGACGGTTCTATAATTTACCTGACTTTTTAATATACCAGTAAAACGATGTCACCCGCATCTGAATCTATCTTCCAGAAGAATTTTTAAAGATCAATGAGCGTTTTCTTCACTTATCAAAAAGTGTTCTTCAAACATGCCTTCATGTTCTAAGGTCATGTTGAAAAGCTATTGACTTATTGTCTTGTCATCTCATCATTTCCAAACATTCCAACCTGTAATATCAGTTACTGAACAAAAGAATCCATGGTGGAGCCCATCCATGAGGTAAGAATGTCTCCATGTGCATACATTTCCAGGTGTACCCAGGTGCATGGTCAGCAGGACACGCTCCTTCAGAGAAGAGCAGCACACAGCCCCTGTACTGGCTGCTTCCCTGATAAGCATAGGGGTTCCACCTCCAAGTGAAGTAGGACAAATCCTTTTCTTTATTGATGAGCTGCTCATCTAGCTGGGAAAAGCTGTCTCACATTTAATGTCTTCCATCTCTAAATCCACTGCACACATTTTCCCTAAATGTGTTTATGAATCAGCATGTGTGAAATAGAGGGAATCTAAAAGTTGACTGTTATGCCCTGGCTGGTATGGCTCAGTTCGTTGAGTATCATACTGTGCACCAAAGGATCACTGGTTTGATTCCCAGTCAGAACACATGCCCGTGTTGTGGGCTAGATCCCCAGTAGGGGGCATTCAGGAGGCAGCTGATCAATGTCTCTCTCTCTCTCTCTCTCTCTCTCTCTCTCTCTCTCTCTCTCTCTCTCTCTCTCTCCAAGTAAAAAACATTTAAAATATTATTAATAATAATAAAAGTTGGCTGTTTGAACACAAAATGCATTTATCTTATGAGAATTGAATCAATGGCTATTGGATTCCCAGAGGAACACACCTGGCCCCTTAAATGTACTGTTATTGGCACTAGTTAGAAGCCTGATCCTGGGCTGAACTAATTTGTACGTCAGGGGTGGGGAACCTTTTCTTTGCTGAGGGCCATTTGGATATTTATAACTTCATTCATGGGCCATACAGAATTATCAACTTAAAAACTAGCATGCTGATAATGGAGGGAGAAACCAAGACGGTGGCATAGGTAAATATCTATCTTGCTGCCCCATGCAACAATTTTAAAACTACAACTTAACGACAAAACAAACATCATCCAGAATTACTGGAAAGCTGGCTGAGTGAAAATTCTACAAATAAAAGTAAAGATAGGACATTGTGATTCAGAGGAGCAGCAGAGGGCAGCGATGAAGATACACACGGAGTCAGAGGTTTGGAGTCCTGAGCATGTGCGAGCGGATAGGGTGGGCAGTTGCAAACCTGGCTGGTTTTCTTGAACAGGGAGGGAGACAAAGGTGTCGCACTGCACTGATTCCCCAGTTCCAGGTGAGGTCCAGGGAACCCACACTCATACGGGGTGAAACTGGACAGTAGAAAGGAAGCATGCTGAAACTCGGGTGCTGCAGAGGTCCGTGAGCTTGCAGAGAGGACGTGTAAACTTGGGAACAGCAGAAGTGCGTGAGCATGCAGAGATACTCGTGAGTTGCTCTCTCCTTCGGGAAACCACCAGACTGCATTATTTTACAACCCTGGGTGAGACTTTGGGTGTGCAGACTCATTTGGGGAGAGGCTGAATTTTCCGGCAGTGGGTAGAGCTCGGTGGCAGCTTTATCTCAGAGGTGTGTGCAGCCATTACCACCAGGCACAGAGACCTAGGTGCTGCATAGGGCAAAGCTGATGGGAAATCAAGGCTGTCTGCTCAGCCCAAAGACTCCGCCCATCCAACCTGAGCACAGCTGATCCTCACAGCCAATTGGCCTGGAGGTCAAACCCTCCTAGTACTAACAACAATAATCTGGGATAACTTCAACAATACTGTACAACCCATAAAAGGTTGCAGCAAGAGTATCCACCTCAGGTAACTGGGGAGGCTGAGCCACTGTCCTTTAGAGGACATCTACCACACAAAGATAATCGACCAACTCACGGAAGCAGCCACAATGCAGAGACATGGAAAGAAATCAGATGTGAAAGAAATGGAGGGAAAAAAATGACTGAACATAGAGTTCAAAACCACGGTTATAAGGTTTTTCAGGAGGCTCCTAGAAAAGGCCAATGAACTTAATGAGACCTTCGAGGATATGAATGAGACCCCTCAAGGATATGAAAAAGGACCAACTATAAATTAAGCATACACTGACTGAAATAAAAAATATTATATAAAGACTTAAAAGCAATCTAGAGGACCGAAAGAATCAAGTCAAAGATTTGAAATACAAAGAAGCAAAATCCACTCAGCCAGAAAAGCAAGAAGCAAAAAGAATCCAAAAAATTGAAGATAGTGTAAGGAGTCTCTGGGACAACCTCAAGCATACCAATATCCGAATTATGGGGGTGCCAGAAAAAGAGCAAGATACTGAAGACCTATTTGAAGAAAGAGTGACCCGGTGAAAGAAACTGACTTAAAAGTCCAAGAAGCACACAGAACCCCAAACTATAGGAATCCAAAGAGGACCACACCAAGACACATCATAATTAAAATGCCAAGAGCAAAAGATAAAGAGAATATTAAAAGCAGCAAGAGGAAAACAATTACTTGTAAGGGAGCACCCATACGATTGTCAGTGGATTTCTCAACAGAAACGATGCAGGCCAGACGGGAGGCAAGAAATATTCAAAGTGATGAATAGCAAAAATCTACAACCAAGATTACTCTATCCAGCAAAGCCATCATTCAGAATTGAAGGTCAGATAAAGTTCTTCACAGATAAGAAAAAACTAAAGGAATTCATCACCACCAAACCAATATTATATGAAATGCTGAAAGATATTCTTTAAGAGAGGAAGAAGAAAAATGTAAAAATAAAAACAACAATATGAACAACAAATACACATCTATCAACAAATGAATCTAAAAATCCAGTGAATTAAAAATCTGATGAACAGGATAAACTGGTGAGTATAACAGAATCATGTGCATAGAGAGGGAATGGGCTGACAAATCTTGGGGAGAAAAGGGGTGTGGGGGGTGCAGCAAGAGACTGGACAAAAATCATGCACCTATGGAAGAGGACAGTGAGGGGGAGGTAAGGGCAGAGGGTAGGCTGGGTACCGGTGGAGTGGAGCTATGGGGGGCGGGGAGAATGGGGGAACAATGTAATTAATAAAATGAACAATAAAGATTACTATATTAAAAAATAATAAAATAAACTAGCATGCTACATTTGCTCAAACATTTCTCACCCCTACTGCCTTGGCAGGGCCAGACCAAATGATTTATTTTACGGGCTGAATGTTCTCTCCACCTGGTGTAGGAAGGAGGAAGGCAGTGTAGGTGGAAGGGAAAAGTCATCCACAAGTGGATGTTAGTTGAGCACCTCCTGTGTGCCAAGTGCAGGCTGACCACAGGCTGTGCAATCAAGGAAGCCACTCAGGTCCTACTCTGGAACTTACTGGTATAGTGTAGCAGGTGGCAGACATCACATAGGTACATGCACACAGATACATGTACAAACTTCTAAGTTCAGTGAAGGAAAGAGCAGGAGGTATTTGGGTCTGGGAAATTTGCCCATCTTTTGGTTCCTTCTTTAGTCCAGCACACAGTAGGTACAAAAAATAATTATTCAGAGAAGGAATGAATGTTAGCTTAGTGGTTCTGAAAGTATGCCATACATCAGAATCACCCAGAGGGCTTGTGTATCAATTACCTAATGCTGTGAAGCAATTACCGCAAAACTCAGGTACTAGCAAAGAACAATGAGCAGGTGTTACCTCACACAGTTTCTGTGCTTAGTAATACAGGAGCACAGTAGCTGGGTGACTTGGCTTGTATCTCAGGAGGTTGCAGTCAAGCTATTTAGACTTGGGCCAGCCAGTCTGCTTCCAAGGAGGCTCACTTACTTGTACAGTAGCTGTTGCCAGTGTCCCATCACAGGACCTGTCCACAGGGCCGCTTGAGTGCTCGAAGGTCCTCCCAGCCTGATTCCTGGTTTCTCTAGAGGCAGGGCTCCGAGAGAGTAAGCAGGGGTGGAGGAAGCCACAGTATTTTTTAGGGGGTCATAAATTATCACATTGGCTACTTTCAGTCCACTATACAAGTCAGCCTCATGGTTGTGACACGGAGCTACAAAACATGAGACTCATTTTATGCCCAGAAAACTTAGTGTAAAAAGGTGTATGTCACAGCTGACTATAGATACCCTTCCTAAAAGGATTTTTGTTAGTTTGGTTGGTTGGTTAGTTCTCTCATCTTGGGAACCAGATTCTTGGATATACTAATTAGTGGGCTATAAGCAAGGTCCCAAACCAGCCTCTCAGCAATATTTGCGCAGATGGGTTAGCCAGTGTCTTTTATTCAAACAAACTCCTTCTGCACCTTCTTTAGCAACCCCTAGCCTAGCACTGGCAGCCTTACTGATGTCACATAAATCTTGTAGGCTTACCTTGTCAAAGAGAAACTGGGTTATTGAGTGTGCTGAGAAAGGGAAGCTATTACTATTTTTTTGTTAGTAGAAATATTTAATTGTTGGAACAAAAATAAGTGCTAAAGTAAAAATGCTCTGGAAAGAGTAATATATAACAAAAACAATATCTAGTTTTATAACTTCATATTATGCCAGACTAGAGGCCTGGTGTATGACATTTGTGTATTGGGGATGTGTACCTCAACCTGGCCTACGCCCTCTAGCAGTCTGGGATCCCTGGGGGGATGTCCGCCTGCCGTGGAGGTGGGAGAGGCTCCCACCACTGCCACTGTGCTTTGCCAGCTGTGAGCCCAGCTTCTGGCTGAGCTGCACTCCCACTGTGGGAGCCCACTGACCACCAGGGGCAGCTCCTGCATTGAGTGTCTGTACACATCATAGTGACCAGTTGTTCCACCATTGGGTCGATTTGCATATTAGGGTTTTATTATGTAGGATTATATAATGGTAAGTTGAAGGAAGTAAAACTGTACTGAATTTTTTATTTTACATTAAGACGAGTTTTTTTTATTAGACTATCTATACTAATAAAAGTATAATATGCAAATTAATCAGGACACCCTCACATAACAACCAAAAAGCAGGCTGCATGGGGTGACCAGGCCGGCAGGGGAGGCAGTGAGGGGCAACCATGTCAGCACAGGGGCAGTTGGAAGCAACCATGCTGGCAGGGGAGGACAGTTAGGGGTGATCAGGCCAGCAGGCAGAGGAGGTTAGGGGTGATCAGGCTGGGAGGGGAGCATTTACTAGCCTAAACCAGCAGTTGGACATCCCCTGAAGGGTTCCAGATTGGAGAATATGCAGGCTGGACTGAGGGGACTCCCCCCCCCACCCCCCACCCCCCGCCGCAATAAACAAATTCTGTGCACCAGGTTTCTAGTTAGAATGATAACGCCAAAGTGAAAAAAATTAGCAATTCAAGAATTTGAAAATAGACATAGGTTTTAAGAAGTATAACTAATAAAAAATTAAAAGGGACTTTAATTACTACAAACCACATTACTTTCCAAGAGCCCATACACTGTTTTCCAGAGTTGACCATATGCTACTTTTTAAAAAAATTATCTCTATTGTTGAAAGTATTACAGGTGTCCCTTTTGTGTTTTTTCCCATTAATCCCCCTTCACCCTGCACCCACCTCTCTGAGCCTTCACCACACTATTGTCTGAGACCATGGACTATGCATATCCTATATAATAAAAGAGAAACATGCACATTTGACTGTACCTTCGCTCCTAATTGGCTATGCTACCAGCCAATCAGGAGCAGGGGTGGGGCCAAGTGGCACAAGTGCCAGGCCCTGGAGGTAGAGATGAAATAGCGGTGGCAGCGAGCACCCAGCCCCCAGGTGCTGTGCAGGGAAGTGGCGGTGGCGGCAGCGGCAGCGGCATGGAGCGCCCGGCCCCCGGGCGCTGTGAGCAGAAGTGGCGGTGAGCGCCCAGCCCCCGGGGCCCGGTGGTCGCAGGCAGCCGGGGCTGAGCTGAGCAGGGTGATGGCTGGGTGCCCAAGGCCTAAAGCCTCCAGCGAGGCTTTAGGCCTTGGGCAGCTTGGGGGTGAGCCATCAGTTGGACATCCCCTGAGGGCTCCCAGTATGTGAGAGGGGGCAGGTTGGGTTGAGGGACCACCCACCCCCAGTGCACAAGGGGCCCTAGTGTACATGTAATTTCCCCAGTTAATCACTCCTCCTCCTGCTAGTTTTCTCTCTAAAGTTCACTAGTCTGATCCCATGGTTGTAAGTCTGTGGATGTACTGGTATTTTGTTAATCATTTTATTTTATTCATTAGATTCCACATATGAGTGAGATCATGTGATACTTATCTTTCTCTGACTGGCTTATGTCACTTATAATACTCTCCAGCTTCATCCATGCTATTGCAAATAGTAAGAGTTCCTTCTTTTTTATAGCCACATAGTATTCCATTGTGTAAATATACCACAGCTTTTTATGCATTCATCTACTAATGGGCACTTGGGCTATTTCCAAGTCTTACCTATCTTACCTAATAATAGACAAACATGTAAATTGACTGTACCTCCGCTACACCACCAGCCAGTCAGGAGTGATATGTAAATTAACCCAACAAAGATGGAGGTTAATTTGCATACTCAGGAGCCAAGTGATGGGGGCGGGATGCTTGTGTCATCGCCATGGCGATGATGCAGACGTTCTGCCCCATCCCCAGTCTCTCAGGGCCTCTGGGCAGTGTGGGAAAGCAGGGCTGGAGTGGAAAGAGGCAGCTCTGAGGCCTGAGTGGAAAGAGGCTTAGCCTAAGTGGAAAGGTGGTGCTGGCAGCCAGTGAAAGGAAAGCCCATTCTAGCAATAATCTTCATGCATCAATCTATATATATAAAACCCTAATATGCAAATAGACCAAACAGCAGAACAACTGAACAACTGGTCGCTATAACATGCACTGACCACCAAGGGACATGCATAGAACATGGTGGGCATTGGCAGCAGGCGGCAGAGAACAGAACATGGTGGGTAACAGCCATGGCGGGATGGTGGTACAAGTGAGCAGGGGTGCCAGACCAAGGCGGGGCACTGGTCACTGTCACTGGGGCGAGCCTCTGGTGGTTACTGAAAATTCTTTGCTTCCATGCACCATGGTCCCACCGGGCACTCACACCTGCCACTGGTGCTGGCCCCACTTGCATCCACTGTGAGCACTGGAGCCACTGCTCGTACCTGCTGCTGGTACCCAGCACCAGCCCTAGTTTCTAGGCACTGTCAGTGGGTATGAGTGGCAGCTGCCAGCCCCAATCAGCCCTCAGGGCTTCTCCATGTCCCCCTACTCCTGAGAGGCAATCGGTGCTGCCAGCTGCCTCTAGTACCCACTGCTAGTGCTGGCCCTGCTCATATTAGCTGCTGACCCCCAGCACTGGTCCCAATCGCTCAGTGCCCTCAGTGGGTGTGAGGGGTGGCTGCTGGCCCTGATCACCCCTGAGGGCTTCTCCATCCCCTCCACTGCTCCTGAGGGGCAATCGGGGTGGCACCACTGCTTGCACCCACGGCTGGCGCCAATCGTTCCATGCCGTCAGCACATGGGAGTGGTGGCAAGGGCCTACCAGCAGACAATGGATCAGGTGCCATGAAGGGATGGGCTGCGTTGGGGGTGTGGAGGATGGGCCAAGGTCTGCCCCTGTGCCCACTACAGCCTTGCGGCCCACAGTTCCTTTCAAGATACACGAATTTATGCCCTGGGCCCCTAGTTGTAAATAATTCTGCTTTGAACATAGGGGTACATACATTCTTTCTGACTGGTATTTTGGGGTTTTTAGGATATATTCCTAGAAGTGGGATCACTGGGTCAAATAGCAGTTCTATTTTTAATTGTTTTAGGAAAATCTATTCTGTTTTCCACAGTCTGCATTCCTACCAACAGTGTGCCAGGGTTCCCTTTTCTCCACAATCATCACCAACACTTGTTTGTTGATCTGTTGATGAAAGCCATTTTGATAGTATGAGGTGATACCTCAATTGTCATTTTAACATGCATCTCTCAGATGATTAGTGACTGAACATTTTTTCATGTTTCTTAGCCTTCTGTATTTCCACTTTAGAGAAGTGTCTATTTAGGTCCTCTGCCCCTTTTTTTTAGTTGGATTGTTTGTCTTCCTTTTGTTAAGTTGGATCAATTCCTTATATATTTTGGAAAGTAATCCCTTATTGGATGTATCATTGGCAAATATGTTCTCTCATGCATTGGGCTCTCTTTTCATTTGTTGTTGATTTCTTTTGCTGAGCAGATTTTTATTTTAGTAGCCCCATTTATTTATTTTCTTCTTAATTTCCTTTGCCCTAAGAGATGTATCAGTAATTAATTGCTACTATGAGAAATGTCTGAAATTTTGCTGCCTATGTTTTCTTCTAGGATTTTTATTATTACATTTAAGTCTTGTATCTATTGTGAGTTTATTATTCAATTTTCCCAACACTATTTATGGAAGAAATGGTCTTGACTTCATTGTATGATCTTGCCTTCTTTGTCAAATATTAATTGAGCATAATGACGTGGGCCGATTTCTGGCTTCTCTCTGTTCTGTTCCATTGATCTATATGCCTTTTCTTGTGTCAGAACCAGGTTGTTTTGAGTACAGTGGCTTGGGAGTATAACTTGATATCTGGTATTGTGATCCTCCAACTTGATTCTTCTTTCTCAAAATTGTTGCTGCTATTTGGGGTCTTTTTTGGTTTCCTATAAATTTTTGGAGTGTTTGTTCTAGGTCTGTGAAATATGCTGTTGGTATTTTAATAGGGATTGCATTGAATCTATAGATTGCTTTGGGTAGTATGGACATTTAAATTATGTTGATTCTATCAATCCATGATCACAGTATATTCTTCCATTTGTTTATACTTCCTCTATAATTTTTTCAATCTCCTGCAGTTTTTCAGTACAGGTTTTTTACCTCCTTGGATAAGTTTATTCCTAAGTATCTTAATTTTTTGTTGTTGCAGTGGTACATGGGATTATTTTTTTAGTTTCTCTCCCTGAGAGTTCATTACTGGTATATGAAAATGCCATCAGTTTCTGGGTGTTAATTTTGTATCCTTGTGCCTTGCCCAATTCATTCATTAAATCTAATAGCATTTTGGTGGAGTCTTTAAGATTTTCTATTTATAATATCAGGTTATCTGTGAGTAATGACAGTTTCATTACCTTTTATTTTTTCTTCTTGTCTGATCGCCGTGGCTAGGATTTTCAGTATTCTAGGATTTGAGTAAGAGTGGTAAAAGCGGACATCCCTGTCTTTTTCCCATTAGGGAAGATGGTTTTAGGTTTTGCCCATTGAATATGATGCTGGTTGTATGTTTGTAATATATGGCCTTTATTATGTTGAGGTATGATTCCTCTATTCCCACATTACTGAGAGTTTTTACCAATTAGAGTGTTGGATTTTGTTGAATGCTTTTTCTGCATAAATGAATATGACCAAGCGATTTTTGTCTTTCAGTTTGTTTATGTGATGTATCACATTTATTGATTTGCAAATATTGTAGCAGCCTTGCATTTCTGGAATAAATCTCACTTGGTCATGGTTTATTACCTTTTTAATATGTTGCTGGATCCAATTTGTTAATATTTTGTTGAGGATTTTAGCATCTATGTTCATCAGGGATATTGGCCTATAATTCTCTCTCTCTTTATCATGTTTTGGAATTAGGATAATGCTGGCCTCATGGAAAGATTTTGGAAGTGTTCCTTTCTCTTTAATTTTTTGGAATAGTTTGAGGAGAATAGGTGTAAGTTCTTTGAATATTTGGTAAAACTCCCTGTGAAGCCATCCAGACCAGGACTTTTGTTTACTGGTAGTTTTTTAATTATTATTATTAGTACTGTTGCAATTTCATCAGTAGTTATTGGCCTATGGAGGTTTTCTGATAATTTGTGATTGAGTTTTGGAAGATTGTATTTTTCTAGAAATATGTCCATTTCCTCCAGTTTATCAAGCTTGTTGGAATATACTTTTTCATAGTATGTATGTATGTATGTATGTATGTATTTATTTATTTATTTATTTTTGCGATCCCTTGTATTTCTGTGGTGTCATTCTTACTTCACCTCTTTCATTTCTGATTTCCTTTATTTGGGTCCTTGCTCTTTGTTTCTTGAAGAGTCTGTTGAAAGGTTCATCTTGTTTCTTTTCAAAAGAACCAGCTCTTGGTTTTATTTATCTTTTGTATGTTTTTCTTTAGTCTTGACGTTATTTATTTCCACTCTGATCTTAATTATTTCCTTCCTTCTACTTATTCTTGGATTTTAATTGCTGTTCTCTTTATAATTCTTTTAGTTGAAGGGTTAGATGGTTTATTAAGAGTTTTTCTTGGAGGAACCAAGATGGCAGCATAGGTAAACACCAAACTGCTGCCCTGTACAACAATTTCAAAACCTCAACTAAAAAGACAAAATAGACATCATCCAGAACCACCAGAGGGCTGGCTGAGTGGACATTCCACAAACAGAAGGAAAAACAAAAGGACACTGAGACTCGGGGAGCTGCGGAGGACAGAGTTGCAGATACGCACAAGTCAGAGGTTCGGAGCTGCGCATGAAGGGAAAGGGCTGGCGGCTGCAAACCCAGCTGGTTTTCTTGAACTGGGAGGGAGACAAAGGCATCCCACTGCACTGAGCCCCAGTACCAGGCAGTCTCGGGGAACCCAGACTAATACAGGGTGAAACTGGACTGTAAGAAGGAAGCATGCTGAAACTCGGGGGCTGCAAAGGGGTGCAACGAAGAGGGCTGGTGGCTGGCTCTGGCATTCGGGAGGAAAAAAAAAAAAACCCACACCAGACTGCTTTGTTTTCCCGTTCTGGGCGAGTCTTTGGGTGTCCAGACTCATTTGGGAAGAAGCTGGACTGTCCAGCAGAAGGCAGAGCTCCAGGGAGCTTTCTCTCATAGGTGTGTGCAGCCGTTGCCTCAGGGCACAGAGATCCAGGAACTGTTTAGGGCAGGGCTGACGGGAAACCAAGGCGGCCTGCTTAGCCAGGAGACTCCGCCCCATTCAGGCTGAGCACAGAGGTGCTCACAGTGTAAACATAGCTGATTCTCACAGCCAATTGGCTTGGAGGTCAACCCCTCCCAGCAATACCAGCAACAATCTAGGCTTAACTACAAGAGAGTGCTGCCCATAAAGGGGTGCACCAAGAGTATCCACATCAGGTAACTGGGAAGTCTGAGCCACTCTCCCCTAGAGGACACCTACCACACAAACCTACTCGACCAACTCAGGGAAGCAGCCAAAATGGGAAGACAAGGTAACAAATTACATGTGAAAGAAATGGAGGAAAAAAACGACTGGACATAGAGTTTAAAAACCACAGTTATAAGGTTTTTCAAGAGGCTCCTAGAAAAGGCCAATAAATTTAATGAGACCCTTGAGGATATGTGCGAGTCCCTCAAGGATATGAATGAGACTTTGGAGGGTATGAAAAAGGACCAACTAGAAATTAAGCATACACTGACTGAAATAAGCAGAAGCAAACTAGAGGACAGCAAGAATCAAGTCAAAGCTATAAAAAATAAAGAAGCAAAAATCACTCAGCATGAAAAGCAAGAAGCAAAAAGAATCCAAAAAATTGAAGACAGTGTAAAGAGCCTCTAGGACAACTTCAAGTATATCAACATCTGAATTATTGGAGTGCCAGAAGAAGAGAGAGAGAGCAAGATACTGAAGACCTATTTGAAGTAATAGTGACCGAAAACTTCCTCCACCTGGTGAAAGAAAGTCCAGGAAGTGCACAGAACCCCAAACAAAAGGAATCCAAAGAGGACCACACCAAGACACATCATAATTAAAATGCCAAGAGCAAAAGACAAAAAGAGAATATTAAAAGCAGCAAGAGAAAAACAGTTACCTATAAAGGAGCACCCCTATGATTGTCTTCTGATTTCTCAACAGAAACTATGCAGGCCAGGCGGGAGTGGCAAGAAATATTCAAAGTGATGAATAACAAGAACCTACAACCAAGATTACTCTACCTAGCAAAGCTATCATTCAGATTTAAAGGTCAGATAAAGTGCTTCGCAGATAAGAAAAAGCTAAAGGAGTTCATCAACACCAAACCAGTATTATATGAAATGCTGAAAGATATTCTTTAAGAAGAGGAAGAAGAAGAAGAAAAAGGTAAAGATAAAAATTATGAACAAAGAAATACACATCTATCAATAAGTGAATCTAAAAATCTAGTGAATTAAAAATCTGATGAACAGAATAAACTGGTGAATATAACAGAATCAGGGCATAGAAAGGGAGTGCACTGGCAATTCTTGGGGAAAGGGGTGTGGGAAGGTACAGGAAGAGACTGGACAAAAAGCATACACCTATGGATGAGGACAGTGCGGGGAAGGTAAGGGCTGAGGATGGGATGGGTACGGGGAGGGGGAGCTATGGGAGGAAAAAAAAGAGCAACATTGTAATAATCTGAACAATAAAGATTTATTAAATTTTTTTAAAGAGTTTTTCTTGTTTTTTGAGGTAGGCCTGTAATGCTATGAACTTCCCTCTCAGTACTGCTTTCATTGTGTCCAACAAATATTAGGTTGTTGTGTGTTCATTTTCATTTGTTCCCAGGAAATTTTTAATTTCTTCTTGATCTCTTTGGTGATCCATTCATTGTTTGTTTAATAACATGCTATTGAACCTTCATGTTTTTGAGTGTGTTTATTGTAGTGGATTATGAACTTCATGCAATTGTGACACAAGAAAATGCTTTTAAGATTTCAATCTTCTTGAACTTGTAGAGACTTAGTTTGTGTCCTAACATGTGGTCTCTCTTTGAAAATGTCCTATGTGGCCGAGACCGGTTTGACTCAGTGGATAGATCGTCGGACTGCGGACTGAAGGGTCCCAGGTTCAATTCTGGCAAGGACATGTACCTTGGCTGCGGGCACATTCCCAGTAGGGGGCGTGCAAGAGGCAGCTGATGTCTCTCTCCCATCGATGTTTCTGACTTTCTATCCCTCTCCCTTCCACTCTGTAAAAAATCAATAAAATATATATTTTTTTAAAAAAGAAAGAAAATGTCCTATGTGGCCGAAACCTGTTTGAATCAGTGGATAGAGCGTTGTCCTGCAGACTGAAAGGTCCCAGGTTCGATTCTGGTCAAGGGCATGTACCTTTGTTGTGGGCACATCCCCAGTAGTGGGTGTGCAAGAGGCAGCTGATCGATATTTCTCTCTCATCAATGTTGCTGACTCTCTATTCTTCTCCCTTCCTCTTTGTAAAAAATCAATAAAATATATATTTTTTTAAAATGTGCACTTAAGAAGAATGTATATTTTGTAGCTTTAGGGTGAAATGTTCTGAAAAATGTCATTTAATTCCATGTAATATACTGTGTCATTTAGGATAGCTGTTTCCCTATTGATTTTTTTCTAGAAGATCTATCCAGTTATGTCAGTGGGATATTAAAGTCCTCTGCTGTGATTGTATTGCTGTTCATCTTTTCCTTATGATCCTCCAGAAGCTGTTTTATATGTTTAGATGCTCTTATATTAGGTGCATATATGTTTATCAGAGTTATATCCTCTTGTATTGATTCGTTTAGTATTATGAAGTGGCCTTCATTATCTTATCTAATGGACTTCACTTTGAAGTCTATATTGTTAGATCTGAGTATTACCATCCCAGCTATTTTTTTCATTTCCATTTACATGGAAATTTTATTTTCCTCTCTTCACTTTCAGCTTGTGTGAATCTTTTGTTCTGAGGTGGGTCCCTTATAGATAGTGTGTGTGTGTGTGTGTGTGTGTGTGTGTGTGTGTGTGTGTGTGTATCTCATGTTTTCTTATCTATTCAGCTATCCTATGTCTGTTGATTGAAGCATTTAAGACTTTTGCATTTAAGGTCATTATTGATAGGTACTTATCTGTTGCCATTCTATTCTTTATGCCTGTGTTCTCCTCTTTTTCTCTACTTCTTCTTACGACACACAGTTTGGCATTTCTGCAGTGCTGGTTTGGTGATAATAAATTACCTTAGCCTTTTTTATAAATTCTCTCAAAGCTCTTTATTTCACCTTTGATTTTGAATGATAGCCTTACCGGATAGAGTAGTCTTGGGTTCAGTCCCTTGGCCTGAAGTGTTTCTACTGAGAAATCAGCTGACAGTCTAATAGGAGCACTCTTGTAGGTAACTTTCTATCCTTCTCTTACAGCCTTTAAGATCCTTTCTTTGTCTTTAATGTTTGTCATCTTATTTATTACTAGAGGCCCGGTGCACGAAATTCATGCAAAGGATGCAGGGGATGTCCCTTAGCCCAGCCTGCAACCTCTCCAATATGGGACCCCTCAAGGGATGTCCGAGTGCCCGTTTAGGATTGGGCCTAAACGGGCAATCGGGCATCCTTCTCACAATCCAGCACTGCTGGCTCCAAACTGCTCACCTGTCTGCCTCCCTGATTGCCCCTAACCACTTCTGCCTGGGAGCCTGATCACCCCCTAACCACTACCCTGCCAGCCTAATTGAGTTTTAACTGCTCTCCTACCAGCCTATTTGCCCCCAACTTTCCTCCTTTGCCGGCCTGGTCACCCCTAACTGCCCTCCCCTGCAGGCTTGATCGCCCCTAACTGCCCTCCCTTTCAGGCCTTGTCCCTCCCAACTGCCCTCCCCTGCTGGCCTGATCACCCACAACTGCTCTCCCTTGCAGGGCCTGGAACCTCCAATGGCCCTCCCCATCTTATGGTGGCCATCTTGTGTCCACATGGAGGCAGGATCTTTGACCACATGGAGGCAGCCCTCTTGTGTGTTGGAGTGATGGTCAATCTGCAAATTACTCTTTTATTAGATAGGATAGAGGCCTGGTGCATGGGTGGGGGCCAGCTGGTTTGCCCTGAAGAATGTCGCAGATCAGGGTGGGGGTTTCCTTGGGGTGAGGGGCAGCCTGGGCGAGGGACTTGTGGAGGTTTGCAGGCTGGCCATGCCCCCCCCCCCAACCACCCAAGTGGAGGCCCTGGGATCTGGGATTAATCTGTGTCTACAATTGAAACTTTGTAGCCTGGAGTGGAGCCAAGCCTTCTGCTCGCTCCAGGGTGGCAGCCATTTCTGTTTGAAACATTGTAGCCTAGAGTGGAGGCCTAGGCCGAACAGCAGATGGAAAGCTTGGCTTCCTCGTTGCCAGGGAAACCCAAACCTCTGTTCTCTCCAGCTCAGTGGGTGCCACCATTTCTGTAACTTTTATAATTAAATCTTTGTAACATTGAGTGGAGGCCTAGGGAGGCAGAAAACTTGGCTTCCTCTGTTGCCAGGGAAACCCAAGTCTTCCACCTGCTCTCAGTGGCAGCAGCCATCTTGGTTGGGGTTTATTTGCATAATTGCTCCTAATTGGCTGGTGGGTGTGGCTGTGGGCATGGCTTGTGGGTGTGGCAAAGTTATGGTCAAATTTGCACATTACTCTTTTATTAGATAAAACTAGAGGCCCGGTACACCAAATATTTCTACATGAAGTGGGGGGGTAGGGGTTTCCTTAGCCCAGCCTACACCCTCTCCAATCTGAGACCCCTCGAGGGATGTCTGACTGCCCATTTAGGCCCAGTCCCACCGGACATCCCTCTCACAATCCAGGACTGCTGGCTCCCAACTGCTTGCCTTCCTGCCTGCCTGCCTGATTGCCCCTAATCACTTCTGCCTGCCAGCCTGATCACCCCCTAACCGCTTCTGCCTGCCAGCCTGATCACCCCCTAACCACTCCCCTAGCAGCCTGATCGACACTTAACTGCTCCTCTGCTGGCCTGATTGCCCCTAACTGCCCTCCCCTGCTGGCCTGGTCATCCCAACTGCCCTCCTCTGCTGGCCAGGTTGCCTCTATCTGCCCTTCCTTGTCAGCCTGGTCACCCCTAACTGCCCTCCCATGCAGGCCTGCTCCCCCGCAACTGTCCCCCCTTGACAGCCTGGTCCCCCCAGCTGCCCTTCCCTGCAGGCTTGGTCTCCTACAACTGTCCTCCCCTGCAGGGCTGGTCCCCCCAACTGCCCTCCCCTGCAGGCCTGATGGCCCCCAACTGCCCTCCCTTGCAGGCCTGGTCCCTCCCAACTGCCCTCCCCTGCTGGCCATCTTGTGTCCACATGGGGGCAGGATCTTTGACCACATGGAGGCACCCATCTTGTGTGTTGGAGTGATGGTCAATTTGCATATTACCTCTTTATTATATAGGATGTGCCTGGATGTGGATATTTTGGGTTCATAATGATTGGGACTCTGTTTTTCCTGAACTTGAGTGACTTTTTCCTTCACCAGGTTAGGGAAATTTTGTGCCATTATTTCTTGAAACAGGTTCTTTATTCCTTTTTCAGATTATTTTCTTCTGGCACTCCTATGAAGCAAATTTTATGTTTCATGTTTTCCTAAACATCCCTTAGACTCTCCTGCTTGCTTTTTAATTTTTTTCCATTTGCTGCTGATTGGGTGTTTTTTTCTGTCTTATCTTCTAATTTGCTGCTATGGTCGTCACCTTCTTCTAGTTTACTGTTGAAACCTTTCAGGGTATTCTTTATTTCCACTATGTCATTCCTCTTCTTATCTATTTCTTATTCATTGTTTCCATCTCTCTTTACATGTTGGTTTAGCTCTCATTAAGTCCTTTATAAATCTCATTAAGTTGCTTGTACTTTCTTTGAGTTTTTTGAGCACCCTTATTACCATTACTGTGAATTCTTTATCTGACAAAGGTGTTTCCTCCTTTTCTTTCATTTTGGGGTTCTTTGTTGCCACATTTTTGCTCTTCCTTTGTTTTAATATCTTTGTATTAAGATAAAACTGCTATGCATCCAAGACTTTGTGGTGTGGTCTTCTGTAGTAGGTGTTTTGTGGGACCCAGTTGTACAGTCTCTTATATCTTTTGAGCTATGTGCTCTAGAATGGCCCCTTGCCTGAGTTATGTGGGTTATCCTGTTGTACTTGGGTTTTGAATATTATTGTCCTGTTTGTGGATGGAATCTCCTCTCAGGTTTGCTGAGTATGTGATTCATCCCTGACCATGTTGTGCTTGCTGTTGTGGAGGTGCTAACCAAGCAGAACAAAATACAACACAACAAACATGAAACAAAATAAAAACATACACAGACCCCTGTAGCACCAATAAAAGCAACCACCAGAAAAGAGAGTATTAGGAAAGAGATATGAGAGCAAGAATGATAGAAAAGAAAGAATGAAAAAAAAAAATATGAGGAGAAAATAAAACAAACCCCCAAAATAGCACAAACAAAAAAACAAAACAAAAAAGGTGTGGGAAGAAATATGTATTTGCAGAGATGAAATAAAGGAAATAAAAAAATTAGGGGAATATGGGAAGGAAGATGGTTTAAAATAAAGGAGGAAGAAAAGAAAAGAAAAAAGTTTGAAAAGGAAAATATAGAAAAAAGCAGATAGACCTAAAATAAGAAAAGAAGAAAAAAATGTGAGTGAGCAGGAGAAAAAGAAAAGAAAAAAAGTTAAGTAGTGTGGGGGAAAAAAGTTGAGTAGGAAAAGGGAAGAGGAAAATTAGATATATGAACAAAACAACAGAGACCAGAATAATAACAAATCAGTAAAGCAGATAGGTGAAGAAGATAAATTTAAAAAGGAAAGGGGATAATGAAAAAGAAAAGAGAAGAAGCAAAGGGGACAGGGAATTAAGGGAATTTGTTTTATCAGCGTTTAGTGCCCCTGGGAGCTCCCTTTGGATCTTACTCTTCTGATGGCTATGGCTGACTGTTCTGTCTGCCAATTCTGAGCTTCCTGTGAGGTACTTAGGTGCTTATCACTGTCACTGTCTTCCTTTGGCTTTCATCAAATTGCTTGAAGCTCCACAGTTTGTGTCATTCTCCATAGAATTTGGCTGCAAGCAGGCAGAGCCAATCTGCCCTCTAAAATAGGTTTGTTAGGCCAAAACCGATTTGGCTCAGTGAGTAGAGTGTCGGCCTGCGGACTGAAAGCTCCCGGGTTCAATTCCTGTCAAGGGCATGTACCTTGGTTGCGGGCACATCCCCAGTAGGGGATGTGCAGGAGACAGCTGATCGATGTTTCTCTATCATAGATATTTCTAAGTCTACCCCTCTCCCTTTCTCTCTTTAAAAAAAAAATCAATAAAATATATTTAAAATAGGTTTGTTAGCAGCATGGGGCTTAGGGCTGGATCAGCAAACTTCTGGTTCCCTGGGCTCTACCTCTGTCCACCTTTGCCTGCTAGCCTGCTGTCAATATTAATCTCAGAAATCTGTTTCTGAAAGGGCTTTAGGTCGGGCACATGCTATTCAGTTTTCAGGGAATGCTGTGGGTGTTTCCCTGTCCCAGATTTACTCTGCAAGTGGCCCAAAATACTACTTTGCCTTTGGCTGAGCAGTGATCCTTGGACTCAGTCCAGTGGGATCGGCTGGAAACCTGGCATTATCAGCTCTCACGTGTGGGACAGCACCATTCAGGTTCCTGGGATATTGAGGCTGATGCCCCTCTTCCAGTCCGGTCACTAAAGCTCCCCGAAACTGTTCAAACCTGTAGGCTTGGCCTCTGCTTTTGTTTTCTTTGAAAACGTCAAAATGCCAGGTGTGGTAGGCAGGCCTCCTGAGGCTGGGACAGGCTGTATTACCCAGGTGGGGTTTTTTCCTTTTCCTGCCCTGTGGCTACTGAGAGTGGCTAACTCCTCTCAGGAAATGTGTTTGTTTCAGTTCGGGGTGTACAACTGAAGGCTGGACTCCTCCCTGCTGTTTTTCCACATCTCCCCACAATGGTTCCCACCCCAGCTTCTCCTTAGGCACTTCAAGTCTTCACCTCCCTCCCTGCATGGAAGCTTAGGGTGAGTAGCTACAAATAAAAACTCCTGTGCTGTGGGTTTAAAAACAAAAACAAACAAAAAAACGGCAGCTTTCTCTCCCACCGGCTCTGATCTACGGGTTCCAGGCTCCATAGCGACACGCAGCCCTGCCAACTGGATGTTATGTTGGCTGCTGTTCTCTGGTCTGTGCTCTGGGCTGTGAAGCCCAGCCTTGGTTGCAGGCTTCTATGTTCTGAGGGAACAGACCCTCCGCAGCTCCCTCCTCACTCTTGGCTTCCCAACCTGCCACTGCTGGAAGCTGGGCCAGCTTCTCTCATCACCTCAACCTTCTTACCAGTATCTGGTTGTTTTGTCCTTCCTTGATATGTCTCCTCCTCAGCTAGACCTCAGTTGGTAATTCCAGGTATATGTTCCCCACTTTAATTTTATTTCAAGTCTGGGCCTGGGAGGAGGTGCAAGAAAGGTCTGCCTATTCAGCTGCCATTTTTTCCAGACCTAGCAATTACTACTGAAGGGAAGATGAGTCTGGAAAAAATTTCTGTTCAGTGCACCATTCTGAGTGTTTCCTAGTGAGAGTGGCCTGGGATACGTCTGCATCAGCAGTATCCAATGCAGTCACAGGGCTGTGCTCTTCCTGGGTTCTGTGAAACCTGTGCATTAGCAGTTCTTATGGAGAAGTTTTCTTTCGGCAAGATGTCCTGGTAAAATCAAATTTAGACACAAATACTTTTCAACTACATAAATTCTTCTTTTTTTATCTGCAAATGCAAAAACTGTGTTTCTATTCACAGAGGAGGAGAGCTCGTATAGGTTTGAGGAACACGCTGACCTCTTCGCTGAAACCATTTTACTAGTATTGTGGGAAAAACACTTCAGAAATGTGCAATTCACTTACTCAGAGAACTTACCAAAGCTAATAACTTATTATGCTTTTTAAAAATATATATTTTATTGATTTTTTTACAGAGAGGAAGGGAGAGAGATAGAGAGTTAGAAACATCAATGAGAGAGAAACATCGATCAGCTGCCTCCTGTACATACTGGGAATGTGCCCACATCCAAGGTACATGCCGGCCCTTGACCAGAATCAAAACTGGGACCTTTCAGTCCATAGGCCGGTGCTCTATCCACTGAGCCAAACTGGTTAGGGCTTATTATGCTTTTCTTTTATAATGAAACTTAATTGGAGATACATAGGTGAACAATTATAATATTGATGAAATATAAATACATTTTAATATTAAGTAACTTAAACTATACTTTCATTATAAGCATATTTAAAATATATTTAACTTTTTATTACTTTTATTGGGGTGACATCGGTTAATAGGATCATACAGGTTTCAAGTGTATATTTCTAGGATACATGATCTGTATATTGCATTGTGGTCCCACCAACCAAAGCCCAACCACCTTCTGTCACCATATATTGGCCCCTTCCACCCATTACCACCATCCACCCCTTTCCCTCTGACTATCACTACACTGCTATCTGTCCACAAGTTTCGGTTTTATATAGCACCTCTGAGTGAAAGAGTATGGTTCTTTCTTATGGCTCAGTAGTATTCCATAGTATTTTTGTACCATGTCTTCTTTTCTTTTTTTAATCCTTGCCCAAGGATATTTTTTTCATTGGTTTTTAGAGAGAGTGGATGAAAGAGGGAAAGACAGAGGGAAATACTGATGTGAGAGCAACACATTGATAGGTTGCCTCCTGCACCAGGGCCTGGGCCAGGGAGGAGCTTGCAACTGAGGTACATGCCTCTGACTGGAATCGAACCTGGGATCTTTGGTCCACAGGCCAATGCTCTATCAACTGAGCCAAACTGGCTAAGGCTCTACATCTTCTTTATTCAATCCTCCTTTGAAACACATTTTGGTTTTCTACATGTCTTGGCCACCGTGAATAATGTTGCAATGTACATAGGTTATGCACATAGCATTGCAAATGGATGTTTTTCAGTTTTGGGGGGGTAAATACCCAGAAGCGGGATTGTTGGGTCATTTGGGAAGTCTATTCTTAATTTTTCGAGGAACCTCCATACTGTTTTCCGTAGTGATTATATCAGTATACATTCCAGCCAGCAGTGAATGAGGGTTGGTTCCCTTTCTCCACAACCTCTCCAGCACTTGTTATTACCTGTCTTGTTGATAATAGCCAGTCTAACATGTGTGACATGGTATGTCATTGTAGTTTTTTTAATTTTTTCTTTGCATTTCCCTAATAGCTAGTATGTTGGACATCTTTTCATATACCTGTTGACCATGTGTTTTCTTGAGAGAGTTATCTGTTAAGGTTCTCTGCCCTTTTGTTAATTTTGGCTTATTTTATTTTATTTTATTTTATTTTTGGTGTTGAGTTGTATGAGTTCTTTATATATTTTGGATATTAATCTCTTGTTGGAGCTATTGCTTGCAAATATCATCTCCCATTCAGTCACTTGTCTTTTTGTTTTGTTGGTAGTTTCTTTTGCTACACCAAAGCTTCTTTAGTTTGATAGTCCCACTTATTTTTTTTATTTTTTTGCTTTTACTTCTCTTGCCTTTGATCAAATTCATAAAATGCTATCTACATCAGGTCCATAAGTTTAGTAACTATGTTTTCTTCTTTGTAATTTATTGTTTTAGACCTTATATCTATGTCTTTGATCCATTTTGAGTTAATTTTTGTACATGGGAACAATCTGTAATCTAGTTTCATTCTTTGGATATTTAATATTATTAAGGTATTTACTAGTTTTTGTTTTTTTTATTAACTATAATAGTAGTACATGTTTTCCTTTCCCCCCTCCCCATTATCCTCCCCCCAGCCTCCCCGACCCCCCAGCACATGTCCCACCTACCCCCCTCTCCGCCTCAGTGTCTTTCATTCATTGGTTATGCTCATATGCATGCATACAAGTCCTTTGGTTGATCTCCCCTGGCATTCACCTCCCATCCATCCAAGTCCTCCCCCTGCAGCTTGACAGCCTGTTCAATGCCTCCCTGCCTCTATATCAATCACTCTCCCCTGTTTCTTTTCTTTAAAAATATCTTGCCTCTACATACTAGAAATAAATGTATAAGAACAAAAAATGTTTCCGTCTCAGTTTCAGTGTCCAACTGTTCTGAGTCCCAGTTTCAGTGTCAAATAATTCTTTATGTGTACATGGTATCCAGATGGTGGACACATTGTGGCAATGCAAGATCTATCCTCTCTGATTTGGTCCTGGGCCACCTGTAGCCATGCACGGCTGCCAACTGCTAGCATGGCAAGGTGTCATCAGCATCCCCCATCTCTGGACCGTCCTCGTGACTGGAACAGACCCGTCAGTTCCTCACTGTCGCAGGAACCCACATGGTCTTGGAGTTGTTCTCTGCAAACACACAAACACATTCTCAACCAAAACTTAACAAAGGGATCCTCTATGCAAAATAGACTTGGGATTCTTTTTAATTTTTGCCTAAATGATTTTCCTTTGGCTTATTTTGACACCATGTGTATTTTTTCATGGATGTCCTGCAGTTGGTTTTACAAATGGAATTTACTTTTCTGGAGTAAGAATTTTCTAGATGTATTTTACTTACAGGATATTTTTCCTTACATGATATTACCCCACTTCCCCCCCTCCCCCCCGCTTTTTTTTATTAATGGGGACTTTTGGAAATTTTATCTTGCAGTCTTGGTAATTTTAATTTTTGCACACAAATATGACTGCTTTAGGTTCTTTGGATGTTAGGCAATTTTACAGTGAAATAAACTACTAATAGATATTTTAGTTAATGTTTTAGGAAAAGCTTTTTGTCAAGTACACTTAAATTTTCTTGAGTATTCACTTATTTCACTTGGCCAATTTAAATTAATCTGAAAACTTGATTACTATTTTACTGTCAATTTTAATACTCAAGCAGAAATCTTAGTTTACCCTGTAAATACTAGTGGAAAGGAATATTTGCATTTTTGAGTAGGTCCTGAGCATTCCTGGTAATAGACTACATTTAGATATAGAGCAGCTATTGCTGGCCGAGTCTCTGTCTGCAGCCTGGGTCCCGGTCTGAGTTGTGCGTGGAAGGTGAAGCAGCCGTGGGGGTAGGAGACCTCCCTTAGGAGGGGTGAGAATTCAAGCCACTGCAAGGTTTGTGGATGAGGGTCTGTGCCCCACCTCTGTTGACCTTTTAGTTCTCTCCTGTTGGCCCCTCTGCGACTGTGCCTGTCTTAGGTTGTTCCTTCCCTGAGGAATCTTACCCGTCTCTGGCTAACCAGCCATCCTCCAGGGCCAAACAGGGTGATGTGAGGTTCAGTTCTGTCTCCTTTGTAGTCTATGCCCCTGTGGCCTCCACGTCCAGCACCTGCCTTGGGGTCCCCTCACCTGCTGGCGGCGTCCCGGTACTGATCACATATCTTGGGGGACCCAGGTTTCTTCTCCAGAGAGGGCCCAGCTCACACCATTGGTCGAGAGACAGATCCATGGTGCCAGCTGCCCAGAGGCTTCAGCCAGAGCTGGAACTGAAAACTCAGGCATCAGCTGTGTGTATTTGGATAGTAAGAAGAGGGTCCCTCTTGGCAAAAGGGCCAGAGGGGCCAATATAGAATGCTCGGATGCCTTCCCAGTGCCTTAATTCCTTCTGAAAGTGATTAATTCCTTTCCTATCCTTTTTTAAATTGCTGCCCAACATTCAAAGAATTAGTTTGTAAGTTTATTTGGGATAATTGTATAATATGCTGTTGTCAAATATCAAATATTATAATGACATTGTAGAATAATATCATGTAAGGGTATTGTGGTGTCATGGGAGGTTAAGGAGGGCCTAGCCTAAGCACTGGTGTCCATAGGAGATGACAAACTCTAGGCTATGTTAATTCAATCTCAAACTAGCTGCCAATTTTTTATATAACTTTATATAAACTTTGTCAGGGATGTAAAAACACAAATTACTTACCTTAGTTCAAGAGTTCAAATATATTGACTTTCCCCCTTATTTCCACCACCTGCCACTTACCCTGAGGTTTGACATTCTGATGAACTTTTCTCAGTCTCTGGATCCATTCTTGTTCATCAGTCTATGTCATTCATTATATTCCTCAAATGAGTGAGATCATGTGATATTTGTCTTTCTCTGCCTGGCTAATTTCACTTAGCATAATGCTCTCCAAATCCATCCATGTTGTTACAAATGGTAGGAGCTCCTTCTTTTTTACCGCAGTGTGGTATTCCATTGTGTAGATGTATCACAGTTTTTTAATCCACTCATCTGTTGATGGGCACTTAGGATGTTTCCAAATCTTAGCTATGATAAATTATGCTGCTATGTACATAAGGGTACATATATCCTTTCTAATTCGCATTTCTAGTTTCTTGAGGTATATTCCTAGAAGCAGGATCACTGGGTGGAATGGGAGCTCCATTTTTAGTTTTTTGAGGAAACTCCATACTGTTCTCCACAGTGGCTGCACTAGTCTACAATCTCACCAGCAGAAAAATATGGAATGCTTCACGAATTTGCGTGTCATCCTTGTGCAGGGGCCATGCTAATTTTCTCTGTATCTTTCCAATTTTAGTATATGTGCTGCCGAAGCAACCACAAATATTTCCTAGTTTTAATATCTATGATTATACTGGTTAGTCATCTCAGTTTCTAAATGAATATTTTTAAACCATGTTTTCTACTTTTTAAATTTATTTTTTAATCTTTATTGTTCAGTTTATTAATTACATTGTTCCCTTTTTTTTCCACCTATAGCTCCCCTCCACCTGGTACCCATCCCCCGCTCCGCCCTCACCCTCCTCCACTGTCCTCTCCCATAGTTGCATGATTTTTGTCTAGTCTCTTGCTGCACACCCCTTTTCTCCCTAAGAATTGTCAGGCCATTCCCTCTCTATGTCCGTGATTCCTTTACATTCACCAGTTTATCCTGTTCATCAGCCTATTAATTCACTTAATTTTTAGATTCATTTGTTGATAGATGTGTATTTGCTATTCATAATTTATACTCTTATCTTTTTCTTCTTCCTCTTCTTAAAGAATATCTTTCAGCATTTCATAGAATATTGGTTTGGCGGTGATAAACTCCTTTAGCTTTTTCTTATCTGCGAAGCACTTCATCTGACCTTCAATTCTGAATGATAGCTTTGCTGTATAGTGTAATCTTGGTTGTAGATTCTTGCTATTCATCACTTTGAATATTCCTTGCCACTCCCGTCTCGCCTGCATGGTTTCTGTTGAGAAATCCGCTGACAATCATATGGGTGCTCCCTTATAGGTAACCATCTGTTTTTCTCTTGCTGCTTTTAATATTCTTTCTTTGTCTTTTGCTCTTGGCATTTTAATTATGATGTGCCTTGGTGTGATCCTCGTAGGGTTCCTATATATTGGGGTTCGGTGCGCTTCTTGGACTCCTAAGTCAATTTCTTTTACCAGGTGTGGGAAGTTTTCGGTCACTATTTCTTCAAATAGGTTTTCATTGTCTTGCTCTCTCTCTTTTTCTGGCACCCCTATAATTCGGATGTTGGTATGCTTGAGGCCCCATACACTATCTTCAATTTTTGGATTCTTTTGGTTTCTTGCTTTTTCAGGTGAGTGGATTTTCCCTCTTTGTATTTCAAATCTTTAACTTGGTTCTTGGGGTGCTCCAGAGCACTTTTAGCTCTTTGTATAATATTTTTTATTTCAGTCAGTGTAAGCTTAATTTCTGGTTGGTCCTTTTTCATATCCTTGAGAGTCTCGTTCATATCCTTGTAGGTCTCGTTCATTTCCTTGTAGGACTCATTCATTTCCACATTGGTCTTGTTCATTTCCTTGCAGGTCTCGTTCACATCCTTGAGGGTCTCGTTCATTTCCTTGTAGGTCTTGCTTATTTCCTTATAGGTCTCGACCTTTTCTAGGAGCCTCTTGAGAAGCCCTATAACCATGGTTTTGAATTCCATGTCCAGTCATTTTTTTTCTTCCATTTCTTCCATGATGGCTGCTTCCCTGAGTTGGTCAATTAGCTTTGTGTGGTAGACGTCCTGCAAGGGACAGTGGTTCAGCCTCTGGAGGATATGGGTTGCACAGTCTTGCTGAAGTTAAGCTCAGGTTAATCGTTGTTAGCATTTGGAGGGGTTGACCTCCAGGCCAATTGCCTGTGAAGTTCAGCTGTGCTCAGGTTGGATGGGCGGAGTCTCCAGGCCAAGCAGAAAGCGTTGGGTCTGCCCTATGCAGCCCCAGGGACTCTGTGCCAGGAGCAATGGCCTCCAGCACCTCTGAGAGAGAGCCACTGCCGAGCTCCACCAACTGCCAGGGAATTCAGACTCTCCCCAAATGAGTCTGCTCACCCAACGTCTCACCCAGGGTCGTAAAAGAAAGCAGTGTGACAGTTTCCCGAATGAAAGAGCAAGTCACGAGTGCTCTCTGCACAGTCAGGCAGCTGCCCTGTTCCCAAGCTCACGCGCACTCCGCACAAGCTCGCCTTCTCCATAAGCTGGCATACCCCTGTAGCACCCGAGCTTCAGCGTGCCCTCCCACTGTCCAGTTTTCACCCCGTATGATAGTGTGTTCCCTGGACTTCACCCAGAGCTGGAGAATCAGTCCAGTGGAATGTCTTTGTCTCCCCCGATCGAGAAAACCAGCCAGGTTTTAAGCCACCCACCCTATCCACTGGCTTGCACTCCAAACCTCTCTCCGTGCATATCTTCAATGCTGTCCGCCACCACTCTTCCAAGTCACAGTGTCTTATCTTCACTTTTATTTGTGGAATTTTCACTCAGCCAGCTTTCCTGTAATTCTGGATGGTGTTTGTTCTTTCATTAAGTTGTAGTTTTAAAATTGCTGTGTATGACGGCAAGATAGGTGTTTTACCTATGCCGTCATCTTGGTTCTCATGTTTTCTACTTTTTTTAACATCATATTATCACAATTTTACCAAATAAAATCTTTTGAAGAATTATTATTAAAGAGATGAATATTTACTGCAATTAAATAAAAAATGTAACTAAATACTCAATTATTTTCAAGATATTTTAGTATAACTGTGCAAATACATTTTGATTTATAGTTACAAGGTCATTCTGTGGATTTGGTGAAATTTTGACAAATGTTTTAAGAAATCTCATTTATAGAAAGATATCCATCAAAGGAGATTTAGAGATTTATATCTCCTGATAGATATTGGTGCAAAGCCTTCAGCAAAACTTAAGGAAGAGAATGATCCTGTCTTACTTTATAAGATTTTTCTTTGCAACATTTTTTTAAGATTCTCCTTTGCAGGGCTTATAAAAAGGGGATATATACATTATAATCAAATATTTAAACCTTCTTTAAAACACCAAATAACCCCTCACTCTCAATATGCCATTCTGATTTTATTTTATTCTATACTCTTCCAAATCTTGACATCATCTAGATTTTACTTGTTCTAAATGTTGTTGTAATAAAAGGGGCTCCTTTGATTCATGGCACCACACAACAAACACAATAAAGGTTAGCTTAATGAATGCAGGGAGGAACAAAAGAATGGGGAATTGTACCTTATGTCACCTTATAGACTCTCACCTAGGGTTCAACTGGTCTCACATGTAGAAGGGTATCCATCTCCTTCTGTATGGTTGATATCTTGGACTCTACAGAGACCAGAATCAAATCTTGGCTCCAGCAGTCAACTAAATATGTGATCATTGAGCAAGTTACTAAATGTATCTAAACCTCAGTTTTTTCAACTAGAAAATAAAGATACTAATAGTACATTTATCTTTGAAGTATCATGTTCCTAGCACAATAGCTAATATTTACTGTTTACTCTTATTGTGATGTGCCCCACCTCAAACTTTATGCTGGTCAAATAAGACTATATTCCCAAATGTATAAAGATATTTCTTTCATTAAGATAAATTGAGGTAAAAATAGAGTTTTGCTTTCTATGATATTGTAGAGGTCATATCATTACATCAAATAGGTATATCATAATTTATGCCTGACTTTAGTTGTTGAATAATTTGAAATACTTTTCAAATTATTTGATAATATCAGTCAGATTGATGAACCATTATTTTATCTATGTACTAATAATATGCTATAATCTATTCTATATGTGAATATATAGATTTTTTTCATTTAAACCATTCCCTTGAGATAAGTTTTCAGGAGTATTAGTGCTGACCAAATGGTATAACATTTTGATACTTGTTGGAAAGTGCTAATATACTGCTTTTTCATTGAATTTCTGATTAGAGCCTGTGTTTGTCTTACAGTTCAGAGAAAGGGGCACCCAGTAGATACATTGGCAATATATTACTTGTATGATCCTTTTCTCTAGAGAAGCAATGAAGGGGCCCTTGTACCTCTTGGACTGCACATGTATCTACTAAATTAAAATGAAGCAACATGGCTCACATTCATTTAGATGATCCATAAAGACTTGTTTCTTTGGAACAACTTTTTCATCTTAATTGGGTTACTTACCTACAGTCCATTGGGGAGCTAGTTATTCGCATATGAGTAGCAGTTCTTTCTCTAATTCCTAATTGGGTTTTAGAGATTGACCTTGTAACTTGGCACTGTGAAGTCCCTTTGTACTATAGCCTCACTGAGGATAAATAGCAATTTACTTGGAATCTCACAGCTTCCATTTTGCTCTCATAAAGACATATTTTTATAGAAGGCCAGTGAGCTCACCTGGGGTCACAAAGCATGGCTGGATTGGTTTGCCACCTACATGAAGTTGGTGTTCACCCAGCCTCGCTCAGAGGCTGAGCACCTCCAGGCAGACAGGCTGGTAGCCCAGGGCGTACCAGAAGCACAGAGGTGAGCTCACTTAAATCCACACCTGCAACATTTTTATTGTAGAAACCACCAACACCCCCCCACACCCTTTTAAAAGGCAGGCACTACTGATTATAAGTAATATTTCTGCGATTCTTCAATGCAAACACTATAATTTCAGGCTATTTAATATACACATAATATGCTTAACAAGTCATAACTTCCTTTCTTTTTTCTATTTTATACTGTTTTTGGGGTTTTGATTTTCCAATATAGCATCCAAACTCATGATTAACAGAAAATAATGATATATTAACACAAAATCATAAGCCACAGAACACCCATTTTTATGATTATGTAAAAATGCATTGCAATTATATTGATTAGAAAAATGTTGCATTTCCTGTAAATAAATGAATCCTGAATGTGTGTTAGTTACCACCAAATAAATATTATTAGTGGCCTTCAAGTATTAATCTCACATTATGTGATTTTATTAGAGGCCTGGTGCACAAATTCATGCATGGGTGGGATCCTTTGGGATAGCCTGCAGGGATCGGGCCGAAACAGTCCAACTCCTGCTTTGCCATTCCTGCTCATCCCAGCCCTGCTGCTAATGCCCAGTCAGTCCCGATCAGGAGAAGCTGGTGTCACCACAGTGCTGCTCACCAGCCATGAGCCCTGCATCTGGAGCTCTTCCCCAGAGGGTTGGGAGGGGGGCTGGCATGCAATTGGCCCTCCAGGCAGGTGGTAGGACTCTCTTGCTGGCGCAGGATCTGGATCCATCCAGCTGACATCCGTGCCAGTTGTCAGGAGCCACCTGGTGGCCACTTTGATATTGTTTCTTCCTTGCAGAGCATCTAGGGAGGGGAAGTCGATCTGTCAGTGCCTGGCCTGTTCTCCAGAGATTGGACCTGCAGGACTACTGAGGCAGTGAGTGGCTGCTGCTGGGCTGGTGGGCCACCAGGATGGGTCAGTCAACTGAACGGCACTCCCACTATGAGAGCACAATGACCACCAGAAGGCAGCTCCTACATTGACCATCTGCCCTCTAGTGATCACTGGACATAATAGTGACCAGTTGACCAGTTCAGTTGTCTGGTCACTTAGGCTTTTATGCATATACTAGAGGCCCAGTGCACAAAATTCGTGCACGGGGAGGGGATGTCTCTTAGTCCATCCTGCACCCTCTCCAATCTGGGACCCCTCGAGGGATGTCCGACTGCCCATTTAGGCCCAATCCCAGTGGGCAGTCAGACATCCGTCTCACAATCCAGGACTGCTGGCTCCCAACTGCTTGCCTGCCTGCCTTTCTGCCCCAACCACTTCTGCCTGCCAGCCTGATCACCCCCTATTCAGTCCCCTGACAGCCTGATTGATGTCTAACTGTTCCCCTGACAGCCTATTTGCCCCTAACTGCCCTCCCCTGCAGGCCTGGTCCCCCCCAACTGCTCTCCCTTGCAGGGCTGGGTCCCCCCCAACTGCCCTTCCCTGCAGGCCTGGTCACGCCCAACTTTCTTCCTCTGCCAGCCTGGTCACCCCTAACTACCCTCTCCTGCAAGCCATTTTTTGGCAGCCATCTTTGACCACAAGGGGGCAGCCATCTTGTGTGTTGGAGTGATGGTCAATCTGCATATTACATTTTTATTAGATAGGATAGAAGCCTGGTGCATGGGTGGGGGCCAGCTGGTTTGTTCTGAAGGGTGTCCCGGATCAGGGTGGGGGTTCCCTTGGGACATAGAGGGCCTGGGTGAGGGGACTATGTTGGTTTGCAGACCAGCCATGCCTCCCAGCGACCCAACTAGAGACCCTGGTATCTGGGATTTGTTTATGTTCTACAATTAAAACTTTGTAGCCTGGAGAGGAGTCAAGCCTTCTGCTTGCTCTGTGGTGGCAGCCATTTCTGTTGGGACTTATTTATCTTCTATAATTGAAATTTTGTAGCTTGGAGTGGAGGCCTGGGCTGGCCAGGGTGTGGGAAAGCTTGGTTTCCTTCATTGCCAGGAAAACTCAAGCCTCCTGCCTGCTCTCTCAGTGGCTATAGCCATCTTGGTTGGATTAATTTGCATATTTGCTCCTGATTGGCTTGTGGGCATGGCTTGTGGATATAACAGAGTGATGGTTAATTTGCATATTACTCTTTTATTAGATAGGATTATAAGTGTTTAAATTTCCAAACCACTTTTTAATTACAAATATTTTCTGGAAATCTAACACTTTTGTTCCATAAATAATCTTAAGCGTACTTCTCACGCTTTGTATTTTATAATGAACTAGAGGCCAGGTGCACAATATCATGCATGGGTGCATGCATCCTAGGGATGGCCTGCAGGACTTGGGCCCCAGCTTACACACCCAGCCTTGCAGCCCCATAGCCCCACCTGGCACCCCACCTTAGCCTGGTGCCACCTGCTCACCTGCTCCACCATACTGCCTGTGGGGCAATCAATCAGGGCTGGGCCCCCTTCCTGGCTCTTTCAGTGCCTGGGGGCCAAGCAGCAGCCCCACCCACCACTGCCTCCACTGGTCACTGTGAAGCAATGGGGTCCTTGCTCGCACTCACCTTGGCCTGGCACCACCAGCTCACCTGCTCTACCATCCTGCCACGGTGGGTGGCACTTTCATCGGGGTCCATCAGGGCCAGCAACACCTCCACTGTTGCCCACTGCCAGCACGGTGTCACCAGTGTCTGCCATGTTCCACGCTGTCCCCTGGTGGTCAGCACACATCATAGTGAATGGTCAAAATCCCAGTAGAACTCCTGGTCGAACTCCCAGTTGAATGACCACCAGAGGAGACAATTTGCATATTAGGCTTTTACTATATAGGATTTATGGAGAAACCACAAAACAGCTGTTAGATTTCCATTAGACTGCATATTCAATATACTCAGCCTTTCACCCTCATCACTCATTGAAAAATATAAGTGTTCTGGTCAGTCTCAGAAATTCCTAATTTACCTAAAATAAAAATTGCATTCAGTAGTTAATGGAAGTGATATAAACCAGTATTTTTCTTGTCACTGCCAATATTATTTTCCCACATGTTGAAAGAATATGTTCATCAAGGAGAAAAATATATTATTTTTAATGATGTTGGATATTACTTTAAATATTGCCGGATGAGAATTTTAGTGTAATTACAGTACAGCTAAAGGCTAAATAATCCTATCTAATAAAAGAGTAATATGCAAATTGACTGCAGCTCTGCTACACTAACAAGCCACCCCCACCAGCCACGCCCACAAGCCAATCAGAATCTATATGCAAATTAACCCCCAACCAAGATGGCTGCCGGTCACAGAGAGTA
Organism: Antrozous pallidus; assembly: GCA_027563665.1. Lineage (NCBI taxonomy): Eukaryota > Metazoa > Chordata > Mammalia > Chiroptera > Vespertilionidae > Antrozous > Antrozous pallidus. The sequence goes on along the minus strand of CM050508.1, from coordinate 108,887,372 downwards.
GGAGGAAGGCTTGGGTTTTCCCGGCAATGGAGCGGCCTAGGCCTCCACTCAATGCTACAAAGTTTTAATTATAAAAGATACATATATCTCAACAGAAATGGGAGCAGCCCTAGAGCTGGAGAGAGCAGAGGCTAGAGGAAGCCAACCTTCTGCAGCTCTGGCCATCCTAGGCCTCCACTTAAGGCTACAAAGTTTCAATTATAGAAGGTAAATATCCCAAGAGAAATGGCTATGGCCACAGAGCCAGCAGGAGGCTTGGCTCTGCCACAGGCTACAAAGTTTCAATTGTAGAAGATGAATAAATTCCAGATACCAAGGCCTTCACTTGGGTCACTGGGGGGCATGGCTGGCCTGCAAACCACCACAGGCCACTCGCCCAGGTCGCCTCACGCCCCAAGGAACCCCCACCCTGATCTAGGACACCCTTTAGGGAAAACCAGCTGGCCTCCATCCATGCACCAGGCCTCTATCCTCCTATCTAATAAAAGAGTAATATGCAGATTGACCATCACTCCAACACATAAGATGGCTGCCCCTATTTAGTCAAAAATCCTGTCCTCATGTGGTCAAAGTTGGCCACCACAAGATGGTCAATAGGGGAGGGCAGTTGGGAGGGACTAGGCCTGCAAGGGATGCATTTGGGGGCCATCAGGCCTGCAGGGGAGGGCAGTTAAGGGTGACCAGGCCAGCAGAGGAGGGAAGTTGGGGGCAACTGGGCCTGCAGGGAAGGACATTTGGGGGGTGGGGGGACCCAGGCCTGTAGGGGAGGGCAGTTAGGGGCAAACATGCTGGCAGGGGAGCAATTAGGCATCAACCAGGCTGGCATAGGACTGGTTAGGGTGTGATCAGGCTGGCAGGCAAAAGCAATTAGGGGCAATGAGGAAGGCAGGAAAATGAGCAGTTGGGAGCCAGCAGTCCTGGATTGTGAGAGGGAGGTCTGACTGCCCACTCAGGCCCGATCCTACCAGGATTGGGCCTAAATGGGCAGTTAGACATCCCTCGACGGGTCCCAAATTGGAGAGGGTGCAGTCTGGGCAGAGAGACACCATCTGCACTCCCTGTACATGAATTTCATGCACTGGGCCTCTAGTTAAACTATACTAGACTCTGAAAGCACATGAGATACTTCGATACCAACATAGTAGAGTTTTAGAGAAGGAGTCTCATTCATTCCGAATTTGTGATAATCAGAGCATGACTTGAAGTTTGCTTTTTATCCACACTCTAAGCAAATGAATGCACTTTGCCTGTTGTGCTGAGTTATGTAATGTGACATTTTATTAAGACCAGTGTAAATGCTTTTTAATTGGCTTGATAATTATGTTGCATTATACAGTATTTTTAAAATGCAATTTGGCACATGAATGCCTCTTGAGTCATAATTGCCTGGGAAAATTACGCTTTTTCTTTTATTTAAATGAATCCCTATTATGGACTTATTTGTAAAATCTGGCCAAAGAAATTTAACATTAATTGAATTATGTTTAATTATTTAAAAAAGCTGGCCATGTGCCCATTTGATTGGCTTGTTAAAACACATGAAAAAGAGTTTTAAATATTGATCTACCTATCAAAAACTATAGTTCCATATCAAAAGCAGTAAAATTTTATTAGTGATGAATGAGCTTCTATTTAGTAATCTATAAATAAAATTATTTAACATAAAAGTCTCTTAAGCAATTATTTTTTTTAATTCTTTGCTGAATAGCATAATATTAGATGATTTGTAATCTGGCTTTTTAGATAATCCTGAACAGTCATAAGAGAGGAAATGAAAGAAATAGTAGTAACATTTGTATCATCCGCAGATTTTAATTCCCTGTGTCGATACTGCATGGGGAAATGATTACGAAGTCACACTTTGAATTTATATATATTTATTCTCTGTGCATAGAAGATATATAGTATCTGTGCATAGAAGAAGGCCTGCCTGCTGTTCCATAAAGGCCTTGTACAAGGTTGGCATCTGAGGACTTGGATTTGAGAAGATTCTCACTGTCATAACTGGTAAGATAGGAATGGTTCACTCTGTCTAGACTGTTTGTGCGAACAGTGTGACTCATTTGCATTCCTCCTTTGAGTCTGGAGTTTTGGTTTGTGCCAGATAGAGCCCGCCTACGTGGCTAACTCCCGGTGTTAACCTTCCTTGAGTATTGGTTCTCAAAGAAGCTTTCCCGGTTGGCGACATTTCACATGTGTTGCTGGGATAATGAGTGACCACTCAGACAGTATTCTGGAAGCCTCCCCCTGGGCCTCCTGGACTTGTCTCCACCCTGTGGCTTTTCCTTGCTGATTTTGCCTTGTGTCCTTGTTTATACAGTCTTCACAGCCAGTCATAAAGCCCAGGGGTTGGGAGGGGACCCCCGACCTGGAATCTTATTGGTGGTGGCTGTTATGTCTGGACGACGGGGCTCAGCATCGCAGCACCTCAGCAGAGAGGCTGGTGTGGTGCCCAACACTTTCCTCAGCACAATGTTTAAGACACTGTCCTCAAGTCTTTCTTAGAGTTTTAAGTTGTGGGCTTAGCCCTTATTTTTAATTTAAAGGTTGCTTCTTTAGTGTAATTTGCTAATTTCTTTTTTCCTTAAGGAAATGTTTTCTAAATTCTCAATGGTTAACACTGTGACCCGTTTAATAAATGTTGAATTTAATTGAAGAGATCTCCCAGTAGTACCTGGGCTCTGGTCTTTCTAGTCCTGTCCTTACCCCCTCTCCCCCACAGTATTCACTCCCCACAATCCCTGTACCCTGAAACACATACTCTGAACTTGTCAGAAGAAATGCCATCTTCAGGGATTTGTGTATTACTAAATCCTATTAACAACTCTTAGGAAAACAGATGTGTAGATTTATCCACATTTAATAATTATTTTCAGTACTTATGATTTATTATATGCCAAAATCTGAATCTAAACTCAAAATTTACATGTAATAACAGCCTTAATAAATTAAAATGTATTTACATGCTAAATGAATTGATCAGGCAGTCTGAAAAATAATTTCAAATAAAAATATTCTCCACCTTTGGTACCATAAATTTTGTCCATCTTTTACATGTATCCAATGAGTATAATTTAATTTTCCTATTGAAGGTGCTGCCATTCTAATTTCACTATTAATGGCTTCCATTTAAACACTTAGAGCAGATTCTGCTACTACATAAATTTTAGGGTGCATGGCAAAAGCTCGTAGTCACAGGAAGCCACTCATATATATAGATACAGCACAACATGGGGACACTGTTGCTAAGTGTGTGTCACATAGGAGCTATACAGATGCTGAGCTGAGAAGCCACACGTTCTGAACCTCCATTGATTGTCCTTTGTTTGCAATTGTCATGAATTAATTGGCAAGTTCTATATCTCTGAAGCCCTAGAAGTTATTTTAAAATGTAAAGCATTGCCCTAGCTGATTTGGCTCAGTAGATAGAGTGTCCACCTGCTGACTGAAGGATCCCAGGTTCAGTTCTGGTCAAGGGCACATGCCCAGGTTGTGAGCTCAATCCCCAGTATAGGGTGTACAGGAGGCAGCTGATCAATTATTCTCTCTCATAACTGATGTTTCTATTTCTCCCTCTCCCTTCCTCTCTGAGATTGATAAAAATAAATAAATAAAATAAATAAAATAATTATGAAAATGCTAAAATGTACCTATTTACTTGTAGTGAAACCATAACATTTTGTCTAGTTTTATGACAGAGTCTATTCTATATAATAAAAGCATAGTATGCAAATTGTCCCCTCCACCAAGAGTTGTCCTGGAGTTCAACTCAGTGGCGGGGTTGGCCAGGGGAAGGGAGGGAGGACCCTGCTAGCAGCCAGCAGCCACTAGGAACCTTACCAGTGCACGAACTTTGTGCACTGGTCCTCTAGTATTGTATATTTAGCAAATACATGATTTAAAATGTAGTTAACCTATAACAAGATTAAAAATCTTTTCTGAAAAACTTTTTAAAAAATCAGATTCAAGCACCAGGTAGCTCTTTGAAACCAAGACAATAGACAGTGCTGTGGAGCAGATACGAGTGAAAGACCACTGGAGCCCAGACCAAATTAACATTTAGGGAGCCTTTATTAGCCGGCCTGGAGACTGCTCTGCCATCCTCCACTTGGAGACCAGAGAGCAGCCCCGGCCCTTTGTGCAGGACCACTTTTAAGCACATTAACCACATCCTGTTTTTGCACAACAAGCAACCCAAGACAAAACAGTTTTTCCCAAGCTACGTCAGAGTCATGCCATTGATGACCATGGCACCTGCAGGCTCATCCCGTTCTTCAGAGAACTGACAGTGTTCTATCTTGCAAGGCCTACATGCTGGGAAGGGGCCATGAGACCATATCTCAAGGCCTGGCCTGGTGTCAGCACTGACTACTGTATCTGGGGCATAGTCCACGGCCTCAGTGGTGCTCAAAAATTCCCACTCTACAACAGACAGTATGGATATATAGGGAACTTACCTCAAGATCTTCTGGGTGTGTCCATTGCCCAGCAGGTAGAATCTCTGGCCACTGTGAGATAACGTGGGGGCTCCCTGACAGCAGAGTTTTTCAGAGAATGTATGTCTTAGACCAGCAGGGGTGGTGGGCCAGCACTGGACCAGGAATGCTTGTGATTGGTCTACAACCAGATTACTCTGGAAATGAAGAGTATTAAATATTTTTATAGAAATTTGTCACCAAATGTCATCCAAATACTTGTCTCTAATAATTCATTGTTACTGTGTTTTCAAAAGTATTGCTCTGTGATCGACTGGGACTTTCTAAATGAGCTTTCACCACAGATAGTTTGGGAGTGCTTGTTAAGAATTCAGTTTCCTGCCGAGACCGGTTTGGCTCAGTGGATAGAGCATCGGACTGCGGACTGAAGGGTCCCGGGTTCGATTCCGGTCAAGGGCATGTACCTTGGCTGCGGGCACATCCCCAGTAGGGGGCGTGCAAGAGGCAGCTGATCGATGTCTCTCTCTCATCGATGTTTCTGACTTTCTATCCCTCTCCCTTCCGCTCTGGAAAAAAATCAATAAAATATATTTAAAAAATAAATAAATAAAATAAAATAAAATGTTAAAAAAAAGAAAAAGAAAAAAAGAATTCAGTTTCCTGAGCTTCAACATAAGCCATTGGGACCCAAATCTCTGGGAATTGGGACAAGTCCAGGAGTCTGCATTTTAACAAACTGTCCAGGCCATTCACTGCAGTCTGAAGTGTGAGAACTGCTTTAGAAAGAGGAACAGCAAACTGACACTTTAGAACGAGAATTGCAAAGAGCAGCTAGGATATAGTTAACTTACAGTCCCCATGGATGAGTGCCATTGCCTTTGCCTCTCAGAACCGCCTGGGAAACAGACTCCCTCCAAGCCTCTTCACTGCCACCTGCAGGCAAGTTGTAATATTGCAGTCGTGGATAATGTGTAGGACTGACCATAGGCCCAAGCCAGAACAGGGAGGGCAGCCCGTGCGGGGAGGCCATTCCAAGAACTTGTTCCCGAGCTCTGATTAGGAAACGCTGAAGCTCTTCTGTCTCCAATAGGAACTTCCCATGTGGAGGTCATCGGGTTCCATTTTCTTTCTGCCTCATCGAGAGAAAGCATACACATCACACAGGTTCTTTTTTGTTGCAGGTTGAAAGTAACTGGGAATAAAGGAGAATTTAATTTTCCCTGGGCACATGGCATTCTCATTTACCATGTCAGTTCTTTATAGGTGATTTTGAGAGGAATAGAAAAATGTTCGTAGAGCAATAACTGCTTCTCAGAGGCGAGACTTCATCGCCTGCGCAGGGCGGGCTCAGAATAGTGCCCACTCTCCTTGGCGACTTCAGGAAGAAGGGGCTATCCTGTCCTTGCCTGAGTGCCTGTCACTTTCTGCCAAGCCTAGGAAAGGGCCACAGTGAGCAGCAGGAAGAGGAGGAGGAAACCACTAGAACTGAGAGGAACTGGGGATTTTAACCTTGCCCTTGAGAACAACTACTTCTTTGAATTTGAAGGGACTCACCTTCTCTTTGTTAGGAATGTGCTTTACTCTCAGCCACAACACAGGACCGTGGCTCTCGGCTCACATCTTCAGAGTCTTCCAAACAAGTACCTTTGTCCTTCTAGGAGCAGCACCCCTTCTTCTGTTTCCCTCCCACCCCCTGTATGCAGGCCGTCCTCCCCTCCCTGGGCAAGCTTTCTGCATCTCCTGGACAAAACCAGTCCCTCCTCTCTTCTCTCCTGGTGTCTCCTAGGCAAGACTTTCTCTGGTTGTGGGGATTTTCATGGTGCAAACAGGGCTGATTAATTAGAAATATGGTTATCCTCTACAAACAAATATGGCCTCTAACTGTGTGACTTTGCTTTTTCCATGGCAAGGATATCTTTGTAATGAAAGGAGTGTGCACATTTTTTTAATGTTTAAAGGATGTTAACGAGGTGGCTCTAGGAAAAGAAAGCCTGTTGGCCTAAACCACAAACTCCGTTTGCTCAGTGATGTTTGGGGTTACAGCTCTCTATTTGAACAGTAAAACAAAGAAATTAAAGCAACTCTAATACTGACAATTTCAGTGAAAAAAATAATTTTTAATATGAATTTTAAACTCTGTTTAAAACCCCATTTCTTCTCAAGCAGCTCTTTTATATTCATTTATAATCAAGCAATTATTTTATAATCAGTTTTATGTAACATGTTTCTTTGGGACATAGCAGTTCTACTGCAAATCAGGTGGGACCTGAGGGTAGAATCTGATACCTAGTAGTCTAACTTGGGGGATATAGATCTGTCTCTCACTAGATTGTGGTCTCTTAGTAACTTTGTGTTTTATTTCCAATCCCACAGTACTCAACTGAACAAGTGTATATATATACTAGTACTACATCTTTTTTTTTTATAATCCTCACCCAAGGATATGTATTTTTTAATTTTAAAGAAAGAGGAAAACATTGATGTGAAAGACAAGCATTAATCAGTTGCCTCCATACATGCCCTGACTGGGAATCAAACCCACAACTTTTTGATGTAGGGGATGACTGTCCAACCATTTGAGACTCTGGCCAGGGCTGCTAGTATAACATCTTTATATACAAATGATTATATACATTAGTGACTTCAGAGAGGAAGGGAGAGGGAGAGATAGAAACATCAATGATGAGAGAGAATCATTGATTGGTTGCCTCTGGCATGCCCCACACTGAGAATCGAGTCCACAACCCAGGCATGTGCCCTGACCAGGAGTCAAACTGTGACCTCCTGGTTCATAGGTTGATGTTCAACCACTGAGCCACACAAGCCAGGCTAGTATTATATCTTCATATACCCCACACCCATGAACCAGTGTACCCACTCACTGCAAGTGGAAAGCCTGGAGAGCAAGGTTTTCCGCTCACCGTCATTCTCCACCACCCTGCCAAAGGAAGTTCCCATGTGGAGGTCATCGGGTTCCATTTTCTTTCCACCTCAGGAATCCTCCTCATGATGTCCTTGTGCAGTGAGGTGCACGTGTACGAATATCTCCCATCCGTCAGGCAGACGGAGCTGTGCCACTACCACGAGCTGTACTACGACGCGGCCTGCACACTCGGGGCCTACCACCCCCTGCTCTACGAGAAGCTGCTGGTGCAACGCCTGAACACTGGTGCCCAAGGGGACCTGCACCGCAAGGGCAAGGTGGTTCTGCCAGGGCTGCGGGCCGTGCATTGTCCCACCCCCAACTCTTGAAAAGGCGTTCTGGGGAACCAATGTGCAATAAGAATTACTGTTGTGCTCTAAGTCACAAAAGAATACTTGAACATATATTTTAGGCAATGTGGTCTTGAGTCTTTAAACTGCAATTTAGTGATGGCCTCGAGAATTCTTCTCTTTCTAAGCCCCTGAGTATTGATTGCTGCTTTGAATATAGTAATGGAATTGAAAGGGGAAAAAAGAACAAGAAAGATGCACAAAAAAGAATAGCTGGAAGAAAATAAAATGTATAACAACACTGCTAAGCTTTTTCCACGCTATGGGCACAGCTTATCAGGGCTGGTGTCAGTGATAGGCTGATGTCAGCAACACATCTAACACTAAAAAAAGGTTTAGACGTGGAAGCGCAGACATTGAGGCACAGTGTTTACAGCAGCGAACATCACTTGTGCAGGCATTCATCAGAAAAGATTCTAGAGTTTATGATGAATATCTGACTTGCCACTCAACTGTGTTTATTTTAATATCAGGAATCTAGGATTCCTATGAGGTGCCTGCGTTCCCAGTCGCATTCACCATCTGTGCTTCCCGTGGCCACAAGTGATTTGCTCTGTGTCAAGAGACATTTCTGAAACTATAGAGCCTCCATGTCAAGCAGGTCAAGAACAGTCCAGCCTAGAATTGCACACAGAGGAGACATGTGGTTTTCCGGCATGATTTTCTTATCAACTGGGAGCATCCCCCAGATGGAAGGAGCAGCACTGGTGAGTAGCACAGAGTAACGAGGCTGCAGTGTAGCCTCCACACTCTGCCTTGGACCTTCTCACCAGCCAGCCCTCCCCATGGCCCTCCGAGTCATACACAGGACAATGATGACACACCTATGGGAGAAGGCTCCTCCCAACCCAGAAGGAGGGGTTTTGGAGCAGTAACCCCCTGCTTCTGGGATGCGCATCTTTGTCTTTTATGAGGATTTCTTACAGGTTAGTATCAGCTGATGGAAACCTGGTACTAATTCTTCCTACAGATGGAGGGATGGATGTTTGGGAATCCTGTCCTCATTTTCACAGATGTGTTTTATGGCGGCAACATAACAAAACCATATAGTTAAATAAGATGGTGTGAAAGCGTGGCCCTTTAGCAACAAGGAAAAGATGTATCTGCTTCAGGGGCAGCCAGCTGGAGGGGAAATGGTCACCCAGGGCATTAGCTATATGCAGTTTTTATTTTACTTAATCTAAACTTTGGTCACTCATACATTGAAAAAAAAGATTTTGATATGAAAATAGTGAAACAGAAAGTACTTTAATTAAACATGGAATTATTTCAATATGCAACCAAAATTTGTTTCACTGCTAGGTTTGACACTTCTTTGCAATGACTGCAGCAGCTTAATTAAGTACCTTCCCCCTAGAGAGTATGTGAATGGCAGGAGGGTTTATGGAAAGTTATTTTGTTCCAGATTGCTTTTTCCTGAGCCCTCTCAGGACTGCTTTTTTGAGCAAGAGTGATTGACAGAAACCGACAACTATTTGGCTCATCTCAGCAGAAATCCAAATGGATAGCAGACTCCTATAGTCGTCTTTACTGTAATAGTGAAGTAACTGAAAGTTTAATGTGGCAGTGTCCATGGAAGTCCCTGTGAGAGCTTCGTTTCTGTATATATGAGAAGGGATGAGTAATTTTGTCCTGCACATTAGCTTATGTCTGAGCAGAACTGGTCAAGCGCTTTTCTCCCTTATTTCCTGAAAGAGCTCAGTCTTGTCCCATGTCTAGTGAGTCATGGGTTCAGTGATGCTGGATGCTGGTGAGGTAGTGCTGGTGCGGCGAGCAGTCCTCTTGCAGTCCTGGCCCCAGCCCCCGGCTCTGCCCTCACATGCAGGGAATGGAGGGTCCCCAGTAGTCCTCGTGAGTCCTTACCATATCCCATCAACAGGACAACCCCTGGATGACTGAAAAGATTGGTTAGAGGAAAATGTATCAGGTCAGTGTAAATACTCAAGGTCCAAAGCCCCAGAAAACACTTCAAAGATTTTTAAATTGCATTATGTTGTAGCACATATACTTTAAAAAAGTGCTTTCTGTGTCACTGAAATGATAAGAAAGACTGGAGGATATAGAAGAAGTTTAATTAAAATCTTTGAATTTATTATGGTCTTGACTCTTGGGATTCAGGATTTGTTAAAAATATGGCACACATACTAACATAGCATGGGCTGGGCGTTCTCCAATTTAGAAGTTTAAATTGTTTAGCCTCTCAAAATATTAGGCAGTTGGAGGTAGCATTTTGACTGCTTCGAGGATTAGCCAAAGGGGTCTTAAGTGCAGTATTTGGCCGGACGTTAATTAAGGGCTTATAGGCTACATATGAACTGCAGTAAAGCACACAGGCCTTTTGTGGCATAGTTGATAATAAACAGTGCCCCACTGCGGTTTTTCCAGACCCCGCCCCTTCAAACCCTCATCTTCTGTGAAGGGACGTTGATTGAGTCCTCATAGTGACCCGAGGCCACTGGACCCTTGTTTCACTCTCAGGATGAACAAGGTCACTTTGCTATATATTTCATGATCTGTTCACTTGATCGTTTTTTTGTTGTTGTTGTTGTAATCACAAAGAAACAACTGTTGGCAAAGGATGTCAGCTCACCTTTATCTAGATTCTCCCTAACTCCTTTCACCAGTCCCTGCAGGTGTGAGGGTAAAGTGTAGCAGGTGGAGCGTTCTCACTGTCCCCACGGAAGGCAGTGGTGGCCCTCACCTCAGTATGTACAAGGCTGCTTTTCTCAAGAAATAACCCTTTTCGGGGGCAGCACTTCCATCACTGAATTAACCAGGTCCCATTGGACACCTTAGGTGGGGTCAATCTCACATGTACCATGGTAGGTGACAGGAGAATTTTGTATGTAGGTGGGGTCAGCCTCATATGCCTCATGGTATGTGGTGTCTGCACAGATGACTGGATTCAGGGCTCAGAAACATATGGCACAATGCATGTTTGAGCTGGTGGCCAAAGTCACCTGGCTTATTTCTGCTTAGCTATTGAAAGAAATGGGAGAAGAGGTGGGAGGATTATGGAGAAATCCATGACTGAATTATAGGCCAATAGCCTCTGCCTATACTCCACCACACTATCTATGTGACTTCTCACATTCGGATAGTTTAGAACTCTACCCAGTGGTTGCACAGCTGGTAAAAACAGCTACATTTAGAAATGAATTGTTTGCATAGAATGTGCCAGAGTTCAAAATTGTTTTTGTTACTCTGGGTATTTTCATTGTGAAAAATATTCTGCATGTTTTTTTGTCACTAGGACTTTACACAATTGGGAAATGAAAGGTATTTCTGTCAATTTAAGGATAAAATGTTAAGTGCTGGTTCTTGTTTTATTGAATGGGTGAAGCTTTTTATTAAGAAAATATAATCCAGCATATTCCTCTACAATTTTGGGCCAGTGGAATTTAAAGAATTAGTTCTCATTCTTGTTATAAAAGTGTGCATATGGATATAGTTATATAATTGTATATACACATATCTACACACATGGTTGGATTTATATTGTCTTTTTTCATCAAACTTTATTTCTGAAATCTTTGTAATACATTCTATTTTAATTATGCAAAAACTAGTTTTTTTGTTGTTGGGGTTTTTTGTTTTGTTTTTGTTTTTGTTTTGTTTTGTTGCTAATCCTCACCCGAGGATATTTTTCCATTGATTTTTTTTTTTTTTTTTTGAGAGAGAGAGTGGAAGGGACAGGGAAAGAAAGAGAGAAACATCTATGTGTGAGAGAGACACATCAATCACTTGCCTCCCACACATGCCCCAAATGAAGCCAGCGATTTAGCCTGCAACTAAGGTATTTCCCCTTGACTGGAATCAAACTCTTGACCCTACAGTTCGTGGGCCAATGCTCTAACCACTGAGAAACTGGCCATGGCACAAAGACCAAGTTTTTAAGAGAAGGAAGCAAATGTTATTTGCCCTTCTGTTAGAAAAAAATTAGTCTTTCGCACACTCATACTTTACATATCCTGGCTACTTTAAAAAGCATAGTGGACATATTGAAACATCACTGCGAAGGTGAACCCACGGCCTGAAGACAGCCTAATGTCACTCTGAAGTTTGATGAGAAGTTGACAACTCATGGTTTTTACAAGATTCAGGGAAGAAATATTTATTGGTTCTATGGAAAAGAATCTTCTCATTAGGTAGGTTTCAAGCAAATTAACTGTACTGGTAGCATTAAGACATAACATTTATAATATCACACATTCTGTTTATCCTAGATATAAAAAAATTACTTAGAAAACTTTTCTGGTGGAAACCAGTGAACTTTTTTAACAGCATTGGGACATTTTTTTGTATGACAATTTTTAAATGAAATGTGTGCTCTTCAAACTAAGGCTTGAGGTTTCCAGGGGTTACATTTTAAAGGTGTTTGTATACATTTTACGGTTTTAATATTTTCTATTTTGGTTTTGTATATTTTTATGTATACACAGTATACAGACTTTTTCTTGTAAATAAAACATTTTTTCAATTGTCTAGGAATTTCTGTTTTCATTTGTTGAAGTTGCACATGCAGATGAGTGAATGGCAAATAATGAGTCATCCTAAAAAATAAAAGGCAGGAAGTTGAAATCTGATTAGAAGTTGTGGAAGAAGCAACAACATGTTGCCTCCAACTATGAGTATCACACAGGGCTTTGTCCAGGGCCTAACACCATAGCGCAGGGGAGCAGTTGCAGCAATGCCAAGCATAAAAGGCAAGGACAGACAATCATTTTCTAATGTTGACTTCATCATTGTGATTAATTTGTTGCCTTTGGGGACTCTTCCTGTTCCACAGGGCTTTACGTCAAAATTTAAATAAGTTATTAGAGGGGAACCTATAGGCAGCTAATTCACCTCCATCCACTGCAGTGTCAAATTAGCCTTGCTATTTTCATACTTGCCCATGCAAGTGGAAAATCAGTTAATTAGGCTCCTAAAAAGAAATTCCTGGGCGTTTGTGCTTTTTGGTTAGAATATGATGAATCCTTGAAGGGGAGCGTGGGTGTTTGATGTGAGGACTGATGCGAGCAGCTGGCAATTCAGAGAATCACAGAGGACCGCCCCACCTTCTCGTTATCGCAACCTTTCTTTCCCTGGAAGATGACTGCTTGCTTTTACATAGTTAAAACCCAGGCTTCATCAGGCTGGTTAGGGAAGGACCTGAGGTGGAACTCTCAAAGGAAGCTGCTCCTCACTGGGAGAGCAGCCAACAGCTGGGAGGATTCTGCATTCAAACAGAAAGAAGTACCTGAGGCAGCACTCAAAGACATGAAGGAGGAGCAAGAGGAAGGAGATGGAGGTGAAAAGGATACAGAAAAGGAAGGCTGCAGTAAGAAAGAGTAAGAAATGAGTACCATTTGCATGTCAAATTCATTAAATCAGAAACCAAACTGCCTCATACTAAAGTGTCATCTGTTGACCCAGCTCTATATGCTCAATATACCCTGGTACACAGACCTGCCGGGGACCTCAGGTATAAGATGCACCCTTCTTTTTGTGTCATTACCGAGAAAACTGCTGTAATTGAATTGTAATGTGAGTCTTACCACACACTAACCCTCCACTGCCTCCTCTTTGCCTTTTGCAGGGCGACTTCCACGACCAGTTGCAAATGACCACGAAGGCGGTTAAGTTGGTAATAAGCAGGCAAGAATTTATTGAAAACTGGCCAGGACGGTCATGGGGACTGTTCAGAGTACTGCTGAAGGTGGCATGGAGACCTAACACCCACGGCCATGCTGCTTCGGGTGTAAGAATTCCTTTTAAAGGGGTCTGAACCATAAATGTTATTGCTCTACATTTGGCGAACAGCCCCCAAGGTCACATCTGGGGAAGGGGTGCCAATAGACTATGAATGACCCTGTTGCTCGCTCCTTATCTTCTAACTATATATCTCCTAGATGGGGAAAGTGATCCTATCTTGCAAAAACAGGTGGTGTAGCTACACAACTGGCCCCGACATGTTACTCCTCTGAATTCTGGTCTTCAAAGCTTTTTTTTTTTCCTTCAGCCTTCAAGGTCTCAATCTGGAAACTAAAGCAATTATTCTTTTTTTTTTTAAATATATTTTATTGATTTTTTACAGAGCAGAAGGGAGAGGGATAGAAAGTCAGAAACATCGATGAGAGAGAAACATCGATCAGCCGCCTCTTGCACGCCCCCTACTGGGGATGTGCCCGCAGCCAAGGTACATGCCCTCGACCAGAATCGAACCCGGGACCCTTCAGTCCGCAGTCCGACGCTCTACCACTGAGCCAAACCGGTCTTGGCTAAAGCAATTATTCTTTTGTTTTAAGCAAGCAGGGGTGAACAGCGGCCAAAGTTTCAAACAGCAGTTTTATCTTAGATAAATGTTCAAGCCCATAGCCTGTTTTGGTCCATAAAAGTGTGACTGGCAAGCAACCATACTCGTTTGTTTCCATGTTGTCTATGACTACCACATAGCAGGCACAGTCCAGCTGTGGTCACAGAGACCTTAGAGCCTGCCAAGCTTAAAAAATATTATCTGGCCCTTCACAGAAAAGATGTGCCAAAGCTGAGTATCATTTAGGCAAGCCTTAAGGTAGTGTGCATGTAGACCTCACAAAACCTCTGTCCAGGTGGATAGCTATCTTAGCTACAAGGAAGTTGGATCAGAAAAGTTAATCATCAGCCTTCAGTTGGTCACACATCTGAGAAATGAAAGGGCCAAGCTTGCAATTCTTGACTACCTTTGGCGCTCATTCTTGGAACCAGTAAACTAGGCTTTTGAAAAAAGCCCCTCCCTGAGGTCCCACTCCAATACTCAAAAATCCCATATTCCAGCTCAGTTTGGGAGGATAATCATACTTTTCTATTTTTAAGTTCTGAATTTTATGGAAATTAAGAGGACTCAGGCCTTTCAGGTTTTCTACACTTCAAGAACATTGAAATGTATCTGGACTACATGTGTCAGTTAAGTACAATTTTTATTTTGTTACTGGAAGCCAGTCACTGTTTGCCACAGCCCTATGTAGAGTACTGCTGAGATGGCTTAGAGAAAGCAGGCATGGCTCCTTGGATATTCACAGCTGTCTCCCAGCTGCTGTCCTCACTAAGTAGTATCATGCTGGAGAAAAGTACCGTGCTGGAGTTCAAAAATGAAGCACAAGCTAAGAAACTGATCACAAAAGTCATTGCTGACTTCCAATATTCACAAGATTGAATTTAGAATAGCAGCATGCCCCATGGCTATTTTGAAAACAATGCTGACACAAGATTGGGGAGCTTTTTCCCAGCTGCTCTTATTCTCATTTAGGAAAGCTGTTTGAGAGAGCCCACAGACACACTAGAAAAAGACCTGCAAAGGCCCTGGTGGCCCTGGGGCCTCAGCAGGGGAAGAGCCAGCAGCAGTTGCTGCTCCTGCCCCCAGTAGGGCTCAGAGAGTGAGTCTCAGAGCTGATGTGTAGAGGACTCTCAAATGCACTACAGAGCAAGGATGTGTAAGAAATGTGACTTCATTTTTTTCTATAATTTAACTTAATTTTTATCTCAAATTCTCTTTTCAGCACAAGGTGAAATCTATCCTAGTTCATCGAATCTAAGACATCAGGTATAAGATGCACTCTTCTTTTTGCATCATTACAGAGAAAACTTCTGTAATTGGAACGGTAATGTGAGTCTTACACCTCACTTAGGGGCACATATCAAACACACTGCCACAAGCCACACGTGGGTATCGAACATTTGAAATGTGGCTCCTCAGAATTGAGATGTGAAGTGTAAAAGTGCTCCCTGGATTTCTAGGAACTATTATGAAAATATGAATGTAAAATATCTGCATCATCTTGTTATATTGGTGACAAGTTGAAATGATACTTTAGATATATTGGTTTAAATAAAAATATATTATTAAAATTAATTCCAACTATTTCTTTTTACATTTTTAACATACTTATTAGAAGATTTAAAATGTCTGTTTTCTTTGCTCATATATTTCCTGTAAATAATAGTGACATAAAGTATGTTTCTTTAAAAAGTTTTTAGATTTATTTAGACACAAAATTTTATTACATGTCACCCTTGTATATAGGGTATTCGTAAAACATTCATATGCTGTGAATCTTCTGAATCGCTTTTTTGTGAGTCATTAATTTCTGTCTTTTCCCATCCAAAATTGCCCTTGCACCCTCAGAAGCAATAGAGATACAGTACTTTTAAACAGTGTTTACTGCTGCCTCCAGGATTTTCTCCTAAGCTGCAGGCACATTGTGCAATTTCTGTGTCCAAGTAGACAGTATAAATTCCTCGGACTGCTAACTGGCAGATAGTGAATGCAACATGAATTTCAACTTCAGAGGTCATAAAATGTGAAGAAAAAATAGATCTTGTTGTAATGAAAAATGATATTTCTAATGTAGCTTGTTGTAATGAAAAATGATATCTCTAATCTCCAGGAGTGTGTTTAAATTCTGAACTGCAGAGAAACCCTTCTGACATAAGAGAGTAAGGCCTTCCAAAGGCCACTCCTCCATGAAAGCAACAAGAACACTGGCAGAAATTATTGGAATCGAGTTTTTTCAGACATTAGCACATTAACTAAAGGCTTGCAACAATCCAAGGAGTGTTTGTTTTAATAAATGGTTAACTCTCAGGAAGATCAGTGAGCCCGGGCATTTTAACTTGTTCTTCTCATCTTTATCCCCAGACAACAGCGGCACACATATAGCATGGAAGCCCAGAGTGCTGGCAGCCACTGAAGGGTCCAACCATTGAGTGAGCTTCCTGAGACCCTCAGAGAACTATCACTATTGACCTTTCTTGAGCTCACTGAAAGCTCCATTACTGGAGCCTGTAGTTATTTCACCTGTTTCAGAGGCATTTGGGTTAACAGCCCTGCCCTTCGGGTATTTGTTGAAAATAACCAACAACAATTGTTTAACCCTGGATATGTTTGAGACAGCCATATCAGTTGGGGCTAACAAGAGGCTGACCAAAACCTTTATAAGCAAAAACTGGGGATGAGATGTCTATAGCAGGCTTTAAAAGCTCTGATAATTCCTGTGAATCCCGAAGGCCATGAAGGATGTGTCCATGCCCAGAAAATTCCTGAGAAGGCCTGGCTCTCTCACATCTGGCCAGCCTGAATCCGATATTGAAGACATGCTTTATTCATCACACACCTGGACCCTACACAAAAGCCAGCTGAATGATTGGTCAAGACATTTAAGGAAATCCCTCTTCAGTCATCAGCTGGACACCAAGCTGGTGGAGTAGAAACTTTGAGGCACATATTTGAGGCACATACACATATGATGGGTAACATAGAATTTATTAAACACACTAATAGTAAAAATAAGTCCCCATGAAAAAGGGGGGAGAATCTGACTTTGAGAATCACCATATTGTTTAAAATGTCCTGTTTTCAATTAAAAAAAAATTATGAGACATAAAGTGAAACTGTAGTGCAAATATAGGAGAAAATACCCATGAGGAAGACAGGTTTTGGACTTACTAGATAAAATATTTGTCAGGTATTATAAGTGAAAGATGAAACAGGGCCAGAGACCAGGGTACCAGGACACAGCCTTTATTGAGAGATGACCCTGCCGGCTCCCTTCCCAAGGGAAAGAGAGAGCACGTGCAGGGTGAAGGCGCCTTTGAGGGGAGGGGATGGGGCTTAGCAGAGGAGGTAGAGAAACCAGAATTAGAGGAGGGGAAGGAGAAGAAGGGAAGGAGCCAGCCAGACTGGCTCCCAGACCGGGAAAGCAATCTGGGAGCACTGAAGACACCTTTTAAGGGGAGGAACAGAAAGGGGTGAGGCCCAGGGCAGAAAGCCGGGGGGGGGGGGGGGGGGGGGGGGAGTAGAGAGGGGGGAGTGGGGAAAAGGTGGGACACAGGGCACTCGGCATGCACTGATTGGTGGTTCCATGTCTCTGCAGCAGATGCCAGTTATATCATAACTCCGCCCACCAGTTGGGGGGAGGGAGGACCTATCAATAAATATGTTCAGAAAACTAAAGATAACCATGTCTAGCTAGGCCAGTGGTTGAGTGTCTACCTATGAACCAGCAGGTCATGGTTCAATTCCTGGTCAGGGCACATGCCTGCGTTGTGGGCTTGATCCCCAGTGGAAAGCATGTAGGAGGCAGCCAGCCAATGATTTTCTCTCATCACTGATGTTTTTATTTCTCCCTTTCCCTTCCGCTCTGAAATAAATAAAAGTATATTTTAAAATAATAATAAAGATAACCATATCTAAATAATAAAAATGTGAGAGTAATTTTTCACAAATTAGAGAATAGCAATAAAAATATAGATATTATAAAAATTTTGGAGTATAATACCTGAAGTGAAAAAATTGCTAAAGGGGCTTAAAAGAAGATTTTTACAGGCATAATGAATAATTAGTGAATTTCAAAATACATACACTTGACTTCATCAAATTAAAAACTTGTGCTTCAATGGACACCAAGAAAGTGAAAAGACAAACCATAAAAAGGATTTGAATAGCTATTTCTACAAAGATATACAAATAGAATTATGCCCATGAAAAATGCTCAACATCATTAGTCACTAGGGAAATGCAGATCAAAACCACAGTGTGCTATCACATCACACCTATCAGAATGGCTAATAAAAAACAGACAAGTGCTAGTGAGAATGTAGCGGAATTGGAATCCCATCCTTGCTAGTGGGAATGTAAAGTGATGTACCTGCTTAGGAAAAGTTTGGCAATTCCTCCGATTAAAGCTACGGTGACCCAAAGACTTCAGTAATTCCACCCTATGTATACATCTGTGGTAGGTTGAAGAATTGCTTTTAAAGATATCTGTATCTTAATATCTGGAACTTGTGACTATGTTCTATTAATGGCAAAAAGTATCAACATTGCAGATGAAATTAATATTACTAATCAGGTTACCTTAAAATAGGAAGATTGTCCTGGAAGAGGAAGGTGGGCATAATGCAATCACAAGGGGATTAAAATACTTAGAAGAAGGTATGAACAAGGGGAACCAGAGGCTGTGTGCAAAGCTCTGTCCAAAGTTCCTGTCTTTGATGGTGAAAGAAGAGAGCCGAGAGCCAGAGAACCTGCGTAGCCTCTAAAGTTGGACACACTCAGAAGTAGAGTGTCCAGTAAGGAATAAAGCTCTGCACACCTTGATTTTAGTCCAGTGAGATCCATTTCAGACTTCTGAACTGTAAGGCAATACATCTTTAAGTCTCTAGTTATGATAATTTGTTGTAGCAGCCATAGAAAACTAATGCAACACCCCAAATAATTATAAACATATATATACACAAAAATTTGTACATGAATGACCATAACAACCTTATTCACAATAGCCAAAGAGTAGAAATAATTCAAATGTCCATACTGCTAAATTAATGAAGAAAATGTTGTAGATCCACACAGTGGAATTTTTTTGCCATAAAAATAGAATGAAATAATATATGCTATAACATGGATGAATCTTAAAAACAATGTGTTAAGTAAAAGAAGTCAGTCACAGAAGAATAAATATTGTATGTTTTTGTGTATATGAAATATCCAGAATTAGGCAAATCCACAGAGACAGAAAAAAGATTAGTGGTCCTAGAGGCTGGGGCAAAGAGAAATAGGGGCTGACCACATAGGTATGGGATTCCTTCTTGGGTGATGGAGATGTTCTGGAATTAGTGGCAATGGTTGCACAGCCTGTGACTATTCAAAAACACTGAATTATACACTTACAGGATGAATTGTGTGGAATGTGAATCACAGTTCAACAAAGTATAAATAAGTATACTCAATTTTATTTCTAAAAATTATACTCAAATGTATTGATACTAACAAATGCAACCAAAGTTTTATTAAAATCTTTAGCTATAAGAGGAGCGGCTGCTTGTGTGTGAGGCCCCAGGATGAAGTCTCTGGTCTTCAGCCATTGCCCATTCAGACTGAAATGTCCTCGTTGCCATCTAGTGTCCAACTTAAGGCCAGCCCAGCAGATCCACTGCTTCCTTGCTTCCTGGATTCTTGAGGCTTCGGGTGTGGTTCTCCCACAAACTGCTTCCTCATCCCCGGCTGTGTTGCTGGGGCACTGGGACCCAGGCTCCTGGCTGGATGCTTAGAGTCACGGTTGCTGTCTGTGCCCCTGGAGGTAGGCACTGCTGACACCCACTGCCCATGCAGTTCCCCAGGACAAGCAAGTCTTGCATTCTCCCTGAAGGTCTTCAAACCCACCTGGGTGTTCTCTCACCACCCTGACCTTGGACTTAGTCTGAAGTGGTTCTGAGCTCAAGGTTCTAGGGCCACTAACATCTAATTCTTGATTCCTCTCCAGCTTTCTCTCACCCCCATCTTGGAGAAGCTTTAGCCAATCTGGACACAGATAAGAATTATGATAACATAGTCACATAATCTTCCAAATATTTGTCTTAAAACTGAACTGTGGGCAATGAAAGTCCACCTTTGTATTTTATAGTTATACTAGAGGTCCAGTGCACAAACTTTGTGCACTTTAGGGGTCTCTCAGCCCAGCTTGCCCACTCTCGCAGTCTAGAGCCCTCAGGGGATGTCCAACTGATGGCTTAGGCCTCAAGGAGTGGACCTAAGCCATCAGTCAGCTATCCTGAGCAATACTGCAGAGGCAGGAGAGGCTCCCACCACCGCCGCTGCACTTGCCAGCCATGAGCCTGGCTTCTGGCTGAGCAGTGCTCCCCCTGTAGAAGCACACTGACCACCAGGGGGCATCTCCTGCATTGAGCATCTACCCCCTGGTGGTCAGTGTGCACCATAGTGACTAGTCATTCTGCTGTTCAATCAATTTGCATATTAGCCTTTTATTATATAAGAGGATTATTTTTCTATGGAGTGATAGTAACTTGTCTGAACTCCTTAAACTGAGGACAGAGCCAAGGGCACTAAGGATTATGGGGGGAGGGGAGATATAGGGTGTTTTTTCTCTCTTTCCCACGTCCAGCGTGGAGAGAGACTGGGTTCAGTTTCTGAGTTGAGGAGCTGGGGATGAAGAAAAATTAAATATAGAAAAGAAGACACAGAAATATAAAAGTAAAAAGCTGGGGCTAGGTGGAAACTCTGTTCTCCCTGATGGAGAGACAGGAATTCCAAACCCAAATAGCAGCAGTTTATTTGTATTCCACAATACAAAGGGGTTTCTCCAACCTAAGGATCAAAGGAGTTTCGGTGGGCTCAGGCCCTATTCATTCCCCCATTCCTGGGGCAAGACTGCATTTACATATCAAGGCCCTCTCCCTGACACCTGAGGCAAAGTTAAGGCCACACTGATAACATTTTCAGCCTCATTGGTGAATATGTTTTTCCAAGTTGAGGTTTTGCCAGGCTCCTTGGATTCAGCCCAACAAAGATTTAAAGAATGCTCAAGGTGTCTTGCCTGCCCCCCCCACACACCCCACAGGGAGAACCTTAAATTACAATTTTATTGCATCGTCACCATATACCAAATTTGCAAGTTGGCCAAGTTGAGAGAAAGATGCAAATCAGAAACTCATGGCTTGGGCACTAGCACTTTATCTACACTGTGCTTTAACTTAATGATTATTCCACACCTGAAGGTTTTTGTGAAATTTTAAAATAATGATATGCTCAGTACCAGGACCCCGCCAGCAGGCGAGAGGATCCCAAGGCAGGTGCTGGGCATGGAGGCCACAGGGGTATAGACTACCAAGTAGACAGAACTGAACCTCACATCACCCTGCTTGGCCCTGCAGGATGGCTGGTTAGCCAGAGATGGGTAAAATTGCATAAGGAGAGCATCAGGAGAGAACTTGAAGGTTAAAAGAAATGGGGCACAGAACCTCACCCCCTTAACCTTGCAAGGGTCTGAACTCTAACCCCTTGTGAGGGAGGTCTCCTGCCCGCATGGCTGTTTCACCTCCCATGCCCAGCTCAGATCGGGACCCAGGTTACAGACAGAGACTTGGATGGCAGCAGCTGCTCTATATCTAAATTCAGTCTAGCAACAGGAATGCTCAGGGCCTACTCAAGAATGCAAATAATCCTTTCCACTAATATTTACAAGGTTATTGTTTGAGTATTAAATTTGACAGTAAAATATTAATCAAGTTTTCAGATTAATTTAAATTGGCCAAGTGAAACAAGTGAATACTCAAGAAAATTTAAGTGTACTGGACAAAAACCTGTTCCTAAAATATTAACTAAAATTTCTATTAGTAGTTCATCTCATCATAAAATTGATTAACAGGCAATGAAACTAAAGCAGTCATATTTTTGTGAAAAAAAGTAAAATTTAAAGTTACCAAGACTGCACTATGAAATTTCCAAAGCCTACATTAATCAAAAAAGGAGAATAATGCGGCAATGTCATGTAAGAAAAATGTCATGTAAGAAAAAATATCCTGTAAGTAAATTACATCTAGAAAATTTTTACTTCAGAAAATTAATTTCCATTTGTAATGCTAACAGCAAGACACCCATTAAAAACATACATTGTGTCAAAATAAGCCAAAGGAAAATCATTTTGGGGGGAAAAAATAATCCCAAGTCAAATTTACAGAAAATATTCCTTTATTAACTTTTGGTGGAGAATATGTTTGTATATTTTTAGAAAACAACTCCAAGACCATATGGATTCTTCCAACAAAGAGAAACTAACAGGTCTGCTCCAACCACAAAGACAAGAAGAGAAACAGTCCAGAGATGGAAGATGCTGACAACAGCTTGCCATGCTAGCAGTCAGCAGCTATGCATTGCTGCAGGTTGCCCAGGACCAAACCAGAGAAGGTGGGACCTGCATTGCCACCATTTGTCCACTAACCAGATACCATTGCTGACATGTACACATAAGGAACTATTTGGCATTGAAACTGGGACTCAGAACTGTTGGACATTGAAACTGAGACTCAAACATTTTTTGTTCTCATATGTTTATTTCTAATATGCAGATGCAAGATTTTTTAAAGAAAATAAATGAGGGAAAAATAGATACAGAGGCAAAGAAGCAATGAACAGACTGTCCTTTCTTTTTTATGGATATATATATATATATATATATATATATATATATATATATATATATTCTCCAAAGATAGATAGATAGATAGATAGATAGATAGATAGATAGATAGATATCCCCAAAAAGTCAATGAAACCAAGAGGTGGTTTTTTGAAATGATAACTAAAATTGATTAACCATTAGCCAGGCTCATCAAGAAACAAAGAGAGGACCCAAATAAATAAAATCAGAAACAAAAGTGGCAGAATAACCACTGACATCACAAAAATATGAAGGATTGTAAGAAAATACTATGAATAACTATATGCCAACAAGCTGGACAATGTGGATGAAATAGACAAATTTCTAGAAAAATACAATCTCACAAAACTGAATCAGGAAGAGTCAGGAAATCTGAATAGTCCAATAATCATTAATGAAATAGAAGCAGTAATCAAAAAGCTCCCATCAAACAAAAGCCCAGGTCTGGGCTGCTTCACAGGGGAATTTCTCCAAATATTCAAAGAAGAGCTAACACCTATATTCCTCAAACTATTTCAGAAAAATCAAGAAAAAGAAACATTTCCAAACTCTTTTTATGAGGTCATCATTATCCTAATTGCAAAAACAGATAAAGACACTACAAAGAAAGAGAATTATATATTAATATATCTGATGAACATAAATGCCAAAATCCTCAAAAAATATTACCAAATCACATTCAGCAATATATTAAAAAGATCATACATGATCAAGTGGGATTTATTCCAGGAATGCAAATCTGGTACAATATTTGCAAATCAATAAATGTGATATATCACATAAATCAATTGAAATACAAAAATAACATGATTATATCAAGAAGCAGAAAAAGCATTCAACAGAGGAGAAACAAGATGGCAGCATAGGTAAAACACCTATCCTGCCGTCATACTCAGCAATTTTAAAACTACAACTTAATGAAAGAACAAACACCTTCCAGAATCACCAGAAAGCTGGCCGAGTGAAAATTCCACAAATAAAAGTGAAGCTAAGACACTGTGACTCGGAGGAGCGGCTGAGGACAGCGTTGAAAAGACACACAGGGAGAGGTTTGGAGCACGAGCGCCAGCGGATAGGGTGGGCAGCTGTAAACCGGCCAGTTTTCTCGAACGGGGAGACAAAGACGTCCCACTGGACTGATTCTCCAGCACTGGGCAAAGTCCAGGGAACCCACTATCATACGAGGTAAAAACTGGACAGTGGGAGGGCATGCTGAAGCTCGGGTGCTGCAGGGTTCTGCCAGCTTGTGGAGAAGGCGAGCTTGTGCGGAGTGCGTGTGAGCTTGGGAACAGTGCAGCTGCGTGACCCTAAATGCATAGAGAGTGCTCTGCGACTTGCTCTCTCATTCGGGAAACCATCAGACTGCTTTGTTTTACGACCCTGGGTGAGATCTTGGGTGTGCAGACTTATTTGGGGAGAGTCTGAATTCCCCGGCAGTTAGTGGAGCTCGGCAGTGGCTCTTTCTCAGAGGTGCTGGCAGCCATTGCCCCCGGCACAGAATCCCTGGGGCCGCATAGGGCAGAGCTAACACTGTCTGCTTGGCCGGGAGACTCCGCCCATTCAACCTGAGCACAGCTGAGCTTCACAGACAATTGGCCTGGAGGTCAACCCCTCCAAGTGCTAACAACAATTAACCTGAGCTTAACTTCAGCAAGACTGTGCAACCCATATCCACCTCAGGTAACTGGGGAGGCTGAGCCACTGTCTCTTGTAGGACATCTACCACACAAAGCTAATTGACCAACTCAGGGAAGCAGCCACCATGCAGAGACATGGAAAGAAATCAGATGTGAGAGAAATGGAGAAAAAAAAAAACGACTGGACATGGAATTCAAAACCATGGTTATAGGGCTTTCCAAGAGGCTCCAACAAAAGGTCGAGGCCTATAAGGAAATAAACAAGACCAGCAAGGAAATGAACGAGACCCTCAAGGATATAAGGAGACTCTCAAGGATATGAAAATGGACCAACCAGAAATCAAGCATACACTGACTGAAATAAAAAATATTATACAAAGACCTAAAAGTACTCTAGAGCACCCCAAGAACCAAGTGAAAGATTTGAAATACAAAGAGGTAAAATCCACTCAGCTGTAAAAGCAAGAAACCAAAAGAATCCAAAAAATTGAAGATAGTGTAAGGGGCCTCTGGGACAACCTCAAGCATACCAACATCCGAATTATAGGGGTGCCAGAGAAAGAGAGAGAACAAGACAATGAAAACCTATTTGAATAAATAGTGTCCGAAAACTTCCCATACCTGGTAAAAGAAATAGGCTTAGGAGTCCAAGAAGCATACCGAACCCCAATATATAGGAACCCTAAGAGGACCACACGAAGGCACATCATAATTAAAATGCCAACAGCAGAAGACAAAGAGAGAATATTAAAAGCAGCAAGAGAAAAACAGATGGTTACCTATAAGGGAGGACCCATACGATTCTCAGCGCATTTCTCAACAGAAATGATGCAGGCCAGACAGAAGTGGCAAGAAATATTCAAAGTGATGAATAGCAAGAATCTACAACCAAGATTACCCTATCCAGCAAAGCTATCATTCAGAATTGAAGGTCAGATAAAGTGCTTTGCTGATAAGAAAAAGCTAAAGGAGTTCATCACCGCCAAACCAATATTATATGAAATGCTGAAAGATATTCTTTAAGAAGAGGAAGAAGAAAAAGATAAAAGTGTAAATTATGAACAACAAATACACATCTATCAACAAATGAATCTAAAAAGCAAATGAATTAATAAGCTGATGAACAAGATAAACTGGTGAATGTAACAAATTCATGGACATAGAGAGGGAATGGACTGACAATTCTTGGGGAGAAAAGGGGTGTGGGAAGTGCAGCAAGAGACTAGACAAAAATCATGCAACTGTGGGAGAGGACAGTGGGGGAGGGGAGAAGGGCCGATGGTGGGATGGGTACTGGGTGGAGGGGAGCTATAGGGGGAAAAAGGGAACAATGTAATTAATAAACTGAACAATAAAGATAATTTAAAAAGAAAAGAAAAAAGCATTCAACAAAATCCAACACAGATTTTTTTTATAAAAGGTATCAGCAAACTGGAAATTGAGTAAGCATATCTCAACATGATAAAGACCATATATGACAAACCACAGCCAACACCATACTGCATGGGCAAAAACTAAAACTATTTCCCCTAAGAACATTGATGCCCACTGTCACCACTCTGTTCGAAACTGTCTGGATGTGCTAGTCATAACAATCAGAGAAGAAAAAGGAATAAAAGTCATCAAATTAGAAAAGAAGAAGTAAAATTGTCGTTATTTGCAGATGACATAATATTTTAAATAGAAAACCCCAAAGACTCCATCAAAAGACTACTTAATAAATGAATTCAGCAATGTAGCAGGATACAAAATTAACATCCAGAAATCTATGGCTTTTTTATACATCAATAATGAGTTCACAGAATGAAAAAGTAAAAAAAAAAAATCACATTTACCATTGCAACAACAAAAAAGATACCTAGGAATAAACTTAACTAAGGAAGTAAAAGACCTGTACTCAGAAAACTACATGATGTTGAAAAAAGAGATAGAGGAAGACATAAAGAATGGAATAATATACCATGTTCATGCACTGGTAGAATCAACATCATTGAATGTCCATACTACCAAAGGCAATCTATAGATTCAATGCAATCCCCATCGAGATATCAATGGAATAATTCAGAGACTTAGAACAAATTCTCCAAAAATTCATATGGAATACAAAAAGACCGCGAATAATGACAGCAATCCTGAGAAAGAAGGACAAAGTTGGAGAGATCACAATACCAGATATCATGCTATATTACAAAGCCACTGTTGTCAGGAGAACCAAGATGGCGGCATAGGTAAAACACCTATCTTGCCGTCATACTCAGCAATTTTAATACTACAACTTAACGAAAGAACAAACACCTTCCAGAATCACCAGAAAGCTCGCCGAGTGAAAATTCCACAAATAAAAGTGAAGCTAAGACACTGTGACTCGGAGGAGCAGCGGCGGACAGCATTGAAAGATTCCTGTGGAAAGAGGTTTGGAGCCCGCGCCAGCGGAGAGGGCGGGTGGCTGAAAACCAGCCAGTTTTCTCGAACGGGGAGACAAAGACGTCCCACTGGACTGATTCTCCATCTCTGGGCAAAGTCCAGGGAACCAACCCACTATCATACGGGGTGAAAACTGGACAGTGGGAGGGCATGCCGAAGCTCGGGTGCTGCCGGGTCTGCCGGCTTGTGGAGAAGGCAGCTTGCGCAAACAGCTCAGCTGCGTGACCACGCAGAGAGCGCTCTGCAACTCGCTCTCTCATTTGGAAAACCGTCAGACTGCTTTGTTTTATGACCCTGGGTGAGACATTGGGCGTGCAGACTCATTTGGGGAGAGTCTGAATTCCCAGGCAGCCACTGGAGCTTGGCCACGGCTCTCTCTCAGAGGTGCTGGCAGCCATTGCCACCGACACAGAGTCCCTGGGGCCGCATAGGGCGGAGCTAACGCTGTCTGCTTGGCCCGGAGACTCCGCCCATCCAACCTGAACACAGCTGAGCTACACAGACAATTGGCCTGGAGGTCAACCCCTCCAAGTGCTAACAACGATTAACCTGAGCTTAACTTCAGCAAGACTATGCAACCCATATCCACCTCAGGTAACTGGGGAGGCTGAGCCACTGTCCCTAGTAGAAAGTCTACCACACAAATCTAATTGACCAACTCAGGGAAGCAGCCACCATGCAGAGACATGGAAAGGAATCAGATGTGAAAGAAATGGAGGGAAAAAAACGAGTGGTCATGGAATTCAAAACCACGGTTATAGGGCTTTTTGAGAGGCTCCAACAAAAGGTCGAGGCCTACAAGGAAATAAGCAAGACCACAAAGGAAATGATCAAGACCAATGTGGAAATGAATGAGTCCTACAAGGAAATGAAGGAGACCCTCAAGGATATAAAGGAGATCTCAAGGATATAAAAAAGGACCAACCAGAAATTAAGCATACACTGACTGAAATAAAAAATGTTATACAAAGACCTACTAGTACTCTAGAGCACCCCAAGAACCAAGTGAAAGATTTGAAATACAAAGAGGTAAAATCCACTCAGCTGAAAAAGCAAGAAACCAAAAGAATCCAAAAAATTGAAGATAGTGTAAGGGGCCTCTGGGACAACCTCAAGCATACCAACATCCAAATTATAGGGGTGACAGAAAAAGAGAGAGAGCAAGACAATGAAAACCTATTTGAATAAATAGTGTCCGAAAACTTTCCATACCTGGTAAAAGAAATAGGCTTAGGAGTCCAAGAAGCATACCAAACCCCAATATATAGGAACCCTAAGAGGACCACACGAAGGCACATCATAATTAAAATGCCAAGAGCAGAAGACAAAGAGAGAATATTAAAAGCAGCAAGAGAAAAACAGATGGTTACCTATAAGGGAGCACCCATACGATTGTCAGCGGATTTCTCAACAGAAACAATGCAGGCCAGATGGGAGTTCCAAGAAATATTCAAAGTGATGAATAGCAAGAATATACAACCAAGATTACTCTATCCAGCAAAGCTATCATGCAGAATTGAAAGTCAGATAAAGTGCTTCGCTGAAAAGAAAAAGCTGAAGGAGTCCATCACCACCAAACCAATATTCTATGAAATGCTGAAAGATATTCTTTAAGAAGAGGAAGAAGAAAAAGATAAACTGTAAATTATGAATAGCAAATACACATCTATCAACAAATGAATCTAAAAATTAAGTGAATTAATAAGCTGATGAACAGGATAAACTGGTGAATGTAACGGAATCACGGACATAGAGAGGGAATTGACTGACAACTATTGGGGAGAAAGAGGGTGTGTGAAGTGCAGCAAGAGACTGGACAAAAATCATGCAACTATGGGAGAGGACAGTGGAGGGGGGTGAGGACGGAGGGTGGTATGGGTACCAGGTGGAGCGGAACTATAGGGTGAAAAAAAATAGGGAACAATGTAATTAATAAACTGAACAATAAATATATAAAATAAATAAATAAATATGCAAAAAAAACCCACAAAGCCACTGTTCTCTAAACTGTCTGGTACTGGCACAAGAACAGACATTTAGACCAATGAAACAGAACAGAGAACACAGAAGTCGACCCAAGCCATTATCATCAATTAATATTTGACAAAGGAGGCAAGAGCATACAATGGTGCCAAGACAGTCTCTTCAATAAATGGTGTTTGGAAAATTGCTCAGATACATGCAAAAAATAAAACGAAACCACCAACTTACACCATACACAAAAATAAACTTAAAATGGATAAAGGACTTAAATGTAGGATGGTAAACCATAAAAATCTTTGAAGAATTCATATGTAGCAACATATCAGACATATGTCATAGCAATATTTTTACTGATACAGCTCGTATAGCAATGGGAACTAAGGAGAAAATAAACAAATGGGACTACATAAAAATAAAAAGCTCCTAACAGCAAAAGAAACCATCAACAAAACAACAAGAAAGCCCACTACATGGGAGATATGCCAATGCTATCTCAGATAAGATTTTAATCTCCAAAATTTACAGGGAACTCATACAAGTTAACAAAAGGAATGTGAATAATACAATAAAAAATGGGCAATGGACCTCAATAGACACTTTTCAAAAAAGGACTTACAGAAGGCCAAGAGATGTATGAAACCATCACCAAAGTCATCAATCATCTAAGAGATGAAAATCTAAACAACAGTGAGGTACCATCTCACACCTGTCAGAATAGCTGCCATCAACAAATCAACAAACGACAAGTGCTGGCAAGGCTGCAGAGAAAAATGAATCCTTGTGCACTGCTGGTGGGAATGCAGACTGGTGCAGCCACTGTGAAAAACAGTATGGACTTTCCTCAAAAAATTAAAAATGGAACTCCCATTTGACCCACTGATCCCACTTCTAGGAACATATCCAAAGAAATCAGAAACACCAATTAAAAAGGATATATGCACCCCTATGTTCATAGCAGCACAATTTGTAATAGATAAGATTTGGAGACAGCCTAAGTGCGCATCAGCAGATGAGTGGATTAAAGAACTGTGTTACATCTATACAATGGAATACTACATTGCTATAAAAAAAAAGGAACTCTTGCCATTTGCAACAGCATGGATGGACCTGGAGAACATTATGCTAAGCAAAATAAACTAGTCAGAGAAAGATAAATATCACATGATCTCACTCATTTGTGGAATATAATGAACAACATAAACTGATGAATCAACATAGATGCAGAGAAAAAATATTTTAGAATATAATATAAATAAGTCTGTTGTTTGCAGATTTTTAATATTTTCTACAACTTTTGTGATATTCTAGTATGTTAGTACAGTTTTGGTAATATTATTATATTTACAATCCTTTTTCTTGATAAATTAATTTTTATTACATGTAATCCTATCTAATAAAAGAGTAATATGCAAATTGTCATACCTCCACCACACCCACAAGCCATGCCCACCAGCCAATCAGAGCAAGTATGCAAATTAACCCAATCAAGATGGTGGCTAATTTGCATATCCAGGCACAGAAAATGGGTGGAAGGAAGCCAAGCACTGCAGAAGGGAGCAAAGCTGCAGAGAAGCAAGCAAACGGGGCAGAGGAGAAGGGAGGGAAGTGGGGGAGAAGGGAGGAAGGGAGGCAGTAGAGACAGGAGGGAGAGAGACAGAGGAAATGGGAGGGAACTTTGCTCAGGCTGCAGGAAGTCTTATTCTTGCAGGAATCTTCCTGCAATGGGTCTCTAGTATTATTATATTTTAAATGGTTTTTCTCAAAATATTAAGTTTTAATACATATAACATTATTACACTTATATTTTTTTCTTGAAATAATGTTTATTACATGTAACATTATTATATTTTAAATCATTTTTTGAAATAAAAAATAAAATTAAAATATATTTTTATTGATTTTAAAGAGAAAGGGAGAGGGAGAGAGATAGAAACATCAATGACGAGAGAGAATCATCAATTGGCAGCATCCTGCATGCAAAGAAACAACCATGTAATGGGAACTGAAGTTGCCTCTTGATGATTAGCAACCAGTTTATTTAAAATCTTTATCTAGCAATTTCAATGTCTATGATTCCTCAGAGACAATGTCCTGTTTCTGGGTCACACTGTTTTGCTTCTTCTCAGGTCTCATAGGAGAACCAAGATGGTGTTATAAGGAAACGCAGGTACTTGCCACCTCCCAAAACTACATCAAAGTTAAAACTAAAATATAAACATCATCTAGAACTTCCTGAAATTGGGCTGAATGGAATTCCTACAACTAGAGAACTAAAGAATAAAACACATTGAGACTGGGAAGTGGGGTAGAGGCATGGAATGGGCTAGACCAGCACTCACATGTGCCACTTTTTAATTGGGAGGGAGATCATGTCTGCAGAGGCCCTCCATGAGGAGCAAGGGATCCCAGTCCCACAACAGACCTCTAGCCCAGGGTCCCAAAGCTGGGAAAACAAGTCCCCTTAACTATGGATTATAAAAACCAGTGGGGATTGGGGCTCAGTGACACAGTGGCTGCTAGAGACCCAGCTGTTCCTCTTAAAAGGCCGATACACTCACTGAATTTACAAAATCCCACTTCCTGTGAGCTCCAGGGCCATTACAAGGCTCTGGAGAACCCAGACACATATGAGGAGGAACTGGATCACCTGGCATTGGGGCAGCTTTCTCACAGATGGAGGTGATCGCAGGGGTCATTGTTCCTGTGCTGAGACCTCCCTGGTTGCAGAGCTGACTGATAATCATTTCTGTTTGTACCACTCTGGTGATTTTCTGAAACCCACCCCATCCAATTTGCACCCCCACATACCCTGTGTGCAGTGACTTTTGCATATGAATGGCCTGTCCTTATTCAGGCTTCAGACTTTGCTAAAATCTCTCAAACAAGCAACAACTGGGTGAGTGTGCCCCAAACCTATCGATAAAAGGTCTAAGATCCAGCACTAGCACCAGCCTGCTTTGCTTACCAGCTAGGCCTCTACTGGGCACTTTCAAACCAGATACAGATAAAGAGCTTCACAGACAAGAAAAAGCTAAAGGAGTTCATCACCACTGAACTGTACTACATGAAATGTTGAAGGGTATTATTTAAAAAGAAGAAAAAGATAAAAAATATGAATAATAAAATGGCAAGAAACACATATCTATCAACAATTGAATCTCAAAATCTAAATAAATGAATAAAAAACCTAATGGACAGAGTAAACTGATGAATAAAATAGCACCAGAGGCATGGAAATGGAACAGACTGATTATTCTCAGAGGGAAGAGGTGTGGAGGGTGGGAAGAGATTAAACAAAGACCTTATATGCATATATGCATTACCTATGGACACAGACTATAGGGTGGCAAAGGCCCAGGGCATGCCAGGAACCAGATGGAAGGTGGTGGGGGTGGGGGCAATGGAGGGGAAAATGGACATCTATAATACTCTCGACAATAAACATTTATAAAAGAAAGAAAGAAAAGAGAAGGAAGGAAGGAAAGGAAGGGAAAAATCATTAAGGATTATGTCTGCTAAGGACAGACTAAAGTTTGCTAGAAACCCAGGAGGAGTAGTCTTGAAGGGCCAGTGCACAAAATCTCATTTGCAGCCAGAGGGAGACAAGATGGGAGCAGACTGGAGGCCTGCAAGGACAGACTGCATTGTGTGGCTCTGCAAAGAGAGATGAAGAGATAGCCACTAGGGTCCCTGTGCCCAATCCTTCTCCTGCACCACCCACAGACACCAGCCTTCCAGGGTTGAGCATTCCCATCCATACTGCATTAGCCTGGAAGAATGCACAAGCCTCACCCTCCTCATTTTCTGTCACCCTGCCCTGAAACTGTGGTATAGATTTATTGAACAGATCTTGGGAGAGGAGGAAGGGACTCAGGAAGAGTCAGAGACTAAGTTGTGTGGCTCTGGAGTGGGAGCCATTCCCCTCTCCCCTGCTTTCTCCCTTACTGCTACCAGAGTACAAGAGTGGCGGTGGCCTGCAGCACCATGCAGCAACTCTCACAGCAGAGCAGCAGCCCCACTGCAATGTTCCTCACTCAGTGCCCAGAGCACACCTGAACAGAGGCGCCCTATCTTCCACTCACTAGAGCAGCAAGCCTCACCCCCCCACCCTACCCAGTGCCAAAGCTGGTGTCCCAGCACCCTGCACACCAGACCAGCAGTGTCCTGACTCCTGCACAGCAGAGGAGCAGCCCACATAGCCATCCTGGGCCCACCCACTAGATCAGCAGCACTATCCCTTATGCCAGAGCAGCTGTGGTGTCCTAGCCCCCACAGGAGATCCACTAGCCACATGAGGGAGAACCACTATCTCCAACCTCTCAACTGATGACGGCCCCGCCTGCCAAGCTTGCACCCTGCAATATTGTCAGCAGGCTGTGGCCAGCTGGTCCCATGTTGCAAAGTCTCTCCAAGAGGTCTGGCAGTCTCTGGAAAAAAACTGAGTTGTATGGTCTTGGCAGGGGCCGTTTTCCCTGGCAGTGCTACAGAGCCCTCCCTTCAAATGCCAAATCTTGGTCTGTTTGGGCTTTATGAACTTCTTTGACCTTCAAATTGCTTGGCTTTTGAATTTGTAATCCCCCTTTTGTTTGGGAATCCAGTCTAGTATGCAATTCTTATTTTGGGTTTGTTGATACAGTCCTATCCCCACTTCCCCAAGTCCCCAGATCCAGCCCACAGTCCCCACTTTAGGGGTCTGCTGATTTAGTCCTTTCCTCAGTTACAGGTTAAAAACTGTCAGTGATGCATGCAGGGCCTTCTCTTGGCCAGTCCATAGTAGCAGCTCTAGGCTTTGCTATGTGTTAAGGAGTATGTGTTTGTCTTATTTGTGTAAAGAGCAGCTATTGCTAATGAGAATCTTGGAAGAAAAGAAATTGGTGGTCATGGGTCAAGTGCTTAAAAACTGGCAGTAGGATATCTCTCTCGCAATCCTGGACTGTTGGTTCCTAACCACTGGCCTGCCTGCTTGCCTAATCACCCCTGACTACTCTGCCTGCCTGCCTGATCGCCCCAACTACTCACCTGCCTACCTGA
Source organism: Antrozous pallidus (assembly GCA_027563665.1). NCBI lineage: Eukaryota > Metazoa > Chordata > Mammalia > Chiroptera > Vespertilionidae > Antrozous > Antrozous pallidus. The sequence continues at coordinate 108,853,613 of CM050508.1, read as the reverse complement.
ATGCCCCTAACCACTCACCCGCCTGCCTCATCGCCTGTGTCTGCCTGCCTGTCACCCCTAAATTCCTCTGCCTGATCACCCCTAACTGCTTGCCTGCCTGCCTGATCACCCCTAACGGACTCTGCCTTGTCCTCTGCCACCGCAGCTTCATCTGGAAGAATGTCCTGAATGATGTTCAGAAAGTAGTTCAACTGGCTGGTCTAATTAGCATATTACACTTTTATTATTATAGATTAGATTAAAACAAACATTGAATTCCACTATTCAAAACCTTAAGCCTTATTTATGCACAGAAGAGATAACCACCTGCCTGCCACCCGCTACAGCAGACAGCTGGATTCAGTCGCTCATGCCTATCCCTGCCGGTTCAATGCTATAGCCATAGCTGCAGAGTTACTAGAAGCTTCAGGAATTATTTAGAAACTCCATACACTGTCCAAAGTCTATTTAAGTCTAAATTGACTCAACATTTTTTTTGCAAGCAGACTAACCTCCTATGAGATCCTTCTACTTGTATCACCTCCTAATCTACATCTTAAAAGTTGTGAAGTCCTTAATCATGCCTCAATATTACCCCTGCCTGACTGAGGCAAGTCCTATGGCTTAAGGCATTGATGTCCCCATTTTGTGACACCACAAACTGATTTATGAGACACTCCTTTGACGAATCTTGATCTAAACTTGTTTTTGTAGGTAATACTATAAAAATGAAAAAGGACATTTACAAATTGATTATGCTGTTACTCCCCAATATATACTACTTGAGAGGAGAAACATCCCACGAGCTAAATGAGCCCAAAAAAAGCAGAGCTCCATGCTCTTAACAGCACCTCAGTTATCAAAATAACAAATTGTTCATATCGACACCATTGTTCTTAGAAACCATCCGTAATTTGGAGATGTAATAGAAATGAAGGGGTTTTCTCACACCCATTGGGAACCTAATCAAGAATGGACAAAAGTAAATGACCTTCTTAACAGTTTTCTTACCTGCTGCAATTACTGTCATTAAAACTGAGGCTCACTCCAAAGAGACGAAACCTCAGCATCAGGGAAATGCCTTCAGGGAAACACTTTCATGCAAAGACAGCAGCAATGGAGGAGCAGCAGCCTCTGCAGAGGGGTGGACCAAAGTTCACTTTGCTGCTGTAAAAGTTATCTCTGTTGCTAGACTATTACCATCTTGATATCCTTGCATCAGAGAAGTCACATTGAGCAAACAGTGACTGTAAATTAAATGAACAATCAGACCCATGGGAAACCCAAGATGCCCACTGGTTCTTCAACACTCCTTGGAAAACTCCATTTTTTACTTTTTGTATTCTTTTACCCACCATGATGCAATTAAGGTGACTTAAATAATAAACATCAGTAAAAAATAATTAATTAATTTAACTAAATTACAAAATTTATTGATTTTTTTACCTTTCTTCATCATTATTTATCTTTATTGTTCAGTTTATTAATTACATTTTAATTAATTACATTATTAATTCCCTTTTTTTTCACCCTATAGTTCCCCTCCACCTGGTACCCATCCCACCCTCCGCCCTCACCCCCCTCCACTATCCTCTCCCATAGTTGCATGACTTTTGTCCAGTCTCTTGCTGCACTTCCCACACCCCCTTTCTCCCCAAGAATTGTCAGTCCATTCCCTCTCTATGTCCGTGATTCTGTTACATTCACCAGATTATCCTGTTCATCAGCTTATTAATTCACTTGATTTTTAGATTCATTTGTTGATAGATGTATATTTGTTGTTCCTAATTTACACTTTTATCTTTTTCTTCTTCCTCTTCTTAAAGAATATCTTTCAGCATTTCATAGAATATTGGTTTGGTGGTGATGGACTCCTTCAGCTTTTTCTTTTCAGCGAAGCACTTTATCTGACTTTCAATTCTGCATGATAGCTTTGCTGGATAGAGTAATCTTGGTTGTATATTCTTGCTGTTCATCACTTTGAATATTTCTTGCCACTCCTGTCTGGCCTGCATCGTTTCTGTTGAGAAATCCGCTGACAATCATATGGGTGCTCCCTTATAGGTAACCATCTGTTTTTCTCTTGCTGCTTTTAATATTCTCTCTTTGTCTTTTGCTCTTGGCATTTTAATTATGATGTGCCTTGGTGTGGTCCTCTTAGGGTTCCTATATATTGGGGTTCGGTGCGCTTCTTGGACTCCTAAGTCAATTTCTTTTACCAGGTGTGGGAAGTTTTCGGTCACTATTTCTTCAAATAGGTTTTCATTGTCTTGTTCTCTCTCTTTCTCTGGCACCCCTATAATTCGGATGTTGGTATGCTTGAGGTTGTCCCAGAGGCCCCTTACACTATCTTCAATTTTTTGGATTCTTTTGGTTTCTTGCTTTTTCAGCTGAGTGGATTTTACCTCTTTGTATTTCAAATCTTTCACTTGGTTCTTGGGGTGCTCTAGAGTACTTTTAGGTCTTTGTATAATATTTTTTATTTCAGTCAGTGTATGCTTAATTTCTGGTTGGTCCTTTTTCATATCCTTGAGAGTCTCATTCATATCCTTGTAGGTCTCATTCATTTCCTTGTAGGACTCATTCATTTCCACGTTGGTCTTGATCATTTCCTTGCAGGTCTCGTTCATATCCTTGAGAGTCTTGTTAATTTCCTTGTAGGTCTTGCTTGTTTCCTTATAGGTCTCAACCTTTTCTAGGAGCCTCTTGAGAAGCCCTATAACTGTGGTTTTGAATTCCATGTCCAGTCATTTTTTTCCTCCATTTTTTTCACATCTGATTTCTTTCCGTGTCTCTGCATGGTGGCTGCTTCCCTGAGTTGGTCAATTAGCTTTTTGTGGTAGACCTCCTATGAGGACAGTGGCTCAGCCTCCCCAGTTACCTGAGGTGGATATGGGTTGCACAGTCTTGTTGAAGTTAAGTCCAGGTTAATCATTGTTAGCACTTGGAGGGGTTGACCTCCTGGCCAATTGTCTGTGAAGTTCAGCTGTGCTCAGGTTGGATGGGCGGAGTCTCCGGGCCAAGCAGACAGCATCAGCTCCGCCTTATGTGGCCTCGGGGTCTCTGAGAGAGAGTGGCTGCCGAACTCCACTGGCTGCCGGAGAATTCAGACTCTCCCCAAATGAGTCTGCACACCCAATTTCTCACCCAAGGGTGCAAAACAATGCAGTCTGACGGTTTCCTGAATGAAAGAGCAAGTCACGAGCGCTCTCTGCGTGGTCAGACAGCTGCGCTGTTCAAGCTCACGCGCACTCCACACAAGCTCGCCTTCCCCACAAGCCCACCGAGCCCTGCAGCACCCGAGCTTCGGCATGCTCTCCCACTGTCCAGTTTTTACCCCATATGATACTGGATTCCCTGGACTTCACCCAGAGCTGTAGAATCAGTCCAGTGGGACATCTTTGTCTCCCCTGTTCAAGAAAACTGGCCAATTTTCAGCCGCCCACCCTATCCGCTGGCACGCACATTCCTCCAAATCTCTGACTCCATGCGTATCTTCAATGTTGTCTGCCGCCGCTCCTCCGAGTCACAGTGTCTTGTCTTCACTTTTATTTGTGGAATTTTCACTCAGCCTGCTTTCCGGTGATTCTGGATGGTGTTTGTTCTTTCGTTAAGTTGTAGTTTTAAAATTGCTGTGTATGGCGGCAAGATAGGTGTTTTACTTATGCCGCCATCTTGGTTCTCTCTGTTCATCAGATTTTCTATTCATTTGATTTTTAGATTCACTTGTTAATAGATATGTATTTGTTGTCCATAATTTTTATCTTTCCTCTTTCTTCTTCTTCCCTCTTCTTAAAGAATACATTTCAGAATTTCATATAATACAGGTTTGGTGGTGATGAACTCCTTTAGCTTCTTTTTATCTATGAAGCTCTCAATCTGATCTTCAATTCTAAATGATAGCTTTGCTGGGTAATCTTGGTTGTAGATTCTTGCTATTCATCACTTTGAATATTTCTTGCCACTCCCTTCTGGCCTGCATAGTTTCTGTTGAGAAATCAGCTGACAGTCATATGGGGTCTCCCTTGTAGGAAATTAAGTGTTTTCTCTTGCTCCTTTTAATATTCTCTCTTTGTCTTTTGCTCTTGGCATTTTAATTATGATGTGTCTTGGTGTGGTCCTCTTTGGATTCCTTTTATTTGGGGTTCTCTGTGCTTTCTGAACTTGTAAATCTATTTCTTTCACCAGGTGGGGGAAGTTTTCTGTCATTATTTCTTCAAATAGGTTTTCAATATCTTGCTTTCTCTCTTCTTCTGGCACATCCATAATTCTGATGTTGGTACACTTGAAGTTGTCCCAGAGGCTCCTTGCACTATCTTCATATTTTTGGATTCTTTTTTCTTTTTGCTTTGCAGGTTGGGGTTTTTGTTTGTTTGTTTGTTTGTTTGTTTGTGTTTCAAATCTTTGACTTGATTCTTGCGATCCTCTAATCTGCTGTTGGATCTCTGTATATTATTTTTTATTTCAGTCAGTTTATGCTTAATTTCTAGTTGGTCCTTTTTCATATCCTTAAGGGTCTCACTAAATTTATCTGCCTTTTCTAGAAAATTCTTGAAAAAACCTTATAACTGTGATTTTGAACTCTATAACCAGTAGTTTGCTTTCCTCCATGTCTGTTATTTGTGATCTATTTCTTTGTCTCCTCATTTTGGCTGCTTCCCTGAATTGATAGAGTGGCTTTGTGTGGTAGGTGTCCTATAGGGCTCAGTAGCTCAGCCTCCTCAGTTACCTGAGGTGGACACTCTGGGTGCACTCCTTTGTGAACTGGGTGCACAGTCTTATTGTAGTTAAGCCTTGGTTGTTGTTGGCATCACTGGGAGGAATTGATCTCCAGGCCAGTTGGCTGTGAAATTCACCCGTGTCTACGCTGGGAGAACTGTGTTGGAGATACTCTTATGAGATAAGACTTGCAAAAGGCTTTGTGCTCAGCTTGGATGGGGTGGAGTCTCAGGGCAGAGCACACAATAATGGCTTCCCATCAGCCCTGCCTAAGAGGCCCTTGGGTCTCAGTGTCCCTCAGTAATCACTGCAAGCACCTCTGAGAGAAAGCTGCCCTCGAGTTTTGCCCACTGCCAGACAGTCCAGTTTATCCCCAAAGCATTTTTTCATGTGCTTATCAGCTACTTACATATCTTTTTTATGAAGTTTCTGTTCATAGCTTCTTACTTTTTCATTAGATTTTTTAAAATATTTATTTGATGGGACAGGGTGGGGGACACACAAGAAGGGGTCAATGGGGAAAAAAGGAGACATATGTAATACTTTCAACAGTAATGATTTTTTAAAAATTTTTGAGCTGTGAAAGTCCTTTATGTCCTTTATCTCTTTTGGACATGAGTTGTTTGTCATATACATGTTTTGGGAAATTTTCTCCCAGTAAGTGGCTCAGCAGTGTTTATGATGAGCAGTGTTTTTTATTTGGTTGTCTCTTTTCAGTGTTATAGGTAGTTCTATATCTGTTGTACAGTTTCCAAGTTAGAATAACACACTGTAGCAAACCTCACAAAATATCAGTCTTCTGCCCTTTGGTTTGTCTCAGTGGATAGAGTGTCAGCCTGCGGAATGGAGGGTCCTGAGTTCGATTCTGGTCAAGGGCATGTACCTTGGTTGTGGCCACATCCCCAGTAGGGGGTGCACAGGAGGCAGCTAATCGATGTTTCTCTCTCATCAATGTTTCTAACTCTCTATCCCTCTCCCTTCCTCTCTGTAAAAATATTAATAGAATATATTTAAACATATATATATATATATATATATATATATATATATATATATATATATTTCAATCTTCTAAGAACTGAAAATAGTATAGACCACATTCTATCAATGCAGCAATAGGGCATGTTGGGAATTTTCAGAAAGGGTTTTGCTGACTGGGAAGCCTGCATTGCTACTGAAATCCCTCCTGGAGCAACCTGCTCTGACACAAAGACCATGCCATCTTGGAGGGGAGAGAGGCTGGTATCAGAAGCCTAAAAATCCTAAGAATCTACAACAACACACAGCAAACAGCTGAGAACCCAAGAACACCAGTCCTCAAGCACCAGCGAACATGCGAATTCAGAGGAGCTCTGCACCCTCTCACAGAAAGGTAAGATTGCACCTAGGAGAGTGATGGGCAACCTTTTGAGCTTGGTGTGTCAAAATTCGCCAAAAGAAAAAAAAAAAGAGCATAACTCGGGTGGTGTGTCACTTAGAGAAAAAAAATAAAACCATAATTTTACAATACTTATAGTTTAAATAACAAAAATGTATAATTGTAATATATAACTGTATTTAATAAATCAAAAACTAATTATTTAACTTACCTCCTTAGTGACTTCTTTGTTCATCTGTCAGTCAGTTTCTTTTGTTGGTCTTTATATTATTTAACTTGTGTGGGGTGCCATGAAGTAAGATAAGTGAGGGAGAGGGGGAATTCTTTAACTAACCTGCCTATTAGTGACTTTTTTGTTGCTGAATTTCATTGGCTAAACCTTCAATTGAAGGTTGGTATTTTGTACACTTCAAGCCCAAGCAAGCACTACTAACTTCATCTGTCAATATGTTTCTTTTGTTGGCTTTGATATTATTTAACACTGAGAATAAGGTCTCACAAAAATACATAGAGGGAAAAATTGTGAGTAAAGCCATTGCTATATTTTTCAGGGTGCTAAAAGTGTCTGGTAATCGGTTCCAGGCACTCCAAATTTCTTGTTCATAGTGGCAATCCTCTTGATTCTCCAAGGGGCACCTTTCCAGATTCTCAAGCTTTGACCTCAAGTCAACAAACACCTGAGCCCAGATGCTATCTTTAACTTCTGCAAGTTGGATCTCCAAATCATCAGTTTGCATCCATTGGAAACCATTTAATTCCAAACTACTGAAGACTACTACATCAGGATACTTAAATATTTTTGGTCTGTTCTTGGTTTCTAAATTGATTAAATCTGTCACTGAACTGGTCAAGTAACGAGTCTAAAACATGCTGGTACTTTATATGCAAGGGTTCCATTTCATTTTGTACAGCTGCACTGGCCTTCTCAAAATACTTTGTTACTCAAGGAAAATACTTATAAGTATTTTAGTTTCTACATCTCACTTGAAAATTTTAAGTTTACTTTCAAAAGCTTTTATGTATCCATGCATAATGTCAATACTTTTGCCAAAACCTTGTAACTTTAAGTTCAGTTCATTAACGTGAACAGAGAGATCTGTAAAAAATATCAGGGTGTTGACCCACTTATCATCATTGAGGTGAGAAAGGTTTCCCAGATCCTTATCCTCAAGAAATACCTTAATTTCTTCAAAGCCCTCCACAAAGCATTCAAGAATTTTGCGTCAGCTCAGCTGTCTTACATTATTGTACATCAGCAGTCCACTGTAGGTGGAATCAACCTCCAATAAAAGTACAGAAAATTCTCCCTTGTGAAGGGGGTGGGCAGCTATTAAATTAATTATTTTTGTAACAACTGACATTAAGTTGTTTAAGTTGGTGAATCCTGCCTTGGCACATAAAACCTCCAGATGGATAATACAATGAAAAGGCACAATCAGATGTCCATTAGCTTCTGTAAACAATTTGACAAATCCAACTTTTTCCCCCCACCATGTTTAGTGCCCCATCTGTAATCACTGACACAACTTTAGAGATATCAATGCTTAAATCACGGAATGTTTGTATAACAACCTTACATATTTTGCTTCCTGATCTACTTGTTGGCACTGATACTAACTTGTCAACTCTTCTCTCATTGTAAGACTATCAGAATATTGACCAATAATGGCCAACTGAGCATGTGATGTGACATCAGTAGTTTCATCAAGAGAATATTTACAATTATTTATGTCTCTCTTTAACCGAGGTTGTACATTTGTGTCAACCTCATTATTTAGTCTTTTATGATATTTCTACTGAGTGGTAACTCAGATATTCTCTTAAGAATTGTATCTTTATTCTGCATATCGTGAAATAGAACTGGTGCACATTTTAGGAGAGTTAATTTAATAAATTTTCCTTCACTGAGTGCTTTTCTGTGCTGAGCTATGGAGTGAGCAATGCTCAAACTTGTAGATATTCAATTTGTAGAACCTTTTATAAATATAAGGATGGAATCAGATTGGGTCTTATAAAGGTGTAGCTGCCTGGAAATGTTTTTCTTCCTTGCATCCTCATTTTTTTTTCAAGAGCTGGGAATGTTAGCTTCAAAATGTCTATTTATATTCCACATTCTGCTTACTACCGTTTCAGTACATAGAACGCAAAATGATCTGCCATTTTTTTCTATAATGCCATATATCTCAGTCCATGTCTCTTGAAAGGGCTGACTACTGCTACTACCACTGCCTTTACTTAACCTTGGTTTTTTTATTTTTGGGGTTCTCCATCAGGGGGGCAGTAACAGAAGATAGAATTATGTTAGCCCTGCAGGCAATTAGGGGTTAACTAGCCTAACTGACCATAAGAGGGCCCATGTAACTGTCTTTTAGGAAAGGGCAGGGTTAATAAGCAGAAATAGGGGTTAATAAGGATTCACAACATTAATAGTGGTAAAATGGAGTCTGCACTATGCTGCAAAATGACTTTCCTTATATAAATTAAGATGGCTGCCGCTATTTCTAATGGCAGGAAAAGGCACCCATAGCACAGGCCCTCGCCTCTCCCAGCCTCCACCTCACTTATCTCAGTAATGATGATCAATTAGAAATCCACGACACCCCAGAACAATAGATTGGATGATGGTTGCTGTGGTTATGTGGCTGCTGGTAATGGTGATCACAGGGCCCCCAGAGATGCGTCTCCCTCGGCATCCTGCTGCTCCCTGCTCCGCTGGCCGGAAGTGAGGTCAAGATCCCCTAACAGCCTAACCGGAAGTCCCAGAACTAGATGCTCTGTGCCGGAGTTCTGTTGTTTTGACCTATAGACTGGCACAAGGTGTCTACACTACAGCAAATGTTTCATCCTCAGCTACTGCACCTGGCTGTGCAGTAACCAAGGATGAAATCTGCTTCTCGGCATGCGGCCTCATACTTCTCTGTATGCGACCACCTGCGGCCCTGTGTCGTCAAAAATGGCTACGTGTGTCAGTGTTGACACGCATGTCATAGGTTCACCATCACGGCTCTAGAGCATGATATGTCATAGAATCCATGGGAATAATTATACACTCGTATTACATTTTGAGTCTCTCATCTAATTTTTTTAAAGCTACTCTAATTACAAGCTCTTAGATTTGAGGACAAATAAGGAGCACAAAATATAGAGGTGGCTTTATTTTACAAACACTGGGAAAAAGCTTCTCGTGACTAAATCAGAGACCTGATGTGAGACTCCAGAGGAACTGAGCTCACAGAGGTATGGCTCTGTAGCTGCAGGCCCAGACCTGCCCTCCCACCTTCACTGCTTTGCATGTTTTCCCCAGAGTCCATTTCTGATCTTCAAACATCATCATACAAAGGGCTGCTCAGTGATTCTGTGCAAAAAAAAGAGAAGAGCCTCAGAAACAGGTGGATTGAACATGGGTGTGCTGAGTCAACTTTTCTCCCTTCCGTTCTGGCTCCCAGGTAAGGAGGGGGTTACAGGAGGCAGCCTGAGATTATGAAAGTCTCACTTCCTAACTGAGGTCTTCCCAGGATCTCTGGATCCCTGGCCTAATCTCCCCTCAGAGACCCAAATGCTCTCAGACCAGGGAACCAGGATAGCTAGACTCTCCTGGGAGGAAGATGGGTGGGATGAGTTAACATCGATGACTGTGTGTTCTTCCTTTCTAGCTGCCACCGGAAGCACTGTGTTGAGCCAGTCCCCGGCCACCCTCTCTCTGTCTCTAAGAGAGAGTGTCTCCATGACTTGCATGGCCAATCAGAGCATTAGTGATTACCTGACCTGGTACCAGCAGAAACCAGGCCAGGCCCCTAAACTTCTTATTTATGATGCTGATAACCTGATGTCCCAGCTAGGTTCACTGGAATTCAGTCTAGGACAGAATTCATTCTCAAAATCAGTGAGGTGGAGGCTGATGATGCCGTCACTTACTATGGTTATCAGGATTATTTAGTTCCTCCCACAGTGTTACAGTCCTGAACACAAACCTTCCTCCCAGGCTACTTGTGTGGTGACAGCAGGTTCGTCTAGCAGCTGCAATCTGTACTTTAGTCTATTCACATGTGAGGGTCAGTTTTGGGGGAAGAGGCCACAGGGTTCGTGGGCAAAGGCCTGCAAGAGACTTGAGTACTTCAAAAGCTTCCTTTCTTGATGACAGAATCACCAACCCTTCTAGTTCAGAATTGCATAGGAATTTGTTTACAGCATGGTCTGTACATCTCTTTTCTGAGAAACACTCTGGAAATTGTTTATAACAACAGAGAACTAGGGGGCGGGGGAAAGCCCACACACAAGGAATTCTGCTACTACCGCAGAATTGCAATACACCAGTGATACTAATGCAATTAATAGTAACAGCCACAATAACTACTCGGCCAGTTCATGTTAATTGAAGTCTTGAAGACTCCCTATGCGTTGAATACTACTCTAAGGGCTTACTTATTTACTAGAGGCCCAGTGCACAAAATTCATGCACTCAGAGAAGGGGAGTCCCTCAGCCAGACTGCAACCTCTCACAGACTGTGAGCCCTCATGGAATGTTCGACTAATGGCTTAGGCCCACTCCCTATGGAGGGAAAGACTCCACCACTGCTGTTGTACTAGCCAGCCACGAGCCTGGCTTCTGGCTGAGCAGTGCTCCCCCTGTGGAAGCACACTGACTAATGAGACAGCTCCTACATTAAGCATCTGCCCCCTGGAGGTCAGTGCATGTCATAGAAACTGGTCGTTCTGTGGTTTGGTTGATTTGCATATTAGCCTTATATTATATAGAACTAAAGGCTGGGTGTACAAAATTTGTGCAAGGAGGAGGTGGTGTCGCCTCAGACCACCCTGCACCATCTCTAATCTGGGACTTCTGGCTCCCAACTGCTTACCTTCCTGCCTTCCTGATTGCTTCTAACCACTTCTGCCTGCCAACCTGATCACCCCCTAACCATTCCTCTGCCAGCCTGATTGACACCTAACTGCTCCCCTACAAGCTTGGTCACACCTAACTGCCCTACCCAGCAGGCCCGGATCTCCCCCAACCCTTCCTGCAGGCCCAGTCGCCCCCAACTTCCCTCCTCTGCTTGCCTGGTCATCCCCAACTGCCCTCCCTTGCTAGCTTGATTGCCCACAACTGCCCTCCCTTGTAGGCCTGGTCCCTCCCAACTGCCCTCTCCTTCTGGTCATCTTGTGGTGGTGATCTTGTGTCCACATGGGGGCGATCTTGTGTCCATATGGGGGCAGCCATCTTTTCACACATGGGGGAAGTCATCTTGTTTGTTGGAATGATGGTCAATTTGCATATTACTCTTTTATTAGCTAGGATAGAGGCCTGATACACAGGTGAGGTCCGGCTGGTTTGCCCTGAAGGATGTCCTGGATTAGGGTGAGGGTTCCCTTAAGGCATGGGGTGGCTTGGGCAAAGGGCCTGTGGTGATTTTCAGGCTGGCTATGCCCCCAGTGACCCAAGTGGAGACCCTGATATCTGGGATTTATTTATCTTCTATAATTGAAACTTTGTAGCCTTGAGTGGAGGCCAGGGTGGACAGGAAGCTTGACTTCAACCATTGCCTGGGAAACCGAAGCCTCCTGCTCACTCTGTAGCCACAGCCATCTTGGTCAGGTTAATTTGCATACTTGCTCCTGATTGGCTGGTGGGTGTGGCTTGTGGGCATAGCAGAAGTACAGTCAACTTGCATGTTTCCCTTTTATTAGTGTAGATTGTATTTAATCTCTAACCATTCTCTACATACTCAGAGCTTAGATTACTCAAAGTACCAGTAGTTGTAAAGAAAGAATCTGTTGTTCTGACTCCATAATTCCTACTCATTAATTAACTTATTTATTTAAAAAACATAGATACAATTAAGCACAGCAAAGTTTATTTCATGTATATAAATGAATTTAAGTGTTCACCGGATGAGCATGCACATGTGCATACCCTCCCACTGACTACTCCCCAGATTAACATGTCCATAGCCAGCATCTCAAGAGGTCCCTCCACTTTTCCTGCTAGGTGCATGTTTCTACCACTGCCAGAGGCCATTGCTGCTCCCTTTCTGTCTGTATTGATTTTCTCATTTCTCGAATTTCATCCAAATGGAATCGATGTGTTTTTTTAATTTTGTCATTGGTGTGGCAGTAATTTGTTTCTTTGTACTGAAACAGTTTACTATTATAAATATACTAGAGGCCCAGCGCACAAAAATTTATGTGCTGGAGTGGGGGTGTCCCTCACTCTGACCTGCCACATCTCACAGTCCAGGAGCCCTCAGGGGATGTCCTCCTTTGCGGGTGGTGACCAGGCCAATCAAGGAAAGGCACCACCCCCATCACCCTGCTGTTGCTGACACTGCTGGCCACCACAGATGCCAGTCCTCAACCCTCACTAATTAGCACTAGCCCTGAACCCTGCTGCCTCTGTGGAAGGAGCCTTGGTGCTGGACAGGCCCACACCGAGGCCTCTCCTGTGCTGCCTCTCTAAAAGGGGCCTTGCTGCTGCCTTCTCCATCAGCACCACAAGAACCTTCTCCTCCTGCCGTCTTCTCTCAGCCTTCTCCTCCCATGACCACCACCTCTCCTGCACTGCCACTTCTCCCATGCTGCCACCTCTCCTACGCTGCTGGCCCTCAGCCCTTGCAACAGCCATGGCTACCAGCCCTGAGTCCTGAAATGTTCTTACAATGTCTTTGTGGACATGTGTGTTCATTTCTTTGAGGTGTACTCCTGGGAATGGAAGTCTAAATCACAGGTTTGGCATAGATTTGGCTTTAGTAAACATTGTCAAATCATTTTCCAAATGATGGGCATGAAAATCACCCAATCGTATAAAATTTCAGATGTAATAGTTCTTATTGTCAGACTTTTTATCATATTCATACTAGGGACCTGGTGCACAAATTCATTCACGGGTAGGGTCCCTCAGCCTGGCCAGCAATTGGGATCAATTAGAGATCTGGGGGGCAGGGGGGCACCAGTGGCCAGGGAAGAGACCACAGGAAGTTGGCCCCAGCAGCAAGCTAACCAACGGCCAATTCCATGAGGAATCTGGCTCCCTCCTCCCTCCTGTCTGGGTCCAGGGTGTGGGTGAACCACATTCAGGGCTATAAGGGCTCCAGCATTAAGGTCTGGGTCAATGAGTGTCATAGCTACCAGCCAGTGGTGATTTAGTCATTCCAGTTCTGGTCATTCAGTCATAACTGTCTTTTATATATATGTATAGATTTAGGCTTTTATATATATATATAGATTGGTAGATCCTGAACTGGTATTTGGGTTAAAATTTACATTTCCTTGACAATTAGTAATGTTTATATTACTAATATATTTATTTTACATTGTCTATTTGAATATCTTCTTTCTTGGAAAGTGTTTGTTCAAATCATATTTTGTCTTTTTTGAGAAGTTCTTTATATGTTCTTAAAATGAATCTTTTGTCAGAAATAGGCATTAAAATATTATCTCCCAGTTTGTGGCATGGATATTTACCTTCTTAATGCTATATTTTAAAAGAAGTACTGAATATTAGTAAAGTTTAATTTATCAGTTTTTCTTCTGTGATTATGTTTATGTGTATGTACTATTTAATGAATATTGCCAAAAAATTCCCTCCTATACTTTCTTTTAGAAGTTTCATTATTTTAGCTCTCACATGTAGGCTATGATCTTCCACTAATTCACATTTTTGCTTGCTAAGAAATGGGTCAAAGTTTGTATTTCCATTATTTATTTAATTTTATTTCTGTGTTCAACCTCTCAAAGTTTATTAGGTGGGGGGGGGGGGGAGGATGACCATCATACACTCTTTTGCCTTTGCTATAAATTAAGTGACCACATATATGTTACTCTTTTTAAGTGTTTTAATTTATTTTTTATTTAAGTATAATTGATATACAACCTTATATTGGTTATATTAGCTTCAGGTGTACAACATTCTGGAGATCCCTCAAAAAACTATAAAAATAGATATACCATATCAACTAGCTTTTGAGTATTATCCAAATAAAAATGAAAACACTAATTGGAAAGACATTTGCATCCCCTATGTTTATTGAAGCATTACTTGTAATAGCTAAAATATGGAAGCAACCTAAGTGTCCAGTAATAGATGAATGGATAAAGAAATGGGGTACATATATGCAATGGAATATTACTCAGCCATAAAAAGGAATGAAACCTTATCATCTGTGATAATATGGATTGGGCCTAACCAGGCACTTGGACATCCCTTGAGGGGTCCCAGATTGGGAAGGGTGAAGGCTGGGCTGAGGGACAACCCCTGCCTCACATGCACAAATGTTATGCACTGGACCTCTAGTATCATATACACTATAACTTCCAGTATCATCCTATCTAATAAAAGAGTAATATGCAAATTTACCGTACGGCTGATCAAGCCACACTCAAAAGCCATGCCCACAAGCCATGCCCACAAGCCAATCAGGAGCAAAAAATCCCAACCGAGATGGCTGTGGCCACAGAGAGCAGTAGGGAGGCTTGGGTTTCCCTGGCAATGGAGGAAGCCAAGCTTTCAGCCTGTCCTTGCTGGCCTACCCCTCCACTTAATACTACAAAGTTTCAATTATAGAAGATACATAAATCCAACAGAAATGGCAGCAGCCACAGAGCTGGAGAGAGCAGAGGTTATGGTTGCCCAGGTGATGGAGGAAGCCAAACTTCTGCAGCCTAGTGCCTAGGCTTCCACTTTAGGCTACAAAGTTTCAATTATAGAATTTAAATAAACGTGAACAGAAATGGCTGTCGCCACGGAGCGAGCAGAAGGCTTGGCTCCGCTCCAGGCTACAAAGTTTCAAATTGTAGAACATAAATTAATCCCAGATCCCAGGGCCTCTGCTTGGGTTGCTGTGGGGCATGGCCAGCAAATTTACCGTACTGCTGATCAAGCCACACTCAAAAGCCATGCCCACAAGCCATGCCCACAAGCCAATCAGGAGCAAAAAATCCCAACCTAGATGGCTGTGGCCACTGAGAGCAGTAGGGAGGCTGCCCCATGCCCCAAGGGAACCCCCACCCTGGTCCAGGACACCCTTCAGGGCAAACCAACTGGCCTCCACCCATGCACCAGGCCTCTATCCTATCTAATAAAAGAGTAATATGCAGATTGACCATCACTCCAATACACAAGAGGTCTGCCCCCATGTGGTCAAAGATCCTGCCTCAATGTGGACACAATATGGCCATCACAAGATGGCCAGCAGGGGAAGGCCGTTATTGGGTGATTAGGCTGCCCCCATGTGGTCAAAGATCCTGCCTCCAGGTGGACACAATATGACCACCACAAGATAGCCAGCAGGGGAGGGCAGTTGGGAGGGACCAGGCCTGCAGAGGAGGAAAGTTGGGGGCAAACAGGCTGGCAGGGGAGCAGTTAGACATCAATTAGGCGGGCAGAGTAGTGGTTAGGAGGTGATCAGGCTGGCAGGCAGAAGCGGTTAGGGGAAATCAGGGAGGCAGGCAGGTGAGCAGTTTGGAGACAGCAGTTATGGATTGTTAGAAGGATGTCCGTCTGCCCCTTTAGGCCCGATCCTACCAGAATCAGGTTTAACACAGGCAATCAGACATCCCTCAAGGGGTCCCAGATTGTAGAGGGTGCAGGTTGGGCTGAGGGACACCCCCCCTCTGCCCCCTGTGCACAAATTTTGTGCACAGGGCCTATAATTTAAAATATAAGTTTTGATAGTGTACAAGCCTTTCTTTTTTCCAATGTGAAGGCTATTTTACCACTGTGTCTTAAGTTTGTCCTAGGATTTTCATACACACTTTATTACATTAAATCATTTTTTATTATTTCTGACTTGCTGAGTGTTTTATCATGAATAGCTGTTTATTTTTATTCAAATGAAATATCAGCATTCTCTCAATGTGATGAATTATATAGATCAATTTTCTAAAGCTGAAGTAATATTACATCCCTTTAATACATTCCATTTGGGCATGATGGATTTTTACTTTTTCCTTTTTATAAATTCCATTATTGGTTTAGGTATTACATATGTGTTCTTATCACCCCATTACCCTCCCCCTCCAACCATGCCCTCACCCCCTTTTGTCTGTGTCCATTGGTTAAGCTTATATGTGTACATACAATTCCATTGGTTGATCTATCCCCCCTACCCCCACCTCCCTCACCTTCCCTCTGAGGTTTGATGGTCTGATCGATGCTTCTCTGTCTCTGGATCTATTTTTGTTAATCTGTTTGTGTTGTTTATTATATTCCATGAATGAGTGAGATCATGTGATATTTATCCTTCTCTGACTGGCTTATTACACTTAGCATAATGCTATCCAGTTCCATCCATGCTGTTGCAAATGGTAAGAATTCCTTCTTTCTTACTGCAGCATAGTATTCCATTGTGTAGATGTGCCATAGTTTTTTAATCCACTCATATGCTGATGGGCACTTGGGCTGTTTCCAAATCTTAGCTATTGTAAATTGTGCCACTATGAACACAGGGGTGCATATATCCTTTCTGATTGGTGTTTCTAGTTTCTTGGGCATATTCCTAGAAGTGGGATCACTGGGTCAAATGGAATCTCTATTTTTAATTTTTTGAGGAAACTCCATACTGTTCTCCACAGTGGTGGCACCAGTCTGTATTTCCACCAGCAGTGCATGAGGGTTCCCCTTTTTCCATGTCCTTTCCAGCACTTGTCAGCTCCTGATTTGTTGATGATAACCATTCTGACAGGTGGGAGATGGTACCACATTATTGTTTTGATTTCCATCTCTCAAATAATTAGTGATTTTTAGCATGTTTTCATATGTCTTTTGGCCTTCCTTCTGTCTTCTTTCAAAGTATCTATTTAGGTCCTAAGTATCTATTTTTTTATTGGGTTGTTTATCTTCCTTTTGTTAAATTGTATGAATTCCCAGTAACTGTTGGAGATTAAACCCTTATTGGTAGTAACATTGGCAAATATGTTCTCCCATGCAGTGGGTTTCTTGTTGTTTTGTTGATGGTTTCTTTTGCTGTGCAAAAGCTTTTTATTTTGATATAGTCCCATTGGATTATTTTCTCTTTAGTTTCCATTGCCCTATGAGTGGTATCAGTTGGTATATGTCTGAGATTTTGCTGCCTGTGGATTCTTCTAGTATTTTTATGGTTTCCCATCTTATGTTTAAGTCCTTTATCCATTTTGAGATTTTTTTTATGAATGGTGTAAGTTGGTGCTCTAGTTTCATTTTTTGCATGTATCTGTCCAATTTTACCAACACTATTTATTGAAGAGACTGTCTTGACTCCATTGTATGTTCATGCTTCTTTTGTCTAATATTATTTGAGCATAGTGATTTGGGTTGATTTCTGGGTTCTCTATTCTATTCCATTGATCTATGTCTGTTCTTGTGCCAGTACAATGCTGTTTTGAGAACAGTGGCTTTCTAATACACCTTGAAATCTGGTATTGCGATCCCACCTACTTTGTTCTTCTCTCTCACAATTACTGTGGCTATTCTGGGTCTTTTTTAATTACAGATTAATTTTTGGAAAGTTTTTTTGAAATATGCCATTGGTATTTTAATGAGGAGTTCATTGAATCTATAGATTGCTTTGGGTAGTATGGACATTTTAATGATGTTGACTACCAATCCATGAACACAGTATGTTCTTCCATCTGTTTGTCTTCCTCTACCTCTTTTTTCATTGTCCTGTAGTTTTTCATGTATGAGTCTTTTAGCTCCTTAGTTAAGTTTTTTCCTAGGTATCTTAATATTTTTGGTGCAAGAGTAAATGTGATTCCTTTTTCAGTCTTTCTTTCTGTAACTTCACTATTGGTATATAGAAATGCTATAGATTTCTTGGCATTAATTTTTTGTTCTGCTACATTGCCAAATTTATTTATTAAGTCTAATAATTTTTATGGAGTCTTTAGGGTTTTCCATGTACAGTATCATGTCATCTGTGAATAAGAACAGTTTTACTTCTTCTTTTCCAATTTGGATGCCTTTTATTTCTTCTTCTTGTCTGATTGCAAAGACTAGTATTTCCAGTACTATGTTGAACAGGAGTGGTGAAAGTGGGCAACGCTGTGTCATTTCTGTTTTTAGGGGAAATGATTTTAGTTTTTGCTCATTGATTATGATGTTGTCTCTGGGATTGTCTTATATGCTTTTATTATGTTGAGGTATGATCCTTCTATTTCTACCTTGCTGAGAGATTTTGTCAAGAAAAACTGTTGGATTCTGTCAAATGTTTTTTCTGAATCAATTGATATTACTATGTATGTGATTTTTATCTCAATTTGTTTATGTGATGTATCACATTTATTAATTTGTGGATGTTGTACCATCCTTGCATCCCCATGATAAATTCTACTTGGTCATGATGCATGATCTTTCTGATGTACTGCTGGATCCGATTTGCTAGAATTTTGTTGAGGATTTTGGCATCTATGTTTATGAGGTATATTGGCCTGTAATTCTCTTTCATTGTATTGTCTTTATCTGGTTTTGGTATTAGGGTGATGCTGGCTTCATATAATGAGCTTGGAAATGTTCCTTCCTCTTGAATTTTTTGAAATAGTCTGAGGATAGGTTTTAGTACTTCCTTGAATGTTTGATAAAACTCCTCTGTGAAGCTGTCTGACTCAGGGCTTTTGTTTGCGGGAAGCTTTTTGATGACTGCTTCAATTTCTTTCATAGGAATTGGCTTATTGAGATTTTTAAATTCTTCCTGATTGAGTTTTGGAAGGTAGTATTTTTCTAGGAATATGTCCATTTCCTCCATGTTGTTTATTTTGTTCAAATAGAGTTGTTCATAGTATTTTTTGACAATCGTTTGTATTTCTGTGCTGTCTGTTATCATTTTGCCTCTTTCATTTTGAGTTTGTTTTTTGGATCCTCTCTCTTCTCTTTTTGGTGAGCCTAACTAGAGGTTCATCAATCTTGTTTACCCTTTCAAAGAACCAGCTCTGGGTTTCATTGATTTTTTGTATTATTTATTTAATTTAATTTATTTATTTATTTATTTATTTATTTATTTATGTCTCTATGTCATTCATTTCTGTTCTGATCTTTATTATCTCCTTTCTTCTGCTAATTCTGGGCTCTTCTTGTTGCTCTCTTTCTAATTCTTTAAGTTGTAGAGTTAGATGATTTACTACCATTTTATCTTGTTTTTTGAGATAGGCATGTGGAGCTATAACTCCCCTCTGAGGACTGCTTCCACTGTGTCCCTTAGATTTTGGATTATTCTGTTTCTTATTGTCATTACTTTCCCAGATGTTTTTTTTTTATTTCTTCTTTGATCTCTTTGATAACCTAATCATTGTTTAATAGCATGCTATTCAGCTTCCAAGTGTTTGAATTTTTTGTATTGTTTTTATTGTAGTTTATTTCTAATATTATGCCATTATGGTCTGAGAAGATGCTTGATATGATTTCAATCTTCTTAAATTTGGAAAGATTTTGCTTGTGACCCAGTAAGTTGTATATATTTCAAAATGTCCATATGCACTGGAGAAAAATGTATATTTTGTAGCTTTGGGGTGAAATGTTCTGAAGATGTCAATTAAATCCATCTGATCTAGTAAGTCTCTTAGGATTGCTATTTCTTTGCTGATTTCTTGTCTAGTATATTTATCCAGTGATGTCAGTGGTATATTAAATCCCCTACTATGATTGTATTGTTGTTGATCTCTCCCTTGATAACTTCCAGGAGATTTTTGTGTATTTGGGTGCTCCTGCAGTGGGTGCATATATGTTTATCAGGGTTATATCCTCTTGTTGTATTGATTTCTTTAGTATTATGAAGTGGCCTTCCTTATCCCTTGTTATGGCCTTCACTTTGAGTTTTATTTTGTCAGATATAAGTATTGTTACCCCTGCTTTTTTCATTTCCATTTGCCTTAACAATATCTTTCCATCCCTTCACTTTCAGTCTGTGTGAGACCCTTGTTCTGAGGTGTTTCTGTTGTAGACAGCATATATATGAGTCATGTTTTTTATCCATTCAGCCACTCCATGTCTTTTGATTGGAGCATTTAGTCCATTTACATTTAAAGTTATTATTGATAGGTTCTTGTTTGTAGCCATTTTTATTTTTTGTGCCCATGTCCCTTCTTATCTTTTTATTTCTTTTTACACCATTCCCTTCAGCATTCTTGCTCTGCTGGCTTGGTAGTGATAAACTCCTGTAGCCTTTTTTTTTTTAAATCTCTGAGGTGCCTTATTTCCCCTTCAATTTTGAATGATAGCCTTGTTGGACAGAATATTCTTGGATTCAGCCCCTTGTTTTGCATCACTTTGTAAATTTCCTTCCAATATTTTCTGGCCTGATGTTTTTCAGTTGAGAAATCATTTGATAATCTAATGAGAGATCCCTTTTCTGTAACTTTCTGTCTCTCTCTTGTAGCCTTTAAGATTCTCTCTTTATCTTGTACATTTGCCATCATAATTATGATGTGTCTTGGTGTGGGTCTTTTGGGGTTCATCTTGTTTGGGACTCTCTGTGCTTGTGTGACTTTTTTATTTCCCACATCAGGGAAGTTTTTTGACATTATTTCATCAAATAGTTTTCTAAACCATGTTCCTCTTCCTGTTGTTCTGGCACCCCTATTATTCGTATGTTGTTTCATTTCATGTTGTCCCATAGCTCCCTTAGGCTCTTCTCCTCTCTTAATTTTTTTCTCCAATTGCAGTTCAGTTTGAATGTATTTTGCTTCCTTTTTTTCTACTTCACTAATTCGGTCCTCTGCTTCTCCTAGTCTACTGTTGAAACTTTCCATAGTGTTTTTATTCCATCTATCTTAGTGCTCATCTTATGGATGTGGGCACTGCCATCTTTGAGGGTGTGGCAGTCAATTAACATATTCCCTCCTTTTTGGCTGTGGGCACCACCATTTCAGGCCTAAGCCAGCAAGCATACATCCCCCAAGGCATCCCAGACTGCGAGAGGGCACAGGCCAGGCTGAGAGACACCCCCCCACTCAGTGCATGAATTTTGTGCACCAGTCCTCTAGTCCAGTCATTGGCAAACTCATTAGTCACAGAGCAGCAAACCATGGCTCTAGTCTATTAAATAAATAAATAAATAAATAAATAAATAAATAAATAAATAAGTCAGAAACAAATTCATAAACACAGAGAACAAACTGAGGATTGCCAGACAGAAGGGGTTTGGAGGACAGTTGAAATGTTAAAAGGGATTAAGAAGTACAAAGATTCTCTCCTTGACCAAGCCCTTCTCAATTGCCTCTGAACCTTCTTCTTTACTAGGCTCTGACTTTTGAACCTCTGTATTCATTTCTGCATTGTCCAATTTTAGCAAGAATCTTGCTCAGTAAGTTTAACCAGAATTCTCCATCCTTGGTTATCCTGGATACCTAATTGGGTTTGCTATACTCCACCATGCAGAGGGGATGGTTGATCACTCTGGCCTGCCTTCAGCAGAATCCTGTGAAGTTGGCTTACCAGAATCCCCCGGGCCTCCTAGTATTTCTTATTATTATCTATCCATTCACTGACCCCCACCTTGCTCCTTGCCTATAAGTCCCCATTTTCTCTTGTATTTGAAGTCAAGCCCAACATCTTTCCCCTACTGCATAACCCTGTTTCAGTGGTCCTTACATCTTTGGTGAAAGTCTTGAATAAAGTCTGCCTTACCACTTTTAACAAGTGTCATGAATAATTTTTTCTTCAATAATATGTGTCCTTGCAAGGTTTTAATAATTTAACACTCATTACACTCTGTGTCTATTTGAATTTGGTCCCTCCATCTTATTTTGTATTTCTATTTATCATGATTTCTTGATTTTTAATTTCTTTTTCCTGAAATCCTAGATAGGTTTAGTTTTATTTGTCTATTTTTTTTCCTTCTGTTGGCTTGGGAGATTTTCATGCCATTGCTCTTGAACTGAATGCATGTTAATCTGACCCCTTTTTACTTCCATCACTACTCACATTGCCTGCAGGTTGCATGCCGTGCTCAGGGGAGGGGTCCCCGTGAAACTTGACTTTCCACTGCCTGCCCAGGCCACTCCCAGTCCCAGAACCTGATAACTCCATCAATTCAAATTTTTTGTGATTTTCCTCAAAGAAAAAACAATTCTGCTAATTGACTCTTCCTGATTCTTCATCAATGAAATAAATTTATTCTCATTTTTATGTTTCATCTCTCATTGCAAAGGGAATTTTGAGAGAGTGGTAGACAGAGATATCATAGTCAACTTAAAAGACCAAATTATTCCTGTTTCAATCTGTTGGTTTTCTGTTTCACTTTGTTTGGTTTCCTGTCCACATGTCCTCTTTCTCTTCTCCCCTCTTAGGGGTGGAACTCCAGGTCTCAGCCAGGATTATCAGGACACTTTGGAGGGGCTTGGGGAAGAAGGATGGATAACCTGTGCTGCTTCTTTCACCTTAAAGTCTGAGCAGATGGGAATGGAGGGAATGCCAGAGATCAGCCTAGTTTAACACCATTTAGAACACAAATAAGCCAATTTAAGAAGAATCCAGGTTAAGATAATGGGTAAAACATACCATTCAATCACACACATCCTTGTTTAATATAAAAACAAGAATACTTAAGATACAAAAAATATTTTAAAAATAAACTCACAGTGACAGGGAAAATAGCAGCAAAACATTAGGTCAAGTGGTAACCAACTTAAGTGACCCAGGAAGCTAAACAGCAAAGCTAGTGAGAATAGAAAGCAGAAAGATCAGAATCCTTCTTAGATGGTATCGAGATGCACACATCGAAGGCATGAGGCAGGGATAAGCAGTTGGCAGGAAAGGTCCAGAGCCCAGACCCTTACCAAGGAGTAAGGTGCTCAGTGTTGAGCCCTGATCCAGCAGGGAGCAGAGTGTTCATGTGAACCTGAGGACTGTGACAATAGAGAGCAAAAGTGTGAAGAACCAATCCTGAATTCATGCTTTTCATAAATGCAATCAAAGCTAGCCCAATCACAGCAATCGTCCTTGATGGTAGGGTGACAAGAGGACACAGGGCTGGATGCCAAATAGACAAGGTGGGCAGGGAGCTCTAGGGTAAGCTCAAGTGGCTTATCACTGTAAAACCAGCCAGAAACCATAACCCTCAATATGTAAATCTCCGGGGCTGAGTCTCTCCAGGGTAATAAGCAGTACTGTCTTCTCCCTTTCACTCATGGAAGTGAAAAATACCTGCAGTCTTCAGACCCTCTTGGAAACAACCCTTTCCTGAGTGAGACTAGCACCTTGAGTCAAGTGTAAGGCACACACATTTGCACAAGTTTGGGCAAAGGACTTTGCTCCTCTCAGGACATCTTTCCTCAGAGACAACACAGCTCCAAATGCAGGAAGAAAGCAGTGATCTCTCAAGCAACTGCCTCTCTCCATCCTGGCTGATGGGGCCAGGGGACTGAGGACAAATGCCAATTTGTAGCACTCTAGCCAGCCAGCCAGCCAGCAATTGATCAGGCTCCAAGCATCACTAAATGTGGGTTTAAGAATTTCCTCCTCACCTTGTGAGATATCACCTCATATCAAGCACAGGTACCAGAACATCGTGATCCTAAGGAGTCAAGCTAAAGTACAATCATCTATCTCGAATGCTACCATGATTGATAAGCTGGAAAGAATGCTGAACCACAAACTTCAAAATGGACTATCAGATACACATATCTCAGAGCCCAGATAAGACAGGGTTGATGTACTGAGGATTTAATGTACAAGAATGATGGGAATAGAAAATTGGGGGGAGCTATCCAAAGAACTCATCAGTAAAGCTGCTTGCCATTTGGCCCCCAGAAAAGTTAGATTCTTAGAATAAATTCTAAACTGTGTACGGAGTAGAGGAGTTGGGAGAGAGAATGTATATGAGAGAGAACCTTATATATACATTCGAGCACACGCATCTACTCATTTCTAACCTCAGGATTGTCTAAGGAGTTTCCTGTTCCTTCCTTGGCCCTAGCATTTTCTGCCTGCCATGCAGACTGCTTCTATTGGGGGATTTTACGCTCAGGGTCAGTTAAGTATATGCGCTCCAAGTTCAAGTCCCAGCTCTGTCACTCACTGTTAGGAGCAGGTTACTTAGACTCCCTGCATTCAAGTTTCTTACCAAATGGGATAATATTAACTTCTAGTACCTCGATTCAGGGGGATAATTAAATGTACGGATCCATGTATACTGTAAGTGCTAGATAAACGTCAGTTATTGTGGCAGGTATTGCGTGTATCTCTGCCGAAGAGAGCACACTCTATCCTCTCTAGGATCCATGGTGACTATGTCCCAGTCAACTCTGTTGCACAGTTAATTTCCACTTGCCACTTCTTCTCTTCTCTCTACCTCTAACTTGATTCCTTTCTTCCCTCATCTTCTGAGTTTGCTATTCAAAGCCACCAGCAAAGCACCCAGTGAAAATCAAGGTAACTTATCCCCAGTCTTCAGAATTACAGTTATAATTTTTCTTATAAAACTTACTCTTAGAGTGGTCAGTATCAGTCTTTGGTCTTTTATAATTTATCAGCTCTGATTTATTATCGATTTTCAGTTATTTGTTGTATGTTGTTGTTGTTTTCATTAAGCCTTCAAATATTTGTTGAAGTGAAGATTCTGGACTAGCCTTCCTAATACAAGAAAAATAAAACATCAAACAACTAACAATCTAGTAGGAAAGAAAGAATCTGACAGCAAGTAAGAGAAATTAGGTGTTCCAGGCCCAATGACCTGCATCTGCACTTAGCAAATTTAGGTCACCTGCCATGGAGTAATCTGATAAAAGGTCTCTCTTGAATTGAGTCTTAGGAAAAATATTAGTTGTTCATAAGTTAACACAGGTGAACAAAGGTGTTTACAAGCATAGGGATTGTTTTGTAAAAACTGGAGGCCATAGAAGAACTGTAAGCAGTTGAGGATGGTGGGAGCAATGTTTGCTGATGTGGGGATGGTAGGTTAAGAAAGAAAAAAGATAGCAACAAATGAAGATAGACTCAAAATGATGTATTTAGCATCTTTGATGGGGTAACCATGGAAACACTAAGTTGTTCCATGGTTCCCTGGCAGCTTTAAAGACAGCATGCAACTGGTTTAGCTCAATGAGATGTGGTGGGTAGCCCTCTGAGCTCTCTACTTGTCCTATGGCAATAGATGATCAAGCAAATAAAGCCTACTTTTGTACTCTATTGATCTTTGTGCTTTTTTCACATCATTATAGCTTCATTTCAACATGCATTTCAAAGTAAGGTGTAGGCCTTGGTTTAATGTACAGTTAGTCCACCTTTTTGAAACAACATTGTGGCCAATGAGAGGTTGAAATATGAAGACATTCTTTAATTATTATTAGTTGAGACAAGCTAAAGGATTCCATAATTGCATTGAATGAGGTTTATCATTTGTAAAAGTTCCCAACTCCAGGAGAAGATATAAAGAATTGTGATTTTTAAAATTTTGTTTTCTTTGTAATTTCTTTGTAAGTTCCCACCTCCCCACCTCCCCCCCCCCCTAAAAAAATGGATAAAGCAGTAGTCCAGATGCAGAACACTGCAAAATAAAGGAACCATCAGGCCATACACTTAAACATATGGTCTCCCAGGATTTTAGATGTCATCTAAGAAAACAAACATTGCTGATCAGAGCTCCCACTTGCTTGAAAGGGAGTGACTTGTCAGCAGCTGACCCAGGACCCTGTGAGCCTTGGTGAGGATGGTTTTTGAACAGGACACAATAGAGAGCTGTAACTGTGCTGGACATCTGGCCAGGGACAGAACTGGAAATCAAACCTGAGCAAATCCAGATTTCTTTCTCAGTTGTCTGTGTCTGTGCTCCCTGCATCTGTGAAGCTGAGTCTGAAGCCAGACTCTGACATCCTGGAAAAGACCAAGATCAAGTCTGTAAACAAACCTCAGAATTGCTTGCACGTTTTCTCTGAAAAACAGAAAGGGTGAGACTTTGTTCTCATGATAGTTCAGAAACTTACTATGGAGCAAACCGTAAGTTCCAAACAGAGATGTATGTACTCAGTCATCAGGAGTCTGCATAGAAGTCTGTGTAGGAGGAAGACTAAGGGAATCCTTTATTTTAGACTTTTGGCCAGGGTACCAGGGTGGAGATCAAACTAAATATTTTTTTCAACGAATTTTTCTGTCTCTGACTAATTAATGTGTGTGTGCTTTCATTCATTAGTTATCAAGGATAAATTGTTTTGTTCCAAGGTTAAGTACATAGGAGAGAAAATTTTATGGGGAGAGATTAGCTAATGAGTACATTTTAAGATCTCCAAGTCAAAATAACTTAGTTGGGGAAGAGGCTTCCTGCCCTTTTGGGGCAGGTTTTTGAAAAGGTGGGAGTGAGGCAGAATCACTGTGGTTCACTTTCGACCAAGGCACCACACTGGAGATCAAATTAAGTACATTTTTGCTTCTTTGTGAGATTATTATATTGTGCAAGTTGTATTATTTGTGCAAGTTTGTGACATTTTAGTTAAAGGAGCCACTCCTGGTGAAGTAAAAGTAAATAGCAGAAAGTATTCACCTAACTTTCTGAGCAAACAGACATGTTTCTGAGTTTGTGAGGAGAATGGGAAAACAGCCAGATATTTCTCTGAACTAGCCTTTCAGAAGGAGGTTTCTATGAGGGACGTGAGAGCCCTCACTTTCAGCCCGGAGACCACACTGGAGGTCAAACAGATGTGTGCCTGCTGGTTGGTCCTTCGTCTTACAGGGTTGTGTAATTTGGAGAGTTTTATGTTTGGGATGTGAGTTTAGATCAACTCTAAAATGAATGGGATTCTTCTGAAAACCAGTTCATCTTATGGAAAAGCAAAGAGCTAGTTCCTTGATGTGGCATCTAAGTTGCCAGATTCTCTGATAGTGTATTGAGGTTAAAGCAAAAGGAGGGGAAAGGAAACTAATACTGTGGAGCACATTTGGCCAAACGACATGTCTGGACATAAAACGTCAGTAATTTTTGTTCACTGGCTTCTGAAATTTGGATCAAAATGCCAATATTGATTTCTAGAGGCTTGAGTATTTTGTGGATCTGGGTAAATAAGGATATTTCAAGTTAAACTCAGCTCCAAAAACAGATTTACAGATAAAAGATGAATTTAATCTAAATCAAATTACTCAAATGGGGAAAAAATTAATGCAGATGAAAAGAAAATTCTTGTAGTTTTAAAGAGCAAAAGTGAATTAATATTTATTGAGCTTTGCCAAATCTTCTATCAATTTTTGGTTTTTATGTATGACACAGAAAAGTAAAGAGATGTATTTCTTAGTTATTTTTCTCTTCTCTCTGGCAAATATTTGATAAGCTAACAATAAAGTCAACAAGCCATGCTGGTGATTGGTAGGAAATTAGAGAAGTACATATCTGCCATGTACAAGATGAAGCTGAGAGTCAGTAGCAATTTCATAGCCTGAAATGAGGGATATACTCAATTTTCAGAAAGTCTACAAGATTCTACATCTTCACAGATACCTCCTTTTTAAAAATCTAATTTCTATATTAAATTAAACTGGAAATGATCCGTTATCATAAGTGTAAAATGATGGTTATCCCCAAAAGCTAATTAGTTCAGTATCTGCTTATCAAATACTTTTGATATATTATTTGGAGTCTTTAGAAAGTTCAATTCCAAGAAAAGAAAGATATATAACTTACAGGGTAAAATTCCCACCAGCAAAAATGTAACTTAAAAAATATTTTAACTTAAGTCTGTGGCCTCTCAGGTTTTGCTCAATTAACTTTTATTGAGTTCAAGTTAAGTAACATTAAAGTATAATAATTGATTAAAAATAAAATAAATTTGTGACTTTTTCAAAAAGTTGATAGCTTGGGCAATATTATATTTCAGTTGTATAAAATATTTAATAATACCTAAATTTCATTAATAAAAACTTAATATATGTTTTTCAATACCTTCATTCTGTGACACAAAATTTTAATCTGAATATTTTCATACCCTATAAAGTAATTCTATAGTTTCTTGAGTTGTTTATTTCAGCTGACTTCAATAGTGATATTTAAGAACCTATTCTTGCCTAACTAGCATGGCTCGATGGTTGAGCATTGACTTATGCACCTGAAGGTCACAGTTCACTTCCCAAGCAGGGCACATGCCTAGGTTGTGGGCTCAGTCCCAGTATTGGATGTGCAGGAGGCAGCTGATCAATGATTCTCATCATTGATGTTTCTCTCTCTCTCTCTTTCTCTCTCTCTCTCCCCTTTCCTCTCATGTATATTTTTTCATTATATATATGAAACTATTCTTAACAGGACTATTTCAAGGCTACTTTAAAACTCAAAATTATTTAAAACTACTTAAACTATTTAAGTATTTTAAATTATTTGATGGTCTTTGAAAAACTCTTTTAATGAATTTTAAATGCCATTTAAAACTAATAAGATATCTTACCAGATTTTCCATATCAAATATGGTAATTATTTAATTCTAGAGGCCCAGTGAAGCTCATCTTAGTTCCAGGAAATGACAGAGCGCCTCTTCAAAAGTTGTAAGCACAAAGACAACTGGAAGGCACTGAGTGCAAGGCCTGGGTAACAGAAGCCACCTTGTTATTTTTATCACTCTACATGCAAACATTGCTTCACAGTTTCCAAAGCTTAGACTAGAGGAAACGTTCTTCATTTCAGCCACCACATATTTATTTATTTTTTTGAAAAAATATATTTTTATTGATTTTTTTGCAGTATAACTTATAATTAATAGTAGTACATGTTTTCTTTTCCCCCTCCCCCTTATTCTCCCCCCAGCACATATCCCCACCTTCCCCTCTCCCCGCCCCAGTGTCTTTCATTCATTGATTATGCTCATATGTATGCATACAAGTCCTTCAGTTGATCTCCCCCCCGCATCCGCCTCCCATCCACCAAGCCTTCCCCTGTAGCTTGACAGCCTGTTCAAGGCCACCCTGCCTCTATATCAATCACTCTCCCCTGTTTCTTTTCTTCAAAAATATCTTGCCTCTGCATACTAGAAATAAATGTATAAGAACAAAAATTGTTTCAGTCTCAGTTTCAATGTCCAACTGTTCTGAGTCCGAGTTTCGGTGTCAAATAATTCTTTATGTGTACATGTCAGCAATGGTATCCAGATGGTGGACACATCGTGGCAATGCAAGATCCATCCTCTCTGCTTTGGTCCTGGGCTGCCTGCAGACATGCACAGCTGCCTACTGCTAGCATGGCAAGGTGTCGTCAGTGTCACCCATCTCTGGACCATCCTCGTGACTGGAACAGATCCATCAGTTCCTCACAGTCGCAGGAACCCACATGGTCTTGGAGTTGTTCTCTGAAAACACACAAACACATTCTCGACCGAAAGTTAACAAAGGGATCCTCTATGCAAAATAGACTTAAGATTCTTTTTAATTTTTGCCTAAATGATTTTCCTTTGGCTTATTTTGACACCATGTGTGTTTTTTCATGGGTGTCCTGCAATTGGTTTTACAAATGGAATTTACTTTACTGGAGTAAGAATTTTCTAGATGTATTTTACTTACTCGATATTTTTTTCCTTACATGATATTATCCCACTGTCCCCTCCCCTTTTTTGATTAATAGGGACTTTTGGAAATTTTATATTGCAGTCTTGATAATTTTAAATTTTAATTTTTGCACTCAAATATGACTGCTTTAGGTTCTTTGGATGTTAGGCAATTTTACAGTGAGATGAACTACTAATAGATTTTTTAGTTAATGTTTTAGGAAAAGCTTTTTGTCCAGTACACTTAGATTTTCTTGAGTATTCACTTATTTCACTTGGCCAATTTAAATTAATCTGAAAACTTGATTACTATTTTTCTGTCAATTTTAATACTCAAGCAGAAATCTTAGTTTACCCTGTAAATACTAGTGGAAAGGAATATTTACAATTTTTAGTAGGTCCTGAGCATTCCTGGTAATAGACTGAATTTAGATATAGAGCAGCTATTGCTGGCCGAGTCTCTGTCTGCTACCTGGGTTCTGGTATGAGTTGTGCGTGGGAGGCGAAGCAGCCGTGGGGGTAGGAGACCTCCCTCAGGAGGGGTGAGAATTCAAACCCCTGCAAGGTCAGCCACCACATATTTAAAAAATAAACTAAAATAGCCCAAGTGGCCTAAAATGGGAATAACACTCTGAAACACAGCCCAGGGTTTGAAAACAAATTTGTCCTTGGCTCCGATTCTGCCCCTACGTGATGGCCCGGCCCTGGGTGCATCTGAAAGCTGCAGCATAACATTGAGGCTGCAAGCACCTGAGATGTTCTCCACCGTGTTGAGGAGCAGGCACACAAAACCTATTCAAGAAGACTCTTGGCAAGCTCATTGTGCGTGGGCCTGAAGGAAGCTCGGCTGATGCAGAATTCACCTGTGTCAGATGGCATGTGCTCCTCCAGCCAGCGGAGTTCGGACTATCAAGTTAGATCTAGTACTAGACTTAAGTCTGGAGCTAAATCGTTTATTTTTGTATTTGTGAGATAATATCTGTAGAATTTAGTAGTTGAAGTTTAGACATTCACAGTAACATACATGGATATATGCCATGTCCAACTTCCCTTAGGCACCTTTCACTGACTGGAGAGGAGGGATATAGATGCATAGAAATAAACTGTAAAATAACCCTCATTTGTGAAACCTTTATTTGGCACTGTAAATTTGTACAATCGTTTGAAAAGGAATTTAGTAACAAATATCAAAAGTCACTAAAATTCCATTTCTTTTAACTCATATATACTTCAGGAAATCTAAAATTCAAACATTAGACAAAGCCCAGATGTCCAACAATAGGAGAAATGGTAGAGAAAAAATGGAGAGCCAATCCCATGGACTAACTTGAGTCCTGAGAGGAGACTTCTAAAGTCCATGTGGACACATGGGAAACAGCCAGCGAGGCATTAAAAAGGGAGCTGTGGAGTTCAATCAGCCCTATGCACAAAGATGCACTTATGAATAAAGAAATCAGCCCAAAATGCTACAACTATTATATTAATGTGGAAGATTGTGAATTTTCTTCCTTTGAAATTTTTGTTGTTAGAATATCATTTTCCAATAAGTAATATTCTGGTACAGAAAAGGGGGCAGGGGACAATTTGCCAACGTTGAATAGTGGAAGTAAAAAATAAACCGTTGTCTTGTTTTTAGACTTAGAGAGACCCCATCCCTCCCAAACTCTGTGCTAGGCCCTGGACAGCTCCCTCCACAGCCCCAGCACCCAGAGCAAAGTGCCAG
Organism: Antrozous pallidus; assembly: GCA_027563665.1. Classification (NCBI taxonomy): domain Eukaryota; kingdom Metazoa; phylum Chordata; class Mammalia; order Chiroptera; family Vespertilionidae; genus Antrozous; species Antrozous pallidus. The sequence continues at coordinate 108,822,402 of CM050508.1, read as the reverse complement.
TTCCCACAGAACATCAAAGAGCTAAGTGCTTCTAACAGTTTGAATTAAAAGATCTGAAAGACAGGGTTTCACCAGTTATAGCACAGACATCTCAGAATCTTAAATTACCTTTTACTATCAAGTGACATGTGAACCATAAAAATAAGGTTAGCCATTTTGCATTGAGAACTAAAAACCCTTTAGATTTAGACAATTGTCTAAAATAAGAAGGCACTTCTCTCTAATGTCTGATGTTTATTTCCTGTCATTCCATTCTTGAAAGTATTTAAAGAGCAAATATGTGAATGAAAACCACTAAAGTTAATCAAATGTTTTACTGACTTGATTACTATAAGTTTTCCATTTAATTTTGGGAAAGTATACATGTACTTAGTAAAGTGTTCAAACAGCACAAAGAATAATTGTGGGAAGTAATTCTCTCTCCACCACTCATCCCCCAGATTAATAAATTTTTAATAGGGGTGTGAGGGTAAGGGCAGAGGGTGGGGTGGGAACCGAGTGGAGGGGAGCTATGGGGGAAAAAAAGAGAAACAATTGTAATAATCTGAACAATAAAGACTTATTAAACTTAAAAAAAGAAATTTTTAATAAAGTATTTTAGCTATAAAGTACAGTTTGTTTTTCAATAAAAGTGGACTGAAATATAAAACTGGTGTACTAGAAAAAAACACACCAAGGAGTTAGACTTAGAGGTACAAATTGTAAAAGCTCTCCCTGTAAGAAAAAATAATTTTTTAACTACTTATAAAGCCAAAACTTTAAAAATTCATTTAGAATCATCCTTACATCTGATAAAAGTATTAATTTTTTAATTATAGAAAATCATTCAGAAAAGTAAGTTCTAGTAATTCAGTAAATGTCAGTCTTTTATTTTGAGAAATGTTTTGAATCATTTACTTATTGCCATTACTTTTACTCTGATACACACTGAGAATTAGAAATAATCTAATATGGTTCGTATAGAAAGGAGAACATCGGAAATGCATTTTTCCCCATGAAATGAATTTATAATTAATGAGAACTTGCCACAAGTTAATTAAAAACAAAATCTATAAAGTTACTTAGAGGACAAAAAGATTCTTTTCTCCTCAAAATTTATAAACATAAAACTCCTTATACACATCTCATAAAATAGTGACCTATTTTAAGAATAAGAATGATTGTGATGAATTTGATTGTATATGAATTACAATAAGTAAGAATGATTTAGTGAAACCCACAAAAAATGTGTTTAAGAGAAAAGAGCTGATTTGAGGCATCAGGCCAGACAATACAAGTTTTAGGTCTGTGCAGCACCTCAGGAATTCCAAAGATCAATATTTGCAAGCAGTATTGGCCTGGGTTCGTGCTTGTTAGAGACTCAACTTTTCATACCTGAAAGTTTACTTTGATGAAATCATGTTTATTTTTCACTATTAAAATTGCATCCATTATACACTTAATGGAATTATATTTTGCTTATATAGTTTTTTTCATTATTCAATCTCCTTTAAGAGGTTTTAACTCATTTCCCAAAATAGAAAAGCATAAAAAGTTGTAAAGCACTCTAAACTTAGGGGGGAATAAAAGCAGTCTTAGCTGGGGAGTAAGAGAAAGAAGATGCTTGCACATATCCAAGTTAGAGATGAGGGTGGCTTGGACTAGAATAGTGATGGGCAACCTTTTGAGCTTGGTATGTCAAAATTCACCAAAAAAACCGAGCATAACTCAGGTGGTGTGTCACTTTGAGGAAAAAAAAAAAGATATTTATAGTTTAAATAACAAAAATGTGTAATAGTAATAAATAACTGTATTTAATAAACCAAAAACTAATTATTTAACTTAACTGCTTAGTGACTTCCTTGTTCATCTGTCAGTCGGTTTCTTTTGTTGGTCTTGATATTATTTAACTTGTGTGGGGAGCTGTGAACTAAGATAAGTGAGGGGGAAAGGGAATTCTTTAACTAACCTGCCTATTAGTGACTTTTTGTTGCTGAATTTTATTGGATAAACTTTCAATTGAAGGTTGGTATTTTGCACTCTTCAAACCCAAGCAAGCGCTACTAACTTGATCTGCAATCTGTTTCTTTTGTTGGTTTTGGTATTATTTAATGCTGAGAATAAGGTCTCACAAAAGTATGTAGAGGGAAAAATTGTGAGTAAAGCCATTGCTGTATTTTTCAGGCTGCTAAAAGTGTCTGGTAATTGGTTCCAGGCACTCCAAATTTCCTGTTCATAGTGGCACTCCTCTTGATTCTCCAAGTGGCACCTTTCCAGATTCTCAAGCTTTGACCTCAAGTCAACTAACACCTGAGCCCAAACACCTGTCTTGAAATTCTGCAAGTTGCATCTCCAAATCATCAATTTGCATCCATTGGAAACCATTTAATTCCAAACTACTGTAGACTACTACACCAGGATACATAATTATTTTTATGGTCTGTTCTAGGCTTCTAAACTGATTAAATCTATGACTGAAGTGGTCAAGTAACGAGCCTAAAACATGCTGGTACTTTATGTGCAAATGTTCCATTTCATTTTGTATAGTTGCACTGGCCTTCTCAAAATACTTTGTTACTTGAGGAAAATACTTATAAGTTTTAGTTTCTACATCTCACTTGAAAATTTTAAGTTTACTTTCAAAAGTTTTTAAGTATCCAAACATAGTATCAATACTTTTGCCAAAACCTTGTAACTTTTAAGTTCAGTTCATTAATATGAACAGAGAGATCTGTAAAAAATATCAGGGTGTTGACCCACTTATCATCACTGAGCTGAGAAAAGTTTCCCAGATCCTTATCCTCAAGAAACACCTTAATTTCTTCAAAGCCCTCCACAAAGCATTTAAGAACTTTGCGTCAGCTCAGCCGTCTTACATTATTGTACATCAGCAGTCCACTGTAGGTGGAATCAACCTCCAGTAAAAGTGCAGAAAATTCTCCTTTGTGAAGGGGGTGAGCAGCTATTAAATTAACTATTCTTCTAACAACTGACATTAAGTCATTTAAATAGCTGAATCCTGCCTTGGCACATAAAACCTCCTGATGGATAATACAATGAAAAAGTATAATTAATTGGCTGGGGAGGGTGGGGGGCAGGAGCTGTAAGAGATCAACCGAAGGACTTGTATGCATGCATATAAGCATAACCGATGGATACAAGACACTGGGGTGGGGTTGGGGGGATGTAGGTGAGGATGTTTGCTGGGGCTAGGGGAGGCTGGGGGGGGGGGCAATGGGCGGGGAACGAGAACATATATACTACTATTTGTAATACTTTAAAGAATTAAACAAAAACAGAATATAGGAACCAGAAAAAAAATATTTAAAAAAGGCATAATTGGATGTCCAATAGCTTCCATGAACAATCTAACAAATCCAATTTCCCCCACCATTTTTAGTGCCCCATCCATCGTCACTGACACAATTTTAGACATATCAATGTTTGTATAATGTCACGGAATGTTTGTTTAACCTTACATATTTCAATTCCTGATGTACTTGTTGGCACTGATACTAACTTTATCAACTCTTCTCTCATTGTGAATCCATCAGAATATTGACCAATAATGGCCAACTGACTATGTGATGTGACATCAGTAGTTTCATCAAGAGAGATAAAAAAATATTTACAATTACTTATGTCTCTCTTTAATTGATGTTGTACGTTTGTGTTCAGTCTCATTATTTGGTCTTTTATGATATTTCTACTGAGTGGTAACTCAGATATTCTCTTAATAATTGCATCTTTATTCTACATATCATGAAATAGAACTGGTGCACATCTTAGGAGAGTTTCTTTAATAAATTCTCCCTCACTGAGTGCTTTTGCATGCTGAGCTATGGAGTGAGCAATGCTCAAACTTGTAGATGTTCAATTTGTAGAGCCTTTTATAAATTTAAGGATGGCTGAACCGGTTTGGCTCAGTGGATAGAGCGTCAGCCTGCGGACTGAAAGGTCCCAGGTTTGATTCCGGTCAAGGGCATGTGCCTTGCTGCAGGCACATCCCCGGTTGGAGGTGTGCAGGAGGCAGCTGATCGATGTTTCTCTCCCATCAATGTTTCTGACTTTCTATCCCTCTCCCTTCCTCTCTGTGAAAAATCAATAAAATATATTAAAGAAAAATTTAAGGATGGAATTAGATTTGCTTTTATAAAGGTGTAGCTTCCTGGAAATGTTTTCCTTCCTTGCATCCTCACATTTTTTCAAGAGCTGGGAATGGTGTTTCAAAATATCCACGTTCTGCTTCCTACTGTTTCAGTACATAGAATGCAAAATGATCTGCCATTTTTTTTCTATAATGCCATACATCTCGATCCATGTCTCTTGAAAGGGTTCTCTACTGCTACTACCACTGCCTTTACTTAACCTTGGTTTTTTATTTTTTGGGTTCTCCATCAGGGGAGGCAGTGACAGAAGATAGAATTATAGATAGCCTGTTAGTCCTGTAGGCAATTGGGGTTAACTAGCCTAACTGATCACAACATGGCACATGTAACTGTCTTTTAGGAAAGGGCAGGGTTAATAAGCAGAAATAGGGGTTAATAAGGATGCACAATAGTAATAGTGGTGAAATGAAGTGCACTATGCTGCAAAATGATGTTCCTTATATAAATTAAGATGGCTGCCGCTATTTCTAATGGCCCCCCTAGCACAGGCCCTCGCCTCTCCCAGACTCCCCCTCACTTATCTCAATAATGATGGTCAATTAGAAATCCATGACACCCCAGAACAGTACATTGGATGATGGCTGCTGTGGTTATGTGGCTGCTGGTAATGGCGAACACAGGGCTCCCAGAGATGCATCTCTCGCGGCATTCTGCTGCTCCCTGCTCCACCGGCTGGAAGTGAGGTCAAAGATCCCCTAACGGCCTAACCAGAAGTCCCAGAACTAGACGCTCTGTGTCTAAGTTCTGTTGTTTTGGCCTACAGACCTCTGGCACAGAGTGTCTACACTACACTAGAGCAAATGTTTCATCCTCGGCTACTGTACCTGGCTATGCAGTAGCCGAGGATGAAACTTCCTTCTCGGCATGCGGCACCAAACTTCTCTGTATGCGACCGCATGCGGTCGTGTGTCATCGAATTTGGCTACATGTGTCAGTGCTGACACGTGTGTACAGCACAAAGTAAACTGAGTGAGCAAAATGGATTTCTACTTGACTACAAAACTGCTGCAAATTCTATAATAAAGACAAAGGCTAAGAATGGCACCATATTTTTTATTCCAACCTTCAAACAATATAAAGAGGTAAGAACTTCTGATACTGAGCCATGCAAGTGATAATAAAGGAACAGGTAAAATACTAACAACAAAAAGACAAGCATTTAAAAGCGTCTCATTTCAAGTGCTTCTGGCCACCTGTTTCTAACAGCAGGGTTCAAAGTGAAGCCTGGCCTTCACAGAACCACCGGTTTCTCCCTTGGAGTTTACAATCACTGCATGCCACACACTACTTCTGTAAACCACACCTTGAAAAGTACAAGGTACTAGCGTAATCATAACAAAACTGAAACCCAGGAAGGAAGGAGGAAGAAAAGCGAGCTCCCATGGTTCCAGTAAGGTGGCAGCGAAGCACCGCTGCTGGGCCCTTCCTTTATCAATTTAAAGAAAAATTCTGATTTACATAATTCACCAAACTCAATATTCAGAAGCTTAAACAGCAGGATCATGTTAAAAGTTTAAAAGACAATCCTGTTTTTCTTTTGGTAAAATGCTTTATATAAAACATGAAATCAAGTGGCACTTTATTTTTAAAAAAAGAGCATTTTTAATAGTAAAAATATATGTTTATACTTCTTTTTAAAAAAGACATTTAATAACAACACAAGAAGGCTGGATTTCACTCCCCATCCCACTCCACCCTGCAAGCAGGACCCTGGCACAGATACATTAAGGCAAAGAAAGGCTCCCGGAGAGGTGTTTCCACCTGCTGTGGGTGGGGATCCCAGGTGAGCACACTGCACACCTGGAGCATCAGCAGAAAGGCTTCTCCCGCATGTTCACTGAGCCATCCTGCATCCCAAAGTAGACCCTCTCAGCCATGTTGATGAACAGACCAGTGTCCACCACACCTGCAGGACAAAGGACAGAAAGAAACATTAAGTTCAGCTTCGCAAGGCAAGAAAAGAACCAAGGATTTCAGGTTCAGTAGGAGCAGTGACCATCAGCAACACTGGACAAATTAAAACAGATTCTGATTCTCATTATTTCCTCTTACAATTCCTTTCTCCCCTGCTTTTTTGGCTCCCTTTCTACACCCACATATAGCGAGCTCTCTCCTGCTCAAGCCTTTGGTCATGCTACTTACTCCCTTTGTCTGCACTAGTCATCTTTGAGAGCTTCAAAGCTGCCTCTTCTCTATTCTCCACATGCCATACGACAAGTCATTTCCCAGTTGAGAGGTCTCCCATGACTACTCTACGTAACCATTCCCAGGTACTCTAAATCACACTGTCAACCTTACAGGTTTCCCCAGAGCCCAAGAGGATATTTGCAGTGTTTATACTCAACCAAAGACCCCCATCAAAATCTATAAGCAACTTTCTAAATCATTCAGAAGACAGACAACCTAGCAGAAAAATGGGCAAAAGACTCAGAGGTTCTTCACAAAAGAGGTTATCCAAAATGGCAAATAAAAATAAAAAATGGGGATCAAAGAAGACAAAAAGGAACACAAATTATAACTCTTGAGACACCAGCAACTGCTCCCCCAGAAAGAGTAGGATGAAATTTGATGAGGATGAAAAAGACAATTCTACATGTGAACAGAGAGAGTAATTGGCAAACCACTTTGAAAAATGTTTGTTGATATATTGTCTAAAGCCAAACATATTCATACCTAATGATCCAGCAATTCTACTCTAGTTATTTAAGCAACTGTTAGGAATAAATATGATCATCAAGAAACATGTACAAGAATGTTCACAGCAGTACTTTCCCTAGTAACTAAAAACTGGAAACACCCAAATCCTCTGCTCATCAAGAGCAGAATGAATGCCCTAGCTAGTCTGGCCGGTGGGTAGAGCGTTGGCCTGTGAACTGAAGGGTCCCAGGTTCGATTCCAGTCAAAGACATGTATCTTAGTTATGGGCACATCCCCAATAGGGGGTGTGCAGGAGGCAGCTGATAGATGTTTCTCTCATCAATGTTTCTAACTCTCTATCCCTCTCCCTTCCTCTCTGTAAAAACTCAATAATTTTTTTTTAAAAAGAGCAGAATGAATATGCAAACTTTCACATGCATAAAGATGATGGAATACTATTCAGCAATAAGAACTAGCTACAAGTGTGAGCAACCTGTACTGAAAATATTTACATCATCCAGTTAACCCTAATCGACTGGACGCCAACCTCCCTTAGAGCAGAAAATTGAAGTATAGCTACAGTTGGCCCTCCACATAAGCTGGACTAACCCTTGGGCAGCATGGATTTCAACCAGAAATATTAACTGAAAAAATCTGCATATAAGTGGACTCACACTGTTTGGATCTTGTGTTGTTCAAGGGTCAACTATATGCACATATGCTACAATGAAATAAAAGTGTTCAAGTATCAGAAATAAGTTTAATGGGGGAAGTGGCACCTGCATAAGTTGGGTTAGTTAAATTGGTACAATCCATGCAGGGCAATTCAACACCATCTAGAACACAAGATACACTTATCCTTTGATCTAGTGACTCCCTTTTAGCAAAGGTTTGGAGACAAATATCCCATAATAGTTGGGTAAATAAAATATGCAATAGCTCTAAAATGAAATGGTCATTATTTTGTAACACTGGTTTAGTGGTGATAAATTCCTTTAGCTTTTCTTATCTAGGAAGCTCTTTACTTCTCCTATGATTTTAGATGATACCCTTGCTGGGTAAACTTGTCTTGGCTGAAGGTCCTTATTTCTCATCACTTTGAATATTTCTTGCTAACCCCTTGTGACTTGAAAAGTTTGAGAAATCAGCTTAAAGTTTTATGGGAGCTCCCTTATATGTAACTTACTGCTTTTCTCTTGCTTTTAAGATTTTCTTTGTCTTTAACCTTTACATCATTGGGGTCACCTTGTTTGTGACTCTCTGTGCTTCCTGGATTTGTGTATCTATGTCCTACACCAAGTTAGAGAAGTTTTCAGTCATTATTTCTTCAAATGGATATCAATTCCTTACTCTTTTCTTCTAGTACCCATATGATACGGATGTTATGGTTCATGTTGTCCCAGTGGTCCCTTAAATTATCTTCTAATTTACTTTTTTTCATTGGATGTCTTCTGCAACCATGTCTTCCAAATTGCTGATTTAACCCTCTGTTTCATCTAATCTGCTGATTCCTTCTAGTGTATTCATTTATTATTGTATTTTTCATTTCAGACTGACTCTTTTTGATTTCCATGTCATTTTTTTATGCTTATTATCTCTTTAACTTCTCACCGAGTTCATCCATTCTTCCCCTAAGTTCCTTGACCATCCTTATAACCATTATTTTGAACTCTCTATCTGGTAGATTGCTTGCCTCCATTTCATTTAGTTCTTTTTCTGAATATTTCTGTTCTTTCATTTGGGGTATGTTTCTTTATCTCCACATTTTGGCTGCCTTGCTGTATTTGTTTCTGTGTATTAGGCTGAACTGCTGTCTCCCAGACTTGGTAATATGGCCTTATGTAGGTATCCTGTGGGGCTCAATAGGACATCTACTACGTAAGTAGGTGTCCTATTGAGTTAGGTGCTCTAGGAATGTCCTTGAGATAGGCGCTCTAGGAATGTCCCTTGTGTGGGTTATATGAACTCTCCTGTTATAGCTGAATCTTGATTGCTGTTGGCCCATCCATGTGTAAGGATGACCCTTGGTTGGCTAAATTTGAGGGTTTCTAACTCTATCCCTCTCCCTTCCTCTCTGTAAAAACTCAGTAAAATAAAATTTTTAAAAAATATATTTTATTGATATTTTACAGAGAGAAAGGGAGAGGGAAAGTCAGAAACATAGATGAGAGAGAAACATTGATCAGCTGCCTCTTGCACATCTCCTACTGGGGATGTGTCCACAACCACGGTACATGTCCTTGACCGGAATCGAACCCGGGACCTTTCAGTCCGCAGGCTGATGCTTTATCCACTGAGCCAAACCAGTTTCGGCAGTAAAATAAATTTTTTAAAAAAGAGAATGAATATGCAAACTTTCTTTCACACACATAAATATGATGGAATACTATTCAGCAATAAGAACTAACTACTGTACTGAAAATATTTACATCATCCAGTACTGTGGGGGTTGGGGGGCTGACCCACAAGGCAGAATTTGCCTCAGCAGGGGCTGTTATCTACAAAGATCTACCTTTGGATGTGCCACTTGTGGAGCTAATTTCTTGTGTTCCGATGTGGTCTGAGGCCTTCCACTGGATGTACTGATTCTGAGGCCCCTTGGGAGAAACGCTAGTACAGGTCAATGTCAGGTGCTACTTGTGACTGCTTGTTTAGAGCTCCAAAGCAATCCATAGTTAGTGGCTGCCTCTGCTGGGCCTCAGTGCATGTGGGCAGAGCCAAGCTGGGCCTGAGTCAGAATACCTATCACCAGTACTGAGCCTGGGGCAGGTCAGCAAAAGACACAGCACCCAAGATCCAGCTCTACCTGCTGGCTGCCTGTTAAACTTAGCCACTAATAGAGCCTGGGCTGCATGAGTTATATGAGACAAGTTCTCAGTGAGTCACCAGGTAGGAACAATAGGTATTCTCCAGATCTATACAGGTTTCATATCAGTACCAGTGCTGAGATTGAGAGAATTCAGCAAAAGTGTCAGGGTATCCAAGTCCAACTGCCTCCCTGCCGGGTGGCCACAAAACTTTGTTGTAGGGTGGGGACTCAAGGAGTCATCAGGGTGAGGCCAGCATAGTTCATCAGGCTAAAACAGAGTAAGATTTGTTCATGCAGAGGGAGGGTTCTGCACAGGAACAGTGACCAGTGTATGCAGGGAATAATAGTCTTCACCTGAAAGCCACACAACTGTCTCTCCTTATGTATTTATGACACCCTCTGAGTCTTAGGGCCCTAGGGCCCTTCTCGAGAGTCCCTCATGAAAGACTGCAGCAGGAGCCTAGGCTGGTTGCAGCAAGGTGTGAGCTTGGCAGGGTGGGGCCACAGAGAGTCAGGAGGGTGAAGCTAGTCATAGTTATTTTAAAAAGAATAAGGAGACTCTATTAACTATTCTGTATTAATCTCTAAGCCAGGAAAAACTAAGAAGCAAACCTGTATCTAGTGTGCTTCCACTTGTATAAAAGGGCTGAGGCTAGGGAGGGGTTGATTTGTTTACCGAAGAATGTTTACTCAAGGACACAATTTTGGTAACACTGGCTGCCTGCAGACAAGGAAAGTTGGAAAGGTAGAAGGAAGAGATTCTTCACTGTTTACTCTTGTAATAATAACCTATGTAAATTCAAAAGAATAAATAATATTAAACTTCCAAAGACACCCCCAAGCCCTAGCCTGTTTGGCTCAGAGGGTAGAGATTCAGCCTGAGGAATGAAGGGTCCCAGGTTCAATTCCAAGGCACGTACCTCGGTTGCGGCTCAATCCCTAGCCCTGTGCAAGATGCTTGTGGGAGGCAACCAACTGATGTGTTCTCATCAATGTTTCTCTCTGTCTCTTCCCCTCCCTTCCATTCTCTCTAAAAATCAATGGAAAAATCTCCTATGTAATAAAAGGCTAATATGCAAATCGACCAAATGGCAGAATGACCAGTCACTATGACACACACTGACCACCAGGGGGTAGATGCTCAATGCAGGAGCTGCCCCCTGGTGGTCATTGTGCCAGAATCTGGGCCCATGCTTTGCAAGCGCAGCAGCGGTGGCAGTACTAAGGATGTCTGACTAATGGTTTAGGCCAGCTCCCTGCACCCCCGAGGGCTCCCAGACTGTGAGAGGGTGCAGGCTGGGCTGAGGGACCCCCACCCGCAGTGCACAATTTCATGCACTGGGCATCTAGTCCACAGATGAGGATTAACCAAAAAAAATTGAAACAATAAAGACACCCCCAATAAAACCAGTTATTTTCAATGAAAAGCCACCAGGTAGAAAATAAATCTGCTAGGAACACCAAGATGGCAGCATAAGCAAACACCTATTGTTCTGCCCCGCGCAACGATTTAAGAACTACAACATAACAGCAGAACAGACAAGCACCCAGAATCGCCAGAAAGCTGGCTGAATGTAAACTCCACTAATAGGAGCAAAGGTGGGACACAGACTCAGGGCCGGCGGGAACGCAGCCTTTCAGATGGAAAGAGGTTAGGAGCCGCCCTGGTCGCGCGCGCGCGGGCTAGGGCTGGAGCAGGGACCGGCCGGATTTCTCCTACGAGGAAGGGCGGAGGCATCTCACTGCCCAGATTTCCCGAACAGGGCGAGGTCCGAGGTCCGGGGAACGAGAGGTCCACCTGCACAGATTCCCTGGAACTGGGCGAGGTCCGAGGTCCGGGGGACGCACCCTGGAAGCGGGGCGCGGCTGAGACTCCTAATCCCAAGGGTCGCGCAAACCCACGACTTGCCCCCTGGAAACTTGTCTCCTGGTTCCGGAAACCATCTATTTTACAGCCCTGGGCTGGACTTTTGGTGTGCAGGCACATTTGGGGAAAGGCAGAGTTGTCTGGCAAGGGGAAGAGACTAGCGGCTTTCTCTTGGAGGAGTCTGCAGCCATCCCCATCCAACAGAGACCCGCGCGCGCGAGCGCCGCATAGGACCCAGCTGCCACTGCCGCTGCCTCTGCTGCGCAGCCCAGAGACTCCGCCCATCCAACCTGAACACAATCTCCCTTCACAGCCAATTGGCCTGGAGGTCAAACCCTCCTAGGGCTAACAACAAAAAGCTGGGTTTAAATTCAAAAACACTGAATACAACCCATAAAGGATTGCAGTAAGAGTACCCACCTCAGGTAACCGGGGAGACTGAGCCACTGTCCCTTTGAGGATATCTACCACATAAAGCAACCACCATGCAGAGACATGGAAAGAAATCAGGTGTGAAAGAAATGGAGGAGAAAAGACGACAAGACATAGAGTTCAAAACCACGGTTATAAGGCTTTTCAAGAGGCTCCTACAAAAGGCCGATCAACTTAATGAGAATTACCAGGAAATAAACAAGACCAACCAGCAAATGAATGAGAATTACAAGGAGATGAATGATACTTACAAGGAAATGAATGAGACCCTCAGGGAAATGAACAAGACCTCTGAGGATATGAACCAGACCCTCACGGATAAAAAAAAGGACCAACTAGAAATCAAGGATACACAGACTGAAATAAAAAATATTACACAAAGTCCTAAAAGCAGTCCAGAGGGCCACACGAACCAAGTCAAAGATTTGAAATACAAAGAACCAAAATCCACTCAGCTGGAAAAGCAAGAAACAAAAAGAATTCAGATAATTGAAGATAGCGTACAACCTAAAGCAAGCCAACATCCGAATTATTGGGGTGCCAGAAAAAGAGAGAGAGCAAGTTAATGAAAACCTACTTGAAGAAATAGTGACTGAAAACTTTCCCCACCTGGTGAAAGAAACTGACTTAAAAGCCCAAGAAGTACACAGAACCCCAAAATATAGGAATCTAAAGAGGACCACACCAAGACATATCATAATTAAAATGCCAAGAGCAAAAGATAAAGAGAGAATATTAAAAGCAGCAAGAGAAAAACAGTTGGTTACCTACAGGGGAGCACCCATACGATTGTCAGCGGATTTCTCAATAGAAACGATGCAGGCCAGACGCGAGTGGCAAGAAATATTCAAAGTGATGAATAGCAAGAATCTACAACCAAGATTACTCTATCCAGCAAAGCTATCATTCAGAATTGAGGATCAGATAAAGTGCTTCGCAGATAAGAAAAAGCTAAAGGAGTTCATCACCACCAAACCAGTATTATATGAAATGCTGAAAGATATTCTTTAAGAAGAGGAAGAAGAAAAAGGTAAAAATATAAATTATGAACAACAAATACACATCTATCAACAAATGAACATAAAAATCAAGTGAACTGATAGGCTGATGAACAAGATAAACTGGGGACTATAACAGAAACATGGAGATAGAGAGGGAATGGACTGACAATTCTTGGGGAGAAAAGTGTTGTTGGAAGTACAGCAAGAGATTGGACAAAAATCTTGCAACAATGGGAGAGGACAGTGGGGAGGGGGAGGTGAGGGCGGAGGGTGGGATAGGTACAGGGTGGAGGGAAGATATAGGGGGATAAAAAAGGGGAAACAATGTAATTAATAAACTGAACAATAAAAAAAAAATAAATAAATAAAGACAACATAAAGGAGCAAAAAAAAAAAAAGAAAAGAAAAGAAATCTGCTGAAACACAAAGGTCCCTGGCACTGAACTATGCGAACATGACTGGAGCCTCACAAAGATAAGCCAAGTGGCCACTCAAGACCCATTCTTTTCAAATTGCTGTAACACAAGGTGACCCCCCAAAAAAGTCAAACCAGGTTCAGAAAATGTTTAAAAAAAAAAAAAAGAACAGAGATAAATGGCAACCGTCTAAGGTCTCCTCATGTATGAAGGGCAGAGGTTGTTCAGAATGGACATGGGAAAAGAACCCCAGTAGCTCTGATCCTTCTATAAGCCTGTCTTCTCTAAGTATAACCCAATGAAACATCCAATGGGATGCATGTAAGTGACCTTATGAAATCACATGGGACAAAGTAAATGACAGGGTCAGAAAGGGAAACTTGCCCTGCTTCTCCCATGTGGTCATTGATTTTGGTCCAGCAGCAAGTATTACAATGGGCCAAATTGGAAGAGGGAACAAAAAAAATCACATAGATGATCCTGGTCACACTGTACTAATAATTTCATATCTAGCCTTTTTTTTTTTTTCATTTTCTTCACTTTAAGTTCTTAAAATTTTAACCATCTCTAGGCTGTGACTTGTACTTGAGATGAAGAACAAAGCACAGAAGAAATTTTCTCACAAAGGACATCTCAATGCCTCAATAAGCCAACAAAGGTCTGAGCAGGAGCAGCAGAGACACACAGTGAAACTGAAAAACCTTCCCGCAGAGGAGCAGTGCTGACAATAGTGAGCTGTTTCCTACCTGCCCTTGGGTTGCCTGTACTAACGTTAAAGCAAATCCTCTTATTGTACTAACAGTGACCTCTATATCTTATCTTCCTCCTGCTTCTTGGCTCTTTAGTTCTCCCATTAAAAACATAACACTAAGAGAATAAGGATAATTCAACACATTTTTTCATTTAAAAACTAGTGGCCCAATGCACAAAATTCGTGCATGGGGGGGTGAAGGGGTCCCTCAGTTCAGCCTGCACCCTCTCCAAATCAGGGACCCCTTGGGAGATGTCCGACTGCCGGTTTAGGCCGGATCCCTGTGGACATCCCTCTCACAGTCTGGGACCACTGGCTCCTAACCGCTCACCTGCCTACCTGATCACCCCTAACTGCCTCTGCCTGCCTGCCTAATTGCCCCTAAGCCCTCTGCCTGCCTGCCCAATCGCCCCTAACTTCTCTACCTGCCTGCCTGATCGCCCCCAACTGCCCTCCCCTATCAACCTGATCTTGCCCCCCAACTGCCCTCCCCTGCTAGCCTGATCACCCTTAACTGCCTCTGCTTGCCTGATGGCCCACAACTGCTCTCCCCTGCCAGCCTGATCTCACCCCCAACTGCCTTAAAACCCCTCCTCAGCCCCCACCTTAGGTTCTATATATATAAAAAGGCAGTAACTGTAACTGAAGGCTTGACCAAACACCAGAAGTCAGTCCTGCAATCAGTGCTGGGCTTAGGTTCTGCCTTCAAAATTCAACCAGATTAGGTTCTGACTGGTCGGTTCCTATGCCAGTCAGCATCAAAAGCTCTGCCTCCTAGGCAACCATTGGCTCCTCGCAGTTCACCCAGATTTGGTTCTGACTGGTTGGTTCCTATGCCAGTCAGCATCAAATGTTCCACCTCCTAGGCAGCCATTGGCTCCTCTAGATTGATTCTGATTGATCAGTTTTTTAAAAATATATTTTATTAATTTTTTACAGAGAGGAAGGAAGAGGGATAGAAAGTCAGAAACACTGATGAAAGAGAAACATCGATCAGCTGCCTTTTGCACACCCCCTACTGGGGATGTGCCAGCAGCCAAGGTACATTGCCTTGACCGAAATCAAACCTGGGACCTTTAAGTCCACAGTCCACAGGCTGACACTCTATCCACTGAGCCAAACTGGTTTTGGCCTGATTGGTCAGTTTCTATGCCCATCCGTGTCAAAAGCTACACTTCCACCAAAACCACTTTGGCTTAGTGGATAGAGCATCAGCCTGTGGACCAAAAGGTCCCGGGTTGAATTCTGGTCAAGAGCATGTATCTTGGTTGCAGGCACATCCCAGAGGGGGTGGGGGATATGCAGGAGGCAGCTCTCTCATCAATGTTTCTGACTTTCTATCCCTCTCCCTTCCTCTCTGTAAAAAATCAATAATATATATATATTTTTTTTAAAAAGCTCTGCCTCCTAGGCAGCCATTGGCTCCTCATAGTTCACCCAGACTTGGTTCTAACTGGTCAGTTTCTATGCCAGTCAGAGGGGGGATCAGCAGTCCCGCCAAGGCCCAGAGAGAAATAGAGACACGCTGCTAGCCAGGCCTGGAGAGAAAGAGAGAGGCAAGAGCTGATCAACAGCTGCCATGGAGGCTACGAATCAGACCCTGGTTCTCTCTCCAGGCCTCTCTCCGGGCCTAATCCACAGCCCCCTCAGCAGTCAAGTGCTGGGTCGCCACACTTCCGGTGTTCAATCAAGCCTTCAGTCGTTAGGGTCACTGCCTTTTCATATATGTAGAAATCTGGTTAAAAAAAAAAAATACTCAATGGAAACCTAAAATAGTGAACTAAAGGAAGGGTGGAAGAATTAGCTCTTTATTACATGGTATATACTCACACCATTTTCAATCCCAAATACTATGGATACCTCAGAATTTAGCATTAATTAACACATTGCATACGGCATAGAAATCTCTAAGACATATGCCAGGGACCGCACATTTTTGGGCAAACTGCACATTATTTAAATCATCATAACTACAGATCATAATGCACTTTAGGTGTTGTTTTTCAATAATTATAACATTTTTATTTACAAAAAAAAGTTAAACAATTAAACAATTGAAGTTCCTAGTACTTTTTAATGTATGCTACCACGTAAACATGTTCCTCTATGAAGAGGGACCAAACAAAATTTACATAAGTGTCTAGATTCGCTCCTTTTTCCATGGGTGGCACAAACTCTGCAGGCTCTCGTAGGAAATTTTTTCTCTCCACTCGCTGGAATACACGTAGGTTCATGCTGCTTCATGTCACCTGACAACCTTTTGGGTGGAACTTTACGAGGTGCTCTCCTTGCACCCCCAGGGGAAGGGCTGCACGAAACACGAGAAAACTCGTGAGCCGTCCTTAACAGATGGCGTGTGAAACACAAAACTCGTGAGGGGTATGAAATGTGTTAATGGTGAATAACTTTTCTTTCATTCATTAAACACCGCCTTGTGTTTTAACTCAGTCCTCCCAATAATCCTGTGAGGTAGGTATTAGCATGAGCTTTTACAGAGAAACGGACAGTAACTGCACCAGGGCCGTGCTGATGGAGCGGGGCTGGGCCAGGGCCTGTGCTCTAGCAGTCTGTTCCAAGACCTCCTGAACCATTATCATCTGCTAAATTGACCTTCTCTGCCACATTAGCTAGTTCTGGGCCTAGAATATTCCATGTCATGGAATACTGGCCGCTAGAATCTTGGTCTCTCAATATGAAAGACTAGTATTTCCCAGCTCTCCCTCCTTCTTTTGATCCCCTTGTAGGAGTCCTTAAATAGCTTCTCCAATACACACTCATAACTCACCTCTACACTGCCCACCCAGCCTTACCCAGGGGCCCAGACCCATGGTTCTTCACTGCTCCAGTTTGTATCAACAGCCCCTCTGTGACCTGGCTCTCAAAGAAATAACGACGAAAACTTCAGGCCTTGAGGCCACTGGGACTCCCACTTTGGTGCCATGGCCTTTGGGCACATCCTTTAACCTTCCTCAACCTGCGTCCACTCTATACTATGCAATATAAGTGAGAGTCAAAGGAGACACCTGCAAACATTCAGTTCAGGGTCCAGATTATACTATGCTGAGGCATAGCTCAAAAACTACTTCTATTCATGGAACCTCCCCACACTCCCCAAAAGATACAACCTTGTACACTACAGACTTTTGGTATTCCTCTAGCAGAATTTAGCACATGCTGTCTTATTTGCAGGTATGACTCTATACAACCACAAAGTTTTCCTCAGGCTTATTCCATATTCTGTAGACGGGAGCATTCCTATAACACGTGGCACAATGTCTTGCCTGTGGTCTGTATTAATGAATGTGGGTGGATGAAGTCCTTTTCCCCTACTGCTTAAGCAAAGATCTTGGGAAGAAAGGCTCTATGTGGGGAGGGTGACCACCACCCATATTACCTGGGGTCATTTTGATAGCTGTGTTCACTTCACTCCATTTGTGCACCCGGTCAAACTTCCAGTCCAGGATAAAATTCCCATTATCCGTCACCACAGGACCCTAGGAAGTAATTTTCCACATTTTCCAAGGATCAAGATACAGCTAGGTAGAGAGGGGCAGGAAAATGCAAGCAATAACCAAAGACACTTATCCTAACTAACCCACACCGAAGCATTACTCCCACCTCATGTTTTCCAGAAGGAAGTGCTGTGAAGCAGTACTGAGCAAAAGTTTTGGGGTCAGGACTTGAGTGTAGACCTCAGAGGAGCCACTGACTCCTGTGAGACTCAGGTTCCTCAACTGCAGAAAGGGAGCATGTTATATTTCACAAGGCTACTTAGGTATAAACCACATGGTTAAGCATTTACAACAGTGAATGCTCACAGTGAGAGTTCAATACTTCTTAGCTACCAACATGGCATGATATTCTCAGAGCTTCCCATTAAGTACCAGCAATAATGTAAAATGAGACAATGTTATTTCACAATTCAATTAGGCAGCCCCATCAAAAAGAAGCAGAGATGGGCTCTGAGGTCAAATAGGTAGGGTACAGTTTTAGTTAATCCAGAATCCCTCAACAGGTTTGGGCACAAAATGTTTAGGACCACAAATGCGACAGATCACTACAAAGACAAAGAAACTAGGACTCTCCTGCAGAATAGAGAAGGGGTGGATGCTCAGTTAAGAGGTCCATAAAGACAAGATGCTGAGGCTCTTGTCTGGAATAATCCCAGCTGAAGGAGAACCTCTAACAATCTCTTTCTAGCCTTTCAGCTAGAAAGGGAGCCAGAGCCAGAGCTCTATACAACCACTAAGACTAGGACAATGATCTTTAAAAGTCACACAAAAAAACAGGAAACACATCAAAATAAAAAACAGCCCAGCCATCATGGCTCAGTGGTGGAGCATCAACCTATGAACCAGAAGGGCATGGTTCGATTTCGGTCAGGGCACATGCCCAGGTTGCAGGCTCGATCCCCAGTGGGGAGCATGCAGGAGGCAGCCCTTAAATGACTCTCTCATCATTGATGTTTCTATCTCTCTCAATCTTTCTCCCTCTCCTTTCCTCTCTGAAATCAATAAAAACAGATTAAAAAAAATAAAAATGTAAGGAAGATTTACAGATAATCTTTCTTTTCTGTATCTTACAAGCTTTTGATATACAGTGGAGCAGCAAATCTCAAACTTCATTCATTCCAGAAGGTTGTTGGAGAAGTGATTTGTTTGAAAACTGAATCATTTTTTCCCATTAGAAATATGTAAATTGCATTAATTCTTTCCAGACCCCTAAATGATTCCATTTTAACCTTTCTTATGTGCAGTACATGTACCATTATATAATGTACTATTTAATCGTATATAATGTACTACTTAATCTATAAACAGTTGTTTTCTTAAATTTACTGAACCACCCTACTAGCCTTAAATGAATCACTTTCTGCACTGGTTCTACAGGTGTCTTTCAGGAGGTCAGTATATGGCATCTTCGCTTTTTCACACCTTTACCTCCAAAATGCTGTCACAAAAGCAATAACCAAAGACACTTATCCTAACTAACCCACTCCAAGCAGTACTCCCACCTCCTGCTTTCCAGAAGGAAGTGCTGTGAAGCAGTACCGAGCAAAAGCTTTCATTTATCCAAATCAACAATTTTTCTACCTCTTCAATTGCTTGTGATCACTGCTTTGTGAGCACTTTCACAGCCTAAGCAACAACAGCACCATTAATGGCCTCTTTACTGTATGTTTTAAATTGTGCTAATTGTCCATTTTGTCAGTAACAAAAGCTATATATATATATATATCTGTGTGTGTGTGTGTGTGTGTATTTTGTTTTGTTTTGTTTTGTTTTTCTCACAGCACAATTTCCTGAGATGTTAACAAGACGCGGTTTAGTGTGAAAATGACGCATACTGGCATATTCTCTCCTCTGTTTTCGGCCTGAGAGATGCTTTTTTCATGCTGATATATCAGCATAAAAGGGTTGTCAGGTTGAGAACTGAAGTTTTGTTACAACTTGGTCAAAAACTGAATTGTTTGAGTTGGGAGCCATTTGAGAACAGAGGTTTGACTGTAATTATGGTTTTATCTATAATTAGTTTTTAGACTATTACTTTTGCTTTTTTGTTTATTTATGGGTAAGAAAAACAAGTTCAGTGTAGCCCACCTTAGAAGCTGAAGGATTAAGTATCTAGAATCTATTCCTAAGGAGGGGTTCACATCCCCCAAAAAATTCTACTTCACATCAAATTTTGTCACAGAATGAGAAAAGAGGAAAACAGAAAATGATACCATGAACCGGGAAAAACTTTATGCCCTCGGGGCTTTCCTAAAGCCCAGTTTAGCAGATGTTAATCAGGGTGGTCCAGGGTTCAGGTACAAAGGTCAGATCACCTAAGGAGCATCAGCCCCAACAAGAGACAGAGAGAAAGAATCATTTCCCCACTTGTATGGAAGATACTCACTGCATTAAGTCTTATCTACCAGAGTCTGAATATAGGAACTAATAAAGAAGCACTCTACAAATAAAGAAACCAATTTAAAGTAAATAAAGGCTTGCTGCCCAGTCAGGCCCAGAGGACCTAATGAAACAGAAGGAGGACACTGAGAGCCTGGGTACACAAGAACTTTCCCATCACTGATGCAGACACAATACTGAGACCCTGAACTGTCCTCAAGAAACCTCACTGCCACTTACTGCCTTGTTGACGGCCATTCGAAGTTCAACCACACCCCCAAACTTCTGAGTCACAGCTCGGCTCACTGGGACATAAGCCATGGGGATGACCTCGATGGGGATTCCCTTGTGCCACTGATCCCCAAGGTTCTTTGAATCTTTCCTGGAAATAAAGAAAAAAACTACAATAAATATAAATAATCTCAATGGTACAGACAACACCAAATTCAGGAATGGTGTTAATATATATGGTTAAATGGCACAGGAGGCAAATAAGAATACACAGAGGTTTTAAATGCATCTGAAGTAATGGTAACAAAAATGTGGAAATTTAATTATGATTAGCTTTGTGTGGTATACAGGTGTTCTTCCCACAACTATACTTCACAAGTAAGTACTTAAAAGAAAAAAGAAAAAAAAAAAAAAAAACTCAGCATAAATCCTCTCCCAGACTCCTTGAAGAACCTGAGAGACGAGTCAGACTGTCCAAAACAGGAGTCACACGCGCCCCTGGAGGAAACAAGGGAGTGCTAAGTCACTGCCTGTGGGCAGTACTTGCCTAGCTTCCTTTGAGGCTCCCTGGGAGGATCAAATGAGTGACATATGAGGACATGCTCTGTTGACAAGGGAGACAAGCTGCTCCTCCTTCCAAAGGACACTTAAAGAGCAATGTCTCCCTTCAGCATGAAAGCAGATCGTAACACTCCTAGACACTGCCTAAGTCCCAGGCACGAGTCTCAAAGTCAGACAGTCCCTCTATGTCACTAGTTCCTCCTCTGTAAAATGCAGATGAGGCCCAAGTATGACTACCTCCTGGGTGAACAGTTCAGAACACTAAACATTATACCTAAAATCAGCAATCACGATGAAGCGACTGGCATAGCCCGCCACAATCTTCTCCTGGGTCAGGCAGCCTCTGGAAATAGGAAGAAGAAAGTAAACACAGGGCTAAGACAAAAACAGGATTTGAGAACTAATCAGATACAGAAAATCCAAATTCACTCAATTCTGGTACTTAAAGAGAATCTCACTTTTTAATTCTTAAAGGACATGACCTATCCTGCTATATGCAATGAATTGAACTGTGTCCCACCCAAATTCTAAAGTTGAATCTCTAACCTGCAGTATGACTCTATTTGGAGATGGGGCCTCTGAGGAAGTAATTGTGGTTAAATGAGATCATAAGAGTGCAGCCCTGGTCCGGTAAGACGAAAGACTTAATGACCAGGGAGTTTACTTACTCTCTCCCCTCACCACGTGAAGACACAGTGAAAAGGCAGCCGCCTTCACTTAAAGAGCCTTCAGAACTGGGACAAACCACGATAGCGACACCTAGGCTGTTGCCCTGCACCACAATTTTGAGAATACAACTAAATGACAAAACGGACATCATCCAGAACCATGGGAAGGCTGGCTGACTGGAAGTTCTAAAACTAGAAGGAAACAGAGATATATACAGATAATCAGAGCAAATAAGAATACACAGAGGTTTTAAATGCATCTGAAGTAATGGTAACAAAAATGTGGAAACTTAATTATAACTAGCTTTGTGTGGTATACAGGTGTTCTTCCCACAACTATACTTCACAAGTAAGTACTTAAAAGAAAAAAAAAAAACAACAAACTCAGCATAAATCCTCTCCCAGACTCCTTGAAGAACCTGAGAGACGAGTCAGACTGTCCACAACAGGAGTCACACTCGCCCCTGGATAATCAAAGATTAAGGTATGGAGACTCACGCACACACAGCCGGAGAGGACGGTGCGTTTGAACACCTGGCAGGGATGCTCTAGTGGAAAGGAGACAAAACTCCAGGCTGCGCTGAACCCAGTTCAGATTGCACTGAAAACCTGGGGGACCCAGGCCTTTACAGGGGAATACAAACTGTGAGGAATCTGTGTTCAGCTTGGAACCCCAAACAAAAGGAATCCAAATAAAATTGAAATGCCAAGAGCAAAAGACAAAGTGGAGTTTCTGGGTGGGCTGGAGTTTCAGGGTGGAGCCGACAGCCTTGGCTTCCAGTCAGCACTGCCCCACGAGGTCACTGGGTCCTAGCGACTGCAGGCAAACGCTGCAAGCACCTCTGCAAGAAAGGTGCCCCCGAGTTTCGCTTGCTGCCAGACCATCCAGTCTCTCCCCCAATGAATCTGGAATCCCAGATTTTTGCCTGGAACCGAGGTTCCGTGCAGTGGGAACTCCTTTCTCCCTTCCGCCCGACCACGCCAGCGGCACAGTCAACAGTTCGACCTCACTGTGCACACTCACACACGTGCCTCCAGAGCTCTGCCTTTGGCTGTTCCCTGAAACTCCGCCCCACACAGAAACTCCATACCATCCAAGCTGAATACAGAGAATTGTCTGTCTCCCCAGCGCAGACACAGCTGATCCTCAGAGCCAGATGGCCTGAAGGTCAATTCCTCCCAGTGATACCAACAATCAAGATTTAACTACAACAAGGCTGTACACACTTTCCACAAAAGGTTGCAACAAGAGTGTCCACCTCAGGTAACAGGGGAGGCCAAGACGCCTAGCACACAAAGCTACCCGACTAACTCAGGGAAGCAGTGAAAATGAGGAGAGAAAGGAACAGATCTCAAACAAAAGAAATGGAGGAAAACAAACGACTGGATATAGAGTTCAAAACCACGGTTATAAGGTTTTTCAAGAGGTTCCTAGAAAAGGGGGATAAGTTTAACAAGACCCTTGAGGATATGAGCGACACCCTCAAGGATATGAAAAAGGACCAACTAGAAATTAAACATATACTAACTGAAATAAAAAATATTTTACAGAAACCCAACAGCAGACTAGAGGAACACAAGAATCAAGTCAAAGATTTGAAATACCAAGAGGCCAAAAACACTCAACTGAAAAAGAAAAAAAAAAATCCAAAAATTTGAGGATAGTGTAAGACGCCTCTGGGACAACTTCAAACGTACCAACATCAGAATTATGGGGGTGCCAGAAAAAGAGAGAGAGCAAGATACTGAAAACCTATTTGAAGAAATAATGATAGAAAACTTGCCCCACCTGGTGAAAGAAATAGACTTACAAGTCCAGGAAGCCCACAGAACCCCCAAACAAAAGGAATCCAAAGAGGACCACACCAAGACACACCATAATTAAAATGCCAAGAGCAAAAGACAAAGAGAGAATATTAAAAGCAGCAAGAGAAAAACACTTAATTACCTACAAGGGAGCACCCATGATTGTCAGCTGATTTCTCAACAGAAACTATGCAGGCCAGATGGGAGTGGCAAGAAATTTTCAAAGTGATGAATAGCAAGAACCTACAACCAAGATTACTCTATCCAGCGAAGCTATCATTCAGAATTGAAGGTCAGATAAAGAGCTTCACAGATAAGAAGAAGCTAAACCAGTATTATATGAAATGCTGAAAGGTATTCTTTAAGGAGAAGAAAAAGGAGAAAAAGTGGCTGCTTCAAACTACAGCATGGATGGAACTTATACTAAGTGAAATAAGCCAGTCAAAGAAAGATAAGTATCACATGATCTCACTCATTTATGTAAATATAATGAACAACATAAACTGATGAACAAAAACAGATCCAGAGACAGAGAAGCATTGACTGTCAAACCTCAGAGGGAAAGTAGAGGAGGGTGGGGGTAAGGGGAAGAGATCAAACAAAGGACCTGTATGCATGCATATAAGCCTAATCAACGAACACCAGGGGGGTGAGGGCATAAGTGGTGATGGGGGGAGGAGGGGATTGGAAGGTGTAATGAGTGATGAGGACACATGTGTAATACCTTAATCAATAAAGAAATTTTTTTTTTAAAAAGAGCCTTGAGAACTAGGAAATTTCTGTTGTTGCAGCCACCCAGGCAGGCCATGGTGTTTTGTTATGGCAGCCAAAGCTAAGATACACTCTTTCCACCACACGGATTATGGGAAACCTTAGCTTGTGCCTGGGAGAAACCCAAAAATGAGACAATGGTTCCCAGTTCGACCAGGCCAAATGCCATCTAACATGCATGTGAGGAAGTCCCAAGCTTAGGGAAATGTCATCTAAGCATGTGGAGGGGTCTACAGCTTGGGAAGAAAGGTAAGCTTAGAACAATCTGACTTATAGGATATTTGACAGTTAGGGTGATGAAGCAGAGAGAGCACAATGAGCTTTTAAATAAATTCTGTGTTATTTCAGAGTCTACTTGATTATAAGAACCAGCAGAACAGGAAATTCTGCAACTCACCCTTCCCTAACCTCTAAATCACCACTTAAGAAACACCTAATGTTTTCTAAATGAATGAATACATACATTACTAAGTACTCAGAGGTAAGAGCAGCTCTAAAGCAAAGATCACACACTGGTACCCACAGATCTAATAATCTAGCCCCAGTAACATGCTTGTTTAGCTCACATAATTTTAAAGCTTCAAATCACAGAAGAATGTAGACACGGAGAACCTATTAGGATGAATAATCTTACTGAATAGGCCCAGGTTCCTAGTCACCAAATACTGCAACTAATGACCAGAAATGCCAATTCTGCTCTCCAACCACAGCTCTTGGCATCCTAGTAGGAAGACAAACTCAGGTACATAACAATGGCAATTTGCTCCTTCTGCAATCCATTTTGCTTTGCTGAAAATTAACTGGCAGATACTCCTTAGCAAGAAAGTCACCACAATACTCACCCACCACCCTTGATGAGATTGAGATCAGCATCTACTTCATCAGCACCATCGATAGCGAGGTCGATCTGTATTGGGAGAAGGAAAGATAGAAAAGCCACTATGCCTTTGAAGGGAAGGCTCTGTACCAAGCTTGAGCATGCAATAGCTTATTAGACCCTCAGCAGCTGGCCCAACTAGCTAGGTACAGTTATCTGCTTTTAACCAATCAAGACCCTAAGGCTCTGAGAGGTTAAACTGTTCTCCTAGAGTCACTGAGAAACAAGCATGGGGTCTGGGGACCACCCCTGGGTCCAGCTCTTACACACTCCCTTTTCTCACTGAAAGGCTTCTCTGTGGACAAACTGGAATTATGGGGATTATGCAACCTCAATATGGGTGACATCACCCTCAAGTACAGAAACATATAAACATGTATCTGTGGTATTGAAATGTCATGGAGGAAGAAAGGAGATCATAGAAAAAGAAGCTGAGAAATACTGACACAGAAGTCTCCATACTAGGGAGACTGTGGCAAACACAGTCCATTTTGAGAGGACAAAGAAGACCCATAAAGAGTTATAAAGCTGACACACAGTTGCTAGGATCCAGAATTGGAAATTATCTCACGTACCTTATGGTCCTGCCAAAGTGCCTTTCTGGGCTTCTCACTCTTTTTCATTAGAAAGCTCCACCACTAACCCCAAATGCGGTCAAAGGGCAAATTAATTAGCCTTTCAAAACTCAGAATCAAGAAAGTTATCCTATCCTATCTAATAAAAGAATAATATGCAAATTGACCATCACTCCAGCACAAAAGATGGCTGCCCCCATATGGTCAAAGATCCTGCCCCCATGGGGACACAATATGGCCACCACAATACGGCCAGCAGGGGAGGGCCGTTGTGGGCGATCAAGCCTGCAGGGAAGGGCAGTTAGCGGTAATCAGACTGGCGGAGGAGTGAAGTTGGGGGCAAACAGGCTGGCAGGGGTACAGTTAAAAATCAATCAGGCTGGCAGGGGAATGGGTAAAGAGTGATCAGGCTGGCATGTAAAAGGGATTAGGGGCAATCAGAAAGACAGGCAAGTAGTTGGGAGCCAGCAGTCCCAAATTGGAGAGGGTGCAGGCTGGGCTGAGGGACACCCCCCCACACACACACACACCCCCACACACAGTGCATGAATTTCGTGCACTGGCACTCTAGTCCTATATAATAAAAACCTAATATGCTAAGTGTTCAGTCATCCATCCATCCAATCAAAGCGTAATATGCTAATGACTAGTGGCCTGGTGCACGAAATTTGTGCTCGGTGGGAGGGTTGTGTGAACCTTAGCCTGGCCTACATCCTCTATAATCTGGGACCCCGGTTGGGATCGGGCCTAAACTGGCAGTCGGACAACCCCCTCGCAATCCAGGACTACTGGCTCCTAACTGCTCATCTGCCTGACTGCTTGATCTCCCCTAACCACTCTGCCTGCTGGCCTGCTTGCCCCCAACTGCACCCCCCTGCCAGCCTGATCATCCCCAACTGCCCTTCCCTCCTGGCCTGATCACCCGTAACCACCTCTGCCTCAGCCCCGCCACCATGGCTTTGTCTGGAAGGACATTTGAAATGTCTCATGGTCTAATTAGCATATTACCCTTTTATTAATATAGACAGGATATGACATACCCATAACTATAACATATCTACCAGTATTACCTATAAGAATACGTACTTCATGAGATAGGAAAGCATCTAATACATTACATTGTATATGTTGTAAGCAGTAGGAAATACAGTATTTGTAGCAATAATATACATCCTGTGACTTCCCTTCCTGATCTGGAAAAGGTTCCCAGGTCTTTGAACATTTCCTGGCTTCTAATTTTTTTATTTTTTATTTTGGTCATTCAGTATAACTTTATTTACTGTTTTCTGCAAACGATTTGAGGTCTTTAATTTCTAACCACCAAAGATTTAAAGGACTATTTTTTCCATGAATTTTAACGTTAACATTAGTGAATTTGTGTATTCATGTGTTTTTATTGTAAACATCTGAATTATTCATTGTCACAGATCCTGAACTCATAAGCGTGGACCATGCACAGGCTGGCAGCAAGCCAGGTAGCCACTCAGCAAGCAAACTGATACTCTGTATAAGGAGAAAAGTCATAGCATAACATTTAATGTCCGACTGTAATTCATATACTATCAGGGACTTAACTACTTGGTTGGTGATGGGGTTGATTATTGGGAGGATTATTCCTGAAATAATTAAGGAAAGGAGGGCTCAATCTTTCTTCTTGGTTGCTTGCTCCTCCCCAGCACCTTCATCGCTTTGGGCAGCTTTTCCTTCACCTTCACTTCCTCTCTCCTTTGCATCCTCAAATCTTTTCTTGGCACCTTCTTCCTCTTCTTCTCCTTCCTCACCCTCTTCCTTTTCCTCTTTCAGAAGGGGGTTCATCCTTAGTTTCCTTGGCTTTTGCAGCCTCAATGGTCTCCTCCACCTCAATCTGCTCCTCCTGGACATGGCAGGGGTATTAAGAAGGGAAGGAGCGAGCAGACATCAAATAGGAGCTAGTCTGTAAATCACTGTAGGCAGATCACCAAAGACCTGGGAACTCTGCCTATGCTTCCTAAGCTGGTGAAACTGTGCAGGGTCTCCTCGCCTTCCAAGAGTTTCCTGTAGCTGCAATGTCAAGTCCAAAGCCATCTTCACATTGAGGAGGTCCTGGTATTCTTTTAAATACCGGGCCATTTCACTCTTTGTAGTTCTCAACTCATTTTCTAATTTGTTGATCATGTCCTGCATAGCACTAACATCGGAGTTCTGCTTATCCTCCAACTCTCGCAGCTGTTTCCCAGAGCTCAGTTCATGCCCGGCATGTTTCCACCTCCAAGGTCTTGGCCTTGAGCAATCGCTGACCCGCACTGCATAGGTGTTCCTGGCAGAGCTCTCGGTCAGCATGGTGAAGTGGCTCTTGTACCATTCTTCGGCATTCTACATGTTCTTGGCAGCCAGCTTCTTGTACTGGGTGCTCATGTCCTTGAGCATAGTGGAGAGGTTGGACTTGGAGAACACGTCCATCTCCACGGAGATCTGACCATACTGGATCTGTGCCTGCAGCTTGGCGATCTCCTAATCGTGCACCTTCTTCAGAAAGGCGATTTTGTCCATCAGGCTGTCGATGCACTTTTCCACCTCAGAGCCTGCAAGAGCTGCCTCATCTGCACCTTAGCTCACCTCCATCAGCCAGCCCTCTGCATGCTCAAGATTCAGCACCTCTTCCTGGTAGCATGCCTGCAGGTTGTTCCAAGCCACTTCGGAGCCCAGGTGCCTCCTAACTGCCCACTTCCCTCTCCTCTCCAGGGACAGGGCATGGTGGGGTGGGACACAAGCATCCCATTTTCATTAGAATGTTCAACCCAGGCCTGCTCCATCAGTGTCCTCAGGCGGCCCAGGGGCAGAGAGTGGTCCCGGAGACCCAGACCACCCCTTCCTATGAACCCCCCAGCGACCTCAGGCGCTGTCCATGCCGCCTGTCCAATCCCGATTGCCGCTTGGACCCCTCGGACAGCTTCAGGAGCTTCCTGTTGGAACTGCCCGGTCCCAATCGCCACCTGGACCCTGCGGGCAAGGTCAGGAGCTGCCTGCTGGAACTGCCCCATCCCGATGGCTGCCTGGACCCTGCGGGCAGCGTTAGGTGCTGCCTGTTGGAACTGCCCAGTTCCAATTGCCGCCTGGATTCCGCAGGGTGCGTCAGACACTGTCCATACCGCCTGCCCGGTCCCAATCAATGCCTGGACTCCACGGGCAACATCAGGCGTTGTCTCCCGGGCCTTCCTGGTCCCGACGCCACCTGGAACCCACAGGAAACATCAGGCACTAGCTATGCTCCCTGCCCCATACCGATTGCCACCTGGACCCAGCAGGCAACATTATGAGGTGCCTGCTGGAACTGCACAGTCCCTATCACCACCTGGACCCGGCAGGCAGCATCAGGCATTGTCCATGCCACCTGCCCAATCCCAATCGCCGTTGGACAGGGTCAGGTGCTGCCTCCCAGGCCTGCCTGTCCTGATTTCAGCCTGGACCCGGCAGGCAGCTTCAGGCACAGCCTGCCAAGCCTGCCCAGTCCCTATCGCTGCCTTGACTCCCCAGGGGCATCAGGTACTGCCCGCCAGGTCTGACAGCTCCATGGTGGCCTGGACCCTGCAGGTTACATCAGGTGCTGCCTGCCCCGCCACCATGTGCAAATTTACCGGTCCTGGGCACCCTGCCATCGCCCTGCAATTGGAGGCCACTATCGCTGCCAGGCCCCGCCCTCAGCCCGCCCCGGCCTACACCCAGGCGGGAAAAGGCCCTTCCGTTGTACAAAGCCTTGTGCTCACAGCTCTGGGTGGGTTCACTCTAGAACCCCCAGTCCACACCCGCTGCCTCAGGGCACATGCTCTCTCCTGGCCTCTGTCTCTGCTGCTGGCATCCCGGCCAGGCTCACCCAGCGTCCCCAAGAAAGCACACGGTGCTGTGTTGCCCAAGAGAAGGCCCTCCTGCCGCCAATCTCTTGGCCAGGTTGCCGTTTTAGCTAATCTGGTGCCATTAAAAAATTTTTTTAATGTGCTGACATACACATAACATAAAAACAATCACGAACCATTGTTATGCGTACAGCTTAGCAGTGTCGAGTATACTGACATTGCTGTGCAACCACCACTACCCTCCATCTCAGAAACTTTCATTTTGCAAAACAGAAACTGTCCCCACTGAACAAAAACTCCCACCCACCTCCCAGCCTGGCACCCACCCTCCTGCACTGTCTATGAACTTAGGACCTGAAGTGCGTCATGGCATGGAGTCACGTGGTTTTTGTGTTTTTGACCAACTGGCACAGTGCCCTCTAGGGCGGTCAGTGCTGCAGCGGATCAGAAGCTCTTTGGAGGCGGAGTGTGTGTATCACGTGTTCATACCTTCATCCTCTGGCTCAGGGGCTATTGTGAGTAAGGCCCCGGGCTCAGGTACAGAGCCCACACCTCTTCTAATTCTGATCCCTGGTTGTACCCACCGCCCTCCAAGGCCGTGGGTGCCCACACACCTCCCACCGGTGTGCGCGCACGTACCTCCTCGATCTGCACAGGGATGTTGTGGGGGAGTGGAACCAGTACTTGATCAGGCTCCGGAACCTAACAGGATCAGGAAGATGAAGGTGCCCGCCAGCCCCGCCAGCGACAGGAAGGTGGCTGTGGCAATCGCCTTTTCCTGTCCCTTTTCCTGTAGGCCGGCCACTGCGATCGACTGGGGACCCACCATCATTGCCCCGCCCCACTCTCCGCTCCTGACTGGCTGGCAGCATAGCGAAGGTACGGTCAAATTTGCATATTACTCTTTTATTAGATAGGCTAGATATGCTAAAGCCGCTCAACTGTTCATTATGATGTGCACTGACCACCAGGGTGCAGACAGCCGGCTGACTGACCAGTCACTATGACATCCACTGATCACTAGGGGGCAGACAAACCAGTCACTACGACGTGCACTGACCACCAGGGGGCAGATGCTCTGAGTAGTAGGTTAGCTTGCTCCTGGGGTCCAGTGGATCGGGACTGAACAAGATGGACTGGACATGGCCTGGAGCCCTCTCATGATCCCTCCTTAGCTGACCAATCTCCCTCACCCTTGCATGCCCCAATTGTGCACCACTGGGGTTCCTTGGCCTGGCCTGCACACCCTCAAAATCCAGGACCCCTCAAGAGATGTCAGAGAGCCTATTTCAGCCCAATCCTGCAGACCACACCTCTTGGGGGGTCACCAGATGGCAGGCAAAATATAATTGTAACTTAAGCAGCTCTATCTCTGCTCTGAGCATCCTTCCTATATAATAAAAGCCTAATATGCAAAGTATCTGGTTGTCTAGCAGCCATTCAACCAATAGAAGTGTAATAAGCTAAAGACATGCTAAAGCCCGCTCAAATGCTCACTATGATGTACACTGACCACCACGGGGCAGACGCTCCAACTGGTAGGTTATCTTGCTGCTAGGGTCCGGCTGATTGGGACTGAGCAATTGGGACTAGGCTGGACATGCCTTGGAGCTCTCCTGTGGTCCCTCCCCACTGGCCAACATCCGGTGTCCCTTCATGGGCCTGACTGTGGGTGGGAGGTAATCAACCAAAGACTATCCTACATGATAAAAGGCTAATATGCAAATCAACCAAACAGCAGAACAACTGGTCTCTAAGATGCATACTGACCACCAGGGACCAGACATTCAATACAGGAGAGCACCGGTCAGCCAGAAGCCCAGCTCACAGCTAGTGAGCACAGCAGCCTCTCCCACCTCCGCAGTAGCACTAAGAATGTCCAACTGCCAGCATAGACACACACACACACACACACACACACACACACACACACAGCACAAATTTCATGCACCAGACCTCTAGTATATTTATATTTCTCATCACTCCTGGTACTCTGCATGGACAATGTGAGAGTTTTGAGTATGGTTTTTAAAAATAGCAATAGAAAACCTCGGGGTGTAGATTCAGTCCAAGCTAAAGTTGGAAGGTGCTTGGTGCAGCTGCTGGGGTACAGGAGTAAGGCCCACAAAGCTTTAGGCATGCACCCTTGCTGTCATCTCTTACCAATGTGCCCTTTATCCTAAGTCACAGCCTGCATTGCTCCTCCCTGACCCTACATAGCCCCTGGGCTGGCTTTGCCTGGACAACTGACTCCCCAGGCCCTGGAAAGTGACAGCCCTTTCTGTTGAGATGGCAGGCTCATATCCAGGCTTCAACAGTATTCAACAGCTGATTCCACCGGTGCCTGCTCTGCCCACAGATTTCTCCTAATGAGCCCTTCCATGGTTCTTGCTAAGTCCTCTGAAGCCCATGTGCATGATGACAAGCTCCAACCACCAGCCTGGTTTTAGACTGTCATAACCCTGCCTGACTCCTCCAATGCAGCCCTGTCCTTTCTCTCTTCCCCCACTGCATCAGTGCATTCCACCTCTTGGGCCTCATCATCCCAGCCAGCCTGGGCACTGTCCACGTACACCCATGTGCCTACCCACAACGGCTCCTGTGGTGCCCCTCCATCGCTTTCCAGAATGTTCTTTCCTGCTCTTGCCACCTAGCCTTCACAGCTCCACTCACCTTTATCTCTTCCCACAAAGCCCTTCTAAATAACATCACTCTAGAGTTAGAGGCACCGGATTCATACTGAGGCTCCGCTACTTACAAAAAGGACGACCTTGGGCAAGCAGCTTGCCCTCTCTGTACCTTTTTCATAGCCTTGGAAAAGGTGGGTACACAATGGTACCCACCCTCAAGACTACTGGAGATTAAATAACTTACCACTGGTACAGTACTAAGTAAATTATCTGGAATTCAGTAAAGGCTCAGTAACTGCTAACTATGAGCATGCTACTCACCCTCTCAACTTCCGCCTCCTGTTTGACCAGGTGTGTAATCAATCATTTTGACCAAAAAACTCACTTTTACCCATTTCCACATAAGCGTGGCACCTCAGACGATCACTTCTCCTCTCCACATGGTGGTAAGCCCCGTGGGCTATCATACATCTGTCCAAAGACTGAAGGAAGAAGCCCTGGGTGCAGCCAGGGGTCATCTAACCCTCATGACACTCAAACTGAGCTCTCAGTTAAACCAAACAGCACTCTGCTTGTGACCTCAGCCAGGATCAATACTCAAGGTCTCCAGAGGAAAGGTGATATAAACTGACCTCTCTCTTCCATGCAACAGATACCCTGAACCATAGACAAGTGACAGCCACAAAAAAGGAGACAGCAAGACAGGGCCCATCTCTTACCTCTGGGTGTCGGTCCAGGTCACTGAGTGTTAAGCCGTACTGCAGGATCAGCTGACGGGCCTGCAGAGGACAGGGAAAAGCACCCATGATCACTTATTTTGAGCACGTGGCAAGGATTTGCAGAATTCTGTTGGATTTCCTGAACGAGGCTCCCTCCCAAATCAAATCCAAACCTGGCTAACCAGGAGATCAGAGATCTAGACCGATGAAATGCAAAGCTAAGCTACTTCATCCGAGAGCTCGAAACCAGCAACCCAGCACTGTGCCTCAGTCCAGTGCCAGCTCACAGCTCTTTCTCAGTGGCCTGCTATTGAAGACAATGCCTCCTGAAGCAATTTTTAAAAACGTCCTAAAATAAGAACCAAATCTATAAAAATATTAGAAAAAAATGTTTTAAACTCACAGTTGTGTGGCTCAGTGGTTGAGCCTCAACCTATGAACCAGGAGGTCAGGGTTCGATTCCCAGTCAGTACACATCACTGGGTTGCTGGCTCAATCCCCAGTAGGGGACATGCAGGAAGCAACTGATCAGTGATTCTCATCATTGGTGTTTCTCTCTCTCTCTCCTTTCCTCTCTAAAATTAATAAAAATATGTTTAAAAATATATAAATAAATAAAAATATATAAAAATGAAAAACAAAAATCCCACAATGTGGAAAAAAGACTGAAGATAACTAAGAATTGATAGGGAGTGATTCCTAGGCTATAATATTGAGTAAAAATAAGCAAAGAACATATCCTTGGAGGAGTGCATAATGATAGGACTTTTGGAATGACTAAGTGGCTCGGCAAATTGAGAGGCCAGCCTGGGAGAGACAGGATGTTTGTGAGAAAAATCAGCACCACTGACTTTATAGACATGCCTATGGTTAACCTTTAAGAGGCGGATGGAGTGGCCGCCACCTCACGGCCCTGTGTGGGACTCAGAGCTAGAATAACTGCACATGAACATCGACCACCCAAGTCCAGGAGGACTCACGTTCATGTCATTGCTCACAACCTGCAAACAAACCAAAGGATGGAAAGTTCCTTTCAAAGGCATGCCTTGAAAATATTTTCTGCTTAAAATGAAAAGCACCTGAGATTAAGAATCAGGTCTAGGTTTTAATCTTAAATAAACCAGCTATGTAACCTCTGGCAAACTTTCTCATCTATAAAAAGATGGGGATGGATGAAATGACTAATATAAATCTTCACATCCCAGATTTAAGCATAAAATACAGAGACCCTGGAATTTGCAATAGTGGACTTTACTTAGATCCTGGTTCAAACTGTAAAAAAAATATATTTTTAAGGATAAGACAAGAAGGGAATTTTGAACCCTGGATTTATATTTGAAGCTTTTTAAGATTACTGTTACATTTTTAAAGTATTATTGAGATGTTTAAAAATCTCCCTAGTTTTCAGACATAATAAAATATATACAATGAATGACACTATGACTGAGATGTTTAAAAATAATCAAGGTGGAGGAGAATGGGGTACAGATGAAAATAAATTGGCCATGAACTGCTAATTTTTCAAACTGGGTAATGGGTACATGGAAATTCATTATATTATTCTTTAGCCTTTCTGAACTTTGAAGTTTTCCATAATAAAAGGCTAAAATAAAATGCTTACTGTAAAAAATGAAAGTTAAAAAAATACATAATTTTTAAAAATATTATTTTTACTGATTTCAGAGAGGAAGGGAAAGAGAGAGATGGAAACATCAATGATGAGAATCATTGATCGGCTGCTGCCTGTACGTCCCCCACTAGGGATCGAGCCCACAACCCAGGCATGTGCCCTTAACCAGAATCGAACCCAGGACCCATCAGTCTGCAGGCTGACGCTCTATCCAGTGAGCCAAACCAGCTAGGGCGATTTTATTATAATTAAAGAGAAACATATAATGATGTGAGAAAACAATAATAAAAATGGCACTGTTTAATTATTTCCAAGTACCTAGATTTCTCCAAAGTAGTACTGGAGAAATCCCCTAGTTCCAGAACTCCAAAGGCAGCCTCCAAGATGACCCCCAATTATTCCTTCTTGGTATTCATGCCACTGGTAATTCCTTCCCACAATGTTCCAGGACTGGTCTGTATGACCAATGCCACACAGCAGGGGAGATGGCATGACACTGCTGAGGCGAGTTTTTACAGAGTGCCACAGTGGGGTAGGCAAAGGGGGCTAGGGGTGTGACATACTCAAGCCTCCTCTTCTCCTTCCCTCCTTTCCTTCCTTCCCTCTTTTATAAACACACTCTGTCCTTAAGACACTGAAACAGCCCTGGGCACAGGCCTTCTACCCAACAGCCTATGAAGAACTGAGGCCTGCAAACCCCCATGTGACTGAGTCTGGAAGCAAATCCTTCAACCATGTTGAGTCTTGAGATGACTGCAACCCTGACCAACAGCTCGAATGCAACCTCACGAGAGATCTGAAGCCAGAACCATCCAGATTCCACCCAACCAAACCATCTAGATTCCTGACTCTTGGAAACTACAATATAATAAATGTTAGTTGTTTGAAACTGCTAATTTTGGGGGTAATTTGTGCCATAGCAACAATTACTTACTACAGATAGTGTTAGAAATATGACAAAAAATGCATATAGTTCAGGTAATAGTTTATCATGCAAATAAAACTGTGATGTACTATGGTTGGTTTCCTATTAATTTTATGTACTTTAGAAACAGTACCAAACTGTATTCAATACATTTCATGAAAAATGGATGCAAGAAGAATGTTCTATCACGATTCCTAGGGGGAAAGACTCATGAAAATATATCATTTTATTTAACTTTTCTTAAGTTCAAAGCACCATTTGACTGTGGTACTATTTGATGAAGATGTCCTGTCTATCCATCTAGGCTGCAGCAGAGTAGGAAAGAACACATTTCAAATACCTTGTTACTCTACAGCAGTTAGCACCATATTGAGCCAACTGCTGAGTGAATAACTGATCCTTGTGAGTTCAATCCAAAAGGAGTCATTTAGTGTAAGCCCAGGGAGGTCACCCAGTGATAAGTTAAGGACAGACCAAGGACCAGAATTTCTGTCTCCTGCTTCCTGTCCTGTGTAAGGAACTACGAATGGGTTAGAAGGGAAATGGAGTGAATGACAGGGAAAAAGAAGGACAACCCTGCTTATAAATGGATGAAGTTACAAAGTAATATGCTACTAATGCTATAAACAGTGGCAACTTAAAAGGAGTCTTTGTGCTCTTGACATTACTCCTCTGCCTAAAATGCCCTGCCCTCTCCCAGACTCCAACACTCATGTCCAATTCAAAGACCAGCCTTTCTAGGAAGCCTTCCCCAAACTCTTGGCAAAGAGTGAGCTCTGTCCTGCTTGTAAAAGGCACATAGCTCTACTTCTTCTCTACTATATATTTGTGTCAAATGACACAAATAAATTCACCCAACAAACACAGAGTGCCTAAGAGCCAGGCACAACTCTAGGACTCTGGAGACAGCGAATAATACCTTGTATAACATAGGGAGCCTCATATCCCTGATAAAAATATAAACACCCTCAATAATCACTATGTTCAACTGACTGCTTCTTCACCATCCCAGCACTGCACCGGTCCAGAGTCCAGCACAAGAGGGCTGGGAGACCTGCGGCTAATGGCCCTGCCCACACCCACTCATGTCCCCAGATAATAAGCAATACATGAGCATAGGATCTGTACTTTTTTGTAAACAGTGTGCACCCCATTCACATATGGAGACCCTTACTAGGAGCTCAGATCCCCTGGGCTGGGAGCCTCTGAGCTTGCTGCCATCAGCAAACTCTCCAACCCTCCCTCCTCCTATCTCCGCTGGAGGCCCATCTGAGTACCCTGCACACACAGAGAAGTCATGCTCACAAATGATCTGAGTATTAGGGATGGAACTGTGCTCCCCCAAGAGAAGATATGTTGACATTCTAGCCACCCATACCTCAGTGCACTTTATTTTGAGAGAGGGTTCTTATGCTAGGGGCAAAAATAAAATATTGGGAACTAGTTATTGTTATGAAAAATATTAATCATACTCTGTTAACTAGGACTGCCCTGTTCTGGTTAAAGAAAGAACATTTTGACATAGCTCTGGTTGGAAGTTGTGTGCTTGGGAGTCAACCTTGGCCATTCTCATTCAAGAACTGCCTATTATCATGGAAAGACTGACAAATGTGTGGCTCAAACAATGGAGTCCCACCCTAGCCCACATTGCCTTCTTCCCCAAGCCTGTAATCTCAACTTCCCCATACCTGTAATCCCTACTTCTCTGTCCTATCCTATCTAATAAAAGAGTAACATGCAAATGTGACCATACCTTGGCTCCTGATTGGCTATGCTACCAGCCAATCAGGAGTGGGGGGCAGCACCCCGGGGTGGAAACAAGGTGGTGGCAGCGTGTGGGCCAGAGCAGAGAAGACTGAAGGCTCCAGCTGGCCAAAGCAAAAATGGAAGGCAACAGCCAGAGGATCCCAGGTTCCAGAGGAAAACTGGTCCTGGCAGCCAGGGGAAGGAAAGCCTATTGCATGAATCTTCATGCAATGGGGCTCTAGACCTATATAAGCAGCTGGCTTCTGGAGGGCTAGGGCTGATTTTGTGGATCACCTGCGGCTTTCCCTTACTGCCACCAGTATTGGAAAAAACACTCTTATATGATTTACCCCCATCTCTGCTTAGTTGGCTCAAGTAGTGACAGGCAACATGGACCCACTGATTGTCTGGTTATATATTCTGGCAACCATGAAAAAATGTATGTAAGATTCCTCTAGGGTGAGTACCAGGGACCCCGCTCGCTGCCTGGATTGGGGTTCCTGGGGCTGAGGCCTGGACTCTTATTTGCAGCGCTGCCAGGAATTTTCCTGTTCAGAGTCCCAGCCGCAGTCTCAGCAATCCCTGTCTCACCTGAGACTTAAGTTGAATTTTTGTAGGAGGAATCAAGCATTTCGTATGGCATGAGAAGCACTTGCTGCCTCTCATCTGGGCTTCCTTGTAAGGAAGCATGTACTGTGTACTGCATGGGAGGCATTTTACTACCTCTTATCTGGGGGAGCCTGATCAACTTGAGAGGCAAGGGACTCCAGCATCCTTGCCTGGTCTCCAAGCCTTTAGTCTGATTCACTCTGGGACAAGAGCTAATGCTCTGCTTTGATCAGTTTTAAATGCAGGCATTTGTCTGCCTTTCATGCCATGTCCCCACCTTTCTGACAAAGTTGATGAACATACGTCACACATCACAACACAGGGACAGTAGAAAGCATAAGGCAGTAAGTACTAACCATGGAGGAGGTTTCTGTGGCTGGACAAATAAGGAGCACGGTGTGAAGTTGTCTGTTGGTTGTGCACACCTATAAATATTGTACAGAGTGTCTCTTGATTGTTGTTTTGTGTCTCTCTGTGTTTGGTTTAATTTGTTTAAAGATGGGCACAGGAACTAACAAATTAGACACAGCTGAGGAGACAATTATCAACAAGGAAATGTCCCCTGGAGAACGTCTTGTGTACATTCATGTGGTTCCTTTTGTGTCATGTTGTATTTTGTGCTCTTTGGTCAGCACCTCCACAACGGTTGGCACGGCTTGGCAGACAGCAAGCCGCATAACCAGATACATGATCTCAGTAAATATACTCTCCTGCTCCCAGCTCTCACATGGAACAACCCTGGGTGCACACACACAGCCACACCTCCATGGGCTCAGGGACCCGGAAGATTCAGCAGCCACTAAGGCGCGGAATGGAAAGCAGGCCCACCTGGAAGGACGTGGGAACACAGACGAGGTTCAGGTTCTCCTGCTTCACTCTTTCAGCTGTGGAGAGAGAAACCATGTCGGTGGGTCTTCACTCTCCCACTTCACTTTTCTTGTCTTGGACACATTTGCTCAAATACAACAGAAAAGGAAAATCTGCCTTTTATACCATGTCCCTCACTTTTTGACAAAGTTGATGAACATACCTCACACATCACAAGACAGGGGACGGTAGAAAACCTAAGGCACTAAGTACTAACTATGGAAGAGCAATGCCAGTGTCTACTATTGCGTGCCTGGCAAGAGTCAAGGAACTGTGTACCTGTGAACTCATTTAATCCTAAACGTCAGTTATAACCCAAAGGAAAGGTACAATTATTACTTCCATTTTAGAGAAGAAAAAACTGAGGCAGAGAGGTAGAGTATCTGGGTAGTTACACAGCTAACAAGGGGGAGAGCTGGAATATGATCCCTGGCAGTCTAGCTTTAGTCTTAAATACTTCCTTATACTGTCTTTTACAGGGAAAAGCTAGAAGTCAATTTTCACATTTAATACAAAACAATATAATCATTTGTAGACCCCAGAGGGTTATTAGAGTGGGTTTATTCATTCATTTGGGGTTTCTACCTTTCAAGAAAACTTAATTTTTTTTTTTAACAGGTCTTAAGAAAAAAACAAAAACACTGTCTTGTTAAAGCTTAAGCTTTTTTCATCACCGGGTTGCATCTTGTGAGGTTTAGATGTCACTATTACAAAACCCACAGTTAATTCTTGAACTTAAAATCCTCCACACATTCAGTGCTCATGCCCAAGGATGTACAAGTTACAGCCCCTGTTTAGCCCATGAGGCAGATTCCAGAAGCCAACACACCAGCACCACAGCCACTCCTTAAAGACAGGGTGGTGCTGGACTTTGTGCCTGAGCACTTTGCCCCTGGAACTAGAAGAGGCCAGCACTCTAGCAAGCCTCTCCTCTGGGCTTTGTTCTTACAAAAGCAGGCAGTAAAGCCTGTGGAGCAGCCACAGGGGCTGCAGATTCCTGTCCCTTCCTAAGCACAGAGACAGCCTAATCAGAAAAGCCAGCACCTGCAAGAACCAGGCAGCAACTGCAGAGACCTTCCATTCACTCAGGGTCAAGCCTGCACTGATCTTATTAATTTGTTTGCCTGAGATTGTCTGAGAGTCAGAGAGCTTGCCTCAGGGTCCCTGAGACAAACACAAACACACACACACACACACACACACACACACACACACACACTGATGAGGATAAAATTCTTTTGAGACTTCATCCTAAGTCTGCTCCTCCCCTCTAGCTGTGTAAACAAAGCTAGGGCAACCCCCAAAGGTGGTTGAAGAGACCCAAAAACCTATCCCAGGGAAAAGCAGCTGACAGACAAGTAGCTCCACAGTGCTGGAGCCATACCCAGCAGGTGTTTTCTATGCCCCAATCCTGTCCCCAACTTCTACCACCCCACAGCATTCATACCCAACAAAACATACAGGAAATTGCCCAAGAACATACCTATTCGCTGCACAGCATGGACAATTGTAGAACCACTTCCAATTCCCAGCACTTGATTATTCTGGCAAAAAAAAAAAAAAGGAAGAAAAAGAACAAAACTTACTAATACCATCTTTTATTCCTTCTCCAGCCTGCTTCCTAGAGCAATAAAATTAGTATGAACAGTAATTCACCAACGAAAGTACAAGGCAAGCACTGTGCCCACTTTACAGAAACACAACCACTGAACATCACACCTGGTCTTATTACAGTGCCCAGGGGCAGGTTATCAGCAGAGCCCTTCTCCTTTCATCTGACATCACCATCTCCTCCTGATGAAAGATACACTGAGCAAGTTTACAAATGTCAAGAGTTGATTTGAGCAAAAACTGATTCGAATGGGGCAGCATCCAATCTAGCAGACAGAGGGGAGCGCCACGGAACCATCCAAAATGAAAGGCTTTCACAGACTTCCCTCTAAGAGCAAAAGCAGTGTCTATCCGGCTGGTTGAGTGGATTATTAAGATTCCATTTCTGGGAGAGCCAAAACTGTCATTAAGTCTTGATTTGGTGACGTGGAGCTTAGCATATGTGACTCCATCTTTGGGCCTGTTGTCTAATAGTTAACCCTCCCTACATCCTGTCAGACAAAAGGCTTGGCTCACTTTCAACATACAGTAACTGAAGTCCTAATAGTGGCCAGCAGATGAGCACTGAAAGATTCCTGACTAACCCGAGCCAGGTGACCAGAAAGGAAAAGCTCTAGGCATTAACAAGTTAAGGTTTCTGGCTTCAGTGTCTTTTCAGAAGAGCTTAACATTTAGAAGGCAGGGACTGGCCACAGATACCTTACTTTGGTAGCATCACAGGGAACCAGAGGGACATATCCAGCCCACAGTCTAGAGCTGCCCAAGAGTTGACAGAAGAGGTGAGTCTGAAGTAACCTCAAAATAGCAAATTGTATCAGCTTCTGTCCAAGGTGATTCTCTGTCTCAGAGAATCTGCAAAGATGGCAAAGACTTAATTAGGAACATGAGAAAAAGTCTTCATCTGTAATAGGAAGGCCTTGTAAAGATGTAGAACACTTCCTGAGTGCAAAGGACAAGAAACAGACATCATATTTCTGAGCCTGCCTTCTTAACAAAGGGGAAGGTGCCTAGGAGCAGGGGCAGAGCTGGGGCCCAGCAGAGAACAGTTAAACCACAAACAGCACTGGGTCAGGGCACAAATATTCAGGAACCAATATGGAGCTCAGTTCCTCAGCAACTTCCTGGGAGCAAACTCCTGCCAGTCCAAGGCAAAATGGCTCAATTGTATTTCAGGTCCATGCCCAGAAAAGCAGCAAAACCAAGCAACTGACACTACAGCTGACCTTAGGACCAGCAGCATTGAATGATGACCCCCTACTCTGGCACCAACCAATCAGTGGAGACCCCTCCTTGGGGTTCTTGGCTTCTCCACCAGAAATGGAGAGAATACCCCACAAACATTTCCAGGCAGATTTTATCAAGCTTATGCTCAAGCTCAAAGGAGGCAGCACAGAGAAAAGAAAGGTCCTCTGAACAGGCTCAGGGGCTGGCTCTACTTGGCTACTTTCATAAGCTGGGGACAAACTGGGGAGGTCTTTTAGAAAAAGGCTGGCTTGCCGAAACTGCTTTGTCTCAGTGGATAGAGCATCGGCCTGAAGACTGAAAGGTCCCGGGGTTTGATTCCAATCAAGGGCATGTACCTTGGTTAATGGCACATCCCCAGTAGGAGGTGTGCAAGAGGTAGCTGATCGATGTTTCTCTCTCATGGATGTTTCTGACTTTCTATCCTTCTCCCTTCCTCTTTGTAAAAATTCAATAAAATATATTTTAAAAAAAGAAAAAGGCTGAATTGAAGAATTTTCCATTCCAGGCTTGGGTGACTTCCCATTAGGGGTGGCTATAATCCCAGAAACTGACAGATCTGAGTTCAGGGGTGGCTATCTCCAAATTCTCCATCCATCCAGATGTGGAGATAGTTACCACGTTGGAACACCAATAGAACACCAGTGGACTAAGAATTGAACCTACACTCCAGAGATTCAACCCACCAACAATTCCATAACCTCATATTTATGTTCACACTTCACATGATTCATTGAACATTTACTAAGAAGGCCCCACTGTACCAACATTGCATGAAGATAAGG
Organism: Antrozous pallidus; assembly: GCA_027563665.1. Lineage (NCBI taxonomy): Eukaryota > Metazoa > Chordata > Mammalia > Chiroptera > Vespertilionidae > Antrozous > Antrozous pallidus. Next base: position 108,780,367 of record CM050508.1, on the reverse strand, counting down.
AGTGTAACCTTTTTGGGACTAGGAGACACAAACACAGAGGATCAGGACATAAGACACCTAAAAGATATAAAGTGCTACAAAATCAAAGACAATATGTGCCCTCTCTGCTCCCCCCATTATGAGGCTAAGGAAAAACTGAAAGAAATGGCCTTTGCAGCAAATCCTGAAGGACATGATTTTAACATAAAGGCAGAATGCTGGAAACCACTGCTTGCCAATACTATCATGAGAGTACACAAAGGAACATGGAAGGTTGAGGAACCTTGGGCTGACACTAAGCATCTTAATCCCTAAACACCGATTACTGAGATAGCAGTGGTTCAAGGCAATTCCCTAACTTGATAATCCTTTTACTGTTTACCAAACTTCACTTTTGATATGCCTGTATGCATTGCTAAAGGGCAAATGTGTATTCAAGAAAATAAAAGGCAGACCAGGCCAGAAGTCAGTGTGTCTCATAAAGAAAGAGGCTCCACCTGACCCCAATTGTAAATTCATAGTTCTTGTATAGTATTTTCATCTGTGTTGGCCCCTCCTTCAGATCCTGAACCCCACCAGGAAGGTCTCAGCAGTAGAGAACAAGAAAAAGCATTCTAGGTCAAGGGTAATGATGTTAAACACACATTCCATGCCAGTAGTTGACTTTTCCAATAGTCTGGTACATGGGGGGTAAGGAAACAAAATGGTGGAATTGAGGACAAGGACCAGTCTCTTGTCTATGGATCCTTCCCACCCAGCTGAGCACCTAAGCTTACTATAGACTCTCCAGGTATGTCACATGGAGGTCAAGATGAAGCCACTGTGGGCCACTGTGACAAGAGCAGTTGAGAGCTTCACAAGATAATCCTGGAAGGCTGATAGATGGGAGAAGATAAAGGCAACCACTATCATCTGGCCCTGGGGAGAGCCTAAATGGGGGTAGTAGGTCAAAGGAAAAGGTCAGCTCTAAGAACATTCCAAAGATGGAACCCATAGGACTTAGTTTATAATCTACCCTGATAATCTTACACTTGTGAGTAAAGGAATCCAAATCACAAAATGTTAGAGGACAAAAATGGTCTAAGATGAAGTAAAGGATACCCCCTGGAGAGAGCAATTAAGTACATTACAATTAAGTACATGGATATGCTCAATAAATGTGTATTTGAATTAGTTATCCCACTTGCAAAGTATCCAGGACCAGACTCTTCTCCTCCCTGCTCTAATCACACTTCTGATAACCACACCAATTGACACTGCTGGGCACTCAATAAATACCTGGTAAGCAAAGGAAAGAATAAATCACCATTAAACAGCAGAAAATTCAAGTAGTGTTGGAATCTCAGAAAGGAATGTTGGTAAGAAAGTGGGTGCCATTGACATTGGGTGAGGTGCCCCCAAAAGGCCAGGGGAGATCTCCACAGGTTTACTTAGCAACTTTTTGAATATAGCTGGAATCCCAGTATTTTGGGGCTTTAGCCTGAGGTGGAGGCTTACAAATTTTATTTAAGCAAATACATAATTATAAAACAAAGGTCAGGAAGACATGTGCCACCAAATATTAATGCAAACAGGTTAACAGAAAACTAAGATACCAGGCTTTTCTAATTGTACCGATTTCTTTTTATTTACCTGTCCATTAGCTATTCACTTTATCCAGGCATTTGAAATCTCAGCTTATTGTCCCAATTTTGCAGCTGAGGCAATGAATCCCAAAAGTAGAGCCAAAGTACACATTTTACATTAACTCTGTGAATTACCATAGAAAATCCTATTGCTAACCAGACTTGTAACAAGTGACACCAGGACAAGGCAGCCGTGGACCTGGTGGAAGGGTACTACTACCTAACAGGACTCACTAGGTTCTGGAGCATCCTGGGCCATTCCTTCTACAGAACATTCTGAACATTCTACAATACAGCGTATTGCACTGGCCCCTCCCACTGAAACAGGCTGTATGGGGGAATCAAACACCATCTGTCTATGCAAAATAACTTTGTAAGCTAATGTATTCTCAAGCACTAGCATTAGAAGATTATGCCATTTTATAAGTAGAAACGACAGCCAATAAAGTCTAAGAAACTCCACCTAAGGACAAATATACTCCGCTTGGCTACTCAAATATTTTAATTAAGATAATTAACTTCATATGCAACAACAAATCCACTCTGGTTAAGACTTCACTAACAGCAAGAACCACACCCGCTTAACAAACAAGTGGGGCCAAGACCTCACCACTAATAGTTGAACATCTCGGAACAGCGTCCTCCAACAGCGTCCTCGGAACAGGGTTCCCGTGGAAGAGGCGTTTAACGCTCAGGTCTCCCCTCAGACTCTCTCCCCTGCCCTCTGGTGAGTACACTCAGGAGCGGGCGCGCCAAGCTAAAACCTACTTGGAGTCCAATGTCAAGGCAATTTTCAAGCCAGTTCTCCACCGGCTTCCCAGGAAGTGAAGAGACCAGTCAGCAGCCCGAACTCATCAGTTTCCCTCTGTTGGTAAGGAAGCAGAAGGCAAGTCTCTTCCAGCCCCACTCAACATCAGACACCACTCAAGCTCCGCTTTGCTAACCTGTGGTCGGGTCACACAAAGTCTTTGGGAAGCTCTCTCCCCCAGCAGACCCCCATCAAAACGGCCTGTAAGGAGCAGGGAAGAAACCCGGGAAAGGCGCGCCCTCTCCCGGCTCACGCAGCCCAACCCACGCCTTCCAGGAACAAGGGCGTCCCGGCGGAGCCCACCAGGAGCCCAGCCCGCAGCCCGAGCTGCTCACCCTCACATGATTCTCCACTGCCGCGTGGCCCGCAAGCTTCTTGGCCTCCTCGGCCTTGGACATCGTGGAGGGGGTTGGGAAGGCACTATCGGCTACCTTGACGTTGGGGCTTGTTTGGCCCGCGCCGCCGTTCCCTGAATGAGCGCACCACGGCGATTGCACGTGGGAGCCCGGGACACCCCACCTGTTCCCGCCTCCTCCAGAGGCCGCGCCCCCGGCCCGTCCGGGCAGCGGGGCCAGGACCCGCCCGTAGAGGGTGCTAAAGGGCCCAGGGCGCTGCATCCCGATGCCGAGCTCCAGCCACAGGCACAGTCCCGCCCCAGGTTCTTCCGGAAGTCTAGTCGTCAGGCGCACGTACGGCGCCCGCGCGGAGCTTCCTGGGAAATGTATTCTGTGGCTTTCGAAGTCCGGAGCCGCGCCTCAGCCTGGACTACCAGCCCCACAATGCTCCTCCAGGGGCACGCAGATCCCGGCTGCCGGTTTAGGTGGGGGCGGGGGCAGTGTGGCGGGAATGGCCGCGGTTGCGTGAATCATAGAGGTTTTTCTGTCTTGTGTTTTGAGGAAGGGGTGTTCCACCTGACCTGCTGTTTTTCCCAGCAGTGACGGTGTGGCTGTGGACGTGACCTTAGGGAGTCGATCTTATGGAGATGTCCGCCTGGAAGTGACTTCTCTAGCCTCAGTCCCAAGAGAAACGCGCGCGGGACCCCCGCACCCTTTGAATCTCCCTAGACTTGCGGAGGCCCAAGAAGAACAAGTTTAGGTCTCCTTGCCCTAAACATTGTCCTGCACTCTGCGGCACTGGATGGCCTGCTTCCTCCGGATGGAGCCTTGTCCTGCACGAGTGTTCCCTGCAGAGACTCTGCAATTCTTGAATACAAGGACTTTCACTGAACTTAAAAGTTTTCTATCAGTAAGGTGTCCTCCTGTAGGGACTAGTAAGGATGGGGGATTTTTATTGTCCCCGTTTTACAGGCGCGGAAGTTAATGCTAATCCCAACCACACCTACTACTTGGGGGTCCTTACAAAGCTCACTGCCTTTGTACTTCTCACCCATGTTGGTGGAATTCCCTGTCTGCCCACGAAGTCATCTTAAAACTCTGGGCCTTCTTCCTCTTCTGTGTGCAAAGCTCCAGCATGGACCGATGCAATCGCCTCATCGCGGATTCTCTTTGCTGTGTCCACCTAGGTTGTCAGCCCCTGGACCTCTCCACCTTAGTCTGAGAAGGAAAAATTATTTGAGGTGATATTTTGGATCCTCGGTTTTAAGACAGAATTTGGAAATTAGCACAAAGTTCTGGTTAAGATGCAAAACAAAATATTTGAGACTCCCACTATTGTTGGTCTTTGCACCTTTGAAGACTACCTGAGTCAAACATATGACCATTTCTGCATCCCTTAGGGGTGGGGGGCAGTCTTTCCCCCATTCTGGCTCCTCAGTACTCATTCCCCACAGGTCGAAGCAACTACTAGTAGCCAATATCTACTTTACTCTTACAGCCTCAGGGCATTTTTACTGGGGTTTCCCACCACATTAAATGCTCTGCCCATCTGCACTGGCAGCTTTATCCAGCTGAAATGCCACCTCTTCAATCTTCCTGATTACCTTATCCAAACTAGGTTCCCAACCACCCATCTTCTAACACTTTATCCATTGTTCATTTCCATCATAAACCTCTCAAGTATTTGCTTACTTAGCCTTGCACTTGTTTTTCATCTATCTTCTCTAGGAAATAATATTTCTGAGAAGAGGGACTTTGCTTTACCCCTACACCAACCTCCATGTGTCTGTTATATAGATGGTCCACAACAAACACCTAGAGCAGGATTAGATAACAGATTTGGTGCCTCAACCGCACAGTCCACCTTCAGCCAGGCAAAATTTCAGTCTCTGCCCCACTTAACCATTTTCTTAGGCCTGCCAGTGATGTCCAGTGACTCATGAAATCCCACTGGCAGCTCTTGGGGCTGAAAAGTATGCCAACCCTTGAAATTATGTTATTGTGTTCCGGTGACACTTCTGCTCTGCATATCCTATATAATAAAAGCCCAGTGACTGAAATGGCAGAATGACCAGAAACCAGAAGGACCATGTCCCCTACCCCAATCAGCCCCACACCTCAGTGGGGACTCCCACCGGTGCATCAGGCCTCTATCCTATATCATAAAAGAGTAATATGCAAATTGACCCTAATGGCAGAATGACCAGAACGACTGATCGACCAGTCACTTTGAGGCGCACTGACTACTTCTCGGTCCCTTCTCCTGGCCGTCAGGCTCCAATTGCCTGATGGCAAACAGGGAACTGAGGTGGGTGGGCAGGGTGCTGGCAAGCAAGCAGGAATAGCCGACCTCTCAGTCCTTTCCCTGGCCATCAGGCTCCGATCACGGATGGCGAGTGGGGAACTGGGGGTGGGTGGCGGCGGGGGGAAGGCCATCTGTGGGCAGCTGGGAAAGATGGCCCTGATCACAGGTCAGGCCTAGGGACTGTACCCGTGCATGAATTTTGTGCACCAGGATTCTAATTTATTTATAATCATGCCAAACACCATGCTAAATGCTTTTCAGATGCTATCACACTTAATCCTCCAAGAAATGGGTAGTATTATCCCCATTATATAGATGAGGCATGACAGAAGTTCTCATTTAACTAAGGTCCCACTGTTCATAAGTGAAGCTGAGATGCAAACCTTCAATGACTCCAGGACCAAACTTTGATCTGATAGAATCACCCAGATGGAGATTTATTAATTGCCCCAACACCACCATCAATATAGCCCTAAACTTTGACATGTGTAAACCACACAAGTCATGCCTTTACTCTTTCAAGTCATAAGTAATAGCAATGACCCTGAGACAAAATGGATAATAAGAGGGAAAAGAATGAAAAAAACTATAAATGAGGAAGTATTGACTAAGGTACTTAATAACCCACCAAAACTTTAATTTTTTTTCCCTAACTTACACTGGGAAGAACCACCACTTAGGGCTCATTTTTTCATCTTTCAAGGAACCTAACATCCTTGGAACAGAGGTTTTAGGGCCAGAATGAAGGTTCACCGTGGGGGCGGGGGAGTGGGGGGAGGAGGGCAATAAGCCCATCCTGCACTATTACTGGTGATGAGAGGGCCTTGGGCACCTCACCCCCTTGATGACTCCAGTGTGGTCCAGTCTGAGAGGAATAAGGGCAGTGGGGCACTATAACACTACATCACCATTGTGTCCCTGACTGGGCTTCAGTGGAGCAGGAAAAACTCTCCCCACCTCACACTTCCTTTCCCTCTCTTTTCCTTCAGTGTGGTCATTTGGAAAGGGACTCCCAGTGCTGGCTGTACAGAGCTACTAAGCTGACATGAATGAATTTGAGGATCCTGCCAGAGGCAACTGGTACTGGCTCAAATACACCTCAGGCTAGAGTTTGGATTGCCCTAGTTTTATCCAGCAGTTAGACTAATTTAGAAATAGGTACTTTAGCTGACATCCAACTCTCACACAACTTCGAGTGGTCTTTTGGAGCCTAAACCTGTAGCCTGCATTATTTCATCCCCTTTTCTGAGGGCAGGTTTATTGTCTAGTAATCATTTTGATTGACAGGTAAGGCCTTGGAAGATGATGAGACCTTATTATTTCTGATAGTCTATTGATTAAAGTGAGCCATGGTTAATACATCAGTATTACTATCCTGCTATATATTTAACATTGGGAGGTAAATTAGCAATCTATTTACCAAAACCAAGTCTTCCTGCTGGTTGGCTGCATGGTTCTGGAGAAAAAAAAAAGTATAGTTCCTTATTGTTGTGTAAAACCATTTCTTGCTTACAGACCAAGCTGCCTTTCAAAGTCTTTACAAAAGTATTTGTCAGCTTGGAGTGATTTTGACCCCAATGGGATGTTTGACAATGTCTAGAGACATTGTCATGACTGGGGGATGCTCTGGGCATCTAGTTGGTAGAAGCCAGGGGTGCTGCTAAACATCCTTTGTCACGCCAAAACCGGTATGGTTCAGTGGATGCAGCGTGGGCCTGCGGATTGAAAGGTCAGGGGCATGTAACTTGGCTTCGGGCACATCCCCAGTAGGGGTGTGCAAGAGGCAGCTGATCGTTGTTTCTCTCTCATCGATGTTTCTGACTTTCTATCCCTCTCCCTTCCTCTCTCTTAAAAAAAAAAAATCAATAAAATATATTTTAAAATAAATAAATAAATAAACATCCTATGTGCACATAGAGCCACACAAAAAGAATTTCTCCACCCTAAGTGTCAATGGTGCTGAGGTTGAGAATCCTCAAGTTGGGATTTGTGGGTGGCTTTTCTACCCTATGCAGCTTGTTTCACCTGCATCGTTCACACTCAGAACTCCTGCATGGTCGGCCTTCTCCAGTCCCATCCTATCACCAAAGAACTCCAGCCTTCTACCACCACCACCATTGATATTTGTTTCCTTTGCCCATCTCTTCTCTTTGGTCAAGGTTGTCACTCATTTCTATCAATTCCCCTTCTGGAGGGAGCTAGAATAGCGTTCTGATCCATGTGGGTGGAGAAGGAGGAGGATGGAGGAAATCAAGCTTTGCCTGGCAGACACAGGGAGGACCACCCACAAGAAGGTCCATCCTTTCTTTTTTATTATTTAAATTCTTCATTGTTGACACTACTGCAGAGGTTCCCCATTTCTCCCCCTGAACCCATCTCCACCCAACCCCTGATACCCACCTCCCTTGGCCCTCACCACACTGTGTCCATGATGTATGCATACATGTTTTTAGTTAATACCTTCACACCCTGCTCTGCTGACATTTGTCAGTCTGTTTCATGTATCCATGCTCTGGTTCTATTTTGTTTGTCATTTTATTTTGTTAGATTTTACATTTTAGTAAAATCATATGGTATTTATTTATCTATCTCTCACTTGTTTGTTTTACCCAGCATAATAATGTCTGGGTCCACCCATGCTGTTGCAAAGATTAAGAGTACCTTCTTTTTGTTTTTTACAGCCCCACAGTATTCCATTATGCAAATGTATCACAGCTTTTTTTATCTACTTCTGTACTGGTGGGCACTTGGACTATTTCCAGATCTTAGCTATTATAAATAACAATTAATGAACAAAGGGGTGCATATATTATTTCTTTGATAGCTGTTTCAGAATTCTTAAAATATATACCCAGAAGTAGGATCACTGAGTCAAAATGAACTCCTCCCTCCTGTAACTAAGATATCCCTCCTTAACTTCTACCTGCTGCCTCTGGAAACAGGGCCATTCTCTCTCGTGACCCCACCTTTTCTTCAAGTCTCGAAGTGGTTCTTGCTCTTCATTGTTTATTTATTTTTTAAATATATTTTATTGATTTTTTTTTACAGAGAGGAAGAGAGAGGGATAGAAAGTTAGAAACGTTGATGAGAAACATCAACCAGCTGCCTCCTGCACACCCCCTACTGAGGATGTGCCTGCAACCAAGGTACATGCCCTTGACCGGAATCGAACCTGGAACCTTTCAGTCAGCAGGCCAATGCTCTATCCATTGAGCCAAACCAGTTTCAGCTGCCCTTCCTTGTTTAAAAGTCCCTTCGGCTAGTCTTCAGATGGTCATTCAGGGTAAATGTTCCCTAATGTAAATGTTTTTATTGATTTTTAAAGAGAGAGGGAGGAAGGGAGAGAGAGAAACTTGGATGGGGGAGGAAAACATTGATTGGTTGCATCCCACATGAATCCTGACCAGGGATCAAACTGCAACCATGGCATGGGCCCTGACCTAGGATCGAACTGGTGATCTCTCAGTATAGGGGACAATGCTCAATTGAGCCACGCAAGCAGGGAGGTGTTCCTCAGTTTAGTTTTATTTCCAGTTTGGTTCTGGGACGAGGTGTAAGAAAGATCCATCTACTTTGCTCTGAAGGAGGTGTAAGAAAGATCCATCTACTCTGATTGTGCTCTACCATCATCTTGATAAGTATTTTTCCCCTTTTATTGTCTGTATTCCACCTACTCAGATATACGAGAACTGGTCTTTTTCACTGCTGGAACCCCACATTTGCAGAATGAATGAATACCAAGCACCAAACCTTGGCTCCTCCTTCCCCTCATCCTCCAATTCCCCACCTTCACCCTGACTTGGCCTCAGGCATAGTACAAACTAACCTCCCTCTTTATTAGTTTACAATTGGTTACAGTTTAATACGTTGTTTTCCCAAGAAACTAAGATAAAACTATAAATCAAGATAACTATTTCAAGTATTTGTCTGCATCCCTACAACTGTTTACCATGCTTGAAGCACATAGTATGCACTATTGGGTGCTCAGTACAGCAACTGTTGTACTTTATAGCAACATTTTTTTCTTTATTGTTCAGTTTATTAATTACACTGTCCCCTTTTTTCCCCCTCTATAGTTCCCCTCCATCTGGTACCATCCCACCCTCCGCCCTCACTCCCCTCCACTGCCCTCTCCCATAGTTGCATGATTTTTGTCCAGTCTCTTGCTGCACTTCCCACACCCCCTTTCTCCCCAAGAGTTGTCAGTCCATTCCCTCTCTGTGTCCGTGATTCTGGTACATTCACTAGTTTATCCTGTTCATCAGCTTAATAATTCACTTGATTTTTAGATTCATTTGTTGATAGATGTGTATTTGTTGTTAATAATTTACACTTTTATCTTTTTCTTCTTCTTTTTCTTAAATAATATCTTTCAGCATTTCATAAAATATTGGTTTGGTAGTGATGAACTCCTTTAGCTTTTTCTTATCTGCGAAGCACTTTATCTGACCTTTAATTCTGCATGATAGCTTTGCTGGATGGAGTAATCTTGGTTGTAGATTCTTGCTATTCATTATTTTGAATATTTCCTGCCACTCCCATCTAGCCTGCATCGTTTCTGTTGAGGAATCCACTGACAATCGTATGGATGCTCCCTTATAGGTAACTAACTGTTTCTCTCTTGCTGCTTTTAATATTCTCTCTTTGTCTTTTGCTCTAGGCATTTTAATTATGATGTGCCTTGGTGTGGTCCTCTTAGGGTTCCTTATATTGGGGTTTGGTGCGCTTCTTGGACTCCTAAGTCAATTTCTTTCACCAGGTGTGGGAAGTTTTCAGTCACTATTTCTTCAAATAGGTTTTCATTGTCTTGCTCTCTCTCTTTTTCTGGCACCCTTATAATTCGGATGTTGGTATGCTTGAGGTTGTCCCAGAGGCCCCTTACACTATCTTCAATTTTTTGGATTCTTTTGGTTTCTTGCTTTTTCAGCTGAGTGGATTTTACCTCTTTGTATTTCAAATCTTTAACTTGGTTCTTAGGGTGCTCCAGACCACTTTTAGGTGTTTGTATAATATTTTTTATTTCAGTCAGTGTATGCTTAATTTCTGGTTGGTCCTTTTTCATATCCTTGAGAGTCTCCCTCATATCCTTGAGGGTCTCGCTCATTTCCTTGTAGGACTCATTCATTTCCACGTTGGTCTTGATCATTTCCTGGCAGGTCTCGTTCATATCCTTGAGGGTCTCATTCATTTCCTTTTCGGTCTTGCTTATTTCCTTATAGGTCTTGACCTTTTGTAGGAGCCTCTTGAGAAGCCCTATAACTGTGGTTTTGAATTCCATGTCCAGTCATTTTTTCCCCTCCATTTCTTTCACATCTGATTTCTTTCCATGTTGCTGCATGGTGGCTGCTTCCCTGAGTTGGTCAATTAGCTTTGTGTGGTAGATGTCCTACAAGGGACAGTGGCTCAGCCTCCCCAGTTACCTGAGGTGGATATGGGTTGCATAGTCTTGCTGAAGTTAAGCTCAGGTTAATCGTTGTTAGCACTTGGAGGGGTTGACCTCCAGGCCAGTTGTTTGTGAAGTTCAGCTGTGCTCAGGTTGGATGGGCGGAGCCTCTGGGCCAAGCAGACAGCGTTAGCTCTGCCCTATGCGGCCCCAGGGACTCTGTGCCAGGGGCAATGGCTGCCAGCACCTCTGAGAGAGAGCCGCTGCCGAGCTCCACCGGCTGCCGGGGAATTCAGACTCTCCCCAAATGAGTCTGCACACCCAACTCTCACCCAGGGTCGTAAAACAAAGCAGACTGATGGTTTCCCGAATGAGAGAGCAAGTCGCGAGCTCTCTCTATGCGGTCACGCATCTGCGCTGTTCCCATGTTCACGCGCAAGCTCGCCTTCTCCACAAGCCGGCAGACCCCTGCAGTACTCGAGCTTCGGCGTGCCCTCCCATTGTCCCGTTATTACCCTGTATGATAGTGGGTTCCCTGGACTTTGCCCAGAGCTGGAGAATCAGTCCAGTGGGACGTCTTTGTCTCCCCTGTTTGAGAAAACTGGCCAGTTTTCAGCTGCCCGCCCTATCTGCTGGCGCGCGCTCCAAACCTCTTTCTGTGCGAATCTTCAACACTGTCCGCCACTGCTCCTCCGAGTCACAGTGTCTTATCTTCACTTTTATTTGTGGAATTTTCACTCGGCCAGCTTTCTGGTGATTCTGGAAGGTGTTTGTTCTTTTGTTAAGTTGTAGTTTTAAAATTGCGGTGTATGACAGCAAGATAGGTGTTTTACCTATGCCGCCATCTTGGTTCTCCCTATAACAACATTTTTTTGCTAATTTCTCTGTCTCAAGGCCCTGACAAAGTTTAGAAGGGAGGGACTTCAGGAACAGGATGCTGGGCCTGGGCCTCCCATAACCTATGGGTTCAAGAAAGAGAGGAACAGAAGCTGAGATCAACCACGTTTGTTCTCCCCACAAGAAAGGCAGGATGAACAAGTATGGACATGAAGTGGTATTGATGGGGAGGAAATGGCAGTATATGAGCATTGTTTGTATTATTACTGGGAGGATAAAAGCAAAAGAAGTTGCTGATTTTCTCAGCATGTTTTTTAGGTAATTGGAAAGTCCAGTCCCTCTCAGGTTTCATTTTTTCCCTAAATTATAATCTAAATATATAGTGAATTATGACTCATGTTTTTACTATGATTTTTAAATAAGCTTCTTTTTAAAGCAAGTTTATGCCTATAGCAAAATTGAGCAGAAGGCCCCAGCTGGTGTGACTAAGTGTTTGAGTGTCAATTGACCCATGAACCAGAAGGTCACGGTTTGATTCTTGGTCAGGGAACATGCTCAGGTTGTGGGCTTAATTCCTAGTAGTGGGTATGCAGGAGGCAGCAGATCAATGATTCTGTCTCATCATCGATGTTTCTACTTCTCTTTTCTTCTCCCTTCTTCTCTGAAACCAATTTTCTTAAAAATTGAGCAGAAGGTACAGAGATATACGTATACTCCCTACCCTACCAATGCACAGCTTTCCCAACTATCAACATCCCCACCAGAGTGACATACTTATTACAACGAATGAACCAACATTGACACATCATTATCACTGAGAGTCCATAGTTTGCATTAGGGTTCACTCTTGCTGTTGCACATTCTTTGGTTTGGACAAGTGCCTAATGACATGTATTCACCACTATAGTATCATGCAGAATAATTTCACTGCCCTAAAAATCCTCTGTGCACTGTCCGTTCATCTCTCCCTTATCCTTAATCACTGGTAACTACAAGCTTCTTACTGTGTCTATAGTTTTGCCTTTTCCATACTGCCATATGGTTGGAATCATATATACTAGTATATAGCCTTGTTAGATTGGTTTCGTCCACTTAGTAATATGCATTTTAGTTCCTCCATGTCTTTTCATGGTCTGATAGCTCATTTCTTTTTTATTTTTTAATAGAGACCCAGTGCATGAAGAGGTAGAGTCTCTAGCAGCTCCTGGCTACTGGCTGGGGCCTCCCTTCATTCCAAGCCACCCCCTGGTGGTTATCACACATCAGAGCAAGCAATCAAACTCCTAGTCTGTTAAACTCCCCAGAGGACACTTTGCATATTAGGCTTTTATATATATAGACTGGTAGCCCTGGACACAAATCCATGCTCCTGTAGCTCTCTGTGGGGCCTGGCCACTCCACAATTGCTGCCCAGAGACTCTCTGCGACCCAGAGGCCATCCACAGCCAGGTGCAGAACGCTTGCCTCATCACCATGGCAACAAAGCCAGGCCATTCACACTGCCCACTCTCAGCAGCTGCCCTCCTGGGACTGGGGAACTCTGGCAGGGCTGAAAGGATTGGGTGTCGCCAACTTGTGGCTATTGGCGATGCCATCTTTTGTGACTGAGTGATGGTTAATTTGCATATCACCCCTTTATTAGATAGGATTATCCTACCTAATAAAAGAGTAATATGCAAATTGATCATACCTTCACTACATTCACAAAGCCCACCTGCCGCCCACCAGCCAATCAGGAGCTGGGGCGGAGCCAGCGGGGGCTAAGGCCGGGGCCGGGGGGGTGGAGCCAAGGCAGCACCTGGAGGCAGAGCTGGCAGTGAGCGCGCAGCTCCCAAGGGTGGAGCCACGGCAGCAGCGGTTGTGGCCGCACAGCTCCCAGGGCCAGCCGGTCGCAGGCAGCTGGGACTAAGGCCTGGACCAGAGCTGAGGCTCCCAGCATCGAGCAACAGCTCCTGGGGCCGGGCAGTTGCAAGCAGCTGGGACTAAGGCCAGAGCTGACCGGGGGAGGGGGGGAGGGGGGGAGCAGGGGTGGAGGTTGGAGCCGAGGCAACGAGCACATGGTCCCCAGGGCTGGGTGGTTGCCTGTGGCAGGGGCTAAAGCCAGGGCTGAGCAGAACAGGGCAATGGCTGGGTGCCCAAGGCCTAAAGCCTCAGCCAGAGGCAGAGGCTTTAGGCCTTGAGCAATCCGGGAGTGAGCAGTCAGTAGGACATCCCCTGAGGGCTCCCAGTATGTGTGACAGGGGCAGGTTGGGCTGAGGGATCATCCACCTCCAGTGCATGAATTTTGTGTACTAGGCCACTAGTTTTTAAATATATTTTTATTGATTTCAGAGTGGAAGGGAGAGGGAGAAAGATAGAAACATCAATGATGAGAGAGAATTATCAATCGGCTGTCTCCTGAACACCCTCTACTGGGGATTAAGCCCACAACCCAGGCATGTGCCCTTTACCAGAATCAAACCTGGGACCCTTCAGTCCACAGGACAACGCTCTATCCAGTGAGCCAAACAGCTAGGGCAGCTCATTTCTTTTTAGTGCTGAGTAGTAGTCCATTGTCTGATGTACCACAGTTTATCCACTCAGCTACAGAAGGACATCTTCATTGTTTTCAGGGTTTTGCATTTTTGTGTAAAGCTGCTATAAACACCCAAGAGCAGGTTTCAGTGTGGACATTACTTTTAAACTCATTTGGTTATATTTCAAGGAGCACAACTGCTAGATCATATGTTAAGAGGAGGTTTAGTTTTAAAAGAGCCCAGCTGGTGTCATTGAGTGGTTGAGTGTCGACCTATGAACCAGGAGGTCACGGTTTGATTCCCAGTCAGAGCACATGCCCAGGTTGCAGGCTCAATTCCCAGTGTGGGGTATGCGGGAGACAGCCGATCAATGATTCTCTCTCATCATTGATGTTTCTATCCCTTTCTTTCTTTCCCTTCCTTTCAGAAAAAGAAAAAGAAAAAGAAATCACCAAACTATCTAATAGGCCTGTAGTGCTATCTCATGGTTGTTTTACTTGCATTTCTGTGTGGACATAGGATTTGGAACATCTTCTCATATGCTTATTTGCTATCTATTTATTGTTGGTGAAGTTTCTCTTAAGATATTTGGACTATTTTTTTTATTTTTTATTTTTATCTTTATTGTTCAGTTTATTAATTACATTGTTTCCCCTTTTTATCCCCCTATAGCTCCCCTCCACCCTGTACCTACCCCACCCTCCACCCTCACCTCCCCCTCCCCACTATCCTCTCCCATTGTTGCAAGATTTTTGTCCAGTCTCTTGCTGCACTTCCCACAACCCTTTTCTCCCCAAGAATTGTCAGTCCATTCCCTCTCTATGTCCATGTCTCTGTTATATTCACCAGTCTATCCTGTTCAACAGCCTATCAATTCACTTGATTTTTATGTTCATTTGTTGATAGATGTGTATTTGTTGTTCATAATTTTCATCTTTACCTTTTTCTTCTTCCTCTTCTTAAAGAATATCTTTCAGCATTTCATATAATGTTGGTTTGGTGGTGATGAACTCCTTTAGCTTTTTCTTATCTGCGAAGCACTTCATCTGACCTTCAATTCTGAATGATAGCTTTGCTGGATAGAGTAATCTTGGTTGTAGATTCTCGCTGTTCATCACTTTGAATATTTCTTGCCACTCCCGTCTGGCCTGCATCTTTCTGTTGAGAAATCTGCTGACAATCGTATGGGTGCTCCCTTATAGGTAACCAACTGTTTCTCTCTTGCTGCTTTTAATATTCTCTCTTTGTCTTTTGCTCTTGGCATTTTAATTATGATGTGCCTCGGTGTGGTCCTCTTAGGGTTCCTATATATTGGGGTTCGGTGCACTTCTTGGACTCCTAAGTCAATTTCTTTCACCAGGTGTGGGAAGTTTTCAGTCACTATTTCTTCAAATAGGTTTTCATTGTCTTGGCCACTCGCTTTTTCTGGCACCCCTATAATTCGGATGTTGGTATGCTTGAGGTTGTCCCAGAGGCCCCTTACACTATCTTCAATTTTTTGGATTCTTTTGGTGTCTTGCTTTTTCAGCTGAGTGGATTTTACCTCTTTGTATTTCAAATCTTGAACTTGGTTCTTGGGGTGCTCCAGAGCACTTTTAGGTCTTTGTATAATATTTTTTGTTTCAGTCAGTGTATGCTTAATTTCTGGTTGGTCCTTTTTCATATCCTTGAGAGTCTCCTTTATATCCTTGAGGGTCTCTTTCATTTCCTTGTAGGACTCATTCATTTCCTTTGTGGTCTTGCTTATTTCCTTATAGACCTCGATCTTTTGTTGGAGCCTCTTGAAAAACCCTATAACTGTGGTTCTGAATTCCATGTCCAGTCGTTTTTTTCCCTCCATTTCTTTCACATCTGATTTCTTTCCATGTTGCTGCATGGTGGCTGATTCCCTGAGTTGGTCAAGTAGCTTTGTGTGGTAGACTTCCTACTAGGGATAGTGGTTCAGCCTCCCTGGTTACCTGAGGTGGATATGGGCTGCACAGTCTTGCTGAAGTTAAGCTCAGTTAATCGTTGTTAGCACTTGGAGGGGTTGACCTCCAGGCCAATTGTCTGTGAAGCTCAGCTGTGCTCAGGTTGGGTGGGCGGAGTCTCCGGGCCAAGCAGACAGTGTTAGCTCTGCCCTATGTGGCCCCGGGGAATCTGTGCAGGGGGCAATGGCTGCCAGCACCTCTGAGAGAGAGCCGCTGCCGAGCTCCACCGGCTGCCAGGGAATTCAGACTTTCCCAAAATGAGTCTGCATGCGCAATGTCTCACCCAGGGTCATAAAACAAAGCAGTTTGATGGTTTTCTGAATGAGAGACAAGTCGCGGTGCGCTCTCTGCGCCGTCATGCAGCCGAGCTGTTCACGCAAGCTGCCTTCTCCACAAGCCGGGAGACCCGGCAGCACCCGAGCTTCGGCATGCCCTCCCACTGTCCAATTTTCACCCCGTGTGATAGTGGGTTCTCTGGACTTCGCCCTGAGCTGGAGAATCAGTCCAGTGGGATGCCTTTGTCTCCCCATTCGAGAAAACTGGCCGGTTTTCAGCCGCCCGCCCTCTCCGCGGTGCGCACTCCAAACCTCTCTCCGTGCGAATCTTTCAACGCTGTTCGCCGCCGCTCCTCCGAGTCACAGTGTCTTTTTTTCACTTTTATTTGTGGAATTTTCACTCGGCGGGTTTTCTGGTGATTCTGGAAGGTGTTTGTTCTTTCGTTAAGTTGTAGTATTAAAATTGCTGATTATGACGGCAAGATAGGTGTTTTACCTTTGCCGCCATCTTAGTTCTCTCTGGACTATTTTTTAATTGGAGTGTTTGTATTTTTATTGTTGAGTGGGTAAATGGATAAACAAGTTGTGGTACATCCATTTCATGGAACTCCACTCATCAAAAGAGAAGAATGTGAAGTATGATAGCAATTGTCTTAGGTAGACACTACAGTTTTAATCTTAACATGCTATTTGGCTTCTGTATCCATTTGCTTGCTTGATAAAATAATAGAAGAGTTATTTTGATTTTCTGAACTTATGTATTATTGAATGTTCCCTTGCTGGCGGTTTGAATATCATAGTGATTGTGATCTCACTGGTCATCGAAGCACATTCCTCTGAGAACCTGGACAGACAATTATCCCAATTGTCTGAGTAGCTACAGATAACTGAGTTTCAGTTGGCTCAGTGGTCCTGGAGTCAGGAAAGCACAATTGTCCTAAATTGCCTCAAGCAGCTACTGAGAGTGCCTTCCTGTTGACTCAGTGATCCCAAAATCTGAACAGCCCAATTATTCTAAACTAGTGGCCCTGTGTATGAAATTTGTGCACTGGGGGTGTGTGGTCCCTCAGCCCAACCTGCCCCCTCTCACATACTGGAAGCCCTTAGGGGATGTCCAACTGATGGCCCACCCCTAGCCTACCCAAGGCCTAAAGCTGGCCTTGGGCATCCAGCCATCTCCCTGCTCAGCTCAGTCCCAGCTGCCTGTGACCACCTAGCCCCAGGGACTGGGCACTCACTGCCACTTCCACGCACAGTGCGCAGGGGCCGTGGGGCACTCCCCCTGCCCACTGCCTCTGCACGCAGCACACTGGGTCCACGGGGCGCTCCCAGCCGCAGCCCCTGCCCAGCCGCCTCCAAGCACAGCTTGCGGGGGGGCGAGGGGGGCTGTGGGGCACGCCCACCGCCTCTGCGCACAGCTCACCAGGGCCTCAGGGCGCTCCCAGCCACTGCCCCTGCCCAGCTGCCTCTGCACACAGCTCGCATGGCCAGGGCACCCTGGCGCTGGCTGCTGCTACTGCTTCATCTCCACCCCCAGGGGTCCAGCCCACGGGCGCTCGGCCCGCCGCTCAGCCCTGCCCCCTGCTCCTGATTGGCTGGTAGCATAGCCAATCAGGAGCCAAGGTATGGTCACATTTGCATGTTACTCTTTTATTATATAGGATTGCCTAACCAGATGGTCCCAGATAATGTATTTCTGTTGATTTAGTGACTCTTATACATTAACTTGCTCAATTTCTGCTTCTGTAAAAAAATGCTTTTTCGTGAAGTAGGTTCCTCGTTTCCAACCCAAAGATGCAATTGATACTTTTGTGAAATTCTGCCAAAATAAGCCAGACGTGTTGAGCTATTCGGAGCTTCAAGATTTGAAGAGCATTAGCCACTCGTATGCCGCTGGCTTTCTTTAAATAAAGTGACTCCATAATTTGACTTTTTAGAGGTGTCCTATGTAAAATGGGGGTGCATCACAACAAATGAATTATTGATGCATACAGCAGCATGGATGGACTTCAGAGCATTATACTGAGTGAAATAAAAGACAATCTCAAAAGTCATATACTGATTCCAGTTAAATCATTGTAGAGATGGAGAACAGAATAATGGTCACTGTATTTAGCAATGGTGGGAGAGACATGTGTGGGTGTGTATAAGGCCTGACAATTAGCTTTTCTGATTTTAATGTCAGTGGCTGAAATTAAGCTTTTTATTGCTAAATCATCCACTTCAAATCTGGATTAAACATATTGCCAGCTACACAACTAGACGAAGAGTCAGGCTTCCCACCCACTAAGTTCCACTTGTAGAAAGCTCTGGTTGACCTAAATAATTGACCACCTGAGTGGCCCTGCTTTTCCTTTTCATCCCATTAATACCTGAAATAGTGACCCTGAGAAAACGTGAGCACCACACCCTGGAGCCAGTAAAGATAGAACCCCAGATCATTCCCTCTTCCACTCCCTCTCTCTCCCTGACTTGTGGTCTGGGTGTGCCTTGTAACCCCTACGGCTAGTGAGTAATATGCCTTGTCTTTTCAAAGTTTCCTGGTGGTTGTTGCTGGGCTGTAGTGTCTTATAATAACCACATGGCCAGTTCAGCCACAACACTGGCTCTGAGAGGAGAAATGTCTGGGTGATAAGGGATTTTTGGACTGGAACCTGGATTCTTTGTCCGCTACAGTCAAAGAATGAATCCATGAACAGAGGGTAGTATAGCAAAGGTGGAGATTTATTGAAGAACAAGTACAGACTCTACTGTGAGGAGAGGGAAAGAGTCCCACAGAATGGACTCCCACGTGGGGAGGGAAAAGGGTTCCACTGACTTCCTGTTTCCCTGGCTTATAAAAGCTGCAGTTTCTGTGTCCTGACATTTCTTCTGATTGGTCAATATTCTCTTGGGTTACTATAGTGACTCCTGAGGCCCTCCTCCCTCACTGTCCTCCTCTTCCTTCTGGGCTTTCTTCCTTCTTCTTTATTTTGTAAATATAGACATTTTTTGTCTACTTCCAGTTCCCTTGTCTTATGTAAATGCAACTGTTGCTGTTCCCTTGTCTTATGGATTTCCATAACTGCACCTGGCTTCCTTGTGTTATGGAAATATACCTTCTCAGTCTGTATCCCTACTTTTTTTCCTGGACCCCAATTCTAAAAATTCCCTAAACCTGCCTACTTTCCCATAAAATTCTGTTTCATGGGGTTCATACCAGTAGTACAGGCCCCAGGGAGTGCCCCAGGCATTTTCAGCTCACAGCCAGCACAGAACAGTGTGACTATAAAGGGAGGTCTTTGTGGTGATGGACCACTTCTGTATTATGCCCAGATTTCAAGATCCCCAGAGACCACCAGGGAGCTGGTACCGATGCAAGAGCAAAAGAACCTTTATTCAAACCCAGGCTTGGCTCTCCCGGCTCCACCCGTCGCCGCAGCAGGAAGCAAGAGAGAGAGAGCAATATACGGCAACATGGCAATTTTATAGGTAGGTGGGGCCAGACGCGAACCATTGAGTTGGCAGATTCCAATTGGTTGGGTGAGGGCTGGGGCTAGTAATGCAAATAATCCCTAATGCATGTGACCTGTCCTGTCTTTTGCTCTTGATTGGAGCTCAGGTGCACAGTCTTTTGTGATTGGCTAACTCAAGGGGAGGGGTTGGTCTTTGTGATTTCAAGATGGCAGCCCCCAGGTAAGCCTACACATCATGCGGCCCACATGGTGGCGTCTAAGTGAATGGCAGCTGTCCTTGCAGTCACGCTCTGCCCTTTCATTCTGCATCTTGATTGTAGCAGTGGTTACATGAATTTACAATGTGTAGGTGTCTACACTGTAACAATATTAAGTTCCTGGTCTTGATATTGTACTGTAGTTGCGTAAGAAGTAAAATATCTGTAATTTCCTATTAAAATACTTAAAAAAACAGTTATATTGTTTATAAACTATACTGCAAAAAGTTAATTTTTAAAAGTGATTTTGATACAGAATTTTTGGACTGGAACTCGAGATATTCCCCTGGGCAGCATGGCTTGTCCCAGGCTCTTTGTCCATTGGAGTCGAAGAATGAAACCACAGACGAAGGATGGTATAGTGAAGGTGGAAATTTATTGAAGAACAAGTACAGGGTGCCACGAGGGGAGGGGGAAAGAGTCCCACCATGGTTTATAAAGGCTGCAGTTTTTTGTGCCTCGATATTCCCTCTGATCCCTCTGATGGGTAGCTATTGTTCTTTGATTTAGTTACTAAAGTAACTGCTGAGCTCAAAGGTCAAAACCTCATATGGGACCTGTGAGGCCCTCCTCCCTCATTGTTCTATTCCCTTTGGGCTTTCTTCCTCCTTCCCTTTATTCTATAGATGTGTGCCTTTTGCTACTCTCAGGTTGTTCCAATTTCTCCTTTAGGGACGTAAGCACAGGTGACCACGGGTGCCTCAGCCAGTCTCTAAACAGACACTGACACCTACGACCCAAGGTACTTACTCAATATTGACTGAGCATAAATTACACAGGAGACAGACATGCAATGCACGAGTCACACACGGTTTATTTACCAGAGTCCTTGTGGTTTCCAGACCTCGGCAGATCACCCAGAGACCCGTGCCGACAGACACACACACACACACTGGACGTTGGGCATTGCAGCTGCAGCTCGGCGTCTTGTTTGAGGCCTCGGCTTCACAGCTCACAGTCCATGGCAGAGCTCAGGCAGATGCAGGCAAGGGGAGTGGAGAGCGACCAACTGTGGAGGAGCAGGCAGCCTCTCTGACCGCCTCTGTTTCCTTCCTCTTCATATGTGGGTCTTCAGTGTGTCTTATCGCGGGTCCCAGGAGCCTTGCTATCTGGTCTTACATATGGGGTACAGGTCACTTTATCTATTTTCTACATGTAGGCCACTCAAGGTTTTTATCAATTTGTTTACATTACATTCCACACTAAATTTGTTTACATTACATTTCACACTTTCAGATATCACACTTTAATTCCACACTTTAATACTTATTCTATATTGTATTTTATCGTTATTACTATTACTATAACACAGGTCCCTTATCTTATGGAAATGTAACTGTTGCCTCTCCTAAAGTCCCTGTCTTATGGAAATATAACCTTTTGCAGCTCTGCAGCCTGTGTTTTTTCCATGGACCCACTTAATTTAAAAAATTCCCTAACCTGCCTGTTTCACCCTTAAAAACTTCTATTTCAATTTGTGAAATGTTTCGCAAAATGCATTTTAACAGCCTGAGTTCATTCTTTGGAGCCAGAAAGAATTGCATAAGACCCTTTTATTTTCATGTTTAATGTCAGCGAAAAGTTGTAACCTCTCTGATTACCTGTTTTATCATCTGTAAAATATATACTGTTGTGCTGTACCCCCATCTTACAAAGAATGCCACAAGAAGTCAAATTATGGAGGAGGAGAACCAAGATGGCAGCATAGGTAAACACCTATTGTTCTGCCCCGCGCAACAATTCAAAAACTACAACATAACAACAAAACAAACATCACCCAGAATCACCAGAAAGCTGGCTGAGTGAAAACTCCACAAATAAAAGCAAAGGTGGGACACTGAGACTCAGAAGAGCAGCAGAGCGCAGCCTTGAAGATCGCGCGGAAACAGGTTAGGAGCCGTCCTGGTTGCGCTCGCGGGCTGTAGGGCGAGAGCAGCAACCCCGGCTGGATTTCTCCAATGGGGAGGACGGAGACATCCCACTACACAGATTCACCAGTGCCAGGCGAGGTCCGAGGTCCAGGGGACACACCCTGGAAGCCAGGCACGGCAGAGGTCTCCTACGCTGCGGAGAAACCTGGTAGCTGGGAAAAGAAGTTTGCGCGCAAGTAAACTGTGTGACAGAACAGACGCGCAACTTGCTCCCTGGAAACTTGTCTCCTGGTCCAGGAAACCACCATACTGCTTCGTTATACAACCCTGGGTGAGACTTTGGGTGTGCAGACTCATTTGGGGAGAGGCAGAGTTGTCTGGCAAGGGGAAGAGACTAGTGGCTTTCTCTTGGAGGTGCCTGCAGCCATCCCCATCCAACAGAGACCCGTGTGTGCAAGCGCAGCATAGGACATAGCTGACACTGAGGCTGCCTGCTCAGCTCAGAGACTCCGCCCATCCAACCTGAATACAGTCTCCCTTCACAGCCAATTGGCCTGGAGGTCAAACCCTCCTAGGGCTAACAACAGCAAGCTGGATTTAAATTAAAAAATACTGTACAACCCATAAAGGATTGCAGTAAGAGTACCCACCTCACGTAACTGGGGAGGCTGTGCCACTGACCCTTAAGAGGACATCTACCACATAAAGCAGCCACCATGCAGAGATTTGGAAAGAAATCAGGTGTGAAAGAAATGGAGGAAAAAAGACGACTAGACATAGAGTTCAAAACCACGGTTATAAGGCTTTTCAAGAGGCTCCTAGAAAAGGCCGATGAACTCAATGAGAATTACCAGCAAATAAACAAGACCAACCAGGAAATGAATGAGACTTACAAGGAAATGAATGAGACCCTCAAGGAAATGAACAAGACCTCTGAGGATATGAACCAGACACTCAAGGATATGAAAAAGGACCAACTAGAAATCAAGCATACACAGACTGAAATAAAAAATATTACACAAAGTCCTAAAAGCAGTCCAGAGGGCCACAAGAACCAAGTCAAAGATTTGAAATACAAAGAAGCAAAATCCACTTGGCTGGAAAAGCAAGAAACAAAAAGAATCCAGATAATTGAAGATAGTGTAAGGGGCCTCTCGGACAACCTCAAGCATGCCAACATCCGAATTATTGGAGTGCCAGAAAAAGAGAGAGAGCAAGGTAATGAAAACCCACTTGAAGAAATAGTGACTGAAAACTTCCCTCAACTGGTGAAAGAAACTGACTTAAAAGCCCAAGAAGTACACAGAACCCCAAAATATAGGAATCTAAAGAGGACCACACCAAGACACATCATAATTAAAATGCCAAGAGCAAAAGATAAAGAGAGAATATTAAAAGCAGCAAGAGAAAAACAGTTGGTTACCTATAGGGGAGCACCCATACGACTGTCAGCGGATTTCTCAACAGAAACGATGCAGGCAAGACGGGAGTAGCAAGAAATATTCAAAGTGATGAATAGCAAGAATCTACAACCAAGACTACTCTATCCAGCAAAGCTATCATTCAGAATTGAAGGTCAGATAAAGTGCTTCGCAGATAAGAAAAACTAAAGGAGTTCATCACCACCAAACCAATATTATATGAAATGCTGAAAGATATTCTTTAAGAAGAGGAAGAAGAAAAAGGTAAAAATATAAATGATGAACAACAAATACACATCTATCAACAAATGAACATAAAAATCAAGTGAATTGATAGGCTGATGAACAGGATAAACTGATGAATATAACAGAGACATGGACATAGAGAGGGAATGGACTGACAATTCTTGGGGAGAAAAGGGGTGTGGGAAGTACAGCCAGAGACTGGACAAAAATCGTGCAACAATGGGAGAGGACAGTGGGGAGGGGGAGGTGAGGGTGGAGGGTGGGATAGGTACAGGGTGGAGGGGAGCTATAGGGGGATAAAAAAGGGGAAACAATGTAATTAATAAACTGAACAATAAAGATTTAAAAAAAGGAAGTCAAATTATGGAGTGATTTATTTAAAGCTGGCGGCATTCGAGGTCTGGAGCAAAAGCGCTCCAAAGTTCACAGCTCCAAACAGCTCAACAAGTCTGGCTTATATGGGCAGACTTTCACAAAAGTATTGATTACATCTTTGGATCTGGAACGAGGAAATTGTTGTGCAAAACGAATTTTTACAGAAGCAAAAATAGAGCAAGTTAATATCTAAGAATCAACGATGTGTCCACCATCTGGATACCATTGCTGACGTGTACACATGAAGAACTATTTGACATTGAAACTGGGACTCAGAACAGTTGGACATTGAAACTAAACACTCAAACATTTTTTTTGTTGCTCTTATACGTTTGTTTCTAGTATGCAGAGGCAAGATATTTTTGAAGAAAAGAAGCAGGGGGGAGTGATTGATATAGAGGCAGGGTGGCCTTGAACAGGTCGTCAAGCTACAGGCGGAAGGTTGGAGTGGATGGGAGGCAGATGCTGGGGGAGATCAACCGAAGGACTTGTATGCACGCATATGAGCATAACCAATGAATGAAAGACACTGGAGCGGGGAGGGGGGCAGGTTGGGACATGTGCTGGGGGGTAAGGGAGGCTGGGGGTAAGGGAGGCTGGGGGGTAAGGGAGGCTGGGGGGAGGATATTGGGAGGGAGGGAAAACATATGTACTACTATTAAATATAAGTTATATTGTAAAAATAAAATAAAATAAAATAAAATAAATATCTAAGAATCAGCAAATCAACAGAAACACATTATCTGGGCCCACCTGGGCAATTTAGAATGATTGTGTTATCCAGATTTTGGGATCACTGAGTCAACAGGATGCACTATCAGTAGCTACTTGAGGCAACTTAGGATAATTGTGCTGTTCTGTTTCCAGGACCATTAAGTCAACTGAAACTCAGTTATCTGTAGCTACTGAGATAATCCTATCTAATAAAACAGTAATGTGCAAATTGACCATACCTCTGATCAAGCCATGCCCATCAACCAGTCAGGAGCAAATTATACAAATAAACCCCAACCAAGCTGGCTGAGGCCACTGAGAGCAGAAGGTAGACTTGGGTTTCCCTCGCAATGGAGGAAGCCAAGTTTTCTGCCTGCTCTTGCCAGCCTAGGCCTCCATTCAATGCTGCAAAGTTTCAATTATAGAAGATATATCCCAACAGAAATGGAGGCAGCCATGGAGCTGAAGAGAGCAGAGGCTATGGTTGCCCAGTTGATGGAGGAAGCCAAGCTTCTGCAGTCCTAGCACCTAGGCCTCCATGCAATGCTACAAAGTTTCAATTATAGAATTAAAATGAACCCAAACAGAAATGGCTGTTGCCATGGAGTGAGCAGAAGGCTTGGCTGCATTCCAGGCTACAAAGTTTCAATTGTAGAACAGAAATTAATCTCAGATTCCAGGGCCTGCCCTTGAGTCGCTGGGAGGCGTGGCCATCCTGCAAACCACCATAGGCCCCTCGCCCAGGCCAATGCCCCAAGGGAACCCTCACCCTGATCTGGAACATCCTTCAGGGCAAACCAGCTGGCCCCCACCCATGCACCAAGCCTCTATCCCATCTAATAAAAGAGTAATACACAGATTGACCATAACTCCAACACACAGGAAGGCTGCCCCCATGTGGTCAAAGATCCTGCCTCCATGTGGACACAATATGGCCACCACAAGATGGCCAGCAGGGTAGGACAGTTGTGAGGGGCCAGGCCTGCAAGGGAGGGCAGTTGAGGGTTATCAAGCTTGCAGGGGAGGGCAGTTAGGGGTGATGAGGCTGGCAGAGAAGGGAAGTTGGTGACGAACAGGCTGGTAGGGGAGCAATTAGACATCAATTAGGCTCGCAGGGTAGTGGTTAGGAGACAATCAGGCTGGCAGGCAGAAGCGGTTAGGGGCAATCAGGGAGGCAGGCAGGTGAGCAGTTTGGAGTCAGCAGTCCTGAATTGTGAGAAGGATGTCCAATTGCCCGTGTAAGCAGTAGGATCGGGCAGTAGGACATCCTTCAAGGGGTTGCAGATTGGAGAGGGTACAGGCCGGGCTGAGGAACATCCCTGCCCACCCCCAGTGCACGAATTTCATGCACCTGGCCTCTAGTTTGGAATAATTGAGCTGCCTTGGTTCTCAGAAGAATGTGCTTCAGTAACTAATGAGATCACAATCAATGGGACATTCAAACCACCAGTAATGGAGTATTCAATCATACATAAGCTCCAGAAAATCAAAATAACTTTCTATTGTTTTAGCAAACAAATAAGTACAGAACTCAAATAGGAGTTTCTACCTGAGATGATTGCTACCATACTTCATTCCCCACTGGTTTTATGTGCATGAGTCAAATTATGGACTCATCCTTATTAGTTAGGGGATTGTACTGCCCCCTAACTTCAAGTAGTTTGACCACATTTGTTTTTTGTTTTTTTTAACTGCCTGCTTGACACAATTAGTATTCTATTTACCCACCCCACTTCTTTTAAGGGCATTCTCTGTTCTATTCCTGCTCTTCCATCCCCTAGCACATCTAGCCTTATTTGACCCTGGACTTTCTCACTGGCTAGCAAAAATGTTCTTACAGTTACCAAGGCCCCTAGACCCACGGTCCCCAATAGTACTGTCCTCACTGAAGTCCAGTTCCCTCCTGTAGGCGTCAAGTCTCCTCCTGGCTTTTGTGGAGCTCAGGCTAGGGATCTCACAGGTGAGGCCGCTGGTTGCCAGGATCCAGGCTGTTTCCTGGTGCAGGAGCTGGGAGTGGTGTAGCCAGGTTCAGACGCCTTCTACTTTAACAGCCATGGGCGTGCTCAGGATAACAATGTAGCGTCCCTTTCAGGTTGGGTGAATCCTTGGGCAGTGAACTTCTTTCCCATGCCGCGTCCCCAGGATGAAAGGGATGTACAGGGTCCTCGATGGGCACTGGCAGTGGTTTTCAAACAAGCTTATGGGTGGCTTTCTGGGTATACTGCAGAGCCTGTACGGACTTGAGCAAGGAATGGTTATGAATTCCAGCTTTCAGTTTCCCCCTGACTCTGGGATGGATGGGGGGAAGTCTACTATACATGATCTCCAAAGTAAGAGGGGAACCCTTCCTGGTAGAGGGTATACCTGGCCCATAAGAGGGTGAAGGGCCGGAGGTTGGTCCAGTTTTCACTGATTTCTATGCCTGTTCTGAATTTTGTGTCTGGTATGCACAATGGAGTTTCCAATTTGTGCTTAAGGCTTGAGCTATACTTTGAGATACTTTGGCTACAAAGGTGGGGCTGTTATCTGATCCTATGACTACTGGCAGCCCGAATCTAGGTATAATCTCCTAGAGTAATTTCTTTTTTTTAATCTTTATTGTTCAGTTTATTAATTACATTGTTTCCCCTTTTTCATTTCCCTATAGCTCCCCTCCACCCTGTACCCATCCCACCCTCTGCCCTCACCTCCCTCTTCCCACTGTCCTCTCCCATTGTTGCAAGATTTTTGTCCAGTCTCCGGCTGTACTTCCCACACCCCTTTTCTCCCCAAGAATTGTCAGTCCATTCCCTCTCTATGTCCATGATTCTGTTATATTCACCAGTTTATCCTGTTCATCAGATTATTAATTCACTTGATTTTTATATTCATTTGTTGATAGATGTGTATTTGTTGTTCATCATTTATATTTTTACCTTTTTCTTCTTCCTCTTCTTAAAGAATATCTTTCAGCATTTCATATAATATTGGTTTGGTGGTGATGAACTCCTTTAGTTTTTCTTATCTGCGAAGCACTTTATCTGACCTTCAATTCTGAATGATAGCTTTGCTGGGTAGAGTAATCTTGGTTGTAGATTCTTGCTATTCATTACTTGGAATATTTCTTGCCATTCCCGTCTGGCCTGCATCATTTCTGTTGAGAAATCCGCTGACAATCGTATGGGTGCTCCCTTGTAGGTAACCAACTGTTTTTCTCTTGCTGCTTTTAATATTCTCTCTTTATCATTTGCTCTTGGCATTTTATTTTATTTTATTTTATTTTATTTTTTATATATTTTATTGATTATTTACATAGTGGAAGGGAGAGGGATAGAAAGTCAGAAACATGGATGAGAGAGAGACATCGATCAGCTGCCTCTTGCACGCCCCCCACTGGGGATGTGCCCACAGCCAAGGTACATGCCCTTGCCAGAATCGAACCCGGGACCCTTCAGTCCGCAGTCCGACGCTCTATCCACTGAGCCAAACCGGTCTCGGCTGCTCTTGGCATTTTAATTATGATGTGTCTTGGTGTGGTCCTCTTTAGATTCCTATATTTTGGGGTTCTGTGTGCTTCTTGGGCTTTTAAGTCAGTTTCTTTCACCAGGTAGGGGAAGTTTTCAGTCACTATTTCTTCAAGTAGGTTTTCATTATCTTGCACTTTCTCTTTTTCTGGCACCCCCATAATTTGGATGTTGGCATGCTTGAGGTTGTCCGAGAGGCCCCTTACACTATCTTCAATTATCTGGATTCTTTTTGTTTCTTGCTTTTCCAGCCGAGTGGATTTTGCTTTTTTTTTTTTTTTTAGGATAAGAACTAAGAACCTAGTGTCTAGTTTTCCTCTTTGAAGGTTACACATAAACTTTGATTCATATTAAATATCTCTTATTAAAGCAGATTTAAATTCGGTTAAACACAAATCTATTTCCATTTTAAATCACATACAAGTGCTATGTGATCTGAGGGATGAGAAACACTAGGTAAGGCTTGGTCGGTGGTAACTTCTTCATGACTAGGTAGTGGAATCACCTGTTCAACCTCTAAAGCATTTAAGTCAATGAAAATGTAATCCAGACATCCATGAAAGCCACCAACATAATTGTGTAAGCAGGTTCACCACAAGCACTTTTCAGTTTCAGGTAATGGATAAGAGACATGTTGCATTGTTCCTCTTCCCCATAGGAAGCCCAGTCTTCATGATCCTCTGGAATGTTGCCATTGATGACAAAATGACATTCCTGTTGATAGGGTACTATTAAAGACCCCACAAAATATAACTGGTATGCCAGGATACAGATCACATGAGACATGTCTAATGTGAGCCAAAGCTACTGTTATTTGAATGAGACGAATGTACCCACCTTTGGGATGCCAGTAGAGATGGGTATTAGCAACACATATATTTTTAGAAGAGTCCTTTGTAGACTGAAGAACAGAAACCTGAAGGACAAGATCTCTGGAACACCCTCTCCTGTGCCGATGGGTTCAAAACTAATTTCTCCAGCAGTTCTTTGTGAAGTGGGTCGGACTGCAGGGCTTCATGGAAAGAAATGTCATGCTGGCTAAGGAGGCTGAACTTGGACTTTCGGTAGAAAGTAGCTAGGCCTTCCTGTTGTTAGATCCGAAACACGCCCTCCAGCCCAAAGGCCTCGAGGGCCGGCACCAAGCTGTCTGTGAACACACCGCGGTCAACCTCCTGCAAACAGATGAGGTCGGCATTGTAGCCGGTGAGTTCCCTCTGGATAAGGTTCTGATGGTAGTCGAGCTCCAGGGCATAAGGGGCGCAGTATGGGTACAGGACGGTCCGCGAAAACTCAGTCTGGGCGTACGTGTCGGCGAGGATGTTGTAGGAGACAGTGCGGATGAGAGCGTCGTCCATCTCCTTCTTAGTGTAGAGATGGTGGTGATCAAAGGTGCAAGTGCCGGGCCCAGCCTCCACTAGACACACACTTTCCAACTCCCGGCTTGGTCCGAAGTGCTGCCCATTGCCCGGGGTGCAATGAAGCTTGAGACGTAGCCCAATATCGGCATTAGATGGGGTGTAGACGCGCTCATCCACACCCGTGTTCGTCCAACTAGTATTAGGCGAGGAGGGAGAAGATGATGAGGGGGCCCCACCCTCAGGCTCTGCTGACCCCGGTTTGGCTTCCCTGTACCAGCGGAAGAGGGAGCCAGCAGGATCCCCAAATTCGAGGCTGAGCTTGGGGCAAACCAGGAAGCCCGCCATGATGTACAGTGGCAACTGCAGCTCGGTGAAGGCGGGCGGGTTGCGCTCCACCTTATACTTGACATCGCCGATCTGCAGCACCACACCATCCTGCAAGGCATCCACATTGAGCACATCTTCAGCCACCGCCTCCTCGCGGTAGTACAGCTTCACCACAGGCTCGCAGGCCACGGCCTGCTCAGACCCAGGCCCCGCACATGCTCTGCCACCGCTTTGCGTTAGGTCGGTTCTTTCTGCTCTTCTTGGCTGCGGCGGCTTTAGCGTGGCCTTTAAGGGCGTTGGTGGCGATCTGGCTGAGGACTTGACCCAGTGGCTCGCTTTGGTCGTGCTGCATGTTCTTGTGGCTGCCATCGGCCAACAAGAACAACAGGCTTAGCTTAGGCTAGGAGGGCACAGCGCACCACAGTGCGCTCCATTGAGCCCACCGCCGGCTCCGCCCGACTGTGTCTCTCCGCGGCTGCGGGGACCCCACGAAATGTGGCGCGGGCGCCTAGGAGCCTCCACATGAACCTGGTGGCCCAGCGGCAGACACAACAAGCGGCCGCTAAGCCTCAGGTGTTAACAGTGGTGCTGCCGCCACCCGCTTGCGGACCCATTCAGTCCCGCAACTTCCAGCCGGTGAGGAGAGGGCGGACGTGCTCCTGCTCAGCACTTTCGCCAGGGACGCTCACGTGCTCCTTTCTTTCTGTAGCCACATCTGTCTCTAATAGCTCCAAGATTAATTTTATCTTCAAGTCGAATGATAAAGATGGGAAAATGGAGGAAATATAGAAGCGCCAAAGGGAAATATTAGACTCCATAGTTTTATCGAAAATGCAGGTAGAGGATGGAAGGAAAGGTGGATTTTGCTTTTTTGTATTTCAAATCTTTGACTTGGTTCTTGCGGCCCTCTGGACTGCTTTTAGGACTTTGTGTAATATTTTTTATTTCAGTCAGAATATGCTTGATTTTTAGTTGGTCCTTCTTCATATCTTTGAGGGTCTCGTTCGTATCCTCGTAGAGCTTGTTCATTTACTTGTAGGTCTCATTCATTTCCTTGTAAGTCTCATTCATTTCCTTGTAGGTCTCATTCATTTCCTCATAGTTCTCATTAAGTTCATCAGCTTTTCTAGGAGCCTCTTGAAAAGCCTTATAACCATGGTTTTGAACTCTATGTCTAGTCGTCTTTTTTCCTCCATTTCTTTCACACCTGATTTCTTTCCATGTTTCTGCATGGTGGCTTTCATGTGGTAGGTGTCCTCTAAGGGTCAGTGGCACAGCCTCCCCAGTTACTTGAGGTGGGTACTCTTACTGCAATCCTTTATGGGTTGTACAGTATTTTTGAATTTAAGCTCAGCTTGTTGTTGTTAGCCCTAGGAGGGTTTGACCTCAAGGCCAATTGGCTGTGAAGGGAAACTGTGTTCAGGATGGATGGGCGGAGTCTCTGAGCTGAGCAGGCAGCCTCAGTGTCAGCTATGTCCTATGCAGCGCGGGTCGCTGTTGGGTGTTAATGATTGCAGGCACCTCCAAGAGAAAGCCGCTAGTCTCTACCCCTTGCCAGACAACTCTGCCTCTCCCCAAATGAGTCTGCACATCCAAAGTCTCACCCAGGGTTGTAAAACAAAGCAGTCCGGTGGTCTCCCGAACCAGGGGGCAAGTCGCCAGGGAGCAAGTCGAGCGTCTGTGCTGTCACACACTTTACTCACGCAAACTGCTGGTCCAAGCAACCCGGATTCTCCTCAGACTCGGAGACCTCTGCTGCGCCCAGCTTCCAGAGTGCGTACCCCGGACCTCAGACCTCGCCTGGCACTGGGGGATCTGCAGTGAGGCGTCTCTGCCCTCCCCATTGGAGAAATCCAGCCGGGATTGCTGTGCCAGTCCTATAACCTGCACTTGCCCCACGGCTCCTCCGAACCTCTGGCTCCGTGCGTATCTTCAAGGCTGCGCTCCTCTGCTCTTCTGAGTCTCAGTGTCCCACCTTTACTTTTATTTGTGGAATTTTCATTCGGCCAGCTTTTCGGTGATTCTGGATGATGTTTGTCTTGTTGTTATATTATAGTTTGGGAATTGTTGTGTGGGACCAAACAATAGGTGTTTACCTATGCCGCTATCTTGGTTCCTCCTCCTGGAGTAATTTCTTGACTACTATAGAGGCAGTTTCTGTCCCAGTGTTCTTCAACCCGACACAATAAGGTGTCTATAAGAACTAGCAGGTATTTATTTCCTGACGCTGGTGGCTTAATCTCTGTGAAATCCACCTCCCAATGCTCTCTTGGGGAATTTCTCTGGGGCCTGAATTCCTAGAGGAATCCTCTTACCTTTCTTAGCATTTACCCTCGCACAGACAGTACTTCTAGTGACTATGCCTTTAATTATCTTATCTAAGTTTGGTATCTAGTACCTGCCTCACAGAAGTTCAGAAGTCTTGGTGATGTCTAGGTGGGTAGCCTGGTGTCTCTGCTGGTATCACTGGGCAATTAATGTCCGACCTAGAGCCTCTGGGACCAATAGTCTGGCATCTGGTAGGGTCCACCAACCACCTGGTCCTTTGATGGCTTGCTTCTGTTCTTCCAATTCCTCCTCTTGTTTGGTATAGGAAGGGGTCTGTGCTGGATCCGGATCTGGTAGAGTTACTAAGACTTGTAAAGGCCCCACTGGTTTCAGGGTGGCTTCTTTAGCAGCTTGGTCTGCAGCTCTCTTCCCTATGGCTTCAATTGTCTCCCCTTTCTGATGTCCTTTGCAGTGTACAATTGCAACTGCCCTTGGGAGCCAGATGGCCTCTAATAAGCCTAAAATCTCTTCCCAATTTCTAATGTCCTTTGTGGCTGAAGTCAGTAATCCTCTTTCCCAGTAGATGGCACTGTGTATGTGTGCTGTGGCGAAGGCATATTGACTATCAATATAAACAGTAACCGCCTTTCCTTTTCCCCATCAAAAGGCTTGGATTAAGGCCAAAAGTTCAGCTTTTTGTGCCGAGGTTCCCCTATTCAGGGACTGCACCCAAATGGTGCAGTCCAGGGTGACTACCACTGCCCCTGCATATCGGATCCTATCCTGAACATAACTGCTCCCATCCGTGAACAATATCTAGTCTGGTGATGATAGTGGGACATCTGTCGGGTCTGGGCGAGCTGTTTGTACTGTGTCTGTTACCTCTATGCAGTCATGAATGGGTTCCTCCAGATCATCATCTGGGAGTACACTGACAGGGCTGATGGCCAGTGTTTTATGGAACTGGATACAGGGCTGGTCCAGGAGAAGAGCTTGACACTGGGTGATCCTGGTGTTTGACATCCATCTCTCCGGAGCACCTCGAAGAAAGGCCTCCATAGCATGGGGTGTTGTCAAGGCTAGTTCCTGGCCCAGAGTCAGCTTATCTGCCTCCTTTACCAGCAATGCTGTGGTGGCCACTGCCTGGAGGCACGCTGGCCACTCTGCTGCCACAGGGCCTAGTCTCTTAGACAGATAGGCAACAGGTCTCTTCCAGGAACCTAGAGTCTGAGTGAGAACCCCTTTGGCAATGCCCCTTTCCTCACTCACATAGAGGTGGAAGGGCTTCATGACATCTGGCAAGGCTAGGGCAGGTGCTGAGATGAGAGCCTTCTTTAGTTCCTCAAAGGCCCGTTGTTCCACTTCGGTCCAGTTCAGCTGTTGCATTCCCCAAGTACTTGAGTATAGAGGTTTAGCAATCTCCACTAAATCCTGGCACCCACAAACAGCAGTATCCAATTGCCCCTAGGAATTCCCGAACTTGCTTCTTGGTTGTAGGTATGGGGATTCATAAGATTGCCTCTATTCGATTTAGGGAGAGGGTCCGTCTGCCTTTGCTAATGTTGTACCCCAGGTATGTGACCTCGGAGGAGCATAGCTGAGCCTTCTTGGCTGACACCCGGTAGCCTAGTGCTTGTAGGGTGCATAATAGGCCCTCAGTGGCTCATTGGAAATTTTCCTCAGTATCTGCAGCCAGCAGAAAATCATCTACGTACTGGAGTAGGGTACATTCCAGATGCTCCTGCCTAACGGCAAGTAGGCCTGAGCTCAAGGCTTCATCAAAAAGGGTGGGAGAGTTTTTGAAACCTTGAGGCAGTCTAGTCCATGTTAATTGTTCTGAGAATCTACCCACTGGGTCATTCCACTCGAATGCAAAGATAGGCTGGCTAACTGGGGCCAGGGTAGGGTGAAGAAGGCATCCTTTAGATCTAAGACTGTGTAGAATTATCTCTCTGGAGGCAGAAGACTTAGCAGACTGTAAGGGTTTGGGACTGTGGGATGTATAGTTTCAATCCTCTTGTTCACCTCCCTTAGATCTTGTACTGGCCTGTAGTCTTTAGTCCCAGGCTTTAAAACTGGAAGCAAGGGGGTATTCCAGGGGGACTGGCAGGGAATTAGTATTCCCGCTTCCCACAGCTGGCAAATGTGTTTAGCAATTCCCTTCTTTGCTTCTAAACTCAGGGGGTATTGCCTTACCCGAGCTGGTGTGGCGGTGGCTTGCAATTGGATTACTATAGGACTTGCCAATCCCAGGAGGTTGTTTTCTGCCCAGAACATGGGGTAGAGATGTTGTAATTCCTCCAAGTAGTTGGAGGGCTTATGCTCTTCCTTTGGCGTTGCTTTTTCCGTTTCCTGCAAGAGATATTATTCTGAAAGATGACAGGTACAGGCAGAGGAGGATGTAACCGGACCTGGGTTCCTTGGGTCCACAGTGAGGTGTGCTCCATCTCCCTCAAAGGATATGGTGATTTGCAGTTTCTGTAGGAGGTCAAGTCTAAGTAGTAGGTACGCGCATTCTGGCATGACCAGAAATGAATGCGTTACTGTGTTCCTTCCGAGGTCCACAGTCCTTTTTGATGTCCAAGGAAAATGGGCAGTCTGTCCAGTGGCTTCCAGGACTGATGTCTTCTTAGAGGTAACTGGTCCTATCGGCTCTGTCAAGACTGAATAGGCTGTCCCAGTATTTCTTTATTTCTTTTTTTTTTCTTCTTCTCACAGACTTCCACACTTACATGGAAACTAACAGGTTTGCCCTCCACTTGTAAGGTCACCCTGGGCTCCTGGGGGCTTAATGGAAAGGAGCCCCGGCCCCATCAGTCCTCTTTTTCCAAGTTTAAGAGTCTTGGAGTCTGAGTTTCCCCTTTTGCTTCCCTAGCTAACCTGCCAGGACATTCTCTCTTCCAATGCCCTTGCTTCCTACAATAGGCATACTAATTCCTTCCTATTTGCTTCTTACCCTTTCTTTCCTTTCTCTGTTCCCCTTCTCATCACATGCACAAACCTTCACTCTTTCAAATTAACCTTCAAACCTTCTTTCTAGGGCCTTCAAAAATGCATAACCATGCCTCAAACCTTCCATTATTTTAAAATATTTAGAAAAGGCAGAGGGAGGAGGGAATCTCCAGCTGCTTGAATTCTAAACTGCCACATTTTTCCTAGAGATAAAGATCTCAGTTTCTGATAAGCCTGAAAAGGGGAATGAAGTAATTTCTAGCTTCTGCCTTTAAGTGCCCTAACAGAACACGGTGAAAAGTGTCCAAAGAGTCATTGGGGGTTCTTGGGTCTCATTGAGGTGCAGGGCGTCACAAGGAAATTTCCCTCTTTGCCCTCTACCTCCAGTTACTCAAAACAATCCCTGGAGGGGATGGGTGCCAGCTGGGTGGAGGCAGGGAACATGGTGAAGGTCCCAGGTGGTGAATGGAGGTGCTCCCACTGAGGGAGAAGGCTGCAGTCCTTCCCTCTCTGTTCCCACTGGGAAAAGCGCTTGCTTCCTGCCTGCAAAGGTGGCATGGGGGGAACCGGTGACCCTTAAATTGCAATCAGACTCCCTGACCTCTCTGAAAAGTCCCTCTGCTTGAGTGTGTTTCCATTAAAAGTACTGATTTTTAAAACTAATAACTTAAGAGTTGCCACACACAGAAAATGAACAAGTGGTCCACAAAACATTTTTCTTTCCTTCTAAAGGTTTTACAATGTATTGCAGTTACTAACCATATTAAACTCAAATGGTCAATTGAGACAAACAGTTCTGACACCACTCCTCCACCACTGATTAAGACTGGGTGATGGCAGGTGTCAGAAATAAGATTCATTTAGTTTTCTGGGCAGGCTTGGTGACTTTGCCAGCTCTGGCTTCCTTCTTGTAAATAGTTAACTTTAGAATTTGGTCCCTGCTTTAAACCTCTTAGGACCACAATTGTTACAACTTTATTAAATTAATAAACATAGACAGAAATTTTGGTGGGCTGATTCTTCCTCTGTCAGAGAGCAAGGACCCCTGGGAAAAAGGAATCCCAGTGGCCACTAGGAGTGGTTTGTTAACTGTCAGAGCACTCAGCCTTAAATGAATTAAATGTTTCTTTATCTCTTTTTTTTTTCTTCTCACAGACTTCCACACTTATATGGACAAATAATTATACCCAGGCAGACAAACAAAATACCAAACAACATCTGAACTCATGTTGGACAAAGGTAACAAGACTAATAGATGCAACAAACAGATAAATGCCCCATCCTACAACCTAGGGAGTTTCTTAGGAGCTTGATCTGCCTCCCATAATGAGGGCAGGACCAGAAGCAGCAGCACAGCGAACACCCTGAGGGAGGGGAAGGGCATGCAAATGCTGCCGCTGCCTCCGCTGCTGTGCCTTTTTCTGGCTCTGCTGCCACCACCACAGGTTAGTAGGCAGGATCGGTTTGTGAAGGAAAAAAAGCTTAAAACTACTCCCGGAGTCCATCAAGGATTTTGATAGGAAAGTCATCCTGCACTCCAGCGCTGACCTGGAAAAAGAGTGCTTAGTCAGGGAGGGGCATGTTACACATAGAAGGTTATTTCAGGAGAGGTGAAATCCTGCAAGGAACCTTGACTAAAAGATCAGTTATCCAGTCACACAGTCAAAGGCCAAACAGGATGGGAAGAACCACTCAATGTCCTCTAACAGAATTTCAACAACCTGACAAAACCTTGACAAATCAGAACCTTGACAAATAGTACACACAGGGCCCAGTTTCGACAACACCAAACAAAAAGACAAAAGAACAAACAATCCAGAAACCAGAAAACAGGAGTACCTCTGACATCTGAGGGCACTTCTAGGAGGGGGAAGTCCCAGCTGCATCCAGCCCTTCCCGCCATCCCCACCAGATGACCGGTCCACCAGAAAACAGAATCACCTCTAGGTGGGTTTCCAGGACTCTGAAACAAATTTGTAGGGATGTGCCAACGTTCCCTGTCCGTCCACTCACTGGATTCTAATGGAAATTCTCTGGGGCCCTGGGGCTTCTCAGGGTGTGCACCCCTGAAAGACCCCTCAGTCTCCATGATTGGTCCAGGGGAGATTGGCCTCCCTTGGCATCCTGACCAGCGCCACCTAGTGGCGGATCTCACTGGGACCTCCAAATGTTGTGGTGTACCCCCATCTTACAAAAGACGACTCAAGAAGTTGAATTATGGAGTCATTTATTAAAAGCCGGTGGCATACAAGGTCTGGAGCAAAAGTGCTCCAAACTTTGCAGCTCTGAACACCTCAACACGTCTGGCTTATATTGGCAGACTATCACAAAAGTATTGATTACATTTTTGGGTCTGGAATGAGGAAATTGTTTCGCAAAACGCATTTTTACAGAAGCAAAAATAGAGCAAGTTAATATCTAAGAATCACCAAATCAACAGAAACACATTATCTGGGACCACCTGGGCAATTTAGAATGATTGTGTTATCCAGATTTTGGGATCACTGAGTCAAAAGGATGCACAATCAATAGCTACTTGAGGCCAATTTAGGATAATTGTGCTCTCCTGATTCCAGGACTACTGAGTCAAATGAAACTCAGTTAACTGTAGCTACTGAGATAATTTGGAACAACTGAGCTGCCTTGGTTCTCAGAAGAATGTGCTTCAGTAACTAGTGAGATCACAATCAATGGGACATTCAAACCACCAGCAATGGAGTATTCAATCATACATAAGTTCCAGAAAATCAAAATAACTTTCTATTGTTTTTGCAAACAAATAAGTACAGAATGCAAACAGTAGTTTCTTCCTGAGATGGTTGCTACCATACTTCAATATAATACTATCCATATTACAAGGTTGTTGTGAGGGTGATTTCTCATATAAATGAATTCCTAAATTATTATTATTATTGCATATTACCTTTTTATTATATAGGATGAAGTCTTTCTCTGTTTCCTGCTATGAGGAATTTCTGGAACAGCCCCGTTTCTCCAGATTGTGTGCCCCTGAGGTTTTGGATGTGACCCAATAATGTACTCAGTTAACCTTGGTTCAACAGTTTACCAAATACTTATCAAGTTCATATGACAGATACTGTGCAAAGGCCTGGGAACTGAGACAGTTAGGTGTTCAGGATGGATGGCACATTTGCTTCTAAGTTGTGTGTGTGTGTGTGTGTGTGTGTGTGTGTGTGTGTGTGTACTTCAAGGTGTTTTACTATAAAATCCTTCTATATAAATTTATACAAGGTACTGCAAAAAAGTATTCTTTTTGGTACCTACACATATGACATGGGCAAATCTAAAACAAACAAACAAACAAACAAACCCAGTAGGCAAAAGTGATGCTATTGGATTTCAGGCCAACTGTTGCACCTTCTCAAGACATCTGGGGTCATAGGTAATCCTAACCAACTTGTCTCAGTTTTCCTGGTCTTTCTTAGTTTTAGATATCTTACACCTTACTGAAGGTGAGGCCCTCTCAGTCCCAGGCACATGGGGATGGTTGGTACCCCGACCTAGGGATCGCTTTATCTCTTTCTCCTAGTCTGAGGGGATTTCAGATCGGGAAATGAGAGTGGATTTCAGAATGACCTCCTATGGGTAGTCATTAAGCCCATCTTGTCACAGGGTCTGCAAGTCAGGGCCCCGCCCAGTGTCTAGCTGTCAAGCAGACCTAAAGCCACCTTTTGAATGCTGGGACAATGCCCACAAAAATCTGAGACAATAAAGCCTGTGAAAGTGCAGGCAGGTCAGAAGATGGCCACTGAGGAAGTAGCATCTGAGCCGAGCCCTGAGTGAAATCGAGGAGGCAGTCCTCTGAGTCCTGAGGAAGCTGTGGACAGAGGGACTAGCAAGTCCCAAGGCCCCAGAATAGGGAAGAACCCAGTACAGGGTAACCAAACTAGGCTCAGAGTGGCTGAGCAGAACACAGGGGAAGAAAGGTGAAGGTGCATCTTGAGGGAAGGTTTGGCAGGGTCCAGTTTAGGTGTGGTCTTGTGGGTCTTTGAAAGGAATTTGGAATTTGTTCTCAGAAAAAAGAAACTTTAAGAGGGGGAAGGAGCCCTAACTAGTTTGGCTCAGTGGATAGAGCATTGGCCTGCGGACTGAAGGGTCCCAGATTTGATTCCAGTCAAGGGCATGTACCTTGGTTGTGGGCACATCTTCAAGTAGGGGGTGTGCATGAGGCAGCTAATTGATGTTTCTCTCTCATTGATGTTTCTAACTATCTATCTTCTCCCGTCCTCTCTGTAAAAAATCAATAAAATATATGTATTTTTAAAAAAGAGAGAGGGGGAAGGACACCGTCTAGTTTGTGTTGTAAACTGATCACCCTGGCTGCTATGGGGAGAATGGACTGTGAGGGAGCAAGTGTGAATAAAGAAACCATTAAGAATAAAGAGACCATTGAGAAGTGCCTGTCATGTGAATTAATCAAGCTGATCGTCCGAGACTGGTAAGGTAGCCGGGCCACCATTTGAAGGTGCAAGGAGAAAGAGCACCGCACAGCAGCTCCTCGGCCAGAACTTTCTCATCTTCCACATCCCACTTTATCGCTAAGAAGCAATGCGGCCACTCAGCCTGAGGCCTCGTAGCTGTGGAGTGGTCACAGGATGACCCCATAGATAGGCACCTGGTAATTAGGATCCTGCTGTCCACACTTATCTTCACTTATCTCCCTTCCAAGCAGGTAGAGTGAAAAGAGATAAGTGAAGAGATGTGGTAGAAAAATGGGAGAAAAGGGAAAATGGTGGACACTATGTAGTGCTCTATGTCCTGAAAGGCAACTCACCACCAACCCACCAGCTCTCCCCTCTGCTCAGCCTGATGGTGGAGCCCAGCAGAAAACTACTCTCAAGTTTCTTGCTGAATCTCAGGATACAACTGCTGTGTGGGGAGGCTGGTCCTGCATTCGCATGCCCCTTGGGGGCCAGACCTCTGGGTGGTCAGGCTCAGAGAGGAGTGGAGAAATGCCAGTGGTTACTCCAGCTGTGGAGCATTGCTGAGATTTTTGGTGGCAAATGCAAGAACTCTGAGAGGGAGAGAGTGAACTTTTTAAAGTTGCCCAAATGGTCATGCTGCCTGCTTTTTGTGAACCCCATTTCACCTTTTGACTGGGCATGAGTATACAGACAGCTATTCAAGAATAAAACTTGGGAGAAACATCAGAGACGATGAATGGTTAGTTGATGCTAATGATAACACTCAATCACACTTTGTTAGTCTTTAGCAATGGCACCACTCGTACTCCCATGGCCAAGCAGTGTGTGGATCACACAGCTCTGTACTCTGCTATCAAGAGCATTTGGTTAAGCATAGTTAAAATCAGCCACCAAACACGTAAATGCTTAATATAAGTTAGGAGATTGCACAGAGGTGGATCACCTGTCACATGGATGAGTACTGCTGGGAACAGAGGGACAATAGGGCTGACAAGTAGGACATCAGGCCGTAGTGTGGAGCCTGCAAGCTGTGTCTACACACAGCTGTGAATCAATAATAGGTGTGCTGCAGACACTGTGCCAATTTTCAAGGTGAACAAGGCTCAGGATCTATGCCTCTGTGGCCAGCTTGTTTGATCTGGCAGGACCAGAGCAGTAGCAGCAGGCATCCTGTGATAATAACTCATAGCTGTGCTATTGACAGTGCCTGAGAATGGGGACATCTGAGAATGACAGCACCTGGGAAGATGGGTGAGCTGCCATCCAATTACCTTTTTGAGAACCTAAATCTAGCCTGACTAATTATAAGGCATTATGGGTCAGTGTTCTCTCCTCCAACCTCAATGGGAACAGTCATTTCATGTATAATACTTCAGCCCTGAGGAAAAGATAAAGATAACCTATAAATATAAACCTTCACTTGCCTACTCTTTGGTCAGCCTGAGATTAAGTTAATGTAAGAAATGAAGGATATG
Organism: Antrozous pallidus; assembly: GCA_027563665.1. Lineage (NCBI taxonomy): Eukaryota > Metazoa > Chordata > Mammalia > Chiroptera > Vespertilionidae > Antrozous > Antrozous pallidus. The sequence continues at coordinate 108,739,667 of CM050508.1, read as the reverse complement.
TAACTAAATCATTCTCTTTATTGATAGGTCACTGTCACTCTCAACATGGGCCAAGTTGAAACACTCCATCCTGATACTTATACCATTGTCACCATTATATTTGTACATCTCCCAGACTCAACTGTGAGGTTCCTTTTTTAATTTTTCACTTGCGGACATTTTAATGAATTTCCCTCCATGTAGCTTCAAGCTAACAGGACAGAGGATCCACCAACATCCTTCATCTTCTTAGCTCTTCTGCAAAAGAACTTGGTCTTCACAATGACAGGCTGCTTTGAGGAACCAAGATGGCGGCATAGGTAAATACCTATCTTGCTGCCCCACACAACAATTTCAAAACTACAACTTAACGACAGAACAAACATCATCCAGAATCACCAGAAAACTGGCTGAGTGAAAATTCCACAAATAAAAGTAAAGATAGGACACTGTGACTCAGAAGAGCGGTGGAGGGCAGCTTTGAAGATATGCATAGAGTCAGAGGTTTGGAGCCGTGTGCATGTGAGAGCAGAGAGGGCGGGCAGCTGTAAACCAGGGTGGTTTTCTCGAACAGAGAGGGAGACAAAGGCATCCCACTGCATGGATTCCCCAGTTCTGGGCGAGGTCTGGGGAAATCACACTCATACGGGGTGAAACTGGACAGTAAGGAAGCATGCTGAAACTCCAGCACTGCAGAAGTCTGCGAGCTTGTGTAGAGGGCGTGCAAACTTGGGAACAGCAGAAGTGTGCGAATGCGCAGAGAGGAGTCGTGACTTGCTCTCTCATTCGGGAAAGCACCGGACTGATATGTTTTACAACCCTGGGTGAGACTTTGGGTGTGCAGACTCATTTGGGGAGAGGCTGAATTGTCTGGCAGTGGGTAGAGCTCAGCGGCAGCTTTCTCTCAGAAGTGCTTGCAGCCATTACCACTAGTCACAGAGACCCAGGTGCCCCATAGGGCGGAACTGATGGAAATCAAGGCTTACTGCTCAGCCTGGAGACTCTGCCCATGCAACCTGAGCAGAGCTGATCCTCACAGTCAATTGGCCTGGAGGTAAAACCCTCCTAGTGCTAGCAACAATAAGCTGGGCTTAACTTCAACAATACTGTACAATCCATAAAGGGCTGCAACAAGAGTATCCACCTCAGGTAACTGGGGAGGCTGAGCCACTGTCCCTTACAGGACATCTACCACACAAAGCTAATGGACCAACTCAGGAAAGCAGCCACAATACAGAGAAATGGAAAGAAAGCAGATGTGAAAGAAATGGAGGAAAAAAGACGACTAGACATAGAGTTCAAAATCACAGTTATAAGGTTATTCAAGAGGCTCCTAGAAAAGGCCGAGACCTACAAGGAAATGAACAAGACCTACGAGGATATGAAAAAGGACCAACTAGAAATTAAGCATACACTGACTGAAATAAAAAATATTATACAAAGACCTAAAAGCAGTCCAGACGACCACAAGAACCAAGTCAAAGATTTGAAATACAAAGAAGCAAAATACACTCAGCCAGAATAGTACAAAGCCAAAAGAATCCAAAAAATTGAAGTTAGCATAAGGGGCCTCTGGGACAACCTCAAGCATACCAACATCCTAATTATAGGGGTGCCAGAAAAAGAGAGAGAGCAAGATAATGAAAACCTACTTGAAGAAATAGTGACTGAAAACTTCCCCCACTTGATGAAAGAAATTGACTTAAAAGCCCAAGAAGTGCACAGAACCCCAAAATATAGGAATCTAAAGAGGACCACACCAAGACACATCATAATTAAAATGCCAAGGGCAAAAGATAAAGAGAGAATATTAAAAGCAGCAAGAGAAAAACAGTTAGTTACCTATAAGGGAGCACCCATATGATTGTCAGCGGATTTCTCAACAGAAATGATGCAAGCCAGATGGGATTGGCAAGAAATATTCAAAGTGATGAATAGCAAGAATCTACAACCAAGATTACTCTATCCAGCAAAGCTATCATTCAGAGTTGAAGGTCAGATAAAGTGCTTCGCAGATAAGAAAAAGCTAAAGGAGTTCATCACCACCAAACCAGTATTATATGAAATGCTGAAAGACCATACCACCCTGAATGCGCCCGATCTCGTCTGATCTCTGAAGCTAAGCAGAGTCAGGCCTGGTAGTACTTGGAGGGGAGAAATGCTGAAAGATATTCTTTAAGAAGAGGAAGACGAAAAAGGTAAAAATATAAATTATGAACAACAAATACACATCTGTCAACAAATGAATATGAAAATCAAGTGAATTAAAAATCTGATGAACAGGATAAACTGGTGAATATAACAGAATCATGGGCATAGAGAGGGAATGAACTGAAAATTCTTGGTGAGAAAAGTGGTGTGGGAGGTGCAGCAAGAGACTGGACAAAAATCATGCACCTATGGAAGAGGACAGTGGGTGGTGGAAGTGAGGGCAGAGGGTGGGATGGTTACCCGGTGGAGTGGAGCTATAGGGGGAAAAAGGGGGGAACAATGTAATTAATAAACTGAACAAATAAAGTTTAAAATATTCAAAACAAAACAAAACAACAATGACCGGCTGCTTTGGGAGTTCTCCCTTCCCCAGAATTTTGTAGTATCTCAATCATACCACATCAATGATAGGACCAGCTCCAGCCTTGTTTTTGGCCACATTTACCCATGTCTGCTCACTGACCAAGATCCACAGTTTGTCAGTGGTGACAGTTGGACAAAAGGTCTGGTTCCTCTTTAAGTGGTAATACCTCATAGCAACTTTCCCAAAGTCACCTGGGTGATATTTATTAAAGTTGATTATGTGATGTTCCAAGCCACCAGCATGACTTTAGACAACCAGGTGCTTCCTGTGCTTGCCTGTGCAGCTGTGGCTGTGGATTATGTGGCTTCAAAGTTCCCCAGTCCACTTCAGCCTGGATGACATGTCAGTGGCCAAGATGCAAGAGATTTGAGCTTCCTGAGGCCAAGGGTGGTATCAATCATCTCCAGAGCCGAGTGCTCTGCCTGGCATATAATTGATATGATAGTCAAGTTTGTTTGTTGAATAGGTGAATTACTGTATTCTGGTCCAGGATTTTCTTCCTTCCTCTGGTGTTGTTGTTGTTGTTGTTTTTTTTTTTTTTTTTTTTTTAGTCACAGCTATATTATATTATTTATATATTTATTATTTTTTAATCCTCATCTGAAGATATGTTTATTGACTTTAGAGAGAGAGGAGGGAAAGAAGGGAAGATGAGAGAGAAACATTAATTGGTTACCTTCTAATGGGAGATTGAAACCAAAACCTAGGTATGTGTCCTACTGGAATTAAACCTGCAACTTTATTTGTGTATAGGCATCAAGCCTGGCTGGAGTGACTCAATGGTTGAGTGTTGACCCAAGAACCATGGCTCAATTCCAAGTCAGGGCACATGCCCGAGTTGTGGGCTCAGTGCCTAGTAGGGGGTGTGCAGGAGGCAGCCAATAGATGTTTCTCTCTCATTATTGATGTTTCTATCTCTCTTTCCCTCTTTCTTCCTATCTGAAATCAATAAAAATATATTTAAAATAAAACAAAATAAAAAGTCTAACTTATGCCAAGTTGGAGGGACTTAAGAGACTAAATGTGTGATCACCACCATGCACACAGCACTATGCTGAGATGTCATATTGATGACAAGAGTCAGAAAATGCTAACCTTGGTCTATGCTGAAATCAAAGCTCTGCAGAGAGGTAAGATCCCTGGGAGGCATAAGGGGGAAGACTTGGATCATAGGAAATAATTTTAACAACCGTTTGATGGTTGTTAACAAAAGGTACTGGACCAGTGAAAACATTGAGGAGTTCTGTGCCTTGGGCCCTATGTTATTTTAATTGCATCTATCCTAAAGCACTAAATGTGTGTCCCCACCTACCTGAGGGAGCAGAATTCCAAAAGATGAAATGTTCCTACAAATTGCTACCAATTTTCTAAAAACATATAAAATGAACACTGTATGTTCCCGAAGACTAATAATTTCTGAGTATGAAATCTTAGTGCCTAACAGGTCAATCATAACCTAGGCATTTAAAGTATTTTTTGAGAGGAGGCAGAGCCTGGAAAGAAGTAGATACAGCGCTGCGGAAAGATCTGGAAACAGCATGTACACACCCATCCCCCAGAGCAGTTCTCCATTCTCGACATCAGTGCCCGAACCCGGCCTGTACGTATGGCGGGTGGAGAAGATGAAGCCGGTGCCCGTGACTCCTGAGAACCAGGGCGTTTTCTTCTCGAGTGACTCCTACCTAGTGCTGCACAATGGCACGGAGGAGTTCTCCCGCCTGCACCTGTGCATAGGCCAGCAGTCCTCGCAGGATGAGCAGGGAGCCTGCGCGGTGCTGGCAGTGCGCCTCAACACCCTGCTTGGGGAGCGGCCTGTGCAGCACCACGAGGTGCAGGGCAAGGAGTCCCACCTCTTCATGAGCTACTTACCGCAGGGCCTCATGTACCAGGAAGGAGGTGTGAAGTCAGCATTTCACAAGATCTCCACAGAGGCCAGGGGAAGAATATCCACACCACGGAGCGGGCGCTGAGCTGGGACAGCTTCAACACCGGGAATGCTTCATCCTGGACCTGGGCCAGAACGTCTTCACCTGGTGCGGGGGCCAAACCCAACATCCTGGAGCGCAACAAGGCACGGGACCTGGCCTTGGCCATCCGGGACAGTGAGCCGCCCGCAAGGCCAGGTGGAGATCCTCACCGATGGGGAGGAGCCTGCCCAGATTATTCAGGTCCTGGGCCCCAGGCCTGCTCTGAAGGAGGGCAACCCTGAGGAAGACTTCACAGCTGCGGCTCTGCATAAGATCTCTGACGCCACACTGGACAGATGCACCTGACCAACGTGGCCGACTCTAGCCCCTTTGCCATGGAGTTGCTGATACCTGATGACTGCTTTGTGCTGGACAATGGGCTCTGCGGCAAGATCTACATCTGGAAGGGGCGAAAAGCTAATGAGAAGGAGCGGGAGGCAGCCCTCCGAGTGGCCGCGGACTTTATCTCCTGAATGCGGTACGCCCCAAACACACAGATGGAGATCCTGCCCCAGGGCCAGGAGAGTCTCGACCTCAAGCAATTCTTCAAGAACTGGAAGTGAGAGGCAATCTCCCTGTGCACATCCCATGCCTGCTTGCTCTTTCTCCTGCTGCCTGGTCAGTGCCGAGTTGCCCCTGCAAGATGTTCAATAAAGGAGACAAGTGCTTTCCCCGCTAAACAAACAAACACACAGTAAAATATTTGTTGAAGAACTGGCCCTCAACCAACTCAGCTGGTTGAAGCATCACCTGGTATGCAGAAAGGTTCTGGGTTTGATCCCCTTTCATGGGATGTAAAGGAGGCAACAGATCAATATTTCTCTCTCATACACATCTCTCTTTCTCTATTTCTCTTCTCTCTTCTCTCTCTTCTCTCTCTCTCTCTCTCTCTCTCTCTCTCATTCCCCTCTCTCTAAAATCAATAAGCATGTTATTGGCTGTGGATTAAAAAATAATCTATATCTAGATATTTAAAACATTAATATGCTAAGTCTCTGACCATCTAACCAGTTGGTATGATGTGCACTGACCACCAGGGGACAGATGCTCAATGCAGGAGCTGCTGACACACACAGAGAAATGGCACCATGGACCTGGCATCCACAAAGCAACACTCAACTTCTCCCAAGTGGGACACAGGCTCTGTCACCATCCCAGAGCAACACCCCACCAAATCTCAGCCAATGCTGCCAAAACCCCAAGGCACAAAATGTGGCCCACTGCACAGCCCTGCCCAGACACGTTGTTGTGGGTGCTGGGTAATGTTGTCATGTAGCAATGCCCAGCTTCCTCTCCCTAATGACTAGCCTCCTTGGAGATTCTTCAGCCCAGGAACATGACTTGCTTTATAGCCAGGTGGAAACATTTTACAATTTAACCAAATGTCTGTGAAACATTTTCACATGCTTCTTCTCATTTGATCCTCACAGAAGTCCTGGAGTAGGTAGTACATAAGAGACTCCGTGTGAAATCTTTTTTTTTTTTCATTAGCCAGAAACAGAGATTTAGAAAGCTTAGAAACTTGACCCAACTGAAAAGAAGTAAGAAATGGTGGACCTTGGAAATGACTTCAGGTTTCTCACTGCACAGAATATAGTCAAACACTGCTGCAGTTAAATATTTTACCCTTTGTTCTCTCTGCATGATCTACAATAATAATGTGCTTCATGTTGATATTTACTGCTGTGTTGCTGACAATTACCTGAATGAGAAGTTGGGGTACTTCACTGGGCTGGGAAAAGTTTAGCTAAATCAGAAAGCAGATCTAATTAAGCAAAGTTATTCTATATATATACATAAAAGGCTAAGTTGACTCGAGCATACACAATAGATACTAGTATTAAGCTCTTGCTGGGGCCAATCACATTCGTGTGTTTTGATCTGTCATTGTTGATTGTGAATTTACTTGATACTTCCATCATAAAAGAAGGGCAAATAGCGATATTAAAATATTTCTTCTAATTAATTCCTTCCAATGTGCAAGATTTCATGCATTGGGCTACTAGTAATAAAATAAAATGTTTGTTGAAGAATTGCATAAGTGTATGATTCAAGTGGAAAACACTGAATCAGTTCACATGTATCGTACCAATTGTATGCTTGATCACAAGGGCAATAGCAACTTTCTTGTTGGTAATTTTATTTATTTATCTATTTACATTGTAGTCATTGATATACTATCATGGTTTCTAATTCAAAAGACATAAAAGATGATAATTAAAAGTCTGTCTCTTGAGAGGAACCAAGATGGCAGATGTTGCTGCCCCATACAACAATTCCAAAACTACAACTTAACAGAACAAACATCATCCAGAATCACCGGAAAGCTGGCTGAGTGAAAATTCTACAAATAAAAGTAAAGATAGGACACTGTGACTCAGAGGAGTGGCGGAGTGCAGCCTTGAAGATACACGTGGAGTCAGCGGTTTGGAGCCATGTGTGCGCCTGAGTGGAAAGGGCTGGCGGCTGCAAACAGGACCAGATTTCTCCAACAGGGAGGGCAAAGGTGTCCCACTGCACTGATTCCCCAATTCCAGGCAAGGTCCGGGAAAGGCACGCTGAAACCCTGGCACGGCAGAGGTCTGCGAGCCTGTGGAGAGGGTGAGCTTGTGGAGAGTGCATGTAAACTTGGAAACAGCAGTTTGCATGTAAACTTAGGAACAGAAGTGCGTGACTTGCTCCCTCATTCAGGAGACCACCGGACTGCTTTGTTTTACAACCCTGGGCGAGACTTTGGGTGTGAAGACGCATTTGGGGAGCGGCGGATTTGTCTGACAGTGGGTAGAGATCAGCGGCAGCTTTCTCTCGGAGGTGTGTGCAGCTGTTACCACCCGGCACAGAGACCCACAAGCTGCAGAGGGTGGAGCTGACGCTACCTGCTCAGCCCGGAGACTCTGCCCATGCAACTTGAACACAGCTTACCCTCACATTCAATTGGCCTGGAGGTAAAACCCTCCTAGTCTAACAATAATAACCTGGGTTTAACTTCAACAATATTGTACAACCCATAAAGGATTGCAAAAAGAGTATCCACCTCAGGTAACTGGGGAGGCTGAGCCACTGTCCCTTACAGGACATCTACCACACAAAGCTAAAGGACCAACTCAGGAAAGTAGCCACAATGCAGAGAAATGGAAAGAAAGCAGATGTGAAAGAAATGGAGGAAAAAAGATGACTAGACATAGAGTTCAAAACCACAGTAATAAGGTTTTCAAGAGGCTCCTAGAAAAGGCCAATGAACTTAATGAAAACTACAAGGAAATGAATGAGACCTACGGAGTATGAAAAAAAACCAACTAGAAATTGAGCATACACTGACTGCAATAAAAATATAACACAAAGAACTAAAAGCAGTCCAGAGGACCCCAAGAACGAAGTCAAAGATTTGAAATACAAAGAAGCAAAATACACTCAGCCAGAAAAGCAAGAAACCAAATGAATCCAAGTAATTGAAGATAGTATAAGGGGCCTCTGGGACAACCTCAAGCATACCAACATCCTAATTATAGGGGTGCCAGAAAAAGAGAGAGAGCAAGGTAATGAAAACCCACTTGAAGAAATAGTGACTGAAAACTTCCCCCACCCAGTGAAAGAAATTGACTTAAAAGCCCAAGAAGTGCACAGAACCCCAAAATATAGGAACCCTAGGAGGACCACACCAAGGCACATCATAATTAAAATGCCAAGGGCAAAAGATAAAGAGAGAATATTAAAAGCAGCAAGAGAAAAACAGTTAGTTACCTATAAGGGAGCACCCATACGATTGTCAGCAGATTTCTCAACAGAAACGATGCAAGCCAGATGGGAGTGACAAGAAATATTCAAAGTGATGAATAGCAAGAATCTACAACCAAGATTACTCTATCCAGCAAAGCTATCATTCAGAGTTGAAGGTCAGATAAAGTGCTTCGCAGATAAGAAAAAGCTAAAGGAGTTCATCACCGCAAACCAATATTATATGAATTGCTGAAAGATATTCTATAAGAAGAGGAATAAGAAAAAGGTAAAAATAAAAATTATGAACCACAAATACACATCTATCAAAAATGAATCTAAAAACCAATGAATTAATAATCTGATGAACAGGATAAACTGGTGAATATAACAGAATCATAGATAAAGAGAGTGAATGGACTGACAATTCATGGGGAAAAAAGGGGTGTGGGAAGTGCAGCAAGAGACTGGACAAAAATCATGCAACTATGGGAGAGGACAGTGAGGGTGGAGGTGAGGGTAGAGTGTGTGATGGGTACCGGGTGGAGGGGAGCCATAGGGCGGGAAAAAGGGAAACAATGTAATTAATAAACTGAATAATAAAGGTAAAAAATAATAAAAATAACAGTCTGTCTCCTGAGAAAACCAAGATAATGGCATAGATAAACACCTAAACTGCTGCAACACACAACAATTTCAAAACTACAATTAAAAGACAAAACAGATATCATCCAGACCACAAGAAGGCTGCCTGAGTGGAAATTCTACAACTAGAAGAAGAGAAGAGCACACTATGACTTACAGGAGTTGCTGAAGGCAGAGGTACAGAGTTGTGAACGTGCATGGAGAGGGCTGGCAACTGAGTACGCTGCTGGCTTTCTCAATCAGGAGGGAGACAAAAGCTCCAAACGACTCTGAACTCCAGTTCTGTGTAAGACTCTAGGGTCATGATGGCGAACCTATGACAGATGTGTCAACACTAACACGTGTAGCCATTCTCTATGACACATGGCCACATACGGTCGCATACAGAGAAGTTTGGGGCCACATGCCGAGAAGGACATTTCATCCTCAGCTACTGCATTGCCAGGTGCAGTAGCCAAATATGAAACATTTGCTGTAGTGTAGTGTAGACACTCTGTGCCAGAGGTCTGTAGGCCAAAACAACAGAACTTCGGCACAGAGCGTCTAGTTCTGGGACTTCTGGTTAGGCTGTTAGGGGATCTTTGATCTCACTTCTTGCCGGTGGAGCTGGGAGCAGCAGAATGCCTCGGGGGACGCATCTCTGGGGACCCAGTGATTGCGATTACCAGCAACCACATAACCACAGCAACCATCATCCATTCTACTGTTCTGGGGTGTTATGGATTTCTAATTGACCATCATTACTGAGATAAGTGAGGGGGAGGCTGGGAGAGGCGAGGGCCTATGCTATGGGTGCCATTCCCTGCCATTAGAAATAGTGGCAGCCATCTTAATTTATATAAGGAACGCCATTTTGCAGCATAGTGCAGACTCCATTTCACCACTATTACTGTTGTGAATCTTTATTAATCCCTATTTCTGCTTATTAATCCTGCCCTTTCCTAAAAGACTAGTTCCCATCTTGTGGTCAGTTAGTCTAGTTAACCCCTAATTGCCTACAGGGCTAACAGGCTATCTAATTCTACCTTCTGTCAATGCCCCTCTGATGGAGAACCCAAAAAATAAAAAACCAGGATAAAGTAAAGGCAGTGGTAGTAGCAGTAGCCGACCCATTTAAGAAACATGGACCTAGATGTATGGCATTATAGAAAAAATAGCAGATCATTTTGCGTTCTATATACTGAAATGGTAGTAAGCAGAATGTGGAATTTAAGTAGTAATTATTAAACTAATCATTCCCAGCTCTTAAAAAAAGTGCGAATGAAAGGAATGAATACATTTCCAGGCAGATACACCTTTATGAGCCCATCTAATTCCATCCTTAAACTTATAAAAGGCTCTACAAATTTAACATCTGCAAGTTTGGGCATTGTTCACTCCATAGCTCAGCATGCAAAAACCACACCGTGAGGGAGAATTTATTAAAGAAATTTTCCTAAGATGTGCAGCAGTTCTATTTCACAATATGCAAAATAAAGATGCAACTATTAAGAGAATATCTGAATTACCTCTCAGTAGAAATATCATAAAAGACCAAATAATGAGACTGAACACAAACGATTAAAGAGAGAATGAGTAATTGTAAATATTTTTTTATCTCTCTTGATGAAACTACTGATGTCAAATCATATGCTCAGTTGGCCATTATTGGTCGATATTCTGATAGTCTTACAATGAGAGAGAGTTGATAAAGTTAGTATCAGTGCCAACAAGTACATCGGAAAGCGAAATATGTAAGGTTGTTACACAAACATTCCGTGAGTTAAGCATTGATATCTCTAAAGTTGTTTCAATGACAACAGATGGGGCACCAAACATGGTGGGGAAAAAAGTCTGATTTGTTAAATTGTTTATGGAAGCTACTGGACATCCAATTGTGCCTTTTCATTGTATTAGCCATCTGGAGGTTTTATGTGCCAAGGCAGGATTCACCAACTTAAATGACTTAATGTCAGTGGTTACAAAAATAGTTAATTAAATAGCTGCTCACACCTTCACAAGCGAGAATTTTCTGCACTTTTACTGGAGGTTGATTCCACCTACAGTGGACTGCTGATGTACAATAATGTAAGACGGCTGAGCTGACGCAAAGTTCTTAAATGCTTTGTGGAGGGCTTTGAAGAAATTAAGGTGTTTCTTGAGGATAAGGATCTGGGAAACTTTTCTCAGCTCAATGATAATAAGTGGATCAACACCCTGATATTTTTTACAGATCTCTCTGTTCATATTAATGAACTGAACTTAAAGTTACAAGGTTTTGGCAAAAGTATTGACATTATGTTTGGATACATAAAAGCTTTTGAAAGTAAACTTAAAATTTTCAAGTGAGATGTAGAAACTAAAACTTACATGTATTTTTGTCCAGTAACAAAGTATTTGGAGAAGGCCAGTGCAACTGTACAAAATGAAATGGAACCCTTGCATATAAAGTACCAGCATGTTTTAGACTTGTTACTTCACCAGTTCAGTGATAGATTTAATCAATTTAGAAGCCTAGAACAGACCATAAAAATAATTAAGTATCCTGATGTAGTAGTCTACAGTAGTTTGGAATTAAATGGTTTTCAATGGATGAAAATTGATGATTTGGAGATGCAACTTGCAGGATTTCAAGACAGCGTCTGGGCTCAGGTGTTAGTTGACTTGAGGTCAAAGTTTGAGACTCTGGAAAGGTGCCACTTGGAGAATCAAGAGGAGTGCCACCATGAACAGGAAATTTGGAGTACCTGGATCCTATTACCAAACACTTTTAGCACCCTGAAAAATATATAAATGACTTTACTCACAATTTTTCCCTCTATGTACTTTTGTGAGACCTTATTCTCAGCATTAAATAACATCAAAACCAACAAAAAAAAAAAAAAACACAGATTGACAGATGAAGTTAGTAGCGCTTGCTTGGGCTTGAAGTGTTCAAAATACCAACCTTCAATTGAAGGTTTAGCCAATGAAATTCAGCAACAATAAAGTCATAATAGGCAGGTTAGTTAAAGAATTCCCCCTTCCCCTCATTTATCTTAGTTCATGGCACCCCACAAAAGTTAAATAATATCAAGACCAACAAAAGAAACTGACTGACAGATGAACAGAGAAGTCACTAAGCAGGTACGTTAAATAATTAGTTTTTGGCTTATTAAATATAGTTATTTATTACAATTATACATTTTTGTTATTTAAACTATAAATATAAAAAAATTATGGTTTTTTTCTTGAAGTGACACCTCTCCTGAGTTATGCTCGTTTTTTTTGGTGAATTTTGACACACCAAGCTCAAAAGGTTGCCCATCAGTGCTCTAGGGACACAGACTCATACAGCGAGAAACTGGACTGTCTGGCAGCATGTGAAACTTGGGGGTGGCTTTCTCTCTTAGGTGCTTGCAGTGATTACCAAGGAACACTTAGGGCAGGGCTGATGGGAAGCCATCACTGTTGGCTCTGCCCTGAGATTTCTCCCCAGGAAGCCATTGCTGATTGCTCTGCCCTGAGACTCAGCCCCGTCCAAGCTGAATGCAGAGGTTTTTGCATATAAATGGCCTCCACCTTTGAATTTTAAACTTCCCTAACAAACTGCAGCTGAGTCAATGAGATCCAAAAGAAGGCCCAGGGCCCTGCATCAACTTGCACTGCTTCACAGCTGGGCCTCATGTGGGCACCTCCAAAACCCAAGCAAAGAAGAAGAATCTCCATATCTCTCCCTAGCTCTTGCAAGGTGGCCTCAGGCAGAGTCTAAATTAGCACCTCCTTGGAGATCCCACAGCCAGTGTATCCAAAGGTCAGAGGGGGACCATCCAGATTACAACCACTCAGATCCATAAAGGACATGCTCAGGGGGCAGATTTAGTGAGCATCTGAAGCAAGTGGTGTCTCATAAGGGTGTCTCCAGCACAGAAGTTCTCCCATCTTAGACACAGCTAATACTCATAGCCAATTGGCCTGGAGGTCAATTTCTCCCAATGATACCAACAACAATCAAGGTTTAACTACAATAAGACTGCGCACACAGCCCACAAAGGGGTGCACACAGCCCACAAAGGGGTGCACCAAGAGTCTCTCATGTAATGGGAGACGCTGAGCCACTGGGCCCCATAGGACACCTACCACTCAAAGCCACTCTATCAATTCAGGGAAGCAGCCAAATGTAGAGACAAAGAAAAAGGTCACAAATGAAAGAAATGGAGGAAAGCAAACAACTGGCTACAGAGTTCAGATCCATGGTTATAAGGTTTTTTCAAAAATTTTCTAGAAAAGGCCAATAAATTTAGGGATATCCTCGAGGATATGAAAAAGGATCAACTAGAAATTAAACATACACTGACTGAAATAAAAAATAATATACAGAGATCCAACAGCAGACTAGAGGATCACAAGAATCAAGTCAAAGATTTAAAATACAATGAAGCAAAAAAAAAAAAAAAACAAAAACAAAAACAAAAAACAAAAAACGCCCAACAGAAAAGCAAAAAGAAAAAAGAATCCAAAAATATGAAGATAGTGTAAGGAGCTTCTGGGACAACTTCGAGAGTACAAACATCCAAATTATGGAGGTGACAGAAGAAAAGCGAGAGCAAGATACTGAAAACCTATTTGAGGAAATAATGGTGAAAAACTTTCCCCACCTGGTGAAAGAAATAGATTTACAAATTCAGGAAGTGCAGAGAACCCCAAACAAAAGAAACCCAAAGAGGAACACACCAAGACACATCATAATTAAAATGTCAAGAGCAAAAGACAAAGAGAGAAAATTAAAGGCAGCAAAGGAAAAACAGTTAGTTACCTACAAGGAAGCACTCATACAACTATCAGCAGATTTCTCAACAAAAACTACGCAGGCCAGACAGAAGTGGCAAGAAATATTCAAAGTGATGAATAGCAAGAACCTACAACCAAGATTACTCTACCCAGGAAAGCTATCATTCAGAATTAAAGGTCAGATAAAGAGCTTCACAGATAACAAAAAAAGCTAAAGGAGTTCATCAACACCAAACCAGTGTTATATGAAATGCTGAAAGGTATTCTTTAAGAAGAGGAAGAAAAAGAAAAAAGTAAATATAAAAATTATAAACAACAAATACATATGTATTAACAAGTGAATCTAAAATTCAAGTGAATAAAAACTCTGGACAGAGTAACCTGGTGAATATAATAGAATTAGGGTCATAGAAAGGGAGTGGACTGACAATTCTCAGGGGGAAGGGGTGTGGGTGGTTTGGGAAGAGACTGGACAAAAATTGTACACCTATGGATGAGGACAGTAGGCAGGTAAGGGCAGAGATGTGGTGGGAATGGGGTGGAGGGGAATTATGGGCAGAGAAAAGAGGAACAATTGTAATAATCTGAACAAGAAAGATTTATTAAAAATAAATAATAAGAAAGAAAATAAAAGTCTGTCTTCTGGTTGCACATATCTGTCAATATATTAAAAACAAAGTGTTAAATAGATGGATTGTATGGTATATAAATTATTTCTTTTTGAAGCTGCTAAGAAAGGAAAAAGCATCCCTTTTATCTTTCCATATAGATATAGAAATATGTATTTTTCTCTCACTGTTTTAATACAGAACCCTAGAGCAGAGTTCTAATAGCATTAGGGGCCATAGCCTAGAGAGGGTCTTGGTCCACAGCCAATCCCATGTGCTCCTGGGACAGAGGAGCAGGCAATGCGTGAGGTTGGGGCTCTGTTGTAGTCAGGAAGGGAAATGCCACGAATCAGAGACTGCAAGGAAACCTAGGGCTTATTTTTGACTCACAGATCTTTGGTCTTTTGTACCACAAAAGGTGAAAAGCATAGCCCAGTTTTTCCAGGAATTGCTCTGCTTTAAAATAGAAAGTCCCAAGTCACAGAAAGTCTTTCAGTTCCAGAATTTTTAAGTCATCTTGGTGGGTTGACCCGTTATTTTTCTCTTTTTTCCTTAGGAGATGGTGAGTTTTATTTTGTCTTGTCTAGTCAGAGTTTTTATTTGCTCTCAAATGTTCCAGGGTAGAGAGAGAAAGACGACAGTGTAAAGGTCAATTCAAGGTAAGCTTCTCCCTTGGTTCCATCTTCACCATAACGGAGAGAGCCACATACTTGCCTGCAGAACAACAACCTTAGGCTTGATTTTCTTTAGGTTTCTTTGCCTCAGGTATACATCAAGAGTCTTGATTCTTTACAACATCTTTTCTTTCTGACTCCTTCCAATGGTCTGCTTCCTCCATCTCCTGGACTATGACAGGAGTTTTTCCTTTGGCCTTAAGAAACATTCACCCCCGCCCCACTATATTTTCATTTTTCCTTGCTGGTTCTTTCTAGTGGTTGAGCTAGAAATACTTTCCCTGTCGCTAACCTCCCATACCTTGTAGAGGATTGCTGCTCTGTCTGAGCTCCAAAGTGAAGCAGGATATTGAGAATTCTACTTCACCCAAGCATTCTCCTTTTTATTTTATTTTTCCTCCAGTTTTACTAAGGTATTACATATATATATATATATATATATATATATATATATATATATATATATATATATATATCTTACCATGCCCTCCTACCCCACTCCCATACATGCCCTCACCCCCCAATGTCTTGCCTTCATTAGTTATGCTTATATGTATGCATACAAGTCCTTCGTTTGATCTCTTATCTCCCCCACCTCTCCCTAAACTTCCCGCTATAATTTGACAGTCTGTTTGATGCTTTACTGCCTCTGTATCTATCTTTCTGTTCATCAGTTTATAATGTTCTTTATTATACACAAATGAATGAGATCATGTGGTTTTTTTTCTTTCATTGCCTAGCTTATTTCACTTAGCATAAACCTGTCCAGTTCCATCCAGGTTACTGCAAATGGTAAGAATTCCTTCTTTTTTATGGCAGCATAGTATTCCATTGTGTAGATGTACCGTAGTTTTCTAATCCATTCATCTGCTGATGGGCACTTAGGCTGTTTTCAAATCTTGGCTATTGTAAATTGTGCTGCTATGAACATAGGGGTGCATATATCCTTTCTGATTGATGTTTCTAGTTTCTTAGGATATATTCCTAGAAGTGGGATCACTGGGTCAAATGGGAGCTCCATTTTTAGCTTTCTGAGGAAATTTGATACTATTCTCCACAGTGGCTGCACCAGTCTGCATTCCCACCAGCAGTGCATGAGGGTTCCTTTTTCTCCGCATCCTCGCCAGCACTTGTTGTTTGTTGATGATAGCCATTCTGACAGGAGTGAGATGGTACCCCATTGTCATTTTGATTTGCATCTCTCAGATAATTAGTGACTTTGAGTGTGTTTTCATATGTCTCTTTGCCTTCCTTCTGTCTTCTTTTGAAAAGATTTTATTCAGGTCTGTTGCCCATTTTTTTAATTGGATCATTTATTTTCCTTTTATTAAGTTGTATAAGTTTCCTGTAGATGTTGGAGGTTAAAACTTTATTAGTCATAACTTTTGCAAATATTCTCTCCCATCCAGTGGGCTTTCATGTTGTCTTATTGATGGTTTCTTTTGCTGTGCAAAAGCTTTTTATTTTGATGTAGTCCCATTTGTTTATTTTCTCTTTAGTTTCCATTGCCCTAGGAGTGGTATCAGTGAAGAAATTGCTTCGGCATATGTCTGAGATTTTGCTGCCTGTAGATTCTTCTGGTATTTTTATGGTTTCCCATCTTATGTTTAAGTCCTTTATCCATTTTTAGTTTATTTTTGTGTATGGTGTAAGTTGATGGTCTAGTTTCATTTTTTTGTATATATCTGTCCAATTTTCTCAATATCATTTATTGAAGAGACTGTCTTGATTCTATTGTATGTTCATGCATTCTTTGTTAAATATTAATTGAGCATAGTGGTTTGGGTCAATATCTGGGTTCTCTATTTTATTCCATTGGTCTATATGCCTGTTCTTGTGCCAGTACCAGGCTGTTTTGAGAACAGTGGCTTTGTAATAGAGCTTGAAATCTGGTATTGAGATCCCTTCTTCTTTGTTCTTCTTTCTCAGGATTGCTGTGGATATTCAGGATTTCTTTTTATTCCAGATGACTTTTTGGAGAGTTCTTTCTAGGCCTGTGAAATGTGCCATTGGTATTTGAATGAGGAATGCATTGAATCTATAGATAGCTTTGGGTAGTATGGATATTTTAATGATGTTGATTCTATCAATCCATGAACATGGTATGTTCTTCCAAGATAGAGTTTGTCTTACTCTATCTCTTTTTTCAATGTATTATAGTTTTCTGCATATAGGTTTTTACTTCCTCAGTTAAGTTTATTCCTAGGTATCTTAATTTTTTGGTGCAATGGTAAATGGGATTGTTTTCTTAGTCTTTCTTTCTATAAATTCACTGTGGTGTATAGAAATGCCATAGATTTCTTGGCGTTAATTTTGTATCCTGCTACATTGCCTAATTCATTCATTAAGTCTAATAATTTTTTGATGGAGTCATTAGAGTTTCCTACATACAGTATCATGTCATCTGTGAATAAGGAGTTTCACTTCATATTTTTCAATTTGGATGCCTTTTATTTCTTCTTCTTGTCTAATCGCAATGGCTAGTACTTCCAGTACTATATTGAACAGGGGTGGTGAAAGTGGGCATCCCTGTCTTGTTCCTGTTCTTAGGGAAAATGGACTTAATTTTTGTCCATTGAGTATGAAGTTGGCTGTGGGTTTGTCATATATGGCTTTTATTATGTGGAGGTATGATCCTTCTATTCTCACTTTGCTGAGAGTTTTTATCATAAATGGGTGTTGGATTTTGTTAAATGCTTTTTCTGCATCAATTGATATGACTGTGGTTTTTATCTCTCAATTTGTTTATGTGATATATCACATTTATTGATTTGTGGATATTGTACCATTTTTGTATCAGTGTGATAAATCCTGCTTGGTCACGGTGTATGATCTTTCTGATGTACTGTTGAATCTAATTTTCTAGAATTTTGTTGAGGATATTGGCATCTATGTTCATGAGGGATATTGGCCTGTAATTCTCTTTCATTGTGTTGTCTTTATCTGGTTTTGGTATTATGGTAATGTTGACTTCATAGAATGAGCTTTGAAATGTTCCTTCCTCTTGAATTTTTTGAAATAGTCTGAGGAGGATAGGTTTTAGTTATTCCTTGAATGTTTGGTAAAACTCCCCTGTGTAGCTGTCTGGCTCAGGGCTTTTATTTGTTGGAAGCTTTTTAATGACTGCTTCAAATTCTTCCATAGTTATTGGCCTATTGAGATTTTTAGTTTCTTCCTGATTGAGTTTTGGAAGGTTGTATTTTTCTAGTAATATGTCCATTTCCTCCAGGTTGTGTAGTTTTTTGGAATAGAGTTGTTCATAATATGTTTTAAACAATCTTTTGTTTTTCTGTAAGGTCTGTTGTTATTTCTCCTTTTTCATATCTGATTTTGTTTATTTGGGTCCTCTCTCTCTGCTTCTTGGTGTGCCTGGCTAGAGGCTCATCAATCTTGTTTATCCTTTCAAAGAACCTCTCTTGGTTTTATTGATCTTTTGTATTGTTTCTTTGGTCTCTATGTCGTTTTTCTCCACTCTGACCTTTATTATTTCCTTTCTTCTGCTTACACTGGGCTTTTCTTTTGCTCTCTTTCTAACTCTTTGAGTTGTAGGGTTAGATAATTTATTACCATTGTTTCTTGTTTTTTGCAGTAGGCTTGTAAAGCTATGAAGTTCCCTTTCAAGACTGCTTTCACTGTATCCCATAGAATTTGGATTTTTGTGTTTAATTGTCATTTGTTGCCATGGTGTTTTTATTTCTCCCTTGATCTCTCTGGTAACCCAGTCATTGTTTAATAGCATGCTATTTAGTCTCCAAGTGTTTAATTTTTTTGGAATTGTTTTTATTATAGTTGATATCCAGTTTTATGCCATTGTGATCTGAGAATATGCTTGATATGATTTCTATCTTCTTGAATTTTAAGAGACTTTGCCTGTGTCCTAAAATGTGGTCTATCCTTGAGAATGTTTCATGTGCACTGGAGAAGAATGTATATTCTGTATCTTTGGGGTTAATGTTCTAAAGATCTCAATTACGTCCATCTGATCTAGTGAGTCATTTAGGACTGCTATTTCTTTGCTGATTTTTTGTTTGGTTGATTTATCTAGTGATGTCAATTGGGTATTAAAGTCCCCTACTATAACTGTATTGGTATAAATATCTCCCTTGATATCCTCCAGAAGTTGTTTTATGTATTTGGGTGCTCCTGTATTGGGTGTATATATGTTTACCAGAGTTATATCTTCTTGGTAAATTGCTCCCTTTAGTATTATGTAGTGGCCTTCCTTACCTCTTGTTATGGCCTTTACTTTGAGGTCTATTTTATCAGATATAAGTATTGCAACCTCAGCTTTTTTCTCATTTCCATTTGCCTGAAAAATGTTTTTCCATCCCTTCACTCTCAGTCTGTGTGTATCCTTTGTTCTGAGGTAGGTCTCTTGCAGACAGCAAATATGTAGGTCATATTTTCTTATCCATTCAGCAACCTTATGGCTTTTTATTGGTACATTTAATCCATTTATGTTTAATGTTATTACTGACAAATACATGTTTATTGCCATATTTTTCCTTAAGATTTGTGTTTCTTCTTGCCTTTCTCTTTCTTCTTTTTACAGCAGTCCCTTTAGCATTTCTTGGATTGCTGGGTTGGTAGTGATAAACTCTCTTAGTCCTTTTTTGTCTTTGAAGCTCCTGGTTTCACCTTCAATTTTGAATGATAGCCTTGCTGGGTATAGTATTTTTGGGTTCAGTCTTTTGCTTTGCATCACTTTGTAAATTTCATTCCATTCCCTTCTGTCCTCATGTGTTTCTGTTGAGAAATCCGTTGATATTCTAATAGGAGAATCCTTGTAGGTAACTTCCTATCTCTTTCTGGTAGCCTTTAAGATTCTTTGTTGTTTATGTTTGCCAATTTAATTATGATTTGTCTTGATGTTTATATTTTTGGTGCACTTTGGGACTCTCGGTGTTTTTTGGACTTGTGTAGGTTTTTTTATTTTCTTGCCAACATCAGGGAAGTTTTCTGTCATTATTTCTTCAAACAGGTTTTCTATTCCTTGCTTCTCTTCCTCTCCTTCAGCAACCCTATTCTGGGAATATTGTTTTGTTTTGTGTTGTCCCAAAGCTCCTTTAGGCTCTCCTCTTGCTTTTTAAGTCTTCGTTCCAGTTGCTGCTGTGTTTGTGTGTATTTTTCTATATTGTCTTCTAATTCACTGATGCATTCCTCAGCCTCTTCTAGTTTACTGGTTAAGCCTTCCACTGTGTTCTTTATTGCAGCTATGTCGTTCTTCATCTCCTCTTGTGTTTTTTTTTTCATGTTAGTGACATTCTCATTCAGTTCCTTATAGTTCTCATTGAGTCGTGTGTATATGTCACTGAGTTGTGTGTATTTGTCATCCAGCCATTTAAACATTGTTATAACCATTACTCTGAATCCTTTCTCTGTTAAGCTGCTAGCCTCAGTTTTATTTAACTCCCTTTCTGGTGACTTCTCTTTTTCTTTCATTTGGGGGTTGCTTTTTTGTCTTTCCATGTCTTCCTGTAATGTTTTCATTGTAGATCCAATTGCTTTGCTACCCAGGTACTTTTGGAGATGGTGCTACTGGTGTAATCTCTCAGTTCTCCTAGGCTCAGTAATCTAGTGTAGCTCCCTACTTGAGCTATTTCAGTTCTCTTCATGTAGGCCTGTGAGCTTGAGAGGCACAGCAGCGTTATCTAGAAGTCATCAGCTGTGGAGGGGAGTGTCCCAATTTTTGCTCTCTTCCACCCTTAGTTGAAATCACACGTGCCCAATGGGGACTCAGAATGGCACCCAGGAACCGTCTGAGGTAATGGGGTTCAGGGGGCCTGCACTCTGGAAAGGCATGACTGTGGTGTCCAGAGTTCTGTAGTTGTGGAATGGGCAGACTCACCTTTTGCTGCTGTACCTGAGGTGGATAGGCACTCACTCCCAGTGGTGGCTCACAGGGACACCCACAGTATGTTTGCTTGCATGGCACACTGAAGCTTCCTGAAGGGCCCTGGCAGTGTAACCATGTAATTGAGGCATCTGTGGGCAGGTCTCCAGGATGAGTTAATTCAGAATTTCTACTGCCGGCGGGGAGTGTGCCCCTATTTGTCCAAGATCACATGCAAAGAGAGCTCACAGTGGTTCCCAAGAGTGCCCTGTGGGTAGATGGGCTCAGGGTGCCTGCCTGTTGGGAATTTGCATCTGTGGATATGTGTTTGCTGGTGCAGAGCTCTGACGCACTCTGTGGGGTCCTAGCACTGAGATTGAGAGCTGAGGGGAATGTGGATAGTTACTCAGGAAGAGGGAGTTCAGAATTTCTACTGCGGGGTGGCGAGTTCTTGTCTGTACAGAAGCACACCCAGCAGCTCCCCAGAGGACCCTGTGGATTTACGGGCTCAGGATGCATGCCCTTTGGAAACGTGCGCATCTGTGGCAGTAAGTTTGCTGGCACAGAGCTCTGATGCACTTTGAGGGGCCCTGGCACTGAAGTTACCCTGCTGGGGTGTCTGTGCAGGTATCCAGGATGAGTGAATTTGGTATTTCTATTGCCGGGTGCAGCGCATCCCTACTTGTCCAAGATCACACCCAGCCAGGACTCACAGCAGTCCCCATAAGCACCCTGTGTGGGTAGATGGGCTCAGGGTACCTGCCCGTTGGAAGTGCTTATGAACTGGCAGTGTGTTTGCCTGTGCAGAGCTCTGACACACTTTGAGCAGCGGCCCTGTCACTGAAGTTAAAAAATTGGGATGTATGTGGGCAATTATTCAGAAGAAAGGCGTTCAGAGTTTCTACTGCAGGGCAGCATGTCCTTGTCTGTATAGAATCACACCTAGCAGGGACTCAAAGCAGCTCCCCAGAGGACCCTGTGGGTATATGGGCTCAGGGTGCCTTCCCTTGTCTGTGGCGGTGAGTTTGCCTGCACAGAGCTCTGATTCACTCTGAGGGGCCCTGGCACTGAAGTTGTACAGCTGGGGTGCTCATGGGCAGTTATTCAGGAAAGGGGAGTTCAGAATTTCTACTGCAGGGCCATACACCCTTGTCTGTACAAAATCACATCTGCAGGGGCTCCCAATGGCTCCCAGGCACTGCCTACTGGAGTGGAGTGCCCGGCTGCCTGCGTGGGCTGGAAACACGTGAATGTTTTGTCCCGAGTTCTGCTGCTGGGTAGGGGGAGGTTGCACTTACTGCCGCTGAGCGGTGCACCTTTGGAGGTGGAGGTCCCAGGATGGGGCAGCAGGATTTTGGCTGGAATGGCTGCTGGGTTGCAGAGTAGTTCCAAGGCCTGTCTGGTTGGTGGTGTTGATGAGTTCCTTAAAAAGGCCATTCTCCCTTTCAGGATGGTGTGGGCTCCATGCCAGAGTCCTGCAGACCAGGGAGTGCCTGCAGCAATGGTAGTTTCTTCATGTCCAAGATAGCCTGTCTGCCAGCCCTTGCTGCTCCTGCAACATTTAACTGTCCCTTACTCATTCACACACACACCATACATATCCACACACTATCCTTTCATACCCTCACTCACTCAATTCTTCTCCCTCACCTCTGTCCTGCCAGCTGCCAACTTCCTCCAAATTTCGAATTCTCCTTCTTTTAAAAAAATATTTTTATTTATGTTTTTAAAAATTTTTTTTTAAAGGGAGAGGGACAGAGATAGAAACATCAATGATGAGAGAGAATCACTGATCCACTTTCTCCTGCATGCCCCTTCCTGGGGATGAGCCTGCAACCTGGGTATGTGCCCTGACCGGGAATAGAACCATGACCTCCTGGTTCATAGATTGGTGCTCAACCACTGAACATACCAGCCAGGCTTTATTTTTATTGTTGAGAGTATTAGAGGCGTCCCCTATTTTCTCCCCTTTGCCTTCTCCACCCATTCCCACCCCACACCAGGCCTTCACCTCATTATTATCTGTGTCCATAAATTATACATATATGCATAGAAGTTCTTTGGTTATTCTCTGCCCTTCTTGCCTCCCCCCTTCCTTCTGTGATCCATCAATCTGTGCCATGCTTCCATGTCTCTGGTTCTATTTTATCCACATATAAGTGAGATCATGTGATTTTTTTCTTTCTCTGACTGGCTTATTGCACTTAACATACATAATACTCTCCAGGTCCATCCATGCTGTGGCCAAGGTTAAGAGTACCTTCTTTTTTTCTTTACAACTGAATATTATTCCACCACTAGGGGCCCAGTGTACAAAATTCGTGCACTGTGGATGGGAGATCCCTCAACCCAATATGCCCCCTCACACATACTGGGAGCCCTCAGGGGATGTCCTACTGACCACTCACCCCCAGCCTGCCCAAGCATCGCCCTGCAATGGGGCCAATGGCTGGCTCTGTTCCAGCCCTGCCACCCTCCTAGCCTCAGCCTTTGCCCCAGCCAGCTCGCACCCGGCTAGTGCGGGCCTCGGCTCTTACCCCCTAGCCCAGGCCTTCTCGCTGGCCAGCATGCACTGGCTGCCTCGGCTCTACCCTGCCAGGCCCTGGCTGCCTCGGCCCCGCCCCCCATGGCCTGGGCCACCTCGGCCCTACCCCAGCTCCTGATTGGCTTGTGGGCGTGGCTTGTGAGTGTAGTAAAGGTACGGTCAATTTGTATATTACTCTTTTATTAGAATGCAAATGTACCACAGCTTTTTAAAAAATATATTTTTTTATTGATTTTTTTTACAGAGAGGAAGGGAGAGGGATAGAAAGTCAGAAACATCGATGAGAGAGAAACATCGGTCAGTTGCCTCCTGCACATCCCTACTGGGGATGTGCTCGCAATCAAGGTACGTGCCCTTGACTGGAATCAAACCTGGGACGCTTCAGTCCACAGGCCGACACTCTATCCATTGAGCCAAACCAGTTCCGGTTATCACAGCTTTTTTATCCACTTGTCTACTGATGGGCACTTTGGCTGTTTCCAGGTCCATTGCCAATTTTTTAATTGGATTGTTTGTCTTTCTCTAGTTCATTGGTCGGCAAACTCATTAGTCAACAGAGCCAAATATCAACAGTACAACGATTGAAATTTATTTTGAGAGCCAAATTTTTTAAACTTAACTTCTTTTAATGCCACTTCTTCAAAATAGACTCACCCAGGCCGTGGTATTTTGTGGAAGAGCCACACTCAAGGGGCCAAAGAGCCGCATGTGGCTTGTGAGCTGTAGTTTGCTGACCACTAGTTGAATTGTATGAATTTTTTATATATTTTGTAGATTAACCCCTTATCAGATGTATCATTGGCCAACATGTTCTCCCGTACTGTGGGTTCCCTTTGCATTTAAAGATGGTTTCTTTTTCTGTACAGAAGCTTTTTAGTTTGATGTAGTCCCATTTCTTTATTTTTCCCTTTGTTTCTCTTGCCATAGGAAATGTATTAGCAAGAATTCTAGTACATAAGATGTCTGAGATTTTATTGCCTATGTTTTCTTCTAGGAATTTTATGGTTTCACAAATTACATTTTTAAGTGTTTTACCCTTTTGAGTTTATTTTGGTGTAAGTTGGTAGTCTACTTGCATTTTTTTTTTTGCAAGTACCTGTCCAATTTTCCCAACACCACTTATTAAAGAGACTATCTTTACTCCATTGTACCTTCTTGCCTCCTTTGTTAAATATTAATTGAGCATAAAGGCTTGGGTCGAGTCTGGGCTCTCTGTTTTGTTCTATTGAGCTATATGTCTGTTCTCGTGCCAGTACTAGGCTGTTTTGATTACAATGGCCTTGTAGTATAGTTTGATATTTTGTATTGTGAGTCCTCCAACTTTGTTATTCTTTCTTGAGATTGCTGCAGCTATTCAGGGTATTTTTTTGGGGGGGGGATTCCATATACATTTTTGGAATATTTGTTCTAGATCTTTGGAAATATGCCAGTAGTATTTTAATAGGAATTGCATTGAATCTATATGTTGCTTTGGGCAGTATAGATACTTTAATGATGTTAATTCTTTCAATCCATGAACATGGCACATGTTTCCATTTGTTTGTATCTTCCTCTATTTGTTTCTTTTTTTTTTTAATGATGAATGAGAAAATATATTTCATTATTTTCCATAGACTTGCTGCTGGTACATCAAGAAAACAATTAGTTTTGGTGTATTTTGTATATGGTTATATTGCTGAACTCTCCTATTCATTCTTTTAAAAAATTTTTATCTTTGGCCAGACAGTGTGGCTCAGTGATTGAGCATTGACCTACAAACCAGGAGGTCATGGTTTGATTCCCAGTCAGGACACAGGCCTGGGTTTCAGGCTGCATCTCCTGTCGGGGATTTGCAGGAGGCAGCCAATCAATGATTCTCTCTCATCATTGACCTTTCTATCTCTCTCTCTCTCACCCCTCCTCTCTGAAACAAAAATAAAAATAAAATTTATCATTATTGTTGAATGTATTGGAGTTATCCCCTCCCCCTCCCACATTGATCCCCTCCACCTGGGCCCTCCTCCTTCCCCTGCAGCCCTCACCACACTATTGTCTGTGTCTATGGGCTATGTGTATCCTACGTAACAAAAGGCTAACATGCAAATCAGCTGAACAGCAGAATGACCAGTGGGGTGGAATACCAACTCATTTTTAAATAATTATATTTTCTCTGGGATCTGAGCCCTTCCAATCTTGGCTTATTTGCTAGCCATGAATATCACATTTCATTCTGATACCCCATGAGGCTGTAAGCTGATTCTTTCTGCTTAGCCTCTAGGATCTGTACCCCCCCCCCCTTTTTTTTCAAATATACTAGTGGCCTGGTGCACAAAATTCATGCACCGCATATGTGTGTAGGGGGTGTCCCTCAGTCCAACCTGCACCCTCTCCAATCTGGGACCCGTCAGAAGATATCTGATTGCCAGTTTAGGCCCAATCCCACAGTTGGACATCTTTCTCACAACTTGGGACCACTGGCTCCTAACTTGGAGCACCAGCAGGTCTTTTTTATTTTTATTTATTAAGAAATTTTTAGGGCAAATGTCTGTAATTTTTTATTAAAACTGAAAAACTGTCAGGGATAAGAATGACAGAGGACCCATCCTAGGTGGATGGGATCCTGGGAGTGGGGAGTGCGGAACGTTGTTGACACAGTTGTCAGAATTCAAATGAGGTTTGTGGATTGAACCTGAATACTATTTGAATGGAGATTTCTTCATGTGGTTGAGTGGAGAATTGTTATGTAGGAGTGTCTGCTTTTGCAAAATACACAGGGGAGTATCCAGGCATCCTGTCATGTATAGAGCATGCTCTCAAACAGCTCAGAAAAAGACTGGGGAAAATGCGCATGTATGTGTATAAATGTATACAAACAAACACACACAGTCTAACCTTGCTATTTTCGACTCCACCCTTGTGCACTTGCCCACTTGCTAAGATCCGTAACTCCAGAATCAAGGCTTGCAGAGTTCCTCAGCCATTGGGCCATGGCCAGGGTGCAGGAACCCTGCAGAGAGGCCCACGGGCACAGTCCCCGCTGAGGTCCAACAGGTGCCACAGTTTTCTTGTTTCTGCTCCAGTATGTGAACTGGGGTCTGTTTCTCGGTGGGTTTCATTGGGGCTTTGGCATTTCTGTGCTTCCTGGTGGTGTATGGCTGTGTGTACGGCCAAGCTGGCGCTCCAGTGGCTGCTAGTTCCCTAAGCCTGAGAAGGCTGTGCAGTAAAATAAAGAGAAAAGATTCGCATCATAAGCAAGTTCAGGCTTCCTGTTTCAACCGTAAGGAATCAACAGCACCCAACACATATAGTGTCCTTTCAATGGGAACACAGAGAGTCCGGCCCCTTAGCACACATGGTGCTGGCTCACCGGGGCCCACAGAATAACAGCAATGGCCACCTGCGGGTGACATTATGAAGTCATGATGCTGAGGCAACCCCAGGGGTGATTCGGCTGCCAAGGCCATGTCCTGGCCCACATTTGGGGCTACACTCCACAGTGAAGCCTGCTGTCAGGCACCAACAGGCGGCTCAGGGAATTGACATAGTCATGTTGGTACCACTGCAGTTTCTCTATGCATGTTGAAACCATACACATTCTTCTGGAAAGAAGGGCTTTTTCTCCCACTCTGGACGGCCACAGTCCCCCGGCAATGCCTGTGGACCTGGGGCCTACCTGGTGCCCAGGCTCGTTAACCCCGCGGGCAACTGCCCTAACAGCTCCATACTTCTGCGGCCCTCCGCTAGCCCACTGGGGAGATCCAGCGTGGTCCTTCCATCTGCCTGGCCCCCGAGGCCGCCCAGCCACACACACTTGGGCAGCTCCCACCCGGACTCCACTTTCCTGCGCCTGGCGGTGGGCCCAGTGCACCTGTGCGGAGCTCCAGCCTGGACTGGTCCATCTGGTCATGAAGGCACTACTCTGTTATTAGTATAGATTTTTACTGATTTCAGAGAGGAAGGGAAAAGAAGAGAGAGATAGAAACATCAATGATGAGAGAGAATCATTGATTGACCGCCTTCCACATGCCCCCAACTGAGGATCGAACCTGGGCATTTGACCAGATCAGAATTGAATCTGGGACCCTTCAGTCCACAGGCCAATGCTTCATCCACTGAGCCAAACCAGCCAGGGCATGCACTTTTTGGTTATAATGCAGCAAATGTTTCAAGGAGAAAAACAATGGAGAGTGTTACCCTGATGTTATTGCATTTTTTTTCTGCCCCATTCTTAGCCCCTCAAATCCTAGATGCCTTGGTTGCTTTCTGTTACCATACAAGATGTGTTTGCTTTTAATTTAACTTTACAGTCATTCTCAGTGAGATATTTGGTATAAAACCAGATCTTATATGAGAGTTGCATACTTGGGCCTGAAATGCCAAAGAGATAATCCTACAATTATATTAAATTTAAAAAATTATCATCCATATGAAAAAAGAAAATTAATAGAAACATCATTGATGTGAGAGAATCATTGACTGGCTGCCTCCTCCATGCTCCCTACTGAGGATTGTGCCCACAATCCTGGCATGTGCCTTGACTAGGAATTGAACCATGCCTCCTGGTTTATGAGTTGACACTCAACCACTGAACCACACAGCTGGGCTAAAGTGATACTTTTCATTTGGATTTACTTATTGCTACCTGGTGGTTTAGACTTTTATTATTATTATTATTATTATTATTATTATTATTATTTTAAATATATTTTATTGGTTTTTTACAGAGAGGAAAGGAGAGGGATAGAAAATCAGAAACATTGATGAAAGAGAAATATTGATCAGCTGCCTCTTGCATAACCCCACTGGGGATTTGCTTGCAACCAAGGTATGTGCCCTTGACCGGAATCGAACTTGGTACCTTTCAGTCTGCAGGCGACACTCTATCCACTGAGCCAAACCGGTTTTGGTGGTTTAAACTTTTCAATTGCAAAATTGTGTAAATATTCTCTACAGAGGAAAAAGGCATAATATTATAGAAAAGTGGAACTAAAGTGACCAAAGGAATCCCCTGGTGCAAATGATCCAAGAATGTTCTTAGTGCAAGTGACCACTGAAAATGACCTCAGGGAGCTCTTGGTACAAGTGGTCAAAGAGCATCTGGTGCAGGTTATCACAGAAGACACAAGGCTTTGTTTCCTCCAGATAACCTGGGGATCTTACTTCCTAATCACACTAGAGCAATTATAATCTCTTCCTTTCAACTTGTCTCTATCCCTTACGTCTTATTGAATAAATTGTTTATTCATTCAACAAATATCTATTAAATGCTCACTAAACATCCTGTGTTGGTTTAGGCTCTTGCCATACATAGGATGTTTCCCCAAAATGTATACATACTTTGAATTGTTATAAAACCCTTGTTTATTAACATAGTTCATTTTTAAAATTTAAAGAATTTACAGAAGTGAATTTTTTTGTTAAAATCAACCTCTTTTTTTCAAACTGATGACCGTTATGGTCCACGCATGACTGATAAAGCGAAAAAATGGAATAGTAAACATCAAGAATCATTTCTTTTGGTATTTTTAAAATATTTTAATCTTTATTGTTTAGTTTATTAATTACATTGTTCTCCCCTTTTGTTCCCCCTACAGTTCCCCACCACCCGGTACCCATCCCATCCTCCACCCTCACCCCCCACACTGTCCTCTCCCATAGGTGCATGATTTTTGTCCAGTCTCTTGCTGCACCGCCCACACCCATTTTCTCCCCAAGAGTTGTCAGTCCATTCCCTCTCTATGCCCATGATTCTATTATATTCACCAATTTATCCTATTCATCAGATTTTTAGTTCACTTGATTTTTATATTCATTTGTTGATAGATGTGTATTTGTTGTTCATAATTTTTATTTTTACCTTTTTCTTCTTCCTCTTCTTAAATAATATCTTTCAGCATTTTGTATAATATTGGTTTGGTGGTGATGAATTCCTTTAGCTTTTTCTTGTCTGCGAAGCACTTTATCTGACCTTCAATTCTGAATGATAGCTTTGCTGGATAGAGTAATCTTGGTTGTAGTTCTTGCTATTCATCACTTTGAATATTTCTTGCCTCTCCCATCTTGCCTGCATCGTTTCTGTTGAGAAATCCGCTGACAATCGTATGGGTGCTCCCTTGTAGGTAACTAACTTTTTTCTCTTGCTGCTTTTAATATTCTCTCTTTATCTTTTGCTCTTGGCATTTTAATTATGATGTGCCTTGGTGTGGTCCTCTTAGGGTTCCTATATATTGGGGTTCGGTGCGTTTCTTGGACTCCTAAGTCAATTTCTTTCACCAGGTGTGGGAAGTTTTCGGTCACTATTTCTTCAAATGGGTTTTCATTGCCTTGCTCTCTCTCTTTTTCTGCAACCCCTATAATTTGGATGTTGGTATGCTTGAGGTTGTCCCAGAGGCCCCTTACACTATCTTCAATTTTTTGGATTCTTTTGGTTCCTTGATTTTCCAGCTGAGTGGATTTTACCTCTTTATTTTTCAAATCTTTAACTTGGTTCTTGCGGTCCATTAGAGTACTTTTAGGTCTTTGTATAATATTTTTTTTATTTCAGTCAGTGTATGCTTAATTTCTGGTTGGTCCTTTTTCATATCCTCATAGGTCTCGTTCATTTCCTTGTAGTTCTCATTCATTTCCTCATTGGTCTTGTTCATTTCCTCATAGATCTTGTTCATTTTCTCACAGGTCTTATTCATTTCCTCGTAGGTCTTATTCATTTCCTTGTTGGTCTCGGCCTTTTCTAGGAGCCTCTTGAATAGCCTTATAACCGTGGTTTTGAATTCTATGTCCAGTCGTTTTTTCCCCTCCATTTCTTTCACATCTGATTTCTTTCCATGTCTCTGCATGGTGGCTGCTTCCATGAGTTGGTCAATTAGCTTTGTGTGGTAGATGTCTTCTAAGAGACAGTGGCTCAGCCTCCCATTACCTGAGGTGGATATGGGTTGCACAGTCTTGTTGAAGTTAAGCCTAGATTATTGTTGCTAGCAGTAGGAGGGTTTGACCTCTAGGCCAATTGGCTATGAGATTCAGCTGTGCTCAGGTTGAATGGGAGGAGTCTCCGGGCCAAGCAGGCAGCGTCAGCTCTGCCCTATGTGGCCCCTGGGACTCCGTGCTGGATGGCAATGGCTGCCAGCACCTCTAAGAGAGACCTGCTGCCAGACAATTCAGCCTCTCCCCAAATGAGTCTGCACACACAACATCTCACCCAGGGTCATAAAACAATACAGTTTAGTGGTTTCCCGAATGAGAGAGTAAGTCATGAGTCCTCTCTGTACGGTCATGTAGCTCTGCTGTTCCCAAGTTCATATGCACTCTGCACAAGCTCGCCCTCTCCACAAGCTTGCGAACCCTTGCAGTGTCTGAGTTTCAGCGTGCCTCCTCACTGAGTTTCAGCGTGCCTCCTCACTGTCCAGTTTTTACCCCATTTGATTGTGGGTTCCCTGGACTTCGCCCAGAGCTGGAGAATCAGTGCAGTGGGACGTCTTTGTCTCCCCCCTTCGAGAAAACCGGTCGGGTTTCAGCTGCCTGCCCTATCCACTGGCATGCGCACGGCTCCAAACCTTTCTCCACGTGTATTTTCAACTCTGTCCGCCGCCGCTCCTCTGAGTCACAGTGTCCTCTCTGCACTTTTATTTGTGGAATTTTCACTCAGCCAGCTTTCTGGTGATTCTGGATGATGTTTGTTCTTTCATTAAGTTGTAGTTTTTGAAATTGCTGTGTATGGCAGCAAGATAGGTGTTTACCTATGCCGGCATCTTGGTTCTGGTATTTGTTTTGTGCACCCTCAGTTTGTCAACTGTGGCCAGTTTTGTACTTTAACTTTATCTTTTATGCATCCCTATAAAAAGTGGATAAATTTTCTTTGTTAAACCTGAAAAGGAGTGAAAATTGTTATTAGCTGTTAAAGTGTGCAAAATTTATACACACTTTGAATAATTATAAAGGCAGAGTTTGTACTTCAACTTTGTTTTCAAACTTCCAGTAGCATTTTAGGATGAATTCCCTTTCTTCAAAGTTTAGTCTGGCTGAATAGAAAGAAACACCAATTGAGCTATCAGTTGTTAAACTGTTGTTAACATAAAAGTATTCAAGCCTGTAAAGAATGTTTGTGAGTTTATTTGAGCCAAACTGTCAATAATTGCTGGAAATCAGAATTTCAACAGATTGGGATAGTGCTCCAGACTCCAGAGAGTGGTGGTCTTTCATCTATTTTTTACATTGAAATTAAAGGAGGGGACATAGGTGGGTTACATGAAATCCATAGGTAATAGACTAAAGAGACAGGAGAAAGCAAAACATTGTGTGTGTGTGTGGGGGGGGGGGGGGCGGGGAACTCTGGGATTGGATAAAAAGCAAAATGATAGACACATATTTAGGTGGGTGTGGGATAATTAACAGACAACAATCCTATCTAATAAAGGGTTAATACGCATATTTGACAGTACCTTCGCTACACCCACAAGCCATGCTCACAGCTATGCCCACCAGCCAATCAGGAGCAGATTATGCATATAAACCCAAAAAAGATGACTGCCACCACTGAGAGCAAGAGGGAGGCTTGGGTTTCCCTGGCAACAGAGGAAGCCAAGCTTTTCACCTGCTGTTGCAGGCCTAGGCCTCCTCTCAATGCTACAAAGTTTCAATTATAAAAGATACAGAAATGGTGGTAGCCACTGAGCTGGAGAGAACAAAGGCTTGGTTTTCCCTGGCAACAGAGGAAGCCGAGCTTTCTGCCTGGCATTGCCGACCTAGGCCTCCACTCCAGGCTACAAAGTTTCAAACAGTAATGGCTGCCACCACGGAGCGAGCAGAAGGCTTGGCTCTGCTCCAGGCTACAAAGTTTCAATTGTAGACATAGATTAATCCCAGATCCCAGGGCTTCTGCTTGAGACGCTGGGGGGCATGGCCAGCCTACAAACCTCCACAGGCCCCTTGGGCCAGGCTGCCCTCACTCCAAGAGAACCCCCAACCTGATCTGGGATACTCTTCAGGGCAAACCAGCTGGCCCCCACCCATGCACCAGGCCTCTATCCTATCTAATAAAAGAGTAATTTGCAGATTGACCATCACTCCAACACACAAGAGGGCTGTCCCCATGTGGTCAAAGATCCTGCCCCATGTGGACACAAGATGGCCAGCAGGGGAGGCCATTGGGAGGTTCCAGGCCCTGCAAAGGAGGGCAGTTGGGGGCGATCAAGCCTGCAGGGGAGGGCAGTTAGGGGTGACCAGGCTGGCAGAGGAGGGAAGTTGGGGGCAAACAGGCTGGCAGGGGAACAGTTTGCCATAAATTAGGCTGGCAGGGTAGTGGTTAGTGGGTGATAGGCTCGCAGGCAGAAGCTGTTAGGGGCAATGAGGGAGGCAGGCAGGTGAGCAGTTTGGAGCCAGCAGTCCTGGACTGTGAGAAGTATGTCTGACTGCCTGTTTAGACCTGATCCTACCGAGATCGGGCCTAAACGGGCAGTTGGACATCCCTCAAGGGGTCCCAGATTGGAGAGGGTGCAGGGTAGGCTAAGGGACATCTCCTGCCCGAATTTCGTGCACCAGGCCTCTATCCTATATAATAAAACCCTAATATGCAAATTGATCGAATGGTGTAATGACTGGTCACTATGATGCACACTGATCTCTAGGGGGCAGATGCTCAACACAGGAGCTGCTCCCTGATGGTCAGTGCACTCCCATAAGGGGAGCACCACTCAGCCAGAAGCCGGGGTCACTGCTGGTGAGGGCAGAGCACCAGTGCTAAAGACCCCTTGGGGGATGTCCGCCTGCCGACTTAGGCCTACTTAAGCAGGCAGGTGGACATTCCTCTGAGGGGTCCCCAACTGAGAGAGGGCTCAGGCTGGGCTGAGGGACCTCCCCGCACCAGGAATATCATGCATCAGGCCTCTAGTTAACATAATAACAATGAAGGAATTTGTGGCATCTATCCTGGTGCCCGAGCACATTAGGTTGTGCTTTAAGGGGTCCAGAAAAAGGGAAGTTGCAAGTTACCCAGGCATTTCAAAGGTATGTTATTATAAATGCAAAAAAGACAGATAGGCTCAGTTAAGGTAAAAGATGACCTTGTCAATGAAGATACTGTCCTAGGACGCAACTAACCACCATAACTGCTTTTAGTTAAAGTTTAATTTAAGACCATCCTTTGTGGTTACTTTAGGTCTCTGATTTTGCCATGCAGGCCTTCTCTGAGTTTGTCAGGTTAGTATGTGGCCCCTTTCATTCACAATGTGTATACATGTTTTTTGGGGCACACTGTATTACTGAGCAAATTCTCATAGAACTTATATAGAAGTGGAGAAATACAAGCAACAAACAAAACAAATATATAAATTATAGTATTTAAGGTCTAAGTGTTATAGAAAATCAGAGAAGAACCAAGCAACACTTAGAGATATGGAGTTACAATTATTATTATTATTATTATTATTATTATTATTATTATTATTATTATTATTTGTGGGACCAGAAGAAAATGTCTCTCAAATTCTGGGCCAAGGCACACAGGAAGTTTACCTATTTATTTATTTTTACCTTCTTTGTCTCCCAAATAAGAATTTTTCTGGTCCCCTTTGCAAGTTCTTGAAGGGCCCTATATGCTGGGGCTTTGAGACCTCAGCCAAAGGCTTGGCTTGGCCCCAGCACTGATAACTTTGTCTGGGAAAGGTTTATGGCCTCTTTGGAACAGGGAGTAGTCTTATTTCCTTATTATTTAAGCAAGCAAGTATTTACAGAAGCCAAAATAGCAGGGTTAAAATTTCAAACAGCAGTTTTTATATAAGATGGATGCTTCATAAGGAGAGAAATAAAGTGGGGCAGGAGTTCAGAGACTGAGATGCAGGAGGGTTTCAATTTTTAAAAGGGTGGTTAGAATAGAGGGTATTATGCTAAGTGAAATAAGTGAGTCAGAGGACAATAAAAACCATATGATTTCACTTATATGTAATACCTACTAGTAAAGAACAATATAAATGAACAAACAAAACAGTAACAGACATAGATACAGAGAACAAATTGATGGTTGCCAGTGGAGATGGGGGTTGGGAGATTGGGTGGAAAAGGTAAGGGATAGAGAAGTACAGATTGGTAGTTACAAAATAGACGTTGTGATACTGTTGTGGCAGAATGAATGCATGGGAGAAGCATCAGCCAGCACTCTGAGAGAAGAAAGTTTAACCTTTATTTCACAGATCTGCTAGTCCAGGGGAATTCTGGATCGAAAACCTGAACTGAACTCATGAGGAGGCTCTGACCTATATATCTCCTCCAGTGGTGGGCCTCTGAGGGTGCCCACAGCTCTGCCCAAGTCAGCTGAGGCAGGGCCCTGCAGTTCCGCCCAAGTCAGTCAGAGGGGGAAATAAGACTACAGTTTTAACCAGATACTGAACAGGGTTGCAAGCCCTCTCTCCCCATCTCCATTTTCCTTTTCCATATAAAATCTACATCTTAGGTAATATAATCAATAGTATTGTAATAACTGTTTATGGTGCCAGTTGATAGTAAAAATATTCGGGAGGAGGGAGGAGTGGAGGCAGGACACTTTATAAAGTATATAACTGTCTCACACTATGGTCACCACCTAAAAATAATACAAAATACTACTGAATGTAAACTGCAATTGCAAAAAAAAAAAGTGTTCAGGAAAGGCTTTGATGAGCTGTGAAGAAATTGAATGAACAAGCTTTGTGAGTATCTATCTGGGGTTATGGGCTATAGACTGTCTGTGTCTCCTTTACTTTCAAATTCATATGAAGTCCTTACCTACCCTCCACCCCACCTCAACCCCGACATATACTTCAGAATGTACCCATACTAGAAATAAGGCCTTTACCAAGATGATTAAATTAAAATGAAACCTAGAAAGTGTGACCTTGTTTATGGGGAGCAAGACAAGACTGAGTTGCTGGGTTAAACATAGTTGACTATTGCCCCAGTGCATGAATCTATGCACATTGAAAGGAAATTAATTAGAAGAAATATTTTAATATTGCTATTCACCTTTTCTCTATAATAGAAGTGTCAAGCAAATTCATGATCGACAATGACAGATTGAAACACATGTGTGTGATTGGCGCCAGCAAGAGCTTTATATGTATCGTGCATGTGAGAGTCAACTTAGCATTTTATATATATTGAATAACCTTGCTTAATTAGACCTGCTTTCTGATTTAGCTAAACTTTTTCCAGCCCAGTGAAGCACTGCAACTTCTCATTCAGGTAATTGTCAGCCACACAGCAGTAAATATCAACATGAAGCAGATTATTATTGTAGATCAGGCAGGGAGAACAAAGGGTAAAATATTTAACTGCAGCAGTGTTTGACTATATTCTGCACAGTGAGAAACCTGAAGTGATTTCCAAGGTCCACCATTTCTTACTCCTTTTCAGTTGGGTCAAGTTTCTAAGCTTTCTAAATCTGAAATGAAAAAAAAAAAGGATTTCACACAGAGTCTCTTATCTACTTACTCCAGGACTTCTGTGAGGATCAAATGAAATGAGGCATAGGGAAATGATTCACAGACATTTGATTAAAGTGTAAAATGTTTGTACTGGGCTATAAAGCAAATCGTGTTTTTGGGCTGAAGAAACTGCAAGGAGGCTAGTTGTTGCTAGGAAAAGAAAGCTGGGCATTGCTACACAACATTATTACCCAATGCCCACAGCAACCGTTTCTGGGCTGTGCTGGACTGTGTTGTGGGCTGCATTTTGTGCCATGGCAGCACTGG
Organism: Antrozous pallidus; assembly: GCA_027563665.1. Taxonomy (NCBI): domain Eukaryota; kingdom Metazoa; phylum Chordata; class Mammalia; order Chiroptera; family Vespertilionidae; genus Antrozous; species Antrozous pallidus. Next base: position 108,703,683 of record CM050508.1, on the reverse strand, counting down.
CTGAGACTTGGTGGGGTGTCATTCCAGGGTGGTGGTGGGTCCTATGTCCCACTTGGGGAAAGCCAAGTGTTGCTTTGTTGGCATCAAGTGTGCACTGCCATTTCTCTGTAAATGATCAGTTCACATCTTGGCAGCTCCTGCATTGAGCGTCTGGCCCCTGGTGTTCAGTGCGTGTCATAGCGACCGGTCCATTGTGCAGAAGGACACTTGGCATATTAGCCTTTTATATACAATGTATAGATTAGGCTTTTTTCAGTTTTGCTTTTGGATGTTAATGTTGAGGGGTGTCTTCCATGACCAGTTGCAAATGATCACGGAGGTGGTTAGGTTGGTAATAAGCAAGCAAGGATTTATTGAACTGGCCAGGATGGTCAGAGGGCACCATACACGTGGAAACCTAACACTCATGGCCGTACCACCCCGGGTGCAGGCAGTCCTTTTAAAGGGGTCTGAACTATAAGCTTTCATTGTTTTAAATTCTGAGAACAGCTCTCAGGATCATATCTGAGACAGGGAAGTTACAGCGGACTATGATTGACTTTGTCGCCTGCTCCTTGTCTCTAACCTTGCTAGACGTGGGAACATAGTCCTATCTTGCAAAAGCAGATAGCTGAAGACTACCCTTTTGTTTTAAGCAGAATAGCAGGATCAAGTTTCAGCAGTTTTACCAGAGATGGTTGCTACCATATTTCATTAAGAAATTACAGCATGTTGCCATAACCGGTATAGCTCAGTGGATAGAGCGTCAGCCTACAGGCTCAAGGGTCCCAGGTTCGATTCCGGTCAAGGGCACGTACCTTGGTTGTGGTCACATCCCCAGTAGGAGGTGTGCAGGAGGCAGCTGATAGATGTTTCTCTCTGATCGAAGTTTTTAACTCTCTATCCCTCTCCCTTCCTCTCTGTAAAAAATCAATAAAATATATTTAAAAAAAAGAAATTACAGCATGTTTATGCCAGTATCTTTAAAAATTCTTCTGTTTTCTTTTTCTTTATTGATTAAGGTATTACATATGTGTCTTTATCCTCTACTGCCCCCTTCACAGTTTTGATGGGACAATAGCTTCCCAGTTACTCTCCTCATCTTTGATGCTACTCTTTTGAATACACCACTGAGTGATGCATCTTACTAAACCATAACTCTCATTCTTTCACGCCTCTGCTAAAAAATCTTCAGGGTGTCCTTAACTGCTGCATGAGGTTCCAATTCCTTAGCTGAATATTCAAGTTTCTAGTTTTAACTTTTGCAGTTTTATCTCTTTCTTCTCCAAGGTCCTATATGAGGTACAAAGCATGCCACAGAAGGGTCAGAAGGCTCAGGTTAGAGTCGCGGTTCTGCTCTGTGACTTTGGATGAATTCAGAGGGGGAAGGGGTATGTTGAGTAGACAGGATCTCTCGTTAGATCGCCAGCATTTCTAAGAAGCCTTACTTGTCAGCACCCTAGGGACTGCACGCTATTTGGTGTTCTAAAACCAATTCATTCCTTTCGTTTCGAACCACATGTCTTGTGCAGTAACTTACGTTTCTCGCCTTGCTTTTGCCTTTCTAAACACACCAGACTTTAGAAGAGCCACTGTGGCAGCTCCTTTAAGGGCTTCCGCCTCTGTAGCACCCAAGACTCGTCTCCAAGTATTCCTGTCACTAGGGACCAACCTTTCTACAGTCAGAATTGGCCACGTATTAAGTGCCTCTTCCAACCAATCAGGAAGAAGTTATCTCAGCGCTTTGCGGGGCATCCGCTTCCACCAATGAACTTCTAATCTACTGGTAACCGCTTCCGGAACAGGGTCGGGCCTAGGAGGGGACACTACGATTTGATTGGCAGGCGTGATGTTGACAACCGGGGAAAGCCCACCTACTCCAACAGGACTAGCTTGGGTTGCCAGAGTGGCAGTGATCGCAGCCAATCGCAGAGTAGACGCACGGATCGTTTGCTCAATAGGTGTTGTCCAAGGGAACTGTCACTCAAATAGCGGTGGCAGAGACCGAGGTGAGACGTGGCGGGAGGACCCAGCTGGCTGTCAGGCTGTCGGGGTCAGGTGCTCGGGGTCTGCGGCAACTTCACCTCCATGCGCGTGCGCCGGGCCGACCACTGATGGAACGCGCTGCCCGCTCCGGGCCGCTCGCGGGGGCGCCGCCGCCGCCACTGCTGCTGCTGGGGCTCTTGGCGCTGACAGAAGCTGCGGGGCGCGCCCACGATCTGCCCGCCCGGGCGGCGGAGGCGGCGTTTGGCCTGGGGGCCGCGGCGGCTCCTACCTGGGCGGCGCGGGTGCCGGCTGGGGCGTTGACGGCGGCCGAGGTGACGGTGGAGGACGCAGAGGCGTTGCCGGTGGCCAGTGGCGAGCGGGAGCCCTGGGAGCCCGAGCCCGACCCGGAGTCAGAGCTGCGGCCGCACGGCAGGTGAGTGGCGCCACCTCGGGGAAGTGTGGTTTGCGCGCGCGCGCCGCGAGGGTGGGGGGCCGGGGTCCTCCCGGGCCGCGGCCTCTCACTGGCGGGAAACTGGCGGGAAACTGGCGGTGCCTGGGGTGAGTGCCGCCGCCTTCCCGGCGGTCCAAGCAGCTGTTTTGGGGACGACCTCAGAAGAGCGCTGAGGTGGGGAAGAAACGTTTCTTTCCCTGGACTGTTTTGGGCTTTTTTCTAACTCCCAGGAACTTTCAGCCCCACCCCACCCACCCTCTTTTCTTTCGTGAATCACCAGTTATCTGTAGTGGTGTGACAGCTGTTTTGGGCAAGGACTTGACGGAGAGATTTCTACATTCCCATTTTTATTTCTTAAAAATATATATTTTATTGATTTTAGAGAGGAAGGTACAAGGAGAGAGAGATAGAAACATCAATGATGAGAATCATTGCTCTACTGCCTTCTGCACGACCACACTGGGGATGGAGCCGGCAGCCGGGCATAAGCCTTACTTGGAGTCCAACCGTGACCTCCTGGTTCATAGGTCCAGCTCAACCACTGGGCCAAGCCAGCTGAGCTCTCCCTTCCCTTTTAAACACAACCCTGTCCTGCCCAGAGCCGGGGTAATGTCAGTGCATCAGAATACCTGGGGATGCTAGTAAACTCCACCCCAGATCCACTGAATCAGACATTTTCTGGGTAAGAATCTCGAATCTGCAAATTTAACAAGCAAACCAGACAATTTTTGAACACACTAGGCAAAGTTCAAGAGCTATGGGTAGGTTCTTGAATTTTGGCAGTTTTGATATGTAGAGAATTTACCATATAAATGTTAAATATAGGACAGTCTTGGTTGAGTTGATTAGCCTCCTTGAAAATGGTACTTAAAGATACATGTTTTAAAGCACTTTTCCAAGTCTGGACACAAATGTAAGGCATTTTAATGGTAAAGTATTTTTCAGTCAGCTGTCTTAACGCACCTGGAGAGAAAGTGATGTCCCATTTAACAAATGTGATGATAAAAGCAGTGTTAGGTAAAGTAAACCAGGAAGGGCTACAATTGTAGGTCACAAAATATTGTAGGTTTATAACATACTGATTAATTAGTACAGTGATGGGCAACCTTTTGAGCTTGGTGTGTCAAAATTCGCCAAAAAACCAAGCATAACTCGGGTGGTATGTCACTTCAAGAAAAAAAAACAACCCACAATTTCGCGATATTTATAGTTAAAACAACAAAAATGTATAATTGTAATATATAACTATTTAATAAACCAAAAACTAATTGTTTAACTTACCTGCTTAGTGACTTCTTTGTTCATCTGTCAGTCGGTTTCTTTTGTTGGTCTTGATATTATTTAACTTGTGTGGGGTGCCATGAACTAAGATAAGTGAGGGGGAGGGGAATTCTTTAACTAACCTGCCTATTAGTGACTTTGTTGCTGAATTTCATTGGCTAAGCCTTCAATTGAAGCTTGGTATTTTGTACACTTCAAGCCTAAGCAAGCCCTACTAACTTCATCTGTCAATCTGTTTCTTTTGTTGGTTTTGATATTATTTAATGCTGAGAATAAGGTCTCACAAAAGTACGTAGAGGGAAAAATTGTGAGTAAAGCCATTGCTATATTTTTCAGAGTGATAAAAGTGTCTGGTAATTGGTTCCAGGCACTCCAAATTTCCTGTTCCTAGTGGCACTCCTCTTGATTCTCCAAGTGGCACCTTTCCAGATTCTCAGGCTTTGACCTCAAGTCAACAAACACCTGAGCCCAGATGCTGTCTTGAAATCCTGCAAGTTGGATCTCCAAATGATCAATTTGCATCCATTGGACACCATTTAATTCCAAATTACTGTAGACTACTACATCAGGATACTTAATTATTTTTATGGTCTAGTCTAGGCTACTAAATTGATTAAATGTATCACTGAACTGGTCAAGTAACGAGTCTAAAACATGCTGGTACTTATATGCAAGGTTCCATTTCATTTTGTACAGCTGCACTGGCCTCAAAATACTTTGTTACTTGAGGAAAATACTTATAAGTTTTAGTTTCTACATCTCACTTGAAAATTTTAAGTTTACTTTCAAAAGCTTTTATGTATCCAAACATAATGTCAATACTTTTGCCAAAACATTGTAACTTTAAGTTCAGTTCATTAATATGAACAGAGAGATCTGTAAAAAATATCAGGGTGTTGACCCACTTATCATCATTGAGCTGAGAAAAATTTACCAGATCCTTATCCTCATGAAATACCTTAATTTCTTCAAAGCACTCCACAAAGTGCTCAAGAACTTTGCCTCTGCTCTGCCGTCTTACATTATTGTACATCAGCAGTCCACTGTAGGTGGAATCAACATCCAGTAAAAGTGCAGAAAATTCTCGCTTGTGAAGGGGGTGAACAGCTATTAAATTAACTACTTTTGCAACAACTGACATTAAGCCGTTTAAGTCGGTGAATCCTACCTTGGCACATAAAACCTCCTGATGGATAATACAATGAAAAGGCCCAATCGGATGTCCAATAGCTTCTGTAAACAATTTGACAAATCTGACTTTTTTCCCACCATGTTTGGTGCCCCATCTGTCGTCACTGATACAACTTTAGATATGTCAATTGCAGTAGCCGAGGATGAAATGTCCTTCTCGACAGGCGGCCCCATACTGCTCTGTATCTGACTGCATGCAGCCGAGTGTCATTGAAAATGGCTACATGTGTCAGTGCTGACACGTGTGTCATAGGTTCACCATCACGGAATTAGTAGATCATAACAAATAGATTTAATTTTCAGTTAAATATGGGAACCTTGATCTATGTACCTGCAAACTATAAATAGGATAAGTAATAAAAAGTCTCACCACTTGAATATGTAAACTAGAGGCCCGATGCATGAAATTCGTGCAAGGGGCTTGGCTCTAACAGCCCCTGCTTGTCATCCAGTCATTCTACTGTTTGGTTTAATTAGCATATTAGCTCTTTATTATATTGTATTTTTTTTTAAAATAGCAAATGGTTGACAATTTTCATAGGCTTTGCTAATTAATTAACTTTCCTGGAAGAGTGTTTTATCTTGAAACTTCTGAAGTGCCTGCTCAAAGTTCCATGAATTAAGATGTTTCATTTTTCTTAGATTACAAATCCACTGCAGCAAGTTCTTGTGAGTACTTACAACGGCCTGCATCAGGCAGGTGTTTCAGATGATGGGCAGATCCAGCCTTCCTGGAGGGGTGTGGAGTCTAGCCCCTAGGATTATGTGAGATGACCCATGACATTACAGCGCAGAAGCAGTGCAAATTAAGTGCCACCAGTGTCTGGAGGTTTTTGTGATTTTCATTCGGTGGGGTACAGGCAATGATGTAGATGAAGAAGATAAGCAAAGGCTGAGGCAGAATGAGGTGCTTCCTGAAAAGTGGTTAGAATTGTGATGGGCTTACTTTTAGGGAAACTTTTAAAAATATGTATTTTTTTATTGGTTTCAGAGAGGAAGGGAAAGGGAGAGACAGAAACATCAGTGGATGAGAGAAAATCATGGATCTGCCTCCCGCACGCCCCCCACTGGAGATCGAGCCTGAAACCTGGGCATGTGCTTCTGACCTGGAGTTGAATTGTAACCTCCTGGTTCATAGGTCAATGCTCAACCATTGAGCCACATCCCATACCCACACCCCACACCGGCTGGGCTAGGGAATCTTTTATTCATATATATCTGTGTGAGATATAGACACACATTCGGGAGTGCTGGGCAAGGAGGAGTAAAAAATGAGACTAGAAAAATAGTTGGGACCATATTGTATAGATTTAGCTTCACACTAGCAGCGTGGCCATCACTAGGGAGCATGTTAGAAGGCCAGAATCAGGCACCACTCAGACCCACTGAGGAAGTACCTGTATTTTAACAAAATTACCATGTGCTTCACATGCACATTAATTACATTTGGATGAGTGATGTGTGAAGTATCTCAAGTGCCAGTCCTGATTAAAGTTTGTGCTTAAGAAATGTTTCTCCAGCTATAACATGTACTGAAAGCTTGACGTGAGGATACCACAAGGACAGTGTTGTAACAGTTCAGAGAAGTTTGCTGTTAAGTGGATGTAGAACAGAGGGAATATTTTTGAGGTAGAGTCTTGGTTCCTAGCAAATGAATCAGTTCTTCGTACCTTGGTACTCCATCCAAAGACTGAGACTGGGTGGCCAGAAAGGATTGAGAGGATTGGGGAAGCAGGGAAGAAAAAAGAAGGGGTTTGATTATGAACATGGTGACTTGTAGGTCCAGGCAAGACTATAGACTCTAGAGTCTAAAGGGAGACATTTGGGTAGGCAGGTGAAAATAAGTGACTGAAGCTAGAGAGCAGTCAGGATAAATAGTTGAGGCTGTGAGAAAATGAGACTCATGATAAATCCTTGGGAAATGCCTTATATTTTAGAGGAGACATGACAGCAAAGGAGACAACTACCACTGGCTAGGTTGGTGGAATAAAGTAAGGACTGAGAAAAATGAGAGATTTGGTGATGAGTGCACTTAAAGGGTTTATTAAAGCAATAGAGTACTCAGATAGTAAGAGGGAGATTAAGGATTCCGAATTCCTTTTCATTCCCAGCTCCTTCTTCTCTCACAGTTAATCCTGATGGGAGTCAAATTTTAGGAAGAGAGACCTCTGATCTTAATTACACACACAGAGGAGAGAGCCTATTTGCACAGGTTGATAAAGAGGATTGGAGGAGGAGGTGAAGGTAGTTGGGGAGATACTAATAGGCAAGCAGGAGGTTTCCTTTTCTCAGAAACAAGGTGAAAATAGAGGAATTTTGCCTGGCAGAATGTAAGTGACTTTTGGCAAACAATTATCTAGGAATACATAGGCACAGGTTCAGGGGTCTGCTTGGTAGTTTAAGATAACATGAGAAGTTTGATCGAGTCAACAGGAGGTAAGTATGCAATGTTTATAGAACTTTTTTCTAAATTCTCTTATTTTTTTTAAAAATTATTTTTTATTGATTTTTTGCAGTATAATAGTAGTACATGTTTTCCTTTCCCCCTCCCCCTTATCCTCCCCCCAGCCTCCCCCACCCCCCAGCACATATTCCCAGCTTCCCCCCCTCCCCGCCCCAGTGTCTTTCATTCATTGGTTATGTTCATATGCATGCATACAAGTCCTTCGGTTGATCTCCCCCGCATCTGCCTCCCATCCACCCAAGCCTCCCCCTGTAGCTTGACAGCCTGTTCAAGGCCATCCTGCCTCTATATCAATCACTCTCCCCTGTTTCTTTTCTTCAAAAATATCTTGCCTCTGCATACTAGAAATAAATGTATAAGAACAAAAAGTGTTTCAGTCTCGGTTTCAATGTCCAACTTTTCTGAGTCCCAGTTTCAGTGTCAAATAATTCATTATGTGTATAAGTCAGCAATGGTATCCAGATGGTGGACATATCGTGTCAATGCAAGATCCATCCTCTCTGGTTTGGTCCTGGGCTGCCTGCAGACATGCACAGCTGCTGACTGCTAGCATGGCAAGGTGTCGTCAGTGTCCCCCATCTCTGGACCATCCTCGTGACTGGAACAGATCCATCAGTTCCTCACCGTCGCAGGAACCCACATGGTCTTGGAGTTGTTCTCTGTAAACACACAAACACATTCTCGACCAAAAGTTAACAAAGGGATCCTCTATGCAAAATAGACTTGGGATTCTTTTTAATTTTTGCCTAAATGATTTTTCTTTGGCTTATTTTGACACCATGTGTGTTTTTTCATGGGTGTCCTGCAATTGTTTTTACAAATGGAATTTACTTTACTGGAGTAAGAATTTTCTAGATGTATTTTACTTACTCGATATTTTTTTTTTTCCCTTACATGATATTACCCCGCTGTCCCCTCCCCTTTTTTGATTAATGGGGACTTTTGGAAATTTTATATTGCAGTCTTGATAATTTTAAATTTTAATTTTTGCACACAAAGTGACTGCTTTAGGTTCTTTGGTTGTTAGGCAATTTTACAGTGAGATGAACTACTAATAGATTTTTTAGTTAATGTTTTAGGAAAAGCTTTTTGTCCAGTACACTATAATTTTCTTGAGTATTCTCATATTTCACTTGGCCAATTTAAATTAATCTGAAAACTTGATTACTATTTTCCTGTCAATTTTAATACTCAAGCAGAAATCTTAGTTTACCCTGTGAATACTAGTGGAAAGGAATATTTGCAATTTTGAGTAGGTCCTGAGCATTCCTGGTAATAGACTGAATTTAGATATAGAGCAGCTATTGCTGGCCGGGTCTCTGTCTGCCACCTGGGTCCCCGTATGAGTTGTGTGTGGGAGGCGAAGCAGCCATGGGGGTAGGAGACCTCCCTTAGGAGGGTTGAGAATTCAAACCCCTGCAAGGTTTGTGGATGAGGGTCTGTGCCCCACCTCTGTTGACCTTTTAGTTCTCTCCTGTTGGCCCCTCTGCGACTGTGCCTGTCTTAGGTTGTTCCTTCCCTGAGGAATCTTACCCGTCTCTGGCTAACCAGCCATCCTCCGGGGCCAAACAGGGTGATGTGAGGTTCAATTCTGTCTCCTTTGTAGTCTATGCCCCGCTGTGGCCTCCACGTCCAGTACCTGCCTTGGGGTCCCCTCACCTGCTGGCAGGGTCCCGGTACTGATCACATATCTCGGGGGACCCAGGTTTCTTCTCCAGAGAGGGCCCACCTCACACCATTGGTCGAGATACAGATCCATGGTGCCAGCTGCCCAAAGGCTTCAGCCACAGCTGGAACTGAAAACTCTGGCATCAGCTGTGTGTATTTGGATAGTAACAAGAAGGTCCCTCTTGGCAGAAAGGGCAAGAAGGGCCAATATAGAATGCTCGGATCCCTTCCCAGTGCCTTAATTCCTTCTGAAAGGGATTAATTTATTTCCTATCCTTTTTTAAGTTGCTGCCCAACATTCAAAGAATTAGTTTGTAAGTTTATTTTGGGATAATTGTATAATATGCTGTTGTCAAATATCAAATATTATAATGACATTGTAGAATAATATCATGTAAGGGTATTATGGTGTCATGGGAGGTTAAGGAAGGCCTAGCCTAAGGACTGGTCTCCATAGGATATGACAAGCTCTAGGCCATGTCAATTCAATGTCAGACTAGCTGCCATTTTTAAATAATTTTATATAAACTTTGTCAGGGATGTAAAAACACAAATCACTTACCTCAGTTCAAGAGTTCAAGTATATTGACTTTTCCACTTACTCTCACCACCTGCCACTTACCCTGAGGTTTGACATTCTGATGGACTTTTCTCAGTCTCTGGATCCATTCTTGTTCATCAGTCTATGTCATTGATTGTATTCCTCAAATGAGTGAGATCATGTGATATTTGTCTTTCTCTGCCTGGCTAATTTCACTTAGCATAATGCTCTCCAAATCCATCCATGTTGTTACAAATGGTAGGAGCTCCTTCTTTTTTTCCGCGGCGTAGTATTCCATTGTGTAAATGTACCATAGTTTTTTAATCCACTCATCTGCTGATGGGCACTTCGGCTGTTTCCAAATCTTAGCTATGGTAAATTGTGCTGCTATGAACATAGGGGTACATATATCCTTTCTAATTCGCCTTTCTAATTTCTTGGGGTATATTCCTAGAAGTGGGATCACTGGGTCGAATGGGAGCTCCATTTTTAGTTTTTTGAGGAATCTCCATACTGTTCTCCACAGTGGCTGTACTAGTCTACAATCCCACCAGCAGTGCACGAGAGTTCCTTTTTCTCCGCATCCTCGCCAGCACTTGTCGTTTGTTGATTTGTTGATGTAAGCCATTCTGATAGGTGTGAGATGGTACCGCATAGTCGTTTTGATTTGCATCTCTCGGATAATTAGTGACTTTGAGCAAGTTTTCATATGTCTCTGGGCCTTCCTTTTGTCTTCTTTCGTGAAGATTCTATTTAGGTCTGTTGCCCATTTTTTTATTGGATCATTTGTCCTCCTTTTATTGAGTTGGGTGAGTTGCCTGTAGATGCTTGAGATTAAACCTTTATCACTAATAACATTTGCAAATATGTTCTCCCATACAGTGGGTTTTCTTGTTGTTTTGTTGATGGTTTCTTTAGCTGTGCAAAAGCTTTTGATTTTGATGTAGTCCCATTTGTTTATTTTCTCTTTAGCTTCCATTGCCCTCGGAGCAGTATCATCAAAGAAGTTCTTTTGGCATATGTCTGAGATTTTTCTTCCTGTAGATTCCTCTAATATTTTTATGGTTTCCTGTCTTACGTTTAAGTCCTGTATCCATTTTGAGTTTATTTTTGTGTATGGTGTAAGTTGGTGCTCTAGTTTCATTTTTTTGCATGTATCTGTCCAATTTTCCCAACACCATTTATTGAAGAGACTGTCTTGACTCCATTTTATGTTCCTACCTCCTTTGTCAAATATTAATTGAGCATAGTGGTTTGGGTTGATATCCGGATTCTCTATTCTATTCCATTGATCTATATGTCTGTTCTTGTGCCAGTACCAGGCTGTTTTAAGAACAGTAGCCTTGTAATACAGCTTGAAATCTGGTATGAAATCCCACCGACTTTGTGCTTCTTTCTCAGGATTGCTGTGGCTATTCGGGGCCTTTTTTTGTTCCAGATAAATTTTTGGAGAGTTCTTTCTAGGTCTGTGAAATATGCCATTGGTATTTTAATGGGGAGTGCATTAAATTTATAGATTGCTTTGGGTAGTATGGACATTTTAATTATGTTGATTCTCCCAATCCACGAACATGGAATGTTCTTCCACCTGTTTACATCTTCCTCTATCTCTTTTTTCAGTGTCCTGTAGTTTTCCACAAATAGATCTCTTACCTCCTTAGTTAAGTTTATTCCTAGGTATCTTAATTTTTTTGGTGTGATGGTAAATGGGATTGCTTTTTTAGTCTCTCTTTCTGTAGGTTCACTATTAGTGTATAGAAATGCCATAGATTTCTTGGCATTAATTTTGTAGCCTGCTACATTGCTGAACTCATTTATTAAATCTACTAACTTTTTTATGGAGTCTTTCGGGTTTTTTATGTACAATATCATGTCATCTGCAAATAAGGATAGCTTAACTTCTTCTTTTCCAATTTGGATGCCTTTTATTTCTTCTTCTTGTCTAATTGTAGTGGCTAATACTTCCAGTACTATGTTGAACAGGAGTGGTGAAAGTGGGCAACCCTGTCTTGTTCCTGTTCTTAGGGGAAATGGTTGTAGTTTTTGCCCATTGAGTATGATGTATGCTGTGGGTTTATCATATATGGCTTTTATTATGTTGAGGTATGATCCTTCTATTCCTACCTTATTGAGAGTTTTTATTAAGAAAGGATGTTAGATTTTGTCAAATGCTTTTTCTGCATCAATTGATATGACTATGTGATTTTTATCTCTCAATTTGTTTATGTGATGTATCACATTTATTGATTTGCGGATATTGTACCATCCTTGCATTCCTGGGATAAATCCTACTTGGTCGTGGTGTATGATCTTTCTGATGTACTGCTGGATCCGATTTGCTAGAATTTTATTGAGGATTTTGGCATCTATATTCATGAGGGATATTGGCCTGTAATTCTCTTTCATTGTGTCGTCTTTATCTGGTTTTGGTATTAGGGTGATGCTAGCTTCATAGAAGGAGTTTGGAAGTGTTCCATCCTCTTGAATTTTCTGGAATAGTCTAAGGAGTATAGGTTTTAGTTCTTCCTTGAATGTTCGGTAAAACTCCCCTGTGAAGCCGTCTGGCCCTGGGCTTTTGTTTGCTGGAAGCTTTATGATGACTGCTTCAATTTCTTCCACAGTTATTGGTCTATTGAGTTGTTTAGATTTTTCTTGATTGAGTTTTGGGAGGTTATATTTTTCTAGAAACATATCCATTTCCTCCAGGTTGTCCAGTTTGTTGGAGTAGAGTTGTTCATAGTATTTTTTAACAATCCTTTGTATTTCAATGGGGTCTGTTGTTATTTCACCTCTTTCATTTCTGATTTTATTTATTAGGGTCCTCTCTCTTTGCTTCTTGGTGAGTCTGGCTAGAGGTTCATCAATCTTGTTTATCCTTTCAAAGAACCAGCTCTTGGTTTCGTTGATCTTCTGTATTGTTTCTTTGGTCTCTATGTCATTTATTTCTGCTGTGATCTTTATTATTTCCTTCCTTCTGCTTACACTAGGCTTTTCTTGCTGCTTTCTTTCTAACTCTTTGAGTTGTTGGGTTAGATAATTTATTGCTGCTGTTCCTAGTTTTTTGTAGTAGGATTTTAGAGCTATGAACTTCCCTCTCAGAACTGCTTTCACTGTGTCCCATAGATTTTGGATTGTTGTGCTATCATTGTCATTTGTTTCCATGATGTTTTCTATCTCTTCCTTAATCTCTCTAGTAACCCAGTCATAGTTTAATAGCATGCTGTTCAGTCTCCATGTGTTCGATTTCTTTGGATTGTTTCTATTGTAGTTGATTTCCAGCTTTATGCCACTGTGATCTGAGAATATACTTGATATGATTTCTATCTTCTTGAATTTGGAGAGACTTTGCCTATGACCCAATACATGGTCTATCTTTGAGAATGACCCATGGGCACTTGAAAAGAATGTATATTCTGTGGCTTTGGGGTGAAATGATCTGAAGATGTCAATTAATTCCATCTGGTCCAGTGAGTCATTGAGAATTGATGTTTCTTTACTGATTTTTTGTTTAGAGGATCTGTCCAATGGTGATAATGGGGTATTAAAGTCTCCTACTATGATTGTATTGCTGTCTATCTCTCCCTTGATGTCCTCTAGGAGTTTTTGTATATATTTGGGTGCTCCTGTATTGGGTGCGTATATGTTTACAAGAGTTATTTCTTCTTGTTGAATTGCTCCCTTTAGTATTATGAAGTGGCCTTCTTTATCTCTTGTTATGTCCTTCACTTTGAGATCTAATTTGTCAGATAAAAGTATGGCTACCCCAGCTTTTTTTTCATTTCCATTTGCCTGAATAACTTTTTTCCAACCTTTCATCCTCAGTCTGTGTGCGTCTTTTTTTCGGAGGTGGGTTTCTTGTAGACAGCAGATACATGGGTTGTGTTTTCTTATCCAGTCTATTACCCTATGTCTTTTGATTGGAGCATTTAAACCGTTTACATTTAAAGTTATTATTGATAGGTGCTTATATGTTGCCATTTTTGTTCTTTGCCCCTGTGTTCCTTCTTTGCTTCCTATTTCTTTTTACAGCAGATCCTTTAGCATTTCTTGCATTGCTGGTTTGGTGGTGACGAATTCCCTTAGTCCTTTTTTATCTGTGAAGCTCCTGATTTGACCTTCAATTTTGATTGAGAGCCTTGCTGGGTACAGTATTCTAGGATTCAGACCCTTCCTTTGCATGACTTTGTAGATTTCATTCCACTGCCTTCTGGCCTGATAGGTTTCTGTTGAGAGATCACTTGTTAGTCTGATGGGTGTTCCTTTGTAGGTGACTTTCTGTCTCTCTCTGGCAGCTTTTAAGATTCTTACTTTGTCATTGGTGTTTGCCAATTTAATTATAATGTGCCTTGGCGTAGGTCTTTTGGGGTTTATTTTGCTTGGGACTCTGTGAGCTTCTTGGATTTGTGTGGGTTTTTCCTTTCCTATACCAGGAAAGTTTTCTGTCATTATTTCTTCCAACAGGTTTTCTATTCCTTGCTCAGTTTCCTGTCCTTCTGGAAGCCCAATTATACGGATGTTGTTTTGTTTCATGTTGTCCCATAGTTCTCTTAGGCTCTCCACCTGCTTTTTAATTTTTTTTTCTAGAAGGTGCTCTACTTGGTTATTTTTTCCTACCTGGTCTTCTAGCTCACTGATGCGATCCTCTGCTTCTTCTAGTCTACTCTTAATACTTTCTATTGAGTTCTTTACTTCAGCAATGTCATTTTTCATTTCTTCTTGGCTCCTCTTCATTTCTTCGTGGTTTCTCTTCATTTCTTCATGGCTCTTCATCATTTCTTCCTGGGTCTTCCTCATTTCCTCTTGGGTCTTACTCATATTATCAAATTTGTCTTCCATTCTTTTCAGCCACCTTATGACCATTTCTCTGAATTCTTTCTCTGACAGGTTGTTAACTTCCATTTCGTTTACCTCCTTTTCTGGTGAGCCTTGCTTTTCTTTCATATATGGGCTATTTCTTTGTCTTCCCATGGTCTCTCTTCTCTGTGTATGTGGTTATGTAGTTCTCACTCTCCTGTGTTGATTTAAAGGCACAAAATACAACACAACCAGGTGCAACGCACCAGGCACTGAACCGGAATGTAGTCAAAGTAATTGTAATTCCAAATAAAGGTGACCGCCAGAGAAAGGCAAATTTGGTGATAGGTGGGAAAAAAAGAAAGAGAACCTCCCCCAGACCCACACAGACACTCACACACCCACACTCACACAAAAAAGAAAGAGACCCCCCCAAACACATACACTCACAAAAAAGAAAGACAGGAATGCCAAAATGATAATGGGAAAAGGGGGAGAAGAAAAAAAGAAATAAAAGGAGTAAATTATAAATGTGGGGTGAAAACTCCTATAGGATAGCCCCTAATCCAAACCAAAACCTGCAACAAGTACTTGGAGATTGATACAAATTACATACAACTACTAATATCAAGAGAGGTGAGGGAACACAGAAGCAAAAATCTATCTCAAAAACAATGCAGATGAGGACAACAAAACAAGAAACAACACCAAAAATAAAAATAACCCCCCCTACAAGACAAACCAAAATAACAGAATAAGCAAATCAATCTCATAAACCTGCTTAAAAAATCAATATAATCAACAGTCAAGTAAACAACAACAACAGGACAGGGCTAAAAACACTTTAAGATAGTGAAGTCAGAGAAGCTAGAGGTATATATGCACTTGGATTAGGTGGTTAGAGATTAGATATATCAGTGGGGTGAAATTTTAACAGGGGGTAAGGGGAAAGAATTAGGTAAATCTAAAGCGGGAAAAGTGTAAGGGAAACAAGGCACTAAATAGGGAAAGGTTAGCCAGAGAGTGGTGGTATAAAGGTGAAGTTGAGGTAGAGTAAAAGATACTAAAGTGTAGATGAAAATAGACTGTATTCCCAAGGTCGAAGAGAAGATATAATCAATTCCCTGTCACATAAGAGTCAATTTGTGATTTGGCCCCTGGGTGGCAGTGTTTCTAGATTGACTTCTGGGTCTATTGGTCCTCTTTATCCTGAACTAAACAATACTGCCTCTCTAATGGTGACTGCTGTTTTAGCAGCCAGAACCCTCCCAAAATCTTCCGGGCTTCCCCTCTCTGTCCGGTCCAAACTGATTGCGCTCCAGGGATCATCTCTGCCACCAGCTCCAAGGGCCCTCTCCCACGTTCACCAGCTTCAACAGCCACAGATTCTATTTCAGGTGCAGATCTCCAGGTTTTGAGTTCCAAGGTGCAGATCTCCCAGACTGCCAGCCCCCTCAGTTTCGCGCCCAAAGTACCCCCAGGGAAATCTGACCTTTCCTTGCTGGAGTTTAGAGCTCCCTGGGCTCTGCGCGCCACCTGGTCGCCGGTGCTCCGGGAGCCCCAGAGGTCCCGCCTTTACCGCGAACGGCAGCTGTATGTTTTCCGGCTCCTCTAGTTCAAGATGTCTTGGTCCGCCTCCGCGCGCCTCCTCGCGCAGTTGGCTCAGGGAGAGAACCCAGCAGTACTGGGGCTGCTCAGGCTAGGGAGGCCAGCCCAGCAGTCCTCTATCTTCTCCTGGAGCACAGCTGTCCCCCTAGTCGCCGACAAATGCTCCCTGCGCAACTCTCAGCTGCTCCCTCCCTCTATCCTGTGAGCAGATTCAGATCGAATCCCTCCGTTCCGCCGCCATTTTTTTTTCCCTCTCTCCTCTAAATTCTCTTAAAAAAGGGAATATCAGGTCATAATAATCCTATCTAATAAAAGAGTAATATGCAAATTGACTATACCTCCAATCAAGCCACACCTACACCCACGCCCACCAGCCAATCAGGAGCAGATTATGCAAATAAACCCAATCCAGATGGCTGCCACCACTGAGAGCAGGAGGGAGGCTTGGGTTTCCCCAGCAATGGAGGAAGCCAAGCTTTTCACCTGCTGTTGCTGGCCTGGGCCTTCACTCAAAGCTACAAAGTTTCAATTATAGAAGATACATAATCCCAACAGAAATGGCGGCAGCCACGGAGCTAGAGAGAGAAGAGGCTAGGGTTGCTGGCGCGATGGAGGAAGCCAAACTTCTGCAGCCCTCGCCTAGGCCTCCACTTTAGACTACAAAGTTTCAAACAGAAATGGCTGTCGCCACAGAGCAAGCAGTAGGCTTGGCTCCGCTCCAGGCTACAAAGTTTCAATTGTAGAACATAAATTAATCCCAGATCCCAGGGCCTCTGCTTGGGACACTGGGGGGGATGGCTGGCCTGCAAACCACCATAGGCCCTCTCCTAGGCTGCCCCACACCCCAAGGGAACCCCCACCCCGATCCAGGACACCCTTCAGGGCAAACCAGCTGGTCCCCACCCATGCACCAGGCCTCTATCCTATCTAATAAAAGAGTAATAAGCAGATTGACCATCACTCCAACACATAAGAGGGCTGTCCCCATGTGGTCAAAGATCCTGTCCCCATGTGGACACAAGATGGCCAGCAGGGGAGGACAGTGGAAGGTTCCAGGCCTGCAAAGGAGGGCAGTTGTGGGTGATCAGGCCAGCAGGGGAGGGCAGCTGGGAGGGACTAGGCCTGCAAGGGAGGGCAGTTGGGGGTGATCAAGCCTTCAAGGAGGGCAGTTAAGGGTGACTAAGCCGGCAGAGGAGGGAAGTTAGGACAAATAGACTGGCAGAGTAGTGATTAGGATGTGATCAGGCTGGCAGGCAGAAGCGGTTAGGGGCAATCAGGGAGGCAGGCAGGTGAGCAGTTTGGAGCCAGCAGTCCTGGATTGTGAGAAGGATGTTCGACTGCCCGTTTAGGCCCGATCCTACCTAAATGGGCAGTCAGACATCCCTTGAGGGGTCCCATATTGGAGAGGGTGCAGGCTGGGCTGAGGGACACCCCCCTCCACTCCTCCGTCCTCCGTGCATGAATTTTGTGCACCAGGCCTCTAAATAGGCTAATATTCCATTTGTTTCAAGTAGGAGGATTAGGAGAAAAATTTGAATTAACCAAGTGTTTATTACAAACAGCTGTGAAGAATTTTGCTGCTTGTAAACTTCAAAAGAGGAAGGTGGGGAATTAAGATGATGATTTTAATATATATATATATATATATATATATATATATATATATATATATATATTTGAGTTTTTTACAGAGAGAAAGGGAGAGGGATAGAGAGTTAGAAACATTGATCAGCTGCCTCCTGCACACCCCCTCCTGGGGATGTGCCCGCTACCAAGGTACATGCTCCTGACCAAAATGGAGCCTGGGGGACCCTTCAGTCCCCAGGCTGACGCTCTATCCCCTGAGTCAAACCTGTCAGGGCATAGATGGTCATTTTTGCATGTTGTCTTGACCCCCAAGAAGCAGTATAAAGATCACTAATTCCTTCATTCTTCCTTTCTATTGATTTTAGAGAGACAGAGGAAGGGAGGGAGGAAAAGGGTGAGAAAGAGAAAAAGAAAGGTCAGTTTGTTGATCCACTTGTGCATTTATTGGTTGATTCTGGTATGTGCCTTGACAAGGTATTGAATCAGAAATCTCACATATCTCGATGACACTCTAACCAACTGAGCTACAAGGCCACGCATTTTTTTCTTTTGATGGCATTTTTATTGGCTTCATTTTAAATGCTTACTCTGCACCTCAAGCATGTGAATGAATGACTTAAACTATTTTTTTTAAGTAGCTAAAGTAAAGGTAGTTTTCTGATAGCAGTCTTGTCAGTGCTAGAGTTTGTTTATTAAATGTTACATTTATTTGAAATTTAAATGTAATGGCCATTACACAAAGTTGGGAAGAAAGTGACAATCATCTCATTGTTAGGTTTTATACAAGTTGGCATAATTTGAGATGTCAATTTTCTGACTCCAACAGAAATAGCAATTTACAAAGTGTTACTGGTGGTTGTTCCTGGGGTTGGGATGGGATGGGATGGGCATCTTCCTATTGAGGACATCTGACAAACTCAGAAGTTGTCAAGAACTAGTTTTATCTTAATAGTCACTCTAATTTGTAAAGTATTTGTTTCCTTTTTTCTGCCTCTAATTCCCCTATAACAAAAGTTACAAAAATTGATAATCTGTGGTGCTTCCTCAGTTTGTGCATCTTTAATTTGATTTTTTTTAAATTTAATGAGATAGCATGAAAATAGTCTGCAAGATGATTTTGTTCTTCTTTTTTCCTCTCTGTCCTTTCACAAACTGATCTGATGTGAATCAGTGGCATCCAATCAGAAATTATATAGATTTTCAGATTCATAGTCATGCTTTAAAAAAATATGACCATGGAATGAATAATAGAATCTCAGAATGCAGTGTTGAAACTTTTTTAACTCTAGACTTTTAACATTGACTAAAATGCACATGTAAAAAAAACTGATGTGTAACTTTCACGGCAAGTTATAAGCCAAAATAAACAGACTTTAGGCAAGCAATGGGCAAGCCTTTCTGTCTACAATTGTCTTTTTAGTTTAATTGACATCTGGACTCTAGATATGATATGTGCCAGGATTGGGGGACTCTACTTAATTTGAACTCAGCCATTTTGCACAGGGCATCCTGTCTTTGTCAGCTGCTGTAATCTGTAGTTTGGACATGGCTCTTCATGCTTTACTGCCTAGCAACTCAATCTGTTTTATTTTTCCCTTTCCTTTTTTTGTAAGAGAGGGGCTACTTTATATTTTTATTAGAAAACATTTTAAAATACAAAGAGGACAACTTATAGGTCTAAGTATGAGAAGGTAATGTTACTTTTATTTTTTCACTCTGTTCAATTTGTAAATAACCATTTTGATTAAAAATGTTCCATAAAGTAAAAAAATGTGCTTTCAAAAATGTCTTAATCTAGTAGGATGTTGTCTATAACACTGGAAACTTAGATGGTGTTTCTTTAAGGTCTAGTGGATATGTCAAAGTTATTTTTTTAAAAATATGTTTTTATTGATTTTAGAGAGAAAGGGAGAGGAAGAGAGAGATAGAAACATCAACAATAAGAGTGAATCATTGATTGGCTGCCTCCTGCACGCTCCTTACTGGGGATCGAGCCCACAACCTGACTAGAATCAAACCTGTGATCCTTCAGTCCACAGGCCGATGCTTTTATCCACTGAGCCAAACTGGCTAGGGCTTGTTGGTAACTTTTGACATTATATTTGTTTTCATTTGGGACATGGATAATCTTGTGATATCCTATCTAATAAAAGAGTAATATGCTAATTGACTGTACTTTCCCTATGCCCACAGCCAGTCAGGAGTGATATGCCCACAGCCAATCAGGAGTGATATTCAAATTAACCCAGAAAAGATGGTGGTATATTTGCATATGCTTGGAGGGGCAGTACCGTATGCCTCGTAGGGGGTCCAAGGGGACATGAGCTGGTGGCAGTTGGCAACACCCTAAGCCTCCCCAGGGTCCAAGCTACCCATCACCCCAGGAAGAGGTCAGGCTGAGCAGAGACCCACCATGGCGATTATGGGGCTGGGCGAACAGGACAGGCAGAGTCGAGACCCATGAGATCACAATCACAGGGCGAACTGGACAGGCAGAGCCCAAACCCACGATCACAATCACAGAGGAACTGAACAGACAGAGCTGAGACCCATGATTGCGGGGGATTGTGATCACAGGGAAGTGGACAGGCAGAGCCCAGACCCGAGATCATGATCACGGAATGAACTGGACAGGCAGAGCCGAGACCCGTGATTGCATTCATGATCAGAGGGCAAACCAGACACGCAGAGCCTGAGACCAGCTATGGTGATCACGGAGTTAACTTGACAGGTAGAGCTCAGACCAGCGATAACAATCACAGCGGAACTGGAGAGGCAGAGCCTAGACCCACTATCACGATTGCGATCACAGGGGAACTGCACAGGCAGAGCTGAGACTGCCATCGTGATCATGGAGCCAACTGGGCAGGCAGAGCCAGACTCACAATCACTGGGGAAAAGGATAGGCAGCCCCGCAATTCCAGGCAAAGAAGCTGTTTTGCTGACCAACCTGTGCCTGGGACCTCTTTGGGTGCATGGTATGGAGTCCAGGGCCTCTAGCTTGCAGCCATGGGAAGTCTCCCTCTCCCTAGAGTTAGGAGCACGGGCCCAGGTCTACTCAGTGGCCTGGTCCTGACTGTGGGGGTGAGTTCCTGCAGGCTGGGGTTTGAGCCCCAGACATTAGCAGTAGGAGACCAGTGCCTTTGTTATTCCTGTGTGTCTGGATTTTAATTGGACAAATGCCCTGGGGTCCCCGTGGTCAGCTTAGGAAAATCTTTTAGGAGGAGAATTCTGTCTGGGTTTCCTCAAATTCCCTCAACCCCTACTCACCCCTCTGTAAAGGCACAGAACAAGTGAGGCCCTTAAATAGAAATCAGAGGTCTCCAGCAAGAGTGGGCCTCTCTCATCACAAGTCATTTGGACTGGATGGCCTTTGAGTATTTATCTAGGCACTATAACAGAGAATCACAAGCTCAAGTCATGATCTCTGCCCTTAAAATCTTATTAGAGCGAGTGAAGGATAAAAGCGCGGTAACAACATCAGAATGTAAGGCAACAATACAGAGAGGAACAGAGACAATTGTTAGGATGATTTTCCAGTAATCAGTACAAAGAGTATTTGCTATGAATTAAATAAAAAATATGTGTGGAAGTAGCTGCTTCATGAGTATGGCATCCCTTCCCATCTTAAAGGAAGCTAAGTTCCATGTGAATTGTGTACGATGCTGTGATATCTGAGGCAGAGGACAAAGGAGGCCCTAAATATACTATGCTTTGATATTTGAGTCATTCTTTATTGTTCAATGTAATTTATTTCTGTACTCCTCAGTTTTGTAATAGATAATTACTAGAATAATACATCTTGCTATAAAATATTACTAGAAGATCAAATGATCAGGTGACATTGTTATTTTCTATAAATGAACACAATCTCTGGTATGCTAAAGTGATAGGTATTATAGAAATATTTAGAGAGACCTACAGGCTTGACTACAAGTGAGGCTTATTGTCACAACCTAAATTTATTGCTTAAAAAAAAAAGCAGCAAGTCAACTAGAAACTGAACCAAATATAAGCCCTTGAAGGGCAAATGTAAATTGGATAAGCTTTGCTATTACAAGAGCAAGAAAAAAAAAATCAGATGCAAGAATGAAAACCACATTGCATCTACTTTCAGTAGATGTTAAAGAAAAAGAATGGTATACTATGACAATACTTAATACAGATTGTAAAGACATTTGTTCCAAAGAGGATTTCCTAGAGTAGGTGATATTTCAGTTAATTTTTTTTAAATGTGTAGAGGTTAGCTAGATAAGAAAAAGATGTAGGGATCCTGAATTGCAGAGGGTGCAGGCAAGGCTGAAGGAACACCCCTGCTCTGTGCATGAATTTCATGCACCGGGCCTGTAATGTTTAAATAAAGGAGGTTTGATTTGAAGATTTACTTAGTAGGTGGGGACTAAGAAGTAAAGTACAGTGAGTATTAGTTTGTTTTTGAATGAGAACATGTTTATTTTTAAATCATCTTTTATTTTTCAATTATAGTTGACATATACTATTCTATTAGTTTCAAGTGTGCAGCCCAGTGATTAGACATTATACAACTTACTAAGTGCTAATCCCAAAAATTTTCTCACTCATCAGACACCATACATAGTTATTAGAATACTAGTGGCCCAGTACATGAAATTCATGCATGGTGGGGTGGGGGGCGGTGTGCCCCTTAGCCTGGCCTGCATCCTTTCTGATCTTGGACCCCTGTGGGATCGGGCCTAAACTGGCAGTCAGACAATCCCCTCACAATCCAGGACTACTGGCTCCTAACTGCTCACCTGCCTGCCTGCCTGCCTGATCTCCCCTAAGCACTCTGCCTGCTGGCCTGCTTGCCCCCAACTGCACCTGCTGCCAACCTGATCACCCCCAACTGCTCTCCCCTCCTGGCCTGATCACCCATAACCGCCTCTGCCTCAGCCCTGCCACCAAGGCTTTGTCTGGAAGGACATCTGGAATGTCTCATGGTCTAATTAGCATATTACCCTTTTATTAATATAGATAGGATATGACATACTGCCATAACTATAACATATCTACCAGTATTACCTATGAGAACACATACTTCATGATACAGGAAGGCATCTAATACATTACATTATATATGTTGTAAGTAGTAGAAAATACAGTATTTGTAGCAATAATATACACCCTGTGACTTCCCCTTTCTGTCTGGAAATGGTTCCCAGGTCTTTGAACATTTTCTGGCCCCTAATGTATATATATATATTTTTTTGCCATTCAGTGTAACTTTATTTACTGTTTAATTGTACATGATTTGAGGTCTTTAATTTCTAACCACCAAAGATTTAAAGGACTATTTTTTTCCATGAATTTTAACATTAGCATTAGTAAATTCATGTATTCATGTGTTTTTATTGTAAACATCTGAATTATTCACATTGTCATAGATCCTGAACTCATAAGTGTGGACCATGCACAGGCTGACAGCAAGCCAGGAAGCCACTCTGCAAGCAAACTGATACTCTGTATAAGGAGAAAAGTCATAGCATAACATTTAATGTCTGACTTTAATTCGTATACTATCGGGGACTTAATTGCTTGGTTGGTGATGGGGTTGATTATTGGGAGGATTATTCCTGAAATAATTAAGGAAAAGAGGGCTCAATCTTTCTTCTTGGTTGCTTGCTCCTCCCCAGCACCTTCATCTCTTTGGGCAGCTTCTCTTTCACCTTCACCTCCTTCCTCCTTTGCATCCTCAAATTCTTTCTTGGCACCTTCTTCCTCTTTTTCTCCCTCACCCTCTTCCTTCTCCTCCTCTTTAGCTTCTCCTTCAGAAGGGGGTTCATCCTTAGTTTCCTCTGCTTTTGCAGCCTCAGTAGTCTCCACCTCAATCTGCTCCTCCTGGACATGGCAGGGGTATTAAGAAGGGACGGAGCGAGCAGACATCAAATAGGAGCTAGTCTGTAAATCACTGTAGGCAGATCATCAAAGACCTGGGAACTCTGGGAGTAGCCTCTGCCTATGCTTCCCACACTGGTGAACCTGAGCAGGGTCTCCTCACCTTTCAAGAGTTTCCTGTAGCTGCAATGTCAATGTCCCAAGCCATCTTCACATTGAGGAGGTCTTGGTATTCTTTTAAATACTGTGCCATTTTACTCTTTGTAGTTCTCAACTCATTTTCTAATTTGTTGATCATATCCTGCATAGCTCTAACATCGGAGTTCTGCTTATCCTCCAACTCTCGCAGCTGTTTCCCAGAGCTCAGTTCATGCCCGGCATGTTTCCACCTCCAGGGTCTTGGCTTTGAGCAGTCGCTGGCCCGCACTGCATAGGTGTTCCTGGCAGAGCTCTCGGTCAGCATGGTGAAGCGGCTCTCGTACCATTCTTCGTCAATCTGCATGATCTTGGCAGCCAGCTTCTTGTACTGGGTGCTCATGTCCTTGAGCATAGTGGAGAGGTTGGACTTGGAGAACACGTCCATCTCCACGGAGATCTGAGCATACTGGATCTGTGCCTGCAGCTTGGCGATCTCCTTGTCATGCACCTTCTTCAGAAAGGCGATTTTGTCCATCAGGCTGTAGATGCACTTTTCCACTTCAGAGCCTGCAAAAGCTGCCTCATCTGCACCTTTGCTCACCTCCATCAGCCAGCCCTCTGCATCCTCATGATTCAGCACCTCTTCCTGGTAGCATGCCTGCAGGTTGTTCCAAGCCACTTCGGAGCCCAGGTGCCTCCTAACTGCCCACCTCCCTCTCCTCTCCAGAGACAGGGCATGGTGGGGTGGGACACAGGCATCCCATTTTCATTAGAATGTTCAACCCAGGCCTGTTCCACCAGTGTCCTCAGGTGGCCCAGGGGCAGACAGTGATCCCGGAGACCCAGGCCACCCCTGCTTATGGACCCTCCAACGACCTCAGGTGCTATCCATGCTGCCTTCCCAATCCTGATTGCCGCTTGGACCCCACGGGCAACATCAGGAGTTGCCTGCTGGAACTGCCCAGTCCTGATCGCTGCCTGAACCCCTTGGACAGCTCCAAGAGCTTCCTGCTGGAACTGCCCAGTTCCACTTGCCGCCAGGACTCCGCCAATGGCATTAGGCAGTGTCCATACCGCCTGCCTGGTCCCAATCAATGCCAGGACTCCACAAGCAACATCAAGTGCTGTCCCCTGGCCTTCCTGGTCCCAATGCTGCCTGGAGCCCACGGGAAATGTTAGGCACTATCTATGCTTCTGTCCCATATCGATCGCCGCCTGGACCCAGCGGGCGGCATCAGGAGGTGCCTACTGGAACTGCACAGTCCCTATCGCCGCCCTGACATAGCAGGCAGCATCGGGTATAGGCCAGCCAGCTCGCTGCTGCAATAGATCAGGGGGTCCGCCATCGCTGCCTGGCCCGGCCCTAAACCCCTGCCTCACGCCACTCGGCCCCGCCCCCCACCTCTTGCCACTTGGCCCACCCCCGCCCCCGCATCATGTCGCTTGGCCCCACCCCTCGTGCTGCCAGCCCTGCCCCCTGCTCCTGATTGGCTGGTAGCGTAGCTGAGGTATGATCAAATTTGCATGTTTATCTTTTATTAGACATGCAAATTTCACCGTACCTTTGCTATGCTACCAGCCAATCAGGAGCGGGGGGGGTGGGGTCAAGCCACGTGCTTGGCCTGGCCCTGGGGCTAGAGATGAAGCCGTGGTGGTGGTGGCGGCATTGAGCGCCTGGCCCCTGGGCGCGGAGACAAAGCGGCGGCGGCGGTGGCGAGCACCCATTCCCGGGGGCCGAGATGAGGCAGTGGCGGCCACGAGTGCCTGCCCCCGGGGATGGAGATGAGGTGGCTGAGGCGGCATGGCACTACGGCCAGAGCAGAGAAGACTGAAGGCTCTGGCTGGAGTGAAGCCTCCAGCCGGCCAAAGCAAAAATGGAAGGCAACAGCCAGAGGGAACCTGGGACCCAGGTTCCAGAGGAAAACTGGTCCTGGCAGCCAGGGGAAGGAAAGCCCATTGCATGAATCTTCATGCAACAGGCCTCTAGTTGACTATATTCTCTTTGCTGTACTTTACATTCCCATGACTATTGGTAGCAACCAATTTGTACTTCTGAGTCCCTCACCTTTTTCACCCAGCTCCAAATCCCCTCCCACCTGGCAAATGTCAAAATGTTTTTTGTATATATGAGTCTGTTTCTCTTCTGCTTATTTATTTATGTATTTATTTTTAGATTCAGTTGTCTTAGATAAGTGTTTATTTCCATTTATTATTCATGTTTTTTATTTACTTTTCTTATTGATGAAGGTATTACATGTGTCCTTATTCCCTCTTTGCTCTTTCACCCCCCTCGCCCCCCCGCTCATGTGCTTATCCCCTGGTGTCTGTGTCCATTGGTTATGCCTATATGCATGCATACAAGTCCTTGGTTGATCTCTCTCTTTACCTTCACCCTTCCCTACCTTCCTTCTGAGATTTGATGGTATTCATATTTTTAAAATTTTCTTTAACGTATCATGTAATACTGGTTTGGTGATGATAAACTCCTTTAGTTTTCTTTCTTGAATTCTAAATGATAGCTTTGTTGACTAATCTTCATTATAGATCCTTATTTTTCATTATTTGAACTAGAGGTCTGGTGCACGAAATTTGTGCACTCTGAGGGTCCCTCAGCCTGGCCTGTGCTCTCTCATAGTCTGGGAGCTCTCATGGGATTTCTGATTGATGGCTTAGGCGTGAGTGGGCCTGTGCCATCAGTTGGACATCCTTACCACTGCCACAGAGGCAGAAGAGGTTCCTGCCACTGCTGCTGCACTTGCCAGCCATGAGCTTGGCTTACGGCTGAGCGGCACTCTCCCTGTGGGAACTTACTGACCACCTGGGGCAACTCCTGCGTTGAGTGTCTGCCCCCTTGTGGTCAGTGTGCGTCATAGTGACCAGTCGTTCTGCTGTTCGGTTGATTTGCATATTAGCCTTTTATTATATAGGATTGGATATTTCAAGCTAGTCCCTTCTGGCCTGCAAAGTTGTTTCTTTTTTTTTGTTTGTTTTTGTTTTTTTTTTTTTTTGAGAAATCAGCTGGCAGTCATATGGGAGCTCCCTGTAGGTAACTAACTGCTTTCTCCTGCTGCTTCAAAGATCCTCTCTTTGTCTTTAATTTTTGGCATTTTAATTATGAGAGTCTTGTCATAATTTCGAGTTATCTTGTTTGGGATTCTCTGTGCTTCCTGAACTTGTAAGTCTATTTCTTTCACCAGGTAGGGGAAGTTTCTGTCATTTCTCCAAATGAGTTTTCAATATCTTGCTTTCTCTCTTCTCTTTCTGGCACCCCCATAATGTGAATGTTGGCACACTTGAAGTTGTCTCAGAGGCTCCTTACACTGTCTTCATATTTTTGTATTCTTTTTTCTTTTTGTTCCTCTGATTGGGTGTTTTTTGCTTTCTCATATTTCAGATTGTTGATTTGATTCTCAAAATCCTCTACTCTACTGTTGAATTCCTGTGTATTATTTTTTATTTCAGTCAGACTATGCTTAATTTCTGACTAGTCCTTTTTTTATGTTTTCTAGTTTCATTTTTATGTTTCTTATCTTTAAAAAAATATTTTTATTGATTTTTAGAGAGGCAGGGGCGGGGGGAAAGAAAGAGAGAAATGTTGATGTGAGAGTGCCTCCTGCATGCTCCTCACAGGACCAAGCCTGCAACCTGGTCATGTGCCCCAACCAGGAATCGAACCAACAACCTTTCAATGCATGGTACAAGGACCAACAACTGAATTATAATGGCCAGGGCTGTTTCCTGTCTTTTTTGTTTGTTTTGGTTTTGTTAATCCTCAGTGGAGAATATTTTTTTCCATTTGCTTTTCAGAGAGAGAGTGCAAGGGAGTGAGGGGGAGGGAGAGAGAGAAACATCAATGTGAGAGAGACACATTGATTGGCTGCCTCACACACTTGGGGCTGGGAGTGAACCCTCACACAACCCAGCTAAGTGCCCTTGACTGGGAATCAAAACCATGACCCTTGGGTGTGATGCCCAAGGGTCACGGTTTTGAGAAATACCAGCCTGAGCTGATTTCTTATGTCTTTATTGACATATTCACTGAGATCATTGAGGATTCTTGTAACCAGTGTTTTGAGCTCTGCATCTGGTCAATTGCTTATCTCCATTTTGTGTAGTTCTTTTTCTGAAGTTTTTTCTGTTCTTTCATTAGGGACACGTTTCTTTGTCTACTCATTTTGGCAGCCTCTTTATGTTGGTATCCATGTATTAGGTGGAACTTCTACATCTACCAGGCTTGGTAGTGTGGCCTTTTGTATTAGGTGTCTTGTAAGGCCCAGTGACACAGCCTCTCCAGTCTTCCAAACTGGGAGCTCCAGGTGCAACCCCCCCCTCCAACCTACTGTGGGCTGTGTATTTTGGTATAATTGAGCCTTGATTGTTATTGGCACATCAGAGAGAGGGATTTTCCCTTAGGCCAATAGGCCGCAAGATGGACTCCTACCATCCAGGAGGTTCAGTTGTGCAGGGCCAACCACACAGAGCAAACCTTCTTTCAGCAGGGCCCTGCTGCCTGCTAAGTTTGCCCCTTGAGTGTCATTTGTAGAGGTGGTTGAGTGGTGCTTTGACGTGATCTGAAGCTGTCCACTGGGTACACTGGCTCTAGGGCCTCCTGGGAGGTACAGGACAAGGTCAGCTGCCACCTGAGTTCTGCCTGGGGCCACCTGGCAGGAATTACAAAGTGATCTGCAAATGTTTGTTACTTGTGGTGTCTCAGAAGTGCCCAGGAGAGGTCAAGCTGTGAGTCAAGACATGCTGCTTCTAGTGTCAGGTCTGGGACCATTAGCAAGACCCAGGCAGGCAGGCTGGGGCCAGATGCTGCTTGTTTGAGAGATTTTAGGAAAGTCTGAAAGCCAAGTCAGGCCATTTATATGGAAATGCCACTGAAAACAGCTTGAGTGGGCCCACAAGTTGGGTGAGGCAGGCCATCAGGGAATCACTAGGGCTGAGTGAACAATGTGGGCCAGGTTGATGGAGACTCAGATATGGCACCCACTTGCGGGTTCTGTGGGGTGGAGGGCTCAGAAAAGGAATAGTGATCTTTGCCAGCACTTTTGTCTGACAGACAGCTCCATGCCCCACCTCCATCGCCCCCTACCCTCCACTATACCAGCTGAGAGCATTCATTTAGAAAGGAGATTCTTGGGTACAGCAAAAAATAATTTAACCAAATCATATTATTAACTTTGTGGATTTTTTTTTCTTCCCTAAGAAAGGAAATATGAACCTTTAAAATAAGCAGTTGTTGCCCTAACTGGTTTGGCTCAGTGGTTAGAGTGTTGGCCTGCAGATGAAGGGTCCCAGGTTCAGTTCCGGTCAGGGGCATGTTGCTTGTTTGCAGGCACATCCTCACTAGGGGGTATGCCGGAGGCAGCTGATTGATGTTTCTAACTCTATTCCTCTCCCTTCCTCTCTGTAAAAAGTCAATAAAATACATTAAAAAAAATAGAAAATACCCAATCAATATAATATTCTTGTGTCACCTGCTTCTCCTTCCCATGGGAAATTTCTGCAGATTGAATTATTATACTGAAGGAATTCAGCATGTACTTGTCAGACTCTGATAATTGAATTGTAAATAGGTCAAAACAAACATTTGAATTGTAAATAGGTCAAAACAAACATTTTTAAAAAAATTGGATGTTTATTTTGGAATAAGGTCAGTTTTGCTTAGTTGAGGGCATTACTCTTAATCTGAACAATAACAGGATAAATGGCATCTTGATGAAATTTCTGGAGGAAATAAAAGCTGCACATTATAGTATAATAGTAGTTGCCACTTACATAAACTTACAGTTAATGTCATGATACAATTAGTATTAGAAAACCTACATGTACACTTCAAAACTCTGTTCAGAACCTCTTATTTGATGCATGACCTTACACACAAATTACAACTTTCATATTTTCCCAGCTTTTTTCTTGTTTTTGTTTTATGTGAATAATAGTATCAGCCTTATCAAGATTTATTGATTCAACAAACATTAATTACATTTTTATTTATTTTATTTTATTAGGGGCTAGGCACTGTTAGTAAAAAAAAAAATTGGACCACTGAGCTTGTCCTGAACTCTCAGTCTGACAGAGAATGCATATTAAACAATTATCTGAATAGATAATCCTATCTAATAAAAGAGTAATATGCAAATTAACCACTCAGCTACACCCACAAGTCATGCCCATTTGCCAATCCAGAGAAAGTATACAAATTAACTCAACCAAGATGGCTGTGGCTACAGAGTGAGCATGAGGCTTGCGTTTCCGCGGCAATGGAGGAAGCCAAACTTCCCACACACCTTGGCCAGCTGTGGACTCCACTCAAGGCTACACAATTTCAATTATAGAAGATAAATAAATCCCAACAAAAATGGCTGTGTCCAGGGAGCAAGCAAGAGGCTTGGCTCTGCTCAAGGCTACAAAATATCATTTATAGAAGATAAATTAATCCCAGATGCCAGCGATCCACTTGGGTCGCTGGGGGGCGTGGCTAGCCTGAAAACCACCACAGGCCCCTCTCCCAGGCTGCCCCATGCCCCAAGGGAACCACTACCCTGATTCAGGATATCCTTCAGAGCAAACCAACTGGCCCCCACCCGAGCAGCAGGCCTCTATCCTATCTAATAAAAGAGTAATATGCACATTGACCATCACTGCACCACACAAGATGACTGCCCCTATGTGGTCAAAGATCCTGCCCCACACAAGATGGCTGCCACAAGATGGCCAGCAGGGGAAGGCAGTTGGGAGGGACCAGGCCTGCAAGGGAGGGAAGTTATGGGTAGTCAGGCCAGAAGGGGCAGGCAGTTGAGGGGGGGGACCCAGGCCTGCAGTGGAGGGGTGTTAGGGGTGACCAGGTCTGCAGGGGAGGGCAGTTAGGGACATTCAGGCTGGCAGAGGAGCAGTTAAGCATCAATCAGGCTGGCAGGGAAGTGGTTAGGGGGTGTTCAGGCTGGCAGGGAAGTGTTTAGTGGGTGATCAGGCTGGCAAGCAGAAGTGGTTAGGGGCAATCAGAAAGGCAGGCAGGTAAGCAGTTGGGAGCCAACAATCCTGGATTGTGAGAGGGATGTCCAACTTGCCCTCAAGGGGTCCCAGATTGGAGAGGGTTCAGGCTGGGCTGAGGGACAGCTCCCCTCCCTCCTGTGCATGAGTTTGGTGCACTGGGCCTCTAGTAGTAACATAAGAGCATTATGAGAGTGAAAAGAATGGAACTGTCAAGTGAGTGAGTTTTTGACTGTGAAGCTCAGGACAGGCTAGGTAGTAACGGTGATGCTAGTGAGGACACAGAGCAGTGGTTCCCAAGCTGGGGCTTCTGGACCCCTATGGATCTGCCAAGGGATGAGAGGTCAGTATTTTTAAAATAATTTGATGGAAATTGGACATTCATTGGAAAACTAATTAAAAAGTCATGTTTCCACAAATTGGTAGTCACAAAATAGTCATGGGGATATAAATATAGCATAGAGAATATACTCAATAATCTATATATATAAAAGGCTATGTGTTCATCCTTCTGACTGGTAGCTATAGTGTGTATTAACCACCCTGGGGCAGACGCTCAACACAAGTGCTGCCATGATGCATACTCCCATTTAAAAATAAACAGCACCATGGACCTGATGCTCACAAAGCAACATCGGCTCCCCCCAAGAGGGACACAAGCCCCGCCACCACCCCAGAGCGATACCCCACCAAAACTCAGCCAATGCTGCCAAGATCCAATGGCATAAAATGTGGCCCACAGCCCAGCCTGAAAATGGTCGCTGTGGGTGTTGGGTAATGACATCACATAGCAATGGCTAGCTTCCTCTCCCTAGTGACTATCCTTCTTGGAGTTTCTTCAGCCCAGGAACATGATTTGCTTTATAGCCAGGTGCAGACATTTTACACTTTAACCAAATGTCTGTGAAGCATTTTCCCATGCCTCATCTCATTTGATTCTCACAGAAGTCCTGGAGTAGGTAGATAAGAGAACTCTGTGTGAAATCCTATTTTTTTTTTCATTTTTTCATTTCAGATTTAGAAAGCTTAGAAACTTGACCCAACTGAAAAGAAGTAAGAAATGGTGGACCTTGGAAATGACTTCAGGTTTTCTCACTGCGCAGAATATAGTCAAACACTGCTGCAGTTAAATATTTTACCCTTTGTTCTCCCTGCCTGATCTACAATAATAATCTGCTTCATGTTGATATTTACTGTTGTGTGGCTGACAATTACCTGAATGAGAAGTTGCAGTGCTTCACTGGGCTGGAAAAAGTTTTGCTAAATCAGAAAGCAGGTCTAATTAAGCAAGGTTATTCTATATATATAAAATGCTAAGTTGACTCTCACATGCACGATACATATAAAGCTCTTGCTGGTGCCAATCACACGCATGTGTTTCGATCTGTCATTGTTGATCGTGAATTTGGTTGTCACTTCTATATAGAGAAAGGACAAATAGCAATATTAAAATATTTCTTCTAATTAATTTCCTTTCAATGTGCACAAATTCATGCACCGGGACACTAGTATTCTAATAAGTATGTATGGTGCCAAGTGGGTACCGAAAATATCAGGGAAGCATTTTGTGAAGTATAAGACTGGCTAACCACTATGCTGAACAGCTGAACCTAATACAAAATGATATTGAATGTGAACTGCAATTAAAAATAAAAATTTTAATTTTTTTTGTTAATCCTCCCCTGAGGATTTTTCCATTATTATTATTATTATTATTATCATCATCATCATCATCATCATCATTATCATTATTATTATTATTTTTAGAGAGAATGGAAGAGGGCAGGAAAGACAGAGAGAAAAATCAACCTGAGAGAAAAACATTAACTGGTTGCCTCCTGCAGGAACCCCAACCAGAGCCCAGACCAGGGAGGAGCCTACAACCAAGGTATATGCCCTTGACCCGAATTGAACCTGGGACCCTTTGGTCTGCAGGCTGATGCTCTATCCACTGAGCCAAAATGGCTAGGGCTAAAAATAAAAATTTAAAAATATATATCACCAGGAAAAAAATTAAAAATCAGCCGAAACCGGTTTGGCTCAGTGGATAAAGCATCAGACTGCGGACTGAAAGGTCCCGGGTTCGATTCCGGTCAAGGGCATGTACCTTGGCTGCGGGCACATCCCCAGTAGGGGGCGTGCAAGAGGCAGCTGATCGATGTTTCTCTCTCATCGAAGTTTCTGATTTTCTATCCCTTTCCCTTCTGCTCTGTAAAAAATCAATAAAAAATATTGAAAAAAATTAAAAATCAATGTTTCTTTGCTTTGAGCTAGAATTATATCAAACTTAATATAGTAATTTTGGCTACTTCTTTCCAGAAATCTTGAATATTTTGTTTGCTACTTAAATATTTCCCCTAAAGATATGGGGATTTACTAGAAGTGGTGTTTATTGGGCAAATGAAATCATTTAAGACTTGAAACAAAATAAATTATCAGGGAACTTTGTTGAAAAGGTTAGAAATGAGAGTGTGTGTGCGTGTGTGTGGGAGGGGGGAGGGCAGGCAGAGATGTGGGCCATACCTAAGCATGTGGACTTTATTTAATGGGCACATGGAGTATCATAAGTTTACATGGTTTCTTTTATGGAAACAAAACTTTTGGAAGAGCAAAAGAGAAAGAGAATATGTCAGAAAGGCCTTTGTAGGTGCTCTTATAATTAATGAGACTCTGTTCCAAGGCAAGGGCAGTGATAATGAAATAGAAGGGAAAGATTTAGAAGAAGTTAAAGTAATAGAATCAAGAGTATATGATTGTTATTTAAATGTAGAGTGTGAGGGAGCAGGTAGAGTTGATGTCTGATTTAAATGACAATGACAGGGTGGATAGAGCAATGTGTGGAACAAAGTTAAGTTTTCTGCGTGCTTTGTGGCAAAGAACAAGTATGTCCTGCTGAAAATGCCAAAGCAAGGTTGGGAGAGAGAGGAGTTGTAAATACTTTGTGGGTGTGGGAGCTGTCATGTAAAAGGTGAAGCTGTGGACATTGGAGAAAGCTAGAATTCCATGCCTGCTTGTTAATGATTGAGAGCAGGAATACGAGTAAGGAAGGATGGGTGCAGGGGCTGATGCTGTGGAAGCCAGGGAAAGAGGAATGCCCAGAATGAGGAGCCACACATTGTCACCTGCTGCCACAGGGACACACCTCAAGAGGAGAATGGATCTGGCCATTGGGAGAGGAGGTTGCTCATGAACTTTCTGGAGAGGAGCTAATAGTGCTTGTTGTTCAGTCATTCAAACATTGCCTTAGGAAACTAAAGCAAAGTTAGGTAAGAGATAGAGTTTACTGACAGAGTTGATCAGTGGACCTTCTTTATTCAGGTAATAACAATAACAACTACAATATTATTATTATTATTATTATTATTATTATTATTATTATTATTTCACTCCAAGGAAATAGTCCTTTCAGCTAAATCATGTTTGCCAAATTGGCCTTAATATGAGACTAACCTGGAATACTTGTTAAGACCCCGTGGGTTTGGAACCTCCAAACCTTTACTGGTGTGTACAGGCACTCCACTTGACTTTTATGATCAGGAGTATTTGCGTTCCTCTGAGCTAGGTGAGCGAGCCATACAGGCAGACCTGGGAGATCTTAATGGGTTTAGTTCCAGACCACTGCAATAAAGTGAGTAACACTGTAAGCAAGTCATAATCAGGAGAATGTGGTGTTCTGGAAACCGAGTTAAGAGTGTGTTTCATGGTGGGCGGGAGAAGTAGCTGATCAGAGGTTAAGTGAATTGAGACCTGACATGAGGTTTTCAATGTGAAGGTGATAGGTGACTCCAGCAAAAACCTTTTCATTGGAGTGGTAGAGACAACAACTTGATTAGAAATAGATTTGGAGACATAGAGTAGATAACAACTCTTTCAAGAAATTTGCTCCAAAATGGTCAAGGAATGAATTGGAAACTAGAGGGGGAAAGTGGTTATATCTGTGCAATCTGGGTTGGTTTTTATGTTGGGAGAAATCATAGCAGATTGGAATACTGAGAGGTATGGTCTGGTCGAGGAGAATAATTGGTCTGGGGGCAAGAGGAGAGATTTGCAGGTGTGAGTCCTCGTGTATGCATGAGGGAGAGATCTCTTGCCTAGGTTGAAATGGTGGTGGGGGTGGGAGTATGGACTGTTCCCCACAGTAACAGGAGGAGAAGAATACATGGGTCCAGGTGCAGATAAATGGATAGATGTGATGGTGGGGAACAGTCTTATTGCATTATTTCTGATTTCCTTTGAGAAACATGTAGCATAATCCCTGAGGTGCATGAGGTTAAAAGAGCTGGTGTCAGAAATTTGAGGAAAAATGAGAAAATTAATAGTCAACCTAGGATAGTGATCAGAAAACTCATTAGTCAACATAGCCAAATATCAACAGTACAACAATCGAAATTTCTTTAGAGAGACAAAATTTTTTAAACTTAAACTATACAAGTAGGTACATTGTTATTAACTTAATTAGGTTACTCCTAAGCTGGCCTTTGCTAAAAACTTAAGGGGCCAAAGAGCCACATATGGCTCGTGAGCCGTAGTTTGCTGACCACTGACCTAGGACATTGGGCAAGTGGATAGACTAGGGAAGTGTCATATGATTGTTGAGCATCAGTAATAGTCCCTTTGAGGTTTGGTGGTCATAATTAAAGTGGGACCAGTCAGCATGATTACATTTTTCTTAAGCCACATCCAACTGCACAGATGCAAGAATGAAAAAAAAAAAAAAAGGCAAAAAGTTAAATTAACTAGGGTTGGAGTTTTGCCAGTCAAGTGTGACATGCAAAAGAGGAATAGGGGTCGAAGGTGTAAGAAAGGAAGTGCTTAAAATGAAGGACTGTGGAATTTCAACTGGATGAGAAAGAAGTGAAAGCATAATGGTAGCGAAGGTAGGTAATACGATCAATATGGCTTGTAGGTTTGGTGTGGTCAGTGGTTTGTAGGAGTCAGGAAAGTAGAGGAGGTGAACTGGAAAGGGGTTTATTGGCTCCAGGTGGGATGCTTGAAATTTCGGTGGGATAGGAAGTTGTGCTTGATAATAACAAGGATAAGGGTCTGAACTTGGGAGTGACCGAGGCAAGGTAGACAGATCATGGAAACTGAAAGAATTTGTTAATAGTGACAGTAAACCAGGATCTAAAATGCTCATGGAATGGGTCTAGTGACCTGAGGGTCAGTGAACAGTTGCTAGAGGGGTAATAGTTGGAATAGTCTGATCCTGAGGATTTTTAGAGCGGAGAGAAAGAAAGTAGTCTGGGGATGGTGACAAGATACAAGGAATGCACCTACCCTAACACTAGGTCCAGCGGTCAAGGGTATGAAGAAAACAGTTACTGCTTCCAAAGTAGTGTTCTCAGGGAGTCAGATTTCATTAGACCAAGAAGGAAAGTGAGCATTCAGGGAAGATTTCAGGATTGGGGGTGGGAGAAGAGAACAGAGCAGAGAATGTTGAGTTTCATATGGGGATTAGAGTGTGGGAATGAGGGGTGCCCTAGTAGTAGACTGATACTTTTCGTAAGTGATGTAAACAGATAAAGGACACAGTGCAATTGTCTTGGAGGCTAAAGGCAGGTAGTAGTGGCAAGGCAGTAGTGATATGAGGAGGTGGGCCTTGCTTCTCTCCTGCAAGTAGAAACCTGGGAGGGGCTGGTTTTCTTTCAAGTATGTGGAATAGGGGCTCAATATCTTAGATATCTTTTAAACTTTTCCTGTTAATTTTTAAACTTACAGATCATTAGTGATTATCAGCACTTTAGATGGGCGAATTGCTGCCTTGGATCCAGAGAATCATGGAAAAAAGCAATGGGATTTGGATGTGGGATCCGGCTCCTTGGTTTCATCCAGTCTTAGCAAACCAGAGGTAAGAATTTTCATTTAAAAGAAAAACTCAGTTGTAATGAGCAATTGCTGATATTAATACTATTTATTTGCTATTAGAGTTGGGACTCAGGGCCCCATTGCCTAGCTGTGAGGCCTGTATGCCTCTTACTATGTCCCCTTGGGGCAATTACTTTTTCGTTCCTCAGTTCCCCTGTTGTAATGAGGTAGATGATATTAATCACCTACTTAAGGTTGTTTTGGACATGAATTAATCATATAAATGAATAACTAAGCAAACAGAGCTGCATGTATCTGATATATCAGTATAGTTCATTATTTTAGACACGAATTAATCATATCCTATCTAATAAAAGAGTAATATGCAAATTGACCATACCTTCGCTACACCCACAAGCCACACCCACCAGCCAATCTGGAGCAAATAAATCCCAACCAAGATGGTGGGCTGGCCAACTGCTACCTGAAGCACGGCCATTGTGCTTCCGGTGGCCAGGGTCTGGATCACAACCCCAGACCCAGCCGGGGTCCGGATCGCAGCCCCACACCCAGCTGGGGATCTGGATCGCAGCCTCAGACCCCGCAGGGGTCCGGATTGCAACCCCACACCCAGCAGGGGATCTACCTCCCCCCATACTCTCCCAGCCCTCCCTCGGCCTCCCGAAATGCTGCCATGGTGGCGCTTTGGGCGGCTGGGTTTCCGGTCGCAGCCAGCCCCAGCAGGGGAGGCTGCACCAGACAGCTTGGGTTGCTGAAGGGCTTCAGTTGGGGCAGCAGAGGCACAAACCCGCAAGAAACCTGTGTAAAGGAAGAAAAATTATAACTTCATCTCCCTTTCCACAAGATGAGAAACCTGTCCCTGGATTACTTAGTACTGTGGCCAACACCTTTCTACAAACACAGGGTATGTTATGACCACTTTGAGGGATGTCTGGTCAGAATACCATTTCCAGGGAATAATACTACTGTGGCAAATCATGTAAGAGAGGAAACAAGCTTTTGTTGGGTTTATTCTGAAGGTCAGAGAACATGTCACCCCAGCATATGCTGTGTTGTTATATTGATGATCTTGAGCTGCAGATGCTTGAAAAACAGCAAATTCATGCAGAGTATTTCACTCAAGTCTCCTTATCTCCCTAAAATCAGACCCCCCTAAAGGAGCTTAAATGTCATAGGTCCCCTTTATGGGAGAAGTGTCATCAGGCAGAGAAGACTGACTCCTGTCACAAGACAGGAGAGTAGAAGTTGACATCACACCCAAACTTTGTTACAAACTATTCTCCCCAACCCCCATTCATTTTTCCTAAATATCATTTACTCTCCTCTAAGAGGCCTATGTCTCCCGTCCCCTTTCTCTAGGAAAAAAAGTATTTAAATCTGCATTCTTAGCCACCTTGGGGGGGTTACTCATTTTTCCCTGGGATCTCCCACATATACACAAGGTACACATGTTAATGAACTTTTGTTTTTCTCTTGGTGATCTGTTTTTTCATTACAAGGGCCTCTAATAAGAACTCAGAAAGGTAGAAGAAAGCTATTTTTCCTCGTCCATAATTCTATCTTAGGAAATCAAGACCCCAGCTGAACAGTGAGGTTGGCTCAAGTACCAAGCAGTCCCAGCTGACGGGAGAGAAGCTTCTAGGGAGAAATCAATGATATTGGCATCAAAGTGGGATAGAGGGCACATCCATGGTTGCTGGTGGGAGTTCATAGTGGTTCAACATTTTTGGAGGATGATTTGGCAAATTCGATAGAAGTGTTTGAGGTACATCCAAGAGTCTTCTTCTAGGAATCACATCTGCTGAGATAAAGCACAAGCGTGTAATCCTTGCTCAGAACCCAGGATGTTACTGTGGGCTCCCCTTCCACGATAGGAAAACCTGGGAACAACCTGCATTTTCATGACAAGGTGGCATCTATACTAATAAAAGGGTAATATGCTAATTAGACTGAACATCTTCCAGACATCCTTCCAGATGTCCTTCCGGACATCCTTCCAGACAAAGCCATGTTGACAGGGCCAAGGCAGAGGAGGTTAGAGGCAGTCAGGCAGGCAGAAGAGAGCAGTTAGAGGACCAGGCCAGCAGGGGAGAGCAGATAGAGCAAATAGGCTGTCAGGGGAGAGCAGTTAGGGGGATTAGGCTGGCAGGCAGGTGAGTGGTTAGGAGCCAGAGGTCCCAGATTGGAGAGAGTGTAGGCCAAGCTGAGGCGACCCCCATCCCATGCACGAATTTCATGCACTGGGCCTCTAGTAAATGAATAACTAAGGATAAGAGCTGCATGTATCTGATATATCAGTATAGCTCATTATTTTAGCCGTAACATGATCATTTGTTGTTATCACATGGTCCCTAAATAATAAAATAAATATAAGTAACTTAACTGTGCTTTAATAGTTCGAAATTCCGGGGGGGGGGGGGGGGGGGGGAACAAAAGCAGGTTTACAGTTGTGAGTATGTAAAAGTTTTTTGTTGTTGTTGTTTTTTAATATCAGTGTATATTGATTGGTTGCCTCTCAATGCGCCCTCATCAAGGGGATTGAACCTGCAGTCCTAGTAGGTGCCCTTGACTGGGAATTGAAGCCAAGACCTTTCAGTGAATGGGCTGATGCTCTAACCACTTAAGACACATTGGCCAGGGAAGAGTTTATTCTTGTACTATTATTTATTAATTATTGCATTATTTTCTATTTGAACAACTGTAAACCTACTTTTGCCCCACCCTATACATACTGCCAAACCTCATAAATGATTCTTTCTGTACATTTTTCCTCCAGTGTGCATCCTTATTATAAGCATAATTCATCTGAAATTTTCTTGGATTGTAATTTTAGGCAAATTTGGTTATTTGCTTCCAAAACTACTCTGCTACGTGACTCTAAGGCTTAGGTAGGTGGCTTAGCCGCTCAGAGCATTAGTGTCCTCATCATGAAAGATCGGACATTTCCTTCCTTGAGGAGGTTAGGGGAATGTGTAAACAAGGCAAGTACTTTCTCATGTTTAGTCTTGACTCTGATAGATTAGTCTCCCTTCTTTTCTGGAGCTTTATTCTCCTGTTTAAATTATTTAAAACTAGAGGCCCGGTGCACGAAATTCGTGCACAGGGGGTCAGGGGGCTGTCCCTCAGCCCAGCCGGCACCCTCTCCAATCTGGGACCCCTCGATGGATGTCTGACTGCCCATTTAGGCCTGATCCCAGTAGGATCAGGTCTAAATGGGCAGTTGGACAACCTTCTCACAATCCAGGACTTTTAGCTCCAAACTGCTCACCTCCCTGCCTCCCTGATTGCCTCTAACTGCTTCTGCCTGCCAGCCTGATCACCCCCTAACCACTACCCTGCCAGCCTAATTGATGTCTAACTGCTCCCCTACCAGCCTGTTTTCCCCCAACTTCCCTCCTCTGCCAGCTTGGTCACCCCTAACTGCCCTCCTTTGCAGGCCTGGTCCCTCCCAACTGCCCTCCCCTGCTGGCCTGATGGCCCACAACTGCCCTCCCTTGCAAGCCTGGAACCTCCCACTGTCCTCCCCTGCTGGCCATCTTGTGGTGGCCACCTTGTTTCTACATGGGGGAAGGATATTGGACCACATGGGGGGCAGCCATCTTGTGTGTTGGAGTGATGGTCAATCTGCAAATTACTCTTTTGTTAGATAGGATAGAGGCCTGGTGCATGGGTGGGGACCAGCTGCTTTGCCCTGAAGGGTGTCCTGGATCAGGGTGGGAGTTCCTTTGGGGTGTGGACAGCCTGGACCAGGAGCCTATGGTGGTTTGCAGGCCGGCCACATCCCTGAGTGACCCAGGTGGAGGCCCTGGTATTTGGGATTAATTTAAGTTCTACAATTGAAACTTTGTAGCCTGGAGCGGAGCCAGATCTTCTCACTCCGTGGCGACAGCCATTTCTGTTTGAAACTTTGTAGTCTGGAGTGGAGGCCTAGGCCAGCCAGAGCTGCAGAAGTTTGGCTTCCTCCATTGCCCTGGCAACCCTAGCCTCTTCTCTCTCCAGCTCCATGGTTGCCGCCATTTCTGTTGGGATTATGTATCTTCTATAATTGAAACTTTGTAGCTTTGAGTGGAGGCCTAGGCCAGCACCGGCAGGCAGAAAGCTTGGCTTCTTCCATTACCAGGGAAACCCAAGCCTCCCTCCTGCTGTCAGTGGTGCCAGCCATATTGGTTGGGTTTATTTGCATAATCTGCTCCTGATTGGCTGGTGGGCATGGCTTGATTGGAGGTATGGTCAATTTGCATATTACTCTTTTATTAGATAGGATGAGTCCCTCTTTTGAGTTGTGACTGCTCACATGAAAGCAGTCATGTCTGTTTTCCAGAATACTCTCAGCCTTCTACTTTACTAAGTGTTCCTTTGGGACACTCCCAGAGTACTCTAATTTTTATCAGTCTTTCCCTTTCAAAAAGCTTCTTTGCTGGTATCAAGACTGAAAAAGACAGATCTTAACAGCAGGGGTTTGAGAATGAATTGATTAGTGGTAAAGGAATTTTCTGATGGGAAAAGTACTGCTGAGTGACCCATCTGCTCTCCAGTAAATCTAGCCTGGAGTTTTCCTGGAGTACCAGGAAAGCATTTATGGATGTGGCACTGCCCAACCTTCACATTTGCTGTGTGCTAAGCCCTGACTAGACTTTCAGAGTGCCTGCTATTCATCGGACAGTATGCTGAAAATATCTGTTCAGAATAGTGAACTTCTGTTATATTATAAAATATTAATACAAGTAGCAATTTGATTCAAAATTTTGAATCAGGTATAATATTCAAGTGATTACTACTCAAGCTAAACATTCATTTGTTTGTGTTCTGTTGGGATTATGCTTGTATATGCACATTTTGTTTTATTTTTAAACTAGACCTAAAAGAGGATCAACAAAATCAGAAGATTATAAGCTGTTTACATCTGAGGTAATATTACAGTGTGCTGCAGGGGTGCAAAGCATGTATATGTTTGCAAAGTAAAACTGCATTCATAAAAGATAAATTGCATGATATGAACAGAGTAGGGTGCAAATAGTGGTAACAACATGCACGCTATAGTATATCCTTTATAATCCTTTCTAATAAAGCGGTAATATGCAAATTTACCCTCACGCCATCACAAGATGGCTGCCTATGACCAGGCTGGCAGGGGGGTTAGTGAGGGACAACCAAATGACTGAACAAGCAGGCTCTGTGGGACAACTAGGGTGGCTGGGGGGCCGTGAGGGGCAATAGGCCAGCAAGGCAAGCAATTGGGGGTGACCAGGCCAGCAGAGGGGACAGTAAGAGGTGACCAGGCTGGCAGGGGGGACAGTAAGAGGCAACCAGGCCAGTGGGGGGGGGCAGTTAGGGGCAGTCAGGCTAGTGCGGGGGTGCAATTGGGAGCAACCAGTCTGCATGGGGTGACCAGGCCAGCAGGTGATCAAGCAGGCTGCATGGGGCAACCAGATTGGCAGGGGGATTGGTGAAGAATGACCAAATGACTGAACAGGCAGGCTGCATGGGGTGACCAGGCCAACGGGGGGGGGGGGGGGGGGGGGCAGTGAGGTGTGACCAGGCCAGTAGGGCGGAGCAGTTAGGAGCGACCAGGTTGGCAGGGAGGGAACATTTGAGGGTGACCAGGCTGGCAGGGGGGGGGGGGGGGGGCGCAGTTAGGGGTGACCAGGCCGGCAAGAGGGGCAGTTAGGGGTGACCAGGCAGGCAGCCAGGTGATCAATTAACAGCCAGCGGTCCAGGATTGTGAGAGGGATGTCTGACTACAGGGACCAGCCCTAAACTGGCAGTCGGACATCCCCCAAGGAGTCCCAGATTGGAGAGGGTGCAGGCTGGGCTGAGGAGACCCTCCCATGCACAAATTTTGTGCACCGGGCCTCTAGTTTAAATTATACTTGAAGGTTTTCTTATAATTGTACTTGAAGGTTTTCTTATAATACCAATTATGTTAGCTGGGGTTTTTTTTAATTAAAAATTTAAAAATGTATAGTTTGTATACAATATTATGTTAATTTCATGTAAACAATATAGTAATTTGACTTTTTAAAAAAAATTTTATTTACAATATAACTTATATTTAATAGTAGTACATATGTTTTCCTCCCCCCCCCATAACCTCCCCCCAGCCTCCCCTACCCCCCAGCACATGTCCCCACCTGCCTCCCTCCCCATCCCAGAGTCTTTCATTCATTGGTTATGCTCATATGCATGCATACACGTCCTTCGGTTGATCTCCCCCAGCATCTGCCTCCCCTCCACTCCAGCCTTCCCCCTGTAGCTTGACAGCCTGTTCGAGGCCACCCTGCCTCTATATCAATCACTCTCCCCTGTTTCTTTTCTTCAAAAATGTCTTGCCTCTGCATACTGAAAACAAACGTATAAGAGCAAAAAAAGTTTGAGTGTCAGTTTCAATGTCCAACTGTTCTGAGTCCCAGTTTCAATGTCAAATAGTTCTTCATGTGTACATGTCAGCAATGGTATCCAGATGGTGGACACATCGTGGCAATGCAAGATCCATCCTCTCTGGTTTGGTCCTGGGCTGCCTGCAGCCACGCACAGCTGCCGACTGCTAGCATGGCAAGGTGTCGTCAGCGTCACCCATCTCTGGACCATCCTCGTGGCTGGAACAGGCCCGTCAGTTCCTCACTGTCGCAGGAACCCACATGGTCTTGGAGTTGTTCTCTGCAAACACACAAACACATTCTCGACCAAAGGTTAACAAAGGGATCCTCTCTGCAAAATAGACTTGGGATTCTTTTTATTTTTGCCTAAATGATTTTCCTTTGACTTATTTTGACACCATGTGTGTTTTTTTTATGGGTGTCCTGCAGCTGGTTTTACAAATGGAATTTTCTTTTCTGGAGTAAGAATTTTCTACATGTATTTTACTTATAGGATATTTTTCCTTACATGATATTACCCCACTGTCCCCCCCCCCCCTTTTTTTGGTTAATATGGGCTTTTGGAAATTTTATCTTGCAGTCTTGGTAATTTTAAATTTTAATTTTTGCATACAAATATTACTGCTTTAGGTTCTTTGGATGTTAGGCAATTTTACAGTGAGATGAACTACTAATAGATAATTTAGTTAATGTTTTAGGAAAAGCTTTTTGTCCGGTACAGTTAGATTTTCTTGAGTATTCACTTATTTCACTTGTCCAATTTAAATTAATCTGAAAACTTGATTACTATTTTCCTGTCAATTTTAATACTCAAGCAGAAATCTTAGTTTACCCAGTAAATACTTGTGGAAAGGAATATTTGCATTTTTGAGTAGGTCCTCAGAATTCCTTGTAATAAATTAAATTTAGATATAGGGCAGCTATTGCTGGCCGAGTCTCTGTCT
This sequence comes from Antrozous pallidus, assembly GCA_027563665.1. NCBI lineage: Eukaryota > Metazoa > Chordata > Mammalia > Chiroptera > Vespertilionidae > Antrozous > Antrozous pallidus. The sequence goes on along the minus strand of CM050508.1, from coordinate 108,659,999 downwards.
ACCACCTGGGTCCCGGTGTGAGTTGTGCGTGGGAGGCGTAGCAGCCGTGGGGGTAGGAGACCTTCCTCAGGAGGGGTGAGAATTCAAGCCCCTGCAAGGTTTGTGGATGAGGGTCTGTGCCCCACCTCTGTTGATCTTTTAGTTCTCTCCTGTTGGCCCCTCTGCGACTGTGCCTGTCTTAGGTTGTTCCTTCCCTGAGGAATCTTACCCGTCTCTGGCTAACCAGCCATCCTCCGGGGCCAAACAGGGTGATGTGAGGTTCAGTCCTGTCTCATTTGTAGTTTATGCCCCCGTGGCCTCCATGTCCAGCACCTGCCTTGGGGTCCCCTCGCCTGCTGGCGGGGTCCCGGTACTGATCACATATCTCGGGTGACCCAGGTTTCTTCTCCAGAGAGGGCCCAGCTCACACCATTGATCGAGATACAGATCCATGGTGCCAGCTGCTCAGAGACTGCAGCCACAGCTTGAACTGAAAGTTCACGCATCAGCTGTGTGTATTTGGATAATAAGAAGAGGGTCCCTCTTGGCAAAAGGGCCAGAGGGGCCAATATAGAATGCTCGGATGCCTTCCCAGTGCCTTAATCCCTTCTGAAAGGGATTAATTCCTTTCCTATCCTTTTTTTAAGTTGCTGCCCAACATTCAAAGAATTAGTTTGTAAGTTTATTTGGGATAATTGTATAATATGCTGTTGTCAAATATCAAATATTATAATGACATTGTAGAATAATATCATGTAAGGGTATTGTGGTGTCACGGGAGGTTAAGGAGGGCCTAGCCTAAGAACTGGTGTCCATAAGAGATGACATGCTCTAGGCCATGTTAATTCAATCTCAAACTAGCTCCCAATTTTTTAAATAACTTTATATAAACTTTGTCAGGGATGTAAAAACACAAATCACTTACCTTAGTTCAAGCATTGAAATATATTGACTTTCCCTCTTACTCCCACCACCTGCCACTTACCCTGAGGTTTGACATTTTAATGGACTTTTCTCAGTCTCTGGATCCATTCTTGTTCATCAGTCTATGTCATTCATTATATTCCTCAAATGAGTGAGATCATGTGATATTTGTCTTTCTCTGCCTGGCTAATTTCACTTAGCATAAAGTAATTTGACTTTCTAAAACATGTTCTATTGATTTTTAAATATATATATATATATATATTGTTGAGTTTTTACAGGGAGGAAGGGAGAGAGAAAGAGAATTAGAACATCGATGAGAGAAAAACATCAATCAGCTGCCTCCTGCATACTCCTGACTGGGGATGTGCCTGCAATCAAGGTACATACCCTTGACCGGAATTGAACCCAGGACCCTTCAGTCCACAGGCCGATGCTCTATCCTCTGAGCCAAACCAGTCAGGGCTTTTATTGATTTTTTACAGAGAGGAAGGGAGAGGGATAGAGAGTTAGAAACATCTATGGGAGAGAAACATTGTTCAGCTGCCTCCTGCACACCTCCTACTGAAGATGAGCCTGCAACCAAGGAACATGCTGTTGCCCGAAATTGAACCTGGGACCTTTCATTTTTTATTTTTAAGTATATTTTATTGATTTTTTACAGAGAGGAAGGAAGAGGGATAGAGAGTTAGAAACATGGATGAGAGAGAAACATTGATCAACTGCCTCCTGCACACCCCCTACTGGGGATGTGCCTGTATGCAGGTACATGCCCTTGACCGGAATCCAACCTGGGACCCTTCAGTGCGCAGGCTGACGCTCTATCCACTGAGCCAAACCGGTTAGGGCAGTAGTTTGACTTTTTTAAAAATAAGTTAACATTTCTTTTTTTTTTTTTAATATATATATTTTTAATCAATTTCAGAGAGGAAGGGAGAGGGAGAAAGATATAGAAACATCAATGATGAGGATCGAGCCCACAACCTGGGCCATGTACCATCACTAGGAATTGAACCACGATCTCCTGGTTTATAGGTTCATGCTCAACCATTGAGCCACGCCGGTTGGGCTGATTTAACATTTTTATGCCTTACAATGTGATCACCCCTCGGAAAAGTATCACAATGTTACTGACTTTATTCTGCTTCACCTTTCTTACCCATTCCCCGCCCCTCCCCCTCTGATAGCTATCCTTTTGACCTCTGTTTCTATGAGTCAGTTTTTATTTTATTGTACTTGCTTGCTTTTTATGGTGGTTGTTTTGTGTTATTTATTTTTAGATTCCACATATAATTGAAGCCATATTGTATTTGTCATTTTCTGACTTATTTATTTCATTTAGCATAATACCTACTAGGTCAACCTATGTTGTTGCAAATGGCAAGATTTCATCTTCTTTTATTGCTATGTAGTATTCTGTTGTATATTTGCACCACATCTTCTTTATCCAGTCATCTGACGACAGACCCTAGGATAATTCCATATCCTGGCTATTACAAATAATGCTTCAATGAACATAAGGGTGCATATGTCTTTTTAAATTATTATTTTTGTTTTCTTCAGATATATACCCAGAAGTAGAATTTCTGGGTCATATGGTAGATTTATTTTTAGTTTATTGAGGAATCGCCATACTGTATTGCATAGTGGCTGCACCAATTTGCATTTCCTCAGCAGTGTACAAGTGTTCCCTTTTCTCCATATCCTTGTTAATACTTGTAATTTGTTGACTTTTTTATAATAACCATTATATATATATATATATATATATATATATACACACACACACACACACACACACATATATATATATTGATTTCAGAGAGGAAGGGAGAGAGAGAGAGAGAGAGAGAGAGAGAGAGAGAGAGAGAGAGAGAGAAACATCAATGATGAGAGACAATCACTGATCAGCTACCTCCTGCACACCCCATTGGGGACTGAGCACACAACCAAGGCATGTGCCCTTGACCGGAATTGAACCCTGGACCCTTCAGTCTGAAGACCAACACTCTATCCACTGAGCCAAACCGACTACGGCATTATAATAACCATTTTGACAAATGTGACGTGATATCTCACTATGGCTTTGATTTGCATTTTAAGATGATTAGTGATGTTGAGCATCTTTTCATATATATGTTGACCCTGCATATATTTTCTTTGTAGAAATGTCTCTTTATGTCTCCTGTCTACTTTTTGATCAAATTGTCTATTTTTTTAATTGAATTGTAGGAGTTTCTCATATATTTTGGTTATCAACTCCTTATCGGATATATAGGATGCCCCCAAAAAGTGTATGCACACACACTTTGAATAATTAAATACAGTTTATTTAAAAAATTGAACTATCAGCTATTGAAGTGTGTATACACTTTTTGGGATACCCTGTAGTATTTGCAAATATATTTTTTCCCATTCACTAGGTTGTTTTTTTGTTATGTTGATCATTTTCTTTGCTCTGCAGAAAGCTTTTTAGTTTGATTAAGTCCCATTTGTTTATTCTTGCTTTTGTTTCCCCGATTTCAAGTAGTTTATTACCTGTTTTATTCTAGAAGTTTTGTGAATTTAGGGCTTACATTTAAGTCTTTAATCCATTTTGAGTTTATTTTTGTGTATGTTGTAAGACAAACATGTCAAACTTGCAGCCTGCGGGCTGCATGTGGCCCACAACGAATATTTTTGCGGCCCAGCCAATATAACAGTATGTAAGAAACATTTTAATAAAAATTTCATAACTTAATTTTTACAATATCCTGTTATACATAATATTAATAATTAGAACTACAACATTTGCTGATGACTGATTACTATAATAATGTTGCATTCATTTTCCTTATGCGCTGGCCCACTATTTCTCTTAACTAATCCTAGCAGCGAATATTTTAGCAGCCTATTGCCACATCATTAGTTTTGGACTGACTTGTTTGGTGTGCGCAATAGGAAGTATTTCGCTTTCGGAGAACAAGAAAAATAGGTTTATTTGTGTTATGCTTATTAATTTGTGCAGTTATTCAGTGTCTGGTAAGTTAATGTTCAAGAAAAAATATTTTATTAAAATGTTCTTTTATGTTAATGATTACTCATTTATTTCAGCCCTTTGTATTCAGCATGTCTCTATCAAAATAACCTACATTCTGTTAAAATTGAAGCTTTGTTTTTTTTTTGCACCCCACATAAACTTAAACCTCGTTTATTTGGCTCATGTTAGCCTTTGATTTTGACATGCTTGGTGTAAGAGAATGGTCCAGTTCTGAGGAGAATGTTACTGGTATTTGAGGGGATTGCATTGAAGCTGTAGATTGCTTTGGATAGTATGGTTGTCTTAACAATATAAATTCTGTCACCCTCTATCTTTTGATTGGAGCATTTAGTCCATTTACATTTAAAGTAATTATTGATAGGTATGTGTTTATTGCCATTTTATTGTTTTTTGGGTTGTTTTTGTTATTTTATCTGTTACTTTTTTCTTCATTTGATCTCTTTCCTGTTGATTTATTGGCTTTCTTTAGTGTTTTGATTGTGTTTCTTTTGCTTGCTTCAGCAGTACATTTACTAAATCGATTGGGTTTCTTTTTATTTTTTAAAATGTGTTTAGTTTATGGTTACCATGAGGTCTATATATATCCATCTATTTCTGTAGCAGTCTATTTTTAGCTGATAGGCATTTAAGTTGAAACACATTCTAATTGCACTATATTTTTGCTTTCCCTTCTACTCTTTTTTAAAATTTATCTTATTGTTATATTACAGATGTCCCCATTTCCCCCCCATTGCCCCCCTCCACCCCACACTGGTCCATGCCCCAAGCCTTTACCATAACTATTGTCCATGTCCATGGGTTATACATATGTGTATATAAGCCCTCTACTCTTCGATGCAGCGTTTTATATATTTTTTGTTTTGTGTACCTATTTTTTGTAGTTATAGTTAATTTTTCTACTTTTGTTTTTTAACCTTCATGTTAGCTTCTTTTGTTTTTTAAATATATTTTTATTGATTTTAGAGAGGAAGGGATAGGAAGAAAGAGATATAGAAACATCACTGATGAGAGAGAATCATTGATTGGCTGCCTCCTGCACATCACCTACTGGGGATCGGGGCCCATAAGCCGGGCATGTGCCCTTGACCAGAATTGAATCTGGGACCCTTCAGTCTGCAGGCTAATGCTCTGTCCACTGAGCAAAACTGGCTAGAGTTAAAGTTGTACTCTTATTAGCATTTACAGATGTGCCCTAGTTTCTAGGCCTAGTACTTTAGGTAGTAGCTAAGAATTTTGTTTTTAATTTTCAGAAGGACCACCTGAGATGAAACCTGATTTGCTTTCTTCTGATAATTTATATGTAGATTCAGCCTTCAAAAAGTATTTAGGAGATTTGGCTGTGGTCTTAAATTTTATTTTGTTTTGTAACATATCAGCATAGCTTTTCTTTAGGTCTCTGGATAGCATTTGGACTACACTTTACCAAATCTAAGTAGGTACAATATCCTTGAACTGTTTACTTGTCTGTATCTTGGAACACATTCATAAATACAAAGATCTTTCTTATATTTACTTAGAATGCATATTATAATTGTGTGTATATAACAAGTTTGTCCTTAGATGAATATCTTTATATTTTCCTTTATTTAGAGATATATTTGTTTTTTTGTTTCAATTTTCTGTTAAATTGTCTGTGTTTTCTTTTTTTTTCCCCTTCCCCCCTCTTAAAAAGAACAAACATGTCTATAGTTAGAGTTTGGGGTTTTGTTTTATTTTAGACTTGTTCCTCCCCAAGGGACACTGCGTTTCTGTTTCAGACAGTTTCAAAGCATACAACCATGAAGCTGGAGCACTCCAGCCTGCCCACTGACTCAGACTGCATTCATTAAAAAAGGTCTTCCCAGGTGGGGAGCCTTTGGAAAGAATACACTTTTTATGGTTACTGATTCATGGTTCACAAAAGTAAACCCTTTTGAGTATTACTTTATTAAAAGAAGTTTTTAAAGATTCTCAAAGTTATGCTCTGGCCAGTGTGGCTCAGTTGGTTGGACATCTTCTCATGCACCAAAAGATTACTGGTCTGATTCCCAGTTAGCACACATGCCTGGTTGCAGGCTCAATCTCCAGGAATGGGTGTGCAGGAGATAGCCGATTGATCTTCCACTTTCATATCAATGTTCCTCTCCCTCTCTCTCTCTCTCTCTCTCTCTGTAAAAAAAAAATCTTTAAAAAGAATGATTCTCAAACTTATACTGAAAAATGCCAGGTCATTTTACAGTTTTTATTTGTACATAAACTAGCATATATTCAGCTTGGCTGTGTCATGGATGTGGTGGTTTATTAAAAAGTCACTGTCAATCATGTAGCAAGCCCATCTATATACAAAATCAATATATATAAAGAGGTAATATGCAAATTAGGCTGGGACACCTTATCAGTCACCACCAGCTCAGGAGGAGGGGTATGGCGCAGGCCCAGAGCCTGAGAGAACAATGGACAGGGCAACCCATGCCCAGCCCTGGAGCCTGAGAGAACCCACAGGGGGGCTGGAGCGGAGACACAAACCTGCAGGGGGCCTCGGTTCTGATCAAAGGGCATGTACCTAGGTTGCAGGCTTCTCCCTGGCCAGGGCCCAGGTCAGGGCTCATGCAGGAGGCAAGCAATTGAAGTGTGCCTCTTACATTGATGTTTCTCTCTGTCTTTCTCTTTCTCTTCCATGCTCTTTAAAAATCAGTGGGAAAATATCTTCATGCGAGGATTAAAAAAAAGAGAAAGAAATGTCATATTCTATGAAAGAGACTCTTGAAAATGCCTAAAGAAAGTTGTCATTTTTTCATGTTGAAGGGACTGGAGTCTGTGTTGATGAAAACACCTTGGCAGCTGCAGTGGCCAGCAGTGGCAGCAGCAGTTGGGTGATGGGGGGTGGGGTGGCGCCTTCTCCTGATCAGCCTGGTTACCTCCCATCAGTAGGACATCCCCTGAAGGCTAGGCTGGGCTGAGGGACAACCTCCGCCACCCTCTCACCCAGTGCATGAATTTCGTGCACTGGGACTCTAGTATTTAAATAATTGCTTCAGTTAATTGCTTTTCTTTTAATTATAGGAATGAAGCTTTGATTCAATTTTGTTTTATTAATCCCTTAGAATGGCTGAAAGCGGTGCTGTGAACCAAAGCAATTTATTCAAGCTATAACCAAATGAAAAATTGATTTGACCTAAATTTTTGAAGAAATTGACTTCTCATGCACATTGTTTCTGTACTTCATGAATGTATATTAGTCTATGTAAAGGCAGAGATAGTTTCTAAAATTGAATATGAAAAATATGCATAAAATTAGTTTGGTGATTTTCCTTGGGGATTTTGTTGTTTAGGTTAAGGAAAGAAAGAATGAAACAGTTATTTACTTGGTATTTCACTGCTTTTGGCCATGAATTAACAATTTTTGAAGATAATAAATAAATTACTTAATGATTTGTTTTTTCTTCTCCATTTACTTCTATTTCAAATTTACATTTCCTTTTATGCATATCACACAGGGTGACTTCTGCAGGTAATGTTCAGACCTGCTAAAAGCTCTCATAAACCCTTACATTAGATCATCTTTCTTAGTCTTTGAGGTATGATTTTCCAGGAACATTGTTCTTTTAGCAATTAAGCCTCTCTTACTCTCCCCATCATGGTAATTTAAATGTTTTCGGGGTAATAAAAAAGTATTTTCTCAACACAATGCTGGAATTTATTTAAAACTCACAAATAGTCAATTTTGGCATGTAGTAGTCTGGTCAGTTTCTCATTTTGATTTATTATAAGTTACCATTTTATGTTGTATACATTGTGCATAATTTTTGAAGAACTGAAATATTAAAAAAAATGCCTGTTAATTTAATTTTCCTTCATGTTGCTTATTTTTATGATAAAGTACTTTACAACCTGGCAGAACATCCTATCTAATAAAGAGGGAATATGCTAATTGACCTCACTCCAGTAGCACCCACAGCCAATAAGGAGGGAATATGCTCATTGACTGCCCCACCCTCAAAGATGGTGGCGCCCACAGCCACAAGATGGCAGTGCCCAGTCTCCTCAGCCCCGCTGGGGCAGCAGGCATGTGGCAAGGCCTGGCCTGCCCCCAGGTGGGCCTGGCCTTGTCACACGCCTGCCTCTGGAGTCTCTCAGTCACCTCAGCCCCCCAGCTGCCCAGGGCTGGCCCGAGGCACAGGCAAGCCTTGGATGGCGGCTACCCAGCCACCCAGGGCTGCCCAAGGTTCAGGTAACCAGGGCTGCACGAGGCTTACGCTGCCGGCAGTGGCAGCAGCAGAGGTGTGATGGGACGTTGCCTTCCCCTGATCTCTGGGTGGCCTCCCAATCCCTGAGGGCTTCCGGACTGTGAGAGGGGGTAGGCTGGGCTGAGGGACCCCCTCCTCTAGTGCATACATTTTCATGCACTGGCCCTCTAATCTATATTATAATCAAAGGAGAATTTTAGGGCTGATAGAGATTTTTGGTAACAATTTGATAGGTTTGATTTTTTAAAATTGATTAGAGAGAGAGGGAAACATTGATTAGAATCATTGATTTGTTGTCCCACGTATTTATGCATTCACTGGTTGATTCTTTTATGTGCCCTGACCGGCAGTTGAACCCTCAATCTTGGCATATCAGGATGATGCTCTAACCCAATGGTTGGCAAACTCACTAGTCAACAGAGCCAAATATCAATAGTACAATGATTGAGATTTCTTTTGAGAGCCAAATTTTTTAAAGTTAAAACTTCTTCTAACACCATTTCTTCAAAATAGACTCACCCAGGACATGGTATTTTGTGGAAGAGCCACACTCAAAAGGCCAAAGAGCTGCATGTGGCTCTCAAGCCACATTTGCTGACCACTGCTCTAACCAAATGAGCTACCCAGCAAGGACCTGATATATTTAATTCTTACATTGAATTCATCTTTGTTTAGTTTTGAGTCTTTGTTTTTAAATGGATGTTGTGGATCCAGAATTGGGAAATAAATAATTGACATGGCATAGGTAAGCTTTCTATACCTTGAATTTACTTGAATTCTACAAGCTTCTTTTGAAATGTTTGAAATTTGGTTTTAATGATCCATAGGTATTTTCTGAAGTTTTCTTATAGAAAATAAAAGAAGCCTTGTGATGAATTTATATATTTTTGTTTTAATACTTTTTCTTAATAAGTATACATATATATACCATGCACATATATATAGATATACTAGTGTACGGGATGTCCAACTGATGGCTCATCCCCAGCCTGCCCAAGGCCTAAAGCCTCGAGGGGGTGAGCCATCAGTTGGACAATTTTAAAAAACCATCTGTAAAACACAGTGTAGTTCAGGAGTTTTTCATTACGATTGGGTTCACCAAGAAGACCATGTTGCAATGTAAAGTGGAGAAGCTTGGTGGAAGTGCAAGCGCCCCTGTAGGTAGCCAGCGTGGGCTCAGGCTGTCAGGGCTCCCAAACCTGTTGCCTAACAGAGCTGCTTTGTCTACTAAAGAAAACACTCTTCTCTTGTAGTCCTTTCTACATTTTTTTTCATAAGCATCCCTTTAGAGAAGACTTCTTTAATGTGTCCCTTCCTTTCCCCCAAAAGAGGGATGATCGATTATTTCAAGGAGCAGCAGAGGGTGGGGGAGAAGGCAATGAGGACCTAGGTCCTTGCAATCACCAGAGAACTCTGAACTAACTGTGTCAGAAGATAATCCTGTGGAGGGAAGAGCAGAGCAAATGGAAAAGTCTGTGTCCTTTTAAGTTTTTCCTGGATGCAAAGGCTTTGATCCTGTGATGTGTCTGATGGTAATTTTCTGCATTTCTGGGTGAGATAGTATATGAGTGAACAGATTCAGGGAGCTGTTGTTTCTTAGTGAGTTTTTCTGTCCCATTTTCACTGAATTGACCAATAATCTGAGCTCTGTGGTGAACATGTTGGGGCTGTGACCTGGGTTTAGGCGAAACATCAGTTGAAGCTGTGAACTCCGACCAGCTGCTTCTGAGCTCAAGCAGAAGAACTACATTTCCCAGAATTCCTGGTGCTCCCAATACCCTGCATGAACCACGAGCACTGTGAATTTTCTCCACTGGTGGTAGCCTCCAGTGTCTCCGCAGAGACTGGCAGCAGCCCCCCCACTCCCATGGTGGATGCTGGGCTGGGGGGCATGCAGGGACCCTGGGCGCTCATTTGCATGTGATTAATCACCATAAGTGTAAGGAGGGCCAGCCCTTAAGTACCTAGTGGGCAGCACTTATAGCGTGGTGGTTGCTTTCACTGCACTATGGCCGCGCCCCTGCTGGCCTTGTCCCCTGTGTGCTGGCCACGCCCTGCCCCCTGTCCCACCTCCTGCCCCATTCCCCACCCCGCCCCGCCCTGTGCCCTGATTGACTGGTAGTGTAGCGGCGGTATGGTCAATTTACACGTTATTTTTTTATTAGATAGGATGGTATACACACACATGCTCACACATATGAAGTACATTAGAAGTTCAAAAATAACAGGCCTGGATTATTACATGACATAACAACTATTGCTTGCTTAGCATTTGTAGTTTGCTGAGTGATAGCAAACCCATTCTTATTTAATCCTTAACATAGCCTTATAAAATATTCTTATTAACTCCTTTTTTTTTCCAGAAAATTAGACTCAAAATGGTTCAAAAACTTGTATGATGTAGTAAAGGTGAGACTCATTGGACTTATTGATCTTTGGACTTATTTCTTGTTTTCTTTCCAGTATTTTCTTTTTTTGAAATATCTCAATACTTACCAATGTATATGTATTTCCTGTACTAATAATTATAATTCTTAATGTACTTTATCAAGAATAATTTCTCAAATACATCATGTAGATAGCATGTTGGTGTGTGAATACTTTATAAATAGAAATACTTCCACAATTAGAAAATAACTGGCTTATAATGCAAATGCCTCACTGAAACAACCCTTTGATTCTTTCATCTGTTTCCTTGAAAGTCTCATCACAGTAAAAGAGAATATCAAAAACTTTGTTTTCTTTTTTGGTATTTTTTTGTTTTGTTTTGTTTTGTTTTTGTATTTCAGAGAGGAAGGAGAAGGAGAGAGAGAAACATCAATGATGAGAAAGAATCATTGATTGGGTACTTTCTGCAGGCCTCCCACTGGGGATCAAGCCTGAAACCTGGACATGTGATCGGAATCGAACCCTGGACCCTTCAGTCTGAAGGTTGACACTCAATCCACTGAGCCAAATTTTGACTGTGGAGGTGTTGGGGGAGCAGAAAAAGGAGTGAGGGAAAAGCAGCAGGCCAACATATCACTAAAGTGGCAGAAACATTTATTAGTAATTTGGGGACCAAAAGATATAACCTTTTAAGAAACTTGTGGGAGGGAGGTCATTGGCGGGGGGGGGGGGGGGGACATATATCTACTATTATTTGTAATACTTTAAACAATAAAAAAATTAATTATTAAAAAAATAAAGTTGTGGAGACTGATTTTGAGGATCAAGTACAGTAAATTAATGTGAAGAATTTTGTAAAACGGTAAAGTGTTAGTTTTATTCCAAGGTTACATAGTGGCTGGTAGAGTCATGGAGGGGATCCAGGAGTGGGGTGGGAGGAAGGGGCTGTGGGGTGGTCATCTCGCTGTGGACATGTCTCCATTTTACGTGTTGGATGCCTGCTGTTGCTTCACCACCTTGATTTGCAAAACTTTTAACTCTTACTGCTTCTTGGATTATACTTGGGACGTGACTTTTACAACCACCAGGACAGTGCAATCCTTTCCCCTCCTTGGCTAGGGAATACACTGGATACAACTTTTTGGATTTGAGAATGTTGAGTCACTAGAGAAAATGCAAATTCAGCTTCCAAAGTGAATGAGGGGAAGTTCTTTATAGAGAAATTCTAGCTAATAAATGTAGAATGAATGATAGAATTAGAAATTATTAGTTTATCTCCTTTATTGAACTAGTAATCATCAGTTGATACTAAAATGGTAAAAAGTTGATGGGACACTTGAAAACAGGGAGCAGACTGACTCCTCTGAATCCATTGATTAACAGTAACAAATATGATCTAACACACGGGTTTTGCAAACTTTTCTATAAAGGGCTAGATAGTGAACATCGTGGGCTTTGTGAGCCACATGATCTATGTAGGTGTAGTGGGAAAGCAGTCATAGACATAGACTGTGTGGCAATGGAACTTTATTTACCCAAACACACAGCTCCAGTGTGGATCTCACTTTTCAGCAAATAGTGGGATAAAGGAACCAGTTCAAAATCTAGACTGTGGGACGTTCTAGAGGAGGACAATATCTTTTCTTAAGTAAATCAGTGTACAAAAAAGGGAGAGGAAAGTGCTCTTAAGGGGGAAAAATTTATGTTAATTATATTATATGTAATGTTGGTATGATAGTTAATTCTCAGCAATGAAGTAATCATAGGAGAAATAGCATGATGTCTGTAACTTTAAAATAATCTAGTAAACAAGTATATGGAATGTTGATACTTGTTGAAACTGTGTGATAGATACATAGGAGTTTATTATGTTGTTATTTTCATTAAAATATTTATTATGCCTTGTCTAGTACAGCTCGGCTGGTAGGAATGTAGTCCCATACACCGAAAGGTCATGGGTTTCATTCCCAGCACCAGTCCTGGTACTTACCCGAGGCAGCCAATTGATGTTTCTGAGTCTCTCTTTCTCCCTCCCTCCCCCTGTCTCTAAAAATCAATGAAAAAATGTCCTCGGGTATGGAAAATAAATAAAATATGTATTTTATATATTTAAACATTTTTATATAAGTTAACATGAAGTTGCATATACCCTGAAAAATGTAAGCGTGGATGGTATGTGGGCAGGAGGTGGTGGGCTGCATGGTTAAAGGAATTTTTGTTTTTATTGCTGGTTATATTCATTTTAGTAGTAGTACTTTCTACATTTTCTCAGTTGAAGTTCCTTCTGTCACTTGAAAATAAGAGTTATTTTTATATTCTGATTTCAAATAGCAGCCCCTGGTTACATTTGCCACCGATATTCATTGTGCCATTCAGATCTTGGTCATAAACAAATTGAGTCTTGTTACCAAGTTGATTTGTGATTGCATGAAGACCTTGTTGGACCTTTGGTACTAGTTTGCTAGCCAATCTGACAAACCTCTTACTTTAAAATTATGAACAGAAAAAGCAAATGGGGGAAAACACACAGAAAAGAAGAATTTATGTTTGTAAAATGACTGAAGAGGGGAAGCAAGTTGCACAATTGGTTTGAGATGCAGAGCAGCAAATCAGAGCAAATAGCTGCTTAGAAGGACCAGTCTGTGGAATATGAAAATGCATTAGGGTGACCTACATTTTGTTCCAACAAGAGATTTGCTGCTGACTGTCTGGGTGACTCATTCCTATGTGGAGAGTGAGGTAATGCTCTTGTGAGGGTTGATGTCATCTCTCCACCTGGACTGAATGCATGTACTGCTTCCTGTGGCTCTCAAGGAAAAGCACCATCTGCTTTCACATATGTAGTCTGCAAAATTCACAGAGTTGTACAAAGGTTAGCATATGTGTGATAACTTATAAGCAGCCAATTAGTGAAGAGCGAGGCTGTAAGGGTGAACTTTTAAAATCATAACCCAAAAATACATGATGAATCAGCATTGAATCATAATGCTTTTCTGTTGTTGTTTTGGGATTTCTACCTTTCTCATTGATATAACTTTTCAAATAAGCCAATTTTTCACAATATGGCTTATCATATAAAAATTTATTGTTGTTGCTTGACTGGCATGGCTCCGTGGTTGAGTGTCAGTCTATGAATCAGGAGGTCACGGTTAGATTCCCAGTCAGGGCACATGCCCGGGTTGTGGACTTAATCCCCAGAAACATCATTGATGTTTCTTCCTCTCTCTATTCCTTCCTCTCTGAAATAAATAAAAAAATATATTTTTAAAAATCTTGGTTGTTTAAACCATATTTTTAATTGTAGATAAGTTTACTTTCTTTTATATTAGGTGGTATATAGATCATTCTTAAAGCAATAATGAATTTTAATCCATATTATTAGCTTGATAGTTTTGTTTTATTTTGAAATTAGGAGCCATTGTGTTCCCTAAGAACCTGCTACTGCTTTAGGGGAAAAGAAGCTAAAGGAAGAGGAAATAAGTCCAAACAAATCTTACCTTTGTACTACAGACCTATTCACTCCTTTTTTTTTTTTTTTTTTTGAGATACACACCTACTTTTCCTGTTTGTACTAGACTACTACTGTCCACAGGGCTGGACAACCTGAAATGCCTATTCTTTTAACTTTATCATAATTTGAACTTACTGTTCTGGTAAATACAATATAGAATACCTAACATAATATGGAAGGTAGAGAACAATAAATACTTGATTTTCTAACATATGTAACTCAAAATGGGAATTCATATTGGCTAAATACTACAGATTGTTATCTAGTATTAATGTAAGAAACATTCAAACCTTTGAAGAATTTTTGTGAGTTTATTTGAGCCAAATTGTCGACAAATGCTAGGAAGCAGAATCTCAACACATTGAGATAATGCTCTGGAGAATGGCAGTTTTTTAGTTACTTTATACATTAAAAACAAAAGAGGAGATGTAAGTGGGTTACTTGAAATCCATTGGTGATTGGTTAGGGAGGTGGGAGAAAGCAAAGTGGGGAAACCTCTGGGATTGGATAAAAAGTAAAATGATAGACAGTACATCTTTTATTTAGATGGCCACAGGATAGTTAATAGCCAGCAATTAACTCAATAAGAATAAGGGGATTTGCAGTCTCCGCAGAGCCGTATCTGTGCTTTGAAAGGTTCAGAAAAAGAAAAATTACTTTGACATTCCAACAGTAAATTATCGTAATGCAAAATGACAATAGACAGGTTCAGTTAAGGTAAAGATTGACCTTTGTCAGGGAAGATACTAGCCAAGGACATGACTACCCACCATAAACTGCTTTTTAGTTAACTTCAGACCATCCTTTGCGGTTACTTTAGGTCTCTGAGTTTGTGAGACCACCACACAGGCCTTGAGCTTGTCCAGTTAGCATGTGGCCTCCTTTCGTCCATAATAGGGTATGTATACTTTGATCTATTATCTGTGTTGTTGTTTTTTTTTCTTTAGAAAATTTTTCTTTATTGTTGAAAGTATTACAGGTCTCCTTTTTCCCCCTCACATTGACCCCCTTCTAGACCTCCCCCTCACAGGCCTTCACTGCACTATTGTCTGTGTCCATAGGTTATGCATAGCCTATATAATAAAAGGCTAATATGCAAATTGTCCTCTTGACTGAGAGTCTGACCCGGGGTGGGGCTGGCTGGCCAACTGCCCACAGCCCTCCCCTTGGTCATCCTGGCCTGATCTGCCCAATTGGGGCAGGCAGGCCAGACCCCACTTGTGCACAAATTCGTGCACTGGGCCTCTAGTATGTATAGAAATTTTT
The DNA here is from genome assembly GCA_027563665.1 of Antrozous pallidus. Taxonomy (NCBI): domain Eukaryota; kingdom Metazoa; phylum Chordata; class Mammalia; order Chiroptera; family Vespertilionidae; genus Antrozous; species Antrozous pallidus. Next base: position 108,644,665 of record CM050508.1, on the reverse strand, counting down.
TAGTTAATTTCTGCCCACCTCTTTCTTCCCCTATATCCCTTCTTAGTGGCAACTTCAAATTGAACATTCTACAAAAGAAAAAGAAAACTTTCAATATTTTGAAAATAAAATCTTGTTATCAAGAAATATGAATAAGTAAATATAAATAGGTAAATAATAACTGTAGATCTGTAAATAGCCAGTGTTAGGGTGAACTTTGAATCAATGGCTTTAATTACATAGCTTTTGCAAGGCTCCTGAGTGTCTTTGTTTTTAACCTTTTATTTGGAAACTATTGACCTGGTGCATGAAATTCATGTATTTTAAAAGGGAATTAGAGGAAATATTTTAAGATTGCTATTTGCCATTTCTCTTATGAGAAAATTAGATGAAAGAAAATTAGTAAAATGTATATGAAAATCTTCCTCCTATCAGAATCTGGAACCAGAGTCAAATGCCCACCCACCCACGAGTGCCTTGAAGTCCTGCGAGACCCAGCCAGCCCCACCCCCATTGGGCTAGATCCAGACCTAGCCTGCCCCAACCCCGTCAAACCCCACTGGGTGGGGGGTGCGAACTCAGGTCGCCTGGCCTGGCACTGGGGTGCAGGGTGCACCTTGAGGTCCCTTGTCAAGCCCCACCAGATGGGGGGCACCGCCTCAGGTTCCCAGCCCCAGCTCGGGGGTGGAGGGCATGCCTGAGGTCCCCCGGCAAGTCCTGCATGGCGTGAGGGGGGTGGCCTCAGGTCCCCTGGCCTGCACCTGGGCAGGGGATGCAGCCAGGTCCTCTGGGCCGGCACTGGGTGAGAGGCGCGGTCTGAGGCCCCCTGTCTAGCCCCACCAGGTGGGGGCGCAGCCTCAGGTCTCCTGCCCTGGCCCAGTTCCACACAGCCTCAGATTCCTACTCATTGCTCGTTAAGGCTCGTTATGGGAACTTCGCCTCCGCTGTGGGCACATCCATCTTGTGTTATAGGATCCCTGCCTCCACTGTGGGTACAGCCATCTTGTTATAGTGTATTGGTCAATTTGCATCTTCCCTCTTTATTAGATAGGATAATTTCAAACTACAAAAATTTGCCCAAATAAAAATAATCTCTCCCCAACCCTTATACACCCAAATTTACCTGCCCAAACCTCCTGCTTGCTTTATCATCTGAGTGCCTCTCTCTCTCTCTTGCCCTTTCCCTCATCCCTCATACACACTTTTTTCTTGAAACATTTGAAGATATATTAAATCTTCATCATGGCCCTGTACTATTAAATACTTCATACTAGAGACATTCTCTTACATAATCACAGTACAGTTATCAACTTTATAAATTTATATTGATATTTTAACCTACCATTCATATTCCAATTTAATCAGTTCACCTAATAACATCTATTGTAGCATCCTGCATCTCAGTACATCTTATCATCCAGACTTTGTCCTTTATAATGTTGACATTTTTGAAGAATGAAGTCTCTGCCCTTTTATTTAAGAATTGAAATTTCCTCCTGTGCTTGTCTGGTGTTGTGCTCAGATGCAGTTTGTGCATACTTGGTGAGGATTCTGCGTAGGTGATGTGTCCTCCCTTAGAGCATTAGTTTACCCTTCAGAGATATTATTAATTTTGGTCACTAGTCAAGATATTGTCCGAACTCTTCCCTATATACTGTTTTTGAAATTCTTGTAAATAGTAAGTAGTGTGTGTGGAATACTTCAAGACCATTCAAATATCCTGCTTCTCATCAAAATAGATATAACACCATTGCTGATTTTTTACTGATCCAACCTTTACTATGATGATACAAAATGCTAATTTTTACAACTGCACCCCTCCCTTCATATTTACCAGTAGAAACTTGGCATTTTATTGCAATATGAGTCTTCCCTTTCCCCATATATTATTTGTTTTATCTACTTATTGTCAGTATGACTCGTGAATTCCTATTTTTTCCTAATGATTTATAATTCAGTACTTAATTTTTTTGGTACTTAAACTCTTTCAAATGTTGTTGGCGGCATGTTCCCATTTTTTGTAGTTAAAAAAATTACATCTGTTCTTTCTAGAATAATCCGAGGTTAAAGGCTGATCTTGTACCTACTCTTCCAGTCCATGTATCAACCCCTTTCTGGGAAGCCTTGTTTCCTTTGGTGATGACTGGAATTAGATAACAAAATCTGAGCACTAGATTTGAGTGCATTATTTTTACAGCCATTTTATAAATAAATGTAAGATCACTAGCATACCTGGTGAATATTTCTTAGACGTACAATAAGCACTTTTTGAGGATGTAATGGTGTCTCAGTTTATAGTACAGCAATACGTTAAATACAGTTTGCTTTCCTTGTGATGGGCACACTTACATCTTAAGTCCTTCTTGGTAAAAGGTGTTCCCCAGAATTAAGCATGGTTAACTTTCAGGTTTAGGTTTTGCTCTCATCAGGGTCTACCCTTAACTCCTCACTGACTGGCTCTTCCCCTACCATTTGCACATTTTCCAGTCCCCTTTATCTTGTTCTATTTTTTCCCCTCTGGCATTTATCACCTAACTTACTCTATAATTATTCATTACTTTGTCTGCAGACACTAGAGTTTGAACTCCAAAATGACATAAATTGTTTTTATCTTATTATTTATTTTGCTCATTGGTCTGTCCTAAGCAATAGAATAGTATCTGGCACCTAGTAGGCCCTCAGGAGGAAGGATAATTGAGAACATAAAATCAGTAAGTTACCACTTTGGTTTCTAGGCTTCTAGCACACAGCTGACTTGAGAAAGTAAGTACAAGAAAGGATGGGCTACTGCATGAATCAACTTATGTTCTTGGATCTGAGCCTATGACCCCAATTGGCCTGGAAAGTACTGCATATGCTGTCCCCTCACTAGAAAAATCTACATTAGCATGTTAATCACTATAAGAACCCCTGATGACAGCACTCTCTGGTAACTCACATATCATATGGGATACTCCTGGCAAACAATTTGAGAAAAAGTATACTGGAGACATGGAGGCCCCCAGAGAGGTGACAGTTCTTTTTAATTGCTTCTGTTTTTACTGTGATGATACAAAATGCCACCAGCACAATGGTGACCTGTGCTGCTGAGAAGGAAGCTGGAGTCCCTCCAGCTGGTAGTTACTCCTCTTATAGCAAAGGTCCTTTTCAAAGGTAGCTTTTATTTTAGGTTTTCGGGAATAAGATGATCATTCCTTCCCTGGATGGAGACCTCTTCCAGTGGGATCGAGACCGTGAGAGCATGGAAACAGTCCCTTTTACAGTTGAATCACTTCTCGAATCTTCTTACAAATTTGGAGATGATGTTGTTTTGGTTGGAGGAAAGTCTCTCACTACATATGGACTCAGTGCATATAGTGGAAAGGTGAGTGAAAATACTGAATTTATTTGGGGAGAAATCAGAATAAATAGAAGTAATTTCTTAAACTATACTGTTGCTGATTGAGGTTTATTAAAATTTCCCCCAGGATATCATTTGGTATAATAAAAGAACTATAAAGTAGAACAGGGAAATATTAAGAGAAACTAAATTTACCCAAGATAACAGAATGAACAGTCGAGCCAGGACAGCAGGAGCAAGACAATAGGTTCTTCTCTGTGGTGGTGCATTTATTGCACATTATTTTGAAATCCTCACACTATTCCTAAGGGTTACATATTTTTTGTTCGCATTTGATCAGATGAAGAACCCTCCAAAGATTAATAACAATCCTAATAAGAAAAATATACCACTTATTTATTTATCTGCTAATAGTTTGATCCTATAATAAGAGGATCCAAGAAGAAAGTTGTATTTACATTAAAGTTGAGAAAACTGAGACTTTAAAAGGGTTAGAAACTTCCAAGCTCAGATTTGACTTGATCTGTCTGGTGACAGTCCTGCTGATAAGCCCTAGACTTTGTCTGTTAATAGCTCTTATGATGTGATCATAATCTGCTTCTAAAATTGCATCTTGTGCCCTATTGGGTTTAACTCAGTGATAGAGCATCCACCTGCGGACTGAAGGGTCCCAAGTTCAATTCTGGCCAAGGGCACATGCCCAGTTTCAGGCTCAATTCCCAGTAGGGGGCATGCAGGAAGCAGCCAATCAGTGATTATCTCTCATTATTGATGTTTCTATCTCTCTGTTCCTCTCCCTTCCTGTGTGAAATAAAAAAAAATATATGTAATAAATAAATAAAATTGCATCTTACAATTGAAATCCATTATTAGGCATAACCAATTAAAATATATTTTTTAGAAAGGTAAGATCTTTTTTTAAAATTCCTAACACCTTGTTATATGGCTGTCTATATATAGACTTAAGACTAAAACAAGGAATAATAGAAAAATTATCTTTTGACCCTTGAGTTTTTCATACTTGAGTGATTTCCCGTGTGTTAGGTCCATAGCACTTGCAGATGCTTCTGCTCCACCTCATGATACTGCAGTGCATTGAGGATGCCTCAAGTCCTCTGTGTATTTCAGTGTTTTCTGTAAACACGGCCGTGAACACATCCTCAGGCCCCTGATTTGATGTGCTTCTACAAAATTCTGTTATTCTAGTAGGTATGCTTCTTTCTGTTAGGATTTTAATTTGGTTCATACTAACAGTTTTCCTTTTTCTTTTAATGAAGATTTAAAGGAAGTACTTTGAAATACTGCAGCTATTAGAAGTTCAAATTTTTAAAAACCAACTGCTTCTGTAATATGGAAACTCTGAGGTTGATTTTTTTTAATTCACCTGAAATTATATTGATTTTGTTAAGATATCAAAACTGGTTACCCATTTCTTTTTGTATATTCCATGGAATGCTCAAAGTAAGAATAAATTTATCTCAGTCCTTAAAATCATTCCCTGGAATATTCATTGCTGCTTTTATGGTTCTAAATAACTAATTTTAGGAGTTGGTAATCTAAGATGCTTCTTAATAGTTGGCTGCTTCTTCCATACTTTTCTTTTTTTTAAAAATATAAATTATAGACTCTTAATTTCCCTGGCCTCCTGTAACTTGTCTTTTTTAAAACTAAATTTTAAAAATATTTTTTTATTGATTTCAGAGAGGAAGGGAGAGGGAGAGAGAGATAGAGGCATCAGTGATGAGAGAGAATCCTTGATCAGCTGCGTCCTGCATGTCCCTTGCTGAGAATGGGGATTGAACCCGCAACCTCTGTATGTGCTTTTTAGTGGAATCAAATCCGGGACCCTCCAGTCCATAGGCTGATGCTCTATCACCTGAGCAAAACCAGCTAGGGGGAAACTAATTTTATATGTTTTTTCAGGTGAGGTACATCTGTTCAGCGTTGGGTTGTCGCCGATGGGATAATGATGAAATGGAACAAGAAGACATCCTGCTTCTGCAACGCACCCAGAAAACTGTTAGAGCTGTTGGGCCTCGCAGTGGCAATGAGAAGTGTGTATTCAGATCATGTTGCTGCTAGTATTATTTAGAACCACACCAACACTAAAACTATTCGGATTTTTCTTTGCAGATTTTCTGAACTCTTCTGTTTCCCTAGAAGCATACTATTCTTTCAAGAAAAATGTAAACCCTAAATTAAAAATGGCCTCATGATTATTAACAAATTCTGTACTGGGCTTCTCTCCATATGCTCAGGATATGGTAACTACAAGGAGTCTCATACAATGATGATATATGACTTAAAATCATTATTTCAGTGTTTTCTATAAACACGGCCGTGAACAGATCCTCAGGTCTTAGGTTAATGATATTTTTCAGAGCAAGCTTACTGATCAACATGTTTTCAATGCAAAAATCTCTCAAGAGAAAGATAATGTGCTTCATTTCAGCTTGGACTGTTTTGACTCTGAGTTCTCTCTGTTATGTAGTAGTTTCATAGTTTTTCTTTTCTTTTTTTCATTCTTTATTCATTAAGGTATTACATATATGTCCTTATTCCCCATTACTCCCCACCTCCCATTCATGCCCCCACACCCCTGTTGTCTGTATTCATTGCTTAGGCTTATATGCATACATATAAGTCCTTTGGTTGATCTCTCCTCCTTACCCCCCCCCCCCTTTTTCCCTGAGGTTTGATGTTCTGATTGATGTTTCTCTGTCTCTGGATCTATTTTTGTTCATCAGTTTATGTTGTTCATTATATTCCACAAATGAGTGAGATCATGTGACATTTATCTTTCTCTGCCTTATTTCACTTAGCATAATGCTCTCCAAATCCATCCATGTTGTTGCAAATGGTAAGAACTCCTTCTTCTTTACTGCAGTGTAGTATTCCATTGTGCAGATGTACCACAGTTTTTTAATGCACTCATCTGCTGATGGGCACTTAGGCTGTTTACAAATCTTGGCTATGATAAATTGCGCTGCTATGAACATAGGGGTGCATATATTCTTTCTGATTGGTATTTCTAGTTTCTTGGCATATATTCCTAGAAGTGGGATCGCAGGGTCAAATAGGATCTCTATTTTTAATTTTTTGAGGAAACTCCATTCTGTTCTCCACAGTGGCTGCACCAGTCTGCATTCCCACCAGCAGTGCATGAGGGTTCCCCTTTTTCCACATCCTTGCCAGCACTTATCATCTGTTGATTTGTAGATAATGGCCATTCTGATAGGTGGGAGCTAGTACTGCATTCTTGTATGGATTTGCATCTCTCGGATTATTAGTGACTTTGAGTGGGTTTTCATATATCTTTTGGCCTTTCTTTTGTCTTCTTTTGAACAGTGTCTACTTAGATCAGTTGCCCATTTTTTGATTGGGTTGTTTATCTTCTTTTGTTAAGCTGCATGAGTTCCCTGTAAATGCTGGAGATTAAACCCTTATCGTTGATATCATTGGCGAATATGTTCTCCTATGCAGTGGGCTTTCTTGTAGTTTTATTGATGGTCTCCTTTGCTGTGCAAAAGCTTTTTATTTTGATGTAGTCCCATTTGTTTATTTTCTCTTTAGTTTCCATTGCCCTAGGAGCAGTGTCAGTGAAGAAGTTGCTTCCGCATATGTCAGAGATTTTTCTGGCTGTGGATTCCTCCAGTATTTTTATGGTTTCCCATCGTATGTTTAAGTCCTTAATCCATTTTGAGTTTATTTTTGTGTATGGTATAAGTTAGTAGTCTAGTTTCATTTTTTTGCATGTATCTGTCCAATTTTCTCAACACCATGTATTGAAGAGACTGTCTTCATTGTATGTTCATGTCTCCTTTGTCGAATATTAATTGCGCATAGTGATTTGGGTCAATTTCTGGGTTCTCTATTCCATTCCATTGATCTCTATGTCTGTTCTTGTGCCAGTATCAGGCAGTTTTGAGAACAGTGGTTTTGTAATACAGCTTGATATCTGGTATTGAGATCCCCCCTACTTTGTTCTTCTTTCTTGGGATTGCTGTGGCTATTCAGGATCTGTTTTTATTCCAGATGAATTTTTGGAGAGTCCTTTCTAGATCTGTGAAATATGCCGTTGGTATTTTAATGGGGAGTGCATTAAATTTATAGATTGCTTTGAGTAGTATGGAAATTTTAATGATGTTGATTCTCCCAATCCATGAGCATGGTATCTTCTTCCATCTGTTTACATCTTTCTCTGTCTGTTTTTTCAGTGTCCTGTAGTTTTCCGCGTATAGGACTTTTACCTCCTTGATTAAATTAATTCCTAGGTATCTTAATTTATTTGGTGCGATGGTAAATGGGATTGCTTTTTTAGTCTCTCTTTCCGTAAGTTCACTATTGGTGTATAGAAATGCCATAGATTTCTTGGCATTAATTTTGTGTCCTGCTACATTGCCGAATACATTCAGTAAGTCTATTACCTTTTTGATGGAGTCTTTCGGTTTTTTATGTACAATATCATGTCATTTCCATATAAGGACAGCTTTACTTCTTCTTTTCCAATTTGGTTGTCTTTTATTTCTTCTCCTTGTCAAATTTCAATGGCTAAAACTTCCAGTACTATGTCGAACAGGACTGGTGAAAGCAGACATCCCTGTCTTGTTCCTGTTCTTAAGGGAAATAGTTTTAATTTTTGTTCATTGAATATGATGATTGCTGTGGGTTTATCATATACTAGAGGCCCGGTGCATGAAATTCATGCATGGGGGGGGGGGGGCGGGGGTCTCTTAGCCCAGCCTGCACCCTCTTCAATCTGGGACCCCTCGAGGGATTTCTGACTGCCTGTTTAGGCTCAATCCCAGTAGGATCGGGCCTAAACGGGCAGTCAGACATCCTTCTCACAATCCAGGAGTGCTTGCTCCAAACTGCTCACCTGCCTGCCTTTCTGATTGCCCCTAACCGCTTCTGTCTGCCATCCTGATCACCCCCTAACCACTACTCTGCCAGCCTAATTGATGTCTAACTGATCCCCTGCCAGCCTGTTTGCCCCCAGCTTCCCTCCTCTGTCACCCTGGTCACCCCTAACTGCCCTCCCCTGCAGGCCTGATTGCCCCAACTGCCCTTCCTTGCAGGCCTGGTCTTTCCTAACGGCCTTCCCCTGCTGGCCATCTTGTGTTCACATGGGGGCAGGATCTTTGACCACATGGGGGCAGCCTCTTGTTGGAGTGATGGTCAATCTGCAAATTACTCTTATTAGATAGGATAGAGTCCTGGTGCAAGGGTGGGGGCCAGCTGGTTTGCCTTTAAGAGTGTCCCAGATCAGGGTGGGGGTTCACTTGGGTCATGGGGTGGCCTGGGCAAGGGGCCTGTGGAGGTTTGCAGGTTGGTCACACCCCCCAGCGACCCAAGAGGAGGCCCTGGGATCTGGGATTAATTTATGTCTACAATTGAAACTTTGTAGCCTGAAGCAGAGGCCTAGGCTGGCAACCGCAGGCTGAAAGCTTGGCTTCCTCTGTTGCTAGGAAAACCCAAGCCTCTGTTCTCTTGTTCAGTGGCTGCCACGATTTCTGTATATTTTATAATTGAAACTATGTAGCATTGAGTGGAGGCCTAGGCCTGCAATGGCAGGCTGAAAGCTTGGCTTCCTCCGTTGCTGGGGAAACCCAAGCCTTCCTCCTGTTCTCAGTGGCGGCAGCCATCTTGGTTGGCTTTATTTGCATAATCTGCTCCTGATTGCCTGGTGGACATGGCTGTGGGCGTGGCTTGTAAGAGTAGCGAAGGTATGGTCAAATTGCATATTACTATTTTATTAGATAGGATAGCTTTTATTATGTTGAGGGATGATCCTTCTATTCTCACTTTGTTGAGAGTTTTTATTAAGAAAGGGTGTTGGATGGGAGAACACCAAGATGGTGGCATAGGTAAACACCTATTGTTCTGCCCCGCGCAACGATTTAAGAACTACAACATAACAGCAGAACAGACAGCACCCAGAATCGCCAGAAAGCTGGCTGAATGAAAATTCCACTAATAAGAGTAAAGGTTGAACACTGAGACTCAGAGGAGCGGCGGGAGCGCAGCCTTTCGACGGAAAAAGGTTAGGAGCCATCCTGGTTGCACGCGCGGGCTGGGGCAGGAGCAGCAACCCTGGATGGATTTCGCCAACGGGGAGGGCGGAGATGTCCCACTACACGGATTCCCCAGCGCCAGGCAAGGTCCGAGATCCGGGGTATGTGGAGACGTCCCACTGCACAGATTCCCCAGTGCCAGGCAAGGTCTGAGGTCCGGGGGACGCACCCTGGAAGCGGGGCGCGGAAGAGGCTCCTAGTCTGGAAGAAACCCGGAGACGGGGAAAAGAAGTTTCCGCACAAGGGTTGCGCAAACCCACGACTTGCTCCCTGGAAACTTGTCTCCTGGTTCCGGTAACCATCTATTTTACAACCCTGGGCTAGACTTTTGGTGTGCAGACACATTTGGGGAAAGGCAGAGTTGTCTGGCAAGGGGAAGAGACTAGTGGCTTTCTTTTGGAGGTGCCTGCAGCCATCCCCATCCAACAGAGACGTGCGCGCGCGCGTGAGCGCCGCATAGGACCCAGCTGACACTGAGGCTGCCTGCGCAGCTCAGAGACTCCGCTCATCCAACCTGAACACAGTCTCCCTTCACAGCCAATTGGTCTGGAGGTCAAACCCTCCTAGGGCTAACAACAACAAGCTGGGTTTAAATTCAAAAACACTGTACAACCCATAAAGGATTGCAGTAAGAGTACCCACCTCAGGTAACTGGGGAGGCTGAGCCACTGTCCCTTTGAGGATATCTACCACATAAAGCAGCCACCATGCAGAGATATGGAAAGAAATCAGGTGTGAAAGAAATGGAGGAGAAAAGACGACAAGACATAGAGTTCAAAACCACGCTTATAAGGCTTTTCAAGAGGCTCCTACAAAAGGCCGATCAACTTAATGAGAATTACCAGGAAATAAACAAGACTAACCAGGAAATGAATGAGACCCTCAAGGAAATGAATGAGACCCTCAAGGAAATGAATGAGACCCTCAAGGAAATGAACAAGACCTCTGAGGATACGAACCAGACCCTCATGGATAAAAAAAAAGGACCAACTAGAAATCAAGCATACACAGACTGAAATAAAAAATATTACACAAAGTCCTAAAAGCAGTCCAGAGGGCCACAAGAACCAAGTCAAAGATTTGAAATACAAAGAACCAAAATCCACTCAGCTGGAAAAGCAAGAAACAAAAAGAATTAAGATAATTGAAGATAGCGTAAAGGGCCTCTGGGACAACCTCAAGCATGCCAACATCCTAATTATTGGGGTCCCAGAAAAAGAGAGAGAGCAAGGTAATGAAAACCTACTTGAAGAAATAGTGACTGAAAACTTCCCCCACCTGGTGAAAGAAACTGACTTAAAAGCCCAAGAAGTACACAGAACCCCAAAATATAGGAATCTAAAGAGGACCACACCAAGACATATCATAATTAAAATGCCAAGAGCAAAAGACAAAGAGAGAATATTAAAAGCAGAAGAGAAAAACAGTTGGTTACCTACAGGGGAGCACCCATACGATTGTCAGCGGATTTCTCAACAGAAACGATGCAGGCCAGACGGGAGTGGCAAGAAATATTCAAAATAATGAATAGCAAGAATCTACAACCAAGATTACTCTATCCAGCAAAGCTATCATTCAGAATTGAAGATCAGATAAAGTGCTTCGCAGATAAGAAAAAGCTAAAGGAGTTCATCACCACCAAACCAGTATTATATGAAATGCTGAAAGATATTCTTTAAGAAGAGGAAGAATAAAAAGGTAAAAATATAAATTATGAACAACAAATACACATCTATCAACAAATGAACATAAAAATCAAGTGAATTGATAAGCTGATGAACAAGATAAACTGGTGAATATAACAGAAACATGGACATAGAGAGGGAATGGACTGACAATTCTTGGGGAGAAAAGGGTTGTGGGAAGTACAGGAAAAGATTGGACAAAAATCTTGCAACAGTGGGAGAGCACATTGGGGAGGGGGAGGTGAGGGTGGAGGGTGGGATAGGTACAGGGTGGAGGGGAGATGTAGGGGGATAAAAAAGGGGAAATAATGTAATTAATAAACTGAACAATAAAGAAAAAAAAAAGAAAGGGTTTTGGATTTGGTCAAATGTTTTTTCTGCATCAATTGATTTGGCCTGTGATTTTTATCTCTCAGTTTGTTTATGTGATGTATCACGTTTATTGATTTGTGGATATTGTACCATCCTTGCATTCCTGGGATAAATCTTACTTGGTCATGGTCATACATCTTTCTGATGTACTGCTGTATTTGATTTCCTAGAATTTTGTTGAGAATTTTGGCTTCTATACTCATGAGGGATATTGGCCTCTAATTCCCTTTTATTGTGTTGTCTTTATCTGGTTTTGGTATTAGGGTGATGGTGGCTTCATAGAAGGAGTTTGGAAATGTTCCTTCCTTTTGAATTTTTTGGAGTAGTCTGTGGAGGATAGGTTTTAGTTCTTCCTTGAATGTTTGGCAGAACTCCCCTGTTAAGCTGTCTGGCCTGGACTTTTGTTTGCTGGAAGCTTTTTGATGACTGCTTCAATTTCTTCCATAGTTATTGGCCTATTGAGATGTTTAGATTCTTCCTGATTGAGTTTTAGGAAGGATATATTTTTCTGCCAATATGTCCATTTCCTCCAGGTTGTCCAGTTTGTTGGAATAGAATTTATTCATAGTATTTTTTAACAATCCTTTGTATTTTGGTGGGGTCTGTTATTATTTTTCCTCTTTCATTTTGGATTTTGAATATTTGGGTCCTCTCTTTGTTTCTTGGTGAGCCTGGCTAGAGGTTCATCAATCTTGTTATCCTTTCAAAGAACCAGTTCTTGGTTTTGTTGATCTTTTGTATTGTTTCTTTGGTCTAAATGTCGTTTATCACCACTCTGATATTTATTATTTCCTTTCTTCTGCTTACACTGAGCTTTTCTTGTTGCTCTCTTTCTAACTCTTAGAGTTGTAGGGTTAGGTAATTTATTTCCATTGTTTCTTGTTTTTTGCAATAGGCTTGTAGAGCTACGAACTTCCCTCTAAAGACTACTTTTGCTGGGTCCCATAGATTTTGCATTTTTGTGTTTTTATTGTCATTTGTTGCCATGATGTTTTTTCTTTCTTTCTTGATCTCTCTGGTAACCCCGTCATTGTTTAATAGCATGCTGTTTAGTCTCCATGTGTTTGATTTTTTTGGACTGTTTTTATTGTAGTTGATTTTCATTTTTATCCCACTGTGATCTGAGAAGATGCTTGATAAGATTTCTATCTTCTTGAATTTGAAGAGACTTTGCCTATGACAAATTAATTTCTATCTTTGAAAATGATCCTTGTGCACTTGAGAAGAATGTGTATTCTGTGGCTTTGGGTGAAATGTTCTGAAGATGTCAATTAATTCTATCTGGTCTAGTGAATCATTTAGGATTGATGTTTCTTTGCTGTTTATTTTTTTAGAGGATTTGTCTACTGGTTTTAGTGGGGGTATTAATGTCTCCTACTATGATTGTATGGATGTCAATATCTCCCTTGATATCCTCCAAGAGTTTTTTTTTTTAATATATTTGGGTGCTCCTGTGTTGGGTGTGTGTATGTTTACCAGAGTTATATCTTCTTATTGGATTGTTCCCTTTAGTATAACAAAGTGGCCTTCCTTATCTCTTGTTATGTCCTTCACTTTGAGATCTAATTTGTCAGATATAAGTATTGCTACCCCAGCTTTTCTTTCATTTCCATTTGCCTGAAAAATCTTTTTCCATCCCTTCACCCTCAGTCTGTGTGCGTCTTTTTTTCTGAGGTGGATTTCTTGTTGACGGCAGATATATAGGACGTGTTTTCTTATCCAATCTGTTACCCTATGTCTTTTGATTGGGGCATTTAATCCATTTACATTTAAAATTATTATTGATAGATACTTATTTGTTGCAATTTTTTACTCTTTTTTTATCTTTATTGTTCAGTTTATTAATTACATTGTTCCCTTCCCCCCCTATAATTCCCCTGCACCTGGTACCCATTCCACCCTCCACCCTCACCCCCCTCCACTGTCCTCTCCCATAGTTGCATGATTTTTGTCCAGTCTCTTGCTGCACTTCCCACACCCCCTTTCTCCCCAAGAGTTGTCAGTCCATTCCCTCTCTATGTCCGTAATTCTGTTACATTCATCAGTTTATCCTGTTCATCAGATTATTAATTCACTTGATTTTTAGATTCATTTGTTGATAGATGTGTATTTGTTCCTAATTTACACTTTTATCTTTTTCTTCTTCCTCTTCTTAAAGAATATCTTTCAGCATTTCATATAATATTGGTTTGGTGGTGATGAACTCCTTTAGCTTTTCCTTATCTGTGAAGCACTTTATCTGATCTTCAATTCTGAATGATAGCTTTGCTGGATAGAGTAATCTTGGTTGTAGATTCTTGCTATTCATCACTTTGAATATTTCTTGCCACTCCCGTCTGCCCTGCATCATTTCTGTTGAGAAATCCGCTGACAGTCGTATGGGTGCTCCCTTATAGGTAACCAACTGTTTCTCTCTTGCTGCTTTTAATATTCTCTCTTTGTCTTTGGCTCTTGGCATTTTAATTATGATGTGCCTTGGTGTGCTCCTCTTAGGGTTCCTATATATTGGGGTTCGGTGCGCTTCTTGGACTCCTAAGTCAATTTCTTTTACCAGGTGTGGGAAGTTTTCAGTCACTATTTCTTCAAATAGGTTTTCATTGTCTTGCTCTCTCTCTTTTTTTGGCAACCCTATAATTCGGATGTTGGTATGCTTGAGGTTGTCCCAGAGGCCCCTTACACTATCTTCAATTTTTGGGATTCTTTTGGTTTCTTGCTTTTTCAGCTGAGTGGATTTTACCTGTTTGTATTTCAAATCTTTAACTTGGTTCTTGGGGTGCTCCAGAGCACTTTTAGGTCTTTGTATAATATTTTTTATTCCAGTCAGTGTATGCTTAATTTCTGGTTGGTTCTTTTTCATATCCTTGAGAGTCTCCTTTATATCCTTGAGGGTCTCCTTCATTTCCACGTTGGTCTTGATCATTTCCTTGCAGGTCTCATTCATATCCTTGAGGGTCTCATTCATTTCCTTGTAGGACTCATTCATTTCCTTTGCAGTCTCGCTTATTTCCTTATAGGCCTCGACCTTTTGTTGGAGCCTCTTGAGAAGCCCTATAACCGTGGTTTTGAATTCCATGTCCAGTCGTATTTTTTCCTCCATTTCTTTTACATCTGATTTCTTTCCGTGTCTCTGCATGGTGGCTGCTTCCCTGTGTTGGTCAATTAGCTTTGTGTGGTAGACTTCCTACGAGGGACAGTGGCTCAACCTCCCCAGTTACCTGAGGTGGATATGGGTTGCACAGTCTTGCTGAAGTTAAGCTCAAGTTAATCGTTGTTAGCTCTTGGAGGGGTTGACCTCCAGGCCAATTGTCTGTGAATCTCAGCTGTGCTCAGGTTGGATGGGTGGGGTCTCCGGGCCAAGCAGACAGCGTTAGCTCCACCCTGTGCATCCCCAGGGACTTTGTGCCGGGGGCAATGGCCGCCATCATCTCTGAGAGAGAGAGAGCCGCTGCCGAGCTCCACCGGCTGCCGGGGAATTCAGTCTCTCCCCAAATGAGTCTGCACGCCCAATGTCTCACCCAGGGTCGTAAAACAAAGCAGACTGACGGTTTTCCAAATGAGAAAGCAAGTCGCACATCGCTCTCTGCATAGTCACGCAGCCTAGCTTTCGCGCAAGCTGCCTTCTCCACAAGCCAGGAGACCCCTGCAGCGCCCAAGTTTCGGCGTGCCCTCCCACTGTCCAGTTTTCACCCCGTATGATAGTGGGTTCCCTGGACTTTGCCCAGAGCTGGAGAATCAGTCCAGTGGGACGTCTTTGTCTCCCCGTTCAAGAAAACTGGCCGGTTTTCAGCCGCCCACCCTCTCCGCTGGCGCGCTCCAAACCTCTCTCCGCACGAATCTTTCAATGCTGTCCGCCGCCGCTCCTCCGAATCAGTGTCTTATCTTTACTTTTATTTGTGGAATTTTCACTTGGCGAGCTTTCTGGTGATTCTGGAAGGTGTCTGTTCTTTCGTTAAGTTGTAGTATTAAAATTGTTGAGTATGACGGCAAGATAGGTGTTTTACCTCTGCCGCCATCTTGGTTCTTGCAATTTTTTACTCTTTACTCCTGTGTTCTTCACTTCCTATTCCTTTTTTTTTTTTTTTACAGCAGACCCTTTTGTATTACTGGTTTGGTGGTAATAAATTCCCTTAGTCCTTTTTTTGTCTCTGAAGCTCCCAATTTCACCTTCAATTTTGATTGATAGCCTGGCTGGGTACAGTATTCTTGGATTCAGACCCTTCCTTTGCATGACTTTGTATATTTTATTCTGGCTTAATGATTTTCTGTTAAGAAATCAGTTGCTAGTCTGATGTGTGTTCCTTTGTATGGAACTTTCTGTCTCTCTCTGGCCGTTTTTAAGATTCTTACTTAAATGTTTGCCAGTTTAATTATATTGTGCCTTGGCATCAGTCTTTTGGGGTTCATTTTGCTTGGGACTCTGTGACCTTCTTAGATTTGCATGTGCTTTTTCTTATACCAGGGAAGTTTTCTGTTATTATTTCTTCAAACATGTTTTCTATTCCTTGCTCAGTTTATTCTCCTTCTGTTTCCGTTATTATGTGGATGTTGTTTCATGCCCCAAAGTTCCCTTATGTTGTGGAGCGAATGCGAGTGAAACACCACTGGAGCCCAGACCAAATTAAAATTTAGGGAGCCTTTATTAGCTGCCTGGAGACTGCACTGCCATCCTGACGCAGGGAGACCAGAGAGCAGCCCCGGCCCTTTGTGCAACATGACTTTTAAACACATTAACCACAGCCTGTTTTTCTAGAATAAGCAACCCAAGGCAAAACAGTTTTTCCCCAAGCTACGTCAGGATCATGACATTGATGACTGTGTTATTCACAGAGTCATCCTGTTCTTCAGAAAGCTGACAGAGTTCTATCTTGCAAGGCCAACGTGCTGTGAAGGGGCCATGAGACCATATCTCAAGGCCTGGCCTGGTGTCAGTACTGACAACTCTATCTGGGGCATAGTCCACAGCCTCAGTAGTGCTCAAAAATTCCCACTCTGCAACACTTAGGCTCTCCTCCTGCTTTTTAATTTTTTTTCTAGAATCTGCTCTACTTGGATAGTTTTTCCTACCTGGTCCTCTAGCTCACTGATGTAGTCCTCTGCTTCTTCTAGTCCACTCTTGATGCTTTCTATTGAGCTCTTTACAGCATCAAAGTCATTTTTCATTTCTTCTTTGTTCTTCATTTCCTATTGGTTCTTACTCATATTGTTGTATTTGTCTTTCTTTCTTTTCAGCCACCATATGACCATTTTTTCTGAATTCTTTCTCTGACAGGTTGTTTGCCTCTATTTCATTTACTTCCTTTTCTTGTGATGCCTGCTTTTCTTTCATATGTGGGCTGTTTCTTTGTCTCCCCATGGTCTTTCTTCTCCAGATGTCTGGTTATGTAGTTCTCTCTCTCCAGCAGACACTCCCCATGTGACTCTCAGCTGTTTTTTCTGTCTGCTCCAGGACAAAGCTCAGGATATGTCTATCTACTTGTCTGCCATTTTTTCTCCATCATGTAACTCCCATAGTTTTTCTGATTATCCTGATTTTAAAATAATATTTTAGTCTATTTTCTTCTTAAAGTATGAAGATATGATTTATTTGGTCAATTTTTTTTTCAAATAATGAATTCTTACATAATTTTTACTTTTAAATATGTGATTAAAAATAAGATAGTTGGATAAGTTATGCTGTTCTTAAATTACATACATGTGTGATTTTTAAAAACCTAGCATTTATTTTTATTCATTTTTCAATATTTTGTATTGATTTCAGAGTGGCAGGGAGAGAGAGGGGTAGAAATCTCAGTGATGAGAGAGAATCATTGATCAGCTGCTTCCTGCACACTGCCCACTGGGGATTGAGCCAACAACCTGGGCCTAAAATCCTAATATTTAAATATTAAATTGCCTTTGTAGTAATAATAATTTTCGATCCTATGTTTATCTTTGGAAAGTGAACCAGATTTTCATTTTGTTGTTGTTGTTTATCTTCACCTGAGAATATTTTTCCATTGATTTTTAGGGTGTATGGAAGAGAGAGGGACAGACAGAGCGAAACACTGATGTGAGACATCAATTGGTTGCCTTCTGCACTAGCTCTGACCAGGGCTCGGGTTGGGGAGGAGCCTGTAACCAAGCTACATGCCATTGATAGGAATCGAACCCAGGACCCTTTGATTCACAGGCCGACGCTTTATCCACTGAACCAAACCAACTAGGGCTAATCCATACTTTCAAATTTAGTTATGTATGATGCAGTATAATTAATTTTCCTTTCCTAAAAATTGTTTTCTCTAACTCAGTTAAGAATGCATTTTTTTAAAAAAATTTTATTTTCTTACACTCACTGGACTGTGAGTTACATTTTGTATCTGCTGGCAACCTAACCTTTTGTATTATTTTTAAATATATATATATATATATTATTGATTTTTCACAGAGAGAAAAGGAGAAGGACAGAGAGCTAGAAACATCAGTGAAAGAGAAACATCGATCAGCCTCCTCCCACACACCCCCAGTTGGGCATGTGCCCATAACTAAGGTACATGCCCCCGACTGGAATTGAACCTGGGATCTTTCAGTTCGCAGGCTGACATTCTATCCACCGAGCCAAACCGGTCAGGGCCTTTTTGTATTCTTGATAGGATTTTGCTTTTTAATTTATTTTTTAAGTGTTTGAGTGCTTGCCAGTTGCTCAGCCACCATAGGAATAGATGTTCAAATTAATTAGAATTTTGAGTCACTATGAAGGAAGAGCCTATGTTCCAAGGTCTAAGACCCATGTTCTTTAAGTATATTATTTTTAGTAGATGTAATTTTAAGGCCATTTTATATTTAAGTGACAAAAGTTTATACTGTTAATAGTTAATTGATTTTTCTGTAAATTAAATATAATGGGAATATTATTATTATAACTTTATGGATAAGGACATCAAAACTCAGAAAAGGGTACATGACTTGCCAGCTCTTAGTCAATAGAGATTGGAGGTAAGGTGTGTGACCTTCAGGGTATATTCGGTCACATTGCTTTTTGGGACATGTTTTCACATAAATTTAAAATTGATGTATTCATCTTGCCTTTTACATTGGTTTATTGGGAGATACTAATTTCTCTGCACTTGAATGAAATGTGCCCAGACTTGAATTAAGAAGTTATCCCAACTGCATGCTATCTCATTTTAATATGAATTTGATGTGTTCTTTTAAAAAATCATCCTGATTTGGAATGGTGAACATTTGTTAATTTTTGAGAGAAAACCTGTCCCATAGCTAATGTCATAAAAGTTATTTATTTGGTCCCCTCTTTTCAAGTGAAAATTTCTAAAACATGCATTTGTAAATTTAAGGTGGAATTTCAGTGTTGGCCACTTTGAACTTCGGTATATTCCAGACATGGAAACTAGAGCCGGATTTATTGAAAGCACTGTAAAACCCAGTCAGAACAAAGAGTCTGAAATTATCTCAGACATGGAAGAACAGGAAGCTGCCATAATGGACACAGTGATAAAAATCTCCGTTGCAGATTGGAAGGTTATGGCCTTTAATAAGAAGGGAGGACATCTGGAATGGGAATATCAGGTAACTGAAACCACTGAGAATTTATGAAATGTTTCTTCCTTTCTCAGTTTGACCAAACATATTGGGTATCAGGAAATGTTGTCAATTAGGATTTTTAATTTATTCTCTATGCATTAAGAAATTTGTGGTTTTATACCTGTTAGAATGGCTATTATGAAAAAGACAAAGGAAAGTTGTTGATGAATGGTGTATGTGACTGTATCTATATGCACTCTTGGTTGGAATGTAGGTAAGTTGGTGCAGCCACTGTGGAAAACAGTATGGAGCTTCCTTAAAAAATTAAAAATAGACCTGCCATATGATCCAGCAATCCCACTTCTGGGTAATGAAATCAATATCTTAAAGAAATATTTTCACTACCATGTTCACTATAGCATTATTCACAGTAGCCTAGATATGGAATCAGTCTAAGTGTCCATTATTGGATAAATGGGTAAAGGAAATGTGGTGTGTATTTTTACACACAGCCTTAATAAAGGGAATCCTGTCATTTGCAACATTGATGAACCTGGAGGACATTATGCCAAGTGAAATGAGCCAGGCACAGAAAATTAAATATTGCATCATTTCACCTATATGTGGAATCTAAAAAAGTTGAGATTATAAGAAGCAGAGAGTAGGTGGTTAGGAAGAAGGAGAAAAGGGGAGATGTTGGTCAGGGGTACAGAGTTTCAGTTATGCAGGATGACTAAATTCTGGAGAGGTAATGTATAGCATGGTGACAAGTATAGTTGGTAATTTTGTCTTGTATACTTGAAATTTGCAAAACTAGATCTTTTTTTTTAAAAAAACTTTCTAGCTTTATTGAGTATAATTGAGTAAAAACTGTATCTATTTGGTTTGTACATTGTGCTGATTTTTTTTAAAAAATATATTTTATTGATTTTTTTACAGAGAGGAAGGGAAAGGGATAGAAAGTCAGAAACATCGATGAGAGAGAAACATCAATCAGCTGCCTCTTGCACACCCCTCACTGAGGATGTGCCCACAACCAAAGTACATGCCCTTGACCGAAATTGAACCCGGGACCCTTCAGTTTGCAGGCTGATGCTCTATCCACTGAGCCAAACCAATTTTGGCACATTGTGCTGATTTGATGTACATTCACATTGTGAAATTCTTACCACACATACAAAGTAACTGGGTGAGGTTATAAGTATATTGATTAGCTTAATTATGCTAATAATTCCACAATGTATACATATATCAAAATATCACATTTTACTTTTCATATATTCATTTTTGTCAGTTATACTTTAATAAATCTAGAAAAATAAAAATTTTAAAATAAATTATTTATTTTAAATAGTATCTTATAAGTTGGAATATATAAAGAATGCTTTAAATTATTTTAAACTTTTTTCCCACTTTTGTTTAGTTTTGTACTCCCATTGCATCCGCCTGGTTGGTGAAGGATGGCAAAGTCATTCCTATCAGCCTTTTTGATGATACAAGTTATGCATCTAATGATGGTGTTTTAGAAGATGAAGAAGACATTGTAGAAGCTGCCCGAGGAGCCACAGAAAATAGTGTTTACTTGGGTGAGTGTCTCTTATCTGGTGAGAATACAAATTGACATCTAGATTTGATTCCTACACTGTGCTGATAATAATTTTAATTCCTAAGTACATTCTCTGCCTTAGGTTGCCCTGAGATTTATATTTTGATTTCCATTCATGCTATTTTGTTTCACTTAACCAATTCTGAAACTTTTAATTATTATAGCTTTTTTACTCTCTGAGACCTGTATTAGGAAGGCTTAGAAATGTTGCCATTATATATATCCTATACTAGAGGCCCAGGGCACAAAATTCGTGCATGGGGGGGTGGGGGTGGGGAAGGGCTGTTGCTGAGCCCAGCCTGCACCCTCTCCAATCTGGGACCCTTGAGGGATGTCTGACTGCCCGTTTAGGCCTGATCCCACCACTGGGATCACAATCCAGGACTGCTGGCTCCGAACTGCTTGCCTGACTACCTTCCTGATGGCCCCTAACTGCTTCTGCCTGCCAGCCTGATCACCCCCTAACTACTCCCCTGACAGCCTGATGGATGTCTAACCACTCCTCTGCCAGCCTGTTTGCCCCCAGCTTTCCTCCTCTACCAGCCTGGTCACTCCTAAATGCCCTCCCCTGCAGGCTTGATTGCCCCCAACTGCCCTCCCCTGCTGGCCATCTTGTGGTGGTCATCTTGTGTCCACATGGGGGCAGGATCTTTGACCACATGGGGTCAGCCATCTTGTGTGTTGGAGTGATCATCAATCTGCATATTACTCTTTTATTAGATAGGATAGAGGTCTGTTGCATGGGCAGGGGCCAGCTGGTTTGCCCTGAAGGGTGTCCTGGATCAGGGTGGGGGTTCTCTTGGGGTGTGGGGTGGCCTGGGCCTGTGGTGGTTTGCAGGCTGGACATGCCCCCCAGCGACCCAAGCGGAGGCCCTGATATCTGGGATTTATTTATGTTGTATAATTGAAACTTTGTAGCCTGGAGCAGAGCCAAGCCTTCTGCTTGCTCCCTAGTGACATTTCAGTTGGTTTATTTACCTTTTATAATTGAAACTTTGTAACCTAGAGTGGAGGCCTAGGAAGGCCAGAGCTGCAGAAGTTGGCTTTCTCCATCACCCGGGCCTAGTCTGGGATATATATCTTTTATAACTGAAACTTTGTAGCATTGAGTGGAGGCCTAGGCCAGCAAGGGCAGGTGGAAAGCTTGGCTTCCTTCATTGCCGGGGAAACTCAAGCCTCCCTCCTGCTCTCAGTGGCTACAGCCATCTTGATTGGGATTTATTTGCACATTTGCTCCTGATTGGCTGGTCGGCATGGCTGGTGGGTGTAGCGGAGGAGTGGTCAATTTACATATTAGCCTTTTATTAGGATAATAAAAAGCTAATATGCAAATCAACCAGATGGCTGAATGACTGGTTGCTATGACATGCCTGACCACCAGGGGGCAGATGCTCAATACAGGAGCTGCCCCCGGTGGCCCCTGTGTTCCCACAGGGGAAGCACTGCTCAGCCAGAAGCCGGGCTCACATCTGGCGAGTTCAATGGTGGTGGCAGGAGCCTCTCTCGCCTCTGTGGCAGCACTAAGGATGTCTGACTGCAGGGAGCGGGCCTAACCTCTCAGCAGTTGGACATGCCTCCAGGGCTCCTGGACTGCAAGAGGTTGCAGGCTAGGCTGTAGGATCCCCCTGAGTACACGAATTTTGTGCACTGGGCTTCTAATATATATGGCACTAGAGGCCTGGTGCATGAAATTTGTGCATGGAGGAAGCGGCATCCCTCAGCCCAGCTTTCACCCTCTCCAATCCTGGACCCCTTGGGGGATATCCAACTGCCTCTTGCAATCGGGGACCTCTGGCTCCTAACCACTGGCCTGCTTGCCTGCCTGATCACCCCTAACCTCTCTGCCTGCCTGATTGCCCCTAACCCCTCTGCTTGCCTACCTGATCACCCCTAACCACTTCTGCCTGCCTGCTTCATTGCCCCTAACTGCTCCCCTGCTGGCTTGATCACCCCTAACTGCCTCTGCATCTACCCGCACCCCGGACCCAGAATTCCTTTTTCCAGCAAGTCGCAGGCACCTAGGACCCAGGCTAGCTTCACCTGGGCCAGCTGCAGCAACAGGGGACTATGGGGGGGCAGTTTGTCCCTCTCCTGGGCTGCAGCTGCAGGTGCTAGTGCCTGGGACCCCGGGGCGGGTGGCTTACACCTCTCCCAGGCCACGGCCTGGCTGGTCCCCATTCTTCTCTCGTGAGCTCATTTGTGCCTGGCTGGTCCCAATTCCTCTCTCCCCAGTATTGAGTGTCTGAGCCCTTACAGCATGATGGTGTGAGGGCCTGATGATCATTTGCAAATTAGCTCTTTATTATATAGGATGAGTTCAAATTACTGATATGTCCTTAAAGTCTAAAACTTTTTACATTTGTATTTGCACTTACAATTTGTTCCTCCCTTAAAGATTGTTTTATTGATTTTTTAAAAAAAGACATGGATGAATTTAAAATATATATATATTTTTTTATTGATTTCAGAGAGGAAAGGAGAGGGAGAGATAGAAACATCAATGATGAGAGAGAATCATTGATTGGCTGCCTCCTGCACTTTGCCCACTGGTGATTGGGCCTGCAATTAAGGCATGTGCCCAATTGGAATCAAACCTGGGGCCCTTCAGTTCACAGGTTGATGCTCTATCCACCGAGCCAAACCAGCTAGGGCTTTTTTTTTTCTTTGCATCTATACAACTTATCTGAAAAATAAAAATAAAGTTTTTTGTTGTTATTTTTTCTTTGTTTTTGTTTGTTTTTTTATCTTTATTGTTCAGTTTATTAATTACATTGTTCCCCCTTTTTTATCCCCCTATAGCTCCCCTCCACCCTGTACCCATACCACCCTCTACCCTCACCTCCCCCTCCCCACTGTCCTCTCCCATTGGTACAAGATTTTTGTCCAGTCTCTTGCTGTACTTCCCACACCCGTTTTCTCCCCAAGAATTGTCAGTCCATTCCCTCTCTATGTCCATGATTCTGTTACATTTACCAGTTTATCCTGTTCATCAGATTATTAATTCACTTGATTTTTGTATTCATTTGTTGATAGATGTATATTTGTTGTTGATAATTTATATTTTTACCTTTTTCTTCTTCCTCTTCTTAAAGAATATCTTTCAGCATTTCATATAATATTGGTTTGGTGGTGATGAACTCCTTTAGCTTTTTCTTATCTGCGAAGCACTTTATCTGATCTTCAACTCTGTTTTTTTGTTTTGTTTTGTTTTTTTTTATTTTATTTTATTGATTTTTTTGCAGTATAATAGTAGTACATGTTTTCCTTTCCCCCTCCCCCTTATCCTCCCCCCAGCCTCCCCTACCCCCCACCACATATCCCCACCTTCCCCCCCTCCCCGCCCCAGTGTCTTTCATTCATTGGTTATGTTCATATGCATGCAGACAAGTCCTTCAGTTGATCTCCCCCTGCATCTGGCTCCCATCCACCCAAGCCTTCCCCTGTAGCTTGACATCCTGTTCAAGGCCATCCTGCCTCTATATCAATCACTCTCCCCTGTTTCTTTTCTTCAAAAATATCTTGCCTCTGCATACTAGAAATAAATGTATAAGAACAAAAAATGTTTCAGTCTCAGTTTCAATGTCCAACTGTTCTGAGTCCCAGTTTCAGTGTCAAATAATTCTTTATGTGTATAAGTCAGCAATGGTATCCAGATGGTGGACACATCGTGGCAATGCAAGATCCATCCTCTCTGGTTTGGTCCTGGGCTGCCTGAAGACATGCACAGCTGCCCACTGCTAGCATGGCAAGGTGTCGTCAGTGTACCCCATCTCTGGATCATCCTCGTGACTGGAACAGATCCATCAGTTCCTCATAGTCGCAGGAACCCACATGGTCTTGGAGTTGTTCTCTGAAAACACACAAACACATTCTCGACCAAAAGTTAACAAAGGGATCCTCTATGCAAAATAGACTTGGGATTCTTTTTAATTTTTGCCTAAATGATTTTCCTTTGGCTTATTTTGATACCATGTGTGTTTTTTTATGGGTGTCCTGCAATTGTTTTTACAAATGGAATTTGATTTACTGGGGTAAGAATTTTCTAGATGTATTTTACTTACTCGATATATATTTTTTTTCCTTACATGATATTACCCCGCTGTCCCCTCCGATTTTTTGATTAATGGAGACTTTTGGAAATTTGATATTGCAGTCTTGGTAATTTTAAATTTTAATTTTTGCACACAAATATGACTGCTTTAGGTTCTTTGGATGTTAGGCAATTTTACAGTGAGATGAACTACTAATAGATTTTTTAGTTAATGTTTTAGGAAAAGCTTTTTGTCCAGTACACTATAATTTTTTTGAGTATTCACATATTTCACTTGGCCAATTTAAATTAATCTGAAAACTTGATTACTCTTTTCCTGTCAATTTTAATACTCAAGCAGAAATCTTAGTTTACCCTGTAAATACTAGTGGAAAGGAATATTTGCAATTTTGAGTAGGTCCTGAGCATTCCTGGTAATAGACTGAATTTAGATATAGAGCAGCTATTGCTGGCCGAGTATCTGTCTGCCACCTGGGTCCCCGTATGAGTTGTGTGTGGGAGGCGAAGCAGCCATGGGGGTAGGAGACCTCCCTCAGGAGGGGTGAGAATTCAAACCCCTGCAAGGTTTGTGGATGAGGGTCTGTGCCCCAACTCTGTTGACCTTTTAGTTCTCTCCTGTTGGCCCCTCTGCGACTGTGCCTGTCTTAGGTTGTTCCTTCCCTGAGGAATCTTACCCGTCTCTGGCTAACCAGCCATCCTCCGGGGCCAAACAGGGTGATGTGAGGTTCAGTTCTGTCTCCTTTGTAGTCTATGCCCCCCTGTGGCCTCCATGTCCAGTACCTGCCTTGGGGTCCCCTCGCCTGTTGGCGGGGTCCCGGTACTGATCACATATCTTGGGGGACCCAGGTTTCTTCTCCAGAGAGGGCCCACCTCACACCATTGGTCGAGATACAGATCCATGGTGCCAGGTGCCCAGAGGCTTCAGCCACAGCTGGAACTGAAAACTCTGGCATCAGCTGTGTGTATTTGGATAGTAACAAGAAGGTCCCTCTTGGCAGAAAGGGCAAGAAGGGCCAATATAGAATGCTCGGATCCCTTCCCAGTGCCTTAATTCCTTCTGAAAGGGATTGATTTCTTTCCTATCCTTTTTTAAGTTGCTGCCCAACATTCAAAGAATTAGTTTGTAAGGTTATTTGGGATAATTGTATAATATGCTGTTGTCAAATATCAAATATTATAATGACATTGTAGAATAATATCATGTAAGGGTATTATGGTGTCATGGGAGGTTACGCAGGGCCTAGCCTAAGGACTGGTCTCCATAGGATATGACAAGCTCTAGGCCATGTCAATTCAATATAAGACTAGCTGCCATTTTTTTATAACTTTATATAGACTTTGTCAGGGATGTAAAAACACAAATCACTCACCTCAGTTCAAGAGTTCAAGTATATTGACTTTTCCACTTACTCCCACCACCTGCCACTTACCCTGAGGTTTGACATTCTGATGGACTTTTCTCAGTCTCTGGATCCATTCTTGTTCATCAGTCTATGTCATTGATTGTATTCCTCAAATGAGTGAGATCATGTGATATTTGTCTTTCTCTGCCTGGCTAATTTCACTTAGCATAATGCTCTCCAAATCCATCCATTTTGTTACAAATGGTAGGAGCTCCTTCTTTTTTTCCGCGGCGTAGTATTCCATTGTGTAAATGTACCATAGTTTTTTAATCCACTCATCTGCTGATGGGCACTTCGGCTGTTTCCAAATCTTAGCTATGGTAAATTGTGCTGCTATGAACATAGGGGTACATATATCCTTTCTAATTCGCCTTTCTAATTTCTTGGGGTATATTCCTAGAAGTGGGATCACTGGGTCAAATGGGAGCTCCATTTTTAGTTTTTTGAGGAATCTCCATACTGTTCTCCATAGTGGCTGTACTAGTCTACAATCCCACCAGCAGTGCACGCGAGTTCCTTTTTCTCCCCATCCTCGCCAGCACTTGTCGTTTGTTGATTTGTTGATGTAAGCCATTGTGATAGGTGTGAGATGGTACCGCATAGTCGTTTTGATTTGCATCTCTCGGATAAGTAGTGACTTTGAGCAAGTTTTCATATGTCTCTGGGCCTTCCTTTTGTCTTCTTTCGTGAAGATTCTATTTAGGTCTGTTGCCCATTTTTTTATTGGATCATTGGTCCTCCTTTTATTGAGTTGGGTGAGTTGCCTGTAGATGCTTGAGATTAAACCTTTATCACTAATAACATTTGCAAATATGTTCTCCCATACAGTGGGTTTTCTTGTTGTTTTGTTGATGGTTTCTTTAGCTGTGCAAAAGCTTTTGATTTTGATGTAGTCCCATTTGTTTATTTTCTCTTTAGCTTCCATTGCCCTCGGAGCAGTATCATCAAAGAAGTTCTTTTGGCATATGTCTGAGATTTTTCTTCCTGTAGATTCCTCTAATATTTTTATGGTTTCCTGTCTTACGTTTAAGTCCTGTATCCATTTTGAGTTTATTTTTGTGTATGGTGTAAGTTGGTGCTCTAGTTTCATTTTTTTGCATGTATCTGTCCAATTTTCCCAACACCATTTATTGAAGAGACTGTTTTGACTCCATTTTATGTTCATGCCTCCTTTGTCAAATATTAATTGAGCATAGTGGATTGGGTTGATATCCGGATTCTCTATTCTATTCCATTGATCTAGATGTCTGTTCTTGTTCCAGTACCAGGCTGTTTTAAGAACAGTAGCCTTGTAATACAGCTTGAAATCTGGTATGGAAATCTCTCCGACTTTGTGCTTCTTTCTCAGGATTGCTGTGGCTATTCGGGGCCTTTTTTTGTTCCAGATAAATTTTTGGAGAGTTCTTTCTAGGTCTGTGAAATATGCCATTGGTATTTTAATGGGGAGTGCATTAAATTTATAGATTGCTTTGGGTAGTATGGACATTTTAATTATGTTGATTCTCCCAATCCATGAACATGGAATGTTCTTCCACCTGTTTACATCTTCCTCTATCTCTTTTTTCAGTGTCCTGTAGAATAGATCTTTTACCTCCTTAGTTAAGTTTATTCCTAGGTATCTTAATTTTTTTGGTGTGATGGTAAATGGGATTGCTTTTTTAGTTTCTCTTTCTATAAGTTCACTATTAGTGTATAGAAATGCCATAGATTTCTTGGCATTAATTTTGTAGCCTGCTACATTGCTGAACTCATTTATTAAGTCTACTAACTTTTTTATGGAGTCTTTTGGGTTTTTTTATGTACAATATCATGTAATCTGCAAATAAGGATAGATTTACTTCTTCTTTTCCAATTTGGATGCCTTTTATTTCTTCTTCTTGTCTAATTGCAACAGCTAATACTTCCAGTACTATGTTCAACAGGAGTGGTGAAAGTGGGCAACCCTGTCTTGTTCCTGTTCTTAGGGGAAATGGTTGTGGGTTTTGCCCATTGAGTATGATATATGCTGTGGGTTTATCATATATGGCTTTTATTATGTTGAGGTATGATCCTTCTATTCCTACCTTATTGAGAGTTTTTATTAAGAAGGGATGTTGGATTTTGTCAAATGCTTTTTCTGCATCAATTGATATGACTATGTGATTTTTATCTCTCAATTTGTTTATGTGATGTATCACATTTATTGATTTGCGGATATTGTACCATCCTTGCATTCCTGGGATAAATCCTACTTGTTCGTGGTGTATGATCTTTCTGATGTACTGCTGGATCCGATTTGATAGAATTTTATTGAGGATTTTGGCATCTATATTCATGAGGGATATTGGCCTGTAATTCTCTTTAATTGTGTCGTCTTTATCTGGTTTTGGTATTAGGGTGATGCTAGCTTCATAGAAGGAGTTCGGAAGTGTTCCATCCTCTTGAATTTAATGGAATAGTCTGAGGAGTATAGGTTTTAGTTCTTCCTTGAATGTTCGGTAAAACTCCCCTGTGAAGCCGTCTGGCCCTGGGCTTTTGTTTGCTGGAAGCTTTATGATGACTGCTTCAATTTCTTCCACAGTTATTGGTCTATTGAGTTGTTTAGATTCTTCTTGATTGAGTTTTGGGAGGTTATATTTTTCTAGAAACATATCCATTTCCTCCAGGTTGTCCAGTTTGTTGGAGTAGAGTTGTTCATAGTATTTTTAAACAATCCTTTGTATTTCAATGGGGTCTGTTGTTATTTCACCTCTTTCATTTCTGATTTTATTTATTAGGGTCCTCTCTCTTTGCTTCTTGGTGAGTCTGGCTAGAGGTTCATCAATCTTGTTTATCCTTTCAAAGAACCAGCTCTTGGTTTTGTTGATCTTCTGTATTGTTTCTTTGGTCTCTATGTCATTTATTTCTGCTCTGATCTTTACTATTTCCTTCCTTCTGCTTACACTGGGCTTTTCTTGTTGCTTTCTTTCTAACTCTTTGAGTTGTTGGGTTAGATAATTTATTGCCGCTGTTCCTAGTTTTTTGTAGTAGGATTGTAGAGCTATGAACTTCCCTCTCAGAACTGCTTTCACTGTGTCCCATAGATTTTTGGATTGTTGTGCTATCATTGTCATTTGTTTCCATGATGTTTTCTATCTCTTCCTTAATCTCTCTAGTAACCCAGTCATAGTTTAATAGCATGCTGTTTAGTCTCCACGTGTTCGATTTCTTTGGATTGTTTCTATTGTAGTTGATTTCCAGCTTTATGCCACTGTGGTCTGAGAATATACTTGATATGATTTCTATCTTCTTGAATTTGGAGAGACTTTGCCTATGACCCAACACATGGTCTATCTTTGAGAATGACCCATGGGCACTTGAAAAGAATGTATATTCTGTGGCTTTGGGGTGAAATGATCTGAAGATGTCAATTAATTCCATCTGGTCCAGTGAGTCATTGAGGATTGATGTTTCTTTACTGATTTTTTGTTTAGAGGATCTGTCCAATGGTGATAATGGGGTATTAAAGTCTCCTACTATGATTGTATTGCTGCCTATCTCTCCCTTGATGTCCTCTATGAGTTTTTGTACATATTTGGGTGCTCCTGTATTGGGTGCGTATATGTTTACCAGAGTTATTTCTTCTTGTTGAATTGCTCCCTTTAGTATTATGAAGTGGCCTTCTTTATCTCTTGTTATGTCCTTCACTTTGAGATCTAATTTGTCAGATATAAGTATGGCTACCCCAGCTTTTTTTTCATTTCCATTTGCCTGAATAACTTTTTTCCAACCTTTCATCCTCAGTCTGTGTGCGTCTTTTTGTCGGAGGTGGGTTTCTTGTAGACAGCAGATACATGGGTTGTGTTTTCTTATCCAGTCTATTACCCTATGTCTTTTGATTGGAGCATTTAAACCGTTTACATTTAAAGTTATTATTGATACGTGCTTATATGTTGCCATTTTTGTTCTTTACCCCTGTGTTCCTTCTTTGCTTCCTATTTCTTTTTACAACAGATCCTTTAGCATTTCTTGCATTGCTGGTTTGGTGGTGGCGAATTCCCTTAGTCCTTTTTTATCTGTGAAGCTCCTGATTTGACCTTCCATTTTGATTGAGAGCCTTGCTGGGTATAGTATTCTAGGATTCAGACCCTTCCTTTGCATGACTTTGTAAATTTCATTCCACTGCCTTCTGGCCTGATAGGTTTCTGTTGAGAGATCACTTGTTAGTCTGATGGGGGTTCCTTTGTATGTGACTTTTTGTCTCTCTCTGGCAGCTTTTAAGATTCTTACTTTGTCATTGGTGTTTGCCAATTTAATTATAATGTGCCTTGGCTTAGGTCTTTCGGGGTTTATTTTGCTTGGGACTCTGTGAGCTTCTTGGATTTGTGTGGGTTTTTCCTTTCCTATACCAGGAAAGTTTTCTGTCATTATTTCTTCCAACAGGTTTTCTATTCCTTGCTCAGTTTCCTGTCCTTCTGGAAGCCCAATTATACGGATGTTGTTTTGTTTCATGTTGTCCCAAAGTTCTCTTAGGCTCTCCTCCTGTTTTTTAATTTTTTTTCTAGAAGCTGCTCTACTTGGTTATTTTTTCCTACCTGGTCTTCTAGCTCACTGATGCGATCCTCTGCTTCTTCTAGTCTACTCTTAATACTTTCTATTGAGTTCTTTACTTCAGCAATGTCACTTTTCATTTCTTCTTGGCTCCTCTTCATTTCTTCTTGGCTCCTCTTCATTTCTTCATGGCTCTTCATCATTTCTTCCTGGGTCTTCCTCATTTCCTCTTGGTTCTTACTCATATTATCAAATTTGTCTTCCATTCTTTTCAACCACCTTATGACCATTTCTCTGAATTCTTTCTCTGACAGATTGTTAACTTCCATTTCGTTTACCTCCTTTTCTGGCGAGCCTTGCTTTTCTTTCATATGTGGGCTGTTTCTTTGTCTTCCCATGGTCTCTCTTCTCTGTGTATCTGGTTATGTAGTTCTCACTCTCCTGCGTTGATTTAAAGGCACCAAATACAACACAACCAGGTGCAACGCACCAGGCACTGAACCGGAATGTAGTCAAAGTAATTGTAATTCCAAATAAAGGTGACCGCCAGAGAAAGGCAAATTTGGTGATAGGTGGGAAAAAAGAAAGAGAACCTCCCCCAGACCCACACAGACACTCACACACCCACACTCACACAAAAAGAAAGAGACCCCCCCACACACATACACTCACAAAAAAAAGGAAAGACAGGAATGCCAAAATGATAATGGGAAAAGGGGGAGAAGGAAAAAAAGAAATAAAAGGAGTAAATTATAAATGTGGGGCGAAAACTCCTATAGGACAGCCCCTAATCCAAACGAAAACTTGCAACAAGTACTTGGAGATTGATACAAATTACATACAACTACTAATATCAAGATAGGTGAGGGAACACAGAAGCAAAAATCTATGTAAAAAACAATGCAGATGAGGACAACAAAACAAGAAACAACACCAAAAATAAAAATAACCCCCCTACAAGACAAACCAAAATAACAGAATAAGCAAATCAATGTCATAAACCTTCTTAAAAATTCAATATAATCAACAGTCAAGTAAACAACAACAACAGGACAGGGATAAAAACACTTTATAAGATAGTGAAGTCAGAGAAGCTAGAGGTATGTATGCACTTGGAGTAGGTGGTTAGAGATTAGATATATCAGTGGGGTGAAATTTTAACCAGGGGGGTAAGGGGAAATAATTAGGTAAATCTAAAGCGGGAAAAGTGTAAGGGAAACAAGGCACTAAATAGGGAAAGGTTAGCCAGAGAGTGGTGGTATAAAGGTGAAGTTGAGGTAGAGCAAAAGATACTAAAGTGTAGATGAAAATAGACTGTATTCCCAAGGTCGAAGAGAAAACATAATCAATTCCCCGTCACATAAGAGTCAATTTGTGATTTGGCCCCTGGGTGGCAGTGTTTCTAGCTTGACTTCTGGGTCTATTGGTCCTCTCTATCCTGAACTAAACAATACTGCCTCTCTAATGGTGACTGCTGTTTTAGCAGCCAGAACCTCCCAAAATCTTCCGGGTTTCCCCCCTCTGTCAGATCCAAACCGATTGCGCTCCAGGGATTAACTATGCCACCAGCTCCAAAGGCCCTCTCCCTCATTTACCAGCTCCAACAGCCACAGATTTTATTTCAGGTGCAGATCTCCAGGTTTTGAGTTCCAAGGTGCAGATCTCCCAGACTGCCAGCCCCCTCAGTTTCGCGCCCAAAGTACCCCCAGGGAAATCTGACCTTTCTGTGCTGGAGTTTAGAGCTCCCTGGGCTCTGTACGCCTCCGCGCCAACTGGGCCCCGGTGCTCCGGGAGTCTCTGCGGTCTAGTCGGTACTGGTACCGTAGCTGTATATTTTCAGGCCCTTCCCCTTCAAGATGTCGTGGTCTGCCTCCGCACCCCTCCTCGCACAGTTGGCTCTGGGAGAGAACCCAGCAGTTCCGATCTTCAACTCTGAATGATAGCTTTGCTGGATAGAGTAATCTTGGTTGTAGATTCTTGTTATTCATCACTTTGAATATTTCTTGCCACTCCCGTCTGGCCTGCATCGTTTCTGTTGAGAAATCTGATGACAATCGTATGGGTGCTCCCTTATAGGTAACCAACTGTTTTTCTCTTGCTGCTTTTAATATTCTCTCTTTGTCTTTTGCTCTTGGCATTTTAATTATGATGTGTCTTGGTGTGGTCCTCTTAAGGTTTCTATATATTGGGGTTCGGTGCGCTTCTTGGACTCCCAAGTCAACCTCTTTCACCAGGTGTGGGAAGTTTTCGGTCACTGTTTCTTCAAGTAGGTTTTCATTGTCTTGCTCTCTCTCTTTTTCTGCAACCCCTATAATTTGGATGTTGGTATGCTTGAGGTTGTCCCAGAGGCCCCTTACACTATCTTCAATTTTTTGGATTCTTTTGGTTTCTTGCTTTTTCAGCTGAATAGATTTTACCTCTTTGTATTTCAAATCTTTAACTTGGTTCTTGGGGCGTTCTAGAGTACTTTTAGGTCTTTGTATAATATTTTTTATTTCAGTCAGTGTATTCTTAATTTCTGGTTGATCCTTTTTCATATCCTTGAGAGTCTCCTTCATATCCTTGTAGGTCTCGTTCATTTCCTTGTTGGACTTATTCATTTCCACATTGGTCTTGATCATTTCCTTGCAGTTCTTGTTCATATCCTTGAGGGTCTCGTTCATTTCCTTGTAGGTCTTGCTTATTTCCTTATAGATCTCAACCTCTTCTAGGAGCCTCTTGAAAAGCCTTATAACTGTGGTTTTGAACTCTATGTCTAGTTGTCATTTTTCCTCCATTTCTTTCACACCTGATTTCTTTCCATGTCTCTGCATGGTGGCTGCTTTATGTGGTAGATGTCCATCACCATGGGTCAGCCTCCCCAGTTACCTGAGGTGGGTACTCTTACTGCAATCCTTTATGGGTTGTACAGTATTTTTGAATTTAAGCCCAGCTTGTTGTTGTTAGCCCTAGAGGGTTTGACCTCCAGGCCAATTGGCTGTGAAGGGAGACTGTGTTCAGGTTGGATGGGCGGAGTCTCTGAGCTGAGCAGGCAGCCTCAGTGTCAGCTATGTCCAATGCGGCGCTCGTGCGCGGGTGTCTGTTGGTTAGTTAATTGTTGCAGGCACCTCCAAGAGAAAGCCGCTAGTCTCTACCCCTTGCCAGACAACTCTGCCTCTCCCCAAATGAGTCTGCACACCCAAAGTCTCACCCAGGGTTGTAAAACAAAGCAGTCTGGTGGTCTCCCGAACCAGGGGGCAAGTCGACAGGGAGCAAGTTGCGTGTCTGTGCTGTCGCACACTTTACGCACGCAAAGTGCTGGTCCAAGCAACCCAGATTCTCCTCAGACTCAGAGACCTCTGCCGCGCCTGGCTTTTAGGGTGCATACCCCGGATCTTGGACCTCGCCTGGCGCTGGGGAATCCGTGCAGTGGGACGTCTCTGCCTTCGCTGTTGGAGAAATCCAGCCGGGGTTGCTGTTGCAAGCCCTACAGCCTGCGCGCGTCCCTGGCTCCTAACCTCTGTTTCCACGAGTATCTTCAAGGCTGCACTCTGCCGCTCTTCTGAGTCTCAGTGTCCCACCTTTACTTTTATTTGTGGAGTTTTCACCCAGCCAGCTGTCCGGTGATGTTTGTTTTGTTACAGTTTTTGAATTGTTGCGTGGGGCAGAACAATAGATGTTTACCTATGCCACCATCTTGGTTGCTCCGTGTCTCTAAAAATAAAGTTTTGGAGTGCTTCTGGGCAATCAAATGCCTTTAGTATAATAACTTTTGAAAAGCCCTGAGTCTAATTTTTGAACTACTGTTGGTGGTCAGATACAAATTTCTTTAAGCTCTGGCTGTGCTACCCACCACTCTTCTCAATGAAATTCATGAATTTGAAAGAATAACATATCACACATGTTTTATGATAATATTTAACTGACTTGTTAGCAATGTCTCTGGAATTATAGGTGTTTAGGTTTCCTTACAGAGAATGTTACTTCGTCTAAGTTATTAATCTCATAAGAGTACATTGACTTCTTTGAATTTTCCTACTGAGTTTTCCAGTAATGACTGAAAGTTGTTATTCAGTGAGAAACATTGTATGGACCTTATGTGTAAACTTTCCTCCCATATTTTTATTGAATAGCCTTTGGGTCCTTTGAGGGCATCAAGCATGATTCTTTTCTGAGAAGAGTTGTATAATACTTGGAAGATAACTAGAATTAACTTAATATTAAATCAAAATGAGCCTTTTTGAAAAAGAATTATTGGTGCTTGATTCCAAACATAATTGACAATGTTCTGGTTGGTTTAGGAATGTACAGAGGCCAGCTGTATCTACAGTCATCTGTCAGAATTTCAGAAAAGTTTCCTACAAATCCCAAGGCCTTAGAATCTGTTAATAATAAAAATGAAATAATTCCTTTGCCAACAATCAAATGGAAACCCTTAATACGTAAGTGAATTGTAAACTTTTTTAAAGTTTATTAATGTGTTCACAGGACTGATGATGATGTCTTCGCCTTAGTTTTGATTTTCACAAAAATCACATTATATTCTCTTATAAACTAGAAAGATATTTCAGATGTTAATGCATTTTTAAATCCTCACCTGAGCACATGTTGGGGTGACGGGAGAGGGAAACATTGATCAGTTGCCTTCCCTATGCACCTCAACTGGGGATCAAACCTGTAACACAGGCATGTAACCTGATCAGGAATCGAATTAGCAACCTTTTGGTGTACAGTATGACACTCAACCAACTGAGGCACTCAGGCTGGGCAGATGTTAATGAATATTTTATTTTATTTTTTAATATATATTTTTATTGATTTCCAAGAGGAAGAGAGCTAGAAACATCAGTGATAAGAGAGAATCGTTGATAAGCTGCCTCCTATACCTCCCTATTGGGGATTGAGCCTGCAACCTAGGCATGTACCCTGACGGGAATTGAACTGTGACTTCCTGGTTCATAGGTCGTTGCTCAACCACTGAGTCACACCAACCTGGCAATGAATTTTAATTAGCATTTAGAACATGATTTCATTGAAATAGCAGTTGCTTCACTAGAATGCAATGTTAATAAAATATTTCTCTGAACAATTTAGAAAAACTTTTACCCATTCACCAGTCATGCCTGTGTGTCAGCTCTTAACCTACCTATATCAAGAATATTTATGAAAAAATTATCTGGTCATATCATATTTTTAAAATATTTAATAAGTTAAAATCAAATAGTAGGCTACCTGCTTGATTCAGTTATCTTTTTATCCCTTGTGTATATTTTTTATCACATGCTTTTAATTTGTTTATAGGATTTGTTTTCTCTACAAGACTGCTTTTTAAGGGAAAGAATCTTGAGCCATTTGTTTGACTTCCATGTTTGAAGTAAACTGATTGAATAGCTGTTTTTTTAATGAATGAGGTACATGCATTTTCATGAAAGCCATTGGGGTTAAGCTTTTACATTTTCTTTTAGATTCTCCTTCAAGAACTCCTATCTTGGTAGGGTCTGATGAATTTGACAAATGTCTTAGTAATGATAAGTTTTCTCATGAAGAGTACAGTAATGGCGCACTTTCAATCTTGCAGTATCCATATGGTAAGTATGATTACGTTTGGATTGAAAATGCTGTTTTGTTTCTAATTTATGTATTAATTTGAAATTTATTAGTAGAATTCAAATGAAAGGTAGTCATTTGGAGGGTAGAAAATAAAATACTGTGAAAGGCAATATTGTGAATGTCGCCCAAGTTGCAAAATCCAAAGTCAGATTGCCAGGGTTTAAATTAGTTTTGCCACATACTGAGATGGGCACCTAACTTTACTGTCTTGGTTCCTTCATCTATAAAACAAGGAAGATGACCCTCGTGTCTGTTTCTTGAGGTGTTGTGATATCTAAGTGAAGTAATGCACATACAGTGTTAACATTGTGCCTGGCAAATAAGTGTTCAGTAAGCATTAGTTCTTCTTACTAGTTCTTATTCAATTATCAGCCTACATAACGTAGTCAATATAAAATCAGTCAGTATAATGAAGAAAACAGGTGTTTCCATAGAGCTATGTGAAAATGCTGTAAAATGTGGTTTTAATTTTGTTCGCAGACAAGGGAAATTATTGCAAAAAGTCAAGAATAGGTGAACCCTGTCATGAAATACATTCATATGTATTTAACATTAGTATATATTTATATACAAAAGTCTTTTGAACAGTTAGATATAAAAAAGTCCTCACATCTACATTAGACAAAACAGATTCCTCATCAGCAACCTTAAAAGCTAGGACTGATAAATGATTGTAGAACTTAAATTGATAAAAACAAAATAAAACAGAGGGCTCTGAACTAGAAACAGCAGCCTTTATCTGATTTGATCAAAATTCTGAGTAATAGAGAAGTGTGTAATCTGCCCACGAAATTCAATAAAGGAGACAAACTCACTCAGCGTGGAATGAACCAAGGAGTATGATAGAGATGTTTTCCTTTCAGCCTGTGAGGGATGATTCATGGTAAAATCTGGCATTTAATTGACACTAAATGAAAGTAAAGTTTAAATCCTCCAAGGAAGCTGGGTACTGTCTAATTCTTTTCTTGCATTTAAAGGATTTAACTATTAATGAGTTAATCAGTGGGATGCCCCTTACATTATTTCTAGTTTTATTGTTCAATATAAAGAAAATTTATGATGCTTACGAGTAAAGGAAAATATATTTGCATAATAAAAAAGAAAAAAATCAGATGAATGAGGCTATCAAATGTGTTAAAGAAGAGATGAGACTTTTACTAAAGGAAGTAATGTTATAAGTCATAGGAAAATTGATGATTTTATTAAAGATGAATCTACTTTGGTTTATCTTTTTAAAAATTAAAACAACCTTTTAATATTTGTTTTTGCAGATAATGGTTATTATCTACCATACTACCGGAGGGAGAGGAGCAGACGGAGCATAGGAAGCACCCAAATCACAGTCCGAGTTCTGGAGAGCACAGACTACAGCAAGAATGTCCGCAGAAAGGATCCTGTTCTCCTCCTACACTGGTGGAAAGAAATAGCTGGGACTATTCTGTTCTGTATCATAGCAACAACTTTTATTGTGCGCAGACTTTTCCATCCTCATCCTCACAGAGTAAGACATATTTT
Source organism: Antrozous pallidus (assembly GCA_027563665.1). Taxonomy (NCBI): domain Eukaryota; kingdom Metazoa; phylum Chordata; class Mammalia; order Chiroptera; family Vespertilionidae; genus Antrozous; species Antrozous pallidus. The sequence goes on along the minus strand of CM050508.1, from coordinate 108,607,024 downwards.
AGAATCTAATTTATTTCAGTGTTGGGAGTTTCAAAACCTAAATGTGTGTATTTGGGAGGTACATTTACTTAAGTTTTACTATAAAGCCATTGTTGCCCACACACTGTTTCCACTTTCTTATCTTTTGTTTACTCTTCACCCATTGCAGTCTGGCTCTCACCCTATTATTTCCCTTCCTTTCATAAGGGGCATGTGGGATATTGTGTTCTTATAATGCTTTTCTTTTTCTCAATATTATTTGTTTTTCAATGTTATTTTATAGCTTAAGGGAATTGGCTAACTTTAATTCAGATTTGTACTAATAGTGATTTCCTCCTCTCCCTCCACTTTATCAGCAGCAAAGGAAGGAATCTGAAACTCAGTGTCAAACTGAAAGTAAATATGATTCTGTAAGTGGAGAAGCTAATGACAGTAGCTGGAATGACCTAAAAAATTCTGGATATATATCACGGTAAGAGTCTTGTCATAAAATATGTATGGCTGCTGTAGCTTCTGGTGGCGACTATTTGAATTTAAGAAGTGACCTACAAAGTAAGATCTTGTTTATCTATTTTTTAAATGTGTGAATAGGTAAATCAAATGTAGACTTAACCCTCACATCACTTAAACTTATTCAAACGAGCATCGACTTATGAACCAGGAGTTCATGATTCAATTCCGGTCAGGGCACCTGCCACTGGGGGGTGTGCAGAAGGCAGCTGATCAATGATTCTGTCTCATCATTGATGTTTCTATCTCTCTCCCCTACTCCTTTCCTCTCTGAAATCAATAAAAATATATTTAAAAACAAAAAAGTGGTATGTACCCTAAAATGGATAGAAATAGAGTGTTATAGAAGTTTAACTGCTAGTTTCTTTTTTAATTGATTTCAGAGAGGATAGAGGAGTGAATGAGAGATAGAAACATCAGTGATGAGAGAGACTCACTGATCGGCTGCCTCCCACAGACCCCACACTGGGGATTGAGCCCCCAACCTGGGCACGTGTCCTGATGGGAAGTCGAACTGTGACCTCCTGGTTCATAGGTCGACACTCAACCACTGAGCCACTCTAGCAGGCTTACTGCTAGTTTCTTAAAGCAGAATTCACTAAGTGCCTAACAAATGGTAGGATTTTAAGACCCTTGCTAATGAAGATGCTGACTATTTTTCAGTGACCATCAATCCCAGGAGGCAGTGAGAGAAGAGATCCAACAACTCTATGGAGCCATTTATTGTTTATTCAGAATTTACTTTGAACACTGTGCAGGGCGGTATTTCAGGCTTTGAGAGAAAGCGAAAGATGGAGCCTATCTTGGAAGAACTTAAAAGTCTGTGGGGGAGCTAATACTGGGTAAAAAAACAAACATATGAGAAAAAGCCATGAACTAAGTGGCTGTGAAAATTCAAGAGGGCATCATAAATGAGGCCACATCCTATCTAATAAAGAGGGAATATACTAATTAACCCTCATGCTATTGCAAAGATGGCAGCGCCCACAGCCATTAAGGAGGGAATATGCTCATTGACTGCCACACCCTCCAAGATGGCGGCACCCACAGCCAATAAGGAAGGAATACACTAATTGACTGCCACACCCTCAAAGATGGTGGGACCCACAGCCACAAGATGGTAGCACCCAGTTCCCTCAGCCCCACCTGCCTCCACAGTCCCCCAGTCCCCTGAGCCCCCAGCTGCCCAGTGCTGGCCCGAAGTGCAGGCAAGTCTTGAATGGCGGCTGCCCAGCCAATACCCAAGGCTTGGTAACCAGGGCTGGCGGAGGCTTGCGCTGCTGCAGTGACAATAGCTGAGGTGTGATGGGACCATTGCCTTCCCCTGATCGTGGGTCACCTCTCACCCTGGAGGGCTCCCGGACTGTGAGAGGGGGCAGGCCGGGCTGAGGGACCCCCCCTTCAGTGCATGAATCTTCACCCAGCCTCTAGTTTTAAATATTTTATTTTATTTATTTATTTTTTTAATATATTTTATTGATTTTTTACAGAGCAGAAGGGAGAGGGATAGAAAGTCAGAAACATCGATGAGAGAGAGACATCGATCAGCTGCCTCTTGCACGCCCCCCACTGGGGATGTGCCCGCAGCCAAGGTACATGCCCTTGCCGGAATCGAACCCGGGACCCTTCAGTCCGCAGTCCGGTGCTCCATCCACTGAGCCAAACCGGTCTCGGCTATTTTATTTTATTTTAGAGAGGAATGGAGAGGGAGAGAAAGCTAGAAACATCAATGATGAGAGAAAATCATTGATAGGCTGTGAGGCCACATTTTAATTGAACCTTAAGTCATAAATAAGTAAAAGTCAGGTAGATAAGAGACAGGAAGAGGAATGAGGTAGGGTGAATAAATATATTTTTAAGGCTGCTGTGAAGAGAATTAGAATAATGTATTCTAAAGTTGAATGACTTAATTTTCCTTTAATGTTATTCATTTTGAAGAGTAGAGCTGATTTTTTTTAAATGTAAGAGTTTTGTAATTATACCTAATGTATGTTGCATGTATACTACATTATTGAGAGTACGTGTTCTGGATTCAGTCCTGAGTCCTTGTCCCAATTTTTCGTTTATCAGTTGGGACCTTAGGCAAGCTGGTACATAATAGTTATAGAGTCTATAAGCGTATATAAGATGTTTTTCTCTTCAGAAGACATATCCATTTTCATATGGGTGTTTTCTCTAACATAGGAAGATAATCCAATTGGCCCTCCAGGAGTAGGACATGAACTTTATGGGCTTTTGCAGTTGGGGAGATGGATTTGTACTGAAATACCTTGACTAGCTATTTTTAAGGGTACATATTTTTATTCTTCATTCTCTGTGAAAGTAATTGTCCATGGAGGATTGGAATCTATTACCTTTACTCCTGAACTCCATATTCTAACCAGCTGAGCCAACTACTGATTTAACCTGAGTATGCTAATCATAAAGGAGTAAATTTAGCCTTATAAGAGATATCAAATATGATCTAATTCAACTCTTCCTCCATGTGGCTGGAAGGATAACTGCCATAGCATGCATACATGCATGCATGCATTCATTCACTTATTAATTCATGCATTATTCAGTACATATTTGCTAGACCTCCTATTTTCCAGGTAAGCTGATGCTCTGAAAATACAAAGAGAAATGAGAATGTGCTCCTGTGTTCAAGGCCTCACAGTCCAGTGGCAGAGGGAGAGTGAACTGCATACAGATAACTGCAAAATGTTGGGATTAAGTTTAAATAGTTCAAAGTACTATATGCAAAGTGCTGCAAGAACATTAAGACTGGGGCATAGGAAGGGCTTACTGAGATTAGCAGAATGAGTGGAGAATAGTTTCATAAATATAAAGAATTAGGTCATCCCAGTGGAACAAATAGCACAAGCAAAAGCTCTGATGTTGTGAGAGGGCATGGTGCAAAGTTGGTTGGAATATACAGTGCAGGTAAGTGAGGTCAGGTGGAAATAGGCTACAGTGTGGAGGTCCATCTATAAGTAAGTGATAGTGAGTTAGCTTCTCTTTGAATACTTTTAGATATGAGCATACACTGGCTCATGAGGCATCCCAGCCAATTATAGATAGTTTTGGTTTCTAGAGCAGTTTTTGGCTTGAAAAGTATACTTAATTATAATAGGATTGATTAGATTTGTTCCATAAAACTATCAGGCACTGGCATAAGATTAAGATACATTTTTGAATTGAGTACAGAATACCACAGGAGGTAAAAGGTTAGAGAAATAAGGATAGAATATTTTGGTAGATGATAAAAATATTGGATAAGACAGAACAGTACTATAGTTGCTTTAAGAACAAGGGATTAATAAGTGATTTCCAATGAAGCAGAAGCTTTTATATTTTTATAAATTTCCTAAGAAAAAAATTAGAATGTGTTTGCTTAATTTATACAAACAGAAGAACAAAGAATGCAATTAGTAGAATTTACAATATTTATTAATATGTTCTATCAGATTTACTGAATTTATACATTTTAAATATCATAAAGTAAGATTGAATTGATAATTACCATACTATAAAATGTAAAACTCCCTAATTTTTTTTAGATATCTAACAGATTTTGAACCAATTCAGTGCATGGGTCGTGGTGGGTTTGGAGTTGTCTTTGAAGCTAGAAACAAAGTAGATGACTGCAATTATGCTATCAAGAGAATCCGTCTCCCCAACAGGTAATGAATGGTACTTTTAGTCAAATTGGAGTTAGAGCTGTATAACCTACTATACGCAGTATGTCCTTCTTACTGTACTCCAGAGAGACTATAGAAAACAGTTTCTAAACTACTGAATCTTATGTTCTAAGTGCTACCAGGTGACCACTTGTCTAAAAGATGTGATCTACTTTGGTTGCTTTGAATCTGCTTTTTAAAATGTGCCCTTTTATTTATTTTTTATTTTTAACAACTCAGAATTTTTCTATAATGAATTTTAGTAACTATAGATTTTAATACATTGCATCATTTAAAAACATCTTTATTGTGGAAAATGAGAAGTATTAAAATAAAAAAATTCTTATTTTTTTTCCTATTCAGTAATAACCACTATTAACATTTTAGAGTATTTCCTTTTGATTTTTTTTCTGGTCATAAGTTTACCTAATTATCAAGCCAGTATACTTTCATCTCTTGCATTGTATCCTCAACATTTTCCATGTTAATAAGAGTACTAGTACTTTAGTAAAATGTTAAAATACAGTAAAAGTACTTTATAGCTGGATAATAGTCCAGTTAATACATGCCATATTATGTTTAACCATTTGTTAAACATAAACTTAAACAACATTTAAGTTTCCAATTTGTGCAATTAAAAATAACTTTTCAGTGTTCATCTTTTATATAAATACTAGACACCTGGTGTGTGAATTTGTGCACCAGTGGGTCTCTTGGCCTGGCCTGCCTGCGGGATAGGGCCGAAATTGGCTCTCTGACATTACCTGAGATGTCCCGGATTGCAAGAGGGTGAAGGCCAGGCTGAGGGACCGCCCCGTGCATGATCAGGGCTGGTGAGGATGTGGGAGGTTGGCCAGTTGGGGAGGGACCGCAGGAGGGCTCCAGGGTGTGTCCAGCCTGTCTCATTCAGTCCTGATCAGCCGGACCCCAACAGCAAGCTAACTACCAGTTGGAGCATCTGTCCCCTGGTGATCAGTGCATGTCACAGTGAATAGTTGACTGTCTTCCCCCATGGTAATCAGTGCATATCATAGCGACTGGTCAACTGTCTGCCCCCTGGTAGTCAGAGCACATCATAGTGAGCAGTTGAGCGGCCTTAGCATATCATTATCATATTACACTTTGATTGGTTGAATGGATGACTGGACACTTAGGATATTAGGCTTTCATTATATAGGATTTGGTCACATCTGTTTCCTTGGGACAGATTCCTAGGAGTAAAACTTCTAACTCAGAACAGTGTTAAACTTAAGATGATGAGCTTTCAGTAATACCTTCCTTTCCACATATTATAGAAGGATCCTATAGATTCTTTTCTTTAAAAAAAAATTATTGAATTTTATTGGGGTGACATTGGCTAATAGAATTATATAGGTTTTATGTGTACAATTCTATAATACTTATCTGTATATTGTGTGTTCACTACTCCAGGTCAAGTCTCCTTCCGTCACCATTTATCCCCTTTTACTGTCTTCTACCTCTCCCCACCCCCTTCCCCTTTGATAATCACCATACTGTTGTCTCTATCTGTGAGTTGTTGTTCTTGTTTGTTTGTTTGCTTAGTCCCTTCACCTTTTTCACCCAGCTCCCAAACCTCCTTCCCCTCTAATAGTTGTCAGTCTGTTCTGTATCTATGAGTCTGGGGGTTTTTTTTGTTTGTTTTGTTATTGTTAGCTTATTTCATTCTTTAGATTCCACATATGAATGAAATCATATGGTGCTTGTCTTTCTCTGACTGGCTTATTTCACTAAGCATGGATTCTTGATTAAATGTACACTAATTACTGAGCTGTCCTAACTGGTAGTTGGATATCTGTCCAACAGATAGGGATATGGGAATGGGATGGTTTGATACTGCGGAACTAATGCCTTTTTTCGGAGTATAATTGTTGAGTAGTTTAAATATTTACATGTGCAAGGCAGCACATAGGAAAGACGTCTGTGTTCAAGAACATGTAACTACTCGAGGCTTTTGTATGTACTCAGATAATTACAATGTAAGGAAGATTGTGACCCATGACTTGGCTAAGTAAGTATGTTCTCATGAAAAAGGCAAAAATGTAGCTGAATGGCAGTCAAGGAAGGCAAGTTTTATGGGGATAGTGACATATGCACTGAATATTCAAGAGTATTCTTTTCTACCCTCGCTGATTTGGCCCAGTAGATAGAGCAATGGCCTGTAGACTGAAGGGTCCTGGGTTCAATTCCAGTCAAGAGCCTGGATAACAGGCTCAGTCCCCAATAGGGGGTGTGTAGGAGGCAGCCTATCAACAATTCTCGCTCATTATTGATGTTTCTATCTCTCTCTCGCTCTCCCTTCTCTAAAACCAGTAATACACACACACAAACATACACATGCGAGCGCGTGCATAATTAGGGGCTCAGTGCACGAAATTTGTGCACGGGGGAGGGGTGGGGAGGTTGTGTGTGTGTCCCTTAGCCCTTGAGGGATGTCAGACTGCCTGTTTAGGCTTGATCGTGGGATCGGGACTAAATGGGAAGTCAGACATCCCTCTCACAATGCAGGACTGCTGGCTCTCAACTGCTCACCTGTCTGGCTTCCTGATTGCCCCTAACCACTTCTGCCTGCCAGCCTGATCACCTCCTAAACACTCCCCTGCCAGCCTGGTTGATGCCTAACTGCTCCCCTGTCAGCCTGATTGCTCCTAACTGTTCTCCCCTGCTGGCCTGGCCACTCCTAACTGCCCTCCCCTGCCAGCCTGGTCACACCTAACTGTCCTCTCCTGCAGGTCTGGTCCTCCCCTAACTGCCCTCCCCTGCAGGCCTAGTCCCCCACTAACTGCCCTCCCCTGCCAGCCTCAATGCCCCTAACTGCTCTCCCCTGCTAGTCTGCCCCCCTCCCCAACTTTTCTTCCTTGTAGGCCTTGGTCACCCCCAACTGCCCTCCCCTGCAGGCCTGGTCACCCCTAACTGCCCTGTCCTGCAGGCCTGGTTCCCCTCCAACTACCCTCCCCTGCAGTCCTGGTCCCGCCCAACTGCTCTCCCCTGCAGGCCTGGGTGCCCCCCAATTGTCCTTCCCTGCAGGTTTGATTGCCTCCAACTGCCCTCCCTTGCAGGCCTGATCCCTCCCACTCGCTGAGAATCCTGGTATGCTTCTGAATTCAACTTCTAGGTCCTCATATTCAGCTAGTTATCAAATTCCATTAGCTCCTCCTTTTCAATTCTTTACACTCATTCCTTTCTCATCTGTCCCCACTGCTGTGGCATAAATGTTCTGTATCTTAAGACTAAACTTTTGCAAAAATAAGTCTCCTAACATTCTCATCTATGACCTTTTCCTCATATCAACCATCTACACACCCTCTCCAGAGCACATCATTCTTCTGTTCAAAGACACAAGTGTCTATGAAATGAAATAGACACTCCCTTGCAGGCCTGTTTTCTCCCTGTTGGCCATCTTGTGTCCACATGGAGGCAGCCAGCTTTGACCACGTGGGGGCAGCCAGCTTGTGTGTTGGAGTTACAGTCAATTTGCATATTACTTTTTTATTACATAGGATTAGGTAGGATAGAGGCCTAGTGCATGGGTGGGGGCTGGCTGGTTGTCTGAAGGGTGACCTGGATCAGGGTGGGGGTTCCCTTGGGGGGTGGAGTGGTCTGGGCGAGGGGCCTGTGGTGGTTTGCAAGCCTGCCATGCCCCCCTCACCCCCCCTGGGGCAACCCAAGTATAGGCTGGAAGCAGATATCTGAGATTTCTTTATCTTCTATAATTGAAACTTTGTAGCCTTGAGTGGAGGCCAGGGCAGGGCAGGGCGGAGTGAAGCTTGGCTTCCTCCATTGCCTGGGGCAACCCAAGCCTCAGGCTGGCTCCAGGTCTGTGGTTACTGCCATCTTGATTGGGTTAATTTGCATATTCAATCCTGATTGGCTGGTGGGTGTGGCTTGTGGGTGTAGCTGAGGTGCGGTCAACTTGCATTAGATAGGAGATATGTATATGTATGTAGGTATATGTATGTAGGTATGTTTTGGTTTTTTTTAAAGAGTAGCCGGTCCCTCAGTAGCCAAATATGTAGGGGAGGGAGGGCCAGGTACATGAAGTGGCCTGAGCAAAGGCTGTAGGCAGGCACTCAAGTGGTAAAGGACCAGGGAGTATTCTGGCAAGGGTGGAGCAAAATGTAAGAAGGGGGGTGGAAGAGAAGACAGAAAAGATGGTTTGCAGCACCTGAAATGTCAAGCAAAGGAGTTTAGATTTCATTTCATAGACAATTGTGTCTTTGAACAGAAGAATGATGTGCTCTGGAGAGGGTGTGTAGATGGTTGATATGAGGAAAAGGTCATAGATGAGAATGTTAGGAGACTTGTTTTTGCAAAAGTTTAGTCTTTAAGATACAGAACATTTATGCCACAGCAGTGGGGACAGATGAGAAAGGAATGAGTGTAAAGAATTGAAAAGGAGGAGCTAATGGAATTTGATAACCAGCTGAATATGAGGACCTAGAAGTTGAATTCAGAAGTATACCAGGATTCTCAGCGAGTGGGGACAGCAACCACAAAGTACAGGAGAAAAGTGGGAGTAGCTGACCACCTCCTGGGGCAAGAAGAGAATATAACTTGTACTTACGTTGTTTCAAGTAAGAGAAGGATCCTTAGAAATATGAGATTACATCCATCCGAAAAGCTGTCCCAGCAAACTTTAAATCCAGATGCTTTTAAGTTCAACTTCATGCCCATGATAGTCAGTGGTTGAGGCTTGCTTTAAACAAACATGCTTGGACAAGCTTTTCGGGTTGTAATATGTTCCCTGTTGGGTGGTTGTTCTCCATCCTCCGGAGCTCTACTTTCTGAATACTTGACTTTGTTCCTAATCACCTCCTATTCATTAAAAAACATTAAGAAATAATCTTTAAAGGTCTGTATAGTCATCCATTATTAGTGAATCAGAACAGCTTTTTAAAAATTTTTTAAATGAAGCAATAGATGTGCTTGTAGCAAAAAATAAAAACACTAAACCTATTTGCTTTATTTTTTTAAGGGAATTGGCTCGGGAGAAGGTAATGCGAGAAGTTAAAGCCTTAGCCAAGCTGGAACACCCAGGCATTGTCAGGTATTTCAATGCTTGGTTAGAAGCTCCACCGGAGAAATGGCAAGAAAAAATGGATGAAATTTGGCTGAAAGATGAAAGGTAACATTGTTAGACATAGACTTAAAAACTAGTATATCCTTTCAGGTTAGTTTTTTGCTTATGCAAACAAGATATTTCTATAACTTACAGATGATTTTCTTTCTTTCTTTTTTTCCAGTAGCATAGTCTTATTATCATCAAGTATTATGTACTGTACATAATTGTATATGCTGTACTTTTATACAACTGGCAACACTTACAGCAGCATCACCACAAACATGAGTAATACATTGCCCTACAGTGAGGGCTACAATGCCAGCTCCATTATTATTTTACGGCATCACTGTAGTGTATGCGGTCCATTGTTGAGTGCAACGCCGTTATTCAGCGCATGACTAGACACGTTTTGCTGTTTTGCTAACATTAGAGCTATTTGTTACACTTGCACCTGCAATTCCACTGTAATATGAATATGTTTATTTATTTATTTATTTTTTATTTATAATATAATTTATATTTAATAGTAGTACATATGTTTTCCTTTTCCCTCCCCTATATACTCCCCCCCCCCCCAGATGATTTTCTGAAGAAGAAAAATAACAGCAGATTATTGTTCTCTCTAATCATGTTTTGGAACATTCTCTAGTCACTTGTTAGGTGAAAATTCATTTAGTATTTAAACATAATTTTTTCCCCTTTTTTGTTCAGAACATGAATTTATTATTAAATTTATTGGGCTGACATTGGTTGATAACATTATATAAGTTTCATGTGTATAATTCTATAATATAGAATCTATAAATTGCATTTTGTGCTCCCCACTCAAAGTCAGTTCTTTCTCTGTTCATCATATACTTGATTCCCTTTTCTCTCTTCATCCTCCCTCTTCCCCTCTGATAATCACCCTTCTATTTTCTGTGTTTATGAGTTTAATAGTTTGTTTTATTTGTTTATAGATTTATTTTATAACTCCAGATATGAGTGAAATAATATGGTCTCTTCCCATCTGATTTATTTTGCTTACTGTGATATTTTCAAGATTCATCTATGTTGTAGCAAATGGCAGCATTCCATCCTTTCCTATGGCTGAGTAGTATTCCATTGTATATATGTACCACATCGTCTTTATCCAATAATCCATTGAAGGGCACTTAGATATTTTCATATTTTGGACACCATGAATAATGGTACAATGAACATAAGGGTACATATATCTTTATGAATAAATGTTTTCAAATTTTTCAGGTAGGTAATAAAAGAGGGATTACTGAGTATGGTAGCTCTACTTTTAAATTTTGAAAAAAATTGTTTAATTATAGTTTACATTCAGTATTATTCTGTATTAGTTTTAGAAGTGCAGCATGACAGTTAGATAAGCATGACAGTTAGATAGTCTTAATTTTTTGGATATTTATTTCTCATAATAGATCCATTTCCACCAGCCATATATAAAGGTTTCTTTTTCTCCAATACTTTTTATTTCTTATTCTATCTAATAAGAGTAATATGCAAATTAACCATCACTCTGTTATATCCAGCAGCCACACCCACCAGTCAGTTAGGAGCAAGTATGTAAATTAACCCAACCAAGATGGCTGCGGCCACGGATTTCCCTGGTGATGGAGGAAGCCAAGCTTTTTGCACACCCTGGCTGGCCCAGGCCTCCACTCCAGGCTACAAAGTTTCAATTATAGAAGATAAATAAATCCCAACAAAAATGGCGGCAGCCACAGAGCTGGAGAGAGCAGGAGGCTAAGGTTGCCCCCAGTGATGGAGGAAGCAAAGTTTCTGCAACCCTGGCCTGCCTTGGCCTCTGCTTAAGGCTACAAAGTTTCAATTATAGAAGATAAATAAATCCCAGATACCAGGGCCTCTGCTTGGATCACTGGGGGCCATGGCTGGCCCGAAAACCACCACAGGCCTTTCCTAGGCTGCCCCATGCCCCAGGGTTACCCCCACCCTGATCCAGGACACTCTTTAGAGCAAACCAGCTGGCCCCCACCCATGCACCAGGCCTCTATCCTATCTAATAAAAAGTAATATGCAAATTGGCCATCACTCCAACACACAAGATGACTGCCCTCATGTGGTCAAAGACCCTGCCCCCATGTGGACACAAGATGGCCACCACAAGATGGCCAGCTGGGGAGGGCAGTTGGGAGGGACCAGGCCTGCAAGGGAGGGCAGTTGGGGGATCAAGCCTGCAGGGGAGGGCAGTTAGGGGTGATCAGGCTGGCAGAGGAGGGAAGTTGTAGGTGACCAGGCCTGTAGGGAAGGGCAGTTGTGGGGGGGGGGGGCCAGGCCTGCAGGGGAGGGCAGTTGGAAGAGACCAGGCCTGCAGGAGAGATTAGTTAGAGGCAATTGGGCTGGCAGGGGAGTGTTTAGGGGGTGTTCAGGCTGGCAAGCAGAAGCGGTTAGGGGCAATCAGGAAGGCAGGCAGCTGAGCAGTTGGGAGCCAGCAATCCTGGATTGTGAGAAGGATGTCCGAGTGCCCATTGGGATCGGGCCTAAATGGGCAGTTGGACATCCTTTGAGGGGTTCCAGATTGGAGAGAGTGCAGGCTTGGCTGATGGACACCCCCCTCTGTGCTCCAGGCCTCTAGTGTTATTGATAATAACCATTCAAATAGCTATGAGATGGTAATTCATTTTGGATTCTATTTGAATTTCCCTTATAGCTAGTGAAGTTGAGCATCTTTTCATATGTGTGTTGGCCATTTGTATGTCTTCTTGGGTTAAGTGTTCAGGTCCTGTGCCCATTTTTAATTGCATTATTTGCTTGCTAAATTGTATGATTTTGTTTGTTCCTTTTTTTTTTCCAGTCTTTATTGTTGAAGATATTACATATGTCCCCTTTTTTCTGCCATTGACCCCTTCTAGCCCATACCCGCTTTGCTGCCCCCGCCCTGGCCTTCATCATCATATTGTCTGTGTCCTTGGGTTATGCATATGCACATACAAGTTCTTTGATTGATTTTTTTTTCACCCACCCCCTCCTTCCCTCTGAGATTTGACATTCTGTTCCATGCTTCTATGTCTCTGGATCTATTTTGTTAATCAGTTTATTTTGTTAATTAGATTTCACATATGAGTGAGATCATGTGATACTTAACTTTTCTCTGACTGGCTTATTTTGCTTAGCATAATACTCTCCAAGTCCCTCCCATGCTGTCTCTTTTACCCTCTATAATATTCCATGGTGTAAATGTACCACAGCTTTTTTATCCACTCATCTACTATGGGGACTTGGGTTGTTTCCAGATCTTAGCTATTATAAACTGTGCCGCTATGAACACAGGGGTGCATACATTCTTTCCAGTTGGTGTTTCTGGTTTCTTAGTATACACTGAGTGGCTAGATTATTATGATCTCTGAATACATAATAATCTGACCACTCTGTGTATATCCTATATAATAAAAGGCTAATATGAAAATTGTCCCCTGGACCAGGAGTACTACCAGCAGGCAGGCCGGCCAACCGCCCATGTCCCCTTCCCCTGGCCAGGCTGGTTGGACCCCACACATGCATGAATTCATGCAGTGGGACACACACACACACACACACACACACACACACACACACTGAGTGGCCAGATTATTGTGCATTCAGAGATCATCATAATCTGGCCACTCAGTGTATATTCCTAAAAGTGGGATCATGGGGTCAAATGACAGTTCAATATTTAATTTTTTGAGGAAACTCCATACTGTTTTTCATAATGGCTGCACAGTCTGCATTCCCACCAACAGTATATTTAGGTTCCCTTTCTCTACATCCTCACCAGCACTTGTCATTTGTTGATTTGTTGATAGTAGTCATTCTGACAGGTGTGAGGTGATACCTCATTGTCGTTTTAATTTGCATCTTTGAGGGTCAGTGACTAAGCATTTTTTTCATATGTCTCTTGACCATCTGTATGTCCACTTTGGATTAGTGTCTATTTAGGTCCTTTGCCCACTTTTTAATAGGATTGTCTTCCTTTTGTTAAGTTGTATGAGTTCTTTGTATATTCCTTGTACATATTTTTGCATGTTTCTGTGCAATTAAACCTTTATCAGATATACCAATATCATGGCCAAATATGTTTTCTTATATAGTGGACTCCCTTTTCATTATGTGGATGGTTTCTTTTGCTGTGCAGAAGCTTTTAATTTTGATGTTGTCCCATTTGTTTATTTTTTCCTTAGTTTCCTTTGCCCTCGGAGATGTATCTGTAAATATATTGCTACAAAAGAGGCTTGAGATTTTGTGGCCTATGGTTTCTTCTAGGATTTTTATGATTTCCTGACTTACATTTAAGTATTTTATCCATTTTGAATTTCTTCTTGTGTATAGTGTAGTTTGGTGATCTAGTTTCATATTTTTGCATGTACCTGTTCAATTTTCCCAACACCATTTATTGAAGAGACTATTTTGACTCCATTATATGCTCTTGCCTCCTTTGTCAAATATTGAGTCTGATGTGTGGGTGGGTTTCCGGGATCTCTGTTCTGTTCCATTGCTCTGTGTGTCTGTTCTTGTGCCAGTACCAGGCTCTTTTGATTACAGTGGCTTTGTAATTGTGATCCCTCCAACTTCTTCTTTCTCAAGATTGCTGCAGCTATTCAGAATCTTTTTTTGGTCATATGAATTTTTGAGTATTTGTTCTATATCTGGGAAATATGCTGTTGGTATTTTAATGGGGATTGCATTGAACTATTAATTGCCCTGGGCAGTATGGATATTTTAATGATATTAATTCTACCAATCCAGGAACATGGTATATTCTTCTACTTCTTTATATATTTCTCTGTCTCTTTTTTCAACATCCTATAGTTTTCTGAGTACAAGTCTTTTACGTCCTTGATTAAATTTATTCCTAGGTATCTTAATGGTAAATTGGATTATTTGTTTAGTTTCTCTTTCTGAGAATTCATTATTGGTGTTTAAAAAGCCATCGATTTTGAGGTGTTTTTTTATTATATTGTTAGATTCAATTTGTTAATATTTTATTGAGGATTTTAGCGTCTATGTTCATCAGAGATGTTGGCCTGTAATTTTCTTTCTTTGTAGTGTCTTTATCTGGTTTTGGAATTAGGAAAATACTGGCCTCAAAAAAAAGAAATTGGAAGTGTTACTTCCTCTTGAATTTTTTGGAATAGTCTGAGGAGGATAGGTGTTAGTTCTTTAAATGTTTGGTAAAACCCCCCTTGTGAAGCTGTCAGTATCCAAGCTTTTGTTTGCTGGGAGTTTTTTGATTATTGCTTCTAGTACATCAGTTGTTATTGATTTTTCCTGATTTCATTTTGGAAGTTTGTATTTTTCTAGGAATTTGTCCATTTCATCCACATTTTCTAGCTTGTTGGAATATAGTTGCTCATAGTATTTCTTATAACCCTTTCTAGTTCTGTGGTGTCAGTTGTTACTTCCCCAATTTCTTTTGTGGTTTTATTTAATTGGGTTCTTTGTTTCTTGAAGACTGTGGTTAAAGTTCATCAATCTTGTTTATCTTTTCAAAGAACCAGCTCTTGGTTTCATTGAAATTTGGATTTTATTTTTTTAGTCTCTATGTCATTTATTTCGGTTCTAATCTTTATTATTTCCTTCCTTCTACTTACTCTGGGTCTTTCTTATTATTCTCTTTCTAATTTTTAAAAATAGTTTATTAATTTTTTAATTTTTTTTTTTTTTAGGTAGGCCTGTAGTGCTGTGAACTTCCTTCTCGGGACTGCTTTTTCTATGTCCTAGAGCTTTTGGGTTATTGTGTGTTCATTTTCATTTGTTTTCAGGAAGTTTTTTATTTCTTTCTTGAGCTCATTGGTAACACATTCATTGCTTAATAATATGCTATTTAGCCTTCATGTATTTAAATGTCTTTGTGTGTTTTTATTGTAGTTGATTTCTAACTTCATTCCATTGTGATCTGAGAAGATACCTGATAATGATTTCAGTCTTCTTTTATTTAAAATATATTTTTATTGATTTCAGAGATGGGGAGAGAAAGAGAGATAGAAACATCCTATATAATAAAACCCTAATATGCAAATTGACCGAATGGTGGAATGACCAGCAGAATGACTGGTGGAACTACCTGTCTCCTATGATGTGCATTGACTACCAGGGGGCAAAAGCTAAATGCAGGTGCTACCCCCAGTTGGGGCTGGTGAGCAGGTGGCACCAGGCCGCCAGCCAAGGTGGGTGCCTTAAGTGTAATTTATTTTTACATAAGGTTATTATTGATAGGTACTTATTTATTTACATCAGTGCCCCCCCCCCCCATCACCCCGCCAGTTGGCCCACAGATCGGCCCTAATCATCGGCCAGGCCTAGGGGCCCTACTCTATGTATTGGGAACAGTCTCTTAGATTTAAAAATTAAAACCTTAGATTTAAAAATTTAATACTGAGAAAACAGAATGATGCAGTGATGACATGCATGGACTCTGGCTTGCACATTTTGTGGTCAGCCCTGATTCTGACAGTTATAATTGTGACAAAGCCAATTACTTAACTTCTCTCTGCTTTAGTTTTTCCACCCATAGATGGGGAAAATGGTACTACTGCCTCAGAAGGATCATGTTATGTACTACTTTTTATAATCAGGGCAAAAAACTGTAGCTGCCCATACAATAGCAAGATGCCTTTCACCTGTAGGAAAAATATGGTCACTGGTGCTTGCAGTGTCCTGGATTTAGTTATGACATCCCCTAAGGGGTCCCTGATTGTGAGAGGATGCAGGCCAAGCTGAGGAACTCCTCCTGCCCTCTCCACCTCCCACCCCCAGGGCAAGAATTTTGTGCACTGGGCCTCTAATCAGTGATGAAAGAGAATCGTTGATCATCTGCCTCCTGCACGCCCCCTACTGGGGATTGATCCTGCAACCTGGGCATGTATCCTTGATCGAAATCAAACCTAGGACCCAGTCAGTATGCAGGCTGTTGCTCTATCCACTGAGCCAAATCAACTAGAATATGATTTCAATCTTCTTGAGCTTGTAGAGACTTGTTTTGTATCCTAACATGTAGTCTGTCTTTGAGAATGACCCATGTGCACTTGAGAAGAATATACACTGAGTGGCCAGATTATTATGATCTCTGAATGCATAATCTGGCCATTCAGTGTATATCCTATATAATAAAAGGCTAATATGCAAGTTGTCCCCCCGACCAGGAGTTTGACCAGCAGGCAGGCTGGCCAACTGCCCATGTCTCTGCCCCTGGCCAGGCTGGCTGAACCCCACCCATGCACGGATTCATGCACTGGGTCTCTGTGTGTGTGTGTGTGTGTGTGCGCGCATGTATATTTTTAGAGGCTCAGTGCATGAAATTCATGCACGGGGGAGGTGTCCCTCAGTCCAGCCTGCACCCTCTCCAATCTGGGACCCCTTGAGGGATGTCTGATTGCCCATTTAGGCCAGATCCCAGTAGGATTGGGCTTAAATGGGCAGTCGGACATCCTTCTCACAATCCAGGACTACTGGCTCCAAACTGCTTACCTGCCCACCTCCCTGATTGCCCTTAACCACTTCTGCTGCCAGCCTGATCACCCCCTAACCACTACCCTGCCAGCCTAATTGATGTCTAATTGCTCCCATGCCAGCCTGTTTACCAGCCTGGTCACCCCTAACTGCCCTCCTCTGCAGGCTTGATCGCCCCCAACTAGCCTCCCTTGCAGGCCTGGTCCCTCCCAACTACCCTCACTGCTGGCCTGATGGCCCACAACTGCCCTCCCTTGCAGGCCTGGAACCTTCCACTGTCCTCCCCTGCTGGCCATTTTGTAGTGGCCATCTTGTGACCACATGGGGGCAGGATATTTGACCACATGGGGGCAGCCCTCTTGTGTGTTGGAGTGATGGCCAATTTGCATATTACTTTTGTATTAGATAGGATAGAAGCCTGGTGCAAGGGTGGGGACCAGCTGGTTTGCCCTGGAGGGTGTCCTGGATCAGGGTGGGGGTTCCCTTGGGGTGTGGTGAGGGGCTTGTTGTGGTTGTTGTTATTATTGATAGGTACTTATTTATTTCCATTTTCATTCTTTTTGCCAATGGTTCTCTCTCAATTTCTTCTCATTACATCAGTCCCTTTAGCATTACTTACAGTACTGATTTGGTGGTGACAAATTCCTTTAGCCTTTTTTTTTTGGTCTGGGATGCTCTTTATTTCACCATCTATTTTGAATGATGGATGGCCTTGCTGGATATAGCAATCTTGATTTCAGATTCTTGCTTTTCATTACCTTGAAAACTTCATGCCATTCCCTTTGGCCACACACCCCAGCGACCCAAGCAGAGGCCCTGGTATCTTCGATTAATTTATGTTCTACAATTGAAACTTTGTAGCCTGGAGCAGAGCCAAGCCTTCTGCTTGCTCTGTGGTGACAGCCATTTCTGTTTGAAACTTTGTAGCCTAGAGTGGAGGCCTAGTTTAGGGCTGCAGAAGTTTGGCTTCCTCAATCGCCCTCGCAACCTAGCCTCTGCACTCTCTAGCTCTGTGGCTGCTGCCATTTCTGTTCGAATTATGTGTCTTTTATAATTGAAACTTTGTAGCATTGAGTGGAGGCCTAGGCTGGCAACGGCAGGCGGAAAGCTTGTCTACCTCTGTTGCTGGGGAAACCCAAGCCTCCCTCCTGCTCTCAGTGGTGGCAGCCATCTTGGTTGGGGTTATTTGCATAACTTGCTCCTGATTGGCTGGTGGCTGTGGGCGTGGCCTGATTTGCATATTACTCTTTTATTAGATAGTATATATATTTAGGTTCTCCTATATTGGGTGCATATCACCAGGGTTATATTCTCTTGTTGGATCAATCTCTTTAGTCTTATGTAGTGACCTTTATTTTTTCTTTTTATGTCCTTTGCTTTTAAGTCTGTTTTGTCATATATGAGTATTGCTACCCCAGGTTTTTTTCTGTTTCCATTTGCGTGGAAAATGTTTTTCTATTTCTTCACTCTCATCCTGTGTAGATAGTTTATATTTGGGTCATATTTTCATATCAGTTCAGTTACTCTACTTCTTTTCATTGGAGCATTTAATTTATTTACACTTAAGGTTATTATTGATAGGTACTTATTTATTTCCATTTTCATTCTTTTTGCCAATGGTTCTCTCTCAATTTCTTCTCATTACATCAGTCCCTTTAGCATTACTTACAGTACTGATTTGGTGGTGACAAATTCCTTTAGCCTTTTTTTTTTGGTCTGGGATGCTCTTTATTTCACCATCTATTTTGAATGATGGATGGCCTTGCTGGATATAGCAATCTTGATTTCAGATTCTTGCTTTTCATTACCTTGAAAACTTCATGCCATTCCCTTTGGCCTAAAAAGTCTCTGGTGAAAAATCACCTGAAAGCTTTATGGGAGCTCCTTTGTAGGTAACAAATTGCTTTCTTCTTGCTGTCTTTAAGATTCTCTCTTTGTCTTTAATTTTTGGCATTTTAATTATGATGTGCCTGGGCATGAGTCTGTTTGGGTTCTTCTTGCTTGGGACTCTCTATGTTTCCTGAACTTGTGTGACTTTTTCCTTTGCCAGGTTAGAGAAGTTTTCTGCCATTAGGTCTTCAAACACATTCTGTAGCCCATGCTCACTTTCATCTCCTTCTGGCACTCCTATTATGCAAATATTATGTTTTATGGTGTCCCATAGCTCCTTTAAGCTTTCCTCCTGTTTTTAAATTATTTTTTTCTTTTTGGTTCTCTGATGAGTGATTTTTTCCCCAATCTTCTAATTCACTGATCTGATCCTTGGCTTCTTCTAATCTGCTGTATGTTCCTTCCATTGTGTTCTCTATTAGTGCTGTGTTATTCTTCAGGGTTACTATATCTATTCTCATGTTGTTGATCATTCTTGCCATCAGTATTCTGAACTCTGTGTCTGATAAATTTGTTATCTACATTTCATCTAGCTATTCTTCTGGGAAATTCTCTTGTTCTTTCATATAGGGCTTGTTCTTTGTCTCTCCCCATTTTGGCTGCCTGTTTGTGTTTGTGTCTATGTCTTAGGTAGATCTGCTATGACTCTCCATCTCTATTGTAGGACAACATCAGTCACTATTTGTTAATGGCCCTGAGTACCCTTTTTGAAGCTATCAGCTTGTTGCTTCCTCTGCTGGGGCTGTGTGCCTTTGAAAAGGACCAGGGTGGACATCAAGGTCTATTTTTTCTAGTCCTGGACCCAAGAGTAGATCAGGCAAAGACTCAGAGCCTCTGCCTGCAGTCTGATTATTATTCACTCTTGATTAGCCTCAGTATGTTGATTGCAATCATGGAGAGGTTTTCCAACAGGGTGGGGCAATTGCTTCTGCCTGCAGACTATTGTTATTCTTAATCTCTTAATAGGCTTCAGAAATTTCATAGGGTGTGGCAAGGAGTTTTCCAATAAGGTGTGGCAATTGCTTCTCTCCCAGGCAAAAGCAGCCTGGATGGTAAGGTTTGCTGGAGGAAGGTCTTTTAAGTATTTTATTGTTTCAAGTCCTCTGCAATATGAGGGAATAACTTAGCACAAGAAACCAGGGTGTCTGCCTTTGGAGCTCTAACCTTAGAGTCCTCAACCTGGCTTTTATTCACATAGGTCCATTGTACTCTGCCCTACCTCTTTTGGAGCCCAAGGTGAGTGGCTGCGCAAGAGATTTTTGTGTTGGCCCTTTCAGAGGGTTATTGCATTTCCAGCTGTCTCTCCCTGGCATATAGCAACCCTGCTGCTTTTCACAGGCACTTCTGTGGGCACTTCTCAGTTCTGGTCCTCTGGGCTTGGGATCCCAACATGAAGTTTAGACCCCAGAGTTCTCAATGGGGACCCCTGTCCCCCCCTCACCCCCCCCCCCACACACACACTTCCTCCCTCCCCCCCCTCACACACACACACACCTGAGATAACCATGTGGAATTTCTCTCCTGTGGGAGTCTGACCAGCCCTCTGATGCTTCTGTATTTCCTACCAAGTCTCTATGCGATTTCTACTTTCCATCCTTGGTTATTAGGGTTCTCTCCAACCAGTCTATAGTTAATTATTCAGGATGGTTTTTCTGTATTTAATTTAATTCCAGTTTAGTTCTGGGAATGTGTAAGTGTAAGCTTCCACTTACTCTGCAGCCATTTTTGAATCTCTCTAGTTATATGAGTTTCTAAATATGTTTTGGATGTTAGTCCCTTATTGGAGGTGTTATTTGAAAGTATTTTCTTCCATTCAGTTGGATGTCTTTTTTTTTTAGTGTCCTGGAGTCCCAGTTTATTTTTTATTTTTCTTCTTTTACCATTGGCCTCTCTGAGACCAAGGTCTTTAAATTTAGTATGTGTGTTTTCTTCTATATATTTTATTGTTTCAGGTCTTAAAAATTTTTAAGTATTTGACCCATTTGGAGTTAATATTTATGAATGGTGATAAGTAACAGTCTAGTTTCATTCTTTTGCATGTAACTTTGTAATTTTCCACACCATTTATTGAAGAGACTCTCTTATTTTCATTGTATATTTTTGGGTCCTTTGTTAAAAATGAATTGCTGATATACATGTGGATTTACTTCTGGGCTCTCCATTCTATTCCATTGACTTGTGTATCTGTTTTCTCCCAATACCATACTGTTTTGATTATTGTAGCTTTATAGTATAATTTGAAGTCAGGGAGTGTGATACCTCCAGCTTTGTTTTTCCCCTTCATAATTGCTTTTGCCATTTGGGATCTTTTGTGGTTCCATATAAACTTGATGATTCTTTTGTTCAATATATTTTTTATAATGCTGTTAGGGTTTTAATGGTGATTCTATTAAATATGCATATTTCTTTAGGTAATATTGCCATTTAACTATGTTGATTCATCCATGGAATCTTTCTATTTCTTTATCTTCTTTAATTTATTTGCACAATGTTTTGTACTTTTCAGTGGATAGATTCTTTTCATCTTTTTAAGTTTATTCCTAGGTATTTTACTATTTTTATTGTGATTTGAAATAGAATTGTTTTGTTCATTTCTTTTTTAAATATTTTGTTATTAGTATATAGGAATACAACAGATTTTTTTGTATTTTTATTTTTGTATTCTGCCACTTCACTGTATTTGTTTATTGTTTTTAATACTTTTTTGGTGTAGTCTAGGATTTTCTATTTACTGAATCATGTCATCTATAAAAGGTGGCAGTTTTATGTCTTCATTCCCAATTTGGATGCCTTTTATTTATATCTCTTGTCTGAGGGTGGGCATCCTTGTCTTATTCCTAATCACAAAGGAAAAGTATTTAGTTTTTCAACATTGTATATGATATTAGCTGAGGGTTTGTCATACATGGCCTTTAATATGTTGAGGTACTTTCCTTTTACACCCATGGTATTGAGAGTTTTAACCGTATGTGCTTTTTATATATTTATTAATATGAGGAATTTTATTCTGTGGTATTTTTTGCAATAAATATTAATGTTTCAAGAAAATTATTTTAAATATGTTACATGCAATAAACATTAATATTTCAAGAAAAAAGATTTTAAGTGTGATAATACCAAAACTGTACTAAGTATAATATCACAAAAGTTGTAGGAAATATCTGTTTTCTACAATTAAATCTGCAATTAAAAGGATTACTTCTATTATATTCTAAAATAGTTTTTTTTCCTCTGGCTCTATTTTTGTTCATCAGTTTATGTTCATTATATTCCACAAATGAGTGAGATCATGTGATATTGATCTTTCTCTGACTGGCTTATCTCGCTTAGCATAATGCTCTCCAGGTCCATCCATGCTGGTACAAATGGTAAGAGTTCCTTCTTTTTTATAGTGGTGTAGTATTCCTTTGTGTAGATGTACCACAGCTTTTTAATCCACTCATCTGCTGATGGGCACTTGGACTGTTTGCAAATGTTAGCTATCGTAAATTGTGCTGCTGTGAACACAGGGGTGCATATATCCTTTTTGATTGGTGTTTCTGATTTCTTGGGATATATTCCTAGAAGTGGGATTACTGGGTCAAATGGAATTCCATTTTTAATTTTTTGAGGAAACGCCATACTGTTTTCTACAGTGGCTGTACCAGTCTGCACTTCCACCAGCAGTGCATGGAGGTTCCTTTTTCTCCATACTCTCACCAGCATTTGTTGTTTGTTGATTTGTTCATGATAGCCATTCTGACAGGTGTGAAATGGTACCCCATTCTTGTTTTGATTTGCATCTCTCAGATGATTAGTCTTTGAGTATGTTTTCATATGTCTCTTCACCTGCTGTATGTCCACTTTTGAAAAGTGCCTATTTAGGTCCTTTGCCCATTTTTTGATTGGATTGTTTGTCTTCCTTTTCTTAAGTTGTATGAGTTCCCTTTAATTTTGGAGATTAAACCCTTAATCAGAGATAACATTAGCAAACATGTTCTCCCATGCAGTGGGCTTTCTTGTTGTTTTGTTGATGGTTTCTTTTGCTGTGCAGAAGCTTTTTATTTTTATGTTGTCCCATTTGTTTATTTTCTCCTTAGTTTCCATTGTCCTAGGAGCTGTACCAGCAAAGATGTTGCTACAACATATGTCTTCTATTTTGCTGCTATGGATTCTTCTAGGATTTTTATGGTTTTCTATCTTAAATTTAAGTCCTTTATCCATTTTGAGTTTATTTTTGTGTATGGTGTAAGTTGGTAGTCTAAATTTTCTTTTTCTTTGCATGTATCTGTCCAGTTTTCCCAACACCATTTATTGAAGAGACTGTCTTGACTCTATTGTATGCTCTTGCCTCCTTTGTCAAATATTAATTCAGCATAGTGGTTTGGGTCAATTTCTGGGTTCTCTGTTCTGTTCCATTGATCTATATGTCTGTTCTTGTGCTAGTACCAGGCAGTTTTAAGAATAGTGGCTTTGTAATATAGCTTAATATCTTGTATTGTGATCCCTGCAACTTTTTTCAGCCAATTGGGGCCTTTTTTAAAAATTTCATATGAATTTTTGGAGTTTGATCTAGGTCTGAAATATGCCATTGGTATTTTAAAGGGGACTACATTGAATCTATAAATTGCTTTGGGTAGTATGGACATTTTAATGATGTTGATTCTACCAATCCATGAACACAGTATTTTTTTTATTTGTTTATGTCTTCCTCTGTCTTCTTTTTCAATGTCCTGTAGTTTTCTGAGTACAGGTCTTTTACCTCCTTAGTTAAATTTATTCCTGGGTATCCTCATTTTATTGGTGCATAAATGGGATTTTTTTTTTGTTTTGTTTCTCTTTCTGTGAGTTCATTATCCTAATATATAAAATGCCAGGTGCCGTCACAACTGAAATGACCAGACAAATGACCAAACAGCAGGCTGGGAGCTGAGGGAGAGGGAACTGTGGGCCCCCAGCCATCCACGGTGCAGTGTTGGGAGAAGGGAGCTGTGGGCCCAAATGACCAAAGGACCGGTCTGGCTCTCATAGTGTGGCGGGGTGGGACCACGGAGGATGGGGAGCCTCGAGTGGCAGGGGGCTGTGAGCATGGAGCTTCGTGGGATGGCTAAGGCTGAGGAGTGTCACAGTGGCAGCTGAAACTGAGGAGCCTCATGGGGTGGGAGCTGTTAGTGTGGAGCTTCGTGGGGCAGGCGCCACGGAGGTGGAGGAGCAACGCTCGGTGGCAGACATCCCCCCAATTGCAACTAGGCCTAGGGATCCTAACTGCACATGACTTAATCGTGTGCTGGGCCTCTAATTGATGTATAAAAAAGCCATAGATTTCTGGGTATTAAATTTGTATCCTGCTACATTATTGAATTCATTTATTAAGCCTAATAGTCTTTTGCTGGAGTCTTTAGGATTTTCTATGTAAAATATCATGTCGTCTGCAAATAATAACAGTTTTACTTCTTTTCCAATTTGGATGCCTTTTATTTCTTCTTCTTATCTGATCGCTATGGCTAACACTTCTAGTACAATATTGAATAGGAGTGGTGAAAGTGGGCATCCCTATCTTGTACCTGTTCTTAGGGGAAATTGTGTTAGTTTTTGCCCATTGAGTATGATGTTGGTTGTACGTTTGTCATATATGGCCTTTGTCATGTTGAGATATGCTCCCTCTATTCCCACTTTGTTGAGAGTTTTTATAAAAAATGGGTGTTGGATTTTTTTCAAATGCTTTCTTTGCATCTATTGAGTTAATCATGTGATTTTTGTCTTTGAATTTGTTTATGTAATCTATCCCATTTATTGTTTTGTAAATATTGTACCAGCTCTGCATCCCTGGAATAAATCCAATTTGGTCATGGTGTATGATCTTTTTAATATACTAGAGGCCCCATGTATGAAATCATGCACGGGGATGCAGAGGTCTCTCAGCCTGTCCTGTACCCTCTCATAGTCTGGGACCCTTTGGGTGATGTCTGCCTTCTGGCTTAGGCCTGATCTCCATAGGGATCGAGCCTAAGTTGGCAGTCAGACATCCTCTAGCAGTCTGGGGCTCTCGCAGTCCAAGACTCCTCGCTCCTTACCACCCGCATGCAGCAGAGGCCAGAGATGCTCCTGCCACTGCCATTGCGCTTGCCAGCTGTGAGCCCGGTTTCTGGCTGAGTGGCACTCCCCCTGTGGAAGTGCACTGACCAGCAGGGGGCAGCTCCTGTGTTGAGCGTCTGCCGCCTAGTGGTCAGTATGTGTCAAAGTGGCTGGTCATTCCACCGTATGGTTGATTTGCATCTTAGGATTTATTATTTAGGATTGCTGGATACAATTTGCTATTTTGTTGAAGATTTTAGCATTTGTGTTCATAAGGGATATTGGCCTGTAATTCTCTTTCTGTCTTTATCTGGTTTTGGAATTAGGAAAATGTTAGCCTCATAAATAGAGTTTGGAAGTGTACCTTCCTCTTGGATTTTCAGAAATAGTTTGAGGAGTATAGGTGTTAGTTCTTCTTTGAATCTTTGGTAAAACTCTCCTGTGGAGCTGTCTGGACCTGGACTTTGTTTGGAGGGAGTGTTTTGATTATAGCTTCTAGTTCATCAATTGTTATTGGCCTATTCAGGTTTCCTAATTCTTCATCAGTTTGGGGAGATTATATTTTTCTGGGAATTTGTCTGTTTCATCCACATTGTCCAGCTTGTTGGCATATACTAGTTGTCCATTGCATTTTTTTTTTTTTTTTTACAATTCTATGTATTTCTATGGTGTTAGTAAATACTTCTCCACTTTTGTTTCTGATTTTATTTGTGCCCTCTTTGTTTCTTGATGAATCTGGCTAATGGTTGATCAATTTTGTTTATCATTTCAAAGAACCAGCTCTTGGTCTCATAGATTTTTTTGAATTTTTTTTGTAGTCTCTATGTTATTTATTTCTGCTCTAAGCTTTATTATTTCCTTCCTTCTACTTACTCTGGGATTTTCTTGTTTTTCTCTTTCTAATTCTTTAAGTTGTAGGGTTAAATAATTTATTGCTGACTTTTCTTATTTTTTGAGATATGCCTGTAGCTCTCAGGACTGCTTTAGCTCTGTCCCAGATTTTGGGTTGTGTGTTTATTTTCATTTGTTTCAAGAAAGACTTTGATTTCTTTCTTGATCTCATTGGTAATTCATTCATTTTTTAATAACATGCTATTTAGCCTTCATGTGTTTGAATATTTTGGGGTGTTTTTACTGTAGTTGTTTTCTAATTTCATTCCACTGTGATCTGAGAAGGTGCTGATGTGATTTCAGTGTTCTTTAACTTGCAGAGACTTGTTTTGTGTCCTTACATGTGGTTTATCTTTGTAAATGATCCTTTTGCACTTGAGAAGGTATGTTCTGCTATGTTGGGGGGGATAAGTTCTATAAATGTCAATTAAATCCATTTGATCCAGTGTGTCCTTTAGAGTCTCTGTTACCTTATTACGTGTTTTTTGTTGTTGTTGTTGTTGTTATTTTTTGGTGTGTTTTTTTTAAGCCTATAGCACCTGGTATTCCCAGTCGGTCTCCCATCAAGTACTAACCAGGCCCAACCCTGCTTAGCTTCCGAGATCAGACGAGATCGGGCGCGTTCAGGGTGGTATGGCCGTAGACCACCTTATTACGTTTTTGTTTGAAAGATCTATCCAGTGATGTCAGAAGAGTGTTAAAGTTCCCTACTATGACTGTATTGTTGTTGATGTCTTTGTTAAAGTCCTCTAGAAGTTTTATATATATATATATTTAGGTGCTCCTATATTGGTTGCATATTTGTTTACCAGGGTTATATCCTCTTTTTGGATAATCCCTTTAGTATTATGTAGTAACCTTTGTTGTCTCCTGTGATGGCCTTCATTTTAAAGTCTATTTTTCAGATATAAGTATTGCTATTCCTGCTTTTTTTTTTCTTTTCCATTTGTATGGAAATTTTTTTCCATCCCTTCACTCTCATCCTCTGTGTGTCTTTTGAGGTGCGTCTCTTGTAGACAGCATATAGTTGGGTCATGTTTTTGTATCAATTCACGTATCCTATACCTTTTGATTGGAGCATTTAATCCATTTATATTTAGGGTTATTATTGATAGGTACTTATTTATTTTCCATTTTAATTCTGTATGACTAGGTTTTTTTCTTTGTTTCTTCTCATTTTAGGAGTCCTTTTAGCATTACTTGTAATGCTTGCTTGGTGGTGTTTTATTCCTTTATCATTTTTTGTCTGGGAAGCTTTTTATTTGACTATTTTGAATGATAGCTTTGCTGGATATAGTAATCTTGGTCTCAGATCCTTGATTTCCATTACCTTGAGTATTTCATGCCATTCCCTTCTGGCCTGTAGAATTTCTAATTAGAAATCAGGTGTCAGCCTTATGGGAACTCCTCTGTAGGTAACAGTTTTCTTTTCTCTTGCTGCTTTTAAGATTCTGTCTTTGATTTTTGGCATTTTAATTAATTTTGGGTGTTGTTGTTTTTTTTACTGTAGTCTGGTTGTGGGCCTGTTTGCAGTCTTGCTTGGGGTTCTCTGTGCCTCCTGAACTTGTGTGACTTTTTCCTTTACCATGTTAGGATAGGTTTCCGCCATTATTTCTTCAAACACATTCTTTATTCCTTTCTGCCTCTTCTAACACTCCTGCTATTGTAATATTGTAACATTTCATATTATCCCACAGCCTCCTTAAGCTGTCCTCCTGTTTTTTAATTGTTTTTTTTTTCTTTTGGTTCTCTGATTGATTGATATTTTCAACTCTGTCTTCTAATTCATTGATTCAGTCTTCAGCTTCCCCTAATCTGCTGCGTATTCCTTCCAAAGTGTTCCTCATTTGTATTATGTCATTCTTTATCTCAGACTGTTCTTTTTTCATAGTTACTATATCTTTTTTTAAAAAATATATATTTTATTGATTTTTTACAGAGCGGAAGGGAGAGGGATAGAAAGTCAGAAACATCGATGAGAGAGAGACATCGATCAGCTGCCTCTTTGCACGCCCCCTACTGGGGATGTGCCCGCAGCCAAGGTACATGCCCTTGCCGGGATCGAACCCGGGACCCTGCAGTCCGCAATCCGACGCTCTATCCATTGAGCCAAACCGGTCTTGGCAATAGTTACTATATCTTTTTTCGCATCATTGAGCATCTTTACCATCATTACTCTGAATTCTGTTTCAGGTAAATTTCTTATCTCTGCTTCATTTATCTCTTCTTTTGGAGAATTCTCTAGTAATTTCATTTGGGAATATCAGGCAAAGAAACAAGGCCTCCAGAGACTACCTCTGCCTACAGATTGTTAAGATTCTGATTTGAATTGCACCCCCTACCCCCAGGCAATCCTCCTTTGGTGTGGGGAGAGTTTATTTCAATAGAGTGGGGCAGTTGCTTCTGCCTGGAGAGTAATTGTTATTTTTAATCTCTTAAGTGGCCTCAGGGCAAGGGTTTTTCAATAGGGTGTATCAACTGTCTTCCTCCCAGGCAAGGCAAATGTCTGTGGGAACAGATGTCCTCTACTGTGTGAGGGAATGCCTCAGCCCAGGAGCTGTAACCCCCAGTTCCCCAGTTCTGGGTTCTGCTCTCACAGCTCCAATCCACTTCACCTTCCCTCTGTCAAAGCACAAGGTGGGTGGCTCCAAGGGAATTTTGTGCATTGGCCCTCTAATAGGGTGCCTGAATTTTTAGCTATCACTCTCTGGCAGACAGCACCCCGCTGCTTTTCACAGCCAGA
Organism: Antrozous pallidus; assembly: GCA_027563665.1. Classification (NCBI taxonomy): domain Eukaryota; kingdom Metazoa; phylum Chordata; class Mammalia; order Chiroptera; family Vespertilionidae; genus Antrozous; species Antrozous pallidus. Next base: position 108,578,757 of record CM050508.1, on the reverse strand, counting down.
TCTTATGTGGTTAACCTTCTCAGTTTTGGTGCTCTCTGCTGGAGGGCCCAGTTTGGGGATTAGATCCCAGAGTTCTCAGTGACAAATCCCCACAGCTGAGATATCTCTCCGGGACTTCGGTTGCTGTCTGTGAGTGTCCAGCCAGCCCTTTTGCACCTCTTCCCCTCCTACCAAGCTTTATGTGGTCTCCATATTTGGTACTCAGGTATCAGGTTCTTTTCTGTGAGTTTTCTGTTGATTATTCAGGAAGTTTTTATGTATTTTAGTTGTAATTTCAGTTTGTTCCTGGGAGCATGTCCATGCAGCATCCACTTACTCTGCCACCATTTTTAATACTCTCCTTTAGTTTGTTAATGTGGTGTATTAACATTGATTGATTTGCATTCCATCCTTTTGCCCCTGGAATGAACCCCACTTGATTGTGAAGTATGATTCTTTTAATGTATTATATTATATTTGTTAGTGTTTTGTTTAGGATTTTTGTATATATATTCATCAGAGATATTGGTCTGTAATTTGTGTGTGTGGTATTCTTTCCAGATTTTGGAATCGGTAATATTAGCTTCATAAAATGAGGTAGGAATTTTTGCCTCTTTTCCAAATTTTTGGAAGAGTATGAGGAGGATATGTATTAAGTCTTCTTTGAATGTTTCGTGAAATTCACTAGTGAAGCCATCTGGTCCTAGACTTTTATGTTTGGACAGTTTTTGATGACAGTATGACTGTTTTAATTAAGTCTGTTTAGAATTTCCTGTTCTTCATGATTCGTACCAAGAACTTGTTCATTTATTCTAAGTTATTGAATTTTATTACGTACAGCCTTTTGTTGTATGCTTGTATAGTCTTTTGTATTTCTGTAGTGTCTGTTGTAACTTTTATTTATAATTTTGTTTATTTGAGACTTTTCTCTTTTACCTGTTTTTTGCATCTTTAGCTAAAGGTTTGTCAATTTTATTAATTTTTTTAAAGAACCAGTTCTTTGTTGCATTATCTTTTCTATTGTCTTCTGTTTTCTGTTTAATTCTCTAATTTTTATTTCCTTCCTTCTACTGGCTTTCAGGTTCATTTCTTAATTTTATATTCCTTTAAGGTGAAATGTTAGGTTGTTTATTTGAGATTTTTCTTTTTTTCTTGTGGTAGGCCTGTAATGCTATAAACTTTTCTTTTATTACTGTTTTTGTTCCATCCCCCAAATTTTTATATTTCCTATTGTCATTCTCATTTGACTCTGTGTATCTTTTGAACTCTGCTTTTATTTCTTCTGTTACTCAGTAGTTGTTCGGTATCATGGTGTTTAATGTCCACATGTTTATGGTTTTTATAGCTTTCTTTTAGCAGTTGATTTCCAGTTTCAAATTGTTGTTGTCAGAAAATATGCTTGTATCATTTCAATCTTCTTAAATTTGTTGGAACTAGTTTTGTGCCCCTACATAATATAGTTTATCCTTGAGAATGTTCTCTGTGCACTGGGAAGGATTGTATAATCTAGTGTTCTGGGATGAAAAACTCTGTAAATATTGATTATGTTCATTTGCTTTAATGTGTTATTTGAAGCTGTTTTGATTTTCTGGTTGGATGATCTATCCATTTTTGTCAATGGGGTATTTAGTTCCCCTATTATAAATGTACTAGAGGCCTGATGCATGAAGATTCATGCAAGAAAGGGCCTTCCTTTTCCTAGCTGTTAGCACTGCCTTCACTCCAGCTGGAGCCACCTTTCTGTCTTCCTATGCTGCCCAGAGGCATGGAACTGCTGGGTGGCGCAGAATGCCTGCATCATTGCCATGGCAACTACAAAAGCATTCTGCCCTGCCAATCTGCCATCTTTGTTGGGTTAATTTGCATACTCACTCCTGATTGGCTGGTGGGCGTGACAAAGGTATGGTCAATTTGCATCTTTCTCTTTTATTAGTGTAGATTTTTGTCAGTTTCTCCCCTTAGTTCTGTTAGCAGTTGCTTTGTATATTTTGGTGCCTCCAGGTTGAATGCATATTTATTAATACATGTTATGTATTGTTTCCTTCATCTTTATATAATGTCCATCTTTGTCTCTTGTTACCTTTTTTATCTTGAAATCTATTTTGTCTGATATAATTATGGCTACACTGGTTTCTTCTGGATGCCATTTGTTTGGAGTATAATCTTGCACCCCTTCCTTCTCTTTGAATCTGTGTTTGTCTTTGCAGTTGAAATGTGTCTCCTAAAAACAGCGAGCATATACAGTTGGCTGTTTTTTAAAAAATAAAATAAAATGAGAAAACAAAAAACAAACCATCTCAATACTCTGTGCCTTTTAATTGGTGAGTTCAGTCCATTTACGTTTAGGGTGATTATGGATGTATGAGGTATCCTACCTCCATTTTATCTTTTGTTTTCTGGTAGTTCTGTGCTGCCATTATTTTTTTTTTCATCCTTGTGTTCCTGTCAGTTATTCTATTATTTTTTCCTCTGTTTCCTCTCTTTTTACATTATGTGTTTCAGTTCTGGATTTTTAAAAAATATATTTTTTATTGATTTTGGAGAGGACGGGAGAGGGAAAGATAAAAACATCAATGATGAGAATCATTGATCAGCTGCTTCCTGCACGTCTCCTACTGGAGATAAAACCCACAACCAGAGCATGTCCCCTTGACCTGAAACAAAACTGGGACCCTTCAGTCTGTAGGCTGATGTTCTATCCACTGAGCCAAACCAGCTAGAGTTCTAGATTTTTACTAAGTTCTTAAGTTTCAAAATTTCTGATTGGTTCTTTTTTTATAGTTTCAGTGTCTTTGGTGAGGGACTCTTTTTATCTCTTGATTTTATTTCTATGCTCTTTGAATTACTCCTCTGAGTTTTCTTGTATCTCATTGAGTTTTTTTAGAACTGCAATCTTGAATTCTCTGTCATTTAAATCATAGTCTTCCAAGTCTTTAAGTTTATTTTCTGGAGATTTTTCATTTTCTGAACATCTTTGTTACCTTGGTTATTTGTTGTGATTAATAGATTATCTTTCTGCCTGGGAATTTATGGAAATGAAACCTTTTTTTTTTTTTTTTTTTTTTTTTTTTTTTAAGTATTTTACTCTTCACTTTAGCTGGTTGATAAGTAGATGACTTTCTTTTGTTTTCCAGAAGGTGGTGCTGAAGCACAAGTTTTAATTATTTCTTACTTGTCTTTAGGATTATCTATGGGGTAATGTAGCCTTGGTTGTGTCCATATTCCTGAGGAGGTGGGCTTGCCCTGGTCTCCAGGCACCACCCCGGTAGTCTCTATGGGTCTCTTGGCCTTATTTCCACTGCCTTCTTCCTGTAGCCAGAAGTTGCAGGCGTAACAGATATGTCTGAGTTGACAGGCCTACAGGATGTGTGGGGGAGCATCTGGAGCGGAAATCAGGTTCAGGTGTCTATGGATTTTTTTCTTTTAGCTACAATGAGTATAAGACCACTTAGGCTGGAAAGTTTTTCCTGACTTTTAGTGATCTGCCGAGAGGATTTTACTGCTGGCAGGCCAGAGGAGGACAAGTGGACAGGTTCCTGAATCCGGAACCTGATGATGATGGGTTTGGAGTGCTGCCACCAATTGCACTGTTTCTCTACCCCGGCCCTGAGCTCATACTCTTGTGTGCAGGCCTACCCTCCATTGCTGTCTCTGCCTTTTCAGTGTGCCCTGTGGGAGTCCCTCCCAATATCACCCTTCACTGGTAGTGTGTCAGCTAGGGTCCTGCAGTGCCTGATTGGGTCTGCAACTTTTATCTTTATCCTTCCCCATCCTGTCTCTCCTGCTCACCATGGCCAGATGTCTCAATGCTCAGATGTCTCAATGTGTGAATCTCTCAGGTGTGTTTATGTGTTGAGTAGAGAAACAGTCATTTGTTGATTACAGCTGTCCATCCTGTTATAACTTAATAGAAGTCTGATTGTAATTCACTAGGGGATTTAGAGTGGCTTTTCTCAATGAGGTATTCTTTTGTCTACATATTTTATTTTATTTTTTATGTTTTTATTGGTTTCTGAGAGGAAGGGAGAGTGAGAGAGAGAAAGAGAGAGAGAGGAACACCAACGATAAGAGAAAAACATTTATCAGCTGCTTCCTGCATGCCCCCTGCTGGGGAGCAAGCTTGCAACCCAGATATATGCCCTGACTGGAATTGAACTGTGAGCTCCTGGTTCCTAGGTTGATGCTTAGCTACTGAGCCACACCAGCTAGGCTATCTACATATTTAACACTTTTTATTTCATTTCCTAGTACTTAACAATTTGCGACTCCTTTTAAAAGTAGTTTTTAATTGTCTGTAGTTAAAAATACGTAAACTTGTACAACCTAAAGATAATTCTTATGTAAATATGCTGTGGAAGAGGGAAGAGCCTTTTAAAAATACTAAATGAGAATGAAGAAGAAGCAAATTGCAAATAGACTGTTTACAAATCAGGTGGAGTAAAATCCCTGCCTTAAGTAGGACACAACCTTGTTACAGTGACACGTGTTATAATCAGACCATGGAAGGATCCCTTGAAGTGGCCTCTTGTCTCCAGGCCTGAGCTTCGGCCCTGGAGGGACCAGGGCTTCTGTCACAGCCACTGAGGGTTCCTGTCCTTGTTTTTCCTTCACTGCTTTGTGTTGTACATAAAGGCCGTGGCTGCCCCTGTGTGACAATCCCAGATAATGGTTCCAAATATAAATTAATGTCTTAAATTAAGATTTTTAGAAGGAATGGATGTGATGTGATGTTTTTATTTTAATTTGTATGTGGATTGTGTTTTGGTAACTGGCTTTATTGTAGTTGAAGCTTTTAAAACAAAGGGTATATTTCACATAATTCAATCAACACTTGTTTACTCTTATCCTTTTGTATTTCTCCCACTTTTAGCACAGACTGGCCACTCAGCTCTCCCAGTCCAGTAGATGCACCATCGGTTAAAATACGCAGAATGGATCCTTTCTCTACGAAGGAACATATTGAAATCATAGCTCCTTCACCACAAAGAAGCAGGTCTTTTTCAGTAGGGATTTCCTGTGGCCAGTCAAGTTCATCTGAGAGCAACTTTTCTCCAATGGAATTTTCAGGACTAGGCCTTGGAGACACCAGTGCGTCAGTGGGTGCAGTGCACAACCACCAGGACAGCTGCCTCACAGATTGTGATGTGGAAGATGGCACCATGGAAGGCAGTGAAGAAGGGCACTCCTTTGAACTTTGTCCCTCTGAAGCTTCTTCTTATGTGAAGTCCAGGGAGAGAACCTCCTCTTCCATAGTGTTTGAAGATTCAGGCTGTGGTAATGCATCCAGTAAAGAAGAGCCCAAAGCTAACCAACTGCACATAGGCAACCATTATGCTAATAAACAAACTGCTGCCAAGCATTCCAGTAGCATATCTTCGGAATCCAGTTTGTCTATTTCTCTTCCAAGACCAACCACTTTAAGTCTAGATCTCACTAAAAACACTGCAGAAAAGCTGCAGCCCAGTTCCCCGAAAGTGTATCTTTACATTCAGATGCAGCTGTGCAGAAAAGAGAACCTAAAGGACTGGATGAACAGCCGGTGCAGCATGGAGGAGAGAGGGTGGGGCACGTGCCTGCACATCTTCCTGCAGATCGCAGAGGCTGTGGAGTTCCTGCACAGTAAGGGGCTCATGCACAGGGACCTCAAGGTTGGTACTATGAAACCTCATCCATGGGTTTCAAGCTGATGTTTTATGCAGTACTTGCAGTATTTGTCACTTTTTAATGGAAGTGCACTAAGTGGAGAAGAGGGAAGGCATCGGGAGTGTAAAAAATAAGAAATCTCATGATTTGCAAAACTCAGGCAGGCCCTGTGGTTGAGCATCGACCTATGAACCAGGAGGTCAGGTTCAATTCCTGGTCAGGGCACATATTCAGGTTGCAAGCTTGATCTCTTATCTCTCTCTCCCTCTCTCTTCCTCCTTGAAATCAATAAAAATATATTTTAAAAATAAAAAAGATCTCAGGCAAATCATGAGTGCTCCTTTATAATAAAGGAAGCAGTAAAAAGCATTCCCAATCTGAAGGAAAAATATCTTGCATAAAATTCAATACCATTTTCTGTGGCTTTGAGTAACCTTGGCACAGGTTCCCGTAGGGTCCTGAAGTAGCACACAGAAAGGTCTCACGTGGAAGGAGAGACACAGGTCCCTTCATCACCCAGCTCTGAATTAGGGCAAGTTGCCATTCTTTTTGCCCCTGTTCCTGAGCTGTTCAGGTTTTGGGGAAGGAAGTGAGAAGCTGGGTGATAAAAGGTAGCAAATGGTTAGCCACATGATGTTTGCAGCTCTAACACCTTTGTTTCTATTTCAGTAATGAATATTGTAGCCAGGCAATATGCTGCATTACCTAAGATTCCTACCAGAACATGTAGAGTGTCTTCAGAGTGTGCTTCTGAAATACCTCTATGGAACTTTTAGTAACTAATTTCTGAACTATTCCATATGTTCATAGTGATCATCATAGATGTGTAGTAGATACATAAATATTTTTGTGGTGTAAGTTGCTTAAATTCTTGAGAGATTAGATTCATTTTAGATATTTTCAATTTTGTTTTATGTAACCACATACTTGTTTCAGTCACCAAAGTAGCTATTTGTATGAGTAATTTTCTTTTTAAACTCAGCAGTGGATTTTTAAATATTTGAATATATATTTTAAGAGTTGGGAATAATAGGAACTCAAATTAGAAATAATTCCTATTTTCCAAAGTAATTATTATTGGTTATACCTAATCACCACACTCTGGATATGGCCGGAACTAATTGCCAGGAATCATTCTGGATGAGTGAGAAGTTCAGAGATGGTTGGTTTTGGTCCGAAGGGAGAAGACAACTTCCATGAGATCAGATGCTCATGTGTTGGCTATTGGAATATGGGTACAGTTTTATCATTTGGTAGGATCCAGTTATCCAATGTGCACATTCTTCTTTTACTGAACACTTACTGTACAACTAAAACGTTATGTTGAAAGCCATGTAATTATGTTCTTACTAATTTTGAATATTCTGCTGATTTTGCAGTATTTATGAGATACTAGAGACCAGGTGCACAAAACTCATGCACTCGGTTGTGGGGAGCCGTCAGACCAGCCTGCACCCTCTCTCATTCCGAGAGTCCTTGAGGGATGTCCGACTGATGGCTTAGGCCTGCTCGTGGGCCTAAGCTGGCAGTTGGACATCCTTAGTGCTGCGGAGGAGAGTGAGGCTCCTGCCATCATTGCTGCACTCACCAGCTATGAACCTGGTTTCTGGCTGAGCAGCACTCCCCCTGTGGGATTGCACTGACCATTAGGGGACAGCTCCTGTGTTGAGCATCTGCCCCCTGCTGGTCAGTGTGCATCATAGCAAGCAGTCATTCCATCATTTGGTTGATTTGCATATTATCCTTTTATTATATAGAATTATTATATAGGATTGGTGAATATTTGTTTAATGCTACAATGTTGTCTAAAGTTTTCTCTTGTATTCATCTGTGCACAAAAAAATTTTCAAGAATATTAATTTCCCCTTTAGTTTTTCTAGATATCAAAAAAAGTATTCTTTTGTAAAGATGAATTTCCCTTAAAGATTTCTAGTGAACCAGAAAGAAATTCTCCCAATAATTTTATTCTTAGTCAAAAAGCTGTGTGTACTGTCCATTCTGATCTAAGTCTTTAAGCTCAATGTGAAACCTCCTAAACCTTCTCCCCTTTTTATATTTTGGTCAAATTGTTGTCATCAGCACTTTCTGGCCCCTGATGCTTCAGACTGACTTCTAATCTTCTCTTTACTCAAACTGTACTGGGTTTTTCTTAGCTTTTTAAATACACAGTGTTCTCATAGAACCTGGTGTTTCTCCTTCATAATCCTCATCACAGTTCTATTATTTATCTCCTGGTTTCCACAGGGGCAGAAGCCATGTCTTTTTTCACCTATTAAATTCTTAGCACAATCTCTGATACATTCTATATGCTCATATAACTTTTTAAAATTATTCTCTTGTTTGCAACCAAAGCCACTTAAAATAATTTAATCAGAAATGAAATATATTGGTTCATGTAACTAACTATCCAAGATTCAGGTAAAGATTCAGTGATGTGGCCACAACATGGTCTCCCCTCTCCTCACCCTGTTTCTTGTTTCCAGTTTCAGGCAGGCTCTCGCTTCACAGTTTCAGGACAGCTACCAGCTATTGGCAGGGCTGCACATTTTAAGTCTTTTGGAGTGATGAGACAGGGCGTGGGAGGAAAGTATACCTCTTCCCTACCATTGACCGGAAGTCCCGAGTTTCCTTCTATCTGAAAAGTCAAGGACACATACCCATTCCTAAACCAGTGTCCTGGCCAGAGGATAGGATTATGCTGATGGCTTATGCATCCCCCGGATGTGTAGCCATGGGTTGCTGCACAGCAGGAAGAAGGGTTCCCAAAGTCCAGTCAGGGTGCTTCTGGTGAAGTACAAGGGAGTAAATCCTAGAGATCCTAAAAATTAAAAACAAAAACAAGAAAGTCTATTACGTTGTTCAGTAATAGAGGAGGGATGGAGGACAGGAGCAATAAAATAATAGATGGGAGGACAGGAGCAATAAAATTTAAGAAAGTTCTCTCACAAGGTTATTTGTGGGAAAGCAAAAGGTTATTATAAATTTTGGTTATGTGCAATAATATTATTGCTTCAAAGTCATAGTTGTATAATGGCATTTTAGAGTTTGGGAATAAAATTTTATTTGTCTGGCAGGATTTGAAGCCTGATGAAATACAATTTCCTGAGATAAATGGCTTTCTTTTTCCTAATTTTAAGGGCTATAAATGGTGATCTTGTTAGCAGGTGTTAGAGTACGCTCTGAAGGAAGATGATATAGGTCATGTAGTAGACTTTGAGTTTAAGGACCATGAGAAATTTGGTTAGCTCACTCTCTTAAACACTTGCATGTGAGTGTTTATAACTCGGACTAGTGGGTTTGGAATACATGAGAGCATCTGGATATTAGAAGGGGCAGCATTGGTTTCAGTTAAGAGCTCTTATCTCTGTGATAGCCTGCTTTTCCCCTCACAGACATAAACCCAAAATCAGTCTGTTTATTCATTCATCAAACAGTAGTGATTAGCTATCATAAGGCACATACTATACTGAATGCTCGACCAGTGGTATTGAAGCAGACATCTCATGGAACCAGACTGCCTGAGTTTGAATCCCTGCTCCACCACTTACTACCACCTGGATAACATTGGGCAGCTTACCTAACTTCTCTGGGCCTCGGTTTGCACATTTGTAAATGAAAGACTAATAGAACTAATAGGGCTGTAAGTATTGCATGAGTTAATAGAAGTAACCAGCTTAGTCTGGCTTCTGGCATATTTTAAGTGCTATTTATGTATTTGATAGTATTACTACTATTATTATATTCATCGCTTCAGTTATAAATGTAGAGAAGCTTGCCAGAGGAGTAATAATAAAACTGAGCATTAAATACCTTGGGCCTTAGGTAATGTGAGTCTCTAAGTGTTTAAGTAGATGCTGTTTGCCCATTCATATGGTAAATGGCTAAATGCAAATGCTGACCCTTGGGCTACTTTTTCTTTACTCACAACACTTGTCCAGCATGGAAGGTATTTTCATATTAACTCATTTTAAAGGGAAACATACCTGAGAATATCTGGTTTCTTATATTTATTTTAATAAATTCCCTTCACTTTCCTTTTCTATATATATTGATTGTACTTTTGTCTGTTTTATTTTTTCCCAGCCTTCCAACATATTCTTTACAATGGACGACGTGGTCAAAGTTGGAGACTTTGGCTTAGTGACAGAAATGGACCAGGACGAGGAAGAGCCGATGGTTCTGACCCCAATGCCAGCATATGCCCGGCACACGGGGCAAGTAGGGACCAAACTGTATATGAGCCCAGAACAGGTGAGTGCTTTTGTTTTCCTTCTTAAGTAAAAACAGATTTTCAGTTAAAATGACAGCAAGCTAGATATATCCCATGAATTCCCATCTATGTTCTACTTAAAATACCCAATAAAATGAAATCTGAAAAGTATGAAAACTGGTAGTAGTGTTCTACACATGGTACAGCTAGGGGACAGTTTCTACAACTTGCATTGGTGATGGATTAAAAACACACACAATGCGTAAAACATACTCACTCTTTCAACCATAACCTAACAGCAACCAGAAATTTACAGAGACTTTGAACCCCTCCCACACTTAACTCCAGTTTGCATTGTGTAAATGGTGTAGGAGCTGTTTTCAAAGAAAGTTGAACCAGAAGTACTGTACTGAGCTGTGGTCTGTAGCAATTCATAGGCAACTTCCAGAATGTACTGTGGCAAGAGATAAAGGCTGGAATATCTTGTCTGTGGATGCTGACTCTCCCACAGAACGACAGGACAGAGCCTGGAGGAGTGATGGGAGCAGACTGTCCTGGGAGCTTCAGAATAGCATTCCCAGTCACCACCAGGATGATGTTCACAAGCTTATTTATGCTTAGATCGGCCATTCTCAAATTTTCTGGTTTCAATGGGCAGAGAGAGAAAGGAAGAGGGAGAGAGAGGGAGAAGAAAGAATCCTCAATTGGCTGCCTCCTCTGCACACCCCCCTCCTGGAGATTGAGCCCACCACCCAGCCTTGTGCCCTGACTGGGAATCCAACGGTGACCTCCTGACTCATGAGTCAGCACTCAATCACCAAGCCACGTGAGGCTTTGCCGCATTATATGTTTATCTATTCTTTACGATGGAATATGGGAAATACAGGAAGATATAAAGAAAAACTAAAAACTACTAATGAACATTCTGAAACAGTCATTTCCTTTTTTATAATACACAAGATGTATGTGTGTACATATAGTTTATAACATTTTTACCTAATTTTAGAAAACTTGGGATTCTCATCTGCAAATATTTGAATATAATAGTAAAATGTGAGCATTTCCCACATTATTGAGTGTTCTTGGAAAAGCTTTTGGCTGTATAGTATTCTCTATGTTAAGCAATTCAACATTTGTTTTGGACATTTTAGTTACTTGTAAATTTTGCTGTTGGGAATATCACTCAGATAACACCCCTTGTGCACAGAACTCTGTCCACATCCCCATCTTCCCTAGGGTTGGTGGAATTAATTATTGCCATCAAGTGGGAGTAAACAATTATTGCCAGTTGCTTTTCATGAAGGTGTGTTAGTATATATTCTCCAAATATTGTATGAGGATGTCTTTTTCTCTGTGCCCTGTAAGCTCTGTTGTTGAACCCCAGGGATAAGAGGTAAGGGATGAGCAGAAGGTGATGCAGCTGGTGTGGACCTGGAGACTTCCCATCTGACGCTCTGTGTTCTGGAAGCACAGGGCAGGTGGCCTGTGAGAGTGCCCAGGGAGACAGGCAACAAGTGCTGTTGAGAGAGGAGTCTGTGAGGGTTTACCATCCAGGCTGCTCCCTGGGACTCCCATGAGGAAATGCTGATATGGGTCCCAGAGTGATGACACCTTCTTTACTTTGCCAAATGTCAAGTTAGGGGCCCAGAGTAAGTTTCTCAAATAAAAGTGTTCAACTCAGTTCCCCAAGGTCACCTTAATTTGAATGAGGCTTAGTTTAAGAGTGCTGGGGTTGTAATTCATGACTTCATTTTAACAAATAAGTATTTATTGAGGACCTTCTCTGTATTTAACCCAGTGCTGGGTGGTGGGAATACAAAAGAGGCAGGTCCCTTCTCTGCAGGACTTCATCTCTAGTTGTGAATAGGAAATATGCACATGAAACATACAACTAGGAATGCAGAGTGGTCCATAATTAAGTGCCCTAATGAGGGCTAACCATAGTTGATTAATGGTTTTGAGTAATGAAGATTTTCTCATAAAAATGAGTGAGGACTAAGCTGGGTAGGAATGAGAGATCTGCTTTAGATAGTGTTCACTTTGAAAAATCTCACCTCAGGGTAGTGGAGTAGTTTTTACTGCTCTCACAGACCTTCCCAGCATCCAGAGGCTCCAGGTCCTGCCAGGCCTGTTTTGCTGATACATATCTCCGAGTTGTCCTGGCTTCCCCTCTGTGATGCTAACCAAGTTAATTACTCTGCTATAGAGAGTTGAAGAAAAGAGGCTTGTGAGATTAACTCTTTCCTACCATTTTTGTACCTACAAGTACATTTAAACTAAGAAGTGACTAAGTCAACTTGGGGATTCACCAATGTCATATTATCAATTGTATTATCTCTGTTAATATTTTTCTAACATTTCTTGTTTATGTGGGATTTCAGATTCATGGAAACAACTACTCTCATAAAGTGGACATCTTTTCTTTAGGCCTCATTCTGTTTGAGTTGCTGTACCCATTCGGCACTCAGATGGAGAGAGTCAGGGTAAGTTCTCCCCACCTCAAAAAATGGTGGAAAAACAAAATACTCTTAAATTTACAAAAGAATTTAAACAGAGAATAAGTTATTCTTTTTTTTTTCGGGGTTGGGGAGATAAGTTATTCTTAATACTAGCAGATTGGTTAACTACAATGAAAGGAGGTGATATGAGCTATAAGGGAGACAGTTTGCTTCCATTTAAAGCTCAATTTTAAAAATTTATTTAGTTGAATATTTTAGTTCCTTGTTATTACTAAAATTGATCCCAACTTGACAGTATCTAGTACTGAGTGACTCTGTAGTAAGTGCAGAGTGAGGGGAACCATGGGGTGGGAGTGGTTGGAGGGAGTGGTGGTGGTAGTGGGTGGTCACAGAGGACGACCTGAGGACAAATTGCCACTTACTCATACACTTAAAAGCTGGCAAACTAAGTATACTTATTTTTCCCCCATCTCAAACCACGGCCATGGCTTTTAAGGAAGACAGTACTGAAAGTGTATACAAGTACCTCTGTCCTGGTCTTCCCCATCCTTCATTAAATGGTCACCCTCAGCTTTTATAGCTGTTGTCCCTGGCACTTAACTTAAACTTAAGCTATTTCCAAAACTTAAACTATTATCACCATTTCTTCATCAGTTTTAGACCTTACTTATTGATTCCTGGCCATGGTAGAAGAAGATGTAGGTCTCACAGATAGCCAAAGGATTCAGATCTTCTAACCATTAGGACCTGCCAAAATGAGTCAGTTTCAGAACATCCTAAGAGCCTCCAGAAAGGGATATTAAACAGGCCTAACCTGTGTAAAGGATCAGGAATCATATGGCTTCAAAGGACCCTACTAGGAATGTAAAAATACAGTCTACAAAATGGGAGAAGATGTTTGTGAATCATATATCTGATAAGGTCCTACTACCCTAAATATATAAAGAACTATTAATTACAGTTCGACAACAAAAAGACAATTCAATTTAAAAATGAGTAAAGGACTTAGACATTTCTCCAAAGAAGGTTTACAATTGTCTAATAAGCTCATTATTATTTATTAGGGTCTCTACAAATCAAAGTCACAATGAAATACTAATCCATACAATATTGGATAGATATAACAATAATAAAAAATATAACAAGTGGCCGAAACCGGTTTGGCTCAGTGGATAGAGCGTCGGCCTGTGGACTGAGGGGTCCCAGGTTCGATTCTGGTCAAGGGCATGTACCTTGGCTGTGGGCACATCTCCAGTAGGGTGTGTGCAGGAGGCAGCTGGTCGATGTTTCTCTGTCATCCATGTTTCTGACTTTCTATCCCTCTCCCTTCCTCTCTGTAAAAAATCAATAAAATATATATAACAAGTGTTGGCAAGGATGTGGATAAATTAGAGCCTTCATACATTGCTGGTGGGAATTTAAAATTGTACAGCTGCTGTGGAAAACAGTTTAATAGTTACTCAAATAGTTAAACAGTTACATATGACTCAGCATTTTCACTCCTAGGTATACATCCAAAAGAAATAAAAACATTCACACACAAAAAAATGTGTATAAAGATGTTCATAGTAGCATTTTTATAATAGCCAGAAAGTAGAAACAACCTATCCAGCTGATGAATGGCAAAATGAAATGTGGTATGCCAGTACAATGGAATATTATTCAGCCAAAAAAAGGGATAAAGTACTGATCTAGCCCACAACACAAATGAACCTTGAAAACACTGTGCTAACTGAAAGAAGCCCGAAACAAAAGACCAATATTGTTTGAATTCATTTATATGAAATATACAGAACAGACAAATCTATAAAGACAAGTAGATTAATAGTTCCCAGGGGCTGTTGGTAGAAGGGGTAGAGAGTGACTGGCTAATGGGTATGGGGTTTCTTTTGGGGGGGCGGAAAGGAAATGTTCTGAATTAGTGGTGATGGCTATATTTGTGAATAGAATAAAAAGCACTGGGTCATATACTTTAAAATGGTTTAAAAGATGAGTTTTAAAATGTAAATAAAAAAACATGTAGCTATGTAAAAAAGTTTTGGTAAAATGAAATTAGTGTTTCTCTTTGACTATGCAAGTAATGTTCTGGCTAGATCAGGTATACTCTGACTTTTTCTTTCTGATGCAATCCTTTTTTCCAGAATTGCCTTTTCTCAATTACGTAGTTTCCTATGAACCTTGGTTGTAATTTTTAACAAGTGTTCATAATCTGTCAAATATCAAACAGTATTTTCTCTGTACTTCAATATAGCTTATTTAATTACCTATCACTCGGGAAAGTAGGTGAGTAGGTAAGCAGCCAGATAGATGATAGCTAGCTAGCTAGATAATTTTTTTTCTGTAATCTTCTTCTCAAAGCCTTTGTTCTTCACTCTGTTCTGATCACCCCTAGACCTTCTATAAGTCATCAGCCAAGGACATACTTTCCCACCCTCCTAGCCTGGCCCCCTTGTTTCCTGGATTCCAGGTTTTCCCCCTTTTCTTGCATTACTTGCTTATTTTTCTAGAGCACATTCTGCAGTAAGTGCCTCAGAAGGAATATATGAGAGATACATTTTTAGGATGCTCAAGTATGTGAAAATGGTTTTTTTTCCATCTTCACACATAATTGATAAATAAATTGGCCAGGTTCCAATTCTAGATTTGGAATTTCCCTCAGAATGTTGAGGGCATTAATCAACTCATGTAGTTTCCACAGCGCTGCTGTCCAGAAGCTGATACCTGAATTGTTTATATGGGGTGTTTGACCTGTTTTATTTTTCTTTCTGGAAGTTGCAGGGCTTTACCTTTATCTGTGCTGTTATGAAATTTAGCCCTCATTAACCTTTCCCTCCCCCCTCACTTACTGTGCTTGATACTTGGTAGGTCTTTTCAGTTAAAAGATATAAATCCTTCAGGTCTAATAAAATTTTTTTTAATTTCTCCAATTTTTCAGTTTCCTTTTACTGAAATGCCTGACTTAATCTTAAACACCTATTATTTTTTCTCCTATTTTCATCTAAATGTCTTTTAATATTGTTCTTTGCAAGAGTTCCTTAACTTGCCCAGCTGGTATGTCTCAGCGGTTGAGCATCAACCTAGGAACCAGGAGGTCACTAGTTCAATTCCTAGTCGGAGAATCATTGTTAGGAATTCTTTCTCATCATTGATGTTTCTATTTCTGTCTCTTCCTTACTCTCTGAAATCAATAAAAATACACTTAAAAAAATAATTCCTTTACTTTTCTATTTCTGTCTCTTCCTTACTCTCTGAAATCAATAAAAATACACTTAAAAAATAATTCCTTTACTTGTTATTTCAACTTTTCTAATTACTTTTTTATTTTGACCATCCAGTTTTTATTGTTCAAGATTGTTCCTTTTTAATAGCACTTTACTCTTTTTACATGGATTTTTGTATCTTATCTCTGAGCACCTCAGTTGTGTGTGTGTGTGCATGCGCGTGCTTGGGTGCGTGCGTGTGTGTGTCTGAGCATCTCAGTTGCGTGTGTGTTCTAAGTTTTCTTCTCCCTCCCTGTATTGTCTCTTTCCTCTGGGTTTTTAATTTTTTTAAGTTATTATAGAGCCACAGGAAATTGCAAAGATAATTTTTACAGAGAGATTCAATGTGCCCCTCACCCAGTGTCTCCTAATGGTTACATCTCACATAAATTATAGCACAATAACGAAACCAGGAATTTCACCTGGGTATAATGTATGTGTATAGCTCCATGTTATTTTGCCTTAGGTGTAGATTTGTATAACCACCACTGCAATATAGACACAGAACTGTTCCATCACCCCAGAAACTCCCTCCTGCTCCCCTCATAGTCACGCTTCCCTCCCTGCTAAAATCACTAACTAACTCGGGCTTTTAATGATTTTTTTTTATCATATTGATAATCCTCACCTGTTCATTCATATTTAAGAATAGGGCTCTCAGGTGGGGACTGGAAGGACTTCACTGTAAGGGCTATAATTCAGTTCTTATGTTGGGTGTAGTGGAGAACTCTCACGTCCACATCTGTAGGCTTTCCTCTAGAACCATTTTCTCCTGAGAAATATCTTTCGTTTTCCTGAGGAGAAAGTGTGGGTGATGGGGATGTGTGCAGCTCTGCACCTCATCCTGCTGTTCTGTGCCCACCGCATCGCATGCCTCCTTTCTACTGAGTACTCCAAGTCTGAACTTTTTTGGTTCAGTTTCTCCAGAGAATAAGCCTCATACATTTACATGCAGATGTGTCACTCCATGTACATACTTTCAGGTCGTCCACTCCCAGTTCATTGGCGTTATCCCTGTAGGCAGCTTGGCTTACCTTCCTCTCTTCTGCTTCCTATCTTACAGACATTTGACTTTTCTCCCAGTGCTCTTATCCTTATTGGCTTAGTATACATTTTACATCCTGTTACACTTGTTTTAGTGCAAATGTTTATTGAACATGTGGTAGGTATAAGGTTCTACGCCGCCGTGAGAGAAACTGCAGGCAGGGAGTCCGAATGAGTGAGCGAATTAATCACGCTTTATTGGGGGTCTCCGGGCAGGTTCACAGGCTCGGGGGGAATGGAGCCGGGGAAGCCACGCCCTGTGACTGGGGCCAGGGGAAGGGGAAAAGAGGGGACCCAGCCGGACCTCCTCCTGGACTGCCTGGGAGAACAGTCTGGGAGAAAAGGTGCCACGTGGCGCACCGAGACACATTTTAAGGCAGGGGTTGGGCCCAGGGCAGAATGGGAAGGGGTGGGACACAGGGCACTCTGGTATGTGATTGATTGGTGGCTCAATGTCTCTGTCAATTACATCATAACTCTGCCCACAAGTTGGGGGGGGGGAGTACCTATCAGTAGGAAATATGCCATATTGAGCCAGAATCTCTCTAGAGTTCTCTAGTTCATGTGAAACAGACCATTTGATGATTTGAACAAGGTCCTTTTAAAATAAATTTTATTGATGCACGATTTACATACAGTAAAGTGTACCCACTTTAAGTATACAGTTTGGTGAGTTTTGACGAGTTTACATTCCCATGTAACCACCACTTCATTCAAAACATAGTCCATTTCTATCACCCCAGGAGTTTTCCTTTGCTCTTGGCCAATCATCTCAGGCAGCTGCTCACCTACTTCCTGTTTTGTAGCTAAAGCTTCATATAAATGGAATCTTTCAAAACATACTCTTTTGTGTCTCCTTTTTTTGACTCACCAAAAAGTTTCTGAGACTCATTCATGTTACTCAGTGTATCAGTAGTTCACTCATTTTTATTAGTAAAATTCCATTGTATGTATCCCACAGTTCATGTATCCATTTACCTTTGAGAACATTTATGAATAAAGATACCGTGAATATTTGTGAACACGTCTTTTGTAGACATGTTTTCATCTGTCATGGGTACTGACCTTGGTAGGATTGATAAGCTGTGTGTGAAGTGGTTTAAATTCATAAACAAATGCCATTTTACATTCCCACACCAGTGTAGGAGAGTTCTGATTCTTTAACATACTTCCCAGCACATATGTTTCAGTTCTGGAATTAGATAGTTGTCTTTTTTCAATTCTAAGTTTTAAATAAAAACCTTTGTTTTAAAATATTATGTAATTAAAAGTTGATTCAGTGAGTTTACTCTCCAGAGTTTGCCTACACTCAATTTGGTGTGATCCACCTGTTAGCACATGGAGGCCTCTTCCTCGGGCCTGTGGCACAGGCTCATCTGGTTGTTTTGTTTTCTTCAGTGGGAAATAACAAATGACAATCTAGTTCCACTTTTTTTTTTTTTTAAGTACACTCCAGCTTCTTTCTTTCTCTCTTTTTTTAATTTAATTTTTTTAATTGAATTTATTGCGGTGACATTGGTTAATAAAATTTTACAGGTTTCACATGTACATTTCCACAATACATCATCTGTATATTGTATTGTGTGTTTACCACCCCAATTTATGTCTTCTTCCACTATCATTTGTCCCTCCTTTACCCTCTTCTACCTCCACACACTCCTTTTCAGCTTATTTCTTAAGAAATATAGACTTACTTGCTTTATTTCATTTCTAAAAACTGGTTTTGTCTAAAGGGGACATAGGTAGTACTTTCAACAATAAAGAATTATTTTTTTAAAAAGACAAAACAAAAAATAAAAACAAACAAACAAAAAAACGGATTTGTCCTCATTACAGAAGTACCAGGTTAATGGGGGAGAAAGGAGGACCTATGTAATACTTTCAACAATAAAGATTTTTTTTAAGTTAAGATGAAAAAGAAAAAAAACGAAAAGAAGCACCAGGTACTGTGCATGTGCTGACTTAAATTAACCTCATTTAGTTCTCACAGTTGTACAGGGCACACCCTGT
This sequence comes from Antrozous pallidus, assembly GCA_027563665.1. Lineage (NCBI taxonomy): Eukaryota > Metazoa > Chordata > Mammalia > Chiroptera > Vespertilionidae > Antrozous > Antrozous pallidus. Next base: position 108,560,152 of record CM050508.1, on the reverse strand, counting down.
TTTCTTTGTTTTGTAAACGAGGAAACTGGAACATGAAGAGTAATAATTTATCTGAAAACTTCCCAGAGAACTTTAAAAAGCTTAGTTTTATACTCCGTATTTAGCGTAATTGCTTGGTTTCCATCACTCAAAAGAAATAAAAGAACACGCTTTTTTCTTTTAATCAAGTGCAGAGATGTTAGGAGCTGATAAGAAAGGTTACCCACTGAAGGACACTGGATTCCTGTGAGCTGAGTTACTTTGGTACTCATCAGCTGGTGCTCAGCTACAGGCCAGGTGTTGGCATCATGTGCATAGTTCAAGTGTAACTACACCTGAGTGATTCTGTGGTTTTGGTGATTGGATGGTGTGTGCACCTGGGCCCAAGAAACACCGATGTGTAGATTATCATCAGGAAAAGCTACTGATGACTGACTTCTCCACCTGTTAATATTCACCCTCTCTCCTTGGTCATTCCTCTAAAGTATAAAAAGTACTTCATGTTTAAATAGATCTATATATCAAAATAGATTTAAAGGTAACACCTTTTCTTTTACTTTTCTTTCTTTTTAGGTCTTAACTGATGTAAGAAATCTCAGATTTCCACCATTGTTTACTCAGAAATATCCTCGTGAGGTTTGTATAATTTTCATCTTTTATTTTCGTTAAAAACATATTTAGAACTTAAAGGGTCCTTAGTGGTCAGTTCATCAGTTGCCCCATTTCACTAATGAAGCTACAGGTGTAGGGAGGACAGCAACCTGATCCCAAGAGCACCATCTTGTTAAAACAAGACTGGAGCTCCTCAGGGCCGTGGGCCTGGTCTGTGCTCCCAAGCTGCTGTTATTCTGCCTGTGGATTGTGGCTGAACTTGGGTATACCCTCACAGGACAGAATTGTCATTAATTGCTTTATCTTTGTGAATTTGGGATCAGTCTTAAAAACTGGCTTCTTTAGGGTGGGGGGTACTAGGTCCTACTGATTGTGTGTTGGACTCAGACGGCTCAGAATGCCGCAGTAGAATGTCAGGAGATGGGTTGGGATGTAACCTAGTCTTGGATGGTGAAAGTTATGTGTGATGAACCTTTGACAATTTCTTTTTTCAACTTTTGTTTTTTTTATTCATAAACTGTTTTGTCCTCATACGCTTTAAAATTTATACATTGATTACTATTGAATTTTCTTAAATAATTAAGTTGAAGTAAATTAGACTTATCACAGATTGAAGTTTAAATTTATCTTTCAGTATTATAATATAATAAAGGATTACGTTAAATGAATTTTATAATAGATACGCTAACCTAAATGGAATATATTTTAAAAAATCATTTTGTTATATATTTTGCAGATTTAATGACAATTCAAAGGTGGCTCATGAAAATATGTTACATTAATAGGGGTTCAAAAAATTCTTACAGGTGTCAGGTGTTGATCTCTGGCATAGTTATATTTGAATTGAATATTGAGATGATTGTATGTTCACGTGCAGTTGTAATGAATTTGTTTTTAAAGTCAGATTATGTCTGTGTTTCCATGATATGATTTAGGACTCTTTATTACATGTTAGATAACAAGCAGTTACCCACAATGGCCCATATTTATTTGAAGCAGGAGTTGGCTAAGTCCAGCCTGCTGCCTGTCTAAATGTACAAAAGCCTAATAGGCAAAGTGTCCTCTCTGGAGTTTGACAGACCAGGAGTTTGAGCTCTCACGATGACGTGCACTGACAACCAGGTAGCAACACAGCACAAAAGAAGGCCCCAGCTGGCAGCTGGCAGCCAGCAGCCACTAGAGACCTTACCTGTGCACAAATTTTGTGCACTGAGCCTCTAGTTTTTGGAATAAAGTTTTGGGATCCAGCCATGCTCATTTGTTTGCATACTGTCAGTGGCAGAACTGAGAAGTTGCAGCAGAAACTGGCATGCAAACTTAATATATTTACGGAAAAATTTTGCTGACTCTTGAATGAGGGGACTGCTTAGTATTCTAAATCTGACCCTTTATCACAAAACAATTTTTATGTTTCAGTATATGATGGTTCAAGACATGCTCTCTCCATCCCCCACGGAGCGGCCTGAAGCTGCACACATCATTGAAAACACCGTATTTGAGGACTTGGAGTTGCCAGGAAAAACTGTGCTCAGGCAGAGGTCCCGCTCTGTGAGTTCATCAGGAACAAAACAGTCAAGACACTGCAGTGACTCCCATAGCCCTTTGCCAAACAGCTCACCATAGGTTGTGCCTGTACCCTCACAGGTGACACAGGATAGTCTCTGCTTAGGAATGTGGCCTTCCAAAAGTGTAGACTTGAGAACTTTGTTCTTTGCTCACTTTTATTTTGGACTACTTTCTCTAAGTCCAATTTAAACTGAATTTTGGCATAACCTACTTTGAGCCAGTTCTTGATTTCTGCTGTCCTCGAGGAAAGAACTACCACTAAATCACGTGTGGTCCTTTTTCTTGGTGGGTCTCTTGAAACTGGTTGGCCACGCTCTGTAGCCTCGCCTGGTGCCTGGGGAGGTCAAGCAATCCCTAAAATTAATAGAGAGATATTTTTATAGCACATAATCATGAAAATCCCTACATACGGTAGCTATATTGTTCTAGAAATACGCTTTCTGGAGATACTGCTGATTTTAAAACTGATTTCCAGAAAGCTGGCTCCGTTTTTGTCCCTGGTGGGTAATCAGGAATCTGCACTCTTTGGGAGGACGAGCAGCACAGACTGCACAGTGGTTTATGCCCATAGCTAGTCCTGCATTGGCCTCGGTAGCAGTATAGCTGTTTCTCAGATGGTTCAGGGAGGGTGTGAGAGCTTTGTACATTACCTCTGAAAAAGGAAATGAAGCTTTCTTTGTAAGTTGGTCAAAAGTTCTGGTTTGGGAATGAAAAAAAGGCCGTAGTAAGAAATGAATCACATTTTACACTTAACTTCTTTACTTATGGACTTTAAACTGAATAAAATCTTAAGTGTCTTATATGTAATTCTATAGGCAGGTAGTTTCCCAAAGCTGATTATAAATAACAGTTTAATCATCTAACTTGTTTTTATTTTCACTGTAAATATGTTTATTTTTTATTTATAAAAATTCTGAACTCAATCCATTTGGGTTGGTGGTATATAGAACAACACACTTAAGTGTGTTAACTATTGTGACTTCTTTCAAGTCTAAATCATTTAATAAAACTTTTATTAATTACTTATGGTTGACTCCGATTTGGGGGAATTAGCCTGAAATGGTGGTTTTTCAAATTTGTAAAATGTGATCCTGCATCTAAGAAGGGTCATTACCCTCAAACTCACCCCTAACCTGTTCCAAATACATGTCTTCTCTGTTCTTTTCCAAAGATTTGACCAGGGTCATGTCCTTTTCAGAACCCAAGGGCTGAGTCCAGAAACATGTGCTCAGCCCCACATAGCTGGACTGGGAACTGAAGAGGACCCTGCCCGGGAGGGAGACCTCAGGGCATGGCCTTGCTGGCTTTGCTGATGCCACTGTGTGTCTGATGTGTGCCATGTGAAGGCCTGTGGCATGCTGGATATATCATAGCCAGACAACCTTTAAGGTCAAGGTGCATGCTTACTTCCATTTCTTAGACAGGTAATGTCTGTCCCACAAAGTTATGAGCAGTTTGCAAGCATGGAAATCACATCACAGACATGAATGACTGCCGGAAGCCAACTCCAGCATGTCCTAATTGTAAGAGTTTCATCAAAAGATTGATGGAACTTGGGCACTCACAAGGGCTGAGTCACATATGTTATCGCCTGTTGGGATTGGCTTAAGGCATTTCCCCAAACCTGAAAAGGATGCATTAAATTTACTGTTTGCTACCAGACATCTCAGGACATCTTAATCTACATGTTATTGCTTCCTGTTGGCCAAACACCTGAACATCGAAGGCTATTCCCCAATCTGACAATGCTTCTGTAGGAAACCCTACCATTTGAAATGTATATCTCCACCTTGCCTTAGGAAAATTAGTGTTAATAAAAAACAAGGGGTCCTAAGACCAGAAGAACTTGGTTCCTTCAGCCAAGCTCCTCTGCCTTTGAAAATTATGTTTAGTCTCTGGACTCTTTATTAATTTATGCACAGCCCCTTCTCCAGGTTTGCTGAACCCTTCTAGATGCCAGATCAAGACCACTGGCATTTAATGGCACCCAACGTCTGGCATTAGATGGCCTCTATTCAGACCTCGACTCCTCAGTGCAGCCATCTTCTTGTCTTCAGGCTCCATCCCACCTCTCTTCTCTTGGTCAGCCTGCTTCCATTGCTCCTCCCCTACTTCCTTTCTTCTTCACCACCTAGTTATAGCTGCAGACCCTGCGACCCTCAGGGCTGACGGCTACCCTGAGGGCTGTACTTGGCAGGTGTTAGGATAGCTGTTCTACCTGTGGGGAGGCCCAGGTCCAGAAAGGTTCTGAGCTTGCCCCAGATCACAAAGCCAGCAAGAGCAGAACTGGGACCAAACCCCTGGTATTCTGACTGCCAGTCAGAGTTTTGCCTACTTCCTGTCCCACGCTGTCTTAAGCATTTGCAAAATTTTTGCACAATATAGTCAGTCCTCCCTTCATTTTCATTCTGCTTGTGCCTTCATTGGTCTCAGGCTGAAAGCAGGCACAGGAAGTTCAGGACTGAACCAGCAGAACCTAGCGAGTCTTTGATGGCAGACAGAACAATGTGCTCTCATCTAGAGCTCTTTCTGCTGACTCCAGACCTACTATCCTCTCAAGTCATTGCTTTTCTGACATCTTTCTGAGCCCTTCCCTTCATACTTGTCTCTCCTTCAAGCACTTTGTGCCTAATAACACTTACCATGGTCAAGGCCACAGTAATTGGTCCCAGGGCTAGGGGCACACCTTGTGATGCTAGCAATGCCTAGCATAAAACCTGGTCCTGGATTATATATTTGTGGAATTGAATTTGAAGAACATAACTCTCACATAGCTGCAGGAAATAGCCAAATGAGGAACCTGCCAGTCACTACAATAAATATTTGGCAAAGGTTTAAGGAGAAAAGGTGTTTGAACAATTCCAGATAAAGGCTCAAATCATAAACATTTTTAAAGAAGGAGATCTTATGCTTTAATTTTGTGTGTTTTGTTTTTGTTAATCCTCACCTGAGGATATTTTTCCATTGATTTTTAGAGAGAGTTGGGGAGAGAGACAGAGAGAGAGAGAAACATTGATGTGAGAGAAACACATGTTGGTTGCCTCCCCCACGTACTCTGACCAGGCAGGGGATGAAAACTGCAACCCAGGTACTACATCCTTGACTGAGAATCAAACCCAGTACCCTTCAGTGCACAGGCCAATGCTCTGTCACTGAGCCACATCAGCCAGGGCCCTTATGCTCTAGTTTAAATGAGGAGAGAAATGGGCTGGGACACTTAGCACCCACATAGCTCCTTTTCTCCCTCTTCCCGTTGAGGATCACACCCCATCTCCATTTGGGCCTGTGCACCTGTGGGCCCTGCCAAGAAAGGCATACTCATGTCCCCCAGGGTCCATGTTCTGCATTTCAGGGAGGTGGCAGTACTGATGTAAGTACTGGTCTCCAGATCAGAAAGACTGGGAGAAGGTCTGAAAATTGGCTACCTACCCTGCACTTTGCCTCCTAGTAGCAGACAGGAAAATGGAAATGTATTGTTTGGGTGGTTTTCTTTTTCCATATGGTTTCTCATTGATACTTTATGCATTTACATCAAAAGCTGTTCTGTTTCTCCAAAGAAGTAGAGGAGCTTCCAGTGCAACCACTGCCAAGGGCTGAGCAGGAACTCCGGATGCTTCCTGGCCACCTCTGGGCCACACTGCTCTTGCCACAACCAGATATGCAGGGCATTGCTTAAGGAAACTTCCAGCTCCTGGACTCTGCCCCTGCTGACAAGTAGCGGTCACGAGGTGGCTCATTTTCACATTTCCCCACAAGAAGTAAATAGTTGAGAGCTGAAAAAAAACCTTACTTCCACCTCTCAAGGTATTTATTCCCCTCCTCCAAACACAATCATGTCTAGAGGTGACTGATCTAAACATACCTACCAAGTCCCACAATGTTTTTGCCATGAACTGCCTTTAAATTCCTCAAATGGGCAGTGACTTAAAACAATAAACATGGGAGCAGTGTGCCCAGTACTTCCAACAGTTGTGGGTCCCTACTCCCTTGGAAAGGTTTTAGGGGAGGGCAGGAGTTAGGAAAGCTTTCTCAATAGTACCAGGACAGAGAAATAGATCAATTTGAGAATTATTTTTGAGAAGAGACGCTGGGACACTGGAATTAACTGAGTACAGGTGAAGGAGAAGAAGATGGCTCCTGGTTTGTGGCTTGACCTTTGATAGAGAACAGATGTTCTCATGGAAATGGTGAGTTGACAGAACTGGTGAAAAGTTAGGGCTTTACTGGGCAGAATGGGAAGCCCTTGAAAATCCGTGAGCTGAGGAAGGATATGAGATGCTAAGATGACTGCGGCAAGTGAGGAGGGGGGTGACCGGAGAGAGGAGCCAGGACAGAAACAGGCAGAGGCCTCTGTCCAGCTAGAGGTCAGAGGACCCCAACCATGCTATTGGGAGTCCAAAGACATCCTGGGACCAGTGGTTAAAGACATGGTCCCCAACAGCCAGAGGCCACCCTCTGTTACTGCCTTTTAGTGTGGATTTTTTTAAAATTAAATTTTAAAAAATACTTTTTTTTTAGAGAGAGAGAGAGAGAGATGGGGGGGGGGGGGGGCATTGATTTGTTGTACCACTTATTTCTTCATTGGCTGATTCCTGTACTAGTGTGTGCTCTGACCAGGGATAGAACCCGAAACCCAAGCGAATTGAGATGAGACTCCAACCAGCTGAGCTGCTGGCCAGGCTGGAGCAGACTTCCGAAGGATTTCTTCAGGGCTGTCGCAGTGCGTGGCTGGACACATGCTGCCTTCTGAAATGACGTGAGCTTTCAGAAGGCACCCAGAGACATCGCCAGAAATGGGCAGGGGGAATGTGGGTGGGGAGAGGATTGGAAACAGCTCAGGGGCCCAGGGAGAAGCCTGGCAGTATGTTCACTCCCCAGAAAGATCACAAAGCTGTCTCGAGAAGGTTTAAGAGGGTTTGATACTGAGAAGTAATGAAGGGGGAAAGGGTGTTCTCTCTCTAAAATAATTTTTTGAAGAAAAACTCAGGGTAAAGACTGAGTAAATGAAGGGCATTTGTACAATGGATATTATGCAAATGAGCAACAGTGTAAGTGGATTGATTGTTTATCAAATAGCTAAATGGCAAATCTGCAGCTTATAGAGGAACTTGACTATCATGACTGCAGCCAAAGGAGACAGCGTCTTTCTGTGTTTAAATGAAATATTTGTATGGGCATAGAATGTTTACAGGTATCCACACCAAACCCCATAATGGTTGCCTTGGGAGAGTAGAATTGGAGGAGGGCCTTGCAGGAGATGAAGGTTAACTTCAACATGCAGCTCAATCATTGTTTGACTTCTTCCAATTGATGCACTACTTGGGAATTAGTACCATTACATTAATAAAAGGAAAAAGGAAACCAATAAATCGCATCTATAATATTTTAATTGATCTCATCTTTGTATCCTTCTTTATAGTTTAGAAGGATTTAATGTGATCTCATTTAATTCTACTAGGACCTCTGCAATTCAGATATTTTCACTGCTGTTTTTTTATGTGAGGAAACAATACAATTATTAAAGGAACTAGAATAGCATAATAGGTCACTTATAATAATCCACTTATTCCATCACTCTCTTTGCATAACAATTCTCACTTTGAATTCCCTTCAACCCAGAGGACATTTTGGAGGAAGGAGGGAGAGGTGGGGAGATCCCCCTGGCTCTGCAATTACAGCCTGCTGCCCTGTTTACAGCTTTCTCTGAGCTCAGTGATCTCTTTTCTGCATAGCAGCTACCTCGGGTCCAAGATCAAGGGATAAGATAGGAAATGTTTAGCATAGAAGCTGATAAGTACTAAGTAATAAATAGAAGCTTAAAATTAAATCATAACCTTAGTTTCTTCAACTCTAAAATAGGCATAATCAGTCAAGAGTTATTCTGAGGATTAAATGACATAATGTGGTTTAAAGATAGACAAAAATGTAGTATGTAAGCAAATCTATGATTACAAGATGGGGAAAATAGAACCCCTGGCTGTTATTGTTGGGCACTCAATAAGTGGAAAGGAAGGAAACAAGAGGTGAAGAAGGAAAGAAAAACAATCTCATAGGAAAATAATGCACGTGTAGGCAATATAAGTATGATATCTGAAGCCTTATGTTACTGTGAAAATGTAGACATTGACTAGACATCTGACAAGGCTGGCATTTGATATGTGTGGAAAAATGTTATGCTGATCTGAAGGCAAAGTAATCTAGAAATGTCCTATGTTATACTGAGGGGATTGGGGCTCCCATGGAGAGGTGTGTGCGTGTGTGTGTGTGTGTGTGTGTGTGTGTGTGTGTGTGTCCGTACTGGGAATTTCTCTTTCTTCTAGGATTTAACCCTAAGCTGTTGGTCAACAGGTAGCCTGAAAATCAGCCCCCTTTTGACTTGGAGGGTTGTCAGGCACAGACTGGTGGAAGGGTTTGGGGATCAAAGCTATGCAGCTGCCACGGGGAATCCAGCTCCTGGTCCCTGGGCCACTGGGAGCCCCGCCAAGAATTGGTGCTAGGACCTGGCCAAGAGGAAGAGCTTAGACTGGCCACATGGGGGCGACAAGACACTGAAGAAAGATTGGGGTGTCCTGGGCTTTGAGGGAACTTAGTCTCACAGTTCCCTGGGGCAGAGGCAGGACAATGGGGGTGTGGTGCTGTGGTGTGGGACACTGCGCCCTTCGGTCATCAGTTACCACCAACCCTCCACAGGGGGTAGGCTCATCCGTGGGAGGCAAACATTCACAAGGACCCGCTGCATGCCAAGTCCTGTACTAGGCACCTTATGTCCATGAAATCTCATCTAGCCCTCGCAGCAACTTGGGGGATATTATCACCCCATTGTATAGAGAGGAAGCTGAGGCTCACGGAAGATTTACCTCAAGGAGGATAATCAGGCAACTCACAGCGAAGTGTAAGTATTTATGAATGAATGAATGAATGAATGAATGAATGAATGAATGGTAAAAGCTCCATGTTACTCTTCCAATATTCATCAGGGAATATAAATGTGAGCAACAATGGGATCCCATTTCTCCACTATTACCTGGAAAATTATTGAAATGTTTACTTGTGTGAGGGCAAGTGTGAAGAAAAAACCTCTTCCACACAGGGAAAGAGAGAAACATCAGTGGTGAGAGAGAATCATTGATCAGATGCCTCCTGCATATGCCCCACACTGGGGATGGAGCTCGCAACCTGGGCATTTGACCTCACTAGGAATCAAACCGGGGCCTTCTGGTTCTTCATAGGTCCGTGATGGCGAACCTATGTCACGTGTGTCAGCACTGACATGCATAGCCATTTTTGATGACATGCGGTCGAATGCAGTAGCATACAGAGAAGTATGGGGCCGCATGCTGAAGATGAAACATTTGCTGTAGTGTAGAGACACTGTGCCTGAGGTCTGTAGGCCAAAACAACAGAACTCTGGCACAGAGCGTCTAGTTCTGGGACTTCCGGGATCTTTGACCTCATTTCCCCCAGGCAGAGCAGGAAGCAGCTGAATGCCTCAGGGAACACATCTCTGGGGGCCCTGTGATCCCCATTACCAGCAACCACATAACCACAGCAACCATCATCCAATCTACTGTTCTGGGGTGTCATAGATTTCTAATTGACCATCATTACTGAGATAAGTGAGGGGGAGGCTGGGAGAGGCGAGGGCCTGGGCTATGGGTGCCGTTTCCCGGCATTAGAAATAGCGGCAGTTTCCCAGCATTAGAAATAGCGGCAGCCATCTTAATTTATATAAAGAATGTCATTTTACAACATAGTGCAGACTCCATTTCACCACTGTTACTGTTGGGCATCCTTATTAACCCCTATTTCTGCTTATTAACCCTGCCCTTTCCTAAAAGACAATTACATGTGCCATCTTGTGGTCAGTTAGGCTAGTTAACCTGTAATTGCCTGCAGGGCTAACAGGCTATCTATAATTTTATCTTCTGTCACTGCCCCTCTGATGGAGAACCCAAAAAATAAAAAACCAAGGTTAAGTAAAGGTAGTGGTAGTAGCAGTAGCTGATCCTTTCAAGAGACATGGACTGAGATGTATGGCACTATAGAAAAAAAAATGACAGATCGTTTTGCATTCTATGTACTGAAACAGTAGTAAGCACAACGTGGAATATAAATAGACATTTTGAAACTGATCATTCGAAGCTCTTGAAAAAAAGTGAGGATGAAAGGAAGGAATACATTTCAAGGCAGCTACACTATTATAAGAGTCAATCTAATTCCATCCTTAAATTTATAAAAGGCTTAACATCTGCAAGTTTGAGCATTGTTCACTCTATAGCTCAGCATGGAAAAGCAGTCAGTGAGGGAGACTTTATTAAAGAAACTCTCCAAAGATGTGCATCAGTTCTGTTTCACAATATGCAGAATGAAGATGCAATTATTAAGAGAATATCTGAGTTACCACTCAATAGAAATATCATAAAAGACTGAATAATGAGACTGAACACAAACATACAACATCAATTAAAGAGAGACATAAGTACTTGTAAATATTTTTTTATCTCTCTTGATGAAATTACTGATGTCACATCACATGCTGCTCAGTTGGCCATTATTGGTCAATATTCTGATGGTCTCACAATGAGAGAAGAGTTGATAAAGTTAGTATCAGTGCCAACAAAGTACATCAGGAAGCAAAATATGTAAGGTTGTTATACAAACATTCCGTGACCTAAGCATTGATATCTCTAAAGTTGTGTCAATGATGACAGATGGGGCACTAAGCGTGGTGGGGGAAAAAGTCAGATTTGTCAAATTGTTTATGGAAGCTATTGAACATCCAATTGTGCTTATCCATCAGGAAGTTTTATGTGCCAAGGCAGGATTCACCGACTTAATGTCAGTTGTTACAAAAATAGTTAATTCAATAGCTGCTCACCCCCTTCACAAGAGAGAATTTTCTGCACTTTTACTGGAGGTTGATACTACCTACAGTGGACTGCTGATGTACAATAATGTAAGATGGCTGAGCAGAGGCAAAGTTCTTGAGCGCTTTGTGGAGTGCTTTGAAGAAATTAAGGTATTTCTTTAGGATAAGGATCTGGGAAACTTTTCTCAGCTCAATGATGATAAGTGGGTCAACACCCTGATATTTTTTACAGATCTATCTGTTCACATTAATGAACTGAACTTAAAGTTACAAGGTTTTGGCAAAAGTATTGACATTATGTTTGGATACATAAAAGCTTTTGAAAGTAAACTTAAAATTTTCAAGCAAGATGTAGAAACTAAAACTTTTAAGTATTTTCCTCGAGTAACAAAGTATTTTGAGAAGACCAGTGCAGCTGTACAAAATGAAATGGAACCCTTGCATATAAAGTACTATCATGTTTTAGACTCATTACTTGACCAGTTCAGTGACAGATTTAAATTTAGAGGCCTAGAAGAGACCATTAAAATAATTAAGTATCCTGATGTAGTAGTCTACAGTAATTTGGAATTAAATGGTTTCCAGTGGGTGCAAATTGATGATTTGGAGATGCAACTTGCAGAATTTCAAGACAGCATCTGGGCTCAGGTGTTTGTTGACTTGAGGTCAAAGCTTGAGAATCTGGAAAGATGCCACTTGGAGAATCAAGAGGAGTGCCAGTACGAACAGGAAATTTGGAGTCCCTAGAACCGATTACCAGACACTTTTAGCACCCTGAAAAATATAGCAATGGCTTTACTCACAATTTTCCCCTCTACATACTTTTATAAGACCTTATTCTCAGCATTAAATAATATCAAAACCAACAAAAGAAACAGATTGACAGATGAAGTTAGTAGCCCTTGCTTGGGCTTGAAGTGTACAAAATACCAACTTTCAATTGAAGGTTTAGCCAATGAAATTCAGCAACAAAAAAGTCACTAATAGGCAGGTTAGTTAAAGAATTCCCCCTCCCCTTCCCTTCACTTATCTTAGTTCACGGCACCCCACACAAGTTAAATAATATCAAGACCAACAAAAGAAACCGACTGACAGATGAACAAAGAAGTCACTAAGCGGGTAAGTTAAATAATTCGGTTTTGGTTTATTAAATACAGTTATATATTACAATTATACATTTTTGTTATTTAACCTATAAATATCGCGAAATTATGTTTTTTTTCCTCAAAGTGACACACCACCGGAGTTCGCTCTTTTTTTGGCAAATTTTGACACATCAAGCTCAAAAGGTTGCCCATCACTGTCATAGATGGTGGCTCAACCACTGAGCCATGTTATATGGGCCTGTTTTTTCTGTTGTGGTTGTTTTGTTTTCTAAGCTTTGTCCTTTCTCTTCTGATTTTTCATAGTGAAAATTTGGTACCTGCATATGCATTCCCTGTATCTTTACAGAATCAGTCCTCCAAATAATCTTACCTTTCTTCTACAAAAGAAGGCAAAAACCATGATTGAGAATAGTCCAGCTATGCATGAAGTAACCAGGAATGGAGAATGTAGTTTGTAAATTCCAATTTCATAGGAGCTCTTTAATACTACTTTTCTGGCTGAAATTGAATGTTAATGTCTGACTAATTATGTCACTGCCTAAATTAGTTTTCTCTTGCCTCATTCACAATACTTTCTTTTGCATAGGAGCTCATGATACAATCTAAAGGAAAAAATATTGGAGATATTCTATATTTTATATGTAGGTTTATGTATTGTTGGGGATGTTTTTATTGTACTGTTTTAGACAAAACAAAAAAGTAAATTAAGGCTATGTTCTTAACCCAGCTAATACTGTTTACAAAAATTCCATATGGCAGTGATACATTATCCTTGTCCCAAAATATTTTTAGATGTTGCCAAGTTTATTAAAATAAGTTAGTGTAGTTTTTACACAATGTAAGCAGAAATGTAAAAAATGAGAATAGTCTTTAGAGTGATAGTCTGTGACTCAGAAATCTGGCGGGGGGCGGGCGGGCAGAAAATTGTTAAGACTAAAGAAAAGCTAAAAATCTTAAGTTAATGAATATCACCATTTTGCTCATTTACAGTTGAATTTATATGATAATCTAGGGTAGATTATAGTTTTCATCTAGTACCAGTTAAAGCATCACCTTAATCCTGAATATTTATGAGTTTATGAACAATGAACTTTGAGTAACTCTTTTTCTATTTATATACCCAAAGTTTAATAATTATGAAAGCATCCAATTAGATCAGAGAAAAGGAGAATAAAATACAGTTTCTTATTCTGCACCCAAGATCTGAAATTTGTCCAGGTCCTGGACCTTAGTAATAAAACATATTGTTTAAGGTTGGAAAAAACCTCTTCCACATATTGTGAGGAACGCAGACAGGGATGCATTTCCATGAACTCTTTGGTCAGTATCTGTCTAAATTTGAAAGCTAACTCCCCTTGACACAACAATTCCCCTTTTGGAATCAATTCTTCAGAAATAATCACACAAGTGTTAACCTTAGTGGGAATGGCAAGTAAAGGGATTATTTCTTTAAGTGCGTTCTGTTACCCTGCAGCAGCCGAATGGGGAGGAGGGGGCTATCCACTCTGAGTCTGGTGATCACTACCCCAGGGTGTCTTCTGAGGGGAAGGCTGCAGGTGAGTGCTGTTTATGTGCAGAATCTGCAAGGGTGCTGGCTAAAATGCACAGGGAGGGGCTTTCCCCAAGATTTAAAGAGTGAAAAAGCTTCAGGGGTGTTTGCACTAGAATCTACATTTTAAAAAGCTCCCTTCTTGATTCTAAAGCACCATTTTTCTATCTTGATAGAATGAGACTACTGGGGCCTTTTAAAAAATGGCAATATCCAGGCTATACTCCAGCCCTGTATATCACAATCTCTGAGCATGGGGCCCAGGCATCAGCTTCTTTTATAGCTCCCAGGTGATGCCCAGGTACAGTCAAGACTAAGAACCACAGGCGTTGCTACCTATAGTGTGTGTGGCTGCTGGACCAGGAGCACTGGCAGAAACGCAGACTCCCAGGTCCCACTCCAGATCTGTTGGGTTGGAGGTTGCATTTCAGCCTTGCCCCAGCCTGCCTACTATGATTGCAGACTGGAACTCCTGGGCTGTCAGCAGGATGAAAAGTAGCTGGGCCATGGACAATTTACTCCTATCTCCTGAGCAATTCCTGTGGGGAAGGGGCAGTTCTAGAGGAAGCTATAGCTCCTCTTTCATATCCCTAAAATCCAGGCAGACTTGGGTTGAGGGAGAGCTGGCCAGAGAACAGTTCAAAGGCAGACTTATCAAAACTCTAGGTGAATTAAACGCTGAAAGTATATCAACAATGTGAGGCACCTGGTAAAACTTCAGATTCCAGTAAGTTGCACTCATTGGTCTCCATTACTTCTCACTGTACATCAAATCAAGTCTTCCCACCTCTAATCTTGAACCACTCATGCTGACATGAAAAATAATATTTTACTGCACACCTGGCCATGCTAGCATTTATTCTGTTTACCATCCTCTGAAAGCTCCTGGTCATCTCAGGTTAAAGTTAAACTCATGAGTGTTGACATAGGAAAGGTCCGAATCAGTAGGAAATTTTTATGAGTTTAGAGTCAAACTGACAACAATGCAAGATCTCAGATACTCCAGAGAATGAGTTTTGCAACTTCTTTTATGCATTTGAAATTAAGGAAGAAAGTAAGGAAGATTACATAGAGGTGGGAGAAAGCAAGAAGGGAATTGGATTGCAGGAAATTATAGGCCAGTATCCCTGATGAACATAGATGCTAAAATCCTCAACAAAATATTAACAAGCCAAATCTAGCAATAATTTTAAAAAAATTATACATCATAATCAAGTGGGAGATATTCTTGGGATGCAAATGTGGTACAATATCCACAAAATAATAAATGTGATACACCACATAAACAAAATGAAGGATAAAAACCACATGATCATATCAATAGATGCAGAGAAAGCATTTGATAAAATCCAGCATCAATTTATTATAAAAACTTAGCAAAGTATGAATAGAGGAAATGTACCTCAATGTAATAAAGGCCATCCATATATGACAAACCCACAGCCAACATCATATTCAATGGACAAATAGTATAAGCATTATCCTTAAGATAGGGAACAAGACAGGGATGTCTGCTTTCACCACACTTATTCACCACTAGAGGCCCGGTGCATAAAATTTGTGCACTTGGTGAGGGAACAGATCCCCCAGCCTGGCCTGTACCCTGTCACAATGCAGGAGCCCCGCCCATCCCTCTGGGACTCCTTGATGAATTGCCCCCAAAAGGTAGGCCAGAGCCGAGGATCCTGCTCTGCACCACATGGATCTGGGAGGCAGGACACCTAGGACCCCCAAGCAAGCCTCTCCATGTGGAGCTGAGGGACTCCTATACAGGCCCTGCCATGTAGAGCCAGGGGACTCCCAGGCAGGCCATGCTGGACACCCAGGCAGGCCTTGCTTGTAAAGCCAGGGGACCCCCAGGCAGGGCTCACCGGATCCCCAAGCAGGCCTCACTCTTAGAGCCGGGGGACCCGCCTCCTCCCAGCTCCACATAGCCAAGAGGAGGGGGACTACCAGACAGGTTCCATGTTATTCACACAGCATCAAGCCAAGCCCTGCCACCTGCATGTGCCTGCTGTGCACGCAGCCATCTTGTGAGGGTGTGAGGGCATCACAGCATGACCACCACTTAGGCTTTTATTAGTAAGGATACATGTTCATAGGGGCCTTATTCATAATAGCCAGAAAGTAGAAAAAGAGCAAGAGTCTACACGCATTTGAATGAACATCCTCATATGTAAAAATTGCGGCCCCCGTGGGCCCCAGTGCCACCATGTCCTGGCTTGGGGCCGGGTTTGTGGCTATGATTGCGGTCGTCAGCACAACCTTGGCTGGGCTTGGGGCTGGTTTGTGGCTGCGATCGCCACCCCTGCGGCCCCAAGTGCCTCCATTACTGGGCTTGGGGCCAAGTTTGTGGCTGTGATCATGGCCCCCAGCCCTGCCATTGCCGGGTTTGGGGCGGGGTGTGTGGCTGCCATCACCACCACCATGGCCCCCAGCACCGCCATGATTGGGCTTGGGGCCAGGTTTGTGCCTGCGATCGCTACCCCCGTGGCCTCCAGCGCCACCATTGCACTGGGGGTGGGTGGTCCCTCAATGTAACCTGCCCCCTCTCACATAATGGGAGCCCTCACGGGATGTCCAACTGAGGGCTCATCCCCAGCCTGCTCAAGGCTCTGGCGAGGCTTTAGGCCTTGGACACCCAGCCATCGCCTTGCTCAGCTCAGCCTTGGCTACTTGTGGCCACCCGGCCCCGGGGGCTGGGCGCTCACCACCACTTCCACTTAAAACCCCCCCCCCCCCCCCGGGGGCTCCCTGCTGCCACCACCACCACTGCTGCTGCTGCTGTGGCTTCCCCTCACAGCACCCTGGGGCTGGGCGCTCACCGCCATCACCATTTCATCTCCACCCCCAGCCTGGAGCTCTTGCCACTTACCCCCTCACCCCCGCTCCTGATTGGCTGGTAGCATAGCCAATCAGGAGCCAAGGTATTGTCACATTTGCATGTTACACTTTTATTAAATAAGATAGTACTGGAAATCCTAACCACAGCAATCAGACAAGGAGAAGAAATACTAGATGGCCCTAGCCAATTTGGCTCAGTGGATATGGCATCAGTCTGTGGACTGAAGGGTCCCAGGTTTGATTCCAGTCAAGGGCACATACCTAGGTTGTAGGCTGTGGGGGGCCCCCTGGGAATGGACATGGGCATTTCTTTAAATCATGTCAACTGAATCCAAGGCAGCAGGCAGCCATGCTTCAGATACACATCTCACCAAGAAGGCCACGTGCTACCAGTACTGACTCTTGACTTTGCCCAGGTGTCCTTGGAAGTGGGACTATTGATATGTAAATCCAGTTTAGCACCAGTAATGAGGAAATAAGATCTGAGCCCACCCAAGGTCCTTTTATGCTAAGTTTTCCAGTACAACCCCTTTGTATTTTGGAATATAAAATAAACTTGTTGCCTGGGCTCTGGGTTCCTGTGTCTGTCTCTCCATGAGAGAGAAGACAGATTCCCACCTGGAACCCAGCTTTCTTCTATGCTCTCTTCATTTTTATCAATCTCTGGCTGCCTCCACTCAGAACCAGTTCCATCTCTCTTTCCATGCTGGACATGGAAAGGGAGATCCCCACCATATTTAGCCCCCCAAGCCACAACTGGTGCCCCTGCAGCAGGCAATCAATCAATGTTTCTCTCTGCCTCTCTCCCTCCCTTCCACTGTCTCTAAAAATCAAAGGAAAAATATCCTCAGGTGAGGACTAACATAAAAAAAGAAGAAAAATAAATGGCATTTAAATTGGAAAGAGGTAAAGCTGTCTTTGTTTGCTTTATAACATGACACTGTATATAGAGAACCCTAAAGATTCCACCAAGAAACTACTATAACTAATAAATGAATTCAGTAAAGTAGCGGGATACAAAATAAGTATTCATAAATAAGTTGCAATTTTATATGCCAATAATGAACTATCAGAAAGGGAAACTAAAAAAAAATCTCACAGTTGCTTTAAAAAAAAAACTAAGAATAAATTTAACCAAGAATGTATAAGACTTGTACTCAGAAAATTATAAGACCCTGAAGAAAGAAATTGCAGAAGATACAAACAAGAGGAAGCTTATACCATATTCATTGGTAGGAAGAAATAGCATCATTCAAATGTCCATACTACCCAAAGCAATCCGTACATTCAGTGCAATTCCTATCAAGGTACCAATGGCATACTTTATAGAACTAGAACAAATATTACAAAAATTTTCATGGAAGCATGAAATAATAAATTCACCATAGGAAAACACTTATGATTATTATATGGAAGGGTGTACTACAGTGGTAATAATTATGCAGATTAAAAGGTTATTTTTGCTTATTAGATTAGAAAAATCTCTTATAATTTTATAATATTGCATGTTTGTGAAGATAGGAGATAGGCACCTTCATATACTGTTGATGGAGTTATATTTGGGTACATTTTTCTCTGTGAAGGAATTTGACTATATTCTATCATCAAGGAATTTTGGAAATGTCTATCTTTCATACTTTGTAATGCCCCTCTAGTACTAATCAAAATTAGCAACAGATCTTAGAAATATTTATCTTAGTAGTGATAAGAATAAAATTTAAAATATCTAAAAGTCCTGCAATAGGGAAATAGTTGGAAATACTGTGACACTCCAAAAGTGAACCAATCACCATTTTAAAAAAATAGGTTTTATTACTTTTACCATGAACCAACACAGAGCGAAAAAATTTATGTGCATGATTTCACTGTGAGAAAAGTACTATTATCTCCATTCATTACAGATGAGGAAGTCAAGGCAATTAACTTATCTGAAAGTATACAACTACTGAATGAGAGCTGTAGAAGGTGTCCCCAGGCA
Organism: Antrozous pallidus; assembly: GCA_027563665.1. NCBI lineage: Eukaryota > Metazoa > Chordata > Mammalia > Chiroptera > Vespertilionidae > Antrozous > Antrozous pallidus. The sequence goes on along the minus strand of CM050508.1, from coordinate 108,541,649 downwards.
AGACACCTTGAGCATTCTTTAAATCTTTGTCAGGCTGAATCCAAGGCCCCTGACAAAACCTTGTCTTGGAAAAACACATTCACCATCAAGGCTGAATATGTTTTTCAGCTTGGCCTTAACTTTGCTTCAGGTGTCTGAGAGAAGGCCTTGAAATGTAAATACAGTCTTGCCCTGGGAATGGGGGAATGAATAGGATCTGGGCCCACTGAAACTCCTTTGATCCTAATGTTGGAGAAATCCCTTTGTATTGTGGAATATAAATAAACTGCTGCTGTTTGGGTGCAGAGTCACTGTCTCCCTATTAGAGAGAACAGATGTCCCACCCAGCCCCAGCTTTTTATTTCTATATTTCTGTGTCTTCTCTTCTATTTCCTTTTTTCTTAATCCCCAGCTCCTCTATTCAGAAACTGAACCCAATCTCTTTCTCCACGCTGGACATGGAAAAGAGAGAAAAGCACATATAGAGAGCCAAAAATCAGAACTGTTTTTCGACACCCTTAAAAATAATCTAAAAAACCCACTGAAAAAAATGTCTATAATCTAATAAGAAAAAATAATCAAGATATAAAATTGTATATTCAGTCTGATCTCAACTATGTAAAAATGTGCTTTTAAAAAAAATTAAAAGCAGCCCTAGCCAGTTTGGATCAGTGGACAGAGTGTTGGCAACTGAAGGGTTCCAGGTTCGATTCTGGTCAAGAGCACATGGCCAGGTTGTGAGCTCCATCCTTAGTAGGGGGCCAGTAGGAGGCATGCAGGAGGCAGCCAATCAATGATTCTCTCTTACTGATGTTTCCATCTCCCTCTCACTGTCCTGAAATCAATAAAAATATCTTTAAAAAATTAAAAGTAAATAAAAGAAACTAATGTTTATGCATGATAGGCTTATGAATGGTTTGTTCTTTATAATTTTATATTTTCTGAATTGTTAACAATTAACCAGTATTTTTATAATCAGTATAAGGCAAAAGATAAAATGGAGTTTTAGGAAGAATTGTCTCTGTGCTAGAAATAACACCATTTTCAAAAAATAAATCTTTATTGTTCAGATTATTATAATTGTTCCTCTTCCCCCCGCCCCATAGGTCCCCTCCACCTGGTTCCCACCTCACTCTCTACCCTAACCTGCCCACCCACTGTCCTCATCCATAAGTGTATGATTTTTGTCCAGTCTCTTCCCACACCCCCATACTCCTTTCCCCCTGAAAATTGTCAGTCCACTCCCTTTCTATGCCCCTGATTCTATTATATTAACCAGTTTATTCTGTTCATCAGATTTTTTATTCACTTGGTTTTTATACTCACTTGTTGATAGATATGTATTTGTTGTTCATAGTTTTTATATTTATCTTTTTCTTCTTCTTCCTCTTCTTAAAGAATACCTTTCAGCATTTCATATAATACTGGTTTGGTGGTGATTAATTCCTTTAGCTTTTTCTTATCTACGAAGCACTTTATCTGACTTTCAATTCTGAATGATAGCTTTGCTGGGCAGAGTAATCTTGGTTGTAGGTTCTTGCTATTCATCACTTTGAATATTTCTTGCCACTCCCATATAGCCTTCATAGTTTCTGTTGAGAAATATGCTGACAATCGTATGGATGCTCCTTTGTAGATAAATATTTTTCTCTTGCTGCTATTAATATTCTCTCTTTGTCTTTTGCTCTTGGCATTTTAATTATGATGTGTCTTGGTGTGGTTCTCTTTGAATTCTTTTTTCTTGGGGTTCTGTACGCTTCCTGAACTTGTAAGTCTATTTCTTTCACTAGGTGGGGGAAGTTTTCAGTCACTATTTCTTCAAATAGGTTTCAGTATCTTGCTCTCTCTCTTCTTCTAGCACCCCCATAATTCTGATGTTGGTACACTTGAAGTTGTCCCAGAGGCTCCTTACATTATCCTCAAATTTTTGGATTCTTTTTTCTTTTTGCTTTTCCGGTTGAGTGTTTTTTGCTTTTTTGTATTTCAAATATTTGACTTGGTTCTTGCGGTCCTCTGGTCTGCTTTTAGGTCTCTGTATAATATTTTTTATTTCATTCAGTGTGTGCTTAATTTCTAGTTGGTCCTTTTTCATATCCTTGAGGGTCTCGTTAAATTTATTGGCCTTTTCTAGGAACCTCTTGAAAAATCTTATAACCATGGTTTTGAACTCTATATCCAGTCGTTTGCTTTCCTCTATTTCTTTCATTTGTGACCTGCCTCTTTGTCTCCACATATTAGCTGCTTCCCTGAGTTGAAAGACTGGCTTTGTGTGTGAGGTGTTCTTTGGGCCCAGTGACTCAGCCTCCCCAGTTACCCAGTGGATACTCTTGGTGCACCCCTTTATGGGCTGTGTGCATGGTCTTGTTGTAGGTAAACCTAGATTGTTGTTGGTATCACTGGGCAAAGTTGACCTCTAGGCCAATTGGCTGTGAGGATCAGCTGTCCAGTTTCTCCCCGAATGAGTGTAGATACCCAAAGTCTGCCCCGGAACTGGTGCAGTCAAGAGGTTTTGTTTCTCTCTGGAACGAGAAAACCAGCTACTGCTCAGCTGCTAGAGCCCTCTCTGCTCACGAGAGCCTCCTCACCTCTGTCTTCCACAGTTCCCCTTGGTCTCAGTGCCCCATGGGATTGGCTGCACATACCTCTGAGAGAAAGCTGCTCTTGGGTTTTGCTCGCTGCCAGATGGTCCAGTTTCTCCCTGTATGAGTCTGGGTTCCCCGAGTCTTGGCCGGAGCTGGATTTCACTGCAGTGGGGAGCCTTTATTTCCCTCCAGTTTGAGGAATCCAGCTGCAAATTCAGCCGCCCGGCCTTTCCTCTCACTCACACACGTCTCCATGTCTCCGCCCCTCTGCCCTCCGCAGCTCTTGAGTCTCAGTGTCCCTTTTTCTTTCCTTCTAGTTGTAGGATTTCCACTCATCCAGCTTTCTGGTGGTTCTGGTTGATGTTCATTTTGTCTTTAGTTGTAGTTTTGAAATTGTTGTGTGAGACAGGCAGCAGTATAGGTGTTTACCTATGCCACCATCTTGGTTTCTCAAAATAGCACCATTTTTGCTCACTAATGAAACTTTAAAATTATAATCTACAATTTTAATACAACTAATACTAGGCTATAGTATACTATTTAAACTTGAAAATATTTAGCTTACATGTTAGAATGTGCAATTTATAAATTGCCTAAAGTGATAGATAAAATTCTACTTTAGGTTCTATAAACATAAGAAGCAAATTTCAAGAATAAAAATATAAATTAGGCATGTTTACCAGTTCTCATTAGACACTGAGGCACATTTACTGTCAGCAGTGCAAGGCCTGCCCCTCATCATCTGCTGCTTTAGCTATTGATTCAGTCACTTGCTTATTAAGGGCACTGAAGTATGACAAAAAATGTATTTTTAACTGCTCTTTACTAGTAATGTCTAAGAAAAATAATCCTAAATACTTTTTAGATAGCCCACACCTAAACCACATAAAAATGTGGAAGCTTATACCATGTTTATTGGTAGGAAGAAATAGCATCAAAATGTGTTTTCCCAAACATTATTGCAAAATAAAAAACTATATTTTGAAATGCTTGTTTTCAAAACAGTATTTTCTTTTGTCCATTCAAATTAATTAAGAATATTATTTGGTTTGCAATTTTTTTTGCCCAAAATTAATGTTTATTTCACCTTTGTGTCATATTCCTGGATCCTTCACCAGTATTACATGAGGGGAAAAACAAAAGCAAAACAAATGAAAAAGTGAAATCAAAATCACTAATGTCATCAAGTAGGGAAACAAATAAATTAAAATCTAGTAGTCACCAGCAAGAGTACAGCAAAGACAATGGTGTAAAAAGAAACAAAGAAAATTGCTAGATTAGTGTATGCACCATACTCTTTCAAACCAGCAAAATATGCTCCTGCATACAATGGAACATAAACAAAATTCTTTTCCTGTAAGGTGTAGAAATGCAAGTTCTTTTTTAACATTGTGGATGGGTAAAATATGTTTGTAATAATAATTCTTCTAAGCTATTACAGAGTGGGCCAGAAACACATGAATGGATTCTGGGGATGATGTACTGTAATTCTTTGATTGGGTAAGTGGATATTCTAGCCAAAAAAAAAAAAAAAAAAGATGAACACAGAAGTACAAGACAAAGGTGAATGAGACTTCTCTTATATCTTTACAACATTTAGATGCAGTCCACTCTGCTTTTGAAGAGGCTTTGCTCCCGATTGCAAGCTCGATTGCTTGGCGCAGTCTCCTATGAGAATACTCAGAAGGTGTCTTCTTAAACAACAAACCTATTTTTAATCGTGGAGCCGCTCTTAGTAGCTGTGTCTGCATGGCTGATAACCACTCACTCTCCTTGGAGGAAGTCCTTGTGTACCCTCCCTATATGTGTGTAACAGCGTCTCTGTTTCCACATTCAGTAGTCCATATTGCTATCTTACCACCATTGCTCTAACATTAACGGCCCCACATACATCATCACTGTAGTCATCAAAAGATTCTCCAATAAGGCACAGCAGTGTCTCTAGCCAAAAGCGATTGAGGTCACTTCGTCTCTTCTGTTTGTTCAACGTAATTAGCCATCGTCCTTCTCGTTTGTTTTTCTCATCTTCCCACATAGGTTTAATACCATCCTTAAAGAGTGAGTAGTCACAGCCAGGCATTAAGTTACTAGATAACTGCATATGGTTGTACAGAGCCCAAAGGTCTTCAACAGTATCAAACTCAGAGATCAGCCAAAGGTTTGCTTGCCAAGTTTTGCTTTTATCATTTTTAAAAAGCCAGAGTGCCCATATGTTCTGTAAAGGATGTTTAATATAATGTTCTGGGTTCGCAACCTCCTGGTTAGATTCTGTTTTCTCTTCTTCAAGGCTGAGGATTAAGAGTAGGGGTGGTTTCTGGTTCCACAGTCACCATCTTAGATTCTGATTTGCTATTTCTTAATGCAAATCATTAAGAAATCATTTCTTTTTAAAAAAATATATTTTTTTTATTGATTTTTTACAGAGCAGAAGGGAGAGGGATAGAAAGTCAGAAACATCGATGAGAGAGAACCATCCACCAGCTGCCTCTTGCACGCCCCCTACTGGGGATGTGCCCGCAGCCAAGGTACATGCCCTTGACCGGAATTGAACCCGGGACCCTTCAGTCCGCAGTCCGACGCTCTATCCACTGAGCCAAACCTGTCTCGGCAAGGAATAATTTCTATTCTTGTATTTTCCATGGAAAACTTATTCCCAAATACATGAATGATAGTTGTTTTCTAATTATAATAAATTCATGATTGCTCTAGTAAGTAGAATAATGTCTAATGAAATCAAGGATAAATGTCAACAATAAGCACTTTCAAACCATTTACCACATATTCCTGTGTGTCAGGCACTGATGAGAGAGCCAGACGTACAGTACACAGGCCTCCTGATGAAAGGTGTAAAAATACCCAGGTAGCAGACATACCCAGGTAAAGCCTCACTTGAACATTAGAATGTTCTAAAAGCAAGCTTATGTTATTTTAAAATAATCATTTATAAATGCATTGTTAATTATCTAAAATAATCATTCACACAGATAGGCATTTTGTTCTTTACATAAAAAGCAAATAAACACTAAGTTACAGACAAGTATATATAAAAATACAAAAAAATCATTTTATATTCTCTAATTTGGTTAGGGAATATTTGTTTCTACAAAAAAATATGCACTTAAATTTTAAGGTTAAGCTACTAGTCAAATGTATTTGTGTCTCTTGCAGGGTCTTCTGAAATTTATCACCCCCTTCATAGTTGATATGTTTGAGGATGTCTGCTCTCCTTTTCTTCCCATTTTCCCTGACTAATTAATTCTCATAGCTCCAAATAGAAATATTTAGCCTGAAACCTCTTGCCATATTTTCAGCAGCCCCAAGGGTTTTCTTTTGCCTAGATGTAACACAAGAATGAAAAATGTCACATATCCAAAATCCAACTCATATTTTCTTCCATGACTAAGAGCATGAAGCTTAGTCTAGTGAGAAAAGGCCAAAAATATAAAAACAAGTACATTAAAAAAGATAGTCAAGGAACAATATGGACTAGAAATAAGGCCAAGATCAGAAGTGAAGTTCTTCCGCCTGGGTAGTTAGACCTGAATACATACAATTGAGTTAATAATCCTATCTAATAAAAGAGTAATATGCAAATTTGACCATACTTTCACTATACCCACAAGCCATGCCCACAACCACACCCACCAGCCAATCAGGAGCAAATTATGCAAAATGAACCACAACCAAGATGGCTGCTGCCACTGAAAGCAGGAGGAAGGCTGGGTTTTCCCAGCAACAGAGGAAGCCAAGCTTTCTGACTGCCATTGGTGGCCTAGGCCTCCACTCTAAGCTACAAAGTTTCAAACAGAAATGGTTGCCGCCATGGAGCAAGCAGAAGGCTTGGCTCTGCTCCAGGCTACAAAGTTTCAATTATAGAACATAAACTAATCCCAGATACCAGGGCCTCTGCTTGGGTCCCTGGGGGCATGGCCAGGCTGCAAACCACCACAGGTCCTTCGCCCAGGCCACCCCTCACCCCAAGGGAACCCCCACCCTGATCTGGGATACTCTTCAGGGCAAACCAGCTGGCCCCCACCCATGCACCAGGCCTCTATCCTATCTAATAAAAGAGTAATTTGCAGATTGACCATCACTCCAACACACAAGAGGGCTGCCCCCATGTGGTCAAAGATCCTACCCCCTTGTGGATGTGGACACAAGATGGCCACCACAAGATGGTCAGCAGGGAAGGGCTGTTGGGAGGTTCCAGACCTGCAAGGGAGGGTAGTTGTGGGTGATCAGGCCAGCAGGGGAGGGCAGTTAAGGGGTGACCAGGCTGGCAGAGGAGGGAAGTTGGGGCAAACAGGCTGGCAGGGGAGCAGTTATACATCAGTTAGGCTGGCAGGGTAGTGGTTAGTGGGTGATCAGGCTGGCAGGCAGAAGTGGTTAGAGGCAATCAGGGAGGCAGGCAGGTGAGCAGTTTGGAGTTAGGAGTCCTGGATTGTGAGAAGGATGTTCGACTGCCCGTTTAGGTCCTATCCTACCGGGATTGGGCCTAAATGGGCAATTGGACATCCCTCGAGAGGTCCCAGATTGGAGAGGGTGCAGGCTGGACTAGGGGCCTTCCCTGCCCCCCGTGCACGAATTTCATGCTCTGGGCCTCTAGTCTAAGAATAAAAGACATACATAAAAAATATGTGAAGAAAAGCACTAACCTGAGGAATCAAATTGAAAAAAGAATCAATTGAAAAACTGTTAAAAATACTAAGAGTTCAGTGAGATGACACCAACCAAACAATAAATAATCCATAGTGTTTTTAAAAAACATATATATTTATTAATTTCAGAGAGGAAGGGAGAGGGAGATACAAACATCAATGAAGACCTGTAACTTGAACATGTGCTCTGTTCAGAAATCCAACTGTGACCTCCAGGTTCATAGATTGATGCTCAACCACTGAGCTGCTTTTTTATATAAGCCAAAGTCGCCTAAAAAAAATAGAAGAGAAAAACATTCTATTTACAAATGAAAAATCAAATATATAAAATAAGTGGGCATAAAAAGTTTTAAATGCATAGACACTATATATAAATTCTAAAATTATATGTAGGGAGCATACAGATTCCAGTAAATTGAGATAAGTATTTTTTACAAAATAGGTACATGATATTATGCAAATGACTTTTCACTGAATCTATAAATACCTCAGGGGAACACAAATTCATGTGGGATAAGATTCAGCGGACTCATAGCTCATCTGGAAAAATAAATTAATGTTTGGAAATAGCCAGCCAATAAATTTTAGGGGAGGAGAAATGAAAGAACTTCATCAATGACATAAAAATGTATCATAAAAACCTCAAAATACACATAAAAAAAACCCCAAGTGAAAATGCAATGAGTCCAAATAATATAAGAATTATTTAAAAATATATTTTTATTGATTTCAGAGAGGAAAAGAGAGGGAGAGAGAGAAACATTAATGATGAGAGAGAATCATTGATTGGCTGCCTCTTGCATGTCCTCTACCATGGATCAAGCATGTGCCCTGACTGGGAATTGAATCATGAACTCCAGTTCATAGCTTGATGCTTGACCACTGAGTCACACTGGCTGGGCCATCTAAGAATTTATGCTATAATGAGAAAACATTTCAAATCAAATGGGAAGAAATCCAATTTTTCAATAAATGGAGTTAATACAACCAGCTTTCATATTTTTTAAACCTTTCTTGCTGAGAATATTAAAGATGCCCCCCTTTCTATCCTCCACCCCCCCTCCACCCAGTTCCTGTTCCATGCCAGGCCTTCAGCACCCTGTTATCTGAGCCCGTAGGTAATTTATATATGCATATAAATTCTTTAGTTAATCTCCCATCCCTCTCCTCCTCACACCTCTTTTTCTCTGAGATTGGTCAGTCTATTCTATGTTTCCATGCTTCTGGTTCTTTTTGTTCATCAGTTTATTTTGTTCATTAGATTCCTTGTTATTTTATTTTTATTTTTAGATTCAATTATTGATAGATATGCATTTATTACCATTTTATTGTTCGTCTTTCTTATTTTTTTATTTCTTCTTCTTAAAGAAGACCTTTTAATATTTCATATAGATCTGGTGGTGATTAACTCCCTCAGCTATTCCTTGATTAGGAAGCTTTTTTATCTGGCCTTCAATTCTAAATGATAACTTTGCTGGATAATCTTGGTTTTAGGTCCTTGCTTTTCATCACTTTAAATATATGCCACTTCCATCTGGCCTGCAAAGTTTCTGTTGAGAAATCAACTGACAGTCATTTGGGTGCTCCTTTTTAGGTAACTAATGTTTTTCTCTTGCTGCTTTTAAGATTTTCTTTTTGCTTTTAACCTTTGGCATTTTAATATGATGTGTCTTGGTGTGGGCCTCTTGGGTTCATCTTGTTTGGGACTCTCTGTGCTTTCTGGACTTGCATGTCTGTTTCCTTCACCAAGTTAGGGAAGTTTTCTGTCATTATTTTTTCAAATAGGTTTTCAATTTCTTGCTCTCTCTCTTCTCCTTCTGGCACCCCTATGATGCGAATGTTGGCACGCTTGAAGTTGTCCCAGAGGTTCCTTATACTATCTTCATTTTTTTTTGTATTCTTTTTTCTTTTTGCTGTTCTGATTGGGTGTTTTTGCTTCCTTATATTTTACATTCTTGATGTGCTCCTTGGTGTTCTACTCTACTATTGATCTACTGTAAATTATTCATTTCAGTTAGTGTATGCTTCATTTCTGGCTGGCCCTTTTTTATGTTGTTGATGTTCTCACTAAGTTCCTAGAGAACATCAATAAATGGAGTTAATACAACCACTATGTTCTTTGAGCATCCTTTTAATAATTGTTTTAAACTCTGTATCTGGTAGTTTTCTTTCTTCCATTTCATTTAGTTCTTTTTCTGGAGATTTATCCTGTTCTTTCATTTGTGACATGTTTCTTCATCTCCATATTTTAGCTGCTTCCCTGTGTTTGTTTCTATATATAAATAGAACTGCTGTGTCTCCTGGAATTGGTAAAGTGGCCTTTTGTAATAGGTGTCCCTGTAGGACCCAGTGACTCAGCCTCCCCAGTCACCTGAGCTGGACACCCTAGGTGTGTCCCTATTGGGCTGTATGCACAGTCTTGTCATAGTTGAGCCTTGATTGCTATTGGCATCACTGGGTGGTATTAACCTTTAGGACAATTGACTGTGAGGACCAGCTGCAACTATATGGGGAGATCTGCTGTGCAGGAGACACCCCAATAGAACAGGACTTGCTTCAGTGGGGCTTTAGTACTCAATGAATCATCCCCTTGATTGTGTCATTCATGGAGGTAGTAGGGCTTTCATCTGGTATTGTCAAACTTGACCATGGGTACACTGGCTCTGGGGCCTCCCAGGAGGTGCAAAGTCAGCCTCTGCCTGATCCGTGCCCAGGGTGACCTGGCAGAAGCTACAAAGCAATCTGTAGATGGCTGCTACCTGTGTTGAACTTGAAGGTGCCAAGGAGAGGCCAAGCTGTGAATCAGGGTGAGCTGCCACTAGTGCTGGGCCTGGGGCCACTTATTGAGAAGTCCAGGACACACTGATGCCAGCTGCTGCTTGTTTGAGAGATTATAGGAAAGTCCAAAGCATGAGGCAAGAGAAGTCAGTTGTATGAAAAAGCCATTGGAAATGGTTTGGATGAGCCCATAAGTAGGGAAAGATAGAGTCTCAGGGAATCACCAGGACAGGTGAAAAGTGTGAGTTAGGTTGATGGAAATTCAGATATGGTGCCATGCCAGTTGGCTCTGTGGCAGGGAGGGCTCAGCAAAAGAACACTGGCTTCTGCTGGCACTTCTCTCTGGGAGAAAGCTGCCCTTACAACTCTTTTCTTAAAATATTTATTGTTCAGTTTATTAATAACATTGTTCCCTTTTTTCCCCTCTATAGCTCCCCTCCACCTGATACCCATCCCACCCTCCGCCCTCACCCCCCTCCACTGTCCTCTCCCATAGTTGCATGATTTTTGTCCAGTCTCTTGCTGCACTTCCCACACCCCTTTTCTCCCCAAGAATTGTCAGTCCATTCCCTCTCTATGTCCATGATTCTGTTACATTCACCAGTTTATCCTGTTCATCAGATTATTAATTCAAGTCACGAGTGCTCTCTGTGCGTTCAGGCAGCTGCGCTGTTCCCAAGCTCACACGCACTCCACACAAGCTCGCCTTCTCCACAAGCCTGCCAACCCCCGCAGCACCCGAGCTTCGGCGTGCCCTCCCACTGTCCAGTTTTTACCCCGTATGATAGTGGGTTCCCTGGACTTCACCCAGAGCTGGAGAATCAGTCCAGTGGGACATCTTTGTCTCCCCAGTTCAAGAAAACTGGCCGGTTTTCAGCCGCCCGCCCTATCTGCTGGCACGCGCTCCAAACCTCTGACTCCATGCGTATCTTCAACGCTGTCCGCTGCTGCTACTCCAAGTCACAGTGTCTTATCTTCACTTTCATTTGTGGAATTTTCACTTAGCCAGCTTTCCAGTGATTCTGGATGGTGTTTGTTCTTTCATTAAGTTGTAGTTTTGAAATTGTTGTGTATGGTGGCAAGATAGGTGTTTTACCTATGCTGCCATCTTGGTTCTCTGCCCTTACAACTCTTGCCCTGATTCCAGACAAGTTAGTTCCTTCCCAGATGTCTCAGGTTCCTTTCAAGCTACTTTCCCAATGCTGTAGCTCGGAGTAGAGTGTGTCAGAGTAAGTCAGTGCATGGGCCCTTTAAGAGAAACTGCCTGGCAGGACATTTTCCAAGATAGACCACATATTAGGACACAGGCAAAGTCTCTTCAAATTCAACAAGGTTGAAATCATAGCAAGATCTTCTCAGATGGAACAGAACATAGAACCCAGAAATCGACCCAAGCCATTATGCTCAATTAATATTTGACAAAGGAGGCAAGAGCATACAATGGAGTCAAGACAGTCTCTTCAGTAAATGGTGTTGGGAAAACTGGACAGATATATGCAAAAAATAAAACTAGACCACCAACTTACACCATATACAAACATAAATTCAAAAAATTAAAGGATTTAAACATAAGAAGAAAATCATAAAAATCTTAGAAGAGCCAAAACTGGTGTGGCTCAGTGGATAGAGTGTCGGCCTGTGGACTGAAAGGTCCCAGGTTTGATTCCGGTCAAGGGCATGTACCTTGGTTGCTAGCACATCCCCAGTAAGGGGTGTGCAGGAAGCAGCTGATTGATGTTTCTCTCTCATCAATGTTTCTGACTTTCTATCTCTCTTCCTTCCTCTCTGTAAAAAACCAATAAAATATATATTAAAAAAATAAATGAAAATAAAAATCTTAGAAGAAGCCATAGGCTGAAAAATATCAGACATATGTCATAGCAATATCTTTACCAATACAGCTCCTAGGGCAGTGGAAACCCAAGGAGAAAATAAACAAATGGGACTACATCAAAATAAAAAGCTACCGCACAGCAAAAGAAATCATAAACAAAACAACAAGAAAACCTACTGCATATGGGAGCACATATTTTCCAATGTTATAACCGATAAGAGATTAATCTCCAAAATTTATAGGGAACTCATACAACTTAACAAAAGGAAGACAAATAATCCAATAAAAAATGGGCAAAGGACCTAAATAGACTCTTTTCAAAAGTGAATATACAGAAAGTCAAGAGACATATGAAAACATTCTCAAAGTCACTAATCATCCAAAAGAAGCAAATCAAAACAATAAAGTACCAACTCACACTTGTCAGAATGGCTATCATCAACAAATCAACAAAAGATAGGTGCTGGCAAGGATATGGGGAAAAAGGAACACTTATGTACTGTTGGTTGGAATGTATACTGGTACAGCCACTGTGGAAAACAGTATGGAGTTTTCTCAGAAAAATAGAATTCCCACTTGAGCTAATAATCTCACCTCTAGGAATATATCCCAAGAAATCAGAAACACCAATCAGAAAGGATACATGCACCTCTGTGTTCGTAGCAGCACAATTTACCATAGCAAAAATTTGGAAACAGCTTAAGTGCCCATCAGCAGATGAGTGGATTAAAAAACTGTGGTACATCTGCACAACAGAATACTACGCTGCGGTAAAAAAGAAGGAATTCTTACCATTTGCAACAGCATAGATGGAACTGGGGAGTATTATGGTAAGTGAAATAAGCCAGTCAAAAAAAGATAAATATCATGTAATCTCACTCATTTGTGGAATATAACGAACAACATAAATTGATAAACAGATCCAGAGACAGAGAAGCATCGATGAGACTTCAGAGGGAAGGTAGGGGAGGGTGAGGGTAAGGGAGAGAGATCAACCTAAGGACTTGTATGCATGCATATAAGCCTAACCAATGGACACAGACATCAGTGGGGTGAGGGCAGGAGTGGGGGTGGGGTGGGAGGGCAATGGGGGAAAAAGGACAAATATGTAATACCTTAATCAATAAACAAAACAAAACAAAAAAATACAGTGGTACTTCTACATGATGGAATACCACACTGTAAAAAAGAAAGAACTCTTACCTTTCTCAACAACATAGATGGACATGGAGAGCATTATGCTAAGCAAAATAAGCCAGTCAGAGAAAAATAAATATCACATGATCTCACTCATTTGTGGAATATAATGAACAATATAAAATGACGAACAAAAACAGATCCAGAGACAGAGAAGCATCAAACAGACTGTCAAACTTCAGAGGGAAGGCAGGGGAGGTAGGGGGATAAGAGGTAAACCAAATAACTTGTATACATGCATATAAGCATAACCAATGGACACAGACAGTAGGGGGGCGTGAGGGCATGTGCCTGTCTGGGAATCAAACTGAGACCACCTGGTTCATAGGTCGATGTTCAACCATTGAGCCACACCAGCTGGGCTTAGTTGTAAATTTTGATGAGGCAGCAAGTACCTTGTTTACCTAGGATCCCATCTTGCTTCCCTTTCCATCTTCATTTCTATTTTCATTGTGTGTTTTACTCATGCTGTACTTTTTGCATAGAATATTAACAGTAGCACACTCTTCTCAAACAAATCAAGTAAAAATAAAACTTGGTCAAGCATCTATCTACCTTTGTCCCATTTAATTAGTTATCTTTACCTCTCTATTCCTATAATTTATATATGACAATGTTCATAATTCACATAATGATTGAAGAAAAAAACTTTTCTCTTGTATTAATAAGACCGGGTGCATTTACTGAATACTTTATTAGTATGCATATTTATGTCTCATCTAATCTGTTTTTATTCATGGTTTTCCTTAACAAAATCAAATGTGTACTTGAATTCTTCAAAGATGTGTGATTTATATTGGTTTTGCATTTTAAAACAGGCTTTATATAGAAATGTGGTTTTAAAAAACATAATATCCAGTGTGGTGGATTTTAGACCCTCTTATCTTCTGCATGTCCTAGGCACAGTCCTTGCACCTTGGGGTTCCCCATACCTATCATCCTGACATCTTCCTTCCCCATGCTTTGGGCCCTGGTCATGTTCTGGGAGACCAGATGCTGCTGTCCTATGGCAGAGCTGTCTTCAACTTTTTTCTTCTTTTGGCTTAGTCACCTGCCTAAGCCTCACACCTCCTCTGACTCTATGCCTTAATTTCCCCTCGTCTGGTGTAAGTGGTTGAGTGTAGTGTGTGCACTAGTGAGGATCTCTAATATAAAAGAGCCTATATGGGTGGGGGTAAAGGGGCTATAGTCCTGACAACTCTCATTTCCAAAGCTAATCCCATGGGTGAAGTTCAACTCTGCCCTGGAAGGCTCATATTCTCCATCGAAGAATTCCGCTCCTGGGTGGCCTTGGTCTATCCGGCATCTCTCAAGTCCTCAGTTTCCCAATTTTATAGCGGTGAGTTGGGCAAAGAGCTGCTAAACCTGCATTCAACCTGGAAGCAGTCCAAGGTCCCAACTCCTTGTGACCGATGTTGCGGGGGCATCAAGAGCACCCTCTGGCCTTCCTCAAGGGTAGAGTTGCTCCCATGGCTCAGCAGGACTTTCTGTCCTGCAGCCAAGAAAGAGTTTCAGTTTCACTTAACTGTGTGGACCAAGAGAGAAGGCATAGTTTCCCAAAAAGAACAGATTCAGGAACTACTGGTAGATGAAATGGATGTGGAACAGGTGAAAACTGGGTCTTCAGAATTCTATGGGTGATGTCACCCTTGCATCCACCATGGTCATTGTAAATAAGGTTGTATCCCAGAGATGGAACTTTTCTTAATATTGTATTTCCTGCCGAACCGGTTTGGCTCAGTGGATAGAGCGTCGGCCTGCGGACTGAAGGGTCCCAGGTTCGATTCCGGTCAAGGGCATGTACCTTGGCTGCGGGCACATCCCCAGTTGGAGGTGTGCAAGAGGCAGCTGATCGATGTTTCTCTCTCATCGATGTTTCTGACTTTCTATCCCTCTCCCTTCCTCTCTGTGAAAAATCAATAAAATATAAAAAAAATATTGTATTTCCTTATGCAGAGCCAAAAACCCAGGGTGATACAGGCATAGACAAGAGGGAGAATCCTGTGCTTGTCATGGAAGAGAATTATGGTGGTGGACAGTCCCAACTGAGAGTTGACTGCCCATTTTAACAAGAGGCCTTCTGTCTTTCTGCCCCCAGAATTTACTAGCTGTTGCCTTTCCTCAAGACTGTGTGTTGGTGCCAGAAGTCTACTGGAACAGCCACCTAAACCACTCTACCTTTTAGGTAATACTGCATGACCACATAAGTTCCATAATTTCAGCAGGATATCACTACATATGATTACAAATACCAATTCTATGTGGGCATTATGCTTGGAGAGA
The DNA here is from genome assembly GCA_027563665.1 of Antrozous pallidus. Lineage (NCBI taxonomy): Eukaryota > Metazoa > Chordata > Mammalia > Chiroptera > Vespertilionidae > Antrozous > Antrozous pallidus. The sequence continues at coordinate 108,526,338 of CM050508.1, read as the reverse complement.
CTGCACTTTTTCACATGGTCATTCAGTAAACCAGACTTTTCCAACCATGTGACCTCTCCATGCCTTTAGCATCCATCAGAAGTGGGAGACCATGAGAAATGCATTCAGGAGGTTTTCACAAGCCAGGTCTGTAATGCAATTGCATTCCTCTTGCATTTGCAAAGAATAACACTGTCGTGTGTCCATGAGGCTAGGAGAGGCAGTCTTGTTGTGGGCCTCAAGAGAAGAGAATGTAATATATATATATATATATATATATATATATATATATATATATAATTGATTTCAGAGAGAAAGGGAAAGAAAGATAGAAATATTAATGATGAGAGAGAACCTTTGATTGGCTGCCTTCTGCAAGCTCCACAATGGGGATCAAGCCCTGAACCCAGGTATGTGCCCCAACTGGGAATCAAAATGTGACCTTCTATCTAGTTCATAGGTCAATGCTCAACCACTGAGCCATGCTGTTTGGGCAAGAAAAGAATGGATTTTGATGGAGAACTAAAGTTCTCTGCCACAGTGAATAACTCATTTAGGTTCCTAGAATGTTTTAAACCAATCATGAGTATTTACCATATGCTAAGTGCTATACTGGAACTTAAGTATGTTTTGATTGAGCAGCAGTTGGCCTGGAGAAGCTCCACATGGCACAAAGACAGTAAGATATGGTGTGACATGCCTGGCATCCTGGGAGAAAGCAAACAAGTGGGAGGACTCTGCAAGTTCAGTGAATAATTCTAGATGGTGAAGGTGACTGGAGATGATTACAGGTGAAGTCTACTTTCAGAGAAAAGGGAGCTTGATGGCTGGAGGAAGGTGAACACAGGAATGACAGAAGCAGGTCATTCATGTACAAGAGTTTAGAAGAAATACTATGCAGCGATGAAACATGTTTTATAGAAATCTAAAAGGATGAGATAATTGCTTATATAGAGTGAAAAACTGAACATACAGTGATCCCATTTTTTAAAAACTCAATGAATTTAGCCAAGACCGGTTTGGCTCAGTGGATAGAGCGTTGGACTGCGGACTGAAGGGTCCCGGGTTCGATTCCGGCAAGGGTATGCATCGTGGCTGCGGGCACATCCCCAGTAGGGGGCATGCAAGAGGCAGCTGATCGATGTCTCTCTCTCATCGATGTTTCTGACTTTCTATCTCTCTCCCTTCCGCTCTGTAAAAAATCAATAAAATATATTAAAAAAAATAAAATAAAAATAAAAACTCAATGAATTTAGATGGCATTATACAGATATGTTGAGTTGTGGTCTTTCCCATTTAAAAATATTTTATTGTTGGAGGAATCAAGATGGCGGCATAGGTAAATACCTATCTTGCTGCCATACACAGCAATTTCAAAACTACAACTTAAAGAAAGAACAAACATCATCCAGAACCACTGGAAAGCTGGCTGAGTGAAAATTCCACAAATAAAAGTAAAGATAGGACACTGTGACTCAGAGGAGTGCTGGAGGGCAGCATTGAAGATACGCGTGGAGAGAGGTTTGGAGCTATGCGCCCGTGAATGGATAGGGTGGGCGGCTGCAAACCCGGCCTGTTTTCTCGAAACAGGGGGAGACAAAGGTGTCCCACTGCACTGATTCCCTAGCTCCAGGCGAAGTCTGGGGAACCCACAATCATAAGGGGTAAAACTGGACAGTAGGGAATCAAGCTGAAACTCGGGCGCTGCAAGGGTCTGCAAGCTTCTGGAGATGGCGAGCTTGTGGAGACTGCAAGTAAATTTGGGAACAGCAGAGCTGCGTGACCGCGCAGAGAGGACTCATGACTTACTCTCTCATTTGGGAAACCACCAGACTGCATTGCTTTATGAGCCTGGGTGAGACGTTGGGTGTAAAGACTCATTTGGAGAGAGGCTGAATTGTCCAGCAGCGGTTGGAGCTCGGCGGCCTCTCTCTTAGAGGTGCTTGCAGCCATTACCACCTGGCACAGAGACTCTGGTGCCACATAGGGCGGAGCTGATGCTGCCTGCTCAGCCCAGAGACTCCGCCCTTCCAACCTGAGCACAACTGAACCTCAAAGCCAATTGGCCTGGAGGTCAAACCCTCCTGGTGCTAACAACAATAAGCTAGGCTTAACTTCAACAAGACTGTGCAACCCATATCCACCTGAGGTAACTGGGGAGGCTGAGCCACTGTCCCTTAGAGGACATCTACCACACAAAGCTAATCGACGAACTCAGGAAAGCAGCCACCTTGCAAAGACATGGAAAGAAATCAGATATAAAAGAAATTGAGGGGAAAAAATGACTGAACATAGAGTTCAAAACCACAGTTATAAGGTTTTTCAAGAGGCTCCTAGAAAAGGCCGAGACCTACAAGGAAATGAATAATTGCCCTTCATTCAGAATTGAAGGGCAGATAAAGTGCTTTAGAGCTAAGAAAAAGCTAAAGGAATTCATCGCCACCAAACCAATATTATATGAAATGCTGAAAGATATTCTTTAAGAAGAGGAAGAAGAAAAAGGTAAAAATATAAATTATCAACAACAAATACACATCTATCAACAAAAAAATAAAAAAAATCAAGTGAATTAAAAATCTGATGAACAGGATAAACTGGTGAATATAACAGAATCATGGGCATAGAGGGGGAATGGACTGATAATTCTTGGGGAGAAAAGGGGTGTGGGAGGTGCAGCAAGAGACTGGACAAAAATCATGCACCTATGCGAGAAGACAGTGGTGGGGAGGTAGGGGCGGAGGGTGGGATGGGTACTGGATGGTAGGGAACTATAGGGGGAAAAAAGGAGAAACAATGTAATTAATAAACTGAACAATAAAGATTAAAATATTTTTTAAAAAATAAAATAAAAATATTTTATTGTTGATATGACCAAGAAGATTTAACAAATTCATTTGTATGTATGTATGTATTTTAAAGCAGACATACGAAGCTGTGAAGTAGACAGGTTATTGCCAACACTTTCCCTCTCTATTTGTTATGCTGGGACCCAGTGTCTGGCTCAGATGCACAATAAGTGTTCCCTGAAATACTGCACTTGGGAACCAGCCTATGTTTTCACATTGAGAAACGCCAAGATGTTGACTTGCACTAAAATGCACCCCACAAACATAGAATTTTGCATAATGTAATTCATTTAAAGGAAAGCTTGGGGAGATGGCTCACTGTTTTGGCTGCTATTGCTGACAGCATTCTTGCCATTTCTCATAGAGCACCATGGGGCAGTGCCTGTCTGCTGGGACAAAGGTACTGCTCTGCCGCAAGGTTCCTTTACCCACTAGCTCTCTTCAGAAAGTCTTTTGTAACTGTAGAGGATTTTTTTGAAGGAATATTTACTTGATTTTTCTCTTTGTTTTTATTAGGAAGGTAATGAAAATCCATTACCTGTACCAGACATAAGGTGAGCCACTGAGAGGAAGATGTACCTGCAACACAAGCAAACATGTGATGTGTCCAACCTCCATCTGTGTCCACTTCCACTCTTTTCTCCATTCCTCCAATTACATGTAATCCTCTATTTGTGTAATGTACTAAATAGAGGTTTACATGTAACTGGAGCAATGGCTCCTCTTTTGTGATCTGAGTCCTCCATTCAAAGACTATAGACACACCGCTGAAACTCTGGGAGGCACAATGAATGTACTGGGCAAAATATCTCAGCAAAAATCTGTCCAAATGGGAAATTTCTTCAGCATAGCCAGTGCTGGGTCCATACTACCTACTACCTTCTAAGCACAGGGTCTGCTTTTCCCTGGGATGGTGGCTAAAGTTAATGGGGGGCTAACTGTCCTGGGACTTGTTGGTCTTGGCAGCATGATTTCCATGTTAATTTTGGTTTCTCCTTTGAGACCTGTAGAGTCTAAAAAAAAATCTCCATGATGTCTTACTTTCATGTCTCCTGATGAACCAAATGTGGTGAATATCTCTATAAGACCCCTTCACACACTAGAGGAAATTTTCCCTCAGGCATCCCCACAAAGACCCTTAGTCACCTAAGAATACCCAAGATTTGGTAAGCAAATGTCCTTTCTTTTTGCAGCTAAAGAGAGTTTAGCCTTTAATTTAACCACAAAGATTTTGTTCAGACTCTCAATAAGCAATCCAATAAAAAACAAACTTAAAAGCAGCAACCCCTTTTATCTTCCTTTCCCAAGGTTATTACAACCATTATCCACCTGAGGATTTTCTAAGAATAGCTCAAATAAAATCAAGACCTGCTTTTTAAAGTAGTGAGGCCCCTGTGAAGCAGGGAGTCAGTAGAGCACAGGCACCCCTGCTGGGGTGATACTGGGTGGGCTTCCTTAGCATCCTACTGGCTACACTAAGTAAATGTCAACGTAAGAAATGTCCAAACCTGTAGAGAATTTTTATAAAATTTTATTTGAGCCAAATGACAGCAATGACAAGAAGCAAGATCTCAAATGCTCCAGAGAATGACAGGTTTGCTGTTTCTTTTATACATTTGTAATTAAGAAAGGAACATAAGGAAGATTACATGAAGGTGGAAGAAAGCAGGACAGGTATTGCATTAAAGGAGAGTTAACAAAAGGGAGCCCTGAGAGTGGTTACATTTCAAAGAGGTCTGAAAAAGAGGCATTTCAAAGGTGTGCTAACCTAGAAGCAAAACACAATGAACAGGGAGGGCTTGCTTAAGGCAAAGTTAGGTATTTTAAGAAGAAGTTATATGCCCGGGGCATGATGACCCACAATAATCTTCCCAGTTAGGAGTTTATGATCAGATCACTTTTGGTTAAATTACAGTGCCCCTTTTTCTTCCACGTGAGCTTGTATACAAGGCCTTCTACCAAGGAACCCAGCTAAACCTTCGTTCTTGATAACCTCCTACTTTCTGTTCAGGAATAATGACTGAACCGCTGAACTTTCCCCAAGCTGCCATGCTCCTGAGCTTCTCTGTCACCCCCTCTCTATTTCCTGTGCCCATGGTAACCTTCACCCCCGGGAAATTGTCCATCCCAGGTTGTGTCAAGATTATAGTATCTGTGAATCACCTCCTGATCATCTCTCATCCTAGTGAAATGTCTTCGGAGGAGATGTGTCACCTGACTTCGATTGGAAGAACTGTCCAGTGAGAGCAGTATGACTGTTCCCTGGGCATAGCATTTAAGCGTCAAGCCCATCTGAACTTGGACAAATTAGGATACAAGCTTAGGTATATGTAACACAAACCCCAATCAATAGTGTCACAAACAAATGGCTCTCAACCCCTGCTGGAGAGCTTTAAAATATCCAGTGCTCAAACAATACCCCAGGCCAATTACATCAGAAATTGAGGAGGAGGGGCAGTCATCAATATTTTGTTTTATATTTTCTTTTCTTTATTGATTGAGGTATTACATATATGTCCTTATTTCCCCATTACTCCCCACCTCCCATTCATGCCCCTACATCCCTGTTGTCTGTGTTCATTGCTTAGGCTTATATGCATACATATAAGTCCTTTGGTTGATCTCTCTCCCTTTACCCCATACCTTCCCTGAGGTTTGATGTTCTGATTGGTTTTTCTGTCTCTGGATCTATTTTTGTTCATCAGTTTATGTTGTTCATTATATTCCACAAATGACTGAAATCATGTGATATTTATCTTTCTCTGCCTGGCTTATTTCATTTAGCATAATGCTCTCCAACTTCACCCATGTTGTTACAAATGGTAAGAACTCCTTTTTTACTGCAGCATAGTATTCCATTGTGTAGATGTACCACAGTTTTTTAATCCACTCATCTGCTAATGGGAAGTTAGACTGTTTCCAAATCTTGGCTATGGTGAATTGTGCCACTATGAACATAGGGGTGCATATATTCTTTCTGATTCGTGTTTCTAGTTTCTTGGGATATATTCCTAGAAGTGGGATCACTGAGTCAAATGGGAATTCCATTTTAAATTTTCTGAGGAAACTCCATACTGTTTTCCACAGTGGTTGCACCAGTCTGCATTCCCACCAGCAGCACACAAGGGTTCCTTTATCTCCCCATCCTCACCAGAACTTGTCATTTGTTGATTTGTTGATGATAGCCATTCTGACAGGTGTGAAATGGTACCGCATTGTCATTTTGATTTGCATCTCTCTGATGATTGGTGATTTTGAGCAGGTTTTCATATGTCTCTTGGCCTTTCTTCTGTCTTCTTTCAAAAGGTGTCTATTTAGATCAGTTGCCCATTTTGATTGGGTTGTTTATCTTCTTTTTGTTAAGCTGCATGAGTTCCCTGTAAATGTTGAAGATTAAACCCTTATCATTGATATCATTGGCGAATATGCTCTCCCATCCAGTGGGCTTTCTTGTGGTTTTATTGATGGTCTCTTTTGCTGTGCAAAAGCTTTTTATTTTGATGTAGTCCCATTTGTTTATTTTCTCTTTAGTTTCCATTGCCCTAGGAGCAATATCAGTGAAGAAATTGCTTCCGTACATGTCAGAGATTTTTCTGCCTGTGGATTCCTCTAGTATTTTTATGGTTTCCCGTTGTATGTTTAAGACCTTTATCCATTTTAAGTTTATTTTTGTGTATAGTTTAAGTTGGTGATCTAGTTTCATTTCTTTTGCATGTCTTTGTCCAATTTTCCCAACACTATTTATTGAAAAGAATGTCTTGATTTCATTGTAGGTTCATGCCTCCTTTGTCAAATATTAATTGAACATAGTGGTTTGGGTTGATATCTGGATTCTCTATTCTATTCCATTGGTCTATGTCTGTTGTTGTGCCAGTGCCAGGCAGTTTTGAGAACAGTGGCTTTATAATACAACTTGAAATCTGGTATGCGATCCCATCTACTTTGTTTTTCTTTATTAGGATTGCTGTGGCTATTAGGGGTCTTTTTTTTTTTTATTCCAGATGAATTTTTGGAGTGTTCTTTCTAGGTCTGAAGTATGCCATTGGTATTTTAATGGAGAGTGCATTGAATTTATAGATTGCTTTGGGTAGTATGGACATTTTAATGATGTTGATTATCCCAATCCATGACCATGGTATGTTCTTCCATCTGTTTACATCTTCCTCTCTCTCTTTTTTTAGTGTCCTGTAGTTTTCCACATATAGGTTTTTTACCTCCTTGGTTAAGTTAAATCCTAGGTATCTTAATTTTTTGGTGCGATGGTAAATGGGATTGCTTTTTTAGTCTCTCTTTCCGTAAGTTCACTATTGGTGTATAGAAATGCTTTAGATTTCTTGGCATTAATTTTGTATCCTGCTACATTGCCAAATTCAATTATTAAGTCTATTAGTTTTTTTTATGGAGTCTTTCAAGTTTTTTTATGTACAATATCATGTCATCTGCAAATAAGGACAGCTTCACTTCTTCTTTTCCAATTTGGATGCCTTTTATTTCTTCTTATTGTCTAATTGCAATGGCTAATACTTCCGGTACTATGTAGAACAGGAGTGGTGAGAGTGGGCATCCCTGGCTTGTTTCTGTTCTTAGGGAAAATGGTTTTAGTTTTTCCCCATTGAGTATGATGTTAGCTGTGGGATTATCATATATAGCTTTTATTATGTTAAGGTATGATCCTTCTATTCCCACTTTGTTGAGAGTTTTTATCAAGAAATGGTATTGGGTTTTGTCAAGTGCTTTTTCTGCATCAATTGATATGACTATGTTATTTTTATCTTTATTTTTATTTTTTATTTCTTTATTGATTAAGGTATTACATGTGTCCCCATCCCCCATTACCCTTTCCAACCTCCCCCCTTTACCACATATGCCCTCACCCGCCTGGTGTTTGTGTCCATTGTTTAGGCTTATATGCATGCATAAAAGTAACTTTGGTTGATCTCTTCCCCTTAACCCCACCCTTCCCTATCTTCCCTCTGAGGTTTGACAGTCAATGCTTCTCTGTCTCTAGATCTGTTTTTGTTCATCAGTTTATGTTGTTCATTATATTCCATAGGTGAGTGAGATCATGTGACACTTATCTTTCTTTGACTGGCTTATTTCACTTAGCATAATGCTCTCCAGTTGCATCCATGCTCTACTTTGAAGCAGCTACCTTTTCCTCCTTTTTCTTAGAGCTTCCCAGTCTGGTATCTGCAGCATGGTCATCAGCCCACCCGCCCTCCCACCCTGCTAAGGACTGACCAAGCACCTTCAAGGGGAGCACAGTGCTGACAAATGGACAAGCAGGTGTGGCACAGGTGTCAGCTCTCCCTGCTTTATGTGTATCAGCAAAAGGAACACTTCATTAACCTCAGCAAAAATTTTTATTGTATTTACGTACATTCCTATGTGTACCCTATTAGATGGGCATAATTAGCCTCAATTTACATAAGGGAAAACTGAAGGAAATGAGATTTCATGGAAGCAAGTAGTGATGCTTCAAATCTGTGACATTTGGCCAAATCAGCTGAACCTGTTTCCTCGGCTATAAAATGGGGTGAGTACTGTGCTAAGTTGGTGGTTATGATGGGTGTGCAGTAAGACAATGTGTGTGCTGTGTCTGGCATGGCTGGCATGTCCTGAAGGTACCCAGGGTCACAGCACTATCTACATTCCCTGCTCTCGCCCTCATGTTGAGGGGCTCAAAAATATGAGAGAAACAAAGACAATGAGGGTGGCTGCTGGCACTCAGTCATGTCTGCCTCAGAAATAAATTGAGCAAGGAGCTAAGTCTTCTTTTGAGAATATTAACATGTCTGTTACCCAAAGCAGGTGTCTCCTGGACTAAACCCAGACTTATATTGGGCCAGTGCAGGGCTAGGAAGGCACTTGGGGGCAGGAGGCAAACCCAATTTGAAGTTCCAACCAGCCTGCTGTGTTCCCACAGATGACTCCAGTTGGTAGAGAGTAGAATTCAGTGGGCACAGCCTTGAGGATATCTTCCCAGGTGCTTTCACCTGACACTGTCAGGGACTGAGAGCTTTCCTGGCTGATGGTGGACACAGCCCTGGCAGGAGGCTGAAGCTGTGGAGGAAAGAACCTGGAGAGCTGCTACAGAAGATGCCTGGCGGTCAGGACTGGGCAACCTTGTTCTGTGTCTTCCAGGAAAGCCCTGTCTCACATCTCCATGCATTCCTCCAGTATTGTTTTGAGGATCTGCTATATACTAGGATCCAAGAGCAGCAAAGATACATAAAACAGTCTCTGAGATAAATAAAACAGTAATAATTCTAAAGATAATAGAAATTTTAAAGATTTAACAGTTGTTGAGCCCTCACTCTGCACCAGACTCTGGGTGTTCATTCATGTACTGGTAATCCTCATAGCACCGGCTGAGAGAAAGTAATGAAGAGCTTTGGGAACACACGGAGTAGTGGACTGGTGGGACTGGAGCTTGTCGGAAAGAGGCAGTAATTCAGTGGGGAAGCAGAACAAGGGTTTTCCAGCAGACAGAAGCCAACAACAAGTGCAAAGACACAGAGGTGGGAATGTTGAGCGTGCGTGCAGGGCAGGATGAGAGGTGAGGTTGGAAGGCTTGTGTCCCATCTGAAGGGTCCCAGTGGGTGGTGATGAAGGGAGATGAGAAATAGAGGGGTCCAGAGGAGGAACTACAGAATAAGCTTGCTTCCGTGGGGCCTGGATGGAGATTTCTGAAGTGGAATCTCAGAACCTTAGTAGCTGTGTTCAGAGTCTAAGCCTCTGGGTGGGGAAGTGCAGCAAGTGCCTAAACTGCAGCATGTTGGGGTCTTAGTTCATGCTTCTCTCTTGAATGGATTTCTCTCTGGGCTCCCCTGACAATGTCCTCTCCTACTCCAAGGGACCCAGGTTATAGTCAGCCTTCTTGCTCTGTCCACTCCCGGGGCATGTCCCGGGGATCTTTTTTATACCAGTATTACATATAACATATAGTATTACATATGTCTCCTTCCCCCTCTCCCCTGCCATTGACCTCTCCGCAGCAACCCCTAGCCCTCAACACATGCTCTCACCCCCCTACTGTCTGTGTCCATTGGTTATGCTTATAGGCATGCATAACTTTGGTTGATCTCTTACCCTCTCCTCCCGCCCCTGCCTTTCCTCTGAAGTTTGGCAGTCTGTTCAATTCTTTTCTGTCTCTGGATCTATTTTTGTTCATTAGTTTAAGTTGTTCATTATATTCCACATGTGATATTTATCTTTCTACAACTTGGCTTATTTTGCTTAGCATAATGCTGTCCATGTCCATCCATGCTGTTGCGAATAGTAAGAGTTCTTTCTTTTTTACAGCAGCGTAGTATTCCATTGTGTAGTTGTACCACTGTTTTTTAATCCACTCATCTGCTGATGGGGACTTAGGCTGTCCAAATCTTAGCTATTGTAAATTGTGCTGCTATGAACATAGGGGTGCATATATCCTTTCTGATTGGCATTTTTGATTTCTTGGAATATATGCCAGGAAGTGAGATCACTGGGTCAAATGGGAGTTCCTTTTTTAATTTTTTGAGGAAACTCAATACTATTTTCCAAGATGCTTCACCAGTCTGCAATCCCATGCACAAGGGTTCCTTTTTCTCCACATCCTCACCAGCACTTCTTGTTTGTTGATTTGTTGAGATAGCAGTTCTGACAGGTGTGAGATGGTACCTCATTGTCATTTTGATTTGATTAGTGACTTTGCTGTATGTCTCTGGGCCTTTGTCCACTTTTGAAAAGTGTCTATTTAGGTCCTTTGCCCATATTTTGATTGGATTGTTTGTCTTCCTTTTGTTAAATTGTATGAATTCCCTGTAAATTTTGGAGATTAAACCCTTATTGGATATAATATTGGCAAATATGTTCTCCCATGCAGTGGACTTTCTTGTTGTTTTGTTGGTGGTTTCTTTTTGCTGTAGTCCCATTTCTTTATTTTCTCCTTAGTTCCCATTGTCCGAGGAGGAGTATTGCTAAAGATATTGCTACAACATATGTCTGATATTTTGCTGCCTATGGGTTCTTCTAAGATTTTTATGCTTTTCCATCTTACGTTTAAGTCCTTTATTCATTTTGAGTTTATTTTTGTGTATGGTGGAAGTTGGTGGACTAGTTTCATTTTTTTTTGCATGTATCTGTCCAGTTTTCCCATCATTTACTGAAGAGACTGTCTTGACTCCATTGTATGCTCTTGCCTCCTTTGTCAAATATTAATTGAGCATAATGGCTTGAGTCGATTTCTGAATTCTCTGCTCTGTTCCATTGGTCTATATCCCTGTTCTTGTGACAGTGCCAGGCAGTTTTGAGAACAGTGACTTTGTAATATAGCTTGATATCTTGTATTGTGATCCCTCCAACTTTGTTCTTCCTCAAGATTGCTGCATCTATTCAGGGTCTTTTTTATTCCAAATAGATTTTTGGAGTTCATTCTATGTCTATGAAATACGCCATTGGTATTTTAATGGAATTCTATAAATCTATAGATTTCTTTGGGTAGTATGCACATTTTAATGATGTTGATTCTACCAACCCATGAGCAGGATATATCCTTCCACTTGTTTATGTCTTCCTCTATCTTTTTTTTCTCCTTAGTTAAGTTTATTCCTAAGTATCTTAATTTTTTGGTACAGTGATAAGTGGGATTTTGTTGTTGTTGTTTCTCTTTCTGTAAGTTCATTAATGGTGCATAAAAAAAAGGCATGGATTTCTGAGAGTTAATTTTGTATCCTGCTATATTACTGAATTCATTTATTAAATCTAGTAGTTTTTATGGAGTTTTTAGGGTTTTCTACACACAATATCATGTCATCTGTGTATAATGACAGTTTTACTTCTTTTCCAATTTGGATGCCTTTTATTTATTCTTCTTGTCTGATCACTATGGCTATCACTTCTAGTACAATGTTCAACAGGAGTGGTGAGAATGAGCATTCCTGTCTTATTCTTAGGGGAAATGGTTTTGGTTTTTGCCCATGGAGTATGATGTTGACTGTAGGTTTGTCATATAAGGCTTTTATTACGTTGAGGTATGATCTCTCGATTATTACTTTGCTGAGAATTTTTATTAAAAAAAGGTGTTGAATTTTGTCAAATGCTTTTTCTGCATCAATTGATATGATTATGTGATTTTTATCTCTCAATTTTTTATGTGATGTATCATGTTTATTAATTTGTGAATATTGTACTATCATTGCCTCCTCAGAATAAATCCAACTTGGTCATTGTGTATGATCTTTCTAATGTAATGCTGAACTGATTTGCTAGAATTTTGTTGAGGATGTTCGCATCCATGTTCATCAAGGATATTGGCTATTAATTATCTTTCTTTGTAGTGTGTCTTTATCTGGTTTTGGAATAAGGATAATGCTGGCTTCATAGAAAGAGCTTAGAAGTATTCCGTCCTCTTGAATTTATTGAAATACTCTGAGGAGAATAGGTTTTAGTTTTTCTTTGAATTTTTGGTAAAACTTGGCTGTGAAGCCATCTGGTACAGGGCTTTTGTTCACTGGAAGGTTGTTTTTTTTTTTTTTTTAATTACTATTTCAATTTCTTCTATAGTTATCAGCCTATTAAGGATTTTTGATTCCTCCTGATTGAGTTTTGGAAGGTTGTATTTTCCTAAGAATATGTCCATTTCTTCTAGGTTGACCAGTTTGTTGGAATAGAGTTGTTCATATTATGTTTTTTTAAAAAAATAATTGTTTGTATTTCTGGGGAGGTTGTTATTTCTTCTTCATTTTTTATTTTATTTATTTGGTTCCTCTCTCTTTTCTTCTAGAGGTTCATCAATCTTGTTTATCCTTTCAAAGAACCAACTCTTGGTTTTATTGATCTTTTGTATTTTTTTTTGTCTCTATGTCATTTATTTCTACTGTGATCTTTATTATTTCCTTTCTTCTGCTCCCTCTGGGCTTTTCTTGTTTCTCTCTTTCTATTTTTTTTAAATTTAATAAATCTTTATTGTTCAGATTATTACAATGTTGCTTATTTTTCCCTCCCATAGCTCTCCTTCCCTCGTTACCCATCCCATCCTCTGTCATTACCTCCTCCCCACTGTCCTCATCCTTAGGTGTACGCTTTTTGTCCAGTCTCTTCCCGCACCCCCCACACCGCTTTCCCCTGAGAATTGTCAGTCCACTCCCTTTCTATGCTCCTCATTCTATTATATTCACCAGTTTATTCTGTTCATCTGATTTTTAATTCACTTGATTTTTAGATTCACTTGTTGATAGATGCAAATTTGTTGTTCATAATTTTTATCTTTACCTTTTTCTTCTTCTTCCTCTTCTTAAAGAACACCTTTCAGCATTTCATATAATACTGGTTTGCTGTTGATAAATTCCTTTAGGTTTTTCTTATCTGCAAAGCACTTTATCTGACCTTTAAATCTGAATAATAGCTTTGCTGGGTAGAGTAATCTTGGTTGTAGGTTCTTGCTATTCATCACTTTGAAAATTTTTTGCCACTCCTGTCTGGCCTGCATAGTTTCTGTTGAGAAATCAGCTGATAATCGCATGGATGCTCCCTTGTAGGTAACTAACTGTTTTTCTCTTGTTGCCTTTAATATTCTCTCTTTATCTTTTGCTCTTGGCATTTTAATTATGATGTGTCTTGTTGTGGTCCTCTCTGAATTCCTTTTGTTTGGGGTTCGGTGCACTTCTTGGACTTGTAAGTCTATTTCTTTCACCACATGGGGGAAGTTTTTGGTTACTATTTCTTCAAATAGGTTTTTGGTATCTTGCTCTCTCTCTTTTTCTGGAACCCCCATAATTTGGATGTTGGTGTACTTGAGGTTGTCCCAGAGGCTCTTTACATTATCTTCAATTTTTTGGATTCTTTTTGCTTCTTGCTTTTCTGGCTGAGTGATTTTTGCTTCTTTGTATTTCAAATCTTTGACTTGATTCTTTCAGTCCTCTAGTCTGCTCTTGGGTCTCTGTATAATATTTTTTATTTCAGTCAATGTATGCTTAATTTCTAGTTGGTCCTTTTTCATATCCTCTATAGTCTTACTCATATCCTTGAAGGTCTTGCTCATATGCTCGAGGGTCTCATTAAATTTATCGGCCTTTTCTAGGAGCCTCTTGAAAAACCTTATAACAGTGGTTTTGAACTCTATGTCCAGTAGGGTTTTTTCCTCCATTTCTTTCACATGTAATTTGTTACCTTGTCTTTGCATTTTGGCTGCTTTCCTAAGTTGATCGAGCAGCCTTGTGTGGTAGATGTCCTCTAGGGAACAGTGGCTCAGCCTTCCGTTACTGAGGTGGGTACTCTTGGTGCAGCCCTTTAAGGGTTGCATAGTCTTATTGTAGTTAAGCCTATATTGTTGTTGGTATCACTGGGAGGGGTTGACCTCCAGGCCAATTGGCTGTGAGGATCAGCTGTGTTTATGCTGGGATAGCCGCTGTGTTTAGCTTGGATGGGTGGAGTCTCTGAGCTGAGCAGGCAGCTTTGGTTTCTTTGTCATTTGCTTCCAGCTTTTGGTCAGCCTGCCCTTAATGGCTCCTGGGTCTCTGTGTCCCATGGCAATGGCTGCACACACCTCTGAGAGAAAACTGCCTGGAGCTCTGCCTGCTGCTGGACAGTCTAGTTTCTTCCTAAATGAGTCCGAACACCCAAAGACTCACCTGGAATAGGAAAACAAAGCAGTCTGGAGTGTTTTTGTTTTTGTTTTTTCCTCCCAAACGATAGAGCCAGCCACAAGCCCTCTCTGATAGCTTGTACACCTTTGCAGCACCCGAGTTTCAGTGTGCTTCCTCCTTACTGTCCAGTTTCACCCCTTATTAGTCTGGGTTCTCTGAGACTCACCAGGAACTGGGGCTCTGTGCTGTGGGACGCCTTTGTCTCCCTCTCTGTTCAAGACCAGCCGGGTTGCAGCCACCCACCTTATCCATTTGTGCGCAGAACTCCATAACTCTGACTCCGCGCGTATCCGCAACTCTGCCTCCACAGCTCCCTCAAGTCTCAGTGTCCTTTTATCTTTACTTCTATTTGAGGAATGTCCACTCGGCCAGCCCTCTGGTGGCTGTCCTTTAGTTGTAGTTTTGAAATTGTTGTACCGCGCAACAGTATGGGTGTTTACCTATGCTGCCATCTTGGTTCCTTTCTCTCTCTTTCTAATTTTTTAAGTTGTAGAATAAGATAATTTATTACCAGGTTTTCTTGTGTTTTTTGTTTGTTTGTTTTGTGGTAGGGCTATAATGCTATGAACTTCCCTCTCAGGACTGCTTCCATTGTGTCCCATAGATTTTGGATTGTTGTATTTTCTTTGTCATTTGCTTCCAGGATGTTTTTTATTTCTTCTTTGATCTCTTTGGTAACCCAATAATCATTTAATAACATGCTATTAAGCCTCCAAGTGTTTGAATTTTTTTAATTGTAGCTTATTTCTAATATTATGCTATTATGATCTGAGAAGATGCTTAATATTTCAATATTTTTTAATTTGAAGAGACTTTGCCTGTGTCCCAATATGTGGCCTATCTTTGAAAATGTCCCAGTTGCACTGGAGAAGAATGTATATTCTGTAGTTTTAGGGTGAAATGTTCTGAAGATGTCACTTAAGTCCATCTAATCTAGTGAGTTATTTAGGATTACTGTTTTTTTGTTTGTTTGTTTGTTTTGTCTAGAAGATGTATCCAGTGATGTCAGTGGGGTATTAAAATCTTCTACTATGATTGTATTGCTGTCAATCTCTCCCTTGATACCTTACATAAGTTTTTTTTAATGTATTTGGGTGCTCCTGCATTGGGTGCATATATATTCTCTTGTTGTATCGATCCCTTTAGTATTATGAAGTGGCCTTTCTTATCTCTTGTTATGGCCTTCATTTTATGTTTAAGGTTATTATTGATAGGTAGGTACTTGCTTATAGCCATTTTTATTCTTTATGCCTGTATTCCTTCTTCCCTTTCTATTTATTCTTTTTACAATAGTCCCTTTAGCATTTCTTGCATTGCTGGCTTGGTAGTGATAAATCCCTCTGTTTTTTGCTTCTTCAAAGCTTCTGATTTCCCTTTTAGTTTCAAATGATAGCCTTGCTGGATAGAGTATTCTTGGATTAAGTTCCTTGTTTTGCATCACTTTGTATACTTCATTCCTTTCCCTTCTGGCTAGATGTATTTCTGTTGAGAAATCGCTTAATAATCTAATGGGAGATCCTTTGCGGTAACTCTCTGTCTCTCCCTTGCAGCCTTTAAGATTCTTTCTTTGTCGTTAACATTTGCTATTAGTAATTATAATGTCTTTTTAAAAATATATATATTTTATTGATTTTTTACAGAGAGGAAGGGAGGGGGATAGAAAGTCAGAAACATTGATGAGAGAGAAACTTTGATCAGCTGCCTCTTGCACACCCCCTACTGAGGATGTGCCTGCAGCCAAGGTACATGACCTTGCCTGGAATCAAACCCGGGACCTTTCAGTCTGCAGGGTGACGCTTTATCCACTGAGCCAAACTGGTTTTGGCTATGATGTGTCTTGGTGTGGACCTTTTTGATTCATCTTGATTGGGACTCTCTGTGCTTATGGGACTTTTTCTTCTCCAAATCAGGGAAGTTTCCTGTCATCATTTCTTCAAATAGGTTTGCTAATCCTTGCTCCTCTTCTTGTGCATCTGGCACCCTTATTTTATGTATTTTACTTCATTTCATGTTACTCGAAAGCTCTCTTAGGCTCTCTTCCTGCTTTCTAATTTTTTTTCTCCAATTGTTGTTCAGGTTGGGTGTGTTTTCCTGCCCTCTCTTCTAGCTCACTAATTTGTTCCTCTGCTTCTACTCTGCTATTGAAACCTTCCATTGTGCTTTTTATTATAGCTATATCATTTTAATTCCTCTTGATTCTTATATAAGTTGTTTATTTTTCTCATCCATCCAGGTTATGAAGAGTATGGTCCTTACTCTGAATTCTTTTTCTGACATATTGCATGTCTCTATTTCATTTAGTTCCTTTTCTGGCAATTCCTTTTTTTTCTTTTCTTAGGGGTTGTTGCTTTGTATTCCCATTTTTCTGTCTCTCTCTGGCCCTGGACACCCTGCTTGGGGTTTAAAAGGCTGAAGACCCTATCAGGACAATGGTCTGAAAATCTTTATCCCAGAGGCTGCATCTGCCTTTACTCTCATGTCTTTATTGTCTTTGCTCTGAGTTGGATCCCCTTCTCCCATAGATCTGGTCCCTTAATTGTCTGTTTCAAATACTTGAGGTGGTGAGAACGCATGCACAGTTCCTCTGGTATAAAACTTCCTTTGAGGACCCAGAGCCCTCTTGCATGCAATTTGCTGTGTGGCCATGACACCCATGGCAGGGTGGTACCCTAGGTCTCTCTGGCAGCACACTTGCAGTTCAGTTCTGTGACCCCTGGCTGGAGCTTGCATGCTTGCTATGGCTTGGAGTGAGGCATATCCTGGGTGGCTCTGGGTAGCCCCTGCAGGGCTGTCCCAGGGGCTGGGGAGAAGTGAGTATGGGTTGCCCCAGTTACATAGTCAGAGCTCCCATGTGGCCTGAGTGAGGTGCATGCTGAGTTATTTCAGGTTGCCCCAGTTGCAAGACCTTGGATCAGGGTGGAGTGGGCATGGGCTGCTCTGGATTACACAGTCCCCACTTTCTTGTAACCTGCAGTGAAATGCACATTAGGTTTCTCTAGTTTATCCCTCCTCAGTGTGGAGTTGAGGGGGCAGGGAGGAGTTGCTCCGGGTCACAGTCTGTGCTCCCATCACCTAAAACAGTGATGACAACCTTTTGAGCTTGGTGTGTCAAAATTTGCCAAAAAAAAATGAGCATAACTCAGGTGGTGTGTCACTTCGAGAAAAAAAACATAATTTCATGATATTTATAGGTTAAATAACAAAAATGTATAATTGTAATATATAACTGTATTTAATAAACCAAAAACGAATTATTTAACTTACCTCCTTAGTGACCTCTTTGTTCATCTGTCAGTCGGTTTCTTCTCTTGGTCTTGATATTATTTAACTTGTGTGGGGTGCTGTGAACTAAGATAAGTGAGGGAGAAGGGAACTTCTTTAATTAACCTGCCTATTAGTGACTTTTTTGTTGCTGAATTTTATTAGCTAAATCTTCAATTGAAGGTTGGTATTTTGTATGCTTCAAGCCCAAGGAAGTGCTACTAACTTCATCTGTCAATCTGTTTCTTTTGTTGGTTTTGATATTATTTAATGCTGAGAATGAAGTCTCACAAAAGTACATAGAGGCAAAAATTGTGAGTAAAGCCATTGCTATATTTTTCAGGTGCTAAAAGTGTCTGGTAATTGGTTCCGGGCACTCCAAATTTCCTGTTTGTAGTGGCACTCCTCTTGATTCTCCAAGTGGCACCTTTCCAGATTCTCAGGCTTTGACCTCAAGTCAACAAACACCTGAGCCCAGATGCTCTCTTGAAATTCTGCAAGTTGCATCTCCAAACCATCAATTTGCATCCATTGGAAACCATTTAATTCCAAACTACTGTAGACTACTACATCAGGATACTTAATTATTTTTATGGTCTGTTCTAGGCTTCTAAATTGATTAAATCTGTCACTGAATTGGTCAAGTAATGAGTCTAAAACATGCTGGTACTTTATATTCAAGGGTTCCATTTCATTTTATATAGCTGCACTGGTCTTCTCAAAATACTTTGTTACTTGAGGAAAATACTTATAAGTATTTTAGTTTCTACATCTCGCTTGAAAATTTTAAGTTTACTTTCAAAAGCTTTTATGTATCCAAACATAATGTCAATACTTTTGCCAACATCTTATAACTTTAAGTTCAGTTAATTAATATGAATAGAGAGATCTGTAAAATATATCAGGGTGTTGACCCACTTATCATCATTGAGCTGAGAAAAGTTTCCCAGATCCTTATCCTAAAGAAATACCTTAATTTCTTCAAAGCAATCCACAAAGCGCTCAAGAACTTTGCCTCGGCTCAGCCATCTTACATTATTGTACATCAGAAGTCCACTGTATGTGGAATCAACCTCCATTAAAAGTGCAGAAAATTCTCACTTGTGAAGGGGGCGGGCAGCTATTGACTTAACTATTTTTGTAACAACTGACATTAAGTCATTTAAGTCAGTGAATCCTGCCTTGGCACATAAAACCTCCAGATGGCTAATACAATGAAAAGGCACAATTGGATGTCCAATAGCTTCTGTAAACAATTTGACAAATCTGACGTTTTCTCTCACCATGTTTAATGCCCTATCTGTTACCACTGACACAACTTTAGTGATATCAATGCTTAGGTCATGGAATGTTTGTATAACAACCTTACATATTTCGCTTCCTGATGTATTTGTTGGCACTGATACTGACTTTATCAACTCTTCTCTCATTGTGAGACCATCAGAATATTGACCAATAATGGCCAACTGAGCATGTGATGTGACATCAGAAGTTTCATCAAGAGAGATAAAAAAATATTGACAATTACTTATGTCTCTCTTTAATTGATATTGTACATTTGTGTTCAGTCTCATTATTTGGTCTTTTATGATATTTCTACTGATTAGTAACTCACATATTCTCTTACTAATTGCATCTTTATTCTGCATATCATGAGATAGAACTGGTGCACATCTTAGGAGAGTTTCTTTAATAAATTCTCCCTCACAGAGTGCTTTTGCATGCTGAGCTATGGAGTGAGCAATGCTCAAACTTGCAGATGTTCAATTTGTAGAACCTTTTATAAATTTAAGGATGGAATTAGATTGGCTCTTATAAAGGTGTAGCTGCCTGAAAATGTATTCCTTCCTTTCATGCTCACTTTTTTTCAACAGCTGGGAATAATTAGTTTCAAAATGTCTATGTATATGCCACGTTCTGCTTAGTGCTATTTCAGTGCATAGAACGCAAAATGATCTGCCTTTTTTTTCTATAATGCCATACATCTTGGTCCATGTCTCTTGAAAGGTTCTCTACTGCTATTACTACTTCCTTTACTTAACCTTGGTTTTGTATTTTTTGGGTTCTCCATCAGGGGGCCAGTGACAGAAGATATAATTAGATAGCCTGTTAGCCCTGCAGGCAATTAGGGGTTAACTAGCCTAACTGACCACAAGATGGCACATGTAACTGTCTTTTAGTAAAGGGCAGGGTTAATAAGCAGAAATAGAGGTTCATAAGGATGCATAACGGTAATAGTGGTGAAATGGAGTCTGCACCATGCTGCAAATGACATTCCTTATATAAATTAAGATGGCTTCCACTATTTCTAATGGCGGGACATAGCACCCATAGCCCAGGCCCTCGCCTCTCCCAGCCTCCCCCTCACTTATCTCAGTAATGATGGTCAATTAGGAATCTATGACACTCCAAAACAGTAGATTGGATGATGGTTGCTGTGGTTATGTGGTTCCTGGTAATGGCGATCACAGGGCCCCCAGAGATGTGTCCCCTGCGGCATTCCGCTGCTCCCTGCTCTGCTGGTCAGAAATGAGGTCAAAGATCCTCTAACAGCCTAACCGGAAGTCCCAGAACTAGACGCTCTGTGTCTAAGTTCTGTTGTTTTGGCCTACAGACCTCTGGCACAGAGTGTCTACACTACAGCAAATATTTCATCCTCAGCTACTGCACCTGGCCATGCAGTAGCCGAGGTTAAAATGTCCTTCTCAGCATGTGGACCCATACTTCTCTGTATGCTACAGCATGTGGCCACGTGTCATCAAAAATGGCTACATGTGTCAGTGCTAACACGCGTGTCATAGGTTCGCCATCACGGACCTAGAATGAGGTGCAGTTTGGGTTGCTTCAGATAGCCCTGGCAGGAGTGTTCCAGGGGCTAGGGTAGAGTGAGCCTAGGTTGCTCTGCGTTGCACAGTCAGGGCTCCCGTGTGGCCTGGACTGGGGCATGCTCTGGGTTTCTCTGGGTCACCCTGACAGCAGGTCCTGGGGCTGGGGATGGAGTGGGTGCTGGGTGGCTTGAGTCCACGTTTCAGCATGGTTCTTGGGTCTGGGGTCTGGGTGGGGCATGGGGTCCCCTCTGGCTTGCACTCACTGTGGGGTCTTAGAGCCAGATTCTATGGTGCTGGGTTCAAACAGCTGGTATGGAGGCCTGATACGGGTGTGCACTCTGATGACAGGTGCTCCCGGTGGACGTCTGGGAGCCTGCTGGGAGGTGGTGAGCCAGTCACTGCCGGGTCACCATGGTGGTTCCACACAGATTATGGTTGGCAAGCGGCATTCTCGAGGCATCCTCTGCCCTTCCTTATGAAAATTGTCTCTTCAGCCCTGTCTAATTTCTTAATTCAGGGTGGATGTTCTCTGATTTAGTTGCTAATCTAGCCTGGCCCTAGAAGAAGGTGCCCAACATGGCTGCCTATTTGGCCACCATTTTCAAAACCCTTAAATATATTTTTATTTATTTCAGAGAGGATGGGAGAGGGAAAGATACATAGAAATGTCAGTGATGAGAATCATTGATTGGCTGCCTCCTGTATACCCGCCCACTGGGAATTGAGCCCACAACTCAGGCATATGTCCTGACTCGGAATTGAATCATGACCTCCTGGTCATAGGTCAATGCTCAATTTCTGAGCCAAACTGGCCAGGCTTCTTTATATCATAAGCACAGCCAATCATACCCCTTGTAAGTCCACAATGAATACCTCAGACTTAGAGCTTCAGAAGGGGAACTCTGAGGCCAGCCCAGCTTCCCAGGCCAGGTTACTGTTCACATCAGTAGATGGTTATTTAATGAAATATGGACATTAGGGAGCAAGACATTTATTGTATTTAAGTTTTCCCCATCATTATTTAGATTAAAAATGATATATAACATTCCAAAAATTACTGAAACTTTGGAGTTGTAATCAGATGAATATAGGATTCAAATCATGGCTCTACCACATGTAACCTTGGGCTCCTTGAATCTGTGTTTCTTCAACTGTATGTGAAAATGAAATCATGCCTGTGAGGTGTACAGCACAGAGCCCAATACATAATAAATGATCAATAAGGATCAGCTCTTATTATTAATATTTTCAATTCAACTAAACCATTTTTTGAAATACCTATGTGTTAAAACAGTCAGTTAATCTACATAGGAAAAAATGTTACTTATTAACAAGTATTGCGAGGTAGTAAATTTTTT
Source organism: Antrozous pallidus (assembly GCA_027563665.1). Classification (NCBI taxonomy): domain Eukaryota; kingdom Metazoa; phylum Chordata; class Mammalia; order Chiroptera; family Vespertilionidae; genus Antrozous; species Antrozous pallidus. Next base: position 108,504,439 of record CM050508.1, on the reverse strand, counting down.
TGTTCATAGACACTTTGTGTTATAGATACCCTAGAAGGGACTCTGAATAAAACAGGTTCTCTAAAGATTGTGCTGGTAAGGAAGAAGGAAACAAACTAATGAGTAAACATTTTATAACAGAAGAAGAAATAAAGATTTTCAAAATTATTCCATCTCACAGGGATGAAAAAGACTATATTATTAAACTATCAGATTTTCCTTTCTTTCTCTCTCCTGTCCCCCTCCCTCTTTTCTACTTCCTTCCTTCCATCCCTCCTTTCTTCTTCCTTTTATTCCCAAAAATGCATAGCAAGGATGAGAAGAATATTATAAATTAAATATACTTAGAAATGGCTAATAGTAATCTAAAGGGGCATGTCTCCCTTTTCTCTCCTTTCCTTTTCTCCTTTTTCTCTTCCTTCTTCTCTCCCTTCCTTTCTAAATATTTTATTATGGAAAATTTCAAACACACATACACACACACACAAAATAGAAAAGGTAAGATAATGAATTTCCATGTGCCTATCATTCAGCTACAAGTTTTATTTTGCCCCTGGTATTGTTTCTCTATTTCCCTATTATAAAATGCTAGAGCATTTTAAAGGAAATTTCTTCTGTTTAGAAGGCCACCAACCCCAGGATCTCATTTATTTAACCTTACTTATCTCCTAAAGGCCCTATCTCCAAATACATTGGCGGTTAGAGTTTCAACATATGAATTTTGGATGGACACAATGTAGTCATAGAAGCCACCTTAGACCCAGAGATGGAAGCCACGCCCTCCGTGGCTGCCCAGGTGTGTGGTTCTCTTTGTTATAGCAGTTGAGCCTGTTTCCTAGGCTCCTACATGTATGTGTTTACAATGGCTCTACTAAGCAAGAAGAAGAGTATAAAGAGGTGGCTTCTAAATGGTCACTCCTGACAGCTACAGGGTGAAAGTGGTGAATAAATTGAAGATAGAGTAGTGAGGGGAAAGCTATTCCTCAGCATGTCAAGTTTTATGGTCACACCTAACATTCAGGTAACTATGGGAAGCATAACTGTTACTATTCTGTAAGTAAATGCCTAAAACAGTAAGAATCTTTATAGCAGGTTTCTTAATGATAATGAAACACCACACAGGTAACAGCCCTCCATACACATTTTCCTTCTTTTCCTCCCCCTTCTCTCCTTGGTGGGATGTTGTGTCCCAGGCAGGCCAGGGAGCAAGATGAACAGACACAGTACCAATGGTGCTGGAACATCTTCCCGAGTTTTTATTCTCAGTTCTCCGCTCTGGAATCTGAGGCCAGAGAAGGGGTTTCCTTGTGAGGGGGAGGGATCTCCCCGGTGACCTTCCTACTGGTAAAATGGCAGAAGGGGGCCCCATCGATTCAAGATGGGGACCGTGGTTGTAGGATGGTGAGGACAGAGGCAGCAGGGCAGCAGGAGGGAGCCTGTGCCTTCCTCTGCAGCAGGCTGGAGCTCTGACTCCAGGAGACACTGGAAGCTGGCATTCTGGTGGCCCCAGTTCAGATCAGCCTGGGCCAGGGACAGAGCATGGGGAGCTGGGTACATGGAGGGGGAGATGCTGGTGCACCTGCGTTTGTGCTCCTCGGTGTTCGTGCGGTCCAATGGTGGGAAGAAGCCGGGCTGTCCCAGGTCTCTGGCATCCATGTAAGGTCTTTGGAAGGCAGGGTATCCATCCTCTAGCTTGGGGTTGAGGTTGGGGGTGAGTTTATAAAATTCTTTTTCCCTGAGCTGAGTGTCCACCTTCACTTGCTATGGGAACAAATCACACATGAATGGAGGGCAGAGCAAGATGGAGGCTTCCTTGGAAGTGTCCAAGACAAAGCACACTTTAGTAAAAAATGTAAATTAGTTCTTAAACGGTGATATAAACAACAGAGGGAAATACTGAAATAAAAGAAAAGGGTTAATCATAAAAAGTCTCATTCCCATCCTCCCATCTCCAGTGTTTTTTTGTAACTTTCTAGAAATATCATCTGTACATGTAGACATTTGCATATATATCCAAGCCCTTGGTTGGTGTATAAACAATGCACATTATAATTGAATTCTGCACTTCAATTCCACTGTATAATGTATCTCAGAAGTTATTCCACCTTTGTGTAGCCTTATTACTTTTAGTGCAGTTATTTCTATATAGAAAAGGATGTTTTACATATAACTGATAAATGAAAGCTGTCCAGAATTTAAAGGACTCCTACACATTAATAAGAAAGAGACAAGCAATTCAACAGAAAAATGGTCAAAAGACATGAACAGACATTTCACAGAATAATAAATATTCATAACAAGTGAAAAGATATTGGGAAAATATTTCAAAGCCACCAAATTGGTAAAAATGTTAAATGTCTGGTATTATCAAGTACTGGCAAGATTAGAGAGTCGCAGGTGAGGCTGTCTCTGCTGGGGAGAAATCAATGATGCCACCACTGTGGCAACCAGTGATGTCCCTAGTGGCAACCAGTGCCACTCCAGGCCTGGGTGACCTCTCTCACGTGAGGCTGTGCTGTGTTCTCACCACAGTGTCTGGGAGCAGGAGGCTAATAAAAAGCCCAAATGTCTGCCACCAGAAGGGGCAGCCTGTGTGACATACCGTGCCACGCAGGACATGAAGACCACAGGACATATGTATTAAAAAGCGAAGGTCACAAGATGCAATATATAATATAATAAAGTTTCCCAACATATAATAAAGTTTCTGAAGGTCAACCTAAACAATTTGTCTAGAAGTACACATACATACAAGGTAAAATGATTTCTTCTTAAAAGCACGTTCACACAAGGAAATGACTAGCCCTACACTCAGCATGGTAGCTATTCTGAAGGTGGGCAAGGCTGAGCAGGAGGGTGTAGGGGCCCAGAGAGCCCGTTACTGCATCTGTGCTTGCTTTGTTGGGGCTGCCTCACCCACTGGTGTATATTATTTACGCTCTTCTGTATGCACGACCTGTATACATTTTCACACACACCTATGCAGAAAAGAACTCTTGCTATTAGACCTCCTGGCATCGGGGATTGTGCTAAGCAAGTGCCTCTGAAGTCCACATGTGTATTGAAATGAAATAAAGGTGTCAGTGGGCAATCGAATGGAAGACAGTGCAGAACGTGTCTTACCTCTTGCGGTGAGATGCGGGAGTACTTGCGCTTCCCGTGGTGGTGATAGTCGACCATGTAGGAGCTTTGGTATATGTCTAAATCCACAGGGGCCTGAAGGTCAAGAGTGAGTACAAACAAGGTGCTAGTGCCTGGCATTGGGAGCTCGGCATGAGCATGATCTAGCTTCTGCTGACCTTTCCCATGCACCCTGCTCCTCTCCGTGCCATCTTCCTCCAGCCTCACAGCTTTCCTCTCCTCACAGGTGCGTGGCACGCACGCTTATCTTCTGCTGGAGGTACTAGTTGCTCACCTCATTGACTGACAAACTCCTACATATCCTTCAAGACCCAGATTAACTGTCTCCTTACAACATCTCTCCAAGAGTTGGCCTCTCTCCTCTGCTCACCCGCACTTGGCGTGTGCACTGCACTGACTTAATGAGTTCATTGGGTTAGGATCTAACTATAGGCATTCCCTGCAGCCCCCAGTCCCAGCACAGTGCCCCACACATTGAGGGTGCCTATGAAACGTACAATGACTAAATAAATAAACCTCCAGAAAATTGTAAACCCTTAGCTTTCCTCTGCCCATTTACAACAACAAACATTCCAGAGTCATGACCTGAGTGAGCCCCAGAACCCAGCTTTCCCTGGCCTGTTTGCTGCTGACCTTGAGGTGGTCACAGGGGACAGAAACAGAAACCCAGGGCACTCACCTTTAGGGGACACACCACACCTGCCATCACAGATGATCTAGGCACAGGGCACAGATAAGCGGGTTAGCCCTGCTTCTACCACAGACAGGGAAAACAGCACTGCCCACATGTGGTGTCAAGCAGACATGGCTTGCCCAGTCCTCCTTGCCCCACCCTGTACATTATTCAGTCATCGGGGGTTGGCTGGCAGTAGAGATAAAGAGGCTGGTGGACAGGGGCCCTGGAACGAAGGGGCTAAAGCAGGACTGGGAAAGAATTAGAGCCATGAGAATATCAGGTTTGCCTCTCAAGAAGGGCAACTTCAGCCTGGTCATGTTTAACAGTTGCTCTGGGGACAAGCAAGCCCGGTGTACTGCACTGGCCAGTTTCTGTGGGCACAGGCTCCCCCGTGGCCATGTCTAGCTCTCAGCACATCATCACTGATGTGGAATCTTGCAGATGTACCCAGATTGGGCCTTTAGAGCCTGAAGGTGCTGCCTCCAGCACAGGCTCCACTCACTGAACAGAGACTCTGAGCTGCCGAGAGGAGGCACACCAGGATGTAGGCAGCCGATTCAGAAGCACACACCATGGTTTCTAATAGAGACGGGGTGTCCAGTGGAGGACAGGTGTGATGCTCCGTATTCTAGCTAAACAAGAGCATGTGTGGGTCCAGCCCTGGCCCTAGTCCCCAGCCCTGAGGTCCTGTGGGGGAGGGGACCTTATACCCGGCACTGGGGAGCTCCCTAAGCCCGCCCTCGCTTGTGTCATGGACCCCAAGGTTCTCGATTGGTCCTCCACTTCATTCTCAAGGAGCCCTGCCCTGCACCCCACTCCACTCAGCAGGCTCTGGTTGCCAGACCTCACTTGGCTCATTGCCCCTACTTTTTGTATATAAACAGCTCCCCTCTTAAGCCTGGGACCAGCCCCTCCCAGTCTTGCTGCTGAGGGGAGGTGCTGCTCCTGCCCTGCTGACCGCAGGGACCCACCACATGGAAAGGCTCTGCCCCTGACCAACCCTGACTTTGAGATGAACCCTGACCTACATGATGCAGGCTGTTTGGGTCACAGACCCTGGGCACTGTGTTGAGGTAATTGGCCAACCTCCTGTATGCCAGTGCCCCTGTCCCTGGCCACCTTGCCTCACAGCAAGCCACTGGAGTCCCAGCACACCTGAGCCACCTGGCAGCTTCAGGAGGGACCCAGGTGAGCTTTCCTGCAGCTGCAGAATCAGTCTATTTCCAGGAGAGAGGGACAAACAGACCTCCATGAGAATTATGACATCAGACTGTGTGTGACTGGATCTGTCTGATACCATCACCACTCCAGGCTTCTGTTGCCTGAAAGGCTAGCTTATCCCACTTCCATTCTTTAAAACTCCACCCTCTTTCACACTCTTTGGGAGTATTGGCCAGGAGGTGGAGTAATTGGAACCCTTGAAATTGGGACCAATTTTGCTGGTGGGAATGTAAAATGGTGCAACAGTGTGGAAAACTTCCTTCAAAAGTTGCCGATTGATCCAGCTATTCCACTTCAGTACATACCCAAAAGGACAGAAAGCAGGGGCTTAGGAGGATGCATGACATCTGTGTTCACAGCAGCGTCACTCACAATAGCCAAAAGGTGGAAGCACCCAGGTGTCCATCCACAGATGAACAGATAAATAAGACAGTACAGACAATAGGGTATTTTTCAGCCTTAAAAAGTAATGAAGTACTGACACATGTTATAACATAGATAAACCATAAAAAACATTATTCTAAGTGAAGTAAGTCAGCCATAAAGGACAAATATTGTATGATTTCACTTATAGGAGATACCTAGGTCATCAAATTGATAGAGACAGAATGTAGGCTAGTGGCTACAGGCACTGAGGTGAGGGAGGAATGGAGTTTAATGAAAATGGAGTGTCAATTTGAGAAGAAAAAGTTCTGGAAATGGATGGTGCTTATGATTGCACAACATTATAAATGTACTTGCTGCCAATAAACTGTACACTTAAAAATTGTTAAAATGAGCCCCCGCTGTATGGCTCAGGTGGTTGGAGCACCATCCCATGCACCTAGAGGCTGTGGGTTTGATTTATGGTCAGGGCACATGCTCAGGTTGTAGAGTCAATCATTGGCCAGGGCACGTGTGTGAGGCAACCATTGATGTTCTTTCTCACATCGATGTTCTCTCTCTCCTTGCCCCCTCTCTAAAATCAATGAAAATATGTCCTTGAGTGAGGATTTTTTTAAAAGGTTAAAAATGAGGGAAGCATTTGAGAACTTGCTTCCCAGCAATTGTCAGTTTGGGCTCAAATAAACTCTTGTGAAGACTCTCTCTAAATGGTAAATTTTATGCTATTTACAATGTTGTTTTTTAATCCTCACCTGAGAATATTCCCCCCCCCCCATTGATTCCTGGCGAGAGTTGAAGGGAGGGAGGAGGGGGGAGAGAGATACATACACATCAACTGGTTGCCTCCTGCACATGCCCCTATTGGGGCTGGGGAATCTGCAACAGAGGTATGTGCCCTTGACCCAGAAATCAAACCTGTGACTTGTTGGTCCACACCCTGACTCTAATGAGTGAGCAACACTGGCCAGGGCTGTTAAAAGGCCACTCTGTTTAATGGCCACTTTTTCCATGAAGTTCTCCATGGTCTCTCACCAGATATCCCCTTTCACTTATTAAATCAATATTTATTGGACCCTTATTATGCATTGGGCACTGTTCTGAACCTTGCAGATTTAACATGAATGAAATAGGTGGAAATCCTGGCATGCACAAAGCTCATATTCCAGTGAGAGCAAAACTCAAAGTATAGGTGTTAAGCAGCGAGCCTTCGGCAAATCAGTGAGGTGACATGGGAGAGAGAAGGTGACTACCTCACGAGGACATTGAGCCCCTGGATACAGCCATGCCTGAAGCTTGACTACATCTGGATTTTTGCAGTTTATGTGAGCCAATATATTTATTTTCTTGCTAAAGGCATTTTTAGTTGAGAGTATGTAACTTACAGCTAAAGCAGTCCCCACAAATTCAAGGTTGAGGGGCTAAGTAGTTGTTCCTCATAACTGATTGGAGCATCCTTAGGGTAAAGGTCTTACTTTCACATCCATCAGCCCACTGTCACGCTTAGAGGTTAAAAAGTGCTTGTGATTTAATAAAACTGAAGGAAATGGCAAAGAAGAGGGTAGAAACAGAATGGCTGCTGAGATAGCAGTAGAGAGGATGGCTAGATCTTAAGTGATTTTTGTGCTTTAAGAATATATTTTTCAGGAAACTATTACCAAGTAGATTTTGGAATCCTGACTTAAAATCTTGGGACATTATCTTCATGTTTTTGGTAAATTATGTAAGTTCAAAAGAAGTCAGTTGGGACCATTTGTAAAACATTCTATGTCCACTTAGAATGAAAGTAGGAGGTCACATGGGTGTTTGTGAAGGTGCTTGGTGTTCTCCATGGCAACAATCACCCATCGTTTTAGAGTTTCTGCACTATGCCAGATATTGTGCAAAGGTCTACAATTATAAGAATGAAATAAAACAGTCTCAGACTTAATGAAGTTGTAGTAAAATTGGGGCCAAGTGTATTATATAAATAATCACACAAATGAGTCCCTAATTACAATTGTGACAAATGCCATGAAGGACATAGAGGATGCAAGGACCTGGTCCAGTCTTGGGCTGGTCTGGGAAGACTGGCCTCAAGCAGGGACATTTTCACTTGTCCTAAATGGGAAGGAGCATTCTTGGGGCTGTGTGGCTGCTGCTGGGCTGGAGAGAGGCTGGTCTTGGGTGGAAGAGAGGGTGGTCTGCTCCAGCAAAGTGAGGCGAGACAAGGGTGGCTCCCGGCAAAACTGGACAGGGAGCAGGGGCTTCGTCTAGCAGGCTGACTTTGTCCTGAGAATAATGGGATGTACTGGGAAGGTGAAACAGAAGAATGATGCAAGGGAGGTGCATATAAAAAAAGCTCACTCTTGGACAATGGTCTTGGACAATGTGAAGGGAACAGAGGATACAGGGATAGGAGTTTGCACACCACTGCATGACGATGGTGGCTGGGCAGGCTGGGAGAGGTGCATGCAATGGGTATGGAAAGTGTGATGGATTCAAGAGCCGCTTTGGAAGTGAACACTATAGAATTTGATCAGTATTAGAAAGCAGCAGGGGCAAGTCAAAGAGGAATCAAAGTTATTTGGAATGAGTCACTGGTGGTGATGGTCCTTTGGGCAAATGGGACACGCTGCGGGAGGGAGCCATCCTGGGGAGTACGATCTTGGGGTTGCGGTTGTGCAGCCTTTGTGGCTTCTGAGGGGAGAAGGTGAGTTTGCAGCTGGGTAAAAGGATCCATAGGTCAGGGAAGAACATTCCCTAGACATGTGTTACATACTCTAGAAATGCTGGTGATAGGGGTGGTATTTGAAACTAACAGAGAAGTGGTACCATATTTGGGCACTGTACCTTCCTACAGCCCTGTGCTGCCTTAACAGCATCCTTTGCCTCCATACAGAGTGGTCAAGGGCAGCAAGAGGGAAATCAGGCCAGAGGAGTGAAAGGTCGGGGGGTCCATGTACGCAGGCCTCTTTTGAGTCCCCTGTGCCTGCTGCCTGCCCTGTGGTGGCGTCTGCTGAATCTCTTGGCTCAGGATCAATGTGCAATAGTCACCCAAATGCCTGCAGGCGCTCACCCAGCAGGCCCGCCTGGCCTCTCCTCAGGGCTCAGAGTCCCTGGATTTTCATGGACAATTGGAATACTTCCTCCCCCAGACAACAATGTAGCTTTAAACTTTTGTAAACTTGCACTGAAACACTGCAAAATGTCACATTGTACCCAGGACTTTTAAGTTTTTACAGCATGATACAAGATATTTTCCCAAAGTAGAAGACATAGGGTAGTTGTTCATGGTTCTGGCTGTCTCTTCAGCAGCATGTGAAGGCAAATCTTTTCAACGTTTAAAAAGAACGAAAAATAAATAAAAAAGAACTCCTGTTTGTTTGCTTGTTTGTTTTGTTTGTTTTTAGGTCTAAATTTACACACAAGAGTTTGTTTCAAATTGTCTGGGTTAAGATAAACTAAATTGTGTAATAGAAACTGATGTGAGTGTATGTGTGAAAGCACGGTCTGAGTGCTGCAAATGTTACTAAAAAGCACACAGAAGAAGGGGGTGTGGACAGGACTCAATGTGGTGTGTCCAAAGCTCAGGGCTCACCCTGGCCTCCCTTCCCCAGGAGGATAGTCACCTCTAAACATTCTCGTTTTTTATTGATAAAATAGCTGGCTCAATACATATTCATGGCTAGATGGGAACACTAAAGGAAGAGGAAAAACATGCACAATGACTTGGCACATGGCTTGATATGCTGCAGGAGTTTCATTATTGCAACTTTCATTCATCTGAGAGATTCCACTTGGTCTTCTCTGGAGGGAAAGCTAGGCCCCCTGGTTTCTGTCTATGCAAAGTCAGTGCATTAATTTTGTTAAATCACAGGAGGAAATTCTTCTCCCAAATCAGAAGCCCTTGAGTTCCTCCAAGTTTATATTAAAGGGATTACAATCCATTTCCTCCCTAATACCCTAATGCGCCATGGGAAGCCCTCAGGCCAGGAATTAAAGCATTTACGCCTTTAATTAGGAGCGAACCTCCCCTTAGAGCCTAAAACACAAACAGCAAGTCTACACTACAAAGGCCTCTTCCCAGAACGGGATATTGATCCTTCTCCTGGAGCCAGGAGCCTCTCAGGGTTTGGGTTTAGCAAGTGCGGACACCTTTCCCAAAGTGGGTGCCTTCGCCTGGAGGGCCCTCTGCAGAAATAGAACCTCCTTCCGGTGAAGAACAAATAAACAAAAGCAGCAGCAGCCTTAATGGGAATCAGCCCAGAGTCACAGCAGCAGGAGAGCCAGGGAAGCTCCGCCTGATGCTGGATTGTCCCACAATCTCCCTCTCCAACCTGGCCTTTAGTTTGCAAGTGGAGGCTCTGAAAATCAAGACATATTTGTGCTTCAGAGGTCATCACATGGAGGCTTACCAAACACAGCGGCCACCTTTTCCATTTCAGATTCATAGAGAGCAGCTGGGTCACACAGGACGGGTGCCTCCAGGGGCAGCCCAGTGACCGTCTGCTTCAGAGAGCCCTGGGATACATAGAACACCCAGTTTCTGCTGCCTTCTTCTGTGTCAGATCCTTGGGGAGAAGGATCCAGGCCCTTGGTACCTGTTAACAAGCTTCACTGGGGATTCCTGTAACTCTTCTGCAGGCACAGGAGGGAACTGTGGCTGAGCTGCCCCAGCTCTTCACAGAGGAGGGAGCTACGTTCCAGAATCTTCCAGGGACTTGTTCAGACAAGCAGGGCCCAGGCTGGGATGGGTGTAGCATGGTGGATGAGCACATTTCATGAGAAATGGTACCAAAGGAGCTCATTAAATTGTTAAATTGGAATAAGCATTTGGGGACTTTGCTTCATTGATTCAACGTGCAAGTATTGGCTGCCTTAGGTGAGCGAGGTGTGGTGCTAGGTGTGTGTGCCTGTAAGTGTGGAAGTAGGAAGGGTGTGTTGGAGTGATTATAAAAGACTAGAGGCCTGGTGCACAAAATTCGTGTGGGGGGTTGGGGGGGATGTCCCTTAGCCCAGCCTGCATCCTCTCCAATCTGGGACCCCTCGAGGCTTGTCTGACTGCCAGATTAGGCCCAATCCTACCTAAATGGGCAAATGGGCATCCTTCTCACAATCCAGGACTGCTGGCTCCAAACTGCTCATCTGCCTGCCTCCCTGATTGCCCCTAACCGATTCTGCCTGCCAGCCTGATCACCTGCTAACCACTACCCTGACAGCATAGTTGATGTCTAATTGCTCCCCTGCCAGCCTGTTTGCCCCCAACTTCCCTCCTCTGCTGGCCTGAACACCCCTAACTGCCCTCCCCTGCAGGCTTGATCACCCCCAACTGCCCTCACTTGCAGGGCCTGGAACCTCCCAACAGCCCTCCCCTGCTGGCCATCTTGTGGTGGCCATTTTGTGTCCACATGGGGGCAGGATCTTTGACCACATAGGGGCAACCCTCTTGTGTGTTGGAGTGATGGTCAATCTGTGTATTTCTCTTTTATTAGATAGGATAGAGGCCTGGTGCATGGGTGGGGGCCAGGTGGTTTGCCCTGAAGAGTGTCCCAGATAAGGGTGGGGGTCCCCTTGGAGTAAGAGGCAGCCTGGGTGAGGGGCCTGTGGAGGTTTGCATGCCAGCCTCACCCCTCAGTGACCCAAGTCACTGGTATCTGGGATTAATCTATGTCTACAATTGAAACTTTGTAGCCTGGAGCAGAGCAGAGCCAAGCCTTCTGCTAGCTCTGGGGCACAGCCATTTCTGTTTGAAACATTGTAACCTAGAGTGGAGGCTTAGGTTGGCAACGGCAGGTTGAAAGCTTGGCTTCCTCCATTGCCAGAGAAACCCAAGCCTCTGTTCTCTCTAGCTCAGTGGCTGCCACCATTTCTGTATCTTTTATAACTGAAACTTTGTAACATTGGAGGCCTGGGCAGCCAACGGCAGGCGGAAAGCTTGGCTTCCTCTGTTGCTGGGGAAACCAAGCCTTCCTCCTGCTCTCAGTGGCAGCAGCCATCTTGGTTGGGATTTATTTGCATAATCTGCTCCTGATTGGCTGGTGGGCATGGTGAAGGTATGGTCAAATTTGCATATTACTCTTTTATTAGATAGGATGAAAAACACAAGGCTCCTGCCATCTAGCACTTTACAAACTGGTGAGGGGAGTAAGGAGGAAGTGCCCAGAGGGGAAGGGGCAAGCAGATGGGGAGTGCAGCACAGAGGGCGATGAGGTTGAGAGGGACTAGAGATGCAGTGATGGAATTAAGTCTTCAACCAGGAGCTTCTCTGTGTCCAAACCTGGCCTGTCAGTGAAGGTCCAGCACCCCTGACTCAGGGGTAGTCACTCCCTGCTGCTCCCTTTTTCAGACTGTGCATGACACTGCAGCAGGTAGTTGTCTCTAAGTTGATGCCTTTTCCCTGTCTGCATTTAGTTATGCATGCTTTACTTCACCAAAAGATTTGAACTGCTTTTGCCTCTCCATCTCCCAGAGCCTGCAAGACTAGGCCTGCTAGCCCCTCAAGTCTGTTCTTTGGTTGTTTGGGGGTTTTTAAGGTCAGGCTGGAAGACGCCAGCTCATTTGAATCGAGCTCTGCCACTTGCAAACCACCTGTCCGTGGGGGCCTTCTATTCTCTGCTCAGTTTCCTTGTAAGTGTTAAAGTGGGGAAAAAATGGCTGGTCCGGGTGCATGCAGAAGACAACCAACTGATGTATTTCTCTCACATGGATTTTCTCTCTGTCTTCCACTCTCTAAAAAAAAGATCAGTGGGAAAATATCCTCAGGTGATTATCCTCACAACAAAAAATTCACCCAGCCTTGCCGGTGTGGCTTAGTGACTAAGTGTCAACGCATGAAACGGAGGTCCACTGGGTTGATTCCCCATCAGTCAAGACACTTGCCTGGGTTGCAGGCTTGATCCCCAATAAGAATGTGTAGGAAACAGTCAATCAAAGATGTTTCTCTCTCATCGATGTTTCTGTTTTTCTATCCCTTCCCCTTCTTCTTGTTCTGAAAAAAATAAATTAATTAATAAATAAATACATAAATAAATAAATAAAAACATTTCAAAAATTCATCTAGATTATCAGCTTCTCTTTTGCCAAAAGGCCTGGAAAGGGAATGGAAAATTATTACCTTCAGGCTCTCTTTCTCCTGATAAATCTAAAATGCACTTTCTGAGTGCTCAGTAACTATTAATTGTTATGTTTACTGTTGACAATGACGGAGATGGTAATGGTGAAGATTCTATGACCAAAATAAGTAGGGAAAAAAATGTCCCTAAAAGAACTTACCCTGCCTACCAGATACTGCAGCATGTTAGCAGTGATTAGTTTGTCCCCTTAACCTTTGTCACCTCTCCTACATTCCTTCAAATGCTTTCTGGGCCATGAGTCCGGGGTCAGTAGTGGGTCGGGCCATTTAGATGTTGAAAGGGCCAGGTGATCAGTAAGTCACCGCTCCATTCGCTCCCAGCTTGACCTGGCACTGGCCCGTAATCTGGGAGAGGATCTCCTCAGCCTGCACACTGCACACTGGAGGGCAGCTCCGAGAGCCGCGTCTTCCCAGGAATCTCGCTGACAGATGAGTCAGTCGCTTCGAGGTCAGCTCTCCTCATACCTCATAAGGCAAATGTGGCAGTGAGAGCTTCGATTGACGTTTTCGGTCACAGAAACTTTCCAGATGAGCTGGTGGATCTTAGAGTGTGGTCTTTGGGCCTCTGGGAGACACTTTGAAGAACTCAGAGTCTCACAATCCCGCTCCACACCTTCTGAATCAGGATTCCACGGACAGACTGGAGTCAGGCCTGCAGTCAGCATGTAAAAGCAGCTCTCAAGGGGATTCTCTTGAGCCCTGAAGTCTGGGGACAACTGAGGGAGGCCTCACTGATATTTTGCTGAGGGGAGGGCCTTTCAGGACCCCATTAGGACTGATTATATGTTTGTGTGAAGCATTTTGGCAGGACCCTGATGTAGAGAATAGCTAGAAATAAATAAAGCTTGATTTAAGTGGGTTCCTCTGTGTATACTCCAGCAATATCAGACATAAGATAAACCAAAACCAATAGTATTAGGAAGAAAATAAGACAATTTCATTTATTTCATGTAAATGGCTAATTATTTTGTATCTATAATCTGGTAATAGATTTATTTTGTATATTGTAAGAAAGACAACTTCAAGACATATTGTGTAGATGCTCCATGTGTACTGATTCAATTAGCAAACATTTCTTAAACAGCTCAGATTTATATATAAGCATTAGTAAAAAAAAGTTTTAAAACTTGAGGGGAAAATTTCCCTCCCTATTTATATTCATTTGTAACCTGTAGTATAACAAGTAAAATTTAGTTTTTTCCTACTCTTTATACCAAATTCTTCATGGAGCTGTTTCACTGGTTAAAACCAATGACTCACCTATGTGTAACAACACCTGGAAACTTTCACCAATTTCCTGCTTCCTCCCTCCCTCCCTTATTCCAAATGTTCATTGAGCACCTGCAATGTTCCAGGCATTGGAATATATTAATGGACAAAAAATATGGCTTACCCTTTGTGACTCCACTATCTGGAATGAGTTTTATACTAATCACATGCATGTAACTCTAGAAATGATTAAAAATAATGCCTGAACACAGCCATCCACTGGTGGCTGTGGCCAGAGAAACAGCATTGAGTCCTTGCAGGGAACACAGACCACGTGTTAGTGTGACCCTTGGGCAAACTATTTAGCTCTACGCCCTCTTACAGAAAATGCAGATAAGAATGCCTACTGCGTAGAGTAGTTAAATGAATTAGAAATAATATATATACTAATATGCACAGTTTTATTAGACATATAATAATACAGTATATAATCATAACAGTGTATATAAGGCACCTGGTGCACAGTAAAAGCTCAACAAATGATAGCCATTCCCCCCCTCCAAAGAAACCCAACCCTATATTTAAAAGATAATCACATTTACAATATGTTATAATTCTTGGTAAATCTACCAGGTCAAAAATTGAGTCTCACTCCCCAAAACTTACTATTCCTCATCTTTCTCAAGAGGTCACACATCAGCCCAAGCCAGGAACTCAAGGCCCACCAAGTCCTCAATGTGTCTGTTTTTCCCTGTGTCCTTTTCCAGCCACCATCAATTTCATGAGATCTGCAATGGGGTCTGCCTCCACTCGATTCTCCTCCTGCAAACAGGGACTTCTTTCCAAAGGCCAAGTTCAATATATTACTCCCAGACAAGTCCCCATGCTCCCTACGACCCCCAGGATAAAGCTGAACCTCTTCCCTAGTGGACAGCATCTTCCAGCTCCAGCCTCTGCCCACCACTTCGTCATTCCTTCCTTCCTTCCACCCCAGCATCACACTGAAGCCAGTTCTTCTGGCATGCCAAGCCAACTCTGAGCTCCAGGACTTTGAATACTCTTTCTTTTCCTCTTCACCCAGCAAGTAAATTCCTTTCCAGCTTGTCACTTTCTCCAGGAAGCCCCCCTGGCCTACAACTAGAGCATGTAAGGTGCCTCCAAGTTGCTGCAATGCACCTGAACTTCCTCTGTCATGATGCTCATCTCATGTCCTGGCAGCTTGCTGCTTATTAGCACACTGCCTCTGGGGTCATTTGTGAAGTTCAAACTCAATCCTGATACTTAGCCCTAAAACCCTAAATGAATTTACTAAACTGCACTGAGCCTCAGTTTCCTCAGGTTTGTGGTGAAGATTAAATGAGATTATGCCTATAAAGTGTTCAGCAGTGACCTGGCACATAATAAGAATAAATGCTGGCAATGACAATAGCTGTCATCATTAAGGGTAGTGGACATGACGGTTACTTACCCAGAATTCACTGCATCGTCCTGCATTGTACAGCAGCACAGTTTGGGTAGATTTACATAGACCACCAGCTGAATAGATGGGATCTGATTCATTTGAGCGCAGTTCTCAAACTTCATAGCATCAGAGCCTGTGGGATGGGTCCTGGGTCCCACCCCCAGAATTTAGATTCAGTTTTTGATACCAAGCATTTGCATTTCTGGCAAATTCCCAGGAGAGGCTGGCAACCACACTTTGAGTAGCACTGGTCTAGGTCAATTAGGGTATCTTATTTCCTTTGCCTTATGAATGAGCCAGGGATGAATACTTAGATTTATGATGGTTCAGTGATTGCAGGAGAGCAGCTCTCCTCCCCCACCACCACCCCCGAATGCAAAGCAAGTAACTGCAGATGTTGCTGTGCAATATGTTTGCTCTTTTGAGCAAAAGTGAAGTTACTAGACTAGAAGTGATACACATAGGATCACAGAAACAAAGTAGAATCTTGGCTGAATGGTACTTCAAGCCCCAGATCCCTTAGTTCCTGGAGTTAATAAGTTCCTCTTATTGCTTAAATCAATTTATGTTGAGTTTTCTGTTACTTGCAACCATAATCTTCTCAACTGAGACACATTATGTGCTTTTTGAGAATGAAAACTGCATTTGTCTCCTTACCCCCAACCCCAATACTCCCTGTTGGGCCTGAGCCTGGTGCAAAGTAAGTGCTCAATAAGTGCGTCCATCCATCATAGAGGCCATGGCGATCCTTACCCGTGTGGCTAGGGAGCAGCCATGGAGCTGGCCTGGCTCCTCTTCTGCCTGGTCTCTCCTGGGCTGACACTGCCTGGCTTCTTTCAGGCTATTTACTGCCTTGTAAATGCTCTGATTCTGCTTTTAGTGATGAGTCTTGGTCTTCATAGAAAATTCTGCTTTTTTCCCATACGCTTTGCAGAATGAGGCTGTCTTGTTACAAACGGATGGGGACATAGGGTGTGCTATAGGACCTGGCCCTCCTTGTCTCCAAGCTGCCCACTGCATTGATTTCTTCTGACATAAGCAGCTTTCTGTGCATGGTGGCAGCGACCCGAGCGGTTCAAACTGCCGTCAGTGGGAAGTCCCTTGTGTGGTTTCCTATGGCTGCCAGAACACACTACAGCAAACTTGTTGGCTTAACACAACAGAAATTTATTCAGTCACAGTGCTGGAGGCTAGAAGTCCAAAGTCAAAGTGTCAGCAGGGCTTTGCCCTTCAGAAGGCTCTTCCAGCTCCTGGTGTCCCCAGGTGTCCCTTGACTTGTGGCAGCATCACTCCAATCTCTGCCTGCCTCAGGCTTTACTTGACCACTTATCTGTGCATCTCTGTGTATCTCTTACAAGGATACTCTCACTGGATTTAGGACCCACCCTAATCCAGTAGAATCTCATCTTGGTCCTTACTGTAATTATATCTGCAAAAACCCCATATCCAAATAAGGTACATTCTGAAGTCTCAGGTAGATATGAATTTGGGGGGCCCTATTTAACCACATCCCATTAGATCAGAGGCCTTGCTTTAAGAAGAAAAATCCTCCTGCTCCAGCAACACCATGAAGCATTTGCCTGGCAGCCCGTAGGGGCTCTGGGCTGGGCTGCAGAGTGACAGTGAGCTGCAATGCACATATCAGCAGCACCACTACTGCCTGTCTTCTTCTTCATACTACTTGCACCTTCCAACTTTCACACATCAGCAATGTGGTGCCCTCTTCTGTTTGTGCCTGGACTTGATCCTAGAGATGCAGCCCAGGCAGGAACTCAGGAGATGCTGTGAAGCCACGCCCCATCCCTTGAGTGGTGCTTTTTTATTCTTCTAGAATGTCCCAGACAGGGAAGCCTTCCCTTCTTCAGGTCCAGAAGAGCGAGTGGGAGCCACTCCTCATTGGCCCGGTGGATGGCCCTGGCTCTACCCCTCAAAACCGGAGCGTGTCCCAGGCATCTGCTCGCCTCCTGATTTCTATGAGATGAGCACAGGTTTTCCTCTCTGTCCCTCTCCATCCCAGACAGGTGCAAGTGCAGGTCACTGCAAGGTCCATAGCCTCCTCCATGCCAAGAGGTTCTCCTCTCCACATTAGCTTCAAGGTCACTACTCATCCTCTCACTCCCTCTAAACCTTAAACACCAACTCTGCACAGCCCCAGCCACAATCTCAATACCTCTGGGCTTTGTAACTCTTTTAAAAACACTATATTTTCATCAAGTCCACTCTAGCCCCTTGCCCATTTCATTTCCAATCTCCTGTTTCAGTCTCTTCCCTCCCACCCTCAGCTGCTCTCTTATTCTCAAGGTCCCTTACTACAGTCTTCACGATTGCCACAACTCGACCAAATCCAAATTTAGATCATGTAACTGTTGTCTTCTCAACATCCTTATCCAGAACTTGCAAATATCTGTTAGGCTCACAGACAAATGAAAGCCAGTATGTCCAAACTGTGCATTCCTCCCAGCCAGCCCCGCCTTCTCCAGAACCACTTTGGTAGTAATAGGGGAAGTGATGGCAACTGCATTTATAGCTACACATTTCTTGGATGCTGCAACAGGCATTGCAGCCCAATTAATGGTACTTTCACCCTTGTGATCAGCCCTCCCTATAGATGAGGTCATCTTCAGGAAGCAATGCCAAGTCCTCTGAGCCTCAGTCACTTCATCTATAGAGATGGCTGAGTCCAATGGTGCAGGTGCCATTAACAAGAGGCCTATGCCTGTTGTAGCATCTAAGGCAAGCAATTCAAACTCAAAGGCTAACACGGGCCAAATAAACAAGGTTTAAGTTTATGTGGGCCGCAAAAAAACAAATCTTCAACTTTCATAGAAACACATGTCTATTTTGATAGAGACATGGTGAATACAAAGAGCTGAAATAAATGAGTAATCATTAACATAAAGTAAGAGAACATTTTAATAAAAATTACTGTTTTTTTCTTGAACATTAACTTACCAGTTACTGAATAACTGCACAAATTAATAAGCGTAATGCAAATAAACCTATTTTTCTTGTTCTCTGAAAGTGAAATATTTTCTGACTTGTACAAACAAGTCAGTACAAGACTAATGATGTGGCCATTGGCTGCTAAAATATTTGCTGCTGGTATTAGTGGAGAGAAATGGTGCACCTGTGCATAAGGCACATAAGGGAAATGAATGCAACATGATGATAGTAATCAGTCAGTGTATGTTGTAGTTCATTATTAATAATTACATATAACAGGATAGTGTAAAAATTAAGTTACCAAATTTTATTGAAAGATTTCTTATATACCATTATATTGGCTGGGCTGTAAAAATACTCATTGTGGGCCATACGCAGCCTGAGAGCCATGAATTTGATATGTTTGATCTAAGGGAAAGAAGGCTGGCCAGGTCTTGAGGGAACCCAAGTGAGGGGCTCGGAATGCAGAGTGAGTGTATGTAGCAGGGATGGTGAGGGAATCAAAAATTAAACGTTTAACTTTTATTTTTTAAAAAATATTTTTATTGATTTCAGAAAGGAAGGGAGAGATATATAGAAACATCATTGATGAGAGAATCATTGATTATTGGCTCTTACATACCCCAAACTGGGGATCGAGCCCACCACCTGGGCATGTGCCCTGAATCAAACTGTGACTTCTTGGTTCATAGGTCAAAACTCAACCACTGAGCTATACTGGCAGGGAAACTTTTACTTTCTTTATATCCCTCAACACAGCCTGAAATTTCCCCGCTCATTTATTTATTGCTGGTTGTCCAACTGGGTTGGGTTTGCCACCATGGTGCCCTAAGGCCTGCCTCCAAGGTGAGCAAGAAGGATTCTCCTGCACCTCCCGCTTGGCTCACCTCTCACCTGCGGCCCGGCCATCAATACCTTATTTGTTATCTTGTCTACTTTGTCTGTGTTTTTGTAAGCCACCCTGAATCACTCTCTGGAACAAGGCCAGGTACTAACAAGTACATTATAATCAACAGCATCCTCTTCCAGAGACCAATTCACTTCTTTCTTCAACTCATTTTTTTGTTAGTGTGTGTAACACACTGTCACTGTGCTGGGGCATGCAGCAGATGCAGAACAAGTGAGCCAGGAAAAAGAGCAAACTGCCACTGAGTGTGCATGAAGAAGAAAAGCTGATTTCGAAGGGTCACATGCTGCACGATTCCAGTTATACAATACCCTCAAAATAACAAAATTATAGAGATGAGAGCAGAATAGTGGTTGCCAGGGGTTAGGGACGGGAGTGTGCCTGAGGCTGGCCTCAGCAGGGGAGGAGCAGTCCTGTGTCTTGATCATGGTGGTAGCTACACACATCTGGATCTGTCATAACTCACACAGACTGACCCCATCCACTCACCCTCCCATCAATCACACTCCACACACAAATGAGTGCTGGTGAAACTGGTGGATCTGGATAAGATCTGTAACTGTCCACTTCCTAGTATTGATTGTGTGTATAGTCTTATAAGATGTTAACATTGGGACATGTCAGGAGGAACCAAGATGGCGGCATAGGTAAACACCTATCTTGCTGCCCCACACAGCAATTTCAAAACTACAACTTAACGACAGAACAAACACCATCCAGAATCACTGGAAAGCTGGCTGAGTGAAAATTCCACAAATAAAAGTAAAGATAAGACACTGCAACTCAGAGGAGTGGTGGAGGGCAGCGTTGAAGATACGCGCGGAGTCAGAGGTTTGGAGCCGTGCGCTTGCGCGAGCGAGCAGAGAGGGCAGGCAACTGCAAATCCAGCTGGTTTTCTCGAACAGGAAGAGAGACAAAGGCATCCCACTGCACTGATTCCCTAGTTCTGAGCAAAGTCTGGGGAACCCACACTCATACGGGGTGAAACTGGACAGTAGGGAAGCATGCTGAAACACAGGCACTGCAGAGGTCTGCGAGCTTGCGGAGAGGGAAAACTGTGGAGAAGGCGTGTGAACTTGGGAACACAAGCGCACAGAGAGGACTCGTGACTTGCTCTCTCATTCAGGAAACCATTGGACTGCATTGTTTTACAACCCTGGGTGAGATGTTTGTTGGGTGTGCAGAGTCATTTGGGGAGAGGCTGAATTATCCGGCAGCAGGTAGAGCTTGGTGGCAGCTTTCTCTCAGAGGTGCATGCACCCATTACCACCTGGCACAGAGACCCAAGTGCTGAATAGGGCAGAACTGTTGGAAATTAAGGCTTCCTGCGCAGCCCGGAGACTCCGCCCTTCCACCTGAGCACAGCTGACCCTCACAGCCAATTGGCCTGGAGGTCAAACCCTCCTAGTGCTAACAACAAGAATCTAGGTTTAACTTCAAGACTGTGCAACCCATAAAGGGCTGCAGCAAGAGCATCCTCCTCAGGTAACTGGGGAGGCTGAGCCACTGTCCCTTAGAGGACATCTACCACACAAAGCTAATCAACCAACTCAGGAAAGCAGCCACAATGAAGAGACATGGAAAGAAATCAAATGTGAAAGAAATGGAGGGAAAAAAACAATTGGACATAGAGTTCAAAACCACAGTTATAAGGTTTTTCAAGAGGCTCCTAGAAAAGGCCAATGAACTTAATGAGACCTACGAGGAAATGAACAAGACCTATGAGGAAATGAATGAGACCTACGAGGATATGAACGAGACCTTCAAGAATATGAAATAGGACCAACTAGAAATTAAGCATACATTGACTGAAATAAAAAATATTATACAAAGACCTAAAAGCAGTCTAGAGGACCGCAAGAACCAAGTCAAAGATTTGAAATACAAAGAGGCAAAATCCAAACAGCCGGAAAAACAAGAAGCAAAAAGAATCCAAAAAATTGAAGATAGTATAAGGAGCCTCTGGGACAACCTCAAGCATACCAACATCCGAATTATAGGGGTTCCAGAAAAAGAGAGAGAGCAAGATAATGAAAACCTATTTGAAGAAATAGTGACCGAAAACTTGCCCCACCTGGTGAAAGAAATTGACTTAGGAGTCCAAGAAGCGCACAGAACCCCAAACTATAGGAATCCAAAGAGGACCACACCAAGACACATCATAATTAAAATGCCAAGAGCAAAAGACAAAGAGAGAATATTAAAAGCAGCAAGAGAAAAACAGTTAGTTACCTAGATGGGAGTGGCAAGAAATATTCAAAGTGATGAATAGCAAGAAACTACAACCAAGATTACTCTACCCAGCAAAGCTATCATTCAGAATTGAAGGTCAGATAAAGTGCTTCACAGATAAGAAAAAACTACAGGAGTTCATCACCGCCAAAACAATATTATATGAAATGCTGAAATATATTATTTAAGAAGAGGGAGAAGAAAAAGGTAAAAATATAAATTATCAACAACAAATACACATCTATCAACAAATGAATCTAAAAATCAAGTGGATTAAAAATCTGATGAACAGGATAAACTGGTGAATATAACAGAATCATGGGCATAGAGAGGGAATGGACTGACAATTCTTGGGGAGAAAAGGGGTGTGGGAGGTGCAGCAAGAGACTGGACAAAAATCATGCATCTATGGGAGAGGACAGTGGGGGGGAAATGAGGGTGGAGGGTGGGATGAGTACTGGGTGGAGGGGAGCTATAGGGGGAAAAATGGGAACAATGTAATTAATAAACTGAACAATAAAGATTAAAATATTTATTTAAAAAAGATATTAACATAGAGGGCAACTAGAGATATGTGGGACCTTGCTGTACTGCATTTGTGACTTCCTATCAATCTATAATAATTTCAAGTAGAACTTTTTTTTTAAAGGCTCCTTATTTTGTGGGAGAAAGAGTGGGTATGAGGATCTCAGCTATCCTAAGACGAGACCGAGGTTGGACAGTGTGCAGTGGCTGAGGTGAGGTGAGGACTGGAGGGAGGGGTAAACTTTGGGGGCTACTGATGGAATTGATGGAGGGATAGAAGGAGAGGGAGAAAAAGAGTCAGGCACACACGGTCTTAGACCTTAGTAACTGCATGGATGGAGGTGCCAACACTTACTGAAATCACAGAGGGTAGGGAGAGCTAGATTTGTGTGGGTAACACATCCTTTTTCCTTGTTGTTCATTGTAAAAACTTTACATTAAAAAAATCCTTAAACTATTCATATACAGTTCAATGACTTAGTCTATCGCATTGTATGTGTATAACCTGTACCCATATCAGGCCCCTGCAGGCTCCTTCCAGGTTGCAAATGTCCCTCCTCACAGAGGTCACGAGAGCCTGGCTTTCAGAGTATTGCCTTCCGCATCTCATTTCAGGTCAGTCCCTCCAAGTATGCACTGGTCACATTCAGCTGAGATGCCAAGTGACATCCAAGTGAATGTATTCAAAGAACTCTAAAGTCCCTTCTAACCCAGGGCAAGCTTGTGAGCACACCATTCTTCATGTGGTTCAAAGCCATTTCCTCTGGAGGCCAGAAGGAGAACAGCATCATGCACACTGTGATGTAAATATTGAAAGTCACTCGGCAGTGTGGTTCAGGGCTTGATCGTGACCCAGGAATCAGGAGGTTAGGTTCGAATCCTGGACAGGACACATGCCCGGGTTGCAGGCTTGGTCCCCAGTAAGGGGCATGCAGGATTCTTCTCATTGATGTTTTTCTCTCTCCCTCTCTCTTCTTCTCTCTGAAATCAATAAAAAAATATATTTTTTAAATGTGAAGAAAATGGTAAAGGCTTCAGGACTTGCTGCAAAGATATCCTGTTTGCCTTGCTGTTTCCTTTGTTTCATTTGACTACTTTTGAAGGTTTAAATATCAAATTTATTTCAATATGTATTTCCAGAAAAATAACTTGAAATAATTCAATAGATCAGTGAGGGCACAGAACATCAATTTCTGCTGACGGTTATGTTCTCTTCGTTTCTAGGACCAGGAGTTGGAGAACCGCTAAAATGAAATGCTGTTCCCAACCTGGCTGCCTGGGACGGGAGCCGTCTCTCCAGCTCCCACAGCATTGAACTCATTGGAATCGCAAGGCCCACCCACGCGGCCAAATGATGGTGCCACTAAGGCCACAGAGATGGCCTTGCTGAGTGGGAAGTCTGTCCTGCAACTCCGAGGCAACTTCATTAAAGCTTCCTTCAAACAGACCTTCTCTTGATGTGAGTGAGGCCTCCCCTAAATGCTGAAGGTTAGCTTCTTCCTTGAAGTGCTCTGACCCTCTCGCCACACAGCTGTCTAAAGCTTCGCTCCCCCTCAGTTTCCTCCGGTACACAAACACCTACCCACGGCTTCCAGTGCACCTGCACAGAGAGATGCCAGACAAACCAAAGAGATCACTGTTCTGGGTCCATATGGTACATTTTTGGAGATCTGAGTAATCTACAGATGGCTTTCTGAGCCAGGGCATTTGCTCCTTCCTGCCCCACCCCCTGAGTATAGAGGGTCTGGGGAACACTGGTGTGGGCCCATTTTGAGGACCTGCCAGGGAGTGCAGTGGGTACAGGGAGATCCTTGGAAACGAGTCTGCCTCTGCCTTCCCTAGCTGCTGACCATGGGCAGCTTCCGCCAGGTTCGCTCCCAGAGGCCACATCTGTGAAGGAGGGCATTTCCAGCACCTACTTTGCAGGTGCTGCACCAGAGCTCGTCCAGATGCAGACTTCAGTGTGGGGCCAGGCACACAGGGAGCACCTTGCCACACTTGCTACTTACTAGGTAGCATTAAATACCAGGTGCCAGGCACTGCAAACACTCTGCAAGACTCACCACCTCATGACCCTCTTCACGCCAGCATGAAAAAGGAGGTCCCATTGCCACACCCACCTTGCACATGAGGACACTGAGGCTCAGAGAATGAAGTCAACTTACCCTGAGTTGCAAACCTCATGAAGTGCAGCCCTAAGAGTCAGACCGGTTTGGCCCCAGCACTGTGCTGTGTGCCCCAAAAGACCACTGATGAGTTCAGTGCTGGGCTCTGCTAGTGGGGTTGGTAACCAGCTCCCACCCCTGCTTGGTCAGAATCCAATTCGAGCTGCAGCTGAGAAAGCCAAGGTTGCTGGTGGCAGTGCCCATTCTAGAAGGGAAAAGTGCATTTCACATACCACTTACTGACTACTTGTTCAACCTAAAACAGTGGAAATGCCTCTTACTAGAATTTGATATGCACGGGAGGTGAGAGGAAGAGGCTGCAGTCTCTCCCAGGTGCATCCTGTGCACGGATGTCCGTTTCCTGCTTCACGGGACACAGCAAGTATCTGTGTGCATTTCTCTGAGCCAGAAGCCATCCTCAGAACCCACACGCACCATCCCACCATCTGTTCAACCCTCACTATTCCGATGTGAGAACCAGCTTCGTTACCCTGGCAGGAGAAGCCATTGTCCAATCACACAGCAGCCGCAGCGACAGGCCTACTCTGGCTGTCCAGGTCTTGATCATGACCCCGCGGCATGGACCCAAGAAATGTGTGTGCTCCGGGCACATCGCCTCACATCTCATCAGCACCTATAGGAACCACGCTTACTTTCTTTTCTTTCTTTCACTTACAGTGTCACCCTACTCATGGGTCACATTTGATGTGAAGGTACAATTCTTGAGATCCCAAAACTCACCGGACTTGCATTTAAAACTGTGGTGCTCATTGATGGGCCATAATCCGAGGACTATTGGCAGTCACTTTCAACATTTCCCCTTAATAGGTAACAACTCATTGACAATGCTTTTAAACATTCTCTCTCTCTCTTTCTCTTTCTTTCTCTCTCTCCTTCCTCTGACTTGCATTTTATAACTCTGTCTCTCCCTCATGCACACATATACCACACTAGAGGCCCAGTGCATGTAATTCAAGCATGGGGGAGGAGAGTCCCCTCAGCCAGCCTGCACCCTCTCCAATCTGGCACCCCTTGGGGGATGTCTGACTGCCAGTTTCAGGTTTCTCACAATCCGAGACTGCTGGCTCCTAACTGCTCACCTGCCTGCCTGCCCGATCGTCCCTAACTGCCTCTGCATGCCAGCCTGATCACCCTTAACTGCCCCCCTACTGGCCTTATTGTCCCTAACTGTCCCCTCCTACTGGCCTGGGTGCCCCCTTCTGCCAGCCTGGTCATCCCTCACTGCCCCTAACTCCTACCAGCCTGGTGGCCCCATGCAGCCTGCTAGTCAGTCGATTGGACGTCCCTCCCTAACCCCCTGCCAGCCTGGTTGCACCACACAGCCTGCTGTTTGGTTGTGACTGTGAGGGTTTCGTTACCAATTTGCATATTACCCTTTTATTAGTACAGATAGTCTCATAAACTCTCACCCATCTCTGTTTCTTGTCATCAGAGTATTAGACCCTTTTGTACATTCTGTGTTTCAAGTCAATGTTACCATAACAAACCACTCAATTTCACAAAACATAATTTAAATAAAATGTTAGCTACATCATTTGGCTAAGCTGATGCCACAGCTAAATGTACAGACATTTAATTTTCAACCCAAACTTGCCTTTGAACTGACTTGTAGATTTCCTGAATAATGGTCAGCATTGTTGTAGTTCTCCAGGTCTCAAACACGATCTATTGGTCCGAACACTCTTGCTACAAAAGTAATTGACTTGTTCCCCTAATAGAACTACAAATTGTTGACACCATAGTTACCTTTCTTCGTTACTGTTTCTAGGGGACTTTGGATTTAAAAGTGCTTCGCAAAAAATAAATAATTAAATAAAAGTGCTTTTCACATATTTTACTTACAGCAAAATATCTTATTGATGGGTCCAAATTGAATGTCAAAGCAGAATGCTATGATCCCCAAATTTGCTGGACTTGTATTTAAAATTGGGACACTAACTGATGAGCTATAGCTCTGAGAATTTGCTGCTGGTATAATCTTGACCCAAGGTCCCTTACATGGTGCAGGCTCCATGGATGTTATCACTAATTCTCACAACAGTCCTGTCATGTGCCAAAGTGCTAATGTTACAGATGAGAAAAGCGTGTGCCAGAGAACATAAGTCCCTGCCTGGGGTTACGCAGCTAAGAAGTGACTTAAGCATCTACTCTTTGTCGGCCGCTGCACCACCCCTCTGGTTTTGCCTTCAGTTTGGACTCAGACCCCTGTTTATGGTGTATCCCGACCAGCACGTGAAAGTGTCCACTTCACCCCTGGTAAGGGCAACATTCACCAAAACTCCTCTCTTCCTAAACTTGAAACTAATGAAGGGAATGCATAAGCAGAACTAGGAGAGAGTATTTTATTTAATGTTAGAATTAGTCAGGATTTTAGCAATTGTAGAACTTAAAAAAAAAAAAAACCTTCAGCATGTGATTAGTGTCAGATTCCAAATTGAAAGTATACAGCATACATCTCACATGCCAGAGATTATCCTATCTAATAAAAGAGTAATATGCAAATTGACTATACCTTCGATCAAGCTACACCCACAAGCCATGCCCACCAACCAATCAGGAGTAAATAAACCCCAACCAAGATGGCTGTGGTCACAGAGAGCAGGAAGGAGGCTTGGGTTTCCCCATCAATGGAGGAAGTCAAGCTTTCTGCCTGCCCTTGTCAGCCTAGGCCTCCACTCAATGATACAAAGTTTCAATTATAGAAGATACGTAAATCCAACAGAAATGGCAGCAGCCACAGACCTGGAGAGAGCAGAGGCTAGGATTGCCCAGGTGATGGAGGAAGCCAAGCTTCTGCAGCCCTAGTGACTAGGTCTCCACTCTAGGCTACAACATTTCAATTATAGAATTTAAATAAACCCAAACAGAAATGGCTGTCACCACAGAGCAAGGAGAAGGCTTGGCTCCGCTCCAGGCTACAAAGTTTCAATTGTAGAACATAAATTAATCCCAGATCCCAGGGCCTCCACTTGGGTCACTGGGAGGGGCATGGCCGGCCTGCAAACCTCCACAGGCCCCTCGCCCAGGCCACCCCATTCCCCAAGGGTACCCCCACCCTGATCCAGGACACCCTTTAGGGCAAACCAGCTGGTCCCCACCCATGCACCAGGCCTCTATCCTATCTAATAAAAGAGTAATACCCCGATTGACCATCACTCCAACCCACAAGAGGGCTGCCCTCATGTGGACACAAGATGGCCACCATAAGATGGCCATCAGGGAAGGGCCATTGGGAGGTTCCAGGCTGCAAGGGAGGGCAGTTGTGGGTGATCAGGCCAGCAGGGGAGGGCTGTTGGGGACAAACAGGCTGGCAGGGGAGCAGTTAGACATCAATTAGGCTGGCAGGGCAGTGGTTAGGAGTGGTCAGGCTGGCAGGCATAAGCAGTTAGGGGCAATCAGGGAGGCAGGCAGGTGAGCAGTTTGGAGGCAGCAGTCCTGGATTGTGAGAAGGATGTCTGACTGCCCTCGAAGGGTCCCAGATTGGAGAGGGTGCAGACTGGGCTGAGGGGATACCCTCTGACGCCCGTGCATGTATTTCTTGTACTGGACCTCTAGTTGTCTATAAGAATCATTCCAAAATGGATAATGAATTCCAAGATTTTCTACTATTGGCCCACTTGTGCTCTGTTAGGTGGCATAAACCTGTCCAGAATATAAATGCCATGGTACTCACCAGCCACCTGACTACACTGAAGGAAAAGCAAAGCGAGACCTGGCCTTTCCCATTAAGAGATAATTAAACAACAGGATGGTTTCAGTTTGTGCTGAGAGTCACACTTTCCCTTTGATCTGGACTCAGCTAAGGTGCATGCTGTCTCAAGGGTCATGGGAGAAGAGGGGCAGGGCAAGAGAGAAATTTCAATCCACCTTGAAATGCAAAGTGTTTGCTTTTCCCTAGACATCTTGTCTCACTTCCTTCCTAGTGAAAACTGACCCTCATACACTTAGGAAGCTAGTTGCATTCCTCAGCTGCTTTCCCAAACTTCAAGAAGCTCGAAGCAAGTCAGTACTCTCTGAAATGAGACATCTGTGGTTCCGAAACAGCTGTGGGGGGTTGCAGGCTTCTCTGATTTACTTTTTAAATAATGTAGTAAAGTTTCAATCTTTTGGTGCCAGAATCAAAATGCAATAGCTCTGTACCACTGAAACTCATCTTCATCATCGCAGCATTTTTTTAGCCCTCAGTTACACATCTCCCCTCTGTCCCTCCCTCAGGGTTATTAGCATAAACCAATCCCAAGGACACACCTTGGCAAAAGAGGGCTTTGCCTAACCGGAGACGGAGGGAAAAGGCTAATGGAGTTTTTCTAGTCTTAAAGCTTCCTCCTTATCGTTCCTTTGGTTTCCCTCCTATGACTGCAGACCATTGGCAATGCAGGAAAAGGTAACGTTCTCTCTGTATGCGTCTCTCCTCCCCCCACCCCCCAACTGCAAGGCCCTAAATCCCAGTTAATTTCAAAGTGATTAGCCAGAGCAGAGATGAGCACTGGGAACCAGAGCCACTCCCCCAGAAATTCCAGCCTCACCTCGTCAGTTTAGTTAAATCGAAAATACTTTTACAAATCAGAATCCCGGGAGTGAGGGAGACGCCAGGAGCACCCTGGAAGCAGTGCAGACCAAAGCAGCAGGCCTGGGCAGCTGGTCTGGTTGGCCGAGATGGTTTTGGGGAACCGGACAGTGAGATTGCCCTGCCCACAGTATGGAGCCTCTGTTTCCAAGAGTAGAAAAGATTGTTTGAATTCTGGGTGCAACATTTCCTGGGATGTAGGCTTGCAGAGGCTCTTGGGTCCCTCTGGACAACAGTTGCCATCGATAAATGTGGGAGATGGCATTCCTCCCCAGGGAGAGGGGGTTTGGGGGGTTGGGGGAGTACCTCACTCTCTGGGAAGCAGCAGGACTCTGCTGAAGGAGACTGGCTCCTCCTAGGGGCTCCCTCTGCCACTCCTTTACCCAGTTGCTGGGCAAGTCCAGCTGGAGGGGTAATTTGGTTGTGCCCTTACAGAATGTTATATCTCAACCACATTCTGTTTGTGTTTTAATTGAGGAAAATATTTCTCTTCCTGGTTTCCATTGATCTTCAGATTGTCACTGTCCTGTCCTCACCTAAATCCTCGGCCCACTCGAAGCTCTGCCTAAAGCGCACTCCTGAGTTCAGTGCTTATGAGCTCTGGCTCAGTGCACCTTCTTGTCATAGTAGCCATCTGGAGAATTTGTCAGTTTTAAGCTACCTGGTCAGACCACAGCTCAGTGTTGCTGAGGAAAACAAAGATCCACATTTGTTTCCACTTTAAGGCTGGTGTCAGGCGTCTCTACGGGCACATTCAGATGTTGGAAGACATCTGGCTTAGAGTTCTCTTGTTTAAAACGTGATTCTTGAGATCCCAACTGCTTCCCTGACATTTTTTTTAATAAATGCTTATTTCTTTTTATTTAAGAAAGATTTAAAAACTATGTGTAGGAAAAATGTCTGAAAGAAAATCACCAAAATATTAACAGTTGTATTAGACTGAGGGAACTACGTGTCGTTTTTGTTTCGACATTTTGAGTATTTTTTAAAAATTTTCTGTAATGAATGTATATTCATTTGTAATATTTCACCTTTAGACTTTACTTTTAAAGAAACAATTCAATGATTTGAATCATTGTTAAGTATTTAAAACATACAAGCCTCCATTCTGTCCAAGTCTTTCATGTTATATTTTCATGAGCAGCATCCTAATATCAGGTATAGACTCAAATAACCACCAGGAGAAGTTCTTTTTTTTTCACTTGAATATTGTATCTATACTATTTGTGAGATATCTGGAGTTATATGAGGCCCAAAAAGGACTTGGCCCAGTTTTAAATAACAGCTGAGAAGATGCCATGCAGACCACTCCTGGAGCTCTCAAATCCCGTTCTCCTGCTGGATTTATTCCTGGATTTGAAGCTGCCCAGCTTGTATTCGGTAGCATATAACATCTGCTCAAAATAATACTTAGAAAGATTTCTGCATTAGT
This sequence comes from Antrozous pallidus, assembly GCA_027563665.1. Taxonomy (NCBI): domain Eukaryota; kingdom Metazoa; phylum Chordata; class Mammalia; order Chiroptera; family Vespertilionidae; genus Antrozous; species Antrozous pallidus. The sequence goes on along the minus strand of CM050508.1, from coordinate 108,474,464 downwards.
GACACTCGCATAGAGAAGCAGCAGTCAGAAGCTGCTGAAACACCACAAGAAAGGACAAGCACAGCTGAGTGTGGAGAAGCGTTGACTGCTGCCTGCCCCCAGACAGTGCGCCTGCCTGTTTTTCCTCTCTATCACTGCAAGCTGTCAAGGTATTTGTGGGTAAACACAGCCCCTCTTCTGGTGATCTACCTTCTTTCACTGCTTGGTTTGTGCTCAGGTTACTGCTGATTGCTTGTGAAATGGCCCAGAAATCTCAACAGGCATTTTAAAGAAAGAAAGAGAGAGAGAGAGAGAGAGAGAGGAAAGGAAGGAAGGAAGGAAGAAAACCAAGTGCTGATTTAATTGCTATACAATGCAAGATATTGTCTCTGCATCTTCATGTGGCTCCCGATAGATACTGGATGAGCTCACAAGGTCTCACAACCAAACAGAAAGACCCTGCCTTCTTACAACTTCTAACTCTCTGACATATAAGGTTCATCTTGGTCTGGTCCCAACTCAGCTTCCTACCTTTGCAGGCTCATCTGCTATTTCCATTCATCTCACTAAATTATACTTTCTCCCTGACAGCTGCCATCTTTTTATAAACCTCTGAGCTATTCGTTCTGTCCCCAGCCCACCCTTCCTTCTTTAGAGGCCAGTCAGCTCAGAGCTCCTCTGAGCCGCCTCTAATTGGACAGCCTGTCACTGCATTGTCTATGTGCCTGGCTCCTATCCCACATGGTCTGAGACTATCCGGAACCTGCTGGCATTGGCCATGCTAAATGATTCCTTGCTGCTGGAATGTTAAATGAAAGCTTATTGAATTTATTTACATGTATTTACTAGCACAAGAAAAAATTTAAATATCCTTAGTGCTCTGCATTTGCAGTACCCTCTCCTCATACCAATTGCTCCTTCTCAGCATCTTCTCTGACAGGTTGGATTTCTCATCCATCCTAGGCATCCGAGGAACCGATTCTGGAAAATTTCCTCCCTCTGGGCCTCAGATGTAATTTGTCCTCTTCATTTGACATCTGGTTTCTAAGGTTGATTTCTTATAACATCATGGGTCCAGCAGGCCAATTAGCTGAAAATCAATTCACCAAATGACCAATTTACCTAATCAATACCAGCTTTATGGTAAACGGAATGGCAGCATTGTGGAAAAAGAACTATTTAGGCTGGATCTTAAAAAGTGGGCAGGATTCAGATGACCCAGGACATGGAGAGGCAGAAAGGGTCATTCAGAGGAAGGCATCAATATAGGGAAAAAATCTAAAATAATAATAATAATGATAATAATAATAATAATAATTTAAAAATAGATGATTGGTGAATACAGGATGCTTTCCTATGGTTATATATGATCTATTGATGCAATTGAACCATCCAACATTTTGTCCTCATTAGATTCAGATTTCATTTGAATAGCTGCCTTCTTCATCTTCCATTCCTTGATAGCATAGGTTCTGCTAGACTCTAGCAGCTAGAGGAAGGAGATCTAGGCCTGAAGAATAAATTTACCTCCCTAAAGGATTCAACTATGTCAGTAGACTGGCCTGTGCTGTCACACAGCCCAGGATATTTGTTCAGTATTTTTGATAACTTAAAAAAGAAAAAAAGAAATCAGGTGACAGAAATCAGTGGACAACTGCTTCCCACAGTTCCTCCAGCTGTGATCTGGGCCCTCCCACCTTGGTGCTGTGGCAGGACAATGGTGGACACGGGTAGAGTGTGCAGTAAAGCACAGGCATTGGGGCTCAAACCATATCAAACTTTTTGGTGGTGATTTTTTTATTCATTCAAGTTTTAGAATAAATGCAATAAATACAGATGTTCCTTGGTTTACAGTGGGCTTATGTCATGACAAACCCATCACAAGTTGAGAATATTGGGAGTAAAAAATGCACTTAATGCACTAACCTTCTGAATGTCATGGCTTTGCCCAGCCACCTTAAATGTGCTCAGACACTTACATTAGAGGCAGCTGGGCAAAATCCTCTCATGGCTGCTACCCAGCATCATATTACTGTCATACCAAATGTTGCTAACTTGGGAAAAGATGAAAATTTTAAATGTGATCTATGGCTTCTACTGAATGCATATTGCTTTCCCACACCATAAAGTCTAAAAATTGTAAGTTGAAACACTGCAAGTTGGAACCATCTATAAATACACCAAGAATGAAATGCAGACCTTGAAAACATTCTGTTTTATGGTACTCCGTCCATGTATCTTGGTATTTCTTCTTTCAGGCAAAAGAGCTACATTTTTATTTTTTAACATCTTTTTATTGCTTTCAAAGAGGAAGGGAGAGGGGGATTGAGGTCGGAGCCTGGAACTCAAGCATGTGCCCTGACCAGGAATCGAATCATGACCTCCTGGTTCATAGATTGATGCTCAACCACTGAACCATGCTGGCTGGGCAAGAGCTACTTTTTGTTGTTGTTAATTCTTACCCATGGATATTTTTTGTCATTGATTTTTAGAGAGAGTGGAAAGGAATGAGGGAAGGGGACACACACACACACACACACACACTCACACAAATTGGTTACTTTCTCTCCTGCCCCCCAAAGGGCTGGGAACCAACCTGCAACCCAGGGAACAGATGCTCAATGCAGGAACTGCCCTGACGTGCACTGGCCTAGCAATTTGGAGCTAGCAGTCCTGGATTGTGAGCAGGATGTCCGACTGCCCATTTTGGCCTAATCCTACTGGGATCAGGCCTAAACATGCAGTCAGACATCCATCGAGGGGTCCCAGATTAGAGAGGGTGCAGGTTGGGCTGAGGGACACCCGCCCCCTGCCTCCTCACCATGCACAAATTAGTATATATATAAAAGGCTAAGTTTACTCACCCATTTGTGATACATATAAAGTTCTCGCAGGTACCAATCACACCCATGTATTTTGTCTGTCATTATGGATAGTGAATTTGGTTGACACTTCTATTATAGAGAAAGGGTGAATAGCGATATTAAAATATTTTTTTCTAATTAATTTGCTTTCAACGTGCACAGATTTGTGTACCAGGTCACTAGTTAGTATATAAAATCCTTAAAATAATTAATTGGCTGAAAATATATTAAAAAACAAATTGGCTTAAAAAACAATTGGCAAAATCAAAAAATCTGGTCTCCTCATCCCCAGTTTTTCTTCCCCTTCTGATCTCAGTCAAATTTGCTGTGGCTCCAGTCTCTGACCATCCTGGACTCCAGGTTTGCAAATGGGCATGTCATTGCCTCTCAGCCATCTCCCTCTCATAGAAGACTCTTGAGCACTTTCAGAGTTAAATGGCTTCTAACAAAAGCAGCCGTGCAAACCTCATCCTATGCATGGGTCCCACACTCAGAGTCACCAGAGAGCTGGGTGGGAGCCAGTGCGACCAAAGAAGGGGAACCAGAACATGGAAACCAAAATTGGCACAAATAATATTTAATTGTCACAAACCCCACACATTCCAAAGTCCTCCAGAATCCACACACCCCAGTTTTGCACTAACCTCATCTAACACACACACACACACAAACACACACACACACACACACACACACACACACACACACTTTCCTGCAAACACACACAGAAAAATAAATAAACAATAAATATAAAGATACAATCCTATCTAATAAAAGAGCAATATGCAAATTGACTGCACCTCTGCCACACCCACAAGCCATGCCCACAAGCCAATCAGGAGCAAATATGCAAATAAACCTCAACCAAGATGGATGCAGCCACTGAGAGTAGGAGGGAGGCTTGTGTTTCTCCGGCTATGGAAGAAGCCAAGCTTTTCACCTACCTTTGCAGGCCTAGACCTCCACTCAATGCTACAAAGTTTCAATTATAGAAGATAATGTTGGCAGCCACAGAGCTGGAGAGAGCAGAGGCTAGGGTTGCCCCAGTGATGGAGGAAGCCAAGCTTCTGCAGCTCTGGCTGCCTATGCCTCCATTCTGGGCTACAATGTTTCAATTATAGAAAGTAAATGTCCCAACAAAAATGGCTGACATCATTGAGCAAGCAGAAGGCTTGGCTCCACTCCAGGCTACAAAATTTCAATTATAGAACATAAATCAATCCCAGATACCAGGACCTTCACTTGGGTTGCTGGGGTGAGTGGCCAGCCTGGAAACCACCATAGGCCCCTCACGCAGGCCGCCCCATGCCCCAAGGGAACCACCACCCTGATCCAGGACACCCTTCAGGGCAAACCAGCTGGTCCCCACACATGCACCAGGTCTCTATCCTATCTAATAAAAGAGTAATATGCAGATTGACCATCACTCCAACACACAAGATGGCTGCCCAATGTGGTCAAAGATCCTGCCCCCATGTGGACACAAGATGGCCACCACAAGATGGGAGGGCAGTTGGGAGGGACAAGGCCTACAAGGGAGGGCAGTTGTGGTCAATCAAGCCTGCAAGGGAGGGCAGTCAGGGGTGACCAGGACAGCAGAGGAGAGAAGTTGGCAAGGGAGCTTTTATAAATCAATCAGGCTAGAAGGGGAGTGGTAAGGGGGTGATCAGGCTGGCAGGCAGAAGTGGTTAGGGGCAATTAGGAAGGCAGGCAGGCGAGCAGTTGGAAGCCAGCAGTCCTGGATTATGAAAGGGATGTCCAATGGCCTAAATGGGCAGTCAGACATCCCTCAAGGGGTTCCATATTGGAGAGGGTGCAGGCTGGGCTGAGGGACAACCCCCCATCCCTGTACAAATTTTGTGCACCGGGCCTCTAGTCCTATATAATAAAAGACTAATATGCAAATCGACCAAACAGTGTAATTACTGGTTGCTATGATGTACACTGACTACTAGGGGGCAGATGCTTAATGAAGGATGCTTTCCACAGGGAAAGAGCCATTTAGTCTGAAGCCCTGAGCTGGGCTTATGGCTGACGAGTACAGCAGTGGCCAGAGGGAGTGGGCTTAAGCCATCAGTCGGACATCCCCTGAGGGCTCCCAAACTGTTAGAGGATGCAGGCTGAGTTAGGGATGCCCTGAGTGCATGAATTTTGTGCACCAGGCCTCTAGTAAATTAAAAATAAAATATGGAAAAATATGTACCATGCTAATACTAAAAGTTGGTCTGGTTATGCTCATATCAGACAAAAAAAGACTTCAGATTCCAGGGGTAAAGAGTGTAATTTCCTATTGAGGGAAGTGTCAATTCACTAAGAAAACAAGACAATCTTAAATGTGTATGCATCTAACCTCAGAGCCTCAAAACTAAAGTAAAAACTGAAAGACTACAAAAAGAAATAAATCTTCAGCTAAAGTTGGAGATTTCAACATCTCTCTATCAATATTTAATGGAGCAAGTACACTGAGAATCAGTAAGGATGGAGAAGACTTGATCAGTATGACTCACCAACTTGACGGAATTGACATTCATAGTATACTTCACCCAACAACAGTGACGTAGACATTCCTTTCACCTTCACATGGACATGCACCAAAGTAGACTATGTTCTGCATCTTAAAACAAGTCTCAATATATTTGAAAGGATTCAAATCACACAAAGCATGTTCTCTGACCAAAATGAGATTAAATTAGAAATCAAATCAAACATCTCTATGAAATCTCTAAATATATGAAAACTAAGTAACACACTTCCAAATAACTCAAAAAGAAATCAAAAGAGAAATCATAAAGTATTTTGAATTGAATGAAAATGAAAAGGTAACATCAAAATTTGTGTGATGCAAATAAATTAAATATACATATTAGAAATGAAGAAAGTTAGGGTGGCCAGATTTATCAAATAAAAATTCAGGATACCCAGCCAAATTTGAATTTCAGAAAAACATTGATTTATTTTTTTTAAGTGTTGGTATATCCCACACTAAATACGGTATTTTCCAGCGTATAAGATGACTGGAACTGACGATGATAGGAGGAAGATAACAAACAATAGAGCGAGAGCAAGTACCGGGCAAGTCCCTGGCAAGTTACCAACACCCATCATAACTGCAAGCTACGGTATTTTTTTATATACATTTTATTGATTTTTTACAGAGCAGAAGGGAGAGGGATAGAAAGTCAGAAACATCGATGAGAGAGAAACATCGATCAGCTGCCTATTGCGTGGCCCCTACTGGGGATGTGCCCACAGCCAAGGTACATGCCCTTGACCAGAATTGAACCCGGGACCCTTCAGTCCAGAGTCCGACGCTCTATCCACTGAGCCAAATCGGTCTCGGCAAGCTATAGTATTTTTACACCTGGCATATAAGACAATCCCTGACTTTTGAAAAGATTTTCCCGGATTAAAAAGTCATTTTATATGCCAGAAAATATGGTATTTGACATATACTTATTTTATACTAAAAATATTTGTTATTTATCTGAAATTAAAATTTAATTGAGCATCCTGTATTGTGTTGAAAACCAATCTAAATCAATTATCTCAGCTTCTCCCTTAAGAAACTAGAAAAAGAGTGGGCATAAATGGTGATAAAAAGAAGTTGACTTAGGGTGGTGAACACAGTGCAACATACAGATGACATATTATAGAATTGTACACCTGAAACCTATATAATTTTGTTAACCAAATAAAGGCCTAGTGCATGAAATTCATGCATGGGAGTGTGTATCCCTCAGCCCAGCCTGCACCCTCTCCAATCTAGGACACCTTGAGAGATGTCCAATTGCCTGTTTAGGCTTGCAGGATCAGGCCTAAATGGGCAGTCAGACATCCCTCTCATAATCCAGGACTGCTGGCTCCCAACCACTCATCTGCCTGCCTGTTTGACTGCTTCTACTACTTCTGCCTGCAAGCCTGATCACCCCCTAACCACTCCTCTCCAGCCTGATGGATGCCTAACTGTTCTCCTGACATCCCGATTGCCCCTAACTACCATTCCCTGCTGGACCAGTCACCCCTAACTGCTCTCTCTTGACAACCTGGTCACCAATAACTGCCCTCCCTTGCAGGCCTGGTTTCCCCTAACTGCCCTCCCCTGCAGGCCTGGGTCCCCCCCAACTGCCCTCTCCTGCAGGCCTGGTCGCCCGCAACTGCCCTCGCCTGCTGGCCTGGTCCCCCCCCCCCAATTGTCCTCCCCTGCTGGCCATCTTGTGGTGGCCATCTTGTGTGTTGGAGTGATGGTCAATTTGCATATTGCCTCTTTATTAGATAGAATATCATGCTAATGAATTCGAGAAGAAAGTGAAAAACAAAAAACAATGGAAACTGGGAAAAATCAAATTAAAGTCTAAATGATCAGAAGAAAGGGAAAAAATAAAGTTCAAAGCAAAAAAAAAGTCAACAAAATATGAAACAGAAAACCAACACAGAAAATCCATGGAAGAAGAAGAAGAAGGAGAAGGAGAAGGAGAAGGAGAAGGAGAAGGAGAAGGAGAAGGAGAAGGAGAAGGAGAAGGAGAAGGAGAAGGAGGAGGAGGAGGAGGAGGAGGAGGAGAAGGAGAAGGAGAAGGAGAAGGAGAAGGAGAAGGAGAAGAAGAAGAAGAAGAAGAAGAAGAAGAAGAAGAAGAAGAAGAAGAAGAAGAAGAAGAAGAAGAAGAAGAAGAAGAAGAAGAAGAAATGTTTCTGGAGATTAATACAATCTCTAAGCAGATTCAGAAGAAAAATAAAATAAAATATAAAAAGTACAACTATTGGGAATGAGAGGCCATCACTACAGATCCTAGAAACATGAGTAGGATAATAAGAGAATTATTATGAACAACTTTATTCCAGTACAATTGACAACTCAGATGATATAGGCCAATTCTTTGAAAGATACAAGCTACCCAAACCCACTCAAGAAGAAGTACATAAAGGAACAACCTAAGACAGGCACAGTCGCAGAGGGGCCAACAGGAGAGAACTAAAAGGTCAACAGAGGTGGGGCACAGACCCTCATCCACAAACCTTGCAGGGGTTTGAATTCTCACCCCTCCTGAGGGAGGTCTCCTACCCCCACGGCTGCTTCGCCTCCCACACACAACTCATACCTGGACCCAGGTGGCAGACAGAGACTCGGCCAGCAATAGCTGCTCTATATCTAAATTCAGTCTATTACCAGGAATGCTCAGGACCTACTCAGAAGTGCAAATATTCCTTTCCACTAGTATTTACAGGGTAAACTAAGATTTCTGCTTGAGTATTAAAATTGACAGGAAAATAGTAATCAAGTTTTCAGATTAATTTAAATTGGCCAAGTGAAATATGTGAATACTCAAGAAAATTATAGTGTACTGGACAAAAAGCTTTTCCTAAAACATTAACTAAAAAATCTATTAGTAGTTCATCTCACTGTAAAATTGCCTAACATCCAAAAAACCTAAAGCAGTCATATTTGTGTGCAAAAATTAAAATTTAAAATTACCAAGACTGCAATATAAAATTTCCAAAAGTCCCCATTAATCAAAAAAGGGGAGGGGACAGTTGGGTAATATCATGTAAGGAAAAAAAAAATCGAGTAAGTAAAATACATCTAGAAAATTCTTACTCCAGTAAAGTAAATTCCATTTGTAAAAACAATTGCAGGACACCCATGAAAAAACACACATGGTGTCAAAATAAGCCAAAGGAAAATCATTTAGGCAAAAATTAAAAAGAATCCCAAGTCTATTTTGCATAGAAGATCCCTTTGTTAACTTTTGGTCGAGAATGTGTTTGTGTGTTTTCAGAGAACAACTCCAAGACCATGTGGGTTCCTGCGACTGTGAGGAACTGATGGATCTGTTCCAGTCACGAGGATGGTCCAGAGATGGGGGACACTGATGACACCTTGCCATGCTAGCAGTCGGCAGCTGTGCAAATCTGCAGGCAGCCCAGGACCAAACCAGAGAGGATGGATCTTGCATTGTCACGATGTGTCCACCATCTGGATACCATTGCTGACTTATACACATAAAGAATTATTTGACACTGAAACTGGGACTCAGAACAGTTGGACATTGAAACTGAGACTGAAACATTTTTTGTTCTTATACATTTATTTCTAGTATGCAGAGGCAAGATATTTTTGAAGAAAAGAAACAGGGGAGAGTGATTGATATAGAGGCAGGATGGCCTTGAACAGGCTGTTAAGCTACAGGGGAAGGCTTGGGTGGATGGGAGGCGGATGCAGGGGGAGATCAACTGAAGGACTTGTATGCATGCATATGAACATAACCAATAAATGAAAGACACTGGGGCGGGGAGGGGGGGAAGATGGGGATATGTGCTGGGGGGTGGGGGAGGCTGAGGGGAGGATAAGGGGGAGGGGAAAAGGAAAACATGTACTACTATTATACTGCAAAAAAATCAATAAAATAAATAAATAAATAAATGAAAAGAATAATGAGAGAAAAAAATAAAAAAAGAAGTACATAATCTGAATAGCTTTACAGTATATTTATTAAATAAATCAGATTTGTAATTAAAAACTTTCCCACAAAATTAGTCCAGCCAGCTGGCTCAGTGGTTGAGTTCTGACTTATGAACCAGGAAGTCATGGTTCAATTCCCAGTCAGGGCACATGTCAGAGTTGCAGCTAATCCCCAGTGGGGGGCATGCAGGAGGCAACTGATCAATGATTCTCTCTCATCATTGATGTTTCTATATCTCTCTCCTTCTTTCCTGCCTCTCTGAAATAAATAAATTAAAGCAAACAAACAAACAAAAAACTTCCCCACAAAATTAATTCCACTCCCAGATGGCTTCACTGGTGAATGCTACCAGACATTTAAGAAGAAAATAATAGCAATTATAAAAAACTCTTCCAGAAAATTAAAGAGAAGAGACTACCATCTAACTTATTTTATAGGATGACATTACCCTTATAACAAAACCAGATAAGGACCTTATGAGACAAGAACATATATTAATATCCTTCATGAACATAGACTCAAAAATTCTTATCAAATTTTAGAAAATGAAAATAAAAGTGTGTTAAAGAATACTTAAGGACTAGACAGGGTTTATGCTGTGAATACAAAATTTAACATTTAAAATTCTGTTAATGTAATTCACCATATCAAAACCCTGTGATCATTTCAGTAGATGCAGAAAAGCACCTGATAAAATAAACATGTGTTCATGACAAAAACTCTCAACAAAGCAGAATTATAAGGACACTTCCTCAACCTGGTAACGAGAACCTCCAGAAAACCCATAGTTAACATCCTCCTTAATGTATGTTCAACTGGCACAAGTACATGCCTTCCCCCAAAGACTGGAAACAAAGCAAGGGTGTCCACTCTCCTCTCTCTTACTCATTACCATACCAGAGTCCTAGCTAGTGCAATAAGGCAAGAAAAGAGATTAAATATATACATGTAAGAAAAATAAAGCTGTCATTGTTTGCAGATAATTGCCTATATAGAAAATGCCAAAGAATATACAAAAGAGCTCCTAAAGCTAGGTAAGTTTAGCAAGGTTACAATATATAAGGTTAGCATAAAAGTCAATCATATCTATAATAATAGAAGCATAATATGCTAATTAGACTGATCTTCTAGCTGAAGCTGGGGTTGTGAGGGAAGCCCAGGCCTTGGGTGCCTACCCATGGCCGAGGGAAGCCCAAGTCCCAGATGCTAGAGGGAAGCTGGTGTCAGCAGCTGGGGCATGGAGGGCCCACTCTTGCATGAATTTCATGCATCAGGCCTCTAGTTTTTATATATTAATGCAGACGGATCATGAGAATTCTCATGTTTTCATAGTACACAGAGTTTTACAAAGTATCATACTTTAAAAAGATATTAGCTTTATAAGAACATGTAATAAATAACTTCAAAATGCAATGGGTATTTAATTTTAAGGCATGCCTTTAACATTTATGTAAAATTAGGTTGTTGTTTTTTGTACTCATTCAATAGAAACTTATCTGGTCACTGAGTAAAGCTAGTAATAAAATTACTGGTCCACAATGTGTTAACAATGAACAATTCAAAGTTGAAAATGTAAAAATTACTATTTATATTAGCATTAGAAAGCCATAAAATACTTAGGCATAAGTTTTACAAAATATGTGCAATGTCTGTAGGCTGGAAACTACAAAACACTGGTGAAATAAATCAAAGAATACTGAAATAAGATGGAGAAAAGCCCAGTGAATGGATCACTGTGTACTGAGTAAACATGTTACCATTATAATGGGATGTCATGGAAAGAACACAGAACCAGGAAGTGGAATGACTGGGTTCCAGCCACAGTCCAGCCAGTGATGAGCTGTATGACTTGTGAAGCCACACAAGCCCCAGACATCACACCCCTCACACCCTGAGTCCCCCAGTGATACATTTACAAAGTCCTGCTGTTTATAAAGCACTCTTAGCATCAACCTCATTCACCCCTCACCACCATCGCAGGGTGTATTGTAACTTCCCCTTACACATGTGAAAACTGTCCTCAGAGAGGTTGAGAGTCTTGCTTTAAGTCACTCTGAGTCCACTGCTCTTTCAGCCACCCTACCCCACCCAAGTGCAGAGCAGCACCTGCATGTTCTGGAACCAGACCTGGTGGTGATGACTCACTGAGGAGAAGGGTTGGGCCGATAATCAGACAGAAAAGCTCATTCCTAGAGTGAGAACACTCCAGGTGTATAATCAACTCTTCATCAGCATTTTAGCTGTTGCTATGGAAGCCGTGCTTTTAGTTCACAGGTTTTTAAAGACTGTGACAGTAAGTGTGGTAGACCATCAAAGACAGCCTGTGCTCTAATCCCTGGCACCTAGGAATATGTTACTTTACAAGGCAAATACTTTACAAAGCATGTGATTGAACTAAAGATCTTGAGGTGAGAGATTATCCTTGACAAGAGGCATGGTGCAAGAAATTCATGCATGGTGGGGCTCAGCTTAGCCTGAGCCCTCTTGCAGTCCAAGACTCCTACTGGGGATGATCACCTGCCAGCTTAGGCCCAATCCTGATTGGGCCTAAGCTGACAGTCAGACATCCCTCTCAGAGTCCAGGGCTCTCACAGTCTTAGACCCTCGCTCCTTACTGCCTGCCTGCAGTGGAGATGGGAAAGGCTCTTGCCACTGCCACTGCACTTGCTAGCCAGAAGCTGGGCTCGCTGCTCCTTAGCACTGTTGCAGAGGCAAGAGAGGCTTCTACCACTGCATTGAGTGTCTGCTCCCTGGTGGTCAGTGCACATCATAGCGACCGTTCATTCTAGTCATTCCACCATAATGGTGGCTTAGACTTTTTTTTTAATAAAGACTAGAGGCCCAGTGCATGAAATTTGTGTGTGTCCCTCAGCCCAGCCTGCACCCTCTCCAATCTGGGACCCCTCAAGGGATGTCTGACTGCCCATTTAGGCCCGATCCGATTGGGCCTAAATGGGCAATCAGACATCCCTCTCACAATCCAGAACTGCTGGCTCCAAACTGCTCACCTGCCTTCCTGATTGCCCCTAACCACTTCTGCCTGCCATATTGATCACCGCCTAACCACTCACCTGACAGCCTGATTGATGCCTAACTGTTCTCCTGCCAGCCTGTTTGCCCCCAACTGCTCTCCTCTGCTGGCCTGGTCACCCCTAACTGCCTTCCCCGGCAGGCCTGGTCACCCCTAACTGTCCTCCCCTGCAGGCCTGATCACCCCTAACTGCCCTCCCTTGCAGGCCTGGGTCCCCCCCCAACTGCCCTTCCCTGCAGGCCCAGTCACCCGAACTTCCATCCTCTGCTGGCCTGGTCACAACTAACTGCCTTCACCTGCAGACTTGATCACCCCCAACTGCCCTCCCTTGCAGGCCTGGTCCCTCCCAACTGCCCTCCCCTGCTGGCCATCTTGTGGTAGCCATCTTGTGTCCACATGGGAGCAGACATCTTTGACCACATGGGGACAGCCCTCTTGTGTGTTGGAGTGATGGTCAATCTGTGTATTACTCTTTTATTAGATAGGATTATCTGGGTGGATCCAAGGACCACAAGGAGTCTGCAGACAGGAGGGTCAGATCAGAGATGTGATGACAACAGCAGAGGTTGGGGTGATATGCTTTGAAGATGCAGGAAGGGACCACACATTTGTGGATGCAGGGACCTGTAAGAGCTGGACAAGGCAGAAGGAGTGCAGCCCTAGTGAAAGTGGAGGTTGGATTGCCAACCTCCAGCACCTCAAGAGAATACATTTGTTGTTTAAGTTGCAAAGTGGGTGGTAATTTATTATAGCAGTGATAGGAAAATAACATGCTAGGGGAGGAACACTGATATTGTGGAATTAGATTCTTTATCTCAATCATTTCCATACACTTAAAGGAAAATGGAAACAAACAAAAATTTCTGTCCTATAGCAAAGTGACAACAATTTTACTGTGCTCAGTAGTTACTGTTTAACACAAAGAAAGTGCTACAATGTTCACTCTGGAGCCCCAAATAAATTGGGAACAAAGAAACTTAGAATCCTTTTTAGTCAGAACTGTTCTAACAAACAAGTGCTGGGGCCCCTTTCCTGAATGCAAACACATTTCAGGGTTTGAATTGAAAAAAACTCATGGTTAAGTGTTCAGTTGGAGGTTTTGGTTAGTATTATGTCCAAGCTTTTCTGTCCAATATAAAAATTTCCACCCATATCTCCCTAAATACATTTAGACTTTTTAGGTACAGATTTGGTTCAGAAAAAAAACATGCCCACTTCTCTGAAAACAAGTGTTGAAATATTTTAGGAATTTACAAAAGGGTATATGGGAATAAAGCCTCCTTTGAAAATTTGTTGAACATCTGTTCCCTCCCATCTCTGGCTTTGAGAGTGCTCTGCTGTCTTTGCCCCAAGCGTGGGTTTGGTGATCATTCCAGTGTGTTAACAGACAGTGACATCGTCTGGAAGGGGGAATGGCTCTCAGGTTACCGTGAGGATTGACTTAAGCTTCAGAGAGGGTTTCAGGGCAGACCTGCCGAGGTGTGGAGATGCTATTACAACTAAATCAAAGGTAACTGTGCGGTCTGGCAGGCACCTGTCAACAGGTAAGGGAAGGAGGAGTCCATGAAGGAGCCTGGAGTCAGGATTACCTTCTCCTAGCTTTATTTTTATTTCAGGTGAAAAGGTCAGACAGAAAAGCTGTTCGCAGGGGTCTTTATTTATGGTTTTCAGAGGCCCGATTGGGGAAGTGTCCTGAAGAAGAAGGATGGCTCAGGTGGGACCAGGTTCCCAGTGGCTGATGATGGACTGAGGGCCTCGAGCATCATGAATGAGCAGTAAAGTATGCAGGCACAACACGAGGCCCGTCTGTGGCCTCCTGTGCAGAGAGCTGTGTGTTCCCCTCCTCCCTCCCTCCTTGAACACCACTCACTGGCCTTTCCAGGACAGGTAAGGAAATAAAGCATCCCTGGCAGGCCGGCGTGGTCGGTGATGTTTCCTACACACTTCTCAAATGCTCAAAAATCAGTAACATGCTTGATTCAAGCCTTCTCTTGGTGCAAGAATTAAAAGTCTCAGTTCTTTGGATAGGTTATCTTCCCCAACCAAGCGCAGTGCTTAGGGAGAGGCGGCCAGAGAGGAGCAGGGAAGGAACACCCTGCTCAAACCCCTGCTCCTCTGGGCCACCTCTCCCTTTTTGTCCTCCAGCCGTTGGCTTGGATCCTTCCCCTTTCCAGTCTGATTTCAGGATCCTCTGCTGTTCTGCTTCAAGCTGACACGATGGGGTGGTAGAGCATGGCCAGGGTGAGACTGACAGAGGGTGGGCGGTCAATGTCTTCTTTGCCAACTGAAAGCTATGGGATCTGAGACAAGCAATCTCCACCTCTGGGAGCCAGACTCTGTCTTTGTGAAGCAGGGTCAGTAACGCCTGCCTCCAATGCGGTGTAGTAGAAAATGTTTTACCTCCAAATCGTTGCCTGACCATCTCACTCTCATCCTGCAGAGAGGCCTGCCCTTTCCCACTCTATCCAAGGCAGACCTCACTCCTCCTCTTCACAGAGAGAAGGGGCCTGGTCTGGGTGGGCCACGGGCCTGCCTCACAGAAGCAGCTGCACAGTACCTGTTGAAAGATGCAGGGGGAGGCACCAGATGGCAAGGGGGAGGCACCAGATGGCAAGGGGGACGCACATCACAGCCATGCACCCTCCCACCCCACACATTTTACTAGGAAGAGAGAAGTTGCCCAATAGCACTAAAGGTAGAGTGGAGGAAATGCGGTCAGGAACAAAAATATAAGGAAGTGTGTCAAGCATTTTCCTTCTTTGCTCTAGAGAAAAATGTAGAGGGCTCTGTGGCTTGTTCACTCTGCGTCCCTGCATCTGGCAGAGGGCCTGTGGCAGCGGTGGGAAGCAAATGACAGGGAGATCAAGGAACCAAGTCAGTTTTTAAAGACTCATTCCCACCGCTCATTGAAGGGTAGGTGAGCAGGCAAACACCCTGGCTTTCTGGGGTCTGGGAGACTCCCGCATTCCATCCACAGCAAAACTCTACTAAGTTATTAACTGGCAACTGATGTGTTAGGAAATAAAATATACCCATTCCAAAAGACATTTCTATTTAGTCTGATGATTCTTTTCATTTAAATATGTTTTTAAATTGATGAGAGAGAGAGAGAGAGAGAGAGAGAGAGAGAGAGAGAGAGAGAGAGGAAGGAAGAGGGAGTTACATCAGTCAGCTGCCTCCTGCGTGCCCCCTACCAGGGATTGAGTCCTGTGACTGGGAGTCAAACCATGACCTCTTGGTGTGCCGGAGGACACTCAACCAACCAACATATCAGCCAGGACTAGTCTGATGACTGAAAACAAGAGATTTTAGCACATAATTCAACAACATCCCAATGGTCAAAAGAGTGGAAGTGATAGTTCATAACACCAAATATCCCCAAGACACAATTGAAAACACTTTCCTCACCCCCAAAAGGAACTCCAAACCCACTAGCAACTCCTCCCCATGCCAGCATTTACCTGGAATCCTGCCTGTGTGGTCATCGTAACAGCATCTCAGCATCATCTTCATGGCTCCTCTGTGTGGCAGCACCAATGAGTATTCCTTTCTTTTTTATTGCCAAACTAGAGGCCTGGTGCACAAATTCATGTGCAGTGGGATCCCTCAGCCTGGCCTGTGGGATCGGGCCAAAACCAGCTCTCTGACTTCCCCCAAGGGGTCCCAGATTGTGAGACGGTGCAGGCCAGGCTGAGGGATCCCACTGCTACACAATCAAGGATGGGGAGGGATGCGGGAGGTTGGCCAGCCAGGGAAGGACTGTGGGAAGGCTCCAGGGCATGTCCAGATTGTCTTGCTCAGTCCTGATTGGCCAGACCCCAACAGCAAGCTAACCTCCCAGTTGGAGCATCTAACCCCTGCTGGTCAGTGTACATCATAGCAACTGATTGGCTGGTCGACTGTCTGCCCCCGGGTAGTCAGTGCACATCATAGTGAGCAGTTGAGCAGCCTTAGCATATCATTAGCATATTAGGCTTTGATTGGTTGAATGGACAACCAGATGACCAGACACTTAGCATATTAGACTTTTATTATATAGAATAGCATTCTCTTGTATTGCTATCCCACTGTCATTTACTCATTCATCAATTAGTGGACACTTGATGGTTCCCCCTTTTGGCTATCCCTCCAGCTGGAGAGACACTCTCAGGTTCCCTGTTACCCAGATATGGCTGCAGTCTGCAGACCCCTTCATGGTGACTTCAGAGTCCCACTCTGTTCTTTCAGAAGATCCTCCTCATTCCTGTTACTGGAGTTGCACCTTGGTGGGTCACTGAGCTGGCCTTCCCAGTGGATCCTTTGAACTTAGGTACCTGAGGCTTCAAAACCAGAACACATTCTTCTATCATTTCCTTACTAAATGCCCAGTGCACAGGATTAGTGCACTGGTGGGGGGCATGGCCTGTGGGGATCAGCTGTTGTGGGAGCACCGCTCATCCTGATCAGCCGAGTGGTGCTCCCCCGGTGGGAGCACACTGACCACCAGGGGACAGCTCCTACATTGAGCATCTGTCCCCTGGTGGTCAGTGTGCATCATAGCGACTGGTCAACTGGTTGTTCTGGTTGTTCTGCTGGGCTTTTATTATATAGGATACTTTCCATTTCCTTGACTATTTTGGAATTCATATTATTGGATGTTTGTTGGACCTCCTGGCTTAAATACTGTTTCTTATCCTCTCCTATTTTCATTTCTTTGTATTTTTGTTCTCATTTCTTGAAAATTCCCTCAACTTTATCTCCTAACCTTTCTGTTAAACTTTTCAGTTAAAATGGTGTGTATGTATGCTTTCATATTAAAAATGATCATCTACAGTAATAAAAAAGAATCATGTAAATTAACCATCACTCCATTACACCCACCAGCCAATCAGGAGGAATATACAAATTAGAAGGAAGAGCCGGGGCGGGGGGCGGGGGGTGTGAGGGGGTGTGAAGAGATCTAAAGGACCTGAGTGCCAGCAAAGATGAAGACTGCAGACTCTGGAGTCTGCAGCAAAGATGAAGAAGGCAGACTCTGGCCAGAGCAAAGGCCTGGGTCCCAGGTGCCAGAGGAAAATCGGTGTTGGAAGCCAAGGGAAGGAAAGCCTATTGCTTGAATCTCTTTGTGCAATGGGCCTCAAGTCAATATTAGCATTTCCTAATAGCTAAACATGATCATTTCTCACTAAAAATGTTTTGAAATAAAACTTTAAAGGATAGTTAAAAGCTGACTTCACGTGTAAAAGACCTCTTGTTGCAGGTTCAGTGGCAGGCACTTCTACTGCTCAGACCCACTTTCCGTGCAGCAGGCCTTGGGTACGGCCTTTCATACTTGATGTGCTGTCACTGGGTAAGGTGGCCCCTTGAGCAGAGGACAGAAAGACAGAGATGAGCTATCATTTTTGTCTTGTCTTACACAATATCTTGTGGGGAATGGTGGTGAAGCTACAGAGTGAAATGTCCTTTAGGAGTGACATGTGGCTGGTAACTCTTCCTCTTGCTGACCACCACTGAGCCTTTCTCTGGATGGAGTAGCGATAAGCTGTGGTGAGTTAGTGCACACATTCTGAAGCCACAGGACCCTGACCATGATGCCTCCATCTCAGTTCCCTCATCTGTAACCTGCAGTTGGTAACAGAAGCCACCCTGCGGCAGAGACAGGCTGATGAGTTACTGGTGTGAAGCTTGTGGAGCAGGGCCAGCCAAGCACCAACAGCACTGCTGCTATCCCCGCTCTCCGGGCTCGTGCGATGTGGCCACAAACATCTCTTCAAGTTTAACAGCCTAGAACTGTGGTCAGAAAACTGTGGCTCGTGAGCCACATGCGGCTCTTTGGCCCCTTGAGTGTGGCTCTTCCACAAAATACCATGGCCTGGGCAAGTCTATTTTGAAGAAGTGGTGTTAGGAAGAGTTTAAGTTTAAAAAATTTGGCTTCAAAAGAAACTTCAATTGTTGTACTATTGATAGTTGGCTCTGTTTGCCGACCACTGGCTACAACAACACCAACCTATTGTCTTACAATGATGGGGTCAGAAGTCTTAAAGCGAAGGTGTCTGCAGGGCTCCCTTCCTTTGGGAGGCTTTGGGTGAGGTGCTAATCTGTGTCCTGCCTTTTACAGTGTCTATGAGGCCCCTGGATTCCTTCCTCCATCTTCAAAGCACATGACTCCGGCTTCCTCACACCGACTGACCCCTCCCCTCCCCCCCAACCCCGCCCTCAGCCTCCCTCTCAGGAGGCCCTGTGGCTGATACATTGTGCCCACCTGGACGATTCAGAGACATCTACCATCCAAGGAACTTAATTTAATGACCTCTGCAAATCCCCTTACACCAAGTAATGGAGCATGGTCCCCAGTTCCTGGGACTGTGGGCATCCCCGGGAACAATACTTTGCCTGCCAAGGTCTCTTTCTTGGTTGGCAGGAACTCATGCCTGGGTTGTACAATATGAGATGACACTTCATGCTTGGTAAATACAGTGCCCACAGAGATATGATGCTGACGAAATGTCTTACTGATGTAAACCAGGTTGGTTAGAATGTCATTTAGTCCTCAAAGGCAGATAAGTAAAAATACTATTATGCTTATTACACACTTATTTCATTTGTCAAATATTAATTTCCTATTGTTTACAACATGTAGTCAACTGTAATGTTTGTTTAATTTTAAAATGAACATGTGATTTAAAGTGCTTTGATCTTTGCAGTTTCCTGAAATATGCTACCTTGTCTTGAAGCCAATGATCACATGCTGTATATGCCAGAGGATGAAAATGTACTTTTCAGAATTAATCACTCACCTTTCTGTGCTCAACCCAAAAGTTGCTGGTGCCTCTCTAGAACGAAGTCACCAAAATGGGTCTGTGGACCAGGGCAGTCTGCAGCCTGTTCTTTCTGTTTTCCAAGGAGATAGCCTAGGAGCTTAAACTAGAATGTAAATTCACCAGGCACTAAGCACTCCCTCTAGTTCTTTCAGTATGAGCACGTCAGTGTGTGTGTGTGTGTGTGTGTGTGTGTGTGTGTGTGTGTGTGTGTGTGTAATTATTATCCTTTTTAATAGCAAGACTTTCTCAATCACATTGTGCATCCCTATTGCCAGGCTTGTTAGGGATTGACGACAGTCTGACTAATTGAGCTATCCAGCCAGGCTTTAAAGATTTTTTACAAGTTTTCATGTGTCCTGAAAAGTGATCAACAAAAAAAAGAGGATTCGGTATCATTAGTCATCAGGAAAATGCAAATTAAAAGCACGAAATACCACTATGCGCACATTAGGTGGTTACAATAAAGAAGACTGTCACAGAAAGTACTGGTGAGGATATGAGGAACAGAAACTCTCTCGCCCACGGCTGGGGATGTCAGCTGTAGCCCACTTTGGAAGAATTGACAAGTTTCTTAAATTTAAACATCCACCTGCCATCCTAGTCTTATGTATATAAATGCTCATAAAAGCTATGTTTGTAATACCCCAAACTCGAAACAGCACTAATGTCCATCAACAAGTGAGCAGATAAACAAATTGTGGTAAATCCATTGAACTGGACACTACTCAGCAATCCAGACTAATAAAAGCCTACGTGGTTCTCATGCCCTCGCATCATCACAAGATGGCCACCCCCATGTTGTCACAAGACGGCTGCTCCCACATTGTCACAAGATGGCCATCACAAGATGACTGGCAGGGGAGGGAAGTTGGGGGCAATTGGGCCAGCCAGGAAGGGTAGTTGGGGGTAATTGGGCCAGCAGGGGAGGGCAGTTGTGGGGTTTGGGTCAGCAGGGGAGCAGTTAGGAGTCAATTAGGCCAGCGGGGTAGTGGCTAGGGGATGAACAGGCTGGCAGACAGAAGCAGTTAGGGGCAATCAGGCAGGCAGGCAGGCGAGTGGTTATGAGCCAGCAGTCCTGGATTGTGAGAGGGATGTCCAACTGCTGGTTTAGGCCCGATCCCACAGGGATCAACAGTAGGATATACCCCTAGGGGTCCCAGATTGGAGAGGGTATAGGCCGGGGTGAGGGACCTGTAACCACCCCCCATGCATAAATTTCATGCATAGGGCCTCTAGTAAAATAATAAAAAGGAGACAACTATGGAGTTACTGAAACAAACACACCTAGAAACATTTATGCTGACTGAAAGAAGCCAGACTGAAAAAGTGTACATACTATCTGACTCAATGTCTATAAAGGTCCAGAGGGGCTGGCAGGCAGGGAGGGGGGTAGGGGTAGGACCGAGGGTCTAGGGAAGCAGGAAGAGGCATTGTGTGTAGGGAGGGATGGATAAGTCACTCTCTTGATTGTGGCAACTGTTCTGCCATTGCATACTTATGCCCAAACTTACCAAATTGTACCCTTTCAATATGTGCAGTTGATGATATCAGTTATACCTGAAAACTTTAAAAAGAAAAGAAAAAGAAGAAAAGGAAAAGATAGAGAAAAAGTCAGAGGAAAGGGGGAACAATGGGAGGAGCAGAGGTCGGAGGAATAACAAAAGCAGATGCAAATACAACACATAAAATCTAGTCTTCTCTCAGAAGCAGCCTGCCCAGCAGCTGCCACTAGTCCCGCAGTCAGGAGGCCACACTCAGGCCCAGCTCTGTCGGTCACTGGCCATGATCCCATAGGCAAATCACGTAATTAGGGCTATTTGGAGGTCCAAAGAGCAGGGAAACATTTTCTTCTCTAAAATCCCACATGAATGTTTGCAACAGAGACAGGGGTAGTGGTGGAACCTGTCGTTGATGTTATGCTAATTAGTGGACTCGAGCTTTGTAGTGACAGAGGGCAGTCTTGTCCCAGGTCCCCTGACCATCTGTACACAGATTCTGCGTCTATGCTTTTCAGAAATTAAACTCCCACTCTTCCAGGCCTCCTCCCCTGAAATGCTTCAGTAAGAATCTGGCTGTCTTTGCTTGCCACGTGGATTTGACCACGATGTACAGATACCACAGCATTTCGGGGAGACTTGGGGCATCCCCTGCCACAAACTCCCACAGGGAGAGAAAGAGAAGCAGATAAAGTAGGTGTCAATATTCTGCATCACTTACTGCTGAGATGCAGTAACACAGAACCATCAGTTGTTTTACATGTTTCAGATTTGCTATTAGGACTGTCAGCTTGTTTCACTTTTTGTCATATTATGTGTGCTATAAAATAAAGGCTGTAATATATTAGTGCATTCCTGTAATAAAAAGTGTGCCCTACATCAAATCCAGATCTACTCCCAATCTACTAACACAGTCCATGACAGTACTAAACTCAAATATTGGCCAGTTACAATTCACAGAACATGAGTCCCTTAAAAGAGACTTCTCATCAATATTTTTCCCCATCAACATTTTTAAGAGATGATGAGAGAGAATCAGCAATGGGCTGCCTCCTGCACGGCCCTCCCCCCCCCCCCCCCCCCCAACTGGGGACTGAGCCTGCAACCTGGGCATGTGCCCTGTCAGGGAATGGAACAGTGACCTCCTGGTTCATAGGTCGATGCTCAACCACTGAGTTATCCCAGCTGAGGAAGAGATGACCATTTTTAAGAGATGAACATTTCTATTGAAAGATGCAGAACTACAACTCTTAATTTTCTCAGTGTTTTTTTTTTCTTTTGTGATTTTGAGATGGTGCGTCTCAAAGTTGTTTCTTCAAACATCCCTAAAGAAATGCTCTTGCCCTTACAGAAAAAGCCAGGTTTGCCTTCCTCCCTCCATCTCTCTTCTTCCTCTCCTCTCCTCTCCTCCCTTCCATTCCCTTTCCCTTCCCTCCCCTCCCTTCCCTTCTCTTCCTTTTCCTTCCCTTCCCTTCCCTTCTCTTCCCTTATTTTCCTCCCCTTCCTTTCTCTCCCTTTCTCTTCCCTTCCCTCTTCTTCTCTCTTCTCTTTGCCCCTCCCCTTCCCTTTTCTCTCCTTCCCTCTTTTCCCCTCCCTCTCCTCTTCTCTCTCTCCCTCCCTCCCCTTCCCCTTCCCCTCCTCTTCTCTCTCACCCTTCCCTCTCCCTTTCCCTCTCCCTCTCAGTCTTCCTCTCCCTCTCCTTCTCCCTCTCCCTCTCCCTCCCTGTCTCTCATTAGTGCAACTCAGATAAGGATATCAGGACCATTAGAGCTATAGCTCAGGCTTTGATTAAATAATAAACCAGTTATTATCTCTGAAAACTCTGGATGTCTCTGCAGTCTGTAGACACTGTGTAATTGAGATATACTCTTACCCTGTTTCCCCGAAAATAAGACAGTGTCTTATATTAATTTTTGCTTCCAAAGATGAGCTAGGTCTTATTTTCAGGGGATGTCTTATTTTTCAATAAAGAAGAATACGGTAAACATTTATTGTTGAACAACAACAAAAAAAAGGAAATTTATTACCTGTATACAGTACAGTAGTAGTTGTCACCACAAACCAGCATAACCAGACAAACTGTGAATCCTATGGTATCAAGAGTTTCTTGTTACTACCATTGTTTCCATGTACAACAATCTATGGTACATTTACTGATACTGATATTTACTGGTATGAACACAAAGTAAGATTTATTCGGTGACAGTCATGTCATCATCTTCTGGAACATCATCATAACAATCCAAACCCTGAATTTCTTGGTGAATTTTTTGTGACTCCATTTCTTTCAGAATCCATGAACCAAATCTCTCATGTTTAGCAATAGCACTGTCCTTAAATGAGTTCTTCTTGTCAAGGTAGCCTACTCGTAGTGCATTTGCAATGCAACTGTCAGTGATTTTCTCCCATGAATTCTTTACCCAAGTCACAACCTCTTTCAGTTTAGGTTTCACAAAGTTTCCACGCTGATTTCTCTCCATTCTATTTTCAATGTAGTCATTAATTTCTATGCACAAATTGTCCTTGAATGGCTTGTTTATTGCAATAGCAAGTCTGGAAATAGGCCCTCATTCCTGCGGGAATCATTATTTGATCTATTTTTCTTTTGTGAAGAAATTTCTTCATGTCTTTAGTGTGGTGAGTGCTGGCTGCATCCCAGATTAGCAGACCTCTTTGGCTCCCTCGCATAACAAGCGGCAGCATTGAATCGACCCACTTCCTTATAACTGCTTGTGTGGCCCAGGCTTTTTCAGTTTCAAGAATAAAAATATTATCGGGGAGGTCTTATTTTTGGAGGGATGCCTTATATTACAGTGAGAGGCAAAACTGGAAGTAGGTTTTATTTTTGAGGGATGTCTTACTTTCAGGGAAACAGGGTAATATATCTGCTTGGTAAGAGAAAACTACTCAGGTGTATTTTCACAGTCTCTGCATGTTATTATTTCCAGCAATGACATTATCTCTTTCTCTGTAGAGGAGACTCAGGTATAATAGTCTTTTCTCCAATTAATAATTAGATGTTAATTCTGTAAGCCAACTGCATGCAGACTTGGATTGCAGGGCTCCACAGTAAAACTATGGCAGGCAGAGCCCTGCATACTTAGACTCAAGTAATTTCTTCCTGTGCATTTGCAAATTATTATCTGGAATTAATCTTATTTACCACTGAAATATGTTACAAAGTTAACTGAGTACTGCTTATTCACTTTGTTGAGAGTATTTATTTAGAAATCTATTTTAAAATTTAAACCTGGAATGATTCAAACAGAAAAATGGCTTCAATATTCCCCATTTTATATTAAGTCTTTAAGGTAAAATGACAGGATTAATAGGAATGAACAAGAGTGGAGAAATGGTCGCTGACATGCAATTTTGTCACACATCTGAAAATGCCACTTTTCTATAGGAAGCCCACGATCTGCGATAGAAGGGCCATTACCAACGAAGCCATGATGCATATTTTGTAGGTGAAAACAGTTGAATAAAAGTAGTGCCATCATCAATTACAGGCTACTTCTAGGATAAGCTTGCCATGAAAAATAAACACCCCTTACCTTTCAGAGAAGCGGGATTTTTTTAAAGCTACAGGAACACACCTGAGGCGGCAGGGTGCTGTCAACCCTGCTAATTGATTAACAGCAGCACTCCAGCAGCATTCCATCAGCCAGCGCAGTGCCTGCAATCTGAGAGCCTCGTCAAAGCGGGGACACCGTGCAGGCAGTCAGCACAGCATCCGGGAGGGAAAGGCTCCCCTCGGCAGTCCCCGCGCACCTCTCGGGCAGGGACCTTCTAAAGCCACAGCCACCCGTGATTCTTTGCGCCGTGCACAGAGTGATGACAATGGCAGTTATCTGGCTTCCTTTACCGCCTCCCCCAGGCAGGACTGATTTCAACACTTTACGTAGCTACAGAACTAATTTTGTTCTGAGGAGTTAACAGCATTTTTTTTTTTTTTAATGAAGCTTTAAATCTCTGAGCTGCCCTGTTGGCAGCTCCTGTTTTCTGGGTTTGCAGAGGAGCCAGCCAGACATGAGGTCTCGCTGCGTGCCCAGCGCACTAGCCCCGAGCTGAGAGGAGGCAAGTCCCTGAGTCCTGCCCATCCGCAAAAGGCGACAGGATGCTTTGTGTCAGTCCTCTCTCTCGGGCTCTCCGACCTCGAAGGAGTACACTGGCCGACCAAGGGTGGCAGGAGCCGCTGGGGGGCCTGTGTTTCTGCAGAACTTTCTCTGAGCGCGCCCATCCTGAAGAGGAGCACCGATGAGGGCACAGGGCACAGGTCTCCCCTCGTCCCAGAAGCCGGGCCCAGCCCGTGTGCTCATGAGCAGCCCTGAGTGCGGCAGTGAGAGGCCGACAGATTACCTGGTGTGACAGAGCTTTCCATTCCCGCCAATAACGACGACTGCATCCTGCTTTGGCAGGGGGTGCGAGACCCCTTTCAGCCCTTACATTGAAGGAGCAAGGCTTTGACAGCTATAGGAATTGCAGTGTGCTAGGGCAGGGGCAGGGGGTGGAGGGGCAGGGGCTGGGGCTGGGCAGGGGGTGGCTTTGAGGAAGCAGCAGTCACTACAGGTGTTTTTAAACAAGTTTCCCAAAGCACTCATCAGTCCACATTCCTTTCTGCAGCTCTCTAAGAAAAGTGTCTCTTTGACTTAGGAGGAATCATAAAAGATCGCCCCTCTGACCCCCTCATCTTAATCTCTCAGCATTCGGGGAATGAGAGAGAACGTTAGGCTGACAGAGGTTGGGGCTGACTCAAGGCTGCTCTTGGCTTTGTGACGAGCCCAGTGGGAAATTCCATCTCGCTCCCCACGCGTCTGCAGGTGCAGACTGAGCCAAGCCCTGCTTTAAGGCATAAGGCGCCAGGGAGCCCTGGCTTTCCAGTGTGAAGCGTCTGAGGCCCATGCTTCCAGCTCCGTCTCCTGGCCTTCGTCCTAATGCTTTCCTTAGACTTGAAATCGTTTCTCTTTTCAGACCTAATCTTTGGCCAGACAAGATTTGAAAATCCAGTGACACAGAGATGCGTTCACACTGTGCAGGAGAGACACCACCTGTTTAGTTTTGAAGTGGCTGCAATTCACACCTTCCCTGGAGACTTGCTCCCCGAGCCCTCAGGTGCCTCAGCTGGATGCTATCAGTGTTATTTTCTAATGGCTTTCCCCGAGGAGTGTTCTCCATAATGGCAACAATGAAAATGGGCTAATTCAGGAAATAAAAATCTAACAGATGTGTTCATAAGAGAAAGTTAGAATCACATCGTGTAATAATAACTTTTGCAAGAGACAACCATGCATTGATTGTGCTGTTCAATAGACAGGATAAAGGAACTGCTGACTAATCCCTTCTGGCTTTTGTTTTTTGTTGTTGTTGTTGTTGTTGTTGTTGTTTTCTGTTTTGTTTTCATCTCATAGAAGCTGAGAAAACCTGGAGAGCAAGCAGGGAGATGGCCTATTGCAAAGAGCTTTAGTGTTCCAAATTGAAGATGTGCAAAATTTGTTATTGGTCAATAACAGATGTGTAGATGCAGCTCAAAAAGTGAAAACATTGCCGAACCAGTTTGGCTCAGTGGATGGAGCGTTGCCCTGCGGACTGAGGGGTCCCGGGTTCGATTCTGGTCAGGGGCATGTACCTCGGCTGCGGGCACATCCCCAGTTGGAGGTGTGCAGGAGGCAGCTGATCGATGTTTCTCTCCCATCGATGTTTCTGACTTTCTATCCCTCTCCATTCCTCTCTGTGAAAAATCAATAAAATACATTTTTTTAAAAAAGTGAAAACATTACAGCAGATTGCCATCGACTATTCACTCCTTGGCAACAGCGAGAGAGGAAAGTGAAATTCAGAAAGAGCAGATCGAGAAACTTCCAGAGTATAGCCCAAACCCTTAGATTCTCCAGGGATTTTCTCCAACTCCATACCACTCTCAGCATCTGTTGTTTCCATATACATTAGGACATGAAGTCCAATCAGGAACTTACAAAAGCAAAAGTTGATAGAAGGTGAGTTTCTGTTAGACTCCCTGAGGTGTCATTTTACAAGTGACTAGAGGCCAGTGCATGAAATTCGTGCACAGGGGGCAGGGGATGTCCCTCAGCCCAGCCTGCACCCTCTCCAAGATGGGACCCCTCAAGGGATGTCTGACTACCCTACTGGGATCGGGCCTAAACGGGCAGTCAGACATCCTTCTCACAATCCAGGACTGCTAGCTCCAACTGCTCACCTGCCTGCCTCCCTGATTGCCCCTAACTGCTTCTGCCTGCCAGCCTGATCACCCGCTAACCACTACCCTGACAGCATAGTTGATGTCTAACTGCTCCCCTGACAGCCTGTTTGCCCCCAACTTCCCTCCTCTGCTGGCCTGGACACCCCTGACTGCCCTCCCCTGCAGGCTTGATCGCCCCCAACTGCCCTCACTTGTAGGCCTGGTCCTTCCCAACTGCCCTCCCCTGCTGGCCTGATCACCTACAACTGCCCTCCCTTGCAGGGCTGGAACCTCCCACTGTCCTCCCCTGCTGGCCATCTTGTGGTGGCCATCTTGTGTCCACATGGGGCAGGATCTTTGACCACATGGGGCAGCCCTCTTGTGTGTTGGAGTGATGGTCAATCCGTATATTACTCTTTTATAGGACAGAGGCCTAGTGCATGGGTGGGAACCGCCTGGTTTGCTCTGAAGGGTGTCCTGGATCAGAGTGGGAGTTCCCTTGGGTTGTGGGGTGGCCAGGATGAGGGGCCTATGGTGGTTCGCAGGCCGGCCACACTCCCCAGTGACCTAAGCGGAGGCCCTGGGATCTGGGATTAATTTATGTTCTATAATTGAAACTTTGTAGCCTGTGAGGCACAGCCAAGCCTTCTGCTTGCTCTGTGGCAACAGCCATTTCTGTTTGAAACTTTGTAGTCTAGAGTGGAGGCCTAGGCTAGGGCTGCAGAAGTTTGGCTCACTCCATCGCCCCGGCAATCCTAGCATCTTCTCTCTCCAACTCCGTGGCGGCCACCATTTCTGTTGGAATTATGTATCTTCTATAATTGAACCTTTGTAGCATTGAGTGGAGGCCAAGGCAGGCAATGACAGGCAGAAAGCTTGGCTTTCTCCGTTGCCAAGGAAACCCAAGCCTCCCTCCTGCTCTCAGTGGTGGAAGCCATATTGGTTGGGGTTCATTTGCATAATTTGCTCCTGATTGGCTTGTGGGCATGGCTGTGGGTGTGGCTTGATCAGAGGTATGGTCAATTTGCATATCTCTCTTTTATTAGATAGGATTCCGTATCTACTACTTTGTATGCTTTTCTTTTCTTTCTTTTTTTTTTATTTTTTTTATTTTTTTTTATTTTTTATTTTTTTAAATTATTTTTTATTGATTTTTTGCAGTATAATAGTAGTACATGTTTTCCTTTCCCCCTCCCCCTTATCCTCCCCCCAGCCTCCCCCACCCCCCAGCACATATTCCCAGCTTCCCCCCCTCCCCGCCCCAGTGTCTTTCATTCATTGGTTATGTTCATATGCATGCATACAAGTCCTTCGGTTGATCTCCCCCAGCATCTGCCTCCCATCCACCCAAGCCTCCCCCTGTAGCTTGACAGCCTGTTCAAGGCCATCCTGCCTCTATATCAATCACTCTCCCCTGTTTCTTTTCTTCAAAAATATCTTGCCTCTGCATACTAGAAATAAATGTATAAGAACAAAAAGTGTTTCAGTCTCGGTTTCAATGTCCAACTTTTCTGAGTCCCAGTTTCAGTGTCAAATAATTCATTATGTGTATAAGTCAGCAATGGTATCCAGATGGTGGACACATCGTGACAATGCAAGATCCATCCTCTCTGGTTTGGTCCTGGGCTGCCTGCCGACATGCACAGCTGCTGATTGCTAGCATGGCAAGGTGTCGTCAGTGTCCCCCATCTCTGGACCGTCCTCGTGACTGAAACAGATCCATCAGTTCCTCACCGTCGCAGGAACCCACATGGTCTTGGAGTTGTTCTCTGTAAACACACAAACACATTCTCGACCAAAAGTTAACAAAGGGATCCTCTATGCAAAATAGACTTGGGATTCTTTTTAATTTTTGCCTAAATGATTTTTCTTTGGCTTATTTTGACACCATGTGTGTTTTTTCATGGGTGTCCTGCAATTGTTTTTACAAATGGAATTTACTTTACTGGAGTAAGAATTTTCTAGATGTATTTTACTTACTCGATATTTTTTTTTTCCCTTACATGATATTACCCCGCTGTCCCCTCCCCTTTTTTGATTAATGGGGACTTTTGGAAATTTTATATTGCAGTCTTGGTAATTTTAAATTTTAATTTTTGCACACAAAGTGACTGCTTTAGGTTCTTTGGTTGTTAGGCAATTTTACAGTGAGATGAACTACTAATAGATTTTTTAGTTAATGTTTTAGGAAAAGCTTTTTGTCCAGTACACTATAATTTTCTTGAGTATTCACTTATTTCACTTGGCCAATTTAAATTAATCTGAAAACTTGATTACTATTTTCCTGTCAATTTTAATACTCAAGCAGAAATCTTAGTTTACCCTGTGAATACTAGTGGAAAGGAATATTTGCAATTTTGAGTAGGTCCCGAGCATTCCTGGTAATAGACTGAATTTAGATATAGAGCAGCTATTGCTGGCCGGGTCTCTGTCTGCCACCTGGGTCCCCGTATGAGTTGTGTGTGGGAGGCGAAGCAGCCATGGGGGTAGGAGACCTCCCTTAGGAGGGTTGAGAATTCAAACCCCTGCAAGGTTTGTGGATGAGGGTCTGTGCCCCACCTCTGTTGACCTTTTAGTTCTCTCCTGTTGGCCCCTCTGCGACTGTGCCTGTCTTAGGTTGTTCCTTCCCTGAGGAATCTTACCCGTCTCTGGCTAACCAGCCATCCTCCAGGGCCAAACAGGGTGATGTGAGGTTCAATTCTGTCTCCTTTGTAGTCTATGCCCCCCTGTGGCCTCCACGTCCAGTACCTGCCTTGGGGTCCCCTCACCTGCTGGCAGGGTCCCGGTACTGATCACATATCTCGGGGGACCCAGGTTTCTTCTCCAGAGAGGGCCCAGCTCACACCATTGGTCGAGATACAGATCCATGGTGCCAGCTGCCCAAAGGCTTCAGCCACAGCTGGAACTGAAAACTCTGGCATCAGCTGTGTGTATTTGGATAGTAACAAGAAGGTCCCTCTTGGCAGAAAGGGTAAGAAGGGCCAATATAGAATGCTCGGATCCCTTCCCAGTGCCTTAATTCCTTCTGAAAGGGATTAATTTATTTCCTATCCTTTTTTAAGTTGCTGCCCAACATTCAAAGAATTAGTTTGTAAGTTTATTTTGGGATAATTGTATAATATGCTGTTGTCAAATATCAAATATTATAATGACATTGTAGAATAATATCATGTAAGGGTATTATGGTGTCATGGGAGGTTAAGGAAGGCCTAGCCTAAGGACTGGTCTCCATAGGATATGACAAGCTCTAGGCCATGTCAATTCAATGTCAAACTAGCTGCCATTTTTTTTTATAACTTTATATAAACTTTGTCAGGGATGTAAAAACACAAATCACTTACCTCCGTTCAAGAGTTCAAATATATTGACTTTTCCACTTACTCCCACCAACTGCCACTTACCCTGAGGTTTGACATTCTGATGGACTTCTCTCAGTCTCTGGATCCATTCTTGTTCATCAGTCTATGTCATTGATTGTATTCCTCAAATGAGTGAGATCATGTGATATTTGTCTTTCTCTGCCTGGCTAATTTCACTTAGCATAACGCTCTCCAAATCCATCCATGTTGTTACAAATGGTAGGAGCTCCTTCTTTTTTTCCGCGGCATAGTATTCCATTGTGTAAATGTACCATAGTTTTCTAATCCACTCATCTGCTGATGGGCACTTAGACTGTTTCCAAATCTTAGCTATGGTAAATTGTGCTGCTATGAACATAGGAGTACATATATCCTTTCTAATTCACCTTTTGAGTTTCTTGGGGTATATTCCTAGAAGTGGGATCACTGGGTCGAATGGGAGCTCGATTTTGAGTTTTTTGAGGAAACTCCATGCTGTTCTCCACAGTGGCTGCACTAGTATACAATCCCACCAGCAGTGCACGAGAGTTCCTTTTTCTCTGCATCCTCGCCAGCACTTGTCATTTGTTGATTTGTTGATGTAAGCCATTCTGACAGGTGTGAGATGGTACCGCATAGTCGTTTTGATTTGCATCTCTCGGATAATTAGTGACTTTGAGCAAGTTTTCATATGTCTCTGGGCCTTCCTTTTGTCTTCTTTCGTGAAGATTCTATTTAGGTCTGTTGCCCATTATTTTTACTGGATCATTTGTCCTCCTTTTATTGAGTTGGGTGAGTTGCCTGTAGATGCTTGAGATTAAACCTTTATCACTGATAACATTTGCAAATATGTTCTCCCATACAGTGGGTTTTCTTGTTGTTTTGTTGATGGTTTCTTTAGCTGTGCAAAAGCTTTTTATTTTGATGTAGTCCCATTTGTTTATTTTGTCTTTAGGTTCCATTGCCCTCGGAGCAGTATCATCAAAGAAGTTCTTTTGGCATATGTCTGAGATTTTTCTTCCTGTAGATTCCTCTAATATTTTTATGGCTTCCTGTCTTACGTTTAAGTCCTGTATCCATTTTGAGTTTATTTTTGTGTATGGTGTAAGTTGGTGATCTAGTTTCATTTTTTTGCATGTATCTGTCCAATTTTCCCAACACCATTTATTGAAGAGACTGTCTTGACTCCATTTTATGTTCATGCCTCCTTTGTCAAATATTAATTGAGCATAGTGGTTTGGGTTGATATCTGGATTCTCTATTCTATTCCATTGATCTATATGTCTGTTCTTGTGCCAGTATCAGGCTGTTTTGAGAACAGTAGCTTTGTAATACAGCTTGAAATCTGGTATAGAAATCCCACCGACTTTGTGTTTCTTTCTCAGGATTGCTGTGGCTATTCGGGGCCTTTTTTTACTCTTTTATTAGATAGGATTTCTCTGTATGCTTTTCGAAGTGGTTTTTTTTCCTCTTAACATTCAATTAAAATATTTGGTCATTCCCATAAAAAAGGTAGAAACTTTGAGCAATCTCTAGTTTAAAAAAAGATAGATACGTTATGTGTAATGTAATTTACATCTGTGCAAAATGAGAGTATCTCAGCAGTTTGATAGTCAACATGCTGTGCACCTTACTGACGAGGACACTTGCCAAATTCGAGCAGCAATGCCAAAAGGTGCACTGACAACAGGAAACCAGGAAACGGGGCCCTGACTGCATTTGTTATGCTGTCCTGATACAGCAGGAACCCCTTATCTGCAGTTTCACTTTCCATGATTTCAGTTAAACACAGAAAAGTGACTGAGGTCCAAAAATATTAAATGAAAAAGTCCAAAAATAAACCATTCATAAGTTTTAAATTGTAAGCCAGAGTGGCCTTTCTATTCTGTCCAACCAGGGAGGTAAATTATCCCTTCTTCCAGGCTCTGCCTGTGGCATAAGTGCCCCGTCATCAGTCACTTGGGAGCATCTCAGGTTATCATATCCCCTGTCCAGATATCACAGTGCTTGTGCTGAAGTCACCCTTGTTCTGCTTAGCAACAGCCCCAAAGTGCAAAAGCAGTGATGGTGGCAATTTGGACATGCCAAGGAGAATCTGTAAAGTGCTTCCTTTAAGTGAAAAGGTGAAAGTTCTCGACTAATAAGGTAAGAAAAAAATTGTATGCTGAGGTTGGTAAGAACGAATCTTCTATCTGTAAAATTGTGAAGAAGGTGAAAAGAAACCCATGCTAGTTTTGCTGTGGCACTGCAAAAGTCACACCACAGTGCGTGGTAAGTGCTCAGTTCTGATGGAAAAGGCATTAAACATGGGGGTGGAAAATATGAACAGAAAATGTGTTTCAATCGATGTGATGTTCAAGAAAGCACTGAGCATATACGAAGACTTCAGAAAGGAACTCCTGAAAGAAGACAGCAAGACATTTACTGTAATAAGGGATGGTCACACAAGGTTTGCAATGAAATATATAAAAATCACTGGGAAGATAGAGGCAGGGAGCAGGCATAAGAGAGCATGCACATTAATTAACTTTTATTACAGTATATTGCTACAGTTGTGCTATTTATTGTTAGTTATTGTTAAGCTCTTATTGTGCCTAATTTATAAATTAAACTGTATCACATCTGTGTTTGTATAGGAAGAAGCATAGGTTACATGGAGTCAATGCTGTCTGCAACTTCAGGCATCCTCTGGGGTCTGAAATGTTGCCTCAACAGATAAGGCGGGCGATTGTGTAGATTTTCCTTAAATGTCAATGTCACTTTAAGTCCTGTCAGAGGATTTAGCTTCATTCAAGAGAAATGGATGAAGTCAAGGGACAAGTAATTTTATTTCACAGCAAAGGTTGGGAAAATTCCAACATGGAACATTTCACTAATTTAACAATTGATTACTAAGTGTCCATGCCCCTTCTAAAGGGACAGAGGTCTCAAGCTGGCCCTGGACTTGGAGCAAGCACTTCTCACGGCACCCCTCTGTCCTGAAAGGGGTGTCACCTTCTTGGTCCCACCCGTGGACAACTGGGGACTGCAGTGCAGAGCATGTGGAACTCAGCAGCGCCCAGCAGGCCTGTCTGGCTCTGCTTGCCCCTCCCCACATCCAGCCCACCTGGCCCTCTGACAGGCCACCCATGGCCATGCTAAGGTATCATTACATTTATCTCAGCCTCCTTCTCTGAGCTCCTCTGTCTTCCACTCTCAACACTCTCTCGTTCATTCATCCAGCAAACATTCACTGAGCACCTACTCTGTGAGTAAAAGTAACATGAGCTGATGATAAAGGGGCCCCCATTTACTTTGGGAGGCAGAGGAGGGAAGGAGCTGGGCACTGTTTTGAGAATGGGGTTGTGAGCTGGCATCTGAAGAGCAGGTAGCAATTAACTGGCTGAAAGACTGGGAGGTGGTCCAGGCCCAAGAAGGAGAATTTGCCAAGACCCCTGGAAGGCAAGGAGTATTATTTCTCTTTTCTTTTCCTAACTCTGACTTACCTCTTATAACTAACCCCATAAAAGAGCTTGGGCCAGGCGCTGGGATGGGGGGTGGGGGGGGAGGGGGCAGGGCAGGCAGGATGTTGGGGAGGAAACACACACACACAAAACAAAAAACCTTCATCTACAAAAGAACTGAAATTCTTGCAGTTTGAGCAAAAGTTATCCAGAATGAGTTCAACAAGCGAGCACTGTCACACCCGAGAGCACAGTGTCTGGGAGGTGTGGTGTGAACTGGTGAGCTTTCCTTTCCTCTTTAGCATGGGAGCCAGGCCCCTGCCGGCCAGGCCACTGACTTCAGCAGGGTACAGGCATCCGCTGAGACTAAATCTTCCAGCTTCCTTTGTAGTCAGGCATGTCCCAGTGACTACGTTCCAGTGGGATTTAAGTTGAAATGAATGTCTGTTCCTTTAAAGAAAATTGCTTGTTTTCTATTTATGCTCGCTTGGCCTTCCCATGTTCTAACTGGGGACACCGGGGAGCCTTGGTGCAGAGTCACTTCCCAAGCCCAGCCTGTTCTGTGAGAGACATACACAGCACAGTCTTGTATGTTGGGGTCTCTTTACGTTAGCCTGTTCCCTAATTAACACTGGAATGGTTGTCTTAATTGTTTTGTTGTTACAATGATAACTAAAAGTCATAATCGAACTCATAATGCAAGATAAAAAAATCTGATTGTATAAAAATTGGGTAGGTTAGGAAACACCGCAAGCAAAATCAAATGCCAAATGACAACACTGGAAGCGATCTTTGCAGCACACAACAGACTGACGGCTCCCGTTAGTACATTTAATAAGGGCATATTATCTGTCAGGCACCGTGCAGAGTGCTGTGAGGCCGTCCTGACACTGACCACACCTGTGCATGGATGTCACCCAGCACAGTGGCTCATCAAGGGCCGCAAAGCCACCACTGACTTGCTCTATGACTCGCTCCGTGAGCAGCTGGGCAGATGAGCCCTGGATGAGGGCAAGCAACTAAGACGATAAGTAGGGGTGAAATCCACTGCCTGCTCTCCAAGCCCTGCGCCCTGGTGCAGGGTGGTGCCCACCTGAGGAGGGGGCACCGTTCCTAATTTTTACAAAGGCACCTTATGGACTAGCATCCTGAACCAGGATAACTGCTTAGCAAAGTGCTGGCAGCAAGTGCTCAATGCAAGTTAACAATTATCATCCACATTAGCATTATTGTTCCCATCCTGTCCAAATGTGGAAATTGAGGCTTAGAGAAGCCAAGTGATTTGTCTAGGACTTAATGCAAATATTCCTATAAACACATAACAAAAAGTCAAGCAATTCAATGATAATGCACAAAGGATATTATTCACAGAAAAAGAACACACATAAAACAATATATGAAACTAGGGGCCCAGTATCAAAATTCATGCATCCTGAAAGGAACTGTGGGTCACAAGGCTGCAGTGGGCACAGGAGTGGTCTTGACTCATCCTGCATGCTCTGCCCAGCCCCTCCCACTGCGGCTGCTGGTCCCCTGTCTCCCAGCAGCCCACTCCTGCTGCTACAACTGCCCATGCTGACAGCATGGGCCCCACTTGCACCTGCTGATGGTGTGGAGCAATTGGGGCTGCTGCCAACAGCAGGTGAGAGCAGGGCCAGCACCATCAGTGGGTATGAGTGGAGGCTGCTGCCTCAATCACCCCTCAGGAACAGGGGGAGGTGGAGAATCCCTCAGGGGCAATCAGGGCTGGCAGCCACTTGCACCTGCTGATGGTGCTGAGCAATCAGGACTTTCACTGGGTTCTGGCAATGGGTGCCAGCAGGGCTGGCACCAGCAGCAGGTGCAAGCACTGGGCAGGATTGCGGTGCACATGGAAGCAAAGAATTTTCAGTAATCACCAGAGGCTCACCCCAATGACAGCAATCAGTGCCCTGCCTTGGTCTGGCATTCCTGCTTACCATCCCATCACAGCCGATGTCTGCCATGTTCCGAGAGTGGCTCCTGGTGGTAAGCACATGTCATAGAAACCAGTTGTTCAGTTGTTCCACTGTTCGGTCTATTTGCATTTGGGCTTTTATATATATAGACTAGAAGCTCGGTGCATGAAATTCATGCACGGGGGGTGGGGGATGTCCCTCAGCCAAGCCTGCACCCTCTCCAATCTGGGACCCCTTGAGGGATGTCTGACTGCCCGTTTAGGAAACTCGGGCACTGCAAAGGTGTGTGAGCTATTGGAGAGGGCTTGTGGCTGGCTCTAGTGTTCAGGAGGAAAAAACAAAAACAAAAAAATGCTGGACTGCTTTGTTTTCCCATTCCAGGCGAGTCTTTGGGTGTCCAGACTCATTTGGGGAGAAGCTGGACTGTCTGGCAGTGGGCAGAGCTCCGGGCAGCTTTCTCTCATAGGTGCGTGTAGCCATTGCCACCGGGCATGGAGACCTGGAGCCGCTTAGGGAGAGGCTGATGGGAAACCAAGTCTGCCTGCTCAGATAAGAAAAAGCTAAAGGAGTTCATCAACACCAAACCAGTATTATATGAAATGCTGAAAGGTGTTCTTTAAGAAGAGGAAGAAGAAGAAAAAAGTAAAGATAAAAATTATGAACAACAAATACACATCTATCAACAAGTGAATCTAAAAATCAAGTGAATTAAAAATCTGATGAACAGAATAAACTGGTGAATATAATAGAATGAGGAGCATAGAAAGGGAGTGGACTGACAATTCTCGGGGGAAAGAGGTGTGGGAGGGTACAGGAAGAGACTGAACAAAAAGCGTATGCCTATGGATGAGGACAGAGATGGGGAGGTAAGGGCAGAGGATGGGATGGGTACTGGGGGAGGGGAGCTATGGGAAGGAAAAAAGAGCAACATTGTAATAATCTGAACATTAAAGATTTATTAAATTAAAAAAAAAGAACATGGAAGCCTGACAACTATGATATAATACCCAAAAGCCCTTAAATAAGATGATGTAAAATGACATCTGCAGAGTAAAACAAAACAAAACACTGCGAAGTCATAAGAGAATATTGGAAAAAATTATAACTTATATTACAAAGGCTTGATCTTCCCCAAATATAAAGAGCTCTAGAAAATAATGAAATTACTAATTTTTGTTACTAATAACTACTTACTAATTATTACTAGTAGTTTTATTACTAACTAGGGGCTCATCGTCCTGCTCAGCTCAGCCCCGGCTGCCTGCAACCACCTGGCCCTGGGGGCTGGGCGCTCATAGCCACTTCCACTCACAGCACCCGGTGGCCGAGTGCTCCCTGCCGCCACCACCACTGCTGCTGCTGCCACTGCTTCCCTGCATAGTGCCCAGGGCTGGGTGCTCACCTCCACCACCGTTTCATCTCAATCCCCAGGGCCCTGCGCTTGTGCCACTTGGCCCCGCCCCCACTCCTGATTGGCTGGTAGCATAGCCAATCAGGAGCAAAGGTACAGTCGAATTTGCATGTTTCTCTTTTATTATATAGGATAATTATTAATAAGCCCTTAATCCATGTTTTAACTATAATCAAAAGTAGAATACTTCATTTTCAGGTTTATCAATTTAAAAAATTAAAAATAGTCAATAATAAAAGCTATCACTTAGTGCTTTATGCACATGACCACCTTTAATCTTTTTAACAATTTCAGTTGCCATCTACATTTTACACATGAGAAAATCAAGACTCAGAGATTCTTATTGGTGGTTCTATTCCTTAAACTTCATAAGCAGCAAAACTGAGACCTGAGCCCAGGTCTCTTCCATTGCAGAAACCAGACACCTGGGATATGCTGCTCTGGGGCCCAAATGCTTCTGTGGCTGTGCCCACAGTCTGTGGGAGGACCTGCCTTAGGAGGGTAGCTCTAACCGGCATCCCACGGTGACTTTCTCTGCATTCAAGTTCACTCCATTTTCACCTTCCAGCTCTCATTATGGATTTAAAAATTTCCCCTTCCCCCAAAGAACTTCCCTTCTTTAAAAAATTTGTGTATACAAACATGTTTATAAGAAGTGTTCTTTGATTATTTCTGCCTCTTGTATGCTCAGTGTAGCTGTCAACTGTTTCCCGCTGCCCCTGGCTTCTGAGGGGTGCTACAGGCGCACACCTACTGGTCCCGGCTTGTGAAAGTCCTCTCCAAAAGAGACAAGGCAAGGAGCAGGACTTATGACTTGAAAAAGATTTTGATTTTTTTTGTTTTAATCCTCAATTGAGGATATATTTTTATTGATGTTTAGATAGAGAGGAAGAGAAAAGGAGTAAAAAAAAAATCAGTGTGACAGAGAAATAATGATCAGGTTGCTTCCTGTACTCGCCCTGACTGGGGATCAAACCTGCAACCTAGCTACGTTCCCTTACCCGGGATGAAACCACAAATTTTTGGTGTGCAGGAGGACGCCCCAGTCAGCTGAGCCACCCAGCCAGGGCAACACTTTGACTTTTAATGGCCCTCTCTAATCTTCCCAACTTTAGAATCACTGCTTTATCATTTATGTGTATCTATAAAGCAACATTTTCTCTCATTTTAAAGTTTTGAATAGGCAATTATGCTCCTAAACTCAAGTGTCTGGGTAATGGGGTGGCGGTGGGGGGGGGGGGGGGCGGGAATGGAGGTTACACAGCCTGAGGTACCTCATCCTAGAGAGTCAGACTCATGGGGGTGGGACCAAGGCTGTATTTTTAAAAATATATATTTTTATTGATTTCAGAGAGGAAAAGAGAGGGATAGAGAGATAGAAGATCAATGATGAGAGAGAATCATTGAACTGTTGCCTCCTGCATGCCCCTCTATTGGGGATTGAGCCCATAACCCACATGTGCCCTTGACCGGAATCAAACCTGGGACCCCTTCAGTCTGCAGGCTGATACTATATCCACTGAGCAAAATTGGCTAGCATAGGAATCTGTATTTTAACAAGCTCTAACACAGACTGGGAAATGCTGATTGAAAAATTAGGTCAATCCAGCTTCATTTCACCCTGGCTAAGTGGGGTTGACCCAAGTAATCACAGAGTCAGGAAGCAGCCATAAGGTCAAATTTATCATAATCATTACAATAAAAAAACTATCTATGGGGTACCTATTCTATGAAAAGCAATTACCAATCTTAAAAATTAGGGGGAAAAGTAACATTTTCTCTCATTTTAAAACTACAACTTAACGAAAGAACAAACACCTTCCAGAATCACCAGAAAGCTGGCCGAGTGAAAATTCCACAAATAAAAGTGAAGATAAGACACTGTGATTCGGAGGAGCAGCTGAGGACAGCATTGAAAAGATGTGCGGAGAGAGGTTTGGAGTGCGAGCGCCAGCGGAGAGGGCGGGCGGCTGAAAACTGGCCAGTTTGCTCGAACGGGGAGACAAAGATGTCCCACTGGACTGATTCTCCAGCTCTGGGCGAAGTCCAGGAAACCCACTATCACACGGGGTAAAAACTGGACAGTGGGAGGGCACGCTGAAGCTCGGGTGCTGCAGGGGTCTGCCGGCTTGTGGGGAAGGCAAGCTTGTGCGGATTTCGCGTGAACTTGGGAACAGCGCAGCTGCCTGACCCTGAACGCATAGAGAGCGCTCTCGACTTGCTCTCTCATTCGGGAAACCGTCAGACTGCTTTGTTTTACGACCCTGGGTAAGACCTTGGGTGTGCAGATTCATTTGGGGAGAGTCTGAATTCCCCAGCAGTGGGTGGAGCTCGGCAGCGGCTCTCTCTCAGAGGTGCTGGCAGCCATTGCCCCTGGCATAGAGTCCCTGGGGCCGCATAGGGCAGGGCTAATGCTGTCTGCTTGACCTGGAGACTCCACCCATCCAACCTGAGCACAGCTGAACTTCACAGACAATTGGCCTGGAGGTCAGCCCTCCAAGTGCTAACAACAATTAACCTGAGCTTAACTTCAACAAGACTGTGCAACACATATCCAGCTCAGGTAACTGGGGAGGCTGAGCCACTGTCTCTTGTAGGACATCTACCACAAAAAGCTAATTGACCAACTCAGGGAAGCAGCCACCATGCAGAGACATGGAAAGAAATCAGATTTGAAAGAAATGGAGTGGGAAAAAAACGACTGAACATGGAATTCAAAACCACAGTTATAGGGCTTTTCAAGAAGCTCCTAGAAAAGGTCGAGACCTATAAGGAAATAAGCAAGACCAGCAAGGAAATGAACGAGACTCTCAAGGATATGATCAAGACCAACGTGGAAATGAATGAGTCCTACAAGGAAATGAACGAGACCCTCAAGGATATGAAGGAGACTCTCAAGGATATGAAAAAGGACCAACCAGAAATCAAGCATACACTGACTGAAATAAAAAATATTATACAAAGACCTAAAAGTACTCTAGAGCACCCCAAGAACCAAGTGAAAGATTTGAAATACAAAGAGGGAAAATCCACTCAGCTGAAAAAGCAAGAAACCAAAAGAATCCAAAAAATTGAAGATAGTGTAAGGGGCCTCTGGGACAACCTCAAGCATACCAACATCCGAATTATAGGGGTGACAGAAAAAGAGAGAGAGCAAGACAATGAAAACCTATTTGAATAAATAGTGTCCGAAAACTTTCCATACCTGGTAAAAGAAATAGGCTTAGGAGTCCAAGAAGCATACCGAACCCCAATATATAGGAACCCTAAGAGGACCACACTAAGGCACATCATAATTAAAATGCCAAGAGCAGAAGACAAAGAGAGAATATTAAAAGCAGCAAGAGAAAAACAGATGGTTACCTATAAGGGAGCACCCATACGATTGTCAGCGGATTTCTCAACAGAAACGATGCAGGCCAGACAGAAGTGGCAAGAAATATTCAAAGTTATGAAAAGCAAGAATCTACAACCAAGATTACTCTATCCAGCAAAGCTATCATTCAGAATTGAAGGTCAGATAAAGTGCTTTGCTGATAAGAAAAAGCTAAAGGAGATCATCACCGCCAAACCAATATTATATGAAATGCTGAAAGATATTCTTTAAGAAGAGGAAGAAGAAAAAGATAAAAGTGTAAATTATGAACAACAAATACACATCTATCAACAAATGAATCTTAAAAGCAAATGAATTAATAAGCTGATGAACAGGATAAACTGGTGAATGTAACAAAATCATGGACATAGAGAGGGAATGGACTGACAATTCTTGGGGAGAAAAGGGTTGTGGGAAGTGCAGCAAGAGACTGGACAAAAATCTAGCAACAATGGGAGAGGACAGTGGGGAGGGGGAGGTGAGGGTGGAGGGTGGGATAGGTACAGGGTGGAGGGAAGCTATAGGGGGATAAAAAGGGGAAACAATGTAATTAATAAACTGAACAATAAAGATTTAAAAAAAAGAAAAAAAAATTATATATGTAATATATATATATATATATATATATATATATATATATATATATATATCTTTATTGATTTCAGAGAGGAAGGGAGAGGTAGAGAGAAATAGAAATATCCATGATGCGGGAGAATCATTCATCAGCTGCCTCCTGCAGGCCCTCTACTGGGGATCAAACCTACAACCCAGGTAAGTGCCCTTGACCAGAATCAAACCTGGGGCCCTTCAGTCCTCTGGCCGACATTCTATCCACTGGGCTAAATCAGCTAGGGCTCATAGATATATCTTGACCTGTCTACTACATCTGAGGAAGAGAACTGACTTTTAACTTTAAAAAAATATATATGCTTTATTGATTTCAAAGAGAGAGAGAAAGAAATATCAATAAGAATCAATTGGCTGCCTCCAGTATGCCTTGTCCTGGTGATCTAGCTCAAACCCCAGGCGTGTGTCCTGCCTGGGAATCAAAAACTCTGTGCACAGAACAATGCTCAATCAACTGAGCCATCCTGTCCACGGCAGTGATTTTTTTTTAACTTATTGATTCACGGTCAAACATGACAAGACATGGGAACAATGCATTAGTAAAAGCATGAGGGTGCTGGGGTTGTGGCTGGCCCAGTAGAAGAATGAATGCCCTTCATTCAGGCTGGAGAGTCAACACTATCCACTGTGTACACTGGGGAAGTCTTGGCCACAGAAGAGAGACAGTAAGATCAAGGAGACAGTTAAATTGTTAATTTATGTTAACTATAGGCCACTGTCTTCTCAATCTTTTCAACTTTATGAAGTGTTGGGCAGTGACTACTGCTTCCTATGCAACCCCAGGCCTATCTTTTCAAAATAGGAAAAGAATCCTA
The DNA here is from genome assembly GCA_027563665.1 of Antrozous pallidus. Classification (NCBI taxonomy): domain Eukaryota; kingdom Metazoa; phylum Chordata; class Mammalia; order Chiroptera; family Vespertilionidae; genus Antrozous; species Antrozous pallidus. The sequence goes on along the minus strand of CM050508.1, from coordinate 108,432,696 downwards.
TATAATAAAATAAAAACATGCAAATTTGACCATACCTTTGCTCCTAATTGGCTATGCTACCAGCCAATCAGGAGCGGGGGCGGGGCCAAGTGGCACAAGCTGGGGGCGGGGGGGGGGGGGAGGGGATGAGTGGAAGTGGTGGTGAGCGCCCAGCCCCCAGGGCCAGGTGGTTGCAGGCAGTGGGGGCTGAACTGAGCAGGGTGATGGCTGGGTGCCCAAGGCCTAAAGCCTAGAGGCTTTAGGCCTTGGGCAGGCTAGTGGTGAGCCATCAGTTGGACATCCCTGAGGGCTCCCAGTATGTGAGAGGGGGCAGGTTGGGTTGAGGGACCACCCACCCCCAGTGGGCAAATTTCGTGTACTGGGCCCCTAGTTAAATATAAGAAAACTTCTGTCTCCATGGACATCATCTGCATGATTGGTGAGAATTTGCAAGTTGGCGTATCTTACAGATAAGTCTTTCTCCTTTGAAAGCCCAATTTAACTTTGAAAGTCAAGATTATTTCAGTATCCTCAAGCTAGATACAGTGATCTTGACAACTCTAAGCCTGTAGCCTGGGTCCCTTGGTCCTCTGGGTCATTTAGGATGGAAACTCCTCCTTGTCTGAAGCTAGGTGAGGGTAGGGACTCATGGTTTATCCTGTTTGTTTGGAGCCAGGGACAGGGTCTGTCCTTCTCAATAACTATTTCTTGAATTTATAAATGAATCAAGTTATAAAGTCACCTGAAATGTTTGCCAGAAATATTTTGAAGAGTGTAAAAAACACTTGACAGGAGTGAGGACAGGATTTCATAGGCAGCACCCAGGGGCAGTAGGCAGGGCACAAGAATCCTTGCTCTATCCCATTTTGAATGTAATCTTGAATTATGTCTTCACAAACTACAACAGATCCTAAGGCAGTGATAGACAGCCTTTTGAGCTTGATGTGTCAAAATTCCCTAAAAAACCGAGCATAACTCCGGTGGTGTGTCACTTTGAGAAAAAAAAAACCCATAATTTAATGATATTTATAGTTTAAATAACAAAAATGTATAATTGTAATAAATAACTCTATTTAATAAACCAAAAACTAATTATTTAACTTACCTTCTTAATGACTTCTTTGTTCATCTGTCAATCGGTTTCTTTTGTTGGTCTTCATATTATTTAACCTGTGTGGGGTGCCGTGATAAATGAGGGGGAGGGGAAATTCTTTAATTAACCTACCTATTAATGACTTTTTTGTTGCTGAACTTCATTGGCTAAGCCTTCAATTGAAGGTTGGTATTTTATACACTTCAAACCCAAGCAAGTGCTACTAACTTCATCTGTCAATCTGTTTCTTTTGTTGGTTTTGATATTATTTAATGCTGAGAATAAGGTCTCACGAAAGTACGTAGAGGGAAAAATTGTGAGTAAAGCCATTGATATATTTTTCAGGGTGCTAAAAGTGTCTGGTAATCAGTTCCAGGCACTCCAAATTTCCTGTTTGTAGTGGCACTCCTCTTGATTCTCCAAGTGGCACCTCAAGTTGACCTCAAGTTGACAAACACCTGAGCCCAGATGCTGTCTTGAAATTCTGCAAGTTGCATTTCCAAATCATCAATTTGCATCCATTGGAAACCATTTAATTCCAAACTACTGTAGACTGCTACATCAGGATACTTAATTATTTTTATGGTCTGTTCTAGGCTTCTAAATTAATTAAATCTATCACTGAACTGACCAAGTAACGAGTCTAAAACATTCTGGTACTTTATATGCAAGGGTTCCATTTCATTTTGTACAGCTGCACTGGCCTTCTCAAAATACTTTGTTACTCAAGGAAAATACTTATAAGTATTTTAGTTTCTACGTCTCACTTGAAAATTTTAAGTTTACTTTCAAAAGCTTTTATGTATCCAAACATAACTTCAATACTTTTGCCAAAACCTTGTAACTTTAAGTTACATTAATATGAACAGAGAGATCTGTAAAAAATATCAGGGTGTTGACCCACTTATCATCATTGAGCTGAGAAAAGTTTCCCAGATCCTTATCCTCAAGAAATACCTTAATTTCATCAAAGCACTCCACAAAGTGCTCAAGAACTTTGCCTCAGCTCAGCCATCTTACATTATTGTACATCAGCAGTCCACTGTAGGTGGAATCAACCTCCAGTAAAAGTGCAGAAAATTCTCGCTTATGAAGGGGGTGAGCAGCTATTAAATTAACTATTTTTGTAACAACTGACATTAAGTCGTTTAAGTCGGTGAATCCTGCCTTGGCACATAAAACTTCCTGATGGCTAATACAATGAAAAGGCACAATCGGATGTCTAATAGCGCCCATAAACAATTTGACAAATCCAACTTTTTTCCCCACCACGTTTGGTGCCCCATCAGTCGTCACTGACACAACTTTAGAGATATCAATGTTTAAGTCATGGAATGTTTGTATAACAACCTTACATATTTCGCTTCCTGATGTACTTGTTGGCACTGATACTAACTTTATCAACTCTTCTCTCACTGTGAGACTATCAGAATATCGACCAATAATGGCCAACTGAGTATGTGATGTGACATCAGTAGTTTCATTAAGATAGATAAAAAAAATGTTGACAATTATGTCTCTCTTTAATTGATGCTGTACATTTGTGTCCAGTCTCTTTATTCATTCTTTTATGATATTTCTACTGAGTGGTAACTCAGATATTCTCTTAATAATTGAATCTTTATTCTGCATATCGTGAAATAGAACTGGTGCACATCTTAGGAGAGTTTCTTTAATAAATTCTTCCTCACTGAGTGCTTTTCCATGCTGAGCTATGGAGTGAGCAATGCTCAAACTGGCAGATGTTCAATTTGTAGAGCCTTTTATAAATTTAAGGATGGAATTAGATTGGCTCTTATAAAGGTGTAGCTGCATGGAAATGTATTCCTTCCTTTCATCCTCACTTTTTTTCAAGAGCTGGGAATGATTAGTTTCAAAATGTCTATTTATATGCCACATTCTGCTTACTATCATTTTAGTACATAGAATGCAAAATGATCTGCCATTTTTTTCTATAATGCCATACATCTCGGTCCATGTCTCTTGAAAGGGTCGGCTACTGCTACTACCACTTCCTTTACTTAACCTTGGTTTTTTAAATTTTGGGGTTCTCCATCAGGAGGGCAATGACAGAAGATAGAATTAGATAGCCTATTAGCCCTGCAGGCAATTAGGGGTTAACTAGCCTAACTGACCACAAGATGGCACATGTAACTGTCTTTAGGAAAGGGTAGGGTTAATAAGCAGAAATAGGGGTTAATAAGAATGCACAACAGTAATAGTGGTGAAATGGAGTCTGCACTATGCTGCAAAATGACATTTCTTATATAAATTAAGATGGCTTCCACTATTTCTAATGGTGGGAAATGGCACTCATAGCACAGGCCCTCACCTTTCCCAGCCTTCCCCTCACTTATCTCAGTAATGATAGTCAATTAGAAATCCACGACACCCCAGATGGTTGCTGTAGTTATGTGGTTGTTGGTAATGGCAATCACAGAGCTCCCAGAGATGCATTCCCCGCGGCATTCAGCTGCTCCCTGCTCTGTCAGCCAGGAGTGAGGTCAAAGATCCCCTAACAGTCTAACTGGAAGTCCCATGACTAGATGCTCTGTTCCTGAGTTCTGTTGTTTTGGCCTACAGACTTCCCGCATAGAGTGTCTACACTACACTACAGCAAATGTTTCATCCTTGGTTACTGCACCAGGCCATGCACCTGGTCTCTGTATGCGACCACATGCTACCATGTGTCATTGAAAATGGCTACGCATGTCAGTGCTGACACGTGTGTCATAGGTTTGCCATCATGGTCCTAAGGATTACTTCAGATGGCTTTTTGAATCAACTTTTGTGAATAATAGCCAAACCTATCAAGTGGGGCAATTATGTGCCTTTTTCCATTCCCATGTAAATTGTAATTTGTCATGATGGTTAAAACTGTTTTACTAATGAAGAAATTTGTCTTCATCTTAATTTTAAAATAAGCACCATTAAGCTGAGCATCACTTTTACTAAGTTGATCACTAGTTGAAGAATTTATTTTCAGTTTTGGATCAGCTTACAAAATTATCTGACTCTCCCAGGATTACTTATAGAGTTTGGACTTTATCTTTTTAAATATATATTTTTTTATTTTAGAGAGGAGGGCATGGAGGGAGTAAGGAGAGAGAGAGAGAGGGAGGAAGGGAGGGAAAGAGAGAGAGTGATAGAGAGAGAGAGAGGTCAATGAGGAGAACTATCGATCAGCTGCCTCCTGCATGCCCCACACTGGGGGTATGCCCACAAGCTGAGTATGTGCCCTGACAGGAATGTAACCATGACCTTTTGGTTCAGAGACTGCTGTTCAACCACTGAACCATGCTGGCCGGGCTGGACTTTATCTTAAAAGCAGTGGGAACCCCAGCTGGTTTGGCTCAGTGGATAGAGTGTTTGCTTTTGGACTAAAGGGCTCTGGGTTCATTTCTTATCAAGGGCATGTACCTCAGTTGCAGGCTTGATCCCCAGCCCTGGTCAGGGTGCATATGGGAGGCAACCAGTTGATGTCTCTCTCATTTTGATGTTTCTCTCTCTGTCTCTCCCCCTCTATCATACACACACACACACACACACACACACACACACACACACACACACTAGAGGCCCGGTGCATGAAATTCATGCACAGGAGCGGGGGATGTCCCTTAGCCCAGCCTGCACCCTCTCTAATCTGGGACCCGTCGAGGGATGTCCAACTGCCTGTTTAGGCCCAATCCCGGTAGGTAAAAGGGCAGTCGGACATCCTTCTCACAATCCAGGACTGCTGGCTCCAAACTACTCACGTGCCTGCCTCCCTGATTGCCCATAACCACTTCTGCCTGCCAGCCTGATCACCTGCTAACCACTATCCTGCCAGCCTGATTGATGTCTAACTGCTAACCTGCCAGCCTCTGTTTGCCCCCAACTTCCCTCCTCTGCCGGCGTGGTCACCTCTAACTGCCCTCCCTTGCTGGCCTGGTCCATCCCAACTGCCCTGCCCTGCTGGCCTGATCACCTACAACTGCCCTCCCTTGCAGGGCCTGGAACCTCCCAACTGCACTCTTCTGCTGGCCATCTTGCGGTGGCCATCTTGTGTCCACATGGAGGCAGGATCTTTGACCACATGGGGGCAGCCCTCTTGTGTGTTGGAGTGATGGTCAATCTGCATATTACTCTTTTATTAGATAGGATAGAGGCCTGGTGCATGGGTTTGGGCTGGCTGGTTTGCCCTGAAGAGTGTCCCGGATCAGGGTGGGGGTACCCTTGGGGAATGGGGTGGCCTGGGCGAGGGGCCTGTGGAGGTTTGCAGGCTGGCCACGCCCCCAGCAACCCAGGCGGAGGCCCTAGGATCTGGGATTAATTTATGTCTACAATTGAAACTTTGTAGCCTGGAGTGGAGCCAAGCCTTCTGCTCAATCCATGGTGACAGTCATTTCTGTTTGAAACTTTGTGCCTAAAGTGGAGGCCTAGCCGAGAACGGTTTGGCTCAGTGGATAGAGCGTCAGACTGCGGACTGAAGGGTCCCGGGTTCAATTCCGGCAAGGGCATGTACCTTGGCTGCGGGCACATCCCTAGTAGGGGGCGTGCAAGAGGCAGCTGATCGATGTCTCTCTCTCATCGATGTTTCTGACTTTCTATCCCTCTCCCTTCTGCTCTGTAAAAAATCAATAAATAAAAAAAATAAAATAAAATAAAAAATAAATAAAAAAAGTGGAGGCCTAGGCCGGCAATGGCAGGCGGAAAGCTTGGCTTCCTCTGTTGCCAGGGAAACCCAAGTCTCTGTTCTCTCCAGTTCAGTGGCTTTCGCCATTTCTGTATCTTTTATAATTGAAACTTTGTAGCATTGAGTGGAGGCCTGGGCCGGCAACACAGGCAGAAAGCTTGACTTCCTCTGTTGCAGGGGAAACCCAAGCCTTCCTCCTGCTCTCAGTGGTGGCAGTCATCTTTGTTGGGGTTTATTTGCAAAATCTGCTCCTGATTGGCTGGTGGGCGTGGCTGTGGGCATGGCTTGTGGGTGTAGTGAAGGTACAGTCAAATCTGCATATTACTCTTTTATTAGTATAGGATATATATATATATATATATATATATATATACACACACACACACACATGCACCCTGTGGTGAGGATTAATAAAAACAAAACAGAGTAGTGGGAGCCACTAAAGAATGAAAGCAGAAGAAAGTTTATGACTTTTACAGTTTCATTATGAGAGTGGTGTGAAGAAAGGATTGATTGGACAGTGACAAGAAGAGGCAGGGAGGCCAATTAGAAGCCAGCTTCAATAATCAAGGAGACAGGTGATAGTGATCTAAACCTTGGTGTTGCAAGTAGGACACAGAGAGTGAAGGGAGAAGAATTTCTGGGTCAGGGGTGGAACGGGGCCGTTCAGAGAGATATGGAATACAGAAGGAGAAGTAGAGTTTAAGAAAATTGTGATGACCTGCTTAGACATGTTGTACCTGAGGTGAATTGAAGGATATATATATATATATATATCCAGTAGGAGTTATTTACTGGTCCAGGAGTTCATGGAAGAGATCTGGGTTAGAGTCACCGGCACTTTCTTCAGAAAGAGACAAAAACTCACTTGTGTCAATCAATTAGTTCAAGGTGCCAAAATAAAATACCAGTACTATAGACCAACTGGCTTAAACAACAGAACTTGATTTCTTCGTATATCTGGATTTAGAAGTTCAGGATCAAGGTGTCAGCAGGGTTGGTACTTCTGAGGCTTGTAGATGGGTGTATCTTCACATGGCTTCTCTGTGTGGGTGCATGTCTGTCCTGATCACTTCTTAAAAGGAAGAATTCACATTGGGTTTGGGCCCACCCTGATGATCTCATTTTACTTTAAAAATATTAACAATTTAAAAATATTTTTATTAATTTCAGGGAGGAAAGGAAAGGGAGAGAGAATCATTAATTGACTGCCTCCTGCATGCTCCTTACTGGGGATTGAGCCTGCAACTTGGGCTTGTGCCCTGACTGAGAATTGAATCATTACTTCCTGGTTCACGGGTCGATGTTCAACCACTAAACTACACTGGCAGGTTCTAATGAACTCTTTAAAGACCCTATCTCCAAATAGATAGGCTCACATTCTGAACTAGTAGGGGTTAGAATATCAACATATTAATTTGGGGAATGGGGTGAGGAGGCATGATTTAGCCTATAACAAATACCATCCTAACTTATTAAATGAAAAGAAAATTTGTTGGCTAACAAAACCAGGAAGTTCAAGGGCAGGAGCTAAAGGAGGATACTGGATGAAATGATCCATATCTTGGACCCAGGATGTTTTCACTTCTGTCACTTAACTTTATGTGGGGTCCCCTGCATTCACAGGCAGGCTCTCTCTCATGGCACCGACAGTGGTCATTTTAGGACTACAGTTTCTGCACAGAAAGCGCTCCCTGTGAAGAAGGATAACCTGCAGCAGTCCTGAGGAAGATCTTATACGACCTGTCTGACATCACTCCGCACTTCAGATAGAACACAGGAGCAGTGAGAAGCTCACAGGGCGGCAGTCGCACCCTCCAGCCAGTCCTCCAGGACCAGGGACAATGACAGCTTTTCCTACAGGGCTGTTAAACAGGCCATCACAGCTACAACAAACCATGCCCACTGCAGAGTCTAAAGCCACAGAGGGAGTTGTGGCAATCCATGAAGAATGTGTAGAAGAAAAATAAGAGGGATGAAGTTAGGAACCTGATGGAAGAAAACAGTTTGAAGGATGAGATGAGTCACAGATATCCTTGAGGAAGCTGTAGAAGAGGAAAGAAAACAGCCAGAACAGCAAGTTACCACAAATCCTAAGAGAAGGGACAGTTTCACATCGGAGCCATGATTTGCAACAGCCTTGATATGCTTAATTGCAAAGAGCTCTGTCACACCAATTAAAAAGATACACAAACAGAAAAATGGGCAAAATATCAAAACAGGCAGTTCACAAAAAAGAAATTAAAATGACATATGACCAGGTACTGAAATTCATTCTTAAAGAAAAAAATATCTAAATATCTAAATATTTTTGAGAAATATTGTTATGCTTTTAAGATTGGCAAAAATAAAAAGGCAAAGCCAGTGTGAGCAACGGTGAAGGAAACCAGGGCACCTGCTTGGTTAGGCGCTGTCAGAGTCAGACATTAAAGGCACACACACACTCACCAGCCCAGCAAATCCCAGCTAGAGGTTTCCTGTTATAAGTAAGTTAAGCCATCTTTTTTTTTAAAAATGTATTTTATTGATTTTTTACAGAGCGGAAGGGAGAGGGAAAGTCAGAAATATCGATGAGAGAGAGACATGGATCAGCCGCCTCTTGCACGCCCCCTACTGGGGATGTGCCCGCAGCCAAGGTACATGCCCTTGCCGGAATCAAACCCGGGACCCTTCAATCCGAAGTCCGACGCTCTATCCACTGAGCCAAACCGGTCTCGGCAGTTAAGCCATCTTTTAAAAGCATATTCCCTTGACCAGAACTGAATCTGAGGCCTTTCAATCTGCAGGCTGACATTCTATCCACTGAGCCAAACCAGCTAGGGCTAAGCCATCTTTTTAAAACAAGGAAAAATCCTTAGCCGGTTTGGCTCAGTGGATAAAACGTCGGGCTTTGGACTGAAGGGTCCCAGGTTTGATTCCAGTCAAGGGCATGTACCTTGGTTGCAAGCACATCTCCAGAAGGGGGTGTGCAGGAGGCAACTGGTTGATGTTCCTAACTCTCTATCCCTCTCCTTCTCCCTTCCTCTCTGTAAAAAATCAATAAAATATATTTTTAAAAATAAAACAAGGAAATAATCCAAAGACACATAAAAAAAAAGTTAAATTCAAAACATTGCCTAACATGTATGGAGGGACACGAACAAATTGGAGCAGACACTGGCTATGGACCACTCACACAGCCATACCAGTGGGTCCTCCCTGAGACCCAGGAAAGGATTATCAGGTGGGTAGAATTAGGCTCATGCAGGGATACCTGGGCTGTTTTGGAAAGTGATCCAACATATATTCATGTACGTGGAAGGTGCAGAGCAATGCGAGTAGCTGGGGCTTCACTTTTGCACACTGAAATGTTACAGCTGTGCCGGTAAGCACCTCAGAACATTCCGGAGGAAAACAGAAGACACTGAGAGCCAGCAATTGCCTTTGTTGAGAGGCAAAGAGGGGTAGGAGTTGTAGCATGAGACTTTTTCCATTTTATACTTTTTAAAAAAGGTCTTTTATTTAGTCAAACAATAAGCAATAATTGAGCATGCGTTACTGTCAGGCACTGCACTGGGCACTGCAGGAACACTGGAGGAGGCGATTAGGGCATGGGCTCCACAGCAAGTCCTCACTGCCTGCTGCTGGCGAGACGTGGGCTAACAGCTCTTATCTGACAGCATTGCTGATAGTACCAGGTATTTAGTACCTGTTCCTTAATTGTTAGCTCTAAAAAAAAAAAAAAAGTGAGATCCCCATCTAGTAACACCCAGTATAGTGAGTACTGACCTGGAGAAGAGGAGTTGGTCACTGGAAATAAAAGGCCAGGTTGTTAGAAGAGGCAGCACCCAGGGTGATAGCAGGGCTAGAGGGCCTTCCAGCCCAGAGGAGGGAGGAGTGCTGCATGTGTGACCTTCACTTAATGTCGCCCCAGGGCAGGGAGCTGCGCACAGCAAATCCCGAAGGAAAGCCGCAGACACTCTGGCAGCCTGGAGCAGAAGGAAGAGTCTGAGAAGTCAGCTGAGGAATGGGCTAATTAGCTGGAGCCAGAGGCCAGGAAGCATTCCAGAGGAGCGGGGAGGGGCAGTGAGCCAACTGGAAGAGCTTCAGGGGGAGGGAAGGGGATGCAGATCAATAATTGTTCAAAGGAATTGGTTGGAGCCTAATGTTTTGGCTGATTGATTTTTTTTTCTGGATTAATTACATGGAACTTCTGTGGTATCCCCAGATGTTTAGGCTTCCACAATCCTCTGGATTTCTCTCTTTTGCTACTCTTCCTGTGCCCAATGTTGCAGTGGGAAGAGGGTCATGCGCCTTGGGGTCAGCTGCATGAGACTGGGTTATCTCTGGGCCATGCCCTTGCTTCTGAGACTCCCCGAGTGATTTTTGTCCCACTCTGCACTTGCAGCTCACTCCAGTCTTCCCTGACCCCCAGGAATGAGTGGGTGACTGGCTGGGACAATTTGGTAACATCAACATTAAGGGCTTCCAAGGGAAAAGTATTGGAACAGGAGATAAATTCCAAATTGGTGGAAAGCTTGATATTCTGAGAGAAAAGAGCTGCCTCAGTTTCCCATCAACACTCAGTAAGTAGAACCCTAAAATACTTGTTAAAGGAACAAATGATGGTCCCTCTGAGTCGTGCTTCAGGTCCCTGTAAGTCCCAGCCTTTGAGGTATACATGGAGGAGACAAAGGCTCTTCAGTTGGCCCCTCATTAATGACACTACCAGCTCTAAAGTGAAAACCAACAGAGTGGTCAGAAATTGGAAATACATTACAGCAAGTAAGGAATGAATTAATGAGCCCAGGTCTCGTTACTTTAGCATCTTTTCTTAAATAATCTATCCTTTCCTCACCAAAACAATAAGTTCACTAATTCATCTTATATATTTGTTCTATGTGGTAGTTGTTGTCATCTCATTACTCTAAACTGCTTTTCAACTACAATCCACGTTACCTTGTATCTTTTCTTACTTCCAGTTCCTTTTTCATTCCTACTTGCACCAGAGCTTGTTTACTTTTTATCTTAGTCTGATTTCTTGTTTCATAAAAGCCAAGTTTTCTTATGTCTCACTAACCACAAAATAGATATTTTCTAAACATTTTTCCCATTAATCTAGTAAATTATTTTGAGTTGGGCTTTTCCTCCACATCTAAGTAATGCTTTTATTCTTTTTTCTTATAGAAAATTTTCCCTAGTCGTGTGTGTGTGTGTGTGTGTGTGTGTGCGTGTGTGTGTGTGTGTGTGTGTGTGTGCGTGTGTGTGTGTGCCCATGAGTTGATACGTCCTTGAGTGGCTTCTGTGTAGTCCATGTGGCACTTATCAGTAATTCTTTAATTCAACAGATTCTAACTCTTTAAAAATTGATGTTTGTTTATTACGCAGTGGGCAGGTGTTTAAAAAATAAAATTACATAAAAGGATTTGCTTGCCCTGGCCCATGTGGCTCAGTTGGTCGGGGCGTTCTCCAAGGGCGCACGCCCAGGCTGCAGGTCTAACCCTGGTCAGAGTGCAGGCAGCAGGCAACCGACCACTGTTTCTTGCTCACATTGACGTTTCTCTCTCCCTCCCCCTCACCCTCTCCTTCCCCCTCCCTAACAATCAGTAAACATATTCTTGGGTGAATGTTGTTTTAAAAAGGATTTGTCTTGGAAAAAACTCTGATTTACTAGAAGAGGTCACATAGGCATACTGATAATCATGCAAGGTGGAAAACCAAGTAGGAGACGAGCAAATTTTGTTCTTTTCGCCTGTGGCTGTTTCATGGAAGATGCAAGTACACATGATGCTGAGACAGGAGGAGCGACTCTGCGCACAGCTCAGTGTTCTTCTAAGTTGGCAGCCATGAGAAGTTAAGAGCGCTGGGGCTATTTCCAATTTACATTACTGTTTGCTTCCTCCAGAAATGTGTAAAAATACTAGCAAACACTAATGTGCCAATGTTTCTATGATTCTATAAATTCATGAGTGTAATACATTTTACATTCTGTTAAATGATAGCATTCCATTATAAATCACTCAGGTATTTCAAAAAAGAACAAGAATGTTATAAATGTTAGTGGAAAATAAATGAGATTTTTTTTGTATAGAATCATATCCCAAATGTTTATTTTCCAGTGATGAAAATATCGAACAGTCCATCCTTATTTTATACAGGCAGAGATACATTAATCAATTGCCTTGATTACATCTTCCCATGAAAAGACATCTTGACAAAACATTATGGGGAATTTGTTTTTTAAAATTTGTTTAATCTTTAAAATAGAGATTTCAAAACATTATTATCACTTTGACATTAAAAAACACAGGCTATGTCCAAGAATAGTTTTAATCTTGCCTAATTAAGATATAATTGGAAATAGAAAAGGAACTTCCAAATCCTTGGAGGTTGTGTCTGTCTCACAGATCCCTCCCCAGACAGACACTGTAACAGCGTCAAAGAGCCACTAGGTGGCTCTGTCATTTTAAAATAAAACTGAAGTCTGAAAAAGATAATGTATAGTTAAGGAACAAAATACTGTACAGCACCTCTAGTAGGCAAAACCTTTAATCAAAGCAAGAAAGAAAAATCTGCAATTATGGCCTCTCAGAATAATTTGGAGCTATTCAATTGAGAATTAGACTTAAAAATAATCCTGCAAGACTGCAATGTATGGGTAAGCAATTTGCTAAAAAATAATGGAAGGTATATTCTTAAGAACACTAATTACTAAAGGGAAGGTTTTTCCAAATTTTTCCTAATTTATTGCCATCTAGGTTCTCAGCTTTTGTTGTTATTGTTAATTATCACCTGAGGGCATTTTTCTATTGATTTTCAGAGAGAGTGGAAGGGAGGGGGAGAGACGCCGAGAGAGAAACATCTATGTGTCTCATAAATTGGCAAGCCTGCCACCAAGATACATGTTCGTGACTGGAATTGAACCCAGGACCCTTTAGTCCGCAGGCTGACACTCTAGCTACTGAGCCAAACTGGCTAGGGCCCCAGCTTTACTTTTGGACTTTCCCTATTTAGTTTAGACTGTTACTTTTAAGAAAAAAGTTAAACTTGGGCATTATAACTCATTAAAAATTATTTTCCAATTTCCTGGACTATCCTTGTCATCCTTAACACCCCAAGAGAATAACAGAACAAAACAACTTCATTTAGGACTATATGGGGGGGGGGGGGGGGAGGAGAAAGCCCAGGCTTATCTAACTTAAGAAACATTTAGACACTTAAATCAAAATATAATTCAGGCAAATACTGTCCCTCTCTATAGCATTTGTCAGGAAATTGAAAGAAATAGTGTGCTTTAAGAGTTGGCAACTAATTCCTTTCTGGTTCCAGAAAAGATGGGAAAATAGTTACATTTGAAGTGTGATTTGGATCTCAGGTACTAAAATTTGCTAGTTAAGTAATTCTAGATTTCATTTGCCACCCCCCCCCCAAGTTATATACAGAAGACAATAATTCCCCTTCCCCCAAGTACATAACTAATTTTCTCATGAAAATAAATGCAAGTTGGGAGGTGTGTGAGTTTAAGATTAAGTACTCTGAGCTGCCAGTCTGCAATTGGCAAGTAGGGGAAAACGTTTTCCTCCACTCTCCTTAAATGAGAATCTCAGACCTGTCACTTATTAAGAACATATTTAGGGAGAGTTTTAATTTGTAAAAAAACAAAAAAACAAAAAAACAAAACCCAAGATTTTCTTTTTGTTGTTGGGAGCCAATAAATAATGATTGCGTGGCATGTGGTGTGCTACAGAATTATATTGTTTTGTTTGTTTTCCCAGGCAGGAACCACATTTGAGAATTTACAGAAGTAGTTTGTAAAAGTACGTTTTTACAAAAGTAACACAGAATTTGTGACATCCTCCTTCCCCCTCCCAATGCCCCTCCTCCTCCTCTCCTTCCTTCTTTTCTTCTTTTTAAAGAGCGCTTCCTGCACACAGTATAAATTAAACTTGGCTTTAAAATGCTAATTCCGAACCCACTTATTTAAATGTCTTTGAAACATTCACCCTTCTACTTTTGAAGACAAATCACACCAAAGGAATGCACACCGAGAACATAAAAATGAACAAATACGGACCGAATGTGAACGAACAAATAGTTGTATGTTTAGAGAAATTAAAAACCGATTTCAGTCCCGCGGATCACAGAGGATGCCCGTTAATTTGAAGCACCCTGCATCCCAAAGAGCTGGAAATCACATCTATTATGCTCAAGCTGGTAGCGGATCAGTTGAAACCAGACCTGAATCCTGCACCTCAATGCACCCCAATCACAAAAAGCGCAGAGGCTGGAGATAGAAAAATCAGAGGGAATTAGGCAGTAGCCCGAGCGGCCGTCCAAAATTAACGCACGGACTTAACAGAAATATTTGTGCTCTTGGTTATCATCTGTTTTAATATTCATTATTTTATTTCATGACTGTGCTAAGAATATATTGGCTAGAAAGGGGTCCTCTTCGTCTTACACCTGGAGTCGCCAGCCTCCCCGGCCTCCCGGGCTCCGGGCCCAGCGAGGAGGGGCTGCCAGGGCGGGGCGCGCTCCCGGGCCGGCGGCAGGTGGGGCGGGCGGGGGAGGGGAGGGGAGGGGAGCCCGCCCGGGGCCACCGCCCACCCGGCCCGGGGGCCGCGCGCAGACAGGTATAAGAGGCCGGCTCCCCGGCGCTCCGCGCAGCCGCCCGCCCCGCCCGGAGCGACGGTCGCAGGTCGCGGGCCGAGAACCGCAGGCTCGGTTCCCAGAGGGATGCTCTTGCCTGAGCGGCGAAACCAGCCCCGCTCGCCCCCCGCAGCCGCCGCCCCGCAGCCGCCGGCGTCCGCCGACATGTCTCTCTATTGCGGCGACAACTTTGGCGTGTACTCGCAGCCCGGCCTGCCCCCGGCCGCCGCCGCCGGCGCCCCCCCGGCCGCCAGGGCGCCCTACGGGCTGGCCGACTACGCCGCCCCGCCCGCCGCCGCCGCCAACCCCTACCTGTGGCTCAACGGGCCGAGCGCGGGCGCCCCTCCGGCCGCCTCCGCAGCCGCGTACCTGGGCGCCCCGCCGCCGCCGCCGCCGTCGAGGGGCGCAGCCGGGCCCTTTCTGCAGCCGCCGACCGCCGCCGGCTCCTTCGCCTGCGCCCAGCGGTCCCTCGCACAGCCCGCGCCCGCCGCGCCCTCGGGGCCCGCCGCGCCCTGCGACCTGGGCTGGCTGTCCATGGCCAGCCGCGAGGACCTGATGAAGATGGTGCGGCCGCCCTACTCCTACTCGGCACTCATCGCCATGGCCATTCAGAGCGCGCCCGACCGCAAGCTCACGCTCAGCCACATCTACCAGTTCGTGGCCGACAGCTTCCCTTTCTACCAGCGCAGCAAGGCGGGCTGGCAGAACTCCATCCGCCACAACCTGTCGCTCAACGACTGCTTCAAGAAGGTGCCCCGCGACGAGGATGACCCAGGTGAGGGCGGCTGGACAGGTGCTTCCTCCCGGGCCGGAGCAGGGAAGCGGCGCGCGGACAGGAAGGGTGGCCGGATGTTCTCGGCGTGGCTGACTTGAGGTCCACGCGGAGTCTTCTGGTTCTAACTGGGGATGAGACCGGTGGAGGGATAACCACCCACACCTCGTCTGACTGGGGTGAGGAGAAGCCATAAGACAAAGAAAAGTATCAGAGGATCCTTGGAGCGAGGCCCCGGGCAGGGAGAGCTCGCCCCTCGTCCCCAACCCCCAGGCTCCACTCGGAGAGGCTGGCGGGTCCGAGCCTGTGCCGCTGAAGGGGAAGTAGATTGAGAGAACCTGTGAGCTCTCAGATGAAGGGGACTATAAAGGGATTCGGATGAACTGAGAATCCCATCACATTTCACAAAAGAGGTGGTGAGAGCCTCCGGTGTCCTTCACAAAGCAGATCTGCCTGTCTCGAGAGGATCAGTGGCACAGACACGAGACGGGGCAGAGGGTCAGAGAGCGTCAGCTGAGTCCTGCAAATTGTGGTTTTGGTACTTTAAGTATTTGAAAATGCAAAAATTAAACCCCCCAATTTGCTTCTCTCTGAGCTGAGCCCCGGGGTGAGGAGGGCTGGGGTGCAGTGGAGTGCTGTAATTGTTTCCCTCTTCCTGGGGAGTGGAGGTGGGAAAAAGCTGAAAACGAGAGAAACAGCATCCTACTTGAGGTTTTCAGATGGAGCCCAGAACAAGGGCAGTATGGGCAGAGTTGTGATAGAAAAAGAAAAGAAATAGAAACCGTTTCAGTTGCACACTCCAGAGATTTAGAATTTGTTTAAATTATATAGTGATTTCTAATAGAAATACAGTATAAACTTCACTGATTGTAAGTTTTCTAGTAGCCATATTAAAAAAAGAAACCGGTGAATTTCATCCTAATGTGTTTTTTATGTAAACCAAAATTTGTTTAAACCTGTAACAAACATAAAAAATCTTAGTGAGGTGCTTTACAAGTCTTCAGAGCCCTGTGTGTCCTACCCCCCCCCCCCCCCCCCCCCCGCTTTGGATTAGCCACTTCTCAGGTGCTCATCAGCCACGTGGGGCTGGTGATTACGGACGGCACTGGTGTGCAATTCTAGATGTGCATCTTCCAACTCCGCCTCTAAAGCACCTGAGATGGCCACACAAACTGTACATGCACTCCTTGGACCTTCCAAAAGTTCAAGGATCTGTAGAGTGTCTTGCCAAAGTGCTTGGTACAAAGGTGGCACAATATAATTATCCTGATAGGTGGGAGCATTATTGAGATAGTAGTTATGAATTTTTTCTCAGACTTTTTGCAGAGAATGTGTCAGTGGAGAAAATGGGTGTGAGGAGTGTGTGTTAGTTTGTGGAGATAGCATAACGGGCTAGTGAGGTATGTGGAGTCTAGAGCATTCCTGGCTCTACTGTTGTTAACTGGGAATAGGGCAGTTTACTAACCAGTCTGCACCTCAGTTTCCCCATCTGAGAAATGGAAGCAATAAATTACCTATCTCCATGGAGTTGTGAGGAGTGCTCTAGGCTGTCCATGCAAGTGCTTAATAGTACTTTCAAACACCACAGTTGTTTGTGCCCGAAGTGAAAAGAGCTTTTGAGAGATAAAATACTCCAAGATGATTGTGTTAGATAAATTGTGAGTGAAATTTTCTAAGCATTGCTTGCATTAAATGGGGCCCTGATCCCTGAGATTTGCCCAGTGGAGGGAAAACCTGGAAGAGATGTGGGGGCTCCTCCTGCCTAAGGTGAGGGATACAGAAACTAGGAGAGGTGTTCCCTTGTCCTACAAAAGTGCCATCCATGACGCTAAAACAAGTGGTTGCTCAGTACCAACTGCTGTCTTTTTTTGTTCAGCAAGGCACAGGATTGGGTATTTGAGATTGCCTTTTTTTTCCAGTGGAGTATTTTTAGGGGCAAGTGTTATACACTTTCAGCAAATAATAGTGATAGCAGATACTGTTTTTGCACTGCTTACTGAGTGCTGCCAGCTACTGGGCAAAGATATCATTTAATCCTCATAACCAACCTATGAGGTGGGGGCTATTCTTAATCCCTAACAAACAGCACCAGGATTTTGTGAGGCCACTTCATTTGGATCTAGACGGGAAGGTGTGGGTAATTATAAGTGCCTTGTGAATTGAATTAGGCTTTAAAATTTGAATAGCAGACATTGCCAGGAGAAGGTGAAAGCAGACAGAACCTCTTTGTTCCAGATCTCTTTTTAAAGGTAAATAAAATTTCCCCCATAAGAATAACTCTAGGAAGTATAGTCGCCTGAGCATCTTCATCGGCCTTTAATGTAAGTCTGCCCTCTGAAAATAGAAGCTGAATGAGCAGGCATAAACTAGCTCCTTCTCTAAAACCTGTCTTTCATCTCCACAGGGAAAGGTAATTACTGGACTCTGGATCCAAACTGTGAGAAAATGTTTGATAACGGGAACTTCCGCCGGAAGCGAAAGCGCCGCTCTGAGGCCAGCAGCAGCTCCACAGTGGCTGCAGGGACCTCAAAATCAGAAGAGGGTCTGTCCTCAGGATTAGGGGCTGGAGCGAGTGGGAAGCCGGAGGAAGACAGCCCCTCTGCTCTGCTAAGGCCTTCCCAGTCTCCAGAACCTCCTGAAGGCACCAAGAGTGTCTCCTCCCCTGGAGGAGCCGCACTCACCTCCACCCCTTGCCTCAACACCTTCTTCAGCAGCCTCAGCACCTTAAGTGTCAGCAGCAGTGGGAGTACCCAGCGAGCTGTGGCTGGTGGCCACCCCCTAGGGATCCAGGGGGCCCACCTGCCCTCCAGCAGTACGTTTCCCGCCAGCTCCGTCTCGGACGCCTCAGACAACTTGCAGCTGAGCACCAGCACCAACAATGGCAGCAGCCAAAGATCTTCCTATTATAGCCCTTTCCCTGCCAGCACTGGTGCGGGGCAGAGCAGTCCCTTCAGCCCGCCTTTCTACAACTTCAGCATGGTCAACAGCCTCATCTACCCGCGGGAGGGTTCTGAAGTATAGACTTGAAGATGCACACCTGAGATATTGTTAAAATCCAGATTCCAAGGCAGCTGGTCTGGAGCAGGGTCTGCGTTTCTCTGGAGCTCCTGGCTGATCTGGTCCATTAATCACATCTGGGAGTAGCCTGGGTGTAGTAGACAACTCTTTCCACAACCCAGCAAGCTTCTCCAGGTTGCTCAGAATAGGGCCTCCCTGGAGAGACAGCCATCCCACTCTGTCCTAGGATGACAGCACCTGTGAGCCCTGTGGGGACATGACCACATCTGTTCCATTCATCACTGTAGATCAGGGTTACAAGCTCAGATGTATACATGACCAGCTAAAAAAAAAAAAGTGAATGACGTTATTGAGGAGGAAAAAGATAGCAATTGCCATTGGAAGCATCAGGAAGTAGTTGGGACTGATGCACTGAAGGCTGCTGTGGGCAGCTAATTCTTTCCTTCTGCCTGGCAGCATTCTGATTTTCCTAGAAAAGACAGATCTGTATTTTCATAGGAAACCTCCATTTAAATTATTGGCCACTAATTAAAGTTTAAAAAATACTGTATTGGGAAACTCCCAAAACCCATGAGCTCCATCCAGCTCATGAGTCCTCTTGACTCATGCTCAGCATCTGATACATGGTCGATACCACTGCACTCATTACCCCTCATCCTGGGAGACGGGTGATGTCACCGGCCTCATTTTCATATGAGGCTGTGAAGCACCAGGATGTCAGGTGGCTCACTCCAAGTATCAGCCATGCAGCAGGGCAGGGTCAGGTCCTGGCTCTAGGGCTGGTGCTTATAGCTTTGTGTTTCTAGTTCCTGAGGGCAAACAGTGCGTAGAGAGTAGGAATGAGCTAGATCACATTTGACCAAAGATTCCATTTGAAATAAATGTCACTTGAGATGTTCCATGAGCAGCACGGATGGACCTCCACACCTCATATTACTTCTGCTGCCATAGTCCTGAGGCCTGGACTGACCATTATCCTCGCAAACCTGACATCCTATTCCTGTTAGCACGTGTCCTGGGTTTTTCTTTAAACAAAGTATTAGAATTTTATTAAAAATAGCTTTTAAATTGAATTTTCACTTAACACAAATGGGTTTTTTTTTTAAAAAAAAAAAAACAAAACACATTTGTGGTAAATTTTTAAAAATTATAATTTATTTTTAGCACTCCCTTTTACTTAACAAGAGGTATTTTCATTTGAATAATTTGTATGGTTAGCCTCCCAGTACCCAGCAGAGAGCCTGGTGCCTGGCAGACACCTAGTCATTGCTTGAACTTGAACTTATCCAAAAAGTATTAATTGATTTTATTGGAACAATGTTACATTAAGACAAAGATAATGTCCTATGAATTGCCTTAGTGCCATGTTGTTGGTTTGGGGTTTTCATTTTTTTTTTTTTAAAGGAACACAAGTACATTATCAAAAAAATTAGCTTTCCTCTGTGTATTCTTTCTTGAAACTCACAGCATTAACTCTTAAATTTTTATTTTGAAATAACTTACAGAAAACTATTTTTTAAAGTAGCTTATTGAGGTACAAAGTAATATCACCATTATTTAAATATTATGAACAGGCGTACCTGGTTTTATTGTGCTTCACAGAGGTTGCATTTTTTTTACAAATTGAAGGCAAGACCCCCCCACCACCACCACCAGCAGCAGCAAAAAAATGACACTTGCTTTCTAGGAATGGTCTGGAACAGAAACTGCAGTATCCAAGGCTTGCCTGCAGAAAGAACTAGAGACTGCCCACCCACACTGTGCACAAAATCCGGTTTCAGGGGATATTATTTTATGTGAAAATCTGATAGACTTTTATAAATATTGTTTCTAACACAGTTCTATATTTGTAAAATAATTTATAATGTAAACTGAGACAATTTTCCCTAGGAAAGAACACTATGCTAAGAATCTCATGAAATAAACTAATTGGGATGACTGGCCATTTTCCAGCATTGCTATTTTTCTGTCTTCAGTTTCTTCCTCCTAAAAGAAGAGATGTGAGTGGCATGGCAACAATGCCACTACAGGGACTTTGTGTTGAGTGGGGAGCGACTGACCTTTGACATGTTTCTACCCCCCAACCCCCATCTGAAAGGGCAGCAATGGAGCAGCCACTCTGGGGAGGGTCTTACAGACATGAGAATTTTATTAGAGCCACAGTTCTGTCATTTAAAGTGCAATTCAGTTCAGACAATTTCTGTTGCAGAAGGAAATGTGCTGGAAAAGTTTCACCAGCTGACAGTGGTCCTTGGGTGCAGCCCAGCATTTCTCAGGAAACTTGAAAAGGGCTTTGTCTGGAAAACCTGAAATAGGCTTCTAGGCTAGGGTTTCTCAGCACCAGCATTGCTGATGTTTGGGGCTAAGTAATTTTGTTGTGGAAGTGGCCAGACATCACAGTGTCTGCAGCATTCCTGGTCCCTACCCATTAGACGCCCCCCCCCCCCCCCCAACCCTTCCTCCTCTAGGACCTGGCTATGAGTGACAACCAAGAATATCTTCAGACATTGCCAATGCACTCGGGAACAAAATGAGCCCTGGCTGAGAACCACTGATGTAGGCCAACAACAACAGTTTGTCAAGGAGGAAAGGAGGCTCCCTTAGTCCCCAGCAGGAAGTCCTAGGTCTTGGGGTTAATAGTCGAGACCTGAATGTGTTAGACCTCTGGGCTTGTGCAGGTAGTTTGTCCTGAGATGCCTTTTCTCCTAAGGAGAGTAAGTTGTGAGCAGGTGTAACCCAAAGAGGCATTTCTCAAAGCCTGGGATCTGTGGTTTGCCCAGTCACATTGGAGGTAGGCTCCCTCAATATTTTAGTTGTTAATTATAGATTTCTTATGGTAGCTTCCTTCATGGCATCTAATTCTTTTATTAGATATGTAGGCTGTGGATAGTTTTAATTGAACAGTAGTAAATGATCAGGGTTATTTTGGGAGTGGAAGTGGGGATAGGACACAGGCATAGGGAGGACATGCTAAAAGAACATGATTAACCTGTATTTGGAATATCTAGATCTGGGTGGTTGATGGGTATTAAATGCCAGAACATTAGTATCTGTGCGAACAAAGGTGATGAGAAGAACAACTAACTGGGAAGAGCAGCAGATGCCTCAGACCCCACTCCCAGGATTGAGGAAACTGTGCCTCCTGCTGGGCATGGGATTAAAGGGAAGGGGACTAAGCTGCCTGTGCCTATAATATTTTTAGGTCAAACTCTGCACCTGCTTTCCAATTGGGAATCAGAAATACAAACCTGAGCCAAATTTCACTTTGTGGTGCCCAGAACTGCAGAGGAAAGGATGTGGAGCCATGGCACACCATTCCACAGCTTGCATTCCCTGGGGTTCCTGGACTGGGGGCTGATGTCAGGTTGAGGCCAATTATGCACCTTTATAACCGAAAGCACCTGCCTTTGGCCTTCTAGAACCAAGAAGAAAGTGAAAACCAAATCAGCAGTGCTCAGATTTTCTGTTTAATACTTTTGGATCCTTTCACCCTGTTCTTAAACTTAATGGAAAAGGACTTTGAAAACTGTGCCTTTATCCCAACTCCTCCCCAGGCTCCAAGGGCATTTCCTGGTTCCTCCCAGGGCCAACTGGGCCAAACCTGGTACAGGAAGAGCCTCACTGAACTTTGGAGGAAATTCCAAAAGTGTGCTCCTCTCTGAGATCCCCAAATTTGGAAAGAGCCTAAATCTTTGGGGTCTAACTGGGTATTGTCTTCTTTAGATGCTCTAGTGACTGACACCAGTGGTTGTCAAAAAAGCAGCCAGTGTGGTTCTCTGGGCCAGCCTGAGCTGGCCAGTTCTGGGGTAAAGACCTGGTGGGCCAACCGGGCCTTGCCTTTTGTTATGGAGAGCAGTCAGCTGGGGTGAGTGGCTAGCACCACTGAAGAGAGGAGTTTCCAGCCAGATTTGAAAACAAAAGAAATCAGGTAGCTACCAAATTCCTTCCAGGTTTTTTACTCATGATGCCAGGATATCACCAAAACCCTAGGAGGCCAGGAGAGCAGCCCTTTATCATTTAAACAAGGTAACATAACTCACTTCTTGGATGCCAGGCACTGTCCCAAAGCAGGTCTATAAATTAGCTATATTAACCTCCCAACAATGCATTCGTAGGTATTGTTTTTATTCATTTCAGCAATGAGAGCATTGAGGCCTGTGGCATGGGGATAACTGGGCCTCAGTAAAAAATCTGAGGAAAGTGGTCAAACTAGGATTCAAAATCAGGCCAACCAATGTCAGAGTCCATCTGCCCTTACCTTCTGTGCTGCATCTCCAATTTGGAGCTTAAAAGAGAGGCACAGAGAGGTTAAATGAAGTGCCCAAGGCTATACAGCTTGCTGGTTGCAGATTTCCTGGTAGCTTCAGGGCTCCTGCCTGCTATCCCCCGTGGTGAGGTTCTCTTCAGGCATTTCCTGTGTATGCTCTCTAGGTTTTTGTGTCTGGGGATCCTTTTCCAGGATGCAGGAAGGTTAGCAGTGGGGAGAAATGTCATTTTTCTTTGATCAGCCAGCAGCCAGATCAGGGACCCAGATCTCAGGCTCTGAAGCTGCTAAGGGAAGCCAGAGCTTGGGGACACTGACTTCCATTGGATATTTATCCATTGGCTCAGGAAATCCCATTTGGTTATCAGACCCTGTACTAGGCATTGAGATGATCCTTAGCAAGCTAGTGGTGGCCTACAACAAGTATTCCCACACTGAAGTGAGGTTCCTCCATCTGGCTGCCAGGTGATGGCTTAATGTGGAAAAGCTTATACCATTACTCCTCTTTCCTATGTCTGGGGTGTAAGGAAAGGGAAGTGTTATTCAAAGCTGGGCTGACTGAGTGACAGAGTACCAGAGGGTAAGTAGAGTGCTCTTAAAGGCCCAGGGCCTTGGTGCAAACTAAGGTGCTTTTCAATTCCCTCCCACCTTTCCAGCCCTGGCTGGCCCAGCCACAGTGAGGCCACATAGCATCCCGGCTGTCAGCTTCCAGCCCTGGCCCCAGCCTCAGCGGGCAGAGAATGGTGTCTGTCCTGCACTTCCAAGGAGGGTTGAGGCTTTCTCCTCCCCACTTTACCTTCTTGAAATGCATTAAACAAACCACATTGTAGGTATCCCTCTGCTCCATGTTGAGATCTTAAAGCTGAGCATTAACAAGCATGAGGACCTCTCTTTTCTTTCATCTTCAAGATGATGCCAACTAACTCCATCCGTAACTGCTCACCTCTAATTCTCCACACCTGGTGATGCACAAACTCCCCAGTCTCAGTCTTTATCTCTATAAAATGAATCATAGTATTAACAGAGAAATGCATGAATGGCCTTTCTCTGCTGCTAGTGCAAGTGGGATTCTTGAGATACCACTGGGAAAAGCATTTTGAGAGGCTTGCATAGGAGGATGAGATGTGGTAGAAAGCTTTATTTGAGCAGAATTACATTCTTGGGTTTCCAAAGTCCCATTTTCCTTAGTCTAGTCCTGGAAAATGTGCAGCTAGGAATTCAGCTGAGCTAGAAGCAAAGCCAGTGTCATGGTGGAGCAGGGTCCATTGTAGCATCAAGCTTCTTACAGTTTATTAGTCCATTGTGTGTTGGTCCACATGACTATGGGCCAGGTAGGTGTAAGGTTCTACACCGCCGTGAGAGAAACTGCAGGCAGGAGTCTGAATAAGTGAATGAATTAATCAGGCTTTATTGGGGGTCTCCGAGCGGGTTCACAGGCTTGGGGGGAATGGAGCCGGAGAAGCCACACCCTGTGACTTGGGCAGGGGAAGGGGGAAAAAAGAGACCCAGCCGGACCTCCTCCCGGACTGCCTGGGAGAACAGTCCAGGAGAAAAGGGTGCCACGTGGGGCACTGAGACATCATTTAAAGGGCCGGAACAGGCAGGGGTTGGGCCCAGGGCAGAATGGGAAGGGGTGGGACACAGGGCACTCTGGTATGTGATTGATTGGTGGCTCAGTGTCTCTGTCAATTACATCATAACTCCACCCACCAGTTGGGGGGGGGGGAGGGCGTACCTATCATTCCAGGCTTCTGGTAATATTAAAAAAATAATTGAGAGTCCAGGCAAGGTCTAGGGGGCGAAGGTCCATCTTCCATAGCTACTTCCAGCTGAGAGGGGACGTCGTTAGGGACGTCGTTAGGGGCGTCTACCTGGAGTCTCAAGGATTCTGGTGTTGGGTTCTGAATTCAGTGGCAGATCTATCTTCTGGTTGGCGAACATCTGCATTCTGTTCATGGTTTTCCCATGGGACTGGTTGGTGAAGTCTCAAGAGCCATCCAGTTGAGTCACTTGGAGGTAAAAGCTGGTCCTGCTGCTTTTCTGGGCCTGGAGCTGAAATACAACTTGAGGGAGAGTAAGGTTCCTTGGTGTAGCCTGGATTCCAGTCAGGCCCATGGGCACGGGGTCCAGCCAGGAGCTGTGAATTTCAGAGGGCCTCTGACAGCCTGGGGGCAGGTCAGGGCAGGAGTGCATTGCCACAGGTTGGGTGGAGGAGAAGGGCTGGGTTCAGGGCTGTGGACTGGGTTCGGGAGATGTCAGGATTCTCGAGGAACAGGAGATGGACTTCCTACATGTAATGGGGAGGGGAGGAGCACAGAAGGTCCTGTAGTCTATGGGTGGAAAAGACCTGTAAGGGTTGCTGGAGGGAGCTTCTGCGCCTCCTTGGTGAGAACAGCGGCTGCAGTCAGAGTCCGGAGGCAGGGTTGTCATCCTTGAACCGTGGGATCAAGCTGTCTGGACATATGGGCTACGGGGGTGAAGGCTGGCCCTAGGGGGGGCTGATGAGGATAGTTGGAAAGGCTTAGAGATGTCTGGGAAAGAGGGAGAGAGATGCCAGAAGGGTATCATGGAGTTAGAAAAAGCCTGGCGAACAAGGGAGGGTGAGAAGAGGAGGCCTACTGGTGTTTCTTTAGTGGCCTGGTATAGTGGGTCCTTTTACCATTCTTGCCCCTTCCATTAAATACTTGATAAGCTTGTGCCAACAAGAAAGTTGTTCCCTAGGAAGGGTGGAGCAGGGGAGAGGGTGGGGTGAGGAGGCGCTGAAGCCAGAGCAGTTTTCAGAGCTGAAGGGTGATTTGCCATCAGTACCCAGGACTGAGATCGCGAAGGAAAAGTGGCTCAGCAAAGGAAGGCAGGACAGAGAAGGTAGCACCCGTGTCGACCAGAAAGGAGACCTGCTCACCCGCTACCTGGAGCATTAACCTGGGCTCGTCGTGGGTGATGGGGGTTGTCGAGTCTGGGCATCTGCAGTCTTCAGCCATTTCCAGCATGGCCATCGGCTGGTCAGGACCTGGAAGGATGGCCCCTCTGTGCTGAGATACAGAGGGCCCGTCACTTTCCCAGGGGCAGTCACTTTTCCAATGGCTGTTTTGACCACAGGGCTTGGTTGGAGGCTGGGGCCGGAGGCATGGCTTTTTCCAGTCAGTGGCCTTGTTTCCGCATGTGAAGCATTCTCCAGGCAATGCTTGTCCTCTTGTTGCACCCCCACCACGCACAGCTCGTGGGCCTCAGATCTGCTTCCCAAGGGGAATTAAGAGTTAAATGCCATGTTCGGATCTCTGACCTGGGTTTGAGGCATAAGGAGAGGGGGAGGGGGAGGCGGGGTGGAGCAGGAGGCAGGCCAAGGAAGGAGGAGCCCGGTGTGGGTGGCCACACCAGGTGGGGTCCTGAGGGGGCGGGACTTGCCAAGCCAAGATGGCAGCCCCGAGGGGAATGAAGAGCCATGTGGTCAGGGTCAAAAGAGCAAGGCAAAACAGAAATTCCCCTTAGCTGTTTGGGGTGGCAGGAGGTTCTCTCGCTTCGCGGCAGCCTCTGGTCTCAGGGAGTTGGTTCCCACAGGTGTAGAGAGTTGGTTCCCACAGTGGCCTGGCGGCAGAGGTGGAAGGAGGCAGAAGAGGGGCAGCCGCAGTATGGCGAAGGAGGAGGGAGAAGAGGAGAGGCAGAGAGGAGATAACTGCTGGGTCAAAAAAGTAAAGAGAGCGACAGAGAGAGGGGCAGTTTGAGGGGGTTTGGTGTGGGACGGGCGGTTCGGGCAAGGAGGATTTGGTGGGTAGAACAGCGGGAGAAGAGGTCAGGACAGGAATGGAGGTCCCAAAAAGCCTGAATGTATGGGACCTCAGTGTCCTTCCCGGTGCGCCGGCAGAAGTTGTCCAGATCTCGCAGGGTGTTAAGATCAAAGGTGCCAGTGGGAGGCCAGTGGGACTGGTTGTCTAAATTATATTGAGGCCAGGTGACCTGGGACAAGAAGATGAGCTTCTTCTTGTGAAGGGTTTGAGAATATCCCAATTTGGTAAAATTTTGGAGGAGACACCCGAGAGGTATCTGGGGATCAATCTTGGACTCAGAGGCACCCATGACCTCCCCCTAGGACGGGGACCCTGGACTCCTGAGTGTGGAGGAGTAACAGATATGGAGGAGGCGTCCCCCCTTGATATCTGCCTCCGGACAGAACAGTGGGCAGGGAGGCGACTGGAGGGCGTCCCCTACAATCGTCTCCTGCAAGGACTCCTGGAGTCCGGAACTGAGGGGAATCTCGGCACAGCCGTGTCTAAGACGAGAAGCCCCAGCAGGCGACGCGGGGTCCAGGGAGGGGGTCCAGGAGTCCGGAATGGAAAAACAGATCGAAAAGAAGTCAGTGGAGCCTCTGGGTCCAAGGTGCTGGAAGGCGGCGAGGAGAAGGAGAGAAGGGGGACGCTTCGCCCTGGTCTGACCGGGACGGGTCACAAAACCCCTCTCCCGGGTTTCGGCACCAAGATGTAAGGTTCTACGCTGCCAGAAACTGCAGGCAGGAGTCAGAATAAGTGAACGAATTAATCAGGCTTTATTGGGGGTCTCCGGGCGGGTTCACAGGCTTGGGGGGAATGGAGTCGGAGAAGCCGCACCCTGTGACTGGGGCAGGGGAAGGGGGAAAGAGGGGACCCAGCCAGACCTCCTCCCGGACTGCCTGGGAGAACAGTCCGAGAGAAAAGGGTGCCACGTGGTGCACTGAGACATCATTTAAAGGGCCGGAACAGGCAGGGGTTGGGCCCAGGGTGGAATGGGAAGGGGTGGGACACAGGGCACTCTGGTATGTGATTGATTGGTAGCTCAATGTCTCTGTCAATTACATCATAACTCCGCCCACCAGTTGGGGGGGTACCTATCAGTAGGGAAGTGCAAGAGAGATAAGAGGGCACATACCCTGCAACAAGAGTCTAAAGAACACAAGAGCAAGAAGATTGAGAAAACAAACTTTTTTGTTTAGGAGCTTAAGTATCTCAAATCATCCCATACTTGCAGTGCCCACACCTACTCTGGGAAATGACCTGTTCCTAGGTGTGACTGACAAGAAAGTAACTTCCCTATTTTACCCACACTTTACCGGACATGCTACAATATTTGGCCTTCCCTTTGCTACTTACCAGTTATTCATAACTAAGTTAAATTACAATGGTATCAAATAGCAATATGTACTTCACAGAACTGTTAAGAAGGTTAATATATCTACTGTATATTGAATCTGTGTGTTTTCCCAATGGTAACATCAAGAAGGGATCCTCATCCACTGACAGAGCCTCTAGTGTCTCTTTTCAGAAAGACTGAGGTCAATATTATCCATTTTGTTTTCCAACAGCCTTAAAGGGTCAGTATTTTGTCCTCCTATTACAGAAAAGTAAAAATAGAGCCACCCAGTCACCAGGAAAGGGAGGCTCACTCAGTAACTGATCTGGTTAATGGAAGAGTCCAGTTATAAATATTCTGAACACTTATTCTGCTTCCTCTGTTTCCCTCACCCTTCACATCCAACCCCTAAGCAAAAACTCTTTGCTCTAGTATCCCAAATTGGTCTCCATAGATAAAAAATGGTGGCAGAGCAAGCAGATGCTACACAGAAATGCTCCTAGGACCAAACTGGAATTATGACAAAAGTACATCCTGAATAATCAACTGAAGACTACCTGGAAAGAACTCCAATAACCAAGGATGGAAAGTGGAAACCACATAGAAGCTGGCAGAAAGGGCAGAGGTGCAAAAGGGCTGGCTGGGCTCCCACAGATAGCAGTTGATGTTCAAGAGAGATATCTCAGCTGTGGGGGGTTACTACTGAGAATTCTGGTATCTAATCCCCAAGCTGGGTTCTCCAGCTGAGAGCACCAGAACTGAGAAAGGTACCCGCATAACATCTGGCTGTGAAAAGCAGCAGGAATTTTGTTTACAAGGGAGAGAGAGCTGGAAATGCAGGCACCCTCTTAAAAGAACAACATACAAAATTTCATGTGTAGCCACTCACCTTGTGCTCTGGAAGAGGGCGGGTAGACTGGAGCTGTGTGAGCAGAAGCCAGGGTTGGGGGCTCTGAGGTTAGAGCTCAGAATGTCTCCTGTGCTGAGACATTCCCTCATGCTGTAGAGGACATCTCTCTTAAGCATATATTTGCTATCCAGGAGGTTTTCCACTCTATTGGAAAACACCTTGCCCCACAGTGTGGCGTTTCTGAGGCCCATTACGAGACTGAGAATAATAATTAGCCTCCAGGCAGAAGCAATTGTGCCACCCTGATGGAAAACCTCTCAACACCTATGGATGATTGCCTGAGGGCTACTAAGACTGAATCTAATCAGTCTGCAGACTGAGGTGGTTTTTGGAGGCTTTGAGTTCTTGCCTGATCTAATTAATCAGAAACAGCATTTGACACTATCCTGCACTAGAAAATGAGAGGCATAGCAGAGCTATCTAATACATAGTCACAATGCAAACAGGCAGCCAAAATGAGGAGATAAACAACCCCCAAATAAAAAAATAAGAGAATTCTCCAGGTGAAGAGATAAATGAAATGGAGATAAGAAATTTATCTGATATAGAATTCAGAATAATGATGGTAAAGATGCTCAACAGCATGAGAAAAGATATAGAAACTATGAAAAAAAAGTTAGAAATAAAGAATGACATAGCACAAATAAAAAACACATTGGAAGGGAGTAAACAGTAGATTAGGGGAAGCTGAGGATCAAATCAGTGAATAAGAAGACAGGGTAGAAAAATCATTCAATCAGAGAACCAAGAGAAAAAGCAATTACAAAGCAAGAGGGCAGTTTAAGGAAGCTGTGAGGAAATATGAAACAATATTCACACAGTAGGTGTACCAGAAGGGGAAGAAGGGGAATGAGGGATAGAGAATGTGTTTCAAGACATAATGGCAGAAAGTTTCCCTAACCTGGTGAAGAAAAAATTCACATAGAGAGTCCCAAGCAAGAAGAACCCAAACAGGTCCACACCTAGACACATCATAATTAGAATGTCAAAAATTAATGACAAAGAGAACATTCTAAAGGCAGCAAGAGAAAAGCAAACTGTTACCTACAAAGGAGCTCCCATAAGGTTGTCATCTGCTTTCTCATCAAACACTCTATAGGCCAGAACAGAATGGCATGAAGTCCACAAGGTAATGGGAAGCAAGGATCTGAGACCAAGATTACTATATCCAGCAAGGCTATCATTCAAAATAGATGGTGAAATAAAGGGCTTCCAAACAAACAAAAAGGCCAAAGGAGTTCGTCATTACCAAGCCCGCATTACAAGAAATGCTAAAGGAAAGAATAGAGAATATGAGAAGAATATATATATATATATATATATATATATATATATATATATATACATATATATATACACACACACACACATATATATATATATATATATATATATATATATATATATATATATAGAGAGAGAGAGAGAGAGAGAGAGAGAGAGAGAAACCTAGTCTTTCAGAATTGAAATGGCAATAAATAAGTACTTATCAATAATAACCTTAAATGTAAATGGATTAAATACTCCAATTAAAAGACATAGGGTAGCTGAATGAATATAAAAACATGATCCAACTATATGGTATCTACAAGAGATGCACCTCAGAACAAAAGTCTCACATAAGATAAGAGTGAAGAGATGGAAAAAAGTTCTTCATGCAAATGAAAAAATAAAAAAAGCTGGTGTAGCAATACTCATATCTGAAAAAATAGACTTCAGAATGAAGGTCATCACAAGAGACAACAAAGGTCACTACATAATACTAAAGGGATCAATCCAACAAGAGGATATAACCCTGGCAAGCATACATCCACCCAATATAAAAGCACCTAAATATATAAAAAATTTCTAGAGGACTTTAAGGAAGAGGCTTACCACAATACAGTCATAGTAGGAGATTTTAACACCCTTCTGTCTTCACTGGATAGATCTTCCAGACAAAAAATTCATAAGGAAACGGTGACTCTCAAGGACATATTGGATTTAATTGACATTTCACCCCAAAGCTGCAGAATATACATTCTTCGCAAGTGCAAATGGGTCATTTACAGAGATACATGTTAGGATACAAAACAAGTCTCTACAAGTTCAAGAAGATTGAAATCATATAAAGCATCTTCTCAGATCACAGTGGAATGAAATTATAAATCAACTAAGTATAGTAAAACATCCCCAAAACATGGAGGCTAAATAGCATGTCATTAAACAATGAGTGGGTTACCAATGAGATCAAGAAATAAGTAAAAAAAAAATTCTTGTAAACAAATGAAAATGAAGACACAACAACCCAAAATCTCTGGGACATAGGAAAAGCAGTCCTGAGAGGGAAGTTCATAGCACTACAGGCCTAACTCATAAAATAAGGAACATTAATAATAAACTATTTAACCCTATAACTTAAAAAAATTAGAAAGGGAACAACAAGAAAAGCCCAGAGTAAGTAGAAGGAAATAATAAAGATTAGAGCAGAAATAAATGACAATACAAAAAATCAATGAAACCAAGAGCTGGATCTTTGAAAAGATAAGCAAGATTGATGAACCCCTAGGCAGACTCATCAAGAAACAAAGAGAGAGGACCCAAATAAATAAAATAAAAAATGAAAGTAGAGAAGTAACCACTAACACCACAGAAATACAAAAGATTGTAAGAAAATAGTATGAACAACTATATGGCAACAAGCTGGACAATGTGGATGAAATGGACAAATTCCTAGAAAAATAAAACCTCCCAAAACTGTATCAGGAAGAATCAGGAAACTTTAATAGGAAAATAACAACTGATAAAATAGAAGCAGTAATAAAAAAAAACTTCCACTAAACAAAAGTCCAGGTCTACATGGCTTCACAGGGAGTTTTACCAAACATTCAAAGAAGAACTAACACCTATACTCCTCAAACTATTTCAGAAAATCCAAGAGGAAGGAACACTTCCAAGCTCTTTTATGAGGCCAGCATTAACCTAATTCCAAAACCAGATAAAGACATTACAAAGAAAGAGAATTGCAGGCCAATATCCCTGATGAATGTAGATGCTAAAATCCTCAATAAAATATTAACAAATTGGATCTAATAATATATTAAAAAGATCATACAACATGACCAAATGAGATTTATTCCAGGGATGCTAGGCTGGTACAGTACTTGCAAATCAATAAATGTGATATATCACATAAACAAACTGAAAGACAAAAATCACATGATCATATCAATAGATGCAGAAAAAGCATTAGACAAAATCCAACACCCATTTTTGGTAAAAACTGTCAGCAACATGGGAGGTTTTGGTGAGAAAATGGATGCAGAAAGGAGGGATTCGATCTGAATCTGCTCACAGGGCAGAGGGAGGGAGCAGCTGAAAGTCGCACAAGGGAGCGTTTGTCGGTGACTAGGGGGACAGCTGTGCTCCAGGAGAAGATAGAGGACTTCTGGGCTGGCCTCCCCAGCCTGAGCGGCCCCAGTACTGCAGGGTTCTCTCCCTGAGCCAACTGCGCGAGGAGGCGCGGAGGCAGACCACGACACCTTGAAGGGGAAGGACCTGAAAATATACAGCTACGGTACCGGTACCGGCTGGACCCCTGAGACTCCCGGAGCACCTGCGCCCAGTTGGCGCAGAGGCACGCAGCGCCCAGGGAGCTCTAAACTCCAGCACGGAAAGGTCAGATTTCCCTGGGGGTACTTTGGGCGCGAAACTGAGGGGGCTGGCAGTCTGGGAGATCTGCACCTTGGAACTCAAAACCTGGAGATCTGCACCTGAAATAAAATCTGTGGCTGTTGGAGCTGCTAAACGTGGGAGAGGGCCCTTGGAGCTGGTGACAGAGTTAATCCCTGGAGCGCAATCAATTTGGACCTGACAGAGGAGGGAAACCCGGAAGATTTTGGGAGGGTCCTGGCTGCTAAAACAGCAGTCACCATTAGAGAGGCAGTATTGTTTAGTGCAGGATAGAGAGGACCAATAGACCCAGAAGTCAATCTAGAAACACTGCCACCCAGGGGCCAAATCACAAATTGACTCTTGTGTGACAGGGAATTGATTATATTTTCTCTTCGACCTTGGGAATACAGTCTATTTTCATCTACTCTTTAGTATCTTTTACTCTACCTCAACTTCACCTTTATACCATCACTCTCTTGTTAACCTTTCCCTATTTAGTGCCTTGTTTCCCTTACACTTTTCCCGCTTTAGATTTACCTAATTCTTTCCCTTTACCCCCTGTTAAAATTTCACCCCACTGATATATCTAATCTCCAACCACCTACTCCAAGTGCATATATACCTCTAGCTTCTATGACTTCACTATCTTAAAGTGTTTTTATCCCTGTCCTGTTGTTGTTGTTTACTTGACTGTTGATTATATTGATTTTTGAAGCAGGTTTATGAGATTAAGTTGCTTATTCTGTTATTTTGGTTTGTCTTGTAGGGGGGGTTATTTTTATTTTTGGTGTTGTTTCTTGTTTTGTTGTCCTCATCTGCATTGTTTTTTAGATAGATTTTTGCTTCTATGTTCCCTCACCTCTCTTGATATTAGTAGTTGTATGTAATTTGTATCAATCTCCAAGTACTTGTTGCAGGCTTTGGTTCAGATTAGGGGCTGTCCTATAGGAGTTTTCACCCCACATTTATAATTTACTCCTCTTTTTTTTTTGTCTTCTCCCCCTTTTCCCATTATCATTTTGGCATTCCTGTCTTTCTTTTTTGTGAGTGTGTGTATGAGTGGGGGGTCTCTTTCTTTTTGTGTGAGGGTGGGTGTGTGAGTGTCTGTGTGTGTCTGGGGGAGGTTCTCTTTCTTTTTTCCCACCTATCACCGAATTTGCCTTATTCTGGCGGTCACCTTTATTTGGAATTACAATTACTGTGACTACACTCTGGTTCAGTGCCTGGTGCGTTGCACATGGTTGTGTTGTATTTTGTGCCTTTAAATCAATGCAGGAGAGTGAGAACTACATAACCAGATACACAGAGAAGAGAGACCATGGGAAGACAAAGAAACAGCCCACATATGAAAGAAAAGCAAGGCTCACCAGAAAAGGAGGTAAACGAAATGGAAGTTAACAACCTGTCAGAGAACGAATTCAGAGAAATGGTCATAAGGTGGCTGAAAAGAATGGAAGACAAATTTGATAATATGAGTAAGAACCAAGAGGAAATGAGGAAGACCCAGGAAGAAATGATGAAGAGCCATGAAGAAATGAAGAGGAGCCAAGAAGAAATGAAAAGTGACATTGCTGAAGTAAAGAACTCAATAGAAAGTATTAAGAGTAGACTAGAAGAAGCAGAGGATCGCATCAGTGAGCTAGAAGACCAGGTAGGAAAAAATAACCAAGTAGAGCAGCTTCTAGAAAAAAAAATTAAAAAGCAGGAGGAGAGCCTAAGGGAACTTTGGGACAACATGAAACAAAACAACATCC
Source organism: Antrozous pallidus (assembly GCA_027563665.1). Classification (NCBI taxonomy): domain Eukaryota; kingdom Metazoa; phylum Chordata; class Mammalia; order Chiroptera; family Vespertilionidae; genus Antrozous; species Antrozous pallidus. Next base: position 108,398,846 of record CM050508.1, on the reverse strand, counting down.
GTATAATTGGGCTTCCAGAAGGACAGGAAACTGAGCAAGGAATAGAAAACCTGTTGGAAGAAATTATGACAGAAAACTTTCCTGGTATAGGAAAGGAAAAACCCACACAAATCCAAGAAGCTCACAGAGTCCCAAGCAAAATAAACCCCAAAAGACCTACGCCAAGGCACATTATAATTAAATTGGCAAACACCAATGACAAAGTAAGAATCTTAAAAGCTGCCAGAGAGAGACAGAAAGTCACCTACAAAGGAACCCCCATCAGACTAACAAGTGATCTCTCAACAGAAACCTATCAGGCCAGAAGGCAGTGGAATGAAATTTACAAAGTCATGCAAAGGAAGGGTCTGAATCCTAGAATACTATACCCAGCAAGGCTCTCAATCAAAATTGAAGGTCAAATCAGGAGCTTCACAGATAAAAAAGGACTAAGGGAATTCGTCACCACCAAACCAGCAATGCAAGAAATGCTAAAGGATCTGCTGTAAAAAGAAATAGGAAGCGAAGAAGGAACACAGGGGTAAAGAACAAAAATGGAAACATATAAGCACCTATCAATAATAACTTTAAGTGTAAATGGTTTAAATGCTCCAATCAAAAGACATAGGGTAATAGGCTGGATAAGAAAACACAACCCATGTATCTGCTGTCTACAAGAAACCCACCTCTGAAAAAAAGACGCACACAGACTGAGGATGAAAGGTTGGAAAAAAGTTATTCAGGCGAATGGAAATGAAAAAAAATCTGGGGTAGCCATACTTATATCTGACAAATTAGATCTCAAAGTGAAGTACATAACAAGAAATAAAGAAGGCCACTTCATAATACTAAGGGGAGCAATCCAACAAGAAGAAATAACTCTGGTAGACATATATGCACCCAATACAGGAGCACCCAAATATATACAAAAACTCCTAGAGGACATCAAGGGAGAGATAGACAGCAATACAATCATAGTAGGAGACTTTAATACCCCACTATCACCATTGGACAGATCCTCTAAACAAAAAATCAGTAAAGAAACATCAATGCTCAATGACTCACTGGACCAGATGGAATTAATTGACATCTTCAGATCATTTCACCCCAAAGTCACAGAATATACATTCTTTTCAAGTGCCCATGGGTCATTCTCAAAGATAGACCATGTGTTGGGTCATAGGCAAAGTCTCTCCAAATTCAAGAAGATAGAAATCATATCAAGTATATTCTCAGATCACAGTGGCATAAAGCTGGAAATCAACTACAATAGAAACAATCCAAAGAAATTGAACACATGGAGACTAAACAGCATGCTATTAAACTATGACTGGGTTACTAGAGAGATTAAGGAAGACATAGAAAACATCATGGAAACAAATGACAATGATAGAACAACAATCCAAAATCTATGGGACACAGTGAAAGCAGTTCTGAGAGGGAAGTTCATAGCTCTACAATCCTACTGCAAAAAACTAGGAACAGCGGCAATAAATTATCTAACCCAACAACTCAAAGAGTTAGAAAGAAAGCAACAAGAAAAGCCCAGTGTAAGCAGAAAGAAGGAAATAGTAAAGATCAGAGCAGAAATAAATGACATAGAGACCAAAGAAACAATTCAGAAGATCAACAAAATCAAGAGCTGGTTCTTTGAAAGGATAGACAAGATTGATGAACCTCTAGCCAGACTCACCAAGAAGCAAAGAGAGAGGACCCTAATAAATAAAATCAGAAATGAAAGGGGTGAAATAACAACAGACCCCATTGAAATACAAAGGATTCTTAAAAAATACTATGAACAACTCTATTCCAACAAACTGGACAACTTGGAGGAAATGGATATGTTTCTAGAAAAATATAACCTCCCAAAACTCAATCAAGAAGAATCTAAACAACTCAATAGACCAATAACTGTGGAAGAAATTGAAGCAGTCATCATAAAGCTTCCAGCAAACAAAAGCTCAGGGCCAGACTGCTTCACAGGGGAGTTTTACCAAACATTCAAGGAACAACTAAAACCTATACTCCTCAGACTATTCAAAAAAATTAAAGAGGCTGGAACACTTCCAAACTCCTTCTATGAAGCTAGCATCACCCTAATACCAAAACCAGATAAAGACAACACAATAAAAGAGAATTACAGGCCAATATCCCTCATGAATATAGATGCCAAAATCCTCAATAAAATTCTAGCAAATCAGATCCAGCCGTACATCAGAAAGATCATACACCATGACCAAGTAGGATTTATCCCAGGAATGCAAGGATGGTACAATATCCGCAAATCAATAAATGTCATACATCACATAAACAAATTGAGAGATAAAAATCACATAGTCATATCAATTGATGCAGAAAAAGCATTTGACAAAATCCAACATCCTTTCTTAATAAAAACTCTCAATAAGGTAGGAATAGAAGGATCATATCTCAACATAATAAAAGCCATATATGATAAACCCACAGCAAACATCATACTCAATGGGCAAAAACTACAACCATTTCCCCTAAGAACAGGAACAAGACAGGGTTGCCCACTTTCACCACTCCTGTTCAACATAGTACTGGAAGTATTAGCCATTGCAATTAGACAAGAAGAAGAAATAAAAGGCATCCAAATTGGAAAAGAAGAAGTTAAGCTATCCTTATTTGCAGATGACATGATATTGTACCTAAAAAACCCGAAAGACTCCATAAAAAAGTTAGTAGAATTAATAAATGAGTTCAGCAACGTAGCAGGCTACAAAATTAATGCCAAGAAATCTATGGCATTTCTATACACTAATAGTGAACTAACAGAAAGAGAGACTAAAAAAGCAATCCCATTTACCATCACACCAAAAAAATTAAGATACCTAGGAATAAACTTAACTAAGGAGGTAAAAGATCTATTCGTGGAAAACTACAGGACACTGAAAAAAGAGATAGAGGAAGATGTAAACAAGTGGAAGAACATTCCATGTTCATGGATTGGGATAATCAACATAATTAAAATGTCCATACTACCCAAAGCAATCTATAAATTTAATGCACTCCTCCTTAAAATACCAATGGCATATTTCACAGACCTAGAAAGAACTCTCCAAAAATTCATCTGGAACAAAAAAGGCCCCGAATAGCCACAGCAATCCTGAGAAAGAAGCACAAAGTCGGTGGGATTTCAATACCAGATTTAGAGCTGTATTACAAAGCTACTCTTCTCAAAACAGCCTGATACTGGCACAAGAATAGACATATAGATCAATGGAATAGAATAGAGAATCCGGATATCAACCCAATCCACTATGTTCAATTAATATTTGACAAAGGAGGCATGAACATAAAATGGAGTCAAGACAGTCTCTTCAATAAATGGTGTTGGGAAAATTGGACAGATACATGCAAAAAAAATGAAACTAGAGCACCAACTTACACCATACACAAAAATAAACTCAAAATGGATACAAGACTTAAACGTAAGACAGGAAGCCATAAAAACATTAGAGGAATCTACAGGAAGAAAAATCTCAGACATATGCCAAAAGAACTTCTTTGATGATACTGCTCCTAGGGCAATGGAAGCTAAAGAGAAAATAAACAAATGGGACTACATCAAAATCAAAAGCTTTTGCACAGCTAAAGAAACCATCAACAAAACAAGAAAACCCACTGTATGGGAGAACATATTTGCAAATGTTATCAATGATAAAGGTTTAATCTCAAGCATCTACAGGCAACTCACCCAACTCAATAAAAGGAGGACACATGATCCAATAAAAAAATGGGCAACAGACCTAAATAGAATCTTCACGAAAGAAGACAAAAGGAAGGCCCAGAGACATATGAAAACTTGCTCAAAGTCACTAATTATCCGAGAGATGCAAATCAAAACGACTATGAGGTACCATCTCACACCTGTCAGAATGGCTTATATCAACAAATCAACAAACGACAAGTGCTGGCGAGGATGCGGAGAAAAAGGAACTCTCATGCACTGCTGGTGGGATTGTAGACTAGTGCAGCCACTGTGGAGAACAGTATGGAGTTTCCTCAAAAAACTCAAAATCGAGCTCCCATTCGACCCAGTGATCCCACTTCTAGGAATATACCCCAAGAAATTCGAAAGGCGAATTAGAAAGGATATATGTACCCCTATGTTCATAGCAGCACAATTTACCATAGCTAAGATTTGGAAACAGCCTAAGTGCCCATCAGCAGATGAGTGGATTAGAAAACTGGTACATTTACACAATGGAATACTATGCCGCGGAAAAAAAGAAGGAGCTCCTACCATTTGTAACAACATGGATGGATTTGGAGAGCATTATGCTAAGTGAAATTAGCCAGGCAGAGAAAGACAAATATCACATGATCTCACTCATTTGAGGAATACAATCAATGACATAGACTGATGAACAAGAATGGATCCAGAGACTGAGAAAAGTCCATCAGAATGTCAAACCTCAGGGTAAGTGGCAGGTGGTGGGAGTAAGTGGAAAAGCCAATATATTTGAACTCTTGAACTGAGGTAAGTGATTTGTGTTTTTACATCCCTGACAAAGTTTATATAAAGTTATTAAAAAATGGCAGCTAGTTTGACATTGAATTGACATGGCCTAGAGCTTGTCATATCCTATGGAGACCAGTCCTTAGGCTAGGCCCTGCTTAACCTCCCGTGACACCATAATACCCTTACATGATATTATTCTACAATGTCATTATAATATTTGATATTTGACAACAGCATATTATACAATTATCCCAAATAAACTTACAAACTAATTCTTTGAATGGTGGGAGCAAATTAAAAAAGGATAGGAAAAAAATCAATCCCTTTCAGAAGGAATTAAGGCACTGGGAAGGCATCCGAACATTCTATATTGGCCCTTCTTGCCCTTTCTGCCAAGAGGGACCTTCTTCTTACTATCCAAATACACAGAGCTGATGCGTGAACTTTCAGTTCAAGCTGTGGCTGAAGCCTCTGGGCAGCTGGCACCATGGATCTGTCTCTCGACCAATGGTGTGAGCTGGGCCCTCTCTGGAGAAGAAACCTGGGTCCCCCGAGATATGTGATCAGTACCGGGACCCCGCCAACAGGCGAGGGGACCCCAGGCAGGTGCTGGACGTGGAGGCCACGGGGGCATAGACTACAAAGGAGACAGAACTGAACCTCACATCACCCTGTTTGGCCCCGGAGGATGGCTGGTTAGCCAGAGACGGGTAAGATTCCTCAGGGAAGGAACAACCTAAGACAGGCACAGTCGCAGAGGAGCCAACAGGAGAGAACTAAAAGTTCAACAGAGGTGGGGCACAGACCCTCATCCACAAACCTTTCAGGGGTTTGAATTCTCACCCCTCCTGAGGGAGGTCTCCTACCCCCACGGCTGCTTCGCCTCCCATGCACAATTCATACCGGGACCCAGGTGGCAGACAGAGACTCGGCCAGCAATAGCTGCTCTATATCTAAATACAGTCTATTACCAGGAATGCTCAGGACCTACTCAAAATTGCAAATATTCCTTTCCCTAGTATTTACAGGGTAAACTAAGATTTCTGCTTGTGTATTAAATTGACAGGAAAATAGTAATCAAGTTTTCAGATTAATTTAAATTGGACAAGTGAAATAAGTGAATACTCAAGGAAATTATAGTGTACTGGACAAAAAGCTTTTCCTAAAACATTAACTAAATAATCTATTAATAGTTCATCTCACTGTAAAATTGCCTAACATCCAAAGAACCTAAAGCAGTCATATTTGAGTGCAAAAATTAAAATTTAAAATTACCAAGACTGCAATATAAAATTTCCAAAAGTCCCCATTAATCAAAAAAGGGGAGGGGACAGTGGGGTAATATCATGTAAGGAAAAAAATATCGAGTAATTAAAATACATCTAGAAAATTCTTACTCCAGTAAAGTAAATTCCATTTATAAAACCAATTGCAGGACACCCATGAAAAAACACACATGGTGTCAAAATAAGCCAAAGGAAAATCATTTAGGCAAAAATTAAAAAGCATCTTAAGTCTATTTTGCATAGAGGATCCCTTTGTTAACTTTTGGTCGAGAATGTGTTTGTGTGTTTTCAGAGAACAACTCCAAGACCATGTGGGTTCCTGCGACTGTGAGGAACTGATGGATCTGTTCCAGTCACGAGGATGGTCCAGAGATGGGGGACATTGATGACACCTTGCCATGCTAGCAGTCGGCAGCTGTGCATGTCTGCAGTCAGCCCAGGACCAAACCAGAGAGGATGGATCTTGCATTGCCACAATGTGTCCACCATCTGGATACCATTGCTGACATGTACACATAAAGAATTATTTGACACTGAAACTGGGACTCAGAACAGTTGGACATTGAAACTGAGACTGAAACATTTTTTGTTCTTATACATTTATTTCTAGTATGCAGAGGCAAGATATTTTTGAAGAAAAGAAACAGGGGAGAATGATTGATATAGAGGCAGGGTGGCCTCAAACAAGCTGTCAAGCTACAGGGGGAAGGCTGGAGTGGAGGGGAGGCAGATGCTGGGGGAGATCAACTGAAGGACTTGTATGCATACATATGAGCATAACCAATGAATGAAAGACTCTGGGGGTGGGGGGTGGGGCATGTGGGGACATGTGCTGGGGGGTAAGGGAGGCTGGGGGGAGGATATTGGGGGGGAGGAAAACATATGTACTACTATTAAATATAAGTTATATTGTAAATAAAATTTAAAAAAAAAGAAAGACACTGGGGCGGGGAGGGGGGAAGGTGGGGATATGTGCTGGGGGGTAGGGGAGTCTGGGGGGAGGATAAGGGGGAGGGGGAAAAGAAAACATGTACTACTATTAATTATAAGTTATACTGCAAAAAAGTCAATAAAAATATATTTTAAAAAAACTGTCAGCAACGTGGGAATGGAGGGAGCATATCTTATCTTGATAAAGGGCATGTATGATAAACCTATAGCAAACATCATACTCAATGGGCAAAAACTAAAACCATTTCCCCTAAAAATAGGAACAAGGCAAGGATGTCTTCCTTCACCCCTCTTATTCAACATAGTAGTGCTAACCACAGAGATCAGATAAGAAGAAAATATAAAAGGCACCCAAATTGGAAATGAGGAAGTAACACTCTCATTATTTGCAGATGACATGATAGTGTACATAGGCTCAAAAAAAAAAAAAAAGACTAGATTTAATAAATGAATTTGGCAGTTTAGCAGGATACAAAATTAATACTCAGAAATCAATGGCATTTTATACACCAATAATGAATTCTCAGAAAGAGAAACTAAACAAAGAATCTGATTTACCATTGCAACAACAAAAAAACTAAGATACATAGGAATAAATTTAACCAAGGACGTAAAAGACTTGTACTGGAAAACTATAGAGCGTGTGTGTCAGGCTGTGTGGTGGGAGGAAGTCCATGTGTGTGCTGAGCTGTGTGAAAGCAGAGCACAGGTCTGGCAATGAGAGACTATCACTCCTTCGGGGAATTGAGAACAGTTGTACTGAGGCAGGTCACATACAGCACCTTTAGACAGGAAAGAGCAATGACAGAGGTGGAGATGAATCTGGAGTCTGATAAAGTCCATCAGGACAATAGAATTGGGCAGAATAAAACAGAATGAAATCTGTAAAATACAGTTCTTTGTGGAGAATTCTTTGGAAAAACAACAAAAGAGAGACCCTCTAGAAACCACTGTAGTAACATAAATGAGGTGATGGACGTCTGAGTATGATGGGGATACTGGAGAAGAACACAGTGAGAAGTTTGAGAGACATTTAGAAGGCAGGCAGGGGCACACTCAGTGATTTTCTGTAAGTGGTCAATCAGGGGATGGAAGGCCCTCAGGAAGACTGTGAGAGCTCTGCCTGAAGCAGGGGTAGGGTGCTTCTGCTTCCGGGATCAGGGCCCCCAGAAGAGGAGACTGTCTGAGCCACTCAAGAGGACCTTTCTGGCAGGAGCTGAATCTTGTAGACTGAGATTAGGAAGGAGGACCAAGCTGGCTATGTAAATCTTGGAGGTATTAGGATGTGTATGAGAGACTTAAATCAATCATTTAATAAATAGTTTTCAGCAGTGTCTTTGCTAGGCATTGAGCTATGGGCTAAAGACACAATGGTGAATAAAACAGACTGTTCCTTCTCTCTTGGAGTTTATACTTTTGTATAAATAAAATCTCACCAATGAACATGTCATTGCAAAGTGGCTTGAGCACTGTGAAGGGGTGGACAAGGTTCTGTGAACTCATAAGTAATTTAGCCTGGGGAGCCAGGAAAGGTTTCTCTGTGGGCCTGAGCCTTGACTTGAGTCTGAAAAAGTAGGCAAGTATGGACCAGTGAGAGGAAGAAAAGCACACACTGCAGACAGAGGGAGCTGAGTTTACCAACTCTCTGTGGTGAAGAGGGCCGCACCGCACCCTGGAGGGGCTGAAGAGAGCCCAGAGGACCTGGCACAGGGAACAGTGTGGTAGGTGGGACACAATCAAATCTGCATTTTCAGTGCTTGGGTGAGTCGCAGGAATAAGGTGAAGAGAGCAGGACATTATTGCAGTTTTTCAAGGTAAGTGACATGGACCAGAGTAGCGACAATAGAGAAAGAAATATGGATTCTTTTAAAAGGTATCAAGGTAGTACAATCAACAAGAATTGGGTACAGTGGTGTAAGAAAGAAAGGTACCAAGGATGAATTTTAGATCTGTAGCCATTTCTGACATGAAGAAAATTGAAACAAGGTCAGTTATTATTTGGGAGAAGAGGTGGAGAGGATAATAAATTTGGTCTCAGATACATTGAATTGTGGTGCTACTGAGATATTTATTTATTCATTTATTTCTTTTTATTTTAATTTCTTTATTGATTAAAGTATTACATATGTGTTCTCATCACTCATTACCCCCTCCAATCCCCTCTAGTGTTCATCACCCCCATCACTCCCCTAGTGTCTGTGTCCATTGATTAGGCTTATATGCATGCATACAAGTCCTTTGGTTGATCTTTTCCCCTTTCCCCTTACCCCCACCCTCTCCTACAATCCCTCTGAGGTTTGACAGTCAATGCTTCTCTGTGTCTGGATCTGTTTTGTTCATAAATTTATGTTGTTCATTATATTCCATAATGAGTGAGATCATGTGATACTTATCCTTCTTGACTGGCTTATTTTACTTAGCATAATGCTCTCCAGTTCCATCCATGTTCTAGTTTGAAGCAGCCACCTTTTTCTCCTTTTTCTTCTTCTTAAAAGAATACCTTTCAGCATTTCATATAATACTGGTTTGGTGTTGATGAACTCCTTTAGCTTCTTCTTATCTGTGAAGCTCTTTATCTGACCTTCAATTCTGAATGATAGCTTTGCTGGATAGAGTAATCTTGGTTGTAGGTTCTTGCTATTCATCACTTTGAAAATTTCTTGCCACTCCCATCTGCCCTGCATTGTTTCTATTGAGAAATCAGTTGATAATCATATGGGTGCTCCCTTGTAGGTAATTCAGTGTTTTTCTCTTGCTGCTTTTAATATTCTCTTTCTGTCTTTTGCTCTTGGCATTTTAATTATGGTGTGTCTTGGTGTGGTCCTCTTTGGATTCCTTTTGTTTGGGGTTCTGTGGGCTTCCTGGGTTCTGTGGGCACTTCTGTGTCCCTCTAGTTTCAAAACTTCCTGTCAGCTAACCTTTCTCCTGTCATTGACTTGTAAGTCTATTTCTTTCACCGGGTGGGGGAAGTTTTCAGTCATTATTTCTTCAAATAGGTTTTCAGTATCTTGCTCTCTCTTCTTCTGGTACCCCCATAATTCTGACATTGGTATGCTTGAAGTTGTCCCAGAGGCTTCTTACACTATCCTCAAATTTTTGGATTCTTTTTTTTTTTTTTCTGGTTGAGTGTTTTGGCATCTTTATATTTCAAATCTTTGACTTGATTCTTGTGTTCCTCTAGTCTGCTGTTGGGTTTCTGTAAAATATTTTTTATTTCAGTCAGTGTATGTTTAATTTCTAGTTGGTCCTTTTTCATATCCTCAAGGGTCTCGCTCATATCCTCAAGGGTCTCGCTCATATCCTTGAGGGTCTCACTAAACTTATCGGCCTTTTCTAGGAGCCTCTTAAAAAACCTTATAACTGTGGTTTTGAACTCTATATCCAGTCGTTTGTTTTCCTCCATTTCTTTCATTTGTGATCTGTTTCTCTCTGCATTTTCAGTGCTTCCCTGGGTTGGTAGGATGGCTTTGTGTGCTAGATATCTCAGGTTCCCCTGTTACCTGAGGTGAATACTCTTGGTGCACCCTTTTGTGGACTGTGTGTGCAGCCTTGTTGCAGATAAGTCTTGATTGCTGTTGGTATCACTGGGAATAATTGACCTCCAGGACAACTGGCTGTGATGACCAGCTGTGTCTATGCTGGGAGATAGCCTTATGTGCCAAGACTTGCAAATTTGCCAAAGTTTCTGTGCTCAGTTTGGATGGGGCGAAGTTTCTGGGTGGAGCGGAGTTTCAGGGTGGAGCCGACAGCCTTAGCTTCCAGTCAGCCCCACCCCTTGAGGTCACTGGGTCCTAGCATCCACAGGCAATCACCGCGAGCACCTCTGAGAAAAAGATGCCCTCCGCCAGAATGTCCAGTCCCCAATGAATCTGGAATCTCAGATTTTCGCCTGGCACCTGGGTTCCGTGCAGTCGGAACTCCTTTCTCCCTTCTGCCAGACACCAGCCACACAGTCAACTTATCGCCCTACTGTGAGCACTCATGCACACCCCAGGAGCTCCACCTCTAGCTGTTCCCCCAAGATTCTGCCTCACAGAGCTGCCCTGAGCTCCTTTCTCCTGCCAGACACCGCCAGTGGCCCAGTCCGTTCTCTCTGCACACACTTGCGTACATGCCTCCAGAGCTCCTCCTTTGGCTCTTCCCTTGGGATTTCGCCCACAATCCAGATTCTCCCCGTGAGGGCCTGGGTCCCCTGGATTTTGAGTGAAAAGTGAACTGGGTTAAGCCCAGCCTGGAATTTTTGTCTCCTTTCCACTAGAGCACCCCTGCCAGGCAATCAGACACCCTGTCCTCTCCAGCTCTGTGCACCTCAAGTCTCCTACTTTACTTAGGCTTTGCAGAGGCTCTGATTATCCGTGGGCACTTCTGTGTCCCTCTAGTTTCAAAACTTCCAGTCAGCTAACCTTCTCATGGTTCTGGACAATGTTCGTTTTGTCCTTTAGTTGTATTCTCGAAATTGTTGTGCAGGGCAAAAGCCTAGGCATTTACCTATGCTGCCATCTTGGTTTCTCCCACAGAGATATTTATTTTTTAAAAAATTTGTTTTATTGATCTTTTTACAGAGAGGGAGAAGGATAGAGAGTTAGAAATATCGATGGGAGAGAAACATCAATCACTGCCTCTTGCACACCTCCTGCCGGGCTAGTGCCAGCAACCAAAGTAAATGCCCTTGACTGGAATTGAACCTGGGACCTTTCAGTCCACAGGCTGATGCTCTATCCACTGAGCCAAACCAGTTAGGGCTGCTACTGAGATATTTAAATGGGGATATAGATGATTCTGGAACTCAGAAGTGAAGTCTAGGCTGGAAATGTAACTTATGAGTCATTGGTATGCAAATATTAATTGAGAGACTTCTTGTTTCTGACATGCACTTCTATACTCCTAATAAGAAAAAGGTGAAAACGGAAATCAACTTTTTAAAGGTTCATCAGGGGTCAAACTACTGCTCCTAAAACTGGAAAGAGAAGTGGATAGTGAGGATCACAGTTTACTGGGAGCAGAAGCCTGCTACTGGAGCCAGGACTGGTAGGAAAAATTGGGATGTAATTGACAAATTGTTGAAAGATCAGTGTAAATGAGTTTGAGAGTTAAAACACTGGGGGCTTGGGGCTTGGCCAAGTAGCACAGCAAATTAGAGTTTCGTCCTGATACACCAATGTTACAGGTTTGATCCCCAGTCAGGGCACATACCAAAATCAACCACGAATGCATAAATAAGTGGAACAATAAGTGGAACAACAAATCAATGTTTCTCTCTCTCTCTCTCTCTCTCTCTCTCAAATCAACTTGAAATAACAAACACTGAGGGCTCAGTCTCACGGGGTCCCCACACTGTCATGAGTTTTACCTCTAGGAGCCCTTTCAGATTCTCAGAGTCAGGATTGGAGAAAAAAAATCCTCTCTCGCTTCTGGCAGGGAGGGGGGAGGTGGGCGGTGGTGGTGGTGGTGGAGGTGGTAGTGGTGGTTGTGGGAGGGCTGGAGGGTTAGGGCAGCTGGGGGACTGGGGGGCTGGGAGGAGGGGCATTTATGGGGTGGGTAGTAGGAAGGTTTAGGGGATAGGAAGGGGGAGAAAGTAACTATTTTGAATAAACTAGAGGTTCTATTGGCCATAGTAGCCTGCCCTATTTATTTTATCGCAGCCTAACTAACTAACGCGGGGGAAGGGAAATAGCCAACTTCAACCTCCAACCTCCTCTAATCTTCATGTCTCATCTAAAAGAAAAAAAAAAAATCCCAGAAACACCTATGAAGGTCATAGGCAGGTTACCTTCAGCTGTGGTACCCTCTTATCTATGGAAGATAGAAAGATTCCTAGAGGAAGGAATGCTTCCCTTCCCCCCACCTCACCACCTCTTTCAGCTCCTGCACAGGCTGGGAGCACAGGCCATTGAAAGACAGATTCCTAGAGGGAGGAATTCTTTCCTGTCCCCACTGCTCACCACCACCTCAGTCAGGCTCCTGTGTAGTAATAGTGGATCACAGCTTTAAAAAACTATAAGGATCAGCCTCTATTTTAAGAAGGAGTCTAGGGAACCCTAAAGACAACAATGAATGAAAAAATATGAAGACATTAAAGGAAGTGTTACCCTCTGACACATAGTTATAGCAAAAAGTAAATATAGCCTAACTCCTAGATGAATAAAGATACTTTAAGCCCTCACATTGAAGACCTATCTGACTCAGATCTTTTAAGCCAATAATATATCATGACTGGCTTACAAAAAAAAAATGTACAAGGCATGCTAATAGTTTGAAGAAACAAAAATGTTTTAGAACCAGACTAATGTGGCAAGGGTATTGCAATTAAACTAGGAATTTAAAACAACTATGATTAATAGCTGAAACCGGTTTGGCTCAGTGGATAGAGCATCGGACTGCGGACTGAAGGGTCCCGGGTTCAATTCTGGTCAAGGGCATGTACTGTAGCTGCGGGCACATCCCCAGTAGGGGGCGTGCAAGAGGCAGCTGATCATTGTTTCTCTCTCATCGATGTTTCTGACTTTCTATCCCTCTCCCTTCTGCTCTATAAAAAAATCAATAAAATATATTTTTAAAAATAAAATAAAATAACTATGATTAATATGCCAAGGGCTTTATTGGAAAGAGTGGACCATTCAAGAACAGGTGGGTAATGTAAGCAGGAAGCTCTAAGAAAGAATCAGAGAAGTACTAGGTATCTAAGACACTCCAACGGAAATGTAGAACGCTTGTGATGAGCTCATCAGTAAACTGAACACAGACAAGGAAAGAGTAAGTTTGAAGACAGAATAGAAGCTTCCAAAGCTAAAATGCAAAGAAAATAAAGGATGACAAAGACAGAATAGGTTATTCAAGATCTGTGGAATGATTACAAAAGTGTAACTTACATGTGACAAAAATACCAGAAAGAAAAGAAAGTGAGAAGAACAGAAAAACTATTTAAAGTATAAGTCTGAGAAATTCCCCAAATTAATGATATATTAATTGAGGTAGTAGATGTGGACGAAATCAGTTAGCAAGTGGAGTGTGAAATGAGGAGAGAAGGCACCACAGCTGAGTGGAGGATTCCCATGAGTTACTGGTAGAAGATGATGACTCCACCAAAGGAGCATTGGAGGAATGAGGAGAAGGGAAGAAAGGGAGTTTCATATGTCCCAGAGACCAAAGACATTGGATGAAAATAAAGAAAGGAAACAAAGGAAGGATGGTCTGTTATGGCCAGTGCACCATATTTGTCATTTTAATTTTAAAAGAAAATGTCAAACTGTTTTCTAAAAGTTTGCCAGTCACCTACCAGATTTTGTAATCAAAGAAAACATGATAATTTCAAGAGGAACATCAAAAGTGCTTTATTCAAAATAATGTCAATTTTTCAGGTAATTTATGGATACTGTTCCAATAGAACTTTTCTTGTTTTGAGGTAAACCATTCAGAGACTCAATTTTCCACTTGTTTGTATGGTTTGAAGTGCTTCTCAGAAAGATCTATCAGAACAAGTGGTAATCTGAAGGAGCAAAGTCTGCTGAATACAGCAGGTGGGTTAATGCTTCCCAGGCAAGATCTTTTAACGTGTCTTTAACTGATTTTGAAGTGTATGATGGTGCGTCATCATGAAGCAAAATTACTTTTCCGTGTCTTCTGGCCCATTCTGGTCATTTTACAATCAAAGCATGGTTCAAATTGATTATTTGTTGTCAGTAGTGATCAGTATTAACAGTTTCACCTGATTTTGGAAGCTCATAATACACCACACCTTCCTGATCCCACCAAATGCAGAGCATTGTCTTCTTTTTAAAGCGATTTGGACTTGCAGTCAATATTTGATGGTTGATCTGGATCAACCCATGATTTTGTGCATTTGGGATTCTCAATATAAATCCACTTTTCATCGCCAGTCACAATTCGATGCAAAAAAGATTTTCTTTCATGCCGTTGAAACATTTTACTGATGACTTTTCGGTTTTCCATTTGTCTGTCGTTCAGTTGATGTGGCATCCATTATCCTTCCTTTAAAATCTTCTCCATTGCGTGTAAATGATCAGAAATTGTTTGTTGAGCAATGTTTAATCTTTCTGCAAGTTGTTTCTGAGTTTGACATGCATCTTCATCAAATAATGCTTGTAATTATTGTTCTTCAAACTTTTTCAATTGACCTGGGTGTTTTTTGTCTTTCACATTAAAATCATCACTTTTAAAGCATTTAAACCAGTGTTCACAAGTATCTTGAGATGGAGCATGTTCACCATAAACTTCCCGAAGTATACGATAACTTTTAGCAGCACTTTTCTTCAAAATAAAGTAATGAATTAAAACTTCCTGCAAATGCTCTTTTTTTTGGCACGAAATTTGACATTTTTAAGTGTTAATATGTATGACATCTTCAGCAAATTTGACATATGAAGTTTTGAAGCTTGCTGTCAATCTAACAAAATAGCATACATATCAAATTGCATATATATCAACATATGTGTAACTCCACCTACTGAAAATAACCTGAATTACTAACCAGTAAGTGCCTATATCCCCTCACTAATAATGGGTGATATAAATATTGGTTAGTTTTTATTTTTTGCCAACCTTAAGTGGTTGGAAGAAGATAAACACATATATATTAATATCCTTTTTATATAACACCTAAAAATGGTTACAAAAAGAAATGAGAAAAAATCCCATTCAGCTTCTAGTTAATCATGACTGACTGAATGACGATTTATTTTTATTCTCTTGAAATATTACTAAAATAAGTAAAACATTTAAAAAGTCAGAACACAATGGAAGAGAGAAGACAGCAAGCAGACAAATGTATATAATATATATAATCTAGAACAACTATGTAAGAAAATGTGGTGGTAAGGAAAAAGATAGTGTGTTTTCTGTTTATAAATGCACTAGGGGCCCGGTGCACAAAATTTGTGCACTGGGGTGGGCGGTCCCTCACCCCAACCTGCCCCCTCTCACATACTGGGAGCCCTCAAGGGATGTCCAACTGATGGCTCACTCCCAGCCTGCCCAAGGCCTAAAGCTCACCAGAGTCTTTAGGCCTTGGGCACCCAGTCATGGCCCTGCTCAGCTCAGCCCCAGCTGCCTGCGACCACCTGGCCCCGGGGGCTGGGTGCTTGCTGCCACTTCGGCTCACAGCACCCAGGGGCCAGGTGCTCCCTGCCACCGCCACCACCACTGCTGCTGCTTCTGCTTCCCTCACAGCACCCGGGGGTTGGGCGCTCGCTACCACTGTCGTTTCATCTCCAACCACAGGGCCCGGCACTCATGCCACTTGGCCCTGCCCCTGCTCCTGATTGGCTGGTAGCATAGCCAATCAGGAGCGAAGGTACGGTCAAATTTACATGTTTCTCTTTTATTATATAGGATAAACTCTTCCTGATAGCAATTAAAGAAGCTTGTTCTATGGAGACCCTTGACTGGTGAGTGGGATGCCGAAGAAGAAGTGAAAGGGAGATCTCAGTGCAGAAACTCATGTACTTTTGAACTTTGAGCTATGTAATGTTTTGTCTATTCAAAAATAAATTACTATGATTTAAAATTAAAATAAAAAGTATTCCAAAGGGGGAGGTAGTCAGTAAACAAATAATTGTATGAATAACTACAGATACAACAAGGTCTATGGAGTCACCAAAGACCCTTAGATTTCACCTAGAGGCTAAACTGGCCCAGTGGACAAGCAGATGGCATTCCAGATAGAAGACAGGGCACCAAGGGAAGAGGGACAGGGAGTAGCTTATGGGGGGGACTCAAGTGAGCAAGCTCAGGGACAAGGCCTGGAGTGGTGGGGCAGATCCCATGCAGCCCTGTCAGCTAGGAGGAGGATTCTGAACACTGTTCTGCGCATACTGGGGAGCCATGGGATTTTAAGCAGAGGAGTGGCTTGACTAGATTTCCATGTTGACGAGAGTCGTATTCAGGCTTCAGTGTGGAGATCCTAGTAAGATCATTTAACAAAGTTGCTGTTTATAAAATAAATATGAAAAACATATTTTCTTTCCATTATACAATATTAACAAGGTAGAAAAAGAAACTAAAAAAAATCTTATAAAATGGCAACCATAGCTTTAAAACAGAAAACAAAGAAGATAATTCAAAGAATGAAGCCCAGCTGGCAGGGCTCAGTGGTTGAACACTGACCAGTGAACAAGGAGGTCACAGTTTGATTCTCAGCTGGGCTTGATCTGCAGTGCGGGGCCTGCAGGAGGCAGCCAATCAATGATCCTCTCTCATCATTGATGTTTCTATCTCTCCCTCTCCTTTCCACTCTGAAATCAATAAAAATAATTTTAAAAAATAGAAGAAATCTTTCCAGAGGTTAAAAAAAGGTTTGTTTTTTTAGTTTTTATCATTTCTCATTTTTTATTACTTTAAAAGATGAATTTGTTGATATTTAAGGTTCAGATGGAAAATTCCAACTCAGAGCCAAGCAAATTTTTTTTTAAAAAGATCTATATATGGATACTCTGGTCCAACTCTAAAACTTTGTTGATAATACTTACTGAGAAAGGAGAGTCAGATAGGCAGCAGACTTCTCAACAATACTGGATTCTGTGAGGGCTCTCAATGATAAACAAGATAGACTGATTCCAGCTAATTTAGGCTAAAAAGGAATTTATTAGGAAGATATGTAGTAGCTCACAGAATCAAAGAAAACCATGAAGAATTTGGTCTTGGGAAGGGATTTACTTGAGCTCTGAGGGTGTCAGCAGCAGGTCTCCTCTGGACCCTGTCAGAGGGACGAGGGTGCCATAGCCATGCATAGCCACACTGGGAGAGTGTCTGATTGACTCCTGAGCTAGGAGGAAGGTGCAATATCTCACCAGGGACAGTTACATTGGGAAGGTGGGGGCGGGAGAGGGAGACTTTGCAGATAAACAACCCATGTATTCATTTACTCAACACATGGTTATTTAGTCCTTCTATGCACCAGGCATTTCCAGGCACAGATATTCCATGAAAAAACCAGAGCCACTGTTCTTCTGGAGTGAGCGTTCTGGTATGATTTGACAGAAAATAAATACACTTCTACAATCTTTTATCTTCAGTGATAAAATTGAAAAAGCTTTGAAAACCAAATTGTGTGTGTGTGTGTGTGTGTGTGTGTGTGTGTGTGTATTTGATATAAACTGATTTGGCAGAAAACCTGACCTGAATGAATGTGAAACATTTGAGTATTTATCCATCCTAATTAGAATACATTTGACAACACAAATATTAATGAATGTGATTGCAGAGTGCTGCCCCTGAAATACTGGTGGTGTCATTTAATATATGGTCTATGCCCCCTATTCCTTTCTAAAATTTGAAATTTTCAGGATTACAAAATACATTTGGCCCCAAAGAATTTGATAAGGGATTCTGTATCTGTGAATAAGTAAGTGTCCTGTAAGTATATATGCTGGTAGGTACCATGGACAGCCCCTAGGACTCTATTTGTGCTCAAGGGAGAGTACCATGGGAACTGGGGATCCTGAACTTGACTGCACTATCTCTTTCCAACAAGAACAATATTTATTTGGATTTACACTCTTGATGCTGGCTATGGAGGGGGGGAAAAGTAGAAAAGGGAGGCTAGTGAATGCTGAGAATGGAGGTGAGGAAGGATGATTTTATTTTATACTAGAGGCCCAGTGCATGAAATTTGTGCACGGGGTTGGGGTTTGGGGAGTGGGGTGTCCCTCAGCCAGCCTGCACCCTCTCCAATCTGGGACCTCTTGAGGGACGTCTGACTGCCCATTAGGGTGTCTGACTGCCCCTTGGAAGGGCAGTTAGGGGTAATCAGGGAGACAGGCAGGCGAGCAGTTTAGAGCTAGCTGGATTGTGAGAAGGATGTACTACTGGGATCGGGCCTAAATGGACAGTCGGACATCCTTCTCACAATCCAGGACTGCTAGTTCGAAACTGCTCGCCTATCTGCCTTCCTGATTGCCCATAATCACTTCTGCCTGCCAGCCTAATCACCCCCTAACCACTACCCTGCCAGCCTAATTGATATATAACTGCTCCCCTGCCAGCCAGTTTGTCCCCAACTTCCCTCCTCTACTGGCCTGGTTAACGCTAACTGCAATCCCCTGCAGGCTTGATTACACCCAACTGCCCTCCCTTGCAGGCCTGGTCCCTCCCAACTGCCCTCCCCTGCTGGCTTGATCAGCCACAGCTGCCCTCCCTTGCAGGCCTGGAACCTCCCACTGTCCTCCCCTGCTGGCCATCTTGTGGTGGCCATCTTGTGTCCACATGGGGGCAGGATCTTTGATCAAATGGGGGCAGCCCTCTTGTGTGTTGGAGTGATGGTCAATCTGCATATTACTCTTTTATTAGATAGGATAGAGGCCTGATGCATGGTGGGAACTGGCTGGTTTGCCCTGGAGGGTGTCGTGCATCAGAGTGGGGGTTCCCTTGGGGTGTGGGGAGACCTGGGAGAGGGGCCTATGGTGGTTTGCAGACAGGTCACACCCCCCAGCAAGTGGAGGCCCAGGGATCTGGGATTAATTTATGTCTACAATTGAAACTTTGTAGCCTGAGGCAGAGCCAAGCCTTCAGCTGGTTCCATGGTGGCAGCCATTTCTGTTAGAAACTTTGTAGCTTAGAGTGGAGGCCTAGGGTGGTCAGGGCTGCCGAAGTTTGGCTTCCTTGCAACCCTAGCCTCTTCTCTCTCCAGCTCTGTGGCTGCTGCCATTTCTGTTGGGATTATGCATCTTCTATAATTGAAACTTTGTAGCATTGAGTAGAGGCCTAGGCCGGCAACAGCAGGCGGAAAGCTTAGCTTCCTCCATTGCCAGGGAAACCCAAGCCTCCCTCCTGCTCTCAGTGGTGGCAGCCATCTTGGTTGTGGTTTATTTGCATAATTTGCTCCTGATTGGCTGGTGGGCATGGCTGTGGGCATGGCTTGATCGGAGGTCCAATCAATTTGCATATTACTCTTTTATTAGATAGGTTAGGGTAGTTAGGGAAGGCCTCATTGATAAGATGACAATACAAACAAAGAGACCTGCAGGGAGCAAGAGAAAAATTAATGTGAATATCTGGGAGAATAGAATTTCAGACAGAGGGTTGAAAAATGCAAAGATCCTGAGATGAAAGCATGTTTGAACTGCTGGACTGAATGGGGCAAGATGAGCACATGGATGGAATGAGATAAGATGCAGTGGGTGAAGAAAGATTGTATAGGGACTGTGGCTTTTAGATGAGATCAGACTTGATGGAAGGATGCTTCTTTTTTTTAAAATTTTATTTACAATATAACTTATATTTAAAAGTAGTACATATGTTTTCCTCCCCCCCAATATCCTCCTCCCAGCCTCCCTTACCCCCCAGCACATGTCCCCACCTGCCCCCCTCCCCGCCCCAGTGTCTTTCATTCATTGGTTATGCTCATATGTATGCATACAAGTCCTTTGATTGATCTCCCCCAACATCTGCCTCCCCTCCACTCCAGCCTTCTCCCTGTAGCTTGACAGCCCGTTTGAGGCCACCCTGCCTCTATATCAATCACTTCCCCCTGTTTCTTTTCTTCAAAAATATCTTGCCTCTGCATACTGAAAACAAACGTATAAGAGCAAAAAAAGTTTGAGTGTCAGTTTCAATGTCCAACTGTTCTGAGTCCCAGTTTCAATGTCAAATAGTTCTTCATGTGTACATGTCAGCAATGGTATCCAGATGGTGGCCACATCATGGCAATGCAAGATCCATCCTCTCTGGTGTGGTCCTGGGCCGCTTGCAGCAACGCACAGCTGCCTACTGCTAGCATGGCAAGGTGTCGTCAGCATCCGCCATCTCTGGACCATCCTCGTGGCTGGAACAGATCCGTCAGTTCCTCACATTCGCAGGAACCCACATGGTCTTGGAGTTTTCTCTGCAAACACACAAACACATTCTCGACCAAAGGTTACCAAAGGGATCCTCTCTGCAAAATAGATTTGGGATTTTTTTTATTTTTGCCTAAATGATTTTCCTTTGGCTTATTTTGACACCATGTGTGTTTTTTCATGGGTGTCCTGCAGTTGGTTTTACAAATGGAATTGTCTTTTCTGGAGTAAGATGGAAGGATGCTTCTTAACAGGAGGAGGGTCTGACTAAAGTTTTAGAAGAATAAATCAGACTTAGGAAGTCTGTGTTGAGAATGGGCAGATGGAAGTGAAGGCAGACAGAGGGGGATCAGTCAGAAGCTGTGGGAAGGTGGTGATGGTTTGAGTCAGGGTAGCAGGAGAGGAGGGGAAAACAGTCCATATCCAGAAGAATTTGTATATACTTTTGAGGAAAGAGCTGCTATAACTTGCTGATGCATTGGAAAAGATGGTCTCTCCAGGTAACTGACTGAAAGCAGGGAATACAAGCAGAAAGGTGGAGGAAATGTTGATGTCTAAGAAGAAAGGGGGATAAGACTAGATAAGAGAAAGGGCAGATCCTGACATGTGCAGCTAGTGTCTAGATGATTTGGGATGCTGAAGAAATCTCACACTTCCCATTATGCCCCCAAATAAGATTATCCTATCTGGGACATAATAGGATTAGCCTAGTGGCTTCCAATTTGGGTAGTGAGGCTATGAGTACTGGGGATGAGCAGGGAGGAAAGAAGTCATTAAGCAGTAATTTTATTATTTTATAAGGACAATATTTGTTTGGATTTACATAAATGTTAATCAGTTTCTTTGCTTACCATATTTTCTTGCACTTTTCCAGACAATTTCCTTTTTTAAAAAAATATAAAACTTTATAGTTCAGATCATTACAGCTGTTCCTCTTTTCTCCCCAATAGTTCCCCTCCACACAGTTCCCACCCCACCTTCTGCCCCCACTGTCCCCATCTATAGGTGTACGATCTTTGTCCAGTGTCTTCCTTCATCCTCATACCTTTCCCCCCTGTGAATTTTCAGTCCATTCCCTTTCAATGTCCCTGATTCTATTATATTCACCAGTTTATTCTGTTCATCAGATTTTTAATTCGTTGATTTTTAGACTCATTTGTTGACAGATATGTATTTGTTGTTCATAGTTTTTATCTTTATCATTTTCTTCTTCCTCTGCTTAAAGAATACCTTTCAGCATTTCATATAATACTAGTTTGGTGGTGATGAACTCCTTTAGATTTTTCTTATCTGTGAAGCTCTTTATCTGACCTTAAATTCTCAATGATAGCATTGCTGGGTAGAATAATCTTGGTTGTAGGTTCTTTCTGTTCATCACTTTGAATATTTCTTGCCACTCCCTTCTGGCCTGCATACTTTCTGTTGAGAAATCTGCTTTCAGTCATATGGGTCCTCCCTTGTAGGTAACTAAGTATTTTTCCCTTGCTGCTTTTAATATTCTCTCTTTGTCTTTGCTCTTGGCATTTTAATTACGATGTGTCTTGGTGTGGTCCTCTTTGGATTCCTTTTGTTTGGGGTTCTGTGTGCTTCCTGGTCTTGTAAGTTTATTTATTTATTTTTCTTATTTATTTATTTATTTTTAAAATTTTTAAAATTTTATTAACAATATAACTTATATTTAATAGTAGTACATATGTTTTCCTTCCCCCCCAATATCCTCCCCCCAGACTCCCTTACCCCCCAGCACATGTCCCCACCTGCCCCCCTCCCCGCCCCAGTGTCTTTCATTCATTGGTTATGCTCATATGTATGCATACAAGTCCTTCGGTTGATCTCCCCCAGCATCTGCCTCCCATCCACTCCAGCCTTCCCCCTGTAGCTTGATAGCCTGTTCGAGGCTGCCCTGCCTCTATATCAATCACTTCCCCCTGTTTCTTTTCTTCAAAAATATCTTGCCACTGCATATTGAAAACAAACGTATAAGAGCAAAAAAAGTTTGAGTGTCAGTTTCAATGTCCAACTGTTCTGAGTCCCAGTTACAATGTCAAATAGTTCTTCATGTGTACATGTCAGCAATGGTATCCAGATGGTGGCCACATCGTGGCAATGCAAGATCCATCCTCTCTGGTATGGTCCTGGGCCACCTGCAGCAATGCACAGCTGCCGACTGCTAGCATGGCAAGGTGTCATCAGCGTCCGCCATCTCTGGACCATCCTCGTGGCTGGAACAGATTTGTCAGTTCCTCACTGTCGCAGGAACCCACATGGTCTTGGAGTTGTTCTCTGCAAACACACAAACACATTCTCGACCAAATGTTAACAAAGGGATCCTCTCTGCAAAATAGACTTGGGATTCTTTTTATTTTTGCCTAAATGATTTTCCTTTGGCTTATTTTGACACCATGTGTGTTTTTTCATGGGTGTCCAGCAATTGGTTTTACAAATGGAATTTTCTTTTCTGGAGTAAGAATTTTCTTTTCTGGAATAAGAAAACATGGATTTTACTTATAGGATATTTTTCCTTACATGATATTACCCCACTGCCCCTCCTTTTTTTTGGTTAATAGGGGCTTTTGGAAATTTTATCTTGCAGTCTTGGTAATTTTAAATTTTAATTTTTGCACACAAATATGACTGCTTTAGGTTCTTTGGATGTTAGGCAATTTTGCAGTGAGATGAACTACTAATAGATATTTTAGTTAATGTTTTAGGAAAAGCTTTTTGTCCAGTACAGTTAGATTTTCTTGAGTATTCACTTATTTCACTTGTCCAATTTAAATTAATCTGAAAACTTGATTACTATTTTCCTGTCAATTTTAATACTCAAGCAGAAATCATAGTTTACCCAGTAAATACTTGTGGAAAGGAATATTTGCATTTTTGAGTAGGTCCTCAGCACTCCTGGTAATAAACTAAATTTAGATATAGGGCAGCTATTGCTGGCCGAGTCTCTGTCTGCGACCTGGGTCCTGGTGTGAGTTGTGCGTGGGAGGCGTTGCAGCCGTGGGGGTAGGAGACCTTCCTCAGGAGGGGTGAGAATTCAAGCCCCTGCAAGGTTTGTTCATGAGGGTCTGTGCCCCACCTCTGTTGATCTTTTAGTTCTCTCCTGTTGGCCCTTCTGTGACTGTGCCTGTCTTAAGTTGTTCCTTCCCTGAGGAATCTTACCCGTCTCTGGCTAACCAGCCATCCTCCAGGGCCAAACAGGGTGATGTGAGGTTCAGTTCTGTATCCTTTGTAGTCTATGCCCCCGTGGCCTCCACGTCCAGCACCTGCCTTGGGGTCCCCTCGCCTGCTGGCGGGGTCCCGGTACTGATCACATATCTCGGGGGACCCAGGTTTCTTCTCCAGAGAGGGCCCAGCTCACACCATTGGTCGAGAGACAGATCCATGGTGCCAGCTGCCCAGAGGCTTCAGCCACAGCTTGAACTGAAAGTTCACGCATCAGCTCTGTGTATTTGGATAATAAGAAGAGGGTCCCTCTTGGCAAAAGGGCCAGAGGGGCCAATATAAAATGTTCGGATGCCTTCCCAGTGCGTTAATACCTTCTGAAAGGGATTAATTCCTTTCCTATCCTTTTTTTAAGTTGCTGCCCAACATTCAAAGAATTAGTTTGTAAGTTTATTTGGTATAATTGTATAATATGGTGTTGTCAAATATCAAATATTATAATGACATTGTAGAATAATATCATGTAAGGGTATTGTGGTATCACAGGAGGTTAAGGAGGGCCTAGCCTAAGGACTGGTGTCCGTAAGAGATGACATGCCCTAGGCCATGTTAATTCAATCTGAAACTAGCTGCCAATTTTTTTTATAACTTTATATAAACTTTGTCAGGGATGTAAAAACACAAATCACTTACCTTAGTTCAAGCATTCAAATATATTGACTTTCCCCCTTACTCCCACCACCTGCCACTTACCCTGAGGTTTGACATTTTGATGGACTTTTCTCAGTCTCTGGGTCCATTCTTGTTCATCAGTCTATGTCATTGTAAGTCTATTTTTTTCACCAGGTGGGAAAAGATTTTGGTCACTATTTCTTCAAATAGGTTTTCAGTATCTTGTTCTCTCTCTTCGCTGGCACCCCATAATTCTGATGTTGGTACACTTGAAGTTGTCCCAGAGGCTTCTTACACTATCTTCAACTTTTTGGATTCTTTTTGCTTTTTGCTTTTCTGGTTGGGTGTTTTTTGCTTCTTTGTATTTCAAATCTTTGACTTGATTCTTGCAGTCTTCTAATCTGCTTTTGGATCTCTGTATAATTTTTTTTTTATTTCAGTCAGTGTATGTTTAATTTCTAGTTGGTCCTTTTTCATATCCTTGAGGGTCTCATTAAACTTATTAGCCTTTTCTAGAAGCCTCTTGGAAAACCTTATAACCATTATTTTGAACTCTATCTCCAGTAGTTCGCTTTCCTCCATTTCTGTCATTTGTGATGTGCTTCTTTGTCTCTGCATTTTGGCTGCTTCCCTGTGTTGATAGAGTGGCTTTGTGTGTTAGGTGTTTATAGAGCCCAGTGTCTCAACCTCCCCACCTTACCTGAGGTGGATACCCTTGGTGCACCCCTTTGTGGGCTGTGTGCACAGTCTTATTGTAGTTAAGCCTTTTTTTTTTTCCAAATCATAATGTACATTTATTGTGGAAATGTGAAATATGTAGAAAAGTAGAGAGAAAAAGTTTCCATTAACACTAGCCAGAAATAGATAGAATGCATTCGTTTTGGTGGGTTAAGGAAAAATGAACTATAAGTTTCATTGAATCTGAGTCAATATTGACTTACGGGATGTTCCAGATGACATCTCAACCACCCCCACTGGCAAAGTGGCAAGGCCTTTCCTCAGACTTCGTTCTTACTGAGAGAGAGAGCAGGGTACCAGGACACAGACTTTATTGAGGAGACCCTTCCCAAGGGAGAGAGAGCTCACGTGCGGGGTGAAGGCAGAGAAACTAGGGGAAGGGGAGAAGAGGGGACCCAGCCAGACCGCCTCCCGGACTGCCTGGGAGAAAAGTCTGGGGGAAAAAGTGCCACGTGGCGCACTGAGACACCCTTTAAGGGCTGGAACAGGTAGGGGTTGGGCCCAGGGCAGAATGGGAAGGGGTGGGACACAGTGCACTCTGGTATGCGCTTGGTTGGTGGCTCAATGTCTCTGTAGCAGATGTCAATTACATCATAACTCCGCCCACCAGTTGGGGGGGTACCTATCATTCCAGGCTTCTGATAATATTAAAAAAATATAATTGAGAGTCCAGGCAAGGTCTAGGGGGTGAAGGTCCATCTTCCGTAGCTACTTCCAGCTGAGGAGGGGGGGGGTCGTTAGGGGCGTCTACTGGAGTCTCAAGGATTTTGGTGTTGGGTTCTGAATTCAGTGGCAGATCTATCTTCTGGTTGGAGAACACCTGCATTCTGTTCTGCAAGAAACTAGTGAAACAATGCATGAGACATGGGCCAAAGAGCAAGATTAAAGATACCAGTGTGCCTAATGAGAGGAGCCGTGGAGTAAGTGAGCCAAAAACTGGGTGTTTTCCATGCTTAATGAGGGTGCAGCACCATGGTTTCCCCAAGGGACTGGTTGGTGAAGTCTCAAGAGTGATCCAGTTGAGTCACTTGGAGGTAAAAGCTGGTCCTGAGCTTGCCACAGTGTCACTTGTCTGGTTTTGCTGCTTTTCTGGGCCTGGAGCTGAAATACAACTTGAGGGAGGGTAAGGTTCTTGAGGAGGACTGAGTACCCCCTGGCTGGAGGGCTGGTCCTCAAGAGTCATGGTCAGCTGGTCCTGGCCTGGGTAGAAACCTGACAGGGTGTTCCCGGAGCAGTTGTCTAAAAAGGGGTTTAAGAAGGTGGGGTTCCTTGGTGTAGCCTGGATTCCAGTCAGGCCCATGGGCAGGGGGTCCAGCCAGGAGCTGTGAATTTCTAGAGAGAGGGCCTCTGACAACCTCGGGGCAGGTCGGGGCAGGAGTGTGTTTAGTGGAGGAGAGTGGCTGGGTTCAGGGCTGTGGACTGAGTTCGGGAGATGTCAGGATTCTCGAGGAACAGAAGATGGACTTCCTACATGTAATGGGGAGGGGAGAGGAGAATTAAAGATTGGTGGCACAGAAGGTCCTGTAGTCTATGGGTGGAAAATACCTGAAAGGGTTGCTGGAGGGAGTTTCTGGGCCTCCTTGGTGAGAATGGTGGTTGCAAGTCAGAGTCTGGAGGCAGGATTGTCATCCTCTAACCATGGGATCAAGCTGTCTGGACAGATGGGCTATGAGGGTGAAGGCTAGCCCTAGTGGCTGGTGAGGACCCCATAGATATTACCTGTTTAGCATTAGTAAAATAGTTGGAAAGGCTTAGAGATGTCTGGGAAAGATGGAGAGAGATGCTAGAAGGGTATCCTGGAGTTATAAAAAGCCTGGTGAACGAGGGAGGGTGAGAAGAGGAGGCCTATTGGTGTTTCTTTAGTGGCCTGGTATAGTGGGGTCCTTTTACATTCTTGCCCCTTCCAGCAAGAAGGTTGTTCCCTAGAAAGGGTGGAGCAGGGGAGAGGGCAGGGCGAGGAGGCGCTGAAGCCAGAGCAGTTTTCAGAGCTGAAGGGTGATTTGCCATCAATACCCAGGACCGAGATCGCAAAGGAAAAGTGGCTCAGCAAAGGAAGGCAGGACAGAGAAGGTAGCACCCGTGTCGACCAGAAAGGAGACCTGCTCACCCGCTACCTGGAGCATTAACCTGGGCTCGTCGTGGGTGATGGGGGTTGTCGAGTCTGGGCATCTGCAGTCTTCAGCCATTTCCAGCATGGCCATCGACTGGTCAGGACCTGGAAGGATGGCCCCTCTGTGCTGAGACACAGAGAGCCCGTCACTTTCCCAGGGGCAGTCACTTTTCCAATGGCTGTTTTGACCGCAGGGCTTGGTTGGAAGCTGGGTCCGGAGGCACGGCTTTTTCCAGTCAGTGGCCTTGTTTCCGCATGTGAAGCATTCTCCAGGCAATGCTTATCCTCTTGTTGCACCCCCACCACGCACAGTTCGTGGGCCTTAGATATGCTTCCCAAGGCTTGGGTTTGCAAGGTCACCTTCTAAGGTGAGCCTATTCTGCTTGCTTCTCAAGGGGAATTAAGAGTTAAATGCCATGTTTGTACCTCGGACCTGGGTTTGAGGCATAAGGAGAGGGGGAGGGGGAGGCAGGGTGGAGCAGGCAGCAGGTCTAGGGAGGAGCCCGGTGTGGGCGGCCACACCAGGCGGGGTCCTGAGGGGGTGGGACTCGCCATGCCAATATGGCGGCCCCCAGGGGAATGAAGGGCCACGTGGTCAGGGTCAAAAGAGCAAGGCAAAACAGAAATTCCCCTTAGCTGTTTGAGGTGGCAGGAGGTTCTCGTGCTTCGTGGCAGCCTCTGGTCTAGTGGAGTTGGTTCCCACAGAGGCCTGGCGGCAGCAGCAGAAATAAGCAAGGGAGGGGCAACTGCGGTGTGGTGAAGGAGGAAGGAGAGAAGGAGAGGCAGAGAGGAGATAACGGCTGGGCCGGAAGAGTAAAGAGAGTGACAGAGAGAGGGGCACAGTCTGAGGGGGTTTCCTGTGGGCTAGGAAAACCTGGGGTGTGGAAGGAGCAGAGAGAGGGGTAGGAGTGGAGGAAAGACAGGCTGCATGTAAGGAATCTCTGGCAGCTTTTCCCGTCTGGTGGCAGAAATCATCCGTGCTTAACGAGGGTGCGAAAAATGGGGGTGTTTTCGAAAAGGCACCTAAAGGTGCGTAGGGGGTTCCCATGACCGGTTAGGCCAACCTGTAGAAAGAAGTATGAGAGAAGACCTATAGGATCGTCACCCCAAAGCCTTTCTCGTGGAGTAGAACAGAGTTTCCCGGCCAGGTACCTGGGCTTTCGTAGAATGTAGAACGAACGTAAAACGTAGCTGAGTAGACGGAAAACTCTGAGGACTTTCCAGGTCAAGGGAACCAGGGGCAGGGGGAGGGAGTACCCTGAGGCCTACCGGTTAGGATGAAGCGACGAGATTCCCACGTGTCCTGGTCTGGCAGCATTTGAGAAGTGTTCTGAGCGGGCCAATCAACTCACAACCATACCACCGAGCAGAGCCAGAGCAGGAGTCAGAAACTCAGGGCTAGGTTCGAGGATCGCCCACGTTCTCCTGGGTTTCGGCACCATATGAAAGATGAAACCGAAGGAGCAGAGAGAGAGAGCCGAGTACCAGGACACAGACTTTATTGAGGAGACCCTTCCCAAGGGAGAGAGAGCTCACGTGCGGGGTGAAGGCAGAGAAACTAGGGGAAGGGGAGAAGAGGGGACCCAGCCAGACCGCCTCCCGGACTGCCTGGGAGAACAGTCTGGGAGAAAAGGTCTGTAGTTAAGCCTTGATTGTTGGTATCACTGGGAGGAATTGATCTCCAGGCCAATTGGTTGCAAGGATCAGCTGTGCCTACGATGGGGAAACTTCTGTGCTGGAGACATCCTTATGGGGCAAGACTTGCTTCAGTGGGCCTTTGGTGCTCACTGAGTCTGCCCCTTGAGTGTATCCCTTATGGATCTGAGAAATTGTAATCTGGACGGTCCCACTCTGACCACTAGGTATACTGGCTCTTGAATCTCCCAGGAAGTGCAAATTTATCCTCTGCCTAAGGCCCCAGCCAAAGCTACAGAGAGATCTGTGGATTCCTCTTCTTTGTTTGGAGTTTGGAGGTGCCCAGATGAGGCCCAGCTGTGAAGTAATGCAAGCTGCTCTGGGGCCATGGGCCTTCTTTTGGAAGTTCTGGGGCTCTCTAACCCAGCTGCAGTTTTTTAGGTAATTTTAGATTGCAAAAAGCCAGGCTATTCATATGTAAAAGCTTCTGTGCACAGCTGGGGTGGGGTTGTAAATTGAGTGGGGCAAGGTCTCAGGGAATCAACAGGGTAAAGCAAACAGCTATGACTAATCCTCAGCCTTTCCCTAAGAGGTCCCCAGGTTTCAGTCTCCCGCAGTAATCACTGTAAGCACCTCTGAGAGATAGCCATCCTCAAGTTCCACCCGGATCCAGACCGTCCAGTTTCTCCCCGTATGAGTCTGGGTCCCCAGAGTTTCAACCGGAACTGGAGTTCAGAGCAGTTGGGAACTTGTGTCTCCTGCAGATTGAAAAAGCCAGCTGCCTACTCAGTTGCTATCCCTTTCCGCTCGAGTGCCTCTGTACTTCTGCATTTTACTTCCACAGTTCCTCTGAGTCTCAGTGTGCTTTTCTCTTCCCTTCTAGTTGTATAATTTCCACTCAGCCAGCCTTCCTGTGGTTCTGGATGATGTCCCTTTTGTCTTTTAGTTGTAGTTTTGAAGTGGTTGTGTGAGGCAGTAATTTCAGGTGTTTATCTATGCCGCTGTCTTGGTTTCTCCAGACAATTTCCTTTTTGCTGAAATAAATAATATAGATATTATTTTAGTGAACTTCTTTTGGCCATATTCTCCCTCAGTTTTTATTTACATAGAAATGCTTCATTTTGTCTCTGTACTTGAAAAATAATATGCTTTCAAGACACAGAAATCTAGGCTGACAATTGTTTCTCTCAATCTTTTTTATTTATTTACTTATTTATTTTTTCAAAAATATATTTTATTGATTTTTTTTTTTTACAGAGAGGAAGAGAGAGGGATAGAGAGCTAGAAACATCGACTAGCTGCTTTCTGCACACCTCCTACTGGGGATGTGCCCGCAACCCAGGTACATGCCCTTGACCGGAATTGAACCTGGGACCTTTCACTCCGCAGGCCGATGCTCTATCCACTGAGCCAAACCGGTTCTGGCCTCTCCACTCTTTTAAAAAAAAATATATATATATATTTTAATTGATTTCAGAGAGGAAGGAAGAGGGAGAGATAGAAACATCCATGCTGAGAGAGAATCATGGATCAGCTGCCCTCTGCAAGTCCCCAACTGGGGATTGATCCCATAAACATGTGCCCTTGACTGGAATAGATTGCATTGTTGTTTATTTCTAATATTATGCCATTGTGGTCTGAAAAGATGCTTGATATGATTTCAATCTTCTTGAATTTTGAAGACTTTGCTTGTGACCCAATATGTGGTCTATTTTTGAAAATGTTCCTTGTGCACTTGAGAAGAACATATATTCTATGACTTTGCGGTGAAATGTTCAGAAGATCTTAATTAAGTCCATCTGATCTAGTGAGTCATTTAGGGTTGCTGTTTCTTTGCTGATTTTTTTTCTTTCTTTTTTCTTGTCTAGAGGATTTATCCAGTGATGTCAGTGGGGCATTAAAGTCCCTGATTGTATTGTTGTTGATCTCTCCCTTGATATCTTCCAGGTTATTTATTTATTTATTACTGTATTTGGGGTACTCCTGCACTGGCTGCATATATGTTTATCAGGGTTATATCCTTTTGTTGTATTGATCCCTTTAGTATTATGAAGTGGCCTTCCTTATCTCTTGTTATGGTCTTCACTTTGAGGTCTATTTTGTCTGATGTAAGTATTGCTACCCCTTTTTTTTTTCATTTCCATTTGCCTGAAATATATTTTTCCATCCCTTCACTTTCAGTCTGTGTGAGTCCTTTCTCCTGAGGTGGATCTCTTATAGACAGCATATATATGGGTCATTTTTTTTTATCCATTCAGCCCCTCGATGTCTTTTGATTGGAGCATTTTAGTCTGTTTACATTTAAAGTTATTATTGATAGGTACTTGTTTGTAGCCATTTTTATTTTTTGTGCATGTGTTCCTTCTTACCTTTTTATTTCTTCTTTTTACACCAGTCTCTTTAGCATTTCTTGCATTGGTAATAATAGCATTTCTGGCTTGGTAATAATAAACTCCCTTAACCTTTTTTTGTCTGTGAAGCTCCTTATTTCCCCCTCAATTTTGAAAGATAGCCTTGCTGGATAGAATATTCTTGGATTCAGCCCCTTGCTTTGCATTGCTTTGAAAATTTCCTTCCATTCTTTTCTGACCTGACATGTTTTTGTTGATAAACCATTTGATAATCTAATGGGAGATCCCTTGTATGTAACTTTCTGTCTCTCTGTTGCAGTATTTAAGATTCTCTCTTTGTCCTAAACATTTGCCATTGTAATTCTCATGTGTCATGGTGTGGGTCTTTTTGGATTCATCTTATTTGGGACTTTTTGTGCTTGTATGACATTTTCCTTTCACACATCAGGAAAGTTTTCTGACATTATTTCTTCAAATAGGTTTTCTAACCCTTGTTCCTCTTCATATTGTTCTGGCACCCCTATTATTTGTATGTCACTTCATTTCATGTTGTCCCATAGCTCTCTTAAGCTCTCCTCTACCTTTTAATTTCTTTCTCCAATTACAGTTCAGTTTGGGTATGTTTTGTTTCCCTGTCTTCTAATCTGCTAATTCAGTCCTCTGTTTCTCCTAGTCTACTGTTGAAACTTACTATGCTGTTTTTTTATTACAGCTATATCACTTTTCATTCCTTCTTGATTCTTATATAAGTTTTTGATTTTTTTCATCTATCCAGTTTATGAACTGCATGACCCTTATTCTGAATTCTTTTTTGGACACATTGCATGCCTTTTTTTCACTTAGCTGTTTTTCTGGTGATTCCTCTTTTTCTTTCCTTTGGGGGTTTCTTTGTCTACCCATTTTTAATCACCAAAGGATCTAGATGTTGAGTCATATAGAGGCTGCTCCTTGAATGGCAGTGGCTCCTTGGGCTGTGGTTGCTCCTCAGGTGGTCAAGGCAGTGGCTGTTCCTCGGTTGCAGTGGCTCTTCTGGTGGGTGCTGTTCACAGCAGTGGTGGCTCCTTTGGCTGGTTGGCGGAGGCTGCTCACGCAGCTGCTGCTCTTGGGATGATGGCGGGCTGCTCACGTGACTGATTCTCCTTGGATAGGGTGTACAGCTTGTGCAGCTGCTGCTCCTTGGACAGGGGCAGGTTGCTTGCAGGGCTGGTGCTCCTTGAACCAAAATGGGCCGCTTGCCCAGCTGTTGCTCCTCTGACAGGAGTGAGCTGCATGTATGGCTGCTGCTTCTCGGACTGGGGCGAGACGCTGCTGTTTCTAAGACAGAGGCAGGCTGCTCACACAGCTGCTGCTCCTTGGATGTGAGCAGATTTTCTTGCACAGCTGGTACTCCTCGGATGGGGGCAGGTTTCAGGCTGCACACAGCTTCTGCTCCTTGGATGGGGGCAGGCTGCCCAGGGCTGCTGCTCCTCAGATGCGGGTGGGATGTTCATATAGTTGCTGCTCCTTTGACAGCGGAGTGGGCCACTCACACAGCTGCTGCTCCTTGGACAGGGGCAGGCTGCACGAGGCTTCTGCTCTTCAGCCTGGGGCGAGCTGCTTGTGGGGCTTCTGGTCCTTGGACAGGAGCAGGCTGCTCACGTGTCTGCTGCTTTGCATGGTCACAGTGCCCTGGGCTAAAGCATTGGGCCTGTCAGAGAGGAGCATGCTTTGGAACCTGTAGGAGCCTGCGCCTGGGGTGGCTGAAGACTCGGTGACTGTGGGATCACAGCCGAGGTAGCAGGTCCCTGTAGAGTCCCAAGTGTTATCTGAGGGCACCCTGCGTGGAGGTGAGGCTGGGTTCTCAGTTACATCAGCTCTCCCCTTCAAAAAGGTGAGGCCTCTGAGGAAGAGCCAGCCTCCTGGTACTGTTTGCAATGGTAGCAGAAGCTGCCTTGTTAGGTGAGCCCAGTTAGCCTGCCCCTAAGGGTCCTGCAAGAACTAATTGTGCCTCACTCACACACACATACACACACCCCACACACTCCTCTTTTGCTCCCTCCCTCACTCATGCTCTCTCCCTCACTTCTGCCTTCCGCCTGGCTCTGTATTTGGGTCTGGGGTGTTATTGACCCATTCGTGGATGGAGTTTCCTCTCTATGTGTCTGGTTACGTGGCTTGCTCTCTAGAACATTGGCCAGACGGGATAAAATTCACCTCAATAAGACATGACACAAAGGGAACAAAACACGAATGTACTCACGACATTGATAACCCCAATATAAGTGACCACCTGAGAAAAGAGAATTAGGGGAGAGAAAAGAGAGCACAAGTAATATTGAAGAAAAAAAAAAAGGTAAGAGAGAGAGAAAAAAAGGAGAATACACACACACACACACACACACACGGAGAAAACACCATAGAACAAACAGATAAACCAAAAAAAATGCAAACACCAAACACCCAGCAAAGAGGGTGGGGACAGAATCTGTAGAGGCTTAGCTTATATACAGAATATAATATTAAGAATTAGATAAATATAGGGAGGAACTCAGTTCAGTATAGAGGAAGTAGAAAGGGAATGAGTGGATAAGAAGAAAGAGAATGAGAAAATAATAATAATAATAATAATAATAATAATAAATTTACAAAAAATTGATTTAAAAAGTGGTATAAAAATAAAAAAAATAAAATAAAATAGAATGATGGAAAATAATGCAAAAAAGAAATAGAAAATAAATCAACAAACAAAAGAAAAATAATGAAAAAAGAGATAACAAAATAATTAAAAAAATAAAATAAAAATATAAATGAAAAAGTGAAGTGTCATCCTTTGGCTAGCTTAAGATCCCAGTCTTCTGTACTGTCTGCCGTTTCATAGTTTCCTGTTATTTGGACTGAAGGCCTCTCTTTAGGCCAGTCCCTGTGGACTCTCAGGGACTATTCAGATTTTTTTTCTTTGTGGCCCTCAGGGCATATGGTCTGGGTGTGGCTGTATTGGTTGCCTGGAGACTAGAAGGAGGGGCTATCTCTTCAGGAGAAAATGGCTTCCCAGGTCCCAGGCTCAGACATGACTCAGCACCAGACTCACCCACAGTTCTCCTGGACGCCCTTCTCTCCCCAGCCTCTCCCCGCCTCTCCCCAGACTCCACAATCCGCACCTTCTCCTGCGTGGGTGAGTGTCCGTATCCGAAAGGTCCTATGAACCAGGTTCAGTGAAGCAAAGCACAGGCCACAGAAGGGAGACTGCAGCTCTGTGAGCTCTTCTCCTGCAGGCGCTGTGCGTTCTGATCAGCCCTTCAGGCTGTGGGCTCAGTCTTTCCTGACTGAGGACCCAGATCTAGAACCCCCGCCACCAGCAGTCCCGTGGACCTCCTTTCCACAGTCAGACTCTGTGCCTGTCCCAAGGGATGTGGCTGGGTGCCATGCTGTATCCCCTGACCCTCTGGGCTCAGAGGCCTGACAGATCTCTCCTGCCCAGATCCTTGATTTTACCTTTCTCCAGGGGTGCTCTGCCCTTCCTGGCTGCAAATTCTCACCAGCTGAGTCTCCTTGCCAGTTCAGGGTGGGTGTTATTTGTTTCAGCTGCTCATTCTATCTGCTCCGGGACAAAGCTCAGGACACATCTGTCTATTCTGCCACCATTTTGTCCTCCTCTCTCAATTCTTTGTAGATGTTTTTCCATATCTTCTTGCTCCTCTGATCAGCTCTGGGAATAACTGTCATTCCTCTGGAAGCGTTTGTCTTCTCTCTCTGGCTCCTTGTAACATGTTCTCTGGCCCTTTGTGTTCCATGGTGTTAAGGAATTATGTGTAGGTGCGGGTTTGTTTCTGTTAACCATTATTGTTGTATACTGTCTTCCTTGTGTCTGTGGATCCTTGCCTTTCATATATTCTGCAAAATTCACAGCCGTTATCTCTCTTTAAATATTGCTTGTTCTGTGTCTCAGCACTTTGTCTCTGAGTTGCATCCTCCATAATGTTACCAGCTGTACCATTCAGGTCACTGATTCTTATTCATTTCCCTCATGCACTTGGTTTAACTTTTTCACTGTTAATTTTTAAGTTCAAGCAATATTTTTTGTTTCAAAAAGCTCCATTTATTTCTTTTTCAAATCTACCTTGGCATCTTAGTCTCTTATACCTTGCTTAGCTATACAATCCATCTTTTATTTTGTAAATGTGTTGTACATGTTTTATATTCTACATCTAATAATTCTAATGTATGAAATCTTTAGAAGTCTAAATCTATTGTTTCAGCGTTACTCTCATTAATTATGACTTGTATCACTGTGTGCCAATTGCCTTTATTGTAAATTTATATTTGGTTGATCCTATCTGTGGGAATTCTACTAAAAAAGATTTATGGGAGCTTCAGCTCCCAGATGGGGGTGTTCTCAACACATGAGCATTTTAACTCTTTTAGAAGGTTCCAACTCAGGTCAGGACTCCCTGCAGTGAGCTACTCCACCTGCTGCTGACTATAGTCAATTGCTTTCCTAAATATGCAGTGTCAGTTTCACTATTTGCCCTCAGGTCACATTCTTTTTTTTTTTTTTTCACTTGCTTGCTTACTGTTTCCTAATCTGGTTTCAGTTAATCTTTTTGTTTGTTTTTAACTTTTTATTCTAAAATGAGAGTCTCAGTGCATGAAATTTGTGCACAGGCCCAGCTGTGCCCTTTCCCAGTGTAGGAGCCCCGCCATCAATCATCCCAAAGAAGTAGGCCCCATGCACCCATTCGGGGCTCCTTGATGGATTACCCCAAAGAGGTAGGCTGGGGCCAGGGGTCCTGCCTCTGTGCCTCACAGAGCCTCGGGACCCCAGGCCTCACTGCACGGAGCTGCCGGGACCCACCTTTACTCTGCACATGCAGCATCAAGTCCCCACCCACCTGTGTGCACCTTACACACAAACACAGCTCTGCCCATCCATGTGCACCCGCTGTGCACGCAACCTCCTGGTGATGGATTGTGACAGTGTGAGGGCATCACAGCCTGATGGTGTGATGGTGTGATGACCATTTGCATAACAGCTCTTTATTATATAGGGTGATCTAATATATACAGAAAAGTTATAAGAATAGTACAAAAGACTCATATAGTCTTCACTGGGATTCCCCAATTAACATTTTACCACACCAGTGTCCTCTGTTCTCTCTCTCTCTCATTGCAACTTGATAAAGGGCTGCTTCTGAGCAAGCCAAACACAGTTAGGTATTTAGAGTCTACTAAATTTCATTCTTAAGATAGGCACTGCATCCTTAATAAAAAAGTGTTACATATTGAATATTTTAAAATTTTAGTATCTTCCACAATCATTCCCCTGCAACAGCTTGCCATAGGCTCCTCAAAGCATTATAGAGACAAGATTGTAGAGCTACTTATGGTGTACTTTGGTGTAAGCAGTAAATCATCTAATAAATATATTCACATCAGGTACCAAATACTATACAGGCATACCTCATTTTGTTGTGTTTCTCAGAGACTTTTTTTTTTTTACAAATTGAAGGTTTGTGGTAACCCTGCATTAAGGAAGTCTATTGTTACCATTTTTTTTTTCAAAAGCATTTGCTCACTTCCTTATCACAGTCTTATAATTCTCACAATATGATAAACTTTTAAAATTATTATTGTATTTGTTATTAGGATTTGTAATTAATGATCTTTGATCTTACTATTGTAATTGTTTTGGAGCACCATGAACCATGCCCATGTAAAATGGCAAACTTAATTGATAAATATGTGTGTTCTGACTGTTCCACTGACCAGTTATTCTTTGCCTCTGTCTCTCTCCCTGGGTACACAATATTAAAATGGAGACTATTAAGATTAAACAAATTAATAACCTTGTGATGGCATCTAACTATTTAAATGAAAGCAAGAGTTGCACATCTCTCACTTTAAATCACAAGCTAGTAATGATCAAGCTTAGTGAGGAAGGCATGTTAAAAGCCAAGATAGGCTGAAAACTAAGATTTTTGTGCCGAATAATTAGCCAACATGTGAATGCAAAGAAAAAGTTCTTGAAAGAAATTTAAGGTGCTACCATAGTGAACACATAAATGATAAGAATGTGAAACAGCCGTATTGCTGCTGATATGGAGAAAGTTTTAGTGGTCTGGATGAAAGATCAAACTAGCCACAACATTCCCTTACACTAAAGCCTAATCCAGAGCCAGGTCCTAGCCTGAGGGAGGTGATGAAGCAGAAGAGAGGTCTGAATCTAGCTGAGGTTGGTTCATAAGATTTAAGGAAAGAAGCCATCTCCATAATATAGAAGTGCAAGATGAAGCAGCAAGGGCTGATATAGAAGCTGTAGTAAGTTGTTCAGAAGATCTAGCCAAGACAATTAATAAATGTGTCTGCTCTAAATGACAGATTTTTAATGTAGACAAAACAGCATTTTATTGGAAGAAGATGCTATCTGGGACTTCCACAGATAGAGAGAAGTCATGGGTGGCTTCAAACCTTCAAAGGACAGGCTGACTCTCTTGTTAGGGGATAATGCAGCTGCTGGCTTTTAAGTTAAAGCCAATGCTCATTTACTATCCCAAAAACCCCAGGACCCTTAAGAATTATGCTCAATATACTTTTCCTGTGTCCTATAAATGGAACAACAAAGCCTGGATGACAGCACATCTGTTTATAACATGGATTACTGAGCATTTTAAGCCTACAGTTGAGATCTACTGCTCAGAATAAAAGATTACTTTCAAAATATTCTTGCTCATTGATAATGTATCTGCTCATTCAAGAGCTCTGATAGAGATGTACAGGAAGATTAAGATTACTTTTATGTCTATAACACAATATCCATTCTACATACAGCCCATGGATCCAGGAGTGATTTTCACTTTCAAGTTTCATTATTTAAAAATGCATTTGTAAGGTTTTGGCTGTCATGTGTACTGATTTCTTTGATGGATCCAGATTGAAAACAGTAAATTGAAAACTTTATGGAAAGGATTAACCATTCTAGATGCTATTAAGAACATTTGTGATTCATGAAAGAGGTAAAAATATTAACATTAACAGGTGTTTGGTAGAAATGGATTCCAATCTTCATGGATGACTTTGAGGAGTTCAAGACTTCAATGAAGGAAATAAATGCAGATGTGGTGGAAATAGCAGGAGAACTAGAATTAAAAGTGGAATAAAAAATGTGACTGAATTGCTACAATCTAATGATAACACTTTAATGGACAATGAGTTACTTTTTATGGAGTGATTTCTTGAGATGGAATCTACTCCTGGTTATTGTACTGTGAAAACTGTTGAAATGACAACAAAGAATTTAGAATATTACATAAACTTATTTGATAAAGCAGTGATAAGGTTTGAGAGGGCTGACTCTAATTTTGAAAATTCCATGGTGTATAAAATGCCATCAAACAGCATCAGAGAAATTGTTCATGAAAGGAGAGACAGTTGATGAGGCAAACTTCATTGTTGTCTTATTTTAAGACTGGAGGCCGGGTGCACAACATTCGTGCACTGGGAGGGGGGAGGTCCCTCATCCTAGCCTGTACCCTCTCGCAGTCTGGAACCCTGTGGGGGATGTCCGCCTGCTGTGTCTAAGCCAGCAGGCGGACATCCCCTGAGGAGTCCTTAGCAGGCTTGCTGCTCCTTAGCGCTGCCTCAGAGATGGGAGAGGCTCCTGCCACCACTGCTGCACTTGCCAGCCATGAGCACAGCTTCTGGCTGAGCAGCATTCCCCCTGTGGGAGCACACTGACCACCAGGGGGCAGCTGCTGCATTGAGCATCTGCCCCCTGGTGGTCAGTGCTTGCCATAGTGACAGGTTGTTCCACTGTTCAGTCGATCGGCATATTTTATAGGATTGGCCCAGCCATCCAGCCTTCAACAACACCACCCTAATCAGTCAGCAGCCATTAAAATCAAAACAAGACCATCCATCAGTAAAAAGTATTTGACTGTCTGAAGGTTTAGATGATGGTTAGTATATTTTAGCAATCAAATATTTTTTAATTAAGGAATGTATATTTAAAAATATGATTTTATTGATTTAAGAGTGAAGAAGAGAGGGAAAAAGAGAAACATCGCTGACAGAGAATTATTGATTGGCTGCCTCCTGCACGCCCCAAACTGGGGATGGAGCCTGCAGCCAGGTATCTGCTCTGACCGGGAATCGAACGGTGACCTCCAGATTCATGGTCAATGCTCAACCACTGAGCTACACTGGTCAGGCAAGAACTGTACATTTTTTTCTCTCTTTTTTTAAAATTTACAATATAACTTATATTTAATAGTAGTACATATGTTTCCCCCCCCAATATCCTCCCCCCAGCCTCCCTTATCCCCCAGCACATGTCCCCACCTGCCCCCCTCCCCGCCCCAGTGTCTTTCATTCATTGGTTATGCTCCTATGCATGCATACAAGTTCTTTGGTTGATCTCCCCCAGCATCTAAGAAATGTACATTTTTAGACTTAATGCTGTTGTTTACTTAATAGACTACAATATAGTGTAAACAACTTCAATATGCACTGAGAAACCAAAAAAATTGTATGACTGGCTTTTAAAAGATATTCACTTTATTGTGGTGGTCTGGAACTGAAGCACAATATATCTGAGGAGTGCCTATATTCCTTTTCTCTAGTAGAGAGACCACATCTTAAATAGTAATTACATTTAGAGTTATTATCAGATTCAGTTTATAATAATATATTGCTAATATCTAAGTCTTTCACTTTTTATACTTGCCCAACTGGAACACTAAATGTAAATATAAAATAAAGGATCAATCTTGCATCTCTCATGTGAATGACTTTTCTGATATATCAGTATTATTTAGTGTGAGTGAGAATTAAATCCAGGTTTTCATGAGGCTACCTAGTAAATTATTACAATCTCAGCCAGCTGGCTAAGCTAACACACTGAGTAAAAATTCCTTTATAACTGAATCCTTATAAGTAAGTTAAACCAGATCTAAAATTATATTCTGCTCATAAAATAAAATTCTATACTGTTCTCCATTAAAAATTAACATAAATTAGTTAAGTCTCACATATTGAATGCTATATAACAATAAATAAATCTTGATGAAATGGAAAATTTTATGGGAGTATATCAATTCATAAAACTGACACAAAAGAGGAAGAATTTGCAAACAGACCAATAACCATGGAAGGAATTCAAATAGTGTTAAAAAATCTACACCTGTAAGTAGGGGAGGGTAGGGGTAAGGAGGAGAAATCAACCAAAGGACTTGTATGCATGCATATAAGCATAACCAATGGACACAGACACCAGGGTGGTGAAGGCATGAACGAGGGATGGGGTTGCAGGTGGGTAGCCAAGGGTGTATAAGGACACATATGTAATATCTTAATCAATAAAGAAAAAAAACAACTACACCTATAAAAGGCATGAGGCCATGACATGTTTATGAGGTCAAAGACCACATGGTCCAATGTTACTTTACACATGCACAAGTATGGCAATTTATTAATTTGTTCTATGAAACCAGCAAAATATTGATACCTCACAGACTGTATAACTCTCCTAAAGAAAACTGTAGGGAAATATTACTTATAAATAAATGCCAATATATGCAAAGTCTATTGGGAGGCAGACTCTATGGGACTTGTGTTTCTGTATATCTGGCTAACAGGTACTAACTGGCTTTTTGTTCCAGACTATATTTTTAAGGATGTTTGTAGGTGAACAACCTTGGGAGATAGTGACAGAAACTCCATCTGGAATATTGAGCATGTTTGCTTACTGTCCAGTATAATGAAAGCAAAGTCTCTCTCAGTAGCTTTGCTAATGTCTCTTTATAAAATATTCTTGTCCCTGAGCTTGGAGTCCCCCAGCTGTGATGCATGCCCACTGTGGGGAAAGCATCTATCTGCGCTGTCCCTGTGGGACTTGGGGGTAGTGAAAACCAACAGGAACATGCTGCTTATGCTGCTTGCTGTGCTACGAGTAACCAAGTCTTCATCTCTGTTTTAGGAGACTTGTGTATTCTGTCAGCACTTGTTAGGTTACAAGCAGAAAAAAAATTTCAACAACTTCACAGTTCTTAATAAAGTCTTTTTTTTTTTTTTTAATCTTCACCTGAGGATTCACTGATTTTTAGCGAGAAAGGAAAAGAAACATTGATGTGAGAAAGAAACATCAGTCAGTTGCCTTTCACACTGCCAAACCAGGGATCACACCCGAAACTCAGGTATTCGCCCCAACTGCGATTGAACCCACAACCCTTTTGGTGTATGGCATGACACTCCAACCAACTGAGCCAACTGGCCTGGGCTCAATAAAGTCTCAAACTTTTTACCAGGTTGAATTCAGTAATGTATTAAACAATCATGGCAAAATAGGATTTATTCTAATTACTTAAGGATGATTCATTAGGAAATCTGTTAATGTAATTGACTATATCAAGAAAGTAAGAAAACAAAGCTGATGCTGAAAACATTTTTAAGATTTATCACCTATTTTTATTAAAACTAAATAAAACAATGAACATTAACCAAACTATTTGGTTTTTAACAAGCTAGAAATAGAAGCAACATTTCTTAATTTAGGAAAATATTTTCACCAACAACCAACAACAATGCTTTAAAATATGCCCATTTGTATACATATATGCATAACCCATGGACACAAACATTTGGGAGGTGAGGGCCTGGGGTGTGAGGTAGGGGTAGCCTAGAGGGGATCGATAGGGGACAAAAGGGGACATATGTAATACTTTCAATAATAAGGATTTTTTTTAAAAGTATGCCCATTAAAGATAGAAACAAGGCAAAATTTTACTCCATTACCTATGTTATCAGAACTAGACTTAACTTTTATAAAAACCATAAAATCTTATTGAGTGTAATAAAAAAAAAAGCCATGTTCTTGAATAGAGAGAATCAATATGTAAAGATGTCACCAAACAATTAATACATTTACGGTAATGCCAATTGAATACTCAAAATAATTTTTTAATATACCAATGAATCTCAATGCTTATCTGAAGTAGAAAATCTACAAGACAATTCTGAAAAAGAATATATGTGGGTTCATATAACAATACGTATAACTATATATATGTATGTACATACATATATATAACTATATATATAAAATATTAAATGCACCACATATCTATATCTATATCTATATCTATATCTATATCTATATCTATATCTATATCTATATCTATATCTATATCTATATAAGCCTTATATGCAAAGTGTTCTCTTGGGAGTGCGACCAACTGGGAGTTCAATTGCTTGCTATGACATGCATTGATCACCAGGGGGCGGCTCGGAATGAAGGAAGGTCCAAGCTGGCAGCCACTAGGGACTCTACCCATGCACTGGGCCTCTAGTATAAGTACATATATAGTATAAATATATATTATATAAGTATGTAATATAATTATAAAATACTGGGGGCCCAGTGCATGGAATTCATGCACAGGGGGTTGGGGTGTCCCTCAACCCAGCCTGCACCCTCTCCAAGCTAGGATCCCTCACAATCTAGGACTGTTGGCTCCCAACTGCTTGCCTGCCTGCTTGCATGATTGTCCCTGACTGCTTCTGCCTGCCAGCCTGATCACCCCCTAACCACTCCCTGCCAGCCTGATCGATGTGTAACTGCTCCCCTCCTGGCCCAATCACCACCAACTGCCCTCCCTTGCCACCATGGTCACCCTTAACTGCCCTCCCCTGCCAGCTGGTTGTCCCCAACTGCCCTTCCCTGCAGGCCTGATCATCCCCAACTGCTCTCCCTTGCCAGCCATCTTGTGATGGCCACCTTGTGTCCAGATGGGGCAGCCATCTTTGACCACATGGGGGCAGCCAGCTTGTGTGTTGGAGTGATGGCCAATTTGCATATTACCTCTTTATTATATAGGATTTTACCTTGCCTACCTCTTACCAGCTATTAAGATATAATATTTAGAAAATCTAAGCATTACATATCAGTGCAGTAAAATACAGATGAGTTAAGGAGACATGACATACCTACATATTGGAAGTTAAAATACTATCAAGGTGGTATTTCAAAGCAATGGGGTGGAGGGACACCCTAAATAGAGTTGGGGCAATTGGAGCTCATAAAGGAAACATAAATTTAGTTTTTTCATAATTTTTGATATTTTTATTAGCTTTTAGAGAGAGGAAGGGAGAGGGATAGAGAGACAGGAACATTGATGAAAGAGAAGCATCATGGATCCACTGAGTTACTCTAACATGCACAAATATATATATTCATATATAACCTTTCTCTCTCCCAGTAGCATTTACATAATGTCTGTTTACCTGCTTTCTATACTGTAACCTTTTAAAGTCAGTTTATTTCTGTTGTGCTTCTTTCACATAATGTATTGTGGGATTTTGTATTGTGGAGCATTATGAAAATCTAGCACTTTAATGGGTAAGCTTATCACATCCACCTTTACTTTCACACAGATAAGTTTGATCTAACTTCTGTCATCTTATTAAATTAGTTTTCTTCTGTGCTGTTGAAAGGGCAGAGCAGGACTGCAAAGAACAATTTAGACAGCTGCCATTTTGGACTCTGTGACTTGGCAGCTACCATGTTGGCCGCATGATGTGTAAACTTACCTGGGGGCTGCCATCTTGAAATCATAAAGACCAACCCCTCCCTTTGAATTAGCCAATCATGAAAGACTGTGCATTTGAACTCCAATCAAAAGCAAAGGACAGGACAGGTCACGTGCATTAGGGATTATTTGCGTCACTAGCCCCAGCCATCACCCAACCAATTGGAATCAGCCAACTCATTGGTTCGCATCTGGTCCCACCTCCCTATAAAATCATTATGCTCGGGAAATTCTCTCTTTTTTGCTTCCTGCCACCGTGGTGGTGGGGGCAGAGGGCCAAGCCCGGGCTTGTAATAAAGGTTCTATGCTATTGCATCGGATTCGGCTCCCTGGTGGTCATTGGGGATCATGAAATCTGGACATAACACTGTTTTGTTCTGTTTCATTTTTACAATTTACTATGAGGACTGTACTTTCTTCTTCTCTCTCTCTTCCTCTCTCTTTCTCTTCATTGATCTGGATTCAATTCTGCTGCTTGAATTTAGATCTGCTTCTTCTGCAAAATGAAAAGCATAATATTTATTTATACTTCACGAGGTCTCACCTTTGCTTCTGCCAACTCTTTGAGAACCCTTACTAGGCTGAACTCTTTTTCAGGTCCTAAATTCCATTCTTCAGGCCTCAGGGGAGGAGAGCGCCCCTCTTCCTCTGGGCCCTGCCTACCTCCT
Source organism: Antrozous pallidus (assembly GCA_027563665.1). Classification (NCBI taxonomy): domain Eukaryota; kingdom Metazoa; phylum Chordata; class Mammalia; order Chiroptera; family Vespertilionidae; genus Antrozous; species Antrozous pallidus. The sequence goes on along the minus strand of CM050508.1, from coordinate 108,354,452 downwards.
GCTAACTGTGTAATTGGTTCCTGTCAGAACAATGAACTCCTAGCCCTGATTACCTGCCCAGCTTTTGCAAGGAAAACAGACTATAGTTTGGCTTGCTTTTGAGCTCTAAAGATTTTTTGCAACTGAAACAACTAGACAACATGCAATTAACCAACCAAACAAAATCCCTTAACTTCTGGCAAAACTGTGTGGAGAAGGGCTCAAAGCTGGTGAAAGCAGAGCCAGAGCCTGGATATAACTGCTTCGTCACAAGGCTCAACCCTGTACCTCATTTCACTCCTGTAATGGAGGCCACCTTGACCTTCCTTCTCTTTGGGCTCATCCTTTATCTAGACCAGAGGCACAAGTGCCTGCAGACAGAGAGGGAATGTGGCCTTGAGCTCCACCTTAAGGCACAGGAATTTGGACTTGCTATCCTGGAAGCAACTCCCAGAACTTGTGTGACCTCACCAATTGGGAGAAGGCCCTCTCATTAGCGCATCTGCTCCTCTCTGCACTGAGGTGTGGAAGTGCTGGGTACCCAGGCTCTCTCTTAGAAGCCCTTTTCATTTGCTCCCTATATAGGGCCTCCCTCTCATTGGCGGTCCAACCCCAGAGGAGGCAAAATCCTCTCTTCTTTCCTAGGCTTGACCTTGGGAAGCAGCGGAAAGCTGCTGCTCATCTAGACTCCCAAAGTTAGGAATATTTCTAATCTGAGGCATAGTGCTGACTCTCCAGGTTGGTATTTCAGGAGATTTGCAAAGCTCTCCCTGGAGGGAACTCTATTCTCTGACACTCAAGGTGTGTTTTCTGGCCTCTCATTTGGGAGACTGCCCACACAGATAAAAATCTACTCCCAGAGTACCCTAAAGCAGTCTTTCATTCCACAACCGAAATTCCTGATAAGAAAGGCAGGGGGCTTCTTCTCTCTAATTCCCCTGGTCTGGTGAAGGGACTTCTCTTAGCCTGACCTAGCCCCACTGAACCCATTTTGGACAAATGTGCTCACCCTATGTAAAATGCAGTTGGCAATACCCAGCGCTGAGCAACAAATGTGCTGCTGAGAGACCTGTGTTAGAAAGCTGTTTCAGTCTGGATTCTAAAGCTATATATAAGCTACCCTGATCTATCATGTTTTACCATGTTTGGGATCAGTGATCATTGAGTGGAAGAAAAATACTATCAAAAGAATTCAGGTGACATGGGAAGGAGTATCTTATTGTCAGCTCCTTACAGGAGGTCAGAGTACCCGAAAGACAAGGTCTGGGCCCCAGCAAGTTGAGAAATAGACACTCCCCCTCCCTCTCTGAGGAGCCCTCATCCCCCTCTACCTGATAGGATCTCTCCAGAAGAGATTTAAGAGGCAGAGTAGTTCTAGACCAAGAGTTAGCATTGGGCCAAATCCCACACCAGGCCTGTTTTTGTACAACTTAAAAACTAAGAAGGGTTTTTACACTTAAATGTTGGAAAATAAGAAGAATGCTCTTTCATGACACATGAAAATTACTTAAAATTCAAGTTTTGGTATAAATAAAATTTTATTGGAACACAGTCTCTCCCATTTATGTACCCTAGGCTGCTCTGGGATGCTCTTTGCAGAGCTAAGAAGTAGGCACAGACCCTGGGATCCACAAACCTAAAATCTTTTCTCTCTGCTGTTTTACAAAGTGTGGTCGAGGTCAAAGCTGAAATGAAGTCCTTGTTCTAATGTAGCAGATTAGGGTTTGCAGGTAGGCAGACCTTTGTTCAGTTCTAGGTCAGTTCAAAACATATTGCTACTTTATTTTGGAGAAAAGGCTGATGAGTTGGCCAGAGCAGCCATGTACACAGTAGTCTTTGCTTTGGAGCAATTTTTTTTTTCTTTTCTCTTAGCTGTTTTTTAAATTTCATGGGGATGTTCTTAGTTACTTTAAAAAAAAAATTGTGAAACTTGTGAAACACTGATGAGAGGCGGCATTCGAGACTCACTCAGCTCCCCTGCAGGCACCAGTGCCACCTAATTGTTTGCTCCACACAAAAGGTGGATCAGAGAAAAATTGCTTCTTTATTCTTCCCCTTTACATCATCTCCCCTGCACCTGGGGAGTCTGGATGCACGGAGACCCAGCACAGCGCGCAGCTGATGATGGGTTACACCAAAGCGCACCAAGACACAAATCCCTCCCAGATCCAGGAGATTTTCTGTAGCTTAGCTAGATTTCTAATTGTCCTGCCACCTGTACTGAAATGCACAGTATGTGTTAATCTTGAATTCTTTTCTGTTTCCATAATCTTGGTAAAGTTTCCTGCACTCAAACAATAAATCCAGTTTGGTCCATGGGAGTTAACAAGGGAGCCAGCTTCACTTCCATGCTTTCCAGCATACAGGCTTCTTTGGACCAGTGTCTGGGCGACAGAAAGCTGGCAGAATCTCTCTTTCCTGTGCTATGCCTTCCAGGCTGAAAGCGTGAGTTCACATGTCTGTTGTCTTATTACAAAGTCTCCATCATTTCAGAGGAGTTTACAAGGAAACAATAAAGGTTCCCACATATTTAGCACCCAGGCACTCTGCTCTGTGCACAAATAAGCTGCTCATGGAGAGATCACAACTTACTTGTTTATTGATTTCTGGTGGCATTGAGGGTACAGAATGAAAAGATAGATGCAGTGCTTGCTTTTGTAACCTTTTTTTTGCGGGGGGGGGGACACATTTTTTTGATTTGTTTTGTTAATCCTCATCTGAGGATATTTTTCCATTGATTTTTAGAGTGAGTGGGTGGGAGCAGCAGAGTCAGAGAGACAGAAACATTGATGCGATGTTTGGTTGCCTCCCACACGTGCCCTGACCAAGGCCAGCTTGCAACCAAGATACATGTCCTTGACTGGAATTGAGCCTGGGACCCTTCAGTCCTTGGGCCAATGGCTCTATCCACTGAGCCTAACTGGTCAGGGCTGGACATTTTTTAAGGCAACTGTACCTGAGTTTGTCATTCGACCTTAAGCAAATTATTCAAACATCATTTTCCTCCCACATGAAATTGGGATAATACATTACTCTCTCTGCTATTTCATAAGGCTGTTTTAGAAACTTAAATGTGATAAAAATACACTGAGTGGCCAGATTATTATGATCTCTGAACACATAATAATCTGGTCACTCAGTGTGTGTGTGTGTGTGTGTGTGTGTGTGTGTGTGTGTGTATGTGTGTGTGTATGTGTATGTATTAGAGGCCCAGTACATAAATTCCGGCATGGGTGGGGTCCGGCCAGCCTGGCCTGGGGGAGGGGAAATGGGCGGTTGGCCAACCTGCCTGCTGTGGAACTCCTGGTCGAGGGAACAATTTGCATATTAGCCTTTTATTATATAGGATATACACTGAGTGGCCAGATTATTATGTGTTTAGAGATCATAATAATGTGGCCATTCAGTGTATGTAGCCATTTTTAAAGAGGGTAGAGGATTTTTTCCCTCTTTTTTTAGATCCTCATCTGAGGAGTGAGGATATTTTTCCTATTTATTTTTAGAGAGAATGGAAGGGCCAGGGGGGAGAGAGAGAGAGAGGGAGGGAGAGAGGGAGAGGGGGAGAGAGAGAATGAATATTGGTATGTTAGAGACACACCCATTGGTTGCCTCCCACTGGGGCCTGGGATTGAACCTGCAACTGGGGTACATGCCCTGAACCAGGAATTGACCCAAGACCCTTCAGTTTGTGAATTGATGCTCTAACCATTTAGCAACACTAGCCAGGGCAGGTAGAGGATTTCATAAGTGAGCATGCTTAGTCCTCTTGAAGGAGAGTAGTCCCTGTGCTCTGATTGCCTCTTCTTTGTCCCTATGCTCCCCACCCCAAAAATTAAAGGTGGGTTTTCTTTAGTTGGAGATTTTGAATTGTGTTTCCTTAAGTAAGTTGCTTGACTAGTCAGATTCAGTTTTTTCATCTGGAAAATTTAATCTTAAAACAATATGTATATAAGTATGTAAGTTGTTACCCTAGGAGGAAGCTGGGGGAAGGGCACATGGGCCTCTCTCTTTTATTTTTTGCAGCTTTCTATGATTCTAAATTACTCCCAAATAAATTCTTTTAATTACATGTAAAACACTTGACACAATGCCTAACATATTTTAGAAGCTCATATAGGTTTAAAAAAATAAGTAGGCAAAAGTTCTTTTGTGCTATAAGCATATAAATTTGAGCCTTAACATTATAGTATGACCATTAATACTGATACTATTATCTAAATCCTACTGAAAGGGCAGAGAAGGACTGACTCCACTTTGTACCATGTCCTCCATCTTGTGTTTGAGAAAAACCACAGGATGTGTCAGTTACTCAACCTGCCCTTAATTCAGCCAATGGGAATACAAGGGAACTAATCTGAGGCCAAAAGTATGCTGATCACATCCTGTCTTTGTGTAACCAGACCCTAGCCGCACCCTGCCTTTACGTCACTAGCCCCAGCCCTCACCTAACCAATCGGAATCAGCCAACTCAGCAGTCTGAGTATGGCCCCACCTCCCGACCCCTAGCCCTATAAAATCATTGTGCTTTTGAAACTTGCCCTCTTTTTGCATCCTGCCGCTGCATTGGTGGAGGCAGAGAGCCAAGCTAGCTTGTAATAAAGGCTCTTTGCTTTTGCATCGGACTCGGCTCCCTGGTGGTCTTTGGGGATCTTGAAATCTGGGCATAACACTACCAACTAATATTTGCGAAGTACTATCTGCTGACACTATTTTAAGTATTAAATTATTTCATTCTGAAAACATATTTAGGTGATAGCTATGATTATTGTCCCCATTTTATAAATGGGAAAGCTGGGGCACAGAGAGGTAAGATAACTTGTCTAAGCTCACAAAGTTTAGAAGTTCTTATCATTAACTAAATTTGGTAAACAATGACTTTAGATTATATTTTCCAGAGGCACCTAATATAAAGCATCTGGTGGAGGCAGTTGGGGAGTTTGCAGCAAGGAATAAACACATCACATAAACAGGGTTCAGTTATCAGCCAGGGACTACCTCAGATGGAGGAGAGTAAGGCCCTGGGGAATTTCAATAGTGTGATCAATGTTGATGAAATGGAGGAACCATTGTATCACAATTTTACAGATAGAGATGGAAGACTCATGGAGGAACCTTGGACTAGTGAAAAATTGTCCTAGGGGAAAGCAGCTTTCATAAGACTTGCCTCTTTAGAAGACCTGCAGTGGCCAGCAGAGGGTTGATGACAACTGTTGGAGAAAGACTTGAAGAAAACAAGCTCACTGATGGAGCAAAGATATCTTTGCTTTCAAGGACCCAGCTTCTCCCCAGCCTCCTGCTTGACCTTTCAGGAGAAACCCAGCCTCTGGCCTCCAGCAATGGTTCTCACCCTTAGGGGCCTTGATAGGATACAGCACATGACATGCATGATTTGGAGCTAGCAACTGAGCACACACAGAATAACCTTTCCTGCATGACCGTCTTAATCACTTCTCAATCTGCACATCTATGGCAAAGGCCTCTGCTCCTCCCCGTGAGTCTCTGGAGATAAGCCTGTCAGCCAAGGCAAGGAGGTAATCTAGTGGCCACTTAACACTTAAATATCAGAGGCAGGATAAAAAGTACCTTTATTGGTGGAAACTATTTCTATATCATTTAAAAAAAATTTTATTTTACTAATTAACACAAAATTCATGAGACCCGAGTTGGGGAAATTCATGAGTTCCAAAGCTTTGGGCACCATATGATAGCGCCTCCTTTGGGGGGTTTCGCTTTCCTTGGCTTCAGTTACCCACAGTCAACTTAGGTCCAAAAATATTAAATGGAAAGTTCCAGAAATAAACAACTCATAAGTTTTAAACTGCATGCTGTTCTGTGTGGTGTGATGAAATCTTGTGTCTTCCCATTCTGTCCACCCAGGATGTGAATCATTCCTTTGTCCGTGTCTCCATGCTGTCACACTCCCCACCTAGTGATGTCTTAGTGTCCCCCTGGGATATCAGATCCACATCCCATCTCATCAAGCTGGTATTCAGTCACCCTTCTTTACTTAATAACAGCCCCACAGTGCAAGAGCAGTGATGCTGGCAATTTGGACATGGCACAGAGAAGCTCTAAGGCACTTCGCTAAAGTGAAAAGGTGTTAGTTCTCCACTTAATAAAGAAAGAAAAATGCATATTGAGGTTGGTAAGAATGAATGTTCTATCTGTAAAATTGTGAAGAAGGAAAAAGAAGGTCATGCTAGTTTGCTGAGAGAAAGACCACATTTACATACTTTTATTACATATGTTATTGTAATTGTTCTAGTTGATTACTTGCTGTAAATCTCTTACTGTGTCTAATTTATGTTAAACTTTATCATAGGTATGTATGTATAAGAAAAAACATAGCAGATACAGGGTTTGGTATTATCCAGGAATCTTGGAACATATTTCCCATTGATAAGGGGGGGGCCACTATATATCTTATCATCTAGGGAGTTATGCTTTAGGGGGCACTATTCATTTGGCATATATAATGAATAATTATATGGAACAACCAGGGAGCAAAATGGCTATGCATGAGTGGTTCCCCATATACCCACCTTCAAACACAATGGTTTGGGCTGTTGATGTGTTAGAAATGTCTGAGTACTTGATAGAGATGCCCTGGCCTGACCTGGAAGGATCTGAGCAGAGGCTGAGAGAAGGTGTCTAGACCCAGAATTTTAAAAGCTTCTTCCAGTGATTTTTGGATACATGCAAAATCCTAATGGATTTCATTGTTTTATTTTTCCATAAGAACTTGGCAGCATCGGGGCCAGCCCACCACTGAGTCAGCTCATTCCAGATCTCCTTCACCTAATCCTGTGCCAGATTGTGTGCCAATGTATTCACTGCCCATCCCATAATGCACCTGTCCTCAGCAGGCACCTCAGCTGAGTCCCCCGCTTGCCAGTGAGGTGACCTAAACCTTTTATCCCAAGGAGCATGGACCATCAGCAGGCCTGGCTGACATGGACTGTCCTGGTTTCCACAGACTTTTATCACAGCATATGGAGTCTTGAGCTGGCCCAGGGAAGGCCCTGTGTTCCAGAAGACTCCTTCTGACCTACACTGTGCTTGCAGCCTGTTTTCCTCTTTTTTTAAATTTAATAAATCTTTATTTTTCAGATTATTACAATTGTTTCCCTCTCCCCGCCATAGCACCCCTCCACATGGTCCCCACCCCACCCTCTGCCCTTACCCCCCCCCCACACACTGTCCTCATCCATAGGTGTACGATTTTTATTCAGTCTCTTTCTGCATCCCCACACCCCTTTACCCCCAAGAATTGTTAGTCCACTCCCTTTCTATGCCCCTGATTCTATTATATTCACCAGTTCATTCTGTTCATCAGATTTTTTTATTCACTTGACTGTTAGATTCACCTGTTGATAGATATGTATTTGTTGTTCATAATTTTTATCTTTACCATTTTCTCCTTTTTCTTCTTAAATACCTTTCAGCATTTTATATAATCCTGGTTTGTCAGTGATGAACTCCTTTAGCTTTCTCTTATATGTGAAGCTCTTTATCTGACCTTCAATTCTGAATGATAGCTTTTTTAGGTAGAGTAATCTTGGTTGTAGGTTCTTACTACTCATCACATTGAATATTTCTTGCCACTCCCTTCTGGCCTGCATACTTTCTGTTGAGAAATCTGCTGACAGTCATATGGGTCTTCTCTTGTAGGTAACTAAGTGTTTTTCCCTTGCTGCTTTTAATATTCTCTCTCTGTCTTTTGCTCTTGGCATTTTAATTATGATGTGTCTTGGTGTGGTCCTCTTGGGATTCCTTTGGTTTGGGGTTCTGCGCGCTTCCTGGACTTGAAGTCTATTTCTTTTACCACATGGGGGAAGTTTTCAGTCACTATTTCTTCAACTAGGTTTTCAGTATCTTGCTCTCTCTCTTCTTCTGGCACCCCCATAATTCTGATGTTGGTACACTTGAAGTTGTCACAGAAGCTCCTTACACTATCTGCAACCTTTTGGATTCTCTTTTCTTTTCCAGTTTAGTGTTTTTTGCTTCTCTGTATTTCAAATCTTTTACCTGATTCTCACAATCCTCTAATCTGCGTTTGGATCTCTGTGTAATATTTTTTTATTTCAGTCAGTATATGCTTAATTTCTAGTTGCTCCTTTTTCATATCCTTGAGGGTCTTGCTAAATTTATCAGCCTATTCTAGAAAATTCTTGAAAAACTTTATAACTGTGGTTTTGAACTCTATATCCAGTCATTTGCTTTCCTCCATTTCTTTCCTTTGTTACCTGCCTCTTTGTCTCCACATTTTGGCTGTTTTCCTGTGTGGATAGAGTGGCTTTGTGTGCTATGTGTCCTATAGGGCCCAGTGGCTCAGCCTCCCCAGTTACCTGAGGTGGACACTCTTGGTGCACCCCTTTGTGGGCTGTGTGCATAGTCTTGTTGCAATTGAGCCTTGATTGTTGTTGGTATCACTGAGAGGAATTGACCTCCAGGCCAATTGGCTGTGAGGATCAGCTGTGTCTACATTGGGAGAATTTCCTTGCTGGACACACACTTATGAGAGAAGACTTGCAAAAGCCTCTGTGCTCAGCTTGGTTGGGGTGGAGTCTCATGGCAGAGCAGACAGCATTGGTTTCCTGTCAGTCCTGCCCTAATAGGCCCTTGTGTCTCAGTGTCCGGTGGTTATCGTTGCAAGCACCTCTGAGAGAAAGCAGTCCTTGAGTTCCGCCTGCTGCCAGACAGTCCATTTTCTCCCCGAATGAGTCTGGGTCCCCAGAGTCTCATCCATAACTAGAGTTCAGTGCAGTCGGAAGCTTTTGTCTCCTCCCACTTGAGAAAGCCAGCCGCATACTCAGATGCCAGTCCTCTCCGCGTGCGCTTCTTAGTACCTCTGCCTCCTGCAGCTCCTCTGAGTCTAAGTGTGCTTTTCTGTTTTTCTTCCAGTTGTAGAATTTTCACTCAGCCAGCCTTCCTGTGATTCTGGATGATGTCCATTTTGTCTTTTAGTTGTAGTTTTGAAATAGTTGTGCAAGGCATCATTTTAGGTGTTTCCCAGCTGATTTCCTCTTGAGAGTCAGGATCAGTTACCCCAAACAGTACAGTGACCCCTTGCCTGTTGTCACTGGAGTGGGAAGCCCAGGGTGCCATGTGGCAGTCCCAGCTTCCATTTCAGTGGGGCCCTGCTGTGTTCCATGTGGAAGTGTCCCCCATGCGGGGAGGGGAGGCTAAGACCTCTTGACCAGCAGGGCCCAAAATTGTAGGGTGGGAAGCAAAATGCTGGCTACAGATCAGATTGAAGGACAGTAATTAGAGGAGCCATTCCCGTGTCCTCTTCTGAGGCCTGGCCTGTGAAATCCTGGCTGAGGGAGGAACAGCAGCACCCAGGCCACTGATGAGACACATAGTGCTCCAGCTCTGTCAGGTGTTGTCACTTAGTTGATGACACAACTGAGTCCTCACAATACCATCAGCTGTCTATGAAGCCTCTCCTTTAGAATGATAGGGAACATGATAAAATAAGTGAATTCTGTGATCATAACCCCACTGCAGTCCTCATTTGCTGTAAAACAAGTTCTTTGGTCAGAAGCTATGCTATGTGAGTACAGCTGAATGAAGCACTCAGAGCTTACAGGTGGTGGTTTTAGCAGAAGCACATCCATAAGCAGATGAGTGTCTTTCAGAAAGAAAATGTCATGGCAGTGGTGCAATGAAGCTAATTTATACAAACATATTCTCTTGAAAAAAATTTAAAATACAAAACATAGAGAGTAAAAGGGGAAATTTCCAATGTACTCTCCTCCCTTACTTTACCCCCACCCTTCTATGCACAGCCCCAAGACTCTCACCAGAGCTGTTAGACTAGCAGTCGTTGGACTTGTGCTCGCTCTGTTTTTTTTTTTCTGTGCATTTGTCCACATTTATGTGCACATCTAAAGGAAGCTTTTTTCCTTTAAACTTGAATGGGATCCTATTACGCACACTGTTTTAAAGTTCCTTTTAGAATTAAATGTTTTTTCTTCGCTAACTACTAAAATACTGTTTTGATGTGAGGAATGATCTGTGTGAGATCTGTCTCTCTGTTCTCTTCATTTATACCACCTCTATGTTTATACCCAAGTCTAGGACTGCATCTATGTATGCATCCATGCCTACATCCACATCTCTTTTCTGCCAAGTTACATCGTGTCTATGTCCAAAGAAAGCACTGTGAGACAATGAATAGCCATGGACACACGAGGGAACCCAGAACAATAACATAAGTAGTAACTTACATTTATTTTAATATTTTTTTCTTTTTTATTGAGTTTATTGGGATAATATCAGTTAATAAAATTATATAGATTTCAGGTGTACAATTATATAATACATGATCTGTATCTTATGTGTTCACCACCCCAAGTCATGTCTCCTTCCCATCACCATTTATTCCCCCTTTACCTTCTTCTACCTCCCTCACCCCCTTTCCCTGTTATAACCACCACACTGCTATCTATATCTGAATGCTTTTTGTTTTGGTTAGTTGCTTAATCCCTTCACTATTTTCATCCAGCCCCACAACCTTCCTTCCCTCTGACAGCTGTCAGTCTGTACCCTTATCTATTCCATTCTTCTGCATTTCTCCTCAGGTAGCCACTCTCTGAATTTTTGCAAGGATCATTCTATTGATGTTTTTTTAAAATATATTTTTATTGATTTGAGAGAGGAAGGGAGAAGGAGGGAGGGAGGGAAGGAGGGAGGGAGGGAGAGAGAGAGAGAGAGAGAGAGAGAGAGAAACATCAGTGATGAGAAAGAATCACTGATCTGCTGTCTCCTGCATGCTCCCTACTGGGGATTGAGCCCGCAACCCAGGCATGTGCCCTTGACCAGAAGAGAACTCAAGAGCCTTCAGTCCTCAGGCCAATGCTCTATCCATTGAACCAAACCAGCTAGGGCTTTTGCTTTTGTTTTAATAACTTAAAAAATGTTTAAATAGTTTAAGACTCAGAAAAAGGTATAAACATAGTACAGACAGCTCCAATCAAAGTTGATTGCCGAAGCCAGAAAGTTAAGGTTGGTGTAATAAAAGAAACTCAGTTATAGATCTTATTTGGCTCCCTCCAGTGTTGTATTAATAGTCACATGAGATTTTATAATGTATAGAGTTCTATAGCCATCAGCACAGCCAGGAGACAGAACTGCTCCAATCCTGCAACTTTAGCCACCAGTGATCTTTCCCATCACTGCAATGCTGGTACTTGAAGAATGTTATGTAAATGGCATCAAGCAGAGTATAATCCTTTGAGATTGGATTTTTTTTCATTCAGCATAATGCCCTGAGGTCAATCCAAGTTGTTGCATGTGTCAATAGTTTACTCCTTTCTAGTGTATATGAGGTAAATTTCAATATTTCTGGAATATCCCAGACTGCCATTGCTGAAAGAGATAAGTGTATGCATATCTTGATCAGAGATAGCTGAGTTGTTTCTCAGAGTGGTTGATCCATTTTCCATTCCCACCTGCACCAAATGAGAGATCAGCTGCTCCACATCCTCAACAGCACTTGATACAATCAGTATTTTCTCTTTTAAATCATTTGAATAAGTGTGTAGTAATAGCATAGACTTAATTTGTATTCCCCTAATTGCTAATGATCTTAAACATCTTTTTATATGCCAATTTACCATCCATATAGCCTCTTTGGTAAAGTGTATTTTCAAGTGTTTTGCTTGTTTTCTAATTATATTATCTCTTCCTTACTATTGAGTTCGGACAGTTCTTTATACATCTAGAGGCAAGTTCTTTCTTGAATGTGTGATTTTCTTTTTTTGTTTTGTTTTTTTGTAAGGAAAATATCTTTACTCTGGCAGAAGGATGCACACAAAACATGGTTTGGGAACATATGCACTGAATGTGTGATTTTCAACCATTCTGTCATAGTCAGTGGCTTGTCTTTTCATCCTCTTAATGTTCTTTCACAGAGCAATAGTTTTTAAATTTGATAAATAGCAATCTCAATATTTTTCTCCTGAAGATCATACCTTTATTGTTGTGTCCAAGAACTCTTAATCTAAAGAAGAAAAAGAATACTTTCTCCTGTTTTCTTTGAAAAGTTTTATAGTTTCAGCCCAGCCAGAGTGGCTCAGGGGTTGATCATTAACCTATAAACCGAGAGTCACAGTTTGTTCCTGATCAGGGCACATACGGGGGTTTTGGGCTTGATCCCTGATGTGGGGTGTGTAGGAGGCAACTGATCAATGATTCTCTCCCATCATTGATGTTTCAACCTCTCTCTCCCTCTCCCTTGGTCTTCGAAATCAATAAAAAAATATTTTTAAAAAGTTTCAAGTTTGGAAGAAACCAAGATGGCGGCATAGGTAAACACGTATACTGCTGCCTCACACAACAATTTCAAAACTAAAACTAGAAGACAAAACGGACATCATCCAAAACCACCGGAAATCTGGCTGAGTGGAAATCCTACAACTAGAAAGAAAGAAAAAAGGACACTGACACTCAGGAGCTGCGGAGAGCAGAGGTGCTGAGACACGGAGACGTATGCATGCAAGAGGAAAGGCTGGGCTGGCTTCCTCAAACCTGAGGGAAACAAAGGCACCCCACTGCACTGAAATCCAGTTCCGGCTGAGACTCGGGGAACCAGACTCATATGGAGAGAAACTAGACCATCTGGCAGCGGGCAAAACCTGAGAACAGTTTTCTTTCAGAGGTACAGCAGCTATTGCCATGGGGCACTGAGACCTGGGGGAACTGTGGAAGACAGAGGTGAGGAGGTGTGCACACAGAGAGGGTTCTGGCAGCTAGCTGAGCAGGAGCTGGTTTTCTCATTCCAGAGGGAAAGAAAACCTCCTAACTGTACTGTATTCCAGTTCTGGGTGAGACTTTGGGTACCCACACTCATTCGGGGAGAAGTTGGACAGCTGATCTTCACAGCCAGTTGGCCTGGAGGTCAACTCTGCCCATTGATACCAACAACAATCTAGGCTTGTGATGGCGAACCTATAACATACGTGTCAGCATTGACACGTGTAGCCATTTTCTATGAGACATGGCTGCATACGGTCGCATACAGAGAAGTATGGAGCCACATGCCGAGAAGGATGTTTCATCCTCAGCTACTGCACTGCCAGGTGCAGTAGCCGAGGATGAAACACTTGCTGTAGTGTATGTAGACACTCTGTGCCGGAGGTCTCTAGGCCAAAACACAGAACTCTGGCACAGAGCGTCTAGTTCTAGGACTTCTGGTTAGGCTGTTAGGGGATCTTTGACATCACTTCCAGCTGGGGGAGCACGGAGAAGCAGAATGCCACAGGGGATGCATCCATGGGATTTTGTGATCACCATTACCAGCAACCACATAACCACTTTTCTGGAATGTGGTGGATTTCTAATTGACCATCATTACTGAGATAAGTGAGGGGGAGGCTGGGAGAGGCGAGGGCCTGTGCTATGAGTGCTGTTTCCCGCCATTAGAAATAGTGGCAGCCATCTTAATTTATATAAGGAACACCATTTTGCAGCATAGTGCAGACTCCATTTCACCACTATTACTGTTGTGCATCCTTATTAACCCCGATTTCTGATTATTAACCCTGCCCTTTCCGTAAGACAGTTACATGTGCCATCTTGTGTTCAGTTAGGCTAGTTATCTCCTAATTGCCTGCAGGGCTAACAGGCTGTCTATAATTCTATCTTCTGCCACTGACCCCCTGATGGAGAATCCAAAAAATAAAAAACCAAGGTTAAGTAAAGGCAGTGGTAGTAGCAATAGCCGACCTTTTCAAGAGACATTGACCGTGGTGTATGGCATTATGGGAAAGATGGCAGATCATTTTGCGTACTATGTACTGAAACAGTAGCAAGCAGAACGTGGAATATAAATAGATAGACATTTTGAAACTAATCATTCCAGCTCTTGAAAAAAATGAGGATGGAAAGAAGGAATACATTTCCAGGAAGCTACACATTTATAAGAGCCAGTCTAATTCCATCCTTAAATTTATAAAAGGCTTTACAAATTTAACATCTGCAAGTTTGAGCATTGCTCACTCCATAGCTCAGGATGGAAAAGCACTCAGTAAGGGAGAATTAATTAAAGAAACTCTCCTAAGATGTGCACCAGTTCTATCTCATGATATGCAGAATAAAGATGCAATTATTAAGAGAATATCTGAGTTGCCACTCAGTAGAAATATCATAAAAGACCAAATAACGAGGCTGAAACAAATGTACAACATCAATTAAAGAGAGACATAAGTAATTGTAAATATTTTTCAATCTTTCTTGAAAAAACTACTGATGTCACATCACATGCTCAGTTGGCCATTATTAGTTGATATTCTGATGGTCTCACAATGAGAGAAGAGTTGATAAAGTTAGTATCAGTGCCAACAAATACATTAGGAAGCGAAATATGTAAGGTTGTTACACAAACATTTCGTGACCTAAACATTGATATCTCTAAAGTTGTGTCAGTGACGACAGATGGGCCACCAAACATGGTGGGGGAAAAAGTCAGATTTGTCAAATTGTTTACGGAAGCTATCAGACATCAGATTGTCCCTTTTCATTGTATCTGCCATCAGGAGGTTTTATGTGCCAAGGCAGGATTCACCGACTTAAACGACTTAATGTTAGTTGTTACAAAAAGAGTTAATTTAATAGCTGCTTGCCCCCTTCATAAGCGAGAATTTTCTGCACTTTTACTGGAGGTTGATTCCACCTACAGTGGACTGCTGATGTACAATAATGAAAGATGGCTGAGCTGAGGCAAAGTTTTTGAGCGCTTTGTGGAGTGCTTTGAAGAAATTAAGGTATTTCTTGAGGATAAGGATCTGAGAAACTTTTCTCAGCTCAATGATGATAAGTGGGTCAACACCCTGATATTTTTTACAGATCTCTCTGTTCATATTAATGAACTGAACTTAAAGTTACAAGGTTTTGGCAAAAGTATTGACATTATGTTTGGATACATAAAAGCTTAAAATTTTCAAGCGAGATGTAGAAACTAAAACTTATAAGTATTTTCCTCGAGTAACAAAGTATTTTGAGAAGACCAGTGCAGCTGTACAAAATGAAATGGAACCCTTGCATATAAAGTGCCACCATGTTTTAGACTCCTTACTTGACCAGTTCAGTGATAGATTTAATCAATTTAGAAGCCAAGAACAGACCATAAAAATAATGAAGTATCCTGATGTAGTAGTCTACAGTAGTTTGGAATTAAATGGTTTCCCATGTATGCAAATTGATGATTTGGAGATGCACCTTGCAGAATTTCAAGACAGCATCTGGGCTCAGGTGTTTGTTTACTTGAGATCAAAGCTTGAAAATCTGGAAAGGTGCTGCTTGGAGAATCAAGAGGAGTGCCACTAGGAACAGGAAATTTGGAGTGCCTGGAACTGATTACCAGGCACTTTTAGCAATGGCTTTACTCACAATTTTTCTCTCTACGTACTTTTGTGACACCTTGTTCTCAGTGTTAAATAATATCAAAACCAACAAAAGAAACAGATGAACAGATGAAGTTAGTAGTGCTTGCTTGGGCTTGAAGTGTACAAAATACCAATCTTCAATTGAAGGTTTAGCCAATGAAATTCAGCAACAAAAAAGTCACTAATAGGCTGGTTAGTTAAAGAATTCCCCCTCCCCCTTACTTATCTTAGTTCATGGCACCCCACACAAGTTAAATAATATCAAGACCAACAAAAGAAACCAACTGACAGATGAACAAAGAAGTCACTAAGCAGGTTAAGTTAAATAATTAGTTTTTGGTTTATTAAATAGTTATATATTACAATTATACATTTTTGTTATTTAAACTCTAAATATTGTGAAATTATGTTGTTGTTGTTTTCCTGGAAGTGACACACCACCCTAATTATGTTTGTTTTTTTGGCGAAGTTGGACACACTAAACTCAAAAGGTTGCCCATCATTGATCTAGGCTTAACTACAACAAGACTGTGCACACAGCCCACCAAGGGGTGCACCAAGAGTGTCCACCTCAGGTAACTGGGGAGGCTGAGCCACTGAGCCCAAAGAACAACTAGCAAACAAAGCCACTATGTCAACTCAGGGAGGTAGCTAAAATGTGGAGACAACGAGGCAGGTAACAAAGGAAAGAAATGGAGGAAAGCAAATGACTGGTTATAGAGTTCAAAACCACGGTTATCAGGCTTTTCAAGAATTTTCTAGAAAAGGCCGATTAATTTAATGAGACTCTCAAGGATATGAAAAAGGACCAACTAGAAATTAAGCATACACTGACTGAAATAAAAAAAAATATTATACAGAGATCCAAAAGTAGATTAGAAGATCACAAGAATCAAGTCAAAGATTTGAAATATAAAGAAGCAAAAAACACCCAACCAGAAAAGCAAAAAGCAAAAAGAATCCAAAAAGTTGCAGATAGTGTAAGGAGCCTCTGGGACAACTTCAAGCATACCAACATCAGAATTATGGGGGTGCCAGAAGAAGAGAGAGTGCAAGATACTGAAACCTATTTGAAGAAATAGTGACCAAAAACTTCCCCCACCTGGTGAAAGAAATAGACTTAGAAGTTCAGGAAGCACACAGAACCCCAAATAAAAGGAACCCAAAGAGGACCACACCAAGACACATCATAATTAAAATGCCAAGAGCAAAAGACAAAGAGAGAATATTAAAAGCAGCAAGGGAAATACACTTAGTTACCTACAAGGGAGGACCCATATGACTGTCAGCAGATTTCTCAACAGAAACTATGCAGGCCAGAATTGGAGTGACAAGAAAGATTCAAAGTGATGAATAGCAGGAAACTACAACCAAGATTATTCTACCCAGCAATGCTATCATTCAATATTGAAGGTCAGATAAAGAGCTTCACATATAAGAGAAAGCTAAAGGAGTTCATCACTGCCAAACCAGTATTATATGACATGCTGAAAGGTATTCTTGAAGAAGAAGAAGAAGAAGAAGAAGAAGAAGAAGAAGAAGAAGAAGAAGAAGAAGAAGAAGGAGGAGGAGGAGGAGGAGGAGGAGGAGGAGGAGGAGGAGGAGGAGGAGGAGGAGGAGGAGGAGGAGGAGGAGGAGGAGGAGGAGGAGGAGGAGGAGAAGAAGAAGAAGAAAAAGATTAAAAGTATGAACAACAAATACATATCTATCAACAAGTGAATCTAAAAACCAAGTGAATTAAAAATCTGATGAACAGGATAAACTGGTGAATATAATAGAATCAGGGGCATAGAAAGGGAGTAGACTGACAATTTTCGGGCAGAAGGGGGTTTGGGTGGTGCTTGAAGAAAAATTGGGTGGTGGAGAAAAATCGTACATCTATGGTTGAGGATAGTGTTTGTGGGGGGAGGGTAAGGGCAGAGGGTGAGGTGGAAACTGGGTTGAGAAGAGCTATGGGGGAAAGGGGGAACTAATGTAATAATCTGAACAATAAATATTTATTAAATTTCTAAAAAAAAGTGAGAAAGTTTATTTAGAATGTTACAGAGGCAAAAGAAGCGCCCTTGGAGCTTAGGAGAGAGAAAGGTAAAGGTAACCCTCTTGGGGGAAGATGAAAAGGAAGGGAAAAGCACCCAGTTTTGTAATTTTTAGCATATGGATCTATGCATGTTTTGTGAGATTTAAACCCACTATTGTCTTTATTAAATCAATTATAATAGTACTGTACTTTTAATTTCTCTTTCCAATTATTCATTGCCAACACTGATTATTAGCATGGTTGCTTTAGTGTGTTCATTTTGAATATTTAGAATCTGCTAACATCATTTACTAGTTCTTGTTTTTTTTGTCTTTGTTTTGTTTTTGTTTTTGTTTTGGAGTTGGAGGGCTAGATTTTTTTAGATTTCCTAGGCAATCATGTCCTTTGCAAATAGAAAGATATGATTTTTTTTCTTTTCAATCTGTACGTTTTTAATTTTCTTTTCCTTCATGAGAATATACCCCAACTTACTTATTCATTCTCCTGTTGACAGAAACCCACTTCTTACATGATCTCTAGTACATCTTCTGTTAGCAGTACAAGTCCTCACTCTTCATCCAAATCCCTGGAGGCCAGCTCTGTTTGATAATTCTAATTTTTTTTATTTAAGAAAGTTAATTTGTTGTACTTACTAAATATTTTATAACACTCCCAGCAGGATCTGGACATTACCTTGAAATCAAATACATTAGTGGTAGTTTTGCCTTTTTCCACAGAAATAAATGAATATTCACACTAAGTGAGATGAAGTCTAAAAATAACCTCACATCAGTTCTGGTCAGGTTTTGCTGCAAATGACTTTGTATCAAACTTAGGAAAAAACTTTGAGAAATTTTTGGATTTTGGAATTCCAAATATGAGATTGCAAACTTTTATTATTTTGCTTAGAGTTTGGTGTTTCTTTGAATTTATTTTTTCTCGCATGTGATTTTTGTCTCAGTACAATTGGAGTTTCTCCTCTTACTCGTCTGTTTCCTTTCTGCTTTTTGTCTTCTGGGAATTCTTTATGGTTTCTGGTCTGCTAATGGCACCTGATCTCATATTCTATGATACATTTATTTTTTATGTAAGTCACTTTTCTGACATTTTAAAGAAATTTAGTGCCTGGCTGGCATGACTCCGTGGTTGAGTGTTGACCTATGAACCAGGAGGTCATGGGTTTGATTCCCAGTCAGGGCACATGCCCAGGTTGTGGGCTCGATCCCCAGTGTGGGGCATGTAGGAGGCAGTGGATCAATGATTCTCTCTCATCATTGATGTTTATATATATATCTCTCTCCCTTCCTCTCTGAAATAAATAAAAAAATAAATATTTTTTAAAGAAACTTGGAGTTGGAGAGTTTAAGATGTGTTTTCTCATTTTCGACCTTGCTCCAACATCCCAGATCACTCTGTTTTCTGCTTTATATATTCTTTTTAAAATATATATATATTTTATTGATTTTTTATGGAGAGGAAGGGAGAGGGGTAGAGAGTCAGAAACATCGATGAGAGAGAAACATTGATTAGCTGCCTCCTGCACACCTCCTACTGGGGATGTGCCTGCAACCAAGGTACATGCCCTTGACCAGAATTGAACCTGGGACCTTTTAGTCTGCAGGCCAATGCTCCATCCACTTAGCCAAACCGGTTAGGGCAGTGGTCGGCAAACTGCGGCTCTCGAGCCACATGCAGCTCTTTGGCCCCTTGAGTGTGGCTCTTCCACAAAATACCATGGCCTGGGCGAGTCTATGTTGAAGAAGTGGAGTTAGAAAAAGTTTAAGTTTAAAAAATTTAGCTCTCAAAAGAACTTTCAATCGTTGTACTGTTGATACTTGGCTCTGTTGACTAATGAGTTTGCCGACCACTGGGTTAAGTCTGTATATATTCTTTTCTAAAAAAATATTTTTATTGATTTCAGAGAGGAAGAGAGAGAGGGAGAGAGAGAGAAAGAAACATCAATAATGAGAGAGAATCATTGATTGGCTGCCTCCTGCACATCCCCAACTGGGAATCAAGTCCACAATCTGGGCATGTGGCCTGACTGGTAATCAGACCATGACCTCCTAGTTCAGAGGTGGATGCTCAACCACTGAGCCATGCTGGCCAGACTGCTTTATAAATTCTTAATACACAGACATGTGTACATGCGCGCACGCACACACACACACACACACACACACACACACACACACACACACAATTTTTTAAAATAATAACCTCTTGCTACATTTGTAATCAGTAAGTAAACATGGCCTTAAAGGAAGTCTAATTGGATCCTCTCCTCACCCTCTCAAGCAAGGTGGGTATTGGTCATTTTACTTTGAAGAGAATTAAGAATAGAGGAAAGGGGTTTGTTCAACAAAGTTGGGCCTTTTTCACCAGCTGGCCCTTCACCAACTCATAAGACATGGAACTCCTGGGGTCAGAGAAAAGACCAGACGGAAATGTGCCAGAAGGTGATAGTGTTACCTGTGGTTGGACAGGTCATGGAAGATATTTCCTGTCTTTCTTTTACCTTTTAATTTTCTAGAGTGACTGTGTAGACAATTTTTTCATAATTTTGAAATTATTTTTTATGGATTGATAAAAAAAATAGCTCAATTTGTACATCTGCTTTTCCATTTGATCTGTTGCATTGTATTGTTTTACTAAATTAAACTAGTAAATCTAGTCTCATATGGATATATAGTTGGAAAGGTAAGGACTCATGCCCGTGGATACCCCAAAGAGATCTTTGGAATTGTTAGGGTCCTTGGCCCACAATTAACAATCATTTTTCTGGACAGATGTTAGTGTACTATAATTTTTTTTAAAAAAGTGTGCAATTTGCCCTGCCAAGATAGCTCAGTTAGTTAGAGTGTTGTTCCAATACACCAAAGGTTGCAGGTTCAATCCCTGGTCAGGGCACATACAGGAGTCAACCAGTGAATGCAAAAATAAGTAGAAGAACAAATCAGTGTTTCTCTTTCCCTCTCTCTCTTTCTCTATCTCTAAAAATTAATCGATTAAAAAGGGTGTACAATTAAATTATTTTTAATATATTTATAGAGTTGTGCAACCAATATTGCATTCAATTTTAGACCATTTCATCATCTCAGAAAGAAATTCTGCACCCTAGGCTATCTACCTCCCAGCTCTTCATTCTCCCCAATCCTGAGCAATCACTGATATATGCTCTATTTCCTTATATTTGCCCATTCTGGACATATAAGTGAAATCATAATTGCTTTTTCTTGTGTGTGAATAGCTCTTTAGCATAATACTTTCAAGACTTATCCGTGACACAGTAAATACTTCATTCCCTTTCATGACTAAAGTAATATCCCATTGTATGGATATATTACTTTTGTTTATCTGTTTATCAGCTGAGAGAGATTTGGATATTTTCCATTTTCTGGCTATTATTATTTTAAAGGGAGAGAGTTAGAAACATCAATGCTGAGAGAAAATCATTGATTGGTTGCTTCCTGCACACCCCCTACTAGGGATTGAGCCCAGAACCTGGGCATGTGCCCTGACCAAGAATCAAACTGTGACCTCCTGGTTCATAGATCAATACTCACCCACTAAGACATGCTGGCAGGGCTCTTTCTGGTTATTAGTAATATTGTTTCTATGAGTGTTTGTGTGTAAGTTTTGTGTGGCCATATGTTTTGAATTCTCTTGGGAGAATTCTTAGGAGTGAAATTGCTGGGTCAAAAGGTATGCCCATTGAAAGTAGGCCAGGCCATTTTTCAGAGTTGCTGCACCATTCACAACTGTGTCAATGACCATGGAATCTTCTATAAAATACACTTGCATTTTCTTTTTCAAAGGAAAAAAACCCATAAAGGAATAGTTGTGGGTTCCAATTTTGTGTCTGTCTTCTGCACTTTTATTGATAAAATAGGAACAGCCAGCAGTACCATCTGGAATCTCTGCCAGACACACAGGCCTGTGCTTGCTAAATACCATGAGCAGAATTCTTTCACAGAAGTTCCTTGAACCTGAAACACAGCAGTACTCAGTGACCATTGGTCCTCAGTCTTAGGAAAGCCTTAATGAAGCCTTGGTCAGGGGGGCAGAAGTGACACAGGAGTATGTGGGGTCTGCCCCCAACCCTCAATTAAAGGGTAGTTTATGCAACATGCCTTCTTTTTGAACTAGAGCCAGGGTCACTGTTGAGCTGAGGTAACATTAATTATTTTTCCGCTTGTCAGATTCCATGAAAAAGATGTGAAAATGGCCTGTTTATGAAAGCGTACAGGCAGAGGCTGTGAGCTGATTATGTCAAACCTCGTCAAAGCTTCCTTGGTGTGGGAGGTTATAATCAACAAAGCATGGTGGCATCTGTGCCCATTACAGGAGGAGCCCCTCTGCCTTGCTCGTCAGCAGAGACAAGAAGTCAGCTTAACTCCTGCTGGACTGAATTGGGTCGACTGTGTGGAGCAAAGAAGTTTTACTTTCATCAGTTATCTAGTACACAGGGGATAGAGCAGCCAAGAGGGTAATTGTCCTTGTTTTTCTCCCTTGAGAGAGCAGCATCAATTCTTTCTGTGACTTGGGCTGCCATATAGATGTGTCAAGGTGCAGAGTTGCAAAGCTTGAAAGATACAGAAATAAGCTTTAAAAACAAGTCTGAAAACAACCTCAGAGAATATTAGCAGGGAGCTCCACACTTTCTACATAGGTGGGGCTTAGGGACTGTGTTCAGGTTGAAAGCGGTGCCCCAATGTGGCAATTGCTAGATGAAGAAATCTTGTCTTATCAGGAGACTAGGTAAAGCAGCTGGTGATACTATGGGGAAATTAAAACTCATCACCCAATGTCGTCCTTGGGAATGATTTGACCTAAAGATCATCCAATATGTTGGACTCAATTTCTTTTTTTTATAACCAATAATTCTGTCCCCTTTCTTTTACTGAAATGAAGTACATTGGAAAAAAAAAAGCCACTCATAATGGCCCTAACTGATTTGGCTCAGTGGGTAGAGCCTCGGCCTGCGGACTGAAGAGTCCCAGGTTCAATTCCAGTTTAGGGCATGTACTTTGGTTGTGGGCATATCCCCAGGAGGGGGTGTGCTGAAGGCAGTTGATCAATGTTTATCTCTCATCGATGTCTTTTTACTCTCTATCCCTCTCCTTTTCTCTCTGTAAAAAAAAAAAAAGTCAAAATATATATATTATAAAACCACTTATATGCTGACTATAAAAAGATCATATGCCATAAACATAAAATAAATAATTAGTGATGTGCAATGAAATAAAGAGCTTACATCAGAAATGAAAATAAACTCTTTCACTAAGCACATTATTTAGTTTAGCTGAAATTTTTTTCACAGCCACAGTTTCTTTTTTGTTTGTTTATATTGGTTTAATCCATGCCAAATGTAGAGATGTAGCATCACACCATGGGGCCCACAGGAGGGCGGGAGACCCTTTTCCCTGGGAGCAGCAGCTCTAATCCCAGGGATGGTTCCTGGCACAAGGCTGGGCAGCCAGGAGCCCCCTCATCCAGCCCCAAACTTGGCCCCTTCTGTAGCTCAGTTCCCATTTCTGTGCCTCCCCTCTCCCAGCTCCTTATAAAGAGCCCCAGGAACTAAGACTGGGGAGAGGAGCATATCCCTTGGGGCATGTGCCCCATGTCTGGGAGAAGAAATATATACCACTGAACAGCCAGCACATGGGAGAGGGAAGGGACACCACGAGAGAGGGAGAGGCAGGCACCTCAAGAGTGGATGGGCTGAGTCCGAGCCAGCCCTGAAGGAGGCACTGCTTCCGGGTGTTCTTAAAAAAAGAAGAAAATCATACAACCGAAGGGGAGTGGAGAGTGAGGGTGAGAAGTTACATTTATACCCAACATCTATATTACATGTGCTGGTGTTCGGATGTCTGTAAGTTGGTCTGGGGGCTGGATCGCAGGAGCCTTGTCCTGCTACCCACCCTGGGGACAGACCTAGAGTGAGTATGGTCCTCAGTCCTGGCGGGAACCTGGCAGGGCCTGGGCCTCAGCATCCACTCTGGCTCCAGAGGCGTGTGTGTGTGTGCATGTGTACAAATATGTACATGGGGAACCTGTGTGCAAGTATGTACAAGGAGTAGGGTCACACACTAGAAGCTGGCAGGCAGGACTCCTTGAGGCAAGGCCTGTCTGGTATGGCTGGCTCACAGGCAGATGCCCGTAGGTCTCCGGACGCTGTGACGGTGCTGCTCTGAGGGCACAGCTTTCCTGGCACCCAGTGTCCGCAGCCAGCGCTCCTCAAAGTGCACACAACAGCCCCGACGGCCGGCAGGAGCAGCCAGGTGAGTCCAGGCGGAGGAGGCACTTGCAGCGGCCCCACTGATGGTTGCTGTTCAGGCTCCCTGACCCGAGCCTTCGGGGCCTCAGCCGTGGTCACAGCTGGATCTTCCTTATTTCCCAATCTCGCCACTCCCCGAGGCCTTCCGCACGGCCTCCCGCTTGCTGCTCTCCCCGTGGCTGGTAGAAGGGGTCTCATCACTGGCCCACTCAGGGCCTCAGGTGTGGTGTGTATGCTGGGAGGGCCACCATTTGGAACGGCACCTCTCTCCATGCTCCAGAGTGTCATCCCTATCCCCATCCAAGCCGGCATCACGGTCCTGGCCCCCTCAGCTGCTGCACACAGTGAAGCCAGAGCCCCGGAAACACTTCCCAGGCAAGTGGCGGCTATGCTTTACTACAAATGGCAGTGCAGTTGTATGTGGGACACCAGCATCCCACAGACACGTGAGGAATGCTCTGTCCCATGTTGGGACCACTATATCACTAGGTGACCGAAACATCATTATGTGGCACAAGATTGTAGCTGTCACTCAGATAGTGTTTATTAAATGCATTCCTTAATGGATTAAGTAATCAATAGCAGTCTGCTTAAAGAACTCCAGATTGTTCCAAGAAGTGGGAGGTCTCCTTGTGCTTCTTAGGAACAGAAATGTTAGAGAACTCCATGAAACTTCCCAGCAGAGCATCACAGAGCCCACAAAGCTTTTTAAGCTCCTCATATAGGGTGTCCCCCAAATATGTATGTATACACTTTGAATAATTATAAAAGCAGATTTATTTAAAAACATTTTATTTTCGCCAAAACCAGTTTGGCTCAATGGATAGAGCATTGGCCTACAAACTGAAAGGTCCCAGGTTCGATTCCAGTCAAAGGCATGTACCTTGGTTGCAGGCACATC
Organism: Antrozous pallidus; assembly: GCA_027563665.1. Classification (NCBI taxonomy): domain Eukaryota; kingdom Metazoa; phylum Chordata; class Mammalia; order Chiroptera; family Vespertilionidae; genus Antrozous; species Antrozous pallidus. Next base: position 108,329,886 of record CM050508.1, on the reverse strand, counting down.
CCCAGTGCAGGGGGTGTAGCAGGCAGTGGATTAATGTTTCTCTCTCATCGATGTTTCTAACTTTCTATCCCTCTCCCTTTCTCTCTGTAAAAAAAAATCAATAAAATATATTAAAAAATAAAAACATTTCATTTTCAAAATTGAGCTACCAGCTGTTAAAGTGTGTATACATATTTGGGGGAACCCTGTCATAACACAGGTAATGGGGATGGGAAGGAACAGGCATGTAGGTTGTGGACTGCAGAAGCTACGGCTGCAATGCTCACTGTCTCCTAGAGGTGTGCTTATAGTTGGGTTGGGCTGCCAAGACACATACAGAAATCATTAAATAACAAATAAAGAGATTCTGTAGTTGTTTTACATGCCAATGGGGCAATGGTTCAAGCTTTGGTATGTTGATTCATATTATTTTTACCCTTGGTTGGTCTTACTGTCTACTAGTAATGTACTAGAGAGTAGATTGTGGGTGTTCAGCAAAATATTCTGTAATAAATCCTGTTGTTCCAAACCTGCTCACTTTCTGCATATTCCCACTTCTTGGCCAGATGCCAGGTTCCTGTGCCTTCGCCCAGCCCCTTCCTCTGCTGCATCACTCTTTGCTTTTACCCAAGCACTGCAGCTGATCCAGGGACGGTGCAGATGTCACCTTTTTTCTGTGGTTTGGAGACCTTTCTTTGGCATTCACCTGCCAGAGGCAGAATTCACTGTTCCCTCATGCCAGTGCCACCAGCACTTTTTGCAGAGCCTACTAGAGCAGTGGTCGGCAACGGCGGCTGGCGAGCCACATGTGGCTCTTTGGCCCCTTTAGTGTGGCTCTTCCACAAAATACCACAGCCTAGGTGAGTCTATTTTGAAGAAGTGGCATTATAAGAAGTTTAAATTTAAAAAATTTGGCTCTCAAAAGAAATTTCAATCGTTGTACTGTTGATATTTGGCTCTGTTGACTAATGAGTTTGCTGACCACTGTATTAGAGCAAGAATGAAAAGCAGGAGAGGAAATGGTTACATGCTTTAAGTCAGAGGGAGCAGAGTTCAAAATCTGGATTTCATCAATAACTGTGACACTGGGTTCTAACTCTTCTAAGCTTTAGTTTTCTCTCATTTACAATGGGAGTAGTAATAGTCTTCCTCCCTGAGCTGGTGCTGATGTTGAAGGTTATATATAGATGGACAGGATAAATTTCTGCCTGGCTTTGCTCAAAAGGAAATCGAACTGAACATCACCTCTCAATGAGAGCATTCTGGAGAACCGATCCATGTTTATATTTTATCCTGGGAAAATTACCAAGTGTTTACCAGTAAGTAGTACTTATTTGTTTAAAAACTTAATTAATGGTTAAACTGTAAAATGCATCTGTTATTTTTTTGTTTGTTTCTAAACTCTTTCTTCTTTGTTTTTAATGAGCTACTCCTGCCAGTTCATCAGTTGGGATGGAAATACCAATTTATTTGAGATGATGGAAAGGCAGTGGTAAGCATTACTGCCACGTGTGTGTTTTATCAGTGGTTAGGGAGCTCTGAATCCTGCTACTCTCACACCCACATGGTATGGTGTGGTATGCTGTAGCATAAAGGCATTAACATCCAGGATCTGGTATGGGTGGGCTTGTCTGGACCAGAAAAGCAGACCTGATGTTTATGGAGCGGGCATTTAAGGCACACCAGGGAGCCATCAGGCTGGACCAAAGCTGCCATTCACCCTCTGAATCACCACAGCGAAGATCAGCCAGCTGCCAGCCTGACCAGGGGCGACATTGAAGAGCTGAGCCTGAACTACACACTGCCCATTCCCTGGGTGAGGTTTAGTATGGGCTGCCTTCTGGCTTTGATAAATTCTCCAAATAAGCCTTAAGAAATTAAATTCAGCAGCAAGGTCCACGCAAAATCTATGTAAAAGAGTGACTGTCACCTTCCAGGTGTCCCCTTAATGACCACGTCCCTCAGGCTCCTCCGTACACTCTCATGCTCATGGCTGCTTTCCTGTGGTGTTCTGTCTTATTGTCCCCTCATCTGACTCAAGTAGGATGGCAACATGTTACATCCTCTTCATTTACCCCACTAATCCAGTTCCATCTTTCCTGTTAAAATTGCTCATTTGCATCATATATGGCTTCAAACTCAAATCTTTGTACCTCTGTGTGTTCTTTTCTGATCTTTTAAAATCGTTACACCTAATTTTTAAAATTTTAAAAAATTTTAATTGATTTCAAAGAAGGGAAAGGGAGAAAGAAACATCAATGATGAGAGAGTATCACTGATAGGCTGCCTCTTGCATGCCCCCTATGGGGGACCGAACCCACAACCGGGCATGTGCCCTGACCGGAAATCAAGGCCGTGACCTCCTGGTTCATACATGGATGCTCAACCACTGAGCCATTCTATCCAGGCTACACTTAATTTTTTATTTATATGAAATGAGTGTGTATCTATTCTCTATTTCATTCTGTTTTTTCACTTATCCTATCTCCCACATGCTCATTATGTATTGATCATAATCTACATAATTGTAATTTGAAGCATTTATAGTTTTCTCTCTTGTTAATAAATGAGAGTTTTCTTAGTTTATTGCCTTTTTTGTCATTAGGACTTGTTTACTTTTCCCCTTCTCTTATATTCCCCTCACTAATAGGAATATCTTTGTATCTTCTATTTTCTGATATTTTCTTGGGAGTATATTTCCCCAAACAGAATATTGTGACAGTAGCTCTTGAACATTTACAAGTTACTTATCCAACCAATTTGCATCTACTGAGTAATATGTAAGTATACCTGTTTCCTCCTAATCACAGAACAGCACACTTTAAATTTTTGTAATCAACTTTATAAAGATATAATAATGCCTTAAACTCATTTTGGGTTGCATTTTTTCTCTGCTAGGAAGATTATGAATTATTCAACATGATCATTTATTTTCTGCATTTCTTTGAGTATAAACTATATTTGGTCACAGAATGAGTACCTGTTCTTGTTGGACACAACAATTAGACATAGAAATGGAGATGATGTTAATGACAATATCAAGCTTTATACAGAATTAATCATTCAATTTAAAAATTAGGAAAGATAAAGAGCTTTTTTAAACTCCCCAGATGGAAGACTTTCACACACAAAAAATCCTCACCAAACGGAAGGTGTAGTCATCTTACAACAGGAAGGGATTGATGGGCGGACAGGATTTCAAGACTCTCAAGATTAGCAATGCCAGTCTGCATGCCAGAATAAATACTGAAGAGAACCACTGTCCCTTTTGTCTTAGATACTAAAATTTCAGATGCCTATAGGGGCAAGGTAAGGAACATAAACAGTTCTGGGGCCAGATAGTAATGATATGGTTGGAGGTGATGATGGGGAGAATAGGCAAGTGACACCCATCTATGGTATTGAACTCTTATTAAGAATAACATTCTTTGGGCCAAACAATATATCTCTGGACCAGGTTTGGTCACTGACCACCAGGCTGTGCCCTTTGCTTAAGACTTCTTTTAGACTGCTTCCAAATGCCAGCAGGACCTTGCACAGATGACCATCATCAGGGAAAGTGTCAAGGTATGAGAAACAGTTCAGTTAACTTTACTATTACTAGAAAAAGGGTGGCAAGCCCGGCCAGTGTGCTAAGTGGCTAGAGCACTGGCTGCACACCAAAGTGAGTGGGTTTCATTCCCAGTCAAGGCAAGTGTGGGAAGCAACCAATCAATGAGTTTCTCACCTCTCTGTCCCCGCCTCTCTTCGTCCTTTCCATTCTCTCTAAACATCAATGGAAAAAATATCCTCGAGTGAGGATTAATTTTTTAAAAAGGGGGGGACCTCAAACCCAGTGAATAATATTCTGCCTCAATGACAATAGAATAAGATGGGGACTGTGGCTAATTGAAGAATGCACACCCTGCTCTGGCCAGTGTGGCTCAATGGTTGGACCATCGGCCCTCCTACCCCAGCATGGTGGTTTCCATTCCCAGTCAAGAGTATATATGTGGGTTGCAGATTTGATGCCTATTCTTCCTCCTTTCCACTCTCTCTGAAAAGCAATAGAGAAAATATCCTCTAGTGAGGAGTAACAACAAATATAAACAACAACAAAAAGAATGCACAGCCTCCATATTTTGTTTGCTTTTAAGTTTTTATTATGAACATTTAAAAATGTAAAATAGCCAAAACCGGTTTGGCTCAGTGGATAGAGCATTGGCCTGCGGACTTAAGGGTCCCAGGTTCAATTCCGGTCAAGGGCATGTATCTTGGCTGCGGGCACATCCCCAGTAGAGGGTATGCAAGAGGCAGCTGATCGATGTTTCTCTCTCAGCAATGTTTCTGACTTTCTATCCCTCTCCCTTCCTCTCTGTAAAAAATCAATAAAATATATTTAAAAACAAATTAATAAATAAAAAGTAAAATAGAGAGTATAGTATAGTGAAAGCCTGCAGCTCATCGCCCAGCTCACAGTCCCAGAGAGCTTGGAGGTTCCTGACCATGCTTGCTGCTGGCGAGTATGGCAGGTACTGTTTCAACCCATCTGAGGATTGTGTGCCAGAACATGGGCCAGCACTGCCAGATGTTTAAAAGAAGCTAGACATTTTAATTTAAACCAGCACGGCCTGATTTTTATATGTTGGCAATTCATTAAAAATTTGTAATACATTGTAGAGCTCAAAACTTGTGCTGCCAGTGCCCTGCTGGTGTGGCTCAGTGGGTGGGGCGTTGTCCTATGCACTGAAAAATCACCAGTTCAATTCCTGGTCAGGGGCACAGATCCAGATTGCAGGCTCATTCCCCAATAGGGAGCATGCAGGAGGCAGCCAATTGATATTTCATTCTCACATTGATATTTCTCACTCTCCTTCTCTCTTCCTCTCTAATAATCAATTAAAAAAATAACAGTGTGCTGCCAATGCTGATGTGTGGTAAAAATATACTTGGAGAAAATGCTGGAGGTGGGATAAGAAATGCAGTCAAATGCTGCACTGCTTCTGGGCTCCTTCCACAGACCTGCGTGTAAGACACTGTGCCATGGCTGAGCCACAGTCCGACCCAGACAGAGCCCTGTGACAGCCCCCAGGCTGTCAGTCCTAGAGACGCTTTTCTTTTACCTCAGGCACTGATCTCCTTTTTTTCTCTTACATTTATTCATTGATTTTGATATGTATAGAGAAACATCAATTTGTTGTTCTACCCATTCATGCATTCATTGGTTAACTCCTGCAAGTATCTTGACTGGGATTGACCCTGCAACCTTGGTTATGGGGACAATGGTACAACCCACTTGCTGTCGGATCAGGGCTCTCCTGTTTTTCTTGTGTTGGAGAATGGGCGGACGGACAGAGTAAAGTAGGTAGTGCGATGGGTTACTTGTAAATGCCTTCAGAACTCAGCAGACACTACATCAAAGGTCTCCTCTTAGCCCTGGCCTGGTGGCTCAGCCAGTTGGGGTGTCATCTGTGCACTGGAAGGTCAGTATACATACCTAGGTTGCCGATCAATGTATCTTTCTTACATTGATGTTTATCTCTCTCTTCCTCCCTCTCTAAAATCTGAACTCCTGAACAAAGTTCTTGAGGGAACTCGCTGTCTCTTCCCAGGGCTCAGCACATAATAATAACCAGTAGAGTTTTGAGGAATGGATGAACAAATAAAAATATGGGCGTCTTTCTTGTTATATTTAAGTCTCAAAGTCTTGTCAAATACCATCAAATGAAGGTGGTGTCAGGCCCACTAATATGGCTATTTTTTGTGTGCTTAGAAAAAAAATTTATTGTAAAATGTTACATTATTACTAATTACCATTTGAAAAATTTTAATGTATTTTCTAGGCTGGTTTATTTTTAGAAAGTCATGAATTAATTAATTCATAAAAATAATGTGATTTGTGGCAACATTAGAAAATAAAAACATTTAGTATTGCTAATTAGATGGTGTTGAACAAAAACATTTAAACACTGAAGATTGTCAGCTATTTAAAAGAGAGGACTTAAAATTTTGATAAATATTTCACGTGCCATAGAATTTACTCTTTTAAAGTGCATAGTTCAGTGGCTTTTAACATATTTGCAAAGTTGTACCATCTCTAAGCTCAGAACATTTTCATCACCCCAAAAAGAAACTTAAAACCCATTAGTGGACAATTAGTCCCTCTTAACTCCAGCACCTGTTAACCTCCAACTTATTCTTTGCTCTATGGATTTTCCTGTTTGGGGCACTTTATATAAATAAAACCATATGACATGAGCTCTTTTGTGTCTGGTTTATTTTACTTAGCATAATGTTTCTAAGATTCATCCATGCTATAGTCGGTATACTTACTAAATGTCCTTTTATGGATATATATTATTTCCTTGTTTAGACATACTACATTTTATCTATTCATTCATCAGTTGATGTACATTTGGGCTATTTCTACTTTTTAGGTATTATAAATAATGAAGCTATGATATACATAGCTTTTGTGTGGACATACATTTTCAGTTCTCTTGGGTATGTACCTAGGAATGGAATTGCTGGGACATATTGTAATTTTGTATTTAACTTTTTGAGGAACTGCTAGACTTTTTCAAAGTGGCTGTGCCATTTTGCATTCCCACCAACAATGTATAAGTTTCCAATTTTTCCTCATTTTTATCAACTCTGGTTATTATTTATCTGCTTGATTTTAGCCATCCTCATAGATATGAAGTGGCATCTCATTGTGGTTTTGATTTGCATTTCCATAATAACAATGTTGAGCATCTTTTCATGTGCTAATAGACTATTTGTATATTTTATTTGGAGAAATGTCTATTAAAATCTTTTTAAATTACATTATTTGTGTTTTAATTGTTGAGCTGTAATTATTCTTTTTAAAAAAATCTTTACATTTATTTATTTTTAAATCCTCACCCAAGGGTAGTTTTCCATTGATTTTAGAGAGAGTAGAAGAGAGAGGGAAACATCAATGTGAGAAAAACACATTGATTGGTTGCCTCCTGCATGTGCCCTGACCAGAGCCTGGGCTAGAGAGGAGCCTGCAACTGAGTCATGTGCCCTTAACCTGGATCAAACCTGGGACCCTTCAGTCCATGGGCTGACACTCTATCCACTGAGCCAAACCAGCTAGGGCTCTAATTATTTTTTATATATTCTGGATATTAGACCATTATCAGATATATAATGTGCAAATATTTTCTTCCATTTTGTGAGTCATCTTTTTGATGGTATCATTTGAAGCACAAAATTTTTCAATTTTTATAAACTCAAATTTATCTATTTTTCTTTTGTTGCTTTTGCTCTGTGTTGTCATGTCAAAGAAATCATTACCCAATTCAAAGTCATGAAGAATATTTCTGTTTTCTTCTAACAGTTTTATAGTTTTAGCTTTTAACGTTAAGGTCGTTAATCCATTTTGAGTGAATTTTTGTATCGTGTGAATAGAGGTGCAAATTTATTTATTTGCATATAGATATTCAGTTGTTTCAGCATTATTAATTATTAATATTTCCCCAGTAAGTGGTCTTGGCACTTACCTTAGACTTCTAAAATTTTATTCCTCATAAGATTGAGTATAGTTCCTTTTACCCGGAAAGCAAATATGTATTTTAAATTAAAGTGTAATTCTGAGTTATTAATGCTCTTTTTGACCTAAGAACTAAAACTTTCACAGAGGCCTTTACCTGAAAGGGGTAACCCTTTTTTTTTTTTTTTTTTTTTTTTTTTAAGGAATTTGAGTACATGACTCTGCTATAGAGTTCCCCATTTTTCCTGGGCTGAATCAAACCTACTCAGAAATATTGGGGAACAGGTTAATCAACAAGGTTAACCAATGTTGTTTTGGTCTCCACTTTCTGGTGTGCAGAGTTGGGCTACAAGGATTCTTTTCCAAGAAGTCTTGGAAAAGGGTTTTAGTCTCTTCAGTACCTGTGCTCTTATCAGGGTGAGCAGATGGAGGCCCAGACACCATTACCTACGGCTCTACAACCCTAGCACATCTCACCAAGAGAGCTGGCCCTCTTTCCTGCCAAGCCTGGAGAAGATTTTACAATCTGACTCTAGGCAGACCAGCTACTTAATCTAAATGGGAACAAAAATGAAAGTTGTTTGCCTAAAACTGCAAGTCACAGTGATTTCCAAACTAAATATGTCAAGTGGTGTGATGACAGCTCTCCAAGAGCTAGACAAATGAACAAAGACTAATTTTTATCTTAAGTTTTTATTTAAACTGGGTACAATTCTGAATTTCAGTATTTGATATTCCAAGTTCAAGCTTGTTTACATTTGTCAAATTTGTTAATGATGTAATAGGCTTATGTAATGAAGTGTTTCTTTTTGACTTTTCTTTTTAAAAAGACTACTCATTTATCTTACTGTGCAACAAGAAGTCCAGATGTAGCTGAGTTTGAGGCTCCCTTCCTCAAGGCTTTCTGGGATCTCCCACTCTCCAGTGCAAAGCACTTTCCTTCCTACTCAGCTTCATTCTGTTTGTTGTCAAAGAGAACTGCCTGCTTGTCAGGCCTCCCACAAACTGCCTGGACGCTTGGTGAGCAGATCCCAGAGCTCAACCAGTGCCCCTGTCACTAGGCCCTGGAGATCACTAAGAAAGAGTCTGTAGGTGGCACCACAGGTGAGGTCACTGTGGGCATCCTTCAGCCTCTGTGAAGAAGCCAGCAGGCAGGTGTGCCACACTTCTGCAGGCTGACCTGAATTTGGCCAGGTGGCATGGTGGCGAATGCCAGCCGACACAGAATGAGCGAGATCCCACGTAGCAATTAAGCCAGGATAAATAGCCATTACCACAGAGGCCTGACAACTGCGGGAGACCACAGTGTATTCATGAGCAACTGCTTATTTTCCCATTGATCTTTGGCGGGATAGGGCCCTGCCTTCTGCAGCGTCCCAAATAACAGGCTCGCAAAGCCCAGTGCTAAGAGGTGGCATCTGAGAAGAATCCGCTCAGGTCTTCCTGTGTGTTTCATCTTAAGGCCTGCCAGGAGAAGAGATAATTAAGGGTCTGAAACTTTCCTCCATCACAGACAATGAAGGGATCAACAGATGCCTCTCTGAAATCAGATTAAAAAAATGTTAAAAGGTTTCGGCTCAGAAAGATACCAGCATTTCCCACAGGTTTCAGTTGGATGAAAAAGAAAGGAGATGGAGAAGGAAGGAGAGGGAGGAAGGAAAGGAAACTTTCAGTTTTTAAATATGGAAACAATCAATTTGGAGGCTGCTGAACAGACTTCGCTTTCCTAACACTCCCCACCCCCATCCCATGTCTTTTTCTTGGTCTTTCACACGACCTGAAGTCTCCCACTCAGGACTCATTCCACGAGGAACAGGAATCCACCTTGAAGGCCTGAGACCTTGTGTAGTCACTACCGCTCCAGCTAGCCATGGTCTGATTTATACCACATGTACCAGTTTTTTTCTATTTAGAAGTTTATATAAAAGAAATACATAATGTATATCTTTTGGTCTGGCTTTTCTCACTCAGCATGATGACTGTGAGATTCATCCATGTCATTGCGTGTATCAGCAGTTGTAATTTATTGCTGAGGAGTATTTCACTGATGAATATTTGGTTGTTTCCAGATTGGGGCTACTATGATCAGTTATATGAAACTGATTTTGGGGTATATGTTTCTACTTAGAAAATGGAATTTGTTGGATCTAGAAGCAGTGAACTTATAATTTTTATAAGGAAGTCATAATGTGGTTTTCAAAGGAGGTTGTACCATTTTACCCTCTGTATGAGGTTCTGATTGTTACACATCCTTGTCAACTCTTGTAATTACCAGCCTTTTAAAATTTCACTATTACTGTAGCATTTGCCTGATAACTTAATATGTTGAATATATTTTCATGTACTTTTTAGCTATTTGTATGTTTTTTTTTGGTGAAATTTCTGGTCAAGGCACTGACCATTTTTAAAAATTGGGTTGTTTTTCTTATATTAATTCTTTTTATTTTGGGATTCAAACATTTATTATATGTTTTCTTTATGAATATTCTCTCCCAGTTTGTGGTTTGCCTTTTTATTGTCTTTAAAGAGAAGTATTGATGAAGTCAAAGTTTTTTCTTCCTTCTTTAGTAGTTAATATTTTTTATAACCCTAACATAGATTTTTTTTCTCTTTTTCCCATAGAAGCTTTCTAGTTTAGGCTTTTATGTTTGATCTGTGATCCAACTTATATTAATTTTATGTATGGAGTAGGATAGCAATTGAGGATCATTTTTTTTCTTAAAAAATATACAGATGTGTCAGTGCCATTTGTCAAAAAGGCTTTCCTTTCTCCATTGAATTGACTTAGCATTTTGGTTAAAAATCAATTGCTCATATATAAGTGACTTTCCATTCAGTTTTGTTTGAAGAGTGGATATATTAATAATACAAAGGCTTCTAACCCAAGAAAATAGCACACCTTTCTGTTTTGTAGTTCTTCTTTAATTTCAGCAATATTTTGTTGCTTTCAGTGTATAAATCTTACACATATTTTACTAAATTTCATCCTAGATAGTTGTTTTTTGATGTTATTGAAAACGTTACATAAAAGATTTTAGTTTGCAATTGTTTGTAAATAATATATAGAAATACAATTAATTTTTGGCTTTATATCATATGACCTTGCTAAATTCTATTCGGATCTAGTAGTTATTTTATAGATTCCCATGTTTTCTACATATACAATCAAGTTGTTTGCAAAAATTGATAGTTTCAGTCTTTCCTTTCTAGATTCTTTGACTTTTATTTTTTGTGTGCCTCAATCCTATCTAATAAGGAGGTGATATGCAAATTGACCATCACACCCTTGCATAAATGGTCACCCACATGTGGTCAAAGATGGCTGCCACAGGATGGCTGGCAGGGGTGGGTAGTTGTGTGCAAGCAGGCCAGCAGGGGAGGGCAGTTGGGGGAGACCAGGCCTGCAGGGGAAGAAAGTTGAGGGTGACCAGCCTGGCAGGGGAGGGTAATTAGGGGTGACCAGGCCCACAGGAGAGGGCAATTAGGGGTGATCACACTGTCAGGGAAAGGCAGTTTAGGGGCAATTGGGTCAGCAGGGGAGCAGTTAGGCATCATCAGGCTGGCAGGGGAGTAGTTAGGGGGTGATCAGGCAGGCAGGCAGAAGTGGTTAGGGACAATCAGGCAGGTAGGTGAGCAGTTGGGAGTCAGCAGTCCCAGATTGTGAGAGGGATGTCTGACTGCCAGTTTAAGGGATAGGACCTAAACCAGCAGTCGGACATCCCCCAAGGGGACCCAGATTGGAGAGGATGCAGGCTGGGCTGAGAGACACCCCTCTCCAGTACACGAATTTCATGCACCAGGCATCTAGTTTTGAATAGAACTAGTAAGAGCAGATATCTTCATCCTGTTCTCAGACTTGTGAGTAATGGATTCCTATTTCACCATTCACTATGATATTATTAGCTGTAGCTTTGGTGGTTCTCTTAATCAGGTTGCAGATGTTTCCTGCTCTTAGTTTGCTAAGAGCTTTGATTATGAAGGGTTTTGAATTTTGCCAAATGTTTTTCCTCTATCTATTGAGGTTGTAGTGTCAGGGTTATAATGGACTCACATACAAGTTGAAAAGTGTTTTGCTTTTGTTTGGAAGAGTTTGTGCATGGCTAGCATTGTTTCTCTTTGGTGTTTGATAAGAGTTCACCAGTGAAGTCATGTGGGCCAGGAGAGTTCTTTGTGGATATTAATTACAAATTCATGATAGATATGAAACTAAGATTTTTAAAATGTTTTCCGAGTTTCAATTTGATAAGTTATGTTTTTGAAGGAAATTATCTATTTTATCTGGATTTTTAAATTATACTGGCATAAAGTTGTTCATAAGATTCTCGTATTATTTGTTTATATAAGATCTATCATAAGTAAAAAGAACACTCATACAATGCATGGGAGTTGTAAAAAAATAGCTAGGAATCTTTATAATGGGCAGTTCCAGGATTAATGAGCTGAGATGGAAAGAGAGACAGTGTGCATCTTCCCTGTGGTCCTCCACGTCAAGATTCCTTAGTTCTTCAGCCCTCATTTAGAAACAGGAATAGTTTGCTCACCTGCAACATTCTTTTCTCTTTATTTCATTTTCCTTTCCTACTCTCTGTTTTAGAGGACTTGCTCAAATATTTTGCTCTATTGCAAATAAACCTAAAATGGAAATTTGAATTTACAATAGTAATTTGTATAGATATTTTCTTAGGAAAAAAAAAAGTGATTCAGATACTCTTAAAAATCTCAGAGGTCTAATTAGTACTTTTCCCTGAGCAAGCAATTTAGAACCAATGTTTTGAAAACTATTGACCCTAAGAATGGCTTGTGGTAGCTAATTGGACTCAAATTTATAAACAGAGTCCAGCAATCATTGTTGAATAGGGGCTTCTCATGCATGCCCAGCTACCTGCCTGTACTGTGCTCCCGCAGACTAAGTGAGCCCTTACAAAGGAGCTTCTGGAATCTTATCTCAACAAATAGGACTAAGCCTTTCCCCATCCAATTAAAGCTCAGTAAGGATATCCTTATTTGCATCTTCAATGATCAATAAGAGTGGCTTCATTCCAACCAATCAGGACAGTGCTTTTTGGACCAATCAAACTGTGAGGATTTGGAATCCTCATTTGCGTTAGAATGGACTATTTAGGGATCTGGGGCAGGAACATATCCCTATATAAGTCCATTCTCCTTTGTCTTGAGGAACACACTTTTGATTTCCACCAAAGAATGCATTTCCCTGGCTGGAGATGCAATACCAGGAACATTTCTCCTCAGGGTCACTTCACAGCCCTGCTGTTTCCCAGCCAATGATGTTTCATAATTAAGCTCACTAAGTAAAATCTCTGCCTTCATCACACCCGAAATTGGGGACTCCTGTTAGCATTAAATTGGTGCCAATGACCAATAGATGACAAAATGTAACTTTAAAATAGTAAGATTATTTTACCATAGCAGGTACATGAAGCATAGGTTGCCATGGCTCTCTTTCCATGAACTTTCTAGAACAAAAACTTGCAAAAAGGCATAAAGATACAATGCCCTGGCCAAGTGCATGTGAAACAAACAGCTCCTCCAACACAGCAAAGTCAAGCCGGGTGAAATACTGATATCTGAGACTGCCATCTCCCCAACCCTCTGACTACTCTTAACACCATAACAGGTGCTGCTCAGCATTAGAAAGGTTTCATTCCTAGGTCATAGGAATACAGGATCAAATCCTCTTTCCCAACCACCTGTTACCCACTATCTCCTACGTTTTATTTGAATGTGTGTGTGTGTGTGTGTGTGTGTGCGCGCGCGCGCGCACGTCCCCCCCCCCCCCCCCCCCCCCAGTGTTCTGCACTGTTTCTTCTCCGTATTATCAAATTATCCCATGGACAAAGGCATTTGGTCCCACCCAGACCCTCTCAGTTTGTGGTAGGACTAATTTGTTAATGGGGCTCCAGAAGGAAAGTGCCTAGTGTTTCCTCTAATTGGACACGACAGCTTCAGAATGACTGTGCTGCTGGCAAGCTTTCACTGTCCCTGAGGCTGCGCAATAAGCTTCTGCCACCAGCCCTGAGTCCCCACCAAGGCCATCTGCAGTAATGAACTTGGAGGGCTCATTGTAGATTTGCAAAAAAAGAAAAGAGAGAAGAAGCACCATCCAGTTCTTGTCAGTGGATTCAGTTATGGCTTTTGCCAGCTTGACAAAAGCAAGTCAGAAAATCTGGAAAGGAAAGGGGTGGTAGGGAACAGGCCAAGCAGAATGGGGATGGGGAGAACCATGATGGTAGAACCAAACTGAATTCCTCCAGGACCAAGGTTTCTAGTAGGAGGAGTTCAGAGGCCACCACAATGTGGGTAAAGACCCCGATGTCCAAATGGGAGGCCCCGCAGCATGCCACAGGCAGTACAGTTCATGTATCCATTTATTTATTTATTTATTTATTTATTTATTTATTTATTTATTTATTTTAGTGTATAAGCATTCCATATTATATTTAGATTTAATGTTTTAAGAGGAACATTAGTGAAAGGCAATATTGCTACCATCACTACTGGAGAAGTACCCACAGGACCCTTTTAGGAAACAGGCTGCTGTCCATGCCCCCAAATGTGAGATTAGGTGATCCTAAGTAAACATGAGGAAAAGAACGAAAACATTTTTGTCCTTATTAATAATGCTCCTTCCTGGCACATATATTAAGATACAATCGATCTTAAAGGTCACTATTTTGTTTTATGTCACTGTTTCTATTTTAGCAATTTAATGTAAATAAAAAGCAACATTAATTTTTAAATAAAAATCATAAAATTGTTTTTTTAAGCTGCAAATGGTATTCTTATCTTGTAAGATAAGCTAAATTGAAAATTCTTGTATCTAGACAATTCTTTAACATAATTCAAATGTAACTTGAGGTTCTCAAGTTACCTATTTTTCAATGCAAGTAAAGAACAATTAGTCCACTGCAGTCATTTCCTCATCTGAATCACTTGATTCCTCATGTAGCTGGAGTGTCCCTAAATCTCTGTCCACAGGTGTAGTAGTTTTCTTCTTGTGCTTCTTGGGAAATGCATCATTAGCACACATTTTCCTCATTTTAATGATTGGCAATTTCTTCAGATCAAAATCCCATTCCCTAAAAGTTTTCAGATTCCCTGCATTTAGAATATCTGGGATCTCGAGGCCATAGCCGTCATACTGCGGCCGCTCCCGCTCCATCGTCTGTTTGATGACGTCTCCCGGGAACAGTGCCGCCTTCCCTGCCTGTCTTTGATGCTGTTGTGTAATTCAATCTGCTCCAGCTCACTGCTGAATCGATTTAAATACCTTTCAATTAATTCACAAGCATCTTTCTTTGAATATCCTCCTTTTGGGGGATCCAGATGATTTTGAAACCACTGCAGTTTTTCACCAGTAAGACTGAGGCGCAATGCCTTTTCATTCTTCAACTTTTCCTTTTTTTCTTGTTTGTGGGCCTCCCTCGTAATTTGAGCAGCTTTTCTACTATATGGATGGATGACTTTTTTTTCTCAGCCTACACTTTTTCCCTTTGGTGCTTTAGGCGACAGCGGCGCCTCGGCTCACACAGGGGATCCAGGCAGAACACACGTGGGGCCCCGGAGAAGCCGGGGCGGACCGACCCATGTATCCATTTATTGATTTGGGGTTGGGTTATTGCCATTTTTTGGCTATTGCAGATAGTTCTTCTAGGGATAGTTTTGCTCATAAATACACATGTCTCCATAGTGTATAGCTAGGAGAGAAACTGCTGGGTCATAAGCCTCCCAGAAAAATCTGGTAAGACTAGC
Organism: Antrozous pallidus; assembly: GCA_027563665.1. NCBI lineage: Eukaryota > Metazoa > Chordata > Mammalia > Chiroptera > Vespertilionidae > Antrozous > Antrozous pallidus. Next base: position 108,314,639 of record CM050508.1, on the reverse strand, counting down.
TATTGAGTCCTTGTAGGTGGCCAGATAAGAGTATCAGAAGCTCATGTTTTGCCTTATGTGCTAACCAGCCTCCAAATGGACCTGAGTGACTCCTCTCACCTCTTGTCAGGGATGGTCTGTGTAGCCAATAAAATGTAGCCAAGGCGATGGTTTATAACTTTCTGGCTAGCTCATATGACATCATGGCTATGACCTTGGGCCCCTCCCTTGGAATCCAGCTTCCACGTTGTAAGTGCACTTAGACAGCCCTGTGCAGAGGCCCAAGTGGCAAGAAGTTGAAGTCTCTAGCCAAGATGAACAAGCTATTCTGGAAACAGAAGTTCCAACCCAGTCAAGCCCTTAGAATTTCACAGCCCTGGCTGTTACCTTGACTGCAATCACATGAGACCCTGAGCCAGAAGCACCCATATTAGCAGACTGTGGATTCCTAACTCCCAGACACTGTGAGATAATAAATGTTTGTTATTTTTAAACTGCTAAGTTTTGAGGTAATTTGTTATGCAGTAATAGACTCTTTGGTTTATCTAGGTTAAATACGGTAGGAAAACAAAGTGTTTCAAATAGCCACTGTTTAGAAACCACCTGTTCTACATATGTATGCTCCCTTCCTACGTGACTCATAGCAGCTAAAATAGTAGTTTCCAGCCTTTCTCTATCTTTCATTCATTTTCCTTTCACCCTTTTCCTTCTTCCTCTCTCTGTTATACCTGCTCCTCCCCCACCCCCGAAAATCCCAGAGATCAGAGCAAGTGCTCTGGCATCTGACAACTTGGGTTTGAATTTCTGCTTCAGATCTTAGACTTTATTTAAATCTCTGTGCCCCATTTTCCTCAGCAGTAAAATAGATAATGATATAATCACCCTCCTTACAGAGGATGAAATAAAAACATGTTCAGTGCTTAGAATAATAATCGGTACATACTAAACATTCAATAAGTGTTAGCTATAATTTTCTCCCTTTCCTCTTCTCTCTTCTCCCCTTCTCCTCTCTTCTTCCCTCTCACATCAGCCCTTCTATCTTCTTCCATTTGCCTTCTTCACTCTCCTGATACATTTATTCATCAACTTCAATTTTCTCTTTCTCATGTCTCTATCTTATCTCACCTCCCTTTCTAACCCTTCTCCCAAGGTACTGGCGAAACAAGCTTCCTCTTGTCTGGGACTCATCCACAAGTGGAAATGAAGCATCTCTAACCGTGGCCACATCTATGGACATGGTAAACACATCCTGCACCTTCAAACAACTCCCTCTGAAAAGTTGCCATGCCTGCCTGGATGATAAGTATCTGACTGTCAATTCCAACATCAAAGCAACAGCAGGACTTTTTAGCTGCTCAGCTAAAAGAAAGTGCCTGAAAAGCTGCCTCAAACTTTTGGTATCTCTTTGAAAGATTATGATTCATTAGCATGACACCAATTTATAGATTTCCTCTCAGGTTTACTTCAACATTTATGAGATTTACTAAAATGTATGGTTATTATGTAATCACGTAATAGCTGTAAGATTTTTTTCACACAAAATAAGAATGAGTAGTGGAAAGAGTGATGTCCTCCTTCCTGTGCTCTCATTCCTGGATGTGAGGCCTTGTGGGACCTTGTCTTTATTCACATAAATGTTGTGGCTTTATTTAATTTATATCAATAAGATTACATGCTTCATGGTGTGCTGATATTTTCTTTTTTCACATACAATATACAAATACATGGACATATACACATACGTGCATATTTTTGACATAGAGATGTCCAAATCTGTAGAGAATTTTTCTAAGTTTATTTGAGCCCAAACTGTTAATAATGTCTGAAGCAAGATCTGAGTGAGCTTTGCAATTCCTTTTATGCTTTTGAAATTAAGGAGGGAACATGAGGAAGGTCACATGGAGGTGAGGATCACAGGATAGTTAACAGGATTATGTGATCTCTCTTGAGGGTGGTTACTTCAAAAAAGAGGAATTTAAGAGTGTCTTAACCTAGACCGTGATGGCGAACCTATGACACACATGTCAGCACTGACACAAGTAGCCATTTTTGAAGACACGTGGCCACATGCGGTAGCATACAGAGAAGTATGGGGCTGCAAGCCTAGAAGGACGTTTCATCCTCGACTACTACACAACCAGGTGCAGTAGCCAAGGATGAAACATTTGCTATAGTGTAATGTAGACATTATGTGCTGGAGGTCTGTAGGCCAAAACAACAGAACTCTGGCTCAGAGCATCTAGTTCTGGGACTTCCAGTTAGGCAGTTAGGTGATCTTTGACCTCACTTCCGGCCGATGGAGCAGAAAGAAGCAGAATACCACAGGGGACGCATCTCTGGGGCCCCTGTGATCTTCATTACCAGCAACCACATAACCACAGCAACCATCATCCAATCTACTATTCTGGAGTGTCGTGGATTTTTAATTGATCATCATGACTGAGATAAGTGAGGGGGAGGCTGGGAGAGGCGAGGGCCTGTGCTATGGGTGCCATTTCCCACCATTAGAAATATAATTTATATAATTATATAAATTTAATTTATATAAGGAATGCCATTTTGCAGCATAGTGCAGACTCCATTTCACCACTATTACTGTTGTGCATCCTTATTAACCCCTATTTCTCTTTATTAACCCTGCCCTTTCCTAAAAGACAGTTACATGTGCCACCTTGTGGTCAGTTAGGCTAGTTAACCCCTAATTGCCTGCAGGGCTAACAGCTATCTATAATTCTATCTTCTGTCACTGACACCCCTGATGGAGAATTCAAAATATAAAAAAACAAGGTTAAATAAAGGAAGTGTTAGTAGCAGTGCTGACCCTTTCAAGAGGCATGGACCAAGATGTATGGCATTATAGAAAAAAATGGCAGATCATTTTGCATTCTATGTACTGAAATGGCAGTAAGCAGAACGTGGCATATAAATAGACATTTTGAAACTAATCATCCCCAGCTCTTGAAAAAAAAGTAAGGATGAAAGGAAGGAATACATTTCCAGGCAGCTACACCTTTATAAAAGCCAATCTAATTCCATCCTTAAATCTATAAAAGGCTCTACAAATTGAAATCTGCAAGTTTGAGCATTGCTCACTCCATAGCTCAGCATGGAAAAGCACTCAGTGAGGAAGAATTTATTAAAGAAACTCTCCTAAGATGAGCATCAGTTCGATTTCATCATGTGCAGAATAAAGATACAATTATTAAGAGAATATCTGAGTTACCACTCAGTAGAAATGTCATAAAAGAATGAATAAAGAGACTGAACACAAATGTACAGCGTCAATTAAAGAGAGACATAAGTAATTGTCAACATTTTTTTTATCTATCTTAATGAAACTACTGATGTCACATTACATGCTCAGTTGGCCATTATTGGTCGATATTCTGATGGTTTTACAATGAGAGAAGAGTTGATAAAGTTAGTATCAGTGCCAACAAGTACATCAGGAAGCGAAATATGTAAGGTTATTATACAAACATTCTGTGACCTAAGCATTGATATCTCTAAAGTTGTGTCAGTGATGACAGATGGGCTACCAAATATGGTGGGGGGAAAAGTCAGATTTGTCAAATTGTTTACGGAAGCTATCGGACATCAGATTGTGCCTTTTTATTGTATTATCCATCAGGAGGTTTTATGTGCCAAGGCAGGATTCATTGAGTTGAACAACTTAATGTCAGTTGTTACAAAAATAGTTAATTTAATAGCTGCTTGCCCCTTTCACAAGCGAGAATTTTCTGCACTTTTACTGGAGGTTGATTCCACCTACAGTGGACTGCTGATGTACAATAATGTAAGATGGCTGAGCCAAGGCAAAGTTCTTGAGCACTTTAAGGTATTTCTTGAGGATAAGGATCTGGGAAACTTCTCAGCTCAATGATGATAAGTGGGTCAACACCCTGATATTTTTTTATAGATCTCTCTGTTCAATTAATGAACTGAACTTAAAGTTACAAGGTTTTGGCAAAAGTATTAACCTTATGTTTGGATACATAAAAGCTTTTGAAAGTAAACTTAAAAATTTCAAGCAAGATGTAGAAACTAAAACTTATAAGTATTTTCCTTGAGTAACAAAGTATTTTGAGAAGGCCAGTGCAGCTGTACAAAATGAGATAGAACCCTTGCATATAAATTACCAGCGTGTTTTAGACTTGTTACTTGACCAATTCAATGACAGATTTAATCAATTTAGAAGTCTCGAACAGACCATAAAAATAATGACGTATCCTGATGTAGTAGTCTACAGTAGTTTGGAATTAAATGGTTTCCAATGGATGCAAATTGATGATTTGGAGATGCAACTTGCAGAATTTCAAGACAGCATCTGGGCTCAGATGGCCTTGATCACAGGTCAGGCCTAGGGACCATACCTGCACATGAATTTCATACACCAAGTCTCTAGTGTCTTACCTAATAATAGACAAATATGTAAATGACCACACCTGCGCTATACCCACAGCCAATCAGAGTGAGTATGCACATTAACCCACCAAAGATGGCAGTTAAGTTGCATACAAAGGTGGGGCAGGCAGCTCCATGGCCTGCTCCTGGGGGTCCAGGTCCATTGGAGGCAGAGGAGGCCAGACGGGCAGCACCACCAGCCACTGTCCACAAGATACAAGTCCATCCGGCTGGGAAGGCAGGGTGGGCAGCACCAGATGTTGTAACTAATATAAAACCTGAAACCAAAATAAAATAATATTGAATGTAAAGAAATGAAAATGGAGTGAAATTTTTATAAATTTCAAAGTTTAAATAAAGGCTGTAAAGGAAGGAAGAGGGAGAATAAAAATAGTGTTTTTCATTTTACTACTTCATTATCTTTTCAGTACATGAAAAAGACAGTTGTCTTTATATGGTCCTTCTATACTTTTCTAACTCATTATCTCATTTTAATTTCAGGGCAACTTAAAGACAAGATAATTATCCCTCCATTATTCAAAGAAAGGAAATCTTGGTATCTGGAATTAATGATTCAATTGTCAGGCCCTTATTGTAAAGCAGGGTTAGTAAAATTTTCTGTGAAGGGTCATGTCTATACTAATAAAAGCCTTGGGGGTGATCAGGCCAGCAGGGGAGGGTAGTTGGGGGCAATCAGGCCAGCAGAGGAGCAGTTAGGTGTCAAGCCAGCAAGAGAGCAATTAGGGGCAATCAGGCAGGCGGGTGAGTGATTAGGAGCCTGTGGTCCCAGATTGTGAGAGGGATCCCAGATTGAAGAGGGTGCAGGCTGGGCTGAGGGTCACCCTTGAGGGATGTCTGATTTCCCGTTTAGGCCCGATCTTGGTGGGACATCCTTCTCACAGTGCAGGACTGCTGGCTCCAAACTGCTCACCTGCCTGCCTCCCCGATTGCCCCTAACTGCTTCTTCCTGCCAGCCCGACCAACCCCTAACCACTACCCTGCCAGCCTAATTGATGTCTAACTGCTCCCCTGCCAGCCTGTTTGCCCCCAACTTCCCTCCTCTGCCGGCCTAGTCACTCCTAACTACCCTCCCCTACAGTCTTGATCGCCCCGAACTGCTCTCCCTTGTAGGCCTGGTCCCTCCCAACTACTCTCTCTTGCTGGTCTGATCGCCCACAACTACCCTCCCTTGCAGAACCTGTAACCTCCCCTGCTGACCATCTCTTGTGGTGGCCATCTTGTGTCCACATGGGGGCAGGATCTTCGACCACATGGGGGCAGTCATCTTCTGTGTTGGAGTGATGGTCAATCTGCAAATTACTCTTTTATTATCTAGGATAGAGGCCTGGTGCATGGGTGGGGGCCAGCTGGTTTGCCCTGAAAAGTGTCCCGGATCAGGGTGGGGGTTCCCTTGGGGTGAGGGGCGGCCTGGGCTAGGGGCCTGTGGAGGTTTGCAGGCCGGCCATGCCCCCCAGTGACCCAAGCTGAGGCCCTGGGATCTGGAATTAATATATGTCTACAATTGAAACTTTGTAGCCTGGAGCAGAGCCAAGCTTTCTGCTTGCTCCAGGGTGGCAGCCATTTCTGTTTGAAACATTGTAGTCTAGAGTGGAGGCTTCGGCCAGCAACAGCAGGTGGAAAGCTTGACTTTCTCCATTGCCAGGGAAACCCAAACCTCTATTATCTCCAGCTCAATGGCTGCCACCATTTCTGTATCTTTTATAATTAAAACTTTGTAACATTGAGTGGAGGCCTAGTCAGGCAATAGCAGGCGGAAAGCTTGTCTTGCTCTGTTGCCTGGGAAACCCAAGCCTTCCTTCTGCTCTCAGTGGTAGCAGCCATCTTGGTTGGGGTTTATTTGCATAATCTGCATTTGATTGGCTGGTGGGCATAACTGTAGGCATGGTGAAGGTATGGTCAAATTTGCATATTACTCTTTTATTAGATAGGATATATATACTCGAGGGCCAGTGCATGAAATTCATGCATGGGGTGTCCCTCAGTCCAGCCTGTACCCTCTCCAATATGGGACCCCTTGAGGGATGTCTGACTGTAGGATATCCCCTGAGGGCTTCCAGGTTGGAGAGGGTGCAGATCAGGCTGAGGGACCCCACCCCTCCTGCACAAATTTTGTGCATCGGGCCTCTAGTATATATATAAAAGCCTAAGCAAACAATATAACTGAATGACCAGTCAACCAATTGCTATGATGCACACTGACCACCAGGGGGCAGATTCTCAATGCAGGAGCTGCCCCCTGGTAGTCAGTGCACTCCCACAGTCAACCTCCCATGGCCAGCTAACCTCCTGTGTTCCCTCCCTGCCATCCAGCAGGCTCCATCTGGCAGCTGGCAGGCCCTGGCCAGCAGCTGGCAGTCTCCCAGCCCCTGGCCAGCCTGGCCCAGATTGGAACTGGGCAAGGCACCCCCACTAAGCCCTGATTACCAGCCAGGCCTAGGAACCACACCTGTGCATGAATTTCATGCACTGTGCCTCTAGTTTTAAATGATAAACTGTTGGATGAAGTAGTCTTGGTTATAAGTCCTTGTTTTTCATCATTTCAGATATTTCATGCCAATCTCTTCTATTTTGAGATGAAGTCTGGACAGTTCTATGACAGCTTCCTTGTAGGTAATTAACTATCTTTCTCTTGAGGCTTTTAAGATCCTCTCTTTGTCTTTAATCGTTGTCATTTTAATTATGATGTTTCTTGGTGTGGGCCTCTTTGGGACTCTGCTTTCTGGACTCATGTGTCTTTTTCCTTCACCAGGTTAGAGAAGCTTTTGGTCATTATTTTTTCAACCAAGTTTTAATCCCTTGCTATCGCTCTTCTGGTAACCCTATGATGTGGATATTGTTATACTTCATGTTTTCCCAAAGGTTCCTTAACTATCCTCATTTAAAAAATTCTTTTCATTCTTTTCACTGCTTTAATTGATTTCTTTTTCTATCCTGTCTACCAAATTGCTGATTCTACCCTCTGCTTCATCTACTGTTCATTTCTTCCAATGTAATTTTTATTTCAGAAATCTCATTCTTTGTTTCTAACTGGTTCTTTTTTATGGTTTCTATGTCCTTTTTCATGCTGTTGATCAACTTTATAATTATTACTTTAAACTCTATATCTGATAAATTGTTTGCCTCCATTTCATTTAGCTCTTTTCTTGGAGAATTTTCTTGTTCTTTCATTGGGGCTTGTTCCTTTGTATCCCCATTTTGGCTGCCTCTCTGTGTTTGTTTCTATGTAGGCGGTAGATCTGCTATGACTCTCAGTCTTAGTAGGGTAGTCTTATATAGTAGGTGTCCTGTGAGACTCAGTGGCACTGTCTCTGATCACCTTTATTGGGTGCTCCAGGATCTCCCTCTGGGCATTATGTGGGCTCCTGTTGTAATTGAGTATTGATTGTTACTGGTTTTCTCATGTGTGGGATCAACCTTCAGGCTGGCTGACAGTGCAGCTCACCACCCCCCCCCCCCCCCCCACACACACACACAATATGCACATTGCTGTGCAAGTTCTGATCGCTCATAGAGTGATTCACTGCAGCAGGTCATGGTGCCTGTGATGATCTTCCTGTGGAGACACTGCTTGTGAAACTTATTGAATTCTACTCTGTTGTCTGAAGCTGGCTGTTGTGTTTACTGGTTCTGTACCTCTTTGGAGGGACTCTAGTCAGACACTGCCCATGACTGGCCCTGGCTACCTATTTGGAGCTATCAATGATCCACAGATTAAGGCTCCTCCTGGTGGACCTAGATGTATCCAGAGAAAACCAATCTGCTCACAACACTGGCTTTTACCAGCACTGTGTCTGGGGTAGGTCAGCAAAAGTCTCAAAGTACCTAGTGATCTGTCTCTGGCTACATGCTGCTTATTGGGATTAGTCACTGGAAAAGCCTGTTCTCCTGAGCAGGGTGTAAGCCCACAGGGTGGGGCCAAAGGGGTTCCTGTGGGTGAGGCTATTACTTATCCCAGGATGCTGTAGCTTGGCAGGGAGTGGTCTGCCCCACAATGATGGATTCTGCAGTATGGGAGAATGACTTAGCATAGGATTCCTGGAGACTGACTCTTCAGCTCTCTCCCCAGCACCACCAGACCCAGATTCTCTTCACACGGCTCTAATCTGCTCTGCCCTTTCTTCATAGGAGCCCAGGGGAAGTAACTTTGAACAAAATTTTGTGTGTTGGCCCTTTGAGCAGGTGCTTACATCTTTAGCCATCACTCTCTTGTGGATAGAGACCCTGCTGCTTTTCCCAGACAGATGTTATGTGGGCATCTTTTCTGGTTTTAGTGCTCAAGGCTGGGGAGCCTGGCTTGGGGTTTAGAACAAAGACTTCTCAGGCCCCCCCTCCCTCCACACAGACACAACCCACCACACACACACACAGCTGAGATATCCCTCCAGAACTTCAGTTGCTGCCCATGTGAGCCTGATCAGCCCTCTTGTGCCTCAGCACTTCCTACTGTAGGTTTGTATGTGGCTACTTCTGTAAGTCCTTGATTATAAGGCTTCTCTCCAGCTATTCTTCAGTTAGTTATTCAGGGCAATTTTTGTATAGTTTAGCTCTAATTCCAGTTTGGTCCTGGGAGGAGGTGAGTATAGCTTCCACTTTGTTTTTTGGATTTATTGATGATAGCCATTCTGGCCTTTGTGGAATAATATCTTATTGTGCCATTCCTCTGATGATAGTGATGCTGATCATCTTTTCATGTGTCCACTAACTATCTGCATCTCTCTTTGAAGAAATGTCTATTTAGGTCCTTTGCCCATTTTTTAAAATTGGGTTGTTTGCCTTTTTTGGTGTTGAGTTGGTATTCAGCAATTTTAACATGATGTATTAAGTTTGGTTCTCTTTTATGTTTCCTGATGTTTGGGGAGTTTAAATGCTTTCTGCATCTGTAAATTGATCTTTTGTATTAGTTTAAAAAATTCTCAGCAGTTAAGTCTTAAAATATGATGTCCTCCATCTTGCTCTCCCCTTCTTATAGAACTCCATGTACATGTATGTTAGATCCTATGTGTCTTCTTAATCCCTTTTCTGTATTTTTTTAAATTTAATAAATATTTATTGTTCAGATTATTACAATGTTGCTCTTTCTTCCCTCCCATAGCTCCCTTCTCTCTGGTATCCATCCCATCCTCTGCCCTCACCTCCCCCGCACTATCCTCATCCATAGGTGTACGCTTTTTGTCCAGTCTCTTCCCACCCCCCAACACCACTTTCCCCCGAGAATCATCAGTCCACTCCCTTTCTATGCCCTGATTCTATTATATTCACCAGTTTATTCTGTTCATCAGATTTTTAATTCACTTGATTTTTACATTCACTTGTTGATAGATGTGTATTTGTGGTTAATAATTTTTATCTTTACCTTTTTCTTCTTCCTCTTCTTAAAGAACACCTTTCAGCATTTCATATAATACTGGTTTGGTGTTGATGAACTCCTTTAGTTTTTTCTTATCTGCGCAGCACTTTATCTGACCTTTAAATCTGAATGATAGCTTTGCTGGATAGAGTAATCTTGGTTGTAGGTTCTTGTTATTCATCACTTTGCCACTCCCGTCTAGCCTGCATAGTTTCTATTGAGAAATTCACTGACAATCATATGGGTGCTCCCTTGTAGGTAACTGTTTTTCTCTTGCTGCCTTTAATATTCTCTCCTTATCTTTTGCTCTTGGCATTTTAATTATGATGTGTCTTGGTGGTCCTCTTTGGATTCCTTTTTTTGGGGGGTTCTGCGCACTTCCTGGACTTGTTAGTCTATTTCTTTCACCAGGTGAGGAAAGTTTTTGGTCACTATTTCTTCAAATAGGTTTTCAGTATCTTGCTCTCTCTCTTTTTCTGTTACCTTCATAATTTGGATGTTAGTATGCTTGAGGTTGTCCCAGAGGCTCTTTACACTATCTTCAATTTTTTGGACTCTTTCTGCCTTTTGCTTTTCCAGCTGAGTGGATTTTGCTTCTTTGTATTTCACATCTTTGACTTGATTCTTGCGGTCCTTTAGTCTGCTTTTGGATCTCTGTATAATATATTTTATTTCAGTCAGTGTATGCTTAATTTCTAGTTGGTCCTTTTTCATATCCTCCATAGTCTCGTTCATATCCTTGAGGGACTCGCTCATATCCTCAAGGGTCTCATTAATTTTATCGGCCTTTTCTAGGAGCCTCTTGAAAAATCTTATAACTGTGGTTTTGAACTCTATGTCCAGTCGTTTTTTTCCCTCCATTTCTTTCACATGTAATTTGTTACCTTGTCTTCACATTTTGGCTGCTTTCCTGAGTTGGTCGAGTAGCTTTGTGTGATAGGTGTCCTCTAGGGGACAGTGGCTCAGCCTTCCCAGTTACCTGAGGTGGACACACTTGGTGCACCTCTTTATGGGTTGCACAGTCTTATTTTAGTTAAGCCTAGATTGTTGCTGATATCACTGGGAGGGGTTGACCTCCAGGCCAATTGGCTGTGAGGATGAGTTGCGTTTAGCCTGGATGGGGGGAGTCTCTGGGCTGGGCAGGCAGCCCTGGTTTCTGGTCAGCTCCGCCCTAAATAGCTCCCAGGTCTCCGTGCCCTGAGACAAGGGCTGCACACACCTCTGAGAGAAAGCTGCCCAGAGCTCTGCCCGCTGCTGGACAGTCTAGTTTCTCCCCAAATGAGTCTGGACACCCAAAGACTCATCGGAATGGGAAAACAAAGCAGTCTGGCGTTTTTTGCTTTTTGTTTTCTCCCAAACGTTAGAGCCAGCCATGAGCCCTCTCTGATAGATCGTGCACCTTTGCAACACCTGAGTTTCAGCGTGTTTACTCCTTACAGTCCAGTTTCACCCCATATTAGTCTGGATTCCCCGAGAGTTGCCCAGAACCAGGGCTCAGTGCAGTGGGACACCTTTGTCTCCCTCCCAGTTCAAGAAAACCAGCCAAGTTTGCAACTGCCTGCCCTTTCCATTTGTGCACAGCTCCAAACCTCTGACTCTATGCATATCCACAACCCTGTCCTTCTCAGCTCCCCTGAGTCTCAGTGTCCTTTTATTTTTCCTTCTGTTTGTGGAATATCCACTCAGCCAACCTTTTAGTGGTTCTGAATGATGTCCATTTTGTCCTTAGTTGTAGTTTTGAATTTGTTGTACGGGGCAGCAGTATGGGTGTTTACCTATGCCGCCATCTTGGTTGTGTCCCCTGTATTTTTCTATATTTGTATAACTCTATATTTTTAACTTATCTTCCAGTTTACTGATTCTCTCTGCAGCTTATTTAATTTCCTGTTATATCCATCTTTTGTGAACTTAATTATGTTATTTTTAGTTCTAGATCTCCATTTGCTTCTTGAATAATAGCTTCTAGTTGTTTGCTGAATATTGACCTCTTGGCTTTTAATTCACTAAATATATTATGTGTGATTATCTTCAACCTTTTTTTGTTGTTGTTAAGTTCATGATTTGGAACCTCTATGAGTCCATTTATTGTCTCTCATTTTCTCTTGGTTTTCAGTTATGCCTTATTCTCATTTATTAGTTATTTTTGGTTGAATTTCAGATATTATACATAAACTATTGTAGAGATAAATTGAAGCTCTGAAAGACAGACTTACTTTTACTTCTAACCAACAAGGATCGAGGTCATTTAATGATGGGCTTCCTCACTTAAGAGGGCTGGTTTATGCATGGTTTATTACTACTTCTCCTAGGGGAGTTATTCTCAAGTGTAGTCTGTGGATCTCTAGAAGAGTCCCTGAGGACCACCGGTCAAAATGGTTCTGATAATAGCACAAACGTACTTTGATTTTCCGCCCAACTAAGTAAAAATGGGCACTGATGGTAATGTGTCATTCAAACATTCATGTGTTAGCATAACTCAAGGCAATGGCACCAAGCCATCACTTGTAGTAAAAAGAAATAAAAGCCAGTTTAACTTAAGAATACCCTTGAGAAGCAGTAGAAATGATTAATATTACTAAGTTTCAATGCTTAATATTCTGTGTGACAAGATTGGACATACATGTATGTACTACACTTCTGTTGTATATAGAAGTAGTATAATGTCTAGAGAAAAATGTGTGAGATTGAATTGTGTACCAAACTAGCAGCTTTCTTTAGTGAAGCATTATATTAATTTAATAATGTCTAGTAGATAAACTATGGTTAAAGACTTTTGTGATGAGATTGGTGGTGATATGAATGCATATAATTTTCAGATACTTTATAATGAAATGTTTCTACTTTTGGAAGATTTGCATAACCCAATGCACCAATATCTCTTAAATGACCAGTGCATGTTAAAAATTGTGCATAGACAAAAATTATTCAAAACTCAAGATAGACCAATTTATTTTAAATTATGAGAGTTTGAAAGATCCTTGATATGATTTTAGAGTTCGCATTGCAACAAACCATGAAGAAACTGCCACTTACTAAACTTTGGTGTAGTATCAAAGAAACATATCCTCAATTATTTATAGTGAGTGGTCAGATTATTATGATCTCTGAACACATAATAATCTGACCACTCAGTATCCTATCTAAAAAAAGAGTAATATGCAAATTGACCATATATCTGATCAAGACACGCCCACCAGCCAATCAGGAGCAAATTTTGCAAATAAATCCCAACCAAGATGGCTGCGGCCACTGAGAGCAGGAGGAAGGTTTGGGTTTCCTTGGCAATAGAGGAAGCCAAGCTTTCCACCTGCCCTTGCTGGCCTAGGCCTCCACTCAATGCTACAAAGTTTCAATTATAGAAAGTACATAATCTGAACAGAAATGGCGGCAGCCAGGGAGCTGGAGAGAGCAGAGGCTAGGGTTGCCTGGGTGATGGAGAAAGCCAACCTTCTGCAGCACTGGCTGGCCTAGGCCTCCACTCAAGGCTACAAAGTTTCAATTATTGAAGGTCAATGTCCCAACAGAAATGGCTGCCTCCACAGAGCAAGCAGAAGGCTTGGCTCTGCTCCAGGCTACAAAGTTTCAATTGTAGAACATAAATTAATCCCAGATCCCAGGGCCTCCGCTTGGGTCACTGGGGAGTGTAGCTGGCCTGCAAATCACCACAGGCTTCTTGCCCAGGCTGCCCCATGCCTCAAGGGAACCCCCACCCTGATCTGGGACACACTTCAGGGCAAACCACCTGGTCCCCATCCATGCACCAGGCCTCTATCCTATCTACTAAAAGAGTAATTTGCAAATTGACCATCACTCCAACACAGAAGATGGCTGCCCCCATGTGATCAAAGATCGTGCCCTCATGTGGACACAAGATGGCCACCACAAGATGGCCAGCAACGGAGGGCAGTTGGGAAGGACCAGACCTGCAAGGGAGGGCAGTTGTGGGCAATCAGGCCAGCAGAGGAGGGAAGTTGGGGGCAGACAGGCTGGCAGGGGAGCAGTTAGACATCAATTAGGCTGGCAGGGTAGTGGTTAGGGGATGATCAGACTGACGGGCAGAAGCAGTTAGGGCAATCAGGGAGGCAGGCAGGTGAGCAATTTGGAGCCAGCAGTCCTGGATTGTGAGAAGGATGTCCGCCTGCCCATTTTGGGAGTTGGACATCCCTCGAGGGGTCCCAGATTGGAGAGGGTGCAGGCTGGGCTGAGGGACATCTCCCCTACCCCTTGCACAAATTTCATTCAGTGGGCCTCTAGTATAAGATATCTATACTGCTGGCTCCAAATTGCTTGCCAGCCTGCCTCCCTGATTGCCCCTAACCGCTTCTTCCTGCCAGCCTGATCAACCCCTAACCACTACCCTGCCAGCCTAATTGATGTCTAACTGCTCCCCTGCCAGCCTGTTTGCCCCCAACTTCCCTCCTCTGCTAGCCTGGTCACCCCTAACTGCCCTCCCCTGCTGGTCTGATTGCCCACAACTGCCTCCCTTGCAGGGCCTGGAACCTCCCACTATCCTCCCCTGCTGGCCATCGTGTGGTGACCATCTTGTATCTACATGGGGTCAGGATCTTTGACCACATGGGGGTAGCAATCTTGTGTGTTGGAGTGATGGTCAATATGCATATTACTCTTTTATTAGATAGGATAGAAGTCTGGTGCATGTGTGTGGGCCTGAAGGGTGCCCTGCATCAGGGTTGGGGTTCCCTTGGGGCATGGGGTGGCCTGGGCAAGAGGTCTGTGGTGGTTTGCAGGCCAGCCACACCCTCTGGTGACTTAAGCAGAGAGGCCCTGATATCTGGAATTTATTCATCTTCTATAATTGAAACTTTGTAGCCTGGAGTGGAGCCAAGCCTTCTGTTCCCTCCATTGTGGCAGCCATTTCTATTTGGGTTTATTGATCTTCTATAATTGAATCTTTGTAGCCTTAAGTAGAGGCCTGGGCCAGCCATGGTGTGTGGAAAGCTTGGTTTCCTGCATCACCAGTAGTAACCCTAGCCTCCTGCTCTCTCCAACTCCAAGGCTGCCACCATTTTAATTGAAACTTTGTAGCCTTATGCGGAGGCCTGGTCTGGCCAAGGTATGCAGAAAGCTTGGCTTCCTCCATTGCCAGGGAAACCCAAGCCTCCCTTCAGCTTTCTCCATGGCTGCAGCCATCTTGGTTGGGGTTAATTTGCATACCCGCTCCTGATTGGCTAGTGGGCGTGGCTTGTGGTGGGGTGGTGGTTAATTTGCATATTGCTTTTTTATTAGATAGGGTGATAAAAGGCTAATATGCAAATTTTCCCTTCAACCAGGATTTTGACCAGACTGGCCAACTGCCCGTGTCCCCTCCCCCTGGAAAGACTGGCTGGACCCCACCCATGTATGAATTCATGCACCAGACCTCTAAACACACACACACACACACACACACACACACAAACACACACTGAGTGGCCAGATTATTATGTATTCAGAGATCATAATAATCTGGCCATGCCATGTACAGAAGCTCCAAATACTCCACTCTTTTCTACATACATATTTGTGTAAGTAAGATTTTCTTTATATATTTCAAGCAAAACAATATTCCACCACAAATTAGAAGCAGATATAAGAATCCAGCAGGCTTTTAGTAAACCAGACATTAAAGAGACTTGCAAAAATGTCAAACAAATCCACTCTTCTCACTAATATTTTTGCTTTTGAAAATATAGCTATCATATCTAATAAAAGAGTAATAAGCAAATTTATCATACCTCTGCTACACACACAAGCCATGCCCACCAATCAATCAGGAGCAAGTATGCAAATTAACCCAACCAAGTTGGCTGAGGCCACAGAATGAGCAAGAAGCTTGGGTTTCCCTGGTAATGGAGGAAGCTAAGCTTTCCGCACACCCTGGCTGGCCTAGGCCTCCACTCAAGGCTACAAAATTTCAATTATAGAAGATAAATAAATCCCAGATACTATTGCCTCCACAGGTCCCTTTCCCAGGCAACCCCCCACACAAAAGAAACCCCACCCTGATCTGGGACAGCCTTCAGGACAAACAAGCTGGCCCCCACCTGTGCACCAGGCCTCTATCCTATCTAATAAAAGAGAAATATGCAAATTTACAATCACTCCAACACACAAGAGGGCTGCCCCCATGTGGTCATAAGATGACCACCACAGATGGCCAGCAGGGGAAGGCAGTTGGGAGGGACCAGGCCTGCAAGAGAGGATAGTTGTGAGTGATCAGGCCAGCAGGGGAGGGCAGTTGGGAGAGACCAGGCCTGCAGGGGAGGGCAGTTGGGGGTGATCAAGCATGCAGGGGAGGCCAGTTATGGTTGACCAAACCAGCAGAGGAGGGAAGTTGGAGACAAACAGGCCTGCCAGGAAGGGCAATTGTGAGGACCCAGGCCTTCAGGGGAGGGCAGTTAGGGGTAACCAGGCCTGCAGGGGAGAGCAATTAGGGGCAAACAGGCTGGCAGGGGAGTGGTTAGGGAGTGATCAGGCTGGCAGGCAGAAGCGATTAAGGGCAATCAGGAAGTCAGGCAGGCAAGCAGTTGGGAGTCAGCAGTCCTGGATTGTGAAAGGGATGTCTCATTGCCCGTTTAGGCCTGATCTTACCAGGGCAGTCTGACATCCCTTGAGGGGTCCTAGATTGGAGAGAGTTCAGGCTGGGCTGAGGAAAACTGCCCCTCCTCTGCATGAATTTCATGCACCAGGCCTCTAGTTTTTTATAAAATGTATTATTTATGTTAGTATCTAAGGAGTTAATTGTAAAGGGATCCTGAGCCTAAAAATTCTGAGCATGTATGCACTAGTGCAGTGATGGGCAACCTTTTGAGCTTGGTGTGTCAAAATTCACCAAAAAAACCCAAAGAATAACTCAGGTGGTGTGTCACTTTGAGAAAAAAAAATACATAATTTTGCAATATTTATAGTTTAAATAACAAAAATGTATAATTGTAATATATAACTATTTAATAAACCAAAAACTAATTATTTAACTTACCTGTTTAGTGACTTCTTTGTTCATCTGACAGTCGGTTTCTTTTGTTGGACTTGTGTGGGGTGCCATGAACTAAGATAAGTGAGGAGGAGGGGGAATTCTTTAACTGACCTGCCTATTAGTGACTTTTTTGTTGCTGAATTTCATTGGTTAAAACTTCAATTGAAGATTGGTATTTTCTACATTTCAAGCCCAAGCAAGCACTACTAACTTTATCTGTCAATCTGTTTCTTTGGTTGGTTTTGATTATTTTATGCTGAGAATAAGGTCTCACAAAAGTACATAGAGGAAAAAATTGTGAGTAAAGCCATTGCTGTATTTTTCAGGCTGCTAAAAGTGTCTGGAAATCAGTCCCAGGCACTCCAAATTTCCTGTTCATAGTAGCACTACCCTTGATTCTCCAAGAGGCACCGTTCCAGATTCTCAAGCTTTGACCTCAAGTCGACAAACACCTGAGCCCAGAAGCTATCTTGAACTTCTGCAAGTTGGATCTCTAAATCATCAATTTGCATCCATTGGAAACCATTTAATTCCAAACTACTGTAGACTACTACATCAGGATACTTAATTATTTTTATGGTCTGGTCTAGGCTTCTAAATTGATTAAATCTATCACTGAACTGGTCAGGTAATGAGTCTAAAACATGATGGTACTTTATATACAAGGGTTCCATTTCATTTTGTACAGCTGCACTACTTTCTCAAAATACTTTGTTACTCGAGGAAAATACTTATAAGTTTTAGTTTCTACATCTTGCTTGAAATTTTTAAGTTTACTTTCAAAAGCTTTTGTGTATCCAAACATAACATCAATACTTTTGCCAAACCCTTGTAACTTTAAGTTTATTTAATTAATAGGAACAGAGAGATCTATAAAAAATATCAGGGTGTTGACTCACTTATTAACGTTGAGCTGAGAAAAGTTTCCCAGATCCTTATCCTCAAGAAATACCTTAATTTCTTCAAAGCACTCCACAAAGCGCTCAAGAACTTTGCCTCAGCTCAGCCGTCTTACATTATTGTACATCAGCAGTCCACTGTAGGTGGAATCAACCTCCAATAAAAGTGCAGAAAATTCTCGCATGAAAGGGGTGAGCCACTATTAAAATAACTATTTTTTTAAACAACTGACATTAAGTTTTTCAAGTCGGTGAATCCTGCCTTGGTACATAAAACCTCCTGATGGATAATACAATGAAAAGGCACAATCTGATGTCCAATAGCTTCTGTAAACAATTTGACAAACACAACTTTTTCCCCCACCATGTTTGGTGCCCCATCTGTCGTCACTGACACAACTTTAGAGATATCAATGCTTAGGTCACAGAATGTTTGTGTAACAACCTTACATATTTTGCTTCCTGATGTACTTTTTGGCACTGATAGTAACTTTATCAACTCTTCTTTCAATGTGAGACCATTGGAATATCGACCAATAATGACCAACTTAGCATGTGATGTCACATCAGAAGTTTCATCAAGATAGATAAAAAAATATTTACAATTACTTATGTCTCTCTTTGATTGATGATGTATGTTTGTGTTCAGGTGGGCAGTAGATAGAATTATAAATAACCTGTTATCCCTGAAGGAAATTAGGGGTCAACTAGCCTAACCGACCACAAGATGACACATGTAACTGTCTTTTAGGAAATGGCAAGGTTAATAAGCAGAAATAGGGGTTAATGAGGATGCACAACAATAATAGTTGTGCAAAATGACATTCCTTATATAAATTAAGATGGCTGCTGCTATTTCTCATGGTGGGAAATGGCACCCATAGCACAGGCCTTTGCCTCTCCCAGCCTCCCCCTCACTTATCTCAGTAATGATGGTCAATTAGAAATCCACAACACCTCAGAACAGTAGATTGGATGATGGTTGCTGTGGTTATATGGTTGCTAGTAATGGCGATCACAGGTCCCCCAGAGATGTGTCCCCTGCGGCATTCTGCTTCCCCCTGCTCCGCCGACCGGAAGTGAGGTCAAAGACCCCCTAATGGCCTAATTGGAATTCCCAGAACTAAATGCTCTGCGCTGGAGTTCTGTTGTTTTGGCCTAGAGACCTCTGGCACAGAGTGTCTACAATGCACTACAGCAAATGTTTCATCCTCGGCTATTGCACCTGGCCATGCAGTAGCCGGGGATGAAACGTCCTTCTCAGCATGGGGCCCAATACTTCTCTGATGTGACCCTATAGGGCCACGTGCCATCGAAAATGGCTATGCGTGCCAGTGCTGACATGCATGTCATAGATTTGCCATCACGGTCCTAGTGTATAGCCATTACAAATCCCAAGTGAATGACTGGGATAAATACCTCTTCTTGAGCATTTCCTGTACCCTGAAAATGCCAAACTGTCAGAAACCAATGCACTTCTCATCCATGGCTTGGTATTTGGCAATCGCCATGAGAGGGGAAGCAACCTCAAATGCTAGGCTCACTTCTCTGGACCTTCCTTCTGTCCAGATCATTGCCATATAAGTTCACATAGATTTGGCAGGTCTTCAGTGCCTTCAAACAAAGTTTCCTAATAGTTTTATAGTGGGAAGGTTAGTTTGCAACAATCTGCTATTGATAGAATTATCCTGCTCTTTTTTTATAAATGGTTTCTTAATCCTTTATCATGTTTTCAATTATCTATTTAATATCTGTAATATATTTATGTTGACTCCATATCTTTTTCTGATGACTCTTGGTTTTGATTTTGTTATATGAATTGCAACCATGGACTAATATTTGTTTGAATGCTACAAATAGGAAACTTCTGAGATCTCTAAAGAAAGTAAATGCCTTCAAAAAGGATTTGTATTGGAAGAAGATTTGTATTGGCATAGGTAAACACCTATCTTGCTGACCCACACAACAATTCCAAAACTATAACTTAATGACAGAACAAACATTATCCAGAATCACTGGAAAGCTGGCTGAGTGAAAATTCCACAAATAAAAGTAAAGCTAGGACACTATGACTCAGAAGAACGGCGGAGCACAGCGTTGAAGATAAGCGCGGAGAGAGGTTTGGAGTCCTGCATGCGTGCCATTAGAGAGGGCTGGCGGCTGCAAACCCGGCTGGTTTTCCCCAGTGGGGAGGCGGAGGTGTCCCACTGGACTGATTTCCCAGTTCCGGGCAAGGTCCAGGGAGCCCACACTCATATGGGGTAGAACTGGGCAGTGGGAAAGCACACTGAAGTTCGGTGTGGCAGAGGTCTGCGAGTTTGTGGAGAGTGCGTGTAAACTTGGAACAGCAGTTTGCGCGTAAACTTGGGAACAGAAGTGTGTGACTGCACAGAGAAGACTCGTGATTTGCTCCCTCATTCGGGAGACCACCGGACTGCATTGTGTTGCAACCTTGGGCAAGACTTTGGGGGTATGGACTCATTTGGGGAGAGGCTGAGTTGTCTGGCAGAGGGTGGAGACCTGAGGAGGCTTTCTCTCAGAGGTGCGTGCAACCATTACCACCTGGCACACAGACCCTGGTGCCGCATAGGGTGGAGCTGACACTGGCTGCTCTGTCTGGAGACTCTGCCCATCCAACCTAAACACAGATTACCCTCACAATCAAGTGGCCTGGAGGTCAAACCCTCCTAGTGCTAACAACAATAAACTGGGCTTAACTTTAACAAGACTGTGCAACCCATAAAGGGCTGCAGCAAGAGTATCCACCTCAGGTAACTGGGGAGACTGAGCCACTGTCCCTTAGAGGACATCTACCACACAAAGCTAATAGACCAACTCAGGAAAGCAGCCACAATGCAGAGAAATGGAAAGAAAGCAGATGTGAAAGAAATGGAGGAAAAAAAAAAGACTGGACATAGAGTTCAAAACCACGGTTATAAGGCTTTTCAAGAGGCTCCTAGAAAAGGCTGAGACCTACAAGGAAATGAACAAGACCTATGAGGAAATGAACATGACCTACAAGGATATGAAAAAGGACCAACTAGAAATTAAGCATACACTAACTGAAATAAAACATATTATACAAAGACCTAAAGGTAGTCCAGACAACCGCAAAAACCAAGTCAAAGATTTGAAATACAAAGAAGCAAAATCCACTCAGCTGGAAAAGCAAGAAGCAAAAAGAATCCAAAAATTTGAAGGTAGTGTAAGGGCCCTCTGGGACAACCTCAAGCATGCCAACATCCGAAGTATAGGGGTGCCAGAAAAAGAGAGAGAGCAAGATAATGAAAACCTACTTGAAGAAGTAATGACTGGAAACTTCCCCCACCTGGTGAAAGAAATTGACTTAAAAGCCCAAGAAGTGCACAGAACCCCAAAATATAAGAATCTAAAGAGGACCACAACAAGACACATCATAATTAAAATGACAAGGGCAAAAGACAAAGAGAGAATATTAAGAGCAGCAAGAGAAAAACAGTTAGTTAACTGGACGAGAGTGACAAGAAATATTCAAAGTGATGAATAGCAAGAAAATACACCCAAGATTACTCTATCCAGCAAAGCTATCATTCAGAATTGAAGGTCAGATAAAGTGCTTCGCAGATAAGAAAAAGCTAAAGGAGTCCATCATCACCAAACCAATATTATATGAAATGCTGAAAGATATTCTAAACGAGGAGGGAGAATAAAAAGGTAAAAATATAAATTATGAACAACAAATACACATCTATCAACAATTTAACCTAAAAATCAAGTGAATTAATAATCTGATGAACAGGATAAACTGGTGAATATAACAGAATCATGGACGTAGAGAGGGAATGGACTGACAATTCTTGGGGAGAAAAAGGGTGTGGGAGATGCAGCAAGTTACTGGACAAAAATCGTGCAACTATGGGAGAGGACAGCTTGGGGGAGATGAGCAGAGGGTGGGATGGGTATTGGGTGGAGAGGAGCTATAGGGTGGAAAAAAAGGGAAACAATGTAATTAATAAACTGAACAATAAAGATTAAATAAAAATAAATAAATAAATAAATAAATAAATGAAAAACCTAAAAAAAAAGATTTGTATTGTTTTTCTTTTTTTTCAATCTTTATTGTTCAGTTTATTAATTACATTGTTCCCTTATTTTTTCAACCCTCTAGTTCCCCTCCACCTGGTACCCATACCACCCTTCGCCCTCACCTTCCTCCACTGTCCACTCCCATAGTTGCACGATTTTTGTCCAGTCTCTTGCTGCACTTCCCTCCTCCCTTTCTCCCCAAGAGTTGTCAGTCAATTCCCTCTCTATGACCATGATTCTGTTACATTCACCAGTTTATCCTGTTCATCAGATTATTAATTCACTTGATTTTTAGATTCATTTGTTGATAGATGTATATTTGTTGTTCCTAATTTACACTTTCATCTTTTTCTTCTTCCTCTTCTTAAAAAATATCTTTCAGCATTTCATATAGTATTGGTTTGGTGGTGATGCACTCCTTTAGCTTTTTCTTATCTGCGAAGCACTTTATATGACCTTCAATTCTGCATCATAGCTTTGCTGGATAGAGTAATCTTGGTTGTAGATTCTTGCTATTCATCACTTTGAATATTTCTTGCCACTCCCATCTGGCCTGCATTGTTTCTGTTGAGAAATCCGCTGACAATCATATGGGTGCTCCCTTATAGGTAACTAACTGTTTTTCTCTTGCTGCTTTTAATATTCTCTCTTTGTCTTTTTCTCTTAGCATTTTAATTATGATGTGCCTTGGTGTGGTCCTCTTAGGGTTCCTATATATTGGGGTTTGGTGCGCTTCTTGGACTCCTAAGTCAATTTCTTTCACCAGGTGTGGGAAGTTTTCAGTCACTATTTCTTCAAATAGGTTTTCATTGTCTTGCTCTCTCTCTTTTTCTGGTACCCCTATAATTCGGATGTTGGTATGCTTGAGGTTGTCCCAGAGGCCCCTTACACTATCTTCAATTTTTTGGATTCTTTTGGTTTCTTGCTTTTTCAGCTGAGTGGATTTTATCTCTTTGTATTTCAAATCTTTAACTTGGTTCTTGGGGTGCTCCAGAGCACTTTTAGGTCTTTGTATAATATTTTTTATTTCAGTCAGTGTATGCTTAATTTATGGTTGGTCCTTTTTCATATCCTTGAGAGTCTCCTTCATATCCTTGAGGGTCTCCTTCATTTCCTTGTAGGACTCATTCATTTCCATGTTGGTCTTGATAATTTCCTTGTAGGTCTCATTCATATCCTTGAGGGTCTCATACATTTCCTTGTAGGACTCATTCATTTCCTTTTCAGTCTTGCTTATTTCCTTATAGGTCTCGACCTTTTTTAGGAGCCTCTTGAGAAGCCCTATAACCGTGGTTTTGAATTCCATGTCCAGTCATTTTTTTCCCTCCATTTCTTTCACATCTAATTTCTTTCCGTGTCTCTGCATGGTGGCTGCTTCCCTGAGTTGGTCAATTAGCTTTGTGTGGTAGACTTCCTATTAGGGACAGTGGCTCAGCCTCCCCAGTTACCTGAGGTGGATATGGGTTGTATAGTCTTGCTGAAGTTAAGCTCAGGTTAATCTTTGTTAGCACTTGGAGGGGTTGACCTCCAGGCCAATTGTCTGTGAAGTTCAGCTGTGCTCAGGTTGGATGGGCGGAGTCTCCAGGCCAAGTAGACAGCGTTAGCTCTGCCCTATGCAGCCCCAGGGATCTGTGTCGGTGGCAATGGCCACCAGCACCTCTGAGAGAGAGCTGCTGCCAAGCTCCACCGGCTGCCGGGGAATTCATACTCTCCCCAAATGAGTCTGCATACCCAACGACCCAGGGTCGTAAAACAAAGCAGTCTGATGGTTTCGAGAATGAGATAGCAAGTCGCAGAGCGCTCTCTGTACGTGGTCACGCAGCTGAGCTGTTCCCAAGTTGACGCGCAAGCTCGCCTTCTCCACAAGCCGGCAGACCCCTGCCACACCCGAGCTTCGGCATGCCCTCCCACTGTCCAGTTTTCACCCTGTGTAATAGTGGGTCCCCTGGACTTCGCCCAAAGCTGGAGAATCAGTCCAATGGGACATCATTGTCTCCCCGTTCGAGAAAAGTGGCCAGTTTTCAGCCGCCTGCCCTATCCGCTGGCGCTCACTCCAAACCTCTCTCCACGTGTATCTTTCAATGCTGTCCTCAGTTGCTCCTCTGAGTCACAGTGTCTTATCTTCACTTTTATTTGTGGAATTTTCACTCGGCCAGCTTTCTGGTGATTCTGGAAAGTGTTTGTTCTTTCGTTAAGTTGTAGTTTTAAAATTGCTGTGTATGACGGCAAGATAGGTGTTTTACCTATGCTGCCATCTTGGTTCCTCCTCTGTATTGTTTTTCTTGAGATACCTTGAAACATTGTCAGGTTTTGTACACTTTGTTTTATTTTATTTTTTACTCATGATAGAAAATTTCTAACATGTACAAAAGTAGAAAGAATAGTCTTTTAAAAAATATATTTTATTAATTTTTTACGAGAAGAAGGGAGAGGAATAGAAAGTTAGAAACATTGATGAGAGAGAAACATCGATCAGCTGCCTCTTGCACACCCCCTACTGGGGATTTGCCCACAGTCAAGGTACATGCCCTTGATGGGAATCAAACCCAGCACCTTTCAGGCCACAGGCCGATGCTCTATCCACTGAGCCATACCAGTTTTGGCAGAAAGAATAGTCTTGATGCCACATGTATTCATCCCCCAGCTGACAACTGTAAACTCATGGCCAAGCTAATTTCATTGGTAAATCCCCATTTACCTCTCACATATTATTATGAATAAATTCCAAATCATGTAATTATATTCATAAATAATTCACTATGTATTTTTAATAGATAAGTTCTTAAAAATCAAAACCATAGTATTCATAGTACACCTAAAAAATGAACAACAATTCCATAATATCACCTAATAGAAAGTGTTCAATTTCAATTATTTTATGAAAGTGATAACTTTTTATTATCTATTTATTTGAAACATGATCCAAATAAGGTCTTTTTTTAAAAAATTTTTTTATTGTTCAGTTTATTAATTACATTGTTTCCCCTTTTTTATCCCCCTATATCTTCCCTCCCCCCTGTACCTATCCCACCCTCCGCCCTCACCTCCCCCTCCCCAATGTCCTCTCCCATTGTTGCAAGATTTTTGTCCAATCTCTTGCTGCACTTCCCACAACCCTTTGCTCCCCAAGAATTGTCAGTCCATTCCCTCTCTATGTCCATGTTTCTGTTATAGTCACCAGTTTATCTTGTTCATCAGCCTATCAGTTCACTTGATTTTTATGATCATTTGTTGATAGATGTGTATTTGTTGTTCATAATTTATATTTTTACCTTTTTCTTCTTCCTCTTCTTAAAGAATATCTTTCAGCATTTCATATAATACTGGTTTGGTGGTGATGAACTCCTTTAGCTTTTTCTTATCTGTGAAGCACTTTATCTGATCCTCGATTCTGAATGATAGCTTTGCTGGATAGAGTAATCTTGGTTGTAGATTCTTGCTCTTCATTATTTTGAATATTTCTTGCCACTCGCATCTGGCCTGCATCGTTTCTGTTGAGAAATCCGCTGACAATCGTATGGGTACTCCCCTGTAGGTAACCAACTGTTTTTCTCTTGCTGCTTTTAATATTCTCTCTTTATCTTTTGCTCTTGGCATTTTATTTTTTTTAAATATATTTTATTGATTTTTTACAGAGAGGAAGGGAGAGGGATAGAAAGTCAGAAACATCCATGAGAGGGAAACATCGATCAGCTGCCTCTTGCACGCCTCCTACTGGGGAAGTGCCTGCAGCCAAGGTACATGCCCTTGTCCGGAATCGAACCCGGGACCTTTCAGTCCACAGTCCGACGCTCTATCCACTGAGCCACACCGGTCTCGGCTGCTCTTGGCATTTTAATTATGATATGTCTTGGTGTGGTCCTCTTTAGATTCCTATATTTTGGGGTTCTGTGTACTTCTTGGGCTTTTAAGTCAGTTTCTTTCACCAGGTGGGGAAAGTTTTCAGTCACTATTTCTTCAAGTAGGTTTTCATTAACTTGCTCTCTCTCTTTTTCTGGCACCCCAATAATTCGGATGTTGGCTTGCTTGAGGTTGTCCCAGAGGCCCCTTACGCTATCTTCAATTATCTGAATTCTTTTTGTTTCTTGCTTTTCCAGCTGAGTGGATTTTGGTTCTTTGTATTTCAAATCTTTGACTTGGTTCTTGTGGCCCTCTGGACTGCTTTTAGGACTTTGTGTAATATTTTCTATTTCAGTCTGTGTATGCTTGATTTCTAGTTGGTCCTTTTTTTTATCTGTGAGGGTCTGGCTCGTATCCTCAGAGGTCTTGTTCATTTCCCTGAGGGTCTCATTCATTTGCTTGTAAGTATCATTCATCTCCTTGTAATTCTCATTCATTTGCTGGTTGGTCTTGTTTATTTCCTGGTAATTCTCATTAATTTGATCAGCCTTTTGTAGGAGCCTCTTGAAAAGCCTTATAACCGTGGTTTTGAACTCTATGTCTTGTCGTCTTTTCTCCTCCATTTCTTTCACACCTGATTTCTTTCCATATCTCTGCATGGTGGTTGCTTTATGTGGTGGATATCCTCAAAGGGACAGTAGCTCAGTCTCCCCGGTTACCTGAGGTGGGTACTCTTACTGCAATCCTTTATGGGTTGTATTCAGTATTTTTGAATTTAAACCCAGGTTTTTGTTGTTAGCCCTAGGAGGGTTTGACCTCCAGGCCAATTGGCTGTGAAGGGAGACTGTGTTCAGATTGGATGGGCGGAGTCTCTGGGCTGCGCGCAGCGGCAGTGGTGGCGGTGCAGCTGGGTCCTATGCTGGGTCCTATGCGGTGCTCGCGCACTGGTCTCTGTTGGATGGGGATGGCTGCAGACTCCTCCAAGAGAAAGCCGCTAGTCTCTTCCCCTTGCCAGACAACTCTGCCTTTCCCCAAATGTGCCTGCACACCAAAAGTCCAGCCCAGGGCTGTAAAATAGATGGTTTCCGGAACCAAGTTTCCAGGGGGCAAGTCGCGGGTTTGCGCACCGCGCCCCGCTTCCAGGGTGCGTCCCCCGGACCTCGGACCGCGCCCAGTTCCGGGTAATCTGTGTAGGGGGACCTCCAGTACCCCGGATCTCCGACCTCGCCCGGCTCGGGAAATCTGGGCAGTGAGACGCCTCTGCCCTTCCTCGTGGGCGAAATCCGGCTGGTCCCTGCTCCAGCTCCAGCCCTCGCGGGCGCGCTACCAGGGCGGCTCCTAACCTCTTTTCGTCTGAAAGGTTGCGCTCCCGCCGGTCCTGAGTCTGTGTCCCACCTTTGCTCCTATTAGTGGAGTTTACATTCAGCCAGCTTTCTGGCGATTCTGGGTGCTTGTCTGTTCTGCTGTTATGTTGTAGTTCTTAAATCGTTGCGCGGGGCAGAACAATAGGTGTTTGCTTATGCCGCCATCTTGGTGTTCTCTCTCGAGGTCCCAAATAAGGTCTTTACATTGTAATTGGATGATTTGCTCATAAGTTTCTTTTTCATCTCTTTTTTAACCCCTTGCCAATCATTTTCAAAAAACTGGATTATTCATCCTGCAGTTTACCATAGTCTAGCATTTGCTGAATGCTTCCCTCTGATGTACTTGACATGGGCTTTAGATGTTTGATTGGATTCAGGTTCATTTTTATTTAAAAAAAAATTTAATTATCTCACTTTAAAGTGCTTACCTTAAAAATTGCTTTGATCTTGTCACTAATGTGAGGACAGACCCATATTCATAGGTGTCAGGTCTTTGAATTTTCTGAGACTTTCCTGCTCCTGACAAGAGCCAAGGCCAAGACAAGACACACTTTTCCATGCTGTGCTGATTTTTTCCTTAAATTTATTTTTATGGATTTCAGAGAGGAAGGAAGAGGGAGAGAGAAATAGAAACATCAATGATAACAGATTATCATTGATTGGCTGCCTCCTGCACCCCCCTACTGAGGATCAAGCCTGCAACCCGGGCATGTGCCTTGACAGGAATTGAACCCAGGACCCTTCAGTCTGAAGGCCAAACCGGCTAGGGTGTGATATATTTTTTCTAATTCACTGTTTCCCTAACATGTAGTCTTTATTTGTGTACTGGGAGGTGGGGAGCAGTTTTAAAAATGGTTCTCTCATCTTACTCCTTGTTCTGAACTGGAGTCTGTCCAGTAGTCTAAGTTCTAGGCACCTGAGTAAGTGGATGCCCTCAAAGCAGCTGATGGCTTTCACTGGTGAGACCCTGCGTTGCCTCTTCTCCTAAGGATTTCCCTTTTTTGCTATTTTTTTTCCTTTTCTCCAATTTACCTATGGACTGTAAAGGGTGGAGCCATTTTGTACTGGAGGCTTTCAGTATATTTAAATTATTTCTGGAAGCCTTGAACTTATACACAATCCTAAAGCTTTATCACAAACTTTTAATTACCTCTTATCTAGAATCTGAGCAAAAGGATTTGGGTATTTGATGATTTCCTCAGGAATTGATGTTACCCTGAGACCTGATGGATGAACTTTCAAAATGGGAAAGAGTATTTCAAAGAGAGGAACCACTGGATGAAATATTTGTGGCAAAAAGAGAAGGCACAAGAAGTTGAAGCACAAGGGACCTGTATGCACCAGGGAAAGACCTGCTCCACTGGCCTAATTAGAGCCTGGTGGGAACCATGAGATTCCCAGTTCAACTTAAAGCTTCTTCACTGTGATTTCACCACTGGTTCCCTTATCTACAAAAAGTGACAGGAGGTATAATGAACTTCCCCTTCTCTTCAGTGGCTGATGGTTATTCTCACTGTACCAGTCAGACATTATTGCTGGAAAGCCTAAACTGTCACAAGCCCCCAGACATGTGTGAAGGATGGGATTTTCCTGTAAATTAAGTCAGAGCAAGTGGGCTGGTCTGGTGGGTAAATACTGCACCCTAAGATTCTTTGCCCATGTGTTGAACCTTCCTTTTGTGCTATTTGGGAGGCATTTTTCTCCTCAGGCAACTCCAGCCCCAAAGTAACTAAGGGAGCTTGGGTGGCTTCCCCTTGGGGAGGGCAGCTGCCTGGGAAGCCAGCCAAATTGCATTTTGGTGTTCTGAGGGGAAGCCAGGGTACAGGTTTCAGGGAGGGGCTGAGAGGATGGAGGGCTCGGCTTCTTCATGTGCCTGCCAACAGTCTTGTATGCCTCTGCCACCAGTCATCTCTCCACAATTAAAAATATGAGTTTAGTGGCTCCATTCAGAATCATATTTATTGCTTAGAAGACTTTGGAAGCACTCACTCAAATAATGCCTGAACAATATTTCTTGCTGTTAGCCGGTGCGTTAATTTCCCAAGGCTGCTGTAGGCACCACAGACTGAGTGGCATAAAACAATAGAATGTGTTCTCATGTCCCTCTGGAGGTTAGGAATCCACAGCTGAGAGAGTGGCAGGGTTGGTTCTCTCTGCGGGAGAACCTGTCCCAGGCCTCTCCCAGCTTCTGGAGTTGCTGGCAATGCTCGGCATCCCTTGGTCATAGACGTGTCACTCCAATCCTGGATCCTGTCTTCACAGGCATCTCCTGATCCCTGTCACCACATGGCCATCTTCTTATAGAGACAGCCATCACATTGTATCAAGAGCCCATTCCAACCCAGCATAACTTCATTTTAGCTTAATTACATCTGCAGGGATTCTAATTCAAAACAAAGTCTCATCATGAAGTCCCGTGTGTGTATGTCTGAGATAGGATTCCAACATATCTTTTTGGGAGACATAATCCAACCCACGAGAGAGGGAGAAAGTATAAATACAAGGTCTATGATATCTGTGTTTAACAGCTTCTAACTCGACAACCGGCTAAATGTCACCTGCTGTTTTTAACCTCAATAATACTCTAGGCCTCCATGCCTGATAGTAAAACAGAAATCCTCCAACTTTTCCTCTCTAATGAACTCGTGCAGAATCGGTTTGCAGGTGTTAAAGCCCCTGGGGTTGTCCTTGTTGAAGACCTTGCCTGAAGACACTGGGACTGGCTGGCTGAGGACTCTACAAGGTGATTTAGAGGCACCAGGGCCGGGAAAATAAACAATGAATAATTGTTTGAGAATGTATTTTGGAATATGATTGTGAGGTGGAGATCTCTTTTAATACTTATTCCAAACTGCTACCCAGTTTCCCTCTGCTTATCACTGAGAACACATATGCATTTTATGGATGTGCCCCACCCCCCTTATTACACACTGAAGCTCTATGTATATTTGTGTCTTTCTACCCAAAATTATGTCTTCATTATTCTTAATATATTATATATATATACATATTGTAGAATAAATTATAGTTTCTTAAAGTGTCCTCCTAAGTACTGAAGTTTCACTCATTTACATCTTACATGTTTATTCTTATGTTTATTTCTTAGTCTTTTGCTTATCATTGTTAGCAAAAGGAGATTTTTTCCCCATTACATTTACTAACTGCTTATTTCCAGAATTTTTTAAAAATGAATTTTTCTCACTTGCTATGTTCTGCAACCAGCCCTTTTGCTGAAGTCTAATGAGCTCTAGTAATTTTTCAGAAGATTCTTTTGTGCTCTCATCTGAAAACAGTGATACTGTTTTCCAAATACAGCCTAAACCTTCTTGCTCATAGTTTCAACTCTGCTGCTGTATGAATCTCCATCATCCCTGCCTCCCAAAGGCCTGCTCTTACCAAGATTCCATCTCCACGAACTCTCTTTTAATTGTCCTGGAGGAGTTAGCTTCCCTCTTCCCGAACTTCCATAAAAGTTTGTATGTGCCTTTATTATAACCTCAGCGTACTGTTATAATTATCGCTTACAAAACTGCTTTTCCCCGGGGCACTGGAAAAAGCACACATTTCTCCTCCAGGCTAAGAGCCAAGTTGAGAAACCTTTATATATATAATTGAATTTAGAGAGATAGGACGAATCGGGAGGGCAATGATTTGTGTATCACTTATTTATACACTAGAGGCTGGGTGCTCAAAATTTGTGCAAGGGCCTTGGCCCCGGCCCATCACAGCTTTGTCTGGAAGGAAGGGCATCCTGTCTCATTAGCATATCACAATTTTATTATTATAGAATAGTGTTTCTTGAATGTGCCCTGACTGGGGTTAAGGGTGGGGGAAGGGGGTGGTGGTGGATCAAGCCCACAGCCTTGGAGTGTGGGGAGGATGCTCAAACCAGCTGAGCTCCCAGGCCAGGGCTGGGAGTTATGTTTCTACTTGAATGATAGGGGAATGATGCGCTTATTCATCTGTGTATTCCCTCATCTGTAGTTTGGTCCCAGGTATAGAAGAGCAAGAGCGAGAGAGCGAGCGAGAGTGAGTGAGTTCCCACACTAAGAAATGAATGACTGTACCAGGCAACCCACTCTGAGGGGGAAGAGCTGGCCTCAGAGCAGACCCACGACCGTGCCTCTCCCGCCGCACAGACTGATTCCCAGGTGTTGGGTTCCAGTTCGGGAATCTGTTGTCTCTCGGGCTCTCTGCTGGCGGCGCGATCACCTTGGAAAAGAAGTGGGACGCGGTGGGCATCTCAGTTCCCATTTATTCGGCAGCCCAGATCCAGCACAGGTTCCACCCACGGGGCCTTGAGAAGAGTCATGCCACCTAGAGGCCCGGGGAGGAACTCCTCCTGCAGCGTGCTTGACCCTCCGGAGGTGCCAGTGTTCGCGGGGACTTGGGGTTAGAGGCTGCCCTGAGAGTTGTGGGGTCACACGTGCCGAGGTGGAAGCTGGGTCTAACGTGGGCACAACCTCCCACTGTGAGCCCAGCGCCCCCAGCTCCGCCAGCTCAGGACCGAAGGCGCCGCGAGCCTGGGGTACCGGACGGACAGGAGGCGGTTTCTTTGCTCAGCGCCTGGGGGCGCGGCCAGGAGAGCAGGACTCACGCAGCCGGCCCTGCAGGATCCGATTCCGTGGCTCTGGCAGAGCTTCCTCCCGGGGCTCCCCTCAGAACCCGAGTGGAGAGGCCACTTGGGGAGAGATGGCGCCAACCTGCTAAGAAGGTCTCAGAAGAGCGACTCTTTGCGTCTCCCTGTCCAGCCCGGGCCCTGGGACTGCTTCCCCACTGACCACGCAGCCAGGCCCGCTCACCTGTAGGCCAGAGTCAGGCCCACAAGGTTTTGTTTTTGCTTCCATATTTGTTTGTTTTGTAATTGATTTCAGAGAGAAAGGGAAAAGGGAGAGACATAGAAACATCAATGAAGAGAGAAAACCATTGATCAGCTGCCTCCTGCACACCCCACACTGGAGATTGAACCCACAACCTGGGCATGTGCCCTGACCAGGAATCAAACTGTGACCTCCCGGTTCATACATAGATCGATGCTCAATCACTGATCCATCCTGGTCCAGCAACTTCCACGTTTTTTAACCTGGCAGGTGAGGAAACTAAAGCCCAGAGGACTGAAGGACATTCCTAGTTCTGCAGCTGACCGGTGGCAGGGCTGCAGTGGTATGAACTTAGGTTCTTAGGACCTGTTCCCTCAGAGCAGTTTCATGCAGAGCCCCGCTTGACCTTATTGGGTCAGTGCTGCTCCTGAACTTTGGGAACACCACGTGAAGGGCTCTCTGTGGACTTGAGGGAAAGTTGTGGTTCTCCCTGACTGAGCCCGCTCAGTCCCAGGACAGTGCCATCCATCCGGAAGGAAAAGTTGGCTGACTGCTGCCTAGGTGAGCTCCAACCCAGAGAGGGAGGAAGTGAGACTGGACCCTGGCCTCCAGCCTCTGACAGATAGCCTTTAACCTGAAGGTGACCACAGCAGGGCATCTCTCGGCACCTTGTATAGGCTTGTAGTATGTTTCACCAGTTGCTTTTCTTTAGATCTACGCAGAAGATCCTTCCGAAAAGCTCATCCTCATCTCTGTGAAGTGAAGATAGGCAAAGGAGGGAGCTGGCCCAGTGACCAAGAGTTCTTCATGGGCCTGTCTCCGTTGAAGAAGGCCCCAGGATGGGAGAGAAGCAGGGGTGTGTGGCCCTGGGCCCCGGGCCCTGTCCCCTAATATGTTGGAGGAATATCCCTCCTCCCCTGGGTCTCTGCAGCAGAACAGAGAGCCAAGGCTGTGCTCTCTTCAGTAGGGCTGGTGCAGAGTGCTACAGCAAGAGCAGGAGCAGTGAAGAGAGGGGGGCGGGAGGGGAGGAGACAGATGGCCATGGTCCCTCAACATCTTGGAGCCAGAGAACTATATGCTGAGCAGGTTGGTAATGATGGAGTTGATCAAGAGGGGTTGCCTTTGCCAATTTACCTTCCCTACATTTCCTGCCTTTCAAGGGGGATTTGGCCTTTGCAAACTACATTCTCAAGTTTTTATGGTTCAAATAGGGGAAAGTGGGCAAAGAAAGCTCTGGCACGGTAGCTCAGTTGGTTAGAGCGTTGGATCCCCAGTCAGGGCACATACAAGAATCAACCAATGAATGCATAAATAAATGGAACAAATTGATATCTCTCTCTTTCTCTCTCTCTCTCAAATCAACAAACAAACAGAATAGGCAAAGACAGACTGCACTGTGGCCTTGTAGTATCCCTTATTACCATTTCAGAAGTGCCCAGCGCAGTTTTCTCTTGTGGAATCTTCTGGGTGTGTTTATTAAGCTGTTGTTGTTCAATTTCCAATACATTTTTATACTCCATTCTGCAAGCTGGGCATGAAACTCAGCAAACCACATTTCTGCTTTGCCAGTTGGCTGGCTGTTAGGCTTTGCCCCAGGGATGTCAGAGGGCGGCTGCAAGCTGCAGGAGGGAGAAAGGATCTGCTCTTCCCCGTTTACCCTGATTTCTGCACCAGCACCACAGCAAAGTCCCTCCCTGGCAGTCTCCAGGGGCAACAGCTACCTTGGTGTGCATTTCCCCATGTTCTCAGGATCAGCCCGCGTGCACTTAGATATACAGCAGCTGCTAGGTGGTGGCTGTGCCTCGAAATCCGAGTCCCTGTCCCGTGGGGCCTCTCATCCAAGATCTTGCTTTTGTTATTCCAGCCCTGGTTGGTTACTGTTTCCTGGAGTATTACTTGCACTACACCTCATATGTTTTTTTTTTGTTTGTTTGTTTGTTTGTTTGTTTGTTTTGCTTTTTCAGGCCTCCAATAGCAGGTTAGCCATTAAATTCTCTCTGCTAAAATAATTGGTATGGTTTCTGGTTCCTCACTGGACTCTGACTGATACATAAACGGACAACAGGAGTGGACC
The DNA here is from genome assembly GCA_027563665.1 of Antrozous pallidus. Lineage (NCBI taxonomy): Eukaryota > Metazoa > Chordata > Mammalia > Chiroptera > Vespertilionidae > Antrozous > Antrozous pallidus. The sequence continues at coordinate 108,280,850 of CM050508.1, read as the reverse complement.
TAAGGAAACAGATTTTCAAAGGTGTGATATTTTGGTCCTATCCTTGAACCTGAAGGCAGGGCTGAGATACTTGCCAATGAGAAATGAGACTGCATCTGCCTAGAAAGTCCAGAGGATGCTACCTTCAGTGCAGAATGGAGATGAGAGGAGTAGCATCAGCACTCTTTAGAACTCTGGGTAGATATGAGAATGGAATTTGCTATCACTGAAATTTCAATAAGGTGATGGCATTTGGGTGTAGCAGATGCTAAGTGCCCACTAGAGATAAGAGAGGCACATTGATAGCAAGGGTAATTGACAGTAATGGGAAGCAAGGGGGAGTGACAGCGTATTTTGGCCGCTGGTGTTCTTTGGTGTGGCTAATTGATTGCAGTATCTGTATTAGTCTAGGTTCTCCAGAGAAACAAAATCCTGTTTGTGATAAAGCCCCGCTGAAACCTTCTCCCAGAAACTTGATGCCATTTATTAGTGTGACTAGAACCCCAGGGAAGAGGAATTACCCAGAGCTTTCCAGGATTTAAGTACTGGCTCTAAATTTATGTGAATTCATGGAGACTCACAATGCTACTCTGCCACCAATAAAAAGCAGGTGAATGGTGGCCTGGTGGCATATGGAGTCTTAGGCTAATTTCAAATCACTGGGAGTCTAAGAGGTCCATGGACCAGCCACAGAGTCATTCCTTTCTTTCTTTCTTTCTTTCTTTCTTTCTTTCTTTCTTTCTTTTTTTAAAAAATATATTTTATTGATTTTTCACAGAAAGGAAGGGAGAGGGATAGAAAGTCAGAAACATAGATGAGAAACATTGATCAGCTGCCTCTTGCATGCCCCCTATTGGGGATGTGCCCGCAACCAAGGTACATGCCCTTGACTGGATTCAAACCTGGGACCTTTCAGACCGCAGGCTGATACTCTATCCACTGAGCCAAACCGGTTTTGGCCACATAGTCATTCCTTCTTTCAGGAATGTAAATTGGATAGACATTCAGACACACTTGGTTTTGTGCTTAATAAAATAAAAAAATATATATATATATATATTTTATAAATTGAAGACCCTCTACCAGCAAAAAGAGTATGACTCACTTGTGGAGTTCCCCCACCCCCCACTTCATTGCAGTGGTCTGAGGAATGCCTTGCACTAGGTTATTAGAAGAATCCTGATCTTGGCTCTCTGACCCATGGAATAAGGAACATTATGCTTGAAAGATCAAATAGAAGCTACCGGAACTTCCCATCCCTGCCAGGATAGTAAACTTAAAAGTAATACCTTATTCCTGAGGGAGCTGCAGAAGTAAATGCCTCCTCAAGGAATTGAAAGGTGCAGGGGCGGTGAAACCCCGTTTTACTTTCCTTCTGCCTCTGCAAGAGTCAGAAGGCTGCTGGGGAATGACGGGATTTCTTTATCAGGTAATGGTTCCAGTTATGCCTACTACTCCAGATAGAGTAACTTTATCGGAGCACCAAGAGCTGGTATGTGGCTACTGTCTTAGCACTTGCTTTTTCTGAGTTCATTTGTAAGGACCATGGGAAACAGTTTGCTTGTACCCAGCAGAGCCAATAGTAAGCCTTGCCAACCTTGCCTCAGGACTCCACTGCAGAGACCTTGACTTCTCTTTTGGCTTTTGACTCCCAAACTTTCCATATCAGTTCCTGCTGCATTGCTGCCACCTTCTTCTTCTTCTTCTCCTCGTCCTCCTCCTCTTCTTCTTCTTCCTCTCCTCCTCCTCCTCTTCTTCTTCTTCCTCTCCTCCTCCTCCTCTTCTTCTTCTTCCTTTCCTCCTTCTCCTCCTTCTCCCCCTACCTCCTCCTCCTCCTCCTCCTTCCTTCTCTCTCTCTCTTTTTGTTGTTGTTGTTAATCCTCACCAGAGGATATTTTCCCCAATGTTTTTTGGAGAGAATGGAGGGAGGGGGATAGACAGAGAGAGAAATATCCATGCGACAGAGACACATTGATTGGTTGCCTCCCACATGTGGTTGGACCAGGTTGGGGTTTGAGTGTGCAGTCGAGGTAGGTGCCCTTGACCAGAATCAAACCAGGACCCTTCAGCCCGCAGGCTGACACCTTATCCACTGAGCTAAATAGCTAGGGCTGCATTACCTTCTACTCCAATGAGGGTCGGTTCCTTATGACCAGTTGTCTGAAGAGAAAAATGAACTGTGGTCTCATTTACAGATTTCGTTATACAATATACAGCTGAAAATTGATGGCTACAGGATTACAGTTTCTCTCAGTGGTGACTCGGAAGGACAATTTTGAAGAACCATCTTCTTGGTGGGCAGAATTTTAAGTGGTACATTTAGATGTCCATTTTACCTTTGTTACTAATGGTTTGGCAAGGTGTCCAGGGTCTTACAATAAAAAGGATGGAACAGTTAGTGATTAGGAGCTCTGGGAAGAGGCATGTGGGTAGCTACTCAGAATGGGCACAGCACAGGCAGATGTGTGTCCTTTGTGAGTGCGTACCAGAGTGTCTACTGCAGTGGAGGGCCCAGTAATCAAGAGGACAGAAGGACATGTTTTGTGAATACCAGTTAGCCTCTATTCCAGCCACCCAAGTACTTAATCAATGGCCTCACGAACAAAGGGTCCGTGGTGGCAGGGATAGAGATTATGCATAGGATCCAACATCACCAAAGCTTACCTGGAAACTGCTGCCACTGAATCCTAACTGGCCATAGCAAAGATCTACCCTGAGCCTTCCTATTGTAACATTTCCTAGGGGGGTCAGTCAATCACCTGGTGAAAGATCGATTATTTTGAATCCCTTTTATCAGAGATTTATACTCATTGGAATAGATAGGTGTTATGGCTAATAATTTTTCTTCCTTGTCAGTACCACACCTGAGGAGATGAAGATGCCTTACTCACTCTCATGGTATTCTGCCCACATTCCAAGCAAGAAATTCATTTCAGAGCAAAAAGAGTGGGCTCATACCCATAGAATGAATAAGCTGGTTTAACCATTTACCTCATCACACTGAAACAACAGTCCTAATTAAAAGATGAACAGCCTACCAAAGCCCCAACCCCAAGGTTAGTTGGGATACAGTAGTCTAAACAGATAGGATTATATCTTGTAGAATGAGGTATATGTTTTGAATCAGCGATGAGTTTATGCTGCTGTCTCTTCTAGCCACAATGCATGTGTCTGGAAATCGAGAGGCAGAAGTGAGAGGGAGTCCTTTTACTATTACACCTACTAACTCACTTGTAGAATTTTTGTTTCCCATCTCCAATATTTTGAGCTCTGTTCATTTGAAGGTCTTGATTATCAGAGAAAATAATATTTCCACAGAAGACAAATCAGTGATTCTATTGAACTAGTAGATGAAACTGCCACCTGGTCATTAGGGGATTCTCATGACAAAGATCCAACAAACAAGGAAAGGTGTGATTAGTCTTTGTGGAAATAGGGTGATTGGTCTCAATATCAAGAAAAAATTGAGTTGCTGCTATACAACAGAGGCATGAAGAACTATGTTTGAGACCTAAGATATTCTGTGAGGTATCTCTAAGTATTTTAGTGGCCAATAATAAAAGTTCATGGAAAACTCTCACAACCAAAACAACAACAACCAGGGCACTCAAGATTCAGACCTTCAAGAATGAAGGTTGCCGAGACCGGTTTGGCTCAGTGGATAGAGCGGCGGACTGCGGACTGAAGGGTCCCGGGTTCGATTCCGGCAAGGGCATGTACCTTGGCTGCGGGCACATCCCCAGTAGGGGGCGTGCAAGAGGCAGCTGATCGATGTCTCTCTCTCTCATGGATGTTTCTGACTTTCTATCCCTCTCCCTTCTGCTCTGTGAAAAATCAATAAAATGTATTTAAAAAAAAAAAAAAAAAAGAATGAAGGTTGGTGTCACTCCACTAGGTAAAGGACCCTGAACAGCTGAGACCTGGCTAAAGGCAAAGAAAACATGGCATGGGGTAATGGAGAAGGAAGTTCATAAATATCAGCTACAGCTTCATGAACACTTACAGACTTAATACTGCAACAGCTATGTATAATTGCTTTACTTATATGTATGTATACATACTAATTATTTTTCTCTTCTCTCTTCTTTTCCTTACTATTTTACACAAGTTTTGTTAGAGGTTAACTTTACAATTTAGTATTTAGAGAATAGACCATTCAGGGAGAATTTTGAATGGATTTGAGATGAAATTAACATAGCCCAGAGATAACTATGTTGAGACTTGATATCTCCTTATTTTGGGTAGTGAGAACATTATTGTTTGTACGTGGAGATAACTTGTGAGGAAGATGTAGAGTTGCACAAATGTTTCTATGGGTGCAGAAGAGTGCTTAAGGGCATGAACTGTGTTAAATTATTTTTTCTCAGCTCTTTCTCTACTCAACTTCATGCCGAGTTAGGTCTCTGCAGTCCACGCTTCTGCTTTGCTTGCTGGCTCCCTGTCAGGTTTGCCCTGCACTACAGCTTGCTTTCCTTGCTGGAGGTGGGAGCTGCTCTCTCAGGCTGGGGTGCTCTTCATCCAGCAGCAGCAGCTCCTTCCTGTGGCAGAAAGGTGCTTGGTTTGCAGTTTGTCCATTACTTGAAGAACAAACCACCACTGTATCCCTCACATAGATAGCAGCCAGGCCCTCAAAGGCCCAAGAGCTGCTTCTGGGGGGCTCCTTCTCTAAGTTTTACATATGTCAGACTATCTATTTTGTTTCCTGAGCCCTACATGTGGTGGCTGCTTCCTGCAGTTGCTACACCTGTATCTGAGTGTTACCTTTTTACTCTTTCTGTAACCTAATTAACATTGTATCTAGTTAACAGTTCTTTATACAGACCATCCCCACTCAACGATGACTCAATTTAATATTTTCAACTTTATGATGGTGTGCTTTCAGCTGTGTCTATTCATGGTGAGTACTCACACCACCATTTTGTTTTCACTTTCAATTTAGTATTCAACAAATTACATGAGATATCTAACACTTTATTATACACTTTACTATAAACAGGCTTTGTGTTAGATGATTTTGCCTAACTGTATGCTAATGGAAGTGTTCTGAGCACATTCAAGCTGAGCTCTAATATGTGCTGGGGTAGCTGTGTACTAAATGTATTTCCCACTTAAGAGAGTTTCAACTTACAGCAGATTCACTGAAATGTGACCCCATTGCAAATCTGTATTACTTTTTATTTATTTAGATAACGAGTGCAGTTCTGTCTCTATTGGACCTCGACTAATACAATTTCTGGCTTGTTTAAAATTTTGGAGTAAACCAGGGCTGGATCCCTAGTGTGCAACTCTTCTCTGTCCATATGCTCATCATTGATAATGTAGTCTGTGACTTTAAATCTTATTTTCAAGTTTGAAAATTCATATAGTTTGTCCTGGCTTCTCAGTAGAATTCCAGATATATATTTTACTGTCTCCTTGACATATCCACTCGACAACTTAATAACTTGTGATTCTCTATATCTCCACACTACCTACTCCAACCTACGCCTTTCTAAGTTTTCTCTCTTGCAGTTAATTACACAACCATCCAGCCAGTTCCTTAAATAAAAATCATAGAAATCAATCTTGATATATTTTTATCTTATTATTATTCTCCACATCCAATCCATCATCTAATTCTAATAAGGGTGCCTCCAAAATGCACCTTGGCTTCTAAACTATCTATATCTCACAATGTCCTCTATTGTCACGCTAGTCCCATGATGGCAACACTATGGCAAGCTTGTCAGCACTGACACGCATAACCATTTTTGATGACACGTGGCCGCATGCGGTTGCATACAGAGAAGCATGGGGCCACATGCCAAGAAGGATGTATCATTCTCACCTACTGCACGGACAAATCCAGTAGCCGAGGATGGAACATTTGCTGTACTATAGTGCAGACATTCTGTGCTAGAGGTCTGTAGGCCAAAACAACAGAACTTTGGCACAGAGCGTCTAGTTCTGGGACTTCCGGTTAGGCCATTACGGGATTTTTTACCTCACTTCCCGCCAGTGGAGCAGGGAGCAGCAGAATGCCGCAGGGGACACATCTCTGGAGCCTTGTGATCACCATTACCAACAACCACATAACCACAGCAACCATCATCCAATCTACTGTTCTGGGGTGTCGTGGATTTCTAATTGACCACCATTACTGAAATAAGTGAGGGGGAGGCTGGGAGGGGTAAGGGCCTGTGCTATGGGTGCTGTTTCTCACCTTTAGAAATAGTGGCAGCCATCTTAATTTATATAAGGAACGCCATTTTGCAGCATAGTGCAGACTCCATTTCACCACTATTACTGTTGTGCATCCTTATTAATTCCTATTTCTGCTTACTAACCCTGCCCTTTCCTAAAAGACAGTTACATGTGCCATCTTGTGGTCAGTTAGGCTAGTTAACCCCTAATTGCCTGCAGGGCTAACAGGCTATCTATAATTCTATCTTCTGTCACTGCCCCCCTGATGAAGAACCCCTAAAATAAAAAACCAAGGTTAAGTAAAGGAAAAGGTAGTAGCAGTAGCTGACCCTTTCAAGAGACATGGACTAAGATGTATGGCGTTATAGAAAAAAATGGCAAATCATTTTGCGTTCTCTGTACTGAAACTGTAGTAAACAGAATGTGGCATATAAATAGACATTTTGAAGCTAATCATTCCCAGTACTTGAAAAAAGTGAGGATAAAAGGAAGGAATACATTTCCAGGCAGCTACACCTTTATAAGAGCTAATCTAATTCCATCCTTAAATTTATAAAAGACTCTACAAATTGAACATCTGCCAGTTTGAGCATTGCTCACTCCATAGCTCAGCATGGAAAATCACTCAGTGAGGGAGAATTTATTAAAGAAACTCTCCTAAGATGTGCACAGAATAAAGATATTTTTTACTGTCTCCTTGACATATCCACCCGACAATTTAATAACTTGTTTCAAAATACACAGAATAAAGATGCAATTTTTAAGAAAATTTCTGAGTTACTACTAAGTAAAAATATCATAAAAGACCAAATAATGAGACTGAACATAAACATACAACATCAATTAAAGAGAGACATAAGTAACTGTCAATATTTTTCGATCTCTCTTTTGATTTTTCTTGGTGAAACTATTGATGTCACATCATCTGCTCAGTTGGCCATTATTGGTCAATATTCTGATGGTCTCAAATTGAGAGAAGAGTTGATAAAGTTAGTATCAGTGCCAACAAGTACATCAGGAAGCAAAATATGTACGGTTATTATACAAACATTCCTTGACCTAAGCATTGATATCTCTAAAGTTGTGTCAGTGATGACAGATGGGGCATCAAACATGGTGTGGGGAAAAGTCGTATTTGTCAAATTGTTTACTGAAGCTATTGGACATCAGATTGTGCCTTTTCATTGTATTATCCATCAGGAGTTTTATGTGCCAAGGCAGGATTCACCAACTTGAAAAACTTAATGTCAGTTGTTACAAAAATAGTTAATTTAATAGCTGCTCGCCCCCTTCACAAGAGAGAATTTTTTACACTTTTACTGGAGGTTTATTTCACCTACAGTGGACTGCTGATGTACAATAATGTAAGATGGCTGAGCTGAGGCAAAGTTCTTGAGCGCTTTGTGGAGTGCTTTGAAGAAATTAAGGTATTTCTTAAGGATAAGGATCTGGGAAACTTTTCTCAGTTCAATGATGATAAATGGGTCAACACCCTGATATTTTTTACAGATCTCTCTGTTCATATTAATGAACTGACCTTAATGCAAAAGCATTGACGTCATGTTTGGTTACATCAAAGTTTTTGAAAGTAAACTTAAAATTTTCAAGTGAGATGTAGAAACTAAAACTTATAGGAAGTATTTTCCTTGAGTAACAAAGTATTTTGAGAAGACCAGTGCAGCTGTACAAAATGAAATGGAACCCTTGCATATAAAGTACCAGCATGTTTTAGACTTGTTACTTGACCAGTTCAATGACAGATTTAATCAATTTAGAAGCCTAGAACAGACCATAAAAATAATGAAGTATCCTGATGTAGTAGTCTACAGTAGTTTGGAATTAAATGGTTTCCAATGTATGCAAATTGATGATGTGGAGATGCAATTTGCAGAATTTCATGACAGCATATGGGCTCAGGTATTTGTCGACTTGAGGTCAAACTTGAGAATCTGGAAAGGTGCCGCTTGGAGAATCAAGAGGAGTTCCACTAGGAACAGGAAATTTGGAGTGCCTGGAACCAGACACTTTAAACAGCCTGAAAAATACAGCAATGGCTTTACTCACAATTTTTCCCTCTACATACTTTTGTGAGACCTTATTCTCAGTGTTAAATAATACCAAAACCATCAAAAGAAACAGATTGACAGATCAAGTTAGTAGCGCTTGCTTCGGCTTGAAGTATACAAAATACCAACCTTCAACTGAAGGTTTATACAATAAAATTCAGCAACAAAAAGTCACTAATAGGCAGGTTAGTTAAAGAATTTTCTCTCCCTCTCACTTATCTTAGTTCACAGCACCCCACACAAGTTAAATAATATCAAGACCAACAAAAGAAACCAACTGACAGATGAACAAGGAAGTCACTAAGCAGTTAAGTTTAATAATTAGTTTTTGGTTTATTAAATACAGTTATTTATTACTATTATACAGTTTTGTTATTTAAACTATAAATATCATTATATTATTTTTTTTCTCAAAGTGACACACCACCCGAGTTATGCTCGGTTTTTTGGTGAATTTTGACACACCAAGCTCAAAAGGTTGCCCATCACTGTTCTAGTCCAAGCCACCCTCATCTTTAACCTGGACATGTGCAATAGTTTCCCAGCCCTTGTTTGACTCCTGCAGGTCCCGACACACCATCCTCTGTACAGTAGCCAGAATGATCTTTTAGAAACAAACCAACATAAATTCTTCTAGAGCTTTCCCAGCACAACATGTCATAGAATGAACATGACTTATCCCTGTCTGCAAGACCTCACCAAACCAGGCCCCAGTCAACTTTCCTAACATCTCATGCCACCCTACTGCCTTTGTCCTCCTCCTCTTCTTCTAATTTTTAATTTATCCATTGATGGATTTTAAAGATAGAGAGGAAAGGCACATCAATCATTTGCCTCCCTCACATATTCTGACTGGGCCCAGGATCGAACCTGCATCCCACCCCCACCCCCCCATAGGAATTGAACTTATGACCCTTCAGTGTGTGGACCGCCATTCTAACCATTTAGCAATACCAGCCAGGGCAGTGCCTTACTTCTTGAGGCTCAGACATTTGTGAAAGTTCTAGAGCTTCATTGCAAAGATTATGAGCCTAACTAGAGGAGGAAGTGTTGACGAAATCTAAAGGTTCCACATCTCATGGGCTGGTAAATGTGTCTCAGCCACAGTGAACAGTATGCGCTACCCCTTCCCACCCAGGCCTACACTTGTCTTTAAAATAGATTGAGACAAATTGCAGGGGAGTGGGAGGTGGTTAGAGATCAACCAAAGGACTTATATGCATGCCTATTAGTATAACTAATGGACACAGACACTGGGGCAGTGGGGGCTTGCCCAGGGTAGAAGTGGCCAGGTGAGGGATCAATTAGGAAAAAAGGAGACATATGTAATACTGTAAACAGCAAAATACAATAGTCGAAACCGGTTTGGCTCAGTGGATAGAGTGTCGGCCTGCAGACTGAAAGGTCCAGGTTTGATTCCAGTCAAGGGCATGTACCTTGGTTGCGGGCACATCCCCAGTGGGGGTTGTGCAGGAGGCAGCTGATCGATGTTTCTCTCTCATCGATATTTCTAACTCTCTGTCACTCTCCCTTCCTCTCTGTAAAAAATCAATAAAATATATTTTAAAAAATAAAATAAAATAAGATGACTATAGCTCCTGGAGATACACCAACTCCAGCCCACCTCCACAAATCCTAAAGCAACTCATTACAGTCTCCAATATCCAGCAAGTCTCTTTCTATCAATTTCCAGGAAGCTGCAGCACAGAGGAGCAGAGAAGCTGGGGCCTGTGTCCCGTGTCTTGCCCTGGCTCTGTCAGAGTGGATAAGGTAAGTTCTGAGTTGGAGTACAGGTTGGTTTAGCTCTGGTTGTTGCAATTTGAAACCTTACCCAAACTTCCAGCAAAAGATCAGGGCACAGAAGCGAGCCTATGGGTTTCTTTTTCTGTCAAGAATTTTCAAATGAACTTAAGGATAAGATAATAACTAGACATATCCGGTGCACTTGGTATTAGAGATACAAGCAAGAATATCTATGTTGCTGGTCTGTCAATCAGTCAGGAATCATTACGGGATTTAAAAAACAGAGGAAAACAAAATCTCCAAGCTCTGCTTCAAAACCATGCATTAGAATTTTCTGGGCTGAAAAGATTTTTATGTGAAGCTAAGTGTTTCGTGAATGACTCTAATGCACACCAGGTAGACCAGGTGCTTTCCAGGCTTCCCAGGCCTGAGCTAACTGTCCCTGCCCGCCAGGGTGCACAAGGAACTCCACCAGCCATAGATTTAGCAACTCTCAGCACAGCTTTCAACTGAAGGTTGGGGAAAAGAGGCCAAGACTGGTAAGCAACTGCCCTCTCACACAGCTTCCCAGCGGCACAGCCTGCACTCCAGCCAGGTGTGTGGACAGATGGTGTGGAAGAAGGTAGAACTTACCCTGGCACCACACAATTACTCTCTAAAGAGAGAGAGAGAGAGAGAGAGAGAGAGAGAGAGAGAGAGAGAGAGAGAGAGAGAGAGAGAGAGAGAGAGATGGGACCTGTAGCAATAAGGAAGGTCCTGATGAGAGCTTTAAAGAAAAAAATGAATATGGACAGTCTGAAGGCAGGATAGGCCTAGGTAGGGTCTGTATGAAAGGAAGGAACAAGGGCAACTCCCAATTAGCCCACCCTATCCTGCCTCTCCATTTATGGGTTTTCCCAATGGAGGCATACTACCTATCAAGCTTGCTGGAAGAATGAGAGGATAACATCTGGTGAGGGATACAAATAGAAAGTTTATTGGGCTTTTTGAGGGTGCTCACTTGAAAGAAAAGCATAAATCTTTTTTTAAATTTTTTGGCCTGAGCCCTGATCTGCACTTTGTGCCTTTGACTGTGGGTGAGCAGCAGGTGGGGAGAGAAAAGGGTGCTGAGGAAATGTGGAAATCCTTTCTTGGTCATGCCTCTATTTGAGGGAGTTGGGGGTTGTATACATAGTATCTATATGGGGGAAACCTCTCAGAGACTGACAAACAGACATGAATGAGTCAGAGAGACATCAGGAAGTCCTGCAGAGAGGGAGGGAGCAAGAACAAGGAGGAGAACAGGATGGCATAGGACCTGTCACACTCCCAAGTCTATCTTATTGCCTCCCTGAAGTTTTTGGGGACCTTTGGCTTTCTGGGTTCCCTGGGACATTGCTTCCCTACATCCTGGGGCTTTGTTCCTTTCGGTGTCCAGAGCTTATGATGCGGGTGTTGGCTAAGAGTTTGGGAAGGGATGGGAAGCGGAGACTAGGGGACCACTCTTAATCCTTGATTGTCTACTCATAACCAGCGGGGACCACAAATATCTCGCTGTGCCTTGGCGTTCGCCCAGGCTGGAAACCTGGCAGTCTTGCTCACCTTTGACTTCTCCCCAGTCTCCCTGTGAGCAGCCGCCAGATGAAATTTCCTTTTAATGTGCCTCCCCTCTTAGTCAGCACAAAGCCTCTCTTCTGTTCAACTGATATCCGTTCCTCTCCCTACAGTCAACATTTCTTTAGCCTTAATCCCTTAAAACCCCCTTAAACAACTCAAAAGCAATAAAGAGATAGTTCTTGGTTACATTTCTCCCCTTTGCTTTGTTCTTTCTAAACCTGCTCTCAGATTGCAGGCCAGGGTCTTTGTGTGAATGTTGACTCATCTCCTTCATTTGAATGAGGTCACTGGCAGGCATAAATTGGGTGCTGGCTGCCCCTTGGGCTGGGTGTTGGGGAGCAGAGCTAACTGGCTATGGGGTTGGGCTTTCAGGAGAAGAGGACTTTCTGGGCTTAGGAGTTTATCTTATCATTTACTTCCAGGGGCCTACAGGTGTGATTATTATTATTTTAAATTATATATTTTTTTAAAATATATTTTTATTAATTTTTTACAGAGCGGAAGGGAGAGGGATAGAAAGTCAGAAACATCGATGAGAGAGAGACATGGATCAGCTGCCTCTTGCACGCCCCCTACTGGGGATGTGCCCGCAGCCAAGGTACATGCCCTTGCCGGAATCGAACCGGGGACCCTTCAGTCCGCAGTCCAACGCTCTATCCACTGAGCCAAACCGGTCTCGGCTTAAATTATATTTTTTTTACTGATGTCAGAGAGGAAGGGAATGGGAGAGAGAGAAAGAACATCAATGACAAGAGAGAATCACTGATAAGCTGCTTCCTGCATGCCCCCTACTAGGGATCAAGCTGCAACCTAGAGGTGAGCCCTGACGGAATCACACCATGACTTGATTCATAGGTTGACACTGAATCATTGAGCAACACTGACTGGGCCACAGGAGTGATTATTGATGCTTCAGGACTGCTTATCCCCTCCCCAAGTGACTGGATCTCTTCCGTCATCCTTATAGTCTCCGAACACCTCCACTGGTAATCAGGTCTGCAGTGTCTCCTGTCTCACTCCCTGGGATTCCTATTATATCCTGTGGACATATACACATTATTCAACAAACTATTAACTTTAACTTGTTTTTTTAGCACTAAGGTGTTTGATAGAAATTAGCTAGGTAAGATAGGTTTTAATGAAGAAAATAAAAAGATTTGGATATAGGTGAAGGAATAGAAAATCCAGCATGCAGTCAGTGGGAGCCTGGGGCAAAGCACCTGATGATGAACATCTCTCTAAGTCCAGGAATCTCATCTGTGAAAAAGAAAAATAGAGTGTTGCCAGGTTAAGTGATATTGGCAGATATAGACAAACAACAAAGGAATGGAAAAATTAATATGTTAACTATTGAACAGTAATTGGGAGGTGAATTGTGAAAGAAGTATGCTTGCCTGGATGCTGTGTGTGTGTGTGTGTGTGTGTGCGTGCGCATTAGAGTGCTCAATTAAATGAATTCTAATCATGCAGCATAGAGATAAGCAGCCATGGGGACAGGGAAGGTAGGAGGACTGCGATGGTAGTGATGGAGGAGGGCAAAATTCTACCCAAATCAAGCAATTTTAATTAATAAAGGCAGTTAATATATAATACAGTATAACACACACATATCCTATCTAATAAAAGAGTAATATGCAAATTGACCATACCTCAGCTATGCCCACCAGCCATGCCCACCAGCCAATCAGGAGTGAATATGCAAATAAACCCAGCCAAGATGGCTGCAGCCACAGAGAGCAGGAGGGAGGGTTGGGTTTCCCAGGCAATGGAGGAAGCCAAGCTTTCTGCATGCCCTTGCTGCTCAGGCCTCCACACCAGGCTACAAAGTTTCAATTATAGAATCCCAACAGAAATGGCAGCAGCCATGGAGCTGGAGAGAGGCAGGATACTAGGGTTGCCCCCAGCAATGGAGGAAGCCAAGTTTCTGAAGCCTTGGTCAGCCTAGGTCTCCACTTCAGGCTACAAAGTTCCAATTATAGAAGATAAATAAATCCCAACAGAAATGGCTGCGACCATGGAGTGAGCAGAAGGCTTGGCTCTGCTCCAGGCTACAAAGTTTCAATTGTAGAAGATAAATAAAGATCCCAGGGTCTTCACTTGGGTCGCCGGGGTGTGTGGCTGGCCTGCAAACCACCACAGGCCTCTTGCCCAGGCCACCCCACACCCCAAAGGAATCCCCACACTTATCCAGGACACCCTTCAGGGCAAATCAGCTGGCTCCTACCCATGCACTAGGCCTCTATCCTATATAAAAAAGAGTAATATGCAGATTGACCATCGCTTCAATGCACAAGATGGCTGCCCTCATGTGGTCAAAGATCCTGCCGCCATGTGGACACAAGATGGCCATCACAAGATGACCAGCAGGGGAGGGCAGTTGGGAGGGACCAGGCCTGCAAGGGAGGGTAGTTGGGGGCAATCAAGCCTGCAGAGGAGGGCAGTTAGGGGTGACCAGGTTGGCAGAGGAGGGAAGTTGGGGGTGACTTGGCCTGCAGGAAGGGCAGTTGGGGGATACCAGGCCTGCAGGGGAGGGCAGTTAGGGATGACCAGAACTGCAGGGGAGGGCAGTTAGGAGCAAACTGGCTGACAGGGGAGCAGTTAGGCATCAATTAGGCTGGCAGTGGAGTGTTTAGTGGTAATCAGGATGGCAGGCAGAAGAGGTTAGGGGCAATCAGGAAGGCAGGCAGCAGTTGGATTGTGAGAGGGATGTCCGACTGTCCATATAGGCCAAATCCCACCAGAATTCCAAAATTACATATTTTGGAATTTAAAATTTTCCAGGGAAAAAATACTTTATCATGATAACATTTGTTAAGGATTTTTGCATCTATGGTGATGAGGCTTATTTGTTTACTAGATGCCAGGTGCATGAAAATTCATGCACTGGAGGGGAGGTCCCTCAGCCTGGCCTGCGCCATCTCACAGTCTGGGGGTCCTCAGGGCTGGGAGGTGACCCGACAATTAGGGGAAGGCAAAGCCTCCATCACACCTCTGCTGCTGCTACTGCTGGCAGCACAAACCTCAGCTGACCCTGGTTACCTGAGCCTCGAGCAGACCTGGGCAACTGAACAGCCACCATCGAGGGCTTTCTGTGCCTTGGGCCAGCCCTGGGTGACTTGAGGGCAATTGCAAGACAAAGAGTCAGAAATAGACAAGTTGCTCAAGGTATACACTACTGTGCATGCTGCCAACAGCAAGTGACCTTCAAAAGCAGAGCCCAGTGATGTGTGCCCCGGGCTGTCTCCCAGGAGCTGCTCACCTTAGTCCTTCCTCTACACAGGGCATCATGCTGGCCTGTCCACGCAGTACGACCCTCTTGTTGCCTACACCCTTTCCACCAGATTCTTTGGGCCATTCCAAGGGATGCCAACAGGCAGAGAGAGAGAGCCCTGCTTTACTCCATTCCTCCTCTTTGTGTGGGGGATGGCTCTAAGCATGCACCAGAAGAAATGGGGTTGGGTACCCTTTCAGACAGGCAGGAGAGGGAGGGCACAGTATGGAAGCCACATTTCCTTTTACTGTGGAGTCATAACAACAAATACCATCCTAACCTCTCTGCTGGAAACCGGGGCTGTTGTTTACAGGTAAACAGAGACCTACAGCCTGGATCCCAGTAACAAAATTCAGTCTGAAGACTGAAAACACAATTGTGTTTACAGACCAACACGCCAATGTCATGTTGGTGGTGGAGGACAAAGTTCATGTTTACTGCAAGCAGAGGTGCTGGCTAATGTTGAAGAGGTAGGGTGGCTGTAGCCTCTCAGAGTGAAGTCCTGAGACTGTTGAGCATCCCAGCACCGAAACACTTTGGGGCCTGAAATGGGCCACTTTGGCCCCTGAACTGGTTCTGATTTTTTCAGTCCCCAGAAACTCTGGCTAGGAAAAAATTGGCCCCAAGAGCAGAGGGTCACATCTGCCCCACAGTAATATATATTACTGTAATTGCTGAGCAACAAAGGCCCTCCTCCAAAGCCTGCCCTGTGGGCGGGTCCTCTGAAGGTTATACGTGTTTGCTCTGCAGCTGGAGGCCTGAGACCACCCTGGCTCTGCCATGTACATTCATTGTGTCCTTGAGCAATTACTTAAGCTTTCACAGCCTCAGTCTCATCATCTATACAATAAGAATAAAAGTTTGCACCTCTTAGGATTAGAAAATGCATTGATAGAAGTAGTGAATTTCCAAACGGCCTGATTGTAAAGCATTCGATGAATGGCAGTTGTTGCTATCACAGGGAAATGTGGGGGAAGCCTTGCAGCTGAGAGAATTAGGTATAAACTGGTGATTCATATAGATTTATACCTGCTCAGCAAAGCAGTCCAGCTGACCTGTGCTGTGGCTACTCAGCGGGAGGGCTACACAAACAGCAGAACATAGGTTCAAAAGTAGGGGGACCAGCTCATGCCAGTTTGCCTTGGATTTTCTCAGAGTCTGGTGCCCTGGGAAAGCCCTTGTTCCCAGGCAAGCCAAATTTGGGTGAAGAGTGAAGTGCCTCATGGGATGTTTGCTCCTCGGCTGGCCCACTGCGTCTCACAGCCAGACTCTTGGTGCAAGCAGCCTGACAAGTTTTAACAATGGGCCCTGGTTCCATTCCTCCTCATGGAGCTGGGGTTATCTGGAAGGCAGCTTCCATCAGCCTGCTGGACAGATCCCCTCCCCACCAAGCAAGGTAAGCAGGCAGATTTTGTTGGGTGGCAGGGACACAACTTTCCCTCACTCTTCTCTAGGGAAACCATGCAGAATGTTCAGGTGGCACTGCTGGCCATCTGCCTTCTGGGGCAGCCTTGATGATGCAGCGTGGGTCTTCCCCACACCTGATGTGCCTGAGTGATGAGCGGCTGCTGCAGCTCACCCTGGAGTCCACATCTCTGTCCCATCCTGGGCCCCACTCTCTACACCAGGCAGAAGCTGGAACCCAGGCTTCGGCAGGTTCTCGAGCCTAATGTCCAGGCCACGTGCTGTGGACATGATATTTGATTTGCTGTCAGATGTTTGGGGGTGGCACACACAGTCTGTCTGACTTGTAGAAGCTACAGGTCAGCAATCTCAGGATCCTCACAGTCCTTCCACTTCCTCCTCTGGGCTGTAGGCAAGAGTAGAGAGAACCAATTACTACCCATATCTTAGGGTATTCAGTACACATGTATTATTAATTGAAAGAGATGGCTTAGAAGTTGTAATACTTAACTTCAGTTTACTCTTTTACATGAACATATTATTTCCACAGTACCTGTTGAATCACAATACATAAGCATGCAGTACAAGGAGGCAAATGCTGACTTTGTGTATATGAATGTATCAGTTTTGCTCCTGTAACAAGTTATCATAAAACTTAAAAATTTAATGGGTCAAAACAACATAAATTTATTATCTTACTAGAGGCCTGGTGCACAAAATTCATGTGCAGGGACTGGGGAATGTCCCTCAGCCCAGTCTGCACCCTCTCCAATCTGGGACATCCCTCTCACAGTCCAGGACTGCTGGCTACAAACTGCTCACCTGCCTTCCTGATTGACCCTAACCACTTCTGCCTGCCAGCCTGATCACCCCCTAAACACTCCCTTGACAGCCTGATTGATGCCTAACTGCTCTCTTGCCAGCCAGTTTGCCCCTAACTGCCCTCCCCTGCAGGCCTGGTCACCCCTAACTGCCTTCCCCTGCGGGCCTGGTCTCCCCTAATTGCTCTCCCCTGCAGGCCTGCCACCCCCTCCTCCCCACAACTGCCCTTCCCTGCAGGCCTGGTCACCCCCAACTTCCCTCCCTTGCAGGCCTGGTCCCTCCGAATGGCCCTCCCCTGCTGGCCATCTTGTGGTGGCCATCTTGTGTCCACATGAGGCCAGAATCTTTAATCACATGGAGGCAGCCATCTTGTGTGTTGGAGTGATGGTCAGTCTTCATATTACTCTTTTATTAGATAGGATAGAGGCCTGGTGCTGGGTGGGGCCAGCTGGTTTGCCCTGAAGGGTGTCCCAGATCAGGGTGGGGGTTCCCTTGGGGTGTGGGGTGGCCTGGGCAAGTGACCTGTGATGGTTTGCAGGCCTGCCATGCCCCCCCCCGCCCCGTGACCCAAGTGGAGGCCCTGGTATCTGGGATTTATTTATCTTCTACAATTGAAACTTTGTATCCTGGAGTGGAGCTAAGCCTCCTGCTCACTCTGTGGCTGCTGCCATTTCTATTGGGAATTATTTATCTTCTATAATTAAAACTTTGTAGCCTCAAGTGGAGGCCTGGACCCAGCCAGGGTGTGTGGAAAGCTTGGGTTCCTCCTTCACCAGGAAGATCCAAGCCTCCCTCCTGCTTGCTCCATGGCCGGAGCCATCTTGGTTTGGGTTAATTTGCATACTCACTCTTGATTGCCTTGTGGGTGTAGCTTGTGGGTGTAGTGAAGGTATGGTCAGTTTTCATACTACTCTTTTATTAGATAGGAGCATAGTTCTGGAAGTTAGAAGTCCAAATTGGATTGGGAGTGCTGCATTCCTTCTGGAGGCTTTGGGGAGAGTTTGATGTAATAATCTATATAGGGTGAAATATTATGCCTGAGTGATTCTATAAGCAATATATATTGTGTACTTTTACATTTTTCACATACATACTGTGTGCTCAGCTTGTGTCAGACTCTGGGGATGCTTCCCTCATGAGGAGTACTAGCAAGGTCAAAACAGGCAGCCAATCAGAAAGAAAGGCAGGCTTTCCTTCTGAGGTGGTGCCAGGTTAAGTACAAGAACTGGTCTACTAGCAGCCAAAGGACAAATTAAAATAAGAACAAGATGCCCTAGCAGGGTTAGATCAGTAGATAGAGAGAGCATCAGGCAGGGACTAAAGGTCATGGGTTTGAATCCTGTCAAGGACACATGCCTCAGTTGCAGGCTCAATACCCAGGCCTAGGGCTGAGTGCAAGAGGCAACCAAAAAATGTGTCCCTATCACATCGATGTTTCTGTCTCCCTGACTTTCCCGCTCCCTCCCACTCTCTCTAAAATTTAATGGAAAAATATCCTCTGGTGAAGATTAACAAAAAAAGCAAACAAACAAACAAACAAACAAACAAAAAGAACATTTGACTGGACAAATATTAAAAAGGCTGACAACACTAAGTACTAGTAGTACTGAGGATGTAAGACAAAGCATGTAAACCAAAGGCTAACACGGGCCAAATAAACAGGTTTAAGTTTATGTGGGCCTCAAAAACACAAATGCTTCAATTTCCATAGAAACATGGATTTATTTTAACAGAGATATATTGAATATAAAGATCTGAAATAAATAAATAAGTATTAACATAAAATAATAGAACATTTTAATAAAAGTTAATATTTTTCTTGAATATTAACTTACTAGACACAGAGTAACAGCACAAATTAATAAGAGTAATGCAAATAAACCTATTTTTCTTGTTCTCCAAAAGTGAAATATTTCTTCTTGCGCACACCAAACAAGTCAGTCCAAGATTAATGACGTGGCAATAGGCTGCTAATATATTCGCTGTTATCATTAGTGGAGAGAAATGGTGCACCTGCGGGTAAGGCACATATGGGAATGAATGCCACATGATTATAGTCATCAATCATTAGTGAACGTTGCGGTTCATTATTAATAATTAGGTACTAGTATATCAGGATATTGTAAAAATTAAGTTACAAAATTTCTATTAAAACTTTTCTTATATATTGTTATATCGACTGATCCTCAAAAATATTTGTTGTGGATCCTATGTGGTACGTGGGCCGTGAGTTTGACATGCTTGGTATAAGACTTTCACATGTTGCCATGGGAATGGACATTGAAGAGAAACCAGACAGTTCAGCTACGCTTCCCAGCAAGTCCTCACTCAGGCAGGTACCTGAGGACAATGGTTCTCAAGGTTGTCTCCCAACACCCTCCCAAAAGTCCAGGAGGCCAACACTCTTTTTATAACAACATTAAACTGTTATATTCTGTTTCACTCTCATTATCTCCTGAGCATCGATGGGAGTCTTCTAAATGTTAGATGGCATGTGACAATCACTGCAGTTGGAATAAAGAAGCAGGTAGGAAGAATCCAGCCTCCTTCATTAAACCAGACAGTAGATATTTGCACAATTATTAAAAATTTCACTTTTTCTCTCTAATTTTTTGAAAAAAATATAGTTATTTATCTTCTCTATGTTAATATATATATATATATATATATATATATATATATATATTGATTTCAGAGACAAAGAAAAAGAGTGAGATAGAAGCCACAATGATGAAAGATAATCATTAATGGGCTGCTTCCCACATGCCTCATACTGGGGATAGGGCCCACAACTTGGGCATGTGCCCCAATGGGAATTAAATCTAGTTCATAGGTCAATGCTCAACCACTGAGCCATGCCAGCAGTTCATATATGTTACTTTTCTAATTTTAAAAACATTATTATATAAAATTCTAAATATTTAAAATGTTCTCAGTTTAAGTTTCTAATATGGTAAACATTCCAGGTATAATACACATAAACAAAAGCTCCTTGGGGTCCTCAATAATTTTTAAGAGTATAAAGGGGCCCTGAGATCAAAAGGTTTGTGAATAACTGTCCTAGAGAGCTCTTCCCACCTGGCACAGGAAGACGTGCGAGATGGTCATTTCAGCACTGGTTTTGAGAGCAAGAAATGAGAAACAATCTGAGTGACCATCTGGGTGGGACTTGCATTACCACTGATGATACATTTATAAAATAACACATATGCAGCAGTTAAAGTGGATGAAACAGGTGTGTATGAATGAATACTAAAAATCTCAGACTCAAGGTTGAAAGAATGAAAACCATCTTAAAAGACTATATTTAGCATTATTCCATTTATATAAAATACAAAGACACACAAAGCCATTCTACTTATTGTTTTTGGATAGATGTAGGTATAACTAAATTATAAAGCATAAATGGCTAAAATCTATATATATAAAACTCTAATATGCAAATAGACCAAACTGTGGAACAACCAAATAACCAAACAACTGAACTACCAGTTGCTATGACATGTGCTGACCACCAGGGGATGCGCTTGGTACATGGTGAGTGTCAGCCACAGTGGGACGATGGAGCAGGTGAGTGGAGGCGCCAGACCAAGGCAGGAGCTGATCACTGTCATTGGGGTGAGCCTATGATGGTTACTGAAAATTCTTTGCTCCCATGTGTCTTGGTCCCGCCCGGTACTCGCACCTGCTGCCAGCGCTGGCCCCACTTGCACCCACTGCCAGCACCCAGCCCCAGTCCTGATTGCTTGGTGCTGTAAGCAAGTGTGAGGGGTGGCTGCTGGCCCTAGTCACCACTGAGAGCTTCTCCACTTCTCCCTGCTCTTGAGGAGTGATTTGGGCAGCAACTGTTACTTGATGGCCCCACTCACATCTGCTGCTGGTGCCGACCCCAATCAATCTGCGCTGTCAGTGGGTGTGAGTGGGGTGTCGCCATCAGCACGTGGGAGCAGTGGTGGCAGGAATGAGGCTGCCAGCAGACAGAGGACTGAGGGTGGTGGTGGGAGGGGCCAGGCGGGTGTGTGGAGGATGGGCTGAGACCGGACCCTGTGTCCCCCGCAGCCTCTCGTGGCCCACAGTTCCTTTCAAGGTGCACAAATTCATGCACTGGGCCGCTAGCAGAATAATAATGAGGATATCAAGTGTGGGTGAAGCTGTGGAGCAACTATAACTCTCATAAACTGCTGGGGGGATTGCAAAATACCACAGGTGCTCTGGAACACAGTCTGGCAGTCTCTTATAAGATTAAACACATACCTGTCATGTGATCCTGCCATTCCACTCCTGGGCATTTATCCAAGAGAAGCAAAGAGGCTTGCTGTGCACACAAATGTTTATAGCAGTGCTATCCCTAGCTGCCCCAAACTGGAAACAACCCCAAACTCCTTCAGCAGGTGAATGGATGAACTGTGGTATACCCAATAATGGAATATAACACAGCAAAAAAAAAAAAAGGGAAAAAAATTAATACAATAACCTGAATTAATCTCAAAGTATGTTGCTGAGTGAAGGAAGCCAGTCTCAAAATGTCAAATATTATAGAAATCTCTCTATATGGAATAATTTTGAAAAGGCAATATTATAGTGACAAGGAATGGGATCAGAAAATACCAGGGGCTGGGGTGGTAGGAGGGTGTGACCACAAGGGACAGCAGCAGAGAGTTTTTTGAAGCAATGAACTATTCTATGGTGTGTGTTTCTTCCTTTTTAAAATGTTATTCTTAGAAACAGGAAGTGAGAGACATCAATGTGAGAAACACCAATCCTCCTACTTCTCTGCATCCTTGATAGAAATTGATATTTGGATGTATTTGAATTTTAGACAATCTAATAAGTGTGTTAGGGATTTCCAACTTAATTTGTATTTCCCTGATAATAATTGATGTTGAGTTTAATTTTTTTTTTTTTATTTCAGAGAGGAAGAAAGAAGGAGAAATAACAATGATGAGAGAGACTCATTGATTGGCTGCCTCCTGCATGCCCCCTACTGGGGATGGATCCCACAACCTGGGCATGTGCCTTCTTGGTTCATAGGTCAATGCTCAACCACTGAGCCAACCAGCCAGGCCTGAGTATCTTTTTAATGCTTATTTTCCATCTGCATGTAATCTTTAGTGAAGTGTCTGTTTAGAGCCTCCTGCTCATTATTAATTATGTTATTTGTTTTCCTATTGTTAAATTTGAAGTGTTCTTTGTACATAAGTCTTATTAGATATGTGATGTACAAACTATTTGATAATTTAAAAATAAAATTTCAAAACTATTTAAGTTGTAGAGGACAGGAAAGTGGGCTGTGCATATTCTCTGGCATTGCTAATCCTTAGTTCAGCTTCTGATTTTGCCCCTGGTGAGTAGTATGACCACCTAGATTCTGTTTCTTCCTCTGAAAAATGAAGGTTTAATAATATCTATCTTTGAGTGAGATTGTAGAAAGTAAATATGGTAATCTGTAACAATTGATGGTGCTTCGTAAAGGTTCAATGAATTATAGTTTAAATCAATTGATCTTACTTAGATTTGCCTGGTCAGCAAATGGTGGTGGAAACAGAACACAAATAAATGTAGGAGTTTCTATTTTTCAAAACCTGAGTTGTCCCCACTAGAGGGCAGTATTAGAAGTTAGGCTGTCTTGGGTGCCAATTTTACCTCTGCTTTCTGTTGGCTGGGTGACATTGTAAAGGAGATTTCATCTCTCTGTTACCTCATTTGGAGAGTGAGGGTTGGATAAATAAATGTATTTGTAAAGAGTCTAGCACTGTCTCTGGGACATAGTAGGAGGTGTATATTTCATCTATATATTATTATTTTTTAAAAGATATACCATAACGTATTGGGAAGACACTGAAATAAAAGTCAGGTATCCTGGGCTCTTTCATTTTGGCCTCACCTTGCTATGTGACCCTTGGGCATGTCTTGATCTCTCAGGATTTTGGAATCTTTACATAGACTAAAGATTAGAGTTGCTGGGAAAGAAAGGCCTTATAAAATATCTCTATAAAACTTGAAATATCCTATATAATAAAAGCCATCATTCAACCAATCAAAGCATAATTCAACCAATCAAACCAGAAACCACTCAATCAATCAAAGTATAATATGCTAATTACATGCTAAAGCTGCTCAACCGCTCACTGGGACATGCACTGACCACCAGGGGGCAGATGCTCCAATTGGTAAGTTAGCTTGCTGCTGGGGTCTGGCTGATCAGGACCCCAGGCTGGCCAACCTCCTGGGTCCCATCCTGATTGTGCACTGGTGGGGTCCCTTGGCCTGGTCTGTGCCCTTTCAAAATCGAGGACCCCAAGGAATGTCAGAGAGCTGGTTTCAGCCCAACAATGGAAAAACCAGTTGCTATAATGTGCACTGAACACCAGAAGGAAGATGCTCAACACGGGAGCTGCTCCCTGGTGATCAGTGTGTTCCCACATGGGGAGTACCACTCAGCCAGAGGGCAGGTTCACAGCTGGCAAGTGCAGTGGCAGTAGTGGGAGCCTCTTCTGCTTCTGCAGCAGCACTAAGGATGTCCGACTGCTGGCTTAGGCTAGTGAGGAGTGGGCCTAAGCCATCAATTGGATATCCTCCGAGGGCTTCTGGACTGGGAGAGGGTGCAGGCTGGGCTGAAGGACCCCCCCCCCAACCCCAAGTGCATGCATTTCATGGACCAGGCTTCATATCCTATCTAATAAAAGAGTAATATGCAAATTGACCATACCCCCGATCAAGCCACGCCCACAGCCACACTGATAAGCCAGTCAGGAGCAAATTATGCAAATAAACCCCAACCAAGATGGCTGCCACCACTGAGAGCAGGAGGGAGGCTTGGGTTTCCCCAGCAATGGAGGAAGCCAAGCTTTCCGCCTACTGGCCTAGGCCACCACTCAATGCTACAAAGTTTCAATTATAGAAATATAATCCCAACAGAAATGGCAGCAGCCACGGAGCTGGAGAGAGAAGAGGCTAGGGCTACCATGGCAATGAAGGAAGCCAAACTTCTGCAGCCCTAGCCTAGGCCTCCAATCTAGACTACAAAGTTTCACAGAGCGAGGAGAAGGTGTGGCTCCACTCCAGGCTACAAAGTTTCAATTGTAGAACATAAATTAATCCCAGATCTCAGGGTCTCTGCTTGGTCGCTGAGGGACATGACTGACCTTCAAACAACCATAGGCCCCTTGACCAGGCTGCCCCACACCCCAAGGGAACCCCCACCCTGATCCCGGACACTCTTCAGAACAAACCAGCTGGCCCCCACCCACGCATCAGGCCTCTATCCTATCTAATAAAAGAGTAATTTGCAGATTGACCATCAGTCCAACACACAAGAGGGGTGCCCCCATGTGGTCAAAGATCCTGCCCCCATGTGGACACAAGATGGCCACCACAAGATGGCCAGCAGGGGAGGAAAGTTGGGAGGGACCAGGCCTGCAAGGGAGTACAGTTGTGGGTGATCAGGCCAGCAGGGGAGGGCAGTTGGGAGGGACCAGGCCTGGAAGGGAGGGCAGTTGAGGGCAATCAAGCCTGCAATGGACGGCAGTTAGGGTTGACCAGGCCAGCAGAGAAGGGAAATTAGGGGCAAACAAGCTGGCAGGGGAACAGTTAGACATCAGTTAGGCATGGTAGTGGTTAGGAGGTGATCAGTCTGGCAGGCAGAAGTGGTTAGAGGCAATCAGGGAGGCAGGCAGGTGAGCAGTTTGGAGACAGCAGTCCTGGATTGTGAGAAGGAATCCAGCAGTCTTGGATTGTGCAGTCGGACATCCCTCAAGGGGTCCCAGATTGGAGAGGGTGCAGGCTGGGCTGAAGGACACCCCCTGCCTCCCATGCATGAATTTAGTGTCCCGGGCCTCTAGTATATATATAAAGCAATAAAATTTTATATATATATGAAATTTTTATTGTTGCATATATTTGAAGGGAGGGGGAGAGAGAGATGAAATTCTCTCTCAATGATGAGAGAGAATCATCAATCGGCTGCCTCCTGCACAACCCCCACTAGGGATCAAGTTGCAACCCAGGCATGTCAAACCGTGACCTCCTGATTCATAGGAAAAGCTCAATCACTGAGCCATGCTGGCTGGGCATAAAGATGTGAATTATATGTCAATAAAGCTAAAGTTATTAAAATGACAAAGTGCTAAAAAATGAGTGAGGGTAAGAAATATGACAGGGAGTGTGCAGAGCTAGGGTCATGGGGCAGGCAGAGGTGCATGCTCAGCACCCGCAGTGAGGGCACCCTGATGGCTCACCTCGGTATTGCTCAGATCGTTCTCATGGCCTGGTTAAGGACAGCTTGCAGAGAGGTTGGCTGTGTTCCGAGGGCCGCACATCATTCCTTTGTTCATTCATCAATAGCTACAAAAAGCCCTATATCTTTATGGTGAAAGGCAGGAGTGGGCAAAAGTAGGCTAATAATAATAAGAAATAATAATATAGCAAATAATAAATAAATACGACAAGAATGAAGTTTCACATACTCACAACTGTAAACCTACTTTTGCCCACCTCTGCATATGCTATCAAAAAAAAAAAAAAAAAAGGAAATGCTCAAGATTTTCAAGAGAACAGCAATCATAAAAGAAAGCAGCTGAAAATCAAGTATACATCTAACTTTTGAACAGCAATACCAGAAGCAAAAACAAAACAAAACAATGGAATAATGTTTTTTTAAATTTTTAAGGAAAAGAAGTTAAACCCAGAATTTTATATTCATACATATTGGTTTTTAATGTGAAAAGACAACACAAATATTTGCAAAATATATGCCACACAAATACCCACTTTAAAAGCACTCCTAGAGGCAGAATTCAAATGAGTTGAAAAGTTCATTCAAGATGATGCTTTAAGATATATGGGAATAAAGTTTACCAAATACCTTAGTAAAAAACTCTGACAGACCAAAGGCACTACATAAATTGGAAGATAGTCAGTCTTCTGTCTTCAAAGACTATGCTTAGATGATTTCTGCCAGTCATCAAGAAACAGTTTATTCCTGTCTCTAAGGGAAAATTATTAGATAGAGAAAATGAGAAAATAAAGAGAAGAAACTGCCACATTCACAGATAATAGGATCATCTATAAAGAAAAAACAGGGGCTTATTTAAAATACAAACACATACTTCCAGTCAAGATGGCAGAGCAGGTAAATGCAGTGCTCATCTCCTTCCACAACCCATTAACATTACAACTAAATTACAGAACAACCGTCATTGTGAACCACCTGAAAACCAGCTAAGCAGAATCATCCTAACTAAAGATACATAGAAGCCACAATGAGACTGGTAGGATGGTTGGGAATTCAGAATGGGCAGGTCCCATGCCCCATGCACCAAAAAGTTACTGATCCTATTTCTGGTCAGGGCGCATGCCCGGTTGCACATTTGGTCCCTGGTCGGTATGTGTGTGTGTGTGTGTGTGTGGTAATCAATCAGTTTTTCTTTCTCTCATTAATCTCTCTCTCTCTCTCTCTCTCTCTCTCTCTCTATCTCTCTCTCTCTCTCTCTCTCTCTCTCTCTTCCCCACCCCTTCCTCCCTGAAAAGAAAAGAAAAGAAAAAAAGGAAATGAGAGGGATATCTGAGCTGTGGAAGTCCTTCACGATGAGCAAAGGGTCCCAGCCCTATACCAGGACTACAGCACCAGGAGGAGACATCCCCAAACTTGTGGCTGTGAAAACCAGCAGAGGCTATGGCTAAGTGAGCCGGAGGCAGCTGGAGGCCTAAGCACTGCAGGTCTTAAAGCATCTGTGTGCAGCTTCACTTGCTCAGAGTCACTCACTCAGCTCCAGCACTGGGGCAGCAGCTTGGAAAGTGCCAGGAACATACTGGCACTTTCCAAGAAGTGTATTATCTGGTTTCAAATTGAGGGCTAGAGTGGTGCCCTCAATTTGAAATCAGATAATACACTTATTATCGACAAAAGCAATAATTGTTTCCCCACCCAGTCAGCAGGCACAGGTAGATACCAAATCTGAGTCTCCATTAACTTGGCTGACACCATTCACCCTACCCTGGTTATTCCTGAACACAACCCCACCCACTTGTGACCTGCTAGAACCTCTTCCATTGGTGATTCCACACTAATGGATGGCCTGGGTTCAAGATGCAGACTACTAAAATGTCACAAAAGTTCATCAACTAGGTACAAGCAGTGTCTGGCCTCAGCATGTCCCCTATCTCTTACTAAGCAGCCCAAAGCCCTGCTAGTGGCAGTGGCCTTGGGTCACAGTTCAGCTTCTCACAGGCACTTCCAATCCCAGCACGGGTATCAACCATCTCTTACCAGGTAGCCCCAAGCCAGGCACAGGCAGTGGCTGACCTTGGCCTGACCAGAGTACCTCCTAAGGGTCCCCAGAATCAACTTACCCAATGGCTGGCTTCAGGCCAAATCAGAGCAGAGTACCACCCACCCACCTCCATAAACAACACACCCAAAGGATGAATTTGGCAGGCACCAGAGCCCCACTGAAGCAAATTCCGGTCCATGTGGTCAGCCCCTGCACACCATCAGCTCATCTGCTGTACTCATGGACATTCTTCACAACCAGTCAGTTTGAGGGTCATTCCCTCCTACTGACATTGTAACAGCAATCAAGGCCCAACTACAACAGGGGACACAACAATCAACACAAAAGGAATAGCTATACAGCACCCAGCTCAGGTGACAAGGGACTGCATCACTGGGCCCCCAGAACTCCTACTACATTAGGTCACTCTGGTAAGACCTGAAAACATAGCAGCTCCACCTAATACATATAAAATACATATAAGGAGGCAGCCAAAATGAGGAGACAGAGAAACTTGTCCCAAATAAAAGGACAAATCTCCAGAAAAAGAACTAAATGAAAATGAGCAAGCAATCTAACAAATGCAGAGTTCAAAACATTGGTTATGAGAATGCTCAGTGAGTTCAGTGAAGACGTCAAGAACGACATAGGAAACAGAAGATCGGAGATAGGATTTTGGTGCAACTTTCCCACAGAGTGGAGCACTCCTTCTCTGTACTGCGGTGCTTCTAGAGGAGAGGCAGGACTGAGGAACCGCAGTTATGACTGAGGCTAGTGTAAACCTGAAGGCCTACCTCTTACAGATGTCCACCTCACCAGAAACTGATTGGATCTTATTCAGCAGTCATGTAACTACAAGCAGCTTCCGAAAGGAGCCAAGGAGGACACCAAAACCCTTAACAGAGGCATCTGAGTTCATTGTGATGGCTGCAGACACAGAGCCCTGGAGGCCATCTTGCACCTCCTGCTGTTGTGTGAAGACAAGAATGTGCCCTATGTGTTTGTGTGCTCCAAGAAGGTACTGGGGTGGACCTGTGGGGTCTCCAGGCATGTCAACACCTGTTCTGTCACCATTAAAGAAGGCTCACAGCTGAAGCAACAGATCCAATCCATTCAGCAGTCCATTGAAAGGTTCTTAGTCTAAACTGGTGGCTTCTGCCCCTCGGTTTGTGTATCATATTGTCTGTGTTAGCCTGTAGGATTTCTAGCTACTTTCTCTTGTTATAAAATATTGTAGTAGTAAATATGGTTTTTATATATTTGAAAAAAAAAACCCCACAACCAGAGACAGAAACATTTCCAAAGAACCAATCAGAAATAAGGCATACAATAACTAAAATAAAGAATACATTAGAGGGAATCAACTTCCCTAACCTGGCAAAGGAAATAGACATACAAGTCCAGGAAGCTCAGAGAGTCCCAAACAAGATTAATCCAAAGAGGACCACATCAAGACACATCATAATTAAAATGCCAGAGGTTAGAGACAAAGAGAGAATCATAAAAGTAACCAGGCTAAAGAATTAATTACATACAAGGGAGCTTCCATAAGACTGCCAGCTGATTACTCAATAGAAATCTTGCAGACCAGAAGGGGTTGATACAAAATGTTCAAAGTGATGTTGGTCTACAGTTGTATAGACCTTTAACTATATCTGTGTCAATAGGTATGCACTTTGTTTCATTATTTTTGCTTCTGAAAACAATGCTAGAGTATTATTAAATAATAGTAAATACTATTTCTTTTACTTTAAAAGGAATAGGACTGCTGGGTTCAATGGTACATGCAATTAAAACATATTATGGAAAATTTCAGACATATGCAAAGTAGAGATAACAGTTAACATAATGAGCTTCCATGTACCCATCATCCTGCTTCAACAATTACAAGAACATGAGCAATCTTGTTTCTTTTCAATGCTCTTTTCCCTCTCCTCCTCTCCACCTCCAATACACACTGGATTATTTAAAGCAGGCTGGATATATTTTTAAGGTAGAGACAAGATTTTCTGACATGCAAGATGAAGCATGTAAAAGAGAAAGAGGAGTCCATTAGTTCCAAGATTGTTAAACTGGGCGAAGGAAAGGCTGGGGTGGCCATCCACCGGTGTGGGGAAGGTCTGAGCGGAAATCAGGTGCTCGGTTTCGATCTGATCACACAATCTTAAAGATGAAGAACCTTCATCATTATGGTCAGAGAGATCTGTGATGATGGAATAAGAGTTGTAGAGATGCAGTGTCACTGGCTTTGAGGAAGGGACCCAAGAACCAGGGAATGGGGGCACCCTTTGAGAGCTGGGAAAGGCAAGGAAATGAGGCTTCCTGGAACCTCCAGAAAGGAACACAGTCCTGTTGACACCTTGAAGTTCGTTCACTGAGATCCATGTTGGATTTTTGAGCTCCAGAACTGTAGGATAATATAATTGCTCTAGAGGTCCGTTCCATAAAGATTCATGCAATAGGCTTTCCTTCCCCTGGCTACCAGGACCAGTTTTCCCCTGGAACCTGGGACCCAGGCCTTCCTTCTGGCTGTTGCTTTCCGTTTTTACTTTGGCCGGCTGGAGGCTTCACTCCAGCTGGAGCCTTCAGTCTTCTCTGCTCTGGCCGGAGTGCCACACCACCACTGCTTTGTCTCCGCTCCCCGGGGCCTGGTGCTGGTGCCACTCGGCCCTGCCCCCTGCTCTTGATTGGCTGGTAGTGTAGCAAAGATATGGTCAAATATGCATGTTTCTCTTTTATTAGATAGGATTGTTCAAGCACCAAGTTTGCAGTCCTTTGTTATATCAACAAGAGAACATGAACACACTCTCCTACATGAAAGGGTGGAAGGTAAGGGGAAGCACTGAGGGGGTTGAGAAGCAGCCTGTGACATAAGAGAAAAATGAAGAGGAGGTGGTGTCCCGGAAGCTGAGGAGGAGGTGGCAAGACTCGGGGCCATTTGTTGCTGATTGGTCACATAGGATGAGGACAGATTTAGCCTTTAGACTTTTGAAGAGTTTTCTGCATAGGAGAACAAAAAAACAGGATGCTGGTTAAGAGATAATTGTTGTCATTATTTAAAATGGGAAAAGTAACACCGAGACCAGTTTGGCTCAGTGGATGGAGCGTCGGACTGCGGACTGAAGGGTCCCGGGTTCAATTCCAGTCAGGGGCATGTATCTTGGCTGCGGGCACATCCCAAGTAGAGGGCGTGCAGGAGACGGCTGATCGATGTTTCTCTCTCATCGATGTTTCTGACTTTCTATCCCTCTCCCCTCCGCTCTGTAAAAAAAATCAATAAAATATATTAAAAAAATAAAATAAAATAAAATGGGAAAAATAACAGTATGCTTGTAAGCTGATAGGAACAATACAGAGTATGTGAGAATTGGGGAGAGGGGAGTCGCTGGAGCGCTGCCCTTGAGTAGCAGCACAGAGTCCAGTGCACAGTTAGAATCAGCTTTTCAGGAACAAGAAGGGCAAGAGGTGGGAAAGCAGAGGATGCGGGTATGGTTGCTGGTAGCTGGATGGCTGTGGTGTTTGCCCAGTTTCCTCAGTGAGGTTGAAAGATAGCAGAGGGCCGGGATATTTTCAGAGAAATGTGGAATAGTCTTCTAGGAGATAGGGAACTGGGTAGACTAGAGAAGCCCAAGGTATGATCGCCAAGCAGCATTCAAGAACCCCTTAAGGTTCAGTTATTTCCAAAGGGAAATAGGCAAAATAGAAAATGTGACCAGCTCTAGGTGGTTTGGCTCAGTGGAATTAGCGGACAGAAGAGTCCTGGGTTCAATCCAGTCAAGAGCACATGCCCAGGTTGTGGGCTTGATCCCCAGTAGGGGGCGTGCCGGTGGCAACAGATCAATGATACCCTCTCATTATTGATGTTTCTCTCTCTCTCTCTCTCTCTCTCTCTCTCTCTCTCTCTCTCTCTCTCTCTCTCCCCCCCCTTTCTCTCAGAAATCAATAAAAATAAGTTAAAAAAAAGAAAAGAAAAAGAAAACAATGACTAAGAATAGACGTGCAAGGCCCAGATGTCTTCTGAGGCTGGCTATCTCACTCCCAGCCCGTGTTCGCCTGGCAGAGGCTGTGAGCACTTGGTCTTGGATTCTATTTTAGCAACTTTGTGGCCGCTCAGCTTCTGAGCACTGTTTCTACCTGCCTCCCTGGGGCTAGTCTGATGAATATCCTGTTCTGTTCACGGCCAGATGAATGAAGTTTCTTTTTCCATTGCACCACACCCTTTATCGACCTCCCACGGAGTTCTGGTTTCTGGTCTAGACAAAACACTGCAATTTTTTCTCATTTGCATAGCAGAGATCAGTGACACCAGCCAGATCCCAATGAGCCCATAAGCCCATCGCAGCCCAGGCTCCCAGCTTCAGCCCTGCCCCACTTTCCTCTCCCAGGTGGCATCTTGCTTTTCTGTGGAGAAGGGGATCTAGCACAAGTCTCACATGTTCATGATAATGACACATGTCCTGCGTTCCTTTTCTGTGGAGAAATGTATCTAGCTGAAGTCCCATCTATTCATAGTAATGGTACACATCCTGTAAAAACAATACAGTGTTACCCACCATGGGCTGTTTTTTCACAGACCATGAACTTCAGGGGGAAAGTGAGGACAACCAAGAAGGAAGAGTGCTGATGAAAAAGGTGAGGGCAAAGATAAAACTTTCCTACTTCAATTGGGTCTTTGGCTACATATGGGACTGAGGGAGCAAGGCTATTATAAAGTAAAATACCAAGAACATGTCACCATTCAATTAGGGAGATATTGTTATGTGTACACTAGAGGCCGGTGCATGAAATTTGTGCATTAGGGGGGGGGGGGAGGAGTGTCGCTCAGCCCAGCCTGTACCCTCTCCAATCTGGGACCCCTCAAGAGACGTCCAATGGGCCGTTTAGGCCCGATGCCAACGGGCACTCAGACATCGCTCTCACAATCCAGGACTGCTGGCTCCAAACTGCTCACCTGCCTGCCTTCCTGATTGCCCCTAACCGCTTCTGCCTGCCAGCCTGATCATCTCCTAACCACTCTCTTTCCAGACTGATTGATGTCTAACTGCTCCCTGCAAGCCTGTTTGCTGCCAACTTCCCTCCTCTGCCAGCCTGGTTACTCCTAATTGCCCTATCCTGCAGGCTTGATCTGCCCCAACTGCCTTCCCTTGCAGGCCTGGTCCCTCCCAACTGCCCTCCCCTGCTGACCATCGTGTGGTGGCCATCTTGTGTCCACATGGGGGGAGTATCTTTGACCACATGGGGGCAACCATCTTGTGTGTTGGAGTGATGGTCAATCTGCAAATTACTCTTTTATTAGATAGGATAGAGGCCTGGTACATGGGTAGGGGCCAGCTGGTTTGCCCTGAAGGGTGTCCCTGATCAGAGTGGGGGTTCCCTTAGGGCGTGGGGTGGCCTGGGTGAGAGGCCTGTGGTGGTTTTCAGGCCAGCCACACACATCCTGGCAACCCAAGTGGAGGCCCTTGTATCTGGGATTTATTTATGTTCTATAATTGAAACTTTGTAGCCTGGAGTGGTGCCAAGCCTTCTGCTCTGTCCATGGTGGCAGCCATTTCTATTGGGGTTTATTTATCTTCTATAATTGAAACTTTGTAGCCTTAAGCAAAGGCCTGGGCTGGCCAGGGTGTGTGGAAAGCTTCGCTTCCTCCATCGACGGGGAAATCCAAGACTCTCTCCTGCCTTCTCCATGGCTGTAGTCATCTTGGTTGAGGTTAATTTGCATACTTGCTTCTGCTAGGCCAGTGGGCATGGCTGGTGGGCATGGCTTGTGGGTGTAGCCGAGTGATGGTTAATTTGCATAACACTCTTTTATTAGATAGGGTGAAGTAGTCTGCACTTTTCATGGAAGCTTCTGAGATTCCCTGCTTTGGGCCTCTGCTCCCTTTGGGATGAACTATTGGCTATTTTCCTGGAAGATGGCTCCTATTTTACCTACATAGTCCTGCACCTATTTCCTCTGCCCAGAACGCCCTCCTCCCTAATACCCAACAATCAAAATCTTTTTAGGTGTCAAGTCACTTTTTAAATTTAACTCCTTTCAAGACATCCCTGGTTTCTTTAGCCAAAAGTTTTCTAAATTTCCCCATAAACTCTTTGTTTTAAGTTTTTATTTATTTTATTGAATTTATTGTGACATTGGTCCACAAAACCATGTAGGTTTCAAGTATGAAGCTCAACAAAACATCATCTGCACACTACATGGTGTGCCCACCACCCCAAACAATGTCTCTTCTTGTCCCTCTTCTCCTCTCTTTGGCTGTCTCCCCCTACCCTATCCCCTTTCCCTCTCATATCACCACACTATTGTTTGTATCTATGTGTTATATATACAAATTTTTTTGCTTAATTCCTTCACCTTCTTTCATCCAGCCCCCAACACCCCTCCCCTCTGACTAGTGTCACCCTATTTTGAGCTCTTAAAGTATTGCATTTCAACATTTTTCCATTATCACCTGCTAAGTAGCCTTCGAATTATTTCATTCTCTAGACCCTTTATTTTTTCTTTTCCTTTTTAAAAAATATTTTTATTGATTTCAGAGAGGAAGGGGAGGGAGAGAGAGATAGAAACATCAATGATGAGAGAGAATCATTGATTGGCTGCCTCCTGTACACCCCACACTGGGGATGTGCCCTCATCAGGAATTGAACCGAGACCTCCTTCCTGGTTCATAAGTGGACGCTCAACCATTGAGCTATGTTAGCTGGGTCCCTAGTCCTTTTCTTAACCCCAATGAAATTGTAATATCCCAGTGTAAGAGTGTACAGGAGAAGCCTGGGTCTCTAGGACTTTGAAGCCATGTTAACAAGAAGTAAGCATTGTAGGTCACATGGCTAAAGAAACGGCAGACATGATTCCCACTGGTTTCAATGAGGTTCCCCCTTTAGGATCCCAAGTTCATAAGTCCTTCTTTTGATCAGATACCAAACTGACACGGATACCAAAACCCAGGCTCAGATATTGGATAAAAGGCACAACAGAACCAGAAAGAACACAACAGAACCAGAAAGAACACAACAGAACCAGAAAGAAGGGCTCCATTTTAGAAAATGAGTGTGAATGTCTTAGATTTTGAATCAGACAACCTACAAATATATTACAAAATATTATTCACATCACAAAGTGCTTGAGAGCATGCCTTTATTTTATTATTTTGTTAATCATCACCTGAGGATACTTTCTCATTGATTTTCAGAGAGAGTAGAAGGGAGGGGGAGAGACACAGAGAGATAAACATCACTGGGAGAGAGACACATTGATTGTTTGCCTCCTGCATGCACTCCACCCAAAGTATATATGACTTTACCCAACTTAAAACAACATAAATTCACTATGCAAAGATTACCATTGTTAATAACAGTCTATTTTCTTCCAATCTTTCTAAAAGAAATATTTGTCTTTTTCCAAGATTGAGACCAAGCATCACATATTGTTTTGAATTCCCTACACCTTTTCATGGCTATATGGTATTTCATTCTATAGCTGGACCATAAATTATTATTTAATCTCTCATTTATGTTTCCAGTGTCAGTTTTGTTATTATAAGAAACAGTGGGGAGTGAGCAAATTTGCAGGAGGCTATGATCACACTCATGATTTTCTTAGGTAAGTCCTATAAGTGAAATAGCTGTAAAGGCTTAAAAGATAGACTGGGAGGCACTGGAGCACCTCAGGACATGGAGGGAGTGTGGCAAGTTTATAGCTACATTATGAACATGTATAACATTAGGTGAGGTAAAGAGTGGATCAAGGTTTTGAAGGTAACATAATCAGCTCATATAAGACATGGTTAAACTGAAAAGAACTTTTGACATTTTTTATTCACTTAAGATTTTAAAATATCAACCTTGTTGAGGTATATTTTACATACAATAATATACACCCATTTTAAGTGTTCAGTTCTGTGACTTTTAAAAATATGTTTTTATTGATTTTTAGGAAGAGAGAAACATTAATGAGAGAGAATCATCGATTGACTGCCTCCTGCACACCCCCTTCTGAGGATCGGGCTGAAAACAGGGCACGTGCTGGTACATGAGCCACATAGGCCAGGTGGTTCCGTAACTTTTGACAACTCCAATAAAGATATAGAGAAAACAATTCAATGACACCAGAGTTTTTCTGATGCCCTGTTCTAGTCAGTCCCCACCATCCACTGGCCTGTTTTCTGTCACTGATGCTGAGATTGACCCTTTCTGGGTTTCCTAGAAACAGAGCTGTAGGGTATGCACTTTGGTGTCTGGCCTATTTCTCAGCATGTTTCTCAGCACGTTTCTGACACACCCAAATCATCATGTGTATCAACTGTTCTCTCCTTTTTATTACCAAGAAGGGTTCTGCTTTATGATAACACAACTTGTTATTCCAACCTAGTCAGTGGACATTTGAGTTATTTCCAGTTAGAGTATTATGGAAAAAACCTGTGAGGAATATTTGTATGTGTTTGAGGGAACATGTCTTTCATTTCCCTTGCGACAAACCTAGTAGTAAAATTGTTAGGTGGCAGAATATGTATATATTTATATTTATAAAGAGGTGACACAGTTTTCTAAAGTGAATGTACCATTTTACATTCCTACGTGCAAAATATAAGGATTTCAGTTACTCTCTATCCTGCCAGCATTTGGCATTTTAAATTTTATTTTTGGCTTTCTAGCAGGCAGAAGTGGAATCTTATTTTTATTTCCCTGATGTTAATGATATTGAACACCATATTGTGTGTTATTTGGCTATTAATAGCACCTTCTATGAAGGGTCTGTGTAAATCTTTGTCTATTTTTAAAATTGGCTCATTTATCTTACTATTGGATGTAAAATCTTTGATACAAATTTTCTGTCAGATATACAGATAGTACATATTATCTCCTACTTTATGGCATGTCTTTGCATTTTCCAACAACAGTTTTTTTA
Organism: Antrozous pallidus; assembly: GCA_027563665.1. Taxonomy (NCBI): domain Eukaryota; kingdom Metazoa; phylum Chordata; class Mammalia; order Chiroptera; family Vespertilionidae; genus Antrozous; species Antrozous pallidus. Next base: position 108,244,610 of record CM050508.1, on the reverse strand, counting down.
ATAGCAGGTTTAAATTGTGATGGTTTGTTTAATTAAATTTTGCTATAAGGATTTGTGTTTTTTATGTTACCAAAGAAATCTTTCTGTCTTTATGTAACCCAAGGTTACAGAAATATTCCTTATGTTGTTTTCTTGAATTTTTATAGTTTTAGCTTTTATGTTTAGGTCTGTAGTCCATTTTTAGTTTTGTGGGTTTTTTTTTTGGTATGGTGTAAAATAGAATCAATTTTTATTTTTCATCATATGGATATCAATTTCTAATAATATTTATTGAAGACTATACTTTCCTCATTGAATTATTTTAGCTCCTTTATAAAAAAAATCAATTGACCATGTATGTGTGTATGTGTGGGTCTATTGCTAGGCTTTCGTTTCTATCCCATATAGATATTGATATAGATAGAGATATAGATATAGAATATATATAAATATATATCTAGATATGGATATGGATATAGATATAGGCATAGACATAGACATAGACATAGATATAAGATAAGTATGGATATCATCATCCTCGTATCACAATGTCTTGACTACCTTTCTTCTACGGTTAGTTTAGCTTCACTAATAAAGTACTGTCCTTCTGTATTCTCCACTGAGTGGTCTGGGTGATCAGTGAGTATTCTCCAATGTAGCTGACTGAAATTCAAGCCACTCTCAGCCCTGTGTACACTCTGGGAACTCTCCATTCTTTGCCTCATGGGATTTCAACTTACATCCCATGTCTTTTTTTTTTTTTTTTTTTAGTACAACACTTTTTATTTCACTGGGAAAATCTGTATAAAGAACCTGTCTGGTTCCATGGAAACATTTACCATAGTTAAATAAAGGTTAAGGGGAGAGGACGGGTAAGAGTGCCTGCCTTGTGCAAACTGTCGCCACCTCACTTTTAGTGAGTCCCCATCTGCTGAAATCTCAAGTGTCCCCGAGGAGTCTCTGCTTGGCCCTCTCTTACAGCCTCCATAGCAGTGGGGACGTCTGCTTTCTGGGCCACAGATGGCTGAGATCCTGAGAGCTGCCACAGCACTTATCAAAAACGTGTGGACAGACAGAATGCAAGGGGCTGTGTTGGTGTTTTCAGCTAGTCATACAGGCAGTTAACACTTCAACTAGGAAAGAAAATATATACTTTATCAAAAAATAGTTCTAATATATAGAAAAACATTTCGATCGATCCTCTAGGGCCTCTGCCCCTTATTTACATTCACAAAGCCACTGGGAGAGCCCAGGACTGACGGGAGCAGGGGGCAGGGCCTCTGGGGGCATTGCCATCGCTTACTGCATGAGTAGATGAAGACAGAGGACACAAGAGAGACTTGCCATTTGCTCTGTTGGTGACAGGATGCAGGGCAATCACTGGAGGTGAGAAGTGAGACCTAGTTCTGGGTCAGATCTGACCATGCACAAACCCCAAGACATATTTGAAAGCTTGGACCAATGTCCTGTGTTCTTGAGAACCATTGTTAGCAAGTGGCTGATGGGGATGCTTTGCTGCCAGGGAGAACCAATGTGGTTTATATTCTTTTTCCTTTTTTCCCCCCCTCACAAGCCAGGTGGATAAGGTGTTGGGTGGGGAAAGTACCAAATAACCGAGGTGAGAGGGTCATTCGGAGAGGACGTCACACCAGCTTCTTGGCCTCAAAGAAGCTCTTGAGATGCCGCATCTGCCAGATGCCCGTGAGGATGAGGATGACGGTCTGAGTGATCTTGCACTGTCTGTTGTCCAACATTCAAAAAACAGTTGTTTATTATACTTTGTCCAGTTTCCTAGTTGCTTAAGGCAGAAGGGTTATACCATTAAAGAGTTAAATCCATAAAATAGAAATTCTTTTTTAAACATTAAGATAGTCACTTCCACATACTGGAAAAGAGCATAGCATTCACTAGCCACTTATTATTTTAGTAACATTAAAAAATTCACATTCACTGCCACTGTCAATAACATAATTATAACCAACTAGAGGCCCAGTGCACAAAATTCATGTATGGGGGTGTGGGGGGAGTCCCTCAGCCCAGCCTGCACCCTCTCCAATCTGGAACCCCTTGAGGGATGTCTGCTGCCCATTTAGGCCTGACCCGGTCCCGGTAGGATTGGGCCTAAATGGGCAGTTGGACATCCTTCTCACAATCTAGGACTGCTAACTCCAAACTGCTTGCCTGCCTGCCTCCATGATTGCCTCTAATTGCTTCTGCCTGCCAGCCTGATCATCCCCTAACCACTACCATGCCAGCCTAATTGATGTATAACTGCTCCCCTGCCAGCCTGTTTGCCCCCAACTTCCCTCCTCTGCCGGCCTGGTCACCCCTAACTGCCTCCCCTACAGGCTTGATTGCCCCCAACTGCCCTCCCTTGCAGGCCTGGTCCCTCCCAACTGCTCTCCCCTGCTGGCCTGATGGCCCACAATTGCCCTCCCTTGCAAGCCTGAGCCTCCTAACTGTCCTCCCCTGCTGGCCATCTTGTGGTGGCCATCTTATGTCCACAAGGGGCAGGATCTTTGACCACATGGGGGCAGCCATTTTGTGTGTTGGAGTGATGGTTAATCTGTGCATTACTCTTTTATCAGATAGAATAGAGACCTGGTGCATGGGTGGGGACCAGCTGGTTTGCCCTGAAGGGTGTCCCAGATCAGGGTGGGGGTTCCCTTGGGGTGTGGGGTGGCCTGGGCGAGTGGCCTGTGATGGTTTGCAGGCCTGCCATGCCCCCCAGTGACCCAAGTGGAGGCCCTGGTATCTGGGATTTATTTATCTTCTACAATTGAAACTTTGTAGCCTGGAGCAGAGCCAAGCCTTCTCCTCACTTTGTGGCGACAGCCATTTCTGTTTGAAACTTTGTAGTCTAGAGTGAAGGCCTAGGCTAGGGCTGCAGAAGTTTGGCTTCCCTATAGCCCTGGCAACCCTAGTCTCTTTTCTTTCTAGCTCCGTGGTTGCTGCCATTTCTGTTGGGATTATATATCTTCTATAATTGAAACTTTGTAGCATTGAGTGGAGGTCTAGGCCAGCAACAGCAGGCAGAAAGCTTGGCTTCCTCCATTGCCAGGGAAAGCCAAGCCTCCCTCCTGCTCTCAGTGGTGGCAGCCATCTTGGTTGGGGTTTATTTGCACAATTTGCTCCTGATTGGCTGGTGGCGTGGCTGTGGGTGTGGCTTGATTGGAGGCATGGTCAATTTGCATATTACTCTTTTATTAGATATAATCAATTTGCATATTACTCTTTTATTAGATAGGATAACTGTAGTAAAATCCTATCTAATAAAAGCATAGTATACAAATTGTCCCATTGACTGGAAGTTCTTCTGGGAGTTTGACCAGGAGGCAGCGCTGGCTGGAGGAAGGGAGGGAGTACCTGGCTGGCTGCTGCCAGCCACTAAAAACCCTACCAGTGCACGAATTTTGTGCACTAGCTCTCTGGTATTTAGTAAATGTGATCATCTACTGTCTCCATTATTTCACAATGCAGCACTCATAAGTTAAAAAATGCATTTCCTTACTAATTATTCACATCAGGTACTTCTATTTAGGTAGTTTCAGGCATTTTACTCTTCTAAGTTTTCTATTCATTCAGTACATATTCAGTAATTTTTACTTCTTAAAATTTGTAAGACTTTGGTTAAAAATTTTTATATTATTTAATAAAATAAATCTTCATAAATTCAATAGATACTTTTGGTTCATTTGTTTTTCTCTGTATTCAATTTTAAGATTTATTCTCATACTTACTATCTTTATCATTTTAAATATGTAAAATATTAATATAGTTGCAAAGGACAAAACTATATACTTCTCTTATACCTCTACCACATTCCCATTCATTCAATTTATTCTTCCTGAATATTGTTTTCATTTTGAAAAAAAATTAGTCACAAAAAAGTTGCAAAAATAACACATTGAGTTCCCATATATCCTTAACTCAGTGGCTTTCTTAAATATTAGCCTGTACAGAAACATTATATAATTATCATAATTAGAAAATTAACTGATAAAATATTGTTAACTTATTTATAGACCTTATTCAAATTTCACCTAAAGTTCCTTTTCTCATAAATTAATTGCTTTATGTGAATATTAAATTAACCTGGAATTACTGAGATAATTGCTATGGTGGTGATATTTATAATTTTTTATATTGCTGTATTAGATTGGCTAGTATTTTTAAAGGACTTGTCCATATAAATTCATGTGAGATATTTATTTGCAATTTTCTTTCCTTGTGATGTCTGTCAGGTTTTGGTATCAGGGTCATGCTGGTCTCAAAAAATAACTTGCTAAGTGTCACCTTGTCCTCTGTTTCAGTTATCTGTTATTGTGTAGTGACTCACCCCAAAACCTAGTGGCCAAAAACAATAATGATTTATTGCTGTTGATTATGGAGGTCAGAAATTTGGGCAAAAAAAATTGAGGCTGAGATGATTCACAGCATGGCAATTGGCTTTCCAGGATGAAACTGGAAATTGGCAAACCTCTTAAAGAGTAGGGTTGAAAAATCTACAGTTGATTTCTGCCATAATATATCTATTGAAAGTCCAGCCTGGATTTATAGGGACTGGAAATAGATTTCATCTGTTGTAGAAACAGTGACCCAGAGTTGCTGGCCATATTTAATTTATTTAATATTCTATTTGATATTTATATTTTTTTCCTTGAATAATTCATAGAATTCACTCATGAAATATTTGGGCTTCCAGGGGATGTTTTTGTAAGAAAAGTTTTTGATGATTAATTTATAGGGCAATTTAGTGTGTTTCTTCTTGAGTCAGTTTTGGAAATTTATTTTTTCTCAAGTTGTTAAATTTGTTGTTATAAAGTTGTCCATAAAATCATATTATCATTTTATTGTCCTAAAAATCTATAATTAGATCTTCTCTTTAATTCCTGATGGTTTCAATTTGTGTGTTTATATTTTAAAGTCTTGATCAATCTTGCTAGGTTTTATCAATTTTATTAATAACTAGAGGCCCAGTGCACAAAATTTGTGCACAGGTGGGTGGAGGGTGTCCCTCAGGCCAGCCTGCACCCGCTGCAATCTGGAACATCTCGAAGGATGTCCAACTGTCTGTTTAGGCCCGATCCTGGTAGAATCAGGCCTAAACAGGCAGTCAGACATCCCTCTCACAATCCAGGACTGCTGGCTCCCAACTGCTTACCTGCCTGCCTTCCTGATTGCCCCTAACCACTTCTGCCTGCCAGCCTGATCACCCCGTAACCACTCCCCTGCCAGCCTGTTTGCCCCTAACTGCCCTTCCCTGCAGGCTTGTTCAACCCTAACTGCCCTCTCCTGCAGGCCTGGTCCCCCAAACTACCCTCCCCTGCTGGCCTGATTGCCCACAACTGCCCTCCCTTGCATACCTGGTCCCTCCCAACTGCCCTTCCCTGCTGGCCATCTTGTGGTGACCATCTTGTATCCACATGGGGGCAGCCATTTGTTAGTTGGAGTGATGGTCAATCTGCATATTACTCTTTTATTAGATAAGATAGAAGCCTGGTGCATGGGTGGGGGCCAGATGGTTTGCCATGAAGGGTGTCCGAGATCAGGGTGGATGTTCTCTTGGGGCATGGGGTGGCCTGGGCAAGGGCCAGCCATGCCCCCAGTGACCCAAGTAGAGGCTCTGGTATCTGAAATTTATTTATGTTCTATAATTGAAACTTTGTAGCTTTGAGTGGAGGCCAGGGCAGGCCAGGGCAGGTGGAAAGCTTGGCTTCCCCCATAACTGGGGACAACCCTACCCTCCTGCTCTCTCTAGCTCCGTGGCTGCTGCCATTTTTGTTGGGATTTATTTATGTTCTATAATTGAAACTTTGTAGCCTTGAATGGAATCCAGGGACAGCCAGGGTGTGCAGGAAGCTTGGCTTCCTCCATTGCCAGGAAAACCCAAGCCTCCTGCTCACTCCATGGCCGCAGCCATCTTGATTGTGTCAATTTGCATACTCACTCCTGATTGGCTGTTGGGTGTGGCTTGTAGATATAGCAGATGTATGGTCAATTTGCATATTATTCTCTTTTTAGATAGGATTTTATTAATATTTCCAAATAACTAAGCTTAGCTTTATTCATTTTCTCTATTGTCTATTTCAACTGTTTTGGCTCTTATCTTTGTTATTTCTTTTTCCTATTTACTTTGGGCTTAATTGCTCTTCTTTTTCTAGTTTATTAAGCTGCTTTGGGGATATCCAACACATTTTTTTAAAACAATATTTTTATTTATTTCGGAAAGGAAGGGAGAGGGAGAAAGAGATAAAAACATCAATAATAAGAGTGAATCCTTAATTGGCTGCCTCCTGCATGTCTCCTCCCCAACTCCCCACCCCTGACCAGGAATCAAACTGTGACCTCCTGGTTTATAGATTGATGATCAACCACTGACCCCTGCCGGCCAGGCTCCAACACATATTTATGTGTTGGGATTACTTTTTCATTAACTTCATAAAATATTCTAAATTCTTCTATGATTTCTTCCTAATCAGCAGGTTATTTAAGTGTATTGTTATTGACTTCTAATTTGGTTTTATGTCATCACAAATATATTCTGTATTATTTCAAAGTTTTGAAATTTATGGAAACTTATTTTATGGCCTATTATATGCTCTATTTTGGTGAATGTTTCCTGTGCACTTGAAAAGAATATACTCTGTTGTAGTTGGGTAGAGTATATTCTGTAAATGTCAATTAGGGCAAGTTAGAGATAATGTTGTTCAAATCTTCTATACATTTATTGTCTGGCTATCCTATTTTAGTGTTAAAATACTAAACCATGGTTATGAATTTCTATTCCTCTCTTTAGTTCTGTCAGCTTTTAATTGATCATCAGCTCAGTTTAAAGGCACACACAATTGAGGATTGCTATGCCTTCATGATGAATTGACCCTTTATCATTACTAAATGTCTTATTTCTGTTAATATTGAAGTCTTTTCTTGAAGGTATTTTTTCTAATATTAATATAGCCATACCAGATTTTATATGCTTACTAATTGTATAATATATTTACTTCATTTCTTTACTCTCAACCTATCTGTGCTTTTATGTTTTCATTGTATCACTTATAGACCAGATATAGTTGGATCTGCTTTTTTTATTCATTCTGACAATCTCTGGGTTTAAATTGATATGTTTAGCTTATTTACATTTAATATAGATATGAATAATTTTAAGTTTAAGTCTATCATTTTGATATTTGTCTCTTATTAATTTATTCTTTTATTTTTATTTGTTTATTCCTCTTTTTCTTCTTTTCTTACCTTCTTTTTGGTTAATCATATATTCATTTAGTATTTCATTTTAATTCTGTTGACTTTGTAGCTATGCTTTTTGAATTGTTTTTAGAAGTTGCTCTAAGGAGAAACCAAGATAGCAGCATAGGTAAACACCTAAGCAGCTGTCCCGCACAACAATTTCGAGAATATAACTAAAGGACAAAATAGACATTGTCCAGAACCACGGGAAGGCTGGCTGACTGGAAGTTCTGAAATTAGAGGAACACAGAAGTGCACACGGATAATCAGAGCCTCTGCAAAGCCTAAGTAAGGTAGGAGACTCGTGTGCACGCAGAGCCGGAGAGAATGGGACGTCTGAACACCTGGCAAGGGTGCTCTGGCAGAAAGAAGACAAAACTCCAGGCTGCGCTGAACCCAGTTCAGATTGCAATAAAAAACTGGGGGACCCAGGCGCTTATGGGAGGAATCTGGACTGTGAGGTGGAATCCCAGGAGAACAGCCAAAGGCAGAGCTCCAGAGGCGTGTTCGAGAGTGCATGCAGAGAAGGCGAACTGGGCCACTGGTGGTGTCTGGTAGGAGACAGAAAGGAGCTCCAGGCAGCGCTGTGAGGCAGAAAATTGGGGGAACATCCAGAGGCGGAGCTCCGGGGCATGCGCAAGTGCGCTCAGTGAGAGCAATCTGTTGACTGTGCAGCTGGCAATTGGTGAAAGGAAGGAGTTCTGACTACATGGAACCCTGGTGCCAGGCAAAATTCTGGGATTCCAGATTCATTGGGGGAGAGACTGGATGGTCTGGCCACAGGCAAAACCCAAGGCCACCTTTCTCACAGAGGTGCTTGCGGCAATTGCCCGCAGACTCTAGGACTCAGTGACCTTGTGGGGTGGGGCTGACTGGAAGCCAAGACTGTTGGCTTCACCCTGAAACTCTGCCCCACCCAGAAACTTTGCCCCATCCAAGCTGAGCACAGAGGCTTTGGCAAATTTGCAAGTCTTGGCGCATAAGGCTGTCTCCCACATAGACACAGCTGATCCTCACAGCCAGTTGGCCTGGAGGTCAATTCCTCCCAGTGATACAAACCACAATCAAGATTGCAATAAGGCTGTACACACAGTCCACAAAGAGGTGCACCAAGAGTGTCCACCTCAGGTAACAGGGGAGGCTGAGACATCATGCACACAAAGCTACCCTACCAACTCAAGGAAGCAGTAAAAATGCAACAGAAAGAAACAGATCACAAATGAAAGAAATGGAGGAAAACAAACCACTGGATATAGAGTTCAAAACCATAGTTACAAGGTTTTTCAAGAGGTTCCTAGAAAAGGCCGATAAGCTTAGCGAGACCCTTGAGGATAGGAGTGTGACCCTCAAGGATATGAGCGAGACCCTTGAGGATATGAAAAAGGACCAACTAGAAATTAAGCGTACACTGACTGAAATAAAGAATATTTTACAGAAACCCAACAGCAGACTAGAGGAATGCAAGAATCAAGTCAAAGATTTGAAATACCAAGAGGCCAAAAATACTCAACTAGAAAAGAAAAAAGAATCCAAAAATTTGAGGATAGTGCAAGAAGCCTCTGGAACAACTTCAAGCATACCATCATAATTATGAAGATGCCAGAAAAAGAGAGAGAGCAAGATACTGAAAACCTATTTGAAGAAATAATGACTGAAAACTTCCCCCACCTGGTGAATGAAATAGACTTACAAGTCCAGGAAGCGCACAGAACCCCAAACAAAAGGAATCCAAAGAGGACCACACCAAGACACATCATAATTAAAATGCCAAGAGCAAAAGACAAAGAGAGAATATTAAAAGCAGCAAGAGAAAAACACTTAATTACCTACAAGGGAGCACCCATACGATTGTCAGCTGATATCTCAAAAGAAACTATGCAGGCCAAATGGGAGTGGGAAGAAATTTTCAAGAATAGCAAGAACCTACAACCAAGGTTACTCTACCCAGCCAAGCTATCATTCAGAATTGAAAGTCAGATAAAGAGCTTCACAGATAAGAAGAAGCTAAAGGAGTTCATTAATACCAAACCAGTATTATATGAAATGCTGAAAGGTATTCTTTAAGAAGAAAAGAAAGGACAAAAATGTGGCTGCTTCAATCTAGAGCATGAATGGAACTGGAGAGCATTATGTTAAGTGAAATAAGTCAGTAAAAGAAAGATAAGTATCACATGATCTTACTCATTATGGCATATAATGAATAACATAAACTGATGAACAAAAACAGATCCAGAGACAGAGAAGCATTGACTGTCAAACCTCAGAGGGATGGTAGGGGAGGGCGGGGGTAAGGGGAAGAGATTGACCAAAGGACTTGTATGCATGCTTATAAGCCTAATCAATGGACATGGACACTAGGGCGGTGAGGGCATAAGTGGTGACAGGGAGAGGGGAGGATTGGAAGGGGTAATGGGTGATGAGGACACATATGTAATACCTTAATCAATAAAGAAATTTTAGAAAATAGTTGCTCTGGGGATTATAATATGCATTCTTAACATTGTCTACTGATAGTTAATATTATACTACATTATGAAAAATATTACAACTTTATAACAATGTCTTTTTATCTATCGTACCTTATCCTTTATGAAATTACCAACACATATTTTACATTTCCATGTTATAAATTTCATGATACAATGTTAAAATATTTGCATAAAACATTCATTTTAAGGAAACCAACAGAAAAAAAGAAATTTTTGTATTTATCCATATTCTTAACATTTCTGTGGTCTTCTTTCTTGTATATCTGAAATTCATCTGTTGTCATTTCTCTTCAGTCAAAAGGATGTTAGAATTTTTATTTTTATTTTTTAAAAATATGTTTTTATTGATTTTAGAGAGAGGAGGGGACAGGAAGAGAAACATCCATGATAAGAAGAAATATTGATCGGCTGTCTCCTGCATTCCCCCTATTGGGGATTGAGCCCAAAACCCGGTCATGTACCCTGACCAGGTATCAAAACAGTGACCTTATGGTTCATGGGTCCTTGCTCAACTACTGAGCCACACCAGCTGAAGTACATTTTTATTAATGCAGTTCTATTATTGTCAAATTCTCTCATCTTTTATTTCTCTGAAAATGCCATTCCTTCACCCTCATTAAAAAAAAAGTATTTTTATTGATTTAGAATTTTGGGTTTACAGTTTTGTTTTTTCCTTATAATTTAAGGATATAATTTCATTTTCTAGTGTCCATTTTTAAAAATGAGAAGTCAGCTATCAATTATATCATCATCCAATGTGTTTTCCCTTATAAAGCTGCTTTTGCAATATTCTCTGAATTTTTTGGCTTTCATAAATTTTTCTATGATATACTTTGATGTTTCTTTTGTTTTTAGAATCCTGCTTAAGTTTTAATGATCTGTAAGTTGATTCTTTTCCTTAACCACATTTGGATGGGTGGGTTATTTATTTATTTAAACCCTTTCTGCCCCATTCTCTTTGTTTCTCCTCTGAAACTCAATGACATATAAATTGAGCTGATATATTGTTCCAAGTTTACTTGATATTGTCCCAAGGTCAATTTTTACAAATACTTTTTTCTCTGTTCCTCAATGGAAATGTGTAATTTCTATTAATTCATATTTAGGTTACAACTCCCCTTTCTTCTCACATCATCAATCTGATGTTAAATCTAACTAAGCAGCCTTTTAAAAATTTTTTTCAGATATTGCAGTTTTCAGTTCTAGAATGCCCACTTGGTTTTGTTTATAGTTTTCATTTCTCATCTAAGCTTCTTTATCTGTTCACTTACTATGATCATCTTTTCCTTTAACTCCTCAAAGATATGTTTTAAATATTTGCTTTAAAGTCCTTGTCTGCTCATTCTAATACCTATATTACTTCATGGTCTATTTTTATTGACTGATACTGTTTTACTATGAGTAAACATATTCCTATTTTTTTCACATATCTAATAGTATTTTTACTATATATTGGACATTGTAGTTGAGACCTTGTAGAGATTTTGGATTCTGCTATCTTCCTCTGAAATATATATATTCTAGCTGGCAGTTGAGTTACCAGATAATCAACTTAAATTGTAGAGGCTTGGTTTTACACTTATTTGTGTTTGTGGGAAACCTGTAGTGTTTGCCAAATGTCTCTAATTTAATAGTATTCAAACTCCAAACTCTTCCTCCTCTATAGTGGGTGGCAATTGAAATCTCTGCTTAGTTCTTTCAGTCTTTACACTGTTGCTTCTTAGAGCCTACCCTACATATGTGTAGTTCAGGGGTCATGCAGGGATTTAAAAGAATCTACTGGGATTTTTTCTGAGGAACACCAAGATGGCGGCATAGGTAAACACCTACTGTTCTGCCCTGCGCAACGATTTAAGAACTACAACATAACAGCAGAACAGACAGCACCCAGAATAGCCAGAAAGCTGGCTGAATGAAAACTCCACTAATAAGAGTAAAGGTGGGACGCTGAGACTCAGGAGCAGCGGGAACGCAGCCTTTCAGACGGAAACAGGTTAGGAGCTGTCCTGGTCGTGCGTGCACGGGTTGGGGCTGGAGCAGCAACCCTGGCCGGATTTCTCCAACTGGGAGGGCGGAGATGTCCCACTACATGGACTCCCCAGCGCCAGGCGAGGTCTGAGATCCGGGGTACGTGGAGACGTCCCACTGCACAGATCCCCCAGTGCCAGGCGAGGTCCGAGGTCCGGGGGACGCACCCTGGAAGTGGGGTGCGGCAGAGGCTCCTAGTCTGCGAGAGACCCGGAGGCGGCGAAAAGAAGTTTCCACACAAGGGTTGCGCAAACCCGCAACTTGTCCCCTGAAAACTTGTCTCCTGGTTCCGGAAACCATCTATTTTACAGCCCTGGGCTAGACTTTTGGTGTGCAGACACATTTGGGGAAAGGCAGAGTTGTCTGGCAAGGGGAAGAGACAAGCGGCTTTCTCTTGGAGGTGCCTGCAGCCACCCCCATCCAACAGCGACCCAAGCACACGAGCGCTGCATAGGACGCAGCTGACACTGAGGCTGCCTGCACAGCTCAGAGACTCCGCCCATCCAACCTGAACACAGTCTCCCTTCACAGCCAATTGGCCTGGAGGTCAAACCCTCCTAGGGCTAACAACAACAAGCTGGGTTTAAATTCAAAAATACTGAATACAACCCATAAAGGATTGCAGTAAGAGTACCCACCTCAGGTAACTGGGGAGGCTGAGCCACTGTCCCTTTGAGGATATCTACCACATAAAGCAGCCACCATGCAGAGATATTGAAAGAAATCAGGTGTGAAAGAAATGGAGGAGAAAAGACGACAAGACATAGAGTTCAAAACCACACTTATAAGGCTTTTCAAGAGGCTCCTACAAAAGGCCGATCAACTTAATGAGAATTACCAGGAAATAAACAAGACCAACCAGGAAATGAATGAGAATTACAAGGAAATGAATGAGACCCTCAAGGAAATGAACAAGACCTCTGTGGATACGAACCAGACCCTCACGGATAAAAAAAAGGACCAACTAGAAATCAAGCATACACAGACTGAAATAAAAAATATTACACAAAGTCCTAAAAGCAGTCCAGAGGGCTACAAGAACCAAGTCAAAGATTTGAAATACAAAGAACAAAAATCCACTCAGCTGGAAAAGCAAGAAACAAAAAGAATTAAGATAATTGAAGATAGCGTAAAGGGCCTCTGGGACAACCTCAAGCATGCCAACATCCGAATTATTGGGGTGCCAGGAAAAGAGAGAGAGCAAGACAATGAAAACCTACTTGAAGAAATAGTGACTGAAAACTTCCCCCACCTGGTGAAAGAAACTGACTTAAAAGCCCAAGAAGTACACAGAACCCCAAAATATAGGAATCTAAAGAGGACCACACCAAGACATATCATAATTAAAATGCCAAGAGCAAAAGATAAAGAGAGAATATTAAAAGCAACAAGAGAAAAACAGTTGGTTACCTACAGGGGAACACCCATACGATTGTCAGCGGATTTCTCAACAGAAACGATGCAGGCCAGACGCGAGTGGCAAGAAATATTCAAAATAATGAATAGCAAGAATCTACAACCAAGATTACTCTATCCAGCAGAGCTTTCATTCAGAATTGAGGATCAGATAAAGTGCTTCGCAGATAAGAAAAAGCTAAAGGAGTTCATCACCACCAAACCAGCATTATATGAAATGCTGAAAGATATTCTTTAAGAAGAGGAAGAAGAAAAAGGTAAAAATATAAATTATGAACAACAAATACACATCTATCAACAAATGAACATAAAAATCAAGTGAATTGATAGGCTGATGAACAAGATAAACTGGTGAATATAACAGAAACATGGACATAGAGAGGGAATGGACTGACAATTCTTGGGGAGAAAAGTGTTGTGGGAAGTACAGCAAGAGATTGGACAAAAATCTTGCAACAATGGGAGAGGACATTGGGGAGTGGGAGGTGAGGGTAGAGGGTGGGATAGGTACAGGGTGGAGGGGAGATATAGGGGGATAAAAACGGGGAAACAATGTAATTAATAAACTGAACAATAAAGAAAAAATAAAAAATAAAAGAATCTACTGGTATATACAGATTTTGGGGCTCCTCTCCGATATGGCTAACTTTTTATGATATTTCCTCTCTCACTTTCCAGATACTCCAATAACTCTGAAATTAATACCCAAGTCAGTAAGATCAAAATTTTCTATTGAATTGTAATTTCTCTGATCCACACAGATTGAGGTTGCTCTTAGGAAAGAGATTTGTGTACAATATGCTTCATTTTTTTCCCATTAGTCAAACCCTTTTCAGATTTTGTCTGCTTTTGGCTGTTCCCCCATCCTTCAAATTACATATGTAATTCCTTCAGAGTTTAGAATTATAATCTGAGAGAGTTAGGCTGACACCAGATATTTCACCATAATGAAAACAGGAGCCACTGCTTGTCTTCTTTTCATAAAAGAAAATTTGTTTATATAATTAGTGCTTAATCTTTGAAGAAAAACTGGAGGATACTAAAAACATACAGAACAAAATTAATCCCAACTATCTGGAGTTATTCACCAGCAACATTTTGGTGGACATACTTCTAGTCTTTTTGCTATCTAGCTATGCACATATGTATGCATGTGTGTTTGTTTATCTATCATCTTATCTATCTTCTTCTTCTTCTTCTTCTTCTTCTTCTTCATCATCATCATCATCATCATCAACATCATCATCATCATCATCTATTGCCTTTTATCATATTGATCTCCCTTGTCTTGTGGCGCCACTGCTTTCTTGATTTTCTCCTTTCTTTAGACATTTCTCTACATGGGTTTAATTTTCTCTGTCCATTCTTATGCCACTATTTGTATCTTATTAGCAGGACTACCTTTAAAGTACCTTAATATCTTTAATTTTTTACAAAGTATAAATAGTCAATGGATGTGCGCAGGCTGACTAATCTTTCCTGTGCAAGACAGAGATGTTTTAAACCAACAGCTGTGAGTTCTGTTGTAACCCCTACAAGCTATTCACAAATGTTTGGTGCTCCTTTCTCTTAGCCTATGGTAAGACTGTACTTCTCTGCTGTGTTGAATATAGGTGGGACCATGTAACTTGCTTTGGGTAATAAAATATTAGCAGAATAGATGCATCATGTGTGGGCAGATGTTTTCAGGCCCAATGAACACTTTGCCAGTTTCATCTCCTTTGCAGAGATGATTAACAAGTTTCATTTAAAGACTCTTCCATCAAGCTGGGTCCTGGATTAACAATGACAGATAAACAAACATGCATGCATATGAGCAGAGCCCTTACCTAACCCATGACAAACATGGATATGAAACACAAACATGAAATAAACCTTTGCTATTTTTATACCAGGGGTTGGTAAACTATTCTGAGGGATGCTTATGCTCATAAATAAAGTTTTATTAAAACACACATAGGTTGTTTTCACACTAAAAGGGCAAAGCTGAGCAGTTGTTACCGAGACATATGGCGTGCAAGCCTAAAATATTTAGTATCTGCCCCTTTAAGAAAAAATTGCTGAAACTTGGGACTTGTTGTCACTGTTGCATAATTTAGGCAATCCTAACTGATCTGCATTCTAAATATCCAAATGTGTATCAGGAACAGGCTGGAGGGAAGAAAGGCCATAGCAAAGTCAGATGCAGTAGCTAAATATGTTTCTTTTCAAAATCAGCATGTTCCTTTTTTTTATTTTTATTTTTATTTTTTTATTTTTTAATCTTTATTGTTCAGTTTATTAATTACATTGTTTCCCCTTTTTATCCCCCTATAGCTCCCCTCCACCCTGTACCTATCCCACCCTCCACCCTCACCTCCCCCTCCCCACTCTCCTCTCCCATTGTTGCAAGATTTTTGTCCAGTCTCTTGCTGCACTTCCCACAACCCTTTTCTCCCCAAGAGTTGTCAGTCCATTCCCTCTCTATGTCCATGTCTCTGTTATATTCACCAGTCTATCCTGTTCAACAGCCTATCAATTCACTTGATTTTTATGTTCATTTGTTGATAGATGTGTATTTGTTGTTCATAATTATCATCTTTACCTTTTTCTTCTTCCTCTTCTTAAAGAATATCTTTCAGCATTTCATATAATGTTGGTTTGGTGGTGATGAACTCCTTTAGCTTTTTCTTATCTGCGAAGCACTTCATCTGACCTTCAATTCTGAATGATAGCTTTGCTGGATAGAGTAATCTTGGTTGTAGATTCTTGCTGTTCATCACTTTGAATATTTCTTGCCACTCCCGTCTGGCCTGCATCGTTTCTGTTGAGAAATCCGCTAACAATCGTATGGGTGCTCCCTTATAGGTAACCAACTGTTTCTCTCTTGCTGCTTTTATTATTCTCTCTTTGTCTTTTGCTCTTGGCATTTTAATTATGATGTGCCTTGGTGTGGTCCTCTTAGGGTTCCTATATATTGAGGTTTGGTGCACTTCTTGGACTCCTAAGTCAATTTCTTTCACCAGGTGTGGGAAGTTTTCAGTCACTATTTCTTCAAATAGGTTTTCATTGTCTTGGCCTCTCGCTTTTTCTGGAACCCCTATAATTCGGATGTTGGTATGCTTGAGGTTGTCCCAGAGGCCCCTTACACTATCTTCAATTTTTTGGATTCTTTTGGTTTCTTGCTTTTTCAGCTGAGTGGATTTTACCTCTTTGTATTTCAAATCTTTAACTTGGGGTGCTCCAGAGCACTTTTAGGTCTTTGTATAATATTTTTTGTTTCAGTCAGTGTATGCTTAATTTCTGGTTGGTCCTTTTTCATATCCTTGAGAGTCTCCTTTATATCCTTGAGGGTCTCTTTCATTTCCTTGTAGGACTCATTCATTTCCACGTTGGTCTTGATCATTTCCTTGCAGGTCTCATTTATATCCTTGAGGGTCTTGTTAATTTCCTTGTAGGACTCATTCATTTCCTTTGTGGTCTTGCTTATTTCCTTATAGGCCTTGACCTTTTGTTGGAGCCTCTTGAAAAACCCTATAACCGTGGTTTTGAATTCCATGTCCAGTCGTTTTTTTTCCTCCATTTCTTTCACATCTGATTTCTTTCCATGTCGCTGCATGGTGGCTGCTTCCCTGAGTTGGTCAATTAGCTTTGTATGGTAGACTTCCTACTAGGGACAGTGGCTCAGCCTCCCCAGTTACCTGAGGTGGATATGGGTTGCACAGTCTTGCTGAAGTTAAGCTCAGTTAATCGTTGTTAGCACTTGGAGGGTTGACCTCCAGGCCAATTGTCTGTGAAGCTCAGCTGTGCTCAGGTTGGATGGGCGGAGTCTCCGGGCCAAGCAGACAGCATTAGCTCCGCCCTGTGTGGCCCCAGGGGCTCTGTGCTGGGGCAATGGGTGCCAGCACCTCTGAGAAAGAGCCGCTGTGGAGTTTCACCGGCTGCCAGGGAATTCAGACTTTCCCAAAATGAGTCTGCATGCGCAATGTCTCACCCAGGGAGATAAAACAAAGCAGTTTGATGGTTTTCTGAATGAGAGACAAGTCCCGGAGCACTCTCTGTGCCATCACGCAGCTGAGCTGTTCGTGCGCAAGCTGCCTTCTCCACAAGCTGGGAGACCCGGCAGTACCCGAGCTTCGGCGTGCCCTCCCACTGTCCAGTTTTCACCCCGTATGATAGTGGGTTCCCTGGACTTCGCCCAGAGCCGGAGAATCAGTCCAGTGGGACGTCTTTGTCTCCCCGTTCGAGAAAACTGGCCGGTTTTCAGCCGCTCGCCCTCTCCGCGGCCTGCGCTCCAAACCTCTCTCCGTGCGAATCTTTCAACGCTGTTCGCCGCCGCTCCTCCGAGTCAGTGTCCTATCTTCACTTTTATTTGTGGAATTTTCACTCGGCGAGCTTTCTGGTGATTCTGGAAGGTGTTTGTTCTTTCATTAAGTTGTAGTATTAAAATTGCTGATTATGACGGCAAGATAGGTGTTTTACCTTTGCTGCCATCTTAGTTCTATCTCTCCTCTTTTTTTTATTATTGTACTACCTGTTACTCTTTTTAAAATACATATTTTTATTGCTGACAGTATTGCACATGTCCCCCATTTTACTCCCCTTTGCCCACCTCCAGCCAACCCCTGCCCACTGCACTATAATCTGGGTTCATGGGCTATGAATATATGCATGTAAGTTCTTTTTTCTTTAATTTTAAAAATTAAATCTTTATTGTTGAAAGTATTACATATGTTCCCATTCCCTCCCCCCTTAGTAACACCTTCTAGCCCACCCCTTCCCCTACCCCAGTCCTTCACCACCCTATTATCGGTGCCCATGGGTTACGCATATATGCATACAAGTTGTTTGGTTGATTTCTACCCACCCACCACCTCTGCCTTCCCTCTGAGGTTCCACAATCTGTTCCATGCTTCTATGTCTCTGGATCTATTTTGTTCATCAGTTTATTTTCCTCATTAGATTTCACATATGAGTGAGATCATGTGATACTTGTTTTTCTCTGACTGGCTTATTTTGCTAAGAATAATACTCTCTAGGTCCCTTTAAGTTGTCTCAAAGGGTAAGAGATCCATATTTTTTACTGCTGCATAATATTTCATGGTGTAAATGTATCATAGGTTTTTTATCCATTCATCTACTGGTGGGTACCTGGGCTGTTTCCAGATCTTAGCTATTGTAAATTGTGGTGCTATGAACATAGGGGTGCATACATTTTTTCTCATTGGTGTTTCAGGATTCTTGGGATATACATAGTCCTAAAAGTGGGATCGTTGGGTCAAATGGCAGTTCCATATTTAATTTTTCTTTTTTCTTCTTCATAATTTTTTGAGGAAACTCCATACTGTTCTCCACAGTTGCTGCACAATCTGCATTCCCACCAGCAGTTCACAAGGGTTCCTTTTTCTCCCCATCCTCGCCAGCACTTGTCATTTGTTGATAATAGCCATTCTGACAGGTATGAGGTGATAACTCATTGTTGTTTTAATTTGTATCTCTCTGATGATCAGTGACTTAGACATTTTTTCATATGTTTCTTCGCCATCTATATGTCTTCTTTAGATAAATGTCTATTTAGGTCCTTTGCCCATTTTTAATTTAATTTAATTTTTTTTATATTTTATTGATTTTTCACAGAGAGGAAGAGAGAGGGATAGAAAGTCAGAAACATCGATGAGAGAGAAACATCGATCAGCTGCCTCTTCCACACCCCCTGCTGGGGATGTGCTCGCAGCCATGGTACATGCCCTTGACCGGAATCAAACCTGGGACCTTTCAGTCCGAAGGCCAACGCTCTATCCATTGAGCCAAAATGCTTTGGCCTTTGCCCATTTTTTAAAGAAAATATTTTTATTGATTTCAGAGAGGAAGGGAAAGAGAGATAGAAACATCAATGATGAGAAAGAATCATTGATTGGCTGCCTTCTGCAGGCCCCACACTGGGAATCGAGTCCACCACCCGGGCATGTGCCCTGACTGGGAATGGAACCATGACCACCTGGTTCATAGATCAATGCTCAATCACTGAGCCATGCTGGCCGGGCTGCATGTAAACTCTGGTTATTCTCTTCCATCCTCTCCCACCCCTCTCCTCTCCTGCCTGTCCCCTCTGAGATCTGCCAGTCTGTCTCATGCTTCCATGTCTCTGGACCCATTCTGTTCATCAGTTTATTTTGTTCATTAGAGTCCACATATGTTATTTAAAAAACTCACAACAGCCCGGAGCCTGGCTCAGAGGCGGCTGCGCCATCTTAAAGGGGAAGAGCCTGAAGATTTTACAGTTGCGGTACCCACTAGGCGTCTGAGACCCCCACCTCCCCCGCAACATCGGTTCCTAGTTGGTGAAGAAGCGCACTCCGAGGAAACCTGTGCTCAGCCACGGAAAGGTCAGGTTTCTCCGGAGGTTAAGGGAGCTGGTAACACAGGGAGTTTCGCGCCTGGCGAAAAAAGAGGAAAAACGCGCGGCTGTTGGAGCTGGCAAACGTGGAAGAGGGTCCTCGGAGCTGGTGACAGGAGTGGGGGATACATAGAGGGCGACACATTTGGACCTGAAGGAGAGGGCCAGCCTGGCAGTTTTGGGAGGAGGTGGACTGCCAAACCCAAGGGGAGAAAGGGTTTCACGCAAACATACAAGCAGGACGTGAGTTCGCGTGCCTGTGTTTGTCCTCTCTAAATCCGAATTTCTCAGCACTTAACGAGGAAGGGGGGATCCCCTGGTGGGGGAGAACCTGGGAGACCACAGGGGCGAGCTGTTTTTCTGACGCTGGGGATCAGAACAGGTCCTCACAATTAGAGAGGCAGCTCTGGGGTAGCCTATTTCCACAAATCAGTAGTAAATACCATAGACATAGCGGGATTTTAGATCAGGCTAGAGCAGACCAATAAACCCGGAGGTCAATTCAGAAACACTGCCACTTAGGGGCTGAATCACAAATTGTCTCTTGTGTAACACAAATTAAGGAATCAATTTTATTTCTACTACTATTTAAAAATTTTTTAAGTGCCATTTTATTCCATCTTTATTCTACTCAGAGATTAGTGTTATATAGTCTTTTTTCATCTACCCTTTAGTATCTCTTTAATCTACTTCAACTTCCCCCTTATGCCAGCACTCTCTTGCTAACCTTTCCTTAGTTAGTGTCTTATTCCCCTTACACTTTTTCTGGTTTAGATTTTCCTTATTCTCTCATTTTAGCCCCTGTTAAAATTTCACCCCACTTTTATATCCAATCTCCAACCACCTGCTCCAAGTCCATACACATCTAATGCTTCTCCGACTTCACTATCCTAAAATGTTTTTCTCTCGGTCCTGCTGATGTTGTTTATATTTTATGCATATTTGTGAGATTGGTTTGATTATTCTTTTCTTTTAATTTGTTTTGTGAGGCGGGAGTTGGCATTGTTGTGTGTATTGGTGATGTTTACATTGTTTTTTGATAGATTTAAGCTTCTGTGTTCCCTAACCTCCCTTGATATTAGTTGTTGTATGTAGTTTGTATCAGTCTCCAGGTACTCTTTGCTGGCTTTTGCTGGGATTAGTGGCGGTCCTCTGGGAGTTTCCAACACATATTTATAGTTTACTCCCTTTTCCTTTCTTTTTACTTCTTCCCCTTTTCCCAACTTTATTTTGGCATTCCCTTTTTTTATTCTTTCTTTCTTTCTTTCTTTCTTTCTTTCTTTCTTTCTTTCTTTCTTTCTTTCTTTCTTCCTTCCTTCCTTCCTTCCTTCCTTCCTTCCTTCCTTTCTTTCTTTCTTTCTTTCTTTCTTTCTTTCTTTCTTTCTTTCTTTCTTTCTTTCTTTTTTTCTTGCTTTATTTTGTGTGTGCGAGTGTGTTTTCTCTTACTCTCTTTTACCCCACCTATCACCTAATTTACCTTCCTCTGGCAATCACTTTTAATTTGGAGTTACCAATACTGTGAATACATTCTTCTTCAGTGCCTGGTGTGCTGCACCTGGTTGTGTTGTAGTCTGAGCCTTTAAATCAACACAGGAGAGTGAGAACTACATAACAAGACATACAGAGAAGAAAGACTATGGGGAGACAAAGAAATAGCCCACCAATGAAAGAAAAACAAACCTCACCAGAAAAAGAGGTAACGGAAATGGAAGCAAACAACCTGTCAGAGAGAGAGTTCAGAGAAATGGTCATAGGGTGGATGAAGAGAACAGAAGCCAATACAAGTAAGAACCATGAGGAATTGAAGAGGAATCAAGAGGAAATGAACAAGAGCCAGGAAGAAATGAATAAGAACTATGAAGAAATGAAGAAGAATTATGAAGAAATGAAGAAGAATTATGAAGAAATGAAGAAGACCCAAGAAGAAATGAAAAGTGACATTGCTGAGGGAAAGAACTCCATAGAAAGTATCAGGAGTAGACTAGATGAAGCAGAGGACCGCATCAGTGAGCTGGCAGACAAGGTAGGAAAAAACACCCAAGTAGAGCAGCTTCTAGAAAAAAAAATTAAAAAGCAGGAGGAGAGCCTAAGGGAACTTTGGGACAACATGATACAAAACAACATACGTATAATAGGGTTTACAGAGGGACAGGAAACTGAGCAAGGAATAGAAAACCTTTTGGAAGAAATAATGACAGAAAACTTCCCTAATATAGGAAAGAAAAACCCCACGCAAATCCAAGAAGCTCACAGAGTTCCAAGCAAATTAAACCCCAAAAGACATACACCAAGGCATGTTATAATTAAATTGGCAAACATCAACGACAAAGAGAGAATCCTAAAAGCTGCCAGAGACAGAGAGAAAGTCACCTACAAAGGAACCCCCATCAGATTACCAAGTGATTTCTCAACAGAAACTTATCAGGCCAGAAGGGATTGGAATGAAATATACAAAGTTATGCAAAGAAAGGGTCTGAATCCTAGAATACTGTACCCAGCAAGGCTATCAATAAAAATTGAAGGTCAAATCAGGAGCTTCACAGACAAAAAAGGTCTAAAGGAATACATTACCACCAAACCAGCAATGCAAGAAATGCTAAAGGGTCTGCTGTGAAAAGCAATAGGAAGCCATGAAAGAACATAGGGGCAAAGAACAAAAATGGCTACAAATAACTATCTATCAATAATTACTTTAAATGTAAATGGTTCAAATGCTCCAATTAAAAGACATAGGGTAATAGACTGGATAAGAAAACACGACCCATATATCTGCTGTCTACAAGAAACCCACCTCCAAAAAAAAGATGCACACAGACTGAGGGTGAAAGGATGGAAAAAGGTTCTTCAGGCAAATGGAAATGGAAAAAAAGCTGGGGTAGCAATACTTATATCCAACAAATTAGATCTCAAAGTGAAGGATGTAACAAGAGATAAAGAAGGCCACTACATAATACTAAGGGGAGCAATCCAACAAGAAGAAATAACTCTGGTAAACATATATGCACCCAATACAGGAGCACCCAAATATATACTAAAACTCCTAGAGGATATCAAAGGAGAGATAGACAGCAATACAATCATAGTAGGAGACTTTAATACCCCACTATCACCATTGGACAAATCCTCTAAACAAAAAATTAGTAATGAAACATCAATCCTCAATGAATCACTAGACCAGAAGGAATTAATTGACATCTTCAGATCATTTCACCCCGAAGCCACAGAATATACATTCTTTTCAAGTGCCCATGGGTCATTCTCAAAGATAGACCATGTGTTGGGTTATAGGCAAAGTCTCTCCAAATTCAAGAATATAGAAATCATATCAAGCGCGCTCTCAGATCACAATGGCATAAAGCTGGAAATCAACTACATTAGAAACAATCCAAAGAAATAAAACACATGGAGACTAAACAGCATGCTATTAAACTATGACTGGGTTACTAGAGAGATCAAGGAATAGATAGAAAACATCATGGAAACAAATAACAACGACAGCACAACAATCCAAAATCTATGGGACAGTGAAAGCAGTTCTGAGAGGGAAGTTCATAGCTCTACAACCCTACTGCAAAAAACTAGAAACAGCGGCAATAAATTATCTAACCCAACAACTCAAAGAGTTAGAAAGAAAGCAACATGAAAAGCCCAGTGTAAGCAGAAGGAAGGAAATAGTAAACATCAGAGCAGAAATAAATGACATAGAGACCAAAGAAACAATACAGAAGATCAACAAAACCAAAAGCTGGTTCTTTGAAAGATTAAACAAGATTGATGAACCTCTAGCCAGAGTCACCAAGAAGCAAAGAGAGAGGACCCTAAGAAATAAAATCAGAAATGAAAGAGGTGAAATAACAACAGACCCCATTGAAATACAAAGGATTGTTAAAAAATACTATGAACAACTCTACTCCAACAAACTGGACAACCTGGAGGAAATGGATAGGTTTCTAGAAAAATATAACCTCCCAAAACTTAATCAAGAAGAATCTAAACAATTCAATAGACCAATAACTGTGGAATAAATTGAAGCAGTCATCATAAAGCTTCTGGCAAACAAAATCCCAGGGCCAGACGGCTTCACAGGGGAGTTTTACCAAACATTCAAGGAAGAACTAAAACCTATACTCCTCAGACTATTCCAGAAAATTCAAGAGGATGGAACACTTCCAAACTCCTTCTATGAAGCTAACATCACCCTAATACCTAAAGCAGATAAAGATGACACAATGAAAGAAAATTACAGGCCAATATCCCTCATGAATATAGATGCCAAAATCCTCAATAAAATTCTAGCAAATCGGATCGAGCAATACATCAGAAAGATCATACACCATGACCAAGTAGGATTTATCCCAGGAATGCAAGGATGGTACAATATCCGCAAATCAATAAATGTGATACATCACATAAACAAACTGAGAGATAAAGATCACATAGTCATATCAATTGATTCAGAAAAAGCATTTGACAAAATCCAACACCCTTTCTTGATAAAAACTCTCAACAAGGTGGGAATAGAAGGATCATGCCTCAACATAATAAAAGCCATATATGAGAACCCCACAGCAAACATCATAGTCAATGGGAAAAAACTACAAACATTTCCCTTAAGAACAGGAACAAGACAGGGTTGCCCACTCTCACCACTCCTATTCAACATATTACTGGAAGTATTAGCCATTGCAATTAGACAAGAAGAAGAAATAAAAGGCATCCAAATTGGAAAAGAAGAAGTAAATCTATCCTTATTTGCAGATGACATGATATTGTACATAAAAAACCCGAAAGACTCCATAAAAAAGCTAATAGACTTAATAAGTGAGTTCAGCAATGTAGCAGGCTACAAAATCAATGCCAAGAAATCTATGGCATTCCTATACACCAATAGTGAACTTACAGAAAGGGAGACTAAAAAAGCAATCCCATTTACCATCACACCAAAAAAATTAAGATACCTAGGAATAAATTTAACTAAGGAGGCAAAAGACCTATTCGGGGAAAACTACAGGACGCTAAAAAAAGAGATAGAGGAAGATGTAAACAGATGGAAGAACATACCATGTTCATGGATTGGGAGAATCAACATAATTAAAATGTCCATACTACCCAAAGCAGTCTATACATTTAATGCACTCCCCATTAAAATACCAATGACATACTTCACAGACCTAGAAAGAACTCTCCAAAAATTCATCTGGAATAAAAAAAAAAAGGCCCCGGATAGCCACAGCAATCCTGAGAAAGAAGCACAAAGTCGGTGGGATTTCCATACCAGACTTCAAGCTGTATTACAAAGCTACTGTTCTCAAAACAGTCTGGTACTGGCACAAGAACAGACATATAGATCAGTGGAATAGAATAGCGAATCCAGATATCAACCCAAACCACTATGCTCAATTAATATTTGACAAAGGAGGCATGAACATAAAATGGAGTCAAAACAGTCTCTTCAATAAATGGTGTTGGGAAAATTGGATAGATACATGCAAAAAAATGAAACTAGACCACCAACTTACACCATACACAAAAATAAACTCCAAATGGATACAGGACTTAAACGTAAGACGGGAAACCATAAAAACATTAGAGGAATCTACAGGAAATAAAATCGCAGACATATGCCAAAAGAACTTCTTCGATGATACTGCTCCTAGGGCAATGGAAGCTAAAGACAGAATAAACAAATGGGACTACATCAAAATAAAAAGCTTTTGCACAGCTAAAGAAACCATCAACAAAACAATAAGAAAACCGACTGTATGGGAGAACATATTTGCAAATGTTATCAGTGATAAAGGTTTAATCTCAAGCATCTACACGCAACTAACACAACTCAATAAAAGGAAGACAAATGATCCAATAAAAAAATGGACAACAGACCTAAATAGAACCTTTTCTAAAGAAGACAAAAGGAAGGCCCAGAGACATATGAAAACTTGCTCAAAGTCACTAATTATCCGAGAGATGCAAATCAAAACGACTATGCGGTACCATCTCACACCTGTCAGAATGGCTTACATCAACAAATCAACAAATGACAAGTGCTGGCGAGGATGTGGAGAAAAAGGAACTCTCCTGCACTGTTGGTGGGATTGTAGACTAGTGCAGCCACTGTGGAGAACAGTATGAAGTTTCCTCAAAAAACTACAAATGGAGCTCCCATTCAACCCAGTGATCCCACTTCTAGGAATATATCCCAAGAAACTCGAAAGGCGAATTAGAAAGGATATATGTACTCCTATGTTTATAGCAGCACAATTTATTATAGCTAAGACTTGGAATCAGCCTAAGTGCCCATCAGCAGATGAGTGGATTAAAAAACTGTGGTACATCTACACAATGGAATACTACGCTGCGGTAAAAAAGAAAGAGCTCCTATCATTTGTAACAACATGGATGGAATTAGAGAGCATTATGCTAAGTGAAATTAGCCAGGCAGAGAAAGACAAATATCACATGATCTCACTCATTTGAGGAATACAATCAATGACATAGACTGATGAATAAGAATGGATCTAGAGACTGAGAAAAGTCCATCAAAATGTCAAACCTCAGGGTAAGTGGCAGGTGGTGGGAGTAAGGGGGAAAGTCAATATATTTGAATGCTTGAACAAAGGTAAGTGATTTGTGTTTTTAAATCCCTGACAAAGTTTATAAAAAGTTATAAAAAAATTGGCAGCTAGTTTGAGATTGAATTAACATGGCCTAGAGCATGTCATCTCTTATGGACACCAGTTCTTAGGCTAGGCCCTACTTAACCTTCCGTGATACCACAATACCCTTACATGATATTATTCTACAATGTCATTATAATATTTGATATTTGACAACAGCATATTATACAATTATCCCAAATAAACTTACAAACTAATTCTTTGAATGTTGGGCAGCAACTTAAAAAAAGGATAGGAAAGGAATTAATCCCTTTCAGAAGGGATTAAGGCACTGGGAAGGCATCCGAACATTCTATATTGGCCCCTCTGGCCATTTTGCCAAGAGGGACCCTCTTCTTATTATCCAAATACACACAGCTGATGCGTGAACTTTCAGTTCAAGCTGTGGCTGAAGTCTCTGGGCAGCTGGCACCATGGATCTGTCTCTCGACCAATGGCGTGAGCTGGGCCCTCTCTGGAGAAGAAACCTGGGTCCCCCGAGATATGTGATCAGTACCGGGACCCCGCCAGCAGGCAAGGGGTCCCCAAAGCAGGTGCTGGACGTGGAGGCCACGGGGGCATAGACTACAAAGGAGACAGGACTGAACCTCACATCACCCTGTTTGTCCCCGGAGGATGGCTGGTTAGCCAGAGACAGGTAAGATTCCTCAGGGAAGGAACAACCTAAGACAGGCACAGTCGCAGAGGGGCCAACAGGTGAGAACTAAAAGATCAACAGAGGTGGGGCACAGACCCTCATCCACAAACCTTGCAGGGACTTGAATTCTCACCCCTCCTGAGGAAGGTCTCCTACGCCTCCCACGCACAACTCAGACCGGGACCCAGGTGGTAGACAGAGACTCGGCCAGCAATAGCTGCCCTATATCTAAATTTAATTTATTACAAGGAATGCTGAGGACCTACTCAAAAATGCAAATATTCCTTTCCACAAGTATTTACTGGGTAAACTAAGATTTCTGCTTGAGTATTAAAATTGACAGTAAAATAGTAATCAAGTTTTCAGATTAATTTAAATTGGCCAAGTGAAATAAGTGAATACTCAAGAAAATCTAACTGTACTGGACAAAAAGCTTTTCCTAAAACATTAACTAAATTATCTATTAGTAGTTCATCTCACTGTAAAATTGCCTAACATCCAAAGAACCTAAAGCAGTCATATTTGTGTGCAAAAATTAAAATTTAAAATTACCAAGACTGCAAGATAAAATTTCCAAAAGCCCCTATTAACCAAAAAGGGGGAGGGGGGCCAGTGGGGTAATATCATGTAAGGAAAAATATCCTATAAGTAAAATACATGTAGAAAATTCTTACTCCAGAAAATTCCATTTGTAAAACCAGCTGCAGGACACCCATAAAAAAAAAAAAAACACACACATGGTGTCAAAATAAGCCAAAGGAAAATCATTTAGGCAAAAATAAAAAGAATCCCAAGTCTATTTTGCAGAGAGGATCCCTTTGTTAACCTTTGGTCGAGAATGTGTTTGTGTGTTTGCAGAGAACAACTCCAAGACCATGTGGGTTCCTGCAACACTGAGGAACTGACGGGCCTGTTCCAGCCACGAGGTCGGTCCAGAGATGGGGGACGCTGACGACACCTTGCCATGCTAGCAGTCGGCAGCTGTGCGTGGCTGCAGGCGGCCCAGGACCATACCAGAGAGGATGGATCTTGCATTGCCACGATGTGTCCACCATCGGGATACCATTGCTGACATGTACACATGAAGAACTATTTGACATTGAAACTGGGACTCAGAACAGTTGGACATTGAAACTGACACTCAAACTTTTTTTGCTCTTATACGTTTGTTTTCAGTATGCAGAGGCAAGATATTTTTGAAGAAAAGAAACAGGGGAGAGTGATTGATATAGAGGCAGGGTGGCCTCGAACAGGCTGTCAAGCTACAGGGGGAAGGCTGGAGTGGAGGGGAGGCAGATGCTGGGGGAGATCAACCGAAGGACTTGTATGCATACATATGAGCATAACCAATGAATGAAAGACTCTGGGGTTTGAAGGGGGGCAGGTGGGGACATGTGCTGGGGGGTAAGGGAGGCTGGGTAGAGGATATTGGGGGGAGGGAGGAAAACATATGTACTACTATAAAATATAAGTTATATTTTAAATAAAAACAAAACAAAAAAACTCACAACATTAAAAAATGTAAATCATTTGTTCTTTACTGGGTACAATGAAACTGCAGTAATTTCTAAAGAAAATTTTATTTTGATATTAAAAGAGCCACTTTCCATATTGCTTTGTTTTTTATATTATTGTTTTGTTTTGAGGTACATAAGGGTGAGTATATCTAATGCAGTGGAGAGCAATAAGTCACGTTCAGTGTCAGCTGGTTTTCTGCTTTGTAATCAGTGACATCCTTCCTCCCAGATTCTGATAACTACCCTCCAGTCCCTGGGAAAATTGATGCTCTATAGGGTCCAGGCTCCAATAGAATTTATTTCCCTTATCCAGACTCCAAAGGGGAGCCTACAGGCCACCCCATCACGGAAACAGGAGGATGAAAAGACTGACAGCCAGAAGGACATGACTGAGAAGGGAATATCTACAGACTAATAGGTAAGGATGACAGGGAGTGCCTGGAAGTTTTGCTCAGTGCTTCATACCTGAGCCAAGCGTTCTGAACAAGGAGAGACTGTTCTCATGAGAACTCTCAGTAATCACTGCTGTCTGGACTTGTGGGGGGTGCATATGGCTTCCCATATCCACTGGGCCCGCCCAGCTCCATTGCTCCCCTCCCTTCTGCCAGGACTCCTCTATTTCTAGCCACAGCCTAGCCCAATTCCTATAGTTTCTGAGATTGGCACTTGCACCCCCTCACACTCCCACCACAGGCGGCAAGCACGGGGCTGTTTACATCTCACTGGAGTGCAAAGACCTCAGGATTGCAGTGCCCCAGCTCCGGGGTCTAGCTTCACCTTGACCAGTACCTAACTGTGCTATTGTGGGCCACTTATTCCCTTGGCCTCATTGACTGCACCTGTAAAATTAGGAGTTGGAAAATATAATCTGTAAGGTATCTTTAACTCTCAAGGTGCTTCTGCAAGTCACTACAGGGAAATAGGGACCACCAAAAACAAACAAAAATAAAAAGGGAAGTTACAGGCCTTTTGGAAACCTCAGTATGTCCTCATGAAAGTCTTGTCTGAGTATGGTGAAACGAAAATGAGACTAATCCTTTCTCTCCTTCTGTTTCCTGACAGGAGATAGAAACATCAATACAGGAAATTGACCTTTGTGTGTCAAAACATGGACACGCAGGCCACAGGTGAGCTGCACATGGCTTCCAGAGCCTCGGTGGCCATTGAGTTCCATACAACAACATGTCCATGACCTTTTCGTGATTGACGAGCACACCAGGACTAACTTTTGGAAATGAGGGCACACCTGAAAATTTTAGAACATTTAACCATTATGCATGCTCTTATTCAACTCCTTGGAAAGTAAAAAGGGAGAAAAGGAATATTATTAGCTTATTCAAGGCCAGTGAAGTTCACCCAGAACCCCCCTCCCTGGGAACCCTGACCTGGGACCCTCCTGCCCATGGAGGCTGTCACTCTTTAGAGAGCCAGGTGACAGAGGTTTAAATTCAGGCTCGAGTCAGCCAGCTTGAGTTTGACTCTCCACCCACCACTTACGGGCATGGCTAAGGGTAAATACCTAACCTTTTCTAGCCATAGTCTCCTTATCTGCATAACGGGTACATGTGTCATACAGCCGTTAGGTTTAAATGAAAGAAAGCAAGTCTTGCTCCTGGCACAGTCTAGGGAATCAGTGAGTGCTCAACAGACAGCAGCAGTTGTTATACTGAATCTTGGTGAATTAGATAAATTCTATGTCCGGAGACCCCCCCCACCCCCACCCCCACACCCCTCTAGTCTGGCGCCTGCTCTTCTCCCCCAGCCCCCTTTTCTAGGAGTCGCCATTCCTCCATGCCCTAAAGTCAGTGTGCCTTTGGACTGTTATGCTGAGCAGCAGGCAAAGTGCAAGAGCTGTCCCGAAGAACCCGTGGCAGCAGGGGCTGGGCCTTCTCACCCAGAAATCCTCCTTTCATCCCTGGTTGCTGGGCAGGGGCCAAGTGGAAACACCCGAGCCAATGGGAGTCCCTTTCCGGGGCAAGAGGAACATGGAGAGTGATCAGAGCCTTCTCTGCCAAGGACACAGGCAAGCACCTGGTACCTGGAGGGTCTCAAGGTGCATCGGAGCCCCCCTTCTGTGGCCCGCTGACCCCAAGCTGTGTGAGAAGGCGCCAAGCTCCCAGCAGCAACATTCATCTTCTCCCACTGCCTCCTCGGCTCCTTGCCCCGAAGAAAGCTCTCTCGCACGCCTGCCTTGGTCCCGGTCCCGGTTAGTTTACTTGGGACTTTCCCCGGACGGAGCCGCGCAGCCATTCCTGAGCCGCCTCGGGCACAGTCTCACCCCAACCTCCTCGGGCGCCTTCCAGGTGCACGGCGCGGCGTCAGCTGCGGCTGCCGGCGGGACTCGGGTGCCCCGCCGCCTGGGACATCGCGTTCGCGGCGCGGGGGAGGCGGGGACCGGGGAGGAGCCAGAGTCCCGCCGACCGCCGACCAGCAACGGCCGGGTCTTTCAGAGGAGAAAATCCCTGTGGTGAAGGCAGCGATGGCCCTCCGCGCCCCGGAGCCGCCCGGGAGGCTGGCTGCCCGAGGGCGTCTGGTGGCGGTGGCGGCTAGTCCCCGCGGCCAGCTCGGCGCACGCCCTCGAACTCTCCAAACCCAGGACAGGGTTTACAGGGAGAGATAAATAGCGAAGGGGTGGGGTGGGAGTGGAGGGGGCGTTGGCGGCGATTGCAGGACTGCGGGGTGCACACGACGGGATCCCGGCCGGGCTGGGACGGTGCGCTCCTCGGGCGTCACCCTTCTCCCTAAGTGGGGCTGGGAGGCGGTGATGGAAATGGGGGTGGCGGTGCTGAGCCAAATCAGGAGGAGGGCTCTCCAGTCTCTCCCACCACCGACATCCGGACACAAAGGCAACTGAGAACAGTGCAGGTGGGGTGAAAGAATGACTTAAAGAAAAAAGAGTAGGAATACCGCCAAGAAGGGGAAACAAGACAGCGGGAAAGGAAGGGACGAATCAGTGGAAACAGTCAGCTGCAGGTCAGCGCCAGGGTAAGTTCCCCCGGAAGGTGGTAGGATCTAAAGCAGGGTCTCGAGCGTGTCCCTGGGCCACAGCATGAGTGTTGGTTGGTTGGAAACGCAGACCTATGGTATCCAAACCTCAGGGAGTGGGGCCAGCCTGTTTCCTCAGGTCCTTTCCGGGGATTCTGTGCCCCTCTCACGTTCAAGCCCCGCTGTGCAAAGGAAGTGACACTGGCTTAGGCGCTGGGAAACTGGGTCCCTAATTTTCCCACCAATAAAAGGAAGGGTTGGGCTAGATCAAGGGGACACTGGTGGATAGAATCTGGCAGGCCACACAGAGTGGGGTGGGCCAGGTAGGCCCCGAGTGCCGGTGCCTAGTGCCAGTCAGTTGTTGCCTGGCCTGAAGTTGGGGTAGGTGTTGGCATATCTAGTTTTGCAAGAGAAGCTGGGAACCCGACTTTAAAAGTGTGAAATCTCCTGTTTTTTTAAATGTCGACAAGTAATTAAACATTTTAAAAACATTGTGTGGGTCCTCCCTGTAGACCAAGCATAAACATGTGCAGCCTGGGTTTGTCCTGTGGGTCTTGTCTACAGTCTTCCAACTCATGGTCTCATCTTATTTTGAAATAGCCTGTGAGACCGACATAAGTGTGGACGCTGACCTGAAGGAGAAAAGTAAGGCTTCCTGAGCTTCTCAGAAAATGTTAGAAGAGAAGGTTTGGAACACCTCACAGTCACACAAAAGGATTACCATCCTTTGATTTCCTTCATGCTGCCCTCTGTCACATTCTTAATCAGGGAGCCCCACTGTTCTCATTATAATTTAGACTTAAACATTGCTGACCCACAAAACATTAAGTAAGTCGGTCAGAATCCTTTTCCGGAGCCTGCCGGGCATTGCCATCCTCCCAACCACAGCGTCCTCGTCAAGCCCGCTCTGACCACCTTGTGTTTGTCAGGTGCTGTTTCCATGTGCCAAGATATTGTTCCAAGAGTTTTAAATGGATTAACTCTTTTAACAGCAACAGCTCTGTGGAAGGGATACAGTTATTGTCTTCCATGTGACAAATGTGAGAAACAGACCCAGAGAGGTTAAGGGATGTGTGTGTCCCAGGACATCCAGCTTGTATTCGGTATGTGGCATGAGGGGCCTGTGCTGAGAGAGCCCAGCAGGCCCCCTGCATGTGGAGCTCTGGCCCAGCCAAGTCGCCAGGTCTGCCCTTCTGAAACTTGCCAGATAATGTAGCCAGTGGGGCTTAAGGGGTTACAGAGTCTGACAGCTTTAACAAAGGAGGTGTCATGTGGAGGAGATGAAAGAGCAGAGCTGTTTATTTGAGGATTAAGGCCCTAAGAAATGTCTCTAACTCTGCAGGCTACCTCTGTCACCTTGTTTCTGACAGTGCTCCCAGGGCTTTAGGAGAAGAATGCCCTGGTCTCATGTTACAGAGCTCCCTAGGCAGAGGAGCCTCTCCCTGCCACCCAGCACTGGTTATTCAGGGTCCCTGATGGAAAGAGCACTGAAAAAGAAGTGAGGAAACCTGGAGCACAGCCAGGCCCTGCAGGAACACAGTCAGCCCCACAGGAGCACAGTCAGGCCCTGCAGGAACACAGTCAGGCCCCACAGGAACACAGTCAGCCCCACAGGAGCACAGTCAGGCCCTGAAGGAACACAGTCAGGCCCACAGGAACACAGTCAGGCCCACAGGAGCACAGTCAGGCCCACAGGAACACAGTCAGCCCCACAGGAGCACAGTCAGCCCCACAGGAACACAGTCAGGCCCACAGGAGCATAGTCAGGCTCCACAGGAACACAGTCAGGCCCTGCAGGAGCACAGCCAGGCCCAAAGGAACACAGTCAGCCCCACAGGAGCACAGTCAGGCCCACAGGAGCACAGTCAGGCCCTGCAGGAACACAGTCAGGCCCACAGGAGCACAGTCAGGCCCACAGGAACACAGTCAGCCCCACAGAAGCACAGTCAGCCCCACAGGAACACAGTAGGCCCACAGGAGCACAGTCAGGCCCCGCAGGAACACAGTCAGGCCCCACAGGAACACAGTCAGGCCCACAGGAACACAGTCAGCCCCACAGGAACACAGTCAGGCCCACAGGAGCACAGTCAGGCCGACAGGAGCACAGTCAGGCCGACAGGAGCACAGTCAGGCCGACAGGAGCACAGTCAGGCCCTGCAGGAACACAGTCAGGCCCACAGGAACACAGTCAGGCCCCACAGGAGCACAGTCAGCCCCACAGGAACACAGTCAGCCCCACAGGAACACAGTCAGCCCCACAGGAACACAGTCAGCCCCACAGGAACACAGTCAGCCCCCGCAGGAACACAGTCAGGCCCCGCAGGAACACAGTCAGGCCCGCAGGAACACAGTCAGGCCCGCAGGAGCACAGTCAGGCCCGCAGGAGCACAGTCAGCCCCACAGGAGCACAGCCAGCCCCACAGGAGCACAGCCAGCCCCACAGGAGCACAGCCAGGCCCCGCAGGAGCACAGTCAGGCCCCGCAGGAGCACAGTCAGGCCCCGCAGGAGCACAGTCAGGCCCCGCAGGAACACAGTCAGGCCCCGCAGGAACACAGTCAGGCCCCGCAGGAACACAGTCAGGCCCCGCAGGAACACAGTCAGGCCCTGCAGGAACACAGTCAGGCCCTGCAGGAACACAGTCAGGCCCCGCAGGAACACAGTCAGGCCCCGCAGGAACACAGTCAGGCCCCGCAGGAACACAGTCAGGCCCGCAGGAACACAGTCAGGCCCTGCAGGAACACAGTCAGGCCCTGCAGGAACACAGTCAGGCCCCGCAGGAACACAGTCAGGCCCCGCAGGAACACAGTCAGGCCCTGCAGGAACACAGTCAGGCCCGCAGGAACACAGTCAGGCCCACAGGAACACAGTCAGGCCCCACAGGAGCACAGGCCCCACAGGAACACAGTCAGGCCCCACAGGAACACAGGCCCCACAGGAACACAGTCAGGCCCCACAGGAGCACATTCAGCCCCACAGGAACACAGTCAGGCCCACAGGAACACAGTCAGGCCCACAGGAACACAGTCAGGCCCACAGGAACACAGTCAGGCCCCACAGGAACACAGTCAGGCCCACAGGAACACAGTCAGGCCCACAGGAACACAGTCAGGCCCACAGGAGCACAGTCAGGCCTCACAGGAACACAGTCAGGCCCACAGGAGCACAGTCAGGCCCACAGGAACACAGTCAGGCCCACAGGCACATAGTCAGCCCCACAGGAACACAGTCACGCCCTGTAGGAACACAGTCAGGCCCCACAGGAACACAGTCAGCCCCACAGGAACACAGTCAGCCCCACAGGAGCACAGTCAGGCCCACAGGAGCACATTCAGCTCCACAGGAGCACATTCAGCTCCACAGGAACACAGTCAGGCCCCACAGGAACACAGGCTCCACAGGAACACAGTCAGGCCCACAGGAACACAGTCAGGCCCCACAGGAACACAGTCAGGCCCACAGGAGCACAGTCAGGCCCCACAGGAGCACAGTCAGGCCCACAGAAACACAGTCAGGCCCACAGGAACACAGTCAGCCCCACAGGAACATAGTCAGCCCCACAGGAACACAGTCAGGCCCTGTAGGAACACAGTCAGCCCCACAGGAGCACAGTCAGCCCCACAGGAGCACAGTCAGGCCCCACAGGAGCACAGTCAGGCCCACAGGAACACAGTCAGGCCCCACAGGAACACAGGCCCCACAGGAACACAGTCAGGCCCACAGGAGCACATTCAGCCCCACAGGAACACAGTCAGGCCCACAGGAGCACCTTCAGCCCCACAGGAACACAGTCAGGCCCACAGGAACACAGTCAGGCCCACAGGAACACAGTCAGGCCCCACAGGAACACAGTCAGGCCCCACAGGAACACAGTCAGCCCCACAGGAACACAGTCAGCCCCACAGGAGCACAGTCAGGCCCACAGGAGCACATTCAGCTCCACAGGAGCACATTCAGCTCCACAGGAACACAGTCAGGCCCCACAGGAACACAAGCCCCACAGGAGCACAGTCAGGCCCCACAGGAGCACAGTCAGGCCCCACAGGAACACAGTCAGGCCCCACAGGAACACAGGCCCCACAGGAACACAGTCAGGCCCCACAGGAGCACATTCAGCCCCACAGGAACACAGTCAGGCCCACAGGAACACAGTCAGGCCCACAGGAACACAGTCAGGCCCACAGGAACACAGTCAGGCCCCACACGAACACAGTCAGGCCCACAGGAACACAGGCTCCACAGGAACACAGTCAGGCCCACAGGAGCACAGTCAGGCCCCACAGGAGCACAGTCAGGCCCCACAGGAGCACAGTCAGGCCCACAGAAACACAGTCAGGCCCACAGGAACACAGTCAGCCCCACAGGAACACAGTCAGGCCCTGTAGGAACACAGTCAGCCCCACAGGAGCACAGTCAGCCCCACAGGAGCACAGTCAGGCCCCACAGGAGCACAGTCAGGCCCACAGGAACACAGTCAGGCCCCACAGGAACACAGGCCCCACAGGAACACAGTCAGGCCCACAGGAGCACATTCAGCCCCACAGGAACACAGTCAGGCCCACAGGAGCACATTCAGCCCCACAGGAACACAGTCAGGCCCACAGGAACACAGTCAGGCCCACAGGAACACAGTCAGGCCCACAGGAACACAGTCAGGCCCCACAGGAACACAGTCAGCCCCACAGGAACACAGGCTCCACAGGAACACAGTCAGGCCCACAGGAGCACAGTCAGGCCCACAGGAACACAGTCAGGCCCACAGGAACACAGGCTCCACAGGAACACAGTCAGGCCCACAGGAATACAGTCAGCCCCACAGGAACACAGTCAGCCCCACAGGAACACAGTCAGCCCCACAGGAACACAGGCCCCACAGGAACACAGGCTCCACAGGAACACAGTCAGGCCCACAGGAGCACAGTCAGGCCCCACAGGAACACAGTCAGGCCCACAGGAGCACAGTCAGGCCCCACAGGAACACAGTCAGGCCCCACAGGAACACAGTCAGGCCCACAGGAACACAGTCAGGCCCCACAGGAGCACAGTCAGGCCCCACAGGAACACAGTCAGCCCCACAGGAACACAGGCTCCACAGGAACACAGTCAGGCCCCACAGGAACACAGGCCCCACAGGAACACAGTCAGGCCCCACAGGAACACAGGCCCCACAGGAACACAGTCAGGCCCCACAGGAACACAGGCCCCACAGGAACACAGTCAGGCCCCACAGGAGCACAGTCAGGCCCCACAGGAACACAGTCAGGCCCCACAGGAACACAGGCCCCACAGGAACACAGTCAGCCCCACAGGAGCACAGTCAGGCCCCACAGGAACACAGGCCCCACAGGAACACAGTCAGGCCCCACAGGAGCACAGTCAGGCCCCACAGGAACACAGGCCCCACAGGAACACAGTCAGGCCCCACAGGAACACAAGCCCCACAGGAACACAGTCAGGCCCCACAGGAGCACAGTCAGGCCCCACAGGAACACAGGCCCCACAGGAACACAGTCAGGCCCCACAGGAACACAGGCCCCACAGGAACACAGTCAGGCCCCACAGGAGCACATTCAGCCCCACAGGAACACAGTCAGGCCCACAGGAACACAGTCAGGCCCACAGGAACACAGTCAGGCCCACAGGAACACAGTCAGGCCCCACACGAACACAGTCAGGCCCACAGGAACACAGGCTCCACAGGAACACAGTCAGGCCCACAGGAGCACAGTCAGGCCCCACAGGAACACAGTCAGGCCCACAGGAACACAGTCAGGCCCCACAGGAACACAGGCCCCACAGGAACACAGTGAGGCCCACAGGAGCACAGTCAGGCCCCACAGGAACACAGTCAGGCCCACAGGAACACAGTCAGGCCCCACAGGAACACAGGCCCCACAGGAACACAGTGAGGCCCACAGGAGCACATTCAGCCCCACAGGAACACAGTCAGGCCCACAGGAACACAGTCAGGCCCCACAGGAACACAGTCAGGCCCCACAGGAACACAGTCAGCCCCACAGGAACACAGGCTCCACAGGAACACAGGCTCCACAGGAACACAGTCAGGCCGACAGGAACACAGTCAGGCCCCACAGGAACACAGTCAGGCCCACAGGAACACAGTCAGGCCCACAGGAACACAGTCAGGCCCACAGGAACACAGTCAGCCCCTGTAGGAACACAGTCAGGCCCTGTAGGAACACAGTCAGGCCCCACAGGAACACAGTCAGGCCCACAGGAACACAGTCAGGCCCACAGGAGCACAGTCAAGCCCCACAGGAACACAGTCAGGCCCACAGGAGCACAGTCAGGCCCCACAGGAACACAGTCAGCCCCACAGGAACACAGGCTCCACAGGAACACAGTCAGGCCCACAGGAATACAGTCAGCCCCACAGGAACACAGTCAGCCCCACAGGAACACAGTCAGCCCCACAGGAACACAGTCAGGCCCACAGGAACACAGTAAGCCCCACAGGAACACAGTCAGCCCCACAGGAACACAGTCAGGCCCCACAGGAACACAGTCAGCCCCACAGGAACACAGTCAGGCCCACAGGAGCACAGTCAGGCCCACAGGAACACAGTCCGGCCCTGCAGGAACACAGTCCGGCCCCACAGGAACACAGTCCGGCCCCACAGGAACACAGTCAGGCCCCACAGGAACACAGTCAGGCCCACAGGAACACAGTCAGGCCCACAGGAGCACAGTCAGGCCCCACAGGAACACAGTCAGGCCCACAGGAACACAGTCAGGCCCCACAGGAACACAGTCAGGCCCACAGGAACACAGTGAGGCCCACAGGAACACAGTCAGGCCCCACAGGAACACAGTCAGGCCCACAGGAACACAGTCAGGCCCACAGGAGCACAGTCAGGCCCCACAGGAACACAGGCTCCACAGGAGCACAGTCAGGCTCCACAGGAGCACAGTCAGGCCCACAGGAACACAGTCAGGCCCACAGGAACACAGTCAGGCCCACAGGAACACAGTCAGGCCCACAGGAGCACAGTCAGGCCCCACAGGAGCACAGGCCCCACAGGAACACAGTCAGGCCCCACAGGAACACAGGCCCCACAGGAACACAGTCAGGCCCCACAGGAGCACATTCAGCCCCACAGGAGCACATTCAGCCCCACAGGAACACAGTCAGGCCCACAGGAACACAGTCAGGCCCACAGGAACACAGTCAGCCCCACAGGAACACAGTCAGGCCCCACAGGAACACAGTCAGGCCCACAGGAACACAGTCAGGCCCACAGGAACACAGTCAGGCCCACAGGAGCACAGTCAGGCCTCACAGGAACACAGTCAGGCCCACAGGAGCACAGTCAGGCCCCACAGGAACACAGTCAGGCCCACAGGAACACAGGCTCCACAGGAACACAGTCAGGCCCACAGGAGCACAGTCAGGCCTCACAGGAACACAGTCAGGCCCACAGGAGCACAGTCAGGCCCCACAGGAACACAGTCAGGCCCACAGGAACACAGTCAGGCCCACAGGAACACAGTCAGGCCCACAGGCACATAGTCAGCCCCACAGGAACACAGTCACGCCCTGTAGGAACACAGTCAGGCCCCACAGGAACACAGTCAGCCCCACAGGAACACAGTCAGCCCCACAGGAGCACAGTCAGGCCCACAGGAGCACATTCAGCTCCACAGGAGCACATTCAGCTCCACAGGAACACAGTCAGGCCCCACAGGAACACAGGCTCCACAGGAACACAGTCAGGCCCACAGGAACACAGTCAGGCCCACAGGAACACAGTCAGGCCCCACACGAACACAGTCAGGCCCACAGGAACACAGGCTCCACAGGAACACAGTCAGGCCCACAGGAGCACAGTCAGGCCCCACAGGAACACAGTCAGGCCCACAGGAACACAGTCAGGCCCCACAGGAACACAGTCAGGCCCACAGGAGCACAGTCAAGCCCCACAGGAACACAGTCAGGCCCACAGGAGCACAGTCAGGCCCCACAGGAACACAGTCAGCCCCACAGGAACACAGGCTCCACAGGAACACAGTCAGGCCCACAGGAATACAGTCAGCCCCACAGGAACACAGTCAGCCCCACAGGAACACAGTCAGCCCCACAGGAACACAGTCAGGCCCACAGGAACACAGTAAGCCCCACAGGAACACAGTCAGCCCCACAGGAACACAGTCAGGCCCCACAGGAACACAGTCAGCCCCACAGGAACACAGTCAGGCCCACAGGAGCACAGTCAGGCCCCACAGGAGCACAGTCAGGCCCACAGGAACACAGTCAGGCCCACAGGAACACAGTCCGGCCCTGCAGGAACACAGTCCGGCCCCACAGGAACACAGTCCGGCCCCACAGGAACACAGTCCGGCCCCACAGGAACACAGTCAGGCCCACAGGAACACAGTCAGGCCCACAGGAGCACAGTCAGGCCCCACAGGAACACAGTCAGGCCCACAGGAACACAGTCAGGCCCCACAGGAACACAGTCAGGCCCACAGGAACACAGTCAGGCCCACAGGAACACAGTCAGGCCCCACAGGAACACAGTCAGGCCCACAGGAACACAGTCAGGCCCACAGGAGCACAGTCAGGCCCCACAGGAACACAGGCTCCACAGGAGCACAGTCAGGCTCCACAGGAGCACAGTCAGGCTCCACAGGAGCACAGTCAGGCCCACAGGAACACAGTCAGGCCCACAGGAACACAGTCAGGCCCACAGGAACACAGTCAGGCCCCACAGGAGCACAGGCCCCACAGGAACACAGTCAGGCCCCACAGGAACACAGTCAGGCCCACAGGAGCACAGTCAGGCCCACAGGAGCACATTCAGCTCCACAGGAACACAGTCAGGCCCACAGGAACACAGTCAGGCCCCACAGGAACACAGGCTCCACAGGAACACAGTCAGGCCCACAGGAGCACAGTCAGGCCCCACAGGAACACAGTCAGGCCCACAGGAGCACAGTCAGGCCCCACAGGAACACAGTCAGGCCCACAGAAACACAGTCAGGCCCACAGGAACACAGTCAGCCCCACAGGAACATAGTCAGCCCCACAGGAGCACAGTCAGGCCCCACAGGAACACGGTCAGGCCCACAGGAACACAGTCAGGCCCACAGGAACACAGTCAGGCCCCACAGGAGCACAGGCCCCACAGGAACACAGTCAGGCCCCACAGGAACACAGGCCCCACAGGAACACAGTCAGGCCCCACAGGAGCACATTCAGCCCCACAGGAACACAGTCAGGCCCACAGGAACACAGTCAGGCCCACAGGAACACAGTCAGGCCCACAGGAACACAGTCAGGCCCCACAGGAACACAGTCAGGCCCACAGGAACACAGTCAGGCCCACAGGAACACAGTCAGGCCCACAGGAGCACAGTCAGGCCTCACAGGAACACAGTCAGGCCCACAGGAGCACAGTCAGGCCCCACAGGAACACAGTCAGGCCCACAGGAACACAGGCTCCACAGGAACACAGTCAGGCCCACAGGAGCACAGTCAGGCCTCACAGGAACACAGTCAGGCCCACAGGAGCACAGTCAGGCCCCACAGGAACACAGTCAGGCCCACAGGAACACAGTCAGGCCCACAGGCACATAGTCAGCCCCACAGGAACACAGTCACGCCCTGTAGGAACACAGTCAGGCCCCACAGGAACACAGTCAGCCCCACAGGAACACAGTCAGCCCCACAGGAGCACAGTCAGGCCCACAGGAGCACATTCAGCTCCACAGGAGCACATTCAGCTCCACAGGAACACAGTCAGGCCCCACAGGAACACAGGCTCCACAGGAACACAGTCAGGCCCACAGGAACACAGTCAGGCCCCACAGGAACACAGTCAGGCCCACAGGAGCACAGTCAGGCCCCACAGGAGCACAGTCAGGCCCACAGAAACACAGTCAGGCCCACAGGAACACAGTCAGCCCCACAGGAACATAGTCAGCCCCACAGGAACACAGTCAGGCCCTGTAGGAACACAGTCAGCCCCACAGGAGCACAGTCAGCCCCACAGGAGCACAGTCAGGCCCCACAGGAGCACAGTCAGGCCCACAGGAACACAGTCAGGCCCCACAGGAACACAGGCCCCACAGGAACACAGTCAGGCCCACAGGAGCACATTCAGCCCCACAGGAACACAGTCAGGCCCACAGGAGCACATTCAGCCCCACAGGAACACAGTCAGGCCCACAGGAACACAGTCAGGCCCACAGGAACACAGTCAGGCCCACAGGAACACAGTCAGGCCCCACAGGAACACAGTCAGCCCCACAGGAACACAGGCTCCACAGGAACACAGTCAGGCCCACAGGAGCACAGTCAGGCCCCACAGGAACACAGTCAGGCCCACAGGAACACAGTCAGGCCCACAGGAACACAGTCAACCCCACAGGAACACAGTCAGGCCCTGTAGGAACACAGTCAGGCCCCACAGGAACACAGTCAGGCCCCACAGGAACACAGTCAGGCCCACAGGAGCACAGTCAGGCCCACAGGAGCACATTCAGCTCCACAGGAACACAGTCAGGCCCACAGGAACACAGTCAGGCCCCACAGGAACACAGGCTCCACAGGAACACAGTCAGGCCCACAGGAGCACAGTCAGGCCCCACAGGAACACAGTCAGGCCCACAGGAGCACAGTCAGGCCCCACAGGAACACAGTCAGGCCCACAGAAACACAGTCAGGCCCACAGGAACACAGTCAGCCCCACAGGAACATAGTCAGCCCCACAGGAACACAGTCAGGCCCTGTCGGAACACAGTCAGGCCCCACAGGAACACAGTCAGCCCCACAGGAGCACAGTCAGCCCCACAGGAGCACAGTCAGGCCCACAGGAACACAGTCAGGCCCACAGGAACACAGTCAGGCCCCACAGGAACACAGTCAGGCCCACAGGAACACAGGCTCCACAGGAACACAGTCAGGCCCACAGGAGCACAGTCAGGCCCCACAGGAACACAGTCAGGCCCACAGGAACACAGGCTCCACAGGAATACAGTCAGCCCCACAGGAACACAGTCAGCCCCACAGGAACACAGTCAGCCCCACAGGAACACAGGCTCCACAGGAACACAGTCAGGCCCACAGGAGCACAGTCAGGCCCCACAGGAACACAGTCAGCCCCACAGGAACACAGGCTCCACAGGAGCACAGTCAGGCTCCACAGGAACACAGTCAGGCCCACAGGAGCACAGTCAGGCCCCAGAGGAACACAGTCAGGCCCACAGGAACATAGTCAGGCCCCACAGGAGCACAGTCAGGCCCCACAGGAACACAGGCCCCACAGGAACACAGTCAGGCCCCACAGGAACACAGGCCCCACAGGAACACAGTCAGGCCCCACAGGAACACAGGCCCCACAGGAACACAGTCAGGCCCCACAGGAGCACATTCAGCCCCACAGGAACACAGTCAGGCCCACAGGAACACAGTCAGGCCCACAGGAACACAGTCAGGCCCACAGGAACACAGTCAGGTCCCACAGGAACACAGTCA
Organism: Antrozous pallidus; assembly: GCA_027563665.1. Classification (NCBI taxonomy): domain Eukaryota; kingdom Metazoa; phylum Chordata; class Mammalia; order Chiroptera; family Vespertilionidae; genus Antrozous; species Antrozous pallidus. The sequence goes on along the minus strand of CM050508.1, from coordinate 108,201,763 downwards.
GGCCCACAGGAACACAGGCTCCACAGGAACACAGTCAGGCCCACAGGAGCACAGTCAGGCCCCACAGGAACACAGTCAGGCCCACAGGAACACAGTCAGGCCCCACAGGAACACAGGCCCCACAGGAACACAGTCAGCCCCACAGGAGCACAGTCAGGCCCACAGGAGCACAGTCAGGCCCACAGGAGCACATTCAGCTCCACAGGAACATTTTCAGCCCCACAGGAGCACAGTCAGGCCCCACAGGAACACAGTCAGGCCCACAGAAACACAGTCAGGCCCACAGGAACACAGTCAGCCCCACAGGAACACAGGCTCCACAGGAACACAGTCAGGCCCACAGGAGCACAGTCAGGCCCCACAGGAACACAGTCAGGCCCACAGGAACACAGTCAGGCCCACAGGAACACAGTCAACCCCACAGGAACACAGTCAGGCCCTGTAGGAACACAGTCAGGCCCCACAGGAACACAGTCAGGCCCCACAGGAACACAGTCAGGCCCACAGGAGCACAGTCAGGCCCACAGGAGCACATTCAGCTCCACAGGAACACAGTCAGGCCCACAGGAACACAGTCAGGCCCCACAGGAACACAGGCTCCACAGGAACACAGTCAGGCCCACAGGAGCACAGTCAGGCCCCACAGGAACACAGTCAGGCCCACAGGAGCACAGTCAGGCCCCACAGGAACACAGTCAGGCCCACAGAAACACAGTCAGGCCCACAGGAACACAGTCAGCCCCACAGGAACACAGTCAGCCCCACAGGAACACAGTCAGGCCCTGTCGGAACACAGTCAGGCCCCACAGGAACACAGTCAGCCCCACAGGAGCACAGTCAGCCCCACAGGAGCACAGTCAGGCCCACAGGAACACAGTCAGGCCCACAGGAACACAGTCAGGCCCCACAGGAACACAGTCAGGCCCACAGGAACACAGGCTCCACAGGAACACAGTCAGGCCCACAGGAGCACAGTCAGGCCCCACAGGAACACAGTCAGGCCCACAGGAACACAGGCTCCACAGGAATACAGTCAGCCCCACAGGAACACAGTCAGCCCCACAGGAACACAGTCAGCCCCACAGGAACACAGGCTCCACAGGAACACAGTCAGGCCCACAGGAGCACAGTCAGGCCCCACAGGAACACAGTCAGCCCCACAGGAACACAGGCTCCACAGGAGCACAGTCAGGCTCCACAGGAACACAGTCAGGCCCACAGGAGCACAGTCAGGCCCCAGAGGAACACAGTCAGGCCCACAGGAACATAGTCAGGCCCCACAGGAGCACAGTCAGGCCCCACAGGAACACAGGCCCCACAGGAACACAGTCAGGCCCCACAGGAACACAGGCCCCACAGGAACACAGTCAGGCCCCACAGGAACACAGGCCCCACAGGAACACAGTCAGGCCCCACAGGAGCACATTCAGCCCCACAGGAACACAGTCAGGCCCACAGGAACACAGTCAGGCCCACAGGAACACAGTCAGGCCCACAGGAACACAGTCAGGTCCCACAGGAACACAGTCAGGCCCACAGGAACACAGGCTCCACAGGAACACAATCAGGCCCACAGGAGCACAGTCAGGCCCCACAGGAACACAGTCAGGCCCACAGGAACACAGTCAGGCCCCACAGGAACACAGGCCCCACAGGAACACAGTCAGCCCCACAGGAGCACAGTCAGGCCCACAGGAGCACAGTCAGGCCCACAGGAGCACATTCAGCTCCACAGGAACATTTTCAGCCCCACAGGAGCACAGTCAGGCCCCACAGGAACACAGTCAGGCCCACAGAAACACAGTCAGGCCCACAGGAACACAGTCAGCCCCACAGGAACATAGTCAGCCCCACAGGAACACAGTCAGGCCCCACAGGAACACAGTCAGGCCCACAGGAACACAGGCCCCACAGGAACACAGTCAGGCCCACAGGAGCACATTCAGCCCCACAGGAACACAGTCAGGCCCACAGGAACACAGTCAGGCCCCACAGGAACACAGTCAGGCCCACAGGAACACAGTCAGGCCCACAGGAACACAGGCTCCACAGGAACACAGTCAGGCCCACAGGAGCACAGTCAGGCCCCACAGGAACACAGTCAGGCCCACAGGAACACAGTCAGGCCCACAGGAACACAGTCAGCCCCACAGGAACATAGTCAGCCCCACAGGAACACAGTCAGCCCCACAGGAACACAGTCAGGCCCCACAGGAACACAGTCAGGCCCCACAGGAACACAGTCAGCCCCACAGGAGCACAGTCAGCCCCACAGGAGCACAGTCAGGCCCTGTAGGAACACAGTCAGGCCCCACAGGAACACAGTCAGCCCCACAGGAGCACAGTCAGCCCCACAGGAACACAGTCAGCCCCACAGGAACACAGTCAGGCCCCGCAGGAACACAGTCAGGCCCCACAGGAACACAGTCAGGCCCACAGGAACACAGTCAGCCCCACAGGAACATTTTCAGCCCCACAGGAGCACAGTCAGGCCCCACAGGAACACAGTCAGGCCCACAGAAACACAGTCAGGCCCACAGGAACACAGTCAGCCCCACAGGAACATAGTCAGCCCCACAGGAACACAGTCAGGCCCCACAGGAACACAGTCAGGCCCACAGGAACACAGGCCCCACAGGAACACAGTCAGGCCCACAGGAGCACATTCAGCCCCACAGGAACACAGTCAGGCCCACAGGAACACAGTCAGGCCCCACAGGAACACAGTCAGGCCCACAGGAACACAGTCAGGCCCACAGGAACACAGGCTCCACAGGAACACAGTCAGGCCCACAGGAGTACAGTCAGGCCCCACAGGAACACAGTCAGGCCCACAGGAACACAGTCAGGCCCACAGGAACACAGTCAGCCCCACAGGAACATAGTCAGCCCCACAGGAACACAGTCAGCCCCACAGGAACACAGTCAGGCCCCACAGGAACACAGTCAGGCCCCACAGGAGCACAGTCAGCCCCACAGGAGCACAGTCAGGCCCTGTAGGAACACAGTCAGGCCCCACAGGAACACAGTCAGCCCCACAGGAGCACAGTCAGCCCCACAGGAACACAGTCAGCCCCACAGGAACACAGTCAGGCCCCGCAGGAACACAGTCAGGCCCCACAGGAACACAGTCAGGCCCCACAGGAACACAGTCAGCCCCACAGGAACATAGTCAGCCCCACAGGAACACAGTCAGGCCCCACAGGAACACTGTCAGCCCTACAGGAGCACAGTCAGGCCCTGCAGGAACACAGTCAGGCCCACAGGAGCACAGTCAGGCTCCACAGGAGCACAGTCAGGCCCTGCAGGAGGACAGTCAGGCCCCACTGGACCACAGTCAGGCCACTGCAGGAGCACAGTCAGGACCTACAGAAGCTCAGAACACTGCAGGGGTACACCTGGGATTGATTTACGACCAGCTTCGGGAGTCAATCCAGATCTTCTCAAATTGAATCCCTAGGGTGGTCCTAGGGGCATTTATATTTTTAATGATTTCCCCAGGTAAGATGGCCACAGTTCAGAGGTACTGCCCAGAGCCCCTGCCAGCTTCCAGGATCTTTCCTTTCCTACTAAGGACCGAACCTAATCACATTCCACTAGACTAGCTCCCAGTTGCGACTCCCTGCCGTGCCACTGGACTCCTTCCCAATTTCTTCTACTCTTGCTTATTTCCTCCACTCATCTCTCATTTATTCTTCCTATTCCAGAGCTGCTCCTCCCAGGCTTTCTCTCCTAGCATTGTCTGGCACCTAAGTAGTCAAAGGTCAGGCCCATCACTAATATTCTCATGGCTCATTCTCATACCACCTCCACTGTCCTAATATGTTAAATTTGTGGACACCACCTCAGAGAGGAGATCATTTATGGATTTTTAAGGAAAGCTTCAAGAGATGAAGTGACCCTGCAAAGATGCAGAGAGAGAAAGAGAGAGAGCTTGGAGGGTCTGTCTCAGAGTCTGGCTTCTGGAGGTTTGGACACATGCACAGAAGTCATCTTGCATTTATAGGGACAAAGGCTATAATCTGACTCTGAACAAAAGCTATTTGATATGTCTCACTCCTCCATCAGGGTGGTTTTAACAAGTGAAAGCACCTGCTCACAGCTACACATTTTTGTAGTCACTACTGGGAGATGAGTAAGCCTGTCCACTACTTATTTAACTATATGGACTTTGAAGAAACAAGGGATCCATTACCAACAATCTGCTCTGGCAGGTGAGACTACCAGGTAGGCTGGGGGGTGGGGAAGCTGCCCTTCAGCTTTCAGGTGCCCTAGAGCTGCCACTTTTTGAGTATCCACTGTATCCTTAGCATTTTAGGCATCGTGGTGTATGAGAAAGGAATGCGTGCAATCTCATTAGGGGGACAGGACAATACCAGGTGAGACAGTTAGGGTGTATGATCCCTGTTAGGGTCCTAACCAGGGAGGAGCAACTCCAAACACTGAGGCTCCTGCAAACACAGGGCCTTAGGACCCTTCAGTGCATTCACAAGGTGAGCACTGAGGACCTACTGTTGAATACAGGACTGGGTGCTGAAGGAATAGACAGAGGGTAGAAAATGGTCCCTGCCCTCAAGGACCTTGAAGCTATTCCTAGTGTGGAGATGTCAAAAGACCATTGGATCTCAGGGAACTCCTGCAGCAGCAGGTGGAGTTAAGGGAGAAGACCTTGAGGCTTGAGGCGTTTCTGTTGTCTTCATCATGCCAGTAGTGACTTTAAATGGAAAGGGGCTTATGTTTGACATTACCGCACATGTTAAAGTATGATACACATGTATCATTCATGGATAAGTCACTTAACATTTTTCTGTTTCCATTCCTTAATTGGTGAAATATAGTTAAATCTATTTTGCTAGATTGTTGTGATGGTTTAATTAGATTAGATATAACAAAATCTAACCACCCAGTCAATTCTACCACTAAAAAAACAAATAAACAAACCAGTCCTACTAATTATTTAGTTCAGAATTCCAGAGAGCAAACACTGGAGGGTGATTTTATCACCAAATCACTCACATGATTGGGTACTGTGGCAAGCACAGTAATGAAGGAGAGTGGGAAAGAGAAACAGAGTAGAGGACAGGAAAAAAGAAGGAGAAGCAGGAAGGGAAAGGGTGGAAGGACTGTATCACACCTAAGAGCAGGTGGGAAAATGGGTTTATGCTGACTTGGAGAGCCATCCATAGCCCACACGAAGATGAACAATGCAGTGACAGATAATTATTTAGATAGTATCTGCTTAATCAGTCCCAAAGGGCTCTCAGTTACTAAAGAATGAGAACTCCTTAATTATTGGTGTGGAATTTCAAAAGAAGAACCCAGGAAATATGCAAATAAATGCTTCTGCTGGGTGCCCAGGTGGGATGAGGCTGCCAGTCGGCTGCCATTCACCCACCTGGGAGGGGCAGGGCCTGAGTGCTCAGAAAATAGCTGGGACAATTACAGGTTGTGAACAGCTGAAGATCCAGGGGAATCAAGGGGAAGCTAAGCTGTGCCCGAAGCTATATTTCAATAGTCGTCTCATCAGTGGCATTTTTCCTCAAGGAAAGAAAATGGTAAGGAAAGGAAAAGCATAGCCATGCTATGTGAATGAGGTTGGGAGGCTGTTATTAATTAAACACATATTACCCTTCTTGCATTGGCTCCATTTCACAAAACAGAACACTAGATTAATTTTTAGATGGGGAAATACTGCTTATAATACAGTAATACTTGGTGCTATAGTAAGTACTCAGATAATTAATATAATCTCTTATACCTATGATGTAACTATTATTGTTCCCATTTTACAGATGATGACACTGAGGCATAAAGGTCAATTAACTTGCACAATATCTCAGGGCTGGGTAGTGGAATTGGGGAACCTACTGAGAAGTATGGTTCAGGGTATGTTTCTAAGCACTAGGCTCATATCCTCTCTATTTGGTGCCTGGACAGCTCCTGGGACATCTGTGCTCTGAGAAGTAGCAGGGCCCTGTGACTGAGGCAGTAGAGGGTCAGGAAGAACTAGGCATTGTCCTGGAGTGGCCCACACAGAGCTGGTACCTCTTGGGGGATGCCAGACTATGGGGTGGGCATCAGTCCTCTCCTTGATCCTGCCTGCCCTTGAGCTTCTCCCTGTGCTGACTTCTCACTCCTTCCAGTGAGTAATGCCCCACACATAACTTCTCTAAAGAGTCATTAAATGACACTGTGTGTCCCTTTGGGATGATGCCTAAAACCACCCCAGTGAGCAGCATGCCTTCCTCTTACTCCCCACAAATAACCTCAGGAAGACTTGGCTCCAGCGCCCAGAGGCCCTACAGGTATGCAGATGTGTCAGAGAGGCCTCTGTGGTCAACCCGAAGCTCTACCAGTGGCGACCTCTTGAATGACCACGAGGAATCTTAGCTAAACAATAAAAGGTCACCTATGAAATGAGTCACAGGCGTATTACTGGAGAAGGCCTTTTCTACTTACTGGTGGTGCAGCCACAGGAAGCAGCAGGTGCTGAGCAGGTCCAGTGGGGATTCCTGAGGGCCTCTTTGCCCCAGCAGAAGCTTTCCACCCGGAGTTAAACCAGGGCTCTGCTATCTGACTTTCCATGTGTACAGTCTACACGTGCGTGCATATGTGTGTAGATGTTTGCATGTGAATGTGCATGTGTGTAGATGTTTTTGTGTGGATGTATGATATACGTATGTGTACGCAGATGCATGATGCATGTGTGCAGGCAGGTGCAGATGCATGATACATGCATGTGCATTATACATGGGAATATGATGTGTGATGTGTGTGGATGTATGATATGTATATGTGGATGGACATGTGAGTATACATGATGTGTATGTGTGATGTATACATGTGGAAGTGAACGTGTGGATGTATTGTGTATATATGTATGTGTTTTGCCCTGACAGGCAGCACGGTGGACAGTGACTTGGACTATGAGCCAGGAGAACTGAATGGTTCTGACTCTGCCTCCATTTACTCTGTGACTCTCTGGGCCTCACTGTGCTACCTTAGAAGGTAAAGGAAGAGATGTTTTGACCTGGGATTTAGGGCCTCCTGGAGGGAACGCAGGGACAACCCCCTTAGCAGCCCCTGATGAAAAGCTCCAGGACCTCCCTTCCTTCCCTAGTTGCCACCCTGACACAGCCACCCACAAAAGCTGCCTCTGTCTCCCTGTTGATATTTCAACACTTTCTCTCCCACACCCGATCCTTGCAGTGGGGACTGAAGCCACAAGCAAGCAGGCATGCCCAAACCATGGTTCTCACAGCACCTCCAAACAGGCTGTTCTCAGAGGTGAGCCGCATCCTGACCCAGATTCCAGCCCAGCTTGCTTATCTGCAGACAGCATTGTTCCTGGGGCCCAGCACCTTGGTTACAAAACAGCCAAGCAGATACTAATCTTCCTGACCCGCCCACCTTGAGTGCTGCCTGCAGCACCTCACTCAGTCCTCCAGACTTGACTCATTGTCTTGGGATGGGCACCCTTCACCCTGTGAGTTTCTCTGGTCTCAGCTCAGGCAGGAGTGGCGACAGCAGCATGGGGTGGAAGGAATTTCACAAGCCTCCTCTTGAGGGGCAGTGAGACCATCTATTCAGTATTTTTCTGCTGATTTATGCCCCACCTTTGGTGAGAGAGCCTTGGAGCCTGCTCATCCCACTGTTTTTGCAGCCTGAAACATGGTGGCGGTGGCAGCAGGGGCATGGCAAAACACGAGAGCTTTGCATCTTCAGATTTGGCTCACATCACATATGAGTGGGAGCCCCACTTCCCAGGTCCTCCCTGGAGAGTGCTCTGCCTGAGTCCTCAGAGAGGGTGACACTGTTTGGGGATGTCAGAGAGCTGTCCAAGTGGGCTCTGCAGATTTCCTTGGTCTAAAGACTGTATCAAGGCATTTTCCCTTTTAAATAGAGAAATGGCAGGAGTTAGTTTGCATACAAGCCACGTCTAATAGAGTGTGCACTTCACCAACAACTGATTTTCACTGATAGCCTGAGTTCAGTTAATTATGGGCTTTAATCAAAACCAAAATAAACTGGGAAGGAGTACCCCTGTACCACTCAGGCTCCATGGATCCTCTCCGAGGATTTATTCTCAACTCTTCCTGCACCTTTTTCTAAGTTCTTAGCTGGAAGCAGTTGCCTAGACCTCCTTCAAGTCCTGGTTTAGCTTCGGAATCACTGATCAAACCTTCCCCGACCATCCAGGCTTCCTGAGTGCCCCTCTTCTGAGCATCTCCCCCAGAGCTGCCCACATCATTTGGCCCTGATCACATAGTATTGCCTCTTGTTTACCAACACCTTCTGACCTGAGCGTTCTCTCCCTGAAAATCCTAGGGACTAGGCAGGCCGTCATTTATTTCCTTTGAAACCCGTGTTCATTATTTTCTGGCACAATGCTGATCTCGGAGTTGAGTTTTAGTGAACGTTTGCTTGATTGAGGAAGATAATACATTGTTAACAGACAAGAGAAGCCAGAGATCAACCCCAGTTGCTCTAATCCCATGGGGGAGATGACTGTGCCTACCAATTGCTGTCCAAGCCCCGGCTGCTCGTCCCTGCCTCCTGGAGGGTAACATGGCTCCCTCTGGCCAGTGGACTGGGAGGAGCAGTGCCAGTGTCACTCCCCATCCAAGGAGATCATTGTGAGTTCTGAAAACTCTTCTCTGCTCTCTGCCACTTGCCCTGCAGCTGTGGCAGCATAACAAGATGGTAGCATCTCCATCAGCTTGGGTCTCCCAGTGACCATGGGAAGCAGAGCCTCCAGTGTGAAAATTGTGCAGTATAACTAGAAATAAACTGTATCAATGCCCTTAGAGGTGGGAGTTTGTTCCTGTGGCAGAGCTGATAGGACTAATATGATTTATTTAAATAATTTTATTTAAATACTTTATTTAAATACTTTTTAGAAATAAAGTTGATCTTCATGCAGGAATGGGAAACTCATAAGACAAAGAAAAGTAATTTTAGTCCAAGATAGGCCAAAAGAGGGCAACTTGCCTAGTGTTTCATAAAATGTGGTCCAGGGATATACTGGTTTATACATTAAACTAACCTGAGATGCTAGTTACAAATGCCGATTCCAGGCCCCCTCTTGACCTGCAGTCAGAATCCCTAGTGGAAGCACCTGGGCACCTGCATTTCTAACGAGCTTATGCATAATGAAGGTTGAGAGACCCTGACCCCATCACGTTAAGTGAGATAATCTCTGATCAGTAGTTCAAACGCCAGAGTGCACATTGGAATCACCTGGGAAACTTCCTTAAAATATTGTCTCTGCCTCACTCTTACAGAATCTTCTTAAATTGGTCTGGAGACGAGCCCAGGTATCATTTTATTGCGGTTGTTGTTTAAAGTTCTCTCTGATTATTTTAATATGAATCATTGACCTGAATTAACTATTTAAGAACACTTTCAGTTTGTACTTCAGAGGGTTAAACAAGAAGGAATTGTTCTAAGACTGAGACATGAGCTGGTATGAATGTGGTATGAACACGGCATTGGTGTCCTGACTTATACATGTCTGACCTTCAACAACAACTCAAGATTCATCTAACTCATCCCATCCAGGGGCCCCCAGCTGTTTGCCTCATACAGGCAGCACCGTGATAGCCCATGCTCCCGATGAAAGGACAGTCCCTGCCACCAGAAAATTCATCTTGCCCAGGAGTGCTTTCTTTCAAACGTCTAGCTCCCATGAAATGAGATTTCTTGTCACCCATTTTGTTTAAACTATTCCCACTGTACAGGGTTGTTGTGAGACTTAGTTGTACAGAAGCAAGTCTCACACGCATATCCACTCAGGATTCAGTGTACACAGAACTTTTATTTCACACAGGTGAGTTAATTGCTTGTTAAAAAAAAAAAAGGCTGCTGTCAGTCATCTCTGAGAATTCTTGGAAAGCTAAAGAAGTGTCAGTTGACATGATGTGAGCAAATTTTTAAAAAAGTTTTATCCCAGAAATGACAGACTGGTAAACTTGCATCTATCAGTACCAACATTCTAGAATCAACCTTCCAACAGTGACCACCAGGAATCAGTACAGGTTCATGAGCATCAACCTGCTGAGCAGAAGCTCTTTCTGATAAGACTGGTTACTGAATCGGCAGATTGGCCAATGGAATGTATTTTGACAGCTAGCAAGTTGTTTTTAATTGAAATTGTTGTGAATAAAATAAACTGTGTGTGCTTTTAGTTGAATTCTACAGGCACTCCAAGGGAACATTCACCCGGCTCTGTGAGCTTTCATGACATATGTGCACTCTACTGTACCATGGCTGGAGTCACGGATCTTCCGTGCAATGTTCGGCTGATGTGAAACACAACGTGCCCAAGAGATGGGTGCTCAGAGGAAGGGAATTCTAGTTAACTTGCCCTCACCACTCTCACACCTTGTGTTCAACATGCTGACTTTAGCTTAGAGAACAGTGACAGAGCTGAGGCCCCAGATGTTCTCTAGTGAAATCAATGGGGAATAGATGATCTCTTTTTGCTTCATGAACAAGGACATCAGTGCAGTCCTTGCAAGAAGATCTGACTCAGCATCATTTATGTAAGATCAGTGTTGACTTGATAACAAAGTAATATTCTTGGTGACTGAAGCATTAAAACCTTGGCACTGGTAAGACCTCAGTGGCGGGCTCTCCTTGATTCTCACTGAAGTGGCTGAACTCTGTCCCTCCCTCCCTGCATGACATGGGCCCACTCAGAATCTGTGAATGTGACCACTTTGGGAAAGGGTTTGTGCAGATATTATTATTAAGTTAAGTAAGATCCTCCTGGATTTAGGGACCCAAATCCAATAGTAGCTATATTTATAAGAAGCAGGAAGACAAGGTGAAGAGGAAGCAGAGATTGGGGTGATGCTGCAACAAGCCAAGAAAATCTACGGACTGCCAGAGTCACCAGGACCTGGAAGAGACAATGAATAAGCAGAGGCTTTGGAGGGACCTGGGCCTTTGGAGGGAGCAGGGCCACCCAGCTTCAGACTCTGGCCCCCAAAACAAGGAGAGAATAAACCGCTGCCATTTTAAGCCACTCAGTCTGCAGTAGTTTGCTATAGGAAACTAGTTTAGTCACTGTTGTATTTAAACAAAGGTATGGTGACCAGAACAGTGAATGGTTTAGGAATAGAACTGAGGTCTTAAATATTCAAGAGGTTGCCAGAGATGGGAGAAGTCAGCGACAGGGACTGAGGACTGCTCTGAACCTGGACCCTGTGCCTCCCGCCTCCTGAGCCTGGCAACATCGCTCTCTGCTTCTGCCCCCTTCCAGCCATCCTTAGGAAGTGCCCGGCTGACAATCAGGCCCTCCTCTAGGCACTTGGGATACACCATGGAGGAAGACACACGGAACCCCTGCCGGTGTGAAGCTGGGGTTCTGGTGGGACAGGGGTAGAAGTTCATGGAAAGCAAGTAACTGGAGAGTAGAACAAAAACCAAAGTTATGTTTGCTTGTTTCAGTATTTTTAAAAATATATCTGATTGATTTCAGAGAGGAAGGGAGAGGAAGAGAGAGATAGAAATATCAATGATGAGAGAGAATCACTGATTGGCTGCCTCCTGCACATTGGACTGAGGCCGCAACCCAGGCATGTGCCCATGACCATAATTGAACCCAGGACACTTTGGTCCGCAGGCCAATTTACTGAGCCAAACCAGCTAGAACTACTTGTTTCAGTTTTTAATGCCCATCATGGAGGAAGGGGTGAACCACCCAGCAGGCTGAGAAAGGTTTTGACTTGAGAGAGCCTTAGCATCAGAGTGAGTGAGGGGCCCTTACTCTGCCCAGAGAAAACGGAAATTGGAATTCTCTTCAGCATTAATTACTAACAAAGAGAAGTGGGAGAGAATTCCCAAACTAGACTTACTTTCTTCACTAGCTTTGTCTTTAGGGCTGCTGCATAAGGCTCACAACCAATGCTGTAGATTTTACTTTTAAAGGCATGTTTAAAGGAAAAATATGCAAACATTTCCTTGAGCATGAGCCCCATGAAAAGCGTGGGTGGTTGAATCATGCGGCATTACTATCCAGCTATTGATAATTTTCTCTAATTCAGAACAAAATACCCAGGAGGAATTGAAATACCTTTTGATTGCCACCTTGTAAACCAGCCTGTAAGACACTGTGAGAAACAGACAGCATTTTCAATTTTATGAAGGGAATTAACCAGAAACCAGTAGGCTTTTCTGAAACAGAATCCAGTATATGTTCATTTTGCTAAAATTCAGCTCTTTCTTAGAATGAATACTACCACCAATGACTAGCGTACAGATATTTGTACCAAAGCCAGTAAGTACCAACAACATGCTGTCTATCAGCCACATATATTTACATTGGAGTTCACAGCTGCAGTGCACACTGCTCTGCAGATTTGGTTACAAAGATTCCATTTGTTGGTGTTGACTTGGCTCTTAATTCAATGTGCTTTACACAGTGGTGTCCTTAGAGACTTTTTATTTTAGGCAGCGCAGTGCACAAGAAGGACAGAGAGGTGGTAAGAAAAGCACATCACCTGTTTCCTATCCCAGGAGGACATTTGCGATGTGAACAAGTAGGGTGGAAGCAGAAGCAGCCAAGGCCAAGGCTTTCCTTCTCCTGTAGAAGGGAGAAGTCAGAGCCTCTTGTGCCAAGAAAGCCTGAGATTTCGCTCAGAAACCACACCCAGAGCCTGGATCAGCTGAACACATAGAGGGAGGCCTTCCCGAGCTGCAGCCCAGGCTGGTCCCATGGTGAACGAGACAGACACGGGGAGCTCTCCTGCTGCTGTCCCCTCCCGGAGCCATTGTGGAAGCAGAGGCTGGTCAGGGAGGCTGGCTGTTGCTTCCCTAAGATCTGCGCTCCTGGGAAAAATGGAGAGGTGGCAGATAAGAGAGCTGGAAACAAGCATTCTCATTCTTGAGCTCTCCACAGGACTGTTCTCGAAAACAGCTCAGGGCTGAGTTCTCTCACCTGTTATTTCCCACCAGACCAGCTACAGGGATGCGTGTGCTGCAGAGGGAAAGCCCTTAGCCTGGCCTGGCGCTGACACCCTGTGCCACACTGGCTGTGCCACTGGTACAAAGGCATCAGCCAGGTTGGGTGTGTCAGTGTGGCCAGTACTTACTGAAAGAGCTTCTACACAAACTCTGTGCTCTTTAGTATGGAAGATGGAAAGTTATGAAGACACTCCCTGCTCTCAGCTCTGCATCTAGCTGAGCAGGGAAACTGGTAAGAATTCAGTGAGTGGAGGGGATGAAGGATAGCCCACAGGCAGGGGACCACAGCAGGCAGATGCCTAGGGCCCTGGCTGACATGCTGTGGCCTGCTCTCTCCTCTGTAGCTTCAGCTAGTCCAGGTGTCTGTTGGCTTCCCTCACACTTTGTACATGACCCTGTCTTCTCTTCTGGTGTGCTCACATCCCTTTCTTTTCACCCAGCTAGGCCAGCGAGCCAGGTCCAACTCCTCCACGCGACAGAGCTCTGTGACCCACCTTTGTGGGAAGCGCCGGTTCCTCCTTTGAATGCTCACTGCATGTACTGTACATACCTGTGGTTCCCAGCACAGTGCTCAGGTGCTGGGCATTGCAGCAGGGTGACAGGACACTGCAGAATATCTTAGATTTTCTTAAAGAAATGTCTGTCAGACACCATACAAACCACTAGGTCAAGGTAGCGACAGTGTCAAAGGTGTAGTTTTCAATTGCTGTAATTTTGAAGGTGTGGCTTAGAAACATCTATGTGGAACAGAAAACGAGGGGCGTGCTATGTTTGGCAGGACTCTGAGGCCTGGAAAGTTGTTCAGGGCCCATTAATAAATGGCCACAATTATTTAATAATGAAATACAAATATATTTCCTTTTAATCTTTTGAGTATTATTTTTTCAATTGGCTACTAAGTTGTTAAGCCATAAATTCTTATTAAGTTATTTGGACCTAATTATTTAATTACTTAGTAAATGGACTATTGGTATTTCTTTTGGCCTAGGGGCACCATGAAAAAAATTACTGAGGCGCCAAAGGTGTCATGAACAAAGAAAGTTCAGGAACCTCTGGTCTGGAACGTGCTTTTGACATGCCACTCACTGGGTAAATTCCTGTTTTATCCCCTGCGTGTGTACTCGGGGGAGGGCTGGGCTCGGTTTGCTTCTTTACTGGGTTTCTTCTTGGGCTGGGCTTGAGAAGAACAGGAGAGTTTTCTACAGAAAACCGAGGGCGCTTTGAGGAAGAGAAAAACTAACCAGCAGAGGGATCATAGAGAAATGAGTTTAGACAGGAAGAGAACCCAGATGGGAAAGGCCAGGAGAAGTCCATAAGTGAAGTCAAGTTTAGTTAACTAAGTAGTTAGAGGAGTGCATCATCCTTTTATGCAAAGGCATGTCACCACTCCTGCACCAGGCTTCTGAACAGAGTGTGTTTCTCCTTGCTTCATAATGAGGGTATATTCTAAGTTAACTTGTTTTATTAATATTGTAAATGTTTGAAAGTTAGTGCTAATGAGGAAATGAAAAGTTATTTCCACATGTTTGTTTATATTTTGTTTTGTTTTCAGTGTTTTATAACTAGTTTTCTATGCCTAAAACACTCTGTTTTCGTATTCAAACAAAGGACCAATCCACTCACTTTTACAGGTAAATGTGAAGATGAACTAAGAACAGCCATTTCCCAGAAAATTGGCCAGGTCCTGCTGGACAGGCATGCTGTACACTATGCTCCTTTGACTCCCTGCAAACAGTCTTAAAGACTAGATAATTATGGGCTTTTCGTTGATTGAACCTATGGGAATCAGGAAAGAAGGAAATCTCGGGAGGTCATGATGATCTTATGCTGGCAGCTAGGATGTCTTTGTTAACACTATAGTGAGACTGATGGGTGGAATAGCCTCTCAGAACTCAGTTTCTTCATTGTGTTGTTCTGATATTAAATAAGGTTGCATGATAGGATAGTACACACAATAAACACTCAGTAAAATTCATCTGCAATCAACAAGATGATTGAATATGTGCTTCCCTTAAATGACCCCTTTCTTTTGTCCTTTCCTCCTTCTCTCGACTTCCTGGTGGTTGACCAGCCACATGCCCTCCTTATATCCTTCCTTGCTTTACCACTATCACTAGATTCCATTAATCGCCCTTTGTCAGCAGGCACTGGCTTTCAAATTTTCTGTGCTTGGTGCTCTTTGGTTAGGGTCCTCTCCCAGTTCCCTCACCCTGTCATGGATAAGTGTGACAACTGCTCAGTGCAGATCTGATGAGGATCTAGAGGGCTGAAGCTGTGACCACATCTTCAAAGTCAGATGTGGAGAATCCCAAAAACTGGATGAGATTTTCTTCTGAGCAAGGAAATTGATACTCAAATAGTGGTCGCATACTAGTAACTGACTTTGGAGCCAGACTGGCTTTGCTCACAAAACAAATTCTGGCTCTACTATTAATGGCTATGTAGTCTTACACAATTTACTTAATTTTTCTTAGCATTTTATTTCCTCTTCAATAAAATGGGATCTAAAATATTGTATACTCCATGGACTGCAGTGCGGATCCAATGCTTCACACGTGAAAGTGGGAGGTTTGTCCCATAGAGGACATGCCGTCCCTGTAGCTGTCCACTATCAGGAGCCCAGCCTTGCTCCACCACCACCATCTGCTGGTGGTGGCATGACCAGAATTTTTATCTTCAAAGTGTTCATAGTACCCACTTGACTGTTTCACTTGTGGAAGTGACCTGGAAATTTCTGCACAAACCTAAGATTCCCATTTGTCATAGTGCCCCCCTTTTCATTATAGTCAGCAGAGTACATGGGAAAGGTCTCCTTTCCTGAGAGGATGCTGAGTGCTAGATACGGTGCTCAGGCCTAGCCAGGCACCCACCAGCCTCCGTGTAGCCCCTCACCAAGGCACCCAGGGAGACATGATTCTCAGATCCTCCCTGGGTTTGTGAACAAGTCCAGAGCCTGGTTTTCTGTCTCTCCTTTTCTCAATTAGGGAAACAGTCAAGCACTGTCAGTTCTTTTTTCATGTCTCAACAGGCCCTGGTGTGCCCTGGAGGGAGAGGGAAGAGAGGAGAGGAGACAGGAGGAAACTCTCCCATAAAACTTGGCTTTGACTGAATAGCTTCCAGTTGCCTTGAAATCCAATCTTCTTTTGAACTCAAATTTGCCATCAGTCACATTCTTGGAAGCCGATGAGCTCCAGCCGTCCTGACAGCCGGGAGTGATGATACCTTTCCCAGAACCGCTGCCGGCTGGTAGGAGCCAGCTGCCTTCTCACTCTTTCTCTCACCTGCTGGGGAGGCTGGTGTGTAGACTTTGGCCCCGGGGGGCCCTACAGATGTCCTATTATCTGGGTTTGGGAGAGAAAGTGATCTTTCTACCTACTGTCTCTAGAACGGAAAGGTACTTGGATATTTTTTATACCCCCTTATTGAATTCCCAAAGCCTGGCTTCTCTACTCCAACCAACACAACTTGACTTCATGCCAACATTCATTAACTCATGATTAATTAATGCAACAAATATGTATCTAGTACCTACTATGGGTTCTAGGCACTAGAAAGAACAATAGACAAAAGGGGCAAAGCCCCTGGTCTCCATGAAGAGCACCCCAATACTTAGCCAACAGACAAAAGTCAGGTCTAAATCCACCAGAGGAAGAGTTCTGGACTAAAAGTGAGAAAATCCAGAGGTTTCTGTTTTGATTTGTTTTAAATGATTTTTTGAATTGATTTTTAGAGAGAGGAAGGGCATGGGAGAGGGAAACATCAACGTGAAAATGAAACAATCTGTCTTATGCATGACCCCTGCTGGGGATCGAACCCAAAACCCAGGCTTAAAAGATCCAGGCTTGAGAGAGCTCTACCATGTAAATGACATATGACAATTTGGTAAGCCACTTAGATTCCCTGGAGCTCACTCTTCTCATCTCCAATAGGTGTTGCATGGCCCACGCCTCTGCTGTTGTTGCAATGATTAAATGAAGGGATTGCTATCTAACAAAAGAGTAATATGCAAATTGGTCATACTTCCGCTACACTCACAAGCCATGCCCACAAGCTACACCCACAAGCCAAACAGGAGCAAATATGCAAATAAACCCCAACCAAGTAGGCTGTGGCCACTGAGAGGAGGAGGGAGGCTTGTGTTTTCCCCATGATGGAGGAAGCCAAGCTTTCTATCTGCCCTTCCAGGCCTAAGCCCCCACTCAATGCTACAAAGTTTCAATTACAGAAGACACATAAATCCCAACTGTAATGGCGGAAGCCACAGAGCTGGAAAGAGGCAGGAGGCTAGGGTTGCCCCGGCAATGGAGGAAGCCAAGCTTCTGCAGCTCTAGCCAGCGTAGGCCTCCACTCTAGGCTATGAAGTTTCAATTATAGAAGGTAAATGTTCCAACAGAAATGGCTGCTGCCATGGAGCAAGCAGAAGGCTTGGCTCTGCTCCAGGCTACAGTTTCCATTGTAGAACATAAATAAATATGTGGACCAGAGATACCAGGACCTCTGCTTGGGTTTCTGGGGGGCATGGCTGGCCTGCAAACCATCACAGGCCCCTCTCCCAGGCCACCCCATGCCCCAAGGGAACCCCCACCCTGATCCAGGATACCCTTCAGGGCAAACCAGCTGGCCCCCACCCATGCACCAGGCCTCTATCCTATCTAATAAAAGGGTAATATGTAGATTGACCATCACTCCAACAAACAAGATGGCTGCCCCATGTAGTCAAAGATCCTGCCTCCATGAGAGGGATGTCCAGTGGCCCTCGAGGGGTTCCAGATTGGAGCAGGTGCAGGCTGGGCTGAGAGACAACACCACCCCCCTTATGCACAAATTTTGTGCTCTGGGCCTCTAGTAAATGAAATAATTTTGTATGCTTCAACATTCCATGCAACTACACAACTCCAAGCTTTGTATTAAGCTACATAAGGACAATGTGCTCAGTGGTTTAGCATTAACTTATGAACCAGGAGATTACAGTTTGATTCCTAGATAGAGCACGTCCCCAGGTTGCGGGCTCAGTTCCAAATGTTGGGTGTGCAGGAGGCAGCCGATCAATGATTCTCATCATTGATGTTTTTATCTCTCCCTTTCTCTTTCTGAAATCAATAAAAAATATATTTTAAAAATGAACATTTATTGAACACCATGCATTTGGAATACAAAGGTGAATAAGATCTGGTCTCTGCCTTCTGAGAGAAGAGAAACACATAAAAGCACTTGATTTGGAGCTGTGTGATGAAAGCAATGATAGAGCCATTCAAAAGAACCGCAGGAGATTTTGGAGGGGTCTGACCCACTCCAGGGCTGTGGAGAAAGGTGGGACACTGAGCTGAGTCTTAAACGCTATGTTGGAAGCAGTCAGGAGAGAGAGTGGCAGGGGAGGAGGAGACGTTCTTGGTAAACAAATATTGGAAACCAATTGGAGCACAGTCCCGTGGTTCTGAGGTGCTGAGTACCATCAGGGAGTGACACGAAGACAGTTGTCTGCAGGAGTCAGCTTGTAGAAGACCCTGTGCCACACAGCGATTGTGTTCGAGTTTATTCTCTATGGGATGACATTGAAAGGCGCTGAGCAAGAATATGAGGGCATCAGCTCCATGCTCTAGTTAATGGCAGTTGTATAGAAGACTGATTGAAAGGGCACCCCAGAAATAGAGGTGAGAATATCACTGTATACATACAAGCAAGATAGGGGTCTGGACTACCATGAGAGATAGAGGCTAGATAGATTTGTGAAAAATTTTGGAGCTGGAATTACAGGGCTTCGTAATTGCTTAGATGTAGAGTGAGGAGGGTCACAAGATAAAATGATTCCCAGGTTTCCAGCCTGTGTGCCTAGGTAGAAGGTGTAACAGGAATCAGAAAGGGGAGAGGGTTTTGATAGAGAGATGACAAGTTGTAAATGCTTATTGAGTTCTTGGTGGAGTGGTTTAGCAGTCAATTGAATACACGCAATGTCAACTGCCACATATATTTAATAGGCCCAGCTTCCCAGCCCCACAATGCACCTTCCCCTTCCCCTGGCATATAAACTGTGAGCAATGCATAAGCGATAGTTTCTCTGCCAGCTTCTCAGTCCACAAATGATCACATAATAACAGAGGTGCATCATGGTTCACGTCCAATCACATCATCAAATAAAAAGTGGTCAAAATTCAAACAATACAGACATCAAGAGGAAAGCCCCAAGTCAAGCTAACTTATATGCCTGGTCCTCTGCTCCCAACCCCACCCCCACCTGAAAGGGTTTCCTGGAAGAAGTGGGCTTCAAATTGGGCCCTCAAACACAGGGCTGAGAACTGCCCCACCTCCCAGTGTCTTCAGCGTGAGAGCCCCAAATTCCCCAGTTGATCTGCACAGATCTTCCTGTTTTGTGCAGACAATGCCAGTCCTGTCCCCCTGGACCTGGGAGCCTCATCACCTCCAGATCACAAGAGCAAAAGAGACAGAAGACAAGTATCATTGCTCCTCTTCTCTGTACCCAACAGATGATGACACTTCTTGGACTGAGAAAAAAAGAGGGGGGAGGGGCAGAAAGTAGGGCTGGGATAAGTGCAAGAAACTGCACTGGCCTGGAAGTCTGTTTTTCCATCTGAAAAATGGGACTATTGGCCCACTTCACAGGCTTGTTGCAAAGCCCAAAGGAGCTAATGTGCATTAGAGAACTTTTTCAACAGTGAAAGACTATCTAATGCCTGGAAAAAAAGAGAGAAGTGAAGAGTATGCATCTTAGTTTCCTGCCCTCTTCAGAAGTCATAACTACAGACTCAAAAAAACATGCTGAGCTCCTACGACACAAATTTCTGTGCTGCAGTTATTAGCTTCTATCTCTTTTGTGCTTAGAGCAGGTGAGCCTTCAGGAGTGTCTCACTCAGGTCTCCGAGTTAACAACTTGGCCATTGCCCAGTATCTAGCATCTTCATGGGAATGAAATGGCCAGGAACCAGAGCACAGGGAATTTTGGATTTGGAAGGGATGGAGTTGCTCCCCAGGAGGCTAAGCTAGAGCACCACAAGACTGGCAGGGTGTGGTAGGAGTTGGGATCCATCAAATCTGAATCTAGGCTCAGAGTCCCCCCACTGACTTTGGGCAAATAAGGCACCTGAGCTCTATTTACCTTAATTTTCTGTAACATTGGAATATTAATAGACCCCATCTCATAGCAATGCCCTAAAGTTTATATTCAGGGCATTATATTCATAATGTTCAATGCTAGCTACCAGCCTGAACAAATGGGCTGGTGAGCCCTCCTCTCGGCCACTGAGGAGGCTTCCTCAGGCAGTAGGAGAGCAAAGGACCACTTTCACAAACTGCTTACATCCAGGGAGCTCCTATCAGCCCAATCCCAGCCCCCAGGGCCCTTCATACCTCTTTCGCAGGATAATCTGAGCTGTTCTCAATGCAGCAGAATCATAAAAGGTAGTCAGTAGTGAGGCAGACAATGCCTGTGCTTGGTCCACATTCTTCATTTAGTTCCATTTCTCCCTCCCTCCCTTTCGTTTTCTCCTTTCCTTTTCTTCCTCTTCTCTTTCTCCTTCCCTCTGCCCCTCCCTTTTAAAAATATTTATTGAGCATCTACTATAAGCCAGATATATTTTTAGGGCTGGTGATATGGTAGTGAATAAAAAAATATTTCTATCTTCAAGAGGCTTAAGTTCTAGTTGGGGGAGGAAGACTAAGAAGCAAACTATATATTGACTAGAGGCCCAGTGCATGAAATTTGTGCATGAGGGCGGGGGGTGTCCCTCAGCCTAACATGCTCCCTCTCCAATCTGGGACTCCTCAGGGTATGTCTGACTGCTGGTTTAGGGACATTGATTCCAGCCATTAGGAAAATCACACAGAAAGTCCTTGACACAAACAGTGTTGTTTTATGAGTTGTTTCAATAATAATGGCCATTCCTTTAAATAATATCTGCTTACATATAATACAGCTGGTACTATGTGAATTCAGAATGTTAATATCTCAAAATCATAGAGGATTGTAGTAGAAATAACGTTGAATTGTCTAGTCCAAATTTTCATAAATATTGGAATTCCATTTTCAAAGATTTTGAATGCTTTTTGTCCTAAGAAGCTTAACCAACTTTTGAGGCAACCCATTTTCTGTGAAAGGACTGGGGAACTCCGGCTGCACCATGCACCTGCCACCCCCAGCTGGGCTGAAAGGACTGGGGGACTCCGGTGGGGCTGAGGGGACTGGGTGATGCAATCTTGTGGTTATGTGCACCGCCATCTTTGTGACAGCTTGATGGTCAATTTGCATATTCCCTCTTTATTAGATAGGATGAGAGCTGTGGAAAAACAATTAGAAAGGAAAGGGGTACAGGATCAGAAGGTGGAAAAGGGTGCTATTTTAAGGTTGGGGAATAACTTGTTGAAAGGTGATGCTTAAGCTGATACTTGTTGTGGGATTGATTTTATGATTGCCAATAGAACCTGGTTGTTGCCATCTAAACACATCCATCAATCTGTATACAGATATAGTTTGTGTACAATGCACACACCTCCACATATGGAAATACATCTGCATATGAAGGTGCTTGGTGGGATTGGTCCCTGTCATTTCTGATATGAGTGTGCCCTTGATCACATGACTGCCCCCGGCTGGCTGGCAGCCCTCTCTCTCTTCCAACCCCCAGAATTCCAGCATTTCCCTCTTCCTGCTCATAACTGCAGACTCCACCCCCATGGAGACAGCCTTCCCATCTCCTGTCACTGCTAGGATGGGGGCTGTGAGGGTCTCAATGTGACTTGAAGAGAGAGGGTACAAGGTCATTTAGTGTCATTCTCTCACCTTCTCTCAAGGCCATGTCATTGCCAAGGGAACCCCACTGACCATCCACATGCCCTTCTCATTCCCCACCTTTGGAGAGACCCAGCCTGTCTTCACTCCTAAGTTCCTTTCCCAGCCTCTGGCCTGAAGAGCTTGTGAGATGCACCTATTTGTTTTTCCCTCAAGAGAATCTCACTCACAGCTTCATCACCACCACACAAGGAGACGGAGAGTGAGAGGGAGGGAGAGGGAGAGGGAGAGGGAGAAGAAAAGAGGGAGAGAGAGAGAGAGAGAGAGAGAGAGAGAGAGAGAGAGAAGAGAAGGAGAAGGAGAAGGAGAAGGAGAAGGAGAAGGAGAAGGAGAAGGAGAAGGAGAAGGAGAAGGAGAAGGAGAAGGAGAAGGAGAAGAAAGCAGGAGGAGGAGGAGGAAAAGAGGAGGTAGGGGAGAGAAAGTGGAAAAAGAGTCTGGCTGGCATGGCTCAGTGGTTGAGTCAACTTATGAAAACGGAGGTCACAGTTCAATTCCTGGTCAGGGCACATGCCTGGGTTGCAGGCTTGATCCTTAATAGGGGGTGTGCAGGAGTCAGCCAAACAATGATTCTCTCTCCCTCTCTGAAATCAATAATTACATAAACTATCTAATAAAGAGGGGATATGCAAATTGACCATAACTTCGCAACACCCACAGACAATCAGGAGAAAATATGCAAATTAACACAATGAAGATGGCGGCTGGGGTGGGGACACTCCGGGCCTGTGAGAGATGGAGAAGTCAGGGGAGATGGAGAGGTTGGGCACCAGCGCCTGAGGTGGCTGCAGACCGGGAGACAAGCCACCTTCCCTGTGATACCAGGCCGCAGCCAGCTACAGAAGCCGCCAGCACCATGTCCGCTCACCCCACATCCAGGGGTAGATGAAGAAATTGTGCACCAGTGCCTGAGGCTGGATGTGGTCAGAGAAGCCATCCACACTGCATCCCTTGGGAGATGGAGAAGCCACCCACTCAGAAGTCCCAGGCTGCAGCCACCCAAAGAAGCTGCCAGCCCTGTGGGCCCAGGAGATAGGTTCCCTCTTCTCCCACTGCAGTCATTACTCCAATATTCCCCTTCTGAATTTCTCTCTGCTGCTGTGACCCAACTCCCCTCTTTATCTGAAGGATAGGAAACAGAGAGAGCAGTGTTAAAAGCTTACATTTTTAAGCAGGTAAGGTTGGTACTTAAACATATAAATGGAAAACTAGAGTCCTTAAGGTAACAAAGGCTAGAAAGGGTACAGGGACAGGGAAAAATATACTATATCCAGCAATCCATGTGGGGACTGAAAACTTTGAAATGATGACAATTAATGAAGATATGAATCAACTAAAATAGTTGACAGGGACAATTCTTCAGACATCCCCCAAGGGCTCTTGGACTGTGAGAGGGTTCAGGCCCGGCTGAGAAATACCCCCATCCTCCCACCCCCCCCACCCCCGGTGCATGAATAGGATATACATATCCTATACTAGAGGCCAGGTGTGTGAAATTTGTGCAAGGCGGCTGTGCATCCCTCAGCCCAGCCTGCACCCTCTCCAATCTGGGACCCTTCAAGGGATGTCCAACTGCCGTTTTAGGACTGTTTGTCTGCCTGCCTTCCTGATTGCCCCTAACCATTTCTGACTGCCAGCCTGATCACCCCCTAACCACTCCCCTGCCAGCCTGATTGATGCCTAACTGCTCCCCTGCCAACCTGTTTGTCCTCCCCTGCAGGCCTGGTCAACCCTAACTGCCCTACCCTACAGGCCTGGTCGTCCCCAACTTCCCTCCTCTGCCAGCCTGGTCACCTCTAATTGCCCTCCCCTGCTTGCCTGATCACCAACAACTGCCCTCTTTTGCAGGCCTGGTCTCTCTCAACTGCCCTCCCCTGCTGGACATCTTGTGGTGGCCATCTTGTGCCCATATAGAGGCAGAATCTTTGACCACATGGGGTAGCCATCTTGTGTGTTGGTCAATTTGCATATTGTCTTTTATTAGGTAGGATAGAGGCCTGGTGCATGGGTGAGGGCCAGCAGTTTGCCCTGAAGAGTGTCCCAGATCAGGGTGGGGGTTCCCTCAGGGTGTGGGGTGGCCTGGGCAAGGGGCCTGTGGTCGTTTGCAGGCCAGCCATGCCCCCCAGCTACTCAAGAGGAGACCCTGATATCTGGGATTTATTTATCTTCTATAATTGAAACTTTGTAGCCTGGAGCAGAGCCAAGCTTTCTGTTTGCTCTGTGGCCACAGCCATTTTTGTTGAGACTTATTTATCTTTTATAATTGAACATTGTAGCCTTGAGTGGAGGCCTAGGCCCATCAGGACAGGAGGAAAGCTTGGCTTCCTCCATCACCAGAGAAACCCAATTCTCCTGCTCTCTCCAGGTCCATGGCCGCAGCCATTTTTGTTGGGATTTATTTATCTTTTATAATTGAAACTTTGTAGCCTTAAGTGGAGGCCTGGGCCTGCCAGGGTCTGCAGAAATCTTGACTTTCCACATTGCCGTGGAAACCCAAGCCTCCTGCTTGCTCCGTGGCTGCAGCCATCTTGGTTGGGTTAATTTGCGCACTTGCTTATGATTGGCTGGTGGTTGTGGCTTGTGGGTGTAGTGGAGATATGGTCAATTTGCATATTACTCTTTTATTATAAAGAGTAATATGCAAATTGACCATCACTCCAACACACAAGATGGCCGCCCCCATGTAGACACAAGATGGCCACCACAAGATGGCCAGCAGTTGAGGGCAGTTGGGAGGGACCAGGCCAGTTGGGAGGGAGAGCAGTTAGCGGTGACCAGGCTGGTAGGAGATGGAAGTTAGGGGTGACCAGGCCAGCAGAGGAGGGCAGTTGGGAAGGACCAGGTCTGCAGGGGAAGGCAGTTGCGGGTGACCAGGCTGGCAGGGGAGGGCAGTTAGCCACTCCAGGCCTCTGGGCAGTGTGGGAAGGAGGAAAGGTGGCTCCGGCCGGAGCGAAGATGGTGCCGGCTGCCAGGTGAAGGAAGGTCTATTCTTGCACAAATCTTTGTACATTGGGCCCTCTCCAATCCAGTACCACTGGCTCCTAATTGCTCACCTTCCTGCCTCCCCAGTCTCCCCTAACTGCCCCCACTCCCACTGGACTGATCTCCCCTCACTGCCTCTGTGTGCTCACCTTATCACCCCCAACTGCCCCCTTCCTACTGTCCTGGTCGCTCCTAACTGTCCCCCCTAACCCCACCACCAGCCTGGTCACTACTTACTGCCTCCCGTGCCAGCCTGGTCAACCCCAACTGCCCTACCTGCCAACCTGGTTGCCCCACACAACCTGCTGTTCAGTCATTTGGTGATCCCTTACTAGCCCATCTGTTGGCCTGGTCGCCCCATACAGCCTGCTTGTTCAGTTGTTTGGTTGTCCCTCACTAACCCCTGTGCTAGCCTGATGGTAGACAGCCATCTTATGAGGGTATGATGGTCAATTTGCATATGACCTCTTAGGATATATATATTTATATATACACACACACACTAGTATGTGTATATACTAGTATATATGCACATACATATATTAGGGGCCCGGTGCATGAAGATTTGTGCACAGATTGGGTGCCTCAGCCCAACCTGCACCCTTTCCAATCTGGGAGCCCTCAGGGGAGCCCTCTCCAATCCAGGAGTTTCTGTCTATCTTTGCAATCATATGAGCAAATTATCTGAGACCCCAACCCAGTTTGGTTTGGTGCTCACAGAATAATAGAAGTCTTCTTTTTTTCTTTGCTAGATTGGTGGAGATTTCCTAGAAGTTACAGGATATATCTTCCCTTTAATTTTTCCTCAACACTCTGACTTATGTGTCTCACCTTTGCTTTCCCTCCATCCCCCACTCACAACAGTAACTTGCTCCAGGCTCACTTGCTCTAGTGTCTAGGAGATCCAGCAACATGTCTGCCACCAGAACTATAATTCATAGTGCTTCCTGAACTCTTGGTTTCCACTTCCAGTCCAGGGGCTGCACAAACCAAGAGGACTGCGAACTCTAGCCACTCCCAGGCCAAGCTGACAGGACCAGCCACCCCAGTGGCGTCACTGGGACCCCGGCTGCTTGGTGCCGGCACGTGCGCATGCTGGCCAAAGGGTCGAAGCAGACAGGGTCCCAGGGACACCTGCTGTGTAGCCTCGGCTATGTGGAAAGTGGGTGGGCATCTCACCCTGCTCCCAGCCGCTCAGCACCTGTGCACATGCGTGCTGCCCATAAGCCTGCCATCTTTGTTGGGTGAATTTGTATACTCACTCCTGATTGGCTGTGGGCGTCATGGAGGTATGGTCTATTTACATATTTTTTGTTAATATATATATATATATATTACAGAGAGAGAGAGGGAGAGGAAGAGAAAATGGTAGAGCTGAGGCTTCTCCCTATCCTCACCCCCCACAAGTATTGTAAGTCGCCAGAACAAGCCTCAGAAACTTTCAAAGGACTAAGTTTTGCTTTGGAGCATCGTGAGTGGACCCCCTTTAAGGCTCGATGCCATCTCTTTGCAGCAAAACTGAGAAAAACTTGTCAAAAGCATCAGTTGGCAGAAGGGAATGGGAGGACAGGGGGGAGGTCCAGAGCTGGTGGGGGTGGAAGTTAAAGGACCAAAGACCACTATGGAGGAGGTCTGGGCAGGTCTCTGCCTCAGCCTCACCAGAGCTCTGGTTATGGCCACGGCTCCCCTCAGAGGTGCCTGGGGCTGAGCGAGGCACTGAGGTCAGTGGCAAAGCCCCAGATCGACCATGGTCAGCCCACCTCAGCCAGAGGGAGCCTCCCAGAGCTGTGAGCACAGACCCTGCACATACACTGAGACTGTGCCTCCCACAAGAGAGGGAGAAATTGCCAAACTCCTTTCTGCTCTGAAGTCAAAGAAACTCTAGTGTAAACATGGTGGGCTCTTTGAATTATCCACATGAAATGTTCAAAACATGTTTAGCCTAAAGCAGATGAGACTTAATAAGGAGATATTTCTATGATGATTTTATTAGAAACTTTAATACTCAGCAACCATTTATTGAGTACTGGGTATCAGCTGGGCTCTAGGCATCTTATCATGCACTCTGCTCCCCAAACCTTCTGCATAGACCCTCCACCCCAAGACACCACACACACACACACACACACACACACACACACACACACACACACCCCGCTACCACCATGTAATAGTGGGCCTGCCTGCTGGTATTCCTTCCATGATGTAGCCTCCTCCTCTTCAGTGTGGGCAGAACACAGGAACTCTCTTGTAATAGCATAGCACAGAGTGAGGCGTATCATTTCTGAGACTGGGCTATGAAAAGACTGCAGCTCCCACCTGGGGCTCTCTCTGCTCACTGCAGGTGGGGAAGCAGGTTTCGTGCTGTGAGCACTCCTGCATGGAAGCCCACGCACTGAAACACTGAGGTTCGTAGTCTAGCCACCGCGAGGGATGAAGCTTGCCAGAAGCCACTTGCCTAATTTTGGAAGCTGGTGGTCAGGTCAAGTGTTGCAATGATCACAGCCCTGGTTCGTAGCTCGGCTGCAATCCCATTACAAAGCTTGAGCAAGAGATACCTAACCAAGCTGTTCTTTGAGTCTTCACCCAGAGAAACTTTGAGATGACAAATGTTGCTTTCAGCCGCTAAGTT
This sequence comes from Antrozous pallidus, assembly GCA_027563665.1. Lineage (NCBI taxonomy): Eukaryota > Metazoa > Chordata > Mammalia > Chiroptera > Vespertilionidae > Antrozous > Antrozous pallidus. Next base: position 108,174,383 of record CM050508.1, on the reverse strand, counting down.
TTGGGGTAATTTGTTGTGGCAATTTTTAGCACCCTGCCAGAGTCACGGAGATGCCTGCCTCTTCAGTGGCAGCTGCACAAAAACGTCCCCTCGCTCCAAACTGCTCCAGCCACAGTGACTCTCCCACTCCTCAAGCACACCATGCCCACCTTGCTCACCATGCCCACCTTGCCCACTGTGCCCACCTCACCCATCGTGCCCACCTCACCCACCATGCCCACCCACCTCTGGGCTTCACTCATTTTGGTCCTGCTGGCCAGAACTCTCTACTTTATCTTGTTAATTCTTTTTAGTTTTCAGACTTTAGCTTAAAATCCCACTACTTGGCCAAGTTCCCCAGCCTCTCCAAATGATATCCACCTCCCTTGTGAGGCACTCTCAGAGCTCTGCGTGCCTTCATCTGGGCATCTCCTGCTTTGTGGAATCATTTGGTTACCTCTGCCTCCTTTCTGCCTCAGCAGAGGGCTCCAACCTGCTTAGGCACATTGTATCACAGTGCTCAATACGGTGCCAGGCCAGGGCAAGCTCTGAACGAGTAATTAATGAATGAACAGCAAATGCACTAGAAACATGTATTGTTGTTCTAGGGGAGGGCCAAGCCTGGCTATATAGATTTTGGAGTCATCAGTATGGAAGGAATATTTAAATTCCTGGGAGAATCTGGTCTCCCAGGAAAAATATATGAGTGAAGATAAAATGTGAGGATCCAGTCCATGAAGTTAGGTGGGCAGGCAGTGGGGGGTTGGCGGCGAGCAGGAAGGAGGAAAGAGGAAGGGATAGAAAACTCAGCCAAAGAGGTCCACAAGTAGTGAGGGAGAAGGGCTAAAATGCCAAGGTCATTTGGCCATCAGAAGTAAATTCAAATCCTGTGAGGTGACAAGAGGTGGGAATCTCAGAGTGTCAGCCAAGCCAAGGGGCATGGTACAAATCAGGCTGGGCTGCAGGAAAGCATCTTTCTCCTGAAGCTGATGGACCAGGACGGGTCATCTCCTCACAGCCCTGCGTGTAACCTGACTCTGGGTGTGGAGATAAGACTGCAGAAGTGCAGCACTTTGAAGGCAGTGCCAACCCATTGATTTGTACATGAAAAGAGATTCTCTCCCAGCAAAGGTTCTGATTGCAGACCCATCACTGTGCCCCAGAGAAGGCTTTGCGAACCCCAGAAGAATCATGAAATGATGCTATAACTGCCCAGTGAGTGCATCTCTGTGAACCTTGCAGGCCTCTGCCTTGGCTTCTCTGCAAAGAGCTGGGGTAGGGACTCAGATTATTCTGACACTTTACCTCTACTTTCTGACCAAGTTCACATACCTGTCTAGCTTGAAATCTTGGGTTCATTAACACTTCATCTGTCTGGAATTAGTGAGTGAGGGATAAATGGGCACCTGAATAACACAGTCTGAGGCATTTGAGTCCCAGAAGAAAATTCCAGATGACTAAAATTTGCTCCTTAAACAAAAAAGTAAAAAGGAAATAAAGTATTATAAAACTGAACATACACACATCTCACTCATTTTTAAGACAAACAGCAACTCCACATAGCCACTTTCTTCTTTCTTTCATTGATGATAAAGGACATAGTAAGGATGTGGAATGAAGAACAGAAAGCAGAGGGAAGAGCAGCACAGTTGGCAGAGGATTATCTAAAGCAAATGTCAGCAGCCTTTTCTGCCCAGGGCTGGATGGAATACACTTCGGGGTCTAAGGGCCACCTGGTCTCTGTGGTAACTGCTCTGCTCTGCTGTCAGAGCACAGGCCCAGCCAGAGACAACCCACCAGCAGAGGAGCATGGTTGTGTGCCACTCCAATGTTAGTTATGAACACTGAAATTTGAATTTCATGTATTACAAAATTTTCTTCTTCTTTTAATTTTGAATATATATATTTGTTTAGAGTAGGTTTGGGTTCAAATCAATGTTGACAGGAAGGTACAAAGATTCCCATGTGGTTCATTCCCCCACTTGCTCAGCCTCCCCTGATCAGCATCTGCTACACCGAGGCAGCTACGGTGACAGTCCTATCACCCAGGTCCATTCTTTACATCAGCATCCCTTCTTGGTGTTATACATTCTAAACCTTTTGGTTGAGGTTTTCCTCCAACTACTAAAAATGTTTGACACCATTCTCACCTTGTCCTATTTAATAAAGAGGGAATATGCAAGTAGACTGTCATGCCTTCACAAAGATGGCAGCACCCACAGCAGAGGAAGGGTTTCCGTAACACAAGATGGCAACACCCATAGTGAGGCCGAGTTCCCATGATGAGCCTTAACGAGCAATCAGCAGGAACCTGAGGCTGCATGGTGCTGGACCAGGGTAGGGGACCTGAGGCTGTACCCCCAGCCCTGGCACCAGGCTGGGTGACCTTAGACTGCTACCCCTGCCCAGCCAGGCTTGACTGGGGACCTCAAGGCATGCCACCTGCCCTGGATCCAGGCCGAGGGACCTGAGACTGTGCCCCCTGCCCAGTACCAGGCAGGGGACTTGAGGCTGCACCCCCCCACCTGGCAGGGCTCGACAAGGGTGGGGCCAGCCGGGTCTGAATCTCACCCAGTGGGGATGGGGCTGGCTGGGTCTAGGTCTCAAGAGATTTTGAGGCACCACAGGTGAGCAGGGACTTGACTCTGGGTCCTACAGCATGCCCCAGACTCTCACAGGAGGAAGATTTTCATATACATTTTACTAATTTTCTTTCATCTCTGAAACTTCTATTATATAGAAAGGACAAATAACAATATTAAAATATTTCCTCTAATTAATCCCCTTTTAATGTGCATGAATTTTGTGAATCAGGCCACCAGTACACTATATAAAAAAAGGTGGTGGGGAGCAAAAAAATGGTGGCAGAACAGATGGATGCATTCTGAATTTTGTCCCAGGGTCACGTGGGGAGTGTTTCTTGGTGAGTTGGGGTTCAGCTGGGCTCCGGGAGAAGGAGGGGGACTGCTGGATTTGCCGCCCCTGACCGAGCAGACCCCGTTGCGGCTGGGTTCTCTAGCAGAGCCACCGGCTTGGAGGCAGACTGTGCCATCTTGAAAAGGAAGGGCCTGAAAATATACAGCTGCAGTACCCACTGGACGGCTGAGACCTCCAGAACACTGGTTCCTAGTTGGTGCAGAAGCGGATTCAGAGGAGCTCTGTGCTCCACCGTGGAAAGGTCAGATTTCCTCTGGGGTTAGGGGGAGCTAGCAAAGCAGGGAGATCTGTGCCTGAAAAAAGTCCATGGCTGTTGGAACTAGTAAACATGGAAGAGGGCCCTCAGAGCTGGTGGCAGAGGGGATTCCTAGAAAGCAACCCATTTGGACCTGACAGAGAAGGGAAGCCCAACAATTTTGGGAAGGTGCAGGCTGCTAAACCCAAGGGGGGAAAGGGTTTTGTGCAAACATACAAGCGGAACCTGAGTTTGCACACTTGCGTTTTTTCCTCTTCTAATCCAAGCCTCTGAGTGCTAACCCAGGAACATGGGATCGCCTGATAGGGGACACCCTGGGAGACTGCAGGGGAGAGCTGTTTTTCTGGAGCCTGGGGATCAGAACAGGCAGTCACCATTAGAGAGGCAGCTCTGGGGCAGCCCATTCCCACAAATCAGTATTGAATACCACAGGGATAGTGGGATTTTAGTTCAGGCTACAGAGGACCAATAGACCCGGAGGTCAATCCAGAAACACTGCCACCCAGGGGTTGAATCACAAATTGACTCTTGTGTAACAAATTAAGGAATCAATTTTATTTCTACTACTATTTCACCTTTTTTTTAAAGTGCCATTTTATTTCCTCTTTAGTCTACTTTGGGATTAATGTCATACAGCCTATTTTCATCTACCCTTTAGTATTTTTTTACTCTACTTCAACTTCACCTTTATGCCACCACTCTCTTGCTAACCTTTCCCTATGTAGTGTTTTGTTCCCCTTACACTTGTCCTGCTTTATATTTTCCTTATTCTTTCTTTTTACTCCCTGTTAAATTTCACCCCACTTATATATCTAATCTCCAACCACTTGCTCCAAGTCCATACACACCTTTTGCTTCTCTGACTTCACTATCTTAAGTATTTTCTCTCTCTATCCTGTTGTTGTTTACTTGACTGTTGATTATATTGATGTTTTATGCATGTTTGTGAGATTGGTTTGCTTATTCTTTTCTTTTGGTTTGTTTTGTGGGGTTTTTGGTCATTGTTTTTGTTTTTTGTTGTTGTTTGCATTGTTTTTTTGATAGATTTATACTTCTGTGTTCCCTCACCTCCCTTGATATTAGTTGTTGTATGTAGTTTGTATCAATCTCCAGGTACTTGTTGCTGGCTTTTGTTGGAATTAGTGGCTGTCCTATAGGAGTTTTCAATCCATATTTATAGTTTATTCCTCTTTTATTTCTTTTTACTTCTTCCCCTTTTCCCAATTTCATTTTGGCATTCCTTTCTTTCTTTTTGTGTGTGTGTGGGTGTGTGAGTGTCTGTGTGTGTATGTGTGTGTGTGTGTGTGTGTGTGTGTGTGTGTGTTTTCTCTTACTCTCTTCTTTCTCACATATCACCTAATTTGCCTTTCTCTGGTGATCAACTTTAATTTGGAGTTACCAATACCCTGAATACATTCTTGTTCAGTGCCTGGTGCATTGCATCTGGTTGTGTTGTATTTTGAGCCTTTAAGTCAACACAGGAGAGTGAGAACTACATAACCAGACACACGGGGAAGAGAGACCATAGGGAGACAAAGAAATAGCCCATCAATGAAAGAAAAACAAGCCTCACCAGAAAAAGGATTAAACAAAATGGAAGCAAGCAACCTGTCAGAGAAAGAATTCAGAGAAATGGTCATAAGGTGGCTGAAGAGAATGGAAGACAAATTTGACAATATGAGTAAGAACCAAGAGAAATTGAAGAAGAGCCAAGAAGAAATGAAAAGTGACATCACTAAGGTAAAGAACTCCATAGAAAGTATCAAGAGTAGACTAGAAGAAGCAGAGTACCGCATCAGTGAGCTAGAAGACAAGGTAGGAAAAAATACCCAAGTAGAGCAGCTTCTAGAAAATAAACTAAAAAGCCAAAGGAGAGCCTAAGGGAACTTTGGGACAACATGAAACAAAACAACATCTGCATAATAGGGCTTCCAGAGGGACAGGAAATTGAGCAAGGAATAGAAAACCTGTTGGAAGAAATGATGACAGAAAACTTCCCTGATATAGGAAAAAAAAACCTCATACAAATCCAAGAAGCTCACAGAGTCCCAGGCAAAATAACCCCCAAAATACCTATGCCAAGGCACATTATAATTAAATTGGCAAACCCCAACAACAAAGTGAGAATCCTAAAAGCCACCAGAGAAAGACAGAAAGTCATCTACAAAGGAACCCCCATCAGATTAGCAATTAATTTCTCAACAGAAACTTATCAGGCCAGAAGGGAATGGAATGAAATATACAAAGTCATGCAAAGGAAGGGTCTGTACCCAGAATACTGTACCCAGCAAGGATATCAATCAAAAGTGAAGGTCAAATAAGGAGCTGCACAGAGAAAAAAGGACTAATAAGGAGCTTTACAGACAAAAAAGGACTAAGGTAATTCATTACCACCAAACCAGCAATGCAAGAAATGCTAAAGGGTCTGCTTTAAAAAGAAATAGGAAGTGAAGAAGGAACACAGGGGTAAAGGACAAAAATGGCGACAAATAAGTACCTATCAATAATAAAATTAAATGTAAACGGTTTAAATACTCCAATCAAAAGAAATAGAGTAACGGACTGGATAAGAAAACACGACCCATATATCTGCTGTCTACAAGAAACCCACCTCAAAAAAAAAAAAAAAAGACGCACACAGACTGAGGGTGGAAGGATGGAAAAAGGTTCTTCAGGCGAATGGAAATAGAAAAAAAAAGCTGGGGCAGCAATACTTATATCCGATAAACTAGAAAAACTCCTGAAGATATCAAGAGAGAGATTGACAGTAATACAATCATAGTAGGAGACTTTAATATCCCACTATCACCATTGGACAAATCCTCTAAACAAAAAATCAATAAAGAAACATCAATATTCAATGACTCGCTAGACAAGATGGAATTAATTGACATCTTCAGATCATTTCACCCCAAAGCCACAGAATATACATTCTTTTCAAGTGTCCATGGGTCATTCTCAAAGATAGACCATATGTTGGGTTATGTGCAAAGTCTCTCCAAATTTAAGAAGATAAAAATCAATCATATCAAGCATATTCTCAGATCACAGTGGCATAAAGCTGGAAATCAACTACAATAGAAACAATCCAAGGAAATCAAACACATGGAGACTAAATAGCATGCTATTAAACAATGACTGGGTTACCAGAGAGATCAAGGAAGAAATAGGAAACATCATGGCAACAAATGACAATGATAACACAACAATCCAAAGTCTATGGAACACAATGAAAGCAGTTTTGATACGGAAGTTCATAGCTCTACTATCCTACTGCCAAAAACAAGAAACAATGGCAATAAATTATTTAACCCAACAACTCAAAGAGTTAGAAAGAGAGCAACAAGAAAAGCTCAGTGTAAGCAGAAGGAATGAAATAGTAAAGATCAGAGCAGAGATAAATGACATAGAGACCAAAGAAACAATATCAACAAAACCAAGAGCTGGTTCTTTGAAAATATAAACAAGATTGATGAACCTCGACCCAGGATCACCAAGAAGCAAAGAGAGAGGACCCTAATGAATAAAATCAGAAATGAAAGAGGTGAAATAACAACAGACCCCATCAAAATACAAAGGATTGTTAAAAAAATACTATGAAAAACTCTACTCCAACAAACGGGACACCTGGAGGAAATGGATATATTCCTAGAAAAATATAATCTCCCAAAACAAAAATCAGGAAGAATATAAACAGCTCAATATATCAACAACTATGGAAGAAATTGAAGCAGCCATCAAAAAGCTTCCAGCAAACAAAAGCCCAGGGCCAGAGAGCTTCACAGGGGAGTTTTATCAAACATTCAAGGAAGAACTAAATCCTATCCTCCTCAGACTATTCCAGAAAATTCAAGGGCATGGAACACTTCCAAACTCCTTCTATGAAGCCAGCATCACCCTAACACCAAAACCAGATAAAAATGACACAATGAAAGACAATTACAGGCCAATATCCTCATGAATATAGATGCCAAAATCATCAATAAAATTCTAGCAAATCAGATCCAGCAGTAAACCATGACCAAGTAGTATTTATCCCAGGAATGCAAGGATGGTAAAATATCTGCAAATCAATAAATGTGATACATCACATAAACAAATGGAGAGATAAAAATCACATAGTCATATCAATTGATGCAGAAAAAGCATTTGACAAAATCCAACACCCTTTCTTTATAAAAACTCTCAACAAGGTGGGAATAGAAGGATCATACCTCAATATATTAAAATCCAAAAATGATAAACCCACAGCCAACACCATATTCAATGGGCAAAAACTACGACCATTTCCCCTAAGAACAGGAACAAGACAGGGTTGCCCACTCTCACCACTCCTATTCAACATAGTACTGTAAGTATTAGCCATTACAATTAGACAAGAAGAAGAAATAAAAGGCATCCAAATTGGAAAAGAAGAAGTAAAGCTATCCTTATTTGCAGATGACATGATATTGTACATAAAAAACCCGAAAGCCTCCATAAAAAACTAATAGACTTAATAAATGAGTTCAGCAACATAGCAGAATACAAAATTAATGCCAAGAAATCTATGGCATTTCTATACACTAATAGTGAACTTGCAGAAAGACAGACTAAAAAAGCAATCCCATTTACCATCACACCAAGAAAATTAAGATACCTAGGAATAAACTTAACTAAGGAGGTAAAAGTCCTATTTGCAGAAAACTACAGGACACTGAAAAAAGAGATGGAGGAAGATGTAAACAGGTGGAAGAACATACCATGTTCATGGATTGGGAGAATCAACATCATTAAAATGTCTATACTACCCAAAGCAATCTATACATTTAATACACTCCCCATTAAAATACGAACAGCATATTTCACAGGCCTAGAAAGAACTCTCCAAAAATTCATTTGGAATAAAAAAGACCCCGAATAGCCACAGCAATCCTGAGAAAGAAGCACAAAATCAATACCAGATTTCAAGCTGTATTACAAAGCTACTGTTCTCAAAACAGCCTAGTATTGGCACAAGAACAGACATATAGACCAATGGAATAGAATAGAGAATCCAGATGTCAACCCAAACCACTATGATCAATTAATATTTGACGAAAGAGTATGAACATACAATAGAGTCAAGACAGTCTCTTCAACAAATGGTGTTGGGAAAATTGGACAGATACATGCAAAAAAATGAAACTAGACCACCAACTTACACCATAAACAAAAATAAACTCAAAATGGACACAGGACTTAAACATAAGATGGCAAACCATAAAAATATTAGAGAAATCCACAGGAAGAAAAATCTCAGACATATGCCAAAAGAACTTCTTCACTGATACCGCTCCTAGGGTAATGGAAGCTAAAGAGAAAATAAACAAATGGGACTACATCAAAAGGCTTTTGCACAGCTAAAGAAACCATCAACAAACAATAAGAAAACCCACTATATGGGAGAACATTTTTGCAAATGTTATCAGTGATAAAGGTTTAATCTCAAGAATCTACAGGCAACTCATACAACTTAATAAAAGGAGGACAAATGAGCTAATAAAAAAAAATGGGCAACTGACCTAAATAGAATCTTTTCAAAAGAAGACAAAAGGAAGGCGCAGAGACATATGAAAACCTGCTCAAAGTCACTAATTATCTGAGAGATGCATTCAAAACGACAATGCAGTACCATCTCACACCAGTCAGAATGGCTTTCATCAACAAATCAACAAGACAAGTGCTGGTGAGGATGCGGAGAAAAAGGAACTCTCGTGCACTGCTGGTGGGATTGCAGACTGGTGCAGTCACTTGTGGAGAACATTATGGAGTTTCCTCAAAAAACTAAAAATGGAGCTCCCATTTGACCCAGTGATCCCACTTCTAGGAATATATCCCAAGAAAATAGAAACTCGTGTTAGAGAGGATTTATGAACCCCTATGTTCACAGCAACACAATTTACCATAGCTAAGATTTGGAAACAGCCTAAGAGCTCATCAACAGATGAGTGGATTAAAAAACTGTGGTACACCTAAACAATGGAATACTACGCTGCGGTAAAAAAGAAGGAGCTCCTACCATTTGCAACAACATGGATGGAGCTGGAGAGCGTTATGATAAGTGAAATTAGCCAGGCATAGAAAAATAAATATCACATGATCTCACTCAATTGTGGAATACAATGAACGACATAGACTGATGAACAAGAATGGATCTAGAGACTGAGAAAATTCCATCAGAATGTCAAACCTCAGGGTAAGTAGGAGGTGGTGGGAGTAAGGGGGAAAGTCAATATATTTGACCTCTTGAACTAAAATAAGTAATTTGTGTTTTTACATCCCTGACAAAGTTTATATAAAGTTATAAAAAATTGGCAGCTAGCTTGAGATTGAATTAACATGGCCTAGAGCTTGTCATCTCCTATGGACACCAGTCCTTAAGCTAGGCCCCCCTTAACCCCTTATGACACCATAATACCCTTACATGATATTATTCTATAATGTCATTATAATTTTTGATATTTGACAACAGCATATTATACAATTATCCCAAAGAAACTTACAAACTAATTCTTTGAATGTTTGTCAGCAATTTAAAAAAAGGATAGGAAAGGAATTAATCCCTTTCAGAAGAAATTAAGGCACTGGGAAGGCACTGGAGCATTCTATATTGTCCCCTCTTGCTTTTTTTGCCGAGAAGGACCCTCTTCTCACAATCCAAGTGCACACAGTTGTTGCCTGAGCTTTCAGTTCAAGCTGTGGTTGAAGCCTCTGGGTGGCTGGCACCAATGGTGTGAGGTGGGCCCTCTCTGGACAAGAAACCTGGGTCCCCCAATATATGTGATCAGTACTGGGACCCCACCAGCAGGTGAGGGGATCCCAAGCAGGTGCTGGGCATGGAGGCCATGGGGGTATAGACTACCAAGGAGACAGAACTGAACCTCACATCACCCTGTTTGGCCCTGGAGGATGGCTGGTTAGCCAAAGATGGGTAAGATTCCTCAGGGAAGAAACAACCTAAGTCAGGCACAGTCGCAGATGGCCCGACAGGAGAGAACTAACAGGTTAACAGAGGTGGGGCACAGACCCTCACCCACTAACCTTGCAGGGGCCTGAACTCTCACCCCTTCTGAGGGAGGTCTCCTGCCCCCATGGCTACTTCACCTCCCACACACAGCTCTGATTGGGACCCAGGTTACAGACAAGACTCGGCCAGCAACAGCTGCCCTATATCTAAATTTAGTCTAGTACCAGGAATGCTCAGGGCCTACTCAAGAATGCAAATAATCCTTTTCACTAACATTTACAGGGTAAAATAAGATTTTTGCTTGAGTATTAAATTTGACAGTAAAATATCAATCAAGTTTTCAGATTAATTTAAATTGACCAAGTGAAATAGCTGAATATTCAAGAAAATTTAAGTATACTCGACAAAAATCTGTTCCTAAAATTTCTATTAGTAGTTCATGTCATTGTAAAATTGTCTAACATCCAAAGAACCTAAAGCAGTCATATTGGTGGGCAAAAGTTAAAATTTAAAGTTACCAAGTCTGCAATATAAAATTTCCAAAAGCCCCCATGAATAAAAAAAAGGGGGGTAGATAATGGGGTAATATCATGTAAGGAAAAATATCCTGTAAATAAATTACATCTAGAAAATTTTTACTCCAGAAAAGTAACTTCCATTTGTAATGCCAACAGCAGGACACCCATGAAAAACACAGATGATGTCAAAATAAGCCAAAGAAAAATCAGTTGGGCAAAAATAAAAATAATCCCAAGTCTAATTTACAGAAAAGATTCCTTTAATAACTTTTGGTTGAGAATATGTTTGTATATTTTCAGAAAACAACTCCAAGACCATATGGATTTCTGCAACAAGGAGGAACTGACAGGTCTGTTCCAACCATGAAGACAGTCCAGAGATGGAAGACACAGACGACACCTTGCCATGCTAGCAGTCAGCAGCTGTGCATCACTGCAGGAGGCCCAGGACCAAACCAGAGAGGGTTAAACCTGAATTGCCACCATATGTCCACCATCCAGATACCATTGCTGACATGTACACATAAGGAACTATTTGACATTGAAACTGGGACTCAGAATAGTTGGACATTGAAACTGAGACTCAAACATTTTTTGTTTTTATGCATTTGTGTCCAGTATGCAGATGCAAGATCTTTTTAAAGAAAAGAAACAGGGGGAAAAGATTGATATAGAGGCAAAGAAGCATTGAACAGACTGTCAAACTATAGGGGAAAGGCAGGGGAGGGTGGGGGGGGCGGGGGCTCTAAGAGATCAACTGAAGGATTGAAGCCTCTGGGTGGGTGCATGCATATAAGCATAACCAATGGATACAAGACACTGGGGTGGCGGGGCAGGTGAGGACATGTGCTGGGGGGGTAGGGGAGGCTGGGGGGAGAACAATAGGGGGAAATGGAAAACATATGTACTACTATTTGTAATACTTTAAAGAATAAAAATAAATAAATAAATAAATAAATAAATAAATAAATAAATAAATAAATTAATATTTTTTTAAAAAGTGGCGGTTACATTTGCACACGGCTTGAAGTTTGCTGCCTCCTGACCTTAAGAAATAAGTTTTTTGTTTTGTTTTTAGGATTCTCCACTATTATTATTCTATTATTTTATAAGGGCATAAATTGTTTCAGTGTATCAATGGAAGACCTTTATAAATGCATTAGTTATGCAAAACACATAAAAGTAGGAAATACAGATTAATGTAATGCAAGAAGCTATGGACGATAATACTCCACACATTCCTTCTGGGAGAAAAATGGCATGAAAGGTATAAAGTGGCAGTATAAAATTTGAATATGAAGTACATTGGTTATTTTTAATCTAGTCACTGGCATAAGCATAATTTGTGTATTATAGAACCTGGAGATAATCTATAATTTGTGAAAAGCAATTCCATAACATCAGGGTAATGAATGACAGGCAAGGAAAAGCAACAATTTCTTGAAGATGTCTTTCCTTCTGCACTTTTTTGTAGAATGTATATAATCATGTCCAAATGAAACCACATGGGTTAATGCATGTTTAAATTGATATTTATGGTGCCAGAATTTATGTTTTTCCTCATCTAGCTATAGAAAACTTCCTGTGCAAATATCTCTCATACTTTCTTAGGACATATTAACAATCCCTATTATTATTATCTCGAGATTCTGTTTCTTCATTTTTAAGTAGTTCTTAACCAACCAATGACCAGTATTTGTTAAGTCTTTCTTTTCATGTATGCTCAAACAATTATGCCAATTTCACTCCATCAGTTAAGTCTACCTTATTACTCACCTATTTATTTATTCATTAATTCAACTAACAGATATTGACCACCTGCTATACACAAGGCACTGAAGAAACAATATCAAGGTGAAATCTCAGCTCTCAGAATATGGTCTAATATTTTGACAGTGGAATACTGTGGATATTAAATGCAATAGTATTTTTACCTATCGCTATTTGCGTTTCTGCCAGTTTTCCTTTTATATTGTTTAGGACTGTGACTCCATTATTATTGTTTAATGATTACTGCATCGATGCTTTTTTCAATGAATTTCCTCCCTAAATTTGAAGAGTATACTTATCTATATGAAGGAAAATGAATTCCAATTATTCCTTTAAAATCAATGATTTCATTTTTACTTTCTTCTTACAAACAACAAGATGGACTTTTTTATTCAATCAGTTTTTCCCTAAGGTAAACCAAATAACAGTTCATGTTAAGTTACCTATATACTCACTTTCCTCACTGTTGTCTTCATCTTGATTTTTTTCCTGACTCCGCTTTCTGCACTGAACTCATATCCATTTCCCATTACTTATTTTCCCTCACATTAGATTTTATTACTTTCTTGCTTTAGGATATGTAGTCAACTTTGGCAACCCATTTTAGGTTTCATATGCTCATCCTATGAAGTACTAGTTAAGCTCATTCCTTACTTTAATCTTTCATCAGTTTAGAAAGCTTTTGGTTGCTTCATTTAGCAGTGAATTACAGCAAAGTACTGCAGGAAGCCCTGAAATGATCCAGTTTAAGAAGTTTGGGCCCTGAGCACAGTAGGCACTCAAAAAACATGTATTACAAGGAAAGAAATGGACTTTCCACAGTAAAACATCACAGAGTGCCCTTAAGCTATAAAATTAGGAGGCAGGTGGAAAAAAAAGGAACAGTATTCTTTTTTCCCCTTCTATAGGATGACAGATGTTAAAACTTAATGAAACTAAGGCTGTTTTAAAGATTAATTTAAGCTTGGATGTTTAATTTTTGTCTGTTTAACTAAATTGAATTTGTACATGCCTAAAGGTTATATACACATTAGTTTCTCTATCCTATCATCTTTCACTAAGGTTCTCTTTCTTTAAGTCTTTAAGGAAAGTATAATTAAACAGTGGTCACTTAGAAATCTTTAAGATACTTTAAAATTTCTCCCCCAAACATGGCAGTTATGGCATAATAAGAAAAGGGAAGTAAAATGGGGGAGAGGGACCTTCTACATATTTAAGGCTTCAAAGCTGGGAAGAACTAAAAGCCTACCAAAATAGCTTTTCTATTATCCCAGGACTACTCTCTTCTGTGAAATCTCTGCTTGGTGGAAGCTTTCACGTTATATTCACAAAGCCTCATTAAAAAGTACTTGAAATACAGTAAGAGTTGGTGAGTTACAGATTTCTGAATACTCTTACTTTCACAGGGTTTCTTTCTGGAATAAATCAAGTAAAGGTTAAGAGGTGAAGGAAGGCCTGTCTGGCATGGCTCAATGGTTGAGCATCAATCTACAAACCAGGCCACTGTTGGATTCCTGGTCTGGGAACATGCCTGGGTTTTGGGCTGGATCCCCAGTAGGGGGTGTGCAGAAGGAAGCTGATTGGTGAAGTTTCTCTCTCATCCATGCTTTTATCTCTATCCTTATCCCTCCTTCTCTTTCTAAAAAAATCAATTTTAAAAAAGTGAAGTTTTCTTCTTAAATGTCACATTACATTCAAATAGATTATATACACATTACCAATTGACACTTCTGCTCAGTGGTATCTAACATATATTGCACTTCTTTTGAATGTGTTAACACAGAGAGAGAGTACAAAATAAAATTTACATGATTAAGTTGTAACATCTAAAGTCTTCATATTCATTAATTACGATGTTTGGCACCTTATGAACATGCTGATGCTGAATAAGGTTTGTACTCTGAGTGAAGGTTTTACCACATGTATGGCAGGCATAGGGCTTCTCTCCTGTGTGAATTCTCTGGTGTTGAATAAGGCATGTTTTCTGGCTAAAATCTTTATCGCATTCATTACATTTATAAGGTCTTTCTCCAGTATGAGTTCTATGATGTTGATTAAGTGATGAGGAATAAATTAAAGTTTTCCCACATTCATTACATTTATAGGGTTTCTCTCCAGTATGAATCCTTTGATGTTGAGTAAGATTTGCACCCTGTCTATATGCTTTCCCCACATGTTGCATTTAAAGGGTTTTTCTCCATTATGAATCCTCTGATGTTGAGTAAGGTGTACGTTCCCACACACAGTGCATTCCAGTATGTGTTCTATGATGTTGAATAAGGTTTGCACTCTGATTGAAGGCTTTTCCACATATTTTATATATATATAAATACTTTCTCTTCAGTGTGAGTAATTTGATGTTGAATAAGAGTTGAGGAATGAGCAAAGGCTTTTTCACATTGATTACATTTATAACACTTCTATCCAGAATGAATTCTTTGATGTCGAATAAGGTAAGTACTTTGACTAAATACTTTCCAACACTCATTGCATTTATATGGTTTCTTTCCAGTATGTATTTTTTGATGTTGAAAAAGGTGTGCACTCTGATTGAAAGTTTTCCCACATTCATTGCATATATAAGGTTTTTCACCAGTATGAACTCTCTGATGATCAATCAGTGATGAGCTGTGGCTGAAGGTTTTACCGCACTCCAAGCATTTATATGGTTTCTCTTGAGTATGTGTCCTTTGATGTATAGTAAGGTATGCACACTGACTGAAGTCTTTCCCACAGTTATCACACTTACATGGTTTTTCTCTGATATGAATTCTCTGATGTATAGTAAGGTGTGCTCACTGGCTGAAGGCTTTACCACACTGGTGGCATTCATATGGTTTTTCTCCAGTATGCATTCTCTGATGTGCAATAAGGGATGAGAGATACCTAAACTCTTTCCCACATTCTTCACATTCATATGATTTCTCTTTGGTATGGGTACTTTGCTGTTTCACATAGGATGGGTATTTCCTAAACTTTTTCCCACACATATTACATTTATAAGGCTTTTCTCCAGGATAAAATTTCCTGTGTACAATACCATATGAGATATGATTGAAAGTTGCATGTCTTTGTCATATGTATACGTCTTATTATCTGAATGGGTATCAAACTGCATAATTAGGTTTGAATGTTTTTCAAAATGATTTCCATATATATCATGTTTACTAAGATACTCTCTGTAGGATCATCTTGTGAAAAAAACTGACTTCAAACTGAAATTTCTTTTTTTTTTTACTCTTTTTTTTCATCTTTATTGTTCAGTTTATTAATTACATTGTTCCCTTTTCCCCTCCTATAGTTCCCCTCTACCTGGTACCCATCCCACCCTCCGCCCTCACCTCCCCCTCCCCACTGTCTTCTCCCATAGTTGCATGATTTTTGTCCAGTCTCTTGCTGCACTTCCCACACCCCCTTTCTCCCCAAGAGTTGTCAGTCCATTCCCTCTCTATGTTCGTGATTCTGTTATAATCACCAGTTTATCCTGTTTATAAGCTTATTAATTCACTTGATTTTTAGATTCATTTGTTGATAGATGTGTATTTGTTGTTCATAATTTACACTTTTATCTTTTTCTTTTTCCTCTTCTTAAAGAATATCTTTCAGCATTTCATATAATATTGGTATGGTGGTGATGAACTCCTTTAGCTTTTTCTTATCTGCGAAGCACTTTATCTGACCTTCAATTCTGCATTATAGCTTTGCTGGATAGAGTAATCTTGGTTGTAGATTCTTGCTATTCATCACTTTGAATATTTCTTGCCACTCCCATCTGGCCTGCATCGTTTCTGTTGAGAAACCCGCTGACAATCATATGGGTGCTCCCTTATAGGTAACTAAGTGTATTTCTCTTGCTGCTTTTAATATTCTCTCTTTGTCTTTTGCTCTTAGCTTTTTAATTATGATGTGTCTTGTTGTGGTCCTCTTAGGGTTCTTATATATTGGGGTTTGGTGCACTTCTTGGACTCCTAAGTCTAGTTCTTTCACCATGTGTGGGAAGTTTTCAGTCACTATTTCTTCAAATAGGTTTCCATTGTCTTGGTCTCTCTCTTTTTCTGGCACCCCTATAATTCGGATGTTGGTATGCTTGAGGTTGTCCCAGAGGCCCCTTACACTATCTTCAATTTTTTTGATTCTTTTGGTTTCTTGCTTTTTCAGCTGAGTGGATTTTACCTCTTTGTATTTCAAATCTTTAACTTGATTCTTGGGGTGCTCCAGAGCACTTTTAGGTCTTTGTATAATATTTTTTTATTTGAGTCAGTGTATGCTTAATTTCTGGTTGGTCCTTTTTTATATCCTTGAGGATCTCCTTCATTTCCTTGTAGGACTCATTCATTTCCACGT
The DNA here is from genome assembly GCA_027563665.1 of Antrozous pallidus. NCBI lineage: Eukaryota > Metazoa > Chordata > Mammalia > Chiroptera > Vespertilionidae > Antrozous > Antrozous pallidus. The sequence goes on along the minus strand of CM050508.1, from coordinate 108,157,591 downwards.
TGGCCTTGATCATTTCCACATTGGTCTTGATCATTTCCTTGCAGGTCTCATTCATATCCTTGAGAGTCTCGTTCATTTCCTTTGCGGTCTTGCTTATTTCCTTGTAGGCCTCGACCTACAAGGCCTCTTGTTGGAGCCTCTTGAGAAGCCCTATAACCGTGGTTTTGAATTCCATGTCCAGTCGTTTTTTTTTCCTCCATTTCTTTCACATCTGATTTCTTTCCATGTCTCTGCATGGTGGCTGCTTCCCTGAGTTGGTCAATTAGCTTTGTGTGGTAGACATCTTACAAGGGACAGTGGCTCAGCTTCCCCAGTTACCTGACGTGGATATGGGCTGACAGTCTTGCTGAAGTTAAGCTCAGGTTAATCGTTGTTAGCACTTGGAGGGGTTGACCTCCAGGCCAATTGTCTGTGAAGCTCAGCTGTGCTCATGTTGGATGGGCAGAGTCTCCCTGCCAAGCAGACAGTGTTAGCTCTGCCCTATGGGCCCCAGGGAGTCTGTGTAGGTGGCAATGGCCACCAGCACCTCTGAGAGAGAGCCGCTGCCAAGCTCCACCAGCTACCGGGGAATTCAGACTCTCCCCAAATGAGTCTGCACACCCAATGTCTCACCCAGGGTCGTAAAACAAAACAGTCTGACGGTTTCCCGAATGAGGGAGCAAGTTGAGAGCACTCTCTACTCAGTCACGCAGCTTTACTGTTCCCAAGTTCACGCTCAAGCTTGCCTTCTCCACAAGCCGGCAAACCCCCACAGCACCTGAGCTTCAGCGTGCCCTCCCACTGTCCAGTTTTGACCCCGTATGATAGTGGGTCCCTGGACTTTGCCCAGAGCTGGAGAATCAGTCCAGTGGGACGTCTTTGTCTCCCTGTTCGAGAAAACTGGCTGGTTTTCAGCCGCCTGCCCTATCCGATGGCACCCGTGCTCCAAACCTCTCTCCGCACGAATCTTCAATGCTGTCCTCAGCCGCTCCTCCGAGTCGCAGTGTCTTATCTTCACTTTTACTTGTGGAATTTTCACTTGGCCAGCTTTCTGGTGATTTTGGAAGGTGTTCGTTCTTTGGTTAAGTTGTAGTTTTAAAATTGCTGTGTATGACGGCAAGATAGGTGTTTTACCTATGCCGCCATCTTGGTTCCTCCTGAAATTTCTTTCCCTAGTGGGAATTTTCATGAAGGTATCTGATACTTACCTCTCTAACCTGTCACCACAGTCATAAGGTTCTTCCAATTTGATGGTCTGGGTCCCATCTGTTGTGAACCCAGCAATATTTTTAACTGGATTACAATCTTCGGCTTCTGTTTCCCATCCTAGAGTGGGGCCTTCTAATATTTCTTTCATCACCATCCATGGTTCTTTCAATATAGGAATTACAGTTGGTCTGTACACTGTAAGTCCTAGAGAAACCATGTTCCAATAGTTCTGTAATGTTACAGTCTGTACAATTCCTTCTGTACAGGACACATTAGCTCCCAGTCCTCCTGGGTGATAGCTGCAGCCACATCTCTGAATGTCATTGGTTCTTTGGTCACCAAGTCATTTAGCCACCCAGCCTGGAAAGCATGTATTCCTTTGGGATCTTCTTCTGGGATCTCTTGGGGAAAGGCAGGGTTTGGAGGAGCAGCTTCATCTTCTAGAATCTTAGTCAAATCCTCCACCAGGGTCACTACTTCCTCACTGCTCTCTAGGTACTGGGACTTTACCCAAGTCCTAACCTCCCCAGGCAGGATGTCCAGGAATTTCTCCAGCACCAGCAGGTCCAGTATTTGTTCCTTTGAGTGAATCTCAGGCACTTCAAGCAGAGCTCTTGGAGTTGATTCAATGCTTTTCAAGTACCAGCCAAGTCTGGGTATGGGAAATTCCTAAAATTCTGTTGACAGGTCTCTGTGTCATGCACGAGTCTTGAAGCAAGGATTTCATTTTCTGCATTGTTGGGTCGACTCTGAGCCTTGTCTGGCTTCCACATTAGAAAGAGTTGGGAGCGTGAAGAACTGGTCATCCTCTTGCTTGGGGCTGACATTGCAGGGGAGTCAATCTGGCAATATCTTCTCTAGTGGTGAGCCAACTGCTTGATGCCTCATGCTAGAGCCACAATGACCTTATATGTAGGGCTGCTACAGTCAGAGGCACAACAGAGTCAAGGTAGAGTTATCAGCCTTAGTTACAAATTCCCAGCCTACTACTTGCAGGGATGGTTAAGGGACTCTTGGTCTCCTTTCTTTCTATCTTGAGATTTCTAATAAAGGGCAAGCTATTTACCTGCCTTTGCATATTAAGTTCGGCCTATTCTAGCTTTTCATTGACGCCTGGAGAGACCAGCCGCTTGGACCCGTGTTCACCTCCCCACAGGCTGCCAGCGCAGGCCTCTGTGACATCCTTACCTGTCTCCAGGAAGGAGAGGCCGGAGGTCCCGGCAACAATGGCAGCCGGCGCGGGCCCTGGCTGCGGGCTCGAACCCGTGCTGCAGAGGAGCCACTGGCTCCACCACTGCCCTCCCCGAGAGCACGGGCGTGTTGGCCTGGAAAGCGCGTTCCACCCCAGTTCCGAGAGGCCCAAGAAATGTTAAAATGACCAAAAGAAGCAAGTCTCTAAGGTTCTCTTCCCTCTTGCCTTTTCCTTGTCTCCCCCCACCCCCTCTTGCCACCCATGATGTTCAAACTTAATTCTGTGACAAACATTTACACCTTCCCTCCTGGCTTCTGCCTTACCTGCGCACGAACACAGGCTTACACTTGTCAGCCTTCAGGACAGGGCCGCAGCCTGGCACTCACGGTTCTGCACCAGAGGACCAGGACACCGCACTTTCTGTGAGTAAGGCTCTTAAGGAATAGGGTAGGTGGAGGAGGCAGAAACTGTGCTGGGGAAAGTGACTTTTACAAGTCAGCTCTATAAAATATAGACCCACCCACTTATTTGTGCTATTGCTATATTATCAATTAATAATCGCTTCTTGCTAACTACTAGTATAATGCTTGTGTTTTATTTTTCCTACTTAAAACATTAAGCGATTTCCTCTAAGGTCTAAAAATATTCAGTTGTCCCTGCTTTTGGATGAAATAAATGAGCAAATAGCACAGTTGGCAACGGAGGAGAGGATTGGCTAAACATGCTTATGTGGGCTGATGCCTCTGAAATAATATTTGTAGAAACTGCTGTCTGAGTGAAAGTTCCTGGGCACCGCAGGAGACCAATGTTTGCAGGGGGGCCTGGGTCTGACCCAGCTCTGCACCAGCTTTGGGGCTCCCCTTCCTGAAGTTGCAAGCCTGTAAAGTGGTGGAATAACGCAGGTCCGCTGTGCTGATGCTTACAGGAAGGGCCTGGTCTGTGCAGTGTTCTTTGTCCTTTCGCCTCAGGCGTCTCGCCCAGACCCCTGTTAATCTAGCAAAACTTATTTTGAGTACCATTGTTTAGTATCAGCAACAACTTTAAATTTTTATTTCTTTTTTGTCATAAGAGTGAAATCTCAGGGCAGAGCAACTAATTAAAGAAAGCATTTAAAGCAAACCTGGAGTGCAGATAATTTTAAAAGCTATCTTAGAATATTCAACGTATATTCAAGGACGTGCAGTAATAATTAATAGCACGTTAATAAATGAAGCCAGATTCTGGAAGTAATAGAGTTGAGCAGGACAGGAGCTCAAGGCTGCCCTTGGCTCTTGTCTCTGCTGAAGAGGAGGGGAGCTTGCCAAGGAATGTTGGGGATTATCAAGCTCCTGGCTTTGCCAAAGCAGAATTAGCCAGGCTGTAGTGCATGGTTGGGCACCCTGCACATGGGGAGACAGCTGGAGGCAAGGCAGGAGCCTCGGGAGGGCTGGGGGCTGCAGGGGAGGGCTGGGAAGACAGTGGCAAATGTGGAATGGTAGTGATGGGGAGTGGAGGGACCACTGCAGCCAGGAATTGTGCCTCAGTGTCACAGATGGGCCTTGCCATAAGGCCAGTTCAGGAAGAGCTAGTAAAGCTCTACCCTCTCATTGCACAGGTGACAAAACAGAGGCCCAGCCATGCTCTGACTTGCCCAAGGACTGGCCTGTTTTATAGAGGAAGAACCTTTCAGTAAGTGGCTGGCTGTCCAGGGACCATTCAGAGAAGGGAAGTCCAGTGTTCTGTTGTGTAGCCAAGGTAAATGTCTAGAAAGTGCTAAGCTCTTCTTGTACAAGCCCCATTGCTTGTCTGTCACCAGTGGGCAGAGAGAGGCCTGCACACACAGACCTACCTCCATTGCCTTCTTTTAGGATTTGGGAATTGTGGGAGTTGAAGCCAACCACTACAGTTTTCTTAAAAACTTTGTTTTTATTGCAACAGCTATTTCTATGTTTATTATAATTAAATATTAATACTAATATGAACCAGACACCAGTTTGTGAAAATTATTCATCCTCCCTGTCCCCTGTCCCAAGAGGGGATGGAACTGAATGCCTGTGACCAGCTTGCAGAGGGATCTTCAAAAACATACCCCTGATACACCGTGGATGGAGTCCCTGAAAGAAGTGCCCACACACCTGTCACCCTATGTTTGGAGCCATAGTTCTCAAGCTGAAGCCCCCATCATCCCACCTGCCTCCACCCAACCCCTGCCCCTCTCTTGGCCCAGACTCCTCATTTACACCTCTCCCCACAGGGATAGAGCCTGGTATGAGGAGAAGGTGGTCGCTTGGTTTTGCAGGAAAAGAGATGCCAATTGCAGTCTTCATTAGGCTCACACCAATCTCACTGCCTTTTGACTGCTGTAGACCACACACACACTCTGCTCCTGCACTGGGGCAGGAGACCTGTGTGGTCCTGTCGACTCACTTAGGATAAATCTGTGAGCTTAATAAAAGCATCACTTCTATCTTTTGATCTCTCTTGAGTTACTCATCAGCTCTGGGTAACATACTTTTTGACTGACAGTCTCTTCCCAGGGAAAACCCAAGCGTGGTGGTTTTTCAAACAAAAATTGGCGTGGAAAGGTGGTATGCATGTGCGTGTATGTGCTTGTGCATGTGTGTGCTGGGGGTGGTGCATATGTGATGTGCAGGAAGAGAGAAGGGGAAGAAGATTGGCCATCCTGTGAGACAAGGTCCCCAGAGGAGAGTGAGCATCACCTGTGGCCTGCCGCTCATGGCAGAAGACTCCAGAGCCCTCAGGCTGTTGGGCCCTATGCCCCTCACCTGCTCCAGTCTCCCCTCCTGCCTGCCTTCAAAATCCGTCTTAAGATTCCACTTCTCCATGGAACCTCCCTCACTTCCTGTTAACACCAAGTCAGCTTTCATTCAACCTGAATTTGTTTAACACTAAGGCTGCTCCTTGTGCAGTCTCTTGCCTGTAATTCCAGTGTTCCCTTTCTTTCCCACTTCTGGCCCACCACAATCCATCATACTAGCTACACGTGTGGCTATTTGCTGCCCTTCCTCTGTGCCAGGCTCTGGGCTAAGCTCTGCACACATATCATTCCAGTGTGTCTGCACAGTAACTCTATGAAGTAGGGATTGCTGTGATCTGCATCTAACAACTGAGGGAACAGCTCAGAGAATTTAGGTAAGTTGCCCAACGTCGCACAATTGATAGGCAATGTATTGGGTATCTCTGTGAGAGCTGTCTGAATCCACAGGCCCTGCTGGTACCCACTCTGCCCAAGACACCATGCCAGTCCTCCCTGGGCTGTTCAGCTGCATACATTTTGCACTCCCTGCAGTACCCAGACCCCATATGAGGTGATGTTTCCAATGTTCCTACCTCCCTGGGACTCATGTCATGCCCACTACCTTTGGTGGCTTCACCCTAGGCCATGGCTGATCAGGGAAGCTATAGCCACTTAAGGAAACATGGGAAAGATGTCAAACTCAATAAGGACTCACTGGTTGTTGGAGGTTCAGCTGAGAAAACAACCCCAGACCAGAATATTTGGCCCACTTTACCACATAGACACAGCCTTCTTCACAGCCACACCTACATGAAACCATGAGCACAGGGACCACAGGGCCACACAAAGAATGAGCTCTGTAACCTGGTGGCTAAGGGTTCAGACTTTGCAGTCACCTGAAGCCAAGTCAGACCCTAGCTCTGCCCATTAGTACCTATTTGACCTTGAGCAAGCCACCTCTGTTTCTCTGCTTGGTCCTCTTGCATATAAAAGTGAGATAATAATAGTGCTTCTTTTATGTGCATGTTAAATAAGATAATCCATGTAAAATAACCAGGAATAAAAGAAAATCTTTTTAAAAGTTAGAAATTATTAGTTTTGTGGATTGAATTGAGTTCCCCCAAAGGATTGAAGTCCTAACCCTAGTGGCTATAAATTCGACCTTTATGGAAATAGGGTCTTTACATATAGAATGAAGCTAAAGTGAGATCATTGGGATGAGCTGAACCTAACATGACTGGTGTAAAAAGAGGAAAACTTGGACACAGGTCCAGAGAGTATAGCACATATGAAGACACAAACAGAGAAGAAAGGTGGGCATATGAACATGGAGTCATTGATAGGATGATGCTGGCACAGGCCAGGTACTCCTGGAGCCACCAAAAGATGGAAGAAGCAAAAGTGTTCTTGATGGTTGCAGACAAAGCATGGTTCTGATAACACTTTGACTTCAAACTTCAGACTGCAAGCTTGTGAGTAAACACATTTCTCTTGTTTTGAGATAACCTGTTTATGACTTTATTACAGCAGCCCTAAAAAAACTAACAAACAAACAGCATTACAAAGATCACTCCAGGAGCTCCAAGACTTATGTCCTAGTTTTGACTTTGCTTATAACTAGTTGAGTGAACTTGGACAAATTACAGAGGCATAGACTGTTAGACTTGAAGAAGACTTTATGCCTTGGTGAAGAAACAGGCCCTCAGAGGGGAGCGACTGGCATGTGACCCCAATGACCCTCAGTTGCTTCATCTGTCAACAATAGATAACCATCCTGCCCTGCCTGCTTCACCCAGCTGTGGCTGTGTTATCAATAAGATCACCTAGGGAAACCAGTTGCCATCATAGCCACAGCAACTTACACACCACTGGTAGCCTTCTAATGATCACCCTTATCAGTTTTTCAGGATTCCAGATGATTTAGAGGAAGGAACCAAGACAACCATGATTATTTGAAGCAAGTGAAATCAATAACAGCCTCTGGGCATCCATGTGACACCCAGTCCAACAGTTACATAAATATGGAAGAGTTGAGTGCCACCTGAGAATCAGTGTGGACAGTATATATTGGCATCCTTGAAGGAGGGCTTGGTCTCTTAGGGACACTGTGATGAATCAGGACCTCTAACATCTGCTGCTGCCTGACTGGCCATGCATTCTTAGACAAGACCTCCCTGGGCCTTTTGTGCCTGTCTATAAAATGTGGAGCTGGACCTGCACCCAGGTCTGGGTGACTCCAGAGTCTCTGATCTTAACCTGCATTTTATACTGGTTAAGTATGAAAAAGATGAAACCAATTGGTCATTCCAAGCAGCAGAGTGTCTATAGGACATTTATGTCCATTTCCTGAAGCCACAAAGCTGACTGGGTCGGGAGGTCATCTGGTTTAACATCCAAACAATAACACTCATGAGCAGATGTCTGAATGGCTTCTGGATGTTCAAGAGGTGTTTTCCTCTCTCTGTTTCGGGATGTTCATTCTGTTGACATGGAATCAGTTTTCCATAAATGGGGAAGTGGTGAATATAAAGAGATTAAGAGTTTACAGAAGCAGAAATGCATCAGTTTTGGTTCTGCACCCCTTTTTTTAGCCCATGACTTTGGGGAAATTGTTTTGCCTTGCTAAGACTGATGTAGAGACTTTGCAGAGTCACTGTGGGGTGAATCAAGGTAAAGATGTGGAATGATACATCTGATAAGGGGTTAATCTCCAAAATTTATAGGAAACACATACAACTTAACAAAAGAAAGATAAACAATCCAATTAAAAATGGGCAAAGGGCCTAAATAGATACTTCTTGAAAGTGGACATACAGAAGGCCAACAGGTATATGAAAAATGCTCAAAGTCACAAATCATCTGACAGATGCAAATCAAAATGACAATGACATACCACCTGACACCTGTCAGAATGGCTATCATCAACAAATCAAGAAACAACAAGTGTTGGCCAGGATGTGGAGAAAAGGGAACCCTCGTGCACTGCTGGTGGGGTTGCAAACTAGTGCAGCCACTGTGGAAAACAGTTTGGTGTTTCCTCAAAAAATTAAATCAAATAGGAACTCCTATTTGACCCAGTGATCCCACTTCTAGGAATATATCCTAAGAAATAAGAAACACCAATTAGAAAAAATATATGAACCCCTATGTTCATAGCAGTGCAATTTATAATAGTGAAGATTCGGAAATAGCCTAAGTACCCATCAGTAGATGAATAGATTAAAAAACTGTGGTACATCTACACAATGGAATACTACACTGCTATAAATAAGAAAGAATTCTTACCATTTGCAACAACATGAATGGACCTGAAGAGCATTATGCTAAGCAAAATAAGCCAATCAGAGAGAGATAAATATCATATGATATCACTCATTTATGGAATACAATGAACAACATGAACTGGATGAACAAAAATAGATCTAAAGACATAGAAGCATCAAACAGAAAGTCAATCCTCAGAGGGAAGGCAAGGGAGGGTGGGCAAGTGGGAAGAGAATAACCAATGAACTTGTATGCATATATGCAAACCCAGAGACACAGACAATAAGGTAGTGAAGGTCTGGGGTGAGGGGTGGGGCAGGCTGGGAGAGGTCAATGGAGGAAAAAGGAAACATATGTAATATTTTGAGCAATAAAGGAGAGGGAAAAAAAAGAAACAAGGGGTTTTGCTTCTTTGTGCTAATTTGGAGCTAGACAGATTAGACCTAGTCCTTTTACTTCTGTCAGCTTTTCAACTGTATGAAGATCACTCTCAACCAGCCCCCAACTTGTGACATTATCATCATACTGGAGGCCTGCTGCATGAAATTCATGTTGGGGGGGGAGGGAAGGAAGGAGGAGGGAGAAGGAGGGCACCTCAGCCAAGCCTGTGCCCTTTCTTTTAAAAAAATATTTTAATTTATTTTTTACAGAGAGGAAGGGAGAGGGATAGAGAGCTAAAAACATCAATGAGAGAGAAACATTGATCAGCTGCCTCCTGCACATCCTCTACTGGAGATGTGCCCACAACCAAGGTACATGCCGTTGACTGGAATCAAACCAGGGACCCTTCAGTTTGCAGGCTGACACTCTATCCACTGAGCCAAACTGGTCAGAGCAAGCCTGTGCCCTTTCACAGTCTGGGAGCCCTCAGGGGATGTCCCACTGCTACTGCAGAGGCGGGCCACTGCGCTTGTCCCCTGGTAGTCAGTGCACGTCATAGTGACCAGTCGTTCTCTGGTTTGGTTGATCTACATATTACCCCTTTATTATATAGGATAAGTCTATTTCACAATAATTTATTTTATATTTCTTTTTCAAAAAGCATTTGAGATGGCCACTGTTTGAGATGCCTATCTGAAACTTTCTACTGGAAGTAGAAGTTAAAGGTTGCAGGCAAAGGGAGCAAGATAGCTGCTACCTTGCTCCTATTGTCTTTTTTCCTGGCTCATCCTTTTTAAAATTTCTCTTGCACACATTCTGTTTCTCATTTTTAAAAAATGTATTTTCTTTTCTGCTCTCCTGTTAAAACTTCTTTTTCTCCATCTCTTTTTCCTCACTCCTGTTACTCTCCCTTCCCTTTCACTTCTTTACCCTATTCCATCACATCCCTTCTTTTACCCTCTATTTACTGACCACTTTTAACATTTTTCATTTCTTCTCTTTCCTTTTCTAATTCTCTACTTTTACTATTTACTGGTTCCTCCTTTTTCAAATCAGTTCTATCTGCCTGTTCATTTGTCTATCTATTTAGTCATCCACCTACCTATCTTTATTGTATCTTCTTATTTTTTAATCTTATCCCCATCACACACAATTGTATTTGTCTTCCTTATTGGCTTCTTACTCTCGCACAAATTTTCTCTCTCCTTTATGTAACACTTTTTTCCTACTGACTCATCGTTTATAAACTTTTCTTTCCTCCTTACTTACTACTTCTGTTCCATCATCCTTCTTTCCATCTTTCTCCTACCCTCCCTCCCTTCCCACATTCTTTCTTTTCTTTGTCTTTACCCCTACCCCTTTTCCTTTCTTCCCACTTTACTTTTTTCTTCACTTCCTCCCTCGGACCTGCTTTGCTCTCTCCCCCATTTCTTCCTTCTTCCCATTCTCCTTCTAAGCTCTACCAGCTCCCCTTTAAAACTTTTCTTCCCTCCCTCTTTCTCTCTCATCCTTCCATACATTCTTCTCTACTTACTTCCAATGTTTTAATATCTTCCTGCCTAATTATTCACTATCATTTGTCTTTTTTCTTTTCTGACTCCTACTTTTAAAATCTGTCAGTACACAACTATATTTGATTTTCATTATAGCTCCTACAAGTTCACTCATACATCCTCTTTCCTTCTTTAACTCTGCTCTCTATTGACACCTGTATAAAGTTCATCCCTTCCTCCTTCTCTTCTTCTCCATTCTCCCCCCATCCTCCCTCACTCTTTTACTCTTTTTACAGGCTCTTAAAAATATTTTCTTCTCTCTCTCTCTCTATGCTTTTTGTCTTGTCTTAGTACTGATTTCTCCACTTAAAAATCACACTCAATAAAAATACATTAAAAAATCACCCTGTACTTAATTTTCTTACTAAATCCTCCTTTTAAACTCCCCTCACTCCCACATTCTGTTTCTTCTTTGTATTTAACTACTAGAGGCCTGGTGCATGAAATTCATGCATGGGTGTGTGTGTGGGGGTTCCCTTCAGCCCAGCCTGCATCCTCTCCAATCTTGGACCCCTAGGGGGATGTCCATCTGCCTCAGGATCAGGCCTAAACCGGCAGTCTGACATCCCTCTCACAACCCTGGACTGCTGGCTCCTAACTGCTCACCTGCCTATCTGCCTAATTGTCCCTAACTGCTCCCCCTTCCAGCTTGATCACCCCTAACCACTTCCACCTGCTGGCCTGATCACCCTTAACTGCTCCCCGGCTGGCCTTGTCATTCCTCGTAGCCTGCTGTTCAGTCCTCTAACCAGTTATTTTGGTTGTGACAGCCTCTGGCTTTTTATATATTGGGATTTTCCTGACCTCAAACCATTTTAGCATCCTTCTCTTTCTTTCTTTCTTTCCCTCCCTCCCTTTAAACCTCCCATGCCCCATCTCCCTCCCTCCCTGCCTCCCTCCCTCCCTCCCTCCCTCCCTCTCTCCCTTCTCTCCCTTCATTCCCCATGTCTGTCTCCTTCTTACTCCTCCCCCCTCACCCCCATTCACCTTTCCCTTGTGAACCTGAACCCTCTCTCCCTCCCTCCCTCCTTCCCTATTATTAAACCCCTTTGCCCCCCTGCCATGTTCACTGGTTTCTCTTTTAAACCGCCCCCTTTCCTCTCTGGAACCTGCTTCCAGCCCTGCCTGAGTGCACTTTGATATTAAAGCTTCTGTTCAGGGAGCATTAACACCCAGCCCAGGAGCACCTCCACCTGGAAGGCCTTGGACCATCTGCCCCTCCATCCCAGGACCCTTGGCACCTCCCCACCAATGGCCCATGCCAGGGGCCATTGCCCTCCTCATGTGTCTGGGTGGGGTTCCCCACTCTACACTGGAAGCACCTGCTCCACCACCCGTGGTCGCCACCCCCTCCCATATGTAACTCTGCATTTCCTTCCCTTTTTCCATTTCTGCGTCTTTTCTAATTCTCTTTCTGTATTTCTGTTTCTCCTCTTGGCCTGTCTGCAAACAGGCCTGCCTTCCTCACCCTCTCCTTCCTTATCCCCTCCTATCATATCTTATCCTACCTACCCTGGGCCTTGCAGCTGCCTGAGCCCATGGCTGCCTGAGGCCCAAGCCAACTCCAGGCAAGTGGCAGTCCTCATCACATCCCAATGCTGCAAGTCTCTGTCCCATCCCTGATGCTGCAAGTCCCTATCCACCTGAGCCTGCTGTGCAGGCAGCCTGCTGATTGGTCATTATGAGATGGCATCCAGACCAATTTGCATATTACCCTATTGTTAGAATAGACTAGAGGCACATTGCAGGAAGATTCCTGCAAGAATAGAGCTTCCTGTGGCCTGAACAAAGCTCCCTCCCTTCTCTGCTGCCTTGCTCACTCCCATCTCTGCTGCCTCGCTCCCATTTCTTCTGCCTTGCTCCCGTCTCTGCTGCCTCACTCCCGTCACCTCTGCCTGCTTCCCTCCCTTCTCCCCCATCCTGCCTGTGTGCAGATACGCAAATTAACCACCATCTTGGCTGGGTTAATTGGCATAATTTCCTCCTAATTGGCTGATGGGCATGGCTTGATTGGAGGTAAGTCAATTTGCATATTGCTCTTTTATTAGATAGGATTCCTCCTCAGCATCAATGTCTTCATCAACATTGTCACCTTTTATAATCATAGGTTGCTTAATGGTGTAAATATGTTTTGGGAAATGACTCATTAGGCAATTTTGTTAGTGTGAGAACAACACAGAGGCAATTACATAAACATAGATGGTCTAGCCTACTATACACATAGGCTACAAATCTGTATAGCATGTTACTGTACTGAACACTGTAGACAATTGCAACACTTGGTGAGTATTTATCTAAACAGGTCTAGACATTTAAAAGGATGGTATAAAACTGTGATGGCAAACCTATGACGTGTGTCAGCACTGACATGCATAGCCATTTTCGATGACACGTGGCCACATGCGGTCACATACAGAGAACTACAAAGCTGCATTCAAGTACAGTAGCCGAGGATGAAACATTTGCTGTAGTGTAGTGTAGACACACTATGCTGGAGGTCTGTAGGCCAAAACAACAGAACTCCGACACAGAATGTATAGTTCTGGGACTTCTGTTAGGCCGTTAGGGGATCTTTGACCTCACTTATGGACGGCGGAGCAGGGAGCAATGGAATGCCGAGGGGGATGCATCTCTGGGAGCCCTGTGATCACCATTACCAGCAACCACATAACCACAGCAACCATCATCCAATCTACTGTTCTGAGGTGTCATGGATTTCTAATTGACCATCATTACTGACATAAGTAAGGGGGAGGCTGGGAGAGGCAATGGCCTGTGCTATGGGTGCCATTTCCTGCCATTAGAAATAGTGGCAGCCATCTGAATTTATATAAGGAACATCATTTTGCAGTATAGTATAGATTCCATTTCACCACTATTACTGTTGTGCATCCTTATTAACCCCTATTTCTGGTTATTAACCCTGCCCTTTCCTAAAAGACAGTTACATGTGCCATCTTGTGGCCAGTTAGGCTAGTTAACCCCTAATTGCCTGCAGGGCTAACAGGCTATCTATAATTCTATCTTCTGTCACTGCCCCCCTGATGGAGAACTCAAAAAGTAAAAAACTAAGGTTAAGTAAAGGAAGTGGTAGTAGCAGTAGCTGATCCTTTCAAAAGACCTAGATGTATGGACCTAGATGTATGGCAATGTAGAAAAAAAGGCAGATAATTTTGCGTCCTATGTACTGAAACAGTAGTAAGCAGAACTTGGAATATAAATAGACATTTTGAAACTAATCATTCTCAGCTCTTGAAAAAAAGTGAGGATGAAAAAAAGGAATACTTTTCCAGGCAGCTACACCTTTATAAGAGCCAATCTAATTCCATCTTTAAATTTATAAAAGGCTCTACAAATTGAACATTTGCAAGTTTGAGCATTGCTCACTCCATAGCTCAGCATGCAAAAGCACTCAGTGAGGGAGAATTTATTAAAGAAAATCTCCTAAGATGTGCACCAGTTCTATTTCACAATATGCAGAATAAAGATGCAATTATTAAGAGAATATCTGAGTTACAACTCAGGAGAAATATCATAAAAGACCGAATAATGAGACTGAACACAAATGTACAACATCAATGAAGGAGAGACATAAGTAATTGTAAATATTTTTTATCTCTCTTGATGAAACCACTGATGTCACATCACATGCTCAGTTGGCCATTATTGGTCAATATTCTGATGGTCTCACAATGAGAGAAGAGTTGATAAAGTTAGTATCAGTGCTAACAAGTACATCAGGAAGCAAAATATGTAAGTTTGTTAAACAAACATGCCATGACCTAAGCATTGATATCTCTAAAGTGGTGTCAGTGATGACAGATGGGGCACCAAACATGGTGGGGAAAAAAGTCAGATTTGTCAAATTGTTTATGGAAGCTATTGGACATCCGGATGTGCCTTTTCACTGTATTATCCATCAGGAGTTTTATGTGCTAAGGCAGGATTCACCTACTTAATGCCAGTTGTTACAAAAATAGTTAATTTAATAGCTGCTCACCCCTTCATAAGCGAGAATTTTCTGCTCTTTTACTGGAGGTTGATTCCACCTACAGTGGACTGCTAGTGTACAATAATGTAAGATGGTTGAGCCTAGGCAAAGTTCTTGAGCGCTTTGTAGAGTACCTAGAAAAAATTAAGGTATTTCTTCAGGATAAGGATCTGGGAAACTTTTTTCAGCTCAATGAGGATAAGTGGGTCAACACCCTGATAGTTTTTACAGATCTCTCTGTTCATATTAATGAACTGAACTTAAAGTTACAAGGTTTTGGTAAAAGTATTGGCATTATGTTTGGATACAAAAAAAGCTTTTTTAAAGTAAACTTAAAATTTTCCAGCGAGATATAGAAACTAAAACATATAAGTATTTTCTTCGAGTAACAAAGTATTTTGAGAATGCCAGTGCAGCTGTACAACATGAAATGGAACCCTTGCATATAAAGTGCCAGCATGTTTTAGACTCATTACTTGACCAGTTCAGTGACAGATTTAATCAATTTATAAGCCTAGAACAGACCCTAAAATAATTAAGTAACCTGATGTAGTTAGGTCTACAGTAGTTTGGAATTAAATGGTTTCCAATGGATGCAAATTGATGATTTGGAGACGCAACTTGCAGAATTTCAAGACAGCATCTGGGCTCAGGTGTTTGTCAACTTGAGATCAAAGCTTGAGAATCTGGAAAGGTGTCCCTTGGAGAATCAAGAGGAGTTCCACTAGGAACAGGAAATTTGGAGTGCCTGGAACCAATTACCAGACACTTTTAGCACCCTGAAAAAATATAACAATGGCTTTACTCAATTTTTCTCTCTACATACTTTTGTGAGACCTTATTCTCAGCATTAAATAATATCAAAACCAACAAACGAAACACATTGACAGATGAAGTTCGTAGTGCTTGCTTGGGCTTACAAAATACCAACCTTCAACTGAAAGTTTAGCCAATGAAATTCAGCAACAAAATAATCATTAATAGGCAGGTTAGTTAAAGAATTCCCCCTCCCCCTCACTTATCTTAGTTCATGGCACCCCACACAAGTTAAATAATATCAAGACTAACAAAAGAAACCGACTGACAGATGAACAAAGAAGTCACTAAGCAGGTAAGTTAAATAATTAGTTTTTTGGTTTATTAAATACAGTTATATATTACAATTATACATTTTTGTTATTTAAACTATAAATATCATGAAATTATGGGGGTCTTTTTCCTCGAAGTGACACACCACCCAAGTTATGCTCTATTGTATTGTTAATTTTGACATACCAAGCTCAAAAGGTTGCCCATCACTGCCCTAAATGATCACTGGATGGGATTTGTGATTACCAGTTTGGAATTTTTGCCCCTTCCCCCTGGTCCAGGGAGGGAATCCTGGCTGGGTATTGAACTAACCACCAAGAGGAAATGATCTCATCAGCGATGTCCATGTAATGAAGCCTCCAGGAAAACTCAAAAAGATGAAATTTGGATAGGTTCTAGGTTGGTGAGCAATCATCCTTCACATGCCAGGAAATGATGCACCCCAGTCCAAAGAGGCAGCTGCTCCCAAACTCAGGACTCTTTCAGACCTCACCTCATTGACCTCTTCATCTGTCTGTTTATTCTTATACTTTAACTAGTGGCCCAGTGCATGAATTCATGCACATGGAAAGGAAATTAATTAGAAGAAATATTTTAATATCACTATTCGCACTTTTTCTATAATGGAAATATCAGAGATGAAGTGCCAGAGGTACATTTTGCCAATAGTTATTCTTCAGACATATTCTGTTGAGGACACCACTTTCTTTCAGCTTCAGAATGCCAACAAAAATAACCAAATTCATGATTGACAATGACAGATCAAAACACATGGGTGTGATTGGTGCCATCAAGAGTTTTGTATGTATCATGCATGTGCAAGCCAACATATATTTTTAAATTGCCAGTGCATGTCATATGTACCAACTGTTCAGTTGGTCGGGTGGTCAGATGGTTGTACAGTTGGTCACTTAGCCTTTTATATATAAAGACTAGGGATCTGGTCCCTCGGCCTGGACTGCACCCTCTCACATTTCAGGTGCCCTGGGGGATGTGAGAGGCCCGGTGCATGGATTCCATCCAATCCCAGCAGGCCAGGCCGAGGGACCTCACTGGTGCATGAATCTATGCACTAGGCCTCTCTTGTGCATATAATAAGATCTTTAGTTAATCAATTTCTGTGCTCCCTCCTTCCCCTTTTTCTCTGAGATTCATCAGTCTAGTCCATGTTTTCATACCTGTGTGTTGAGCATCTGCTCCCTGGTGGTCAGTGCACGTCAGAGCAAATGGTCGAATGGTTGCTTAGGTTTATATATATAGAGATATCCTTTGTAAAAAACTGGTCATTTAGTAAGAAAACTGTTTTTATGAGTTCTGTGAGCTGTTCCCAGAGAGGTGGTCATGGGAACCTCTGATTTATAGCCAGGTTTGACACATTGTAAGTAACCTGGGAACCCATCACTAGCCATTGTTGTCTGCTGTCTATCTGTTTGTTTGTGAGGTTTTTGTTATTGTTAATCCTCAAATGAGAATATTTTTCCATTGATTTTTAGGGGGAGTGGAAGAGAGAGGAAAGAGAGAGAAACATCAGTGTGAGAGAAACACATTGATTGGTTGCCTGCTGCAAACAGGGCTCAGGCCGGGAAGAAGCCTGCAACCAAGGTTCATGCCCTTGACCGGAATCAAACCTGGGACTCTGTGTTCTGCAGGCCAAAGTTCTATCCATGAGCCAAACTATCTAAGGTAGGAGGGGGCAGTCTTATGAGACTGGTTAGTATCAGGATTAAATCTAATTGTAGGATACACAGATGAAGCTGCGGAACTGCTTGGTGTGGAAGACCCACACATCTGTTCATTAAAAGTGGGGTGTTCTATAAACAGAGTGTTGTAGTAAGAAAAACAGAGTTTTACCTTCTATTGTCAGTTTTCAGTTTTCAGATTTCACTAGCACTCTTAGTTTGTGTCAGATTAGATTTCTTTCTCTTTTTTTAATTAGAAGAGAAAGCTTATTTAGAAAGTTATAGAAAGAGTAGAAGTGAACCAGCTCGGCTGTGTACCAGTAGTCTCAGGAAGGCAAAAGAAGGGCCCTTTGGAGCTTTGAGAAAGAAAGACAAAGGTAATTCATGTGAGTGAGGGTGAGGGGGAGGCTCTGGCATACTCTTTTTTAATCTTTATTGTTCAGTTTATTAATTACATTGTTCCACTTAAAGCTCCCCTCCACCCAGTCCCCATCCCACCCTCTGCCCTCACCTCCCCCCGCCACTGTCCTTCCTATAGTTGCATGGTTTTTGTCCAGTCTCTTGCTGCACTTCCCACCACCCTTTTCTCCCCAAGAATTGTCAGTCCATTCCCTCTCTATGCCCATGATTCTGTTATATTCACCAGTTTACCCTGTTCATCATATTTTAATCCACTTGATTTTTAGATTCATTTGTTGATAGATGTGTGTTTGTTGTTCATAATTTTTATTTTTACCTTTATCTTCTTCCTCTTCTTAAAGAATACCTTTCAGCATTTCATATAATATTGGTTTGGTGGTGATGAACTTTTTCTTATCTACAAAGCACTTTGTCTGACCTTCAATTCTGAATGATAGCTTTGCTGGGTAGAATAATCTTGGTTGTATATTCTTGCTATTCATCACTTTGAATATTTCTTGCCACTCCCATCTGGCCTGCGTAATTTCTGTTGAGAAATCCGCTGACAATCATATGGGTGCTCCCTTATAGGTAACTAACTGTTTTTCTCTTGCTCCTTTTAATATTCTCTCTTTGTCTTTTGCTCTTGACATTTTAATTATGATGTGTCTTGGTGTGGTCCTCTTTGGATTCCTATAGTTTAGGGTTCTGTGTGCTTCCTGGACTTGTAAGTCTATTTCTTTCACCAGGTGTGGGAAGTTTTCAGTCACTATTTCTTCAAATAGGTTTCCATTGTCTTGGGCTCTCTCTTTTTCTGGCACCCCTATAATTCAGATGTTGATATGCTTGCAGTTGTCCCAGAGGCCTCTTACACTATCTTCAATTTTTTGGATTCTTTTGGCTTCTTGCTTTTCTCGCTGAGTGGATTTTGTCTCTGTGTATTTCAAATCTTTGACTTGATTCTGGCGCTCCTCTAGATTGCTTTTAGGTCTTTGTGTAATATTTTTTATTTCAGTCAGTGCATGCTTAATTTCTAGTTGGTCCTTTTTCATATCCTCGAAGGTCTCCTTCATATCCTTGAAGGTCTCATTAAGTTCATCGGCCTTTTCTAGGAGCTTCTTGAAAAACCTTATAACCATGGATTTGAACTATATGTCCAGTCATTTTTTCCCTCCATTTTTTTCAAATGTGATTTATTTCCATGTCTCTTTATTTTGCCTGCTTCCCTGAGTTGATTGATTAGCTTTGTGTGGTAGATGTCCTCTAGGGGACAGTGGTTCAGCCTCCCCAGTTACCTGTGGTGGATACTCTTGGTGCAGCCTTTTATGGGTTGCACAGTCTTGTTGAAGTTAAGCCTAGATTTTTGTTGTTAGCACTAGGAGGATTGACCTCAAGGCCAATTGACTGTGAGGATCAGCTGTGCTCAGGTTGGATGGGCGGAGTCTCTGGGCTGAGCAGGGAGCCTTGATTTCCATCAGCTCTGCCCTATGGGACACCTGGGTCTCTGTGCCTGGTGGTATTGGCTGCAAGCACTTCTGAAAGAAAGCTGCCGCTGAGCTCTACCCACTGCCAGATAATTCAGCCTCTCCTCAAATGAGTCTGCACACCCAAAGTCTCACCCAGGGTTATAAAACAATATAGTCTGGTGGTTTCCCGAATAAGAGAGCTAGTCACGAGTCCTCTCTGCATGCTCATGCACTTCTGCTGTTCCCAAGTTTACGTGCCCTCTCCACAAGCTCGCAGACCTCTGCCGAGTTTTAGCGTGCTTCCTTACTGTCCAGTTTCACCCCGTATGAGTGTGGGTTCCCCGGATATCACCCAGAACTTTTGAATCAGTGCAGTGGGACACCTTTTCTCCCTCTCCGTTTGAGAAAACCACCCGGGTTTGCAGCCGCCCACCATAACTGCGCGTGCGCACACGGCTCCAAACCTCTGACTCCATGCGTATCTTCAATGCTGCCCTCCGCCGCTCCTCTGAGTCACAGTGTCCTATCTTTACTTTTATTTGTGGAATTTTCACTCAACCAGCTTTCCGGTGATTCTGGATGATGTTTGTTCTGTCCTTAAGTTGTAGTTTTGGAATTATTGTGCGGGGCAGCAGGATAGGTATTTACCTATGCCACCATCTTGGTTCCTCCTGACAAAGTTCAAAAGTTATCTAGCCAAAGGATTATGAAAGTGCCAGCACAAGAGTGGGGGATGTCTGGTCCATGGGCTGCATCATTTGGTCTATCACTCTAAGGCAATGACAGGCAGATCTTAAAATTCAATAATTTGCTGCTAGCCTTTTTTTCTAGCAACATATTTTTTAAGTTGATAATTTTGTTTGGTCCACAAATGATGTTATAAATATCCAAATGGTCCTTGGCAGAGAAAATGTTCTCCACCCATGGCCTAGCAGATCAAAACTTTTAAAAAACTACTTAGTCTATTCCAGCCAAAGACCATGGGAAAAGCAAGGCACCTGTCACTAGCTAAAGTCAAGTGGGAGCCTGGGCTTTCATCCCTGCCCAGTGGTAATAAGGTTCCTATTTCACCCTCCCCACTTTCCTGCAGTGTCAGCAGGGACTAAATGGAAAGCCAGGACTTCTGCATTGCCTGGAAGTACTGAGGGGCACCCATTCTCCCTGCTGGTGCAGTGTCAGCAGCGACCTGCTACTAGAATAGAATTACTTAAATAATGCCCCGAGTTCATAACATAATATCCAACATGTCTGGTACACCCTAAAGAAGCACATATTATACCAAAAATCAGGAATATCTCAACTCAAATGAAAAAAAAATAAAAAATTACCTGATCAGTGTTGTTTGGTATTTATAGTGTCAACTCATGCACCAAAGAGCCACGGGTTTGAATCCTTGTCAGGGCACATACCCAGGTTGGGGGCTCAACTCCAGTTGGGGCACCTGCAGGAGGCAATCAATCAGTGTGTTTCTCTCACACCAGTGTCTTCTCTTTCTCTCTCCTCCCCCACCCCCACTCTCTCTGGAAATCAATGGAAAAAATACCCTTGGGTAAGGATTTTTTTTTTAAGTTACCAAAACAGAGATGACATAGATGTTGGAATAATCTTACAAGATTTTTAAATAGCTATTATTAAAGAGCTCTAACAAACAACTATAAGCACGCTTTAAAGAAATGAAAAAGTAGAAAACCTCAGCAAAAAATTAAAAGATATAAAGAAGAACTAGATGGAAGTTTTAGAACTGAAAGATATAATAACTGAAAAAAGAGCTCACTAGATAAACTCAATAGCAGAATGGCAGTGATACAGGGAAAAAAAATCAGTAAATTTGAAGATAAATCAAAATAAGTTATCCAATCTGAACAACAGAGAGAAAATAGACTAAAAAGAAATAGATTCTCCATGATATGTGGGACAACAAAAAAAATCTAATATCTATGTCAATGGAGTCTCACAGGGAGAGGGGAGAGTGTGGGGATAAATATATTCTATGAAATAATGACTAAAATTGTCCCAAATGTGGCAAAAGACATAAACAGAGTAAAAAAACTGATTGAATTCCAAATAAGATAAACGCAAATAAATCTGTGCTGAAATTTCATAGTCAAACTTTGATATTATAGTCAAACTTCTGAAAACTAAAGACAAAAATAAAATGTGTAAAGTGTCAAGAGAGAAATGACAGCATTCCTGTAAGGAAGAAAAAAAACAAAGGACAGCATCCAGAACCATGAAAGCCAGAAGCAAAGAGCATTAAATTTTTCTAGTGCAGAAAGCAAAGAACTGTCAACACAGAATTTGTCACAGGGTAACCTGCCCAATGAGAATGGTTAAAGAAAGTTCTCTCAACAAAAAAGAAATTATAAAAGAGGAATCTTAGAACAATAAGATAGAAGAAAGAATACAGAGAAAGTACAATGTGATTAATACAGTAGGCATTTTCTTCTCGACTTGAGTTTTCTAAATTGTTTAATGGTTGAAGCAAAATTATAACATTGTATGATGTGTTTCTCAAAATATGTACTGTAAACATTCTATATAATAAAGAGGTAATATGCAAATTGACTCTCACACCATCGCACAAGATGGCTACCCCTATGTGGTCAAAGATAGCTGCCACAAGATGGCTAGCAGAGGAGGGTAGTTGTGGGCAATCAGGCCAGAAGGGGAGGGCAGGGGAGGGGACCAGGCCTGTAGAGCAGGGCAGTTAGGGGGGACCTGGCCAACAAGGGAAGGCAGTTGGGAGGGCCCTGCTGTTCTGGTCCTCCCAACTGCCTCCCAACTGCACTGCCCCCCCCCCCACAACTGCCCACCCCTGCAGGCCTGGTTCCCCCCTAACTGCTGTCAGGCAGAAGCAGTTAGGGTCAATCAGGCAGGCAGGCAGGCAGGCAAGTGGTTAGGAGACAGCAATACTAGATTGTGAAAGGGATGTCTGATTACTGGTTTAGGCCCAATGGAATCCGGCTAAATCAGCAGTCAGACATCCCCCAAGGGATCCAAGATTGGAGAAGGTGCAGCCTGGGTTGAGGGACACCCCCCCCCCCACACACACACCCAGTGCACAAATTTTGTGCACCAAGCCTCTAGTTTAACATAATTATAAATCTGGGAAAGTAAAGGGACCTAAATGAAGATAAGATTTCTACATTTCACACAAAGTGATAAAATATTTACAATAGTATTCTGCAACATTATATATGTATGTGTAATGCCTAGAGCAATGATTTTTAAAACTATCCATATAAAGATACACTGCAAAATTCTTGATATATCAAAATAAAATTCTAAAATATGTTCAAGTAATCCATAGAGAGGCAGGATAAAAAAATAGATGAATACAAAACAGAGGACACATAAAAATATTAAAATGACATATTTAAACTCTAACATATCAATAATGACATTAAATGCTAGGACTGTCAGATCCTGAACAACAGATTACTCTGACACATGTTTCTGTTAAAGAAAGACTAAAGGACTACTTAGCTACAGTCACAAAATAGCTTGCCTCTTTTGTCTTTTATTGTAACAACAGTTTGAACTAAAATTAACTATTAAATATTATCAGCAGGGTAAACATCTTTGAGAAGACACATGCATCTGCAATGTCCTTTAAGCAAGGAAACATCGAAGTAAACACCCAGGGGCTCAGACTTTTTTGAAAAAGTCAAGGCAGTGGCTGCTGCCTTTGGCAAGGTCCCCCAGAGACCTCCAACTTTTCAGAGATTCCTCCTTCCAGACTTTCCAATCAAGTCCCATGCTTCCCCACATTTAAATATAAAATGGTCTAAACACTAGTTAAAAGACAGAGATTGGCCCAATGGATAAACTAATATGACTCAACTATATGCAGTCTACAAGAAATTCACTTCAAATATAATGACACTAGAGGCCTAATGCACAAAATTCGTGCAAGGGACTTGGCCCCCACCTTCGTAATGGCTGCATCTGCCTCGCCCCCCACTGCTGTGGCTTGGTCTAGAAGGTCATCTGGAAGGATGTCCTGTCTAATTAGCATATTACACTTTTACTATTATAGATAGAATAGTGGCCAAGTGCACGAAATTCATGCACAAGAGGGGGAGGGTGGAGGGAGTGTGTCCATTAGCCTGGCCTGCATCCTCTCTATTCTGGAACCCCTGTGGGATCTGGCCTAAACTGGAAGTCGGACAACCCCCTCACAATCCGGGATTATTGGCTCCTAACTGCTCACCTGCCTGCTTGATCTCCCCTAAGCACTCTGCCTGCTGGCCTGCTTGTCCCCAACTGCACACCCTGATAGCCTGATCACCCACAACTGCCCTCCCCTGATCACCTGTAACCGCCTCTGCCTCAGCCCTGCCACCATGTCTGGAAGGACATCTGGAACTTCTTATGGTCTAATTAGCATATTACCCTTTTATTAATATAGATAGGATATGACATTGCCATAACTATATCTACCAGTATTACCTATGAGAATATATACTTCATGAGATAGGAAAGCATCTAATACATTACATTGTATATGTTGTAAGTAGTAGGAATACAGTATTTGTAGCAATAATATACACCCTGTGACTTCTCTTCCTGATCTGGGAATGGTTCCCAGGTCTCAGAATATTTCCTGGCCTCTAATGTATTTTTTTTCTTGGTCATTCAGTGTAACTTTATTTACTGTTTATTGCACATGATTTGAGATCTTTAATTTCTAACCACCAAAGATTCAAAGGACTATTTTCCCATGAATTTTAACATTAACATTAGTGAATTCATGTATTCATGTGTTTTTATTGTAAACATCTGAATTATTCACATTGTCATAGATCCTGAACTCATAAGCGTGAACCATGCACAGGCTGGCAGCAAGCCAGGAAGCCACTCTGCAAGCAAACTGACACTCTGTAAAAAGAGAAAAGTCATAGCATAACATTTAATGTCCAACATTAATTCATATAGTATCGGGGACTCAACTGCTTGGTTGGTGATGGGATTGATTATTGGGAGGATTATTCATGAAATAATTAAGGAAAGGGGGGCTCAATCTTTTTTCTTGGTTGCTTGCTCCTCCCCAGCACCTTCATCTCTTTGGGCAGCTTCTCCTTCATCTTCTCCTCAGCTTCTTGGGCATCTTCTCCTTCACCTTCACCTCCTTCCTCCTTTGCATCCTCAAATTCTTTCTTGACACCTTCTTCCTCTTCTTCTCCTTCCTCTTCCTCAGCCTCTTCCTTCTCCTCCTCTTCAGCTTCTACTTCAGAAGGGGGGTCATCCTTAGTTTCCTCAACTTTCACAGCCTCAATGGTCTCCTCCACCTCAATATGCTCCTCCTAGACATGGCAGGGGTATTAAGAAGGGAAGGAGTGAGCAGACATCAAGTAGGAACCACCATAGGCAGATCACCAAAGACCTGGGAACTCTGGGAGTAGCCTATGCTTCCCATGGTGGTAAAACTGAGCAGGGTCTCCCCACCTTTCAAGAGTTTCCTGTAAGCTGCAATTTCAATGTCCAAAGCCATCTTCACATTAAGGAGGTCCTGGTATTCTTTTAAATATTGTGCCATTTCACTTTTTGTAGTTCTCAACTCATTTTCTAATTTGTTGATCGTGTCCTGCATAGCATTAACATCAGAGGTCTGCTTATCCTCCAGATCTCGCAGCTGCTTTACCAGTGCTTTGTTCATGCCCCAGCATGTTTCCATCTCCAGGGTCTTGGCCTTGAGCAGTCGCTGCCCCCCACTGCATAGGTGTTCTTGGCAGAGCTCTTGGTCAGCATGGTGAAGCGACTCTTGTACCATTATTTGGCATTCTGCATGTTCTTGGCAGCCAGCTTCTTGTACTGGGCGAGGATGCCCTTGAGCATAGTGGAGAGGTCAGACTTGGAGAACACATACATCTCCACGGAGATCTGAGCATACTGGATCTGTGCCTGCAGCTTATCGATCTCCTCATCGTGCACCTTCTTCAGAAAGGCGATTTTGTCCATCAGGCTGTAGATACACTTTTCCACCTCAGAGCCTGCAAGAGCCACCTCATCTGTACCTTTGCTCACCTCCATCAGCCAGCCCTCTGCATCCTCATGATTCAGCACCTCTTTTTGGTAGCATGCCTGCAGGTTGTTCCCAGTCACTCCAGAGCTCAGGTGCCTCCTAACTGGTACCTCTCCTCTCCAGGGACAGGGCATGGTGGGGTGGGACACAGGCATCCCATTTTCGTTAAAATGTTCAACCCAGGCCTGCTCCACCAGTGCCCTCAGGCGGCCCAGGGGCAGACAGTGATCTCGGAGACCCTGCCCACTCCTGCCTATGGACGGCCCAGCGACTTCAGGCACTGCCCATGCCTCCTGCCTGATCCCGATGGCTGCCTGGGCTCCATGGGCAACATCAGGAGCTGCCTGCTGGAACTGCCCAGTCAAATCGCCACCTGAACACTGCAGGCACTGTCAATGCCACTCGCCCGGTCTCGATCGATGCCTGGACCCCATGGGCACTGTCCATACCGCCTGCCCAGTCCCAATCGATGCCTAGACTCTGTGCGCAACATCAGGCGCTGTCCCCCGAGGCCTTTCTGGTCCCAACGCCACCTGGAACCTGCGGGTGACATCAGGCACTGTCCATGACACTTGCCCTAATCCGATCGCCGCCTGGAGCCTACTGGAAACATCAAGTGCTATCTATGCTGCCTGCTCCATACTGATCATCACCTGGACCCTGTGGGTGACATCAGGAGTTGCCTGCTGGAACTGTACAGTCCCTATCATGGCCTGGACATAGCAGGCAGCATCAGGTGTTATCCATGCCGTCTACATGGTTCCAATTGCTGTGGACAGGGTCACATGCTGCCTCCTAGGCCTGATCACAGCCTGGACCCGCAGGGGCATTAGGCGCTGCCTGCCAGGTCTGCCAGGTCCATGGTGGCCTGGACCCTGCAGGCTACATCAGGTGCTGCCTGCTCCACCTGCATGTGCAAATTTACCGGACCTGGGCACCCTGCCATCGCCCTGTGATCGGGGGCCACCATCACTGGCTGGCCTCACCTGGCCTACCCCAGGGCCAGAAAAGGCCTCTCAGCAAGCAAGAGGCCTTTTCCCAGACCTGGTCACCTGGCCATCACCCTGCGATTGACTGGTGGGCGTGGCTTGTGGGCCTGGCTTATTGGGTATAGCGAAGGTACACTCAATTTGCATATTGCTCTTTTATTAGATAGGATAAGTGAAGAAGATACAAAAAATATCATGCAAACATTAATCAAAAGAAAATAAGAGTGACTATATTAATACAGATAGAGTGGACTTTGCAGTAAATAAAATTACCAGAGACAAAGGGCAATATAACATACTGATTAAAAGGTTAGTCCACTAAGAAGACATAGCAATCCCAATTGTGTATGCATTGAATAACAGTGCTTTGAAACATCTGATGCAAAACTGATAGAACTAAAAGGAGAAACAGACAAACCCAAAGTATATGTAAGACACTAGCACCCCTTTCTCAACAACTGATAGAACTTCTGCTGGACAGAACATCAGCTACCAGCAAGATTAAGTTGACATTTATAGACAAATCCACCAAAATTAATTTCGTGGTCATAGATTTCAGTGGATACCATTCTTTCTGAACTTGGCACTCTGCATATTAGAAGTCCTTAAATAAAGACTATACAAGAAGACAAACATTTTTCTAACAGCTAATTTTTTAATGATTATTTTACTTTTAAATGTTTATTTCTATGGCTTTAAGAAAACAAGAAGGCTATACCCCAATCAATTGGTTGAAAACCCTGGTACTGAAGCATGGAAACTCTGGGTGGATGCACAAGTGATTTTAAAAAAAGAATAAAGCTCAGAAGCCACTCTGGCTGCCCATGACTAATGAATGCCAAGTGTATTAAAGGTTCACTAAAGTAGGCCTGAGGCCAAGCCCTTGGTAGAGCCAACTGCCAAGTTTACAAAGATACATCAGCAACATAAGGGATCAGATAGAGAATCTGAGAACATCAATACTAGCACTAAACGTGGTTCTAGCATATACTAGGTACTCAATAACCATTTGTAGAAAAAAAAATGAATGAATGGTTCCAGCTTTGTTACTCTACTCGAACTCAGTTATGGACAACCTTTTGAGCTTGTTGTGTCAAAATTTGCCAAAAAAACCGAGCATAACAGGAGTGGTATGTCACTTTGAAAAAAAATAATTTCATGATATTTATATTTTAAATAACAAAAATGTATAATTGTAATATATAACTGTATTTAATAAACCAAAAACTAATTATTTAACTTACTTGCTTAGTGACTTCTTTGTTCATTTGTCAGTCGGTTTCTTTTGTTGGTCTTGATATTATTTAACTTGTGTGGGGTCCCATAAACTAAGATAAGTGAGGGGGAGGGGGAATTCTTTAACTAAACTGCCTATTAGTGACTTTTTTGTTGCTGAATTTCATTGGCTAAACATTCAATTGAAGGTTGGTATTTTGTAACTTCAAGCTCAAGCAAGCACTACTAACTTCATCTGTCAATCTGGGTTTTTTTGTTGGTTTTGATATTATTTAATGCTGAGAATAAGGTCTCACAAAAGTATGTAGAGAGAAAAATTGTGAGTAAAGCCATTGCTATATTTTTCAGGGTGCTAAAAGTGTCTGGTAATCAGTTCCAGGCACTCCAAATTTCCTGTTTGTAGTAACACTCCTCTTAATTCTCCAAGTGGCACCTTTCCAGATTCTCAAGCTTTGACCTCAAGTTGACAAACACCTGAGCCCAGATGCTGTCTTGAAATTCTGCAAGTTGCATCTCCAAATCATCAATTTTCATCCATTGGAAACCATTTAATTCCAAACTACTATAGACTACTACATCAGGATACTTAATTATTTTTAGGGTCAGTTCTAAGCTTCTAAATTGATTAAATCTATCACAGAACTGGTCAGGTAATGAGTCTAAAACATGATGGTACTTTCTATGCAAGGGTTCTATTTCATTTTGTACAGCTGCACTGGCCTCTCAAAATATTTTGTTACTCGAGGAAAATACTTAATAAGTTTTAGTTTCTACATCTTGCTTGAAAATTTTAAGTTTACTTTCAAAAAAGCTTTTATGTATCCAAACATAACATCAATACTTTTGCCAAAACCTTGTAACTTTAAGTTCAGTTCATTAATATGAAGAGAGAGATCTATAAAAAATATCAGGTTGTTGACCCACTTATCATCATTGAGCTGAAAAAGTTTCCCAGATCCTTATCCTCAAGAAATACCTTAATTTCTTCAAAGCATTCCACAAAGCGCTCAAGAACTTTGCCTAGGCTCAGCCATCTTACATTATTGTACACTAGCAGTCCACTGTAGGTGGAATCAACCTTTAGTAAAAGTGCTTGTGAAGGGGGCAGCAGCTATTAAATTAACTATTTTTATAACAACTGACATTAAGTCTTTTAAGTCGATGAATCCTGCCTTGGCACATAAAATCTCCTGATGGATAATACAATGAAAAGGCACAATCAGATGTCCAATAGCTTTCATAAAGAATTTGACAACCCCAACTTTTTTCTCCACCATGTTTGGTGCCCCATCTGTCGTCACTGACACCACTTTAGAGATATCAATGCTTAGGTCATGGAATGTTTGTATAACAACCTTGCATATTTTGCTTCCTGATGTACTTGTTGGCACTGATACTAACTTTATCAACTCTTCTCTCATTGTGAGACCATCAGAATATTGACCAATAGTGGCCAACTGAGCATGTGATGTGACATCAGTGGTTTCATCAAAAAATATTGACAATTACTTATGTCTCTCTTTAATTGATGTTGTACATTTGTGTTCAGTCTCATTATTCAGTCTTATGATATTTCCACTGAGTTGTAACTCAGATATTCTCTTAATAATTGCAACTTTATTCTGCATATCGTGAAATAGAACTGGTGCACATCTTAGGAGAGTTTCTTTAATAAATTCTCCCTCACTGAGTGCTTTTGCATGCTGAGCTATGGAGTGAGCAATGCTCAAACTTGCAAATGTTCAATTTGTAGAGCCTTTTATAAATTTAAAGATGGAATTAGATTGGCTCTTATAAAGGTATAGCTGCCTGGAAAAGTATTCCTTTTTTTTCATCCTCACTTTTTTTCAAGAGCTGGAAATGATTAGCTTTAAAATGTCTATTTATATTCCACATTCTGCTTACTACCATTTCAGTACATAGAACACAAAATGTTCTGCCATTTTTTTCTATAATGGCATACATCTGGGTCCATGTCTCTTGAAAGGGTCAGCTACTGCTACTACCACTTCCTTTACTTAACCTTGGTTTCTTATTTTTTGGGGTCTCCATCAGGGGAGCAATGACAGAAGATAGAATTATAGATAGCCTGTTAGCCCTGCAGGCAACTAGGGGTTAACTAGCCTAACTGACCACAAGATGGCACATGTAACTGTCTTTTAGGAAAGGGCAGGGTTAATAAGCAGAAATAGGGGTTAATAAGGATGCACAACAGTAATAGTGGTGAAATGGAGTCTACACTATGCTGCAAAATGATGTTCCTTATAAAATTAAGATGGCTTGCCACTATTTCTTTTTTTAAATATATTTTTATTGATTTTTTTGCAGTATAACTTATAATTAATAGTAGTACATGTTTTCCTTCCCCCCTCCCCCTTATCCTCCCCCCAGCCTCCCTTACCCCCCAGCACATATCCCCACCCTCCCCCACCCCGCCCCAGTGTCTTTCATTCACTGGTTATGCTCATATGCATGCATACAAGTCCTTCAGTTGATCTCCCCCAGCATCCACCTCCTATCCACCTAAGCCTTCCCCCTGTAGCTTGACAGCCTGTTCAAGGCCACCCTGCCTCTATATCAATCACTCTCCCCTGTTTCTTTTCTTCAAAAATATCTTGCTTGCCGCTATTTCTAATGGAGGGAAAGGGCATCCATAGTACAAGCCCTCATCTATCTCAGCCTCCCCCTCACTTATCTCAGTAATGATGGTCAATTAGAAATACACGACACTTCAGAACAGTAGATTTGATGGTGGTTGCTGTGGTTATGTGGTTGCTGATAATGGTGATCACAGGGCCCCCAGAAATGCGTCCCCTGCAGCATTCTGCTGCTTTCTGCTCCGCTGTCCAAAAGTGAGGTCAAAGATCCCCTAGTGGCCCCACCAGAAGTCCCAGAACTAGATGCTTTGTGTCGGAGTTCTGTTGTTTTGGCCTACACACCTGTGGCACAGACTGGCTACACTACACTACAGCAAATGTTTCATCCTCGGCTACTGTACCTGGCCGTGCAGTCGCTGAGGATGAAACATCCTTCTCGTCATGCAGCCCCATACTTCTCAGTATGTGACGGCATGCGGCCATGTGTCATAAAAAATGGATGAAAGTGCTAAATTGACCAGGGGTGGGCAATGGTGGCTTGCAATGCATCAATTTGGCTAGTTCCCATGTCCCCTTCCCCATGTTTTTGGTTAGGGCCAACAGCAAGAAAGGCTTTGCAGCAGCAGTCAGGATGTGTGTGAGCGGCAGGGGCACCAGGCATGGTTACAACTCTGACTTCTCATTCTGCTGGCTCCCTTTGCTGCTCTGGGCTGGCCTGCCCTGTGGTGGCTCCAATCCCTTGGCTCTCCTTGGGCTTCTTCAGCTCAAGCTGCTGTGGCAGGATGCCCATGCTGAGGTTGTGGGAGGCAGTAGGGCTTGTTGTGGATGAGATGTGCCCCCACCCCAATCACAAATTTATATGTTGAAGCCCTAGCTTCTAGTATGACTATGTAGAAACAGGGCCTTTAAAAAAGATTAGATGTGGTCATAAGATG
Organism: Antrozous pallidus; assembly: GCA_027563665.1. Classification (NCBI taxonomy): domain Eukaryota; kingdom Metazoa; phylum Chordata; class Mammalia; order Chiroptera; family Vespertilionidae; genus Antrozous; species Antrozous pallidus. Next base: position 108,126,870 of record CM050508.1, on the reverse strand, counting down.
GGGCCCATCCACTATGACTGATGTCCTTAAAAGATCAAGAGAGAGAGACAGCAGGACTATATTTGCACAGAGAAAAGGCTCCGTGAGGACACAGCCAGAGGAGGGTGGCCAAGGAAAGGCCTCAGTAGAACCCAGACCTGCCAACACCCTGATCTTGGACTTCCAGCTTCCCAAGCTGTGAGAAAATAAAGTGTTGGTTGTTTAAGTCACCCTAGCAAACTATACAGGGCCTGACCTGGGTTCCAGCGGGTGCCTCTGGCATTCAACCTGCCCTAGATGTTCCCCACTTTTTCAACTGTCTGCCCTGTGGCCATCAAGCTCCAGCATAAGACAAACCTTCCAGACACTGCTGAGCCATTCACACAGCTGCATGTACTCAAATCCTGTGACCTGCCCTGAGTTTTGCTCTCTGCTGAGATTAGGCTCTTGCTTAAGCCTGTGGGCAGTCCCTGTAGGACTGATCCTCTGTGCTGTGTGAAAGGACAGGCACTGGCCAAGTGTGCAGGCACGCTGACAACACGCCCCACGCATCTTCCTAGAACTTGAGCAGGAGTCAGCCAGTCTGCCACCAGGGACCCTACAGCAGCCTCCAGGGGAGGCAGGTGGCAGAGGTCAGGTAAGTAATGGAACCAGGCAATCACCCCATCTTCTGAGTAGATGCTGTGGCCTCGCCAGCAAGCTGTCAGGTCCTGTGCCACCTCAAAAGCCTGCAGCCCGGCACCTGTGCCCCTGGTGACCTGACCTACTAAGATGGGCAGAGGCAGAGACAGAGCTGGGAGCCTACAATTGCCAGGGATGAAGGTACTCCTCTGGGGTTAAACACAGCCAGTTCATCAGAGACCCTCTTTCCTAGCTCTTTTTTTCTGCTGCTCCCTTTTCTCCCTGCTGTGGTGTTTACTGTGGGCTCTGGGCCTGGGGCACTTGCTGGAGGAGAGGCCTTTTAAGCAGGCCTCTGCTGCTTTTAGGGTTAAATTTTTAAAGAACACACAGGCCTGGTAGAAAAGCAGGAATCAAAGAGAAGCCACTGTATGCCAGACACAGGCTAACTGTGATTAATCAAGTTCCTATTCTGCACCTGGTGGGTTTATGGTTATACTCTCAGCCACTCTATGAGAGGTTTTAGAATATGCATTTCCTAGAAAATTCTGAGACTCAGAGAAGTTAGGTGAGTTAAGCAAGGTTGCATGGAGACTAAAAAAAAACACACCCAGAAATGTCAAAACCCAGTTGGTCTGACTTCAAAGTCCTTTCTCATCTCACTTCCAGAAGTTGCTATTTATTTAAATCCACCTCTCAGTCCAGACACAGCTGGGGCAGAAGTATGATGTATTGCAGTGATTCTCTGAGTGTGGTCCAACTGGCAGCCTCTGCATTACTGGGACCTTGTTAAAAATGCAGATTCTCAGGCAGGTCTGCCTCAGAATCCCTGCATCAGACACTGAAGCAGGGCCCAGGCATCCCCACATGAGAACCCTGCAGCTGGTTCAGAGGTGTGCTTAGGTTTGAGAATCACTGGTCCAGTGGGCTGTGGGCTGGCCTTGGTGCATCCTGGCTGCACATGTGGGGGCTCCCAGGTTGAAAGGATGGAGCATAGACCCTGTAGCTAGGTGGTATGGCCACTTCCGTTCACAAAGCACTCTCCACATTTGGCATTTTCATCCTCAAACCAGCCACAAGGATGATGCATATCATTGCCCTACCTTTTCCTGACATTTTCTTGAGAAGCACCGGGTTCAAATCCCGACTGCACCACCTATGCGACCTGCAGCCAAGTGCATGCCTGGTCTGAGCCTTGTAGTCTACCTGAAAATTAGATGCCTGTGCCTCCATCTCCTAGGTGTGAAGGCCATGAGCTCAGTACTGTGCCTGACACACAGCATGTGCCTGCAACAGTGGGAAGCAGTCCTGCTGTGATCAGTCAGGGTTCTGAGAAGGGCATGAGGAGGCTATGAGCCTCTCTAGCTGCCTGAGGTCTGATGCTCCAAGAACCCGGGAGGAGCAGTGTCTGCTGCACTCAGGAATTCTAGGGAGGACCAGGGACTCTGAGGCCCTGCTCATGCCAATCTAGCTTGGAGATGCTGGACTGTCATTCACCTTCTTTGGACCTAGGGTTCCTGTAAAAAGAAGGGGCCAGGTATGCTCAGAGTCGATGCACTGATTTGAGGACTCCCTGGGCTCTGTGTGGGAGGGGCTCCATGGACTTCCTGGGCACTGATGCAGACAGACCTTAACAGGGGCTGGACAACATGACAGAAAGATGATACCAATGGCCTCATTTACTGCAGCACTCCAGATGATATCAATGGCCTCATTTACTGCCTCTCCCTCCAGTCTCCAGACCCACAAGGTGAGTCTCCCACCCCAGGAAGTATCCTTGTTCCTGGATCACTTGGCTCTCCCCACCCAGCAGTTCTGCCCCGAGGCTCCTCAAGGAGGCAGAAAAAAGGATGGAGCCAAACCTCTTTCTGCTTGACAGACCCACTGAGGGAGGGGACCTGGGCCCCTGCCTCTAGGAGCAGGAAGTGAGGCTCACACTAAGTGTGTGATGGGACTTCACAGGTGCTTTCTGCCACTTTCAATCACAGAATGAAAGCCTCCCTTTTCCGTAGTTATGGAGATTTTCTGGGCTCAATGGCTCTTCAAAGTTGCCCTGGGAGCACAGTGTCACTGTTTCCATGTCCCAGAAGTTGGTGTCACTGGAAAGCATCCCCACCCCATCTTCTAGCTACAGTAGGTTTTATTTTAGAACCGGAGTTTCTAAAAAGGGGGGCCATGAAGTTAGAATCCTTGGGCCCTCCTTGGATAAAGGTAAAATAAAAAATCTAGGTAGTAGAATCTTCCAGGCCTCTGTGCCAAGATGGTCAGGGAGAAACTACAGGATGCCAAACCGGGTCCCTGAGGACTGGCAAAGCAACTGACTGTGAAAAAATAGTCCATGGGACTGAAGGAGGTAATGGATTTTGGACTTTGGAGTCTGTATTTGGGATCTGAGATCAGAGGCAGCCCTGAAGAGCTGCCCAACCTCACAGTGCCAGCAAGAGAGGAGCTGGCAGAGACACAGTCCCTCCTCACTTTGGGGCCTGTACCTTTCTCCACTGAACCTAATTCATAGGACCTTTCAGATACAGACACTTAAGCATGCCTGAGGTACAGGAGAAGGGGTGGAGTTGTGAAATCTGAGGAGAGTAGGCAGTAGGTGGTCAAGGAGAGGTGATAGTGAGTCTGGTGCTGAGTCATATCTAAGCCCTGGTCACCATTTTCTCCTGAGAGCTAGCCTCTCCCTCCAGTCTCCAGGCAACCAACATAGCCACACCCAGATTCCATCCTGAATAACACCAGGGAATTGAATACTCCCTGAGGCCATAGGAACTGGTCTAAAGAGAAGCTAGATGATTACTGAAAAGTGTACCTTGGATTTGTCAATGTGGAGAGTGCTACACTTGAGAGAACCAGCAGAGTTCTCTTTTGCCTCTTGGCATTTTAAAAGAATTAGTTTTTTTCCCATAAGAATATGGCAAAAATTGTTGCACTCCCCTCCATGGTTGCTGACTGCTAGACACCCCAGTTGTGCCTCTCAAATTGGCAGGCCTACATCAAGAGAACCCAAATAGATCAAGTAGGGAGCTATACTAGATTACCAAGCCCAGGAGAACTGAGATATTATACCAGTAGCACCATCACCAAAAGAACCTGGGTAGCAAAGCAATTGGATCTACAATTAAACATTATAGGAAAACATGGAAGACAAAAAAAGCAATCCCCAAAGGAAAGAAAAAGAGGAATCACTGAAAGGGAATTAAATGAAATTGAAGCTAGCAGCTTATCATAGAAAGAATTCAGAGTAATGGTTATAAGGATGTTTAAATGACTGGATGACAAATACACACAACTCAATGAGAACTATAAGGAGCTGAATGAAAATGTCACCAACATGAAAAGAAACCAAGAGGAGATGAAGAACGACATAGCTGCAATAAAGAACATATTGGAAGGCTTAAATAGTAGGCTAGAAGAAGCTGAGGACCGCATCAGCCAATTAGAAGACAAGGTAGGAAAAAACACACAAACACAGCAGCAATTGGAAAGAAAACTTAAAAAGCTAGAGGAGAGCCAAAGGGAGCTTTGGGACAACACAAAACAAAACAACATTCACATAATAAGGATACCAGAAGAAGAGGAAGAGAAACAAGGAATAGAAAACCTGTTTGAAGAAATAATGACAGAAACTTCCCGATATTGGCAAGAAAAAAACTATGCGAGTCCAAGAAGTACATAGTCCCAAACAAGTTGAACCCCAAAAGACTGACACCAAGACACATCATAATTAAATTGGTGAACACTAATGACAAAGTAAGAATCTTAAAGGCTGCCAGAAAGATACAGAAAGTTACCTACAAGGGATCTCTTATTAGAATATCAACGTATTTCTCAACAGAAATACAACAGGTCAGAAGGGAATGGAATAAAACATCAAAGTGATACAAAACAAGGGACTGAATCTAAGAATATTATACCCAGCAAGGCTATCATTCAAATTTGCAGGTGGAATCAGGAGCTTCACAGACAAAAAAAGGGCTAAGAGAGTTTATCACTACCAAGCCAGCAATGCAAGAAATGCTAAAAGGACTGCTGTAAAAAGAAGAAAGAGAAAGGCAAAACAAAACCACAAACAGTAAGGAAAAGTGTGACAACAAACATGTACTTGTCAATAACAAAATCAAACGTAAATGGATTACATGCACCAAACAAAAGACATAGGGTAGCTGAATGTATAAGAAGACATGACCCATATATTTGTTGTCTACAAGAGACTCACCTCAGAGCAAAGTATTCACAACAGACAGAGAGTGAAGGGATGGAAAAAAATTTTTAAGGCAAATGGAAATGAGAAAAAAAAGTGAGTTTGCGATACTTATATCTCATAAAATAGACCTCAAAGTAAAGACCATAACAAGAGATAAAGAAGGCCACTACATAATACTAAAGGGATCAATTCAACAAGAAGATATAACTCTGGTAAACATGTATGCACCCAATGCAGGAACACCCAAATACATTTAAAAAAACTCCTGGAAGATACCAAGGGAGAGATTGACAACAATGCAGTCATAGTAGAGGACTTTAATATACCACTGACATCACTGAATAAATCCTCTAGATAAAAATTCAGCAAAGAAACAGCAATTCTAAATGACACACTAGATCAAATGGACCTAATTGACATCTTCAGAGCATTTCACCCCAAAGCTATGGAATATATGTCCTTCTCAAGTGCACATGGGACATTTAAAAAAATAGACCACATATTGGATCCCAAGCAAAGTCTCCAAAATTCAAAAAGATTGAAATCATATCAAGCATTTTCTCAGACCACAATAGCATAATATTAGAAATAAACTACAATAAAAAGTTTCCAAAAGATTCAAACACTTGGAAGCTGAATAGCATGCTATTTAACAATGATTGGGTTATTGATGAGATTAAAGAAGAAATTAAAAACATCCTGGAGACCAATAACAACAAAAACACAACAATGCAAATGCCTTGTCTCAGGACACAAGAAAAGCAGTCCTGACAGGGGAATTTATAGCTCTATGGGCCTATCTCAAAAAAAAGAAAGAAAGAAAGAAAGAAGAAAGAAAGAAAGGAAGAAAGAAAGAAAGAAAGAAAAGAAAAGAAAAGAAAAAATGGTAATAAATGATCTAACTCAACAACTCAAAGAATTAGAAAGAGAGCAATAAGAAAAGCTCAAATGAGCAGAAGGAAGGAAATAATAAATATAAAGCAGAAATGAATAACAGAGAGACAAAAAAATACAAAAGATCGACAACACAAAGCTGTTTTTTTGAAATGATAAGATTGATGAACCTCTACCCTGGCTCAATAAGAAGCAAAGAGAGAGGACCAAAATAAACAAAATCAGAAATAAAAAGGTGAACTAACAACAGACCCCACAAAATACAAAGGATTGTTTAAAAAAAATACTATGAACAACTCTATTCTAATAAACTATACAACCTGTGGGAAATGGACACATTCCTAGAAAAATACAACCTTCCAAAACTCACTCAGGAAGATTCTAAAAATCTCAATATGCTGGTAACAATGGAAGAAATTGAAACAGTCATCAAAAAGTTTCCAGCAAACAAAAGCCCAGGGCCAGACAGCTTCATTAGGGAATTTTATCAAACATTCAAGAAAGAACTAAATCCTATCCTCCTCAGACTATTCCAGAAAATTCAAGAGAAAGGAACACTTCCAAGCTCTTTCTAGGAAGCCAGCATTACCCTAATACCAAAACCAGATAAAGATAACACAATGAAAGAGAATTACAGGCCAATATCCTCATGAATATAGATGCCAAAATCCTCAACAAAATTCTAGCAAATCAAATACAGCAGTACATCAGAAAGATCATATACCATGACCAAGTAGGATTTATCCCAGGAATGCAAGGGATGGTACAATATTCACAAATCAATAAATGTGACACATCATATAAACAATTGAGAAATAAAAATCACATAGTCATAGCAATTGATGCAGAAAAAGCATTTGACAAAACCTAATATCCTTTCTTGATAAAAACTCTCAACAAGGTGGGAAGAGAAGGATAATACCTCAACATAATAAAAAGCCATATATGACAAACCTACAGCCAATATATTCAATGGGCAAAAACTAAAACCATTTCCCCTAAGAACAGGAACAAAACAGGGATGCCCACTCTCACCACTCCTGTTCAAAATAGTGCTGGAAGTACTAGCCATTGCAATCAGACAAGAAGAAGAAATAAAAGGCATCAAAATTGGAAACAAAGAAGTAAAGCTGTCCTTATTCGCAGAAGACATGATACTGTACATAGAAAACCCTAAAGACTCCATCAAAAAGTTATTAGACTTAATAAATGAATTTGGTAATGTAGTAGGATACAAAATTAACACCAAGAAATTTATGGCATTTCTATACACCAATAATGAACTTACAGAAAGAGAGACTAAAAAAACAAACCCATTTACCATCACACCAAAAAAATTAAGATACCTAGAAATAAACTTAACTAAGGAGGTAAAAGAACTATACATGGAAAACTACACGACATTGAAAAAAAAGAGATGGAGGAAGACATAAACAGATTAAAGAACATACCATGTTCATGGATTGGGAGAATCAGCATCATTAAAATGTCCATACTACCCAAAGCAATCTATAAATTCAATACACTTCCCATTAAAATACTAACGACATATTTCACAGACATAGAACAAACATTCCAAAAATTCATCTGGAATAAAAAAAAGACCCTGAAAAGCTACAGCAATCCTGAGAAAGAAGCACAAAGTCGGTGGGATTTCAATACCAGATTTCAAGTTGTATTACAAAGCCACTGTTCTTAAAACAGCCTGGTACTGGCACAAGAACAGACATATAGATCAATGGGATAGAATAGAGAATCCAGAAATCAACCCAAATCACTATGCTCAATTAATATTTGACAAAGGAGGCATGAACATACAATGGAGTCAAGACAGTCTCTTCAACAAATGGTGTTGGGAAAATTGGACAGATACATGCATCAAAATGAAACTAGATCACCAACTTACACCATACATAAAAATAAACTCAAAGTGAATAAAGGACTTAAACATAAGATGGGAAACCAAGAAAATACTAGAGGAATCCACAGGCAGCAAAATCTCAGACATATACCGAAGGAACTTCTTCACTGATACTTCTCCTAGGGCAATGGAAACTAAAGAGAAAATAAACAAATGGCACTACATCAAAATAACAGGCTTTTGCACAATAAAGGAAACCATCAATAAAACATAAGAAAGTCCACATATTTGCCAATGATATCAACGATAAGGGTTTAATCTCCAACATATACAGAGAACTCATACAACTTAACAAAAAGAAGATAAACAACCCAATAAAAAAGTGGGCAACGGACCTAAATAGACACTTTTCAAAAGAAGACAGAAGGAAGGCTAAGAGACATATGAAAACCTGCTCAAAGTCACTAATCATCAGAGAGATGCTCAAAACGACTATGCGGTACCATCTCATACCTGTCAGAATGGCTAGCATCAACAAATCAACAAAGGACAACTGTTGGCAAGGATGTGGAGCAAAAGGAACTCTTTTGCACTGCTGGTGGGAATGCAGACTGGTGCAGCCACTGTGGAGAACAGTGTGGAATTTCCTCAAAAAACTAAAAATGGAGCTCCCATTTGACCCAGTGATCCCACTTCTAGGAATATATCCCAAGAAACTAGAAACATGAATCAGAAAGGATATAAATACCCCTATGTTCATAGCAGCACAATTCACCATAGCTAAGATTTGTAAACAGCCTAAGAGCCCATCAGCAGATGAGTGGATTAAAAAACAGTGGTACATCTATACAATGGAATACTACGCTGCAGTAAAAAAGAGTTCCTATCATTTGCAACAACATGGATGGAGATGAGAGCATCATGCTAAGGGAAATAAGCCAGGCAGAGAAAGATAAATATCATATGATTTCATTCATTTGTGAAATATAATGGCATAAGAAATGGCATAGACTGATGAACAAGAATGGATCCAGAGACTGAGAAACGTGGATCAGAATGTCATACCTCAGGAAAGGTGGGGGAGGGTAAGGGTAAGGTGGAGAGATAAACAAAATGACTTGTGTGCATGCATATGAGCCTAATCAATAGACACAGGTAATAGGAGGGTGGGGCATAAGTCGAGGTTGGAGGGATATGCGGGGATAAGGACACATATGTAAAAAATTAAAATAAATTATAAGAAAAAAATAAAATATTAAATCTAATCCATACTAGTGGTCACCATAACCTTAAGAGAAATTGTTTCCTGTGACAAAGATTTTTCAAGGAAACTCTCTGTAGCCTGCAAATTATTTTGGAAGGAAACAAAGAGCAGTTTCCTTCAAAAGTCCTAAGGATAGTAATTGAAAGTCAATATATTTGGCCTCTTGAACTAAAGTAAGTAATTTGTGTTTTTGCCTCACTGACAAAGTTTATATAAAGTTTCAAAAAGAAATTGACAACCAGTCTGAAATTGAATTGCCATGGCCTAGAGCATTCCTGGTGCTAGGCTGCATTCAGATATAGGGCAGCTGCTGTTGGCCAAGACTCTGTCTGTTACCTGGGTCCCAATCTGAGCTGGGCATGGGAAGTGAAGTAGCCATGGGGGCAGGAGACCTCCCTCAAAAAGGGTGAATGTCATTATAGTTTTTGATATTTGACAACAGCATATTGTACAATTTTCCCAAAGAAACTTACAAACTAATTCTTTGAATGTTTGGCAGCCATTTAAAAAAAGGACATGAAAGGATTTAATCCCTTTCAGAAGGAATTAGGCACTGGGAAGGCACTGGAGCATTCTATATTGTCCCCTCTTGCCCTTTTTGCCAAAAGGGACCCTCTTCTCACAGTCCAATTGCCGTCAGCTGTTGCCTGAGCTTTCTGTTCATGCTGAGGTTGAAGCCTCGTGGTGGCTGGTACCATGGATCTGTCCCTGGCCCAATGCTATGATCTGGTCCCTCCCTGGAGAAGAAACATGTGTTCCTTGACATATGTGATCAGTGCTGGGGCCCCACCAGCAGGTGAGGGGATCCCAAGGCAGATGCTGGGTGTGGAGGCCACAGGGGCATAGGCTACCATGAAGACAGAATTGAACCTCACATCACCCCGCTTAACCCTGGAGAATGACTGGTTAGCCAGAGACAGGTAAGATTCCTCAGGGAAGGAACAACCTAAGACAGGCACAGTTGCAAAGGGACTATCAGGAGAGAACTTGGGGGTCAAAAGAGGTGGGACACAGATCCTTACCTCCCAATCTAGCAGATGCCTGAACCTTCACCCTTTTTGAGGGATGTCTCCTGCCCCCATGGCTACTTCACTTCCCATGCCCAGCTCAGATTGGGACCCAGGTAACAGACAGAGTCTTGGCCAACAGCAGCTGCCCTATATCTGAATGCAGCCTAGCACCAGGAATGCTCAGGGCCTACTCAAGAATGCAAATAATCATTTCCACTATATTTACAAAGTAAACTAAGATTGTTGGTAGAGTATTAAATTTGACAGTAAAATAGTAATCAAGTTTTCAGATTAATTTAAATTGGCTATTGAAATAAGTGAATATTCAAGAAAATGTAATTGTACTGGACAAAAAGCTGTTCCTAAAGTATTTTTTAAATATATTTTATTGATTTTTTTACAAAGAGGAAGGGAGAGGGATAGAGAGTTAGAAACATTGATGAGAGAAACATCAATCAGTTGCCTCCTGCACACTCCCTACTGAGTATGTGCCCGCAATCAATGTACATGCCCTTGACCAGAATTGCACCTGGGACCTTTGACTCTGAAGGCTGATGCTCTATGCCCTGAGCCAAACCAGTTAGGGCTGTTCCTAAAGCATTAACTAAAATTTCTATTAGTTCATCTCATGGTAAAATTGCTTAACATGCAATGAACCTAAAGCAGTCATATTTTTGTGCAAAAAAAAAATAAAATTTAAAGTTATCGAGATTGCATTATAAAATTTACAAAAGCCTCCATTAATCAAAAAGGGGGGATAATAGAGTAATATCGTGTAAGGAAAAATATCATGTAAGTAAATTACATCTAAAAAATTTTTACTTTACAAAATTAATTTTCATTTGTAATGCTAATAGCAAGACACCCATGAAAAACACACATGGTGTCAACATGAGCCAAAGTAAAATTGTTTGGCCAAAACTAAAAAGGATCCCAAGTCAATTTTATGGAAAAGATTCCTTTATTAACTTTTGGTCGAGAATATATTTGTATATTTTTAGAAAATAACTCCAAGACCATGTGGATTTCTGCAACAGAAAGGAATTGGCAGGTCTGTTCCAACCACAAAGACAAGAGGAGAAACAGTCCAGAGATGGAAGACATTGACAGCACCTTGCCATGCTAGCAGTCAGCAGCTGTGCTTTGCTGCAGGTTGCCTAGGATCAAACTAGAGAAGGTCGGACCTACATTCCCACCATGTGTCCACCATCCAGATATCATTGCTGACATGTACACATAAGGAACTATTTGACATTGAAACTGGAACTCAGAACTTTTGGACATTGAAATTGGGACTCAAACATTATTTTTGTTATTATATGTTCATTTCTAGTCTGGAGAGGCAAGTATTTTAAAGAAAAAAATTGGAAAAAAATAAATACAGAGGCAAAGAAACATTAAACAGACTGTCAAACTATAGCGGGAAGGCAGAGGAGGTTGGGGAAGGGCTGCTGTAAGAGATCAACCGAAGGACTTGTACACATGCATATAAGCATAACCAAAGGATACAAGACACTGGTGGGGTGGGAGGCAGGTGAGGGCATGTACTGGGAAGGAGGGGTGGTGGGGGAGGTCAATTGGGAAAAAGACATATGTACTATTTGTAATACTTTAAAAAATAAAAAATAATTGTATTTTTAAAAAATTAAGAAACAAAAGGACTGCAAGTGATGGCCAGGTAGAGAACTCTGCCAGTGCACAGATGCCAGCCAGGGCCCCCACCCACCTTTTGCATGGAGACTGCTGGCCTCTCAGAGAAACCTGGGTCCATCCAAGTACTTCTGGTGGCAAGTTTTCCTGCAGGGTAGCTCTTTGTGTGATCCCTGTGGGATTCATCTGCCTCTCCTTGAAGGCTTCTGGTAATGAAAGCATCCCTGTCAGGGTAACCTCTTTCAGGTTGGATGGTGTTAGGCCTGAACCTCTCTACTAGGGACTGGACCTCCTTGGAAGCTGGAAACTGGAAGAAGACTTGAGCAGCCACAGGTAAATGGGACATGCTTTATTGCAAACAAAGCAGCCAGCCACCAGATGTCTAGTAGCACATTTTATACTAACTCAAACATAAGAAGCTTCTAGGCAGTTAGTGACATCAGTATCACACAAAACAGGTGGGTTACATTAGAGTGCACCTGTGCAGTGCACACACAGATATTGCTGAGTCATTGCCCTCATGCAGATATAGGGCAAACTGGCCTTTAATATAGTGATTCTGCTGAGTCATTGCCTTCGTGCATGTGTATGGCAAATGGGCCTTTACCATCTGGCATACAAAGCCACAAATGGCTTTTATTATTACGCTTTTCTGCAGAGCCCATCAAAACCAGCCTCTAGAACCTCAAGCCTTTGGCCACCCTCCAGCCTCTGAGGCTCCAGGGTAGGTCCAGGCCAAGAGCCTTCTGGATGTTTGCAGACAAGCTCTGGAGTCTCTGCCATCAAAATCTCATGTTTGTTTGGAGTCTACAGTCTGATAGTAACCTACCATCTTACTCCCAGAATATTCTGGCATGGTTTAAAATGTAAAGTTAACTAAATTCATGTAGAGAATTTCATAACCTTTCCCAGGTTTTTACATCTGAAGACTACTGAGAATACCATCACCCATTCCTCCATCTGGGTAGCTCTTCATTTTTGTCAAAGCATTTGAAAAATTGCATTTTTATTTCAATTATCTCTGTAGCAACAGAGCAATGGGGATTAGTATCCTCATTTTATGGATGAGGAAACTGGGGCTCAGAAAGGTCAAGTGCTGTATGTGTCTAAGAGTGAGTGGTGGGATGTGTCATTACATAAGGGTCCAGGTTAGTGCCCTTCTTACTATAGCTCATTTTCAGAACTAGTGTTAGGTTAAAAAACAATCTACTTCTAAGAATTTATCCTCCAGAGATATTAATAAAAGAATGCACACTTTTGTGTAAAAGAGTAATCCCTGTAAAGTTGTTGGCAAATGATTGTAATCTGATTGTCCATCAATGGAGATTTGTTTGGAAATTGTGGAAAAAGCCAATAGTGGAATTCGATGCAGCTTTCAAAACAGAGGAGGTGATTCCATGTTACTCATAGGTATGATGTATATGCCTTTGGCTAAGCCATGCAGCACTGAGTAGGAAAGAAATGCATTTTTAGAGGTGGATAAAATGTTCCATTTTTATTTCAGAAATATATATGCTTACGAGTCAAAAAGGCTTAGTTTTATTTTTTGGTGGGGAAAGTAAGTGATTTTTTAGTAAAGAGGAGGTTTACTCTGTGCTTCTCTATTTTCTCTATTTTTTACTTTTGTAAAACAATGAATGCAGAAAGATTAAAAGAACCATTACAGATTTTTGTTTTGTAATAAAGATACATATTTATTGGAAAATTATATATGTCCCAAAGCATTGCCAGAAAATTATTTTATTTCAAAATACGAAAATTTTAGAATTGCAATCAAGTCCATGATAGCTTGGTCTTCACTGAGACATCTGTCCCCTCCTTGGGGACAGCATTTCACAGTCTCCAGGGAAGGCTCTCCTGTATCCATAAATTATCTTACATGTGGCAGGTGAGAATTCCATTAGGCTTGATGGTTAATGGAACTCATGGTGAATTCTTTCTAACAGGTGTTTACATTTTAAGGACAGGACGAAAACAGTTACTGGTGATCTATTGGTTATAATATAGTAACAGTGATGTTGATAATAACAAAAGCTATTATTATTGCCATTGTGTAATTTGAAACTCTTTAAGACTGCCTCTGCTGTGCAGGAAAAAAAAAAAGCCCATTTGTCTCTTCCTATCTCCAGAATTTAAGGCAGTGCCTGGAGTTCAGTAGATGCTCAATGAACATTTTTGGCAAACATCCATTGAAGGAATGAATTAAAACTATTTAGTCTAAGTGAAATTTATCATAAAGATAGTTTGCCCTCATGATGCTGCTTCAGAAGTTTTAAAACAAAAGGACCCTTAGTTTTCCAAAAATTAACTTTCATGATTTTCTCTAGTTATCAAAAATCCTGGCAGGTCAGTCTTTCTGATTCTGCTTCCATGGGGCAGAGCCTCCTTCATTCCTGAGGCTGGAAGGTAAATGGCAGCACTTGAGGCCAGTCTGGGAGGGGGAAGCATGTTGGCAGTGGATGCTGAGTAGGCACTTATACAGCATCCTGCACAGCATGGCCCAATGACAGCTTTTTTCCCAAATCTCATGATGATGTTTACCAATCTGAAGATTAACAAATGTATAAACTTTTTCTATATCTACTGCATCTTGATCTTATTGTTTTAAATTTCATCATCAAATCAGTCTTTGCATTCAGATGTTTGGGTGATGTTCTTCAACTTCTAGGTAGAGGCCATAGCCCCTTGATTCTTGCCCTTTTCAATTTTTTTTAGGCTTCACTTTCTGAGGTGATGGGACTCTGATCCAGAACAGGGTGGGGAGGGCTTTCTTTGAAATTAGAGGATGTCCACTGGGCAATAGGTAAGAGCAGCCTGGGAAGATGGGGAACTGCCTCAAAACCCCACACTTGGGGTAACATTTTCCTGATCAGGAGCCTCAATCCCACCCATGGGGCTGGTTTTGGCAAGAGGATGGAACTGGATTAGGAGCTGCTACTGTCACATCAAGAGCAAGTTCCAGTTCCTATCTATCATCTAATACCTAGCCAGACTCACCTGACTCAGCTGACTGAAGAGGGACAAATCAGGACAGCTCACAGGATGAGCTTTTATAGCATAAACCCAGAGGCGTTTATGACCCTGGAAGATATATGTCAGAAAAAGGATCTGGGAATGTGTGATTTGCATGACGGACTTTTTTTTATGGGGACCCAGTTCAGTACCTGCATGCACATCCCAATGCCTACCTGCATGGAGCCAGGTGATGTCACACTGCTTTCTTCCTATCAGACTCATTGAGCCAGGTTCTCTCATCTAACTTCAAGTGAACCATCATTTTTTTAATCTTTATTGTTCAGTTTATTAATTACATTGTTTCCCCTTTTCATCCCCCTATAGCTCCCCTCCCCCCTGTACCTATCCCACCCTCCAACCTCACCTCCCCCTCCCCACTGTCCTCTCCCATTGTTGCTAGATTTTTGTCCAGTCTCTTGCTACACTTCCCATAACCCTTTTCTCCCCAAGAATTGTCAGTCCATTCCCTCTCTATGTCCATGTCTCTGTTATATTCACCAGTCTATCCTGTTCAACAGCCTATCAATTCACTTGATTTTTATGTTCATTTGTTGATAGATGTGTATTTGTTGTTCATAATTTTCATCTTTACCTTTTTCTTCTTCCTCTTCTTAAAGAATATCTTTCAGCATTTCATATAATGTTGGTTTGGTGGTGATGAACTCCTTTAGCTTTTTCTTATCTGCGAAGCACTTCATCTGACCTTCAATTCTGAATGATAGCTTTGCTGGATAGAGTAATCTTGGTTGTAGATTCTTGCTATTCATCACTTTGAATATTTCTTGCCACTCCCGTCTGGCCTGCATTGTTGCTGTTGAGAAATCCGCTGACAATCGTATGGGTGCTCCCTTATAGGTAACCAACTGTTTCTCTCTTGCTGCTTTTAATATTCTCTCTTTGTCTTTTGCTCTTGGCATTTTAAATATGATGTGCCTCAGTGTGGTCCTCTTAGGGTTCCTATATATTGAGGTTCGGTGCACTTCTTGGACTCCTAAGTCAATTTCTTTCACCAGGTGTGGGAAGTTTTCAGTCACTATTTCTTCAAATAGGTTTCCATTGTCTTGGCCTCTCTCTTTTTCTGGCACCCCTATAATTCGGATGTTGGTATGCTTGAGGTTGTCCCAGAGGCCCCTTACACTATCTTCAATTTTTTGGATTCTTTTGGTTTCTTGCTTTTTCAGCTGAGTGGATTTTACCTCTTTGTATTTCAAATCTTTAACTTGGTTCTTGGGGTGCTCCAGAGCACTTTTAGGTCTTTGTATAATATTTTTTGTTTCAGTCAGTGTATGCTTAATTTCTGGTTGGTCCTTTTTCATATCCTTGAGAGTCTCCTTTATATCCTTGAGGGTCTCTTTCATTTCCTTGTAGGACTCATTCATTTCCACGTTGGTCTTGATCATTTCTTTGCAACTCTCGTTTATATCCTTGAGGGTGTTGTTCATTTTCTTGTAGGACTCATTCATTTCCTTTGTGGTCTTGCTTATTTCCTTATAGGCCTCGATCTTTTGTTGGAGCCTCTTAAAAAACCCTATAACCGTGGTTTTGAATTCCATGTCCAGTCGTTTTTTTTCCTCCATTTCTTTCACATCTGATTTCTTTCCATATTGCTGCATGGTGGCTGCTTCCCTGAGTTGGTCAATTAGCTTTGTGTGGTAGACTGCCTACTAGGGACAGTGGCTCAGCCTCCCCGGTTACCTGAGGTGGATATGGGCTGCACAGTCTTGCTGAAGTTAAGCTCAGTTAATCGTTGTTAGCACTTGGAGGGTTGACCTCCAGGCCAATTGTCTGTGAAGCTCAGCTGTGCTCAGGTTGGGTGGGCGGAGTCTCCGGGCCAAGCAGACAGTGTTAGCTCCGCCCTATGCTGCCCCAGGGACTCTGTGCTGGGGGCAATGGCCGCCAGCAGCTCTGAGAGAGAGCCGCTGCGGCGCTCCACCAGCTGTCGGCTGCCGGGGAATTCAGACTTTCCCAAAATGATTCTGCATGCGCAATGTCTCACCCAGGGTCATAAAACAAAGCAGTCTGACGGTTTTCCGAATGAGAGACAAGTCGCAGAGCGCTCTCTGCGCCATCAGGCAGCTGAGCTGTTCGCGCCCGAGCTGCCTTCTCCACAAGCCGGGAGACCTGGCAGCACCCGAGCTTCGGCGTGCCCTCCCACTGTCCAGTTTTCACCCCGTGTGTTAGTGGGTTCTCTGGACTTTGCCCAGAGTTGGAGAATCAGTCCAGTGGGAAGCCTTTGTCTCCCTGTTCGAGAAAACTGGCCGGTTTTCAGCCGCCCGCCCTCTCCGCAGCGCGCACTCCAAACCTCTCTCCGTGCGAATCTTTCAACGTTGTTTGCCGCCGCTCCTCCGAGTCACAGTGTCTTATCTTCACTTTTATTTGTGGAATTTTCACTTGGCGAGCTTTCTGGTGATTCTGGAAGGTGTTTGTTCTTTCGTTAAGTTGTAGTATTAAAATTGCTGATTATGACGGCAAGATAGGTGTTTTACCTTTGCCGCCATCTTAGTTCCCCTCTGAACCATCATTTTTGGTGATGAATAGCAAGGATCTACAACCAAGATTACTCTACCCAGCAAAGCAAGCATTTAGAATTGAAGGGCAGAGTGGGAAAAAAATGGCGGCGGAACGGAGGGATTCTATCTGAATCTGCTCACAGGGTAGAGGGAGGGAGCAGCTGAGAGTCGCGCAGGGAGCATTTGTCGGCGACTAGGGGGACAGCTGTGCTCCAGGAGAAGATAGAGGACTGCTGGGCTGGCCTCCCTAGCCTGAGCAGCCCCAGTACTGCTGGGTTCTCTCCCTGAGCCAACTGCGCGAGGAGGCGCGGGGAGGCGGACCACGACATCTTGAACGAGAGGAGCCGGAAAACATACAGCTGCCGTTCGCGGTACCGGCGGGACCTCTGGGGCTCCCGGAGCACCGGCGACCAGGTGGCGCGCAGAGCCCAGGGAGCTCTAAACTCCAGCAAGGAAAGGTCAGATTTCCCTGGGGGTACTTTGGGCGCGAAACTGAGGGGGCTGGCAGTCTGGGAGATCTGCACCTTGGAACTCAAAACCTGGAGATCTGCACCTGAAATAGAATCTGTGGCTGTTGAAGCTGGTGAACATGGGAGAGGGCCCTTGGAGCTGGTGGCAGAGTTGATCCCTGGAGCGCAATCAGTTTGGACCTGACAGAGGGGGGAAGCCCGGAAGATTTTGGGAGGGTTCTGGCTGCTAAAACAGCAGTCACCATTAGAGAGGCAGTATTGTTTAGTTCAGGATAAAGAGGACCAATAGACCCAGAAGTCAATCTAGAAACACTGCCACCCAGGGGCCAAATCACAAATTGACTCTTATGTGACAGGGAATTGATTATATCTTCTCTTCGACCTTGGGAATACAGTCTATTTTCATCTACACTTTAGTATCTTTTACTCTACCTCAACTTCACCTTTATACCACCACTCTCTGGCTAACCTTTCCCTATTTAGTGCCTTGTTTCCCTTACACTTTTCCCGCTTTAGATTTACCTAATTCTTTCCCCTTACCCCCTGTTAAAATTTCACCCCACTGATATATCTAATCTCTAACCACCTAATCCAAGTGCATATATACCTCTAGCTTCTCTGACTTCACTATCTTAAAGTGTTTTTAGCCCTGTCCTGTTGTTATTGTTTACTTGACTGTTGATTATATTGATTTTTTAAGCAGGTTTATGAGATTGATTTGCTTATTCTGTTATTTTGGTTTGTCTTGTAGGGGGGGGTTATTTTTATTTTTGGTGTTGTTTCTTGTTTTGTTGTCCTCATCTGCATTGTTTTTGAGATAGATTTTTGCTTCTGTGTTCCCTCACCTCTCTTGATATTAGTAGTTGTATGTAATTTGTATCAATCTCCAAGTACTTGTTGCAGGTTTTGGTTCGGATTAGGGGCTATCCTATAGGAGTTTTCACCCCACATTCATAATTTACTCCTTTTATTTCTTTTTTTCTTCTCCCCCTTTTCCCATTATCATTTTGGCATTCCTGTCTTTCTTTTTTGTGAGTGTATGTGTTTGGGGGGGTCTCTTTCTTTTTTGTGTGAGTGTGGGTGTGTGAGTGTCTGTGTGGGTCTGGGGGAGGTTCTCTCTCTTTTTTCCCACCTATCACCAAATTTGCCTTTCTCTGGCGGTCACCTTTATTTGGAATTACAATTACTTTGACTACATTCTGGTTCAGTGCCTGGTGTGTTGCACCTGGTTGTGTTGTATTTTGTGCCTTTAAATCAACAGAGGAGAGTGAGAACTACATAACCACATACACAGAGAAGAGAGACCATGAGAAGACAAAGAAATAGCCCACATATGAAAGAAAAGCAAGGCTCGCCAGAAAAGGAGGTAAACGAAATGGAAGTTAACAACCTGTCAGAAAAAGAATTCAGAGAAATGGTCATAAGGTGGCTGAAAAGAATGGAAGACAAATTTGATAATATGAGTAAGACCCAAGAGGAAATGAGGAAGACCCAGGAAGAAATGATGAAGAGCCATGAAGAAATGAAGAGAAGCCATGAAGAAATGAAGAGGAGCCAAGAAGAAATGAAAAATGACATTGCTGAAGTAAAGAACTCAATAGAAAGTATTAAGAGTAGACTAGAAGAAGCAGAGGATCACATCAGTGAGCTAGAAGACCAGGTAGGAAAAAATAACCAAGTAGAGCACCTTCTAGAAAAAAAAATTAAAAAGCAGGAGGAGAGCCTAAGAGAACTATGGGACAACATGAAACAAAACAACATCCGTATAATTGGGCTTCCAGAAGGACAGGAAACTGAGCAAGGAATAGAAAACCTGTTGGAAGAAATAATGACAGAAAACTTTCCTGGTATAGGAAAGGAAAAACCCACACAAATCCAAGAAGCTCACAGAGTCCCAAGCAAAATAAACCCCAAAAGACCTACGCCAAGGCACATTATAATTAAATTGGCAAACACCAATGACAAAGTAAGAATCTTAAAAGCTGCCAGAGAGAGACAGAAAGTCACCTACAAAGGAACACCCATCAGACTAACAAGTGATCTCTCAACAGAAACCTACCAGGCCAGAAGGCAGTGGAATGAAATCTACAAAGTCATGCAAAGGAAGGGTCTGAATCCTAGAATACTGTACCCAGCAAGGCTCTCAATCAAAATTGAAGGTCAAATCAGGAGCTTCACAGATAAAAAAGGACTAAGGGAATTCGTCACCACCAAACCAGCAATGCAAGAAATGCTAAAGGATCTGCTGTAAAAAGAAATAGGAAGCGAAGAAGGAACACAGGGGCAAAGAACAAAAATTGCAACATATAAGCACCTATCAATAATAACTTTAAATGTAAACGGTTTAAATGCTCCAATCAAAAGACATAGGGTAATAGACTGGATAAGAAAACACAACCCATGTATCTGCTGTCTACAAGAAACCCACCTCCGAAAAAAAGATGCACACAGACTGAGGATGAAAGGTTGGAAAAAAGTTATTCAGGCGAATGGAAATGAAAAAAAAACTGGGGTAGCCATACTTATATCTGACAAATTAGATCTCAAAGTGAAGGACATAACAAGAGATAAAGAGGGCCACTTCATAATACTAAAGGGAGCAATTCAACAAGAAGAAATAACTCTTGTAAACATATACGCACCCAATACAGGAGCACCCAAATATATACAAAAACTCCTAGAGGACATCAAAGGAGAGATAGACAGCAATACAATCATAGTAGGAGACTTTAATACCCCATTATCACCATTGGACAGAGCCTCTAAACAAAAAATCAGTAAAGAAACATCAATTCTCAATGACTCACTGGACCAGATGGAATTAATTGATATCTTCAGATCATTTCACCCCAAAGCCACAGAATATACATTCTTTTCAAGTGCCCATGGGTCATTCTCAAAGATAGACCATGTATTGGGTCATAGGCAAAGTCTCTACAAATTCAAGAAGATAGAAATCATATCAAGTATATTCTCAGATCACAGTGGCATAAAGCTGGAAATCAACTACAATAGAAACAATCCAAAGAAATCGAACACATGGAGACTGAACAGCATGCTATTAAACTATGACTGGGTTACTAGAGAGATTAAGGAAGAGATAGAAAACATCATGGAAACAAATGACAATGATAGCACAACAATCCAAAACCTATGGGACACAGTGAAAGCAGTTCTGAGAGGGAAGTTCATAGCTCTACAATCCTACTACAAAAAACTAGGAACAGCAGCAATAAATTATCTAACCCAACAACTCAAAGAGTTAGAAAGAAAGCAACAAGAAAAGCCTAGTGTAAGCAGAAGGAAGGAAATAATAAAGATCAGAGCAGAAATAAATGACATAGAGACCAAAGAAACAATACAGAAGATCAACGAAACCAAGAGCTGGTTCTTTGAAAGGATAAACAAGATTGATGAACCTCTAGCCAGACTCACCAAGAAGCAAAGAGAGAGGACCCTAATAAATAAAATCAGAAATGAAAGAGGTGAAATAACAACAGACCCCATTGAAATACAAAGGATTGTTAAAAAATACTATGAACAACTCTACTCCAACAAACTGGACAACCTGGAGGAAATGGATAGGTTTCTAGAAAAATATAACCTCCCAAAACTCAATCAAGAAGAATCTAAACAACTCAATAGACCAATAACTGTGGAAGAAATTGAAGCAGTCATCATAAAGCTTCCAGCAAACAAAAGCCCAGGGCCAGACGGCTTCACAGGGGAGTTTTACCGAACATTCAAGGAAGAACTAAAACCTATACTCCTTAGACTATTCCAGAAAATTCAAGAGGATGGAACACTTCCAAACTCCTTCTATGAAGCTAGCATCACCCTAATACCAAAACCAGATAAAGACGACACAATGAAAGAGAATTACAGGCCAATATCCCTCATGAATATAGATGCCAAAATCCTCAATAAAATTCTAGCAAATCGGATCCAGCAGTACATCAGAAAGATCATACACCACGACCAAGTAGGATTTATCCCAGGAATGCAAGGATGGTACAATATCTGCAAATCAATAAATGTGATACCTCACATAAACAAATTGAGAGATAAAAATCACATAGTCATATCAATTGATGCAGAAAAAGCATTTGACAAAATCCAACATCCTTTCTTAATAAAAACTCTCAATAAGGTAGGAATAGAAGGATCATACCTCAACATAATAAAAGCCATATATGATAAACCCACAGCATACATCATACTCAATGGGCAAAAACTACAACCATTTCCCCTAAGAACAGGAACAAGACAGGGTTGCCCACTTTCACCACTCCTGTTCAACATAGTACTGGAAGTATTAGCCATTGCAATTAGACAAGAAGAACAAACAAAAGGCATCCAAATTGGAAAAGAAGAAGTTAAGCTATCCTTATTTGCAGATGACATGATATTGTACATAAAAAACCCGAAAGACTCCATAAAAAAGTTAGTAGATTTAATAAATGAGTTCAGCAATGTAGCAGGCTACAAAATTAATGCCAAGAAATCTATGGCATTTCTATACACTAATAGTGAACCTACAGAAAGAGAGACTAAAAAAGCAATCCCATTTACCATCACACCAAAAAAATTAAGATACCTAGGAATAAACTTAACTAAGGAGGTAAAAGATCTATTTGTGGAAAACTACAGGACACTGAAAAAAGAGATAGAGGAAGATGTAAACAGGTGGAAGAACATTCCATGTTCGTGGATTGGGAGAATCAACATAATTAAAATGTCCATACTACCCAAAGCAATCTATAAATTTAATGCACTCCCCATTAAAATACCAATGGCATATTTCACAGACCTAGAAAGAACTCTCCAAAAATTCATCTGGAACAAAAAAAGGCCCCGAATAGCCACAGCAATCCTGAGAAAGAAGCACAAAGTTGGTGGGATTTCCATACCAGATTTCAAGCTGTATTACAAGGCTACTGTTCTTAAAACAACCTGGTACTGGCACAAGAACAGACATATAGATCAATGGAATAGAATAGAGAATCCGGATATCAACCCAAACCACTATGCTCAATTAATATTTGACAAAGGAGGCAGGAACATAAAATGGAGTCAAGACAGTCTCTTCAATAAATGGTGTTGGGAAAATTGGACAGATACATGCAAAAAAATGAAACTAGAGCACCAACTTACACCATACACAAAAATAAACTCAAAATGGATACAGGACTTAAACGTAAGACAGGAAACCATAAAAATATTAGAGGAATCTACAGGAAGAAAAATCTCAGACATATGCCAAAAGAACTTCTTTGATGATACTGCTCCGAGGGCAATGGAAGCTAAAGAGAAAATAAACAAATGGGACTACATCAAAATCAAAAGCTTTTGCACAGCTAAAGAAACCATCAACAAAACAACAAGAAAACCCACTGTATGGGAGAACATATTTGCAAATGTTATTAGTGATAAAGGTTTAATCTCAAGCATCTACAGGCAACTCACCCAACTCAATAAAAGGAGGACAAATGATCCAATAAAAAAATGGGCAACAGACCTAAATAGAATCTTCACGAAAGAAGACAAAAGGAAGGCCCAGAGACACATGAAAACTTGCTCAAAGTCACTAATTATCCGAGAGATGCAAATCAAAACGACTATGCGGTACCATCTCACACCTATCAGAATGGCTTACATCAACAAATCAACAAACGACAAGTGCTGGCGAGGATGCGGAGAAAAAGGAACTCTCGTGCACTGCTGGTGGGATTGTAGACTAGTACAGCCACTGTGGAGAACAGTATGGAGATTCCTCAAAAAACTAAAAATGGAGCTCCCATTCGACCCAGTGATCCCACTTCTAGGAATATACCCCAAGAAATTAGAAAGGCGAATTAGAAAGGATATATGTACCCCTATGTTCATAGCAGCACAATTTACCATAGCTAAGATTTGGAAACAGCCGAAGTGCCCATCAGCAGATGAGTGGATTAAAAAACTATGGTACATTTACACAATGGAATACTACACCGCGGAAAAAAAGAAGGAGCTCCTACCATTTGTAACAACATGGATGGATTTGGAGAGCATTATGCTAAGTGAAATTAGCCAGGCAGAGAAAGACAAATATCACATGATCTCACTCATTTGAGGAATACAATCAATGACATAGACTGATGAACAAGAATGGATCCAGAGACTGAGAAAAGTCCATCAGAATGTCAAACCTCAGGGTGAGTGGCAGGTAGTGAAAGTAAGAGGAAAAGTCAATATACTTGAACTCTTGAACTGAGGTAAGTGATTTGTGTTTTTACATCCCTGACAAAGTTTATATAAAATTATTAAAAAATGGCAGCTAGTCTGACATTGAATTGACATGGCCTAGAGCTTGTCATATCCTATGGAGACCAGTCCTTAGGCTAGGCCTTCCTTAACCTCCCATGACACCATAATACCCTTACATGATATTATTCTACAATGTCATTATAATATTTGATATTTGACAACAGCATATTATACAATTATCCCAAAATAAACTTACAAACTAATTCTTTGAATGTTGGGCAGCAACTTAAAAAAGGATAGGAAATAAATTAATCCCTTTCAGAAGGAATTAAGGCACTGGGAAGGGATCCGAGCATTCTATATTGGCCCTTCTTGCCCTTTCTGCCAAGAGGGACCTTCTTGTTACTATCCAAATACACACAGCTGATGCCAGAGTTTTCAGTTCCAGCTGTGGCTGAAGGCTTTGGGCAGCTGGCACCATGGATTTGTATCTCGACCAATGGTGTGAGCTGGGCCCTCTCTGGAGAAGAAACCTGGGTCCCCCGAGATATGTGATCAGTACCGGGACCCTGCCAGCAGGTGAGGGGACCCCAAGGCAGGTACTGGACGTGGAGGCCACAGGGGGGCATAGACTACAAAGGAGACAGAATTGAACCTCACATCACCCTGTTTGGCCCCGGAGGATGGCTGGTTAGCCAGAGACGGGTAAGATTCCTCAGGGAAGGAACAACCTAAGACAGGCACAGTCGCAGAGGGGCCAACAGGAGAGAACTAAAAGGTCAACAGAGGTGGGGCACAGACCCTCATCCACAAACCTTGCAGGGGTTTGAATTCTCAACCCTCCTAAGGGAGGTCTCCTACCCCCATGGTTGCTTCGCCTCCCACACACAACTCATACGGGGACCCAGGTGGCAGACAGAGACTCGGCCAGCAATAGCTGCTCTATATCTAAATTCAGTCTATTACCAGGAATGCTCGGGACCTACTCAAAATTGCAAATATTCCTTTCCACTAGTATTCACAGGGTAAACTAAGATTTCTGCTTGAGTATTAAAATTGACAGGAAAATAGTAATCAAGTTTTCAGATTAATTTAAATTGGCCAAGTGAAATATGAGAATACTCAAGAAAATTATAGTGTACTGGACAAAAAGCTTTTCCTAAAACATTAACTAAAAAATCTATTAGTAGTTCATCTCACTGTAAAATTGCCTAACAACCAAAGAACCTAAAGCAGTCACTTTGTGTGCAAAAATTAAAATTTAAAATTATCAAGACTGCAATATAAAATTTCCAAAAGTCCCCATTAATCAAAAAAGGGGAGGGGACAGCGGGGTAATATCATGTAAGGGAAAAAAAAAATATTGAGTAAGTAAAATACATCTAGAAAATTCTTACTCCAGTAAAGTAAATTCCATTTGTAAAAACAATTGCAGGACACCCATGAAAAAACACACATGGTGTCAAAATAAGCCAAAGAAAAATCATTTAGGCAAAAATTAAAAAGAATCCCAAGTCTATTTTGCATAGAGGATCCCTTTGTTAACTTTTGGTCGAGAATGTGTTTGTGTGTTTACAGAGAACAACTCCAAGACCATGTGGGTTCCTGCGACGGTGAGGAACTGATGGATCTGTTCCAGTCACGAGGACGGTCCAGAGATGGGGGACACTGACGACACCTTGCCATGCTAGCAGTCAGCAGCTGTGCATGTCTGCAGGCAGCCCAGGACCAAACCAGAGAGGATGGATCTTGCATTGACACGATATGTCCACCATCTGGATACCATTGCTGACTTATACACATAATGAATTATTTGACACTGAAACTGGGACTCAGAAAAGTTGGACATTGAAACCGAGACTGAAACACTTTTTGTTCTTATACATTTATTTCTAGTATGCAGAGGCAAGATATTTTTGAAGAAAAGAAACAGGGGAGAGTGATTGATATAGAGGCAGGATGGCCTTGAACAGGCTGTCAAGCTACAGGGGGAGGCTTGGGTGGATGGGAGGCAGATGCGGGGGGAGATCAACCGAAGGACTTGTATGCATGCATATGAACATAATCAATGAATGAAAGACACTGGGGCGGGGAGGGGGGGAAGCTGGGAATATGTGCTGGGGGGTGGGGGAGGCTGGGGGGAGGATAAGGGGGAGGGGGAAAGGAAAACATGTACTACTATTATACTGCAAAAAATCAATAAAAAATAATTTAAAAAAATAATAATAAAAAAAAATAGAATTGAAGGGCAGATAAAGAGCTTCAAGACAAGAAAAAGCTAAAGGAGTACACCTCCCCCAAACCAGTATTACATGAAATGTTGAAAGGTCTTCTTTATGAAGAAAAAAAAAAGATTTAAAAAAATGAACAATAAAATGGCAATAAATACATATCTATCAATAATTGAATCGAAAATAAAAATAAATGAACAAGAAATCTAATGAACAAAATAAATTGATAAATAAAACAGAACCAGAGTCATGGAAACGTGGAACAGACTGACAAATCTCAGAGCTAGGGAAGAGAGTAGTGAGGAAGAGATCAACCAAAGAAAGAACTTATATGCATATATACATTACCCATGGATACAGACAATAGAGTGGTGAAGGCCTGGGGTGGGGCAGGATCTGGGTGGAGGAAGACAATTGAGTGGGGTGGCACGGGGGAGGGGAGGAATGGGGCATCTGTAATAATCTTAATAATAAAGATTTTTAAAAGAAAGAGAAGATAAATTAGCAAATAAATAAACTTTGTGTGTTGAAAATTAAGGGAAAGGGAATGGTTGTTTTTCCTAAATAAAATAACTTTCTTCTTTCCCCCATCCAAATTCTTTTCTGAAGTTGCTGGCATTTGGGTCAAGGTTTTATCAACAGCTACATGTTATAACACTAGCACAAAGAAAAGCAAATCACTCCTTAAGGGAGGGAATCCATAAAGGCATGAAAACCATCGTGACCCAAGGGACCATTTAGTGTCTGTTGGCTACAGAGGTCAGCAAATTTCTATGAAAGGCTCATGAGTGTACATTTTAGGCTTGCAATACAGCTGGTTTTTGTCACACTGCTCATCTGTGACATTGGAGTGTAGAGCCAGCCACAGACAGTGCACAGACAAAGGAGCATGTTCCAGTAGAGCTTCATTGATGGACACTAAAATCTGAGTTCATATAAGTTGTCCGTGTACTATTTATCTTTTGATTTCCCCAACTATTTAAAATATAAAAAACCACTTTTAACTTGCATGTCATGCAATTCAGGCTAGGCTGTATGCTAGATTTGGCCTCTGGGCCATAGTTTGCCACCCCTGCTCCAATTTAAATTAAATTTTTGCATATCAGGTTTTGTTAGTGTGAGTAATTCCTAAGTTGGAAACCTCAGGGCAGCCTTTCTGAGTGGAGTATTTTTGGCTGTAGCATTTTAGAGACTGTTCAGTTAGACACTCTGTCTTAAACCCGTGAACCTCAGTTCGCTTCTCACTTCCATTTTGGTGGGTCGGGCAGGAGGAATGCACATTTGTCCTGAACTTACTGTTCTGGGACTAGATAGCACCCTCTGACCAGAACACTGGGCCACAGACAAGGACATCCAAGAAAGCATTTGTGAATTCTTCTTCTGTTGAAATACTTGTTGAGCCACTGGCTTTGAAGCTGCAAAAAATGTTTGACTCATGTATTTTTCAGGGATGCCCATTTGACTGCAGGAGGCAACAAAGGCGATTAGCATTCAATTCTCATTTATGAACTTGTGAATAAAAGTGAAATTATACCCAGGGATTTAAAATAGAGTTTGGCCCTAGACTCTGGAGTGATCTTCTAAAGTGTTAATGGAATCATGCTCCCCAAGCTTAGTATCTTTAGAATAAAATCCAACTGCTCCTTGCATCTCCTGATCTGGTCCTGCTGCTTCTCCGACCACTTCTCCCCCTGCCTCCTTTTGCTGGAGGCCCCTTTGTTCCCTCAACAACAAGGCACATGCCCATCTCAGGAGACATTTGCTCTTGCATTTGCTGTTCCGTCTGCCTGGTAGGTTCTTTTCTGGGGCCCTTGAAGAGTTGAGTCCTCCTCATTCAGGTCCTCATTAAATGTTGCCTTCTCCAGGGGTCCCCACCAAGTTAAGTCTGGAGAAGTCCCATGCAATCCACTGTGCCAGCCCATTTATTTTCCTCAGATCCCTATCACTCCTGAAATCATCCTTTGTTTACAGGGTCATTGTCTTTCTCTCCTTTATTGCTACATCATCAACACTTACTGTAGAACCAGATGAATGAGGCAACGCTATAAACATTTATTGAATGGACCAATAAATGCTTCTTTTTTAAAACAAACAATAATTGTAACCCAAATGTCAGTGGGTGAGTGGTGAAACAAACCATGGTACAGCCACACTGTCAATAACAGCCACTCCTCAGAAAAGAAAAGATATGAACTACTGACAGTGCAGCAACCTGTGTGGACCTCAGGGCAAGTAAGTAAGTGGAAAAAGCCACTTTCAAAAGGCCATATACTCTTTGATTCCATTTATGTAACATTCATGAAATATCAAAACTGTAGTGATAAGGAGCAGATTAGTGGTTGCCAGGGGTTGGGTTGAGTGGAAAGAGAGCATATGTATCTATAAAGGGGCAGCAGGAGGGAGCTCTGTGGTGATGAGACAGTTCCGAGTTTTGATTGTGGACATAGTTACGCATGTCTGATAAAATATCAGGACTATACACACATACACAGAGGAGTATGTGGAAGGCTGGTTACGTGTGAACAGGTTTCTGGTTGGATGGTGTGCTGCAGTCATGGGAGAGGCTGCGGGAAGGTGCACAGACCTTCCTGCACATTTCGTTTCTGCATCTTCCTCTAAATCTATGATTTTTTCAAAATAAAAAGTCAAGAAATTGTTCTGCACCATTAGAAAAAAACAAGTCAAAAGATTGTAATTTAAATCTATTTTTATTGTTATTACCAAGTGATATAAAGCATATTGAGTTCAATTAATAGTCTTTTCAAAAATAATTGTGCAACATGTTTGCTTCTCACATCAATAAAGGATTCTTTTGCCTTATTTTAGGATTGGTGTTTCTCCCCGATTAACCCTGAACATGGAAATTGCTTCACGGACCACACGGGCCTATCACAGGCATCAGTCATTGGAGATCCTGACACTGAGGCATTGATTTGATTGGTATCTCCATTTTATCAGTGAGAAAGCCACGTCTCATGTATAAACATTACACAACCTTAACTAAGAGGTAGAATATGAGTGATTTAAGAACTGGGTCTCTAACTCTAATTTTCCCTCTTCTCCTTTTCCTCCGACATTTTTTTTGAGCTACTGGAAATCCTAACTTAATCTAAATCTATGCTGATACTTAGACTCTGAAGCCTGTACGCATTCTCTCCTCCAGCCCCTACCAACTCCCAAAGGCTAATTAACACAGCTTTTAATAAATTCAGGTGGACTAAGAGAGAAAAAAGACTGTTGGTTGTTGCTCATTTGCAGATGTTTTTTCTTGCAAAACCACATCAAAGCAGGGAAGCCCACCATGGACTTGGCCAGAAACCAAAGCTCACTGGCCAATCTGAGAAGTGGCAAGTTTCATCAGGCAGGAAACATTTTATCTTCTGGGCCCACATTCCTCACTTAGAACTGATGGCAGTGGAGTGCCCCCCAAGCAGAAAAGCTCTCCCTGAGCCCCAGCTGGCACAAGAGCCCCCACACGAGGAGCCCCACCCTGCATAGGCCTAACTGGGACGGAGCTGAGCCTCTGCACAAACCCCACAGATGGTCCTCACACAGCCTACAGAGTGCCCGCCAGGAAAGCAGGGCCCATGGTGAATGTGACTCTGAAGAGCCATCCCATCACTTCAGGTACTGAAGAATGAAAATTTGCTTTCATCTTCATGAAAGACATCACCAAATGTATGTTGACTTTTTGGAAGATAAGTCAGAGAAGTCATCCTGTTAGACACTAAGAATACGTTCTAGGCATTGCAGGACACACAGTAAAAATGCTGTGGCTCCCACCTTCTCCTCTTACAGCTGTCCAGGAGATTCCAGCTTTCAGAATACACAGAAAAGCACCGAAGGTCTCCCAAGGAGGAGTTTAGATTAGATTTGAAGGAGACAAAGGAGTTACAGAGTGCAGGTGTGAGGGTGGGTTGGGGCTGCTGTACAGGGGAGGACATTTTAGCAAAAGATCCTATGGAGACAGAGCTGCATGCACTCCCACCTTCCAGATGTAAGCATGCTCATGCCCTTCTCCTTGGCTATAACCTGAGTTCTCGGGGGCTGGGCCCATGGCTTTCATCATTATAGTTCAAGTGTCTATCACTGTACCTATCACATAAGAGGCACTAATACACTTGAGTGAGTGAGTGAGTGAGTGAGCGAATGAATAAATGAATGAATGGGTTAGTCTCTTAGTAATAAAGATTAATTAATGACGACTTTGCTGTGTAGGTGAAAATTTTGCATATATTTTAGAAATATCACCCTGATATCCCTGGGTAAGCCCTGATGGTAAGATGAGAATTCAGGAATTTAGGCTGAGCATTCTGAATCTGAAAGACTAAGGTAAGTCACTTTAATCTTTCCTTACTCCCCAGTTTGACCTCTAGTCCTATATAATAAAAGAGTAATATGCAAATTGACCATCACTCCAACACACAAGATGGCCGTCCCCATGTGGTCAAAGATGCTGCCCCCATGTGGACACAAGATGGCTACCACAAGATGGCCAGCAGGGGAGGGCAACTGTGGGTGATCAGGCCAACAGGGTGAGGGCAGTTAGGGAGGACCAGGCCTGCAGGGGAGGGCTGTTGGGAGGGACAAGGCCTGCAGTGGAGGACAGTTGGAGGGGACCCAGGCCTGCAGGGGAGAGCAGTTGGGGGTGACTGGGACTGTAGGTAAGGGTAATTGTGGGGGGTCAAGGCCTGCAGGGAAGGATAGTTTGGGGCGACCAGGTTGGCAGTGGAGAGCAGTTAGAGGTGACAGGCAGACAGGGGAGGGGAGTTAGGGGCAATCAGGCTGGCAGGGGAGAAGTTAGGTGTTGATCAGGCTGGCAGGGGAGTGTTTTGGGGTGATCAAGCTGGCAGGCAGAAGCAGTTAGGGGCAATCACGCAAACAGGCAGGCAAGCAGTTGTAAGCCAGAAGTCCTGGATTGTGAGAAGGTTGTCTGACTGCCTGTTTAGACCCGATCCCACCAAGATTGGGCCTACATGGGCAGTTGAACATCCCTCTAAGGGTCCCAGATTGGAAAGGGTGCAGGCTGGGCTGAGGGACACACCCACCCACCTCTCATGCATGAATTTTGTGCACCAGGCCTCTAGTATTTTAATAAAGAGCCCAATTAAGGCTTGGTGTATGCAGGAACCAAAAGGCTTTGATCTCTTTGGAGATCTGAGTGTTCTTTTTTAAAATTGATTTGAGAGAGAGAGAGAGAGAGAGAGAGAGAGAGAGAGAGAGAGAGAAGAAGAAGAAGAAGAAGAAGAAGAAGAAGAAGAAGAAGAAGAAGAAGAAGAAGAAGAAGAAGAAGAAGAAGAAGAAGGGACCAAAAGAGGGAAGAAGAGAGGGAGGGAGGAAGGGAAGAAGAGAGGGAAGGAAAAAGGGAGGGAGGGAGGGAGGGAGGGAGGGAAAAAGAAATATTAATTTGTTCTACTTATCTATGGATTCATTGTTTGTCTCTTGTGTGTGCCCTGACTGGAGATCAAACCCACAATGTTGGCTTATTGGGACAATGCTCTAACCAATTGGGCTACTGGGCCAGGGCTGGAGATCTTAGTTTTAACTAAATGTGATGTCATTTTCCATTGACTGCCTTACAGTGACCTTAGACTTGATAAATGTGTGTTGATTCAATAAATGAAAAGAACTGGGGGATTTTATAACTATGGAGTCATGGACACTTTCAGTGCATTGCATTTAATCTCTCATTCTAGTTGGATGAACTCCCCATCTCTTGGTGAGGAAAGTCCACACCACCCTAAGAAAGCAGCAACTCACATCTCCCTCCCCACTCTCCGACCCTCCCTATCCCTCCTTCCTTACAGCCAGAACACTGATGTGGCACCAAAGCTAGACAACCAGAAGCTCCTATCTCCTTTGGCTTTATTGAGGTGCCAAAGACACCATCCCATACCTCAGTCATGAAATTCCTGTCAGGCAAATCTCACCCAGGTAGATAGGAGATAAGAGCAGATACCAGTGATGACCCTCAGGCATTTGGCAGACCCAAGGACTCTGCTCTGCCACCCAAGGTCATAGCAAGCTGCTCTGGTGCCCTGCCCCTACACCTCATAGATGCTTATTTAAAGGAGAATGCATCAAACTCAGGGGAAGGGCCTTTGACTGGCAAGTGAAGATTCCTCGACTGAATACTTCAAATTCCAGATGATACTTCATTGTCAAAGTCTGAGGGTACTTAAATTTTCCCCCCTACCAATTGTTCCTGAATGTTCTGAAGAGATAACACTTTGAAGTTGTTTCATACCAGGTGGGAGGGTAAAATTATAAAGTAGAAGCTAAATACCTAGACCCCAGAATCAGACAAATCAGCGTTTGGCTCTAAAATTCTCCAGCTGCGTGACTGTGGCATCTGGCATGTGGTGAGTTCCTTGACTTGTGGCAGTGATTATTGCTACTATTGTGGAGACTATTCAAGGAGTCAGGATTAGAGAGAAGGAGGGGACTGGCTGACCCGGTGAATTCTGCCCAAGGCTCCAGGCAGGCAGTGGGAGGGGATTAAATGTGTTCAGTGTAGCAGTGAAGACAGTGAAAGAGCCAGGTGGAGGTTAGAAGGTGACATGGTTGGCCTCCATGTAAGATTTTCTAATGCTAATCTGAAGATGTGCAGGGCCACTCAGCAGCTAGTGAATTTCTGGAATGGGAGGTGTTTAAGTCAAAGTTGGAGAAATGCCTGGTGAGCTAATGGAGAGAGGATTTAAGAGACATTATATTTGATCAAAAGTTAAATAATGAAACTTCCTTTTCAAATGAAATGCTCTGTGAACCCCAGTCAATGCTGTGATTACACAAAAAGCATATAAGCACATGCTCTGAACACCAGTAAAGTACGAAAAGGGAGAGAGAAAAGCTCCACTTAAATGAACACTGCTATTTTTCTATTAGCAATGCTAAAAATTAGCTACTTAAATGTCAGTAATTGCAAACAAGTCCTATGTAAGGATGGAGGCATTATAATATCCTCAATATTCAGGCCTTTAAAGCCTTTATCTGGTCCTGAGCACATTGAAACAAAGGTATCAAAGCAGAGTTGCTTTAGAGACAGCAGGAGCAAGAGCCTGGAGCCTCCTCCGGACAGCACCCCCTTTCTTCCAGGCTTCTGCAGGACTGGGACCCCTGGAGAGTCCAGGAGGCAACCTGGAAACCCAGAGTCCTTCTGGTTTTGGGATTAGGGGAAATTCTTCCTGCCTTTACCACTGGCTCAAGTCAAGCCTTCTTTAGAGTTTTATCTATGATATTATTTAATTTTAAATTCTTAGTAATTTTAACTTTTCAATGCTTTCCCCATACTGGTTATTTTAGTTTAGTCTCTCAACATTCCCTGAGGTAAGTTGCAGGTGTCTTTTATCCTATTTTATAATTAAGGAAATAGGTCTAGATCAGACAACATTTTTTTTTAAAGTGGAGAATGTCTAGTATATAAAAGTAGACAGGAGACAATAAACCCTCAAGTATCCATTATCCAACCCCAATAACCATCAGCCTACAGCCAGTCAACCTTATCTATAACTAATTCATATCTCCTCTGGTTTTATTTGAAACAAATACCATCATATAATTTCATCCATAAATATTTAGGTATATATGTATTTTAAAGGTTAGGATTCTCCCCGCCCCCTTACTTTTAAAAACATAACCACAATACCATCATCATATCAAAAAAA
This sequence comes from Antrozous pallidus, assembly GCA_027563665.1. Taxonomy (NCBI): domain Eukaryota; kingdom Metazoa; phylum Chordata; class Mammalia; order Chiroptera; family Vespertilionidae; genus Antrozous; species Antrozous pallidus. The sequence continues at coordinate 108,093,251 of CM050508.1, read as the reverse complement.
TGAATATATTTAATATCATGACATATCTATTTGGCATTCACATTTCCAATTGTTTGATGAATGCCAGTGTGTTTTTCCCTCATTAAAATAATATTACAGTGCAAGTAAAGACCATACTGTAATTTGTTAAGTTTTAGAATACTCTTTCAATCTATACTCTCATCTTGCAACTTACTTATTGAGGGCGTAGTAGAATTCCTCACAGCTGGGGTTTTGCTGATTGCATCGCGCTGGTGTGACAACTTTTTCTTCTCTCCTATCTCTTCTGTGTGTTTTGTAAATTAGTATTTGGATCTAAAGGCCTGATCAGATTTAGGGTAGCTATTTATGGAAAGCAGAAAATAGCCTTGGTATGATTGAGTCCATGCCTGACCTCAAGCTCTGCCACCCAGACTGACTCTGTTCAGGAGCTATCAGCAAACACCAGGGTGCTGAGTACAGAGGTGGGCTGAGCCTATTGGCTGAGTCATCCTAAACTCTCAGGTTTTGTTCCCTCTTCTGCAGTAGATGTTCTCTGATGAAATTAATACATCAATATGAAGAGTCTCACACTTGATGCTCATTTTCAGAGTTCTAGTCACAGGCCTCTTTTCCACTTTCTTTGTCTTTAATCTTTTTTAAAAATAATTTATTTATTTATTATTGTTTAAAGTATTACATATAGTAGTGCATATATCTCCTTTTCCCCCCATTGACCTTCCCCCAGCCTCCCATAACCCTTGTTGCATATCCTCATCCCACCCGCCCAGTGTCTTGTGTACATTTGTTGTGCTTATATGCATGCATTCAAGTCCTTTGGTTGATCTCTGCCCCCCCTACCCAACACTTCCCAGCCTTTCCTCTGTAATTTGACAGTCTGTTCAATGCTTTACTGCCTCTGTATCTATCTTTTTGTTCATTAGGTTATAATGTTCTCTATTTTCCACAAATGAGTGAGAGCATGTGGTATTTTTCTTTCATTGCCTGGTTTATTTTACTTAACATAATGCTTTCCAGATCCATCCATGCTGCTCAAATAGTAAGACTTACTTCTTTTTTTTTATAGCAGCATAATATTCCATTATGCAGATGTACCACAGTTTTCTAATCCACTCCTCTGCTGATGGGCATTTAGGCTGTTTCCAAATCTTAGCTATGGTGAATTGTGCTGCTATGGACATAAGGATGCATATATATTTTCCGATTGGTGTTTCTTGGGATATATTCCTAGAATTGGGATTACTGGATCAAATAGGAGTTCCATTTTTAGTTTTTTAAGGAAACTCCATACTGTTCTCCACAGTGGCTGCACCAGTCTGCATTTCCACCAGCAGTGTCCCAGGGTTCCTTTTTCCCTGCATCCTCACCAGCACTTGTCCTTTGTTGATTTGTTGATGATTGCCATTCTGACAGGTATGAGATGGCACCGCATTGTTGTTTTTAAATGCATCTCTTGGATAATTAGTGACTTTGAGCATGTTTTAATATGTCTCTTGGCCTTTCTTCTGTCTTCTTTTGAAAAGTTTCTATTTAGGTTCATTGCCCATTTTTTTATTGTATCATTTATCTATTATGAAGTTGTATGAGTTTACTGGAAATGTTGGAGATTAAACCTTTATAGTGATAACATTTGCAAATATGTTCTCCCATACAGTGAGCTTTCTTGTTGGTTTGTTGGTGGTTTCTTTTGCTATACAAAAGCTTTTTATTTTGATGTAGTCCCATTTCTTTATTTTCTCCCTAGTTTCTATTCCCCTAGGAGTGGTATCTGTGAAGAAATTGCTTTGCATATGTCTGAGATGTCTCTGCCTGTGAACTCCTCTAGTATTTTTATGGTTTCCCATCTTATATTTAAGTCCTTTATCCATTTTTTGTGTATGGTGTAAGTTGATGGTCTAGTTTCACTTTTTTGCATGTATCTGTCCAATTTTTCTAACACCATTTATTGAAGAGACTGTCTTGACTCCAATGTATGTTCATGCCTCTTTTGTCAACTATTTTTTCATTTTTAAAATTTATTGATTGATTAAGGTATTACATATGTATCCTCATCCCCCATTACCCCTTCCAACCCTCTTCCCCACTCATGCCCTAACCCCCCCCCCCTGGTGTCTGTGTCCATTGATTAGGCTTATATGTATGCATACAAGTCGTTTAGTTGATCTCATCCCCTTATCCCCACCCACCCCTACCTTCCCTCTGAAGTTTGACAGTCAATGCTTCTCTGTCTCTGGATCTGTTTTTGTTCATCAGTTTATGTTGTTCATTATATTCCATAGATGAGTGAGATCATGTGATACTTATCTTTCTTTGACTGGCTTATTTCACTTAATGCTCTCCAGTTCCATCTATGCTCTAGTGTAAAACGGCCACATTTTCCTCCTTTTTCTTCTTCTTCCTATTAAAGAATATTTTTCAGCATTTCATATAATACTGGTTTGGTGGTGATGAACTCCTTTAGCTTCTTCCTATCTGTGAAGCTCTTTAACTGACCTTCAATTCTGAATGCTAGCTTGGCTGGGTAGAGTAATCTTGGTTGTAGGTTCTTGCTATTCATCACTTTGAAAATTTCTTGCCACTCGCATAGTTTCTGATGAGAAATCAGCTGACAATCGTATGGGTGCTTCCTTGTAGGTAATTCAGTGTTTTTCTCTTGCTGCTTTAAATATTCTCTCTTTGTCTTTTGCTCTTGGCATTTTAATTATGATGTGTCTTGGTGTGGTCCTCTTTGGATTCCTTTTGTTTGGGGTTCTGTGCATTTCCTGGACTTGTAAGTGTATTTCTTTCACCATGTGGGGGAAGTTTTCAGTCATTATTTCTTTAAATATGTTGTCAGTATCTTGCTCTCTCTCTTCTTCTGGCACCCCCATAATTCGGATGTTGGTATGCTTGAAGTTGTCCCAGAGGCTTCTTACACTATCCTCAAATTTTTGGATTCTTTTTTCCTTTTGCTTTTCCAGTTGAGTGCTTTTTGCTTCTTTGTATTTCAAATCTTTGACTTGATTCTTGCAGTCCTCCAGTCTGCTGTTGGGTCTCTGTATAATTTTTTTTTTTATTTAAGTCACTGTATGTTTAATTTCTAATTGTTCCTTTTCCATATCCTCGAGGGTCTTGCTGAACTTATCGGCCTTTTCTAGGAACCTCTTGAAAAACCTTATAACCATGGTTTTGAACTCTATATCCAGTTGTTTGTTTTCCTCCATTTCTTTCGTTTGTTTCTTTGTCTCCACATTTTCACTGCTTCCCTGAGTTGGTAGGGTAGCTTTGTGTGCTAGGTGTCTTGGCCTCTCCTGTTACCTGAGGTAGACACTCTTGGTACACCCCTTTGTGGACTGTGTATATACCCTTCTTGTAGTTAAGTCTTGATTGTTGTTGGTATCACTGGGAGGAATTGACCTCCAGTCCAATTGGCTGTGAAGATCAGCTATGTCTACACTGGGAGACAGCCTTATGCGACAAGACTTGCAAAATTGCCAAAGCCTCTGTGCCCAGCTTGGATGGGGCAGAGTCTCAGGGTGGAGGCGATAGCCTTGGTTTCTAGTCAGCCCCACCCAATGAGGTTCCTGGGTGTGTGTCCCCAGGCAATTGCTGCAAGCACCTCTGAGAGAAAGGCGACCTCAAGTTTCGCCTGCTGCCAAGTCTCTCCCCCAATGAATTCAGACTCGCAGATTCTTGCCAGGCACTGGGGATCAGTGCAGTCGGAACTGGAGTTCAGTGTCATCCAGAGCTCCTTTCTCCCTCCCACCAGATCAAGCCAGTGACATACTTAACAGTCTGTCCTCTCTGTCCACACTTGCACATATGCCTCCGGACCAATGCCTTTAGCTGTTCCTGAGTTTCTGCCTTACAGTTCAGATTCCCTTATATGGGCCTGGATCCCCCGGGTCTCGCCCAGGACTGGGATTCAGTGCAGTTCAGCATGTAAGGAGCTTTTGTTTCCTTCCCACTAGAGAATGCCAGCCAGGCACTCAACTACCTGGTCTTCTCAGTCCCGTCCTCTCCACACTCATGTCTGTATCTCAGGCTTTGCAGCTCCTCTGATTCTCTATGTGCATTCCTCTTTCCTTCTAGTTGTAGAATTTCCAATCAGCCAGCTATTCTGTGGTTCTGGATGATGTCTGTTTTGTCTTTTAGTTGTATTTTTGAAATTGTTGTGCAAGGCAGCAGTTTAGGTGTTTACCTATGTCACCATCTTGGTTCTCTCTCCTTTATCAAATATTAATTGAGCATAGTGGTTTGGGTCAATATCTGGTTTCTGTATTCCACTCCATTGGTCTATATGTCTGTTCTTGTGCCAGTACCAAGCAGTTTTAAGAACAGTGGCTTGTAATACAGCTTGAAATCTGGTATTGATACCCCACCTACTTTGTTCTTTCTCAGGACTTCTGTGGCTATTTGGGGTCTTTTTACATTCCAGATGAATTTTTGGAGAGTTCTTTCTAGGTCTGTAAAATAGGCTGTTAGTATTTCAATGGGGAGTGCATTGAATCTATAGATTGCTTTGGGTAGTATGGACATTTTAATGATGTTGATGCTACCAATCCATGAATATGGTATGTTCTTCCATCTGTTTATATCCTCCTTTAATCTCATTTTTTACGTGTTGTGTAGTTTTTCATGTATAGGTCTTTCAGTTCCTTAGTTAAGTTTATTCCTAGGTATCTTAATTTTTTTGGTGTATGGTATACGGGATTGCTTTTTTAGTATCTCTTTCTGTAAGTTCACTATTGATGTATAGAAATGCCATAGATTTCTTGGTGTTAATTTTGTATCCTGCTACATTGCTGAATTAATTTATTAAGTCTAACAGTTTTTGGATGGAGTCTTTAAGGATTTTTATGTACAGTATCATGTCATCTGTGAATAAGGACAGCTTTACTTCTTCTTTTCCAATTTGGATGCCTTTTATTTCTTCTTCTTGTCTGATTGCAATGGCTAATACTTCCAGTGCTATGTCAAACAAGAGTGGTGAGAGTGGGCATTCCTGTTTTGTTTCTGTTCTTAGGGGAAATGGTTTTAGTTTTTGCCAATTGATTATGATGTTGCCTGTGGGTTTATCATATATGGCTTTTATTATGTTGAGATATGATCCTTCATTCCCACCTTGTTGAGAGTTTTTATCAAGAAAGGGTTTTGGATTTTGTCAAATGCTTTTTCTGCATCAATTGATATGGCTATATGATTTTTTCTCTCAATTTGTTTATGTGATGTATTACATTTATTGATTTGTGGATATTGTACCATCCTTGCATTCCTGGAATAAATCCTACTTGGTCATGGTGTATGATTTTTCTGATGTACTGCTGGATCCGATTTACTAGAATTTTGTATATTTTGGCATCTATGTTCATGGGGGATATTGGCATGTAATTCTCTTTCATTGTGTTGTCTTTATCTAGTTTTGATATTAGGATGATGCTGGCTTCCTAGAAGGAGCTTGGAAGTGTTCCTTCCTCTTGAATTTTCTGGAATAGTCTGAGGAGAATAGGTTTTAGTTCTTCCTTGAATGTTTGGTAAAACTCCCCTGTGAAGCCATCTAGCCCCAGGCTTTTGTTTGCTGGAAGCTTTTTGATGACTGCTTCAATTTCTTTTATATTTATTTACCTGGTGCACAAAATTTGTGCATGGTGGGGGGTTCCTTCAACCCAGCCTGCCCCTTCTCACTGACTGGGAGCCAGCAGGAGATGTCTTACTGATGGCTGAGGCCCACTCCCCATCAGTCTGGCCACCCTCTGTGAGAGGTGACTGGGCTGATCAGGGAAGGCACAAGCCCCATTACCCTGCTGCTGCAGCCACTGCCAGCCACTGCAGTTGCCAAGATGTTTTCATCAACACAAACTCTAGTCCCTTCACTGTGATAAAAAGGACAACTTTCTTTAGGCATTTTCAAGATGTGTCTTTCATAAGATATGACCTTTCTTTCTTTCTTTCTTTCTTTCTTTCTTTCTTTCTTTCTTTCTTTCTTATCCCCAGCTGAGGATATGTTTCCATTGATTTTTAGAGTGTGGAAGAGAGAGGGAGAGATAGAGAGAAGCATCAATGTGAGAGGGACACTTTGATTGGTTGCCTCATACATGAGCCCTGATCTGGGCCCCAGCCAGGGAGGAGCCTGTAACCTAGGTACACGCCCTTGATCAGAATCGAACCCAGACCCTGCGGTCAGCAGGCCAAGGCTCTACCTACTGAGCCAAACCAGCGAGGGCAGGATATGAGATTTTTTAGCCCCTCCAGCAGCAGACCTTTGTTTTTTTCCTTCAGGAGTGTGGTGAAAAACCTAGATCACCTTCTTGGATTCTTATAACCCGAGTTACCAAGAACACTGCAAGTGGTGGTATACAGGAGCTTAGCCAATGAGTGGTCAGAAAAGGTGTTTATACTGGAACTGGTTTGGCTCAGTGGATAGACCGTGGGCCTGCAGACTAAAGGGTCCCAGGTTTGATTCCTGTTAAAGGCATATACCTTGGTTGGAGGCACATTCCTAGTGAGGAGTGTACAGGAGGCAGCTGATTGATGTTTCTCTCTCATCAGTGTTTCCAACTGTCTATCCTTCTTCCCTCTTCTCTAAAAAAAATAATTAAAAAAATATATATATATATATATATATATATATATATATATATATATATAAATGGTGTTTCCTCGGCCCCTGTGTTGTATCCACTGGGCTAGGAGGGTGTCCCTGCCACCCAGTGTTGGCCACCTGGATCTCCACACACCCCAGAGACTGGCAGCCAGTCCCCCACCCCATTGTGGGCGCCACCTGGGAGTTGGACCAGAACTGCCTCCACTTGGCACCAGAGCAAGCACAAGCGGCTGGGGGTGGGGTGGGAGCATTCCTGTCTCTGAAGACTAGCAGTCAACATGTTGTGGGTGCCAGGCTGGGGGGCATATAGGACCCCTTGGGCCGCACACAGCAGTGGCCACCAGGCTCTCCGTATGCTCCAGAAGCCAGCAGCCAACCCTGTTGTGGGCGCTGGGCCAGGGGCATGGACCTGAACTGCCGCTGAGTGTCAGAGCACATGAGGTGGCTGGGAGGGGCGGGAACATCTCCACCCCCAGCTGCTTTGCTGCTGCACCCATAGTCCCGCAGTGGCTGGAGGTATTCTGGGACACCTGCCACTCAGGGCCAAGTGCAAGCCTACAGGCTAGGAGTGCCTTGGGTCCCAAGTATGTTCCTGGGACCCAGCCAGCTCAGTGCCTGTGTATGCAAATTAACTGCCATCTTTGTTTGGTTTATTTGCATTTCATTCCTGATTGGCTTGTGGGCATGGCTTGTGGGAGTGGCTTGATCAGAGGTATGGTCAATTTGCATATTATTCTTTTATTAGATAGGATTGAGATGTTTAGATTCTTCCTGATTGAGTTTTGGAAGGTTGTATTTTTGTAGGAATATATCCATTTCCTCCAGGTTGTCCTGTTTGTTGGAATAGAGTTGTTCATAGTATTTTTTAACAATCCTTTGTATTTGAGTGGGGTCTGTTGTTATTTCTCCTCTTTCATTTCTGATTTTGTTTATTAGGGTCCTCTCCCTTTGCTTCTCAGTGAGCTTGGCTAGAGGTTCATCAATCTTGTTTATCCTTTCAAAGAACCAGCTCTTTTGTTGATCTTTTGTTTGTTGGTTTGTTTTGTTGATCAATTTTGTTGATCTTTTGTTTATTGGTTTGTTTTGTGTGTGTGTGTGTGTGTGTGTGTGTGTGTGTGTTTTCTCTCTCTCTTTCTGTGTCGTTTATCTCCACTCTAATCTTTATTATTTCCTTCCTTCTGCTTACACTGGGCTTTTCTTGTTGCTCTCTTTTTAACTCTTTGAGTTGTAGGGTTAGGAAGTTTATTACCATTGTTTCTTGTTTTTTGCAGTAGGCTTGTAGAGCTATGAACTTCCCTCTCAAGACTGCTTTCCCTGTGTCCCATAGATTTTGGATTGTTGTGTTTTCATTGTTGTTTGTTGCCATGGTGATTTTTTTTCTTTTTTGATCTCTCTAGTAACACAGTCATTGTTTAATAGCATATTATTTAGTCTCTGTTGGAGACTGGGTATAAGCTGACATGGTCCTTGCACCTGAAGGGACTAGCGAGGCTCAGTCCCCTACCACATAGCTTTCCCAAACTTGCTTGGATGGCGATTATCAGTGTAATGAGAGCAGCCCCTACCTACACAGCTTTCCCAGGCTTGTTTAGTTGGTTGTTATAAGTAGGACAAAAGCTGCCTTCCATGGCTTATTCAAGATGTATGTATCCATTTAGTGAGAATTATTGTACCAAATATTTGTCGTTCAACCCTGTCTTGTGATTTTAGAAGAACAAAGAATGTTTTGATCTCCTGCTCGTGACTGACCTCCCAGTCAGTGTTTGTGCATAAAAGGCATCAAGCAATTAATAAAGTTGCCACAGTCTGACAAAAGGGCTTGCGGACCTCCCAATCCCACTTTCCTGTCATTCTTTCTTCTCAATCCCCACCCCCTACCTCAGCTGGCCCTGACAAGTCTCAATGTGTTTCATTTTTTTATTATTTTTCTTATAGTTGATTTACAGTTTTATGATATTGTGATCTGAGAAGGTGCTTGATATTATTTCTATCTCCTTGAATTTGAAGAGACTTTGCCTGTGACCCAACATATGGTCTATCTTTTAAAATGACCCATGTGCACTTGAAAAGAATGTATATTCTGTGATTTTGGGGTGAAATGTTCTGATGATGTCAATTAATTTCATCTGGTCTAGTGAGTCATTTAGGATTGATGTTTCTTTGCTGATTTTATCTATAGAAGATTTATCCAATGGTGATAGTGGGGTATGAAAGTTCCCAACTATGATTGTATTGCTGTCAATCTCTCCCTTGATATCATCCAGTATTTTTTATGTATTTGGTGCTCCTGAATTGGATGCATATATGTTTACCAGAGTTATTTCTTCCTGTTGGATTGTTCCCTTTAGTATTATGATGTGGCCTTCCTTATCGCTTTTTATGTCCTTCACTTTGAGATATAATTTTTCAGATATAAATATTGCTACCCCAGCTTTTTTTTCATTTCCATTCACCTGAAACACCTTTTTCCATCCCTTCACCCTCAGTCTGTGTGCATCTTTTTTTCTGAGGTGGGTTTCCTGTGAACAGCAGATATAGGAGTAATGTTTTCTTATCCAATCAGTTACCTATGTCTTTATTCTTTATTTCTGTGTTCTTTCTTCGCTTCCTATTTCTTCTTTTTACAGCAGACCCTTTAGCATTTCTTGCATTGCTGGTTTGGTGGTGATAAACTCCTTTAGTCCTTTTTTGTGTGTGAAGCTCCTGATTTCACCCTTAATTTTTATTGATAGCCTTGCTGGTTACAGTATTCTTGGATTCAGACCCTTCCTTTGCATGACTTTTTTTTCTCTCTCTCATTAAACTTTGTTATTTTAATGGGTCTCAAAATTCTGTGACAGATTTTTGGTCATGTTGTTTCCATTTAAAAAGTACTGATTTTAAAAACTAATAACTTAAAAAACTGCCACTCACACAAAAGAACCAAATGGTCCACAAAACATTCTCCTTTCCTTCTGAAGGTTTTACGATGCATTGTAATCATTAACCAGTATTTTACTATTAAACTTAAATGGCCAATTGAGACAAAGAGTTCTGAGACCGTTCTTCCACCACTGATTAAGACTGGGGTGGCAGGTTTGGGGAATATTCATTTAGCCTTCTGAGCTTTCTGGGCAGACTTGGTGACTTTGCCAGCTCCAGCTGCCTTCTTGTCCACTGCTTTGATGACACCCAGAGCAACTGTCTGTCTCAGGTCACGAACAGCGAAACGGCCCAGAGGAGGGTAGTCAGAGAAGCTCTCAACACACATGGGCTTTCCAGGAATCATATCAACAACGGCAGCATCACCAGATTTCCAAAACTTGGGGCCATCTTCCAGCTTTTTCCCAGAACGACGATCAATCTTCTCCTTCAGCTCAGCAAATTTGCAAGCAATGTGAGCTGTGTGACAATCCAGCACTGATTTGGCCCGGGTGGTTCAGGATAATCACCTGAGCTGTGAATCCAGCTGCATCCATTGGTGGATCATTTTTGCTGTCACCCTGGCATGGCGAAAATCTTTGACAGACATGTTCTTGACATTGAAGCCCACATTGTCCCCAGGAAGAGCTTCGCTCAAAGCTTCATGGTGCATTTCAACAGACTTTACTTCAGTTGTAACATTGACTGGAGCAAAGGTGACCACCATGCCGGGCTTCAGAACACCAGTCTCCACTCTGCCCACAGGGACAGTACCAATACCACCAATTTTGTAGACATCCTGGAGGGGCAGACGCAGGGGCTTGTCAGTTGGACGTGTTGGTAGCAGGATGCAATCCAGAGCTTCAAGCAGTGTGGTTCCACTGGCATTGCCATCTTTACGGGTGACCTTCCATTCCTTAAACCAAGGCATATTGACACTTGGCTCCAGCATGTTGTCACCATTCTAACCAGAAATTGGCACAAATGCTACTGTGTCAGGGTTGTAGCCAATTTTCTTAATGTAGGTGCTGACTTCTTGAACAATTTCCTCCTATCTTTTCTGGCTGTGGGGTGGCTCAGTGGAATCCATTTTGTTAACACCAGCAATCAGCTGTTTCACAGCCAGTGTGTAGGCCAGAAGGGCATGCTCACGGGTCTGTCCATTGGAAATGCCTGCTTCAAATTCACCAACACCAGCAGCAACAATCAGGACGGTACAGTCAGCCTGAGATGTGCCTGTAATCATGTTTTTTATGAAGTCTCTGTGCCCTGGGGCATCAATGATGGTCACATAATACTTGCTGGTCTCGAATTTCCACAGGGAGATATCAATGGTGATACCTCATTCCCGTTCGGCTTTCAGTTTATCCAAAACTCAGGCATACTTGAAGGAGCCCTTCCCCATCTCAGCAGCCTCCTTCTCAAATTTCTCGATGGTTCTTTTGTCGATCCCACCACATTTGTAGATCAGATGGCCAGTAGTGGTAGACTTGCCGGAATCTATGTGTCCAATGACGACGATGTTGATATGAGTCTTTTCCTTTCCCATCTTGGGTTTGAGTTAATAGTGGTTTTCACGACACCTGTGTTCTGGCAGCAAACCCATTGCGAAAAAGCCTTTGTATGACTTTTATATTTCATTCTATTCCCTTCTGGCCTGGTGAGTTTCTGCTGAGAAATCAGTTACTAGTCTGATAGGGGATTCTTTGTAGGTAACTTTCTGTCTCTCTCTGGCTGCTTTTAAGACTCTTACATTGTTGTTGGTGTTTGCCAATTTAATTATAATGTGCCTTGGTGTCGATCTTTTGTGGTTCATTTTGTTTGGGATTCTGTGAGCTTCTTGGATTTGTGTTGTTTTTTTCTTGCCAATATCCAGGAATTTTTCTGTCATTACTTCTTCAAACAGATTTTCTATTTCTAGGTCAGTTTTCTCTCCTTATGGCAGCCCTATTATGTAGATGTTTCGTTTTGTGTTGTCCCAAAGTTCCCTTAGGCTCTCCTGCTTTTTAATTTTTTTTTCTAGAAGCTTCTCTTCTTGGGTATTTTTTTCCTACCTTGTCTTCTAGCTCACTGATGTGGTCCTCTGCTTCTTCTAGTCTAAATTGATGCTTTCTATTGAGTTCTTTTACAGCAGTGATGTCATTTTTCATTTCTTCTTGGTTCTTCATTTCCTCTTGGTTCTTCCCATATTGTTGAATTTGTCTTTCATTCTTTTCTCACCTTATAACCATTTCTCTGAATTCTTTCTCTGACAGGTTGCTTGCCTCTATTTTTTTTATTTCCTTTTCTGGTGATGCCTGCTTTTCTTACATATGCAGGCTATTTCTTTGTCTCCCCATAATCTCTGGGTATCTGATTATATAGTTCTCTCTCTCCTGTGTTGATTTAGAGGCACAAAATACAACACAAGAAGGCACAACACTCAAAGCACTGAAGACAAATGTATTAGTGATATTAATATCCCCAAATAAAGGTGACCACCAGAGAAAGGCAAATTAGAGGATAAGAAAAAAAAGAAGAATAGAAAACAAAAAAAAAGGAGTGCAAAAATGAAATTGGAAAAGGGGGGGAAGTAAGAGAGAAAAGAAAGAGAATAAGAAAGAAGAGGGGAAAAAACTATTCATATGGGGAGAAAACTACAATAGAACAGCCAGTAATCCCAACAAATTCCAGCAACAAATACCTAGAGATGAATGCAAACTATAAATAACAACTAATAACAAGCAAGATGAGGGAAAATAGAAGCCTAAAACAAACAAAAACAAAAACAAAAAGTGAAGCAATCTCACAAACAATCATAAAAAATGATATAATCAACAATCAAGCAAACAACAAAAAGACAGAGAAAAAATTGGATAGTGAAGAAAGAGAAGAGAGAGGTGTGTATGAACTTAGAGCAGTGGGTTGAAAATTAGATTTATAAATAGGGTGAAATTTTAACCGGGGGAAAAAGAAGGAATAAGGAAATCTAAAGCAGGAGTAGGGTAAGAGAAACAGGACAACAAATGGGAAAAAGTGAGGAAGAGATTGTTGGCATAAAGGTAAAGTTGAGATAGAGTAAAATGATGCTAAAGAAAAGATAAAAATAGAATGTAGAACACTAATTCCAAAATAAAATAAAGAGAAAATAAAATCACACTTTTTAAAAAGGGTAAAATAGTAGTATTAACAATACTGATTGAAAATAAAAATGTAATAATTAAAAAGTTAAAATAAAGTGAGAAAAAAAGAAAAAAATTTTTAGTTTCTTAAGTAAAAGATGAAAAAATAAAAATAAAAATGTGCAGTAGTGAAGATCATTCACCCTCTCTTCTGTTCTGTTTGGCATGCCTGTTTCCTAGTCAGGACAGTATTGAAGTTCTCTGCGTTCCACTGCTGCTCAGTGTTGCAGGCGACAGTCCTGACTTTCCAGCAGGCAATATATTCTTATTTCTTACTAGGTGCCCGGTGCACAAAATTTGTGCACTGGGGTGGGAGGTCCCTCAGCCCAACCTGCCCCCTCTCACATACTGGGAGCCCTCGGGGGATATCCTACTGATGGCTCACCCCCGGCCTGCCCAAGGATGAAAGCCTCTAGTAGAGGCTTTCATCCTTGGGCAGGGGACCTCAGCTAGAAGACCCCAGCCAGTGATCGCCCTGCAATGGAGCTAATCGCTGACTGGTTCCGTCCCAGCCCCAGACTGTCCAAGGTCAGTCCTTGGGCAGGGGACCTCAGCCAGGGGACCCCAGCCAGCGATCACCCTGCGATCCAGCTGATCACTGGTTGGCTCTGCCCCAGACCTGGCCCAAGCCCGCCTCAAAGCCTCTTCCAAGAGGCTTTTTTCCCCAGCCTTGGGAACTCAGCAATCACCCTGCCATGTGCAGTAGCCATCTTGGTTAGGTGTTAATTTGCATATCACCCTGATTGGCTTGTGGACATGGCTTGTGGGTGTGGTTTATTGGGTGTAGTGAAGGCACAGTCAATTTGCATATTACTCTTTTATTAGATAGGATACTCTTTATTTGTGTTTACACAAGAGTCAATTTGTGATTCAACCCCTTGGTGGCAGCGTTTCTGGATTGACCTCAAGTTCTATAGGTGTTCTCTAGCTAGTGTTTAGATTTTGTTTTCCCCATGACACTTAATATCGGTTTGGGGGAACAGGCCGCCACAGAGCTGGTTCTCTGATTGCCACTCCTCGCTCTGATCCCCAGGTTACACAAAAACAACTTTTCCCTGAAGTTTCCTAGAGTGCCCCCAATTGGGTGATTCTATGCACTGGGCTCAGCAATCAGAAGCAAGGAGAGAGAGAGACAGAGAGAGAGAGAGAGAGAGAGAGAGAGAGAGAGAGAGAGGGAGAGAGAGAAGAAGAAGAAGAAGAAGAAGAAGAAGAAGAAGAAGAAGAAGAAGAAGAAGAAGAAGAAGAAAAGAAGAAGAAGAAGAAGAAGAAGAAGAAGAAGAAGAAGAAGAAGAAGAAGAAGAAGAAGAAGAAGAAGAAGAAGGAGAAGAAGAAGAGGGGAGGGGAGGGGAGGGGAGGAGAGGAGAGGAGAGGAGAGGAGAGGAGAGGAGAGGAGAGGAGAGGAGAGGAGAGGAGAGGAAGGGAGAAGAGGGGAGGAGGACAGGAGGGAAGAGGGGAGGAAGACAGGAGGGGAGGGGAGAGGAGAGGAGAGGAGAGGAGAGGAGAGGAGAGGAGAGAAGAGAAGAGAAGAGAAGAGAAGAGAAGAGAAGAGAAGAGAAGAGAAGAGAAGAGAAGAGAAGAGCCAGATCAAGCGTGCGAACCCTGGCACTGTACACAAACCTGTGCAGTCTCCTTTCCCCTTGGGTCCAAGCAGCCAGCACACCCCAAAAATCTCTAGGCTGTCCTTCTGCGCCCAGTTCAGCTATGGGTTGCTTTTTAGAGTTCCCTTCTGTTAGCAGCTCTATAGACCCCCTTCCACATTAATGGATCGTGTCAGCCCCAATGACCTTGGATTTTTCTGATCTCAGACTTCCAGGGATCCTCCAGTTCCTGCTGTGTATGTTTCTCTCTCCTGCTCAGACCACAGACCTCACCTTACCCCCAGGTGAAATCTGATCTTTCATGAGGGAGTGCAGAGCTCCTCTGAATTCAAGTGCTTATGCCACTTGGGAACCAGTGTTCCCAGGCTCACAGCTGTTCTCTTGGTAGTTGTAGATTTTCAAGCTTCTGATAACATCTGCTTTCCCCTTCAAGATAGAGCAGTCTCTGTGTAAGATCTGGTCACTCTGGGAGGGAACCCAGCAGCAGTGGAGGCTGGCCGGTCAGGGGAACTCTGTCCGGCCGCCCCCACAGTCTCCTGGAGTATAGCTGTCCCTCAACTCATTTACAAACTCTCCCCAGGTGACCACACTCTCCCTTTGTTCTTTCACTCACACAGTATCTTGCAGTCTGCCTTCCCATCAGCAGCCATCTTCCCTTCTCCTGTCTTTGATCTTTTACTTTTGCTCCTTTCAGGCCCCTGACAAATCAGCTAAGCCATTCATCACTGCTCACCATTTTATGTTGTCTCCTTCCTCATACAACTTCTCCGTCTACACAAAGAGGATGTTTTCTTCCTGCTGCCTTTTAGAGCCAACCCTGGGTGAGGCTGTGCCATAGCAGCAGTCCACTTGGAGCTGCACTTGCCAGTTAGCTGGCCCATCTATGAACCATATTCTTTTCTTGCTTGCTAATGGGTCATAGGGAGCACCCCTCCCCTGAATAAGCAGGAGCTGAGGGGCCTGTGTTAGAACAATAGTGATAAGTGCTATGCAGCTCATGTATTCTCCTGGACCTGACTAAGCCAAGTTCCCAATACATCACTTCCATTTTATTATAGACTGGAAGCCCAGTGCATGAAATTTGTGCATCAAGGGAGGTCTCTCAGCCCAGCCTGCACCCTCTCGCAGGATCCATCAGGGGATGTCCGATGGCCACTTTAGGTCTGATCCTGCAAGATTAGGCCCAATCCTTCAGGAATCCCTGCAAGATTGGACCTAAACTGGCTGTCGGACATCTCTCCCACAATCAGGGACTGCTGGCTCCTAACTGCTCATCTGCCTGACTGCCTTATTGCCCCTGACACTCGCCTGCCTGTCTTTTCACCCCTAACCACTCACCTGCCTGCCTGGTTGCCCCTAATCACTCTGCCTGATCACCCCTAAATGCCTCTGCCTGGCCCCCGCTGCTATAGCTTTATCCAGAAAGTCATCCAGAAGGATTCCAGAATGATGTCTGGAAGGTCATTTGGCATATTAAGCTTTTATTATTATAGATTCTGTGGCTCCCTCCCCAGTCTATGACTGGTGACTCTAACAGTACCCTGCTCGTAGCCTTATGGCCACCTGATTTTTCACTGTCAGAGGATAAGTTTCTGTAAGGGCCCAGTAACATATTAGAAGCTGTTTTTTGCAATAACAGTATGGAGTTCTCTGCTGCTGATGCCTTAATCTTGTTCTAGAGAACTAAGGATTGTGTTATTTCTTCATCATTGGGATGTGTAGGAGATTTACCTGCCTTCTTTCTCCATCACAGACAAGTCCGATGTCAGAAAGTTTCCAGGTTGTATGAGACAAGAAGCTGGGCTGCTTGTATTATAGTCTAGGCCTGCTGCAGTAACTGCTCTTGCTCTAGGCTCCACTCAAAGCTAGCAGCTTTCTGCATCACTAATGAATGGATCACAGTGGAATTGCTAAGCGTAGGATATGTAGTGTCCAAAACTCAACAAAGCCAAGTGCTATTTCTTTCTCAGTAGTAGGTGTTTTAAGGAGCAATAAACTAGCTTTTACTTTAGAGGAGGGATCTGGGCCATGCCTCAGATCACTGGACCCTTTCAAACTTTATCAAGATTACAAATCCCTGAATATGGTGTTTCTCTGGAATGCACGTCCAGACATGTCTTTTATCAAGGCATACAGAATATTTGCTACTTTGTTGAGCATTGAGTCAAAGTAGAATGATTTCACCAACTTATCATGGAGACAAAGGTGCAGTCTATGAACCGTGAGATGTAAGAAATGTTTTACAAAAAAGCTCACAGTATTATTAGCCATATTTTTGCTCTAAAATATTTAAAGTATGAACTTAAGTTGCCATTTACAATAAGTGATAATTTCCCTTTAAAAAAATGATGTGCCTTATTGAAGAACAGGGGGAGTTCCCTAATCACACACACCTGACAGCTAAAATAGCCTCCGTCAATGTGTTTAACAACTGACCTTTGTGTTGTCTGATTCCTTCAATGATTGTTATCAGCCTATGTTATATGTTCAGAGTTTTAAGGTCCAGATATATTCGTGATATGATTCAATGTTTTTTGTTTCCTGAACATATCTACTACCCCTAGTCAATCTAAATCGATTCAGGAGAAGGAAGTTTTCAGTTAAAAGCAGAATTCTGTGCTTCCAGCAGGGTTTGAATCATACAACCACAAATCAGGCAGCTCCCAAACAGAGAGAGGACCTTTTGCTTCGAAGAAGTTGGGGGGAAGAGCTGTTCCAATGAAATATTAATAATAATTATTGCCAATAATAATAGCTGCAATAATACGCTCCACAAATACTACAAAACATGGATCATCTCTTCTTTGTGACATTTGACTGGTGACAGAAACAGGTTGTGGAATAGACACCTTGATAACAAAGATCCAAACAAGCACTGTTTTTAAGTAATGCAAAGAAAATTGCTTCAATCGAAAAATTTTTAGTCACATTTTATAATATCTATACTAATAAAAGGATAATATGCAAATTGGTCAGGATGCCCCATAGTAACAACAGAACAGCAGGCTGCATGGGGCGACCAGGCCGGCAGGGGAGTTAGTGAGGGATGACCAAACGACTGAACAGCAGGCTGCGTGGAGCAACCAGGCTGGCAGGGTCAGTGAGTGGTGACCAGGAAAGCAGGAGGGGGTAAGTTAGGGGTGACCAGACCAGCAGGCAGAGGCGGGTAGGGATGATCAGGCTGGCGGGGAAGAGAGAGCAGTTAAAGATGATCAGGCAAGTGGGCAGATCAGTGGTTAGGAGCCAGCAATCCCAGATTGTGAGAGGGATATACAACTGCTGGTTTAAGCTCAATCCCCAGGATCAGGCCTAAACTGGCAGTTGGACATCCCCTGAGGGGTTCTGGATTAGAGAGGGTGCAGGCTGGGCTAAGGTACCGCCCCCCCATCATGCACGATGTCATGCACTGGGCCTCTAGTATACTAATAATGGTCTGGGACCATCACAACCTAAATGACCAGACAGACAACCAGTCATCAGGAAGTGCATGGAGCACCTCTCAGTCCCTCCCCTGCAACCTGCAGGCTCCTATCACAGCAAGGGTGGAAGCAGGTGGTGGGCAAGGTGGCAGGGGTGGTGGGGCAAGGTGGGTAGGGCAAGGTCATTAGCCCAGAGAGAGGACTGGAGAGAGAGGCAGGGCCTGATCCACAGCCACCCCAGCTGTGGGTGGCTCAGAGAAAGAGACAGGCAGGGCCTGATCCACAGCAGGACCATTCTGGATTTCCTAGAAAACCCAATGGCTGCTTAAGAGGCAGAGCTCTTGATGCTGACTGGCATAAAAACTGACCAATCAGAACCAAATCTGGGTGAACTGCAAAGGCAGAACCTAAGGTGGGGACAGAGGAAGGGTATTAAGGGCAACAGCTATTTGTTGTAAGGTGTAAGAAAGCAGTTCAATTTTTTAATGACCAGTTTGGCAGCATAGTGCATATGACTGGCTATCAGTCCAGATATAGGGATTATATGTTTTTATCTGCCAAGAGCATCTCCTCCTGCTGAAAATGGCTTTCCCTCCCCCCAGCCCACCCACTTAAGCAATCCTATCCTATATAATCTATCTATACTACTAAAAAGGTAATATGCTAATTAGACCATGTCGACTGGCCATCGTCTGGACATCCAACTTCCTTCCAGACAAAGCCATGGTTGGTGGGGGCTGAGGCAGAGGCAGTTAGGGGTGATCAGGCCAGCAGGGAAGGGCAGTTGGGAGCAACCAGGCTGGCAGGGGAGGGCAGTTGAGGGGGACCAGGCTGGCAGAGGAGGGCAGTTGGGGGTGAGATCGGGTGGCAGGGGAGGGTCGTTGGGGGCAACCAAGCTGGCAGGGGATCAGGCAGGCAGGCAGAGAGGTTAGGGGCAATCAGGCAGGCAGAGTAGTTAGGGATGAGCAAGCAGGCAGGCAGGCAGGTGAGCAGTTAGGACTCGGTGACCCCAGATTTTGAGAGGTATGTCCAACTGCTAGTTTAGGCCCGATCCCTAAACCGATAGTTGGACATCCCTCAAGGGGTGCCCGATTGGAGAGAGTGCAGTCTGGACATGTATAAATTTTGTGCATCGGGCTTATATTAAAAATATAAAATAGCCCTGCTGAAACCAGTTTGGCTCAGTGGATAGAGCGTCGGACTGTGGACTGAAGGGTCCTGGGTTCGATTCTGGTCAAGGGCATGTACCTTGGCTGCGGGCATGTCCCCAGTAGGGGGCGTGCAAGAGGCAGCTGGTCGATGTTTCTCTCTCATCGATGTTTCTGACTTACTATCCCTCTCCTTTCTGCTCTGTAAAAAAAAAAAAAAAAAAAAAATCAATAAAATATATTAAAAAAAAAAAATATATATATATATATATATATATATATATATATATATATATATATATATATATATAAAATAACCCTAACTGGTTTGGCTCAGTAAATAGAACATCTGCCCATGGACTAAAGGGTCCCTGGTTGACTCCGGTCAAGGACATATACCTTGGTTGCAGGCCCAATTCCCCAATAGGGGTTATGCAGGAGGCAGTTGATAGATGTTTCTCTTTAATCAAATGTTTTTCACTCTCCATCCCTGTTCCTTCTTCTCTGTAAAATTAATAAAATATATTTTTTAAAATATATAAAATAGGGGAAAGGAACCAAGATGGGGGCATAGGTAAACACCTATCTTGCTGCCCCACGCAACAATTTCAAAACTACAACTTAATGACAGAACGAACATCATCCAGAATCACTGGAAAACTAGCTGAGTGAAAATTCCACAAATAAAAGTAAAGATAGGACACCGTGACTCAGAGGAGCTGCGGAGGGCAGCATTGAAGATACGTGCAGAGTCAGAGGTTTGGAGCCGTGTACATGCGCCAGCGGAGAGGGCGGGCAGCTGCAAACCCAGGTGGTTTTTTCGAATGGGTAGGGAGACAAAGGCATCCCACTGCACTGATTCCCCAGTTCCAGGCGAGGTCTGGGAAACCCACACTCATACGGGGTGAAACTAGACAGTAAGGAAGCACGCTAAAACCTGGGCACGGTGGAGGTCTGTGAGCTTGTGGCGAGGCCGTGTGGACTTGGGAGCAGCAGAAGTGTGCGAGCCCGCAGAGAGGACTTGGGACTTGCTCTCTCTTTCGGGAAACCACCGGACTGCATTGTTTTACAGCCCTGAGTGAGACTTTGGGTGTGCAGACTCATTTGGGGAGAGGCTGAGTTGTCTTGCAGCGGATGGAGATTGCAGCGGCTTTCTCTCAGTGGCGAGTGCAGCCATTACCACCAGGCACAGAGACCCAGATGCCGCATAGGGCGGAGCTGACGCTGCCAGCTCAGCCCAAAGAATCTGCCCATCCAACCTGAGCACAGCTGATCCTCACAGTCAATTGGCTTGTCCGTCAAACCCTCCTAGTGCTAACAACAAGAATCTAGGCTTAACTTCAACAATACTGTGCAACCCATAAAGGGCTGCACCAAGAGTATCCACATCAGGTAACTGAGGAGGCTGAGCCACTGTCCCTTAGAGGACATCTATCACACAAAGCTAATTGACCAACTCAGGAAAGCAGCTACAATGCAGAGACATGGAAAGAAGTCAGATGTGAAAGAAATGGAGGGAAAAAGACAACTGGACATAAGAGTTCAAAACCACAATAATAAGGTTTTTCAAGAGGCTCCTAGAAAAGGCTGATGAACTTAATGAGAACTTCGAGGAAATGAACAAGACCTATGGGGAAATGAATGAGAGCCACGAGGATATGAAAAAGGATCAACTAGAAATTAAGCATACACTGACTGAAATAAAAAATATTACACAAAGACCTAAAAGCAGTCTAGAGGACCACAAGAACCAAATTAAAGATTTGAAATACAAAGAGGCAAAATCCACTCAGCCAGAAAAGCAAGATGCCAAAAGAATCCAAAAAATGGAAGATAGTGTAAGGGCCCTCTGGGACAACCTCAAGCAAACCAACATCCAAATTATAGAGGTTCCTGAAAAAGAGAGAGAGCAAGATAATGAAAACCTATTTGAAGAAATAGTGACTGAAAACTTCCCACACCTGGTGAAAGAAATAGACTTAAAAGTCCAAGAAGCACACAGAACCCAAAAATATAGGAATCTAAAGAGGACCACACCAAGATACATCATAATTAAAATGCCAAGAGCAAAAGACAAAGAGAGAATATTAAAA
Organism: Antrozous pallidus; assembly: GCA_027563665.1. Lineage (NCBI taxonomy): Eukaryota > Metazoa > Chordata > Mammalia > Chiroptera > Vespertilionidae > Antrozous > Antrozous pallidus. The sequence goes on along the minus strand of CM050508.1, from coordinate 108,072,369 downwards.
GCAGCAAGAGAAAAATAGTTAGTTACCTATAAGGGAGCACCCATACGATTGTCAGCGGATTTCTCAACAGAAACTATGCAGGCCAGATGGGAGAGGCAAGAAATATTCAAAGTGATGAATACAAGAATCTACAACCAAGATTACTCTATCCAGCAAAGCTGTCATTCAAATTGAAGGTCAGATAAAGTGCTTTGCAGATAAGAAAAAGCTAAAGGAGTTCATCACCACCAAACTAATATTATATGAAATGCTGAAAGATATTCTTCAAGAAGAAGAAGAAGAAAAAGGTAAAAATATAAATTATGAACAACGAATACACATCTATGAACAAATGAATATAAAAACCAAGTGAATTAATAATCTGATGAACAGGATAAAGTGGTGAATATAACAGAATCATGGGCATAGAGAGGGAATGGACTGACAATTCTTGGGGAGAAAAGGGGTGTGGGAGGTGCAGCAAGAGACTGGACAAAAATCATGCACCTATGGGAGAGGACAGTGGGGGGGAGGTGAGGGTGGAGGGTGGGATGGGGACCGAGTGGAGGGGAGCTCTAGGGGGGAACAATGTAATTAATAAACTGAACAATAAAGTTTAAAATATATATATTTTAATACCAAGGTGTCCTACACACACCCACCAGCTCCTGAGACCCTGATATATATAAAATCTTGATCTATTTAATTATTAACAATACTATAGGCCCAGTGCATGAAATTTATGTCCCTCAGCCCAGCCTGCATCCTCTCTAATCTGGGACCCCCCGAGGGATGTCCGACTGCCCTTTTAGACCTTATCCCACCAGCAATCAGACATCCCTCACACAATCCAGGACTGCTGACTCCCAACTGCTTGCTTGCCTGCCTTTCTGAGTGTCCCTAATCACTTCTGCCTACCAGCCTTATCATCCCCTAATCACTCCCCTGCCAGCCTAATTGATGCCTAACTGCTCCCTGCTAGTCTCTTTGCCTCTACCTGCCCTCCCTTGCAGGCTGGGTCTCCCACAAACTGCCCTTCTCTGCAGGCCCGGTCACCGCCAACTTCTCTCTTCTGCTGGCCTGGTCACCCCTAACTGCCCTCCCCTGCAGGCTTGATTTCCCCCAATTGCCCTCCCCTGCTGGCCATCTTGTGGTGGCCATCTTTTGTCCACATGGGGGCAGGATCTTTTACCACATGGGGCCAGCCATCTTGCATGTTGGAGTGACAGTCAATCTGCATATTACTCTTTTATGCAGATTAGAGGCCTGGTGCATGGGTGAGGGCCAGCTGGTTTGTCCTGAAGGGACAAAGGGTTAGGGTGGAGGCTTCCCTTGGGGCATCGGGTGGCCTGGACGAGGGGCTTGAGGTGGTTTGCAGGCTGGCCACACCCCCTGCTGACCCAAGTGGAGGCCTTGGTATTGGGGATTTATTTATCTTCTACAATTAAAATTTTGTAGCCTGGAGCTGAGCCAACCCTTCTGCTCACTCAGTGGCCATAGCCATTTCTGTTGGGATTTATTTATCTTCTATAATTGAAACTTTGTAGCCTGGAGTGGAGGACTGGGCCTGCTAGGTTGTGCGGAAAGCTTGGCTTCCTTCATTGCCTGGGAAACCCAAGCCCCCCTCCTGCTCTCTCTGTTGCCACAGCCAGATTGGTTGGGTTAATTTGCATACTTGCTTCTGATTGGCCTGTGGGTGTAGCTTGTGAGTGTGGCTTGTGGGTATAGCAGAGGTTTGGTCAATTTGCATATTGCTCTTTTATCAGATAGGATAAAATGGCTTAAGTTCTAGAATTTGCCATTTCTATTTTTTTATTTTTTTTATTTTTATTTTTGAATAGTTACTTTTTCTTTTTTTTAATCTTTATTGTTCAGTTTATTAATTACATTGTTTCCCCTTTTTATCCCCCTATAGCTCCCCTCCACCCTGTACCTATCCCACCCTCCACCCTCCCCTCCCCTCCCCACTGTCCTCTCCCATTGTTGCAAGATTTTTGTCCAGTCTCTTGCTGCACTTCCCACACCCCTTTTCTCCCCAAGAATTGTCAGTCCATTCCCTCTCTATGTCCATGTCTCTGTTATATTCACCAGTCTATCCTGTTCAACAGCCTATCAATTCACTTGATTTTTATGTTCATTTGTTGATAGATGTGTATTTGTTGTTCATAATTTATATATTTACCTTTTGCTTCTTCCTCTTCTTAAAGAATATCTTTCAGCATTTCGTATAATATTAGTTTGGTGGGGATGAACTCTTTTAGCTTTTTCTTATCTGCGAAGCACTTCATCTGACCTTCAATTCTGAATGATAGCTTTGCTGGATAGAGTAATCTTGGTTGTAGATTCTTGCTGTTCATCACTTTGAATATTTCTTGCCACTCCCATCTGGCCTGCATTGTTGCTGTTGAGAAATCCGCTGACAATCGTATGGGTGCTCCCTTATAGGTAACCAAATGTTTCTCTCTTGCTGCTTTTATTATTCTCTCTTTGTCTTTTGCTCTTGGCATTTTAATTATGATGTGCCTCGGTGTGGTCCTCTTAGGGTTCCTATATATTGGGGTTCGGTGCACTTCTTGGGCTCATAAGTCAATTTCTTTCACCAGGTATGGGAAGTTTTCGGTCACTATTTCTTCAAGTAGGTTTTCATTGTCTTGCTCTCTCTCTTTTTCTGGCACCCCTATAAGTCAGATGTTGCTATGCTTGAGGTTGTCCCAGAGGCCCCTTACACTATCTTCAATTTTTTGGATTCTTTTGGTTACTTGCTTTTTCAGCTGAGTGGATTTTACCTCTTTGTATTTCAAATCTTTAACTTGGTTCTTGAGGTGCTCTAGAGTGCTTTTAGGTCTTTGTATAATATTTTTTATTTCAGTCAGTGTATGCTTAATTTCTGGTTGGTCCTTTTTCATATCCTTGAGAGTCTCCTTTATATCCTTGAGAGTCTCCTTCATTTTCTTGTAGGACTCATTCATTTCCACGTTGATCTTGATTATTTCCTTGCAGGTCTCATTTATATCCATGAGGGTCTTGTTCATTTCCTTGTAGGACTCATTCATTTCCTTTGTGGTCTTGCTTATTTCCTTATAGGCCTCGACCTTTTGTTGGAGCCTCTTGAAAAACCCTATAACCGTGGTTTTGAATTCCATGTCCAGTCGTTTTTTTCCCTCCATTTCTTTCACATCTGATTTCTTTCCATGTCGCTGCATGGTGGCTGCTTCCCTGAGTTGGTCAATTAGCTTTGTGTGGTAGACTTCCTACTAGGGACAGTGGCTCAGCCTCCCAGGTTACCTGAGATGGATATGGGCTGCACAGTCTTGCTTAAGTTAAGCTCAGTTAATCATTGTTAGCACTTGGAGGGTTGACCTCCAGGCCAATTGTCTGTGAAGCTCAGCTGTGCTCATTTTGGATGGGCAGAGTCTCCGGGCCAAGCAGACAGCGTTAGCTCTGCCCTAGGCGGCCCCGGGGACTCTGTGCCGGGGGCAATGGCTGCCAGCATCTCTGAGAGAGAGCCGCTGTGGAGCTCTACCGGCTGCCGAGGAATTCAGACTCTCCCCAAATGACTTTGCATGCGCTATGTCTCCCCCAGGGTCGTAAAACAAAGCAGTCTGACAGTTTTCCGAATGAGAGACAAGTCGCGGTGCGCTCTCTGCGCCGTCACACAGCCGAGCTGTTCGCGCAAGCTGCCTTCTCCACAAGCCGGGAGACCCGGCAGCACCCGAGCTTCGGCGTGCCCTCCCACTGTCCAGTTTTCACCCCATATGATAGTGGGTTCCCTGGATTTTGCCCAGAGCTGGAGAATCAGTCCAGTGGGACGTCTTTGTCTCCCCGTTCGAGAAAACTGGCCGGTTTTCAGCCGCTCGCCCTCTCCGCGGCGCGCGCTCCAAACCTCTCTTCGCACGAATCTTTCAACTCTGTTCGCTGCCGCTCCTCCGAGTCACAGTGTCTTATCTTCACTTTTATTTGTGGAATTTTCACTTGGTGAGCTTTCTGGTGATTCTGGGAGGTGTTTGTTCTTTCGTTAAGTTGTAGTATTAAAATTGCTGATTATGATGGCAAGATAGGTGTTTTACCTTTGCCGCCATCTTAGTTCTCCTTCTGCCATTTCTATTTTAAATTAAAAATATAAATCTCCTTTTGGTATTTTCTTGCTACTGTTGGTTAATATGTTCTGTTGTCTGTTGTCACCCAAGCACCTTAATGCCTTTTTATTACCCTAGTGTCCATTCAATCATTCTTCAAAAGCCTTTTGTGATGATGGGAGTGGAGAAGCAGGGTCTCAGGAGCTGGTGGGTGTGTGTAGGACACCTGGGTTGGAACCTCCTTTTTATCATTTTCTCCCAGTGAGTCTGGGCAAGTTCCTTAACCTCCTTTAGTGTCCACTTAGAGCCCCAGTTTCTTGGGGGATAAGGCAGCCATGCTAAATTAATGTGAGCCATTCATGTTTGCTAGGTATATGCCAAGTCTGTGAGAGGAAAGACCCTGGCCAGGAGTGGAGCGATGGGGTGTGGAGCCCCAGCCTCTGCTCCCTGGAACATCTTGCTCTGGACTTCATCTTCACACTACTTGAGAGTGCTTCGTTTCTCCTGTCCCCACGCTGCTCGATTGTGCCATGGCTATGGTGCTGTCTTCATGAGCGTCAGGACTCATGAAGAAAGCTATTGTCTCTTCCCTGCATTTGTCTTCATAGCTGCACCTTCAAATTGCCTGGCAAGCACTCAAGTATCTCCAGAGCAGCTGCCTTTACTGGTTTTAGATTTTTGCCTTAGTGATTGCCAGCAAACCTCTCTCTCTCTCTCTCTCTCCCTCTCTCTCTCTCTCTCTTTCCCTCTCTCTCTCTTTTCCCTCCTGCAATTCCCCCCTGCCCGCCCCCCAGCACTGAAAGGCATCTACACACACACACACACACACACACACACACACACACACACACATACACACACACACACACACACACACACACACACACATACACACACACACACACACACAGAAACACTGCTGCAGGCAGCCCTGAGCACTAGCCCTATGTGGACATTTTCTCAGCTGAGAAATCACCTCATGCAAGGCCCAGTGATCCTGGGCTAGATTGCATCCAGTGGCTGGTTGATATGCGGGGAGGGCCATGCTAGAATTACTCTTCTTTGTTACCCTTCTCACGCCACTCCCTCCCCAACCAGGATTTCCCTGCTCTGAGCCCCTTTTATGAAGCTGCCCTGCCAGCATCACTTTTGGAAAAGTTCTTGGGCCAAAATCTCTGTTCCTGATCTTCAGATGTCAAAGCTCCATCTTGCCTGTTTTGTTTTCTGTGGGGGAAGGAAAGGGCGAGAGTGAGAGACTCCCAAAGAGAAGAGGAAAAGGGAAGGGTAGGGAGCAGAAGAAGAACCAACCTGTGATTTGCAAAGCCCATCCTTGTCTCAGAGAGGTAATGTGCTCCCACCTTCAGGCAGGGGATCTAGGTCAGCTCTGTCTGCTTGTTTGCTTTTCTATATTTTTAGGATGTTTTTTCTGCAACAGAGCTAATTAAACAGAGGAGGAAGACCCAGGGCTGGCAAGCTGATCTCCTCTCCCTCCTTCCTTCCCCGAGCGTGGCACAGTCTGAGGGTGGCTGTGGGCAAAGGAAGTGAGACCAAACCTTGCAGAGGAGCTCAAAGCCAGGATTTCTGGCAGAGCAGATTCACCTATTCTTTGCTTCCAGCCTCAAATCCCACGCTTACTCACTTCACAGCACCTACTTTTAACCTGCCAAATGCCACTAAACCTGCAAATTAAACCTCTGATTATAGATTTCCTTTTGATGTAAAAAATGTGGGGATTTTTAAAATGTAATTATTCATACACTAAGATTTTAATTGTGCTCCTTTTCTCCCCCTCACCATTGTTTTTTTTTGTTGTTGTTGTTGTTGGTCCCCCCCCCCCCACCCGCTCCACAGGGCAGAGTGATTCCCCCATTAGGGCCTGCCCAGGCAGTGCCGGTGGCCTGGCAGGTGGGATGCAGAGAGGAGCCAGCAAGAGCTGTCTGCAAATCTGGATGCTGGGAGAGGCTTCTAGGGACTAGGCAGCAGCTGGTCCTGGGCCTCCACCTGCAGCCTCCTCACCTCAGCAACAAAATGAGAACCAAATGCCAGGCCACAGTGTGATTTCCCAAGTCATGGCCTCTGTGCACTGGATGCCCATGGCGCTGGGACTCTTACAGTTCTCTGGATGGAAGGTCCAAAACCACCTTGAAAGGGCGCAAGGGACCCAGCCTGGGCTGCCCACTGTCTTCTAGCCTGCTCCGGCCTTCCCTCCTGAGCTACAATGAGGCTGAACTTTTTTTTTTAATTTACCATTTTAAACATCTTTAAGACCATAATTCAGCGGCTTTAAATACATTCATAATGTTGTGCAACCTCATCACTATCCATTTTCAGAATTTTCCATAATCTCAAACTAAAATCTGAACCCATTAAACACTAACTCCCCATTCTCTCCTCCCTTGAAACCCCCCCCCCCCAACCCTCCTCGGAGGCAACCACTACTGTCTTTTTGTCTGTGGTTTATCGTATGTGCCTCTTGAAAGTAGAATCATATGACATTTGTCCTTTGGTGTCTGCCTCTGTCACTGAGCATAATGTCGTCATTAGGATTTCCTTCCTTTTTAGGTTGTTTAATATTCCATTGTATGGATATACCACATCTTGCTTATTCATCTGTCCACAGACACTGGGTAACTTCCTCCTTTTGGCTACTATAAATAATGCTGCTATGAACATAGGTGTGCAAATAGCTGTTCAAGTTTCTGCTTTTAATTGTTTGGGGCATGTACTTAAAGGGAAATTGCTGGATCACATAGTACAGACTAATCTTTTAAACATGCAAACTAAACCATTTTGTGCCAAGCTTCTCTTGGGGCCCCCAAGGGTCTGCATGATGGGGTCTCTGCCTCACAGGTTCATCTCACCACACTGTCCCCTTGCACACCTACCACACCACATTCACCTCCTCGGGGTTCTCAAGCATCCAAGCACATCCCACCCCTAAGCTTCTGCTCTGGCTTGTGGCATCCCCTTTGAATGCTCTTGAGCTTGGCTATTCTTGGTGTGGCAGCTCATCAGAGAGCCTTCCCTGACGACCCCACCTGTGGCTGGTCCTGCCCCTCCCGTCTCCACCACATCTTCATCCTTTGCTTATTTTCCTCCACAGCCTATCACAGTCTGGAATTACCTTGCTTATTTATTTCTCTACTAGGAGCCCAGAGCGCAAATTCGTGGGGTGCCGCCTACCCACCTGCAACCCTGACTTAAACTGGAACCTGTCCACCCAGAGCTCCAGCGCGCCCGGCCCAGCCCCCAAACCCTCTGGCCTCAAGCCCCGCCCTCAGTCCCTTGAGTCGCCTGGGACTGGTCCCGCCCTCTCTGGGCACCTCCCCGCTTGCTTCCACCCTGTCTCAGGGAGAGCGTGGAAGCCTCCTGCCTGCTGCGCAGGTATCCTTCCCCTGGCAGGTGGGCAGCAGGGCACTCAGAGTGGGGGCGGTGGGTGCCGAAAGGCTGATGAGGGGGGCGCTATGGGTTCTCACCCCTGCCCTTCCGTGCATGGGATGGTCCCACCTCCGGGCACCTCCCCGCTTCCGCCCTGTCTCTGGAGCAATGCCCCAGCTAATATGCTAATGACCTTGTCGCTACCCATTACAGCATATGGACCACTAGCCTAGCTCTTCATTAGTATAGATTGCCTGTCCCTGCCTTCCCCGAAATGAAAGCTCCAAAGACGCAGGCACTTTATCTGTTCTCTCTCTGAGCCTGAAACCAAACCTGACTTACAGCCTGTGATCCTTAAAAGAGTGTTGAGTGAGTGGAACCAAGTCCATGCTTTTCCATGGCTGTACAAGGACTTTGGGCCTTAGACTAAGCATGGGAATTTTCCAGGAACATAACATTATTTGGAGACTTGCAGGGAAAATGTTATATTTATATTTACTAAGACAAAAAAGGTAGTTTAAGGAATATATTAATTTCCTGGGGCTGCTATAACTATCACTAACTGTGTGGCCCAAAGAACAGAATTTATTGTCTCCCAGTTCCGGAGGCTGGAAGTCTAAGATCACAGGGGGCAGGGCTGGTTTCCTCTGGGGCCGCTCTCCTTGACTGCAGACCAGTTTCCTCCCTGTGTCCTCACAGGGCCCCCCACTGTACATCGGCTGTGTCCTAATCTCTTCTCATAACCACACCCATCATATTGGATTAGGGTCCACCCTAGTTACCCATTTTTATTCTTATTACCTTTTAAGAGACCTTATCTCCAAATACGGTTACATTCTCAGGTATTGGGGTTTTGAACTTGAACATAGGTATATTTGGAAGGAGAGCAACCTATTTGATCCATAACAGCTGAGAAGTATTCTCTTAGCCAACTATCCTTTGGCAATGTACTCGAGTCACTGCCTTTAGGAAGTCTTTCTTAACTGCCCTATACTGCACAAGTGACTCCCCTTCCCAACCACCAAGAAAATTACGTGGTGGTCCCACCAATTCATGTGTGCATGTGTGTGTAAACAGGTCTTCTGGCAACTACTGGGGAGCATGGCTACCTTCTTCAGCAGGACACCTCTTCATGCGTGGCATAGTACCTAGCACATGGTAGGGGCTTTATAAGTACTAAATGTTCAGCTGGCCACTGACACCAAACCTGAGACAGAGAGGAAGCCACCACTGCGCTGAAGGACCAGTGCCTGTGCAGGATGCAGCCCAACACTCCCTCCTCTGACAGAGTTGTCAGAGCCCCAGGCGTGAGGACGGGGAAGATCACAGAGAATGTGGGCCAACCCTACTAGGCACAGATCAGGGCACTGCAGGGACGGGGGAAGGAATGTCTGAGGGCCCCAGTGAGAGAACGGCAGCAGCACGAATGGAGCCTTCTGACATGCAGGCCATGTCTCTGCCCCAAGCACTGGCCTCAAGGCCCAGAGCCATCTGCTCCACCCCTGGGGCTGATTGCAACCCAGACCCACACGTCAGCTTGCTTTGGGGCATGCTGGCTCGCTGAGAGAATCCCCTACATCATAGAAAGGTGATCAATTTTCAAAGAATTTATAGTAGAAGGGAAGATTCCTTGTTCTAACTGGCCAGAGGCAGGCCCATCCTCTCCTGGGTAAAGCTGCCAGGCTGCAGATGCTGGCAGAGCTGGTGGTCACCGTGGTGAGCATCATTCCTGCAGCCGTCCTTGGGGAAGTCCAGGAGGTTGGATGCACTCAGATGTTTCCCCTGAAAGAGGAGCCGTACAATAAATATTGAACGTCAATATGCTTGCCCATTCCATTTCTCTTTTCATCAAGCTGAGCCTCGATTCAGGCTCCATCCAATTTGCTTATTTACAATACTAGAGGCACAGTGTACAAAATTTGTGCATGAGAGGGTATGTCCCTCAGCCCGGCCTGTGCCCTCTCACAATCTAGGACCCCTTGGGTATGGTCCCAAGGCCTGGCTGACAATCAGGGCCTATCGGGCTTTCCTTCCTCTGGCTGCCAGCAGTTGGCCCCAACCCCATTGCTGCCACTGCTTGCCATCTCTGTGGCACTGCCTCCCACTCCCCCCACCATCAGTCACCTCCCTCTGCGAGCTACAGGCATGGGGTGTGATCGCTGGCCGGCCCTGCACACTGCCACAACATCTTTGGCCAGCGGCCTGGGCCTCCCTTTGTGAGGCGATCAATTTTGAGGCCCCCAGATCAATCACTGCCCACCCACCATAGTGCTGCTCACCTGTTAGCTTGGACCTCCCTCTTTGGGTCAATTGTGAAGGCCCCCCCCCCCATCAATCGCCTCACTGGCCAGTGGCATGGGCCTCCCTCTTTTTTTGGCAATCGATCACGGAGACCCCCATCAATCACCCTGAAGAGGGTGTCCTGAGCCAATTACATTGCACTCTCCTTGGCTGGCCTGGCACCAGTGTGTGTCATAGCATGGTCATCCAGAAGGTCATCTGTGTGGTCCTTCTGCTGTTCGATCATTTGGTTGATTTGCATATTACACTTTTATTATTATAGATTTGCATTACCTTACCATTTTATTAACCACTTGCACTGTCCCATCCTCCACACTGCCACTAAGTATTCTAGAGCATTAATCCATCACGTCAGTCCCTTTCCCCATCATCATTCAACCTCTCGCCCCCCACCCCCAACCACGCCACCACCTCTAGAGATAAACCACAGACTCCCTAGAACAGCCATGAGCAACTTTTTGTGCTCGGTGTGTCAAAATCCGTGAAAAAACCTAGCATAACTTGGGTGGTGTGTCACTTCGAGAAAAAAAACACCATAATTTCGCGAGATTTATAGTTTAAATAACAAAAATGTACACTTGTAGTATATAACTGTTTTTAATAAACCAAAAACTAATTAACTTACCTGCTTAGTGACTTCTTTATTCATCTGTCAGTCAGTTTCTTTTGTTGGTCTTGATATTATTTAACTTGTGGGGTGCCGTGCACTAAGATAAGTGAGGGGGAGGGGGAATTCTTTAACTAACCTGCCTATTAGTGACTTTTGGTTGCTGAATTTCATTGGCTAAACATTCAATTGAAGGTTGGTATTTTGTACACTTTAAGCCCAAGCAAGCTCTACTAATTTCATCTGTCAATCTGTTTCTTTTGTTGTTTTGATATTATTTAATGCTGAGAATAAGGTCTCACAAAAGTACGTAGAGGGAAAAATTGTGAGTAAAGGCACTGCTATATTTTTCAGGGTACTAAAAGTGTCTGGTAATCGGTTCCAGGCACTCTAAATTTCCTGTTCGTAGTGGCACACCTCTTGATTCTCCAAGTGGCACCTTTCCAGATTCTCAAGCTTTGACCTCAAGTCAACAAACACCTGAGCCCAGATGCTGTCTTGAAATTCTGCAAGTTGCATCCAAATCATCAATTTTCATCCATTGGAAACCATTTAATTCCAAACTACTGTAGACTACTACATCAGGATACTTAATTATTTTTATAGTCTGTTCTAGGCTTTTAAATTGATTAAATCTGTCACTGAACTGGTCAAGTAAAACATGCTGGTACTTTACATGCAAAGGTTCCATTTCATTTTGTACAGCTGCATTGGCCTTCTCAAAATACTTTGTTACTCAAGGAAAATAGTTATTATAAATTTTAGTTTCTACATCTTGCTTGAAAATTTTAAGTTTACTTTCAAAAGCTTTTATGTATCCAAACATAACGTCAATACTTTGGCCAAAACTTTGTGACTTTAAGTTCATTTCATTAATATGAACAGAGATCTGTAAAAAATATCAGAGTGTTGACCCACTTATCATCATGGAGCTGAAAAAAGTTTCCCAGATCCTTATCCTCAAGAAATACCTTAATTTCTTCAAAGCACTCCACAAAACGCTTAAGAACTTTGCCTCAGCTCAGCCATCTTACATTATTGTACATCAGTAGTCCACTGTAGGTGGAATCAACCTCCAGTAAAGGTGTAGAAAATTCTCACTTGTGAAAGGGGCGAGCAGCTATTAAATTAACTATTTTTGTAACAACTGGCATTAAGTCATTTAAGTCGGTTAATCCTGCCTTGGCACATAAAATCTCCTGATGGATAATACAATGAAAAGGCACGATTGGATGTCCAATAGCTTCCGTAAAAAAATTTGACAAATCTGACATTTTTCCCCACCATGTTTGGTGCCCCATCTGTCGTCACTGACACAACTTTAGAGCTATCAATGCTTAGGTCACGGAATGTTTGTATAACAACCTTATATATTTCGCTTCCGGATGTACTTGTTGGCACTGATACTAACTTCATCAACTCTTTTCTCTTGTGAGACCATCAGAATATTGACCAATAATGGCCAACTGAGCATGTGCTGTGACATCAGTAATTTCTTCAAGAAAGATTGAAAAATATTTACAATTACTTATGTTTCTCTTTAATTGATGTTGTACATTTGTGTTCAGTCTCATTATTCAGTCTTTTATGATATTTCTACTGAGTGGTAACTCAGATATTCTCTTAATGATTTCATCTCTATTCTGCATATCATGAAACAGAACTGGTGCACATCTTAGGAGAGTTTCTTTAATAAATTCTCCCTCACTGAGTGCTTTTGCATGCTGAGCTATGGAGTGAGCAATGCTCAAACCTGCAGATGTTCAAATTTGTAGAGCCTTTTATAAATTTAAGGATGGAATTAGATTGGCTCTTATAAAGGTGTAGCTGCCTGGAAATGTATTCCTTCCTTTCATCCTCACTTTTTTTCAAGAGCTGGGAATGATTAGTTTCAAAATATCTATTTATATTCCATGTTCTGTTTACTACCGTTTCAGTACATAGAACGCAAAATGATATGCTATTTTTTTTTCTATAATGGCATACATCTGGGTCTATGTCTCTTGAAAGGGTCAGCTACTGCTACTACCACTTCCTTTACTTAACCTTGGTTTTTTATTTTTTGGGTTCTCCATCAGGGGGCAGTGACAGAAGATAGAATTATAGATAGCCTGTTAGCCCTGCAGGCAATTAGGGGTTAACTAGTCTAACTGACCACAAGTTGGCACATGTAACTGTCTTTTAGGAAAGGGCAGGGTTAATAAGCAGAAATAGGGGTTAATAAGGATGCACAACAGTAATAGTGGTGAAATGGAGTCTGCAGTATGCTGCAAAATGATGTTCCTTATATAAATTAAGTTGTCTGCCACTATTTCTAATGACGGGAAATGGCACCCATAGCATAAGCCCTCGCCTGTCCCAGCCTCCTCCTCACTTATCTCAGTAATGATGGTCAATTAGAAATCCACGACACTTCAGAACAGTAGATTGGATGATGGTTGCTGTGGTTACGTGGTTGCTGGTAATTGTGATCACAGGGCACCCAGAGATGCGTCCTCCATGGCATTCTGCTACTCCCTGCTCCACCAGCAGGAAGTGAGGTCAAAGATCCCCTAACGGCCTAACTGGAAGTGCCAGAACTAGATGCTCTGTGCCAGAGTTCTGCTGTTTTGGCCTACAGACCTCAGGCAAAGTGTATCTACACTACAGTAAATGTTTCATCCTCAGCTACTGCACCTGGCCGTGCAGCCCCATACTTCTCTGTATGCGACCGCATGCAGCAGCATGTTATCAAAAATGGCTACGCATGTCAGTGCTGACACGTGTGTCATAGGTTCGTCATCACAGCCCTAGAATAACAGCAAGGAAGTCCTTCCTGACATGGCCTGCTTTTCTCCTCACACACACTGTCTCATGAGGACACCTCTATCGGCAGGAACAAAAAATTAAACTAACCGGTGTTTAGATAAAATTCTCCCATTGTCCCGGAGGGAGCTCAGTGCTGCTTAGGTTGGAGGGTCACAGCATCGCTGTGTCCCAGGGCCTTGCTGACACTCTAGTCTGCCATCCTCCTGGGTGGGAACAAGATGGCTGTAGTGGCTCCAGGTGGCTCTGTTTCCCTCACCAATGTCAAGAGGCAAAACCAATCCTGAGTAAGCTTTCCCTTGAGCTTCATGGGCCAGGAGCAGGTTACAGCCTCTTTTGGAAATTGGCATGAGGAATGGAGAACCAAGGTTGGTCTATACCAGTCTGCACTTCCCTGCAGCCCAGGGCTCATTCCAGCCCTCATGTTTCCTTGGAAACATTCCCCAACTCTAACAGGGCTTCATTATTGCTTCTCTTCTAGTCACTCAGCATCATTCATTGAGCACTTGGAGGTGCTGAGCAGAGGAGACATGGCAGTAAACAGACACTGTGCTGCCTTCCTTCTGTTCTGTTTCTATAGTACTGCGCATACTTAGTGTATTTTGTGGAGTATATGACACTAGGTACCTCTCTGAGCCTCAGTTTCTTCATGTATAAAAGGGGGTAATAATGTTCACTTTATTGTTGCACAACTTAAAGATAGTGAGCTTACAGCACCCAGGATGTATCCAGTTGTTGCCCAAGAAATGGTAGCTCTTAAAATACTTGTTTTCCCCATTTGAGGGGTGACTTCCCTGTGCTGTGAACTACTTTGACAGCCTAGAATGTTTTCAAATGCATTAAATAGAATACATGGGATAAGAAAGGAAACCAATTATATCAAAAGACTTATCAAAATAGTTTAAATATTTATAATATAGAAGTATGTTCCTTATTGATAAATAACGTAGTGTCAGATTTAATATTACTTCAAAGGTGTGATGGTGGAGACCTGCAGCTGCTACAGCCCCAGGGACAGCGCCTGCCTCTGCACTGCCTCCAGGCTGCTGGGGGCAAGTTGTTTGTCACCAACATTTATATTTTAAGCAAGTGCTTACTTTCAAATACAGGCTAGGAAAAATAAAGATGCAGTTCTTCCTAGTAAGGTCTCAGCCCGACCCCCACTCCCTTTCTTTCCTTGGACCCTTTGGGAGCTAAGGGACTTCAAATTAAAAACCTGCCCTGGAGTTGGGGGGGGGGGGGGGGGCAGAGATGGCCTATTTTCCCCAGGCCCTAAAAAGAGCATTCAGCAAGATCTCCGTACCTGAAAGACCTAAGGAGTAAGTGTGTGTTCTCATTTCCGGATACATATTGGAAACTGTGTACACACACAGGGAGGTGCAGGCTGGGCCTTTTCAGACGGTAGAGTCTGGCAGGGCTTTAGACAAGTTCTTCCCATCAGTGGCAGTGGCTGTGTATATCCAGTTTCTCTCCCGTTCCAAGCTGAGAGGCCACTTGGAATCTGCAGGAAGCTCTACTCAGATGGCAGTGGCTGATCCCTAAGAGAATCCAGGATACCTTTCCTTGGGCCAGACCTCAGGGCTGCCGAGGCTGTTGACAGCAGGCAGTGCCTAGCAAAGTAAGAGTCCAGAGTTCTCAAACTGCACCACCAGATTAGCTGTGTGACCTTGGCTAGGCAGGCCTTCTCTTTGAGTTTGTTTGTACATCTATAAAATATATAGGTATTGGTCAGATTGGATTCCAGACATGCATTCTTGGTGTTTAAGAATTTTCGACTAATGGCGATCTTCTCTTTCTGTGTGTGATTTCACCTGGATAATTTTTAAAAGACGTTTTATGGAAACCTTACAACTAAGTCTTATATATCTCAGCATCTGAATTCGCACTGATACTTATGATTGTAGGCAACAATACTATCTCCATTGTCACAAGCCAGTAAGGAGAGGCGGGCAGGCAGGTATGGTGAGCTGGTGCCAAATAAAGGCCACATGACACCACAGTGTGCTGTGCGTGGGATGTTTCCCTGCGGTTAGAATACGAAAAAGTGATGGGAGAGCAGCTATTCCACAGGTGGAAAACAGATACTCTCAATGAGCAATGCCTTGGGATGAAGTGCCCCAGTTCTACGCAGATTTGTGTGGGGACACAATGTATCACATATATTAATGAGATCACTTTGAATTGTATTGATTTTGTTTGTTGACTCGTTCTCACTTAATTTGAATTTTTATTTCTGTTTATTCTTGTATGGGAGTTTTCAGCATAAGGAGCTTATAGGTAGTTTTATGCTTGCATGTTTAAGTAGCATTACCACAAAACAGAAAAGCTACTTAAAATAACATTGGATATATTCCTAGAAGTAGCATTACTGGGTCAAATGGCAGTTGGATTTTTAATTTTTTGAGACAACTCCATACTATCTTCCACAGTGGCTGCACCAGTCTGCATTCCTACCAGCAGTGCACAAGGGTTCCCTTTTCTCCACATTTTTGCCAGCACTTATTTGTTGATGGGAGGCAATCTGGCAGAGAGTTTTTCAAACTCTCTTTTTAAAAAGAGAGTTCCCAATATTACATTCAAAAAGCAATGAACTAATAAACACATTTGGAGCTTGTCCCCACCTCGAACCTCCAGGGACTCAAGATTCCCAGAGAACAAAGTCAGCCCTCCAGTGCTTTCAAGATATGGGCCTGAGAAGAACTTTGGGTGTGCTCTGCTGCCCTCTGCTGGCCATGTGGATCATTGGTTGGGCTCTGAGAGTTTGGAGGGATGTATTTATTTTCCCACAGGTGGTGGGGACAGAAGGAAGGTGGGGTGATTACAGCTCCAGATAACCTGCATTTAGCTGGGCCCTGCCTCTTCTCAACCCTTAAGATATAAATTGAATAAATTTCACAAGCAAGTATTTTTCCTCTTGTGGCTGATGTCTGGGTAAGGCATGGTGGAAAGAAGCAAGTGATGAAAGGGAGGCCCCAGAGGTGACACTCCTGTGTCCCCCGAGAGGCTCCAAGGGTTTGAGACTGGGAGCACTGCCTCAGGCCTGGGTTCTGTACCTGTTACAGGGCCTTGTCTTGAGCTTCCACTCAGAGCTGAGGAATCTGGCCCCTCCAGGGCGCTGGTTTGCCAGAGACCTCTGTGACGACCAGACCATCGGGAAACAGTGCTGACCTGGGACCCAGGCATCCAGCCGACTCTTGGAGACCCAGTCTGGCCTTCTTCCCCCACCTCCCTCTCGCCCAGTTAGCTTTCCTCCCGCAGCTCCTCTGCCATCTCTGTCCCAGTCAACCGTTCTCAGGAGCCACACTCACCAAAGGGTGGTTTCCTGGCTAGATGCTGGGATATGGGGTATTCGACAGCAGACTTTAAGGAATGTGTAAGGAATGGCAAAGCAGACCCTAAACCAAACACCAGGACTCTGTGGGTCAATGCTGAAGTGGGGTGGGGAGGAGGGGCCAAAGGAGCTCTTGCATTCAAGATCCAGTTGCTTAGAGTCCTGGAGCAGTGCCAGGGTATTGTCCCTGACATTTACCCTTCCCATCAATTCCAGCCACTCCTTCCCCTATTTTTTATCTATCCCTTGGTGTCCAACACAGTGTCCAGCACTTGGTAAGAAGTCACCACACGGCTCCTCGGCATTTTCCCAGGCCCTGGCACCCAGGAGGCACCCAGGTTATGGAATTGATGGCCTGAAAGGGAAGATCTGGGAAGATGTTCTTTTGGACAAAGGCAGCAGGAAGGTCAGCAAAAGGTCCTCTTCTCTTTCCAGGAGGCTAATGGCCCAGCCTTGTCTGTTGCTCGCCCTTTGTTTATTCGGGGACACAGAAGACATGGTCAAGTCTTCCTGGCTCATCCAGCTGCTTTTCTGAGTCTTCCCAGTGGGGCAGATGAGGCTCAACCTCCTTGTCAGCAGCTGGAATCCCACAGAACAGCTATAACTCATTCTGCACTCTAACAAACACTCCATGTGGCAGACACCTGTGCTCAGCCAGCCCCGGTGAGGAGATCAGCTCCAAGGGAGAGCCCCAGCCAAAGAAACGCTTCCTGCAAAGGTACTAGCTCTGTGCCCCTACACAGAGCGGCTGGTTTACCTCCTAATGTTGGGCCCTCTTCTCCTCGCCTCTGCCTCAGACATGGCCAGCTCCCCGCCTCACTGGCAGCCTCTGATTGGCAGATGTGGAGGCCATGCGAACCAGAGCACCTCTCCTAGTCTAGTGCATGATTAAGCTCAGAGACCCTACACCCAGCCTCATATATCTCCTCCAGCACTTACTGGCTGGGTGGCCTTGGGCACGTGGCTTACCATCTCTGACTTCCTTTCCTCAGTTCTAAAATGAGGATTCTAGTCATATTTATCATACAGTCCTCATGGGGGTTGAAAGAGTCTATGTCTGGAGAGTGCTTTAAAGGGCTCAGCACATTAGTGCTCAAGAAAGGGAACTATTCCGCCATCATCGTTGCAATTAACAAGGCCTGTTACCTCTGGCACAGACACCACTGACTAACCCATGGCCCCCACCCCAGCAGCCCTCGCAGAATCTGTTGCCAGGAACGAGGGCTCTGTGATGGCCACTCCAGCCCTGCACCAGGCTGTGCTGGTACTCTGAGGCCACACACAACTCTGTCTTCTGGGAAGCGGGAATCTCACTGGCAAGATAAGACTAATTCTTGAAGCAATAAGCAAAATATATAACATAGCTTAAAAATACTAAACTGATTGATGCAGACTATAATTGTGCTAATAATCAGAACCATTTGTATGGCATTTTAGCATTTACCCAGAATTTGGAAATGCATTACCTTATGTAATTCTCAGAACAAACCAGCAAGGTTAAGTATTGTACTGTAATTAGTAGGCAGGAAAACTGAGGCTCATGGAGGTGAAATGCTGGTAATAGCACCAGCAGTGAATAAACCAGAGGACAACTTCAACCTGGTTCTGACTTCAGTTGTATGAGGTTTCTGCCTTCTTTTATTGAGTGGGATGTGTGTGTGTGCCTTGGTGTATGTTTGCATGGATGGGTACTTCTTCAGACTTCATCTTACTTCTGTCCTTCCACACTTGGTCCCAAGTCCGCTGTGGCCAGAACGTCCTATAGTTCATATTTCATGTCTATTTGTGCTGTGTCCAATAGCTCTGTTCTGGTCCCCTTTCACAGGTGTGGTGGCCTCTCAGAGCTACTAGGTCTCCAAACTACTAAGAGGACAGGGAAATCGATTTGGTAACCCTTGTGGCCCTCACACTGACCCGAGGCCCTCAGAAAATGGACCAAAGGAGCAGGTGGCTTGGGTGCAGGTCACAGAGCCCCAGAAGGCAGGGCGGCAGCAGCCCCCACGGTGGGCCTCCTGGAGAAGTACCGCCATGCTTTCACAGCAAGAGCCATGGCCTGAGGAAGGGTGCAGAGTGCAGACCGCAGCAGAAGGTGGCCAGCTCCCTAGAACATGGTGTGATGAAAACTACACACTGGGTTTGAAGTCACATGCCTGGTTCAAGTCCAACCTCTGCTCCCTGGTGGTGCCACCCTGACCAGGCTCTTTACCTCAGCTCCTCAGTCTCCTTTCTAAAATGCAGACAATAGTAGCGCCTACTCTACAGGTTGCTGTCAGGATTAAAGTAAATTTTGTTATTTCTTGGCACATAGTAGGTGCTCTCAGTGCCACATCATTACATCTGTGGGCCCTAAGTACATCTACTTTTCCTTTGAAAGAAATGAAAGCACCTTTATGCCCTCTAAATACATCATGGCACAAAATTCCAGGCCTCTTGTGCTGATGGGTTTATCATGCATGCTGCTGTGGATGTTGGGGACCAACAGTGCTGTGCTATAGGGTCACAGTCATTCCTTCAGTGATGCTTCTCATCCTCCCGTGTATCCAGCATCGTTGTGTTGAATGCCATGCTGCGACGCCAAATTTCCCAGCACTAGGGTAGCCTCTGGCCTTTCCCTTCCATCCCTGGACACCATGGGGATGCAGGGTGGCATGTTCGATGTAGGGATGGCATGCAGAGATTAGCCTGGGTGACCGACTCATTTAGACCCAGTGGAGGCCAGATACCCACTAGGTCCTTTCACAGCGACCCTCAGAATGGTTGCAACAGTGGCCTCTAACGGCCCCTCCATCCAGTGCCTGCCTCACCTGCTTCTCAGGGGGCCCCACAGTCCAGGGCATGACTGAGGCTTGGATTGACATTCATGTATTTGTGTTTCCATAAACCCCCCCTCAATCAACACAGGATTTGAATCCAGTAATAGAGCTAAATGCACAACTGTGTGTGGTGTGCTCCGATGTATACAAAGCCACGGCTGAGCTCCAGATCACTGCTGGCCAGAAGTACAGGGTGAGCCACAAGGTGAGCCACATGTAGAACTTCAAATGACCTTGTAAGGAAAACCCAATGAAATTGATATGTTTTATTTAATCCAAAAACATCAAAATATTATCAACATGCAATCAATATGAAATTATTAATGTTTGATATTTTTCATTCGAAGTCTTTGAAGTTTCATATGTATTTGACATCTCAGTTCTAATGTAGTGTTCCAACTAATTTCACTGGAAATACCATCTGTACTTTATGGACTTGATAACATTTACAGCTGAAAAGCAGATGAAGGATGTAGCATATACTGCACCACTACCACCCCTGGCAGCCACTGCCCTCAGCCACAGGCCAGCACAGTGACCATCACACTGGACATGCACTTGTATTCTCGGGATTCTGACACTTCAACAGGGTGGGAAGGTCAGCTGATATCGCTAGATAAATAGATGCAGACAGCAGAACTTCAGGCTTGTGCTAATGGAGTATACAGCCCTACCTGCACAGGCTTAGGGTCTGGGGTCCCAGATCCTGGAGCCAAGGTCAACCCTGTATCCAGGATCTTCATTTGCAGGCCCTGAGTTGTCCAGCAGTGGGGGTGCACCTTCAGCAACCATGCACAGCCCTCTGCAGCCCCGCTGACTAAGCACCACCCCACCATGGTGAGAGCACAGAGCAGCTGTGGGAATGAGCAAAGCCAGCTGGCTCCAGACTCCACTGAGCAGCCTCCTGGGAACCTCCCATATCAACTCTTAACAGGGAGAAGGTAGCTCCGAGGGCATCCCCACCCCCACCCCGGGGTTTGAAGCCTAAAGAAAGCCAGCTACAGCTGGGCTATTTGGGAACACTCAGGACGGGGCCCTCCACTGCCGGCCCATGTCCTCAATTGTGTCCCGGAGCATTGCCGCCCAGTCGTCACTCTTCCGCATTGGGGTGCAGCGCTTCTCCTTTTCAGCCAGGGCTAGGATCTCCGCAGGAGTTTCTGGACTCAGTCCAGCAGCAGCAACAGCTTCTGGAAACTTGGCTGCAGAGGCAGGGGCCAAACAACACCGGGGAGGGCTATGGGGGTGGGGCAGGTGGAAACAAGTATGTGGGAGACAACAGATGGAGGGACAGGTACAGAAAGGGGAAGGAGAAGAACAGAGATGGTTAGAAGTAGTAGTGTGGAACACAGAAGAAAAAAAGAGAGACACACCTTATACTTGTTTCTACAATGACTGCTGAGCAAATTGCTTCTTTCTGTAGAAGGCCCAGCTCACCCACCACCTCCCATGTTGGCTGTCCTGGGACACCTATCATGTTCCCCCTCTTCTGAGACTACGGTTCTTGAGGCACAGTTCCACAGAGCACCCATTATGCTCATTCAAGCCATTTGTTCACATTCCTGTGTTCCCTGTTTGGGGAAGAAGAGGGTCCCTGAAAGCCAAACCTTCCTCTGCTTGCCCAGTGACCCAGGTGCCCACGCTATACCTGGGGGTCTGCCTGAGCATCTGCTGGTAATGATAGCTCACGGCCACGGCTGTGTGAGGGCACAGCAAGGACTGGTTCTCTTCCCAGCAGCGGGCCATAGTCTGCATGATGGTCTCGTCTGACACTGACTCAGACGTCACTGCTGCTGAAAGCTGATGGTCCCAGGGTCAGGGGAAGCAGGAAAAAAAGTGGCAAAAAACAACAACAACAACACACTAAATAACAAGATCTCAATTCAGACAGAATGGCTTAAATTCAGCTCAGAGGAAAACCCATTTTCCCACATTTCCCAGTTGTAAGCTGACTCACTCAACTTGAGGAAAGGATGCATTTCACTTCCAGGCCAATAAACTTAGGATTTGCCTCATGAATCAGCAAATATAGAATCTGGTTCCATAACCTCAAGAACACAGAAGGTGAAGAGCATTCAAACACTCCCAGTGTTGTCTGGTTGGTGCGCCCTGGTCCTATGGGCACAAGACCCCCTTCCTGTATGTTTCCACCTGGCTCAGCAGCAGCTCCTCTGGGAAACCTCCCCACGACCCCAGGCAGAGAACATCCCCCTTCTTGTTGTCCCCTGGTGGATGGCTTATTTGATAATTTTCCGAAAAGTTATTACAGGCCTATGATGTGCCAAACACCCTGCATACACTCATGGCAACAGAAACCAGAAGGTGTTATAAACTTCTCCCATTAGAGCTCATGGAAGACAATGAGTACATTTTATTTGTATTGTTACCTCCAGCACCACACACAGTCTTTAGCTCATAATTTATATGGAATGAATGACTGAATGCTATTCTAGCAATGAAGTGTCTTCTGCATGCATAGACAGCGAGAGAACAAAGAACTGGTGGATACTGTGTCTGTGTTCCTGCGGCACCTCATTCACACGAGGAGAAGGAAAGTGGAGGTCAAAACAAACCATTAATCTAACAAACTGATCTGTGCTTGTGTTATGGTCTGAATATATGCACCGCAATTTCATATGCTAAAAATGTGATAGCATTAGGAGGTGGGATTTTGGGAGATATTTAGGTCATGAGGGTAAAGTCCCCATGAATGGAATTAGTGCCTTGATAAAAAGAGGGCAGAGATCTGGCTAAGTCTCTTTTCTCCTGTGTGAGGGTACAAGGCACCACATACAACCTGGCAGAAAGCTCAGTAGAGCCCATCTACACTGCCCTCAGACTTTCAGCCTCTCCCCATAACTGTAAGAAATGAATTCACTTTGTGTATAATCCACACAGTCCATGGCACTTTGATATAGCAGCCCAGACTGATTAAGACAGGTTACACCGAAAGCAGCACAGATTCTGAAGACAGAAATTCCACTCTGCTCTACATGGGCGGTTAAGCCCAGAGAGCTGTGTCTAGTTTTGGGACCAACCCTTTAAGATGGACAATGACCACTCAAAACTATGTCACATAAGACACAGTGTCCCTGACCAGTTTGGCTCAGTGGCTAGAGGATTGGCCTGCAACTCAAGGGTCCCAGGTTCAGTTCCAGTCAAGAACAGGTACCTTGGTTGCAGGCACATATCCAGTAGAGAGTGTGCAGGAGGCAGCTGATCGATGTTTCTTTCTCGATGTTTCTAACTCTCTATCCCTCTCCCTTCCTCTCTGCAAAAAAATCAATAAAATATATATTTTTTAAAAAAGACACAGTGAAAGGAATTAGGAAGGCTTAGTGGGTGAATAAGGATCTTCCTCAAATATGGGAATCAGATTGCCCACTGATGTGCAAGCTGGGAGCAGCTTCCATTCAACACGAAGAACTGTGTGCAATGCTTGCACTGGTATGAGATGGCGAGGCCCTGGTCCCTGGGGACAGAGTCCAGATGACCACTTGGTGGGAATGTGGTAGAGAGAGTAAACGCAGCTTCAACATACAAAATCCTATTTTTTATATTAAATAAGTAAACATCACCAAGGTGGCATTAAAATGGAAGCGATCGCTCCCACTAGATTCCTATCACTGTGAGGAGATAAAATTGCACCTCCTTCTAAAATAAAGCTAACATGCCCCAACCAGTTTGGCCCAGTGGATAGAGCATTGGCCTGTGGACTGAAAGTTCCTAGGTTCAATTCTGGTCAAGGGCATGTACCTTGGTTGCAGGCACATCCCCAGTGGGGAGTGTGCAAAAGGCAGCTGAATCGATCGATGTTTCTTTCTCATCGATCTTTCTAACTCTCTTTCTCTCTCCCTCTCCCTTCCTCTCTGTAAAAAAATCAATAAAATACATTTTAAAAATAAATAAATAAAATAAAATAAAGCTAACAGGACAGTGGTCTCTGCTCATACTGGATGGACAAAGTGACTTCCAGTTGAGACTATTGGAAATTAAGAACAATAAAAATTAAAATAATAACAGTTAATATATCAAGCCGTATGTTGCCTACCAGTAATCAAAATACTTCATAAGTATTATTTGTCTTAAATCTTCAAGGCTATAGCATAGGCATTCTTATTATCCCCAATATACAAGTAAATAATTGAGGCGTTGAGTTTGAGAAACTGGGCCCTGTCTGACTCTAAGCCAGCATTCTTTACTGCCTCTCCACATTCAATAAATGCATCCATATAAAGTAACTGCAAAGTGCAAGGCTCAGAGTAGGTGCTCAAGAAACAGGTCTCCATCCCTTGAACAGATTTTCAAACCCCAAGTTTTAGTTGTGTCTTGGGGCTGCACCCTTTCCTTTCTTTATGGTGTGTGGGTAGTGACTGACCTTGCTTTGCAGTTCCTCAGGCAGCCTCACATTTTGGGTTCTTTCAAACTGCTCCATGAGGCCTCTTGTCATCTGGCTGTCAGAGCCAGATAGAAGCCAGAAAATCCTCTCCATGTTGTAGGGCACCTACACAGAAAGGAGGAGCCGGGGCCGGGGATTACTCTGATCTCAGCCCTGTCCATCCCACCCACCCAACACCTGACTGCATGCTTCCCCACAGTCCCACCTGGATGTCCATAGCTGATGCTAAGGTTGGCTTGACAGTCTCAGACAGAGAGAAGTCTCCCCACTGGACAGTCCTGTGAATGATGTCATTGCAGTTCACTGCCGCGACCAGGCGGACGGGCAGGCCCATCTTCTGAGCAACGCACCCAGCTGAAGACAAGAGAGGAGAACAACCATGGCTCCTCAGACACGACTTCGAGAACACACTCAAAACAAAAAATTATAAATTATACTTCATCAAAATTATGAAATTTCTGGGTTTTTTAAAGCTTTTGTGCTTCAAAGGATACTATTTAAAAAATGAAAAGACAACCCTGAATGGGAAAGTTATTTGCAAATCATACATCTGATAAGTGACTTATGTCCAGAATATATAAACACTTACAACACAACAAAGAAAATACAAATAACCCAATTTAAGAATGAGAAAAGTACTTCAATAGACATTTGTCCAAAGATATACAAATGGCAAATGAACACATGTAAAGTCACTCAATATCATGTCATCAGGAAAAGTGCAAAACAACACTACAATGACATACCACTTCATAGCCACTAGGATGGCTAGAATAGAACAAAACAGATAATTCCATGTCTTATTCAGGATATGAATTACCTGGAACCCACATATACGGATAGTGAGAATGTAAAATGGTGCAGCCACTATGGAAAACAGTCTCAAAAAATTAAGCGTAGAGTTACCATATGATCCAGAAATTCACTCCTAGGTATAACACTCAAGATAAATAAACACAAGTTTATACCAAATCTTTTACATAAATGTTCATAGCAACATTATTCATAATAGCTAAAAAAAAATAAAACAATCCAAAAATCTATTAATTGATAAATGGGTAAACAAAACTGTGAGCTATCCATACAATGGGATATTATCCTATCTAATAAAAGAGTAATATGCAAATAGACCATACCTCCACCACACCCACCAGCCACGCCCACCAGCCAATCAGGAGTGAGTGTGCAAATTAACCCCAACCAAGATGGCTGCAGACAGAGAGCAGAAGGGAGGCTTGGGTTTCCCCAGCGATGGAGGAGGCCAAGCTTTCCACATACCCTGGCTGGCCCAGCCCTCCACTCAATGCTACAAAGTTTCAATTATAGAAAATAAATAAATTCCAACAAAAATGGCAGCAGCCATGGAGCTGGAGAGAGCAGGAGGCTAGGGTTGCCCCCAGTGATGGAGGAAGCCAAGCTTTCCAGAGCCCTGGCCTGCCTTGGCCTCCGCTTAAGGCTACAAAGTTTCAATTATAGAAGATAAATAAATCTCAGATACCAGGGCCTCCACTTGGGTTGCCTGGGGGTGTGGCCAGCCTGCAAACCACCACAGGCCCCTCACCAGGCCCCCCTTGCCCCAAGGGAACCCCCACCCTGATCCAGAACACCCTTCATGGCAAACAGCTGACCCCCACCCATGCACCAGGCCTCTATCCTATCTAATAAAAGAGTAATATGCAGATTGACCATCAGTCCAACACACAAGATGGCTGCCCCCATGTGGCCAAAGAAGGCCAGCAGGCGAGGACAGTCGTGGGCAATCAGGCCAGCAGGGGAGGGCAGTTAGGGTGACCAGGCTGGCAGAGGAGGGAAGTTGGGGGCGACTGGGCCTGCAGGGGAGAACAGTTGGGGAACCAGGCCTGCAGGGGAGGTCAGTTAGGGGTGTCCAGGCCTGCCGGGGAGGGCAGTTAGGGGCAAACAGGCTGGCAGGGGAGCAGTTAGGCATCAATCAGGCTGGCAGGCAGAAGCGGTTAGGGGCAATCAGGAAGGCAGGCAGCCAAGCAGTTGGGAGCCAGCAGTCCTGGATTGTGAGAGGGATGTCCGACTGCCCGTTTAGGCCCGATTGGGCCTAAACGGGCAGTTGGACATCCATGTAGGGGTCCCAAATTAGAGAGGGTGCAGGCTGGGCTGAGGGACACGCCCCGCCCCCCATGCACGAATTTCATGCACCAGGCCTCTGGTCCTATATAATAAACGCCTAATATGCAAACTGTCCCCTTGACTGGGAGTTCGATTGGGAGTTCAAATGCTCACCATGACATGCACTGGCCACCAGGGGGTGGTGTGGAACATGGTGGGCATCAGCAACACAGCATTGGCAGCAGGCAGCAGTAGAGGTGCTGCTGGCCCTGATGAACCCTGATGAGAGCCGGACCACTGCGAGATGGTGGAGCAGGTGAGTGGGCGGCTCCAGGCCAAGGCAGATGTAAGTGAGGGCCCTTACACCCCACTGATTGCTCTGCAGATTGCAACCAGCAACCAGCAAGTCCTGGTCACCCAATCAGGGCTGGGGCCCAGGCTGGGACAGAGAACTGGGGGTGGGTGGCAGCAACCAACCTGCAGCAATGCCTGGGTTGTGGGGGGAGTGATGGGGATGAAGGTGCAGTGAGAATGTGGGGTGTCCACCAAGCTTGCTCTCCCCCAGGACACTAGGGCTTGCGCACTGGGGAAGCCCCCATGCTCAGGTGCTGGGCACCTGAAGGAACCTACCCCACACCCACGAGCCTCTTCCGGGTAAGCTGGGCTGCACTCGCCGCATCTCTAGGTGGGAATTCCGGCACTGTGACTCAGGCTGAGGGGTGTTTGTGGGAATCTGGGGGCCCAGGTGCTGCCCAGGGCCCAGAAGTCAGCTCGGACCTGCCCTTTCCAACCAGATGCTCACGTTTCAATTGCCAACCAGGTCTAGGGACCGCCCTGTGCATGAATTTTGTGCATTGGGCCTCTAGTTTAGACATAAAAAGAAATAAAGTACTGATCAATTTATCAACATAGAGGAACCTTGAAAACATTATACTAAGTGAAAGAAGACAGACACAAAAGGCCACATATTGTATGATTCCATTTATATAAAATTTGCAGAATAGGCCAATAGAGATGAAATAGACTAATGGTTTCTAGAGCTGGAGGAACAAGGGGCTAGGGAGTGACTATTAATAGGACAGGGTTTCCTTTTAGAGTGATGAAATGTTCTAAAATTTATAGTGGTAGTGGTTGTATAAATCTTTAAATATACTAACAACTATTGGATCATATACTTTAAATCAGTGAGTTGTATGGTACCAGTATGTGACTCACACAGCAGTAAGCTGTTACCAAAAAAAGAGAAGGAAAGAGAAAGAGGAGAATGCCCTCCTCCCCCTCCCTTGCCCCTTTCCCCCAGGCACTGACACACTCACTACCATTTGCAGAAAAGAAAATGGAGGTTCTGGGAGCCTCCAAAACCTGCTGAGTGACAGAGTGAAGATTCAAACTAGGTCTAAGCCAGACACGTGTGCTTGTGCTTAGACATCCTCCAAGAGCAGCACCTCCAGGTGCAACGAGCGGCAGTGCCCTGGGGCCCCCCTCACAGCAGTCCTGTCTGGATGGGGCAGACAGGAATTCCTAACCCTCAGAGATGGTGAGCCCCCAAAGGAGCATAGTTTAGGAAGGTTCTCTTCAGGAAGGGCAAAAGTAGGCTTACAGCTGTGAATATGCGAAACAGAGTTTACTCTTGTATTATCTATCACTAATTGTATTATTTGTATTACAGCTGTTCATCTACTTTTGCCCACTCCTATATACTTCTGCAAATGGTTTATCTCTGATGAGTAGTTAAGAAGTTAGGATAGCCACCCACCTCAACATCATTCTTAATTTTGCAAAGTGTTTTCACATTCTTATTTCATTTGCTACTCATGAAAATGGCATGATATACTTCTATGGAAGAGGGGAAATGGAAGGTCAGGGGGGCCGGGCAGCCTAAAGCAAAGCTGGTTCCTAATGGATAAGGGGGAGATAGAAGCACCCTCTGCTGATGTTTATTTTGTGCCAGGCACTGTGGTAGGCGCTGGGCACCAGCAGGCTGTGTGATTGCAGGTGGCTTCATTCGCCGTGAAGAGCAGAGGAAAAGGAGCATGCTGGGAATCGCCCCGTGGGTGGTGAAGAAGGCTGAGGCACCCTTGCCTAACTACTAAGATGCCTGCAGGGTCTCACCTAAGCCACCCATTGGCACCCATTGACAGAACCACCAGAGACAGTGATGCCCACAGAAAGCAGAGAGAAAAGAGAAGGAAAGAGACACTAGGGCTTGTCCAAGTAGGCAGGACACTAACACTAGAGCAGCCTGGCCCCAGCACTGGCCCTGCCACAGACCCATGTGGAAGCAGGGATAAGCCAACTAACCTCTGTGCCTGATGTCAACATAAAACAGAAGTACAGTATCATCCTTCTCATGGGAACATGTGAATATCAAATGAGTTATACACGAAGGTACTTACAACAATGCCTGCTATACAGTTAGTGCCTGATATTATAAAAAGTGATTTTAATATCATGCAGCTATACAAAGGTCATGTGCACACAAACCAATATCACCATCCTCACAGCTGTCCTGAGACATGAGTGACCCGTTGTCCCTTTCATATTTGAGAAGCCAGGTCTGAGGGGTCACCATGGCTGTTCAACTAGCAAAGGACTAATGAGCCAGAATCCAAGTCTGGAACTCCCCCCTACCCTCCAAGCAGTGTTTCAGAGGGGCAGCCCAGAGCCACTGGAGCTGCTTGCCCTCCAGCAGCCAACACCGAGGCAGAAGGAAAGCCCACATTTTTGGAAGAGGGCACCACGAGCCAGTATGGTGGCTGAACCTTGACTTCGTCTCCCCACACTCTGCCAAGTTTGGGCATCAGGTCAGGTGGCCAGAGGATGTCAGGGTCAACCTATCACTCTTCCTCTGCAGCAAGTGCCAATGTTCCCCAGGGCATTGGGGGAAGTGTTTTGGAAGCTCCTTCTGCAGTTTCCCATCCCCTTCAGAGCCAAGATTCAATCTTTCTCAGGGCTGCATGCAAAGGGCATTTGAAAGGAGTGGGGCCACAGACGATTTCTGCAAAGCCCATTTGTGCCCAGGGTCTCCTTACCTGCAAGGTTACCAGCAGCCCCTGTTGGCACAACCACCTCCACAGTGGGGAGTGGGTACAAATCTAAGGATGGCACACACTGGAAGTAAGCAAAGAAGTGGTGAGCCATTTGCACGAGGACCCGGGACCAGTTGATTGAATTCAGACTCATCAGATTGTGCTTCTTGACAAAAGCCACATCAGTAAACACGGCCTTGATAGGTTCATCAAGCTCATCGCTGCTTCCCTCCACTGTTGGAAGAGAGGAGAGAGTAGCTGTCAGCACAGAGCACCCAGGTGGCCAGCACTGCCCACAGGCCCTCCCAGGCTGAGCCCGCCAGCTGGGACTTTGGTTTCTCTATTCTAATGTGCCTTGACCTTGCTTTCTACACTCAAAATTAAGCTCCTCAAGGCTAGAAATCATGTCTCGTATTCATGTGGTCCTATTTCTGATGTTTCTACCATTATATAAACAGATATAAAATACCAACCTCTGATATATTAGAAAAAGAATTCCCATTGATATTTGTGCCACCTCCCTTAGGGCAAGAAGGAATGGCTTATCAGGTAGTAAGATAGTGACAGGCTGATCCTCTATCAAGCAGTTCAAAGGGGAAGAGTCACTGGCCCATGTGTCCGCCCTTCCTCCCTATCTAGATCACAGGTGGGTGGTCTGCTCTTTGCTCCTACTTGGTAAGTAAGCCGGTGTGAGCAGGACTCTTCCCTGAGACGGATATGTACAGAGGTTAATTTATGGATGAATTATTGGGTGAGTACATGAATGAATTGGCTACTAGTCCAACTTGCTTTCTCCAATCCAATCAGGCCAATGTTGATCTCACACCTGAAACCTGGGTCTATTTCTCCATTGGATCCTGACTTGAAGAACACTGGGAGCAGTGCCATGGCTTGCACTGTGTTATCCATCCTGCCTTCATCACTGCACACAGAAGTGAGGTCTGGGATGACTTAACCCGGTGCAAAGGGAATCTTGCTGCGATTTCAGGAAAAGATCCACTGCTTTTAAGAGCAAGTCACGGGCCGAAACTGGTTTGGCGCAGTGGATAGAGCATGGGCCTGCGGACTGAAAGGTCCCAGGTTCCATTCCGGTCAAGGGCATGTACCTTGGCTGCGGGCACATCCCCAGTAGGGGGTGTGCAGGAGGCAGTGATCGATGTTTCTCTCTCATCGATGTTTCTGACTTTCTATCCCTCTCCCTTCCTCTCTGTAAAAAAATCAATAATATATATATATTTTTAAAAAAAGAGCAAGCCATGGGAAGAGAGAGACTTGCTTACCTCAAGTAGTCATCAAAGGACACAAGAATGGGCCGTAAAACTGGGAAAAGCAGAACAGAGAATGCAAAGAACCTGAGTCCCTGAAGGTACTACTGAGTCACTGAATCAACCAATCAGGAGACTACCCCACCTCTGGACTTCCAGTTACATAAGCTGGAAAACCTTGCTCAAGCCGGTCTGAGTTAGATTTTCTGTTGCTTCCCACCAAAACCAGCCCAAATAATAGATAACTAGCTCATGCTGATTACTCTGTGCTTAAGAAGAACCACATGCATAATGTATATGGAAATTAATTACTTACAAAAGTGTACAGCACATAACAATTTAGGTGACCCACCCCTACTGCCTGAGCTCACCCATCTAAGAGAAAATAAAAATTCACTGCTCCCAAACTACACACATTCTTCTGGAAACCAAATTGGCAGATTCTAGAAAGGAAAGAATTTGAACAGTGGTGTCTAGAAACGAAAACTAATTGAAAGTCTGCTGCCTTATATAAAGCTTAGAATATGCACATAACAGAAATGCCCTTTGGCTCCAGCAGTAACACTTTCTGCCTCTCTTCTGCAATGGGCACCTTCTCCAACTCACACTGGAATGAAGCTTCCAGTCACATCCTCAGGGAAAAGCCTTCCAGCATCTGTACAAAGTTAGGGGGAAGCAGATGGCAGGACAGAGGTACAAAAAAACTCTTCTCCTCTTTGCTTTGATTCTAGGAAAAGGTGGTCCTAGTTTTGCAACTAGCAATTTTGGTACTTGGGGTACAACAGGGACACTCGAGAAGCTGAATCTTGTGCACTAAAATCTTGCAGTGACTGCAGGAAAATGCAGCTAAATATGGGCAATCGCCAAAACCAATGTGTAAGATCTTGCCAATATCGGCATTAGCTGAACCATGAACTTCTCACTGGACTGTGGCTGCACTTGTTAAAGAGAGCGCACAGGGGTTTTTTCCTGGATCTTGAACAAATAGACAAAGGACAGTCATGCTACTCCCGGGGGTAAGGTTTGTTTTCACTGTGCTTTTAAAAAGTTGAGTGTTGCCGAAACCGGTTTGGCTCAGTGGATAGAGCGTCAGACTGCGGACTGAAGGGTCCTGGGTTCGATTCCGGTCAAGGGCATGTACTTTGGCTGCGGGCACATCCCCAGTAGGGGGTGTGCAAGAGGCAGCTGATTGATGTTTCTCTCTCATCGATGTTTTTGACTTTCTATCCCTCTCTCTTCAGCTCTGTAAAAAAATCAATAAAATATATTTTTAAAAAATAAAATAAATAAAATAAAAATTTGAGTGTTATATAAAAACATCCTTTATGGGATTATGCCAGGAGACCAGGCCAGCCGGAAAAGGAATGTCTTCTTCCACATTTGCTGCTCTGCCAGATAAGTGACCAAACCAAGCCAGGATGCCTAGACAGCTGGCCCAAGGCCACAACACACAAAACCTAACCAAGACCCCCACAACGGGGCTACCTGAAATCCTGTGGGATATGAGATGAAAATAAGAGGTCACCCCCTCTTACTCCACAAAGATGAAACCTATTGGGACTACAAGGCCTGATATTAGAGGAGATGGATTTGTGCCTTTTTCAAAATGCTACAGCTTGTGACGTGGCTTCAGGACGTCACCAATGCTGCATGCAGCTGAGTGGCTGCCTACTTTAAATCTCAGGCCTGCTAACCAAGTGCCTGGCTTACTAGTAGTTATCTCCATACTATAAGGAGGGCATGAGTAATCCACCAGTAATGACACTTGCTTTTAAAATAATTATTGGACATGGTTTTGTCCTCTAAACTTCAGTGTCCGGGGGAGAAGAAAACCCCCAGCCACCGCTCAGGGCATGGCTCCGGGTTGCTGCACATACATGGCCACATGGCACTGGCAGGCTGAACTGCATGGAGGTGTGCTCTTTTGGGTATGATTTTAAACCTGCACTTCCTAGCCTGACTGTGAATGTTGCCTTATGCATCTGTCACCTCCAACAGTTTATGAGACTGTAGCCAAGAACCCACCCAGAGCTAAGCCAAATCATATTACTAACCTCAAAAGATAACTGATCAAGGAAGGAAGGGAGGGAGGAAGAGGAAGGATGGTCTGCTAGTCAACAACCAGCCCATCTTCCCAAACAGGCCACTGCCCTGCCATCCCAGCACTCCCCTCCAAAAACACGGACGTTCTCCTCCAGCACGGTGGTCATCTGCCACTCCTGGATCTTCGTGCAGTGACCCTGGGGCAGGAGAACAATAATGCCCACGTTCTTTGCTCCTCGAACACTCTCAATGGCAGCACTCCCTGTGTCTCCAGAAGTTCCTGGATGGGAAGGGAAAGAACCTCCATTTAGAATAAGGGAGATAAAAGAGGACGAAATGTCCCTAAAGCACTGTTGCCAAATGAAGCAACATCTACTACCATCAGTACTCAAAGGATAGCAAACCATGAACCACCAAGAGACTCATGGAGAGAATTCAAAGCATCTGTGGACTTAAACCACATAATCTTATGTAGTCTGTATCTTTAAAAATATCCTTCTGAGAAGGTTCCGTAGCCTTCACCAGATGGTGAAAGGGGACTGTGGCACGAGGGCAGGGTGAGAACCCTGCTCCAGAAGACCGTGACACACGCCCTGAGAGACAGCAGCAGAGGACACACGTGGGCTGCAGCGGGGCACTCGGGGGCCCAGGGATCCCCAAGACACGCACCTACAACCACAGTGACGTGCTTCCCCCTCTTCTGCAGGAAGTACTGCAGGAACTGTGCAGTGCAGCTCAGGGACAGGTCCTTAAACGCATATGTGGCTCCATGCCACAGCTCCAGCACATTCAGCCCATCCCGCAGCCTGGAAAGATGGACCACTTCTCTGTGGTGGAACCTGCAGAAGGCCTGCTGGATCAGATCTGCAGGTACAGCAGGCAGAGAGCATTGTTATGCCTCCTCTCCATTCTCACTCAGACTCTTCACACTTTTGAATTTGAAGTTTTTATCTCTGCTACAAGATGAAAAGAGCAGAAACTTTTATCCTAAATGATACCACATATGAATATAATTGTGTAATTCTAAAGAAAGTCTGAAAAGACAGGCACAATGCTAACAGAGCTCCCGTAGGATCCCCCAGAGGGCAGAGGCAAGGCAGTCTGAACACATATGAGTTTCACTGGCAAACGTATCACTTGGGATCTTAAATGCAGACTCTGGTTCGGCTGGTCTGAGGGAATCAGAATTCTAATAAGCGCCTGGGCAATGTTACCGGTGCTGGCTGTCAAACCACCTTCTGAACGGCCCTCTTGTCCTAAACTCTCAACAGAGGTATGGATGTGGCACACCTGGTCCTCGGAACAGCAGACTGGCATTATCTGGACACTGGCTAGGAAGGCTCGTCCAGACCTCCTGAACCAGAATGTGCATTTCAATGAGCCCCTGGGGAGAACCCACAGCACTTTCCAGTTTGAGACCAGCTGGTCCAGGACACACTGAGTCCCTTCTGGAAATAAAACAGCAAGCTGAGGGTCTGTGTGCCTTATGTGCAGGAAAGGAAAATCTCAACATTCAAGCTGTTAGTCTTGAAAAGGTGTTTTAAAAATAATCTAAAGGAAAAAAAAATTCTCTGCAGATCATTTTGGCTGGTAGGGAGAGCTGGATATTTCCAATTCTGTAATTCCAAAGTCTGAAAGAAATATGAAATTTTGGGAAATGTGACTAAAAATCTCCTAGGAATGAAGTGATAGATTTTCAACTCCTTGGGGGCCTAGGCTGGCAGAGGTAGGAGAGTGGAAGTGGGATGGGGGTGCTCACCATTTAAGTCATCTCTTGGGATGAGCTCCGGGCCAATGAAAAGGGCACACAGCTCCGCGACCAGGCTTGGGTAGGAGAGCGCACTCCACTGACGCAGGGTCTCCCTGCCCAGCTGCGGAAGCTCCTCAGGCATGAAGAGGCCCCCATCGGCTGCATAGCCAGAGAAGAGGGCACCCTCAAAGTCGACGCGGGGGGCCATCCCCCTGGTGCTGACGTACCACATGACCCTGAAGGCCTGCAGAAGGGATAGTCCAGAGGCACCTGGTCTCATTCCCAGCACCCCGTGGGCAAAGCTAAAGTGGACACTGTCCCCTCAGCTAGCTCCTGGATCACTACTCCCTGGGGTAATTGTTCCAGACCACAATACTGGAGCCCTGCCCCAAGTCTAATGCCAGCTTCATCTGGGACTAAGCAAATCATGAACCCTCCAATCAAAATGAGGAAATTCCATGACTTTCTAGGGGATACCAGACCACAATGGGAAAGACGGCGTGGTCCTCACTGGTGAAGAAGAAGGCCGTGGGTGGGGAAAGATAATAGCAAAAAGAGTGACTGCCATTTGGCATCCCTTTTGATAAGGAGAGGGCCATCACACTTGGTCACACACCTTTTCAAGAGATGTTTGTGCCCACTTCTGCTCAAAAATAACCACAGTCAATGGTCATTTAGTTATGTACCTATAACCTAGTGGTTCTCAACTCTAGTAGTTTGTTAGAATCAACTTAGGAGTTAAAAAATATACATTGACATGAGGCCCTACCTGGATCAATTCAACTAGAATCTTTAAATGAAGGTTCCTTGTGTGAGGCTCAAATGCAGCCAGAGTTAAAAGTAGGGTAACTAACTCACCTAGTCTTCCTGGGACTTTCCTAATTTTAAAACTAAAAGTCCTACATCCCAGGTAACCCCTCAGTACCAGGCAAACAAGGACAGGTGCCGCCCTCATTGAATCCAGGAACAGCTGGAAGTGCCATCAGGCTGCCCTTAATACTCTGGGCACAGCCGACAGGCCTGGGGTGGAATCAGAGGTCTCAGACGGCTGGTGGGTGTCCAAGAGCACCTCAGACCTCATTCTGGTCACACTGCCACATCAATTGCATTCCCAGGTGCCAGGGCCAGAGGGGAACCCCTGCCCTCAGAGGGCAAAGCCACCTAAAGCTTCCCATCTAGAAAAAAAGGTACAAGCTAGCATTGGCCTGGGAGGAACTCTGGTTTTCTAGATTGTGGATACAATACCTCTGAGCTCTGGGTGCATCCTATAAGGGCTGCTGTGTGCCATCCCCGTGTCATGGCACCCAGCTCCAGGGAATCCAACTGATGTGGCAGTATGACCAAAGTGAGGCTGGAGGTATCCTTGAACCTGCCCACCCACCCCAGTCAGAGACCTCTGAGTCCATACAGGGCCAGCTAGCCATGCCAAAGTATTAAGGGCAGCCCATCAGCACTTCCAACTACTCTTCTCGGATTAGGCTGAGAGGTGGGGCACTGGTTTCAAATACAGATGCATCCAACTTACAGACAGAGACAAGTTCAATCATCCACATCATGAATCTTTTGAAAGTGAAAGTGGATACTACTAATAGTTATGCTGGAGCAATGAGTATAAGCACAACTGTCTCAGGCAAACTGGAGCATATGATATAGAGAGGCATGTCAAGGATATGAAATTCAGGTAACTCCAAAAGTCAACTGCAGCAGGGAAGCAAAGCAGGCCCCATGTTTTACCAAACAGATCCAGGGAAGGGGCCCGGGACTAGCAGTGCCTTCAATAAGGGGAGGGGTTTCTCTAACTGTGGCAATGGTTAAAGTTACTGCAAACTGCCCAAGACCCTGGAATAAGGAGGGAGATCCTGCCTGACCACTTCACAGAGCGGGGGGAGGGGTAGCAACCAGAGCTATAAGGACAGGCTACATCACACCTGGCCACTGGGCTCTGCATTTTCTCTTTTTTTAAATATATTTTTGATTTCAGAGAGGAAGGGAAATGGAGAGAGAGATAGAAACATCAATGATGAGAATCATTGATCAGCTGCTCCTTTCATGCCTCACACCAGGGATCAACGTTGCAACCAGGTCCAGCAGTGACTTCCCAGACCAGGAACTGAACCGTGACCTCCTGGTTCATAGGTCAACACTCAACCACTGAGCCACACTGACCAGGCTGGGCTCTGCATTTTCTGAAGGCTGTGGACAAATGCCCAGGAACAAAGGAGAGGGCCTGACAGCAAGCTGAGCACATGTCCGTGTTGGCAGCTCGACTGACCAGGCAGGGGCAGACTATTCTGTCCTATGACTCCAAGGGCAGCACTCTCAGACCACAGAGAAAACACATCATTAAGTTCAACGTCTTATAAACCAAACAGAGAAGCCCAGAAGTCAAGGGAGCTGCCACAGGGAGTGATGGAGCTGAGGAAGAAAATCAAGCAATTCTGTCCCACTGGTGTGTGGGCGCTCCAAGCACAAAGGCAGGGGCTGGACTAAGGGGCCTCTGAAGCACAAGATTTTATAATTGATCCTTGTGACTGATCCTATTCCAGAGCGGAGATGGCCCGATGAATACAAGGGAAACAGGCTGCCCTGGCTGGGCGGCATTTGGGGAAGGGCTCCTCGAAGAGTGGAGAGGCTTTTCCTAGCGGGTGGGGCAGGCAGCGACTTGGAGCCCAGCGGCAGAACCCGGGCCACTGCGGGCAGATCTCAGGCTGTGTCCCGGGGTGGAGGCCTCTGCAGGTCACTGGCCTCCAGCTAGCCAGGCCCTGGGCCAAGAAGGCTCTGGAAGGTCTGCGGACCGGGCTCACTGCCAGCTCAGAGCCACCCAGAAACCCTGCGGGGGAGCGCAGCGTGGGAAACCCGCAGCTCCCAGGTTCCAAAAGCTGCAGCCCCTGAGCCAGAGGGCGGGGATGGACAGAGGCGGGCGACGCCGTCCCGCCCACTCTGGGCTGGAAGAACCCTCAAGTTCATTCAAAAGCCCAGAAATACCAATAAACCACGTTCGAGGGAAGTTGCTCCCTGCGCGGGGAGGGGACGAGAGGAAAGAACCAGGTCTCAGGGTGCCGGCTGCCGGCGGGGTGTGGCAGGCACCGCCCCGAGCGAGAGGGGGTCCCAGCGCCCGGATAGGGTGGTGGCCCGGCCCGCCGGCGGGGATCCCGGTGGCCGCGAGTGGTTACCCGTCCGGCGCTGGAGGCTGCGGGCTGCAGGCTGCGGACTCCCGCTCCAGCTCTTGGGGCACTACCCGGGGCCGGGCCTCGGCTTCGGCTTCCGCTTCCGGTGAAGGACTAGAAGGGGAGGAGGAGGGAGGGAGGGAGGAGGGCGGACGAGGGCGGGAAGGAGGAGGGGAGGAAGAGAGAAAGTGGGGAGAGGAGGAGGGGGGAGAGGGGAAGAACGGGAGAGGGTAGGAGGGGGAGTGGGAGAAGGGGAGGGGAGGGAGAGGGGAGCAGGAGAGGGGGAGGGGGAGAGCGGAGGCAGAATGGCAATGAGCACACCTATTTCTCATGTGGCAAGTCTGTAAGGCACTTTGCTAAGTGCTTTGTTCAGTTTCTTAATCTTCATAGCAGCCTCAGAAATACCACTTAATCTCATTTTCAGATTGGAAAACTGAGGGCAAGGTGGAAATGAGAAAAGCCCTTGTCTTTGGCTTCCTCCTCTCACCTGTGGGATCAGATGCCTGACAAATTTCTTGTTTCTCAAAGTGGAGCTAGTAAATCAGGAATCCAGAATCCAAGGGGATAGAGCTTGAAAATTCTTTGTAGGAAAACACTTTTGTATTAAACATAAACCTATTCTAAGTAAAATGCCCACTCCTTGATACCTGGGCAAATGTGAAGGTCAAGCTGATAACACATCAGTCTTTTTGGTGAAGCCCATTCCCAGGGCATGGCTCTGCCTGACTCTTTGAGTTCAGCTGACAATAATTAAAGATATGCCCATGTGGGGGGAGGAACCAAGATGGCGACATAGGTAAACACCTATCTTGCTGCCATACACAGCAATTTCAAAACTACAACTTAACAAAAGAACAAACATCATCCAGAATCACGGGAAAGCTGGCTGAGTGGAAATTCCACAAATAAAAGTGAAGATAGAACACTGTGACTCAGAGGAGCGGCGGAGGGCAATGTTGAAGATACGTGTGGAATCAGAGGTTTGGAGCCGTGCCAGCGAGAGCCAATAGGGGGGGCAGCTGCAAACCCAGCTGGTTTTCTCGAACGGGGGAGACAAAGGCGTCCCACTGCACTGATCCCCCAGCTCTGGGAGAAGTCCGGGGAACCCACAATCATGCGGGGTAAAGCTGGACAGTGGGGAGGCACGCTGAAACTTGGGCGCTGCAAGGGTCTGCAAGCTTGGGGAGAGGGCGAACTTGTGCAGAGTGCGCGTGAACTTGGGAACAGCGCAGCTGCGTGACCGCGCAGAGAGGACTCGTGACTTATTCTCTTGTTTGGGAAACCACCAGACTGCATTGTTTCATGACTGTGGGTGAGATGTTGGGTGTGCAGACTCATTTGGGGAGAGGCTGAATTCTCCGGCAGTGGGTGCAGCTCAGCAGCAGCTCTCTCTCAGAGGTGTTTGCAGCCATTGCCACCCGGCACAGAGTCCCAGGTGCCTCATAGGGCATAGCTGACGCTGCCTGCTTGGCCCAGAGACTTCGTCCATCCAACCTGAGCATGGCTGAACCTCATAGCCAATTGGCCTAGAGGTCAAACCCTCCTAGTGCTAACAACAATAAGCTAGGCTTAACTGCAACAAGACTGTGCAACCCATATTCACCTCACGTAACTGGGGAGGCTGAGCCACTGTCCCTTAGAGGACATCTACCACACAAAGCTAATCGACCAACTCAGGAAAGCAGCCACCATGCAGAGACATGGAAAGAAATCAGATGTGAAAGAAATGGAGGAAAAAAAACAACTGGACATAGAGTTCAAAACCACAGTTATAAGGCTTTTCAAGAGGCTCCAAGAAAAGGCCGAGACCTACAAGGAAATTAATAAGACCTATGAGGAAATTAAAAAGACCTCCGAGGATATGAAAAAGGACCAACTAGAAATTAAGCATACACTGATTGAAGTAAAAAATATTATGCAAAGACTTAAAAGTACTCTAGAAGACTGCAAGAACCAAGTTAAAGATTTGAAATACAAAGAGGTAAAATCCACTCAGCTGAAAAAGCAAGAAACCAAAAGAATCCAAAAAAGTGAAGATAGTGTAAGGGGCTTCTAGGACAACCTCCGAATTATAGGGGTGCCAGAAAAAGAGAGAGAGAGCAAGAAAAGGAAAACCTACTTGAAGAAATAGTGACCGAAAACTTCCCGCACCTGGTGAAAGAAATTGACTTAGGAGTCAAGAAGCGCACCGAACCCCAATACACAGGAACCCTAAGAGGACCACACCAAGGCACATCATAATTAAAATGCCAAGTGCAAAAGACAAAGAGAGAATATTAAAAGCAGCAAGAGAAAAACAGTTAGTTACCAATAAGGGAGTACCCATACGATTGTCAGCGGATTTCTCAACAGAAATGATGCAGGCAGACAGGAGTGGCAAGAAATATTCAAAGTGATGAATAGCAAGAATCTACAACCAAGATTACTCTATCCAGCAAAGCTGTCATTCAGAATTGAAGGTCAGATAAAGTGCTTCGCAGATAAGAAAAAGCTAAAGGAGTTCATCACCACCAAACCAATATTATATGAAATGCTGGAAAGATATTCTTTAAAAAGAGGAAGAAGGAAAAGGTAAAAATAAAAATTATTAACAACAAATACACATCTATCAACAAATGAATATAAAAATCAAGTGAATTAATAATCTGATGAACAGGATAAACTGGTAAATATAACAGAATCATGGGCATAGAGAGGAACGGACTGACAATTCTTGGGGAGAAAAGGGATGTGAGAGGTGCAGCAAGAGAGTGGACAAAAATCATGCACCTATGGGAGAGGACAGTGGGGGGGGGAGGTGAGGGGGGAGGGGGGATGGGTACCGGGTGGTGGGGAACTATAGGGGAAAAAAGGGGGAAACAATGTAATTAATAAACTGAACAATAAAGATTAAAATAAAAAAAATAAAGAAATTCTTATGTGCCTTCCTAGGAGGCCCCCTACAGTCAGCCACGTTGGAAGACACTCTACCAGTTCCGCAGATGTTAAACAGTTTTACTGATAACACAACAATTCTTCTCCTAGGTGTGTACCCAAAAGAACTGAAATATATCTTTATGTAAAACCTTATACACAAATGTTCATAGCAGCATATTCATAATAGCCAAAAAGCGGAAACAACCCAAATGTCCATTAACTAATGAATGGATATACAAAATCCAGTATATTCATACAATGGAATATTATTCAGCCATAAAAGGAACACTGGAGCCTGGGTGAACACACTATGACATGGATAAACATACTAGTACTATGACATGGATGAACTTTGAAAACATTATGCTGAGTGAGATGAGAAACCAAGATGACAGCATAGGTAAATACTTAAACTACTGCCTCACACAACAATATCAAAACTACAACTAAAAGACAAAAAGGACACCATCCAGAACCACAGGAAAGCTGACTGAGTGAAAATTCTACAACTAGAAGGAAAAAGGAAAGCACATTGAGAATCAGATGAGCTGCAAAAAACTGAAGTACGGAGACACGCAAGAGCTTGAAGAGGACCGGAGCCTGAGTACACAGGCAGCTGAGTGCATGGCTGGCTTTCTAATGCAGAGGGAGACGGAAGCTCCCAACTGCGCTAAACTCCAGTCCTAGGCGAGTTTCTGGGAGAAACTGGACTGTCTGGCAATGGGCGAAACTCCAGGGCGGTTTTCTCTCAGAGGTGCTTGCAGCAATTATGGAGGGACACTGAGACCCCGAGGCCTCAGAGGGCAGGGCTGATGGGAGCCAAAGCTGTCTGCTACACCCTGAAACTCTGCCCCATCCAAGCTGAGCACAGAGGCTTTTGCAATTTTTCAAGTCTTGTCTCATAAGGCTGTCTCCAGCACAGAAATTCTCCCAGGATAGACACAGCTGATCCTCACAGCCAATTGGCCTAGAGGTCAATTCCTCCCAGTGATACCAACCACAATGAAACTTAACTACAACAAGCCTGTGCACACAGTCCACAAAGGGGTGCACCAAAAGTGTCCACCTCAGCTAACTGGAGGAGGCTGAGCCCATGGGCCATACAGGACACCTACCACACAAAGCTATTCAACCAACTCAGGGAAACAGTGAAAATGCAGAGACAAAGAAACATATCACAAATGAAAGAAATGGAGGAAAACAAACAATTGGATATAGAGTTCAAAACCACGGTTATTAGATTTTTCAAGAATTTCCTAGAAAAGACGGATAAATTTCATGAGACCCTCAAGGATATGAAAAAGAATCAACTAGAAATTAAACATACACTGTCTGAAATAAAAAAAATATTATACAGAGACCTAACAGCAGACTAGAGGACTGCAAGAATCAAGTCAAAGATTTGAAATACAAAGAAGCAAAAAAAAAAAAAAAAAAAAAAAAACGCAACTGGAAAAGAAAAAAGAATCCAAACATATGAAGATAGTATAAGGCACTCTGGGACAACCTCAAGCATACAAACATCAGAATTATGCGGGTGCCAGAAGAAGAGAGAGAGCAAGATCCTGAAAACCTATTTGAAGAAATTGTGACTGAAAACTTCCCCCACCTGATGAAAAAAATAGACTTACAAGTCCAGGAAGTGAAAAGAACCCCAAACAAAAGGAATCCAAAGAGGACCACACCAAGACACATCATAATTAAAATGCCAAGAGCAAAACACAGAGATAGAATATTAAAAGCAGCAAGAGAAAAATACTTAATTACCTACAAGGGAACATCCATATGATTGTCAGCTGATTTCTCAACAGAAACTATGCAGGCCAGAAGGGAGTGGCAAGAAATATTCAAAGTGATGAAGAGCAAGAACCTACAACCAAGATTACTCTACCTAGAAAAGCTATCATTTAGAATTGAAGGTCAGAAAAAGAACTTCACAGATAAGAAAAAAACTAAAGGAGTTCATCACCACCAAAACATATTATATGAAATGTTTAAAGGTATTCTTTAAGAAGTGGAAGAAGAAGAAAAAGGTAAAGATAAATATTATGAACAACAAATACATGTCTACCAATAAGTGAATCTAAAAATCAAGTGAATAAAAAATCTGATGAACAGAATAAACTGGTGAATATAATAGAATCAGGGGCATAGAAAGGGAGTGGACTGACAATTCTCAGGGGGAAAGGGGTGTGAGGGCTGTGGGACGAGACTGGACAAAAAATTGTACACCTATGGATAAGGACAGTGTGGGGGAGGTAAGGGCAGAGGGTGGTGTGGGAACCAGGTGGAGGAGAGCTATGGGGGGACAGGGGAAGGGAAGAGGAACAATTGTAATAATCTGAACAATAAAGGTTTATTAAATTTAAAAAGAAAAGAAAACATTATGCTGAGTGAAAGAAAGCAAAAACAAAAGCCCATGTATCATTTTATTGTACTTATACGAAGTATAGAGAATAGGCAAGTCTGTAGAAATGAAAAGTAGATTAGTGTTTGCAAGGAGCCAGGTGAGAGGAAAGTGAGGAGAGACTCCTAAGGATGGGATTTCTCTTGAGGATAATTAAAATGTTCTGGGATTGGTGCTGGTGGTTGCACAGATTTGTAATACACTAGAAATACTGAATTGTACACTTTAAAGGTGATTTTTATGTTCATTGAATTAAGTTGTAATACAAAATTGCAAAAAAAAATAGAACAAATGATTGGTCAGGAGCCAGGGCACATTATCCAAACAGCTGCCCAGAGACGACAGCTTTGAAGGCCTGAAGGGCAGACTGAATCCTGGGAAGGAGCAGGTGCTACCAGCGGAGGCACAAAACAATCAGATAATGGTTTTAATTCAGACACAATCCAATTCATCAATAAACAATTTTATAAATAATGTATAACATTTCAGGAAAGAAAAATCAAGCATTTTCCATTGCTGGAAGCTTCTTTATATGTATTAATTATGCACTCTTTATTTGGAATAGCAGTGAATGATACATAATACAAATCAATGATGTCTTTTAACATTCTGATATCTGGTTTGCTCAATAAGTTTTGAGAAAGCTGCAGTATACATGTGAAAAGGGTACAAATGGTTCTGTAGATATTGGGACTTCAGTCTCCTCTGAGCAAAACATGGGTTTAAGGGAGAGGCTTGTGGTAAGGACTGGATGCTGGTTCCTCAGTCATGTTTTTCCTTCTCCTGCCCATGCTGAACATTGCACTGTATACATGAAAATCTCTGTGCCAAGTTGAAAGGTACTTTTGTTTATGCAACTAGGAAAGCATGCAACCCAATTATTTCCACTAAAGCTGCCGTAAGGGAAAGGCCAGACTCATGTTCCGCTATCTTGGGGTTATGATCCAGACTGACCTTCTGTGTTCTGCATATTTCCCCGGAGTGGAGTGGTAATAACTGCCCGCTGCTTGTGTGGTTCAGGAGTTCTGGGTGTCCTTGGCTGTCAGGACATATGGTCTTGTGCTGACCTTGTCTGAATTTGGACACAGTATATCACTGTGGGCAGAGACTCTTGCTTGTTCTAAAGATGATTTGGCTCCATGCTGCCAACAAGTGCTGGACTTGCCCTTCACTTTCCACCCTCTCAGCTGGGATTCATATTTACTACAAATATTCACATGCATTGACACATTTTTTCCTCCTAGTAACCATGTCAGGAATATTTTTAATCATCATTTTCAATTTTCAGGAGCTGAGACTAAGCAAACTCATGACCTTCTTAAGGACACACCATTACTAAACAGCACAGCTAGGATTTAAACCCAGGCCTACCAATTCCCTACCCAATAACTGTAAGTTGAAACTTGAAAAAAATATTTCCATTGATAGAAAATTATGAAAAGCTGGGAAAGATGGCAGTGGAACAGCCAGATTACAAACACCCTGGGACAGGTGCTGTTAGCTGCATCACTGATACCCACCCACATTATTCCTTGGTATCAGATTCCAAGGTAGTCTGGGATGGCAAGGCATACAGCTAGAAATCTCACATGTACCCTCAAACTTCTTTGCTTTGGGGAGTGCTAAGTTGCCAAGTTCTGGCCAATTGTATAAGCTAAAGGTTCTAAGATCACTTTTACAAGGAACAGCCTCTGCTTGTGCACCTGAGACTTAGATTTGTTGGCAGAAACTGAAGGGTTTCAGATATTACCTTGCTTGCAAGCTAACAAGTTAGCCTGCCATAGTTTATAGACCATATATATACCATCAGGAGGCAGGAGGTGCTCTGAGTCCGAGAAACAGGTGATTACTCATGGCAAAAGCACCCAGAGCAGGCAGGTTCCTCAATCCCAGGGGAATCAGTTATTACTTACCCATTGGGTTTGCATCACAGTAAAGCAATCCCAAAATTTAGGAGGCTCATAAGCTATTGGTACATTTACTCCTTGAGATTACTCATTACTCAAGTCTCCTTCAGGAAAGAGAGGGAAGTCATCACTAGAT
Source organism: Antrozous pallidus (assembly GCA_027563665.1). NCBI lineage: Eukaryota > Metazoa > Chordata > Mammalia > Chiroptera > Vespertilionidae > Antrozous > Antrozous pallidus. Next base: position 108,027,984 of record CM050508.1, on the reverse strand, counting down.
TATAAATTTGCAGAGTAAGAAATGTCTCCAGGATAGAGAAGGAGAGAGTTTTAACTCTTCAAATCCCCCTGGAGGTTCTCTACCGTTAGGGAGATATTCTCTCAGAATATCTATTGAAATGTACTTTGGAAATGTGCCTTTTCTCAGAAAGACTGAACCATGCAAAAATGAAATATTCTCGGAGAATTTTCTTCCAACACCGAGGGCTAAGCAGCCATCTCACACTGCAAGGAAAGCCACAGATTGAGGCTGGAGGAACAAAAACAGAAAGGGCCTGGGACCTTGAAAAGCTGAACTAGTCTGGCTCCTGTTCATATCTTGCTTCCCCTGGGCTCCCTTGCTAGGAGCCAGACAATATTCTAATGGCAAGGAGAAGAAAAAAAAATAGGTTGGGGAGAGACAATCATTAAACACACACACACACACACACACACACACACACACACACACACACACACACAACAGAGTATGGCAAGAAGTGCCTATTTCATTTTCAATGCACCCCTCCAGCTCCTCATTCTCTCCCACTCTCCCCTGGCTCAGTAAACAGACCTCTATCAGCTCATTGCTCATGCTTCCAAGTTGGCATTTTTCATTTTTCCCTTATCTCCTATACTCAGTTCTTCAGCAAGCCATGAATTGTACCCCCAAAAATATATCTCCTTGGTCCACTTTCCACCATGTCACCTTCCCATAAGCCTCACCTCCTACCTACCACTCTCCCTACTGCACACCATCCACCACCATTCTTCCATTTTCCAGTTCAAGAGCAGAGGTTCTCTCATTGAGACACCTGGCCCTTTTGACAGCTGGAGAAGGATGGGGCACTATGGGACAGTACTTCCCTATAAGGAGGAACTAGCTCCAGGTAGGGGATATGCCCTTCAACCCTTTGAGCTGTGTGGGTGTTTGGGGAACACCCCCAGCTTCTCTGCCTGGAGGAAACAGGCCACTAGAAGCAGGCTGACAGAATGCATACTGCTCATGCCTGTGCTTCTGCACCAGGAACAAGAAGCAGGTGTCGAAGAGGCTGAAGGTCCCAGGTGCTGGCTCTTCCATCTTGAGGCAGATGCCTAATTAAAAACGCCAACCTATTCAAATGCATGTATTTTTCTAAAGGCTGGACTGGAAAAAGATATTTTTGCAATGCCAGAGTGGTGCCAGGTGGAGGGGAACCAGGCTTGTCTGCTCCGTTTCTCCTGATAAGAAACACCTTCCTGATGGCTGGAGAAGCCTGGGGCGCCAGTGACAGCACATATAGATGGGGACTATCACCAGTGAGGGGGTTCCTCCACCTCTGAAGGCTGTTCAGGTAGTTGGGACCACCTTGAGATATCCTGGCCATGAGGGCAACATCTGCCAGTGGTGACGTCTCTTGTTTCTAGTCTCCCTCCTTCAGTTAAGGCTCAGAACTTTTATTCATGGGTTCTCTGATACCAGTTTTTTGTCTAAATTGGCTACAGAATGACAACCCCCATCTGAAATACCAGCTGGATTTATGTTTAAACATTATAGTCAATCATCTGTTAATTATCTACTTAAGGGACCTCTGTTACAAAAGACAATTAGGAATGACAGTGGTCACTTGGGAATCTTTTGAAATTCCAAAATTAGTGTATTTACATATACAATTAGAAACTTTTAGAAACAAGAAGCTGAATAAGAAACATTTTCAATGAGTACTTAGAGCCTTTAAGTAATTAAATAATTCAAAGATAGTCTTAGCATCACTGGCCATGAGAGCTTTCAGGGGACTTTATCTTTACATGAGAGCTTTGTCCTCTAAAAGCTGCCCCAAAGTTCCTTCCTTGGGAACTCTACTAGTTATATGTACAAACACATTGGTTTCTCCACTTGTGCTTTTTATTATTTTTTTAATTTTTAAATTCTTTTTTATTTTTTAAATAAATCTTTATTGTTCAGATTATTACAATTGTTTCTCTTCCCCTCCCCCCAAGGCTCCCCTCCACCTGGTTCCCACCTCACCCCATGCCATTCCCCCTGCCACTGTCCTCATCCATAGGTGTATGATTTTTAGCCAGTCTCTTCCCGCACACCCCAACCCCTTTTCCCCCGAAAATTGTCATTCAACTCCATTTCTATCCCCCTGATTCTATTATATTCACCAGTTTATTCTGTTCATCAGATTTTTTATTCACTTGATTTTTAGATTCACTTATTGGTAGACATGTATTTGTTATTCATAATTTTCATCTTTACCTTTTTCTTCTTTTTCCTCTTCTTAAAGAATACCTTTCAGCATTTCATACTGGTTTGGTGGTGATGAACTCCTTTAGCATTTTCTTATCTGTGAAGCTCTTTATCTGACCTTCAATTCTGAATGATAGCTTTTCTAGGTAGAGTAATCTTGGTTGTAGGATCTTGCTCTTCATCACTCTGGATAGTTCTTACCACTCCCTTCTGCCCTGCATAGTTTCTGTTGAGAAATCATATGGGTCCTCCCTTGTAGGTAACTAACTGTTTTTCTCTTGCTGCTTTTAATATTTTCTCTTTGTCTTTTGCTCTTGGCGTTTTAATTATGATGTGTGGTCCTCTTTGGATTTCTTTTGTTTGAGGTTCTGTGTGCTTCCTGGACTTGTAAGTCTATTTCTTTCACCAAGTGGGGGAAATTTTCAAATAGGTTTTTAATATCTTGCTCTCTCTCTTCTTCTAGCACCCCATAATTCAGATGTTGGTATGCTTGAGGTTGTCCCAGAGGCTCCTTACACTATCTTCATATTTTTGGATTATTTTTTTCTTTTTGTTTTTCCAATTGGGTGTTTTTTGCTCTTTGTATTTCAAATCTTTGACTTGATCTTTGAAATCCTCCAGTCTGCTATTGGATCGTTGTATATTATTCTTTATTTCAGTCTGTGTATGCTTAATTTCTAGTTGGTCCTTTTTCATATCCTCAAGGGTCTCACTAAATTTATCAATGGTTTCTAGAAAATTTTTGAAAAACTTTATAACCATGATTTTGAACTCTATATACTCCATTTCTTTCATTTGTGACCTGTTTCTTTGTCTCTGCATTTTGGCTACTTTCCTGTGTTGATAGAGTGGTTTTGTGTGCTAGGTGTCCTATAGGGCCCAGTGACTCAGCCTCCCCAGTTACCTGAGGTGGACACTCTTTGTGCACCCCTTTGTGGGCTGTGTGCACAGTCTTGTTGCAGTTAAGCCTTGATTATTGTTGGTATCGCTGGGAGGAATTGACCTCCAGACCAATTGGCTGTGAGGATCAGCTGTGTCTACTATAGTAGAACTTCTGTGCTGGAGACACCCTTATGAGGCAAGACTTGCTTCAGTGGGGCTTTGGTGCTCACTGTGTCTGCCCCCTGAGTGTGGCCCTTATGGATCTGAGGAGTTGTAATCTGGATGGTCCCACTCTGACTACTGGGTACATTGGCTCTTGGATCTCCAAGGAGGTGCTAATTTAGCCTCTGCCTGAGGCCACCCAGCAGGAGCTACAAAGAGATCTGTATATTCCTCCTCTTTGTTTGGGGTTTGGATTTGCCCAAATGAGGCCCAGCTATGAAGCAATGCAAGCTGTTGTGAGGCCTTGGGCCTTCTTTTGGTGACTCTGGGGCTTTCTGATTCAGCTGCAGTTTGTTAGGTAATTTTAGATTTCAAAGAACCAGGCCATTCATATGCAAAAGCCTCTGCTCACAGCTTGGGTTGGGTGGGGTCTCAGGGTGGAGCAAACAGCAATGGCTTTCTGTCAGCCCTGCCCAAAGAGGCCCCCAGTCTCAATGTCCCTCAGTAATCACTGCAAGCATCTCTGATAGAAAGCCGCTCTCAAGTTCTGCCCGATGCCAGACAGTCAAGTTTCTTCCCATATGAGCGTAGGTCCCCAGAGTCTCACCCGAAACTGGAGTTCAGAGCAGTCAGGAGTTTGTGTCTCCTGTGGATTGAAAAAGCCAGCAGTCTACTCAGGTGCCAGCCCTTTCTGTGCTCACGAGCACCTCTGTACATCTGCACTTTACTTCCACAGCTCCTCTGAGTCTCAGTGTGCTTTTCTCTTTCCTTCTAGTTTAGAATTTACACTCAGCCAACCTCCCTGTGGTTCTGGATGATTTCTGTTTTGTCTTTTAGTTGTAGTTTTGAAGTGGTTGTGCGAGGCAGCATGTTCAGGTGTTTGCCTATGCCCCCATCTTGGCTTCTCTCTCCACTTGTGCTTTTTAAATAAAATCAACCAACTTAGTCAAAGTAATTTAAAACTCTAATGGCCAGTTTAAAAACTCTTTGTTCTAAGTCTACCTGGATAGCCCACCCCCTTTAAAGAAAAGGAATTCAAACATATCAATGCATTCTGTGACTGATATGCAGAAGCTTCTAAAAGACAAAATGACTTTTAAAAAAGAGCTCCAAAATGATCCCCAAATAAACTTTGGGCATATGAGAAGATGCTTTAATTTTTCCTCAAGTGTATATAGCTGCCATGGCTCAAGGCTTTATTCCAAGGACAAATATAAATCTTAATTGTCTTCTCCACAAATATTAATAAGAAAAATATTAGCCATCTGAAATAATACACTTAACATACTTCAACTGCTATATATTATTGGGGTTTTTGCCTTACTTGTACCTGTCTCATGGCTGACATTTTAAAATGAAACTATCAGGGCTCTGGTTACATCTGTGTTGTGCATGTACTGGTATGTCCACCTCTGAAGGATATTACCAATATTGGTATGTAAAATGCTCTGTCTAATTGGCTTAAAGAAATTAAGGACTTACATGAAAGTTCTTTAAAATATAATATAAACTAAGCCGAATACTTTACAGGATCACATAATCTGGAAAAATATTTGATATTGGAGCTAGTTTTCATTTAGTGTGGCTAAATAGACATGTCTTTGAGGATATCAACATTAAGCATAATACTTTTATTCTATCTGGGTTTATTAATTAAATGAGTTCATGTTATCTCTATTGCAAAATTTGTCAGAAAGAATAATTTTGTATGATGAAATTTTTATAACTAATCTATCCATAATTGTTAAAATAAAGTAAATCAGGTGACTGCAAGTAGGATGAAAAGGTTGCTTTTAGTTGTAACTTTTTAGTAATAACTGTATGTGTTATAGTATTTGTACTTTAAAATAGTTTCCCAAAGTCTTTTAGTATCTTGAAACTTTATTGTTTTGCCAACTAAATTAAATGACGAGTAGTCATTGAACATCCAGGTCATTTCCAAATAAGATAAAATATCAAGACATTAACTGCTAAATAAGTCTTGGTTTACCTACTTTTACTTCTTATTATAGATAAACTAAAAGGCAAATTTGGATCTGTTAATGAATATATGTAAATGAAATAATAGTAGTAACAATGATAAAAAAGGTATAAAGTATGAAAATGCATTTATGAGAACACTTTAAAAATGATTGTCTTATTTCTGAATGAGTAAGAAGAGAGCACAGGAGCAAGGTAAGTTGTGAAAAAATTTACAGAAAAGGAATCTTGAAAAAGAAAATGTGATATGATCAAGCTAAATAAGATAAAGTTAATTTAATGAAATTAAGTGAACTTAAATATTAAAAGAAAGCTTATATAAAATTAGAGCGTGGTGAAATAAGGTCATAAGAACATTTATTGGAATAAAACTGCTGTTTAAAACTGGCCACAGTTCACCCCTGCTTGCTTAAAACAAAAGAATTATTGCTTTAGTTTCCAGCTTGTGACCTTGAAGGCTAAAAAACCCTTTGAAGACTAGAACCAGAGGAGTAACCTCAGCGCCAATTATGTAGCTACACCACCTGTTTTTACAAGATAGGACCACTTTCCCACGTCTAGCAGATACAAAGTTAGAAGATAAAGAGCGAGCAATAGGGTCATTCATAGTCTATTGGCAGCTCTTCCCCAGATGCAGCCTTGGGGGCTGTTCGCCAAACACAGGGCAATAACATTTATGGTTCAGACCTCTTTAAAAGGACGGCCTGCCCCAGTGCAGGTCTCCGACCGTCCTGGCCAGTTTTCAATAAATCCTTGCCTGCTTATTACCAACCTAACCACCTCCGTGGTTGTTTGTAACTCGTCCTAGAAGTCGCCCCACAACACTTGGTTCTTTGTGTGTTAAAAAGACAAAGTTGTTCTGTACTATTGTATACTCTTAATAAGAGACTATAAAGAGAATGGAAAGATTTTGTGTTTTATTAAAATTATTCCCTGTGCTCTGTATTATCAGGTCTTTGAGTACTTAAATAAACTAAGTCTTTTTTTAAATTAAAAGAGTTAAATTTTGCTTAAAACCATTTAACTTTCTGTATTTCCCTACAAAATCTTTGTCACTATTATTAAATTGATAACTAAGTATTGTTTCACAGTGATCTATTGATACTAGGAATTGGCCAGCTCTGACTTTCATTATGGGTTCTTGTCCTATGAAGTTTGAAGAATAACATTTGGGAGTAAAAGATTATAGGCACAAGTCTGGAAGTTTATTGCAAGCATATACAACCCCCCAACAACCCCCTGGGGAGGGTCCTCAAATGGGAAATCACCTGCTCTTGTCTCTCTAAAATGGGGTAAACATAATTCTCTGAGTCTCTTTGTTCATCCCAGTTTTTTTTTTTTTCTTTTTAAAAAAATCTTTATTATTCAGTTTATTAATTACATTGTTCCCCCTTTTTTATCCACGTATAGCTCCCATCGATCCTGTACCCATCCCACCCTCCACCCTCACCTCCCCCTCCCCACTGTCCTCTCCCATTGTTGCAAGATTTTTGTCCAGTCTCTTGCTGTACTTCCCACACCCCTTTTCTCCCCAAAAATTGTCATTCCATTCCCTATGTCCATGATTCTGTTATATTTACCAGTTTATCCTGTTCATCAGATTATTAATTCACTTGATTTTTATATTCATTTGTTGATAGATGTGTATTTGTTGTTCATAATTTATATATTTACCTTTTGCTTCTTCCTCTTCTTAAAGAATATCTTTCAGCATTTCGTATAATATTAGTTTGGTGGGGATGAACTCCTTTAGCTTTTTCTTATCTGCGAAGCACTTTATCTGACCTTCAATTCTGAATGATAGCTTTGCTGGATAGAGTAATCTTGGTTGTAGATTCTTGCTATTCAACACTTTGAATATTTGTTGCCACTCCTGACTGGCCTGCATCATTTTTGTTGAGAAATTCGCTGACAATCATATGGGTGCTCCCTTATAGGTAACTAAATGTTTTTCTCTTGCTGCTTTTAATATTCTTTCTTTATCTTTTGCTCTTGGCATTTTAATTATGATGTGCATTGGTGTGGTCCTCTTAGGGTTCCTATATATTGGGGTTCGGTGCGCTTCTTGGACTCCTAAGTCAATTTCTTTCACCAGATGGGGGAAGTTTTCGGTCACTATTTCTTCAAATAGGTTTTCATTGTCTTGCTCTCTCTCTTTTTCTGGCACCCCTATAATTTGAATGTTGTTATGCTTGAGGTTGTCCCAGAGGCCCCTTACACTATCTTCATTTTTTGGATTCTTTTGGTGTCTTGCTTTTTCAGCTGAGTGGATTTTATCTCTTTGTATTTCAAATCTTTAACTTGGTTCTTGGGGTACTCTAAAGTACTTTTAGGTCTTTGTATAACATTTTTTATTTCAGTCAATGTATGCTTAATTTCTGGTTGGTCCTTTTTCATATCCTTGAGAGTCTCCTTCATATCCTTGAGTGTCTCGTTCATTTCCTTGTAGGACTCATTCATTTCCATGTTGGTCTTGTTCATTTCCTTGCAGCACTCGTTCATTTCCTTGTAGGTCTTGCTTATTTCCTTATAGGTCTCCACCTTTTCTAGGAGCCTCTTGAAAAGCCTTATAACCATGGTTTTGAACTCTATGTCTAGTCGTCTTTTCTCCTCCATTTCTTTCACACCTGATTTCTTTCCCTGTCTCTGCATGGTGGCTGCTTTATGTGGTAGATATCCTCAAAGGGACAGTGGCTCAGCCTCCCCAGTTACCTGAGGTGGGTACTCTTACTGCAATCCTTTATGGGTTGTATTCAGTATTTTTGAATTTAAACTCAGCTTGTTGTTGTTAGCCCTAAGAGGGTTTGACCTCCAGACCAATTGGCTGTGAAGGGAGGCTGTGTTCAGGTTGGATGGGCGGAGTCTCTGAGCTGAGCAGGCAGCCTCAGTGTCAGCTACGTCTTATGCGGCACTCACATGTGTGGGTCTCTGTTGGGTGGCAATTGTTGCAGGCACCTCCAAGAGAAAGCCGCTAGTCTCTACCCCTTGCCAGACAACTCTGCCTCTCCCCAAATGAGTCTGCACACCCAAAGTCTCGTCCGAACTGCTTTGTAAAACAAAGCAGTCCGATGGTCTCCAGGACCAGGGGGCAAGTCACCAGAGAGCAAGTTGCGCATCTGTGCTGTCGCACACTTTAGGCACGCTAAGTGCTTTTCCAAGCAACCTGGTTTCTCCTCAGACTAGGAGACTTCTGCCGTGCCCGGCTTCCAGGGTGCATACCCTGGACCTCGGACCTCGCCTGGCACTTTGGAATCCGTGCAGTGGGATGTCTCCGCCCTCCCCGTTGGAGAAATCCAGCCGGGGTTGTTGCTGCCAGCCCTACAGCCCGAGCGTGCGGCCATGTCTCCTAACCTCTGTTTCCAGGCATATCTTCAAGGCTGCGCTCTGCCGCTCCTCTGAGTCTCAGTGTCCCACCTTTACTTTTATTTGTGGACTTTTCACTCAGCCAGCTGTCCGGTGATTCTGGGTGATGTTTGTTTTGTTGTTTTGTTGTAGTTTTTGAAATGTTGCGCGGGGCAGAACAATAGGTGTTTACCTATGCCACCATCTTGGTTGCTCTCTAATCTGTTCATCCCAGTTTCTAATTGCTTCCTCATATTATATGCTCCCCTCCTCCCCTGCTTTCCCGCATGTTATCAGTTTCAGAGCTCACCTAGTGCCCCCATCTTCTTCTCATTATCTTGTAACATTTCTCCTGTGTATGTAAGATAAACAATCCTGGGGCTTAGAGTTGTCTCTGTAAGGTATGGTATGTCTTCTTATCCCATGGAACCCTGTTCCCTAAACCTGCCTTTCCTGTCTCTAAATTCCTTTCACTATGATTTTATTAACCAGGTGTTTTAAAACTTTTGACATGCTTAACAAACTTCTAAAAATTCAAATGTTTAATAGTTTCTTCTTAACCTAAAAATAACAGATTTTTTTCAGCAGGTCCTTTGAACTCTTTAAAGGAAATATTCTCTCTCTCTCTCTCTCTCTCTCTCTCTCTCTCTCTCTCTCTCTCTCTCTCCCCTCTCTTTGTAAAAAGGGGGTATTATGCTAAGTAAACATATTGATGTGTTAAATTTACATGGGAAGTATTGGCAATTAAAAATAATAATGAATTTGTATGAAATATTGTTATTAAAATAAATGTTCTAGAAAGTATATAAAACCTCTGAGAAACCACAATGTCCTGCATATTTTCATTTGAAAATTTAGTTATCCTAACATATTGTATGTTGCAGAGAAAAGCACATTTCTTTGTCAATGTCATTGTAATCAAATCTTTAACCATGTAATTCTAAGCCTTTGCTATTTACAGAGTCATTGTCTTACTTTGTTTAATTTTTCAAAAATGTTTTATATTCAATGAGATTAATGAAGGGAGGACTGATACCCTAAAGTACGGGATTCTGATAAATTTTCACATTATATCATTTAACTGGGTGAGAATAGGTAGCACTCTAAGGAAAAACTGAATTTGTAAAATTGCTAACAAAAGGTCAAGATCAACAAGAACGAATTACATAGAACTGAATGAACTGATGAGGATGATTATAATTTTTATGACTTTATTTGAAATATAAATACTTGGGTTCATTAAATCTTTTGTTTTCAAGATATAAGAACATCATTTCTCTTAAGCTACCTATAATTTAGAGTAATTTGGTAAACTATACCATTGTGAGCAGAATTGAAACATTTGTCTTTTTTCTCTCTTTGACTCCTTCAGAATTTGGAAACTATCAGTTAGTATTCTTATATTCATAGTAATATTATTATTTGCATAGTATTAATAAAAACCTGTTTTCTTTGTTACAGGGCTGATTGGAAACTATGACAGACTTTGACTGAAATGTCTTTTTCTGGAGCACCTGGGCCACAAACAAATGTGAGCTCCAGGACAGATACCACAAATTCCTTCATTATGTTAATTGTTCCTGCATCCACCTAAGTATGTGTCCACCATTTCACTTTTTATCCAGTCTCAGGGGTTCCCCCCACCCTGCTTTGCTTTATTCCACCTCCTTAATCTATCACCAATGAATTTCATGTAACCCAACTATGTCCCTCCTTTGATTGCGATGTATAAATGCAAATGTAACCCACCATTCTTCAGAGCATTATCTCAATTCATTGAGGTTCTGCTTCGCTGCGTATGTCAACAGTTTGGCTCAAATAAACTCACAAAAATTCTTTACAGGTTTCAATGGGTTTTTTATGTTAACAGGCTATAGTTGTAAGCTTGACCTTATGGTCTGAACCTTGTGGTCCCAGGAAGCTGAGTTCAGGGCTTGATAGAGTTCAGGTGTATGTAATCATGCAGGCCAGGCCAAGGGACCTCAGCGGTTCATGAATTCGTGCAATGGGCCTCTAGTTATAAATAATGTTGCAGTGAACATAGGGGTGCATATATTCTTTTGAAATAGTGTTTCAGGTTTCTTCAAATATATTCCAATAAGTGGAATCACTGGGTTATATGAAAGTTTCATTTTTATTTAAACTTTCATATGTTTTTACTAGAGGACTAGGGCATGAAATTCATGCACTCAGGGGTCCTTCAGCCTGGTCCGCACCCTCTCCCAGTCCAGGAGCATTCAGGGGATGTCCTTAGTGCTGCCATGGAGGTGAGGCTCCCACCACCGCTGCTGCTCTTACCAGCTGTGAGCCCAGCTTCTGGATAAGCAGAGCTACCCCTATGAGAACACACTGACCACTAGGGGGAAGCTCCTGAATTGAATATCTGCCCCCTGGTGGTCAATGCATGTCATAGCAACCAGTTGTTCTGCCATTTAGATGATTTGCATATTACCCTTTTATTATATACTAGTGGCCCGGTGCACGAAATTCATGCACGGAGGTGGAGTTCCCTCAGCCAAGCCTGCACCCTCTCCAATCAGGGACCCCTTCGGGGATGTCTGACTGTTGGCAGTCGGACATCCCTCTCGCAATCTAGGAATACTGGCTTTTAACTGCTCACTGGCCTGCCTGACTGATCGCCCCTAACCCCTCTGCCTGCCTGATCACCCCTAACCGTCTCTGCCTTGCCCCACACCTAGGACCCAGGCTTCCCTCCCTCTGGCCAGCTATAGGCACCCATCTTTACTCAGGCCAGCCCCAGCCAGAGGCAGCCTCAGGCACCCAGGACCACAGGGCATGTGGCCTAACTGTAGGGCTGGAAAGGGCCCCCATGCCTCGAGCCGCTGCCCCACCCATGCATGCCACCACCCCGCCCTTTGCACCTCTGCCGCTTACATCTCCACCTCGTTCCTTGCGCTGCCATACCTTGTGCCACCCATTCCATTGTGGAGCAGCCTGGGGAGCAGATGCTGCATGCCAGCGGTCCTGGCTGTCCCACCCCATGGAGCGGCCTGGGGAGCGGACTCTACATGCCTGTGGTCTCGGTCGGACCAAGGCGCCCTCTTCATCCCCCTGCGGGGAGTGGCCTGGGGAGCGGACGCCACACGCCGGTGGTCCCAGCCCACCTGCAGTGCCCCGCAAAGCAGCAGCAAAGGCGTGAGGGGCGGGGCTGCACAGCACATGACCCCACCCCCCACTCTTGATTGGCTGGTAGTGTAGCGAAGGCATAGTCACATTAGCATATTATTCTTATTATATAGGACTAGGGGCCCAGTACACGAAATTCGTGCACTGGGGGTGGGTGTTCCCTCAGCCCAACCTGCCCCCTCACACATACTGGGAGCCCTCTGGCTGAGGCTTTAGGCCTTGGGCACCCAGCTATTGCCCTGCAATGGGGCAGATGGCTGGCTCCATCCCAGCCTCGCCCCCCACCCCTCGGGCCAGGGCCTTAGCCTCAGCCAGCTTGCCCCAGCTAGCACGGGCCTCAGCCATGCCCCCACAGGCCCAGGCTGCATTGACCACACACACCCACGGCCCTGGCCACCTTGGACATGCCCTTCCCAGACCACCCCAGGCCCAGGCTGCCTCTGCCACGCCCCCCATACCTCCCCAGACCTGGGTCATCTTGGCCACGCCCCCTGCCACCTGAGCCACCTCAGCCATGGCCCCCAGTCCCCCAGAGGCCCTGGCCACCTTGGCCACGCCCCTCAGGCTAGGGCTGCCTCAGACACGCCCCCATGCTCCTGATTGGCTTGTGGGCGTGGCTGGTGGGTGTGGCAAAGGTACAGTCAAATTTGCATATTACTCTTTTATTAGATAGGAGGATTGATTTTTGAGATAGAGGAAGTGAGAGGGCAGAAGAGAGGAAGAGATGGAGAGAGAGAGAGAGAGAGAGAGAGAGAGAGAGAGAGAGAATGTGAGAGAGAAACATAGATTTGTTGTCTCTGACCTGGAATAAAAATTGTAACCTGGGAATGTGCCCTGGCTTAGGAATGTAACCAGTGACCTTTTGGTGTACTAGATGATGCCTGACCAACTGAGCCACAGTGTCTGGGGCTCCATGCCTATTTTTCATGGTCCAACCCAAGGGCCCTCTGCCATCCTCTCCAGCTTCTCCCCATGACCTCTCCCTGTGAGCCACCATGGCAGACCGCTAGTAGTTCTTATCTGAGGCAGCTTGCCTCTGAATCCCTCCTCTGTAATCTCAGGCACACTCCACAAATTACCTAATCTCAGTTTCCACACCTGTAAAATGGATATGGTGCTTAATCACGAGTGAGTCAAGGATTTAACAGGAACTCCTGAACTTGAGTTCCTCCTTCCCCTGGTCTCCCTCATTCCGTCCTGGCCTCCGACCCTTTCTTGTGAGTTAATCCTGTAATCACTCTACTTAAAAGTGAAGTATGCATTCACAGAGATCACCTTTCTGCCTTGTCTTCAATAGTAAGGTGCCAATTTAACACCAAAAGGAATCCTCAATTTGGGCTGTGGTGAAGAATAAATATTTATTGAGTGCAAAACAACTCAATTGTGATTCAGCACCATAGCACAGCTGTGAGGCAGCCTTAGGGCCAGGCCATCTCCCACTACCCTGCTCTGCTCCTCACTGGTATGCTTTGTGCCATGCTGGTCTGCTCCTCCTCCATTCTGTGCCAGGCTGCTCTGACCTTCGAAGATCTGCTCTGCTCCTGAGAGACATCATTGTTTCAGCTCATCCAGGGAGACCATTCCATCTAATAAAAGAGTAACATGCAAATGTGACTGTACCTTGGCTCCTGATTGGCTATGCTACCAGCCAATCAAGAGTGGGGGGCAGGGCCAAGCAGCGCAAGTGCCCCGCCCTGGGGGGGTGGCGAGCACCTAGCCCCACCACCCTGGCTCAGAGAGGAGGAGGTGGCGGTGAAGGGGAGGGCCCTCAAGTGCCTGCCCTCGGGGGTGGAGTCGAGGCGGCGGCAGCGTGGCACTCCAGCCAGAGCAGAGAAGACTGAAGCTCTGGCTGGAATGAAGCCTCCAGCAGCCAAAGCAAAAATGGAAGGCAACAGCCAGAGGGAAGGGCTGGGTCCCAGGTTCCAGAAGAAAACTAGTCCTGGCAGGCAGGGGAAGGAAAGCCTATTACATGAATCTTCATGCAAAGGGCCTCTAGTCTAGAGATGAAAAGCAAAGTGTGCTCCCAGAGCCAAAGGGAGCTGGCTTATATAGACAGCACACACACACACACACACACACACACACACACACACACACACACACACCATCCTCACAGTTTGATTGGTCCAAAACACAATGTCCTGCTTGATCAGAATAGAGCCGCTTGGGTTGGTAAGAGCTGTGCAGCTCTGATTGGCTGGGGAAAACTTCAGTCCTCTTGTTGAAATAGGATTCCAGAAACTCCTTTATAAGGGCTGGTTCAGATGTAGGAACGCAGTGCAGGCAGGCAGTTCAGTGCAGGCTTCTCCCTGAAGTGCGGTTTGTGTGAGAGGACTCTGTATAGAAATGGATGCTAAGTCCTGGCTTTTGTTGTTGTTTGTGTTGTTGTTTCAAATCTGAGCCCAGTGAGCTACCTAGAGGCCTTCTTAGCAGATGTCTTCTTTCTCAGGGTCCATATAAAGCTTGGTTGCATTCATTTGGCATGCTTGTGGGGCCAGGTTGGGCTGCTCCGTATATGTCCTGAGGGGATCCCAGTCCAGGGCTCTGTGGGGACCCAACCAGAGTGAGGTCAGTCCTATTGGAACTTTCAGGTAAGGCTTTCCAGGACAATGTTTGAGCAGAATTTTGCAGGGATCTTTATGGAAAGATAAAGTTAAAAAGGGTGATGACAACAATGGATGAAGCAAATGAATGGAGAAAGATAAGTCAGGAGTAAATTGGTTCAGAAAGCATTTGCTGGGAGCCACAAATTCGGCTCTGAGCTTTCTAGTGGCCAATATAAAGATTCGATCTCAGTTCAGTGACTGTGTCCTTAATTGAAATGCACAACAGTTCTCCTGGCTCTGAGAACAGAGCGTTTTCTGCTGAGAGTCTTCAGAATGAGAAATTACAGAATAAAGCTGACCAAGGTCCGGCATGTGGTCCTCATTAAATATGTCATGGTGCTTCTATTAGCACTGCAGAGAGGGCAGGAGCGCTGCCAGAGCAGCAGCCAAGGAGAGTGTTTATCTTCTCCTTGAGTGAAAGTTGATGGCACAGTGCAAAGTGAAGTTTGGATAAAGCAATCATCAAGGGTGGTGAGGGGGCACAGGCACTATATCAAGGACAAGGGATTTGTCCCCTGTCCAGACCTAGCCAAAGGCACCTCCTCTTTCACCCCATCATCACTTTCTGGCATGGAGATGCTTGCCCTCTGGAATGGAGGTGGCATTCACAGGCATGCTGGGTTGCACTGGACTCCAATAGGTCTCTAGACTTAGGTAAGAGGGCCTCCTTGTACGGAGTGAGGACCAGAAGGTCCTCAACCACGGGGCATGGGTGTGACAGCAAAACCTGGCCTGTGTTCATTACCCCTGGCAGGTCGCCTATAAGAGCCAAAGCTTTTGGTCTGTTCTGTCCACTGCTGAGTCTCCAGGGCCTAGAAAAAAAACCTTGGCTAGGTTGGCCACTCAGCAAGTATTCGGCTGCCTGCCAAGGAGAATGAGCAGTGGGTGGTCTCCAGGCTGTCTGGCCACAAGTATCCTCATTCTTTTCTTCCCTTTCTTCTCCCCACTCAGCTCTCATTTTCCCCTCTCTCACCTCAAGGTCATGCCTAATACTCTCTTCTTAGCCCAGTTTATGGACCCTTTTGGGGACAAAATTCCCAGAGCCACCTGCCTTTCCTGGCATAACTCTTTGCCCTGCTTCCTTTTGAAGTCTTGCCAAGTAAAGACCACACAGCTGTCTTTGTAGTTTTTCTGCCATAACCCTGGTCCTCCCGGAGGCAAACCGGCTACCTCAGAGCTTCCAGTAAGAGGGTCAGCAAGTGCTAAGGGAAAAACAAACATTTAGAGTTTCAAGGTCTTATCTTTCACGGGTACTGCTGGCACAATCCAGGGCCCAGATTTAGGTCAGTACTGGGGCACAGAATGTTCTCCTACTGTTTAGATTTTTAAAAAGCATTCAGGGCCACTCCAGATGCCAAGTGCCCTCAGGGCCTATGCTCCTCTACTGGCCCCTCACGTGTGAAACAATGACTTCCCAGTAAGAAAAGGACCAACAGGAATGCACTGACCTTGGAAGCAGTACAGAGATGGGAAAGAGTACTGGTGGGCCATGTCCTCTCCGTTCCAGCTATGAACAAGCACAGAGTCAAGGGGCAGTTCTAGGTTCTGCCTCTGGCTGCATCTAACCTGTAGCCAACTGGCCAAGGCATAGATTAACTCCTCTCTGAAAGAGAAAGAAGTCACACAAGTTCAAGAGGCACAGAGAACCCCAAGCAA
The DNA here is from genome assembly GCA_027563665.1 of Antrozous pallidus. Classification (NCBI taxonomy): domain Eukaryota; kingdom Metazoa; phylum Chordata; class Mammalia; order Chiroptera; family Vespertilionidae; genus Antrozous; species Antrozous pallidus. The sequence continues at coordinate 108,011,998 of CM050508.1, read as the reverse complement.
GAACCCAAACAGGCATATCATAATTAAAATGCCAAAAATTAAAGACAAAGAAAAGAAACTATTACCTACAAAGGAGCTCCAATAAGGCTGACACCTGATTTCTCATCAGAAACTCTACAGGCCAGGAAGAAATGGCATGAAGTACTCAAGGTAATGGAAAGCAAGAATCTGAAACCAAGATTACTCTATCAGGCAAGGCTGTCATTCAAAATAGATAGTGAAATAAAGAGCTACCTGGACAAAAAAAGGCTAAAGGAGTTTATCACTGCCAAGCCAACATTACAAGATATGCTAAAGGGACTGCTATAATGAGAAGAAGAAATAGAGTGAGAAATCTAGGCATATAGAATTAAAAAGGCAATAAATGCCTATCAGTAACCTTAAATAGATTAAATGCTTCCATCAAATAACATAGAATAGCTGAATAGATTAAAAAAAACATGACTCAACTATATGATGTCTATAAAAGACCCACCTCAGAACAAAAGACACAAAGAGAATGAGAGTGAAGGGATAGAAAAAAAGTTTCTATGCAAATGGAAAGGAGAAAAGAGCTGGAGCAGCAAACCCATATCTGACAAAATAGACTTCAAAATGAGAGTGTAACAAGAAAAAACAAAGGCCACTACATAATTTTAAAGGGATCAATACAACAAGAGGATATAACCCTGGTAATCATTTATGCACCCAGAATAGGAGCACCTAAATATATAAAAAATAAAAACTTCTAGAGGACTTTAAGGGAGAGATCAAAAACAGTATATTCATAGTAGGGGACTTTAACATCCTGTTTATTTCACTGGATAGATCTTTCAGAAAAAAAATTAACAAGGAAACAGTGAATCTAAAGGACACACTGGATCAGATGGATTTAATTGACATTTATAGAACATTTCACCCCAAAGCTGCAGAATATGCATTCTTCTCAAGTGCACATGGATCATTCACAAAGATAGACCACATGTTAGGATACAAAACAAGTCTCTACAAGTTCAAGAAGACTGAAATCATATCAAGCATCTTCTCAGATCACAGTGGAATGAAATTAGAAATCAACTACAGTAAACACACTGCAAAACATTCAAACACATGGAGGCTAAATAGCATGTTACTAAACAATGAATGGGTTAGCAATGACATCAAGAAAAAGATTAAAAACCTCTTGAAAATTAAGGAAAATGAACACACAATAACCCCAAATCTCTGGGACATGGCAAAAGCAGTTCTGAGAGAGAAGTCCATAGCACTCCAGGCCGACCTCAAACAACAACAACAAAAAACAGCAAGAAAGATTAACAATAAACTACTTAACCCTACAACTTAAAGAACTAGAAAAAGAACAATAGGAAAAACCCAGAGTAAGTAGAAGGAAGTAAATGATAAAGATTAGAGCAGAAATTTAAAAAACAAAACAAAAACAGAGACTAAAAAAAAAAAATCAATCAAATCAAGAGCTTTTTTTTTAAAGGATGAACAAAATTGATAAACCATTAGCCAGACTCATCAAGAAATAAAGAGAGAGAACCCAAATAAATAAAATCAGAAACAAAATCAGAGAATAAACCATGGACACCACAGAAATTCAAAGGATTATAAGCAAATACTATGAACAACTATATGCCAATGAGCTGGACAATGTGGATGAAATGGACAAATTCCTAGAAAAATGCAATCTCCCAAAATTCAAGCAGGAAGAATAAAAAAAAAAAACAAATAGGCCATTAACAACTGATAAAATAGAAGCAATAATAATAATTTAAAAAACTCCCAGCAAACAAAACCCAGATCTGGACCACTTCATAGGGGAATTTTACCAAACTTCAATGAAGAACTAATACCTGTCCTCTTCAAACTATTCCAGAAAATCCAAGAGGAAGGAAGACTTCTAAGCTCTTTTTATGAGGCCAACATTATCCTAATTCCAAAACCAGATAAAGAAACTACAAAGAAAGAGAATTACAGGCCTGATTATCATTGAAGCTAAAATCCTCAACAAAATATTAGCAAATAGGATCTAGCAATATATTAAAAAGATTATACACCATGACCAAGAGGGATTCATTCTAGGGATTCAAGGCTGGTACAATATTCGCAAATCAATAAATGTGATACATCACATAAACAAATTGAAAGACAAAAATCACATGACCACATCAATAGATACAGAAAAAGCATACGATAACATCTAATACCCATCCTATATTACAAAAGGCTAATATGCACAATGTCCCCTTAGGAATTTGACTAACCAGGAGTTTGACAACTCGCTATGATGTGTGCTGACCACCAGGGGATGACACAGAACAAAGGAAGGCCCTGGCGACAGCCAGCAGCCAGGGGAAGGAAGTGCCCGGACAGCAGACAGCAACAGGCAGCCGAGAGAAGGAAGCTCCCGATTGGCCATGATTGCTGGCCAGGCCTAGGGACCCTAACCGTGCATTAATTTTGTGCACTAGGTCTCTAATCTACATATATAAAAGCCTAAGTGGATGGAATGATGAAACAACTGGAATAAGCAGTCACAGTGATGTGCACTGACCACCAGGTGACAGACGCACAACAAAGGAGCTGCCCCCTGGTGATCAGTGAACTCCACAGCAACTTCCCATGGCCAGCCAACCTCCCCTGGTGCCTCATGGCACCAGCCAACCTCCTATGGTCCCTCGCTCCATCCAGCAGTCCCTAGCTGGCAGCAGGCAGGAATGCCTTGGCTGGCAGCTGGAAGCAAGGTCCTGGCCAGAAGCTGGAAGGCCACAATCAACCTTGATCACCAGTGGGGAGAGGAGATCACAGCTGGCAAGCACGGGGAGGTGGCATGAGCCTCTCTTGCCTCTATAGCAGGTGGGCAGTAAGGGGCAAGAGGACCTGGAATGTGAGAGCCCTGGACTGCAAGAGGGATTTCTAAATTCCAGCTTAAGCCCAATCCCTGGGGAATCCTAGACTGCGAGAAGACACAAATTTTGTGCACTGGGCCTCTGGTCCTATCTAATAAAAAAGTAATATGCAAATTGACTGTACCTCCAATCAAGCCATGCCCACAGCAATGCCCATCAGCCAAACAGGAGCAAATTATGCAAATAAACCGCAACCAACATGGCTGAAGCAACTGAAAGCAAGAGGCTTGGGTTTCCCTGGCAATGGAGGAAGCCAAGCTTTCCGCCTATCATTGCTGGCCTAGGCCTCCACTCAATGCTACAAAGTTTCAATTATAGAAGATATATCTCAAGAGAAATGGCGGCAGCCACAGAGCTCAAGAGAGCAGAGGCAAGGGTTGCCTAGGCAATGGAGGAAGCCAAGCTTCTGCAGCTGTGGCCAGACTAGGCCTGCACCAAGCTACAATGCTTCAATTGTAGAAGGTAAATGCCCCAACAGAAATGGCTGCTGCCACCGAGTGAGCAGAAGGCTTGGCTCTGCTCCAGGCTACAAAGTTTTAATTGTAGAACATAAATTAATCCCCGATCACAGGGCCTCCACTTGGGTCACTTGGGGGCATGCCCAGCCTGCAAACCATTCACAGGCCTCTCGCCCAGGCTGTCCCACATCCCAAGGGAACCACAACCCTGATCCAGGATATCCTTCAGGGCAAACCAGCTGACTCCCCACCCATGCACCAGGGCTCTACCCTATCTAATAAAAGAATAATATGCAGATTGATCATCACTCCAACACACAAGAGGGCTGCCCCCATGTGGTCAAAGATCCTGCCCTCATGTGGACACAAGATGGCCACCACAAGATGGCCAGTAGGAGAGGGGAGTTGGGAAGGACAGGGCCTGCAAGGGAGGGCAGTTGGGGGTGATCAAGCCTGCAGGGGAGGGCAGTTAGGGGTGACCAGCCTGGCAGAGGAGGGAAGTTGGGGCAAACAGGCTGGCAGGGGAGCAGTTAGACATCAATCAGGCTAGCAATGGTATGGTTAGGGCAGTGATGGGCAACCTTTTGAGCTTGGTGTGTCAAAATTAGCCAAAAAAACGAGTATGACTCCAGTGGTGTGTCACCTCAAGGAAAAAAAAACATAATTTCCCAATATTTATAGTTTAAATAACAAAAATGTATAATTGTAATATATAACTGTATTTAATAAACCACAAACTAATTATTAAACTTACCTGCTTAGTGACTTCTTTGTTCATCTGTCACTCAGTTTCTGTTGTTGGTCTTGATATTCATTTACTTGTCTGAGGTTCCGTGAACTAAGATAAGTGAGGGTGAGGGGGAATTCTTTAACTAACCTGCCTATTAGTGACTTTTTTGTTGCTGAATTTCATTGGCTACACCTTCAATTGAAGGTTGGTATTTTGTACACTTAAGCCCAAGTAAGCGTTACTAACTTCATCTGTCAATCTGTTTCTTTTGTTGGTTTTGATATTATTTAATTCTGAGAATAAGGTCTCACAAAAGTATGTAGAGGGAAAAATTGTGTGTAAAGACATTGCTATATTTTTCAGGGTGCTAAAAGTGTCTAGTAATCAGTTCCAGGCACTCCAAATTTCCTGTTCGTAGTGGCACTCCTCTTGATTCTCTAAGCAGCACCTTTCTGGAGTCTCAAGCTTTGACCTCAAGTTGACAAACACCTGAGCCCGTATGCTGTCTTGAAATTCTGCAGGTTACATCTCCAAATCATCAATTTGCATCCATTGGAAACCATTTAATTCCAAACTACTGTAGACTACTACATCAGGATACTTACTTATTTTTATGGTCTGTTCTAGGCTTCTAAACTGATTTAAGCTATCACTGAACTGGTCAAGTAAGGAGTCTAAAACATGCTGGTACTTTATAAGCAAGGGTTCCATTTCATTTTGTGCAGCTGCACTGGCCTTCTCAAAATACTTTGTTACTCGAGGAAAATACTTATAAGTTTTAGTTTCTACATCTCACTTGAAAATTTTAAGTTTACTTTCAAAAAAGCTTTTATGTATCCAAACATAATGTCAATAGTTTTGCCAAAACCTTGTAACTTTAAGTTCAGTTCATTAATTGAACAGAGAGATCTGTAAAAAAATATCAGTTTGTTGACCCATTTATCATCATTGAGCTGAGAAAAGTTTCCCAGACCCTTATTCTCAAGAAATATCTTAATTTCTTCAAAGCACTCCACAGAGCTCTCAAGAACCTTGCCTCAGCTCAGCCATCTTACATTATTGTACATCAGCAGTCCATTGTAGGTGGAATCAACCTCCAGTAAAAGTGCAGAAAATTCTCCCTTGTAAAGGGGGCGAGCAGCTTTTAAATTAACTATTTTTGTAACAACTGACATTAAGTCGTTTAAGTCAGTGAATCCTGCCTTGGCACATAAAACCTCCTGATGGATATTACAATGGAAAGGCACAATTGGATGTCCAATAGCTTCTGTAAACAATTTGACAAATCTGACTTTTTCTCCCCACCATGTTTGGTGCCCCATCTGTTGTCACTGGCACAACTTTAGATATATCAATGCTTAGGTCACAGAATGTTTGTATAACAACCTAACATATTTCACTTCCTGATGTACTTGTTGGCAATGATACTGACTTTATCAGCTCTTCTCTCATTGTGAGACCATCAGAATATCGACCAATAATGGCCAACTGAGCATGTGATGTGACATCAGTAGTTTTTTCAAGAAAGATTGAAAAATATTTACAATTACTTATGTCTCTCTTTAATTGATGTTGTACCTTCATGTTGAATCTCATTATTCGGTCTTTTATGATATTTCTACTGAGTGGTAACTCTGATATTCTCTTAATAATTGCATATTTATTCTGCATATCATGAAATAGAATTAGTGCACATCTTAGGAGAGTTTCTTTAATAAATTCTCCCTCACTGAGTGCTTTTGCATGCTGAGCTATGGAGTGAGCAATGCTCAAACCTGCAGATGTTCAATTTGTAGAGCCTTTTATAAATTTAAGGATGAAATTAGATTGGCTCTTATAAAGGTGTAGCTGCCTGGAAATGTATTCCTTCCTTTCATCCTCACTTTTTTTTCAAGAGCTGGGAATGACTGGTTTCAAAATGTCTATTTATATTCCACATTCTGCTTACTACCATTTCAGTACATAGAATGCAAAATGATCTGCCATTTTTTAATATAATGGCATACATCTGGGTCCATGTCTCTTGAAAGGGTCAGCTAGTGCTACTACCACTTCCTTTACTTAACCTTGGTTTTTCATTTTTTGGGTTCTCCATCAGTGGGGGCAGTGACAGAAGATAGAATTATAGATAGCCTGTTAGCCCTGCAGGCAATTAGGGGTTAACTAGCCTAACTGACCACAAGATGGCACATGTAACTGTCTTTTAGGAAAAGGCAGGGTTAATAAGCAGAAATAGTGGTTAATATGGATGCACAACAGTGATAGTGGTGAAATGGAGTATGTACTATGCTTCAAAATGACATTCCTTATATAAATTAAGTTGTTTTCCGCTATTTCTAATGGCAGGAAACCGCTCCCATACCACAGGTCCTCACCTCTCCTAGCATCCCTCTCACTTATCTCAGTAATGATGGTCAATTAGAAATCCACAACACCCCAGAACAGTAGATTGGATGATGGTTGCTCTGGTTATATGGTTGCTGGTAATGGCGATCACAGGGCCCCCAGAGATGCGCCCCCCGCGGCATTCTGCTGTACCTGCTCTGCTGGCCAGAAGTGAGGTCAAAGATCCCTTAATGGCCTTACCGGAAATCCCAGAACTAGACACTCTGTGCCAGAGTCCTGCTGTTTTGGCCTACAGACCTCTGGCACAGAGTGTCTACACAGAGTGTCTATAGCAAATGTTTCATCCTCGGCTACTGCACCTGGCCATGCAGTAGCTGAGGATGAATTGTCCTTCTCAGCATGCGACCCCATGCTTCTCTGTATGTGACTGCATGGGGCTACATGTCATCGAAAATGGCTACGCATGTCAGTATTGAAAATGGCTGACACGCATGTCATAGGTTTGCCATCACAGACCTACAGCATGCAGCTGGATAATCCTGTTGTTGTTTTCTGATCTCTGGGACTGAAATAAACTAGAAAAAGGTGTCCTCTGGCGAAACTCCAGCACTCCCTCTGTGATTGGCTCTTACCTCTGATTCTAGTAACTGCCTGCATAGGTAGCCCTACTCATTATTCGTTACAGACACCTGGCTTGTTTTCAAGCAATCTTTTGCTTTTATGAATATGCTACTTTAGAAACATAAGTCATGTGTTTCGTGTTCCATAAGCTTTAATGTGGAGGAATTTCTGGTATGACAGCTTTTAGCTGCTGAACAAACATGTTCAAATTGGCATTTTTTGGAGGGGCCTCAAAGGAAAAACCTGAAGTGAGTACAACAAAGTTTACATTTCTCCAGACTTATTTTAATATCCTTTCAAAGTCTTCATGAAGCTTTTAATAATCCATTACCATCTCAGGCATTTATTCCAGGGTTTTGGTCACTCCCATTCTGTTGCAGGGCAGCTGACATTTTGATGGGAGCACATTTTGTGTGATCTCCTTGCAGTGGCATTAGTCCCCCTTGCCATCCCCCCTATTCCTCCCCAAGACCACTGTCTGTAACCTGATGGTGTTTATCAAATTTGAATAATGCTTCAAAGTTAGATGAGGAGAGGTACAGCTAGGATGGCAGCAGCATTCCTGAGCTGCTCTGGAATAGCCACCTTCTTGGAGGGCTGGGTGAGTAACAATTAAGAGAAGAGAACACAGTAAACCTTTCAGAATCCAGCCTGAGAAACTAAGCTTGGGACAAGAGCAAAATCATGTAGCCTTGGCAAGAACCTCACATCTTGGGTTCTTTACGCATTTGAAAACTAAGGAGATTGGATTGGATGATGGCTGATGTCTCAACAGAACAATAATGGCATTATTTAGTGTCTGGATTCCTGGTTTGAGGATTTACATTTGGAATGTCAAATTCTTATAGATCTTCAGTTTAGTAAGGGCCTGCATTATTGCACTGCCTGGGTGGAGTGTTCCTCAGCATCACCTCAGGGGCTTGTAAAAGGCTCAGACACCCAGGTCTTACCCCCAAAAGAGATTTGGTTTCAATCTGCCTGGAGGCTAGGCATTACTATTTTTAAAAAGCTCCTAAGGTGATTCTAAACGGTAGCCCAAATTGAGAACCATTAATAGAAAGGAAGTTCAGCATTCCATATTGGCAAAATATGAAATAGCTTGTTCTATTGCCAAAGAGTTCTGACGTCAATATAAAGTTCAAATAAAATTTATGTAAACCACAAGTGGCTGCTGACTTTGGGTAGGTCAAAGCTGACTGGTGAGTATGCACAGCAAAGGGCTACCCTCTGATCAGGTGCGATGAATCATTTATTCCTCAGAATACCATTTTCTAGCTGCTATTTCTTCTGTTCCTCCAAACTTGAGGGTTTACATCATCAAATTTTTAATCTATGTAAATGTGTGTCAAGAGAAATAAATTTTTGCTCAAAGAAAAATCATTCCTGTCACCAGGCCTTGAAACTCATGGCAGAGATCTGCCTAAGTCAGTACTTCTGAAATGATCTTTTTTGGACCCATTGAGGAATTGGATGTAGCTATAGATTCTCCTCACCCCCGCCAATTTTTAACAGCTTAATGGAGATATAATTCACATACCATATAATCACATATTTAAGGGAATGCAATTCAGTGGTTTTTAGTTCACAGGTTGTGCAATCATCATCCCTAGCTCGTCTGTTTTGGCTGCTATTACACAAGTCCATGGACTGTGTGGTTTATAAACAAAAAATTATTTCTCACAGTTCTAGAAGCTGTAAGTCCAAGATCAGGCAGCCAACATGAGCAGGTGAGAGCCCTCTCTCATCTTGCAGACTTCCCATATCCTCCCATTCTGAGACCCTTGCAATTCCATATGTAATCTGGAATCAACTTCTCAGTTTCTGCAAAGAAGTCAGCTGGGAGTGTGAAAGAGGCACATTCAATCTGTAGATCAATTTAGCAAGTATTACCATCTCAATAACGTTTAGTTTTCTGATTCATGAACATTAGATGTTTTTTCCACTTATTTACATCTTCTTTAACAATCAAAACTTTTAAAAATGAATAATTACAATTCTGTGTTTACTAACCAAATTGAAATTTAACTTACTTATATGTAAGAGAATTTTCTTTCTATAAAATTCTGATAATTAAAGCTTTCTCAATTATTTTCTTCCATAATTTTTTTAAAATCTAGGGAGCTAAAGTTTTTTGTTTTATTTATGTTTGAGATTATTTTATTGTTTTTAAGATTGGCACTTTTAAAACTGATTTTTAGAGAGAGAGATGAAGGAAGGGGGATAGAAAGACAGAAACATCAATGAGAGAAAACATCCATCACTGCTTCCTGCACACCCTCTACTGGGAAAAAGTCTGCAACCCAGATGTGTGTTTTGACCGGGAATTGAACTGGTGACCTCTTGGTTCATGGGTTGATGCTCAACCACTGAACCATACTAGCTGGGCTAATATTGGCATTTTTATTATGATAAAATTGGTAACAAGATTATACATATATTTAGGTTTATAACATTATAATTCAACTAGAGGCCCAGAGCACAAATTTGTGCAAGGGTGGGGTCCCTCGGCCTGGCTGGCAATCAAGGCCTATCGGGGGGCTGGTTGGCAAGGAGGAGGGACCACGGGAGGTTGGCTATGAGAGCACACTGACCACCAGGGGACACTTCTGCTTTGACTGTCTGCCCCCTGGTAGTCAGTGTGCATCACAGTGACTGATTGACCAGTCATTCTGGCTGATCTGATTGTTCTGTTATAACAGTCGCTTAGGATTTTATTTACATGTACTAGAGGCCTAGTGCATGAATTCGTGCACAAGGGGGTCCCTTGGCCTGGCCGGCAATGAGAGCCTACTGGGGCTGTGGGGGGTTGACTGGCAGAGGGAGAGGCAGAGGAAGTTGGCTGGCCTGGGGGAGGAGACACAGAAGGTTGACTATAGGAGTACACTAACCCCCCAGGGAGCAGCTCCTGCATTGAACGTCTGCCCCCTATTGGTCAGTGTGTATCATAGACACCAGTCAACTGGTCATTCAGCCATTTAGCTGTTCAGTCACTTAGGCTCTTATATGTTTAGACTAGAGGCCCAGTGCATGAAATTCATGCAGGGGAAGGGGGTTGCTTCAGCTTGGCCTGCACTCTCTCTAATCTGGGACATCTGGCTCCTAACCACTCACTTGCCTGTTAGCCTGATCCCCCTAACTGCTCTACCCTGACAGCCTATTTGCTCTAACTGCTCTCCCCTGCTAGCCTGGTTCCCTAACTACTCTCCCCTTCCTGCCTAATTGCCTCTAACCTCCTTTGCCTTGGCCCCGCTAACATGGTTTTGACGGGAAGAGTGTCCAGAAGGACATCTGGAAGCACGTCTGGAAGATATTCAGTCTAATTAGCATATTACCCTTTTATTAGTATAGATGCCACCTTGTCATGAAAATGAAGGTTGTTCCCAGGTTTCCCTATCATGGAAGGGGAGCCCACAGTAGCATCCTGGGTTCTGACCGGGGCTTATGTGCTTGTGCTTTATCTCAGCAGATGTGATTCCTAGAAGAAGAGTCTTGGATGTACCTTGAACACTTATATCGAATTTGCCAAATCATCCTCCAAAAATGTTGAACCATTTTAAACTCCCACTAGCAACCATGCATGTGCCCTCCATCCATCCCACTTTGATGCCAATATCATTGATTTCTCCCTACAAGCTTCTCTCCCGTCAGCTGGGACTGCTTGGTACTTGAGCCAACCTCACTGTTCAACTGGGGACTTGGTTTCCCAAGATAGTATTATGAAGGAGGAAAAGTAGCTTTCCTCTACCTTTCTGAGTTCTTAGTGGAAGCCCTTGTAATGAAAGATAGATCACCAAGAGAAAAACAAAAGTTAATTAACATGTGTACCTTGTGTATATGTGGTAGATCCCAGGGGAAATGAGTAACTCCCCAAGGTGGCTTAGAATGCAGTATTAAATACCTTCTTCCTAGGGAAAGGGGATGGGAGATATAGGCCTCTTAGAGGAGAGTAAATGATATTTAGGAAAGATGATGGGGGTGGGAGGAAATAGTTTTTAAAAAAGTTTTGGTGTTATTTCAACTTCTACTCTATTGTCCTGTGACAGGAGTCAGTCTTCTCTGCCTCATGACACTTCTCCTGTGAAGGGGACCTATGACATTTGAACTCCTTTTGGGGGGGGTCTGATTTTAGGGAGATCAGGGTGGACTTCAGTGAAATCCTCTGCATGCATTTGCTGTTTTTTCAAGCATCTGCAGCTCAAGATCATCCATATAATAACAAAGCCTATGTTGGGGTGACATGTTCTATGACCTTCAGAATAAACCCAGCAAAAGCGTGTTTCCTTTCTTAGATGATTTTCCACAGTAGCCTTATTCCCTGCAGACGGTATTCTGACCAGACCTTCCTGGGAGTGGTCATAACATATCCTGTGTTTGTAGAAAAATGTGGGCCACAGCACTAAATAATCCAGGGGCAGTTTTCTCATTTTGTGGAAAGGGAGATAAAGTTATGATAGTTATCTTCCTTTCCACAGGTTCCTTTTGGGTTTGTATCTCCACTGCCCCACTGCACGCCCCCCCTACCCCCCCAGCAGCCCCAGTGACTCCACCTCAGGCCTTGGGGTTGGGTGTCAGGTCTGCAGGTTTGTGTCTCCAATCCACCCCCGCCCCAACCCCAGGTTTGCCATGGCAGGGCTTGGGGCTGCTGAGTGCAAGCCTCCCTGCTAGTTTTATGTCTCCCATCCAGCCCCACACAGACCCAACAGCCCCATGGCAAGGCTTGGAGCTGCTGGGTGCTGGCCTCCCTGAAGGTTTGTGTGTCTGATCTGGCAACCATCAGCCCCAGTGTGGCCATGGCGAGGCTTGGGGCTGCTGGGTGCCAGTTTGTGTCTCTGATCAGGCCCCCCGCAGCTCCAGCAGCCTCCCTGTGAGTTTGTGTCTCCCATATGCCTGTCAGCCCCAGGACCACCTGGCTGCTATGGGCCTCACCATCTTGGTTTGGTTAATTTGTATACTCACTCCTATTGGCTGGTAGCATAGCGGAGGTACAGTCAATTTGCATGTTTCTCTTTTATTAGATAGGATAATCACACTAGCTTTCTTTTTATTTATATTGGCATGGGATATCATATTCCATCCCTTCACTTTCAGTCTTTGTATAACTAAGAGGTGAGTCTCTCATAGGCAGAATAGAGATGAGTTTTGTTTTCATATCTGTTAAGTCACTCTATGTGTCTTGATTGGAGAATTAATACATTCACTTTTACTGTCATTATTGATAGATATGTACTTATTGCCAGTTTGTTAATTGTTGTTGGATGTTTTGTATTTCTTTTCTATTTCTTTCTTTTTAAAAAAATATATTTTTTAATTTCAGAGAGGAAGGGAGAGGAAGAGAGAGATAAAAACATCAATGAAAAGAGGGTATCATTGATTGGCTGCCTCCTACAACTGTGCATGTTCCCTGACCAGAATCAAACCTGGGACCCCTTAGTCCATAGGCCAATGCTCTATCCCCTGAGCCAAACTGGTAAGGCTATTATTATTATTACTAGAGGCCTGGTGCACAAAATTCATGCACAGGGAGAGAGGGGTATCCCTCAGTCCAGCTTGCACCATCTCCAATTTTGGACCCCTCAAGGGATGTCCAACTGCTTGTTTAGGCCTGATCATATTAGGATCATATTAGGATCAGGCCTAAACAGGCAGTTGGACATCCTTCTCACAAGCTAGGACTGCTGACTCTGAACTGTTTGCCTGCCTGCCTCCCTGATCGCCCCTAACCACTTCTGCCAGCCTGATCACCCCCTAACCACTACCCTGGCAGCCTAATTGATGTCAAACTGCTCTTCTGCCAGCCTGATTGCCTCCAACTTCCCTCCTCTGCCAGCCTGGTCACCCCTAACTGCCCTCCCCTGCTGGCCTGATCACCCACAACTTCCCTCCCTTGCAGGCCTGGATCCTCCCAACGGCCCCCCCTGCAGGCCATCTTGTGATAACAATCTTATGTCCATATGGGTGCAGGATCTTTGACCACATGGGGGCAGCCCTCTTGTGTGTTGGAATGATGGTCAATCTGCATATTATTCTTTTATTAGATAGGATAGAGGCCTGGTGCATGGGTGGAGGCCAGCTGATTTGCCCTGACGATGTGTCCTGGATCAGGGTGGGTGTTCCCTTGGGGCATGGGGCAATGTGGATGAGGGGCCTATGTTTACAGGCTGGCCATGCTCCCCAGTGACCCAAGTGAAGGCCCTGGGATCTGGTATTAATTTATGTTCTACAATTGAAACTTTGTAGCCTGGAGCAAAGCCAAGCTTCTGCTCGCTCCATGGCAATAGCTATTTCTGTTTGGGTTTATTTAAACTCTATAATTGAAACTTTGTAGCCTAGAGTGGAGGCCTAGGTGCTAGGACTGCAGAAGTTTTGTTTCCTCCATCGCCCAGGCAACCCTAGCCTCTGCTCTGTCCAGCTCCATGACTGCCGCCATTTCTGTTGGGATATATCTTCTATAATTGAAACTTTGTACCATTGAGTAGAGGCCTAGGCCAGCAAGGGCAGGCGGAAAGCTTGGCTTCCTCCATTGCCTGGGAAACCCAAGCCTCCCTCCTGCTCTCAGTGGCCGCAACCATCTTAGTTGGGGTTTATTTGCTCCTGATTGGCTGCTGGGCATGGCTTGTGAGTGTATTGGAGGTACGGTCAATTTGCATATTACCCTTTTATTAGAAAGGATTATTATTACTGTTTTTAAAAAGTATTACAAATAGTAGCACATATGTCTCCTTTTTATCCCCGTTGACCTTCCCCCAGCCTCCCCCACCCCTTGGTACATGCCCTCACCCCAAACCCCCAGTGTCTTGCATCCAATGGTTATGCTTATATGCATGCATGCAAGTCCTTTGGTTGATCTCTCACCTCCCCGCAGCCCATCTTCCCACTGTAATTGGACAGTCTGTTCGATGCTTCTCTGCCTCTGTATGTATTTGTTCATCAGGTTATAATGTTCTTTATGATCCATAAATGAGTGAGATAATGTGTGTTTTTTTTCACTGACTGGCTTATTTCACTTAGCATAATGTTCTCCAGTTCCATCCATGCTGCCACAAATGGTAAGATTTCCTTCTTTTTTATAGTAGCATAGTATTCCATTGTGTAAATATACCATAGTTTTCTAATCCATTCGTCTACTGATGGGCATTTATGCTGTTTCCAAATCTTAGCTATTGTAAATTGTGCTGCTATGAACATAGGGGTGCATATATTCTTTCTGATTGGTATTTCTGTTTTCTGGGGATATATTCCTAGAAGTGGTATTACTGGATCAAATGGCAGTTTCATTTTTAAATTTTTGAGGAAATGCCATACTGTTTTCCACAATGGCTGCATTCCCACTAGCAGTACACAAGGGTTCCTTTTTATCCACACCCTTGCCAGCACTTGTCATTTGTTGATTTATTGATGATAGACGTTCTGACAGGTGTGAGGTGGTACCTCATTGTTGTTTTGATTTGCATCTCTCAGATTATTAGTGACTGAACGTGTTTTTATATGTCTCTTGGGTTTCTTAATGTCCTCTTTCAAAAAGAGTATATTTAAGTCCTTTACCCATTTTTTTATTGGATTGTTTATCTTCCTTCTGTTAAGTTGTGTGAGTTCTCTGTAAATGTTGGATATTAAACACCTATTGGAGATAATATTGACAGTGGGCTTTCTTGTTGTTTTGTTGATGGTTTCTTTTGCTGTGCAGAAACTTTTTTATTTTGATGTAGTCCCATTTTCTCCTTAATCTCTCTTGCCCTAGGAGCTGTGTCTGTAAAGATATTGCTATGACATATGTCTGAAATTTTGCTGCTTGTGGAGTCTTATAGGATTTTTATGGTTTCCATCTTACATTCAAGTCCTTTAGCTATTTTGTGTTCGCTTTTGTGTATGGTGTAAGTTGATGACCTAGTTTCATTTTTTTTGCATATATCTGACCAAATTTCCCAGCACCATTTATTCAAGAGACTCTTTTGACTCCATTGTATGTTCTAGCCACGATTGTCAAATATTAATTGAGCTTAATGACTTTGTTCAATTTCTAGGTTCTCTGTTCTGTTCCATTGGTCTATATTTCTGTTCTTGTGCCAGGATCAGGCAGTTTTGAGAGTCATGGCTTGGTAATATAACTTGATGTCTGGTATTGTGATCCCTCCAACTTTGTTCTTCTCTCTCAGGATAGCTGTGACTATCGTGGGTCTTTTTTTTTTTAAATTCCAGATGAATTTTTATAGAGTTTGTTTTAGATCATTGAAATATGCCATTGGTATTTTAATAGGCATTGCATTGAATCTATAGATTGCTTTAGGTAGGTTGGACATTTTAATGATGTTGATTCTACCAATCCATGAACATGGGATATTCTTCCATTTATTTATGTCTTCCTCTATCTCTTTTTTCAATGTCCTGTAGTTTTCTGAATACTGGCCTAACAGGAGTGGTGAAAGTGGGTATACTTGTCTTCTGCCTGTTTTTAGGGGGATTGGGTTTAGTTTTTGCCCATTGAGTATAATGTTGGCTGTAGGTTTGTCATATAAGGCTTTTATTATATTGAGGTATGATCACTCTATTCTCACTTTGCTGAGAGTTTTTTTTTTATCAGGAAAGGATGTTGGATTTTGTCAAATGCTTTTTCTGCATTAATTGATATGACTATGGTCTCTTAGTTTGTTTATGAGATGTATCACATTTATTGATTTGCAGATATTGTATCATCATTGCATCCCCAGAATAAATCCCACTGGTCATGGTGTCTGATCTTTCTAAGACATTGCTGAATCCGATTTGCTAGAATTTTATTGAGGATTTTAGCACCTATGTTCATTAAGGATACTGGCCTGTGATTCTCTTTTTAAGTGGTGTCTTTATCTGATTATGGGATTAGGGTGATGCTGGCTTCTTAGAAAGAGATTGGAAGTGTGCCTTCCTCTTGAATTTTTTTAAATAGTCTGAGGAGGATAGAGTTTAGTTCTTCTTTGGATGCTTGGTAGAACTCCCCTATAAAGCCATCCAGACCAGGGCGTTAGTTTGCTGGAAGATTTTTTATCACAGTTTCAATTTCTTTGGTAGTTATTGGCCTATTCAGGTTTTTTTATTCTTCTTGGTTGAGTTTTGGGAGCTTGTGTTTTTCTAAGAATATTTCCATTTCATCTAGGTTGTCCATTTTGTTGGAATATCTTTATTCACAGTTTTTTTTTCATAATTGTTTGTATTTCTATGAAATCTGTTGTTACTTCACCTCTTTCATTTCTGATTTTGTTTATTTGGGTCCTCTCTCTTTGCCTCTTTGTGAGCGTGGCTAGAGGTTCATCAATCTTGTTTACCCTTTCAAAGAACCAACTCTTGGTTTTGTTGATCTTTCGGGTTTTTTTTTTGTTTGTTTTTTTTTTCTCTATGTCATTTATTTCTGCTCTGATCTTTATTATTTCCTTCCTTCTTCTTACGCTGGGCTTTTCTTGTTGCTCTAACTCTTTGAGTTGTATGGGTAGATAATTTATTATTAGTTTTTCTTGTTTTTGCAGGTAGGCATGTAGAGCTATGAACTTCCCTCTCAGAACTGCTTTCACTATGTCTCATAGACTTTGGATTGCTGTGTTTTCATTGTCATTTGTTACCATGTTGCTTTTTATTTCTTCTTTGATCTATTTGGTAACCCAGTCATTGTTTAGTAGCATACAATTTAGCCTCCAGGTGTTTGATTTTTTAAATTGTTTTTATTGTTGTTGATTTCTAGTTTTATGCCATTGTGATCTGAGAAGATGCTCGATATGACTTCTATCTTCTTGAATTTGAAGAGACTTTGCCTGTGTCCCAATATGTGGTATATCTTTGAAAATGACCATGTGCACTTGAGAAGAATGCATATTCTGCGGCTTTGGAGTGAAATGTTCTGAAGATGTCAATTAATTCCATCTGATCTAATGTGTCATTTAAGATTGATGTTTCTTTGCTGATTTTTTGTTTAGAGGATTTGTCCAGTGGTGTTAATGGAGGTATTAAAGTCCCCTACTCTGACTATATTGTTGTCAGTCTTTCCCTTGATACCTTCCAGAAGTTTTTTTTTTCTTTTTTTTTCTTTTTCTTTTTTTTTAATTTTATTTTATGAATTTGGGTGCTCCTGTATTGGGTGCGTATATGTTTACCAGAGTTATTTCTTCTTGTTGGATTGATCCCTTTAGTATTATTACTTATCTCTTGTTACTTTGAGATCTAATTTGTCAGATATAAGTATTGCTACCCCAGCTTTTTTTTTTCTTCTTTTACACTTCCATTTGCCTGAAAAACCTTTTTCAATCCCTTCATCATCAGTCTGTGTGAGTCCTTTTTTCTGAGGTGGGTTTCCTGAAGACAGCAGATATATGGGTCATGTTTTCTTATCCACTCTGCTACCCTATATCTTTTGATCGAGGCATTTAATCCATTTACATTTAAAGTTATTTTTGATAGGTACTTATTTGTCACCATTTTTATTCTTTATGTCTATGTTCCTTCTTCTCTTCCTATGTCTTCTTTTTACAGCAGACCCTTTAGCATTTCTTGCATTTATGGTTTGGTGGTAATAAACTTCTTTATTCCTTTTTTGTCTGTGAAGCTCCTGATTTCACCCTCCATTTTGATTGATAGCATTTCTGGATACTGTATTCTTGGATTCAGACCCTTCCTTTGCATGACTTTGTATATTTCATTCCATTCCCATCTGGCCTGATGTGTTTCTGATGGGGGATCCTTTGTAGGTAATTTCCTGTCTCTCTCTGGCCACTTTTAAGATTCTTACTTTGTTTTTGGTGTTTTCTAATTTAATTATAATGTGCCGTAGTGTTGGTCTTTTGGGATTCATTTTGTTTGGGACTCTGTCAGTTTCTTGGATTTGCATAAGTTTTTTCTTCCCTATATTAGGGAAGTTTTTTGCCATTATTTCTTCAAACAGGTTTTCTACTCCTTGCTCGTTTTCCTCTCTTTCTGGCACCTATATTATGCAGATGGCTTTTCGTTTTGTGTTGTCCCAGAGTTCTGTTAGGCTCTCCTCCTGTTTTTTACTTTTTTTTCTAGATGCTGCTTTGCTTGGGTACTTTTTCTACCTTGTTTTCTAGCTCACTGATGCAGACTTCAGCTTCTGCTAGTCTACTATTGTTGCTTTCTATTGAGTTCTTTTTTGCAGTGATGTCATTTTTTAATTTCTTTTTGGTTATTCTTCATTTCCTCTTGGTTCTTCCACATATTGTGGATTTGTCTTTCAACCTTTCAGCGACCTTTAAATATTTCTCTGAATTCTTTTTCTGACATATTGCCTGCCTCCGTTTTGTTTACTTCCTTTTCTGGTGATGCTTCCTTTTCTTTTGTATGTGGGCTTGGATGGCTTTACACAGGCATTTTACCAAACATTCACAAAAGAGCTAAAGCTATCCTCAGACCACTTCAAAAAAATTTAAGAGGAAGGCACACCTCCATGCTCTTTCTATGAAGACACCATTACCCTCATTCCAAAACCAGATAAAGACATTACAAAGAAAGAGAATTACAAGCTAATATCCCTGATTAACATAGGTGCTAAAATTCTAACAAATAGGATACAGCATTACATTAGAAAGATCATAGACCATGACCAAGTGGGATTTTTTCATGGATGCAAGGCTGGTACAATATCTGCAAATCAATAAACATGATACATCACATAAACAAATTGAGAGACAAAAATCACATAGTCATATCATATGACGCAGAAAAGACTTGACAAAATTCAACATCCCTTCCAGATCAAAACTTTTAGCAAAGTGGAACAGAGGTAGCATACCTCAACATAATAAAAGCTTATATAACAAACCTACAGCCAACATCATACTCAATGGACAAAACCTAAAATCATTTCCCCTAAGAACAGGAACAAGACAGGATATCTGCTCACTCTCACCACTCCTGTTTGACACAGGAATGGAAGTGCTAGCCATCGGGACCAGACAAGAAGAAGAAATAAAATGCATCCAAATTGGAAAAGAAGAAGTAAAATTGTCATTAGTCACAGATGACATGATGTTGTACATAGAAAACTATAATGACTCTATCAAAAGACTACTAGGATTAATAAATGAATTTGGCAATGTAGCAGGATACAAAATTAACACCCAGAAATCTTATGGGGTTTTTTATACACCAATAATGAACTCACAGCAAGAGAAATGAAAAAACCCCCCAAACAATCCCATTTACCCTTGCACCAAAAAAATTAAGATATCTAGGAATAAACTTAACTAAGGATGTAAAAGATATGTACTCATAAAACTATAAGACATTAAAACAAAGATAGAGGAAAGGGTAAACAAATGGAAGAATATATAATGTTCATGAATTAGTAGAATCAACATCATTAAAATTTCTATACTATCCAAAGAAATTTATACATCCAATGAAATCCCCATTAAAATGGCAACTGCATATTTCACAGATCTAGAGCAAACTCTCCAAAAATTGATAGGGAATAAGAAAAGACCCCCAAATAGCCTCAGCAATCCTAAGAAA
This sequence comes from Antrozous pallidus, assembly GCA_027563665.1. Taxonomy (NCBI): domain Eukaryota; kingdom Metazoa; phylum Chordata; class Mammalia; order Chiroptera; family Vespertilionidae; genus Antrozous; species Antrozous pallidus. The sequence goes on along the minus strand of CM050508.1, from coordinate 107,992,460 downwards.
GAATAACAAAATTGGAGGGATGACAATACCAGATATTAAAGCTATATTACAAAGCCACGGTTCTCAAAACTGCCTGGTACTGGCATAAGACAAGACATATAGACCAATGGAACAGAACATTCCTATATACCCCCTACTTGCTCCAGTCACTCGGCTACGGGTGAGAGAAGTTCTGAGGCTGACTTCCTGAGGCTGCCATTGGGTCAGGATCACTCACTGGGGTTGCAGACACTTCTGAGGCTGGGACCCTGAGGCTCTAGGTGTGTGTGTGGTGGGGGATATTTGTTTTTTTTTTATAAAGGGTCAGGAGGACCTCTGGGCAGCATTCCGCCAGGCTACTCATGCTGCCCACTCTCAGTGACCACACCCCTGGGGACTGGAGGTCTCCGGTGGGGCTGAGAGGACTGAGTGCCACCATCTTGTGGCTATGGGTGCTGCCATGTTTGTTGTGGAGTGATGGTTAATTTGAATATTACTCTTTTATTAGATAGGATTCCTTCTTTCTTTTAATACAAATATGATCCTTTTTTTATGTGTCCTGTGATATAAAAATGAGAGGGAGCACTGCTTTGTGGTAGAGCATTTCTCACTGTAGGTTTGGTATCTTCTCCATAACCCAGAAGGTGAACTCAGGTGTGGATTTATTTACCCAATATCCCCAGTTGGAGTAGAATATAGCACCAATACGTATTGATAGAATTAATGATTTTGCCTTTCCAGATAGTGTTTGAGAAAGTTTGTATAAGTGACATGACAGGACAAGTATAAAAATAGAATATTTAAATCTCCTCTGCATTCACCCTGGGTTCTCTGATCCACTTGGCCTTGATGCTTCATGTAGTAAGCAAAGAAGAAAATTAAAAGCATCAGACGGTCTCATCAAGAAAGACAGAAAGTAATTTACAGGAGAAGGCAACTAATTCTGAAAATGGTAGAGGATTCAAGTGTGAGAAAAAAGAGAGGGAAAAGGGGGAAATCCAGTCCAAAAGAGGTTGAAAGAATTCTGGGAAGGGTTGGGCCACAGCTATGCCTGACAGATGTGGGGATAGAGGTGGGGAGCATTCAAAGAACATCATCTTGCATGCAATTATCTCTTTGAGGAACTTCAATAAAAGCTTAAATTGCATTTTAAGGCCTTTTTAGAATTAACTTATTTTTATGTGAGTCCATTTGGACCCAACTCAGAGACTGGCCAGAAGGTAGATCATTTATTCCATTTAAAGCCTTAAAGATTACAGGAATCTATAATAATAAAAGTGTAATATGCTAATTAGACCTGACATCCTTCTGTCTGACCTTACAGATGAAGCCAGGGCTGGGAGGGAAGCCTGAGTCCCGGGTGCCAGAGGGAAGCTGGCAGCAGAGGCAAGGAAGGCCTACTCTTGCATGAATTTTGTGCATCGGGCCTTTAGTAGAAATATAAAATCAGAATCTCCAAAAGCTCTGCTAGGAGGAAGACATCCATCAATGATGTTCAGTGAGGACTAACATTTCCTTGGTGCTGGGGTTCTTTCCCAGCCTTACAAAGGGTTCATCATTCTGGAGAAAGGGACTGATGCATAGATGATTAAATAGTCCAGAGATGAAAGATAATTTTGAAAGGCATTGGGGGTCAGAGGATCTTCAGTTGAAGGATCTAAAAGACTCTCCTCCTTCACTCAGGACCCTGCTTTTATTAACACGATTTATCCTAAGGCAAGGTGGAGATAATACACTTCAAAGAGTAAGTTTCAAAAGATATTGTCAGATTGGGGAATATCCTACAGCTGTTCAGGTGTTTGGCCAACAGGAGGCAATAAAATGCCCTGAGCTGTCTGGCAGTTAATAATCCCATTCAGGTTTGGGGGAAGTACCTTTTAGCCATTTCCAACAGGTAAACTACATGTGTGGCTCACCCTTGTTGAGCCACCCAAGCTTCACCAACCTTTTGGTGAAACTTTTGTAATTATTACATGCTGGGATTGGTTCTTGGCACCTTGGTTAACAAGTTCCTAAAAGAGATTCATCAGAGAGACTTCATGTACATTGAAAGGCCTGGAAGCAGTGTTGACGCTGCCTTTCACTACAGATATCAGCAAATCACACCCAGCGTGTAAGGACATTTCCTTCCCTGACTATTGACTAACTGTCCAAGGGCAGAGCAAGCCACAGCATATCAGTAAAGGCACCTCCACTATGGATTTGGAAAAGCTTACAGCTACCTGTGTGTTAAGATATTTTATGAAATACAAACTATACATAAAAAGAAAGATTCATGTACAGTTGTTCATAATGAGTTATTTATTAGTATAGAAGCCAACTAAATTAGAAAATGGTTAAGTACGTTATGATATAGTCACATGGTGGAATATTAGGCAGCATTGATAGCTATGTTTTCTATGGATATTTAATGGCTGAAAATGCTCAAAATAGTCAATAAGAGATTGCAAAATTGTGTTAATTTTATTTTAAAAACAATTTAAAAAATAAAATGTAAGCATATTGCTCTAAAAGAGTTACAAAATTGTGTATATGTAATTAAATTTTACATAAAATATGTATTTGTGATATGTGTAAATATATGTAAACTAGAGGCCCAATGAACAAAGATTTGTACAAGAATGGGCCTTCTTTCTCCTGGCTTTTGGCACCGCCTTTGCTCCAGCCAGAGCCACCTTTCTGCCTTCCTGCCTTCCCATGCTGTCCAGAGGCCCCAAGAAGCTGGGGCAGTGCGGAATGCCTGCATCATCATGATACTGAAAAAAAATAAAAATAAAAATAAAAAATTGAAACCTGTAAAGAGTTTTGTGAGTTTATTTGAGCCAAAAACTGTCAACATATGGAGGGAAGCAGAACCTGAATGAATTGAGATAATGCTCCAGAGAATGGAGGGTTACATCTATATTTATACATTGCAATCAAAGAAAAGGGACATAGGTGAGTTACATGAAATTAATTGGTGATAGATTAAGGAGGTGGGATAAAGCAAGGTGAGGAAATCTCTGGGATAGTGTAAAAAGTTAAATGATGGACATGTGCTTTTTTTTTTTTTTTTTTTTTTTTTTTTTACAGAGATGGATACAGGATACTTTAATGTAATTAACAGTTGACAATTAACTTGATAACAATAACAAGAGGGAATGTTCCAGTGCCATTTGTTGTGCCCTCAGGGGTCCTAGGTAAAAAGGAAGTTACAAGTTACCCAGACTTCTCACAGATATGTCATCTTAGTGGCAGAAAGGAAAATGGCTCAGTAAAGATCTAAGTTGATCTTTGTCAGGGAAAATACTGGCCTAGGCCATGACTACCCACTATAACCTGTTTGTAGTTAAATATTTAATTTTCAAACCATCTTTTGTGGTTATTTTAGGTTTCTGAGTTTACAAGACTGCCACGCAGGGCTCCCCTGAACTTGTCAGGTCAGCATGTGGCTCCTTTGGTCCACACATCCCCCTTCTGGTCATAAATCAATCCAAAGGATGCATTGATGAGCAACCTTTTGGTTGGATAATGAAGTCCCATGGTTCTAAGAAGGCTCATTTCTAGGATGTCTCAGTGTCAGCATGTCTTGCTGAACAGATGGACCAGTGGGGATGTGGGCAAGACCAAAACCTTAGATGGCATTTAAGGCCAAGTTATATATATATATATATATTAAAAGACAGGTAAATGGGAGGCAGTCAGATTCTATATGTCCTTGTTAAAAAGTATTCTGGATCATTTCTAATTTTTGAGCCACTAGGATCAGAGTCTTTTTACTATTTGTCTGACATTTTGCTTTTCTGCATCTAAAATAACATTTACATATCATGAACAAAAGTAACAATACTAAACCAATAATAGTGATCAAGAACAGAAAATTTCTAATACTAGACCAGGAAAAGTCTAAGGGGAACAAGCATCCCAGCCAGCCGAAAAACCCTTTACAGGTATTATCATAATTTTTTTATTAAGCTGATTATATGTTTTCCTCCTTCATCCACTGTCATTTGTACTTTATGATATGTTTGGCCAGATGAATTAAGACTCTTTACTATTTCATTATCTCGAAACTCTAATTTTTCTTCTGGCCAATTAGTTTCCATAGGAATGACTTCATGGGGGTGGGGATGGGGTGGGCATTAAGTTCAACTTCCCAATACAATGGTTTTTCAGTATCAATATTATCATAGGTTTTTTGAACCTTAGGCAAAGTTATTTTGCCTATAATTTCAGTATTACACCATATTCCAGTATTATTTAAAGTAAACATGGTGTCATTACAGTAAAAATTGCTTAGTATAACAGAAGAGTTTTTTAACCCTTCCCAGCAAAACTGCCCCTTTCCCTGTACCATATATTATTATTTGTGGGGCTAGGTACAATAGGCCAGGGCTGGGTGAATTCAGTATTCCATATGGATTGGGGACATAACCATTCACCTTTCTGACTTTCACAATCAGACAGTGAGATGGGGTCCCATTTTTTATTATTTTTAAATATGGCCCATCTACTTCCCATTGGAAGTATTCTAATATTATTTAGGATGGTCCGTATGCTGGTCAGTTGAACTATTGGTAACTTAAGCCTAGGTTTTAACCAAGGCACCTGGGTTTTTAAGACACAACATCGTAGATCGCATTTCCCATCTAAAATTTTCCAAATTCCTAGAGAACCATGTGAGTCCCATAAGTGTTTGGCCTGGGCTTCTGCAGCCATTATAGTTGGCCATTGTTTCATAGCCACTTCAGATTCCACTTGCATTAGCATAGATAATAGGCCCTGTTGAGTTAGGGTACAGGCATGTTCCCGTTGTTGGGTTTGTGCATGAGTTTTTACAGTCTTTCGAGTTGTTCTATTCATGAAACTAAGGCTTTATTGTCCTTCCATGCTGCTTCCTACCCTTTTCCTTCTTCCTGAAACAACATTCCCTCTATATGACCTATTTGAGATAAATAATCTTTTTCTAATGAATGACGTTCTTCATTAGCTGCAAGTTCAGCTTGTCCCAGGATACCAAGGCCAGCCCCTACTCTCCAAGTTATTCTCCTTTTCCTTCTTTTAGGGGGACCAGTGTTGTTGGATCCACCAGGAATGCTGTTGCCATTAGGTAGTTATGGTTTGGGAGCAGTTAGGGTATTCTGACTGGACCCAAAAATGTTGAGTTTCCACTGCCATAGTCAAATGGATAGAGGTGACCCCCAAATGAGCTAGAGTTTGAGTATTCCATAGGGCTTCCCACAAGCGTCCAGGATGCAAGGATGGTAGGATAGTTACAGACATATTTACCCACCAAGTAATGCCGATAATTTCTGAAATGGAGACCCACTGATTTCTTGTTTCACACACATCCAGCCACAAGAGCATGGCTGGTGAGTCTGAGGACAAGATATGCTATGACAAATAGGACAGGCTGCTGCAAGCCTTTTGCCATCATAACCAGGTGTTTTTCTTAGCTTTTCATATTCCATCTCTATAGCTATACAATATTCATCCAGGTTAGAACCATATATAATTCTACCAGTGGAATTATCAGAGAGGTGTTCTTAGAGGTATTTGCTTAAGGTGGGTCCTTTATAGTAGATATAGCCAGAAAAAAAATATACCAAAGCTTATATTGATAGTAGGAGAAGACCAATGTTTGGCCAATAAAGAATTAATTTCACTATCATACCTGATAATCAGAACATCATTATGTAGTAGGTGGGAAAGATTAGCAGGTATCCAAGTTAAATTTTTCATGTTTAATAAAGGAAGAGGTCTGGAGAAGCAGATATTGTTTCCATTAGGGAACCATAAGGATAATAATAATATGAAAATCATTTTATGTATATATATATTCAATCAATAACACTCAGATGATATAAAACAAGGTTCAAGCAATATCAGTTTGTGAGCACACAGGCCTTGTTGATGTCATCTTGGGACAGCTGTCTGCCTCCGTGGTCAGCCACTTCTCCTCCTTGAAAGGTCTCAGCTGTTTCTTGTCCTTGAAAAGTGTTTGCTCTCCGCTGCAGACAGAGATGGTGTCAGAGATGGGAGTAGACGTCCATTCACAGTCAGGCTCCTCTTTAAATGAGAAATATGAATCCATGAGCTAACTCCTTTAAGTTTGGCAGCACATGGGTTAGTTAGTAATACCTGGTAAGGTGACCTCCAACAAGGTAGGTCAGAGAGTCTTTTATTTGGTGTCTTTTCCAAGACACCAAATCTCCTGGTTGTAAGCCGTGATCTTAGAAATCTTCGTCTCCTGGGAGTGCGTTGTGAAATGAATCTGTTACCAATTTATCAATTTCTTTAAATTGGTTAATAAGCCCTTGACAATAATGTAAAATGTCGCCTTTTAGTAAAGTTGTTTCATATGCCCCTTCATCCAGATGCATAGGGTGACCAGTGACTATTTCATAAGGGGAAAGCTTATGTTTACCAAAAGGATTTGGTCTCAGGTTGAGGAGTACTATAGGGAGAGCTTTTGTCCAGGGGAGATTAAAGGCTTCTGAAAATTTGGCTAGTTGAGTTTTGATTGTACCGTTGGTACGTTCCACCAGTCCAGAAGACTGGGGGTGATAGGCACAACGGAAATGCTGTAGTATCGGCCAAATGCTACAGATGGATTTTATTATTTGCCCAGTGAAATGAGTCCCTCGGTCACTATGTAACTTAGAGGGAATTCTCCAATTAGGAATTATTTTTTTCTAGTAACAATTTACCAACTGTTAAGGCTGTTGCTCTCCTGTAAGGGAATGCCTTAACCTAGTGAGAAAACATACAAATCATGACTAATATATATTTGTAACCTTGAAATGATGGAATTTGGATAAAATCCAATTGCCATATTTCAAATGGGCCCAAAGGAAGTGGGAAATGTCCCTGTGATCCATGGAGTGGTTTCCTGGGTTATGTTTTGGACAGATAGAGCATTTGCTGTACACTTTATGAGCTACTGTAGGAGAAGGTTCCCAGTAGTATTGTTTACTCCATTGAGATCATCTTTTCAGGACCCCAATGTTTATCTCATGTACATGCTGAAGTACAGGGAGTTGGGCCCCTACAGGTAAAGTAAGTTTCTGATTGGGTCCAAGCCATATCTGTCTGTCTAGGTCAAAAGTTCCCCCTTTTTGTTGCCATATTCTCTTTTTGTCTTCTGTGGCTGTGTGTTGAAACTGTAAAAGATAATCTTTTATTGATTTAATATGAAGTAAAGAACATTCTCAGGTATGGATAACTTGACTGATCAATGATGCCTGCTTAGCTGCAGCATCAACAACATGATTTCCTTTTGCTTCCATGGTGGTGGCTTTAAAATGCCCTGGAATTTTTATAATTGCCAATTGATTTGGTTGCTATATGGCATCTAAAAATACTGCAACCAATTTTCCATTTTTTATGAGCTGCCCAGAGGAAGTTAAGAAGCCTCCCTGCTTCCATAACATTCCAAAGTCATGAGCTACACCAAATGCATAGCGACTATCAGTGTAGAGATTGTCTGCCTGACCTTTGGCCAATTGACAAGCCCAAGTCAGAGCAATGAGTTCAGCTTGCTGGGCAGATCTGATTCCAGGCAGATAAGAACTTTCAATTATAGCCACTATGGAAGTTATAGCATATCCAGCTCAGAAATTTTCTTGTTCATCCTTTAGATAGGATCCATCTGTGAACCAAATTAAGTCAGCGTTATCAGTAGGAATTTCCTGTAAATCGTTCCTATGAGCAAGAAGGTGGTCAGTAAGTAAAACACAATTGTGGGTGTCTCCGTCCTGTAAAGAGGGTAGTAACATGGCAAGGTTAAGGTGATTACACCAAGTTAAAGTAATATTAGGTGAAGAGAGCAGGAGTACTTTATAAGAAGCCAGTTGACTGACAGAGAAGTGTTGAGTGTGATGAGAGTTCAGCAAGGATTCAACAGAATGAGGACCATATATAGCTAAAGGGGACCCCATGATTATCTCTTCTGTTTACATAACAAGGCTATAGCTGAGACGGCCCTCATGCAAGGAGGAAGCCCTTTTGCCACTGAATTTAGTTGTTGACTATAACACCTTATAGGTCTATGGTGGTCTTCGTGTTTCTGAGTTAGAACTCCTAAAGCACTGCCCTTACTTTCATATGTGAAAAGAAAGAAGGGAATTTTATAGTTTGGATGCCCCAGAGCAGGAGCTTTAGACAGTACCTCCTTCAGAGTCTCAACAGCTTGTTTCCCTTCAGGGTTCCACCGAATTGGACCAGGAGTATCTGACTTTAACAAAAAGACTGGGCTATCAATGAAAAGCTTGGAACCCAATTTCTACAATATCCAGTCAAGCCCAGGAATCCTCTAAGCTGCTTTTTTGTTTTGTTTTGTTTTTGGAAGAGAGAAAGATAGGATTCCACTAAGTCTTTTGGGGTTAAGCAGTAGTCCATCCTTTGATATGAGATGGCCAAGGTATTTTACTTGAGGTAAGCAAAATTGAAGCTTATCCTTTGAGACCTTATGTCCCTTTAAGCTAACTGTTGCAATAGATAAATTGTGTCCTTTTGAGAGTCTAGTAATGTCCTAGAGCATACAAGTAAGTCATTCATATACTGAATTAGAGTGGAATTTCTAGGAAACTTCACATCATTTAGATCAGCTTTTAATATCTGGGAGAAAGAGGTGGGACTTTCTGTATATCCTTGGGGCATCACAGTCCAAGTAAATTGTCGATCTTCCCAAGTGAAAGCAAAGAGATATTGGCTGTCATTTTCTACTAGAATGCTGAAAAAGGCACTACATAAATCTATTACTGAAAAATATTGGCAGTCCTCAGGAATAGTTGATAATGAAATATGTGGATTTGGAACCACAGAATGTCGGGGAATAACTATCCTATTTGTAGTTCTGAGATCCTGCACAAATCTCCACCCTTTCCCATTTGGTTTCTTTACTGGAAAGATAGGAGAATTACAGGGACTTGTACATGGAATTATAAGTCCTCTTTTTAGGTAATTTTGTATAATGGGCTTAATTCCAGCTAGTGCATCAGGTCTTAGAGGATATTGACAAATATTAGGTAAAGGCAAAGTACTATCAATAGTTATTTTAATAGGAGTGGCTGACTCAGTCTTGACAATATCTGTATTGGCAAGGGCCCAAAGCTGCATTGGAACTTCTTGCAACAAACGTTCAGTTTCAAGATTATTTTCCTCTGGTGAAAGTTCTTTTAAAATCATTATTTTCCCAATTGGTTCAGTATTTGATTCATTTAGTTCTAAATACATTTCACCTTTTTGGGAAAAAGATATATGAGCATCATGGGTTTCAAGAAAATCTCTCCCTATCAGGTGAATTGGGCTGATTTGACCAGTAAGAATATATATTGCCCCATAATATCCCCTAGTTGAAAGGGGACAGGTTCTGACTTAAAAACAGTCATTGGTTGGTTAGATACCCCTACCATTTGTACAGAAGCTTTGCTCAGAGGGAGAGGGATACTTAAATGGGTAGAGTTAAGTGGCCCCAGTATTCACAAGGGCTTTAGTAACTTCTTTTATGATAATTTCAATTTCTCCTTAAGTATTAGTAAGGACAAGGGGAAGTACCCTCTCATAGTCCTTGGAGCAGCCCTATGCTTGCTTCTGTCTGTTTTCCCTTTGTAAATCCCATTTCAGTTTTCTGCAGTTTTTCATATGGTGGGTGGCCTGGCTTTTTGCAATAAAAACAGACTCCTTTCTCTCCTTTTCTAAGAGACTTCGGAATGGAACTGGCTTCGTTGCTTAATTGTTGAAGATGTAAGTTCATAATTTGGGTAGCTTTATCTTTTTCTCTTTTGGATAGTTTTAGATAGTTGATCAGCCAGAATGGCCAGTTCATCAGCATGGGTAGTCTGCCAGTTTAATTTAGGTTGTTTGCCCAGAGTTATAAGTTCTTCATCTAGTCCTTCCAAAAATGCTGAATTCAGTAAGGGATCACTTTTATGATCCTTGAAATTGTCTGGCAACAGACCTGAATATTGTTTGAAAGTCTTTTCAAAACATTCAAGGAAACCTAGCACTGGCTCATCAGGCTTCTTTCACATTGCTGGATCTTGGTCCTGTCCATCCTCCGAAGAAAAATTTCAGGTATGGCTTGATAAAGCCGGTGGGCCAATTCCCCTGCATTTTTCTCTGTCTCTTTAAAAATATCAGCTACAGGAGCATGCCATTGATCCTTATTTAGCCATCCTGTTGCCTTGCTTTCAGAAACCAGTAGGTGTATTAATTGGAACACGTCAGAATAGCCAGGATCATATGTTCTAATAGTTAAATCAAATTCCTTTGCAAACCCATCAGGGTCCTGCAGAGGGTCAGGAAAATCTTTAGCAACATTTCTTAATTCCGTTCTAGTCCAAGGAAGATACACAATTGCTGGATCCCCTCTACCTGAGACAGGCTTTTCCCGGAAAGGAGCTGTTACAATTTTTAAATTATCTTTCTCTGAGTTTGTATTCTCATTTTTTTTCCTAGGTCAGCAGGGAATGGTAGTTGAGGAGATATAGGAGAAGGAAGAAGAGAGGTGGAGGGCAAGTCCACACAGGGAAGCTCAGAGAGCAAAGGGTATAGTGGAGGAGCAGTGAGAGGGGGAGGAATGGAGTTTTGGCACTTACTTGCTTCAGTAGCCTTCTTTAGTTCAGAGACAGTCTCCAAAATTTCTTATTAACTTCTTGTAGGGGAGATATTTTATCCAATCCTCTCCTAGAAGCCTCTAATTTCCAATCAAGATAAGCTTTCCATTCTTTTAATTTAATTTTAGAGCCAGCTTTTTCTAATTGATCACGCAGAAAAATCAATTTGGGGGTGTCAAAAGTTCCCCACTTTTGGCCATTTCAAGTTTTGTATCATTTTTAGTTAAATTTTCCCATTTTTGTAGATACTTGCAAGTTGAAATTCCATATGAATTGTACATGTACCCTGCTGGAGTGTTAACAGGGGGCTGGGATTCTTGGGGTTTAGCAACCTCAGAGGTACAATTTCCCATCTTTTAAAAATTTATTATTATTGAATATCTGCAGAATCTGAGCAAATTTTCTAGGGATGTTATGTAGTGGGTTGCAAAGTGTACTGCTTATGGGTTGAGCTCCATGAGGCTCTCATCCCTCATGTCGCAATTCAACCCTCTTACGTGCCTCGGTTTCTCTCCTGGCTGTCTAAAACAGCCGGAAGGGCTCGGGGCGCTGGCTTACCAGGCCTTATGGGCGCTCCCCCGGACGAGCCGGTCAGTTAATTACAGTTGAGTTGGAATTGCCCTATGGAGCTCCTGCACATTGTGAGGGATGACCTCTGACACCCCCACAAAGGTTCTTAGTCACCTAAGAACACCCGAGAATCGGGCAGGAGGGAGGATGTGCCCCTTTATCTTCGGAGCTGAATGAGTTCAGCTCACATCAGTTCAGCGAAGGTTTTTTTTGCTCAGACTTTCAGAAAGAAATTCCAATTGAAGAGCCAAAATCAAAACCAGCCACCTGTTTTTTCCTCTAGTCTTGCCTTAACCTGGGTTCTATTAATCTTTAATCTTAGTTCCACTTCGAGGATTTTAAAATACAGCTCAAATAAAGTCAGAGAGCGTCTACCAAAGCAAGGGAAGGTTCTGGATCCAAGAGAGAACTCACCCATATTCACCTGATACAACCGGGAACCGGCAGGGCTCAATGGGCCCCTTGCTGGATCCGAGCACCGAGTCCAAGTCGAAAGGTGGTCCTGGGTAAGCTTCTTCGGAATCTTGCCGACTACACCAAATAATGATAATGAAAAAAACAACAACATTGAAACCTGCAAAGAATCTTGTGAGTTTATTTGAGCCAAAAACTGTCAATGTATGCCAGGAAGCAAAACCTGAATGAATTGAGATAATGCTCCAGAGAATGGAGGGTTACATCTATATTTATACATTGTAATCAAAGGAAAGGGACATAGGTGAGTTACATGAAATTCACTGGTGATAGATTAAGGAGGTGGGATAAAGCAAGGTGAGGAAACCTCTGGGATAGGGTAAAAAATTAAATGATGGACATGTGCTTTCTTTTACAGAGATGGATACAGGATACTTTAATGTAATTAACAGTTGACAATTAACTTGATAACAATAACAAGAGGGAATGTTCCAGTGCCATTTGTTGTGCCCTCAGGGGTCCTAGGTAAAAAGGAAGTTACAAGTTACCCAGACTTCTCACAGATATGTCATCTTAGTGGCAGAAAGGAAAATGGCTCAGTAAAAATCTAAGTTGATCTTTGTCAGGGAAAATACTGGCCTAGGCCATGACTACCCACTATAACCTGTTTGTAGTTAAATATTTAATTTTCAAACCATCTTTTGTGGTTATTTTAGGTTTCTGAGTTTACAAGACTGCCACGCAGGGCTCCCCTGAACTTGTCAGGCTAGCATGTGGCTCCTTTCATCCATAATCGCCATAGCGACAATGCAAGTGTCCTGTCTCCAGCCACTTGGTGCCTATATATGCAAATTAACCGACCATCTTTGTTGGATTAATTTGCATACTCATTCCTGATTGGCTAGTGGGCATCACAAAGGTACAGTCAATTTGCATCTTTCTCTTTTATTAGTGTAGATGATGCCAAGAGTGGATACCTTTCAATGGAATGCTTATAGGTAAATATAGCTCCAAATTTTTATTTTAAAATTTGTCAAGCATGAAAAAATTGTCAAAAGAATAGTATGTTGGCACTGGACTGGCATGTCTTAGCAGTTGAGCATCAACCTTGAACCAGGAGGTCATGGTTTGATTCCAGGTCAAGGTACATGCCCAGGTCATGGGCTCAATCCCCAGTGTGGGGTGTGCAGGAGGCAACCAATTAATGATTCTTTCTCATCATTGATATTTCTATTTCTCTGTCCTTCTCCCTTCCTCTATGAAATCAATAAAAATATAGTTTCAAAAAAGCATAGTATGATGAATACCTACCTGAACATTAACCAGGTTTACCACTAGCTAATGCTGTATTTACTTTGTTTCGTTGTGTGTGTGTGTGTGTGTGTGTGTGTGTGTGTGTGATGCCACTTTTTGTTTCACATCTAAGAAAATTAATGATAATCCCATGATATCATTTATTTTTCATTAACAAAATGCCCCAAATTCTTCTCTAATTCATGACTCAATGAGGGTCTATGCATTACAACATGTGGTTGCTTTGTAATCTCTAGTTTTTTCCCATCTAAAAACAATCATTTCACTTTTCATAATAGTGACTTTTGTAAAATTCTAAGACAGCTGTCTAAATTATGGGGGTTTTATTCACATAGTTTTCCTTTTATCCCTTTTCTAATTTATTTCTGTGAGCAGGGTTTTTGTTTTGTTTTGTTTCCAGAAAATAACAAAAGGTTTTAAAAAATACTTTTTTTTCCCCATTCCACTTGGTGGTGGTACTAAGGGACTGACTATTTAATAGGAGTTAGGAATGGCGAGTGGGGGTTTCTCAAAAGAGAACAAAGAGCTAGAAGCCCAATTTCTATTCTGCGACAGTGAGCATGGATCGCCAGAAATCCCTGGCCCAGTTCCTCAGTGCTTCAGTGATCCTGCTGGCTACACAAACCACCTGGAGACATCGTCCATCTCAAGATCACTGTGCTGAACCAATGATTTGTAATAAACCTTTTTTTAATCATCGAAGCACTTTACCATAAGATCAGTGACTGCCTCCTCCAGACCCAGAGAGGCCATGAGGAATGAACTATAAAATTTCCACCTCAACTGGACTGAGAGGGGCGCTATTAATAACTGAGCCAGGAGGCCAGGTGTAATCAGGTAAATGGGGTGTACAGCCACTCAGGATTAGGGGGGTGGAGGTCTTGTTTGGGGACATAAAATAAAGGTTTCTCAGAACAATGCTAAGGAAGTTTTTCTAAGCACCAACCAATACTTCTTCACACAAGACTGCACTCACTGCTGGTACTAGATGCCCAGTTCACATCCTCTGCCACTTCTAGGGTGGTTCTAGATCCATTTTCTGTGAGACACACCAGCCGAGCTTTGTGCTGAATGGAGCTATGGGGAGCCCTGGCTTGTCTGCGAGATTCAAATCCAAGGAGGTTTTCTTTGCTTTATTTACATCTAAATATTTAGATATTTATTCAACACTTTAGAACAGTGTGGTTGACAGAGAGAAGTATGAAATTAAAGAGCTTTGAATTTCAGGGGGAAAGCAGTATTTAAATGGGCAAGGGGCTAATCAAATTCTTTAACAACCAGTGAAGATGGGCACTGACCAATCAGAATAAAATAGGTGCTGTCCTATCCCATAGCATAGATCTGCTGGGCCAGTCGCGCTCCCCCCCCCTTTAGTGGGTGGGCTTTGGAGAGAGGGGGGGCAGCTAAAACGCTTGGGAGTCACAGAAAAAGACCTACCACTACTGCCTTATGTCAATATTTCACAGTCCATTTGGCCAAATGGGTTATTTACTAGCTGATATCAGCCTACCTAAGGGATATATTCAGGATAGGATGTTTTCAAACAGGTTCATAATCTCAGTACCACTTCCCCTTGGGCTTATTAGGAGGTGTACAATCTAACTGGAAGCAGATGTGAATTGTAGAAAACAGAAAGCAAGAAAAGAACAGTTGGGCTACCACTTCTCAGTGGCTCTGATATATAGGTCTACTTAAGAAAGCCCTCCAAAACATGTCACTGGCTAGGAAAATACCATTTTTTTTCTATAAGAGGAACTGAGCAACCATTTCCATGATTGTAAAAATGTGTTTATAGAAATAAGTTGTGGCTGGTCCCAGCAAACAGACACAACTATGACTGCACTCTGTGTGGAGGGTATATTCACAGGTATGCAAGCACACAAACACAGCACAACAAATATGGGTCCTGCCCTTCTCTCCTTGTGTTGGAGGTGAGGTGAGAAACACGAGAGTATGTCGCATACCTCCCTGTCCTTTACTGGCCGGGCCAATCCATGAATGACTCCAAATCTATCTTGAAATTTATTCTTTAATATTCAAGTAAGAACCTCTGTCATATAGCCTTTCTGAGCACCTTCCTGCTCCATTTAGGTGAGGTGGCCTCCCTCTGCTTCCAGGTTCTCCTGGGCTTCCTCCAATGGGACTCTGTCCGATTGAATAGGCCTGTTGACACCTACTGCAGACTCCTAGTGACAGGTCTTGATGAAATGGCTCCAGGAAGGGGAGGGAGAGAATATGAGGGCAACAAATGCAGAACAGATCCAACTTGAGCCAGAGTCAGGTCCCAGAGCTGCTCAGAGGAGTGGGTGACCACTTTGGGGAGATAGTCTGGAAACATGGGTGAAGGATCAGCAGTAAGTTGGATTCTGAAGGAAACCACAAAAGAAGACAGTGAGAGCTGATGTCAGCAGGGACACAGGTTTGGGGCAATGATCTAAAACAAAGCTCGGGTACAGGAGTGCTCCTGACCTGTCTCGAAGCAGTAAGTATATGGACTAGGTGAGCTGGGACAGGGGAGGTAGGGGATATACCTGCAAGGGCCTTCACATCCTCTTTGGTCACTTGGAAGAGCCAAGAAACTAAAAGATCTGCCTGAAGGACCCACAGAGCTCCTATTGGTTCTCATCTCCCACCCACAACCCATCCCTCTTTGCCATCCATGTCTGAATGCCTTCCCTGATTCCATCATTCTCTCTCCTCTTTAAAGCTAAAGCAGCCTGTCCATAGCCCTGAAGCACCCTCTCCCCAGCTGTGGGTCCAGCACTGTCAGCCAGCCCCATGCCCAGTTCTCACATAAGGGCTATACGTCAGCCATCTGGCTCATATCCCTCCACCTCCCAGAGAGGTTTCAGAAAGTCCCTGTGATAATAGCACACTCCACTGACAAGCTACAAAATGCAGACCTCCCTGTCATAGCAGGACATTTTCCTTGAAGGCTAATTTCCCAACAAATTACCCTTTAAAGCCACGCAAAATTTGTTCCTATCTGAGTTGTTAGTTGGATCTGATAGAATTCTCATAAAGGAAACTTGGGACTTTATGGCTGCCTAGTTTCTGAACCCCTTTTCTGTTTGGAGAATCCTCAACTGAACCAGGTACTTCCCCAGCTCCTCTTGCTGCTAGAAAACGGGCAGCAAGTGGGTCAATCAGGTGCACCCACACCAAGTTTTGAATCAAGAGATGCAAAGAAGCAGGGATGAGCGAATCCTCTTCAGGGATGGCAGTAAGGGCAGCAACACTCAGTTTGCAGGGTGGAAACGGCATCTGGGGGTAGCCAGAACCTATGGCAGAACACTGGGTCAGGAGCATGGCTAGTCTGAAGCACAGCTTCTGTGCAGCTCCAGTCGGGTCAGCTTTGGTTGCCCAGCCCTTTTCCCAAGCCTGAACTTGCAACTGTCCTTGTGAACATGCATTTTCTCCTTAAATTGGCCAGCCCTTTCTGTTGCTTGTATTTGTTCCTTGGAGCATTTCATGGGTTGCAGGCAAGAAACACAGCCTGAGTGCAAAGGGGTTGGAACCAAAGACTGGAAGCCTCCAGGACCCACCCCCAGATGGCTTCCAAGTTTAGAGTCCACAGTCCACATGGTCTCTCACTCTGCTTCTCTCAGAATATCAACTTTATTCAAATTTATTCTCTAAAAAAATGGAAAGTTCCTTTATTATAAAAGTAATACTGCTTAAATATAAAAAGTTCCATCAATTCAGAACTACACAGAGTCAAAAAAGAAGTCCCCTTTGTCCCTCTAGCATATTCTCTCCACAGAAGTGCTGTGAGCAGATTGGTCAATGTCCAATTGACCAATAGTCAATGTCCTCGGAAGCATTACACACCCGTATGTGCATATGCCTGTCATGGCAAAGTTTGACCTGGGGATCATCCTTAGTGCCAGCCCTTCTGAAGGGAAGACGACAAACATTCCCGGGTGCTCATGTCTAAAGCAGCACCCATCTGTAAGAGATCACAGATGTAATCAATCATTCATTCATTCATTCATTCATGCAACAAACATTTATTGAGTGCCTACTGTGTGCCAAGCATTATTCCAGTTCCTCAGTGAAGATCTTTGCCCTCATGAAACTATGAAGGAGAAGCAGAAAACATACATAATAAATAACAGAATTATATACTACACTGGAAGGGTAGAGCTGCTGTGGGGGGAAAGCAGTGAAGGGCATAGGGGTTGGTAGCAGAGGTGTGTGGGAAAGTGGGTGATCAAAGCCTCAGTGGTAGATTGATTGCCACAAAGCCTTTAGAGAGGAAAGGAATCAGTCACAATAATTTCTGAAGAAGCACATTCCAAGCAGAGGGAACAGCCAGTGCAAACACCCTAAGGCAAGGCTGTGCCTGGTATCTCCAACAACCAGCAGGAGCCAGTCTGCTGGAGTGGAAGGCATTGAAGAAGCCATGTGGACTTTCCTTTGGTGAGACTTTGGCTCCTGACATGAGTGAAGTGGCCCAATGCCGGGTCTGAGCAAAGGCTGGCTGGGCTTGATTTACATCTGGGAGCAGGGGCTGGGCAGCCAGGAACTGACTGCATCATCTGGGTGACAGCAGCTCCCACCAGAGTGTCAGTTTTGAGAAGCAGTTGAATATTTGAAAGAATAATCTAATTTGGAAGAATAATTTAATACATTTGGAAGAATAATCTAATAATCTGTGTATGTATCTGAGGAGCCCACAATGGCACGGAGGCTCCGGGTGGATGGTTGACTTGTTTCCATTAGCAGCTGGAGTTACCTGTATCTGAGAAGGGGCAGGTGGAGCAGTGTTATTTTTCAAGGGGACTGATGTTAGAATTTCCATTTTAGAAGACTGAACTTGAGATAACCATTAGGTAATTATTTCTTAAAACCTCAGTCCGCAGAGCTGTGGAGGTGGTGGTCTGTTGTTATTGGTGCTAACCTTCCCTAGGGAAAGAGACTTTAACTCCTGTCCCCAAATACAAATGAAAGCTTGCTGGACCTGAATGGCCCTGCTTAAGTCCTAGGGAGGGCCAGGCATGGATATGATGCCACATAATGCCACGAGGGTCTACAGGTTGCCAGGCTCAGGCCCAGGTCTGTGCTTTAGAGAACAGTGGCTGAGGAGGTGGGAACTCCGGGAGCTGTAATCTTTTTTAGTTTGGAACAGCAGGGAACTGCACCCTAGCGGACTTGCACACACCGAGCAGAAGCAAGCTCTATAGCAACACTGGAAAACAACAAGAAAGCCTCCCATAGCCCATTGTCTTTGTGTCTGACTACTTACTTAATCCTCCTGTCTACATCCTCACTGCACATATTCCATTTTGTTTTTATCTGCTAATCTTATTGGCAGAAAATCATTGTTGTTTCATTGTGCACTTTTATAATTTCTAGAGGGTTCTGAGCAGCCTATGTAAGTACTGACTTACACTGAATTATTGCTATTCCTGTTATTGACTTTCTGATGCCCCTTTTTCTGGATGTATCTTTATAATATTTTCTCTCTGCAGGACAGTTCTCTGTTCTGTGTAACATGCATGTCAAACTCAAAGGCTAACATGGGCCAAATAAACAAGGTTTAAGTTTGTGGGCCACAAAGAAACAAAAGCCTCCATTTTAATAGAAACATAGGTTTATTTCAATAGAGACATGCTGAATACAAAGGGCTGAAAAAAAATGAGTCATTGTTAACATAAAATAATAAAACATCTTAATAAAAATTAATATTTTTCTTGAACATTAACTTACCAGACACTGAATAACTGCATAAATTAATAAATGTAATGCAAATAAACCTATGCTTCTTGTTCTCTGAAAGTAAAATATTTCCTGTTTTGCATAGCAAACAAGTTAGTACAAGACTAATGATGTGGCAATCAGCTGCTAAAATATCTGCTGCTAGGATTAGTGGAGAGAAATGGTGTGCCTGTGCATAAGGCGCGTAAGGGAAATAAATGGAACAAGATTATAGTCATCAGGCATTAGCAAACTATGTAGTTTGTTATTAATAATTGGAGGCTCAATGCCACCGAGGCTGAGGGCCTTTGCCTCGGCCCCTGCCCACCCGCTGCCAAGGATTGTGCCTCAGCCCCGCCTGCTGCAGCTTTGTCCAGAAGAAAGGATGTCCGAAAGGACATCTGGTCTACTTAGCATATTATGCTTTTATTATTATAGATTATATATAATAGGATATTGTAAAACTAAGTAACAAAATTTTTATTAAAACGTTTCTTACATACTGTTATATTGGCTGGGCCACAAAAATACTTACTGTGGGCCACATGCTGCCCATGGGCCATGAATTTGACATGCTTAGTGAGATACATGGGTGTAGCTTGGCTGCCTGGCAGCTCAGTTTTTAAATGTCAACATAAACTAACCAGGGTTTCTGAGCCCACTTCCAAATGTGTGGGCAAGATCACTGCACTAATCTGATAGATCTAGTTTCTACCCTTGGACCAATGAGCTTGCAGATGATTATTTTTGTTTATTTTTTTATTTTTTTATCTTTATTGTTCAGTTTATTAATTACATTGTTACCCACTTTTTATCCCCTTATAGCTCCCCTCCATCCTGTACCCATCCCACCCTCTGCCCTCACCTCCCCCCTCACCTCCCCCTCCACACTGTCCTCTCCCATTGTTGCAAGATTTTTGGCCAGTCTCTTGCTGTACTTCCCACAACCCTTTTCTCCCCAAGAATTGTCAGTCCATTCCCTCTCTATGTCCATGTTTTTGTTATATTCACCAGTTTATCCTGTTCATCAGCCTATCATTCACTTGATTTTTATGTTCATTTGTTGATAGATGTATATTTGTTGTTCATAATTTATATTTTTACCTTTTGCTTCTTCCTCTTCTTAAAGAATATCTTTCAGCATTTCACATATTATTGGTTTGGTGGTGATGAACTCCTTTAGCTTTTTCTTATCTGCGAAGCACTTTATCTGATCCTCAATTCTGAATGATAGCTTTGCTGGATAGAGTAATCTTGGTTGTAGATTCTTGCTATTCATCACTTTGAATATTTCTTGCCACTCGCGTCTGGCCTGCATAGTTTCTGTTGAGAAATCTGCTGACAATCGTATAGGTGCTCCCTTATAGGTAACTGTTTTTCTCTTGCTGCTTTTAATATTCTCTCTTTATCTTTTCCTCTTGGCATTTTAATTATGATGTGTCTTGGTGTGGTCCTCTTTAGATTCCTATATTTTGGGGTTCTGTGTACTTCTTGGGCTTTTAAGTAAGTTTCTTTCACCAAATGGGGGAAGTTTTCAGTCACTATTTCTTCAAGTAGATTTTCATTTCCTTGCTCTCTCTCTTTTTCTGGCACCCCCATAATTCGGATGTTGGCATACTTGAGGTTGTCCCAGAGGCCCCTTACACTATCTTCAATTATATGGATTCTTTTTGTTTCTTGCTTTTCCAGCCAAGTGGATTTTGCTTCTTTGTATTTCAAATCTTTGACTTGGTTCTTGTGGCTCTCTGGACTGCTTTTAGGACTTTGTGTAGTATTTTTTATTTCAGTCAGTGTATGCTTGATTTCTAGTTGGTCCTTTTTCATATCCTTGAGGGTCTCCTTCATATCCTCGTAGGTCTTGTTCATTTCATTGTAGGTCTCATTCATTTCCTTTTAGGTCTCGTTCATTTCCTTGTAGGTCTTGTTCATTTCCTTGTAGTTCTCATTAAGTTCATCGGCCTTTCTAGGAGCCTCTTGAAAAGCCTTATAACCATGGTTTTGAACTCTATGTCTAGTCCTCTTTTTTCCTCCATTTCTTTCACACCTGATTTCTTTCCATGTCTCTGCATGGTGGCTGCTTTCCTGAGTTGGTCAAATAGCTTTATGTGGTAGATGTCCTCTAAGGGACAGTAGCTCAGCCTCCCCAGTTACCTGAGGTGGATACTCTTACTGCAATCCTTTATGGGTTGTACAGTATTTTTGAGTTTAAGCCCAGCTTGTTGTTGTTAGCCCTAGGAGGGTTTGACCTCCAGGCCAATTGGTTGTGCAGGGAAACTGTGTTCAGGTTGGATGGGCGAAGTCTCTGAGCTGAGCAGGCAGTGTCAGCGTCAGGAAGCCCTATGCGGCGCGCGGGTCTCTATGTTGGGTGATAATGGCTGCAGGCACCTCCAAGAGAAAGCCGCCGCTGGTCTCCACCCATTGCCAGACAACTCCGCCTCTCCCAAAATGAGTCTGCACACCCAAAGTCTCGCCCAGGGTTGTAAAACAAATCAGTGCGGTGGTCTCCCGAACAAGGGAGCAAGTTGTGTGTCTGTGCTGTTGTGCACTTTGTGCGCAAACTGCTGTTCCAAGCTACGCGCACTCTCCTCAAACTTGGAGACCTCTGCTGCACCCAGCTTTTAGGATATGTACCCCGGACCTCAGACCTCACCTGGCACTTTGGAATCTGTGCAGTGGGACGCCTCTGCCCTCCCTGTTGGAGAAATCCAGCTGGGATTGCTGCTGCCAGCCCTACAGCCCGTGCACGCCCACGGCTCCGAACCTCTCTCTAGGCGCATCTTCAAAGCTGTGCTCCGCCGCTCTTCTGAGTCTCAGTGTCCCACCTTTACTTTTATTTGTGGAAATTTCACTCAGCCAGCTTTACGGTGATTTTGGATGATGTTTGTTTTGTTGTTATGTTGTAATTTTGGAATTGTTGCGTGGGGCAGCAAAATAGGTGTTTACCTATGCCGCCATCTTGGTTCCTCCCCCCCAGATGGCTCTATCTATTCAGTCCACTGCCTGGGTAGAATTTCTGGTAAACAGGGATATGGGAGCAATGAGGAAGTGATGGTGGAAGGAATTACTGCCAGCTCTAATTCATTTAACAGCAAAGGGGTATCTTCCAGATAATTCCAGCAATTGAAGTCACAGTGATCACCAGTCTTATTCAAAAGTGGCCAAGTATGTGACTTGGATTTAACCATAGGTAATTAGGAACCTACATATATTTTGAGCATGGTGAGGACATTTGCAAGGGGTTGTTATAAGAATTTTATTCTGACAGATTGTGTTAGACAGGGGAGGAAGGAAAGGAGTAAAAGGGGAAGATTCCAGTGGAAAGATACTCTATCGACCACCACGAGGCAAAATAAATAAATAAATGGACATGCAGGAAAGAAAAGCAGGCTGCCACCCCATATATTTAGGCAGTATCCTCTCAGGTAATACACAGCTCAAAAGACATAGTGCTATTTTATCAAGCAGCTCAGAATACAACATAAGATGCTAACAATTCAAATCACTGCATTTACCCACGTTAACTGACTAATCTCAACAATTGGGAACTCAGCAAGTTCATGCCTTGTCAACTATTATAAACATTTGTGTTTTAATTAGCACTACTTTTGCTTTATTAAAACATAGCTATTTTCCTATTAATTTTGCTCTTAAATTGTTATTTTTTGTTAATCTTCACATTAACCATCCACACTCCCCCATAGCCCTCTGTTCAGAATGACAGATGTTTTGTACAATTCACTCCTAGTCTCACCTCCAAATCTTTTCAACATTGTTAGCTACATTTATGATATACTTGTTACGCTGTCCTGTCTGAGGTCAGGGTGTGGATGAGAATGTAGTAAGCATACCACATTCCTATATGAGTAGAGAAGCAAAGGCCTGTGGAAAAAACAGGTTACGTCTAACTAGCCATACCTCTGTTTTCATACCACATAACACAGGAAAATCCAGTATATCTATGATATAGCTATAATAAAATGTGACTGATTCAGAACCCCAAAAATATAGGCTGAGAGAAGGAAAGATCTACGGACATAAACTGGTCATGAACTTCAGCCTAGCACTTTCTGAAACCACTGAGCAATGTTAACCCTTCCACATTTAACTATAGGAACTTTCACAAGATCACATAGAGCTAAGTAGTCAGGGGAAGTACAGGTCAGAACAGGAGGGAAGGGATGCTCTGGAATGAATTCTCTCTAAGTGAAAGTTAAGGGAAAACTTACTATGAGGTAGGGGATTTGTGATCTTTGTCTGAGAAGTGGGAGAAAGACAGGCTTGGACTCAGTGTTTGCATAGCCAGGTGGCACAATGTCCTTGGCCAGGATGCCAAATGAATTAGTAGCAATTCAGCCCATGGAGACACTAAGTTAGACTGAAAATCTGTGAATGCAAACAAGGGCATAAGAACGAGACACTGAACCAAGGCCTGCCATAAGCAAATGAATGAGTGGCGTTTGTGTTTGCTCTGTCTTCCTCTTTTTGATCTTCTTCTTTAATACCTTCCAGCCCCAAGGTTTTGAACACTCCATGCTTGTCCTGCCTAGAGAACTTTTCATGTTCCAAGTTACACTCCTTTCTTTACAAGCCACCCAGTGGGTTTTTCTGTAGCCAGGTCTCAGTGATTCATCATGAGGAAGCCAAGCTAATACATTATATCTTACTGAAGGGTGATTGCAGGGAAGCCAGTTAGTGGTGTCTCCCTTCTTGGGGACATTACATGCAGCACTTGAGGCACTGTGGCAGGGATATGGAAGTAGCAGTTCAGGCAGATGACTCTTCCTAGTTATATTCCCCAGATCAAACCCAATAGATGATTACTGACTTTAACGCCACAGAAGGCTATTCAAAGGAGTGAAGTGACATCCTATCTAATAAAAGAGTAATATGCAAATTGATTGTAACACTGCTACACCCACAAGCCACTCCCACCAGCCAATAAGGAGCTAATATGCAAATTAACCCCAACCAAGATGGCTACAGCCATAGAAAGAGCAGGAGGGAGGCTTGGGTTTCCCCAGCAATGGAGGAAGCCAAGCTTTCCATATAACCTGGCCATCCCAGGCCTCCACTCAATGCTACAAAGTTTCAATTATTGAAGATAAATAAATTCCAACAAAAATGACAGCAGCCATGGAGCTGGAGAGAGCAGGAGGCTAGGGTTGCACCCGGCAATGGAATAAGCCAAGCTTTCTGCTTGCCCTGGCCTGTATTGGCCTTCGCTTGAGGCTACAAAGTTTCAATTATAGAAGATAAGTAAATTCCAACAGAAATGGATGTGGCCACAGAGCGATTAGGAAGCTTGGCTTTGCTCCAGGCTACAAGGTTTCAATTGCAGAAGATAAATAAATCCCAGATACCAGGGCCTCCACTTAGGTTGCTGGGAGGCATGGCCAGCCTGCAAACCACCACAAGCCCCTCGCATAGGCCACCCCATGCTCCAAGGGAACCTCCACCCTGATCTGGTACACCCTTCAGGGCAAACCAGCTGGCCCCCACCCATGCACCAGGCTCCTAGCCTATCTAATAAAAGAGTAATATGCAGACACACAAGATGGCTGCCCCCATGTGGACACAAGATGGCCACCACAAGATGGCCAGCAAGGAAGGACAGTTGAGAGAGACTGGGACTGCAAGGGAGGGCAGTTGGGGGTGATCTAGCCTGCAGGGGAGGGCAGTTAGGGGTGACCATGCCGGCAGAGGAGGGAAGTTGGGGGTGACCAGACCTGCAGGGGAGGGCAGTTAGGGACAAACAAGCTGTCTGGGGAGCAGTTAGACATCAATAAGGCTGGCAGGGGAGTGATTATGGGTTGATCAGGCTGGCAGGCAAAGCAGTTAGGGGCAATCAGGAAGGCAGGCAGGTGAGCAGTTGGGAACCAGCAGTCCTGGATTGTGAGAGGGATGTCCAACTGCCCATTTAGGCCCGATTCTACTGGGTCCCAGATTGGAGAGGGTGCAGGCTGGGCTGAGGAAGACCCTCTGCCTCCTGTGCACAAATTTCATGCGCTAAGCTTCTAGTAGCATATAAGTTTAGTCATTAATAAGACAAAAGAATCACCTAGATGCTCAGGGACTGGCTGGCCTTTGTGATTTCTTAAAAGGAAAACAACTGCACATTTCTAGTTAATGCACATGGGTTCTGACTTAAAACAGTGTGTTTTAGAAACCAAAGGTAAAGTCATTATGAGAGAAAATATTTTTTTCTAATTTTCCTTGTATAAAAAACAACATCTAATTGCATGTGGAGACTCTCATGGGACCAGGTTCATTTGTTGTATTCTGATTGCAGAAGGTCATTGATTTTTTGGTCTTAGTTTCTTTCTATAAAGTGAGTGGAAATGATGAGCCAGGCCTCAAGCTCCTGAGAACTTCTCTCCTGCACCTTGGGTTCCCCTACATTCCCTCAGTCACACAGAGCTGTGAGGTCAATCTATCTCATTTGCTGGTTTTGAAGTGTCTGTGATTAACAAATTCTCCTTTTCCTGACTTTCCCTAAACTCCAAGTTTTCATCCTATCCCACTTTCTAATTGGTTCTTTTGCCATTACCTGAAAAGAAACAAGTCATCAGGTGTCTATTCTCTGATTATGGCTACTCAGTTTCAGCACTGATGGGGCTGCCCTTAACTTTTCTGGTTATCCTGTCCTTCTTAGTTATAACTACATTTTGGTAGAAAATGTTTTATTTTCACAGGCTTAACAAACAACACTTAATCTCTGTAACATCCTATAGTTTTCCAAGTACTCACACTAGGTTGCAAGCATCATAAAATTGTTTTCACTAAAGATTAAAAATTGAGACAGAGTAAGTGGATGCTGTGTGGACATGCTCCCAGGAACAAACTGTAATTACAACTAAAATACAGAAAAACTTACTGATAATCAATGGAAAACTTGCAGGAGAGAACCCTAATACCCAAGGACTAAAAGTGGAGACCCCATAGAGATTGGTAGGAGAGGTAGAGGCATGAAAGATCTGGCTGGGTACCCGCAGATAACAACTGAAGTCCTAAAGAGATAGCTCAGCTGTGAGGGGTTGCCAATGAGAAATATGAGGTCTAATCTCCAAGCTGGGCACACTAGCAGAAAACACCAAAACTGAGAAGGGTACCCACATAACATCTGGCTATGAAAAGAAGTGGGGTGCTGTCTTCCAGGGAGTGGCAGCTGAAAATTCAGGCACCCTGTTAAAATACCAATACACAAAATTCCCTGTGGAGCCATCCACCTTGTACTCTGGCAGAGGGAGGGTGAAGTGTAGTAGAGCTGTGATAGCAGAAGCCAGGACTGGGGCCTTGAGGGTTAGAGCTTAGGAAGACAGACACCCCAGGTTTCCTGGGCTGAGTCATTCCCTCACACAGCAGAGGACATCTTTCCCACATTTGCCTTGCCTGGGGGGGGGGGGGAAGACAGTTAACATTCCCTACTGGAAAAATCATGCCCTGAGGCCACTTAAAAGATTAAAAATACCAATTAGCCTTCATATTGAAGCAATTGCCCCACCCTGTTGAAAAAACTGTCACCACACCTGAGGACAATTGCCTAGGGGGAAATTCAAATTGGAATCCTATCAGTCTATAGGCAGAAGAGGTCCCTGGAGGCTTTGAGTCTTTGCCTGATATAATTACTCAGAAACAGCCTTTAACACTAGAGAATGAGAGATGTAGAGTATCTACTTAATACATAGTCACAAATCCAAACAGAGAGCCAAAATAAGGAGGCAAAGGAACAACCCCCAAATGAAAGAACTAGAGTATTCACCAGAAGAAGAGAAAAATGAAGCAGAGATAAGAAATTGATCTGAAACAGAGTTCAGACTAAGGTTGGTAAAGATGCTCAACAGCATTAAAAAAAGATACGATAACTATGAAAAAAAGAACATTCTGAGATAAAGAATGACATAACACAAATAAATAATACATTGGAAGGAATACACAGAAGATTAGGGGAAGCTCAGGATCCAATCAGTAAATTAAAAGTCAGAGTTGAAAATATCACCAATCAGAAAACCAAAAATAAAAATAATAAAAAACAATTTGAAAAACAGGAGGACAGCTTCAGGGAGCTGTGGGACAATGTGAAACCTAACAATATTAGAATATCAGTTGTGCCAGAAGAGGAAGAAAGAGAGAAAGAAATAGAGAACGTGTTTGAAGAAATAATGGCAGAAAACAGGAAAAACTCACATGAGTTCAGGAGGCACAGAGAACCCAAAGCAAGAATAACCCAACCAGGTCCATACTTAGGCACATCATAATTAAAATGCCAAAAATTAAAGACAAAGAGAAAAGAAAACTGTTACATAAGAAAGGAGTTTCCATAATGTTGACACCTGATTTCTCACCAGAAACTCTATAGGCAGAATAGAATGGTGTGAAGTACTCAAGATAATAGAAAGCAAGGATCTGAGATCAACATTACTATATCTAGCAAGGCTATCATTCAAAACAGACAGTCAAATAAAGAGCTTCTCAGGAAAAAAAAATAAAACAAAAATGCTAAAGAAGTATATCTCCACCAAGCCAGCATTACAAGAAATGATAAAGGGACTGTTGTAATGAGATGGAGAAATAGAGAGAGAAACCTAGGCATGCAAAATTAAAATGCAATAAATACCTATCAATAATCACTGTAAATGTAAATGGATTAAGTGCTCCAATAAAAAGGTGTAGAGTAAGAACTAAGATGGCAGCAAAGGCAAAACACCTATCTTGCCGTCATAATCAGCAATTTTAATACTACAACTTAACGAAAGAACAAACACCTTCCAGAATCACCAGAAAGCTCGCCGAGTGAAAATTCCACAAATAAAAGTGAAGATAAGACACTGTGACTCGGAGGAGCGGCGGCGAACAGCGTTGAAAGATTCGCACGGAGAGAGGTTTGGAGTGCGCCCCGCGGAGGGGGCGGGCGGCTGAAAACCGGCCAGTTTTCTCCAACGGGGAGACAAAGGCGTCCCACTGGACTGATTCTCCAGCTCTGGGCGAAGTCCAGAGAACCCACTATCACACGGGGTGAAAACTGGACAGTGGGAGGGCACGCCGAAGCTCGGGTGCTGCCAGGTCTCCCGGCTTGTGGAGAAGGCAGCTCTCGCGCGAACAGCTCGTCTGCGTGACGGCGCAGAGAGCGCACCGCGACTTGCCTCTCATTCGGAAAACCGTCAGACTGCTTTGTTTTACGACCCTGGGTGAGACATTGCGAATGCAGACTCATTTTGGGAAAGTCTGAATTCCCCGGCAACCGGCAGCCGGAGGAGCTCCGCAGCGGCTCTCTCTCAGAGGTGCTGGCGGCCATTGCCCCCAGCACAGAGTCCCTGGGGCCGCATAGGGTGGAGCTAATGCTGTCTGCTTGGCCCGGAGACTCCGCCCACCCAACCTGAGCACAGCTGAGATTCACAGACAATTGGCCTGGAGGTCAACCCTCCAAGTGCTAGCAACGATTAACTGAGCTTAACTTCAGCAAGACTGTGCAGCCCATATCCACCTCAGGTAACCGGGGAGGCTGAGCCACTATCCCTAGTAGGAAGTCTACCACACAAAGCTAATTGACCAACTCAGGGAAGCAGCCACCATGCAGCAACATGGAAAGAAATCAGATGTGAAAGAAATGGAGGGAAAAAAACGACTGGACATGGAATTCAGAACCACGGTTATAGGATTTTTTAAGAGGCTCCAACAAAAGATCGAGGCCTATAAGGAAATAAGCAAGACCACACAGGAAATGAATGAGTCCTACAAGAAAATGAACAACACCCTCCAGGATATAAACGAGAGCTGCAAAGAAATGATCAAGACCAACGTGGAAATGAAAGAAACCCTCAAGGATATAAAGCAGACTCTCAACGATATGAAAAAGGACCAACCAGAAATTAAGCATACACTGACTGAAACAAAAAATAGTATACAAAGACCTGAAAGTGCCCTGGAGCACCCCAAGAACCAAGTTAAAGATTTGAAATACAAAGAGGTAAAATCCACTCAGCTGAAAAAGCAAGAAACCAAAAGAATCCAAAAAATTGAAGATAGTGTAAGGGGCCTCTGGGACAACCTCAAGCATACCAACATCCGAATTATAGGGGTGCCAGAAAAAGCGAGAGGCCAAGACAATGAAAACCTATTTGAAGAAATAGTGACTGAAAACTTCCCACACCTGGTGAAAGAAATTGACTTAGGAGTCCAAGAAGTGCACCGAACCCCAATATATGGGAGCCCTAAGAGGACCACACCAAGGCACATCATAATTAAAATGCCAAGAGCAAAAGACAAAGAGAGAATATTAAAAGCAGCAAGAGAGAAACAGTTGGTTACCTATAAGGGAGCACCCATACGATTGTCAGCGGATTTCTCAACAGAAACGATGCAGGCCAGACGGGAGTGGCAAGAAATATTCAAAGTGATGAACATCAAGAATCTACAACCAAGATTACTCTATCCAGCAAAGCTATCATTCAGAATTGAAGGTCAGATGAAGTGCTTCGCAGATAAGAAAAAGCTAAAGGAGTTCATCACCACCAAACCAACATTATATGAAATGCTGAAAGATATTCTTTAAGAAGAGGAAGAAGAAAAAGGTAAAGATGAAAATTATGAACAACAAATACACATCTATCAACAAATGAACATAAAAATCAAGTGAATTGATAGGCTGTTGAACAGGATAGACTGGTGAATATAACAGAGACATGGACATAGAGAGGGAATGGACTGACAATTCTTGGGGAGAAAAGGGTTGTGGGAAGTGCAGCAAGAGACTGGACAAAAATCTAGCAACAATGGGAGAGGACAGTGGGGAGGGGGAGGTGAGGGTGGAGGGTGGGATAGGTACAGGGTGGAGGGAAGCTATAGGGGGATAAAAAGGGGAAACAATGTAATTAATAAACTGAACAATAAAGATTTTAAAAAAAGGTGTAGAGTAGCTGAATGAATACAAAAATGACCCAAGTATATGCTGTCACAAGAGACCTACCTCAAAACAAAATACATACAGAGGATGTGAGTGAAGGGCTGGAAAAAATTGTTCCATGCAAATGCTAAAGAAAAAAAAGCAATACTCATATCCAACAAAATACACTTTAAAATGAAGGCCATAATAAGAGACAACAAAGCTCACTGCATAATACTAAAAGGATCAATCCAACAAGAGGATATAACCCTGGTAAGTATATATGCATCCAATATAGATACTCCTAAATATATAAAAAACACTTCTAGAGGATTTTAACAGGGAGATTGTCAATGATACAGTCATAGTAGGGGATTTTGAACACCCCTCTGACACCCCTGGACATATTTTCCAGACAAAAAATTAACAAGGAAACAGAAACTCTAAAGGACACAGTGGATCAGATGGATTTAATTGACATTTATAGAATATATCACCCCCAACTCGGTAGAATATGCATTCTTCTCAAGTGCACATGGATCATTCACAAAGATAGACCACATGTTAGGACACACAAAAAAGGAGTCTCTACAAGTTCAAGAAGATTGAAATCATATCAAGCATCTTCTCAGATCACAGTGGAATAAAATTAGAAATCAACTACAGTAAAAACATTCGCAAGCATTCAAATACATGGAGGCTAAATAGCATGCCATTAAACAATGAATAAGTTACCAATGAGATCAAGAAAGAAATAAAAAACTTTCTGGAAACAAATGAAACTGAACACACAAAACCCCAAAATATCTGGGACAGAGCAAAAGCAGTCCTGAGAGGGAAATTCATAGCACTACAGGCATACCTCAAAACACAAGAAAAATCGACAATAAATTATTTACCCCTACAACTTAAAGAACTATAAAGAGAAAAAAACAAAAAAGCCCAGAGTAAGTAGAAGGAAGGAAATAATAAAGATTAAAGCATAAATAAATAACATAGAGACTAAAAAAAAAACACAATTAAAATTATCAATGTAACCAAGAGCTATTTTTTGGAAAGGATAAACAAAATTGATAAATTATTAGCCAGATTTATAAAAAAACAAAGAGAGAGGACACAAATAAATAAAATCAGAAATGAAAGCAGAGAAGTGACCACTGACACCACAGAAATACAAAGGGTTATAAGCAGATACTATGAACAACTATCTGCCCACAAGCTGGACAATATGGATGAAATAGGCAAATTCCTAAAAAAAATACAATGTCCAAAATTGAATCAGGAGGAATAAGGAAACCTGAATGGGCCTATAACAACTGATGAAATAGAAGCAGTAATAATAATTAAAAAAAAAAAACTCCCACCCAACAAAGCCCAGGTCAAGACAGTTTCACAGGGGAGTTTTACCACACATTCAAAGAACTAACACCTATTCTCCAGAACTAACACCTATATTCCAGAACTAACACCTATACTCCTCAAACTATTTCAGAAAATCAAAAAGGAAGGAACACTTCCAAACTCTTTTTATGAAGCCAGCATTATCCTAATTCCAAAACCAGATAAAGACACTACAAAAAAAGAAAATTATAGGCCAATATTCCTGATGAACATAAATGCTAAAATCTACAACAAAGTATTAGCGAATCACATCCAGCAATATATTAAAAAGATCATACACCATGATCGTGTGGGATTTATTCCAGGATTGTAAGGCTGGTACAATTTCACAAATCAATAAAGTGATACATCACACAAACAAACTGAAAAAAAAAATCACATGCTATTATCAATAGATGTAGAGAACCATTTGACAAAATCCGACACCCATTTTAAAAAAAATTCTTAGCAAAGTGGGAATAGAGGGAGCATATCTCAACTTGATAAAGACCATATGTGACAAACCTACAGCTGACATTATACTCAAAGGGCAAAATTTAAAACTATTCCCCTAAGAACAAGACCAAGACAGGATGCCCACTTTTCATCATTCCTGTTCAACATAGTACTAGAAGTGCTAGCCAGAGCAATCAGATAAGAAGAAGAAACAAAAGGCATCCAAATTGGAAAAGAAGAAGTAAAATTGTTATTAGTCTCAGATGACATTATATTGTACATAGAAAACCTTGAAGACTCCATCAAAAAACACCTAGACTTAATAAATGAATTTGGCAATGTAGCAGGATACAAAATTAATGCCCAGAAATCTATAGCTTTTTTTAATACACCAATAATGAACTCACAGAAAGGGAAACAAACAAAAAATACCAATCTCATTTACCATTGCACCAAAAAAATTAAGATACCTAGGAATAAACTTAACTAAGGAGATAAAAGACCTGTATTCGGGAAACTAGAGGACATTGATAAAAGAGATAGAGGAAGACATAAACAAATGGAATAATATATTGTGATCATGGATTGGTAGAATCACCATCATTAAAATGTCCATACCACCCAAAGCAATCTATAGATTCAATGCAATTCCCATTAAGATACCAACAGCATATTTCACAGACCTAGAATAAACACTCCAAAAAATTCACCTGGAATAAAAAATGACCCCGAATAGCCACAGCTATCCTGAGAAAGAAGAACACCAGATATCAAGTTATATTACAAAGCTATTGTTCTAAAAAATGCCTGGTACTGGCACAAGAACAGACATATAGACCAATGGAACGCACAGAGAACCCAGAAATCAACTCAAGCCATTGTGCTCAATTAATATTTGACAAAGGAGGCAAGAGTATACAATGATGTCAAGACAGTCTCTTCAATAAATGGTGTTGAGAAAATTGGACTGATAGGTATATAAAAATGAAACTAGACCTCCAACTTACATCATACACAAAAATAAACTCAAAATAGATAAAGGACTTAAATGTAAGATGGGAAACCATAAAAATCTTAGAAGAATCCATAGGCAGCAAAATAGCAGACATTTGTCATAGCAATATCTTTACTGCTATAGCTCCTAAGGCAATGGGAACTAAGTAGAAAAGAAACACAAGGGATTACATCAAAATAAAAAGTTTCTGCACAGAAAAAAAAATCAACAAAACAACAAGAAAGCCCACTGCATGGGAGAACATATTAGCCAATGTTATCTTTGATAAGAGGTTAATTTCCAAAATTTATAGGGAACTTATACAACTTAACAAAAGGAAGACAAACAATCTAAAAAAGGGGGGGAGGGTGGGGGGATAAGGACCTAAATAGACACTTTACAAAAGAGGACATACTGAACGCTAAAAAACATATGAAAACATGTTCAAAGTCAGTAATCACCTGAGAGATTCAAATAAAAACAACAATGAGTTACCATCTCACACCTGTCAGAATGGCTATCATAAACAAATTAACAAACGACAAGTGTTGGCGAGATTGTGGAGAAAAAGGAATCCTCACGCACTGCTGATGAGAATGCAGACTGCTGTAGTCACTGTGGAAAACAATATGGAGATTCCTCAAAAAATTAAAAATGAAACTTCCATTTGACGCAGTAATCCCACTTTTAGGAATATAGTTCAAGAAACTAGAAACACTAATCAGAAAAATATGCACCCCTATATTCATAGGAGCACGATTTACAATAGCTAAGGTTTGGAAACAGCTTAAATGTCCATCAACAGATGAGTGGGTTAAAAAACTGTAGTACATTTACACAGTGGAATAAAATAATGTACATATTAGGTCTTAATATTAGACAAAGCCATTCTTCCTAAAGAAAATAATGTACAAATTAAGACTTAACATTAGACAGAACAATTCCTCCTACTTTCTTTTCTTTTTTTTCTCAAAACTGTTAGCTATTCTAGGTTCTGTGTGCTTTCTTGTAGATTTTAGAGTTAGTTTGTTCATATCTATAGAAATTTTTGTAACAACAATAAAAAATAAATTGATTATTCTGAAATTTCAGTAGGAGTTACATTATACTAAGACATCAATTTGGGGAGATTGACATCTTTCTTATGTTGAGTCTTCTGATTCTTGAATATAGTATTTCTCCATTTTTTAGGTGATTTTTTTAAATTTCTAATTCTAATTCTAAATGTTATCTTAAAGTGTTGTTACAAAAAAAGCAAATTCCTTTGTCAATTGCATTATAATCAAATCATAACCATGTCATTTTTAATATATTTTGTCATTTAAAGATGGTCATTATTTAATTCATGCATTTGCAAAAAAATGTTACATCCTCTGACTTGTTCTAAAATAAAATTTTAGGTTATATTTTTAAAATAAATAAAGATTTGTAGAACTCTTAAAAAAAACTTAATATGTAACTATAATAATGAATATAATATAACCTGGGTAGAGACACAGACACACAGATGATGGAAGAGAATGGAGAAACAGAAATAAACTCACACAAATATGTCTAAATTATTTTTATAAAAGTACAAGTTCAACTCCATGAAGGAAACATAGCCTTTTCAAATGCTGCTGGAGTAACTAAACAAACAAACAAAAAATGATAATCAGAACTTCACACCTTATACTAAAATTAACTTGAAATGAGCCACATGCTTAAATATGAAAAGGTAAAACAAAACATTTAGGAAAACATCAGGAGAAAATCATCAGGACCAGCCTGGGTGAAGTGTTCTTAAACTTCATACCAAAAGCATGATCCATGAAGATAAAATTAATGATTGCATCTCAGAAAAATTTTGCTCTGTAAAGAACTTGTTAAGAAAATTAAAAGAGTAAACATTTGCAAGCCACACATCCAACAAAGAGGCTGTATGTAGAATTACAGCATACAGACTCAAATTTCAACAGTAAAAACAAATCCAATTTAAAGTGCTTAAAGACATAAAAAGACACTTTACTAGAAAAGTTGTGCAGTTAGTTGACATGGAAATATGTTCAGCAGCATTAGCCATTAGGGAAATGTATATTCAAACCACAATGATATTCCATTCTATAACTATGAAAATGGCTGAAATAAATCATAACACCAAATGTTGGTAAAGATATGAAAAAAGTACATCACATTCCTGGTGGTAATGTAAAACAGGAATCACTCAGGTAAAAAGTAGAGCTAAACCTGTTTATTACATAATCCATCAATTTACACTGTTGGGTATTGTTCTAGAGAAATGAAAACATTCACTCAAAAACCTGTGCACTAATGTTTGCAGCAGCTTCATTTATAACAAGAGCCCTGGTGCACAGATTCATGCACATTGAAAGGAAATTAATTAGAAGGTGGCTGTCAGGATGGGATTAGGGAGACAGGCTGGACATGCAATGGAGCCAACCTCCTGCTGTCCCTCTTCAACCGCCACACTGGGGGCCAGGATTTGAAGGATGTCTGCAGAGTGAGCAGGGTCCCTCTGGCAGGGACCTCTTAGCCTGGCCTTCAGGGATTGGGCTGAAACCAGCTCCATTATCTTGGGCAGCCTCTTGCCAATAGCCTGTCTAACCCTTTCAGTGTCTACACAGGAAGCCTCATTAGCCATTAGCAGAAGGTGAGGGTCTACCTCCACCCCCATTCTCCAGCTTCCAGGAGTAGGACAGGATGTGCTTAAATGGAAAAAAAATCTGATGTATCTATTGTTGAGTGCTAAAGGCTGGGATGGAGTTCAAAGGGGAGGGCCCATGTGAGGCCAGGTGAGTAGTGCCTTCTCCCGACTAGGGCTGGGGGAGTGAGCCAGAAAACATCTCCTAGAGGAAGTGATGCTTGGTTTGGGTCCTGAAGAACAGGAGGAAGAGGACTGACTAAAGGGTGAAGAAGTGAGAATATTCAAGGCAGAGTAGGAAGCTAAGAAAATGCGGGTTCATATACAGAGGACTAAAAATTCAGGTCATTGACACATGGTGTGTATGAAAGGAAGAAAGGAGGTCACATATAGAAGACTTCACACACATTGGAGGGACCCTGACTGCTGGCAATGAGGAGCCATCAAAGAGTTTCCAAGCAAAGGAGGGTTTGGCTGTTTCCTTTCAGTTTTCCTATACACTAATTATTGACACTGATTTGATTGGTATATATCAGATGAGGCCCATTTTCTATCAATACCCATTGATCCACAGGTACAAAACAAAAACAATAAGACAATCTAATAATATTTTATATTTTTAAACAAGAACTACTAAATGGTTTACTTTTAATATTAACCTTTCTATTTCAAAATTACATGAAGTCAAACTTCATCCATGATGCAGAGACAATGTTAGGCATGAAACAACGTCACTGCTTCTTGAAATCTTTGAAGCTCAGTTCAAATGCCATATCTTCCCTGCAGAACAGGACTGAGGCATAAGGGGCCCAGCTTTCATCACTCAGGACTTGTCTCTGCTTACATCACCTGGATCCAGCATGATTTGCCTGTCTCTCCTGGCTCAGAGTCTCTCCAAAGCCACACTTGCTATAAAGTTTCAGTACACAGGAAGATGTCTTCTCGCATTTGGTGCTCTCATTTTCTTCGATTCTTCTCCTCCCACGATCTGGCCAAAACAAGAGTAATTATTAAGATCTTCATTGAGACCTTGTCAAATCTCCTGGTCAGTGAGATTATAGTGATCGCCTTTTAGCAGCATCTGACGCACATGCTCATAACCTCTTCCTGATATACCTTCTTCTTGTGGCTTGGAGGACAACATACTCTCCAGGATTCTTCCTCACCACAGTACATCTGTCTTCCTGGGCTGGCCTCATCTTCTCCCTGAACATTTAATGTTGGATGCCTGGAATTCCTTGGTCTACTTCTCTTTCTCTCTGGGCAGACTCCTCTGGCCTCATGGCTTTAAATGCCACTTAACTGCTGGCCACTCCCAAGTTATTTCCTGCTCAGTTTTTCCTCCACACTTCAAACTGGTGTGTCCAACAGCTTATCTACTCTGCTTGGAAAGCAAGTAGACAACTCCAAGGCAACATCCCCAAATTTAAATTCCTAATCAAGCCCTCCTCTCAAAACCTGCTTCATCCATAGCCTTGTTTACCTCAGTCAATGCCAAATGCTCTTTGTCCTTTGCTAATAGCAAAATTTGCAGTCATCTTGGACTATTCTTTCCTTCCACATACATCTGGGAAGGCTCTGCATTCATTATATATCATGAATGGAATATATTTCTAACCATCTTCACAGCCACTACACTGGTCCCAGAACCACTGTTTCTTCAGAGATGATGCAGCAGCCCCCTTCTGGTCTCCTGACTCCATCTCTGCCCCATAATTTATATTCCGAATACAGCAACCCAA
Source organism: Antrozous pallidus (assembly GCA_027563665.1). Taxonomy (NCBI): domain Eukaryota; kingdom Metazoa; phylum Chordata; class Mammalia; order Chiroptera; family Vespertilionidae; genus Antrozous; species Antrozous pallidus. Next base: position 107,955,793 of record CM050508.1, on the reverse strand, counting down.
ATGACCTTTTAGAAACAACTTGGATTATGTCCATCCTCTACTGTAAACCACCCAGAGGTTCTATATATCTCTCAGGGAAGAAACCAAAGGCTTCGTCTTTTAAGGGTACCAGAATTTGTTTAAATCAGGTGTGATAAGATAGGCAAACGTGGAAATGACTGTCAGGAAGGAAGAATATTTTATACATGCAGATCCCTAAAACAAAAGCCACAGGGTCCTGTGGAAAAACACTAAGACTAGTCAGGAGGCAGAGAGAGAAGAGAAAACATTGGTACAAGCCTTTATTGTGGTTTCTTCAGGAAAGTACAGGCAAAGTTGGGAAGTGGCTGGTTTAAATTATTTCAGCCATCTATGGAATTTAGAGACTGTCCCTGGTTTCCTGAAAGCTAGTCCTGAGGTGATTAGGCTGGGGAATCATGGTGTGTGAGAGTCCAATAGAGAAAGCATTTGGAGGCATGAGCTCTGGATTGATTGGTTTGCATATTTACTCACTAGGAATTAGCTGATTCTGGGAGGAGCAGTCCTCCAGGGTCAGCAATGTCCCACTACGTCAAAGCATCAAAAATACAGACTAAGAAAGATGGAACTAGTATGTCTAACATGTACTGCTGCCTTCCTCCTGGCCTTTGCTGGCCTCTTTTCCCACTGCCCCCTCACTGACTCCATTTTAGCCACATGGCATAATCCTGACTCAGGTGCAGTACCTTGGCCAGGACAGCTCTTTTCCCACAACTACCTGCTGGGTTCACTCCTATACTTCCTTCATGGTCTTTGCTCAAATGCCACCTTCTCAATGGGATCTGCTCTGCTAACTCTTTTTTAAACTTGCAGTATTATCCATCCTCACCTTGTACTAGCAACCCCCTTACGCTGCTCTTTTTTTATTAACACTATTACCTTATAATATTCCACATTGATTACTTATATTCTTTTAATGTTTATTTCTGTCTTTTTTGACCAAAATGGGAGTGCCACCATGCAAACATGTGATGTATTCTAACTGCTAAGAACAGTCCTAGTTCATAGTTGGCCCTCAATAAATGTGTTGAATGAATAACAGAAGTTAAAGGTTGACAAATGAGAGAGAGATTCAAGATGGTGACAGAGTAACCATGGACCTTGTTTACAACACCTCCCATACCAAAATGGAAGTTACAGCTAAATCGGGGAACAGTTAACCTGAAATACTAACTGTAGACTATCTGAAGAGAAAACTTTTGACCACAGACTACAGAAGCCATTTTTAGACTGTTCTGACAGCACCTATACAACAACTTGCATGATGTGGTTGGGGGTAAGCCTCAAAGTGAGTACCCTGAGGGTGGATCCCACACATAAACAGGCCAATAGTGATCAAGATCTAATTACAACAGAAGGCCTACATAATCCATAGAAAGGACATTCCTACATCATACATTTCTGGAAATCAAGGAGACTGATCAGTGGGCCCCACAGAACACCTACTAATAAGACCACCCCACAAAGACTGGGAGTCATAGAAGACCTATCTTATACATAGAAACAAACACAAAGAGACAGCCAAAATGTAGAAACATAAAAACAGACCCCAAATGAAAGAACAGGGGGAATCTCCAGAAAAAGAGCTAAATGAAATGGAGGTAAATAATTTATCAGATATAGAGTTATAAGGCATCAGGAATTCAAAGTAATGAAAAGCCAGGACCTATATCCATGACTATTCTATCCAGCAAGGCTATCATTTAAAATAAAAGGTGAAATAAAGTGCTTCCAGAACAAAAAAATAGCTGAAATACATTACACCAAATCAGCATTACACAAATGTTAAACAAACTGCTTTAAGAAGAAGAAGAAATTGAGAGAGAGAGGAACCTAGTTATAAAGAATAAAATGTCAATAAATTTTCATCTATCAGTAATTGCTTCAAATGCAAAGGGATTAAATAATCCAATCAAAAAGAATAGGATAGCTGAATGGATAACAAAACATGACTCATATATATACATCTACAAAAGACGCAACTCGGAAAAAAAAAAGAATCAAACAGACTGAAAGTGAAGGAATGTAAAAAAAAAATATTCCATGCAAATGGAAATGAAAAAAGTAGGGTAGCAATACTCATATCTGACAAAATAGACTTCAAAAAAAAAGGCCATAAAAGAGACAAGGAAAGTCACTACATAATACTAAAGGGATCAATCCGACAAGAAAATATAACTCTTGTAAACATATATGCACCCAATATAGGAGGACCTAAATATATTTTTCAAAAGCTCTTTACAGAAAAGATTGACAGCAATATAGCCATAGTAGGAGACTTTAACATCCCACTGATATCACTGACTAGATCTTCTAGACAAAAAAGTCAACAGGGAAACAGTGACGTTAAATGACACATTAGATCAGATGGATTTAATTGATATTTACAGAATATTACATCCCAAAGCAGCACATGCAACATTATCAAACAGAAACCACATGTTAGGACACAAACTAACAATTTTAAAAAGATTGAAATTACATCAAGCATCTTCTTGGATCACAATGGCATGAAACTACAAAAACCTACAATAAAAAAACCCCTCAAAAACATTCAAACATGGAGATCAGTACTGGGACCCCACCAGCAGACGAGAGGACCCCAAGGCAGGTGCTGGGCATGGAGGTCACGGGGGCAGACTACAAAGGAGACAGAACTGAACCTCACATCACCCTGTTTGGCTCCGAGGAAGGTTGGTTAGCCAGAGACGGGTAAGATTCCTCAGGAAAGGAACAACCTAAGACAGGCACAGTCACAGAGGGGCCAACGGGCAAGAACTAAAAGGTCAACAGAGGTGGGGCATAGACCCTCACCCACAAACCTTACAGGGGCTTGAACTCTCACCCCTTCTGAGGGAGATCTCCTGCCCCCACGGCTGCTTCGCCTCCCACCCACAGCTCAGATAGGGACCCAGGTTGCAGACAGAGACTTGGCCGGCAACAGCTGCTCTATATCTAAATTCAGTCTATTACCAGGAATGCTCAGGGCCTACTCAAGAATGCAAATAATCACTTCCACTAATATTTACAGGGAAAACTAAGATTTTTGCTTGAGTATTAAAATTGGCAGTAAAATAGTAATCAAGTTTTCAGATTAATTTAAATTGGTCAAGTGAAATAAGTGAATACTCAAGAAAATTTAAGTGTACTGGACAAAAAGCTGTTCCTAAAACATTAACTAAAATATCTATTAGTAGTTCATCTCACTGTAAAATTGCCTAACATCCAAAGAACCTAAAGCAGTAATATTTGTGTGCAAAAGTTAAAAATTAAAATTACCAAGACTGCAATCTAAAATTTCCAAAAGCCCCCATTAATCAAAAAAGGGAGAGGGGATAGTGGGGTAATAACATGTAAGGAAAAATATCCTGTAAGTAAAATACATCTAGAAAATTCTTACTCCAGAAAAGTAACTTCCATTTGTAATGCCAACGGCAAGACACCCATGAAAAACCAATATGGTGTCAAAATAAACCAAAGGAAAATCATTTGGGCAAAAATAAAAAGAGTCCCAAGTCTAATTTGCAGAGAGGATCCCCTTGTTAACTTTTGGTTGAGAACATGTTTGTGTGTTTTCAGAGAACAATTCCAAGAGCATGTGGGTTCCTGCGACAGTGAGGAACTGACGGGTGTGTTCTAGCCATGAGGGCAGTCCAGAGATGGGGGACACTGACGACACCTTGCCATGCTAGCAGTCGGCAGCTATGCGTTGCTACAGGTGGCCCAGGACCAAACCAGCGAGGATGGAACTTGCATTGCCACCATTTTTCCACCATCCGGATACCACTGCTGACATGTACACATAAAGAACTATTTGACATTGAAATTGGGACTTAGAACAGTTGGACATTGAAACTGAGACTCAAACATTTTTTGTTCTTATACATTTATTTCCAGTATGCAGAGGCAAGATATTTTTGAAGAAAAGAAACAGGGGAGAGCGATTGATATAGAGGCAGGGAGGCATTGTACAGGCTGTCTAGCTACAGGGGGAAGGCTGGAGAGGGTGGGGGGCAGGTGCTATGGTAGATCAATGGAAGGACTTGTATGCATGCATATGATCATAACCAATGGATGCAAGACACTGGGGCGGGGGGGCGGTGCAGATGGGGACATGTGCTGGGGGGTAGGGGAGGCTTAGGAGAGGACAATGGGGGGGGGAAAAGGAAAACGTATGTACCACTATTAAATCTAAGTTATACTGCAAAAAAATATATATTAAAAACAAAGAATAGAAAAAAGAAAAAAAAAAGTAGGGTCTCTTCACTTTGCAACAGCTTGGAGGACCTGGAGACTATATGCTCAGCCAAATAAGCCAGTCAGAGAAATCTAAGAATCACATGATCTCACTCATATATGGGCGCTAATGAACAAAATAAACTGACAAACAAAATTGAACCAGAGGCGTGGATATATGGAACAGTCTGACAGAGGTGAGAAGAGGGGGGGAGGGGGACTGAATTAAAGAAGGGAAAGAGAGTAGCCAAAGAACAAATATGCATAATTCATGGGCACAAACAACAGAGTGGTGAAGGCCAGGAGAGTGGTGGTGGGGACTGGATGGGGATTACCAAGGGGCGTGGGGACCAGGGGTATCGGTAATAGTGTCAATAATAAAAAGGAAGGACGTCAAATGAGACATATATGGATGTACTGTTCTGCAATTTAGGAGGTGAATTAATTTAGGCAAACATTTAGCAGCTTCCTTGAAAACCCCAAATTATGACTGAAGGAACAAAGCAGCAAAGGCCAGTTCAGGGAGCAGTAGGCTATCATTGTGTGTTTTGGGTTTTCTTCCCACATAGTCTGCAGCTTCTGGCTGAGCCCGAAACACAGAAAACCCAGGGTCTTTCTTAATGAGGAGAGAGGTATGGGGCCTCTTGGCTTCGATTTTGTTTCTCTTGATTTTGCTGTCACATTTATTTTTTTATTGATATATTGTATATACTATAAAGCTCAGCTATTTAAAAGTGTAGAATTCAGCACTTTTTAGTCTATGCCCACAATATTCCATCCACCACCACTATAATCCATTTTAGAATATTTTTATTACGCTAAGATGATACCCAGCACTCTTTGCCTAATCCCCAATCCCTGCACCTCCCCACACCTCTTAGCCTTAGGCAGCCACTAGTCTACCTTCTGTTTCTATTTTTGCCTATTTTGGACAATTCATTCATATACATGACACATACATGTGGTCTTTTGTGTCTGGCCTCTTTGTGCTGACATATTTGATCAGCATCTGGTCCAGAACACCCTGCCTTTTGGCCAGGCAATACACTTGCAGAGGTGGATTTGGGTTTAATCAGCAGAAATTGAGAACCGATAATAAACTTCCCAGAATGCTCGCGGCTAGAAGGGAAAACAGGGCTGTGTATGCCCAGGACACCCACAAATGTTTCATTTTTTTACTGCACAGATTTTCTTTCTGGTTGCTTGTCTGTCCCTCTCTGCACTCTTGCATCCCAAAAGGCAGGAGAAAGTGGAGGAGTGAGAGCTTAGAACCCAAATAATCATCTGAAGCAGCTCCAAGTCCACTTCTAGAGGGCTGCAAGAATTCGCAAAGTGCTCTGTGAAGTCTGTTCTGAACCTAAGTTGGCCCCCGAGGCTAAGTAGCTCCAGTCACACGCCAGGTCATCCTGGGCTTTGCTGCCCCGACCAGCTCAGAGCAGAGCTCTGGAAATGTCTAGGTAAATCTGAAGACCAGCTCCTCCAGGCCCTGGGTCTGTCAGGAACAGTGCAGCAGAACTTTATGCCCAGCCAATGGACATAATTGATCTGTGACCCTGGGTGGCTCCCCTTGTTTAGGCAGAAACCACCATGTGGTATCCACTAAAAATCTGTTGTTTAAGGGAAGTTTCTCTCCCTGTCATTAATAGCTGACTATGGGTGGTTCAGTGTGTTTTTCCTTAAACACATTTGCTGGGCTTCTGGCAGGACTATTGTAAACACTTCCCATCATTCCTTCATATTTTTAGCCCTAAGTGTTGTAGTGCTGAGAGAGACCCATGTCCTTGCTCTGTCATTTGTAAAGAACCTGCCTGGCAGCAGGATAGAGCTGATTGCTCTGGAGTTAATGATTTTAAAACCTGTGGAACCAGATGTCACCTGAACTGTGATGTGCCCTACAGAGGTATGAGAAGCACAAGAGGGCAGTGTCTGGCACTCTGATTACTGAGTGTGAGAAGGAAGAAGGTGGGGTAAAGGGAAAAACAAAGTCAGGCAGGGGTGGGTCTGGCAAAGTTCTTGGGCTACCAAGGTGGCTCCCAGGTGCACCGCATAATTCCCTGATGGTGAGCAGTAGGTGGATGTGAGGGCAGGCTTGGCTTTAAAGGGTGGCTCAGCCTCTGACTCACAGTGGAACCTTGAGCATATCACCCAGTCTCAACTGAGTGAAGTTCCTCTGTACCTGCTGGCTTCTTTTGTCACATGAGAAAGGAACATGCTACAGACTTAATAATGGCATCATCATCATCATACATTTCTGGTTCCCTCATTAGACCAATAAACCTCTGGAGACCAGGAACCAGATAGCCTTATCTTTGTACCTTACATACCCACCCCAATATGTACCTGAAACCTATTGAATGAAATTTCAGGTAAGGGAGAGAATGGGTGCAGATAATTTTGGGAATTCAGTTATCACTTTTCCTTAGAAAAATATTTTATTGTTCTGAGACTCTTGGTAATGGGATAGCTTTTACAAAAAAAAAAAAAAAAAAGCAGCTTTTGTGAGTTAAGCGTAGATAATCCAACCCAGATGGATGAGATTTCCTGGTAAGTGTTTGAACATGCTTTTAGAAATAGACCAGAGATGGGGGAGGGAGAAAAGGGTGCTTGGCAGAAGGAGTTTTAGTCTAAGGTTAAGTTTAGTCTATGGCTGGATTTTGTCATGGCTAATGAGAAGCAGGTATTGAAAATGTGTTACAGACAGTTGAAAATCTTGCCATGAATCATTTCCTGTTGACCTTTCCCGTCCTCCATGTCTACTGACCTCCAAATGCACTGAAAGATAAAGATGTTTACATTTAAGTTTAAATTAAGATAAAACAGGTTCTACCCTGTTGCTTTATCCAAAATGGATTTGAAAAGAAATGCTAGGGCCACTGAGGCTCCAAAGGTTCATCTCAGAGGCTGTTGAAAGGCCTCCTATTCCCAACCAAGCTGTGCCTATTCTATAACCTCTCCCTCCCCATTTCCCAAGCATTCAGTTCTGATATTTCTACCACCCTATCTCTAGCTCAGAGGCTGTTCCTAACTGCCTACCAGATTTGGAGCAAAAGATAACAAATTCCTACAGAAGGTTAGCCAGGACACAGGTGGAGTAAGAGAATACTTTCATTTTCATTCCAAAGGAGGAAGTGGAGGTCCAGCTCGATCTATTTTATTAACTAACTAGTAGCCCGGTGCACAAAATTCATGCACGGGTGTGGTGTCCCTCAGCCCAGCCTGCACCCTGTCCAATCTGGGACCCCTTGAAGGATGTCCACTGCCAGTTTATAGGGATCGGGCCTAAACCGGCCATTGGATATCCCTCTCGCAATCCGGGAGTGTTGGTTCCTAACCACTCACCTGCCTGCCTGCCCTGATTGCCCCTAGCCACTCTGCCTGCTGGCCTGCTCGCCCCCATCTGCCCCCAGTGCCAGTGTGCTTGTCCCCAACTGCCCCCCTTCCTGCCGGCCTGCTCACCCCCACCTACTCTCCCCACTGGCCTGCTCACCTCCATCTGCCCCCGTTCTGTCCTGCTCACCCCAAACAGCGCCCCCTGCTGTCCTGATCACCCTCAACTGACCCTCACTGATGGCCTGCTTACCCCCACCTGCCCTCCCCACTGGCCTACTCACCCCCAACAGTCCCCCTGCTGGCCTGTTCACCCCAAATTGCACCCCCGCTGTCCTGATCACCACCAACTGACTGCCACTGATGGCCTGCTCACTCTCAACTGCCCCCGCTGCTGGTCTGCTCACCCCTAAATTTCCCCCCTCCAGCCTGATCTCCCCCAACACCCCCCGCCACCAGCCTGATCACCCACAACTTCCTTCCCCTCTTGGCCTCTAACCGCCTCTATCTCAGCCCCGCCATCATGGCTTTGTTGAAAAGAATGTCCAGAAGGTCTCCTGGAAAGTCTCCCAGTATAATTAGCATATTAGTCTTTTATTAGAATAGATAGAGGCCTGGTGCCCGGGTGAGGGGCTGAGGATTGTTTTCAGACTGGCCACACCCCCTTTAGGGTGGAGGTCCCCACTAGGGTGCCTGTTCAGCCTGGGTAAGGGGCTGAAGGCCATTTTCAGGCTGGCCATGCCTTCCAGCAACCAAGCACTTAAGCTGTTTCAAAGTCTTAGCTATTGTAAGTTGAGCTGCTATGAATATAGGGATGTATGTATTCTTTCTGAGTGGTGTTTCTGATTTCTTGGGATATAGTCCTAGAAGTGGAATTACTGGGTCAAATGGCAGTTCCATTTTTAACTTTTTGAAAACTCCAGACTGTCTTCTACAGTGGCTGTACCAGTCTGCATTCCCATCAGGAGTGCAGGAGGGTTCCCTTTTCTCCACATTCTCACCAGCACTTGTCATTTGTTGATTTATTGATGATAGCCATTCTGACAAGTATGAGATGGTATCTCATTGTTTGATTTGCATCTCTCAGATTATTAGTGACTTTAAACATGTTTTCATATGTCTCTGGGTCTTCTGTATGTTCTCTTTTGAAAAGTGTCCATTTAGATGATTTGCCCATTTTTGAATGGCTCATTTATCTACCTTTGGTTAAGTTGTATGAGTTCTCGGTAAATTTTGGAGACTAAACCCTTATCAGAAATATCATTAGCAAATATGTTCTCCCATGCAGTGGGCTTTCTTGATGTTTTATTGATGGTTTCTTTTGCTGTGAAGAAGCTTTTCATTTTGATGTAGTCTCATTTGTTTATTTTCTCCTTAGTCTCCATTGCCTTAGGAGCTGTGTCTGTAAAGATATTGCTACAACAAATGTCTGAAATTTTGTTGCCTATGAAGTCTTATGGGATTTTTATGGTTTCCCATATTACATTCAAGTCTGTTAGCCATTTTGAGTTTGGTTTTGTGTATGGTATAAGTTGGTGATCTAGTTTCATTTTTTGCATGTAGCTGACCAAATTTCCCAGCACCATTTATTAAAGAGACTGTTTTGACTCAATTTTATGCTCTTGCCTCCTTTGTCAAATATTAATTGAGCATAATGGCTTGGGTTGATTTGGGGGTTCTCTGCTCTGTTCCATTGGTCTATATTTCTGTTCTTGTGCCAGTACGAGGCAGTTTTGAGAATGTTAATATAACTTGATATCTAGTATTGTGATCCCTCCAACTTTGTTCTTCTTTCTCAGGATAGCTGAGGCTATTGTGGGTCTTTTTTTAAAATTCCAGATGAATCTTTGTTGTTTGTTCTAGATCTTTGAAATATGCTTTTTGTATTTTAATAGGAATTATATTGAATCTGTAGAATGCTTTGGGTAGTATGGACATTTTAATTATGTTGATTCTACCAATCTATGAACATGGTATGTTCTTCCATTTGTTTATGCCTTCTTCTATCTCTTTTTTTCAATGTTCTGTAGTTTTCAGATTACAGGTCTTTTACCTCCTTTGTTAAGTTTATTCCTAAGTATCTTAATTTTTTTGGTGCAATGGTAAATGGGATTTTTTTTTTCATTTCTCTCTCTGTGAGTTCATTATTGGTATAAAAAAGGCCATAGATTTCTGGGTGTTAATTCTGTAACCTGCTACATTGCCAAATTCATTTATTAGGTCTAGTAATTTTTTGATGGAATCTTTGGGGTTTTCTATGTATAGTATCATGTCATCTGTAAATAAGGACAGTTTTACTTCTTCTTTTCCAATTTGGATGTCTTCTATTTGTTCCTCTTGTCTGATCCTTATAGCTAGCACTTCCAGTACTATGTCAAACAGGAGTGGTGAAAGTGGGCATTTCTGTTTTGTTTCTGTTCTTAGGGAAAATGAGATTAGTGTTTTCCCATTGAGTATGGTGTTGGCTGTAGGTTTGTCATATATGGCTTTTATTATGTTGAGGCATGATCCATCTATTCCCACTTTGCTGAGATTTTTTTTAATCAAGAAAAGGTGTTGGATTTTGTCAATGCTTTTTCTGCATTTATTGATTTAATTATGTGGTTTTTGTCTCTCAGTTTGTTTATGTGATGTATCACATTTATTGATTTATGAAATTGTACCATCCTTGCATCCCTGGAATAAATTCTACTTGGTCATGGTGTACGATCTTTCTAATGTATTGCTGAATCTGATTAGCTAGAATTTTGTTGAGGATTTTAGCATCTATGTTCATCAAGGATGTTGGCCTCTAGTTCTCTTTTTTTTCTGGTGCCTTTATCTAGTTTTGGGATTAGGGTAATGCTGGCTTTATAGAAAGAGCTTGGAAGTGTGCCTTCCTCTTGAATTTTTTTGAATATTCTGATGACAATAGGTTTTAGTTCTTCATAGAGCTCCCCTGTTAAAGCCACCAGACCAGAGATTTTCTTTGGTAGAAGATTTTTTTTTATCACTGTTTCAATTTCTTTGATAGTTATTGGCCTATTCAGGTTTTTTTATTTTTCTTGGTTGAGTTTTGGGAACTTGCATTTTCCTAAGACTATGTCTATCTCATGAAGGTTGTACATTTTGTTGGAATAGAGTTGTTCATAGTATTTTTTCATAATTATTTGTACTTCTGTGAGATCTCTTTCATTTCTAATTTTGTTTATTTGGATCCTCTCTCTCTGCTTCTTGGTGGGCCTGGCTAGAGGTTTATCAGGCTTGTTTATCCTTTCAAGGACCCAGCTCTTAGTTTTTTTGATGTTTTATATTTTTTTTAGTCTATATTTCCTTTATCTCTGCTCTGATTTTTATTATATTCTTCCTTCTGCTTATGATGGGCTTTTCTTGTTGCTCTCTTTCTAACTCTTTGACTGTAGGATTAGAGAATTTATTACCATTGTTTCTTGTTTTTTGAGGTAGGCCTGTAAAGCTACGAACTTCCCTCTCAAGACTGCTTTTACTGTGTCCCATAGATTTTGGACTGTTGTGTTTTCATTGTCATTTGTTACCATGATGCTTTTTATTTCTTTTTTGATCTGTTTGGTAACCCAATCATTGTTTCATAGCATGCTATTTAGCCTCCAGTTGTATGATTGTTTTATTGTTTTTATTGTCATTAATTTCTAGGTTTATGCCATTGTGACCTGAGAAGATGCTTGATATGACTTCTATCTTTTTGAATTTGAAGAGACTTTGTCTGTGTCCCAATATAGACCACATATTGGGGCATTTAATCCATTTACATTTAAAGTGATTATTGATAGGGACTTTTTTGTCACCATTTTTATTCTTTATGCCCATGTTCCTTCTTCCCTTCACACTTCTTCTTTTTACAAAAGACTCTTGAGAATTTCTTGCATTGCTGGTTTGGTGGTGATAAACTCCCTTAGTCCTTTTTTATCTGTGATGCTCCTGATTTCACCTTCCATTTTGATTGATTGCCTTGCTGGATACAGTATTCTTGGATTTAGACCATTGTTTTGTATGACTTTGCATATTTCATTCCATTCCCCTCTGGCCTGAAGTGTTTCTATTGAGAAATCAGTTACTAGTCTGATGGGGGAGCCTTTGTAGGTAATTTTCTGTCTCTCTCTGGCTGCTTTAAGTTTCTTACTTTGTCATTGGTGTTTGCCAAATTAATTGTAATGTGTCGTGGTGTTGGTCTTTTGGAGTTCATTTTTCTTGGGACTTTGTCAGCTTCTTGGATTTGTGTGAGTTTTTTCTTCAAATGGGTTTTCTATTCCTTGCTCATTTTCCTCTCCTTCTGGAACCCCCATTATGCGGATGTTGTTTTATTCCATGTTGTCCCACAGTTCCCTTAGGCTCTCTTGTTTTTTAACTTTTTTTTCTAGATGCTGCTCTGCTTGGGTATTTTTTCCTAACTTGTGTTCTAGCTCACTGATGCAGTCCTCAGCTTCTTCCAGTCTGCTGTTGGTGCTTTATACTGAGTTTTTTATTGCAGTGATGTCATTTTCCATTTCTTCTTAGTTCTTCTTTATTTTCTTCATTTTGTTGAATTTGTCTCCCACCCTTTTCAGTGGTCTTATGACAATTTCTCTGAATCCTTTCTCAGACATATTGTTTGACTCCTTTTCATTTACTTCTTTTTCTAGTGATGCATCCTTTTCTTTCATATGCCTTCTGTTTCTTTGTTGCCCCATGATCACTCCTCTCTGGGTGTCTGGTTATGTAGCTCTTTCTATCTTGTGTTGGCTTAAAGACACATAATACAGCATAATAAGACACCAAACACAAGGCACCAAACACAAATGTATTCTCCATACTAATAACCCCCAAATAAAGCTGACCATCAGAGAAAAAAGAATTAGGGGATTTAAAAATAGAGTGCAAAAATGATATTGAGAAAAGTAAAAAATGAAAGAGAGGAAAAAAAGAGAAGAAAAATAAGGGGGGAAATATATGTATATGGTGAGAAAACTCCAATAAAACTACAAATAATAAAAAAATTGCAAACAACAAATACTCAGGATTAATAAAAATTACAAACAACAACTGATCCAGAAAATGCAAACAACAAACACTGAGATGAATCTGAGGATGCAGAGCTTATTTCCAGAAGGTAAGATCAAAGAATTGAATGAATGGAGAAATAGCCACAATTCAGTATAGAGGAGGTAGAAAGAGAATGAGTGTATAAGAAGAAAAGTAAAAAACAAAATACAAAAAGATAAAAATATATATATTAAAATATATATCTATACTAATAAAAACCTAGGTGTTCATCATGCCTTGCATGATGATATCACAAGATGTCTGCCACAAATATGGCCACCATAAGATGGCTACCATAGGATGGCCACATGCACAGCAGGGGCAGGGCCCAGCAGCCACTCTGCACAGTGAGGCCTGGGGATCTTGCAGGTCTGTTCAGCATGGAGGAGGCAGGTCCTGGTGGAGGAGGCAGATTGTGGCAGGGAAGGGCAGTTGTGGGTGATCAGGCTGGCAGGCAAGCAGTGAGGCATCAATCAGGCCAGCAGGGGAGTGGTTAGGGGGCTATCAGGCTGGCAGGCAGGTGAGCAGGTAAGAGCCAGTGGTCCCGGATTGTGAGAGGGATGTCTGACTGCCAGTTTATGCCCAATCCAATGGGGATTGGGCCTAAATCGACAGTCAGAAATTTCCAAGAGGTCTCAGATTAGAGAGGGAACAGGCCAGGCTGAGGGACACCCCCCCCACCAATGCACAAATTTTATTCACCAGGCCACTAGTATAAAAGAAAATTTATATATAAATTTATATTTATTCTCCCTTCTTTAATCTATATATTCATTAATTATTGGAAAAGGAGAATAGAGAGTAGGTAGGCCTGATTTGGTGATTGGAATTAGTTAAGCTATTAGTAGAAGAATATAACTAGTGAGGAGAGGAAAAACAGAAGCAAAAAAAAAAGGAAAACAAACCAAGAAACAAACCAAACTAATAAATAATCAAACAACAACAAAAGAAGACAGAGAGAAAGAAAAAGGCCCAACAAAACAAAAGGAAACAAGAAAAAGGAAGATAAGAGAATTGGATAGTGAAGAAAGAGAAGAGAGAAGTATGAATGGACTTGGAGCAAGGGAGCAGAAATTAGATATATAAGTAAGATCAATTTTTTAGGGTAAAAAGAAAGGATAGGGAAAAACTAAAGCAGGAAAAGGGTAAGAGAAACAGGACAAAAAAGGGCAAAAAGTGAGGAAGAGAGTGTTGGCATAAAGGAAAAATTGAGATAGAGTGAGATGCTAAAGGAAAAATAAAAATAGAATATAGGATACCAATCCCAAAATAAAATAAAGAAAAAGAAAACTTTAAAAAATGATAAAATAATAATAGTAATAACAATAATTAAAAATATAATAATAAAAAAGGTAAAATCAAGTGAGGAAAAAATTTATTTTCTTAAGTAAAAGATAAAAATGTGCAGTAGTGAAGGTTGTTCACTTCCTCTACTATTCTGTTTGGCATGTCTGTTTCCTGTGAGGTAGTCAGGACAGTATTGAAGTTCCCTGTGACCCACTGCTCCTCTGTGTTGTAAGCCAAAACTCTATTTTCAAACAGGTGGGATCTCTTTGTTTCTCAGCATGTCTTTAGTTGTATTTATACAAGAGTCAATTTGTGATTCAACTCCTGGGTGGCAGTGTTTCTGTATTAATATTCAGGGCTAAAAAGGCCCCTCTACCCGGTGTTTAGATTGTTTTGCCTGCCACACTTAATACTGGATTGAGGGGAAGGACTGCCCAGAGCTGGCTTTCTGTTCGTCTCTCCCCACTCTGATCCCCAGGTTCCACAAAAACAACTTTCCCCTGAAGTCTCTGAGGGTTTTTAATTGGAAGATCCTATGTACTGGGCTTAGTAATCAAAAGCAAGGATTTAAAAAGGAAAAAAAGCCAGAGTAAAGACGTGAACTTGTGACTTTTTCCCCTGGCACTGTGCAGCTGGTATACTGGCAGAACTTCAGGCTGCCTTTCTGGGCCCAGCCCAGCTGTGGGTTGATTTCTAGAGTTCCCCTCTGACAGCAACCCTGTGGACCCCCTTCCACATTCACAGGCTACACTGACCCCAACCACTACGAATTTTGTTGGGCGCAGTCTTCCTCTGAGACTCTAGATCATATGTTTCTCCCTATAGCCTGGATCCCAGACCTCACCTTTCTCTAGGTGATATCTGACCTTTCCATCAATTGCCTCACCAGCTGTGTTTAATTCACCAATCCACCTGGATGTTGTTTGATTCAGCTGTCCCTTCTATCTGTTCTGTAAGAAGGCGCAGGGATCATCTGAGTATTCAACACCGTTTTGTCTCCCCATTGACAACTATTTAGGCACCCGTGGTTGGGAAGGCTGGAGTCCCGGTGTTCGTGGGTTCACAGCTGAGGCAGCTGGTCCCTGGGCATTGTGGTTGTAGGTTCCTGGGAGGTATCCAAAGTCTCCCCAGTTGAAGGTAAGGCTAGGCTTCTGGTCACAGCTGGTCTCCCCTTCAAGATGGCACAATCTCTGAGCAGAGCTGGCTGCTCTGGAGAGATTTCAGCAGCAGTAGAGGCTGCCTGGCCAGTGGAGCCCGGTCTGGCAGTCCCCAACAGACCCCTGGAATATAGCTGTCCCTCACTCACATATACAGACTTTCCCTGCACATCCACACACTCTCTTTTCATTCTCTCACTCACACACTATCTTGCAGCCTGCCATCCCTCCCATCGACAGCCATCTTGGATCTGCCTTTCCTGTTTTCTGCTTCATTTGTATTATCTATAAAAACAAATAGTCTCCTAACCTAAATGACTTGTGAAAAGAGTGACGTGGTTAGGTATGTCAGGCCAAAGGTGGAACAAGTGGTGCAGAGACTCTAGATAAGGTTGTTCCTCCCACCAGTAAGGACTGGCAATACTAAAATTATCTTATATGCTTGGCGGGGTTGAACAAATAAGGAAATGTAAAGAATGAAAGCCAGGTTTCTGGCTGTTGGAGAAAGAAGGTACAGATGGAGCTAGAATGAACTTGGGGTGTGCAATTGACATCAAGGTGTCACTATCGACCCATGATGTTTTAAATATGTATCTACAGTAAATAAATAACAGACCTCTGATGAGGTCTAGAAACAGTAACATCCTTCTAGCACCAAGAACACCCAGCTCTGAGACACTATTCTCCAAGAAAAGAAACAGGGCTCCTTGGAAAAGGGATTGATCCCAGGAATGGGGAAAGGAATAGACAAGATGAGCCTAGACATCTTGTACTGCCAAAAACCAAGGTAGTGCTAAAAAAGAAAAATCGAATGGAGGCAGCCACATAGGGACAACTTGAAGGAACTCTGGATGGTCAGTGCTGGGACAATGTGAGCAACAATATAAATGACGATAATGCTGGATTATAACTATCCCCCAAATAAAATAAGTTTTCTTGAGTCCACACTGATATTAATAAATAAGTCCATAAGTAACTTCATTAAATGCATTGAGTGCTGGCAAGTGGACCAATATGTACAAAAAAAACCACTTCTGAATAAAAGTAAAAATAAATCAAATGTAGGCTAGGGGGATATATTTAAAGGATAAATAACCTTTGTAAAACATTTGTGGTTCTGTGAGCAACTTTTCCTTTTTATAGGCATATTTAAGGTGTAAGCTCTTCCTGTTTAAACCAGCAAGTTTAGAATTCAAAATGCAAACAACTTTATATAATTTATCTCCAAAGGTTTCCTTAAACCAGTGGTCACCAACTTTCAGACCTCATGGACCACCAGTGGTCCACATGACCACTGTTTTATCACATTAGTAATGGGTTGAAATTTAAGTGCTGAAACCAATTTGCTTAAATAAGATTTGATCCTGCTGCTCCACTTTCTCCTGTAACACAGGCAGTCTCCTCTCCACCTTACAGAGGTCACTGATGCAGGGCCTTGCCTTACTTTAGCAAAAATCCAGGAGGCCCTCTCAAACCCTTCTCAAAAGTTGCCCCTAACACTATCAATGGTCCCCAAATACTGATGTCCAGTCACCAAGTGACTGAGCAGATATGGTGAAACCATCTCAATGAAAAAGGTACTGCAGTATGAAAACCAGAGGCTGGCAGATGAGGAAATTCTAAAGTTTACCAAATTAACCACAAATACCTTAAAATTACTTTCTCATAAAAATTCCCAGGAATATTTTTAAAAATTCCCCTCATGGTATAGCACCCAATTTTGTCAGCCAAACTTTCTCTCTCCTCACATCTCCTGCTCCTCCCCACTCTCCAGCACATAACTACAGAAATCACTCAACCATTCCGCCAGTCTTCCTCATCTGTCATTACCCCCACCTTAGCCTTGGAACCATTTCCTCACATTTCATAACATTAAGGTAACCCTTCCCACCAACAGACAGCCGTTTCAAAACAAGCTAGAACCACAGCAATCCAACATCCCCCACGTTGCTAAGCCCTTTGAGAACCTCATTGACATGTATGTCATTGCTAATCTCATGGGGCTGTTCTGCCCATACACAAGGTCCATGACAGCCACCCAGAGGGCGGGACTGCTCCCTTGTTCAGCTTTCCACATATTCACCAGCAGACTTCCACAGAGACTGAAGGCTCAGGAAATAGTTTTTGCCTCAAGATTAAAAAACATTATAGGTTTCTGAAGTATGTCTCATATATTGTTTGTCACAGTGTAACTTGTTACAATCTCTACAAAGACAATTTGGCAATAATTACCAATATATATACCCCAAGACCCATAATTCTACTCTTTAGTGATCATCCTACAGTTATGCTGGTATGAGTACAAAATTGTGTGTTTATAAGCATATCCACAGCAGTGTTGTTTGTCTTACATGTTCATCATTGGTGGCCTGGTTAAAATAAATCCTGGGTGTGTTCCTACAATGGAATAGTAGGTAGCTATGTAAATAGGAAGAGTCAAGTCTACATGTATTGATATGGGAAATACTGCAAGATACAGTGGTTAAGTGACAAAGCAACATGCAGAATGTTGAGTATAGCATATTGCCATTTGTGTGAAAACTATAATACATATTCACAAATGTTCATAGGACACTCAAGAAGTCTACAGATGTTTGCCTTGAAGGTAATTATATATGGAATGAAAAGCAAAGGAGAGAGGAAAAATTGCTTTTCTCTTTTATACATTTACTAGAGGCCTGGTGCATGAATTCATGCACAGTTGGGTCCCTCAGCCTGACCGCAGTCAAGGCCTATCAGGGGGGTGTTGGCAAGCAGGGGGGGAGGAACTGTGAGAGGGTGGTCAGCCAGAGGAGGAATTGAGGGAGGTTGGCTGGCCGAGGGGGAAGGACCAGGGACCTGATCAGGGCCTGGGTGGAGGGGGAGACCATGGGAGATTGGCTGTGGGAGCAATCTGACAACCAGGGGGAAGCTCCTGCATTGAGTATCTGCCTCCTGATGGTCAGTGCACATCATAACGACTGGTCAACTGGTCATTCTGGTCATTTGGTTATAAAGGTCTCTTAGGTTTTTATATATATAGATAATTATGTTTATTCTAAAAAATAAAATATTAAAAATATGTATAATTTTTATCTCTAATGAACTTGGGGGAAGTGAAAGTGTTTTTTTTTAATTTTAACCCATTGTGGGCCTGGCACTCTGTTTATTCCTTGGGAGACACAAAAGAAGAAGATGAAATAGTCTCTACTCAAGTGATAATGAGCAGACAACTGTTAGCAAACAATACCAGGAAGAATACAGTGAAATAATCCGATGTAACCACCCCTCACCTCCATCTCCAGTAACAATACTGAGGGGCCAGGGAGAAATGGGGCTTGGGAGGGCAAATGGAACGTGCCCAGTCATGGTGCAAAAGGCCACCGGGAGTGCTCTGGGCAATTTCAGGAGAAATCCAGCCAGATAGTGATTCTGCCCTGGAAAGCCAAGTCTTTACTGCTGAATATACCAGCATTTTTGTGAAGATAGTCATTGAAGGATTCAAGGCAAACAGCCTAACAGGAACAAGAGAATTGACTTATTCTATGTTCTGGAAGTGATATTTGTTCTGTGTCATGTCTTAGTGTGCCACTCTTAGCTCTCAGTCAGGCAGAGGGAGGGAGTTGCCAGGAAAGCAACATGAGTCATAGAAACCTTTCCTGTGACTCAGGGTTCACGAGCCAGTGTTTGAATGCTCCCATTGCTTCCTGATTTTCTGGACCTTCAAGGTCTTCCCAGCCTACCTTACTCTCATTGTGGCCCTTCAGGCTGACCCACCTCTCTTCCCCTCAGGCTCAGTTCTCTGGGTCAACGTGCTCCAGCTCATTTTACTTATGCCTGTCCCCTCCCTCCTGCCCAAATCCTGTGCAACTCTCACTACCTAACTCAAGTCCTATGTTCTTCACAAAACCTTCTCCTTCCTCTGCTCTTCCACCTCCCACTTGTGGTTTTAATGAATAGTATTACACAGTTTTACCTTTAATTTATTCTAATACCATTATGCAGTTTTCTTTTCCTAACAGATTATAATCCTCTTGAGTGCTAGGACTAAGTATTTTCCATTTTGGTGTCTCTCCAGCACCTACTAGATTCTCACTAAGTACTTTTTGAATGAATAAATGATTTAATCTTCCCTTTCTAATCATCACATCCAAAAGTCAGGGTTGCTATTGTCACTGAAACCACCTAGTGAGGACTTTTATTCATGTGAGTCCTGAGTAACCCTTAAAGGGATACTTAAAGAGAAAGAGTTGCTTGCTTCTTATTTAAGTAGGGAAAATAAAGAAAAGGGATGGTTTGTCTGGTCATAATTAGAGGCAAGTCTTCCAAGGAAAACCAAATGGCATGGGTTCTCCCAGTGAGTGTGATGGACCTCACAGAGCAGCTGCATGGTCAGCATCACTGTCAAGAGGAATCAGGTATTGCTGCTGTCTAGCCTGAAATTTTTTCTTGTGTCATATAGGAAACAGGGGTCCTTCCCTGAGAGCTGTGTTTCTGTGGCCATGGTTGTTCTTATATGAATGGTCCCTTTGTGGGTCCCTATCTGTCCCTGCTCTGTGTCTGCAGTCCAGCATGCACCAGTCCCAGCCTTTAAGAGTCTGAGAGTTAGGGAGCAGAGCTCATCTCAGTCCCCTGTGGGGAGATCTCAGCGCACACACCACACACAATAAGTTCAGCCTCATTGGTGAGTAGGCTCATACTGCAACCAGGCCTTCCATCCCCTCTGCTTCTTCCTGGAAAACCCGTAATTCCACCCACCCCAAATCAAAGTGCAAACTCTCCCATCTGCTCTATCACCATCACATACAGTGCGCGCACACACATGCACACGCGCATGCATGCACACATGCGTGCACGTGCACATACACATATAGCACACACACCAGTTCTTTTGATTGATGGGGAAGTGAGGTCATCTATAATAATAAAACATAATATGCCAAACAACCAAACAGCAGAAAGACTGTCCAATCTTCTGGACGACCATGCTATGGCATGCACTGGCACCAGGCCAGCCAAGCCAGATGCAATGCAATTGGTCAGGGGGCCCCTGCCATCACCCCATGATCATCCTGCAGAGGGAGGCCCAGGCCACCATCTGGTGAGGCAATTGATGGGGGCGTAGGGTGGGGGGAAAGGGTTCTGCTATCGCCCCAAAGATGGAGGCCCGGGCTACCCAGCTGGCAGCTCTGTGGCCGGTGAGCAGGGCTTCCCTCTACAGGCGATTGATCTGGGGGACCCATGACTGATCGTTCCACAGAGGGAGGCCCAGGCCACTGGCCCGTAATGCTGTGGCAGGTGTGAGAGGCCAGCCAGCAATCACCCTGCAGGTCAGCCAAGCAATTGCACCCCATGCCTGTTGTCCGCAGAGGGAGGTGACCAGTGGGGGGGGGGGGGGCACGGGCAGCACCGCACAGATGGCAAGCAGTGGCAGTGGCAGGGGTGGGGCTGGTTGCTGGCAGTCAGGGGAAGGAAAGCCCCGATAGGTCCTGATTGCTGACCAAGCCTAGGGACCCTACCCAAGGGGTTCCAGATTGCAA
Source organism: Antrozous pallidus (assembly GCA_027563665.1). NCBI lineage: Eukaryota > Metazoa > Chordata > Mammalia > Chiroptera > Vespertilionidae > Antrozous > Antrozous pallidus. Next base: position 107,935,212 of record CM050508.1, on the reverse strand, counting down.
GAGGGTGCAGACCAGGTTGAGGGACACCCCCCCACCCATGCAAGAATTTCATGTATCAGGCCTCTAGTTGTTGTATAAGGCAATTAAGCCATTTTTACCCAGGTCTTTCCATGTCAGTAACTACAGACATAGCTCATTCTTTTTAATGGTCACTTGGAATTCAATTTGAGAAAGAAATTGCAATCTATTTAATCATCCCCTGTTGGTGGACATTTAAGTTTTTCATTTCTGGCTTTTTTGTTGTTAAACCCAGTGCTGCAGTAAATATCCTTCTACACATTTTAGGGTTAGAAGGGGAGAAGATGTTGGCCAAATAAGCAGACCTTTCTTGCAACTCTTCCTAGGGCCAGACTAGAAATATAAGTAAGTTGGAGAATATTCACCTGGAATTTCCAACTGAGGTCCAGCTGAGGAGGATACATATCCAGGAAGGACAGAAAACCCTGGGGACCAGTAGGAAGGGCCAAGTTGTAAGAAGAGCTGACCCTGCTTCCATGGGTGGCAGGCTGAGAATGAAGAAGGAGCTCTCAGCTATGGGAGGGGCTGTTCCCTCAGAAGATAGAAGCCCAGAACCCAGGCTGGGCTCCACAGCCCAGAAAACTAGAGTACACAATAACATCCAGCTGTGAAAGGTATAGTGCTGCTGACTGCCAGGAAGTCATATTCAGATCATGAATAGGACAACAGTCATAAAGCAAAAGTTTGTGTGTTTTGCTTTTAAAGCCCAGAGCACAGGATTTTCATTTATACCTATTCACCTGAGACTTCAGTGGAGGGTTGGTGGTCCAGATTGAAGGTGCCTGAGCACAGGCTGGGTTTGGAAGCATTAGGGGTAGACATGGAAAAAAAGGTGGCTGTGAGACCTGCACTTGATCACACAACCCCCACTCCCAAACTGAAATGGCTATTTTTCCTGAGATGTGCTACCCCTCCCCCTCCACCCACTGCTCCCCACAAGAAGCCACAGCTCAGGAAAAGGAAAAAAAAACATACAAAACTCTCTTGGTGATACAGCCCATCACACTCTCTGGAGCCCTGACTGCCACTCCCTGCATCTCCTCCTTTGCAGAGGAGACAGCAGCAGAGGCCGTGCCTAGGGGTTTGAACAGTCTCAAGAAGCGTCAGTCACTGGCAGCAGATGGGGCCAACTGCCCCACTATGCTGGGAACCTGACTGGTGCTTCCCCCTCATGGCAGAACTGATAGAAACCCCAGATTTCCAGCAGATCCCACTGGACTGCATAGGAAGATCTCTGCCTGGCTGAGAGCAGGAAAATATTCTGGGTCTCTCTCAAAGGAGTAGCAGCTCTGGATCAGGAAACACACACACACTTTCCCTGAAATCTGAATGGCACAAAAGACCCAGAGGTCTAGACTCCCAATTCTGCCTAAATACCTTTCAGAAACAGACTTTTGAATGTTTAAGATTGGTACCTGGCTGGCAGTTAAAAGCAGGTGGAGGCAGAGCCTGGGGAAGTTTGCTGACCCATAACTTGGGCTCTGTGCTACTATCAAACCAGCCTTAGAGTAAAATGTGCCTGCCCCCTCTTGCTCTTAGCCAAGTCATGTGGAGGCAGACACAAACTGTGAATCACTTGAAGCTTTAAGTGGGATACTGAGAGCCAAAGAATGACAGTTTATGATAGTGGCTAGCACCTAAATACCTCTTGGCAAGTCCAGAATTGGCAGACAAAATAGTCAGCCTCGGTCATTGGAAGGTCAGGATCCAAAGGGAGTTCCCAGGAAGCACTAAACTCTGCTGAGACAAATGCCACTTACTATTATTTTTTATCTTCCTTATCTTTCTTCTTTATTGATTTGTTATTATTTTAGTGTTTTTTCTTTCAAAAATCTAATTTTCCCTTCCCTTTTCTTACCATATTTTTATGCTTTCTTTTTATTTTTCCTTTTCTTATTGTTTATCTGCTTTCTCCTCTATTTTCCTTCTCATAATTAGTTTCTTCCTCTTTTCTTTTGTACCATTTTCTCCCCTATTCTTTATTCTTATTTTATTTCTTTTATCTGCCCTTTCATATTTCCTCACCTTTTTTTCTCCTCCAATTTTCCTTTACTTGCTTCTGTCATTGTCCTCTTTTCTTCTTCCTAATTCTCTCTTCATTTATGGTTGATTTGTTATTGTTTCAGGGGTCTGGTGTATGTTTTTGTTTTGTTACTTGTTTTGTTTTGTTCTTCCAGCCTTGCACAGCTGCTCACACAACACGGTCAGCCAGTCTGGGAAGAGATTCCAATCATGAATAGGAAACAACGTTAAAGAGCCCACAAGAGAGCCCAAATGAAGCATACAAAGGCCAATCTTAGAGCACCCAGCTCAGGAGCTCTACGAGACCGAGACGCACCGCTGGGCTCCACAAAACACTTACCACATAACCCAGTGAAGAGAAAATCACACAAGATCAGGAAGCCCAGAAAGTTTCAGTCAAGATGAACCCAAAGAAACCTATTCCAAAACACATAATAATCAAAATGGCAAACATTAAAGACAGAGAAAGAATCTTAAAGGCAGCAAGGTAGAGACAGAAAGTTACCTATGAGGGAATATCCATTAGAATGTTAGCTAATTTCTCAAGAGAAACACTCCAGGCCAAAAGGATGAAATATTCAAAGTAATGAAAAGCAAGGTCCTGAACCCAAGACTATTTTACCCTGCAAAGTTATTATTTAACATTGAAGGATAAATAAAGAGTTTCCCAGAAAAGAAAAAATAAAAGGCTAAAAGGGTACATTACCACCAAATCAGCACTGCAGGAAATGTTAAGAGGACTACTTTAAGAAGAATAATTTAAGATAGAGAGGAACATAGGTAAAAAGAAAAAAAAAGGCAGTAAGTAAATAACTATCAATAATAACCTTAAATGTAAATAGATTAAATGCGCCAATTAAAAGGCATAGAATAGCTGAATAGATAAGAAAACATGACCCATATATATACTGTCTGCAAGCAATCCACCTAAACACAAAAGATTCAAATAGACTTAAAGTGAAGGGATGAAAAAAAAATTCCAGGCAAATAGAAACAAAAATAAAAAGCAAGGATAGAAATACTTAAAATGGACTACAAGGCAAACGCCATCAGAAGAGACATAGAAGGCTACTACATAATGCTAAAGGGATCAACACAACAAGAGGAAATAATCCTGGTAAGCATATATACATCCAATATAGGAGCACCTAAATATATCAAAAATCTTTTGAAGGACTCTAAGGGAGAGATTGACAGCAATACAGTGACAGTAGAGAACGTTAACACTTCACTGGCAGCACTGGATAGATCTTCCAGAAAATAAATCAACAAACAGACACTTGAAATGACACACTAGATCATATGAACTTTATTGACATTTACAGAATATTCCACCTAAAAGTTGCAGAATATACATTCTTCTCAGGTGCATGGGGCACGCTCAAATATAGCTAGATCATTAGACAAGTTCAGGAATATTGAAATCATATCAAGCATCTTCTTGAATTAAAATGGCATGAAACTAGAAATCAATTACAATAAAAATACTCAAAAACATTAAAACATATGGAGGCTAAACAGCATGTGAATAAACAATGAATAAGTTACCAGTGAAATTAATCAAGAAATAAAAAAACTTCCTTGAAACAAATGAAAATAAATACACAACAATCCAAAATCTGTGGGATACAGCAAAAGCAGTCCTAAGAGTGAAATTCATGGCATTATAGGACTACCTCAAGAAATAAGAAAAACTTTTAATAAGTTATCTAACACTAAAACTAGTATAATTAGAAAGAAAACAAGAAAAGCCCCAAGTAAGTTGAACAAAGGAAATAATAAAGATCAGAGAGGAAATAAATGACACAGAGATTGAAAATACAATACAAAAGATCAATGAGTGCAAGAGCTAGTTCTTAAAAAAGATAAACAAAATTAATGAATCTTTAGCCAGACTCATCAAGAAACAAAGAGGACACAAATAAATAAAATAAGAAACAAAAGAGGTGAAGTAACTTCTGACACCATAGAAATACAAAGGATTATAAGAAAATACTATGAACAACTGTATGGCAAAAAGCTGGACAAATTCCTAGAAAAATGCAGTCTTCCAAAACTGAATTGGGAGGAATCAGAAATCCTAAATAGGTCAATAACTACTGATGAAATTGAAGCAGTAATAAAAATAAAAAAAACCTCCTATTAAACAAAAGTCCTGGTCCAGATGGCATCACAGGGAAGTTGAACCAAACATTCAAAGAAGAACTAACAGCCAACCTCCTCAAATGACAACAAATACACACACACACACACACACACACACACACACACACACACACACTTAGGAATAAACTTAACCAAGAAAGTAAAATACCTGTGCTCAAAAACTGCAGAACAATGAAAAAAGAGATAGAAAAGATATAAATAAGTGGAAGAATACATCATGCTCATGGATTGGTAGAAATAACATCATTAAAATGACCAAACTACCCAAAGCAATCTATAGATTCAATGCAATTTCTATTAAAATATCAATGGCATATTTCACAGATCTAGAACAACACTCCAAAAATTTGGATGAAACCAAAAAACTGCAAGAATCTTGAGAAAGAAGAACAAAGTTTGAGGGATCACAATACCAGATATCAGATTATACTACAAAACCACTGTAATCAAAACATCCTGGTACTGACACAAGAACAAGCATACAGCTAAATGGAACAGAACAGAAAATGCAAAAATGGAGCTAAATGAAACATAACAGAGAACCCAAAAATCGAACTAAATTGTTATGCTCAACTAATATTTGACATTGGAGGCAAGAGTATATGATGATGTAAATACAGTCTCTTCAATAAGTAGTGTTGGGGAAATTGAACAGGTACATGCAAAGCAATGAAACTAGATCACCAACTTATACACAAGAATATTCTCAAAATGGATAACAGACTTAAATTTAAGTCATGAAATTATAAAAATTCTAGGCAGTAAAGTAAAATATACATCTCATGTAGCAGAATTTTCATGGATACATCCCAATGTGTAAGAGAAACAAAGGAAAAAATAACAAATGGAACTATATCAAACTTAAAACCATTTGCACAGCAAAGGAAACCAACATTAAAATGAAAAGAGAAATCACTGTATGGGAGAACATATTTGCCAATGATGCATCTGATAAGGGTTTAATTTCCAAGTTGTCCTCATACAACTCAAAAATGGAAGATAAACAATTTAATTATAAGTTGGGCAAAAGACCTGAAAAGACACTTCTCCAATAAGGACATACAAATGGCCAAGACACATACGAAAAAATGCTCAGTGTCACCAATCATCAGAGAGATACAAAAGAAAATGACAATGAGGTACCACCTCACACCTGCCAGATGGCTATCATCAATAAATCAACAAACAACAAGTGCTGGTGAGGATGTCGAGAAAAAGGAACCCTTGTATACTGTTGGTGGGAATTAAGACTGGTGCTGCCACTGTGAAAAATAGTGTGGAGTTTCCCCCCAAAATTAAAAATGGAACTGCTATTTGACCCAGTGATCCCACTTCTAAGAATACTAGTATATTCTAAGAAACAGGAAACACCAATCAGAAAGAATATATACACCCCTATGTTCGTAGCAGAGTTCTTTGCAATAGCTAAGCCAGAAACAGCTTAAGTGCCCATCAGTAGATGAATGAATAAAACAACAGTGGTACATTTACACAATGGAATTCTATGCAGCTGTAAAAGAGAAGGATCTCTTACCCTTTGAGACAGCATGGAGGGACCTGGAGAGTATTATTCTAAGTGAAATAAGCCATTCGGGAAAAGACAATTACCACATGATCTTACTTACATGTGGAATCTAATGAACAAAATAAATTGAGGAATAAAATAAACCCAGAGACACTGAAGTATGCAACATATTTTAGAGGGAAGAGGTGGGGTGAGGGGAGGGAGAGATTAACCAAAGAACTTATAAGCATTTATGCATAACCCATGGACATGGACAATAGGATGGTAAAAGCCTGGGGAGGGGGCAGGAGTGATGTGGAGGGAGTCAATTGGGGGAAATAAGGGACATTTGTAATCTGTAATACTTTCAACAATAAACATCAATTTTTAAAATTAGGGTTAGTCTGTATAGTGAATTTTTACAGGAAAACTAGGTCAAAAGGTGTGTTTAGCCAAGACCGGTTTGGCTCAGTGGATAGAGCGTTGGACTGAGGACTGAAGGGTCCCGGGTTCGATTCTGGTCAAGGGCATGTATCTTGGCTGCAGGCACATCCCCAGTGGGGGGCGTGCAAGAGGCAGCCGATCTATGTTTCTCTCTCATAGATGTTTCTGACTTTCTATCCCTCTCCCTTCCGCTCTGTAAAAAATCAATAAAATATATTTTTAAAAAGGTGTGTTTATTTTTAATGTTTGTAGATATTAACAAAATGCCCTCCAAAAAATGTTGCCATTTACTCTTTCCTAACAGTGTATGATAATACCTGTTTCCCACACCTCCATCTGCAGGTTGTATGTCTCATGCATACATACAATAAAATATTATTCATTGTTTATCTAAAATTCAACTTATTGTTCTGTATTAAAAATCTCTCAGGCTTACCTTCTTATTTTTCCTGTGAAGGCTCCAATATGAACATAAATATATTAAATAAAATTTGTGTGCTTTTTTCCTATTAATCTGTCTTATGCCACTTTAATTCTCGGGCCCAGTCACAGAACCCAAAGGTTAAATGAAATTTTTTTCTCCCTTACTGTCCCTAGACCTTTAGTAGTGGAATTATTGGATCACAGTGTGTGTGCATATTCAACTATAATAATGTCAAAAGGTTTCCAAAGTGACTGCCAACAACAAGGTTTGAAAATTCCACTTTTTCTATATATCATTACCAACATTGGGTATTGTCCTTTTATTTTTCATGTCAGCCATCCAAATGAATGTGTAGTCCTACTTTTCTTTTAAATACAATTGTTTTTGAAAGGCAATTATTTAAAACAGAAAAATCCAGACTAAAATAGGAAAGGTTTGGGAAAAAAGGTGAGATTCCTGTAGCTAAAAAGTGAGCATGAGAAAAGGGGTGATGCCTGGCTGGAGGGATCTAACTGAAGTCCTAGAAAAGTGAGTTAGTAATAATAACAAGCACTGTGCTTCATGTTCTATATGTATAAATATCTGTAATTTTATTGCAGCCTTAAGAGAAAACTACTATTATCCTCACTTTACAAATAAGATATAGAGAAGTTAAATAACTTTCCCTAGGTCACCCAACTTTAAATAGAACTACCCACAAGTCATACAACATTTTTCTCTCCTTGAAATCAAATTTAGTCTGGTTTCATCTGCTCAGAGAGGGGGAGAGGGATAGGGCAAATAAGAGTCCGCAATTTGTCTCTAATCCTGAGGTCAAACAAAAAGTGTGAAGGGCTGACTTCTATAACAACTGGAAACCTCTTCGCAGTGATTCTCAGACTTGAATTGTGAGCTTTATAAGCTGTATAAAATACAGATCCATGTTCCTAGACTCCAGTTCTCTCTTATCCTAGACTCTTTTAATAGATCAGGAATGTGGTTTTGACCCATGAACACACCGTTTTAACAAGATTCCCTGGGAATATGCAAGCAGGGTTAGTCTGATTGACATGGTGTTGTGTTATTAGATTTGGGAATTTCACCCTAAAGAGTTTTGAAACCAAGTAACCAGAAGATTGCTTCACTCAGCTATAAAAGGTGGCATTGATGTTGGGTGCCTTTAGGGTCACGCCTTCTCTCTCTCTCTCTTTTTTAATTGTTTAAAGTATTACAAATAGTAGTACATATGTCTCCTTTTTTCCCCATTGACCTAACCCTGGCCTCCCTTATCCCCTCCTGGCCCCTGGCACATGCTCTCACCCCTCCAGTGTCTTACATCCGTTGGTTATACTTATATGCATGCATACAAGTCCTTCGGTTGATCTCTTACTCCCTTCCCCTCAACTCTCCCCAGTCTTCCCACTGTAGTTTGACAGTCTGTTGGATGATTCTTTGTCTCTGTATCTATTTTTGTTCATCAGTTTATAATGTTCTTTCTATTCCACAAATGAGTGAGATCATGTGGTATTTTTCTTTCACTGACTGGCTTATTTCACTTAGCATAATGTTCTCCAGTTCAATCCATGCTGTTACAAATGGGAAGAATTCCTTCTTTTTTATTGCAATATAATATTCCATTGTGTAGATGTACCAGTTTTCTAATCTGCTCATCTGCTGATGGACATTTAGGCTGTTTCCACATCTTAACTATTGTAAATTGTGCTGCTATGAAAATAAGGGTGCACATATTCTTTCTGATTGATGTTTCTGTTTTCTTGGAATACATTCCTAGAAGTGGGAATATTGGGTCAAATGGCAGTTCCATTTTTAATTTTTGGAGGAAATGACACAGTGGCTGCGTTAGTCTGCATTCCCACCAGCAGTGCACGAGGGTTCTTTTTTCTCCGCATCATCACCAGCATTTGTCATTTGTTGATTTGTTGATGATAGCCATTTTGACAGGTGTGAGATGGTACCTCATTGTTCTTTTGATTTGCATCTCTTAGATTATTAGTGACTTTGAGCATGTTTTCATATCTCTCTTGGCTTTCTGTATGTTCTCTTTTGAAAAGTGTTTATTTAGGTCCTTAGCCCATTTTTGATTGGATTATTTATCTTCCTTTTGTTAAGATGTATGAGTTCCCTGTAAATGTTGGAGATTAAACCCTTATGTTAAATATGGGTCATGCCTTCTCATAGTGAAGTGGGTAGGTATAGAGTTTAAAATTTCTTTTTAAAATACCTATCTATGTATTCATGTGGGTGTGATATGTGTCCAACTTTAACAGATAATTCCATTTACCTACATACATAGACACAGTTTATCATTATCACAGTTTCTATATTTATGAATTCACCTTCTCTCTAAAACTTACTCCAAAATTAATACCTGCAGTGCTTTCATGCTCATTTATACACAAGTGTATCCAGAGTAGAGAAAATTTTGAGCCTCCTATCTTGCACATTCCCAGCTAAAAGTTCAAACAAGGGAGGCTCTCACACTGTAAACATGTTCTTTTCATGATCTAGTTTTCTATTTTCTGCTTCTTGCAGGTGATTTTCCCATTGAAAATGGCTCCCAAGCATAACATTGAAGTGCTAGTTGGTATTCCTAAGGGCAGGAAGACTGTGATGTGCTGTAGGGAGAAAATGAGTTAGATGAGATTTATTCAGGTCTGTGTTAGAATGCTGTTGGAAAGAGTTCAATGTTAATGAATCAACAATTTATTCTAAATAAGGTGTTTTTAATCAGTACATAAAACAAGGTTCTATATTGATCAGTTGATGAAAATGCTGTGCTCACAGAGTTAGTGTAGGAAGTTAGCTAGATTTAAATAAAGAAGCTAGGAAAAATTGGGGACAACCCACCACTGCCAGCCTCAGCATCCTGAGCTACCTAATATTTCCCTCTTTTATGAGGATGGAAATTTTCTCTCCCTGAAGACAATAGAGAGTATAATCTCCATTCACAGTGCCTTGGGAAACCCTCTTTTAGGGTACATAGATGCCAACTGGCAGGAATTTTATTCTGGATTACTCAAGGAAAGGGTTTATAAATAATGACCTTTATGAAACCAAAGTCTGCCTTTGAAATGCAAATGCCTGCTCTCCAAGAATTCTCATCTGGGCCATCTTTAAAAATGAAAATTTCTAGGAAGTAAATCTTATCAACAGAGAAAAACCTTAGCCACCTGAGCAAACCAATTTAACCTACTTTTAATATTCAAACTTTCTAGACATGTGAGGTTTGCTGTACAATAACTGTCTCATGGAAGTTATGTCTCTTGAAAGTGTGTGTTTTCCAGTAAAGGATCCTATGCTTTTAGAAGTTATAAAATGTGTTTTCCAATCTAAAGAATGCTAATTGCTGACCTTTTAGCTATCTATTGCAGAGCTGGAGATTGGTCTTTTTTTACTCTGTTAAAAGGAGAACAATTTTCCTTTTGCTTTATATTTTTCCCCTACCTTATCCCTCTAGAAATTGGCAATTCTTAATGAGTGAGTCATGGTAATATACCAGTATTTGTTTGCATAAATTCAATAAGATAAATTTCCAATTGTGGTTTTATTAACTAAAATTTTGACTCAAATGTCATATCTGAGAGAAACATTCCTGGATTCTGGATGTCACCAGAAAGTTTTAAGGAATTGAGATTGACTTTCAAAGCCTTTTGACCCAGTGATCCCATTCCTAGGAATATATCCCAAGAAACTAGAAAAACAAATCAGAAAAGATATATGCACCCCTATGATCATAGCAGCACAATTCACCATAGCTAAGATTTGGAAACAGGCTAGGTGCCCATCAGCAGATGAGTGGATTAAAAAACTATGGTACATCTACACAATGGAATACTAAGCTGCAGTAAAAAAGGAGTTCCTACCATTTGCAACAACATGGATGGAGATGGAGAGTATTAAGCCAGGCAGAGAAAGATAAGTATCATATGATCTCACTCATTTGTGGAATATAACGAACGGAATAGACTGATGAACAAGAACAGATCCAGAGACTGAGAAATATGGATCAGAATGTCATACCTCAGGGAAGGTAGGTGAGGGTGGGGTTAAGGTGGAGAGATCAAGATCAACCAAAGACCTGTGTGCATGCATATGAGCCTAATAAATAGACATAGACAACAGGGGGTGGGGCATAAGTGGAAGGTGGGGGTTATGCGGGAATAAGGGCACATGTGTAGAAATAAAATTTAAAAAATTATAAGGGAAAAAATAAAATATTAAATGTAATCCATACTAGTGGTCACCATAACCTTAAGAGAAATTGTTTCATGTGACAATGATTTTTTAAATGAAACTCTCTGTAGCCTGAAAATTATTTTGGAAGGAAACAAAGAGCAGTTTCCTTCAAAAGTCGTAAGGATTGTAATTGAAAGTCAATAAATTTGGCCTCTTGAACTAAAGCTACCTTAGTGTTTGCCTCCCTGATAAAGTTTATATAAAATTACAAAAAGAAATTGACAACCAGTTTGAAATTGAACTGCCATGGCCTAGAGCAAAGAATATCCTTACATGATATTATTCTACAATATTATTAAAAATTTTGATATTTTACAGCAACATATTGTACAATTATCCCAAAAAACTTACAAATTAATTCTTTGAATGTTTGGCAGCAATTTAAAAAAGGACATGAAAGGATTTAATCTCTTTCAGAAGGAATGAAGGCACTAGGAAGGCATTGAGCATTCTATATTGGCCCCTCTTGCCCTTTTTGCCAAGAGGGACCCTCTTCTCACAATCCAATTGCCCTCAGCTGTTGCCTGAGCTTTCTGTTCATGCTGAGGTTGAAGCTTCGTGGTGGCTGGTACCATGGATCTGTCCCTGGCCCAATGGTGTGAGTGGGGCCCTCCCCAAGATGTGTGACCAGTGCTGGGGCCCCGCCAGCAGGCAAGGGGAACCCATTGCAGATGCTGGGCATGGAGGCCATGGGGGCATAGGTTACCAAGGAGACAGAAATGAACCTCACATCACCCTGCTTGGCCCTGGAGGATGACTGATTAGCCAGAGATGGGTAAGATTCCTAAGGGAAGGAACAATCTAAGACAGGCACAGTCACAGAGGGGCCATCAAGAAAGAACTTGGGGGTCAAAAGAGGTGGGGCACAGACCCTCACCCCCCAATCTAGCAGGGGCCTGAAACTTCACCCCTTCTAAAGGAGGACTCCTGCCTCAATGGCTGCTTCACTTCCCACACCCAGCTCATATTGGGATCCAGGTAACAAAGAGAGACTTGGCTTACAGCAGCTGCTCTATATCTAAATTCACCCTAGCACCAAGAATGCTTAGGGCCTACTTAAGAATGCAAATAATCCTTTCCACTAATATTTACAAGGTAAACTAAGATTGCTGGTAGAGTATTAAATTTGACAGTAAAACAGTAATCAAGTTTTCAGATTAATTTAAATTGGCTAATTAAAATAAGTGAGTATTAAAGAAAATTTAATTGTACTGGACAAAAAGCTGTTCCTAAAGTATTAACTGAAATTTCTATTGGTAGCACTCCTCATGGTAAAATTGCTTAACATGCAATGAACCTAAAGCAGTCATATTTTTGTGCAAAAAATTAAAACTTGAAGTTATCAAGGCTGCATTATAAAATTTACAAAAGGAGGAACCAAGATGGTGGCATAGGTAAACACCTATCTTGCTGCCCCACACAGCAATTTCAAGACTACAATTTAATGACAGAACAAACATCATCCAGAATCACCAGGAAGCTGGCTGAGTGAAAATTCCACAAATAAAAGTAAATATAGGACACTGTGACTCAGAGGAGTGGCGGAGGGCAGCGTTGAAGATACACGAAGTCAGAGGTTTGGAGCCATGCGCACACGTGAGCCGAGCAGAGAGGGCGGGCGGCTGCAAAGACAAAGGTGTCCCACTGCACTGATTCCCCAGTTTCAGGCAGGGTCCCAGAAACCCACACTCATATGGGGTGAAACTGGACAGTAGGGAAGCACACTGAAACTCGGGCACTGCAAAGGTTTGCGAGCTTGTGGAGAGTGCATGTAAACTTGGGAATAGCAGAATTGCGTGAGCGCGCAGAGAGGACTCGTGACTTGCTCTCTTGTTTGGGAAACCACCAGACTGGATTGTTTTACAACTCTGGGTCAGACTTTAGGTGTGCAGACTCATTTGGGGAGAGGCTGAATTGTCCGGCAGTGGGTAGAGCTTGGTGGCAGCTTTCTCTCAGAGGTGCTTGCAGCCATTACCAACTGGCACAGAGACCCAGGTGCTGCATAGGGCAGAGCTGATGCTGCCTGCTCAGCCCAGAGACTCCACCCATCTAACCTGAGTACAGCTGACCCTCACAGCCAATTGTTTGGAGGTCAAATCCTCCTGGTGCTAACAACAATAATTTAGGTTTAACTTCAACAAGACTGTGCAACCTATAAAGGGCTGCAGCAAGAGTATCTACCTCAGGTAACTGGGGAGGCTGAGCCACTGTCCCTTAGAGGACATCTACCACACAAAGCTAATCAACCAACTCAGGAAAGCAGCCACCATGCAGAGACATGGAAAGAAATCAGATGTGAAAGAAATGGAGGGAAAAAAATGACTGGACATAGAGTTCAAAACCACGGATATAAAGTTTTTCAAGAGGCTCCTAGAAAAGGCCAACACCTACAAGGAAATGAACAAGACCTATGAGAAAATTAACAAAACCTATGAGGATATGAAAAGGGATCAACTAGAAATTAAGCATACACTGACTGAAATAAAAATATTATACAAATACCTAAAAGCAATCTAGAGGACCACAAGAACCATGTCAAAGATTTGAAATACAAAGAGGCAAAATCCACTCAGCTGGAAAAGCAAGAAGCCAAAAGAATCCAAAAAATGGAAGATAGTATAAGGGGCCTCTGGGACAACTTCAAGCATACCAACATCCAAATTACAGGAGTGCCAGAAAAAGAGAGAGAGCAAGATACTGAAAACCTATTTGAAGAAATAGTGACCGAAAACTTCCCCCACCTGGTGAAAGAAATTGTCTTAAAAGTCCAAGAAGTGTACAGAATGCCAAACCATAGGAATCCAAAGAGGACCACACCATGACACATCATAATTAAAATGCCAAGAGCAAAAGACAAAGAGAGAATATTAAAAGCAGCAAGAGAAAAACAGTTAGTTACCTATAAGGGAGCACCCATACGATTATCAGCGGATTTCTCAACAGAAACTATGCAGGCCAGTCAGGAGTGGCATGAAATATTCAAAGTGATGAATAGCAAGAATCTACAACCAAGATTACTCTATCCAGCAAAGCTATTATTCAGAATTGAAGGTCAGATGAAGTGCTTCGCAGATAAGAAAAAGCTAAAGGAGTTCATCACCACCAAACCAATATTATATGAAATGCTGAAAGATATTCTTTAAGAAGAGGAAGAAGAAAAAGGTAAAAATAAAAATTATGAATAACAAATACACATCTATCAACAAATGGATATAAAAATCAAGTGAATTAAAAATCTGATGAATAGGATAAACTGGTGAATATAACAGAATCATGGGCATAGAGAGGGAATGGACTGACAATTATTGGGGAGAAAAGGGGTGTGGGAGGTGCAGCAAGAGACTGGACAAAAATCATGCACCTATGGGAGAGGACAGTGGGGGTGAGGGGGTGAGGGCTGCAGGTGGGATGGGTACCAAGTGGAGGGAAGCTCTAGGGGGAGAAAAATGGGAACAATGTAATTAATAAACTGAACAATAAAAATTAAATTAAAAAATAAAATAAATTTATAAAACCTCCATTAATTAAAAGAACAGGGTGATAGTAGGGTAATATCATGTAAGGAAAAATATCCTGTAAGTAAATTACATCTAGAAAAAATTTTTACTTTACAAAAATTAATTTTCGTTTGTAATGCTAATAGCAAGATACCCATGAAAAACACACATGGTCTCAACATGAGCCAAAGGAAAATTGTTTGGGCAAAAGTGAAAACGATCCCAAGTCATTTTTATAGAAAAGATTCCTTTATTAACTTTTGGTCAAGAATGTTTGTATATTTTCAGAAAACAACTCCAAGACCATGTGGATTCCTGCAACAGAGAGGAACTGACAGGTCTTCTCCAACCACAAATACAAGAGGAGAAACAGTCCAGAGATGGAAGACGCTGATGGCACCTTGTCATGCTAGCAGTCAGCCGCTGTGCGTTGTTGCAAGACCAAACCAGAGGGGGTTGGACCTGCATTCCCACCATGTGTCCACCATCCTGATATCATTGCTGACATGTACACATAAGGAATTGTTTGACATTGAAACAGGGACTCAGAACTGTTGGACATTAAAATTGGGACTCAAACATTTTGTTTGTTGTTATTATTATATGTTTATTTCTAGTCTGCAGAGGCAAGATTTTTTTTTAAAGAAAAGAAATGGGGGGAAAATAGATACAGAGGCAAAGAAGCATTGAACAGACTATCAAACTACAGAGGGAAGGCAGAGGTGGTTGGAGCCCCGGAGTGCTGAAAGAGATCAACCGAAGGACTTGTACGCATGCATATAAGCATAACCAATGGATACAAGACACTGGAGGAGGGAGGCAGGTGAGGGTATGTACTGGGGGTAGGGAAGGCCAGGGGGAGGCTAATGGGGGAAAAAAAGAGGAGACATATGTACTACTATTTGTAATACTTTAAACAATAAAAAACAACATTATTTTAAAAATAAATTAAATATTTAACAACAACAACAACAAAAACAAAGCAAATAAAATCCCATTAAAGAAATGGCCTAGTATCTTGCTTGGTCAGGTGATTCATGGCAGTCTTTCCAAGTAAGGAACAAAGGTTGCTTTCCTGAGAGGTGGCAGGGAAGAAACCTCAAGACATTTTGGGGGATCTCACGAGGAATTTTCTCAAACCCTTAGGGATTGCAGTCAAAGCCTGATGGCAACAATGTGGCTTTGCTTCTTCACCCAAAGAGACTAATGAAAGCTCAATCTGAAGAGTCCTATAAGATTCCAGTGCACTAGACTTAAGAAAGCATAGATGATCAATTTTTATTCTTGTTGCATTTATGCAAATAATTGGGTGAAATTAAAACTGGACCTAATTTAATGCAGTCTCTTTTATGAAAATTGAAGGCAATTTTAGGGGAAAAGTATTGTTTTTTAAAAAATATATTTTTAATGATATCAGAGAAGAAGGAAGAGGGAGAGACAAAGAGAAACATCAATGATGAGAGAGAACCATTGATCAACTACCTCCTGCACACCCCACACTGGGGATTGAGTCTGCAATCTGGGCATATGCCCTTGACTGGAATTGAACCTGGGACCCTTCAACCTGCAGGCCAATGCTCTATCCACTGAGCCAAACCATCTAAGACAGAAAACATGTTTTAATGGAAATCACAATACCCAATTATGAATATTGGACTTTAGTGCTGTTATATGTCTTCAAAGTTTTGTTTTTCACTTGTGAACTGAACTGGTTCCTGGATTTTTCCAGTTTTCTTCAATCCTCCAAGCTAATATTTCATTTTTCTCCCATCTTTGAACTAGGAACTATTGGGAACTAAAATTTTTCTCTAAGGCTGTGTCTGTATATACCATACAGAATTTACCTCAGCACCTCCTGGCATCATGAAAGATGTTCAAACTACAGACAAAGATAATCGATCAAATTGTCACTGCTTGATTTCATTCCAGCAAAAACCTTAAGTCTGGAAGTCTCCTCAACTGACAGTCTTACAGACTCAGAAACTTTTATTACTTGCTGTGTTCATTAACCTTTTGTCTTGTTTCCTTCTATCTATTTTCATAGGATGTATGCCTAGGAGCTTATTCACTTGGTTACTTGTTTACACAGTATAGGCCTCACTTTAGGAGCCCATCTGCATTGCCAGCTCCTGAAATGAGACTCATAGATTTGGCCGGGTTAACTTGTTGTCAGAACTAGATGATTGAGTTGGTGAAATATGGAGTGGACTATCAGCATCACTTGAAACTGTTTTCCCTTTTATACCCAAATGATTCAGACATAAAGGGCCTAAAAGTCCTTCAGGGGGAAATCTTATAATGTTCCCCTTAGCCTAATTTGAGTTAAGGGTGGTAGACAAAAGAGCTTCAGATAGGTGTGACATACCTCCATCCAGGGAAGCCACTCTTTCAACTTAATCTGGGACACTGTAAAGTTAGTTCCTCCCTCTATCACTACGTTTTTACTTCTCACCAGAGCTTTAGTTGCAATAATTCTTCTCATTTTTGGATTATTCCTTTTAACCTTCTAGTCAAATTTGTTACCTCTACAATTACAATGATGCCAGCTTGTCCAGCAAGGCCATCCTCTAGACAGTGCCATCTTGTATGACATTGTATATCCTGCTTCCTAAGGATAGTGCCAAACTGACTTTGAAAAATCCCCCTTCTCTGCATAAAGATTCCCTTCCCTTTTTCTCCTTTCTTCCTTTGGCATATAGGAAAAACCTCTGGGCCTGGGAATAGGCAAGACTACATACACTTTTGACAGCAAGAAGCACCTACAGAAGATGAGATCTTCATCTATTTATCTTTGTAAGATTACAAGGCACAAGGTCTTGGGTGGAGCGGTGGAGGGGGTGGAGGGAGAAGTGGAAAGAGGGAAATGTTACCATGGGTAGTCAGCTACATATTAACAAAAAAGGAAGCAAAGGGAATTGGACATTATTGAGCCTAATTGCTTCATGGGACTCATGTTTGCCAGCCCAACTTTATAGACTCTCCAGGGAACCACTGATCTGTTTCCACAGATCACTGGAGAAAGGATAGAAGAAAGGAGAAGGTGAGCACATGTACAATAAAAGTCAAAATGGTGCAGGGGGGAAGTATTTCTATGAGGCATGCAACTGTAGAGGTCTCTCAATCCAATCTGGAAAAAGAAAATAGATTCGTCAGGAAGTGAACGCACCAGAAACGTACCAAAGCTTGGGAAGTTGATTGGCTTTTTTGAAAGGGATCCTGGTCTTTTCCAAGCCCAAGATAACATAACCCCAGAGAAACAAAGAAGAACTCTTTCTTGTGCCTATGCAGGCTCCAAAGAATTAAGCTTTAATATGAAACAGGAACTCTGGAACTGGCCTTTATTTTCTCCTTGAAGAAAACAAGATTGGACTGAGGGAAATGGAACATTGACAATTCAGTGGCAGCCTTCTATTTCCACCTGAATAAATTTTGCCACACCAAGGTCTCCCACATATGAGTCCTTGGAATGCTTTTCTAATCCCATGAGAGAATACAATTTCCACAGACAGCAAGCAACAGGACCTACCATTAGGAGCAATGACTCAGTATTTGATAATGCAGTGTTTACTGCGATGTTACAGAACAGAATTCCTGGGGAAAGCTGTGAGGCCAGGCAGAGGCAGCTCAACTGCCTGGTTCCTGGTCAAACTGTGTTCTCAGTGCGGGAAGCACTTTTCTGCCTTTGCAGAGCCTGTACCAGCACAGGTGTTGTTGAATGCTGTGATTTAGTCACTAACTGTGCCCCTACTATATGCCCAGTCCTACCTGAAGATCACCACTCTTGGTGAGTTGGCAGCCCCCTATACCAGGCTGTGAGGCCTCCCCTAAGCCCAGAGACTTGACAGGAACCCTCCTTCAGCCACACTCCACAGCCTCCATCCAGATTCCAGGATTCCACCAGCTTCCCTTCGTGGAAGCTAGTAAACAAGCAAAAGAAAGAAAAATATCCACAGGGTGTATGTGTATTCCCTGACAGAGGGAAATCTGCTTCATTATTTATGACCACTTGACTCATGGGCAAGTTTTTCAGTGCATGTGTTTCAAGAAACTTACATTCGTACGGTTTTCTAGATTTCAGATGGACAATAAATCTGAATGTTCTTCCTGGGCTAAGCTAAGCTAATACGGAAACGTGACCCATATTCAGAAGGCATTTCTGTTCTTGGTTACCAGCCACTCTGGTTCAGGGCAGTCCAACTGCGCGAGCGCCAGCTTTTCGCAGGCAGGAGAAACTCAGCTGCACCCCAGGCCAGAGTTTTGCTGGCCACAGCCAACTGAATTCGTCCCTGCCGGAAACGGAAAACAGCTTGTGGGATCTTGGAAATCCTCTGATTGTCCTCAGTTAACCTTCTGATAAAGAAGCTTCTTAGTATAAATATTTAGATTCTCAATATTTACTGCCCTTGTGGTCCTTTTAAAAATTACTGTTTTCCCCCCTTCTCTTCCCTGAGCCAACAGAGGGCTAGTTTCCGCTTCCGGGTGGTAGTTCCTGGTGGCGTGTTTTGGTAGCTTAGTGGTTGCCATGGAGATTTTGGGGGCATATTGGTCTGGACCAGCAGCAGCTGCAGGTATCCTCTGAGGTGCCCCACGATGCTGACCCAGTGGTTCTCAATCTTTCTAATGCCACGACCCTTTAATACAGTTCCTCATGTTGTGGTGACCCCCAGTCATAAAATTATTTTTGTTTCTACTTCATCACTGTAATTTTGCTACTGTTATGAATCATAACGTAAATATCCGTGTTTTCTGATGATCTTAAGCAACCCTGCTAGTGGTTCTCAACCTGTGGGTCGCCATATCAACATCTGCTCTAATTTAGAAAAGCATGTGTTTTGTTCCCCTGTGCACAGTTTTGTCAAAGAAAAAACCTTCTGTTTCCAGCAAAGAAAGATATAATAAAGTAAATGTTTAGAAATGAAAAAATTAACTTTTCAGCTGAGATAAAAGGAAAGATTTTACTTATTTGTAAGTGATATAGGTTTAAAAAAATAACTTAATTTTGCCATTAGAATTGTTTGGTTCTGTACGTTCTGAGTGACAGGAGAGGGATGAAATGTTGCTAAGCCAACACATCCCTCTCCAAACTCCACCATCACCTGGCAACAGGCTGCCTGGTATGACCCAAAAAGTACTGTAAAGTAGAACCTCCACAGGTATGTTGCCTGACAGTCCTATTTGCCTCCTCTTCTGGATAGTCATTCAGTCTTGCAATAGATGGCTTTATTGAGTACTTATAAGTCCCCTTGCCAAGTACTAGGTATACACAGATGAAAAGATGAAGCCTTCAGGGAGATCTCAGCCTAGTTTTAGAGAAAGAGAACAAAAATAGATAATTATGCTATAGTGTAGTAGTTGCTAGTATAAAAAAATAAAAAAAAACAGTTTTATCTAAACAGCCAAGAGGTCTCTCTAGAAGTCTGGCTTTATTTGAGAAAACAACTTGATAAACTTCTGGGTCAGGATTTGGCATATGAGAGACAGATGTTGCTAGAAAGAAGAGTCAAGAGTCAAGGATGGGAATTTCTGAAAAAGGTGCGGGGGCTATAAGAAATTCTAGCTGGAGCACAACTGGTGTTTTTTTAAATATATTTTATTGATATTTTACAGAAAGGTACATGCCCTTGACCGGAATTGAACCTGGGACCTTTCAGTCCACAGTCCAATGAACCAAACCGGTTTCAGCTGGAGTGCAAGTTTAAAGAGTAGTGTGGCCCTACCTGGCTTTGCTCAATGGATAGAGGGTTGGCCTACAGACTGAAAGGTCCCAGGTTCAATTCTAATCAAGGGCACATGCCTGGGTTGCAGGCTCAATCCCCAGTAGGGGATGTGCAGGAGGCAGCCAATCAACGATTCTCTCTCATCATTGATGTTTCTATCTCCCTCTCCCTCTCCCTTCCTCTCTGAAATCAATAAAAATATATTTTTAAAAATAAGAGTAATGTGGATTATAAGTTCTTTGCTTTGAAAAGCATTCTCTATGAACCATAAACCTTCAAGAAATATTCTGCTCAGAACAGAATTCAGATCACTTTTATCTTGAAGGGAGAGATCCAAAGAGAAAGCACCAGAGATAAAAAGCCACAACATTTAGAGAAATGATCAGTTTGGCCAAGGCTAAAAATTGGCAGGATGTAACCTTTAGTACATAATCACCACACACATACACACACACACACACACACACACACACACACACACACACACACACAGATTCAGAAAAATATTGGGATGCTCACTGATTTCCAGTCTGAGAAGCTGGATAATAAGACCTGAGTTAATCTTTTTCAGATCTTAAGAAGTCATGAGACCTGGACCAACACTAGACTTTCCTGTAGCACAGGTGAGGGGAAGAGAGTCAGGGAAAGATGCCCAGTGGATGTGATCTCCATGAAAACTTCCAGGAAGGAGAAAGGGGCATGAGCAAAAGCAAAGGAAGCAAATCTCAGAAAATGGAGAATTTGTCATAATGTTATGGGGCCACATTTAGTAAGTAGAGCAGAAGTATAAACTTTGGAGCTAATATTTCAGCTTCTAAAACTACATCTATATTTTTCTCTCAAACTCAATTCTCAGAAATATGGCCCTATCTACCTTCAAGAGTGTCACTATGTTCAGAGGTAGGTAAATGATTAGATAGATAGATATATAGATAGATAGATAGATAGATAGATAGATAGATAGATAGATAGATAGATAGATAGACAGATAGATAATAGAAAGATGATATATATCAAGGAAGGACAGAAAATACCTAGAGACTGTTAGGAAGGATGAGATAGTGAGAGGAACTCCCCACGGGCCTGGAAGGAGGAGGGACCTCCCATCTGTGGGAGAGTCTATTCCCTCAGAAGGTAGAGGCCCAGAGTCCAGGCTGGGCTCCACAAACCAGCGCACCAGATCTGAGACCCATATCATCAGCTGTGAAAGGCGGCAGAGCTGCTGGCTGCAACAGAGCCTGGAGCTCGTAGACCACCACTAGTTGGAGAGAAAGAGGTAGTTTTGTTTGTTTGTTTGTTTGTTTTGTTTTGTTTTTCTTCTGTAAACCAAGAGCCTAGGAGTTTTCATTTGTAACTACTAACCTGAGGCTTCGGTGCAGGGAGGGAGACATGGACTCCAAGTGCTTGGGGAGTGGCTTGGGTGGGAAGCATTACAGAGAGACTTGGTGGAACAACAGCCAGGAGCATTTGGTCATAGATTCCTAAACCAAAACAGCCAGTTTTCCTGAGAGGAACTAGCCACTCCCAGCAGCCAGAGGGAAGGTAAAGGAAAAAATTCCCACCCTATGTGATGCAGCTTGCTCCACCCACAGGTGCCTTGCCTGCCACACTCTGTATTTTGAGCTTTTCAGAAGAAACAAAAGCAGAGGCCAAGCTTGTGGGTTTGAACAGTCTCAAAGTGCCATCAGTGACTGGATTGGGGGAGGGACCATCTGCCCCAAAATCATGGGAACCAGACTGATGTTTTCTTCACATGGGAGAACTGATAAAAACTCCAGGTTTTCAGCCAACCCCGTTGGTCTCAATACCAGGATTTCTTTCCTACACTTGTAGAGGACTAGCTCTGAGATGGAAAAAAACACCCATCATATTACCTGAAAACTAAACAGCACCGCCTCTGCCTAAGGCCCTTAAAAAAAAAAAAAAAGACTATTGAGTAATTAAGATTGACAGCTGGCTAGCTGGCAAAGGTGGAAAGAGGCAGAGCCAGAGGAATGAAGGGAAGATTGCTGACCCAGCCCTGGGTCCTGTGTAGCTAACAAACCTACTTTAGGGGGCAAATTTGCCCCTCCTGCTTGCAACCAAGTCATGTAGAGACAGACACAAGCAGTGGACTGGTGTTTCAAGCAGGTTGCCAGAAGCCAAAAGGCAGTGCATGACAGTGGTTAACACCTAAGATCCTAACAGGAAGCCCAGAAATGGAAGACCGAAAATAAAAGCGGGATCCAAAGTGAGCTCCCATGAGGCATTAAACACAACTAAAACAGACACCACTTCATTTTTTTTCTTCTTTTTTTTTTCTTTTGTCTTTTTGCTTCTTTTGTCTTCTCTTTTATTTTTTGAGTTTTCCTCTTTTTTTTCTTTTTTCCCTTTTAATATTTACCTTCTTTATCTGTTTTATTGATTTGTTATTATTCTATTCTCTGTTGATTTGTTCACATATCTAATTTTCCTCTTGTCTTTGCCTACTCAATGTTTTTCTTTTTTTCTTATTTCTACTGCTCAATTTTTTTTCTCTATTTTCTTTCTCTTTGGTTTTCTCCTGCTTACTCATGTTTTATTTTTCTTAATTTAGGGTTATCTACTTTCTCCTCTATTTTCCTTTTCAAATTTTTTCTTATCTATTCATTTCATTTTTTCCTCCTTTATTTTAAACCATTGTCCTTCCCCTATTCTTCTAGTTGTTTATTCTTACTTTCTTTATTTCAGCCCTGTATCTACATATTCTGACCTCTTGGGGTTGTGTGTGTGTGCACACTTTTTTTGTTTGTGCTTTTTTATTGTTTTGTTTTCTCCTAGTATTTTTTTCTTTCCTTTTTTCTGTCATTCTTATTCTTTTTTCTCTTTACTAACTCTCTACTCTGGTGGGTTGTTTTGTTGGTACTGTAGGGGTCTTATGTACATTTTTGTTTTGTATTTTTTACTGTGTTTTCTTCTGTTCAATCAGCACCTCCACAACAGCTAGCATGACATAATCAGAGTGAGCCATATAGTCAGCCAGCCTGAGAGGAGATTCCATCCATGTCAGAATAATAACATTCAAAACACAACTACAACAGGAGAACCCAAATAACCCAAGCACTTAGCTCAGGAGATCTAAAAAATATACCACTGGGTTCCACAAAACACTAACTACATAAGACCACCCAAAAAAAATCTGGAAGGCATTAGCAGTTCCCTCTATCTATCTATCTATCTATCTATCTATCTATCTATCTATCAACTACTCAAAGGCATAATACATAGACACAAAAACAAAGAAACAGCAAAAATGAGGGGACAAAGAAACAACACCCAAATTAAAGAAAAGGAGGAAACACCAGAAAATTAACTAGATGAAATGTAGTTAAACAATTTGTCAGGTAAAGAATTCAGAGTAATGGTAATGTGGGTGCTCAAATAATTCAATGAGAATTACAAGCAACTTAATGAGAATTATAAGATTCTCAATGAGAACTACACCAACATGAAAAGAGATCTTGAAATAATAAATAAAAATCAATTGAATTTGAAATGACATAACCAAAATAAAGAACATCCTTGAAAGTTTCCACAGTAGACTAGAAGAAGCTGAGGAATGATTTAGTGAATTAGATGATAAGATAGAAAAAAACACCCATTCAGAGCAGCTAATGGGGGGAAAAATTTAAAAAGCAGGAGGAGAGTTTAAGGAGCTTTGGGAAAACATAAAACATAACAACATTCCATCATAGAGGTACCAGAAGGAGAAGAACCCAAGCAAGGAATAAAGAATCTGTTTGGAGAAATAATGGTGGAAATTTTCCTAACCTGGTAAAAGAAAAAGTCACTCAAGTCCAGGAAACATAGAGAGTAGCCAAAATGAACCTCAAGGAACATATTAATTAAAATGGCAAACATTAATGACAAAGACAGAATCTTAAAGGCACCAAAAGAGAGATAGAAAGTTACCTACAAGGGAGATCCCATTAGAATGTCACCTGACTTCTCAATAGAAATACTTCAGGCCAGAAGGGAATGAAAGTATACAAGATAAAGAAAACAAGGGGACTGAACCCCAGACTACTCTATCCAGCAAGGTTATTATTCAAAATCAAAGGTGAAATAAAGAACTTTCTAGACAAAAACAGGATAAAAGAGTAGAGTAGACCAAACCAACACTGCAAGAAATGCTAAAGTGACTAGTGTAAGAAGAAGAAATGAAGAGAAAGAGAACAAAATAGGTCTAAAGTATGAAGTGGCAATAAATAAGAACTTATCAATAATAACCTTAAAGGTAAAAAGCTTAAATGCTCTGAAAAAAAAAACATAGGGTAGCTGTCTACAAGAAACCCACCTCATAATAAAGGACTCACACAAAATGAAAGTAAAGGAAAGGAAAAAATTTCCAGGCAAATGGAAATGAAAAACAAGCTGGGGTATCAATACTCACATATGACAAAATTGACTTCAAACTGAAGGCCATAACAAGAGGGAATGAAGGCCAATTCATAATACTAAAAGAGTCCATCCAACAAGAGAATATAACCCTGGTAAACATATATGCACCAAATACAGGAGCATCCAAATATATATATAAAAAAAACTTCTGAAGGATTTTAAGGAAGAGTGACAGCAATACTATAATAGTAGGGGATTTCAATACCCCACTAACATCACTAGATAGATCCTCTAGACAAAAAATTAACAAGGAAACAGTGATCCTAAACAATACACTAGGTCAGATGGAATTAATTGACATCTTCAGAGCATTTAACCCAAAATCTATAGAATGCACAGTCTTCCCAAGTGCACATGGGACATTTTCAAAGATAGACCACATGTTATGACACAAACTCAGATTCCACAAGTTCAAGAAGATTGAAATTATATCAAGCATCTTCCCAGATCACAATTGGATGAAATTAGAAATCAACTACAATAAAATTAGAAATCAATTATTCATAAACACCTGGAACTTAAATAGCATACTTTTTAAACAATGAAATCAAAGAAGAAATTAAAATATCTTGGAAACAAATGAAAATGAACACACAACTGAAAATCTATGGACACAGTGAAAAGAGGTCTGAAAGGGAACTTCATAGCAGACCTACCTAAAAAAAAAAAAAAAAAAAGGAAAAAAGGAAAAATTTTCATAAGTTGTATAACCCTACAACTTAAAGAATTAGAAGAAGAACAACAAAATGGCCTGGAGTGAGTAGAAGGAAGGAAATAATCAAGATCAGCGAGGAATTAAATGACATAGAGACAAATATATATATATATATATATATATATATATATATATATATATATATATATATAATATAAAACACCAATAAAAGCCAGAGTTGGTTCTTTGAAAAGATAACCCGGATTGATAAACCTCTAGTCAGAGTTATCAAGAAACAAAGAGAGAGGTCCTAAATAAACAAAATCAGAAATGAAAAAGACAAAATAACAACTGACCCCACAGAAATACAAAGATTTGTAAAATAATAAAAAAAGAAAAAGAAAATAGTATGAATAACTATATTCCAACAAACTGGACAACTTGGATGAAATGGATATATTCTTGGAAAAATACAATCTTTCAAAATTCAGTCAGGAAGAATAAAAAATCCTGATTAGGCCAATAACTACTGATGAAATTGAAGCAATAATTTAAAAAACTTCCAGCAAACAAAAGTCCTGGTCCAGATGGCTTCACAGGGGAGTTTTACCAAACATTCAAAGAATAACTATCACTTATCTTCCTCAAGTTATTTTTTAAAAATTAAAAAAAGAAAACTTCCAAGCTCTTGTTACAAAACCAGATAAAGGTACTGCAAAGAATGTGATTTATAGGCCAATAGGCCAATATCCCTGATGAACATAGATGCTAAAATTCTCAACAAAATATCAGCAAATCAAATGGCCAGTATGGCTCAGAGGTTGAGTGCTGACCTAAGAACCCAGTTTCGATTCATAGTCAGGGCATATGCCCAGATGTTGGACTCCATTGCCAGTGTGGGGCATGCAAGATGCTGTGATTCTCTCTCGTCATTGATATTTCTATCTCTCTCTTTCCCTCTCCCTTCTTCTCTGAAACAATAAAAATGCATTACACACACACACACACACACACACACAAACGTATGTATGTATGTATGTATATATCTCAGATCCAGCAATATGTTAAGATCATATACAATAAACAAGTGGGATTTATTCCACTTGCTCATGGTATATGACCAAGGCTGGTACAATATTCCCAAATCAATAAATGTGATATATCCCATAAACAGATTGTAAGACAAAATTCACATGATCATATCAATTGATGCAGGAAAGCAATAAACAAAATCCAATACCATTTTTTGATTAAAAAAAACTCTCAGTAAAGTGGGAATAGAGGGATCATAACTCAACAAAACAAAAGGTCATATATTACAACATCATACGCAATGTGCAAACGTTAAAACCATTTCCTCTAAGAACAGGAACAAGAGAGGGATGCCTACTTTTGCCACTATTGTTCACCATAGTACTGAAAGTCTTAGCCATAGTGATCAGACAAGAAGAAAAAATAAAAGGCATCCAAATTGGAAAGGAGGAAGTAAAACTGTCAATAATTGCAGATAACATGCTATTGTCCATAGAAAAGCCTAAAGACTCCATCAGAAAACTACTAGATTTAATAAATGAATTAGAAAACATAGCATACAAAATTAACACCCAGAAATCTATGACATTTTTATACATCAACTAGAGGCCCAGTGCATGAATTAGTGCATTGGTGGGATCTCTCACTCTGGCCTGTGGCGATTGGGCCAAAACCGGCTCTCCAACATCCGCCAAGTGGTCCCAGATTGCAAGAGGACAGTTCTCGGGTGACACACCCTGCAACCAGGCTCATTACTTGAGAGTCACAGCCGCAAAGTCACACAACTCAGCAAATCCTGCATTGAGCATCTGCCCACTGATGGTCAGTGAGTGTCATAGCTACCAGTCACCTGATTGAACAGTCTGACAGTTGGCCAGTCACTTAGGTTTTTATAACCTATATAATAAAAGCACAGCAACTGACCAGAATAACAAGTCAACCAGTTGCTATGGTATGCACTGACCACCAGGGGCCAGATGCTCAACACAGTAGCTGCCCCTGGTGGTCAGTGTGCTCCCTCAGTAGGAGCACTGCTCAGCTGACCAGGATGAGCAGCACTCCCACAGCAGGAGCAGCTGCTCAGAGGTCTAGATTTAATAAATGAATTAGAAAACATAGCATGATCAGGCAGGCAGAGGCACTTGGGGGTGAGATCAGGCTGGCAGGGGAGAGCAGTTGGGGATGAGATCAGGGGAGAGCAGTTGGGGATGAGATAGGGGCAACCAGGCAGTCAGGCAGACATAGTTAGAGGTGATCAGGCAGGCAGTCAGGTAGAGGTAGTTAGGGGAGATCATGCAGGCAGACAGGTGAGTGGTTAGGAGCCAGCAGTCACAGATTGTGAGAAGCATGTCCAACCTCCGGGTCCACAACCAGCTAAGCTGACTGGGATGATCCCCAATCTCCACAGGCCATGCCTCCCACCAGTGCACAAATCCCATGCATTGGGCCTCTAGTATATAGATAATGAACTCTCAGAAAGAGAAACTAGACAAACAATCCCATTATCATTGCAACAACAACAAAAAAATTAAGATACTTCGGAAAAAACTTAACCATGGAGGTAAAAGACCTGTACTCAGAAAAATATAGGATGTTGAAAAAAGAGATAGAGGAAGACATAAACAAATGGAATAATATACTGTGCTCATGGATTGATAAAGTCAACATCATTAAAATGTCCATACTACCCAGAGCAATCAATGGATTCAATGGACTCCCTATTAAAATACCAATGGCATATTTCACAGATCTAGAACAAACACTCCAAAAATTTATATGGAACCCCAAAAGACAGCAAATAGCTGTAGAATCTTGAGAAAGAAGGACAAGGTTGGAGAAATTACAATACAAGGTATAAAGTTATACTACAAAGCCACTGTAATCAAACAGCCTGGCACTGGCACAAGAACAGACAGGTAGATGAACAGAACAGAGAATCCAGAAATCAATCCAGGCCACTATGCTCAATACATATTTGAAAAAGGAGGCAAGAGCATACACTAGAGTAACAACATTCTTTTAAATAAATGATGTTGGGAAAATTGGATTGGCACATGGAAAAAAAAAAGGAAACTAGACCACCAACTTACACTATATACAAGAATAAACTCAAAATGGATAAAAGACTTACATATAAGATGTGAAACCATAAAAATTTTACAAGAAACCATAAGCAGTAAAATCTCAGACATCTCTTATAGTAATATTAGTGGCCCGGTGCACAAAATTTGTGCACGGAGCCAGGAGGTTCCCTCAGCCAAGCCTGCACCCTCTCCAATAGAGGACCCTTTGGGGGATGTCCAACCATTGATTTGGGGATTGGGCCTAAACTGGAGGTTGGACATGTTTCTCGCAATCTGGAACTGCTGGCTCCTAACCACTCACCTATCTGCCTGCATGATCTCCCCTAACTACCTCTGCCTGCCTGCCTGATCACCTCTAACTATTTGTGCCTGCCTGCCTGATTGCCCCTATCTTATCCCCAACTGCTCTCCCCTGATCTCATACCCAACTGCTCTCCCCTGCCAGCCTGATCTCACCCCCAAGTGCCTCTGCCTGCCTGATCACACCTAACTGCCTTCCTCTACCTACCTGATCACCCCTCACTGCCTTCCCTTGCTGGCCTTATCTCACCTCCAACTGCCCTCTCTGTCTCAGCCCCCACCACCATGGCTTTGTCTGGAAGGAAGTTGGACGTCCATAAGATGGCCAGTCAACCAGTATAATTAACTTATTACCCTTTTATTAGTATAGATAGATTATATAGGATAGGATTGCTTAAATGGGGGAGAAAAGCCTTTTTCAGCAGGAGGAGATGCTCTTGGCAGACAAAAATACATAATTCCTATATCTGGACTGATAGGCAGCCATATGCACTATGCTGCCAAACTGGTCATTAAAAAATTATATCACTTTTTTACATCTTACACCAAACAGCTGTTGCCCTTAAAACCCCTCTTCAGACCCCCACCTTAGGTTCTGCTCTTCACAGAACTTAAGGTTTCTTGTATCCTAAGAAACTTGAAACATCAATCAGATTAGCTTCTGATGGTCGGTTTCTATGCCAGTCAGTATCAAAAGCTCTGCCTCCTAGGCAAACGTTGGCTTCTCAAACTTCCCCCAGATTTAATTCTGATTAGTTGGTTTCTATGATAGTCAGCATCTCTAGGCCTATCTCTGAGCCCGATCAGAGAGGTGAGGCTAATAAACAGCCTGTGTGGAGACCCAGAAAAAAAGAGAGGTGCAGCTACTGGCCAGGTGCAGAGAAAAAGAGAGAGGTAAGAGCTGATCAACAGCTGCCACAGAGGCTATGGATCAGACCCTGCTTCTCTGTCCAGGCCTTTTTCTAGACCTAATCCGCAGCCCCCTCAGCAGTCAGTGCTGGGTTGCCACTGACTTCCTATTGGATGAGCCTTCAGTCATTACAGACCTTGGGTTTTTGTATATTAGGAAGTTTACTGATACATCTCCGAGGGCAAAGGAAACTAAAAAGAAAATAAACAAAGAGGACTACATCAAAATGAAAGCTTCTTCACAGCAAAGAAAACCATTTTAAAAAATGACAAGAGAGTTCACTACATGGGAGAACATATTAGCCAATTATATATCTGATAAGGGGTTAATTTCCAAAATATATAGGGGCTTCATGCAACTTAACAAAAGGAAGACAAAAATCCAATTTAAATAGGGGCAAGGGACCTAAATAAATACTTCTCCAAAGTGGACATACAGAATGCCAAGGACATAATAAAAAATGCTCAAAGTCACTACCCATTTGAGTAATGCAAATCAAAATGGCAATGAGGTATTTCCTCACACCTACCAGAATGCCTACTATCAACAAATCAACAAATGACAAGTTGTTAGCAAAGATGTAGAGAAAAGGTAACCCTAATACATTGCTGGTGGAATGCAGACTGGTGTAGCCACTGTGGAAAACAGTATGGAGTTTCCTCAGAATATTAACAACAGAACTATCATTTGACCCAGTGGTCCCACTTCTAGGAATATATCCTAAGAAACCTGAAACATCAATCAGAAAGAATATATGCACACCTTCGTTCATAGCAGCACAATTTACAATAGCTGAGATTTGGAAACAGTCCAAGTGCCCATTAACAGATGAGTAGCTAAAAAAGCCGTGGTACATTTACACAATGGAATTCTACACAGCTATAAAAGAGAAAGAATTCTTACCATTTTCAACAGCATGAATCTATTTGGAGAGTATTATGCTAAGGGAAATAGTGAGAGAAAGATATATATCCTATGATCTCACTCATATGTTGAGCCTAATGAATAAAATAAACGGATGAAGAAAATAGATCCAGAGACATAGAAGCAAGGAAGAGACTGTTGAACCTCATAGGGAAGGCAAGGGAAAAGATAAACCAAAGAATTTGAATACATATATGCATAACCCATAGTCACTAATGATAGGGTGGTAAAAGCCTGGGACTGAGGGGGGGAGTGGGCTAGAAAGGTCAATTAGGGGATAAAGGGGGGGTCATATGTCATACTTTCAACAATTACGATTTTTTCAAAAGGAAAAAAGAAAGACGATGGAGAAACAGACATCAAAGAAAACCCACTACTATCTCTCTTAAGTATCTATCACAGATCCCTCCTGAGATCAGCCTCTGCTTGTGGGCATGCCCAGTACTCACAGAATTCAACCACTATGCAAAATGAAGCCACAGTGCTATCTTGCCTTCTTAAATCAGAGTTTGCAAAGTCTTGAGTTGTTAACATCTTACCTTTCTTCTTATTTGGGGGAGAAAAAAAATGCTTCCTTTTCTTTCCATGAAAAGGCTCGGGGCCCTCCTTTAGCTGGAATTTCCTGAGCCTGTCATGTCATGTCAGCTCTGTGGTTTCTGCTCTGATGAAGGTAATCTCAGTGCTTAGAGAAAATTGGCACTTCCTACCTGACAGTGCTGAATATTGAAATTGGCAATATTGCACAGCTTGCACTTTGGGCATTGGGTGGGTTCAATGTGTCTGCACATGCCCGTCTGTGGGACTGCTGGTTTTCTTTAAGGACAATTAAATTGAACTCAGCAAATTTAGTTAGTTAGTTAGTAAGTTAGTTAGTTAGTTAGTTAGTTGTGAGGAAGGGTGGGAGAGAGCATGTCCAATGTGGTGGTGAAGAACAATTCTTGGAAATGCTGCCCTTTAGGGGGTGATGGTGATGCTAAGGAAAAACTGACTCCTGTTTTCACCCATGTCTC
Organism: Antrozous pallidus; assembly: GCA_027563665.1. Lineage (NCBI taxonomy): Eukaryota > Metazoa > Chordata > Mammalia > Chiroptera > Vespertilionidae > Antrozous > Antrozous pallidus. Next base: position 107,903,850 of record CM050508.1, on the reverse strand, counting down.
CCAGAGCTGGATGGGTGGAAATAAGAAAGCAGATTGCAAGGCAGTGCCTCACAGTGGTGACAAGAGTCAGGAAGGGCGACAGTGCTATCAGGCTCTGGTCCTTCCCGCTTGTTGGAAAAGACTTCTCTTAAGCACTCACACACAAAGCAAGGCTGTGGTAGGTATTACATTGAAAGAACTTTCTTGCATGTATGCATTTGTTAAAGGAATACTTGCACGGATGGCTTAGATAAATAAAATACATGGGGGGAGAACCAAGATGGCGGCATAGGTGAAGACCTATTGTTCTGCCCCGCGCAACGATTTAAAAACTACAACATAACAACAAAACAAACATCACCCAGAATCGCCAGAAAGCTGGCTGAGTGAAAACTCCACAAATAAGAGTAAAGGTGGAACACTGAGACTCAGAGGAGCAGTGGGAGTGCAGCCTTGAAGATGGAAACAGGTTAGGAGCCGTACTAGTCACGCGCGCGCGGGCTGTAGGGCTGGAGCAGCAATCCCGGCTGGATTTCGCCAACGGGGAGGGTGGAGATGTCCCACTACACGGATTCCCCAGTGCCAGGCGAGGTCCGAGGTCCGGGGGACGCACCGGGGAAGCGGGGCGCGGCAGAGGTCTCCTAGTCTGCTAAGAAACCCGGAGGCTGGGAAAAGAAGTTTGCGCGCAAGTGTCGCACAAACCTACGACTTGCACCCTGGAAACTTGTCTCCTGGTCCCAGAAACCGTCTATTTTACAACCCTGGGCTAGACTTTGGGTGTGAAAACTCATTTGGGAAGAGGCAGAGTTGTCTGGCAAGGGGAAGAGACTAGCGGCTTTCCTTGGAGGTGGCTGGAGCCATCCCCATCCAACAGAGACCCGCAAGCACGCGCGCCGCATAGGACGTAGCTGACACTGAGGCTGCCTGCTCAGTTCAGAGACTCCACCCATCCAACCTGAACACAGCCTCCCTTCACAGCCAATTGGCCTGGAGGTCAAACCCTCCTAGGGCTAACAACAACAAGCTGAGTTTAAATTCAAAAATACTGTACAACCCATAAAGGATTGCAGTAAGAGTACCCACCTCAAGGAACTGGGGAGGCTATGCCACTGACCCTTAGAGGATATTGACCACATAAAGCAGCCACCATGCAGAGATATGGAAAGAAATCAGGTGTGAAAGAAATGGAGGAGAAAAGACGACAAGACATAGAGTTCAAAACCATGGTTATAAGGTTTTTCAAGAGGCTCCTAGAAAAGGCCGATGAACTTAATGAAAATTACGAGGAAATAAACAAGACCAACCAGGAAATGAATGAGACTTACAAGGAAATGAGTGAGACCCTCAAGGAAATGAACAGGACTCTCTGAGGATATGAACCAGACCCTCACGGATATGAAAAAGGACCAACTAGAAATCAAGCATACACAGACTGAAATAAAAAATATTACACAAAGTCCTAAAAGCAGTCCAGAGGGCCACAAGAACCAAGTCAAAGATTTGAAATACAAAGAAGCAAAATCCACTCAGCTGGAAAAGCAAGAAACAAAAAGAATTCAGATAATTGAAGATAGTGTAAGGGGCCTCTGGGACAACCTCAAGCATGCCAACATCCGAATTATTGGGGTGCCAGAAAAAGAGAGAGAGCAAGACAATGAAAACCTACTTGAAGAAATAGTGACTGAAAATTTCCCCCACCTGGTGAAAGAAACTGACTTAAAAGCCCAAGAAGTACACAGAACCCCAAAATATAGGAATCTAAAGAGGACCACACCAAGACATATCATAATTAAAATGCCAAGAGCAAAAGATAAAGAGAGAATATTAAAAGCAGCAAGAGAAAAACAGTTGGTTACCTACAGGGGAACACCCATACTATTGTCAGCGGATTTCTCAACAGAAATGATGCAGGCCAGACGGGAGTGGCAAGAAATATTCAAAATAATGAATAGCAAGAATCTACAACCAAGATTGCTCTATCCAGCAAAGCTATCATTCAGAATTGAAGATCAGATAAAGTGCTTCGCAGATAAGAAAAAGCTAAAGGAGTTCATCACCACCAAACCAATATTATATGAAATGCTGAAAGATATTCTTTAAGAAGAGGAAGAAGAAAAAGGTAAAAATTTAAAGTATGAACAACAAATACACATCTATCAACAAATGAACATAAGAATCAAGTGAATTGATAGGCTAATGAACAAGATAAACTGGTGAATATAACAGAAACATGGACATAGAGAGGGAATGGACTGACAATTCTTGGGGAGAAAAGGGTTGTGGGAAGTACAGCAAGAAATTGGACAAAAATCTTGCAACAATGGGAGAGGACATTGGGGAGCGGGAGGGGAGGGTAGGGGGTAGGATAAGTACAGGGTGGAGGGGAGATATAGGGGGATAAAAAAGGGGAAACAATGTAATTAATAAACTGAACAATAAAGATAAAAATAAATAAATAAATAAATAAATAAATAAATAAAGTAAGTAAGTAAGTAAGTAAGTAAGTAAGTACATGTTCCTCTTTGGCCATTGTGATCTCACTGTTTTACATATATACCAAACAGTTCATGCTACAATGAAACCTTAACAGTTCTCTTGTGTCCTCGCAGATCCCAGAGTTTTTTAAACAGAAGTCTGATCTAAGCCCATCAATTTACCTCGTGTCCCTTTGCTATACAGCTTTCAAACAGATCATACCCTAGAAGAATGGCAAGGAAAGCAAGCAGGGAGGCCCCAGGTTAATACTGAGCCACTAGGCTACCATGGCTCCTTTCCCAACTCAGGGTCTGACTTCTGCTTATTGATTCCAGGAACCTGGGAAGTTGGTGATATCAGTGCACCACGGAGGGGGTGGCAATTAGAAATGAGTTCACATTCCCTGGACTTGCACAGCAGAATGCTGTAGGAGGTGTATGCATGATCCCGTCTATGGGTCCTGCCCAGCCACTTTACATTTTGCCAAATTGTGCTTTGAGTTTGAAGGTACCAGGCATTCTTTAGGATCTGATAAAATCTGTACCTAAGGACCCTTGAAACTGTACTTGAAAATGAAGTCTAGCCAACCAAGAGATGAATCAAAATTTTAAGAGGGGGGAGGGAGAAGTTATAGTAAAAATAATGGTAAAGAGGGATGACTCTGCAAAAACAGAGTGAAGATTGTACTACAGTAGGTGTAGTTTCAGGACAAAATGTAAATCTTAACAGGAGATTGGGGAAGAAGGGAAGAGGAAATATAAGAATATTAATGTTCTTATTCATAACAAGGATTTTGTAGATACTAGCTAAAGTTAGAACATATTGAAAATTAACTGCTACCTATTAATGCTTTTCATAAACATTTTAGAAACTAGTATTTTTTTAAGGTGAGGAAACATTTATCTGAAATTCAGCAATTCCTTCAATTACAGTTCAGATTTTTTTCTGTTAAATTTAAGTAAAATTATACTCAGTATTTATTGTTTAAAATAGATGTATGTATTGTCAAATAGATTGATACAGTGAAATGCTGTCAAGACAGCACTGAGTGAAAGGTATTTCATTCTTTCATAGGGTCTGAGAAGACATTTGCAACATATTCCTAACAAAGTTATGAGAAAAGGCAGACAATCCAGTAAAAAAAAAACTGGACAAAAGATTTGAACAGGCACTTCACAAAACGGAAGCCCCAAATAGTTAAATACATTGAAAGGTGCTCAACTTCATTGGTCTTCAGAGAAATGCAAATGATCTACTACCTTACTCCCAGAATAGCTAAAATACTAGTAAAGGGGTGGGGGAGAAACCTGTCAATGTCAAATATAGATAAGATTGGGGGTCCCTGAAATTCTCATACACTGTAGTGGTAAATTGATACTACTACCTTGAAAAACTCAGTGGAGTTTTCTAAATAGAGTTGAGCATATTCATGCTCCATTGACCCAACAATTCTACTCCTGGGTAATATCTAACAGAAATGTGTATGTATGTGCTCCAGAACATTAAAAGGAATTTTTATAGCAGCATCCTATCTAATAAAAGAGTAATATGCAAATTGACCATCACTCCAACACACAAGATGGCTGCCCCTATGTGGTCATAGATCCTGCCCCTGTGGACACAAGATGGCCACCACAAGATGGCCAGCAGGGGAGAGCAGTTGGGAGGGACCAGGCCTGTATGGTAGGGCATTTGGGGGCAATCAGGCTGGCAGGGGAGCAGTTAGGCATCAATCAGGCTGGCAGGCAGAAGTGGTTAGGGGCAATCAGGAAGGCAGGCAGGCAAGCAGTGGGGAGCCAGCAGTCCTGGATTGTGAGAGGGATGTCCAAGATTGGGCCTAACTGGGCAGTTGGACATCCCTTCCCCTGGTGGTCAGTGTGCTCTCACAGCCAACCTCCCACAGCTGGCCAGCCTCCCGTGGTCAATCCCCTCAGTGGCCAGCCAACCTCCCTCGGTCCCTCTCCCAGCTTCCTGGCCCCCATAATCATTCCTGATCATGAGCCAGGCCAACTGAATTAAACCAAATGCCCCTGGATAGTTTGAATGCATAAATTGTGGAATGCAATGGAATACTATTCAATGAAAAATTAAGTGTAAACATATGCAATGACATCTCAGAATCTCATACTTTTGACTCAAAGAAGCCAGATGCAAAATAATAACTAACATATGATTTATTTTATAAAAGGGTGCAAAGAAAAGGCAAAACTAATTTATGGTATTAGAAGTCAAGATAATAGTACTTGGACGAAAGAAAGAATAGTCATTAGGAGGACCCTTTTATTTTCCTTTCAACTGACAACATTTGATTTTTTATGGCTGAGTAACATTCATTGCTTCTGTATCTTGGCTATGTAAATAATGCTACAATAAACACAGGGGTACATGTGTCTTTTTGAGTTAGTATTTTTGTTTTATTCAGATAAATACCCACAAGTTGGATTGCTAAGTCATATGGTAGTTCTAGTTTTAATTTTTTTCTTTTTAAAAAAAATTAATAAATCTTTATTGCTCAGATTATTAATTATAATGTTCCTCTCCCCGCTCCAATAGTTTCCCTCCACCCTTACCTCCCCCGCCCCACTGTCCTCATCCATAGGTGTATGATTTTTGTCCAGTCTCTTCCTGAACCTCCCACCCTTCTTTCTCCCCAAGAATTGTCAGTCCATACCCTTTCTATGCTCCTTATTCTATTATATTCACCAGCTTATTCTGTTCATCAGATTTTTAATTCACTTGATTTTTAGATTCACTTGTTGATAGATGTGTATTTGTTGTTCATAATTTTTATTTTTACCTTCTTCCTCTTCTTCTTCTTCTCCTTCTCCTTCTTCTTCTTCTTCTTCTTCTTCTTCTTCTTCTTCTTCTTCTTCTTCCTCTTCTTCCTCTTCTTCCTCTTCTTCTTCTTCCTCTTTTTAAAGAATACCTTTCAGCATTTCCTATAACACTGGTTTGGTGGTGATGAACTCCTTTAGCTTTTTCTTATCTGCAAAGCACTTTATCTGACCTTCAATTCTGAATGATAGCTTTGCTGGGTAGAGTAACCTTGGTTGTAGATTCTTGTTCTTCATCACTTTTAATATTTTTTGCCACTCCCTTCTGGCTTGCATAGTTTCTGTTGAAAATTCAGCTGACAATCATATGGGTGCTCCCTTGTAGATAACTAACTGTTTTTCTCTTGCTGCTTTTAATATTCTCTCTTTGTCTTTTGCTCTTGGAATTTTAATTATGATGTGTCTTGGTGTGATCTTCTTTGGATTCCTATTGTTTGGGGTTCTGTGTGCTTCCTGGACTTTTAAGTCTATTTCTTTCACTAGGTGGAAGAAGTTTCCTGTCACTATTTCTTTTTTTCTTTCTTTCTTTCTTTCTTTCTTTCTTTCTTTCTTTCTTTAAAATATGTTTTATTGATTTTTTACAGAGAGGAAGGGAGAGGGATAGAAAGTCAGAAATATTGATGAGAGAGAAACATCGATCAGCTGCCTCCTGCACGCTCCCTACAGGGATTGTACCCGCAGCCAAGGTACATGCCCTTGACCAGAATCAAACCTGGGACCTTCCAGTCCACAGGCTGACACTCTATCCACTGAGCCAAACCAGTTTTGGCTCAGTCACTATTTTTTCAAATAAGTTTTCAGTATCTCGCTCTCTCTCTTTTTCTGGCATCTCCATTATTCAGATGTTGGCATGTTTGAGGTTCTCCCAGAGGCTCCTTACACTATCTTCAATTTTTTGGATTCTTTTGGCTTCTTGTTTTTCCAGCTGAGTGGATTTTGCTTCTTTGTATTTCAAATCTTTGACTTGATTCTTGCGGTCCTCTAGACCGCTTTTAGGTCTCTGTATAATATTTTTTATTTCAGTCAGTGTATACTTAGTTTCTAGTTGGTCCTTTTTCATAACCTCAAGGGTCTCACTCAGATCCTCGAGGGTCTTGCTCATGTCCTTGAACATCTCGTTAAATTTATCAGCCTTTTCTAGGAGCCTCTTGACAAACCTTATAACAGTGATTTTGAACTTTATGTCCAGTTGTTTTATTTCCTCCATTTCTTTCTAATGTGATTTGTTACCTTTTCTCTTCATTTTTGGCTACTTCCCTGAGTTGGGCCATTAGCTTTATGTGGTAGGTGTCCTCTAGGGGACAGTGGCTCAGCCTCCCCAGTTACCTGAGGTGGTTTCTCTTGGTGCACCCCATAGGGTGCACTGTCTTGTAGTTAAGCCTAGATTTTTGTTGGTTTCACTGGGAGGGGTTGACCTCCAGGCCAATTGGCTGTGGAAATCAGGTGTGTTTATGCTGGTAGAGTGGCTTTGCTCAGCTTGGATGGGGCAGAGTCTCCGGGCTGAGTAGACAGCCTTAGTTTCCTGTGCCCGAGTCTCTGTGCCCCACGGCAATGGAAAAAAAGCTGCCCCCAAGCTCAGACCACTGCCAGACAGTTCGGTTTCTCTCCAAATGAGTCTGTACAACCAAATTCTCACCCAGAACTGGAAAACAATGCAGTCTGGTAGGGGTTTTTTTTCCTCCTGAAAAAGAGAACCAGCCACGTGTCCACTCAGCTAGCTCACACGCCTCTGCAGTATGCACCCACTCCACCAGCCAGCGCACCTCTGCTGTATGTGCGCACTCTGGGAGCTCATGCGCTTCTGCAGCTCCCAAATGTCAGTGTGCTTTCTCCTTAAGGTCCAGTTTCATCCCGTATGAGTCTGGGTTCCCTGAGACTTGCCCGGAACTGGGGGTTCAGTACAGTGGGATGCCTCTGCCTCCCTCCCAGTTCGTGAAAACCAGTCGGATCTCCAGCCCTCCACCCCTTCTGCTCACGCGTGCAAAGCTCCGAACCTCCTTCTCCACAGGTCTCAGCAACTCTGCCCTCTGTGGCTCCTCTGAGCCACAGTGTCCCTTTATCTTTCCTTCTATTTGTGGAATTTCCACTCAGCCAGCTTTCTGGTGGTTCTGGATACTGTCCGTTCTGCCTCTTAGTTGTAGTTTCAAAATTGTTGTACAAGGCAGCTGTATAGGTGTTTACCTATGCCGCCATCTTGGTTCCTCCCTATAATTTTAATTTTTTAGGTACTGCCATACTTTTTCTAAAGTGGCTGTACTAATTTACATTCCTACTGACAGTGCATAAGGGTTCCCTTTTCTCCACATCCTCATCAACACTTGTTGTTCATTGATTTATTGATGATAGACATTCTGACAGGTTATTTTATTATGGCTTCCACACTGCTAGACAAAACTTTGTTTGCACTCAGAACCTGCTGCACAAGCCTTGTGCCACCCCTCCTGCCAGCCTGAGTCTGTCCTATCCACAGCTAGCTCCTCCCATTGTCTAGCTGCAAATCCATGGCCATCCTTGCCAGCATCCAGGAGTAAATCACAGAACATGTCCCATTAGAAGATAACATTCTGCTTGATATTCACAAACATTTACTTTAAAAATGTAACCAAGGTCTGTGGGGTTCTGTTATTTGAGTCTATTGATTTTATTTCTTTCTTTATTGGGATGGTACTGATGTCATTTGTCAATCTTTGAATAGTGTTAATAAAGTCCTTTCACTATTAACCCACCTTGTTCTACAAGGATCTTATCACTAGATATCAAGCTGATCTGTTTAAAATAAGGAGTGGTATTGTTCTAATCTATGTTTGTTAGAATGGAAATAATTATATTCAGAAAAAAATGGAAAATTATACCATAAACTCTGATTTGAGATCATTTCAAAGTTATAAAGTCAATGTAGGATCTTCACATCAAACAACCAATGACAAATTCAGTAATTAATGCCTTGGAAACTTTCAGTCAACTCAGATGGTCTTTTGAAAATGGACTCTTCTCCTCACCCCCTTACTACATATACCACTCAATAGTTAAACATGGCCTAACATGCACTTATAACTGACTTAAGTATTTATTTCGAGGTGGAGTTACTGTGCATACTTGTATGCTTTTCTTTATTTGGGAATATAGAGAACATGATTTGGAATGTCCCAGTTTTACTTAACAAAAGACTGTTTGGCACGTTGAAATGTAGGGATGTCTACATGTCCCAACAGAGCTTCATCCAACCCTCTAGCAGTTAAGTATTATCTAGGTTTGGGCCATTCATAAAAGCAGGGGATCTGGAGGTTAATTCTAATTTACCTGAAATGACTTCATCTTTCAAACTATCTCATAGATTTTCTAGGCCCTATTATTGAAATAATTAGTCACAAAATCATCCTCATCCTATAGTTAATTTTTACCACTTGTCTTTTTTCCCCCTCCATTGGGGATCTTGAGTTTTCCTGTGAATCTTTCTACTTTTCTACATTATTTCTATTATCTCAATAGAATCATAGTAGACCATGTTTTATTTCTGACCATTCCCTCGAGGCCTCATTCTTTATTCACTAAAGTTTTAGCTGAAGAAAACTGAGAATAGTCACATAACATTAATGTTAAAATTAATGGAAATTTTTTTTATTGCTAATTATCATGAGATAAATCTCAGAAATAATCATATATAATAAGCACCCTAACAAATGAAGCAGGGCTGCATTTGAAATTTTATTTTTAATAAAAGAAGTTGAAAATGAAAAGAAAGAATGTGTTCTAAGGGATGGTAAATGCTTCAATTGTTCAACAAAACTTTATTCTGTACCTCCTCTCTGAGAGGCTCTCTGCCAGCCCCTAACTGACTGCAAGATGCTCATGGTATGGTAGAGAGATGAAGCAGGTATATAAAAATTAGTGGTATAGAAGGCAAAATAGGATCAATCTACTGATTTCAAATCAGAGTTCATGGTATAATTTTCCATTTTTTTCTGAATATAATCAATCTACTGAGGCAGAGAAGGAAAGTGATCCCGAGAGACTTAGGAAGGACTTGTGGAAATGTTACTTGAACTAGACTTTGAAAAAATGAATTTTCAAATAGAAATTGATAGGTCAGGAATTATTCTTTCTTTTATAGTTAATAAAACTGAAGTGTAGGGAGGGTAAGCCACCCACAGTAGGCCCAGAATTTTAACCCTGAACTATCTGGAAACAACAAGTTGGTGTTTTCCCGAAAGCCTTGGTTGCACAAATTGCCTCATTTAATACTCACAATATATTAAAGATGCTATTCCCTTCCCCAACCCCCTCAAGCCAGAATCTTTTTTTTTAATTTACAATATAACTTATATTTAAAACATATTTACATATGTTTTCCTTTCCCCACCCCCAATATCCTCCCCCCAGCCTCCCTTACCCCCCAGCACATGTCCCCACCTGCCCCCCTCCCCGCCCCAGTGTCTTTCATTCGTTGGTTATGCTCATATGCATGCATACAAGTCCTTCAGTTGATCTCCCCCAGCATCCGCCTCCCATTCACTCCAGCCTTCCCCCTGTAGCTTGACAGCCTGTTCAAGGCCACCCTGCCTCTATATCAATCACTCCCCCGTGTTTCTTCTCTTCAAAAATATCTTGCCTCTGCATACTAGAAACAAATGTATAAGAGCAAACAAATGTTTGAGTGTCAGTTTCAATGTCCAACTGTTCTGAGTCCCAGTTTCAGTGTCAAATAGTTCTTCATGTGTACATGTCAGCAATGGTATCCAGATGGTGGACACATCGTGGCAATTCAAGATTCATCCTCTCTGGTATGGTCCTGGGCCACCTGCAGCCACGCACAGCTGCCAACTGCTAGCATGGCAAGGTGTCGTCAGCGTCCCCCATCTCTGGACCGTCCTCGTAGCTGGAACAGACCCGTCAGTTCCTCACTGTCTCAGGAACCCACATGGTATTGGAGTTGTTCTCTGCAAACACACAAACACATTCTCGACCAAAAGTTAACAAAGGGATCCTCTCTGCAAAATAGACTTGGGATTCTTTTTATTTTTGCCTAAATGATTTTCCTTTGGCTTATTTTGACACCATGTGTGTTTTTTCATGGGTGTTCTGCAGTTGGTTTTACAAATGGAAATTACTTTTCTGGAGTAAGAATTTTCTAGAAGTATTTTACTTACAGGATATTTTTCCTTACATGATATTACCTCACTCCCCCCCTCCCCCTTTTTGGATTAATGGGAGCTTTTGGAAATTTTAACTTGCAGTCTTGGTAATTTTAATTTTTAATTTTTGCACACAAATATTACTGCTTTAGGTTCTTTGGATGTTAGGCAATTTTACAGTGAGATGAACTACTAATAGATATTTTAGTTAATGTTTTAGGAACAGTTTTTTGTCCAGTACACTTAAATTTGCTTGAGTATTCACTTATTTCACTTGGCCATATTAAATTAATCTGAAAACTTGATTACTATTTTACTGTCAATTTTAATACTCAAGCAAAAATGTTAGTTTACCCTGTAAATACTAGTGGAAAGTAATATTTGCATTTTTGAGTAGGTTCTGAGCATTCCTGGTAATAGACTGAATTTAGATATAGAGCAGCTATTGCTGGCCGAGTCTCTGTCTGCCACCTGGGTCCCGGTCTGAGTTGTGCGTGGGAGGCGAGGCAGCCATGGGAGTAGGAGACCTCCCTCAGGAGGGGTGAGAATTCAAGCCCCTGCAAGGGATGAGGGTCTGTGCCCCACCTCTGTTGACCTTTTAGTTCTCTCCTGTTGGCCCCTCTGCGACTGTGCCTGTCTTAGGTTGTTCCTTCCCTGAGAATCTTACCCATCTCTGGCTAACCAGCCATTCTCCGGGGCCAAACAGGGTGATGTGAGGTTCTGTCCTGTCTCCTTTGTAGTCTATGCCCCCGTGGCCTCCACATCCAGCACCTGCCTTGGGATCCCCTCGCCTGCTGGCAGGGTCCCGCTACTGATCACATATCTCGGGTGACCCAGGTTTCTTCTCCAGAGAGGGTCCAGCTCACGCCATCGGTTGAGAGACAGATCCATGGTGCCAGCTGCCCAGAGGCTTCAGCCACAGCTTGAACCGAAAGCTCAAGCATCAGCTGTGTGTATTTGGATAGTAAGAAGAGGGTCTCTCTTGGCAAAAGGGCAAGAAGCCAGAATCTTTTGGTTTTAAGGAAGATAGGCCACGTAAAACGTTCAGGTGAAAAGGAGGATTTTTTATTTTGCTGGTTTTGCTTTTGGTTGTTTCTGTTTTAAAATAAAGATATAGGGGGTGCTCAGGGAACCCAAATTAGGGGCCAGGGCAGAAACTTTTGCATACTGGATGAATGTAGGTTTTAACACCTGATGAAGACCCTTGGTCTCCTCAAAGTCTCTGTTTCCTCCCCACACTCCTCTATTTGCTCTTCTCCTCTCCATTTTTGTCTTCTTATGACTGAGTTATCTCTGCTTCTTCATGAGCTTATTCATGTCCCCCAAACTTTTCCAACACTGAGGAGCTTCCAGGCCTTATCTTCTTTAATTATTAAATGAGACATTTGATTGGAGCTGTTCTCCTACTCTTCAATGACATCATTTATAAGCTGCTGATCTGATGATCTCCCAGTTCCAAAAATTGTGGCTGGAAGCAGTGGGAGTATAGATATATAGTTCATGGCCACTTGGCAAAGTGTGGTAAGACTGGGAAATAATATCACCTCAACTTTACAAATGACAACATTCCTGGAGAGATCACACAGCATTCCAAAGATCACACAGTAATTCATTGAGTGCAAACACTAGAGCCATTTCTTTGGTCTCAGATGCATATCCTACCTTGAAGTCATCCCAGGAATTATAAAACTCAAGAATTCTGAGATTGCTCACATATTTGAGCTTGAAAGAAGCCATAAGTTCTATGCCAATTTTATGAAACCGCATAACTTAAATTATCATCTGTGCTGACTTGAGGTGAATGGCCTCTTGAAAGCAAGATTTTGGAGCATGAAGTAGCTAATGCACTTGATATGGTAGTAATGATGGTAATGGTATTAATTATGGTAGTACTGGTTATGATAGTAATAATGAAGGAGGATGGGGCAAGAGGGAAGCACTAATCTCAGAGCTTTAAACTCTTAGTTCAAATCAAGGCATAGTCACAGAAACTGAGAACTTTCATAGTTGCCTTAACATAATGTCTCATTTTTTACATCACAGTCTGAGGACTAGAACCAAAGTATAGTTTGCAGGCTTTCAAATTACAAGTCCAACCTTTGTCCTTGTCATATCACTTTTGTTAATGTTAGAAAAGTATTAGTATGACTCATGGGGTCTTGAGATTGAGATGAGGACATTTGGATGGGTTTGTAAGAATCTGAGGACCTGGGGAGAACTAAGATGGCGGCAAAGGTAGAACACCTATCTTGCCGTCATAATCAGCAATTTTAATACTACAGCTTAACGAAAGAACAAACACCTTCCAGAATCACCAGAAAGCTCGCCGAGTGAAAATTCCACAAATAAAAGTGAAGATAAGACACTGTGACCCGGAAGAGCAGCGGCGGACGGCATTGAAAGATTCGCTCGGAGAGAGGTTTGGAGCGCACGCCGCGGAGAGGGCGGGCGGCTGAAAACCGGCCAGTTTTCTCGAATGGGGAGACAAAGGCATCCCACTGACTGATTCTCCAGCTCTGGACGAAGTCCAGAGAACCCACTATCACACGGGTGAAAACTGGACAGTGGGAGGGCACGCCGAAGCTCGGGTGCTGCCGGGTCTCCCGGCTTGTGGAGAAGGCAGCTCGCGCGAACAGCTCGGCTGCGTGACGGCGCAGAGAGCACACCACGACTTGCCTCTCATTCGGAAAACCGTCAGACTGCTTTGTTTTATGATCCTGGGTGAGACATTGCGCATGCAGACTCATTTTGGGAAAGTCTGAATTCCCCGGCAACGGGCAGCCGGTGGAGCTCCGTAGCGGCTGTCTCTCAGAGGTGCTGGCGGCCATTGCCCCCGGCACAGAGTCCCTGGGGCCGCATAGGGCGGAGCTAACGCTGTCTGCTTGGCCCGGAGACTCCGCCCACCCAACCTGAGCACAGCTGAGCTTCACAGACAATTGGCCTGGAGGTCAACCCTCCAAGTGCTAACAACGATTAACCTGAGCTTAACTTCAGCAAGACTGTGCAACCCATATCCACCTCAGGTAACTGGGGAGGCTGAGCCACTGTCCCTTGTAGCACGTATACCACACAAAGCTAATTGACCAACTCAGGGAAGCAGCCACCATGCAGCAACATGGAAAGAAATCAGATGTGAAAGAAATGGAGGAAAAAAAACGACTAGACATGGAATTCAGAACCACGGTTCTAGGGTTTTTTAAGAGGTTCCAACAAAAGATCGAGGCCTATAAGGAAATAAGCAAGACCACAAAGGAAATGAATGAGTCCTACAAGAAAATGAACAACACCCTCCAGGATATAAACAAGAGCTGCAAAGAAATGATCAAGACCAACGTGGAAATGATCAAGATCAACGTGGAAATGAATGAGTCCTACAAGGAAATGAAAGAAACCCTCAAGGATATAAAGCAGACTCTCAAGGATATGAAAAAGGACCAACCAGAAATTAAGCATACACTGACTGAAACAAAAAATATTATACAAAGACCTGAAAGTGCCCTGGAGCACCCCAAGAACCAAGTTAAAGATTTGAAATACAAAGAGGTAAAATCCACTCAGCTGAAAAAGCAAAAAACCAAAAGAATCCAAAAAATTGAAGATAGTGTAAGGGGCCTATGGGACAACCTCAAGCATACCAACATCCGAATTATAGGGGTGCCAGAAAAAGCGAGAGGCCAAGACAATGAAAACCTATTTGAAGAAATAGTGACTGAAAACTTCCCACACCTGGTGAAAGAAATTGACTTAGGAGTCCAAGAAGTGCACCGAACCCCAATATATAGGAACTCTAAGAGGACCACACCGAGGCACATCATAATTAAAATGCCAAGAGCAAAAGACAAAGAGAGAATATTAAAAGCAGCAAGAGAGAAACAGTTGGTTACCTATAAGGGAGCACCCATACGATTGTCAGCGGATTTCTCAACAGCAACAATGCAGGCCAGACGGGAGTGGCAAGAAATATTCAAAGTGATGAACAGCAAGAATCTACAACCAAGATTACTCTATCCAGCAAAGCTATCATTCAGAATTGAAGGTCAGATGAAGTGCTTCGCAGATAAGAAAAAGCTAAAGGAGTTCATCACCACCAAACCAACATTATATGAAATGCTGAAAGATATTCTTTAAGTAGAGGAAGAAGAAAAAGGTAAAAGTGCAAACTAGCAACAACAAATACACATCTATCAACAAATGAACATAAAAATCAAGTGAATTGATAGGCTGTTGAACAGGATAGACTGGTGAATATAACAGAGACATGGACATAGAGAGGGAATGGACTGACAATTCTTGGGGAGAAAAGGGTTGTGGGAAGTGCAGCAAGAGACTGGACAAAAATCTTGCAACAATGGGAGAGGACATTGGGGAGGGGGAGGTGAGGGTGGAGGGTGGGATAGGTACAGGGTGGAGGGAAGCTATAGGGGGATAAAAAGGGGAAACAATGTAATTAATAAACTGAACAATAAAGATTAAAAAATAAAAGAATCTGAGGACCTTGCACCACAAATCTACCAAGACTTCCTTACCAACAGAAACATCTGTTTCCATGCCACTTGAGGCCACTAACTTAAGATCATTGTCTTTCAAGGAAATCCCTATTTTCCTGAAGACTTCCTATCATCTTGGCTCATTCCTTTGTCAACCAAAAGTCATTGGCACCAATTGAATAGGAATCCCCAATTTGGGATGTGTTGAAGAAGGAAACTTTATTCAGTGCATATAGCTCAAGGACCAGTTCAATTGTGATATACCATGGTTGTGAGACAGTCCCTCTTCAGCAAGGCAGTGGTCTGGTGAGATATCCTAAGTCTTCTATGGAAAGGAAAAGTGCACTCTGAGAGCTAGAGGGAATCTGGCTTATATGGACAAAAGTTCTTGGCCCTGGTCTCTGATTGGTCCAAATGGCACTGTCCTGATTGGACAGAATAGAGTCACTCTGGTTGGTCAGAGCTACACATTTCCCATTGGATGGGGAAAGCCTCAGTCCTATTGGTTGACATAGGATTCCAGAATTCTTTTATAAGGGCTGGCTCACGAGGCAGGAGCACAGCACAGCAGGCAGTTCAGTTTTGGGCTGGCAGTTCAGTGCAGGCTTCTTGCTCCAAAGTGGTTTTTGTAACAGGCTCCTGTGTAGAAATGACTACTAGGCTCTGATTTTTAAAATTTTAGACCAGTTAGCCACCAGAAGGTAGTAGGTATATCAGTAGGTGTCTTCTTTCTCAGGGTTCATTATTAGAGCACAGAGGCCTATTTCTGGAGGAGAAACAGCTTATATGCCAAAACAACTGCAGGATTTTGCTAAATTTATATACACAAGAACATGAGATATAATAAAATATTGAACTATGTTTATTGATATGGGAACTATTATCCAAGATTTTGGACTTCTTGTGTTAGCTTGAAGACTAGGTGCAAATCTAACAATTTGGATGTTTGATTGACTGAAACCTGGGCCCAATAGTGGTCCAGACTTAACAAAGTTGAGAGGCCAGAACTTCCCTGGATGATATCAGGGGAGGAATCCAAAGATTTAGGAATATGAGAAAAGAAACTATTTTGTGTAACTTAACCTGCTCATAACCTAACTGTTTCCTAGTAGGACTCAGACTCCCCTCTATTAAGGTTTTGAGAAATGCTTTGGTGAGCAAGGACCAGCAGCCTTGAAAAGCCCTGTGAGAATGAAACTGGGAGACTCCGCATTGAAATGAGCTTTCTGATTCAGTGGGAATAATGGGGGCCTGGAGCAATCCATGCAGTTGATAATGCTTAACCAGCAGACAAAGTGAGTACAATCACTGTAGTGTGCAAAAGGGGTAAAGACTCTTCAGTTTGAACTATATGGATGACAGTCACTTTTGAAATGAAACAAATGGGCACCCTCCCAAAGCTTTAATTTATGTAATCAAAAAAATCTCAGTCAGCAGAAACATGATGCATAAAAAAAGGAAGGTATTTGTCTTTCAATTCCAATATCTTTGCCAGCTTACAGGAGCCCAGCCTCTTGATGGAGAGAAAGCCAGGTCTCCTTAGGTAGGAAACTTTAGCACTGTCAGAAATATAACCTTTAAGTCTTCCTCCAAGCACCCTCCAAAGGGACCTGAGGTCATTTCCCAGGGTGACCGTGCATCTGAGAAAGGGAAACAGAGAGACTTTTGAGCACTTATTAAGCACTAAATACATATTGACATTCATCTCTGGAAAGCTAAAATATCCCTGTGTTCCATAATTCAGACCAAATATTCTGTAGTATACCTTATTTTATAGATAACTATAGTTTATGCTTTTGAGAAACAGCTCTCATCTCCTGATGGGCTCTGATAGAGACTGAAAGGTTGACATGGGACAACAGATCAGTAGGCAAGTCAAGTTGCATGATGAACTGGGTGCTATCTGACCCACCAAACTATGTAGTTGTGCATACATGGCAGGAATTCATCATCAAGTGAAAAATGCCTTACTTTCTTTGATGTGTAAGGATTCTTTAGTCAGAATAAGATTTTGCAGGATGCTGTGACAATAAATAAAACATTCTCTGGATCCATGGAGTGTAGGCTAGCAGAAGTATTGCAGGCAGGGAAGGCGAGTTCACACCAGAACAGCAGACTATTACAGTGAGAACAACTGGCCTCCCCCTCTGTGATGAAAAGGGGTCTAATGTAGTTAACCTTTAATAGGACTGCCTGCACTTGGGGTGGGGTGGCCGTGGGTGTTATATATATATAATCAACCCCACATACAAGGGATTCAGAGACAGAAATGTAAAATGGTGTATGTATGGCATTTGAAGCTGAAAGGACAAAGGACTATCCTCCATCTTGAGGGGCTTGTCAGCCTATCTCCCCTTTCCCCCTGCTGGGAGTGGTTACAAGGGTGCCAGGAATGTCCTGACTTGCCCAACCACTGCCTGAGTGGACCAATGCAGCCCAAGGACATGGCTTAGGTCCTAATGAGGCATAACCAAATTATTGGTCACTCCCTGATCCTTGTAATGTGAGACCACCCCCCCCCCCCCCCGCTAAAAAACCCTGACCGAATAAGGCTATCTCTGTAACCCATGTCACTTCCCTAAGACCACCCAAATGACCAACCCTTTATGACCTATTGTTCTTGCTGGGCTCGCTCTCTCCTCTCGCTGCTGTGCCAGATAGAGGCTGAGGGCCAAACCCGGGTTTGAATAAAGGTTCTTTTGCTTTTTGCATCGGATAATAAAGGGCTCCCTGGTGGTTAATTATTGGGGATCCTGAGCTCTGGGCATAACAAAGCTGAGGATCAGGCAAAGCACCTTGGGGCCACACAGGGGAAGAAGGTCATTTGTAGGACAATAAGAGCAGATGTTTAGTCATTAGAAATTTTCTAGGCCCTAAAGATAGGTAGTAAAAAGTTAGCTATGATAATCTCTAAGTCAAAGCCCCTAATTTAAATTCTTTAAAGGAGAGTTAAAAGTGTCTCATTAGCCTTCAGGGTTTACATTGCCTTCAAAATAATTCACAGGCCAGGGTGACAGATCTGGAGAAGACTGCTCATTGAAACTCACAGTATTATTTTAAGTTTAAATATTTTACTTATATGAAAACCAGAATTTATTATCATTTTTCTTTTCAGGCTTTTATGGAAGTAACCACTTTAATAATATTTTGTCAAAATCATCAGCCTTTTAAAAAGACCTAAAAAAATGAATACAGGAAGCACATTGTTCCTTTGGCCTCAGGCTCCAATATGGCTCAGCATAGTGCTGCCAAAACCTGTCTTCATTTAAAATTTTAATTTGATTATGTATTTTTTCCACTCACTTGATTTTTAAAAATAATGTATCAAAATATTATTTATCTGGATGACCAAGTTTTCTAAAATATCTCCTCCCCCTGCAATGTTGCACCTGAGCTGAGTGTCTCAGCTGCCTCACCCAGTTCCCCGAGTGAAGTATGGAGTCAATCAACTGGTGGGAGACCAGAAATATGATAAAGTAACAGAAAAGTGTGTTGTAGGGGGACTTCCACAACCAGTTGCAAAATGACCATGGAAGTGGTTAAGTTGGTAATAAGCAAGAAAGGATTTATTGAACTGTCCAGGATGGTTGTGAGGGCACCACACCAGTGGAGACCAAATACCCACAACTGTGCCGTCCTAGGTGTAGGCAGTCCTTTAAAGGATCTCAACCATGAATTTTCATTGTTTTGAATTCCAAGAACAGCTGTCAAGGTTATATCCAGGGTAGGGAGTTGCCAGTGGACTATAATTGACCCTGTTGCCTGCTCCTTATCTCTAACCATACCTCCTGCTGGACCTGGGAATGCAGTCCTATCTTGTGAAAGCAGATGGTACAACTCAACATCTGGTGCCACTGAGTCAACAGGAATCTTTCAAACTTCAAACAGCAGTTTTACCGGAGATGAATGCTACCATATTTCATTCCCCACTGGTTTTATATGCATGAGTCAAATCATGGGCCTATCCTTATTAGTTAGGTGATTATACTGCCCCCTAATATAGACCATATTAATTTTTCTAAATTGTCTGCTTGGCATAATTAGTTTTCTATTTATTTACTTTATTTCTTTAAGGGCATTCTCTGTTCTGTTTCTGCTCTCTTGACCCTTAGCACATCTGCCCTACATGGTCCTAGACTTTCTGACTGACTAGCAAAAATGTTCTTACAGTTACTAAGGCCCCTAGACCCACGGTCCCCGTTAGTACTGTCCCCACTGAAGTCCAGTTCCCTCCTGTAGGCATCAAGCCTCCTCCTGGCCTGTGTGGAGCCCAGGCTAGGGATCTCACAGGTGAGGCCGCTGGTTGCCAATATCCAGGCTATTTCCTGGTGCAGGAGCTGGGAGTGGTGTAGCCAGGTCTGGACGCCGTCTACTTAACAGCCGTGGGCGTGCTCAGGATAACAGTGTAGTGTCCCTTTCAGGTTGGGTGAGTCCTTGGACAGTGAACTTCTTTACCTGCGCCACGTCCCCAGCTGGAAGGGATGCACATGGTCCACGGTGGGCACTGGCAGTGTGTTTCAAACCTGCTTATGGGTGGCTCTCTGGGTGTACTGCAGAACCTGTGGGGACTTGAGCTAGGAATGGTTATGAATTCCAGCTTTCATTTTCTCCCTGAACCTGAAATTGTTGGGGTGAGGTCTACTATACATTATCTCATTACATTAAAAGGGGGACCCCCTCCCAGTAGTGGATGCACCTGGCCCTTAAGAGGGCAAAGGCAGAAGGTTTGTCCAGTTTTCACCGTTTTTTAGGACAAATTTAGTTAAACTCCTTTTTTAGAGTCTTGCTCATCCCTGTCTTCAACTTTGTAGCTAGTATGCACAATGGAGTTTCCAATTTGTGCCTAAGTCTTGAGCTATACTTTGAGATACTTTGGCTACAAAGGTGGGGCTGTTATCTGATCCTATGACTACTGGCAGCCCGAATCTAGGTATAACCTCCTGAAGCAATTTCTTGACTACTCTAGAGGTAGTTTCTGTCCTAGTGGGGTATGCTTCAACCCTAAAAGGTGTCTGTAAGAACTAGCAGGTACTTATTCCCTGATGCTGGTGGCTGAATCTCTGTGAAATCTACCTACCAATGCTCTCCTGGGAAATATCCGTGGGGCCTGAATTCCCAGGGGGACCCTCTTACCTTGCTTAGCATTTACCTGTACACAGACAGTACTTTTAATGACTATGTTTTTAATTACCTTATCTAAGCTCGGTATCTAGTACCTGCCTCTCAGAATTTCAGTAGTCTTGGTGACTTCTAGGTGGGTAGCCTTGGTGTCTCTGCTGGTGTCACTGGGCAAACGACGTCCAACCTAGAGCCTCTGGGACCAACAGTCTGGTCAGCCAACCATCTGGTCCTTTGATGGCTTGCATTTGTTCTGCCAATTCCTCCTCTTGTTTGGTATAGGAGGGGGTCTGTTGTAGGTCGGGGTCTGGCAGGGTCACTAAGACTTGTACAGGCCCCACTGGTTTTTGGGTGGCTTCCTTGACAGTTTGGTATGTGGCTCTATTTCCATTGGTTTCAATTGTCTCTCCTTTCTGATGTCCTTTGCAGTGCACTATTGCAACTGCTCTTGGGAGCCAGATGACCTCTAATAAGGCTAAAATCTCTTCCCTATTTTTAATGTCTTTTCTGGCTACAGTTGGTAATCCTCTTTCCTGGGGGATGGCATTGTGTCCCCATCGGAGGGCCTGAATTAGGGCCAAAAGTTTAGCTTTTTGTACTGATGTTCCCCTGTTCAGGGACTGTGCCCAAATGGGATGATCAAGGATGACTACTGCTGCCCTTGCATATCAGATCCCATCCTGAACATAATTGCTCCCATCTGTGGACAGTATCTTGTCTGGTGATGATAGCGGGATATCTGTCAGGTCTGGGAAAGGTGTTTGTACTGCATCTGTTACTTCTACGCAGTCATGAATGGATTCCTCAGGATCATCATCTGGGAGCAGGCTGGCAGGGTTGATGGCCAGTGTCTTATGAAACTGGATGTGGGGCTGGTCCAGAAGAAGAGCTTGGCACTGGGTGATCCTGGTGTTTGACATCCATCTCTCCAGAGCACCCTGAAAGAGGGCCTCCACAGTGTGGGGTATTTTCAGGGCTAGTTCTTGGCCCAGAGTCAGCTTATCTGCCTCCTTCAACAGCAATGCTGTGGCGGCCACAGCCCAGAGGCACACTGGCCACTCTGCTGTCACAGGGCCCAGTCTCTTAGACAGATAGGCAACAGGTCTCTTCCAGGGACCTAGACTCTGAGTGAGAACCCCTTTGGCAATGTCCCTTACCTCACTCACGTAGAGGTGGAAGGGCGTGGTGATAGCTGGCAAGAATAGGGCAGGTGCTGAGACAAGAGCCTTCTTTAGCTCCTCAAAGGCCATTGTTCCACTTTGGTCCACTTCAGCTGCTGAGCTAGAGTGGCGGTGGCTTGCAATTGGACTACTACAGGAGCTTGATGACTTGCCAACCCTGTGGGACTGTTTTCTGCCGAGACCATGGGATAGAGACGCTGTAATTCCTCCAAGTAGGTGGAGGGTTTATGCTCTCCTCTGGCACTGCTTTTTCCGTTTCCTGTAAGAGATATTCCTCTGAGAGAGGACAGATTATAAGAATACAGGCAGAGGAGGATGTAACCTGACCTGAGTTCCTTGGATCCATGGTGAGGTGTGCTTCATCCCCCTTAAAGGATATGGTGGCATCCACGTCATGGGTACAGGCATTCTAGCATGACCAAAAATGAATGCGTTACCATGTTCCTTCTGAGGTCCACAGTCCTTTTTGATGATAAAGGAAAACAGTCAGTTTGTCCAGCAGCTTCCTGGACTGATGTCTCCTTAGAGGTTACGAGTCTCATTGGCTCTGCTGAGACTTGACTAGGCTGCTCCAGTGTCCACCAGGAGACCAACAGTCCTTTCTCCCACTTATAAGATTACCCTGAGCTCCTGGGGGCTAAATGGAAAGGAGTCCTGGCCCTGTCAGTCCTCTTCCACTAAATTAAAGACCCTTGTATCTGAGTCTCTCCTTTTGCTTCCCTAGCTAACCTGCCAGGACATTCTCTCTTTTGGTGCCCCTGCTTTCTACAGTAGGCATACTAATTCCTTCCTATTCACTTCCTACCCTTTCTTTCCTTCCTCTTCACATATACAAATCTTCACAATTTCAAATTAGCCTTCAAACCTTTCTATGTCCTTCAAAAATGCATAACCATGCCTCAAACCTTCCATTAAGTATTGTAAAGGCAGAGGGAGGAGGGAACCTTCAGCAGCTTGAATTCTAAACTGCCACATTTTCCCTAGAGATAAAGATCTTGGTTTCTGATAAGCCTGAAAAGGGGGATGGGGGAATTTCTAGTTGCTGCCTTTAAGCGCCCTAAAAGAATATGGTGAAAAGTGTCCAAGAAGTTGCCGGGAGTTCTTGGGTGGGTCTCATTAGGGTGCAGGGGTCACAAGGGAATTTCTCTCCTCGAAGCTGCCTCACCCAGGTACTCAAAACAACTCCTGGAGGGTATGGGCACCAGGTGGGCGGAGGCAAGGAGCACATCGCTGTCCCAGGTGGAGAATGGAGGTGCTCCCACTGAGAGAGAAGGCTGCAGTCCTTCCCCCTCTGTTCCCTCTGGGAAAAGCGCTTGCCTCCTGGCATGGGGGGAAGAACTGGTGACCCTTACACTGTAGTCAGACTCCCTGACCTCTCTGAAAAGCCCCTCTGCTTGAGTTTGTCTCCATTAAAAAGTACTGATTTTAAAACTAATAACTTAAGAGTTGCCACACACACACAAAAAGGAACAGGTGGCCCACAAAACATTTTCCTTTCCTTCTAAAGGTTTTACAATGTATTACAGTCATTAACCATAGTAAACTCAAATGGCCAATTCAGACAAACAGTTCTGACACCGTTCTTTCACCACTGATTAAGACTGAGTGACAGCAGGTGTCAGAAATAAGATTCATTTAGTTTTCTGGGCAGGCTTGGTGACTTTGCCAGCTCTGGCTTCCTTCTTGTAAAGGGTTAACTTTAGAATTTGGTCTCTGTTTTAAACTTTTTCAGATCACAGTTGTTACAACTCTATCAAATTAATAAACATAGACAGAAATTTTGGTGGGCTGATTCCTTCTCTGACAGAGAGCAAGCACCCCTGGGAAAAAGGAATCCCAATGGCCACTCAGGGCGGTTTGCTATCTGTCAGAGCACTCAGCTTTAAATAAACAAAATGTTTCCCTTTTTTTTCTTCTCACAGACTTCCATACTTACATGAACAAATAATTATACCTAGGCAGACAAACAAAATATAAACAAACATACCCATGTTTCAGTAAAACAGAAATGGCATTCATGTTGGACAAAGGAAACATGATTAACAGGGGTAACAAACAGATAAATGCCCCATCCTACAACCTAGGGAGTTTCTCAGGAGCTCAGTCTGACTCCCATAATGAGGGCAGGACCAGGAGGGGTGGCACAGCCAACACCCTGGGGGAGGGTAAGGGCTTGCAAATTCCGCTGCTGCTGCTGCTGTTGCTGCTGCTGTTGCTGCTGCCACAGATCACTGGGCAGGACCAGTTTGTGAAGGAAAAAAAAAAAGCTTAAAACTGCTCTTGGAGTTCACCAAGGACTGTGAGAGGAAAGTCATCCTGCACTCTGGCATTGACCTGGGGAAAAGAGTGCTTAGTCGAGGAGGGGCAGGTTACACATAGAAGGTTATTTCAGGAGAGGTGAAATCCTGCAATGAACCTTGATAAAAAGATCAATAATCCAGTAGCCCAGTCAAAGGCCAAATAGGAAGGGAAGAACCACTCAATGTCCTCCAAAAGGATTTTAACAAACTGACAAACCTTGACAAATCAAAACTTAACAAATGATACACACTGGGCCCAATCATGACAACACCAAACAAAAATCCTGACACAAACACAAGACAAACAGTCCGGACACTACCAAGAGCTCCCTGGGAGGGAAGGAGAGCCTTCGGCCCACTCAGTGGGGGTCCTTCTCTCTTCCTTGGAAAGGAAGGAGAGCCTCTGGCCCACTGAGCAGGGGTTCCTCTCACCTCCTCCAGGAATCTCACACTCACACACCTGTCCTGGGCTGAGGACACCGTCATGTCCCCCGGCCAGAGTCTGGAGGTTATGCTGCGTCCAGCCCTCCAACAGACTCTTATCCTTGAGACCTCAACCTAAGCGCCTTACCTCCTATGAGACCAGTCTTGCCTTTTTCAATAAATCCTTGTGGTTTTCACATCTGGCTTTGATCCCCAGAAAGAAAGGAGAGCCTTTAGCCCACTGAGCAGGGGTCCCTCTATCTTCCCTGGAAATCTCACTGTGGAACCTCCAAATGTTGTGGGACGACTTCCACAACCAGTTGCAAAATGACCATGGAGGTGGTTAAGTTGGTAATAAGCAAGAAAGGATTTATTGAACTGGCCAAGACAGTCATCAGGGCACCACACCAGTGGAGACCAAACACCCACAATCGTGCTGTCCTGGGTGTAGGCAGTCCTTTTAAAGCATCTTAACCATAAATTTTCATTGTTTTGAATTCTGAAAACAGTTGTCAAGGTCATATCCAGGGTAGGGAGTTGCCAGTGGACTATGATTGACCCTGTTGCCTGCTCCTTATCTCTAACCATACCTCCTGCTGGACATGGGAATGCAGTCCTATCTCACGAAAGCAGATGGTACAGCTCAACCTCTGGTACCACTGAATCAACAGGAATCAATCTTTCAAAATTCAAACAGCAGTTTTACCAGAGATGAATGCTACCATATTTCAGGTGCCTGAAGAGGAAAGTCAATGGTCGAGAAGTGGGAAGCAGTCTGGATGGATGGCCATCCAAGGAGAGCACCTACAGGGCTGATGTCAGGCTTCAAATTTAATTTGATGTTAGATCTACCTTGGAACTTAGTTAAGTTCTTAAGACTGTTGCAGCCTTTCTTGGTTATGCTTTAAAAAAAAGGTAGGTTTAATCCATACTTGGAACAGGATTGCTTATCATGGGAAGAATACGACTCTGGGAGCCAGCACAGGATGACAGCCATCACCAAATAGATACTAACACACCGCACTTACTATGTGCACACACAGCTCTAGGGGGCTTACCTATGGCAACAAATTCAAACTTTGTAAACTAAGCACTGTTAGCATCCTTGGACTAATGAGGTGAGGAACTGAGGCAGAGGGAGGTTGATTTGCTCCACATTGGTCCTCACTTGATGCTTCAGCTCCAGATAGTCTGACTTCAGACTCCAGGCACAGTGCACTAGGCTCTTCCTACCCTCAGGACTTTACCACCCCATCCTCACCCTTTAGATATAAACTTGAAAGGCCCTGGAGTTATTTTCATAAGGCAATTAGCTTTAAACAAGAACAAAATCTCAGCTGAAAGCATATATTTCAAGTCAGAGGGGGGTTGGGTGCCCACTGTCAATTCACAGACTATTTGTCACTCAAGAGAAAGTAGCTGAAATTACTAACTAAACTGGTGAGGATTTGCCATATGAGTCCCAGCCCACCTCCTTCCTGCAAGCTGTCTTCAATTGTATCACCAACCCTGCTCTGCTAGCAGCCAAGGTTCAAAGGCAGCAGCAAGCACCGATGTTCACTGGGACATCAAGGTGTACATTCAAAGTAAAATATAGTGGAAGAATTTTCTCAACAGATTGAAAAGTAATCTTGTAGCTGACTTTTAGGATCGCACTGGCTTGTGAATTGTGTCATTGTCACTTAGGGCCATACAGTGAGGGAAGCAAACAAAAACTCCTTAGAGTTATCACTGCCTACCTTCTATCTTGGGAGAGGGGTCAGCAGGAACAAGCCAACTAAGAAAAAGTCCCTAAAAGTTGACAAAACTGTCAACCCATTTGTGTTGACTTCCTCCTTTGTTTTAAGTGACAGGCCTTGGAGGCTTGGCAATGGAGGGGATCCTGTGACCTGGAAATCAAATACTGACAAGCAGACAGGGACCCAGGGCAGGACACAAGGTCCAAGTTGTGATGACAGCTCCACTTCTTTGGGACGGGGACTGCTGGCTGCGAGTTTAAATTCCACTCCAAAGCTGCAGCCCGGCAGCATTGTTCAACCTCCAGCAACAGGATTTTAGGAGCCTTGGGAACGAAGAGACAACAGGAGCCAATTCACAGCTCTTGCAGGTTGAATTTGATTACTGCAAAAAACTGAATTCTGTTTTTTTCACTTGGAGAAATTTTGCAAATTTCTTAGTACTCACCCTAAATTCTGGGAAATTCTTACTCTAACACACACTACTTTTCTTTATCCACATTCTCTCCCTTATGACCTTAATTTGACCTAATACTTTCAAGTCCTATTAGGCTGATGACACCTAAATATACATTGTCAGCTCCAACATCTTGCTGAAGCCTCAGAGCTGGACCTCCAACTGTTGACTGACATTTCTCACTACCATGTCAAATTTAGTGTGGCTAAAACTGAACTGAGTTCTGCTTACCTCTCTCAATTTTCTGCCTCCTTCAGTTTTTTTGGTAAGTTCATGACCATTCTCCCAGTCACTTAAGGCAGCAAACCTTGGAATAATAATTGATTTCTTCTAGAACCACTAAAAAATAGTTCTATAGGCCCCCCAAATATATCCCAGATTTATTCAACTTCTACCATCTCACAGATAGAATCATAGAGCTCTTTTCTCTCACCTATATATATTCTAAAGAAAAAGACCTCTTTTCTCTCACCTATATATATTCTAAAAGCTTCCCTCGACAAAACATTTTACTTATTTATTTATTCATTTTTGTTAATCCTCACCCAAGGATATTTTTTCCATTGCTTTTCAGAAACATTGGAGTGGGGAGAAGAGGGGGGCGGAGAGAGAGGCATTGATTGGCTGCCTCCTACATGTGCCATGAGTGGGACTGGGCATCGAACATGCAACCCAGGTACATGCCCTTTGACCAGGAATTGAACCGAGGACCCTTCAGTGTGCAGACCAAT
Source organism: Antrozous pallidus (assembly GCA_027563665.1). NCBI lineage: Eukaryota > Metazoa > Chordata > Mammalia > Chiroptera > Vespertilionidae > Antrozous > Antrozous pallidus. The sequence continues at coordinate 107,876,997 of CM050508.1, read as the reverse complement.
GCTCTAACCACTGAGCAACATTTATTATGGAAAGTTTCAAATGTATAAAAAGTAGAAAGAATGATATAATAAACCATAATATACCTATCACCCAGCTTCAAACATTATCAGCATTTTGTTCCTATTCTTTTTATTTTTTTCTCCCACAAACACTGGTATTTTGCTTCAGAATATTTTAAAGTAAATCTCTCTTATCATGTCATTCTTAATCTGTAAATACTGCAGTATGCATCTGTAACTGACAAGGAATTTTTAAGAAACATAATCATCATACTATTATCATACCCAACAAAATTACAATAATCTTTTTATACTGTATATATGATCTTAAAACCCTATTTCCACAATTGCTTTGGTAGAATCAGGATCAAAACAAATTCCACGTATTGCATTTGGTTAATTTGTCCTGTAAGCCTCTTTTATAACCTTCCTTTCCCTCCTTTTTTATGCCCCCTCAATTTGGGGATGGGAGAGCCTGGTCCCTTGTTCAGTGGAGTTTTCCACATTCTGGATTGATTGGTGACATCCTCATGGTTTTTATTTATATTGTTTCACTGTTCCCTGCTGTTTCCTATAAGATGATAGCTAGTTCTACAGGCTTGATTAAATTTAAGCTCCATTTTTTTTAATTGCAAGAATACTACATAGGTAGTATTGAAAACTACCTGTTGCATCCTATCAGGAGGTATAATGTCTGTAGTCCCATTTAGTGAAGCTATGGCTGATCAATGGCTTTAAGAGCCTTTCTTATTTATTTATTTACTTATTCCTTATTTATTTTTCAAATATATTTTTTTATTGATTTCAGAGAGGAAAGGAAAGGGAGACAGATATAAACATCAATGATGAGGGAAAATAATTGGTTGGCTTCCTCCTGCATGCCCCATACTGTGGATCAAGCCCGTAATCTGGGCATGTGCCCTGACCAGGACTTGAATCATGATCTATTGGTTCATAGGTCAACGTTCAACCATTGAGCCACGCCAGCCAGGAGCATCTTACTTATTTATAAATGGCCTACAATTCATAATTCTTTTAAGCCAATAGTAAATAAATGGCGCTATAATTTTGAAGATCCTGTGAGAATTCTACTTGCTAATTCAAGCCTAGAGCCTACATGGTAGGTTGAAGAATGGAGCGAAATGAGTAGTTGGGACTGGTTCAAGACAAAGGATAAGAATAGAGACATGAAGATGAGGTATCTAGTCACCTGTCTCACTGCTGGGGCCAGAAACTGAGTGGGTGTCATAAAGAGATGGGCTCTTGGCATTTATTTGCATCCCTTTCTCACTTCCTCCACCCCAACCTCACCTCCACACTACCAGCCCTTTGTTCTGTGCTGAACTCCTGCCCCAGGGTGCTCTCCAGGTACTGACTTTTACCTTCTGTGTTAAAGAGAAAATGACAGCTACTTCATACAAGGACTGAAAACCTAGTCTCTTTAAGAGTGGGCCAGTCATCGCTTAAACATTTTAGGAGAATAATGAAGCAAGATCTTTTGTGTGCTAACAGTTTAAGAAATAATTTTTAAAAGATTTTGGTCAGCAAGAAGTTGAAGATGGAGGGAGCTGATGATCCTAGATTTAGAAGGCAGATACTGACAGATAATGCAATAGGTCTTTTTAGTTTTAGTGCCTTCTTAACCATCAACACCCATCCATCTACTGCAGGCACACTCCAAAAAATATATAGGCTAATGAAACTCTCTGCATGACCCCCATTATTATATAGATGTCCAGAAAATTGTATATATACACTTTGAATAATTATAAAGGCAGTGTTTATTAAAATTAATTTTATTTTCATTTAACAGCTTTCAATTGTTAAAGTGTATATATATATATATATATATATATATATATATATATATATATATATATATTGTGGGGTGGGGGGAGATACCCTATATATCCTGTGTGTATCAAGAGGAGAGGGGAGTGTTTTGAAAGGGAATAGACTGGACTTTGAGGCCATTATCTTCCAATAGCATATAAAGGCTATTGCTATAAAATCAAACAAGAAGAATACCTAAATGTATAATACAAATATTAACAGACTTACAGAAAGAAATAGACAGAAATACAATAATAATAGAGGACTTTAATACCCTACTTACATAAATGGATAGATTTTCCAGACACAAAATCAACGAGTAAACATTGGCCTTAAATGGCAGATGAAGCTAACAGATATATATAGAATATTCCATCCAAAATCAGTAAAATATACATTTTTTCTTAAGTGCACATGGAACATTCTCTAGGATAGACCTTATATTATACCACAAAGGAGGTCTTAATAAATTTTAAAACATTGAAATCATATCAAGCATATTTTCCAACCACAATATTATCCTATATAATAAAAGAGAAGCATGCAAATTTGACTGTACCTTTGCTCCTGGTTGGCTATGCTACCAGCCAATAAGTAGTGGGGGTAGGGCCAAGTGGCATGAGACCCAGGCCCCAAGGGTGGAGGTGAAATGGTGGTGGCAGCAAGCACCCAGCCCCTGGGCACTGTGAGGGGAAGTGGCAGTGAGAGCCCAGCCCCCAGGGCCAGGTGGTTGCAGGCAGCCGGGGCTGAGCTGAGCAGGGCGATGGCTGGGTGCCCAAGGCCTTAGGCCTTGGGCAGGCTGGGGGTGAGCCATCAGTTGGACATCCCCTGAGGGCTCCCAGTATGTGAGAGGGGGCAGGTTGGGTTGAGGGACCACCCACCCCCCAGTGCACGAATTTTGTGCACTGGACCCCTAGTGATATTATAAATCAATTACAGAAAACTGAAAAAAAATCACAAATATGTGAAGATTAAATAACATGCTACTGAGCAACTAAGAGAAATTTAAAAAATACATTGAGACAAACAAATTTGGAAATACAATATACCAAAATCTATAGTATAAAGAAAAAAAGCAGTTTTAGGAGATTCCATACCGATAAATGCCTACCTCAAGAAATAATAAATATCTGAAACAAACCACCTGATTTTACTCCTTATGGAGCTAGAAAGAACAAATGAAATACCAAAATTGATAGAAAGAAGGAAATACAAAGAACAGGGCAGAAATACAGGAAATAGAGACTAAAAACATAATAGAAAAGATCAATGAAACTAAGAAATTGTTCTTTTAAAAATAAACAAAATTGACAAAGCTTTAGCAAGAGAAAAAGAAAGAGGGTTTAAATCATAAATGAAAGACATTTTGAAATTGGTACTACATGAATACAAAGGATCAGAAGAATTATTATCAACAATTATACAACAACAAAATTTGGCAACCTAGAAGAAATAAGTAAATTCCTAGAAACATCAGAACTTCCAAAACTGAACTGTGAAGAAATAGGAAATCTGAATAGACCAATTACTAGTAAGGAGATTGGATTAGTAATCAAAAACCTCCCCCCCCAAAAAAAGGCCAGGACTAGGTAGCTTCATTGGTGAATTCTACCAGACATTTAAAGAATAACTAATACCAATTCTCTCAAACTCTTCACACACAAAAAAAAAAAAAATAGAAGAAGAAGGAACACTTCCAAACTCATTTTATGAGAACAATATTACCCTAATAGCAAAACCAGACTAGAACACAATGAGAAAAGACAATTACAGGTCAATATCTGATGAAAATACATGCAAACTCCTCAACAAAATTATAGTAGATCAGATCCAACAACACACTAAAATAATCATACACCATGATCAAGCGAAATTTATTCCAGGAATATAAAAATGGTTCAACATTTGCAAATAAATAAATGTGTTAAAAAATTCAAGATTAAAAATTATGTCATCATATGCAAAAAAACTATTAGACAAAATTAAGCACCCATTTATGATGTAAAACTCTCAACAATGTGAATATAAAGAAAACATAGCTCAACATAATAAAGGACATGTATGACAAGCCCCCAGTTGATATCAAACTCAACAGTGAAAACTTGAAAGCTTTTCTTCTTAGGTCAGGATCAATACAAGAAAGCCTACCCTCACCAGATTTATCCAACACTAGGGGCCCGGTGCACAAAATTTATGCACTGGGGGTGGGTGATCCCTGAGCCCAACCTGCCCCCTCACACATCCTGGGAGCCCTCAGAGTATGTCCTACTGACCCCTCACCCCTGGCCAAAGCTTTAGGCCCTGCAATGGGGCCGATGGCTGGCTCTGCCCCAGCCACCTCCGGCCCTCCCCCCAGCCCTGGCCTTAGCCTTGGCCACTGGTTACCACCCAGCAACCGCCCAGCCCCAGGGGCCATGTGCTTGCTAGACACCTCGGCCCACCCCCCAACCCAGGCCTTAGCCCCGGGGGCGACCACCCAGCCCCAGGTGTACCCCGCACTCGGGCGCCACGTGCACCAGCCTTGCACATGCTGGGCTGGCCCTGCACGCACCTTGGAGGCCCCACCCCCCACCCTGTGAGTGCCTCAGTCCCGCCCCCACTCCTGATTGGCTGGTGGGCATGGCTAGTGGGTGTAGCGAAGGTACGGTCAATTTGCATATTACTCTTTTATTAGATAGGATGGTATTGGAAGTCCCCACTAAAGCAAATGGCAAGAAATAAATATATGTATACACACATACTAGAGGGCCGGTGCAGGAAATTCATGCATGGGGGGCAGGGAATGTCCCTCAGCCCAGCCTGTACCCTCTCCAATCTGGAACCCCTCAAGTGATGTCCAACTGCCCGTTTAGGCCCGATCCCAGTATATTTGGGCCTAAATGGGCAGTCAGACATCCTTCTCACAATCCAAGATGGCTGGCTCCCAACTGCTCCCCTGCCTGCCTCCCTGATTGCCCCTAATGGCTTCTGCCTGCCAGCCTGACAACCCCCTAACCACTACCCTGCCAGCCTAATTGATCTCTAACTGCTCCCCTGCCAGCCTGTTTGGGTGGCTGGGGGTAGGGGCCAGCCTGCAAACCACCACAGGCCCCTCACCCAGGCCAACCCCCTGCCCCAAGGGAACCCCCACCCTGATCCGGGACACTCTTCAGGGCAAACCAGCTGGCCCCCATCCATTCACCAGTCCTCTATCTTATCTAATAAAAGAGTAATATGCAAATTGGCCATACCTTCACTACACCCAATAAGCCACACCCACAAGCCACACCCACAAGCCAATCACAGGGCGATGCCCTGGTGCCCAGGTCTGGAAAGGGCCTCTCGGTGAGAGGCCCTTTCCGGCCCTGGGGTTAGGCCGGGCTGGGCTGTGGGCGAGGCCTCCCAGCGATGGCCAGGCCCCTATCGATCTCAGGGCCCTGAGGTCGCCGGGTGCTGGGCTGTAGTCAGAAGAAAAGAGACACATTATACACAGGAATAAACATAAAGGTTACAAAATATTTATCATCAGAAACAGTGTAAAGGAGAAGATAGTAGAGCAAAATTATTAAAGTACTTACAAGGGTGAAAATGCTCTCGATTTATAATTTTAGACTGAGTGAAAATATTTTTAAAATAGTTTAAAATAGTCAAAATATATTTTAATTATTTTAAACTATTTTAGAAATAGTTACAGATATTTTTATGTATGAAAGATTGAATTTTTTGATCACCAACAGATTTGTAGTGTAAGAAATGTTAAAAGATGTCCCGCAAGCAGAAATAAAATTTTGCTAGATACAAATAATGATCTATACCAAGAAATGGAAAACACCAAAGACAGTATATGCATTGGAAAAAATATAATAGAAGTTTCTTATTATTGAAATATATTTAAAGATAGTTAACTTTTAAACAAATAATAATGTAATGTTGGTTTTATAACATCTGTGTAAGTAAAATACATGACAACAATAGCACAAAGATTGCCTGGGAAAAATGAAATTTTGTCACAGTGAAGTTTCTATACAAATGTGAAGTGGTAAAATATCCACTTGAAGGTAGACTGTGACAAGTTAAAATCCTATATAATGAAGAGCTAATATGCAAATAGTCATCACACCTTCATACCATCATGCCCTAACGGCTCAGACACTCAACACTGGGGAAAGAGGAATGGGGACCAGGAGGCTACGGACTGGGAGAGGAACAAGCCCCCACTCCACGGTCCCAGATGCCAACAGCTGTGCCTGCCTCTCTGGCCCAGGAGAGGGACAAGCCGCCTGCCTAGCAGTCCTGGGCGCCAGCAGCTGCACCTACACCAGTGGCCCAGGAGAGGGACAAGCCGCATGCCCTGTGGTCCTGGGTGCCTGCGGCTGCCTGTGGCTGCAGCCGGCCTGAGTGAAGCTGGCCCAGGTCCTGGGTGCCTATAGCTGGCCAGAGGCAGGGAAGCCTGGGTCCCAGGTGTGGAGCAAGGCAGAGGCAGTTAGGGGCAATCAGGCTGGTAGGGGAGCAGTTAAGAGGTGATGAGGCAGGCAGGCCCAGGTGGTTAGGGGTGATCACACAGGCAGGCAGAGGGATTAGGGGTGATCAGGCAGGCAGGCAGAGGCAGTTAGGGGCGATCAGTGAAGCAGGCCAGTGAGCAGTTAGGAGCCAGTGGTCCTAGATTGCGAGAGGGATGTCCAACTGCCGTCAGACATCTCTGACTGCCAACAGTCAAGACATCCCCGAAGGGGTTCCTGATTGGAGACGGTGCAGGTTGGGCTGAGGGAACCCCTCCTCCACACATGAATTCCATGCATCTAAAAATGATATGACTTCACCAAGTAAACTGTTAAGAAAAATTAATGAATTCAGTAAAGTTGCAGAATACAAAATCAATACAGCCCAACAGGCATTGAGTGTCCACCTATGAACCAGGAATCACAGCTCAATTTCTGGTCAGGGAACATGCCCGGATTGCAGGCTCGATCCCCAGTGTGAGGCTTGTGTGGGAAGCAGCCAATCAATAATTCTCTCTCATTATTGATGTTTCTCTCCCTCTCTCTCCTCTCTTCTCTCTCTATCTCCCACACTCTTTCTCTCTGAAATCAATAAAAATATATTTTTAAAAATCTATTGTATTTCTATATACTAATAACAAACTATCAGAAAGAGAAATTAAGAAAACAATTTTATTTACAATGACATTATAAAGAATAAATACCTAGGAATAAACTTAACCAAGGAGCTAAAAGACCTGTACACTGAAAAATTATGACATTGATGAAATGAATTAAAGAAGACACAATTAAATTTAAAAAATATTCAGTCTTGCTGGAACTAAGATGGCGGCAAAGGCAAAACATCTATCTTGCCGTCATAATCAGCAATTTTAATACAACAACTTAACAAAAGAACAAACACCTTCCAGAATCACCAGAAAGCTCGCCGAGTGAAAATTCCACAAATAAAAGTAAAGATAAGACACTGTGACTCGGAGAAGCGGCGGCGAACAGCGTTGAAAGATTCGCACGGAAAGACAGGTTTGGAGTGCGACCCGCGGAGAGGGCGGGCGGCTGAAAACCGGCCAGTTTTCTCCAATGGGGAGACAAAGGCGTCCCACTGGACTGATTCTCCAGCTCTGGGCGAAGTCCAGAGAACCCACTATCACACGGGGTGAAAACTGGACAGTGGGAGGGCACGCCGAAGCTCAGGTGCTGCTGGGTCTCCCGGCTTGTGGAGAAGGCAGCTCTCGCGCGAACAGCTCGTCTGCGTGACGGCGCAGAGAGCGCACCGCGACTTGCCTCTCATTCGGAAAACCATCAGACTGCTTTCTTTTACGACCCTGGGTGAGACATTGCGCATGCAGACTCATTTTGGGAAAGTCTGAATTCCCTGGCAACCGGCAGCCGGAGGAGCTCTGCAGCGGCTCTCTCTCAGAGGTGCTGGCGGCCATTGCCCCCAGCACAGAGTCCCCAGGGCTGCATAGGGCGGAGCTAACGCTGTCTGCTTGGCCCGGAGACTCCGCCCACCCAACCTGAGCACAGCTGAGCTTCACAGACAATTGGCCTGGAGGTCAACCCTCCAAGTGCTAGCAACGATTAACTGAGCTTAACTTCAGCAAGACTGTGCAGCCCATATCCACCTCAGGTAACTGGGGAGGCTGAGCCACTATCCCTAGTAGGAAGTCTACCACACAAAGCTAATTGACCAACTCAGGGAAGCAGCCACCATGCAGCAACATGGAAAGAAATCAGATGTGAAAGAAATGGAGGAAAAAAACCGACTGGACATGGAATTCAGAACCACGGTTATAGGATTTTTTAAGAGGCTCCAACAGAAGATCGAGGCCTATAAGGAAATAAGCAAGACCACAAAGGAAATGAATGAGTCCTACAAGAAAATGAACAACACCCTCCAGGATATAAATGAGAGCTGCAAAGAAATGATCAAGACCAACGTGGAAATGAATGAGTCCTACAAGGAAATGAAAGAAACCCTCAAGGATATAAAGCAGACTCTCAAGGATATGAAAAAGGACCAACCAGAAATTAAGCATACACTGACTGAAACAAAAAATAGTATACAAAGACCTGAAAGTGCCCTGGAGCACACAAAAGAACCATGTTAAAGATTTGAAATACAAAGAGGTAAAATCCACTCAGCTGAAAAAGCAAGAAACCAAAAGAATCCAAAAAATTGAAGATAGTGTAAGGGACCTCTGGGACAACCTCAAGCATACCAACATCCGAATTATAGGGGTGCCAGGAAAAGCGAGAGGCCAAGACAATGAAAACCTATTTGAAGAAATAGTGACTGAAAACTTCCCACACCTGGTGAAAGAAATTGACTTAGGAGTCCAAGAAGTGCACCGAACCCCAATATATAGGAACCCTAAGAGGACCACACCAAGGCACATCATAATTAAAATGCCAAGAGCAAAAGACAAAGAGAGAATAATAAAAGCAGCAAGAGAGAAACAGTTGGTTACCTATAAGGGAGCACCCATACGACTGTCAGCGGATTTCTCAACAGAAACGATGCAGGCCAGACAGGAGTGGCAAGAAATATTCAAAGTGATGAACCGCAAGAATCTACAACCAAGATTACTCTATCCAGCAAAGCTATCATTCAGAATTGAAGGTCAGATGAAGTGCTTCGCAGATAAGAAAAAGCTAAAGGAGTTCATCACCACCAAACCAACATTATATGAAATGCTGAAAGATATTCTTTAAGAAGAGGAAGAAGAAAAAGGTAAAGATGAAAATTATGAACAACAAATACACATCTATCAACAAATGAACATAAAAATCAAGTGAATTGATAGGCTGTTGAACAGGATAGACTGGTAAAACAATATAACAGATACATGGACATAGAGAGGGAATGGACTGACAATTCTTAGGGAGAAAAGGGTTGTGGGAAGTGCCGCAAGAGACTGGACAAAAATCTAGCAACAATGGGAGAGGACTGTGGGGAGGGGGAGGTGAGGGTGGAGGGTGGGATAGGTACAGGGTGGAGGGGAGCTATAGGGGGATTAAAAGGGGAAACAATGTAATTAATAAACTGAACAATAAAGATTAAAAAAAAAGAAAAAAAATATTCAGTCTTCATGGATTAGAAGAACTAATGTTGCTAAAATGTCTTTACACATTGCAATCTGCAGAATCAATGCAACCTCTATAAAATTCCAATGGCATTTTTCACAAAAACAAAATTCTAAAATTTGTATGGAACCAGAAAAGATCTTGAAGCAAAAGCAATCTTAAGAAAGGAGAAAAAAGCTGGAGACATCACATTTCCTGCTTTCAAACTATATTACAAATCGATAGCAGTCAAAACAGCATGGTATTGGCATAAAAACAGACACTCATATCAATGAAACAGAATAGAGAGTCCAGAAATAAACCTATGCTTATATAATCAATTAATTTATGACAAAGGAGTAAAAAATATAAAATGGAGAATGGAAAGCCACCTCAATAAATGATGTTGGAAAATGAAAAACATCCAAAAGAATGAAACTAGACTACCATCTTACACTACATGTAAAGATTAACTCAAAGCATATTAAAATTTAAATGTGAGAACTGCAACCAAAAGCTCCTAGAAGAAAGCATAGGAAGTAAGCTCCTTGACATCAGATCTTGGCTATAATTTTCAGGATTGGACTCCAAGAGCAAAGGCAACAAAGGAAAAAATAAATAAGTGAGACTATATCAAATTAAGAATTTTCTGTACAGCTAAAATCATCAACAAAATGAAAAGACAACCTGCTGAATTAGAAAAAAATATTTTTAAACTACACATCTGATAAGGGGTTAATATGCAAACTATACAAAGAACTCATGCAACTCAATGGCAAAACAAGCATACAGTGTGATTTAAAAATGAACAGAGAATCTGAATAGAAAATTTTCCAAGAAAAATATACAAATGACCAACACATAAATAAAAAATGCTCAGCATCACTAATCATCAGGAACCAGCAAATCAAAATCATAGTAAGATATTACCTCAAACCTGTTAGAATGGCTATTAAAAAAAAAGTCAAGAAATATGAAGTGTTGGTGATGATGTGGACAAAAGGGAACCCTTGTGTACCGTTAGTAGGAATATAATTGGTGTAGCCAGTATGAAAAACAGTATGGAGAGTCCTCACAAAATTAAAAAGAGAACTATAGATGAAATAGCAATTCTACTTCTGGGTGTTTATCTGAAGAAATCCAAAACATGAATTCAAAATGATATACTCATCCTGATATTCACTGCAGAATTATTTACAACTAAAGGCCTGATGTACAAAATCCATGCCTGGGGAGAGGGGGTTGTCCCTCAGCCCAGCCTGCAATCTGTAACCCCTCCAGAGCAGTCAGACCTCCCTCTCACAATCCAAGACTGCTGGCTCCCAACTGCTCGCCTGCCTGCCTTCCTGATTGCCCCTAACCACTTCTGCCTGCCAGTTTGATCACCCCCTAACCACTCCCCTGCCAGCCTGATCAATGCCTAATTGCTCCCCCGCTGGCCTGATTGTACCTAACTGCCTTCACCTGCTGGCCTGGTCACTCCTAACTTCCCTCCCTTGCCATCCTGGTTCCCCCTAACTGCCCTCCCCTGCAGATCTGGTCACCCCCAACTGCTCTCCCTTACAGGCCTGGCCACCTCCAACTGCCCTCTCTTGCAGGCCTAATCCCCCCACCCAACTGCCCTCCCCTGAAAGCCTGGTTGCCCCCAACTGCCCTCCCCTGGAGGCCTGATCCCTCTCAACTGCTCTCCCCTGCAGGCCTGGGTTCCCCCCAAACTTTCCTCCCCTGCACGCCTGGTCACCCCCAACTGCCCTCCCCTGCTGGCCATCTTGTGGCGGCCATCTTATGTCCACATGGGGCAGCCATCTAGTGTGTTAGAGTGATGGTAAATTTGCATATTTCCTCTTTATTATAGAGGATAGCCCAAATATGTAAGCAACCTAGGTGTCCTTCAATAAATGAATGGGTAAAGAAGATGTGATACACATACACATACTGGCATATTAATTGGCAATGAAAAGAATGAAATCTTACCATGTGTGACAACATGAATGATCTATAGGATATTATGTTAAGTTAAATAAGTCAGAAAAAGTGAGACAAATACCATATGATTTCACTTCTCTATATGAAATTTGAAAAATCAAAACAGGAGAAAAACCAAGATGGCAGCATAGGTAAACACTTGAATTTGCTGACTCGCACAACCACTTCAAAACTACAACTAAAAGACAAAACCGATATCATCCAGAACCACAGAAAGGCTGGCTGAGTGGAAATTCTACAACTAGAAGAAAAGAGAAAAGCACCCTGAGACTCAGAGGGGGTGTGAAAGTAAAGTGCAGAGGTATGGAGGCGTGCACCCAGAAAGGGCTGGCAACTGAGGATGTGGCTATCTTTTCTTTTCTTTTTTCTTTTTTTAAGATTTGCAGATTTTTATTCCTGGAACTGTACAGGTATTAAAGTACAACAGATACAAAATAATGCTCAAAAAATCAGTCTTTATGTACAAATATCAAAATCAATGCAACAATAGCAACTTCCTCTTGAATCTGATACTAAGACTTGTTCTGATTGTCACTAATTCATTTCATACTCACAGGGTACTTAGCTCAAACTGGAACCATTGGATCACTGGTTTTCTAAGAGGAATTTTAATATCTACCATATTTAATAATAAAACTAATAGCTTCCTCCTTTTAGTGAAAAATTAAGAACTTTTTAAAAAACATAGTAATGTCAATAGTCTTATAAATTATTTCCATTTCAATTTGTAGACAATGTGCTTTGAAACTGGGCAGACAATGTCCTGGGTGGTGGGGGGTTCCTCCATCAGTTTACATTCAGAGTTGAGTCACTGGAGACTTTGGTTAAATTCAATAGTTTAAAATCCCTGCTCTGTGAGAGCCGCCGTCCTCAAACACTCAGGACCCTCAAATTAATAGGAAACAATTTCACAATGCTTTGACCTAATTGTACATACTTTTGTATTATTTAAAAATTATTCTACATCCTTCAAGTAAATTCAGCAGCTGGCCGAGGAGAGCCAGCGCTGAGCTGGCTGCAGGGAAGTATTGCTCGAGTCACAGCACCATCGCACCCACCGCTGTCCCCACGGCTCCACAGAAAAGACGCATCCACCCGCACTGCAACCACTCACCATGGATTTTTGGTTTGTTCATATGAAAATAATGCAGTGAAGGAAAAAAGAAACTAATTTATCACAGTTTGTTACAAGAATTGTACTTAACACTTGATGATAAAGGCATTGTTGTCTCTCCATCTGATCGCAAATCTGTTATCTTCAGGCTCTCAAACGCAATTCTTCTAATAAACAGTAACAAATTCTGTTAAGATGCTTCAATGGAGGAGCAACCAAAATGGCGGCATAGGTAAACACCTATTGTTCTACCCCGCCCAACAATTCAAAAACTACAACAAAACAACAAAACAAACATCACCCAGAATCACCGGACAGCTGGCTGAGTGAAAACTCCACAAATGAAAGTAAAGGTGGGACACTGAGACTCAGAAGAGCGGCGGAGCGCAGCCTTGAAGATACATGTGGAAACAGAGGTTAGGAGCCGTGGTGGCGCGTGCGCGGGTTGTAGAGCTGGCAGCAGCAACCCCGGCTGGATTTCTTCAAGGGGGAAGGCAGAGACGTCCCACTGCATGGATTCCCCAGTGACAGGCGAGGTCCAAGGTCTGGGGTACGCACCCTGGAAGCCGGGCGCGGCAGAGGTCTCCTAGTCTGAGGAGAAAGTGGGTTGCTTGGAAAAGCACTTAGCATGCCTAAAGTGTGCGACAGCACAGATGCACGACTTGCACCCTGGCAACTTGCCCCCTGATCCCGGAAATCACCGGACTGCTTTGTGTTACAACCCTGGGCGAGACTTTGGGGGTGCAGACTCATTTGGGGAGAGGCAGAGTTGTCTGGCAAGGGGTAGAGACTAGCGCTTTCTCTTGGAGGTGCCTGCAACAATTACCACCCAATAGAGACCCGTACGTGAGAGCTGCATAGGACTTAGCTGATGCTGAGGCTGCCTGCTCAGCTCAGAGACTCCGCCCATCCAACCTGAACACAGCCTCCCTTCACAGCCAATTGGCCTGGAGGTCAAACCCTCTTAGGGCTAACAACAACAAGCTGGGCTTAAATTCAAAAATACTGTACAAGCCATAAGGATTGCAGTAAGAGTACCCACATCAGGTAACTGGAGAGGCTGAGCCATTGTCCCTTAGAGGACATCTACCACATAAAGCAGCCACCATGCAGAGACATGGAAAGAAATCAGGTGTGAAAGAAATGGAGGAAAAAAGACGACTAGACATAGAGTTCAAAATCACGGTTATAAGGCTTTTCAAGAGGCTCCTAGAAAAGGTGGAGACCTATAAGGAAATAAGCAAGACCTACAAGGAAATGAACGCGACCCTCAAGGATATGAAGGAGACTCTCAAGGATATGAAAAAGGACCAACCAGAAATGAAACATACACTGAATGAAATAAAAAATATTATACAAAGACCTAAAAATACTCTAGAGCACCCCAAGAACCAAGTTAGAGATTTGAAATACAAAGAGGTAAAATCTACTCAGCTAAAAAAGCAAGAAGCCAAAAGAATCCAAAAAATTGAAGATAGTGTAAGGGGCCTCTGGGACAAGCTCAAGCATACCAACATCCGAATTATTGGGGTGCCAGAAAAAGAGAGAGAGCAAGACAATGAAAACCTATTTGAAGAAATAGTGACCAAAAACTTCCCCCATCTGGTAAAAGAAATTGACTTATGAGTCCAAGAAGTGCACCGAACCCAAATATATAGGAACCCTAAGAGGACCACACCAAGGCACATCATAATTAAAATGCCAAGAGCAAAAGACAAAGAGAGAATATTAAAAGCAGCAAGAGAAAAACAGTTAGTTACCTATAAGGGAGCACCCATACTATTGTCAGCGGATTTCTCAACAGAAATGATGCAGGCCAGTCAGGAGTGGCAAGAAATATTCAAAGTGATGAATAGCAAGAATCTACAACCAAGATTACTCTATCCAGCAAAGCTATCATTCAGAATTGAAGATCAGATAAAGTGCTTCGCAGATAAGAAAAATCTAAAGGAGTTCATCACCACCAAACCAATATTATACGAAATGCTGAAAGATATTCTTTAAGAAGAGGAAGAAGCAAAAGGTAAAAATATAAATTATGAACAACAAATACACATCTATCAACAAATGAATCTAAAAATCAAGTGAATTAATAATCTGATGAACAGGATAAACTGGTGAATATAACAGAGTCATGGACATAGAGAGGGAATGGACTGACAATTCTTGGGGAGAAAAGGGGTGTGGGAAGTACAGCAAGAGACTGGACAAAAATCTTGCAACATCGGGAGAGGACAGTGGGGAGGGGGAGGTGAAGGTAGCGGGTGGGGTGGGTACAGGGTGGAGAAGAGCTATAGGGGGATAAAAAAGGAGGAACAATGTAATTAATAAACTGAACAATAAAGGTTTAAAAACAAACAAACAAACAAACAAAAAAAGATGCTTCAATGGAGGGGGGAAACAGTCAATCCAGCTTTTAAAAGAAAGTTCAATAAATAGCTATTTTCCATGGACAAAGTGGTATCGTTTATCTATGTCACATCAAGCATGCACAAAAATGCATGGCAGACGCAATAAAAAAAATATGGAATCAGATCTAAAAAGACAGGAAGAATTTATACATATATACAAGAACCTTGCAGATTATTGCCTCATTTTTACAAGGAATTAAAAGTAAACATCGCCAGCCCACCAGCACTCTCTAAGAGGCTGAACTAACTTGGCATTTAAACATCTATAAACTAGCTGGAGTTTATGTTTCTCTCATATCATTTTCTGAATTTTGGTCAAAAATCTTTATTCAGATAACTAACATGTCCATTCCACCTGCTGATAATCCAAACTTGGGGTAAGAAACACCGTTTCCATCCTGACAGAGCCCCAGCAATGCACAGCTACACTGACCAGACCGGGCCCTGGCCTGGGCGTGCTCAGGGGGTGTGGCCGCTGGTGGTGCTCGACCATCTCTGTGTAATCTTCACACTGACCAGCCACTGTAAACCTGGTGAAAACTGAAGTCATAACAATGGAAGATGATGGCCAATACCTTACTAATCAGAGCTGTGCTGCTTCTTTCCAAAAGAATTAAGGTCCAGAGCCAGCACACTGCCACAGCAGAAGCCAACAGCTCAGACAACCTGATGGAGGCTCCGGGCAGCACGCAGCCCAGGCTCCCCACAGCTGCTGTGCGCACAGGAGTGCTAGTCTTCAGATCTATAAATTAGAGACTGGTTTTAAGTTATTAACTTATCTACTTCTGTCCACCGTGCTAAACTAAATTTTATGGTACATGTGCTATACTGTGTAAACACTTCAAAGCAATCTTCATTAAAATGCTGCAAAGAAAAACAAGCACACACTTCATCCAAACCCAGTATGCCATTGCAGTTCACAGTCTGGAATAAATACCCTCCCTGCCCATGCGGCTGAGGTCACTACCATCTACCTGCACCGCCACCACCATGCTCACAAGATTGGCAACGCGGCCACAAGTTTCAGCTACCTGGAAAGCAAGACACTCGCAGACATGGAAATCCTGACAAAAGCGGTGCAAATAGAAAAGCACAGTCTGTGTCTTAACTGAACTACAAAGCAGAGCTTGGCGTGTCCTAACACTCTGCATGTTGTCACGGCGACGCAGGCCACGCACACGATGGCCATGGTGACGGACAACAGCTTCTCGTCCGTCACGTGATGTCCGCAGAGGTGAAACAGCGAGCATCCGAATGCCTACACCTCCTTTAAACTTAATGTGGTCACGTACCGTCCTAGTGCAGATGTTAGCTCACATTTTTGTCGTCACCTGCTCAAATCAAACAAAACACGAAAATCTACTGCAGTCCTGCCGCGTGTGGGACCTGGATGTCGCTCCTCAGCGTTCACTGCACGGCAGCGCGGCCACGCCAGTCCACGGTGTAAACAGGAGCCTGCCCGTCGACGCGGTGTGGCTTCCCATCACAGCCCTGCAGGGTGGACAACCCTATCTGACCCCACATCTTCCAGCGCCCGATCTGCAGCCAATAAGTGAAGTTCATAAATCTTCCGACAGTGAAACGAGCCATTCTGTGGAAGGTGCCCTGGCCGAGAATCTGGAAACATCCGAGGGTCTAGTCTGTGCTCTTGCACGCAGCCTCCCGCCGGCTCCCAGAGGTGGACATGCTGTGTGTAAACGGAAGTGCTCTAGCTGTAAACACTTGTTCCGATGCATCCGTTATGGCAGAAGGAACTTACACGAGAAGAAGCCGCTCCTTCAGGCCCGAACCTGTGCTGGTTTTGAGCTGTGGCCTGTCTACAGGTATCAAACGTGGGAGCAAGAGCCTGGGGGAGGGGGGGGGGGCATGGAGGGGGTGGGAGGTGAGGGGGAGAGAGCAGAGTCCCACCTTCGTTCCCAGCTCTGCTGCTCACGGTTTTCCACATTTATGGATTGAGAAATGAAAGTATTCTTGATAAACCAAGAGTCTATACATGCTGACATCACTGATGTCATAGTGAACACGGTCAAGCTTCCAGTGAAAGACTAAGCCGGCCCCACGTGTCCGCACACTGGCCGCAGGCCGCTCACTCAGAGCGCAGGGCGGCGTGCTGGTGCTGGTGCTGGTGCTGGTGCTGGTGCTGGTGCTGGCGCAGGGCGTGGGCACTGAGGAAGCCCCTGGCCTCGCCGGCAGACAGGCTGCCAAAGTCAGCCACGGACACGGCCATTTTGGCGCTGGCGGAGTGATGCGTGTGACTTTCAAAGTCCACACCCAGGCTGCTCACGGAAACTTCGCTCATAAAGGGCTCCGGAACCGCGAGGCCCACTTTCAATCGCTTTGCTGGTCGTTCTGACTCCTCGCTGCACAGGTTCACGGGGTTCAGCTCCGAGTGATAAAAGCCCGTCTCGAACAAGTTGAAGCAGTCGCTCTCCCCGTGGCTGGGCAGGCTGAGCAGCTCCTCCGTCCCCACGGGCACGGGTGTCACCCGGCCGCGGGGCAGGCCGCCCAGTGGAGGGAAGCCCTCTTCCAGGCAGCCCACGGCCCCGGGCGTCGCTGCGCTGCCTGTCAGAGCTGTCAGGTCACCGGCGGTGAAGGAGTTGAGGATGTTGAGCTGCGGGCCAGGAACAGGCTCAGGGCGGCTGTCGGTTGGAACGGGCGAGCTGACCATCCCGCCCAGAGCTTCCGTCTCGTCCACCAAGCGGTCCATGTAGTCCGTCACTCCCGGGTGGTGGTTGTAGCGCTTCTTCCCGAACTGAGTCTGCTGGGCGAAGCAGTCGTAGCGCCCCCACTTCTTCCACATGTAGTAGAACGCCACGCACTCGGCCACCGTTCTGGTCTTCACCTTGTTCTTCTGTATCAGATGGAAGTCTTTCCCAAACAGCGTGCGTGCTCAAAGCGGCGGCATTCCTCCTCTGTCCACGCAGCCATTCCCTCCTGAGATGCCTTTCACTGCGGCAGTACCTCTCCACAGCCTCCTTGGTGTTGTGGTCACACTTAAGCAGCTCGTAGAATGCCTGCTCGTTGTCCCTGGTGAGTGCGCCCGCAGGAACCCTGTCCGCCGTTTTCTCTTTTCCAGTTCTGAACGCGGCCTCGACCGCACTCCTTCACTTTGCTCTCCGCAACCACGCCCGGACGCCACAGCAGCTGGTCTCCATCTTCAGACGCTTCCTCACTGTCATCATACTCTCCAAGGTTCGGGGGAATCTCGGCCTGATATTGTAAACCAATCATTATTTCCTTCCTCAAATCCTCAGGTGAATTACCGCTGTCTGTTTCCACATGGTCAGTCTCGGATTCTTTATCCCCGTCACAAGTAGTGTTTGAGCGCAAAGGCCTCGGGAAGAAGTCGGAAGCCTCGTGGGAAGCGTCAGGTCGTCTGCGGAAGACTGTGTCTCCTCGTCGTCCCCCGACAACAGGTCTTTTGCTACTTCCTCAGGAAGAGATTCCAAGATGTGGATTCTTCTCCCTGCCTGAGCTCGGAAAGGCGAGGGACGCTTCCCCGGGATCTTGTCCAGGGTCATGTCCGGCAGCTCGTCGGCAAGTCCACTCGGGGAGCTGTGGGCGCTGGGCTCCACCACGGTGGGCAGCACGGGCTCGGAGCCGTAGAGGGCCAGCAGGTCTTCCAGGGGCATGGTTCCTTCCTTCTCTAAGTCTTCAATCTCGAGCTGAAGTTTTTCGCTGGTCCATCATCTCCTCCTCCTCCAGAGTTCTCTCGTCGTCATAGTCGTGGACCAGCATCTCCGCCGTGGGGTCAAAGTCATGGTCCTCAGAAGACATCGACCCGACTGGGCTGGAACTCCTGAAGGAAGCCTCCGCCATGTTGCTGCCTTCAGGGCCACGAGCGGCGCCCGTGGCTGTCTTTTCATTCAGGAGGGAGACACAAGCCCCCAACTGCTCCTATAGTTATTTATTTGTGTATAAAAATTTAACTATTTCTGAATATTAACTTTGTATTAATTTTGTAATTACTGAAATCATTTATCAGGTCTAGTATTTCTGTATGTGGAGTCTTTAGGGTTCTCTATATTAGTATTATATCATCTACAAATAATGACATTTTTACTTCACCTTTTCAACTTGGATGCCTTTTACTTCTTCCTCTGGTCTAGTTGCTGAGACTCAGACTTCCAGTACTAAGTTAAAGAACAGTGGTAAAAATGGACATTCCTGCCTTGTTCCTGATCTTAAAGGGAACACTCATAGTTTTTTTCCCATTGATTATGATGTTGGCTGTAGATTTGTCATATATGGCTTTTATTATGTTAAGGTTGATCCCTCTATTCCCACTTTGCTGGAGTATTTATCATAAACTAGAAGCATGGTGCACAAAATTGGTGCACTGGGGTGGGTGTGGGGTGGGGCGTCTCTCAATCTGGCCTGTGCCCTTGTGCAGTCCGGGACATTCCTTTTGTAGTCCAGAACCCTTTGCTCCTTACTGCCCGCCTTCTCACTGCTCCTTACTGCTCAGTTCGCTGCTCCTTAGTGCTATTGTGGAAGTGGGAGAGGTTCCTGCCACTGCCCCTGTACTTGCCAGCCACAGGAGCCTGGATTCTGGCTGAGCTGCACTCCCACTGTGGGACTGCACTGACCACCAGGGGGCAGCTCCTGCATTGAGTGTCTGCCCCCTGGTGGTCAGTGCACATCATAGCAATTGGTCATTCTGCCATTCGGTCAATTTGCATATTAGTCTTTTATTATATAGGATGGGTGCTGGATTTTATCAAATGTTTTTTCTGCATTTTTATTTTTTATGTGATATATCACATTTATTAATTTGTGAGTAGTGTACCAACTTTGCATCCCTAGAATAAAACCCATTAGATCATAGTGTATGATCTTCTAAAACTAAATCAGCAAGAATCAGAAAATCTGAATAGACTGATTACAACTAATGAAATTAAAATAGTAGCCAAAAAACTTCTCAGAAACAAGTCTTCACAGGTGAATTTTACCAAACATTCAAAGGAAAACTAATACCTATCCTTTTCCTTTATTAATCTTTATTGTTGAGAGTATTACAGATTTCCCACTTTCCCCCCTTCCCATTGACCCTTCCCACCCAAGACCACGGCTTTATCAAATTATTATCTGTGTCCATAGGTAATGAATATATGCATACAAGACTTTTGATTAATCTCTTCCCACCCCCATCCCCTTTCCCTCTGAGATTCATCAGTCTGTTCCATGCTTCCATACCTCTGGTTCCATTTTATTCATCAGTTTATTTTGTTTATTAGATTTCTTGTTCTTCTATTTTGATTTTTAGGTTCAATTATTGATAGATATGTATTTATTGCCATTTTATTGTTTACATTTTCTCTTCTTCTTCTTCTTCTTCTCCTCCTCCTCCTCCTCCTCCTCCTCCTCCTCCTCCTCCTTTTCCTCCTTTCCTTCCCCTCTACTTTCTCCTCTTCCTCCTCCTCCTCCTCCCCTTCTCCTTCTCCTTATTTCTCTTCTTAAAGAATATTCTTCACTCAGCCAGCATGGCTCAGTGATTGAGCATTAACCTAAGAACTAGGAGGTAATGGTTCAATTCCTGGTCAGGATACATGTCTGGGTTTTAGGCTCTATCCTCAGCAGGGGGTAGCAGGAGGCAGCCAAATAATGTTTCTCTCTGATGTTTTTATCTCTCTCTTCCTCTCCATTCCTTTCTGAAATCAATAAAAATATTTTTATAAGAATACTCTTCAACATTTCAAGTAATGCTGGTTTGATGGTAAACTCCTTTAGCATTTTCTCTTTTGGGAAGCTCTTTATCTGACCTTCAATTCTAAATGATAGCTTTGCTTGGTAGAGTAATCTTGGTTGTAGGTCCTTGCTATTCATCATTTTGAATATTCTTGCCACTCCCTTCTGGCCTGCAAAGTTTTTGTTGAAAACTCAGCTGATAGTCATATGAGTGCTCCCTTGTAGGTAACTAATTGCTTTGCTCTTGCTGCTTTTAAGATTCTCTCTTTGCCCTTAACCCTTGGCATTTTAATTATGATGTGTCTTATTGTGGGCCTCCTTTGGTTCCTCTTGTTTGGGATTCTCTGTGCTTCCTGGACCAATAAGTCTATTTCTTTCA
The DNA here is from genome assembly GCA_027563665.1 of Antrozous pallidus. Lineage (NCBI taxonomy): Eukaryota > Metazoa > Chordata > Mammalia > Chiroptera > Vespertilionidae > Antrozous > Antrozous pallidus. Next base: position 107,856,042 of record CM050508.1, on the reverse strand, counting down.
GAAGGTAGGGGAAGTTTCTGTCATTATTTCTTCAAATATGTTTCAATTTCTTGTTCCCTCTCTTCTCCTTCCAGCAGTCCCATGATGTGAATGTTGGTACACTTGAAGTTGTCCCAGAGGCTCCTTACACAGACTTCAAATTTTTTAATTCTTTTTATTTTTGTAGCTCTAATTGAGTGTTTTTTACTTCCTTATATTCCTTGATTCTAAGCATCTTCTACTCTGTTGTTGATTCTCTTAAGCTATTCTTTATTTCAGTTAATATATCCTTCATTTCTGATGGTCCATTTTTATGTTGTTTATATTCTCACTAAGTTCCCTGAAATTCTTAATAAGTTCCTTGAGCATCCTTATAACCATTGTTTTTAACTCTGTGTCAGGTAATTTTCTTGCTTCCACTTCATTTAGTTCTTTGGAGATTTCTCCTGTTCTTTCATTTGTGACATGTTTCTTTGTCTCTGCCTTTGGCTGTTTCCCTATGTTTGTTTCTATGTATTATGTACATTTGCTATGTGGCCCAGACTTGATAGAGTGGCCTTGTGCAGCAGGTGTCCTGCAGGGCCCAGTGGTTCAAGCTCCCCGGTCACTTCAGCTTGGCACTCTAGGTGTCACCCTGTGTAAGCCGTGTACACTATCCTATTGTAGTTGAGCCTTGACTAATTTTGGTGTCACTGAGAGAAATTGACCCCAGGCCAATCAGTTGCAAAGATTAGCTGCAACTACATGAGAAGAGCTGCTATAAACACCTTTATGGATAAGGATTTGCGTCAGTGAGGCTTTGGTACTCACCAAGTCTACCCATTGAATGTGTCTCTTGTGGAGCTGTTAGGGTTGTAATTTGGCATGGTTGAAGCTGACCATCGGGTGCACTGGCTATGGGGCCTCCTGAGAGGTGCAAAGTCAACCACTGTCTGTGCCCTTCCAGAGGCCACCAGGTTGAAATACAAAGCAATCTGCAAATGGTTGCTAATTGTGTTAGGTTTTGAAGTGGGCAGGAGAGCCCAAGCTATGAACCAAGGCAGGCTGCCACTAGCGCTGGGTCTAGGGTCACTTTTTGAGAGGTACAGGGCATGCTGAGGCCAGCTCCTGCTTGTTTGAGGGATGTTATGTAAGCCTGAAGCATGAGATAATAGCGACCAGACAAACCACTGCAATTAGGGAGAAGCAGGGTCTCAGGTTGCTGGAGATTCAGATATGCTGCCTTGTCCACCAGCTCTGTGGCAAGGAAAGCTCATCAATGGAACACTGGTCTCTACCAGCACTTCTGCCTTGGAGAAAGGTGCCCCTTCAGCTCTCTGATTCCAGGCAAGTTAGTTATTCCCCTAATGTCCCACCCAGGTTCCTTTCAAGCTGCTATCCTACCCATGGAGCTCAGAGGGAGTGAATCTGAATAAGTCCATGTCCAGGCCCTTTAAGAGGAACCATCCAGACCCTGCTGTTGTGGCTCAGTGGTTCAGCATCAACCTGTGAACCAGGAAGTCACTGTTCAATTCTGGGTCAGGGCACATGCATAGGTTGTATGCTCAATCCCCAGTATGGGGTGTGCAGGGTGCAGTCAATCAATGATTCCCTCTCATCATTGATGTTTCTGTCTCCCTCTCCCTTTCTCTCTGAAATAAATAAAAATATAGTTTTATAAAAGAGGAACTATGTGAGACTCCAGCAGTTTCTGTGTCACTCAGCTAGAATCCCTGCTGATTTTTATAGCCAGAAGTTGTGGAGATTTCTCTTATCAGTACTGGAACCCTGGTCTAGAGCAGGGACCCCTCAGGGAAACCTCCATACCCAAGATATCCCTCCTGATTTTTAACTGCCACACATGGGTGTGAGACCAGCCAGTCCAGTGATTCTGCCCCACATTTCTGCTTCTCCTATTAGTTTTGATGTGTATCTTCTCTACTTCCCTAGTTGTAGGACTTCTATTCAACCAGATTTCAGGTGGTTCTGAATGATGGTTGTTCTATATTTTAGTTGTAATTTTCATGTGGTTGTGGGTGGCAGTGAGTACTACATTTACCTACTCGACCATCTTGACCAAAACCTTAACCATGATTTTAGAAGAGAAAACAGCCTGATATGCTAAGAGAAAAAGAATTTGGACATTGGACTTCTTTAGTTCCACATGTTATGTATTTACAGTATTTTAAATCATCCACATGATTTATCTTTTAAATATCAAAACAACTATGTGTGATGAGCTGTACAGGACATCCATATTATCTTCAATTTATATATGAACTATTGAAACAAAATACACAGTGCCTCAATTTAAATGGCATGTGAATGGCAAGTCAATTTTCTGGTGATCAGAAGACAGTGATCACTTTCAAGGAGAAAATAAAGAATCTACATTTTGCATGAGTCAATTTTATCTAAACAAATATTTTTAAGTACTATAATTAATTACAATTGGGGGTCAGATCAACATGAATTTATGAAACTTCTGAATTATAAGATATTATAAGTACAATGCATTTCTTTTAGTAAACTCTAAACTAGATTGACAAATTTTTTCTTCATCATAGGTTCCAGAGTTAATGAATGCTAACAGTGACCTGCATCCAACTTTCTGAGACATAAGATCAGTATCTATATACCAGAATATTCTACTTAAAATGACCTCAAAGTTTATCCTGCCAACTTTCCATTCAGTTCAGAAACTCTCTCTTCGCTATTCCACCAGAACGGTAGTGTTAGCCTGTAATGAAAGGCATGCTGTGATTATTTCAAGTCCTCAGCTAGCAATGTTTTCCTTAAATACTCCTTTATTCTGTTCATTTGCTTACCAAAATATCTCTTCATAATTAGTTAAGAGCTTAAATTCAATGTAGACCAAATCTGAATAAGTAGATTTTCAGTGTGTAAGCAAGAGGCAGAGAGAGATGTGGAGGACACAGGGAGAGACGCGGCTGCAATTATCATCATAATCACACACATCTAGACTATACTTATTACCTTCCCACAAGGAAAAAAAAGAACATACCTCCAGAAACATTCCCCAGACAGCTCACAGATGACTTCAAATGGGAACCTGAAGAAGCAGTCTAAGAGTCTTAACTATGTTTATGAAATGGGCAAATTTGATTGAAAGCATGTTTCATGTTCCAGAATATTGCTCAGAATAATAAAAGTAATTGATTGTGAGAGATCAATTTTCTTAAAATATAATATGCATCATGTTGCTGTCCTATTGAAAAAACTCACCAGAGTATGGATAAACTTCTCAGCCTGACATTCAAAACTTTCTAAGAGATAGCCCCTACCTGCTTTCATGTTTATCTCCTGCCAACCCTCCCTGGAGCATGCCTAGAATGGAGGTTACCTCAAAACAGTTTTGTATGATAGGCTGGACCATGGCATTTATTTTTGTCTTAGCCTCAGACCATGTTCCCAATGGCCTCCTTTGAACACATTTGGACTAAGCAACTATCATGTGCAGAGCACTGCGGTAGACTATGTCAAGGCAGCCTCAACCCTGTCTTCATGGAGCCGGAAAGCCAACAGGGCATACCAAGCCCTGCAGTGCACAGAAGAGCAACCATCATATTTTTGTAAAATTAAATTAGCACAAAGATGACACCCACCTAGACTTTAAAGAACTCCTGAGAGCAAGGATGTCTGGGCATGAGGAGCTGACAGCGGTCAGGAAAACCAGGAATGGATGATGCAGGGACACTCATGGGTTGAGCAAAGCACATAGAACATTGTCAACTTTCAGGGTTGTGAAGGTAGAACCAAGGAGGAGGGACTAGTGATTTCCAGGTAATTAAGAAACTTGACTTCTAGCCATCTGCACAGTTCGGAAAAGGACATGGCTGGAAAAGGCACTGTATTCTGTGAACCACAAAGAGCTTGGTGTGTCCAAAGCATGGTGCCGAGAGAATGGAAGCCAGAAAGGAGAAAGTAGGCTGGGAAATTGCAGAGCCATCTCCTTAATAGAAGGCCAGGATGGCATAGTCAGCTGTTCATTTCCAAATCTCTCCCTAGGAAGGGTGCAGTGGACTGGTGGGGAGAATTCTGAGATGGAACCAGGGCCTGAGTGAAGCTTCCTGGGAACCTAAACAATCACAAGTCCTTCTTCCACCTCTGAAGCCTTATAGTTAAGGTGTTCTTTGGATAAGAATCTAAATACTATCTGTGTTTCACCTCTTTGATATCTGCTTTAGGTATAACCCAGTAAAAACTTAATAAATTATTTTAAATCAAAGAGATATGCTAGCCTGAATTAAAGAAACATCAAATAATCTAAAGTATAGAAGGAAGCATTAGCTGAAGTTACACTGGGGAAAATAGAGAAGAAATTAGTAGTTTTTACTTTTCACCCTTTTTCTATACTGTCATTTGTTTAAATCCTTTAGTATACATTTTTATATAAAAATAAATTAAATAAATTATTAAATTAATTAAAATTTAATTTAATAATTTGATAAATATATGACTTAATATTAAAGTTTTGTTCATTTGAAGTACATGCATAGTTAACAGACAATAAGCCAATGTCTTCTGTTCTTAAATATATTTAAATATCACTCTTAGTAATAAAGCTAAGGCAGGCTTCTGCCTATTCCAAAAGGAGTTACCAAAATTCAGATTTAGTGTTACAAATTTATAAATTTATGGTAATAAAAATGGGTGCTATGTTGTTGGTTTCCTTTCAGGTTGGCCTTCAGTCTCACGGATATGTGGAAGGGAGTCTGAGTCTTTCTGTTACCCTGTTTCCCCCAAAATAAGACAGTGTCTTATATTAGCTTTTGCTCCCAAAGATGTGCTAGGTCTTATTTTTAGGGGATGTCTTATTTTTCCATGAAGAAGAATATGGTACATATTTATTGTTGAACAAAAAAAAAAAAAAAAAGGAAATTTATTACCTGCAACTACGGTAGTAGTTGTCATCACAAATCAGCATAACCAGACAAACTGAATCCTATGGTATCAAGAATTTCTTGTTACTACCATTGTTTCCATGTACAACAATCTATGGTACATTTACTGATACTGATATTTACCGGTGTGAACACAAAGAAAGATTTATTCAATGACAGTCATGTCATCATCTGGAGCATCATCATAACAATCCTGAATTTCCTGGTGAATTTTTTGTGACTCCATTTCTTTCCGAATCAGTGGACCAAATCTCTCATGTTTATCAATAGCACTGTCCTTAAATGAGTACTTCTTGTCAAGGTAGCCCGCTCGTAGTGCATTTGCAATGCAACTGTCAGTGATTTTTTTTCCTATGAATTCTTCACCCAAGTCACAACCTCTTGCAGTTTAGGTTTCACGCTGACTTCTCTCCATTCTGTTTTCAATGTAGTCATTAATTTCCATGCGCAAATTGTCTTTGAATGGCTTGTTTATTGCAATATCAAGAGTCTGGAGATAGGCCGTCATTTCTGCAGGAATCATTATTTGATCTATTATTCTTTCGTGAAGAAATTTCTTTATGTCTTTAGTGCAGTGAGTGCTGGCAGCATCCCAGACTAGCAGACCTCTGGCTCCTTCGCATAACAAGCATCAGCATTGAATTGACCCACTTCCTTATAACTGCTTGTGAGGCCCAGGCTTTTTCAGTTTCAAGAATAAAAATATTATCAGGGAGGTCTTATTTTCAGGGGGATGCCTTATATTACAGCAAGAAGCAAAACTGGAAGTAGGTCTTATTTACAGGGGATGTCTTACTTTCGGGAAAACAGGGTAATGCTTAAGTGCTTAGACAAAGTGGGTGGAGGCTGGGGAGAGGTATGGTGAGCCTAAAAATAGAAACATAACCACACCCTATACATTTTAGCAAGTCTACCATTCTGACCTAAGGAAATATTCTTCCCCAACCCAAATGCATTTTATTCTAGGAGAGCTGTAAAAAAACCAAACACCTAAATTTCTAGTTCTAATCTGTTATTATGCATCTGTTTTACCCATTAGTGCTTGTTTGTGGTTTTTGTTTGGTCTCTTCTAGAGAGACTATGAATTTTCTACATTTCTATAGCACTAGATGGTAGCCTGATAAGTGTGGACAAAAAGGGGCCATATGCTAACCTGACTAGCTCTGGAAAGGCTTGTGTGGTGGCATTGCAAACTCAAAAAGAGACCTAAAGTAACCACAAAGGATGGTCTGAAATTAATAACTTAAGTATTGGACAACCTGATGATGCCAGGAGAAATTGCTTTTGTCTACATACAAAAGAAGGGAACCCTGAAGCCTGGTGAAAACAGGTTGGCGGGTGAGACTGCTAAAGAAGCAGTACAACAGTCTGAAACTCCTGTATTTACTCAAGCATCAGTCCTACTATCCCTTGAAGTTATTCCAAAGTTTAGCATGGAGGAAGAGAGACACTTAATACATATGGGACCTGTGAAGGATAAAGAAGAAAAATGGAATTACCTGTTGGAAGGGAAAAGATTAAAGAATTTATGACCCTCCTTCACAAAGGGAACCATTGGGGGGGGGGGTGCACAAGTTATGTGTGATGTCATAGCTTGGACAGTGGCAAAATAGGTCCAAGAGGGCTCCATTACTTGCAGAAAGGTTAATAAACAGGCCTGAGGAAGCAACTCTCAGGGGGAAGACTTCCCGGGCTCAGATCCTTCCAAAGAATCCAGGTGGATTATGCAGAAATGCCCAAAGTAGAAAGACAAAACTACCTACTGGTGATAGTAGATCACTTAACAAATTGGATTGAAGCCATTTAAAATTTAGATTCTGATAATGGGATCCACTTTACTACCACCATTATTAACGATATTATGGCTTAGTTATAAGATGGGAATGTCATATCCTTTGGGAAGGATAGAAAAAATGGACCAAACTTTAAAGAGACAGATCACCAAACTGATTCTGGAAACAAAGCTCCCCTGCACTAAATGTCTCCCTATTGAACTTTTCTGGATTAGAACAGCCCCAAGGAAGGATGTAGGGCTTCACCTTATGAGATGCTGTATGGCCTTCCCTACTTAGGAAGGTCTCAAGATCTTCCTAAAATGGAGACTAAATATTAATTTTTAAAAGAACTATGTACTGGGTATCTCCTCTAATCTCTTAGGTTAATTGGCCTCCTAGCCCAAAGTACTCCTCTTGAGTTTCTGGTTCATCACCATTGACTGAGAGACTATGCTCTAATCAAGACTTGGGGAAAAAAAACAAGTTGGAATCCTCCTGAGAAGGACCCTAACTTGTCTGGCTTACCACTGAGACCACTGTTCAGACTAAAGAATGAGGGGTCACCCATCACACTTGGGTTAAGGGCATACCACCAACCTCTTAGGGTAGAGACACCTCAACTTGGATGGTCATATCAGGACCTAGCCCCTTGAAATTAACACTAAAGCAAATGTAAGCTGTCTTAATAGCAATCATGCACTAGGTTCTATTTGCTTTAGGGCTATGGAAAATTGCAAGGGCTTACAATGTGGGCTGAGGAAATGTGTAAAATCTGAACCATGCTTACCCAGTTAAGTTATTGTTTAATATAACCAAGAGCAATAAGCCCATAACCCTTCAATTTGATGCCTGCTGTTATGCCCAGATTTCATGATCCCCAAAGACCACCAGGGAGCAGAGTCCGATGCAAAAGCAAAAGAGTCTTTATTACAAGCTAGCTTGGCCTTCTGCCTCCACCGACACAGTGGCAGGATGCAAAAGATAGCGAATTTCAAAAGCACAATGATTTTATATGGTCAGACTCAAACCGCTGAGTTGGCCGATTCTGATTGGTTGGGTGAGGGCTGGGGCTAGTGATGCAAATAATCCCTGACACACGTGACTTGTCCTTTGCTCTTGATTGGAGCTCAGGCACACAGTCTTTCACAATTGGCTAATTCAAAGGGAGGGGTTGGTCTTTGTGATTTCAAGATGGCAGCCCCCAGGTAAGTTTACACATCATGCAGCCAACATGGTGGCTGCCAAATCACACAGTCCAAAATGGCAGCTGTCAAAATTATTCTTTGCAGTCCCACTCTGCCTTTTCATTCCCCCCCTTGTCTTGGAACTTATGGCTCAATCATGAGACGGACTGCATTTCTACCTCGCCTTCCATTATTACTCCTGAATGGTCAACATAAAAACAACATTCTTCCCCTAGGGCTGCACATAGGCCTCCTTGCTGCATGAATACAGAGGCAGGCCATGACTATTGACAGGAAAAAGGGTGGACTCCTGGCAGTGTGGGTGACAGCGAACAGAGTCAACAGAGTTACTGACATCAGGCAGGTTGAATGCACTGTAACTTGAGCTTGAGCGGGTTGTGCTGATTGTTATCTAGGCTCCATTATGTGATGAGGTCCTCCTGGACTGCAGAGAGATAATCTGAGTGGATGTGAGTGTGGTGGACCCAGGTTGTGACGCCATCTACCTTGAGACCGGTGGGTATAGTCAGCACTACGACATAGGGGTCCTTCAAGGCTGCTTAAGGGTCTCCTGGCAGTGTCTCTTGACAAAAACCCATCTCCTGGTCTGTACTGATGAGGCATCAGGGTCAGGCGAGTCTCATCACGGAGGCATGGCCAAATGTCCTTGTGCGCCCTCTGGAACCCTCTTAAGAGACAAATTCAGTAAGAAGCTCGGCCTTGAGGTTGGAAATGATAGGGGGTGACCTGCCAAACATGATCTAAAACCCAGGGTGTAGGGAGAGTTCCTCACTTGGTAAAAGGCATATGGAAGGAGAGCCACCCAGTCCCCACCAGTCTCCATGATTAATTCAGTAAGGGTCTCTTTTCTATTCGTTCTTTCTACCTGCCCTGGCCTTTGGGGCCTATAAGCACAATGTAATTTCCAATCTGCCTCTATAGCCTTGGCTACTGCCTGTGTTACCTGTGAAACAAAAGTTGGTCCATTGTCTGACCCTATCATAGCAGGAAATCCATACCTGGGTAGGATGTCTTCTAGCAGTTTCTTGGCCACCGTCTTAGCTGTTTCATGCTTGGTTGGGTATGCCTCTACCCATCCAGAAAAGGTATCCTTCTCCTGCTGTACATTTCCTACCTTAGCCAAATTAAATTAATCTGAAAACTTGACTGCTATTTTACTGTCAAATTTAATATTCCAACAACAATCTTAGTTTACCCTGTAAATATTAATGGAAAGTATTGTTATTCTTGAGTAGGCCTTGAGCATCCCTGGTGCTAGATATAGGGTAGCTGCTGTTAGCCAAGTTTCTGTTTGTTCCCTCAGTCCCGACCTGGGCTTCTTCAAGTCTTTGTCTGTTACTGGGGTCCCAATTTGAGCTGGGCATGGGAAGTGAAGCAGCCATGGGGCAGGAGACTTCCCTCAGAAGGGGCGAGTGCTCAAGCCCCTGCAATGCTGGGGGGGGGGGGGGGAGAGGTTCTATTCCCCACCTCTGTTGGCCCCCAAGTTCTCTCCTGATGGCCCCTCTGTGACTGTGCCTGTCTTAGGTTGTTCCTCCCGTGAGGAATCTTAACCATCTTTAACTAACCAGCCATCCTCCAGGACCAAGCAGGGTGATGTGAGGTTCAATTCTGTCTCCTTGGTAGCCTATGCTCCCATGGCCTCCACACCCAATGCCTGCCTTGAGATCCCCTCACCTTCCTGCGGGGCCCCGGCACTTGATCACATATCTTGGGGAACCCAGGTTTCCTCTCCAGGGAGGGCCCACCTTACAACGTTGGGCGATAGACAGATGCATGGTACCAGCCACCACGAGGCTTCAACCTCAGCATGAACAGAAAATTCAGGTAGCAGCTGTGGGCAACTACATTGTGAGAAGCACAAGCCACAAATGTTGCCCCACCTCTAGCTTAATTAAGATTACAGGCGGGTACAAGGTCAGACAGTAAATGGTGGCTTCTAATGTTTCTTACATTTTACTTAAATTCAATTACTTATAAAAACATTGGCTTCTCAATGGAACTTAATTTTTATGAGACCTTGATTATATTTTAAAAAGCTAATTTATAAAATAACTTAAGTAAGTATCTTTAATTAAAAAAACAAAGAAACTTATTCAGTAGTTTAGGTATCTTACTTATTGGTTCTTATTTAAGATTCTGCTGTTCAAAATTTGGCTATAAAAATATTTCTTTTAAGAGAGAACAGACTTTTGAAAACATTTCTAAGAATAAATACAATACATAATCAATTAATAGCTTCAATTCTGTCCTCTAGGTTTTTCTCATGAGGAAGCAAACTCAGATTATTTTGATTAACAAGCCCAGGCTGCCGCTTGACTTTTAAAAGGGGCATAAATTTTCCTTTGCCTGGGGGGATTGAGTGGCAAGCCTGGAGATATTCAAATGCAAATTATCACATTCTTTCTTTAAAATGGATAAATGGCAGAAGCTGGTCTACCTGTAAGATGAGGGGGTGGGGGAGGAACTACCCTTCTTCTTCCATTCCAAATTAGTCGGCTTCCTACCAGCCATCCGAAGACTCCCCATTAGAGTCTGGCGGTAGACCCAGAGCCTCTCCTTACCTTCTGCCATGTTGAAATCCAATTCAGGCCTAGTCAGAGGAAAAGAGGTGTAGGATTCCCGTCTGTGCCCAAAACTGGCTTCCGGAAAGGATCCTCTCCCTCTCCTTGGTGGTGAATAGGACCTGCAAAAGCTGCTGACAAGAACAGAATCTAGTAAATCAATGAGCCCCGCTGGCTTTTCAGAGTGACAATGGAGGCAGACTGCTCTCTCTCAGCAGGGTGGACTTCCCACGGGAACTCCTCCTCCTTCCGCTTTTGGAGGAGCATCTGCTTCCCTGGATGGGGGGTGGCTTCGTCTCTCCGGAACTCTAAGGGACTGATATGGGGGAGGAAAAATTAGTTCTTTTTCAGTTCCCCCCTGCAAGACAGGATAGGGGGGAGCTGATGGCTGGGTGATCTTCTCCACCTCCTGCAAAGCAAGAATAGGTCTACCAGCCCTTCTGGACCTCCACACTGAGGTCGTTGGCTCTTTCCTTAATCTCTTTGAAATAATCAATCATAATACTTAAAGGAGTAGTGGAGTCTGTCCCATAATATCCATCCAGTAAATCCACAGAATAAAACAGAAAAACACAAACAGACAAACAAAAGGACCCCCACAAAAAAATGTCTTCCAATTCCATGGAAGCAAAACCAAATGCTAGCTAAGATTTGTGAGGGGATTCCACATCCCTCCAGGGTAAGGGGATTCCATGTCCCTCCAGACAGGAGGATCAGAAGATCTTCTGAGTCCTCTGGCCCATGGTCTTCCAGTGCGTCCACCTAGACCACTTTGGGCACAACCAGACCAGAAATGAGCTCGCACAGGACAGAAAACACAAACAGACAAACACCGCAGTCAGTTAGGCTTTCCGGGTCGGGGTCCCTCATGGGTCTTGGTATCCCGGACGAGCCCCCAAATGTTATGCCCAGATTTCATGATCCCCAAAGACCACCAGGGAGCCAATTCCGATGCAATAATATAGAGCCTTTATTACAAGCTAGCTTGGCCCTCTGCCTTCACCAACACAGTGGCAGGATGCAAAAGAGAGCGAATTTTGAAAGCACAATGATTTTATACAGAGGTGAGGCCAGACTCAAACCGCTGAGTTGGCCGATTTCGATTCGTTGCGTGAGGGCTGGGGCTAGTGATGCAAATAATCCCTGACACACGTGACCTGTCCTTTGCTCTTAATTGGAGCTCAGGCACACAGTCAGTCTTTCACGATTGGCTAATTCAAAGGGAGGAGTTGGTCTTTGTGATTTCAAGATGGCAGACTCCAGGTAAGTTTACACATCATGCAGCCAACATGGTGGCTGCCAAGTCACACAGTCCAAAATGGCAGCTTTCTAAATTGTTCTTTGCAGTCTGGCTCTGCCCTTTCACCTGCCAAACCATCAAAGGCATTTACAGGCTTATTCCACACTGGGAGTGAATAGTCTATCACCTTGTCCTACCTGGAATGATATATGATGGACCACTCTATCAGCGCTGGATGGCTATACCCTGACCAGCAGATAAAAATTTTAGTCAACTAAAGGCTAGAATACTTGCCAGAATTTACAGTGTAATCCCTTGCTTTTCACTACAGATAACTTGAATGACTTGGATATTTCAGCCTCTAGGCCAAAAGATTGGCTAGGACTAGATTTAGGAATAGATGTCACAGGACAAGAGGCAGACTGTGTCAGGAATAAAATCTGAGCGGACTTCCTTCTCCATGTGCTTGCTTATCAGACTCTTTGTCAGTTGCAAACCCTACTGCAGAACTAAAGATATTGACTTGCTGTCTGACTCCCGAGTATCCTTTGTGTTCTACCAGGATCCTTAACTCTGGTGATCACCTTCTTTCTAACAAGTTGGAATAGGGAAACTGAGGCAGGAAAATTAAACAAAGTCAAAAAGTTATGCAGGTAGCTTGTAGCAGGACCTTATCTTGAGAACAAAAGGTTAAAACCTCTCCTCACCAAAGAATGCAAGAGAGGAGGGGGAATCTTAATGCAACTAGAAAATACATAGCTAAATCACCCTGAAATTACTAAAAGACAGCAGAATGGAGGTTAGAGGGGGGAAGAATGCCCTACTGTTCAAACAGTGAAACCAGCAGTCTTTGATTGGTCAAGATAGAGTTGCCAGGTGCTTTTCACAATTGTGGAAAAGCCATAACAACGACTTTCAGAGTTCATCTGTACCAAGATATCTAGCAGAGGAATTTAAAAAAAACTTATAGATAAGAGGGTATATAAGGCAGAAAACCAGCACCCCACATGCTCTTCAGATTAACTGAGCCCATCTGCACTTCATACACCAGATGTATAGATTTGCTTGCCTTATTTAATAAATATGCATGCTTTAATTTCTTAATAAATTGGCTTTATCATAACGCAATAGTTTGAAGTCTCTCATTTAAATTAATTTATATGAGAAGAGAAGGACAGCCCTCTCCCTCTGACTCAGGGGGTTGGCTGACTGATAATACCTCTAAGGAGTCTGTGAGAGGTGTCTATCACAAAACTGTGACAATTACCAGAAGCAAAATCTCTGAGATAATGCTCCAGAGAATGGCAGTTTTGCACCATATTTTATACATTACAATCAAAAGAGAAGACATAAGTGGGTAACTTGAAAGTCATTGGTGATAGATTAGGGAGGCTGGAGAAAGCAAAATGGAAGAAACCACTGGGATTAGACAATAAGTAAAATGATCCATCTTTAACATAGGTTAATACAGAATAGTTAATGGTCAACAATTAATATGATAAAAACAATAAGAGGATTTGTAGTCTCTGCTTTGGTGCATTTGTTGTGCCCTGAAGGGGTCCCCAAAAAGGGAAGTTATCCTGACATTCCCAAGGTATGTTATCATAGATGCAAAAGACAATAAACAGGCGTAGTTAAGATAAAGATTTACTTTTGTCAGGGAAGATTCTAGCTTAGGCTATAAACTGCCATAAACTGATTTTTAAAAAAAGTTTTAATTTCAGATCATCCTTTGTGGTTACTTTAGGTCCCTGAGTTTTCAAGGTGGCTACGCAGGACTTCCCTGACCTTGTCAGGTTAGCATGTGGCCCCTTTTCATCCACACTGAATGCTTGTCACTCCCTTCTGCCACATGAAAACACAGAAAATACGTTAGGGGCAAAAATAGAATATTGGAGAATAGCTATGGTTATGGGAAATATTAATGATGCTCATGCTCTGTTAAACATGATTACCTTGTGTTGGTTAAAGAAAGCACATTCTGACATGGCTGGGAGTTGTACACTGCCAGGACCTGGAAGTCAACCTTGGACCTAGGAGTCAACCTTGTAATGTAGTACAATCTTATTCAGGAACTGCCTATTATCATGGAAAGATTAACAACCTCCCAACAATGGAGTCCCACTCAGCCTTCATTGCCATCTTCCCCATGGGTTTGCAGAGCAGATTTTTGTGAATGACCTGCTGCTCTTCCATACTGCTGGCAGTATTGGAATAAACACTCATATATGCTTCAACTCTATCTCTGATGAATTGGCTCAAGGAGTGACAGGCAGCTCAGACCCATTGATTGTCTAGTTTCAAATAGACGAATGCATGTAAACTATGAAGCAGGCTCACATCAGAGGCTGAATCTGCCAGTTCCTTGACCTTGGACTTCTCAGCCTCCATAACTGCAATATCAGTTTCTATTGTTTATAAGTCACCTAGTCTATTATTCTGTTATAACAGCCCAAACAGACTAAACAAAGCTTAAAGGTCACATTTGTCAATATCAGACAATTCTGGACAAATTTCAAGAATATTTCATTATATTTGTCGACTATTAAACCCAATGTTTCTTAGAGACCCAGAAGAGTATTCAAGGAGGATTTCCAGGTTCTCTGGTCAGAACAGCATAAAGTTGTGTTTAAAAAAACAAAACACAAAAACATAAGTGACCCTATTTCTCTGGGTAACTTTATTCTTAGTCAGGCCAGTTTTGGCTAAACCTTTAGTCAATATGGATATGGCCTAGAGCAAAGTGTCTCAAGACACAGTCACAGGAATGCTTTAAATGATCAATTTTAACTTTTCAAATGCTCACATAACCTCTGACCAATTCTTTCCAAAGGTTGAGTTTTCCACCTCATGAGACAGTCCATGGAAAGCTTTAAATGACTATTAGAAAGTCCTCTAGGCAAAACTAAACATCATCTCTTATTTTGCTTGTTGGAGCTTCACAAAATAAGTAGTCTTTTGTATACTGATAATAATATATTTAAAGCCAGGAAACTTGGGTTTTCTAGTCATAGTTTTATATAAACAAACATCTAAATAAGTGACATAACTTCAGTTAATGATAAATTACAATTCCACAAATAGATTTTTATAATCTCAATTTGGAAGTTGAAAAATAAGAAGAATGTACAGTTAAAAGATTCTCCTAGGGATTATGTATTTGAGTCAACTTGTAAGGTAAAACTTTAATATCAATGTTACTCTTAAAAACCTCTCATATTGCTCACAAAGCAAAATTCCAATAAAGCTGATTTTACCTCCTGGATTAGAATAGATTGTTATTTTGACTATGTTGCAGATAAAGTGGTTGTCTGGCAGTTAGAGCCATTTGTATAAGTAATACCTCTAATTCACTTGGTATGAATGCACATTGTTGAAATTATCCATATTATGCAATATCACAAAATGTTTTTTTAGTTTTTTCCATTGAAAGGAAAAAATTCTTATTAAGTACCTTTCAGATGCCAGGCATTGTGCAAGGGTGGCAGCACTTGTCACATATTCATCAATAAACATGGAGTAATAGATAACTGAATGGGGAAGCCAGTTCCTGAGATGAAACTGACATCTAAAAGAAAAGATTGAGAAAAAAGTATGTTAACATGAAAGTAATGTTATTCAGAGAAAAAAAGTGGATAGTAACACAAACAGCTCTATTGCTATGTCTTAAAAAATTAGTTCACAAGTTTTATCTTCCAGTACTCTAATATTAAGCATTTAACGAAAATTTGCATTTAATTTCACCATTGAAGGAACAATGGTGAACAATGATTTGCAGAATATTCACTTTTAAGATTAATTTATAAGCTCTAAATAATGCCATAATTTAGCAAAATAAAAAATAATTTTCCACTAGGAAAATTACAAAAATTTGTTCAAATGAATCCTTTCCAGATACATATTTCTAAGGAAAAAAGTGATTTTAGAACTGAAACTAGATTTACCTGGTTCTTCAGATATAGTGAAAAAAGTTGTCATAAATCAACAGCAATAACAAAAAAACCAAGCAACAGTCACAATGGTGAACAATTACACTGAGTCTGATATTCCTCTGTCATCTAATAGATATCAATCTTGTTAAAATAAAGATAAAAAGGCAGGTTGAATGAGGAAGTGAATTCATTAATGTCCAATACTATTGATGGATACTAAGTAAAATAGAAAAAGGTATTCTCCATACCTTTCTGAAGGTTCAGTCTGGGTGGGAGCAATCATGGTAGGTAAGTGATATATGCAGGAGCCTCAGGCTTTATTTTTTTTTAAGGTAGTAGTAGAGGTAATACCTTCTGTTGTAAATTGATTCATCCATCACTATCAAAATTTTTCTATTTGAAGTGTAGAAAAAATAATGTGAAAAAAACCCACACCACCCAATCTTAAGATCTTACTGCCATTTACTTTGTGACTCTGAATAACCATCAACATTTATTTCCTTGCTAGAGGCCCGATGCACAAAATTCGTGCATGGGGGGCTGTGGAGGGGGTGTCCCTCAGCCCAGCCTGCATTCTCTCCAATCTGGAACCCCTCAAGGAATGTCTGAATGTCCAGTTAGGCCCAATCCTGGTAGAATTGAGCCTAAATGGTCACTTGGACATCCTTCTCACAATCCAGGACTGCTAGCTCCAAACTGCTCACCTGCCTGCCTTCCTGATTTCCCCTAACCACTTCTGCCTGCCAGCCTGATCACCTCCTACCCACTACCCTGCCAGCCTAATTGATGTCTAACTGCTCCCCTGCCAGCCTGTTTGCCCCCAACTTCTCTTCTCTGCTGGCCTGGTCAACCCCAACTGCCCTCCTCTGCAGGCTTGTTCGTCCCCAACTGCCCTCCCTTGCAGGCATGGTCCCTCCCAACTGCCCTCCCCTGCTGGCCTGATGGCCCACAACTGCCCTCCCTTACAGGCCTGGAACCTCCCACTGTCCTCCCCTGCTGGCCATCTTGTGGCCATCTTGTGTCCACATAGGGGCAGGATCTTTGACCACATGGGGGCAGTCTTCTTGTGTGTTGGAGTGATGGTCAAGCTGCAGATTACTCTTTTATTAGATAGGATAGAGGCCTGGTGCATGGGTGGGGACCAGCTGGTTTTGCCTGGAGGGTGTCCTGGATCAGGGTGGGAGTTCCTGTGGGCTGTGGGGTGGCCTGGGCGAGGGGCCTATGGTGGTTTGCAGGCCAGCCCCTCCCCCTAGCCACCCAAGAGAGGCCCCGGGATCTGGGATTAATTTATGTTCTACAATTGAAACTCTGTAGCCTGGAGCAGAGCCAAGCCTTCTGCTTGCTCCATGGGGACAGCCATTTCTGAAACTTTGCAGCCTAAAGTGGAGGTCTAGGCTAGGGCTGCAGAAATTTGGCTTCCTCCATCGTCCGGGCAACCCTAGCCCCTGTTCTATCCAGCTGCCGCCATTTCTGCTGGGATTTATCTTCTATAATTGAAACTTCGTAGCATTGAGTGGCAGCCTAGGCCAGAAAGGGCAGGCGGAAAGTTTGGCTTCCTCCATTGCCGGGAAAACCCAAGCCTCCCTCCTGCTCTCAGTGGCGGCAGCCATCTTGGTTGGGATTTATTTGCATAATTTACTCTGATTGGCTGATGGGTGTGCTGTGGGCGTGGCTTGATCAGAGGTAGGGTCAATTTGCATATTACTCTTTTATTAGATAGGATAAGTAAACTAGAGTCCCAGTGCACAAAATTCATGTGTGGGTACAGTCCTTAGGCTTTGCCTGTGATCAGGGCCATCTTCCCTGGCTGATGGCAGCCAGCCCCGCCCCATGCTGCCACCAATCCCAGGTCCTGTTTTGCCATTTGGCGATCAGAGCTTGATAGCTAGGGAAAGGGACTGAGAGGTCAGCCATTTCCGCCCACTCACTGGCCCCAACCCTGCCATGGGTTGCCCTCTGTGGGGGCGACTGGCAGGGTGGGGTCCTTGGCCTGGCGCTGCCCGCATCCCCAACCACCCATATCCAGTTCCCTGTTGGCCATCAGGCCAGGGAAAGGAACTGAGAGGTAGTCAGTGCACCTCATAGTGACTGGTTGAGTGATCATTCTGCTGTTAAGTTCAATTTGCATATTACCCTTTTATTATATTTGACTAGAAGCCTGGTGCATGAAATTCAGCTCAGCCTGCACCCACTCCAATCAGGGACTCCTCAGACGATGTCCAACTGCCAGTTTAGGCCCACAGGGATTAGGCCTAAACTGGTAATTGGACATCCCTCGCACAATCTGGGACCGCTGGCTCCTAACCACTCACTTGCCTGACTTCCTGATTGCCCCAACTCCTCTGCCTGCCTGCCTGATTGTCCCTAACCTCTGCTTGCCTTCCTGATCACCCCTGCCTCTGCCTGACTGCCTGATTACCCCTAATTGCCCTCCCATGCCACCCCGATCTCTCTCCCCCCCAACAGCTCTCCCCTGCTGGGCTGATCTCACCCACAACTGCCTTCTCCTGCTGGCCTCATCTCACCCCTAACTGCTCTCCCCTGCCAGCCTGATCACCCCTAACTGTCCTCCCGATGGCCTGATCTCACCCCCAACTGCCCTCCTTTGCTGGCCAATTTGGTTCTGATTGGTCAATTTCTATACCAAGTCAGCATTAAAAGCTCCGCCTCTTAGACAGCCATTGGCTCCTCACAGTTGACCCAGATTTGGTTCTGATTGGTCTGTTTCTATGCCAGTCAGCATCAAAAGCTTCACTTCCTAGACTGTACTGGCTCCTTACATTTACCCAGATTTGGTTCTGATTTGGTTAGTTTCTATGCCAGTCAATGTCTCAGCCTATCAATGGGGCCTGATCAGAAAGGCAGAGCTAATCAGTGGAGGCCTGGAGAGAAATGGAGTATGGCAACCCAGTACTGACTTCCGGTCTGGTTGAGCCTTTGGTGGTAATAGTCATTATGACCTCTATTATATAGAGGACCAGTGCACAGGTGGGGGCTGGCTGGCCTGCCCTAATGGGGGCCCCAGATCGGGCTGGGGGAGTCCCTGCTGGGGGGCGGGGCCAGCCAGGGGGAGAGGCCACAATTATTCTGGTCTCTGGTCATTCTACCATTTTGGTCACTGGGCTTTTATTCTATAGGACTAGGGGCCCAGTGCCGAAATTTGTGCACTGGGGGTGAGTGATCCCCCTGCCCAACCTGCCGCCTCAATGGGGCTGATGGCTAGCTCTGCCCTGGCTGCCTCGGCCCCGTCCACCCGGCCCTGGCCTAAGCCCCAGCCACTGGCGACTACCTGGCCCCCAGGGCCCAGCGCTTGCCAGATACCTCGCCCTGCTCCCCCAGCTCAGGCCTTAGCCCCAGGGTGACCACCTGGGGACACCCTGCAATCGTGGCCGCTCAGCCCCCCCCCCCCACCTTGCACCTTGGCAGCCCTGCCCACCAGCCTTGAGGCGCCTCGGCTCCGCCCCCTGGCTCGTACACTTGCTGGCTGCCTTTGCCCTAGCCGCTGGTGAACGCCAGGGCCCGGACCCCCTTCACCTCTGTGCTTGCTGGCCGCCTCATGCACGCCTTGGCCTTGCCCCCTGCCTCGCCTGCTCACCAGCCGCCTCGGCCCCATCCCCACTCCTGATTGGCTGGTGGGCGTGGCTTGTGGGTGTAGCAAAGGTAGTCAAATTTGCATATTACTTTTATTAGATAGAATTAGGGATACATAATCAATAACTTCAAGGGATAAGAAAAGACCAAATAGACCGAAATGTCAAAAATCATTGTGTGAACCATGAAACATGATAAAGGACTAGAGATATTTAGACAATTCAGAAAGAAATAACCTAGTATGAACCTTTTATTTTGACAAAACAAACTATAAATTTACATTCTAAGCTCCCAAAGTTTCACTTATTTATACAGTAAAAGACACGGCATCCTAGATACCCAGTTTTCAGGTATGAATAAAATAGTACCAGATTTTCAAGTTATATAAGCTGGTTGCATTTTATATACCATAAATGTGAAGAGAACTATGACATACATTCATTAGTTTCAAATGTACCTATAAAAATACACATGGACATTCTTTAGTTTCCTAACTACAGAGTTTCCTATCAACAAACATTTAAGTAACTGACATAATTTCCATTAATGGTAAATACAACTTCGCAAATATCAAATTACACAAATAACTTGCTCTTTATAATCTTAAATTGGAAATTGAAAAATAAGAGGAATTAAAGTAGCTGAAAATGCTACATGAGCACATTGTGACAAGGAATGTACAAGTAGTTTCCCTCAGGAATGATTTTTAAAAATTCAAAGTAAATGTTATCAGAAGTTAAAATCTCTAGTGTGAAAATATTTTTGTGCAATTAATTAGTAACAGACATATAAGAGCTTAATACTTAATAAGAAAGTTTAGGTGGTTCTGAAGTGTCTACTCTTTATAGTTTACTTTAGCTTTACATGTCAATGAAAGATAAGATTCTTTAGTGGGAAGTTATAGCTTATTCTGCACTAAATACAGGGGATGTGTATAAGATTCAGAGCAAATAGTGGCTTTCACCTTCAAGGAATTTATTTTTAATTTATTCAAAATTAGATTTTCACCCACATGTATGGAAAAAGTGCTTCTCAAATGTATATGGTCCCCCATTCCCACAATCCTAAAATAAAAATAAAGGCATATAAATGGATAATAGTTGATATTTTTATGTGAATATTCTTCATTAATCTTTAAACAAATTCACTCTAGAGATGTGTGATAAACTTGTTACAAATTTCTATGACTTGGGGAAATTCAAGATCTAAGATCTCTCTAAAGACTGCAGTGGTATACAATTCATATATTGCTTCATTCACTCTGCAAGCCAACTCACTTCTTAATCTCTATAGGCTGCAAATACTTGTTTCATCAATAATGAGATAAAAAAGACTAAAGAAGCACTTGTGAAAGTTGTTTTGAATCTTGTTACAAATAGATTTGCTTGTGAGTTAAATTTTATAATTATAAAATAGTCATACTAATGTATTTGAATGGAATATAATTAAGAATCATGTGTAAGTCTTTAATTTTAATGACTGGTATTTTTCACTTACATGCAAAGAAATTCAATGGCTACCAGTATTTAAATATAGAAATAGTACAATCTCTTCTGTTTTCTCTTTTATAAAGTGCTATTCTTAACTGGGTAGAGTTACTATCCAGCTTCTCATTAACTTCATTATATGTCTATTTTGATTCAAGGAAACAATGAAAAATTAAATGGATTCCGTATTTTAAATATTTGCAAAATATTGCTACAAAGCATAAACTATGAGCATGTCTTATTAGTAAAACAAAAAGCATACAAGTATTGGTTGGTTTAATAATTACTTGAGACACATAGGCTCACGTACACTTATGTCAATTTTTGCTAATCATCTAAACCAGAAACAGTTCTGTAGGCAATTCAAGTCTAAGCACCATCAACTAGGGTCATGTCAAATAGAAAGAATGGTTATATAACCCCAGAATAAAAACTTCAGCAAATTAGACTTTTAGAATAGCAAAACAAGTCAGTGAGAATTGAAACCACACGCAATATTTTACTTAAAAGTACCATAGGTTGTTCAAGGTACTTTCTTTAAATAAAAATTTGGGTATATTAGTAATGCACCTTAATAGTGAGTGCAGTATGACAGTCAAGAGGAAAGCATACTACAGATTAACCAAAAGTGAATGTTGCTTATTTCTTTAGTTCAGTGATTAAAGCTGAAATTACTTTTTAAAAACAGTTGAACACTTACAATACAGCAGGATACCAACAGGATTTCCATTTTTATTCATTTTCTAATTCGAATTTTTGCATTTCAACTCTTACCTGACCTTCGTAAAAATCTTAAAAAGCAAATGTAACATTTTTGTTCACCCTTAACAAATATTACCAGTTTCATTACAATTTTCATATCTTGTTTTTGGAAGAGTAACCACTTTTAACCATCATAAATGACCAATATTCCTCACTTAGCATGGCATCCAATAATGGTTAAATCAAAGAAACCCTCAGTCACCAATCCTGTACCCTCAATTTAGATACTTCTGTAGTCTTTACAAACAGGGACTCCAGGGCAGAGGAATGGCATGAAGAAAAGAAGACTAGGTCAAGGTTTGATGAATCACTTGGAAAGCCTCCTCACTTGGAAAGCTAGGGGAAACTCCTCCTTCAGCCCTCCCCGACTCCAATATCCCAAAGCAAGAATGCATAATTTAGCCTAAGTCTTTTCTGGTCTGGTTTACTTGCTGGCCTCTAGTATTGCAGTTTGGAAGACAAATAACCCTTAGAATTTTCTAAAAAATCATTTTTACCCAAATACATTGGACTTCGGTCTCAATTTGAATGAGGGTAAGTGGCCTTTAAGAGATCGATCCTCTTCTTTCTGCTCCCCCTCCTCCAGGGGCTGCTCCGGGTCTCTGAAAAAGGATGTGGTGTGGATGATCTGGGGTCTTAAGTGGATTTTGTTGAGTCTGGGTTTTATTCGCCCACTAGAGCTGCCTGAGGCTTTGCGACCTGGGTCTTTTGCTTTGCCTTCTGCCCATCCCTCAGCTAGGTGGTGGTGGTGGTGGTGGTGATGGTGATGATCCCCTCCATCCTCCAGGACATGCGAGAGTTTGTAGGTGATGAGGTGGGAAGGAAGCACTTTTGAAAGCCTCCAGCGCCCACCCCCGCTGCCTGTAGCACTTTCACCATCGTCCTCATCCAGGGCTCCCACCAGGTTCTTGATCTCCTCAGCTATGCTCTCACTCAGGTACTGAGAGGCCTTCTTACCACTGTAGTCCCTGACGTCCACGTCCGCATCGTAGGCCCCCACCAGCAACTTCACCACCTCCACGTGCCCGTGCATGGCTGCCAAGTGCAGGGCGGTGTAGCCTCCACTCGTCTTGGCGTTGATGTTCACTGGCAGCTGGTGTTTGTTGGCGAAGTTGACTAGCATGGCCAGGAGCTCCTGTCGGCCGTGCTTGGCAGCCCAGTGTAGGCAAGTGAAGCCGGTAATGAAGTCCCTCTTGGTCAGCAGGCCAGGCTCACAGGCAAGCAGAGCTTCTAGGCTGCCCCACTTGCCGTCCGAGGCCGAGAGCATCCAGGCGTGTTCTAAAGGGTCCAGCGTCACCGAAGCCCCGCTGCTGACCTCCTCCTCTGCCGACGACGAAGCAACGGAAGCGCTGTCCGAGTCTCCCCCGCCTTTGCCGCGTCCTCCTCCAGAGCAGCCCCCGGTGCTGCTGCCCCCCGTACAGACGCTCCTCTTCAGCTGCGGGGAGTTGCCCATCACAAGGTCCCGGAGGTTCTGGCGAGTAGACCTTGGGGTGGTGGTTCCCCCGGGAGAGCTCCCTCCGTCCGCCTCCTCGCAGACCTGGGACTGGGGTTCCTGGTCCTCGCTGGGCTCGGGAGCTGGTGCTCGGGCCGGAGGCTGCGCGCCAGGCCGCGAGTTTTTTCTCCTGGCCCCGCCGTTCGGGGCCGGCCCGCTCTGGCCGTCGCCGGCCAGACTAGGCGGCCCAAGCGCGGCGGCGGCGGACTCTTCATCGCCGGGTTCACAACCCCAACGGGGGGACGCCGCCTCGGGGTACAAGCCACTCTCCCAGCAGCTGGCCGGGGTGTCGGACCCCTCCGCGTCACCGCCTCCGTGGGGCTCGGGCTCTGCGGTCACCGAAATGTGGGGCAGGTCCCGAGGGGGCGCGGCCTTGGGTGACTGTGGGCCTTCGCAGAACCTCCTTTTGAGGTGCACGTACTTAGAGCCGTCCGCTGGGTCGGTGCGCACAGTGGCCACGGCATTGACCAGCTCCTTGAAGTGGGCGCGCCGCTCTGGCTCGCCGCCCAGGGCACCCCTGAAGTGCTGCACCAGCTCAGCGTGCCGCGCTCGGCCCCCGCGATCCGCGAGGAAGCGCAGCACCGCCTCGGGGACGAGCTCCGCCGGGCCCTCCATCCGGGATCGCGCTGCTCGCTGAGTGCGGGCGGACGGGCGGCGGGCGGCTCAGCCGGGCCCCATCGCGGTGCGCTCCCAGGTGTGGGCTCCGCGAACTCCAAACCTCCACTCCGCAGCCAGAGACGCCCCCACTAGTTCACCGGGCGACGCGAACACGCCTCCGCCGGCACCGCCCCGTCCCGCCCACTTCCGGTCCCCGCGCGGCCGCAATCTCGGCTCCCGCCGACCGTCCGCGGACACGGCCCCCGGCCCGCCCACTTCCGGCTCTCGCGCGGGAGTGCCTCCGGCCGCCGCCAGCTGAGTAGTTCTGGCCGCATCCCCTCTCCCTCCCGGCCCAGGGTCCTGCAGCCTCTCGCCCCACACTGCTCGGCCCGCGACACGTCGTGGGATACCCCTGTGAGAGGCTCGCTCGCGCCCGCGTCACTGAGGCCGCCGGCTTGGCCCCGCCCCTCCCCGTCGCGCCGCCGCCTGCCCGCGCCCCGAGCCCCGAGCCCTTCTCCGCCCCAGCCCTCTCCGCCGACGCGCTGCTCTCTCCGCCCGCCCTCGGCTCACTTCGCCCAGCTCCCGCCGAACCAAGAGCTCTGAGGAGGCGCGGCACCTGGTGAGTCCAGGCGCCCCCCCAGGGCTGGGCTCTCAGGGTCTCTGCCCCGCTGTTCCCGGGGTCCCAACGTAACTTCCTCCCGCGCGTCCGGTCGGGCGATGGTAGGTCCCGCCCTCCGCGGTCCTTGCGGACTCCGCGGTGACCCTTCGAGGGGAAACGGGACCCTCTCTCCCCCTCGGTTCAAGGGCGTCGGCGGGTGGCCCGCATCCGGCGCGCGAGGTGCCCCAGCTCTCCGCGCCGGGCGGGAGCGCTCAACTTGTTGCATGGCTTCCCGTCTTCTCCAAAGTTAAATGGGGAACAGCGGTTGTGGGTCCGTGTGTTGATAACGGTTCGGGACGCCGAGCAGATGGCTACAACGGTAGCGATCTCCTGCAGCCGGGGCCTTACCTGACTCGTCCCTCGGGGTCCGGCGCGCGGTCCTCCCCCTGGTCCTCCGCTAAAATTCCTCTCCCCCACCTTCTTTGGGGGGACCTTGGCAACCTCGAGCATCAAAAGACGGGTGACTGAGCTGTCCCGTGTTTTCTACCTTTCAGACCAGTTACGTGTTTTTATCTCATTTGAAGCCAGCGGTTCTCAACGTGTGGTCACTGTTATTTTTCTAACAATACCAAGCTATCATTTGCCTTTTCCACATTTGTTCCCTTGTGAGTGTAGGTTGTTTTTCAGAAGCTTCATGATGTGGACCTCACTGTTCCGAGGGCCGATGGAATGTGTCTCTGCACACTTGTGTAAATTTTTTATTTTAATTTCTAATACTACAAATATTAATGGTTGTAATCCATGCAGACAAAAGCTCTCTGGGGGCGGGGGGATCTGAGACCAAAAAGTTGAGACTGGTCTAAGCAGTACCTTGGGTCAGAAGGTTCCATTGTGGGAACAGCTTACAGATTGCAGCCTGAGAGGTTAGGGGATGGCCAAGCCGCGCAGCATTTCTGCGGCAGAGCCCCGACAGCCCGATTCCGCCAGGTCCCTACCCTAGGATGTACTTAGAGAAGTCTTGGTTTTCCTATCCCAACTGCCTTGTTACAGTGCTGTGTTTGTGTGCATGTGTGAGTGAGAAAAATGTGTTTTGTAAGCTTTGGTTCGTAGTAATCTACACAATTAAACTTGTGCTGAAGAAAGCGCTTCATAATTGGCGTTGGATTTCTTGTCAACTGGACTAATTTTGCAGTTCAGTAAGAAGGCTACCTTTATGTATTTTCTAATTAAATTTTTCATTTTGAGATCATTGTAGATTCACATGCAATAGAGATCCCTGTAGTCTTTATTCAGCTTTATTCAGTAGTAACATTTGCAAAACCATTGTACAAGACCACAACCAGCACATTGATTAAGATAGAGAACTTTCCACACCAGAAGAATCCCTTTTATACTCATACCCACTTCATTTCCACTTCACCTCCTTCTTCATCTCCAACAACCACTAATTTGTTACTCCTTTCTATAATTTTGTCATTTCATGACTTTTATTTAAAGAGCCACACAGTATTCATTTAACCTTTTGGGATTGGACTTTTTTCACTCAGCAAAATTCTCTGGAGATTCATCTGGGTTGTTGCATGTGTCATTAGTTTGTTCTTTTTAATTGCTGAGTAGTAGTCTCTGGTATGGATGTAGCACACTTCGTTTGAAGCACATCTAGATTGTTTCCATTGTTGTGCTATTAATGAATAAAGCTGCTATAACATTGATGTACAGTAACATGTAATGTAAAATAATGAGCAACATATAAGACTTCAGTTTTCTGGGATGACTCCCCAGGAGTACAGTTGCTGAGTCCCATAGTAGCTGGGTGTAAAGATTTGTAAGAAACTGCTAAACTTTCCTGGCGTTTTTGCATATTTTCCATTCCCACCAGCAGTGTGTGAGAGATCAGGTTCTGCACATCCTCACCAGCATTTGGTGTTCCTATCATTTATTTAGGCATTGTGATAGGTATATAGTGATTTATTGTGGTTTTAACTTGTGTTTCCATGATGGCTAATGATGTTAAACATCTCTTCATGGGTTTATTTGCCATCTGCATATTCTCTTCAGTGAAAGTCTTTTGTCCATTTTCTAACTGGATTTTTTTAAATAGTTGGTTTTAGAGGTTTGTTTTTAAAAATATATTCTAAATACTAGGCCTTCCTTTAAATGTGATTTGCAAATGTTTTCTCTTAGTCTGTAGTTTTTCCTTCTTCTTAATAGAACCATTTGCAGAACAAACATTTTTAATTTTTATAAACCATTTTTCCTTTTACAGATTGTACTTTTATTAAGTCTAAGAATTATTTGATTAACCCTAGATCCCAAAAGTATTCTCTTATTTTTTCTTCTAAAAGTTTCCAGACTATGTTTTGCATTTGAGCCTCTGACCCATTTTGAATTAAGTTTTATATAAGGTCTGAGACTTAGATTGAGGATCATTTTTTGCTATGCTCCAGCACCATTTGTCAAAAAGGCTGTCTGTCTTCTATTGAGTTGTTTTTGTACTTTCGTCATAAATCTTTGAAACATATTTGTGTATCTGTTTCTGGGTTTTCAAATAGCACAGTCTTGATTCCTGTAACTAAATAATAAGTCTTGAAATAAATTAGACTGATTCTTCTCACTTAATTCTATTAAAAAAATTTTTTTGGCTATTCTAGTTCTTTTGTGTTTAATTATAAATTTTAGATCAGTCTAAATTTGCTGGCATTTTTGTAGGAATGACGGTAAATCTGTATATCATTTTAGGGAGAATTTATATCTCTACTATGTTGAATCTTCCAACTTATGAACATAATATTTCTCCCCATTATTTCATATTCTTTAATTTCATCAGCAATATATACAAGCTCTGCATATGTTTTGTTACAGTACTTCCCATTTTCCTAGTACATATATTCCAAGATCTGTTTTTTTCTCTACACCCCTTCCACCTAAAAAAGGAAGCATTTTATGGCTTCTCCTTGACATAGTCAAATTGCCAGCATTCTTGAGTTTTGGAGCCATTATTAAGTAAAATAAGGTTTACTGAATACAAGTTCTGCAATACTGTTAATCTGATAACTGAGATTCTACTAAGTAACGGTGGGAAGCTTATACAGTGTTAGATATGCTGGACATAGGGATGTCACTTCCTTGAAGATGGAGCGGGATGCTGTGAGGTTTCATAATGTTATTCAAAATAGCATGCAATGTAAAACTTACTGTTATTGAAATTTTCCACTTAATATTTTCAAACTGCAGTTGATCATGGAAACTGAAAGTATGGAGAGAATAGTTAAGCAGAAGACTATTGTATACCTGTTTGATTTATTTTTTTTTTAGCAATTGTAAACTGTTTATATACTGAATTTTAAAATAACATGAGATGCCTTTCAATTGTATTTAGCAATCATAAGAAAATAGCTTTAAATTTTTCTTTAATGTATGTATATTAGAGGCCCAGTGCACAAATTCATGCATGGATTGTGTCTGGCCGGCTTGGCTCCAATTGGGGCAAGGCTGGGCCTGTTGGGAGGAAGAGATGGTGGGAAGTTGGCTGGCCAGCCCACCCCAATTGGGGTGATCAGGGCCTGGCAGGCTTGGGAGGGGGGACTTTGGGGAGGGACTGTGGATGATTGGTTGGTGGCGCCCCCCCCCCCCATTGGGTGTTGGGCTGGCCATGGGGAGGGGGTATAGATGGTGGGCCAGCCTGCCCTGCCCCCAAATGGAGTGGAGGGTGCCGATTGGGGGCCAGCAGCCTGGGAGAGGGTCCATGGTGGTTGGCCAGTGGGCTCTGCCCCTAATCGAAGTGGGGTGGTTGATTTGGGGTGGAGCTGGGCAGGGGGTGTGCTGCAGGAGGTTGACTGGGCAGCCCTGCCCCCTGTTGGGGTGGGAGAGTCTGGTAGTGGGCAGTACTATTAAAGGATATTTAAAACTAAAGGGAACTCTAGGTGTTTTTTACTTCTTGGTTCATATTTTTACCTTTTTTAGTGGTCTAATGATCTCTAAAGATCTTTGCAAACATTAAAGTATTCAAGATGCATTTTTATATGGATTTGTCCTTTGCTGCTCTGAGTACATCCAATGGATAAGTGAATTCTACCAAATGCTAAAATGCATTCACTATGGCAAAGAATGCAGTGCTTGCATTATTACATACTAGAGGCCTGGTGCACAAATTCATGTACCAGTGGAGTCCCTCGGCCTGGCCTGTGGAATTGGGCTGACACTGGCTCTCTTGACATCTCCTAAGGAGTCCCAGATTGCAAGAGGGTGCAGGCCAGGCTGAGGGCCCCAACTGGTGCACAATTGGGGCTGGGGAGGGATACAGGAGGTTGGCCAGCTGGGGAGGGGTAGCAGGAGAGTTCCAGGGAGTGTCTGGCCCACCTTTCTTGATCCTGATTGGCTGGATCTCAGCAACAAGCTAACCTACTGGTTGGAGCATCTGCCCTCCTGGTGGTCAGTGCATGTCATAGCAACTGGTACACTGGTTGACTCTCTTCCCCCTGGTGGTCAGTGCATGTCATAGCGAGCAGCCTTAGCATATCATTAGCATACTGGAGGTCCATTGCATGAAGATTCATGCAATAGGCCTTCCTTCACCTGGCTGCTGGCACTGGTTTTCCTCCAGCCCCCGGGAACCAGGCCTTCGCCCTGGCCACAGTGGAGAAGCCAAGCCTTGAGGCTTCTCCGCTGTAGCTGCACTGGAGAAGGCAAGCCTCTTCAGTTTTCAGTCTTCAGTCATCCTCAGTCTTCAGTCTTTAGTCTTTGCTTGGGCTGAAGCCTTCAGTCTTTGCTCCCTGCCTGCATATACAAATTAATTCACCATATTTGTTGGGATAATTTGCATGCTAACTTCTGACTGGCTGATGGGCTTTGCAGAGGTATGGTCAATGTGCATATTTCTCTTTTATTAGTGTAAGTTACCCTTTGATTGGCTAAACAGATGACCAGACACTTAACATATTAGGCTTTTGTTATATAGGACTAGAGGCTCAGTGCATGAAATTTGTACACTGGGGGAGGAGTGTCCCTCAGCCCAGTCTGCACCCTCTCCCATTTGGGACCCCTCGGGAGATGTCAGACTGCCGGTTTAGGTATCGGGCCTAAACCTGCAGTTGGACATCCTTCTCACAATCCAGGACTGCTGGCTCCTAACCACTTGCCTGGCTGCCTGCCTGCCTGATTGCCCCTAACCACTTCTGCCTGCCAGCCTAATCTCCCCCTAACTGCTCCCCTGATGGCCTGATTGATACCTAACTGGTCCCCTGCCGGCTCGATCACCTCAAACTGCCCTCCCCTGCCAGCTGATCACCTCCATCTGCCCTCCCCTGCTGGCCTGATTGCCCCCAACTGTCCTCCATTGCAGTCTTGGTTGCCCCCAACTCCCCTCCTCTGCAGGCCTGATTGCCCCCAACTGTCTTCCCCTGCAGGCCTGGTCCCCCCCAACTGGCCTCCCCTGCCAGCCATTTTGTGGTGGCAATCTTTTGACAACTTGGGGGCAGCCATCTTGTGACGACCTGGGGGTGGTCATCTTGTGATTGTGTGAAGGTGTTGCACCAGGGCATCATGCTACCTAGATTTTTATTATATAGGATATCCTTCCAACCATGAGTTAAGTAATGTCTTCATTTGGGAAGGGAGGAAGGGGAATTAACATTCTCTTATATTGTTCATGTTGTCATTGTACCTCCTTGCCCCATGTCCTCATCCGTGGTTTTGGCATTTACTTAGTATACTAGCAGTTTGTATCTGTTGCGATCCATAAATAGTTAATTCTAACAGCCTTCTTAAGCCATAGTTTTAAAAAATATGTATATCTTATTGAATTTTTACAGAGAGGAAGGGAGAGGAATAGAGAGTTAGAAACATCTCTGAGAGAGAAACATCAATCAGCTGCCTCCTGCACACCCTGCACTGGGGATGCGCCTGCAATTAAGGTACATGCTCTTGATTGAAATAAAATCTGGGACCTTTCAGTCTGCAGGCCAATGCTCTATCCACTAAGCCAAAGCAGTCAGGGCAAGCCATAGTTTTATTAATTCTAGGAGATCTCTTAGAATCTATATGCTGCTGGTCATATAGTAACAGATTCTGTTGTTTAGAAAAAAAATTAAAATTTATAGTTTCCACATAGTGAGAGCCAAAAGAACTTAATACTGCACTGTAATTTGAACAATTGGAAAAAATATTTAAATCTCATTTTGCATTTGCATATTTCACTATATATTTTCTTTTTTATTACTGCTTATAAAATAATACATATATTGTCTTTTTTAATTTAATGAATCTTTATTGTTCAGATTTTTACAGTTGTTCCTCTTTTTTCTCCCCATAGCTCCCCTCCACCTGGTACCCATCCCACCCTCTTCCCTTACCCCCACCCCCACTGTCCTCATCCATAGGTGTACAATTTTTGTCCAGTTTCTTCCCGCACTCCCCACACCTCTTTCCCCCTGAGAATTATCAGTCCACCCCTTTCTATGTCCCTGATTCTATTATATTCACCAGTTTATTCTGTTCATCAGATTTTTAATTCAGTTGATTTTTAGATTCATTTGTTGATAGATATATATTTGCTGTTCATAATTTTTATCTTTACTTTTTTCTTCTTCCTCTTCTTAAACAATACCTTTCAGCATTTCATATAATACTGGTTTGGTGGTGATGAACTCCTTTAGCTTTTTCTTATCTGTGAAACTATCTGACCTTCAATTCTGAATGATAGCTTTGCTGGGTAGAGGAATCTTGGTTGTAGGTACTTGCTATTCATCACTTTGAATATTTCTTGCCACTCCCTTCTGGCCTGCATAATTTCTGTTGAGAAATCAGCTGACAATCATATGGGTGCTCCCTTATAGGTAACTGTTTTTCTCTTGCTGCTTTTAATATTCTCTCTTTGTCTTTTGCTCTTGGCATTTTAATTATGATGTATCTTGGTGTGGTCCTCTTTGAATTCCTTTTGTTTGGGGTTCTGTGCGCTTCCTGGACTTAAGTCTATTTCTTTCACCAGGTGGGAGAAGTTTTCAGTCATTATTTCTTCAAATATATTTTCATATCTTGCTCACTCTCTTCTTCTGGCACCCCCATAATTCGGATGTTGGTACACTTGAAGTTGTCCCAGAGGCTGCTTACACTGTCTTCATATTTTTGGAATTTTTTTTTCCAGTTGGATGTTTTTTGGTTTTTGTATTTCAAATTTTTGACTTGATTCTTGTGGTTCTCTAGTCGGCTGTTAGGTCATCGTATAATATTTTTTATTCCAGTCAGTGTATACTTAATTTCTAGTTGGTCCTTTTTCATATCCTCAAGGGTCTCACTAAATTTATCAGCCTTTTCTAGGACATTCTTGAAAAACCTTATAACCATGGTTTTGAACTCTGTATCCAGTCATTTGTTTTCCTCTATTTCTTTTATTTGTGATCTGTTTCTTTGTCTCCAGATTTTCACTGTTTCCCTGAGTTGGTAGGGTAGCTTTGTGTGCTAGTGCCCTCTATTATATTGCCTAGTGGGTCAGTCACCCCAGTTACTTGAGGTGGACACTCTTCGTGCATCCCTTTCTGGATTGTATTTACAGCCTTTTTGTAGTTAAGTCTTTTTTTTTTTCCTTTATTGTTCAGTTTATTAATTACATTTTCCCCCAATAGCTCCCCTCCACCCAGTATCCATCCCACTCTACGCCCTTACCTCCCCCCACCCTCTGTCCTCTCCCATAGTTGCATGATTTTTGTCCAGTCTCTTGCTGTACTTCCCGCACCCTTTTTCTCACCAAGCATTATCAGTCCATTCCCTCTCTATGTCCATGATTATGTTCTATTCCTCATTTTATCCTGATCATCAGGTTGTTAATTCACTTGATTTTTAGATTCATTTGTTGATAAATGTGTACTTGTTGTTCATAATGTACATTTTTACTTTTTTTTACTTTTTTCTTCTTCCTCTTCTTAAACAATACCTTTCAGCATTTCATATAGTATTGGTTTGGCAGTGATGAACTCCTTTAGCTTTTTCTTATCTGTGAAGCACTTTATCTGACCTTCAATTCTGAATGACAGCTTTGCTGGATAGAGCAATCTTGGTTGTAGATTCTTGCTGTTCATTACTTTGAATATTTCTTGCCACTCCCGTCTGGCCTGCATCGTTTCTGTTGAGAAATCTGCTGACAATCATATGAGTGCTCCCTTATAGATAACTAACTGTTTTTCTCTTGCTGCTTTTAATATTCTCTCTTTATCTTTTGCTCTTGGCATTTTAATTATGATGTGCCTTGGTGTGGTCCTCTTTAGATTCCTATACTTTGGGGTTCTGTGCACTTCTTGGGTTTTCAAGTCAGTTTCTTTCGCCAGGTGGGGGAAGTTTTCAGTCACTATTTCTTCTAGTAGGTTTTCATTGTCTTGCTCTCTCTCTTTTTCTGGCACCCCAATAATTCTAATGTTGGTATGCTTGAGGCTGTCCCAGAGGCCCCTTATACTATCTTCAATTTTTTGGACTCTTTTGGCTTCTTGCTTTTCCAGCTTAGTGGATTTTGCTTTTTTGTATTTCAAATCTTTGACTTGGTTTTTGCGGTCGTCTGGACTGCTTTTAGGTCTTTGTATAGTATTTTTTGTTTCAGTCAGTGTATGCTTAATTTCTAGTTGGTCTTTTTTCATATCCTCGTAGGCGTTGTTCATTTCTTTGTAGGTGTTATTTATTTCGGCATAGTTATCATTAATTGTCGCGGCCTTTTCTAGTAGCCTCTTCATAAACCTAATTACTGTGGTTTTGAACTCTATGTCTTGTCTTCTTTTTTCCCCCATTTCTTTCACAGCTGAGTTTTTTCCTTTTCTCTGCATTGTGGTTGCTTTCCTGAGTTGGTCCCTTAGCAGTGTGTTATAGGTATCCTCTAAGGAACAGTGGCTCAGCTTCCTTATGCAGCGCGCGGCGTCAGCCTTAGCTCCGCCCTACTTGACGCACAGCTTCAGCATCTAATGGGCGTGCACCGTCAGCCTTAGGTCCGCCCTACTTGGCGCACAGCTTCGGCGTCTAATGGGCGCGCAGCGTCAGCCTTAGGTCCGCCCTACTTGGCCCACAGCTTCGGCGTCTAATGGGTGCGCAGCGTCAGCCTTAGGTCCGCCCTACTTGGCGCACAGCTTCGGCGTCTAATGGGCGCGCAGCGTCAGGCTTAGGTCCGCCCTTCCTGGCCCACCCCTTCAGGTCTATGGGGCTCGCAGCGTCAGCTTATCTGTGCAGCTCACGGGTCTCGGTGTTGGGTGGCAATGTAAATCCACCGCTGGTTTCCCCGTTGCCAGACAACTCTGCCTCTCCCCAAATGAGTCTGCACAGTCAAAGACTCACTCAGGGCTATAAAACAAAGCAGTATGGTGGTCTCCGAGCAAGTGAGTCGCGCGTTCTCTGCCCGCGTTCTCTGCCCGGTTGCGCACTCCAATTTACTCGTGCACTCTCCCCAAACACACAGACCTCAGCCGTGACCAGGATCCTCCTTTCCCCGACCTGAGAGCTCGCCTGGAACTGGGGGATCGGTGTTGTGGGAGGCCTCCGCCCTCCCCGCTGGAGAAAACCAGCCGGGCTTGCTGTCTGCCGCCCGTCCCTCACTGCTCTCTCGCGCTCCGAACCTCAAAGCTGAGCACTGCTGCTCCCGAGTCACCGCTGCGTCCCGCCTCTACTTTTATTTGCGGAATTTTCCCTCAGCCAGCTCTCTGGTGATTCTGGACGTTGTTTGTTCCATTGTTAAGTTGTAGTTTCAGAATTGTTGCGTGGACAGCTAGATAGGTGCTCACCTATGCTGCCATCTTAGTTCTCTTCTCAAGGGTTCTCGCTAGTAAGTCTTAAATCCTACCTTTTACAGGAACCCAAAGCACTTTTTCCAGTCTAGATCAGCATCCTGCTTCTTCAAAAAACTGTGCTGCACTCAGGCTCCAGAGCCCATTCACGTGGTCCTCTCCCCACCCTCCTCCCGTGCAGCCGAGGCGGCTCCTGAGGATCCGGTGGCTGTGGCGGGCTCAGGGCTGTAGTTAAGTCTTGATTGTTGTTGGTATCACTGTGAGGAATTGACCTCAAGACCAGTTGGCTGTGAGGATCAGCTGTGTTTACGCCGGGAGAATTTCTTTGCTGGAGAAACCCTTATGAGACAAGACTTGCAAAATTCCAAAAGCCTCTATGCTCAGCTTGTATTGGGCAGAGTCTCGGGGCCAAGCAGACAGTCTTGGCTTCCCATCAGCCCTGCCCTAAGAGGCCTCTGGGTCTCGGTGTCCCTCGGTAATCACTGCAAGTACCTCTGAGAGAAAGCTGCCCTCAAGTTTCGCCTGCTGCCAGACAGTCCCGTTTCTCCCCCAGTGAATCTGGGTTCCCAGAAATTCACCCACAGCTGGAATTCAGCACAGTCGGGAGCTTCCGGTTCCCTCTAGCTAGAGAAAGCCAGCGGCACACTCAGCAGTCCTCTCTGTGCACACTCGCACGTGCGCCTCCCGACCCCTGCCTTCCGCGGCTCTCCTGAGTTTCCGTGTGCCTTTCTCTCTACCTGACAATCCAGACTTCCCCCTGTATGAGCCTGAGTTTCCAGGGTCTCACCCAGAACTGGGGTTCAGTGCAGTTGGGAGCTTCCTTCTCCCTCCCACCAGGGAAAGCCTGCCAGGCACTCAGCTGTCCTTCCTCTCTGCGTGCTTGTCTCCGTACCTCAGCTTTTTGCAGTTCCTCTGATTCTCAATGTGCTTTCCTCTTTCCTTCTAGTTGTAGAATTTCCACTCAGCCAGCTTTCTGGATGATGTCCATTTTGTCTTTTAGTTGCAGTTTTGAAATTGTTGTGCAAGGCAGCAATTTAGGTGTTTACCTATGCCGCCATCTTGGTTTCTCCCATATATTGCCTTAATCATGTTGTTATCCTCAGTCCAAGTTTTTGTTAGCTACCATGTACTGATTGCTTTTAGTTAGAAAATTTTGTTATATCTTTATGAATTAACCTTTTGTAATGAGGTATAATTTATATACATTGAAATTCTTTTTTAGTATAAAGTTTTATGAGGTTCGTTGAATATATACAATTGTGTAACCATAACCGATAACTGCAAATATGTAGAATAGTTCCATCACTCTGCTTTCCCCAAATTCCTTTGTTCTTCTTTGCAGTCCCTCTCTTAATCTCTGACAGTCATCAGTTTTGTGTTCCTATTGTTTTGTCTTTACCAGAATTTCATATGTATGAATTATTATATTGAGATTCGTCCATGTGATGCATGTTCCTTCTTATTGTTGACTAGTATTTCATTGTATGGTTGTGCCACAATTTATTTTGTTCATTGTTTCTCCATTGAAAAACATTTGGGCTGTTAGCAGTTTTTAAAGAGATGAATAAAGTTAACTGTATATATTCACATGTAGGTTATTTTGTGAATATAAGTTTGCATTTCACTCGGGATGATATCTGGGAGTAGGATTACTGAGTGTGTGTTTAACTAACTTAAGAAACTGCCAGACTCTTGCAAATCTTTGTTCCAGTTTGCATTCCTACCAGTAACAACTGAGAGTTCCTGTTGTCTGCATCCTTGCCAGTATTGTCAATTTTTAAAAAGTAATTCTAATATATAGTGATATCTCATGATTTAATTTTCATTTGTCTAATGACTAGTGCTATTGAGCATCTTGTCATGTGCCTATTTGCCATCCTGTATCCTTGGTGAAATTGTCTGTTTAAATCATTTCCCATTTTTAAAATTAAATTATTGTCTAATTATTATGGAATTATACAAGTTTAAAAATATATATCATACTAAAGGCCTGGTGCACAAAATATGTGCACTTAGGAAGGAGTGGGAGAGAAGGGGTCCTTTAGCCTGGCCCGTGCTCTCTCCCAGCCGGGGAGCCCTTGGGGAATGTCCGACTGCTGTAGAGGCGAGAGAGGCTCCTGCCACCATCGCTGCACTCACCAGCCATGACCCTGGCTTCTGCCTGAGTGGTGCTTCTCCTGTGGGAGCGCACTGACCACTAGGGGGCAGTTCCTACATTGAGCGTCTACCCCTGGTGGTCAGTGACATCTTAGTGACTGGTTGTTCCACAGTTCTGTCGATTTGCATATCACCCTTTTATTATATAGGTTAAGTCCTTTATGAGATACATTATTTACCAGTGTTTTATCCAAGTATGTGTCTTATTTTTTTTTAATCCTTTTAACAGTATGCTCTGAAGAGCAGAAGATTTTAGTTTATTAGGTACAATTTAGCTTTTTTTCTTTATGGATCATGCTTTTGATGTTATAGTAAGAAATCTTTACTTAATGTAAGGCCACAAAAATTTTGCTTATACCTTTTCTTCTATTAGGTCTGTGATTCATATGGTACAAGGTATGAAATATGAATTGAGGATCACTTTTTTTTTTTTGCATATGAGAGTCCAATTGTTCTAGCACCATTAAAAAAAAAATAAAGGACTGTCCTTTCTCCCTTAAATTGCATTTGTACCTTGTTGAAAATTCTTGCCCTCTCCATTCCCCCCCCCAATCAATCTCTCTCTCTCTCTCTCTCTCTCTCTCTGTGTGTGTGTATCACATCACTTTCCTGGAGGCATGATTGTTAACAACATTACTTCTTATTTCCACTTCCAGATTATTCTTCTCTCCCTAAATACTCCCAATTTTGACTCTGACTTAGCTATAACACTATACACTCACCACCTTTCTTTGTTCAGTAATCTCTGAAACCTCACCTCCCTCTATGCTTGACAGTGTTGCTATTAGCTCTCTGTAATTCTCTAACATTAGACCTGTCATAATTCTGGGTGATTTCAGTATCCACATAGATTATCCTTTCAATAATCTGCCTTTCAGTTTTTGACCTTCTCTCCTAAAATACCTTGTGTTCTCTATTTTACTGTAGCATCTCCTTGTTGTAGTTTATAACTTGACTGTGTCATTACCCAATAACTGCAACCCCTCCTAATCTCACTCTCAGGCATTTCACTCTGACCGTACTTCCTACTTTGTCTGTTTACACTCTCAGGGAACTCCAAATCCCATAATTCTTTGATCAAATCTGTTGAACCTTTCCCCTTTCCCTCATATCCTTCATGCCTTCTTTTCCTTTTTTACCAGCTTTAAGTCCATCTTGTAAAATGTATAATTATTTTCTTGCACATTTCAATTTCATCTCTTCCTCCTTCATTCTTCCCTGGCAAAACCTCCCACATACTTAAACTGTCCCAGGACTCTGCTCTTGTACCCTCACTGCTGATTATGATGAAGGGAAATCATGCTGGTGGTTTTACTCAAATATCATGATCACTACGTAAACTCAAGAGGCCGCCTAAAAATTGTACTCCATTTTCCTCATTCATTCACCTTCTCATTCTTCTTGATAAAGGTTGAGCAGACATTTAAAGGGTTAAATAGTAACTATTCTCAGTGCTGCAAGCCATAAGGCCTCTGTCACAATTATGCAACGCCATTGTTTTCGGAAAGCAGCCACACATTGTCAGTAAAGGAATAGTAGTGGCATATTCTTCATTCCTCTCTAACGGACATGGACATTTTTTTTAACCTGTCTTCCGGGACTCCACACTTTTCTGGATTTCTTTCACCCTCCTTAGCCAATTGGATTGGTTGATCCTGAGTTCTCCAACTTTCAATGTTGGGGAACCCCTGCCCAGGGCTCAATTCTGTGATCCCTTCTCTTTTTTTGAATACCTTCAATCCCTGGGTGATTTCATCTCATTCTAGCCATATATGGATGACTTCAGAATTGTTTTCTTCAGTCCAGATATCTCTGTTCTCTCAACTTGTTTATCCAACTGCATACCTTCACTTCAGTATCTAATAGGCATCTCCAATTTAATTTAACATTCTAAAGAGAGCTCCTGATCTTCCCCTATCCTCCTCCTTCTACAGTCTTCCCAGTTTTAGTAAATGGAAGCTCCCTCCTTATTGTTCAAACCAAAAACTTTGGAACCATTCTCTATATCTCCTCACATCCCACATTGAGCCCTCTACAAGTTCTGTTGGTTGTGCCTTCAAGGTAGATGAATTTGACTTCATCTTACCTCTTCCACCACTAATATTCTGCCATGATGTCGTTCCTGGATTAGATTAATGCAGCAAGCAGTCTGTTAACTAGTCTTGTTTCTGTCTTGCCATTCTTCAGTCTACTTTCAACATAGTAGTTTTAGCAAACCCTTTAGTACAAAGAGAAGTCATGTCCCTCTTATACAAAACCCTTCAAAGCCAAGGCCTTACAACAAGCCACAAGAACTCTGCATGATCTGGCATTGCATTTATCTCTGGCCACTCTGCCTCCCTCTCTCTGCTCCAGCTGCTTGGTCTTATTGCTATTCCTCAAACACTGCAGTACACACTTGCCTCAGGATCTCTGCCATTGTTAGTCCCCTCTGCCTGGAATCTCTTCTTCCTGACATCCTCTTCAGTCTCCTTTAACCCCTTAGGTCTTTTCAGGTAGGCTTTCCCTAACCACCCTGTTCAAAATGGCACCCTCACCTCTAGTTTTGGAAAAGTAAGCAGGTACAACCTTTTTGAGGGGCCGTTTGGCAATATGTTTGTTTATACTTTTGACTAGTACTACATTCTAGGAATTTATTATTGGAAATTAACAGTTGTTTGTACAGGCTGTCCCTTTGATCCAGTGGTAAGCAGATGTGGGAGTTAGGACTGTTAGAGATTGATTAAGGGTGGAAATTGGGGAAAAGAAGTGATGCCTGTAGAAGAGAAAGGGCGAGGAAGCTAGACTAGGGAGGAAAAGTGTTCGGGCCTTGGTGCAGATTTTGATAGCTGTGAAAGGAAAGAGGTTAGGAAGCACAATTGGGCCCAAAGTGCTTCAGAGGTCTTGCGTCTGGCAAAGGTAGGGGAGAAGTAGGTCCTGATACCCTCACTGTGCTCAGTCTTTGGCTAGGGGTTCCCTGGGAAGAGCTGGTCGTGGGTTGAGTACTGTGCAGACCCTGAAGACTGCAGCTGGAAGCTGTCAGCATTCTCCTTAAGCCAAAGGGCAAGTTCTTGCTGGAAGGGAGGGAGATCTGAGTGGAGGACAGCTTCTTTGTTTGGCTGCTGCATGAGGGACTTTAATTGCAGTGTTAATTTAAAATGACAATTAGAAATAGTATTTTTTTCCTATAATAAACATGAAATATTGTTTTTCTAATTAAGGGGGGAAAGTAATTTCAAAGTAAGCTTGCATTTGTATTTTAAACAGCCATGTTAATACTGTTAAGCTTGAAACTCCTCTTTTACTAGTATATAAACAGTTATCAAGAATTTCCTTGTCTTGATATTTTGAGGCTGAATGTTAGACTGTTTAGTTTTCACTTAGGTTTTGTATTTATTGAAGAGGATGGTAAAATTGAGATAAAATGGATATATTTATTGATGGGACTTGCCTACCCTAAGCTGTCCTAGACTGAGACTATCCTGAGAAAGATCCAGGCAGGCTTTGCCATATATTGTGTTTCTTTGTCTTATATTACCAAATCTTACTGATTTCATTTGAATTCCTTTTTCCCCCTGGGTTGTAATTAGCATCTAATTCTAGAATGATCCTATGCAGAATTTGAATAAGGTAATGTTACTATTTACTTTTAAGAAATATTTAGATTAGCACTATTAACTTTTTTTTAAAAGTTTCCTTAACCTGAAGATGTAATAAAATGATTTTAAAGAACGAGTCTGTGTAATCTTTTAAATTATTGTTTTAAGCCAAAGAACCCTGTCCTCAAAACCCAATAAATGGGCCCAAATTTTTATTTTTGGTCTTAAAAGACTCCAAGAAACACCAGGGGACAATTTGAAAGTCTGAATTTTGTTCCCTAGGCTCATTGTTATACTCAGAGGCTATACAATGTATCTAAGTAATGTTTCCAAGTAGGGTAAGGAAAGTTTTCTAGGGTCCTGTTGGAAAGAATCACCATATGTTTTCCTGTAATTGGCTCGTACTCCCCACACTGAAATTTTGAAGAAGGGGAAGAACCTGATTTTTCTCCAGCTACCCCAGAATGTTCTGGCACTTTTTTCTATGACTCATTACATACTACAACTTTAAAAAAATGCATAAGTAAGTATTTAACATATTTATTTAAATATGTTAGACTTTGCTAGAAATTAAAGATACTGTTTAACATTTTTTCTTCTAGGTAGTAAGTATAGAGATTTAAATATATGTTTGTTTCTGTATGTATAATGTATATATGTATTTAAAATTAAAAAATGCAGGAAAAGCAAACGTGTGACTGTAATCAAATGTAGAAATAGTGATTTTATTAGTCTTCTTTGTGTTTTAGAATGAAATTATGGTTGCCTCCTATAAGTTTGGTTCTCTGAGATAAGTTCTTAAGATCAGGGGCCATGCTTTCCTCCTCCCAAGACCCTATTTGCTCAACATAGTGATTTGCATATAGTAAATAAGTAAGTAGGTGGTCAGTGATAGAGCAGACAGAATTTCACTTCTTGGTGGCTGTTACTTTTAATTCAGGGCTTACCACTAAAAGGGACTGGGTCAACTCTGGTCCGCTTATTATTTTACCTTTAAAAATGGGACAGGACATTTATTAAAAACTGTTTTCATTCTCAAAGTTGTTTTGTAAATTTGACTAGTAAAGTAGTACCAGTGGAAAATATTAAAAGCAGCTATTTATAATACTTTTTATGTGACTCATTATTATTTCCTGATCAAAACATTTATCCACAGAGATGTTAAGTAAGTAGGCTTTTTGGCAGGTATTCAGAAACACCAGAAAGGAATAAACAAAAGCAGATATTTGATATTAACTTACATAAATGACAGAAATGTAACACAGGTTTTGTTAGTCAAAGTTTAATGACAGATGAGCACAAAACCAATCATTGTTTTCTACTCAAATTTTACAGGTACTTACCAACCAAACTGCTTACTGAACCGCATTTCACAAAAACCAAGTCATATGTTACCCATTATATTAAAAACTATTTGTCTTACTGTAATTTTTTAAAGTTTAGTTAGAGTTCTATAGCTGATGTGTAGAAATAACACAGTCTTCAGCAAATTAGATGTGTGGCATCTCACTTCCATCACCGGCGTGAGCAAATGGCACCTGACATTAGTAACATCGACTGTGAAGTGTTGGGCTCTCTCATTCAGTCTATCTCAGACAAGGCTCTGAACAGGGCTCCTAAGAAGACATTTTCTATGGCACTGTTTTGCCTTTATCTCAAGTCAGCCTCTTGAGATCAGGGTGGGGAATGTCCAGACCGTGGACTGAGTAAGGACCATGAAATAATTTGGTTTGGCCCTGCCAAGGCATGAGGAGTGAGTTAATTAAATGTTTAATCAGATATAGCAGGCTAATTGTTAAGTTAATAATTTTGTATGGCCCAAGAATGATGTTATAAATATCCAAATAGCCCCAGGCAGAATAAAGGTTCCCCATCCCTGCTTTAGATGGACTGGATGCTTCAAACTGTTTTAGTCAGATACCGATCTTTAGTGTCCCTAGTTTGTTTCTCAACCTCATTCATAACTTTGCAACAGGAGACCGATGAACCCTTCCTTCTATTACCAAACTCCATAATCACTATTTACTTTCTCCACATACGAAATTGTTTCCTCCTGGTGCTCAGGGTTTTTTTCTACTTTATTTTTTTTTTCTTTTTCTCTTTTTAAAATATTTTTTATTGTTTAAAGTATTACATGTAGCCGAGACCGGTTTGGCTCAGTGGATAGAGCGTCGGACTGTGGAGTGAAAGGTCCTGGGTTCGATTCCGGCAAGGGCATGTACCTTGGCTGCGGGCACATCCCCAGTAGGGGGCGTGCAAGAGGCAGTTGATCGATGTCTCTCTCTCATCGATGTTTCTGACTTTCCATCCCTCTCCCTTCTGCTCTGTAAAAAATCAATAAAATGTATAAAAAAATAAAGTATTACATGTAGTAATACATATATCTCATTTTCCCCCTTTACCTTCTCCCAGCCTCCCCTACCCCCTGTCACATACCCTTCTCCCCCAGTGTCTTGTGTCCATTTGTTGTGCTTATATGCATTCATACAAATCCTTTGGTTGATCTTTTCCCCTCCCTTTCCCCAACACTCCCCTGCTTTCCCACTGTAATTTGACAGTCTGTTCGGTGCTTTACTGCTTCTGTATCTATCTTTTGGTTTATCAGGTTATAATGTTCTTTATTTTGCATAAATGAGATCATGTGGTGTTTTTCTTTCATTGCCTGGCTTATTTCACTTAACACAATGCCCTCCAGGTCTATCCATGCTGCTGCAAATGGTAAGAATTCCTTCTTTTTATGGCAGTATAGTATTCCATTGTGTAGATATACCATAGTTTTCTAATCCGCTCCTCTCCTGATGGGCATTTGGGCTGTTTCCAAATCTTAGCTATGATGAATTGTGCTGCAATGAACATAGGGGTGCATATGTCCTTTCTGATTGGTGTTTCTAGTTTCTTGGGATATATTCCTAGAAGTGGGGTTCCTAGGTGAAATGGGAGCTCCATATTTAGTTTTTGAGGAAACTCCATACTGTTCTCCACAGTGGCTGCACCGGTCTGCATTCCCACCAGCAGTGCATGAGGGATCCTTTTTCTCTGCATCCTCACCAGCACCTGTCCTTTGTTGATTTGGTGATGATTGTCATTCTGACAGGTGTGAGATGGTAGCACATTGTTGTTTTGATTTGCATCTCTCAGATAATTAGGAACTTTGAACATGTTTTCATGTGTCTCTTGGTCTTCTGTCTTCTTTCGAAAACATTCTATTTAGGTCCGTTGCCCATTTTTTTTTATTGCATCATTTATCTTCCTTTTATTAAGTTGTATAAGTTCCCTGTAGATGTTGGAGATTAAACCTTTATCAGTGATAACATTTGCAAATATGTTCTCTCATACAGTGGGCTTTCTTATTTTGTTGATGGTTTCTTTTGCTGTACAAAAGCTTTTTATTTTGTTTATTTTCTCTTTAGTTTCCATTGCCTTAGGAGCAGTATCGGTGAAGAAATTGCTTTGGCATATGTCTTGAGATTTCTCTGCCTCTGGATTCCTCCAGTATTTTTATGGGTTCCTGCCTTATGTTTAAGTCCTGTATCCATTTATTTTTGTGTATGGTGTACGTTGGTGGTCTAATTTCATTTTTTCCCCCATGTATCCATCCAATTTTCCCAACACCATTTATTGAAGAGACTGTCTTTATTCCATTGTATGTTCATGCCTGTTTTGTCAAATATTAATTGAGCATAGTGGTTTGGGATGATATCTGGGTTCTCTATTCTATTCCATTGATCTATATGTCTCTGTTCTTGTGCCAGTACCAGGCAATTTTGAGAACAGTGGCTTTGTAATACAGCTTGAAATATGGTATTGAGATACTACCTACTTTGTTCCTCTTTCCCAGGATTGCTGTGGCTATTCGTTTTTTTGTGTGTGTTTTTTTTTAATTCCAGATGAATTTTTGGAGAGTTTTTCTAGGTCTGTGAAATATGCCATTGGCATTTAAATGGGGAGTGCATTGAATCTATAGGTTGCTTTGGGTAGTATGGACATTGTAATAATGTTGACTCTATTACTCCATGAACATGGTATGTTCTTCCATCTGTTTATGTCTTCCTCTATCTCTTTTTTCCCTGTCCTGTAGTTTTCCACATATAGGTCTTTTACCTTCGTAATTAAGTTTATTCCTCAGTATCTTAATTTTTTTGGTGCCGTGCTAAGTGGAATTGCTCTTTCTGTAACTTCACTATTGATGTATAGAAATGCCATAGATTTCTTGGTGTTAACTTTGTGCCCTGCTACATTGCCGGATTCATTTATTAAGTCTATTAGTTTTTTGATGGAGTCTTTCGGGTTTTTTATGTATATATCATGTCATCAGCAAATGAGGACAGCTTTACTTCTTTTCCAATTTGGACGCCTTTTATTTCTTCTTCTTGTCTAATTGCAATGGCTGATACTTCCAGAACTATGTCGAACAAGAGTCGTGAGAGTGGGCATCCCTGTCTTGTTCCTGTGCTTTTGCCCATTGAGTATAATCTTGGCTGTGGGTTTGACATATATGGCTTTTATTTTGTTGAGGTATGATCCTTCTATTCCCATTTTGCTGAGAGTTTTTATGAAGAAAGGGTGTTGGATTTTGTCAAATACTTTTTTTTGCATCAATTGATATGATTATGTGATTTTTATCTCTCAATTTGTTTATGTGTTTATTGATTTGCAGATATTGTACCATCCTTGCATTCCTGGGATAAATCCTTCTACTTGGTCATGGTGCATGATCTTTCTGATGTACTGCTGGATCTGATTTGCTAGAATTTTGTTTTGGATTTT
This sequence comes from Antrozous pallidus, assembly GCA_027563665.1. Taxonomy (NCBI): domain Eukaryota; kingdom Metazoa; phylum Chordata; class Mammalia; order Chiroptera; family Vespertilionidae; genus Antrozous; species Antrozous pallidus. Next base: position 107,811,665 of record CM050508.1, on the reverse strand, counting down.
GGCATCTGTGTTCATGAGGGATATTGGCCTGTAATTCTCTTTCATTGTGTTTTCTTTATCTGATTTTGCTTTGAGGGTGATGCTGGCTTCACAGAAGGAGCTTGGAAGTGTTCCTTCCTCATGAATATTTTGGAATAACCTGAGGAATATAGGTTTAATTCTTCCTTGAATATTTGGTAAAACTCCCTTGTGAATCCATCTGGCCCCGGGCTTTTGTTTGCTGAAGCTTTTTGATGACTGCTTCAATTTTTTCCATAGTTGTTGGCCTATTGAGATGTTTTGATTCTTCCTGATTAGTTTTGGAAGGTTGTATTTTTCTAGTAATATATCCATTTCCTCTAGGTTGTCCAGTTTATTGGAATAGAGTTATTCATAGTATTTTTTAACAATCCCTTTTATTTCAGTAGGGTCTGTTGTTATTTATCCGCTTGCATTTCTGATTTTGTTTATTTGAGTCCTTTGTCTTTGCTTCTTGGTGAGCCTGGCTGGAGATTCATTAATCTTGTTTATCCTTTCAAAGAACTAGCTCTTGGTTTTGTTGATCTTCTGTATTGTTTCTTTGGTCTCTATGTCATTTACCTCCACTCTTATCTTTATTATTTCATCCCTTCTACTTACATTGCGCTTTTCTTCTTGCTCTCTTTTTAACTCTTTGAGTTGTAGGATTAGGTAATTTATTACCATTGTTTGTTGTTGGTTTTTTTAAAATATATTTTATTGATTTTTTACAGAGAGGAGGAGAGAGGGATAGAAAGTCAGAAACATCGATGAGAGAGAAACATCGATCAGCTGCCTCTTGCTCAACCCCCACCGGAGATGTGCCCGCAGCCAAGGTACATGCCCTTGACCGGAATCGAACCTGGGACCTTTCAGTCCAAAGGCCGACGCTCTACCACTGAGCCAAACCGGTTTTGGCTCTTGTTTTTTTTTTTTTTGATGTAGGCCTGTAGAGCTATGAAATTCTATCTCAAGATTGCTTTCACTGTGTCCCATAGATTTTGGATTGTTGTGTTTTCATTGTTGTTTGTTGCCATGATGTTTCTTATTTCTCTTTTAAACTCTCTGATACCCCAGTCAATGTTTAATAGCATGCTATTTAGTCTCCATGTATTTGATTTTTTTGGATTGTTTTTATTGTAGTTGGTTTCCAGTTTAATACCACTATGATCTGAGAAGATGCTTGATATGATTTCTATTAATGATCTGAGAAGATGCCTGATATGATTTCTATCTTCTTGAATTTGAATAGAGTTTGCCTATAACCCTACATATGGTCTATCTTTGAAAATGACCCATGTGCACTTGAGAAAAATGTATATTCTTTGGCTTTGGGGTGAAATGTTCTAAAGATATCAATTCCATCTGGTCTAGTGAATCATTTAGGATTAATGTTTCTTTGCTGATTTTTTGTTTAAAGGATTTGTCCAATGGTGATAGATGGTAGTGCTGTCAAGCTTTCCCTTGATATCCTCCAGGAGGTTTATATATATATTTGGGTGGTATTGTATTGAATGTATATATGTTTACCAGAGTTATTTCTTCTTGTTGGATTGCTACTTTTAGAATTATGAAGTGGCCTTCCTTTATCTCTTGTAATGTCTTCACTTTGAGACCTAATTTCTCAGATTTAAGTATTGCTATCTCAGCTTGTTTTTCATTTCCATTCTCCTGAAAAACCTTTTTCCATCCCATCCCTTCTCCCTCAGTCTGCGTGCATCTTTTTATGTGAGCTGGGTTTTTATGTGAGGCAGATATATAGGTCATGTTTTCTTATCCAGTCCATTACACTATGTCTTTTGATTTGGGCATTTTATTTATTTACATTTAAAGTTATTACTGAAAAGTGCTTATTTGTCACTATTTTTATTCTTTAACCCTGTGTTCCTTCTTCAATTCCTATTTCTTTCTTTTTTCTTTTTTTTACAGCAGACTCTTTAGCATTTCTTCCATTGCTGGTTTGGTGATAATAAATTCCCTTAGTCCATTTTTGTCCGAAGCTCCTGATTTCACATTCAATTTTGATTTTTAGCCTTGCTGGGTACAGTATTCTTGGATTCAGACCCTTGTTTTGCATGATGTTGTATATTTCATTCCATTCCCTTCTGGCCTGATAAGTTTCTGTTGAGAAATCAGTCGCTAGTCTGATGGGGGTTCCTTTGTAGGTAACTTTTGATTCTCTCTGGTTGCTTTTAAGATTCTTACTTTGTCCTTGGTGTTTGCCAATTTAATTATAATGTGCCTTGGCATTGGTCTTTTGGGGTTCATTTTGCTTAGGACTCTGTGAGTTTCTTGGATTTATGTGGGTTTTTTCTTCCCTATATCAAGGAGGTTTTCTGTCATTATTTATTTAAACAGGTTTTCTATTAGTTGCTCAGTTTCCTTCTGGGACCCCGATTATACGGATGTTGTTTTGTTTTGTGTTGTCCCAAAGTTCCCTGAGGCTCTCCTGCTTTTTAACTTTTTTTCTAGGAGCTGCTCTACTTGGCTATTTTTCCTACCTTGTCTTCTAGCTCACTGATGTGGTCCTCTGCTTCTTCTAGTCTACTCTTGATGCTTTCTGTTGTGTTCTTTACATCAGTGATGTCATTTTTCATTTCTGTTTGGTTCTTCTTTATATCCTCTTGGTTCCTACACATATTGTCAGATTTGTCTTCCATCCTTTTCAGCCACCTTATAAACATTTCCTTGAATTCTTTCTCTGACAGGTGGCTTGCCACCATTTCGTTTAGTTCCTTTTCTGGTGATACTTACTTTTCTTTCATATGAGGTCTGTTTCTTTGTCTCCCCATGGTCTTTCTTCTCCTGGTATCTGATTATGTAGTTCTCTCTCTCTCTCTCCTGCATTGATTTAAAGGCACAAAATACAACACAACCAGGTACAACACATACAGCACTGAGCAGTGATATATTTACGATATTAATAACCCCAAATAAAGGTGACCACCAGAGAAAGGCTTTGGTCATAGGAGAGAAAGAAGAAGAGAGGAAAAAGAAAGAAAGAAGTGCAACAATGAAATTGGGAAAAGAAAAAAATGTAAAAGAAAGAGAATAAGAAAGAAGAGGGGAAAAAACTATATATATGGGGAGAAAATTCCAATACAACAGCCACTAATCCCAATAAATGCCATCAACAAGTACCTGGAGATGAATACAAACTACAAACAACAACTAATATCAAGTGAGGCGAGGGAAAACAGAAGCAAAAAACAAACAAAAACGAAACAAACAAAAAAAGAATAAGCAAAACATTCTCACAAATAACCATAAAAAATCGATATAATCAACAAGCAAGCAAACAACAACAAAAGGACAAAAAATTTTTTTGGATAGTGAAGACAAGAAGAGAGAGGTGTGTATGGACTTGGAGCAGGGGATTGGAAATTAGATATATAAGTAGGGTGAAATTTTATTGGGTTAAAAAGAAGGAATAAGGAAAATCTAAAGCAAGAAAAGGGTAAGAGAAACAGGACAACAAAAGGAAAATTTAGCAAGAGAGTGATGGCATAAAAGTAAAGTTGAGATAGAGTAAAATGATGCTAAAGAAAAGATGAAAATAGAATGTAGAACACTAATCTCAAAGTAAAATATACAGAAAAAATGACAGTTTTTTTAAAAGGTAAAATAGTAGTAGTAATACTGAATGGAAATGAAAATGTAATAATCAAGAAGGTAAAATCAAGTGATGAAAAAAGAAAAAGATAGTTTCTTAATTAAAAGATGGGGATCAGGAGAAAAAAATCATGGCGGAATACACAGACATGTCCCGAGCCTTGTCTTGGAGCAGATAGAAAGAACAGCTGAGGCTTGCACGGGGAGTGTTTGTTGGTGAGTTAAGGGACAGCTATACTCCAGGAGAAGGTGGGGGACTGCTGGACAGAGCTCCACTGAACGGGCAGCCCCCACTGCTGCTGAGTTCCGTCCCAGAGCCACCAGCTTGGATGCGGAGACTGTGCCATCTTGAAGGGGAAAGTGGATGTTATCAGAAGCCTGAAAATGTACACCTACAGCACCCCACCAAAGAGCTGCAAACCCCAAAACGTTGTTCCCCAATTGGCGCAAACACACGGATTCAGAGGAGGTCTACACTCCGCCACAGAAAGGTCAGATTTCACCTGGGATAAGTTGAGGTCTCTGGTCCCAGCAGGACAGAGAAACGCGCACACTGTGGGAGCTGAAGAACCAGGGGAAGTCTGCACCTAGAAAAATCTGTGGCTGTTGGGGCTGCCATGATCTGTGAATGTGGAAGGGGGTCCTCAGAGCTGCTAGCGGAGGGATCTCTAAAAGGCAAACCATTTTGATCTGATTCAAAAGGGCAGCCTAAAAATTTTAAAGTGTGGCAGCTGCTTGGATACAAGTGGGAAAAAGGGACTGTACAGGCTTGTGTGCAGCCCCGGAGTTTGCACACTTGTGCCTTTTCCTCTTCAAATCCTTGCTTCTGATTACTAAGCCCAATACATAGGATCACCCAATTGGGGACACCTTAGGAGACTGCACGAAAAAGTTGTTTTTCTGAAACCTGGGGATTGAAAAGGTAAAATCAAGGGAGTGACTGTCAGAGAACAAGCTCTGGTGCAACCTACTCCCAAAAACCTATGCTGAGTGCCACAGGGAAAGCAGGATCTAAGCATTGGCTAGAGAGGACCTATAGACCAAGAGGTCAATCCAGAAACACTGCCACCCAGGGGCTGAATCACAAATTGACTCTTATGTAATCACAAATAAAGGAATACAAGAAATTAAGACACACTGCCTACTTAAAAATCAGGTCTGGCTTACAACACTGAGGAGCAGTGGAACACAGGGAACTGCAATACTGTCCTCACTGGGAAACAGACCCACCAAGCAGAACAATAGAGAAAGTAAATGACCTATACTACTGCACATTTTTTTAATTTTTTTAATTTTTTAATCTTTTACTTAAACTAATTTTTTTATTTTTCCCCTCACTTGATTTTACCTTTTTAATTATTACATTTTTATTTTCATTCAGTATTATTACTATTATTATTTTGCCTTTTTAAGTGTCATTTTATTTCTTCTATATTTTCCTTTGAGATTAGTGTTCTGTGTTCATCTTTCCTTTCGCATCATTTCATTCTATCTCAACTTTACCTTTATGCCATCACTCTCTTCCTAACTTTTACCCTTTTTTGTCCTCTTCTGTTACCCCTTTCCTGCTATAGATTTTCCCTATTTTTTTCTTTTTACCCTCTATTAAAATTCCATCCTACTTACATATCTAATTTCCAATCCCCTGCTCCAAGTCCATACATACCTCTCTCTTCTGTCTTCACTATCTAAAACATCGTTTTTTTGTCTTTTTGTTGTTTGCTTCAATGTTGATTTTTATACTTTTTTGTGAGATAGTGTTGCTTATTCTTTGTTTTGTTTGCTCTGTTGTTTGTTTTCTTCTGTTTTCCCTCGCCTCGCTTAATATTAGTTGTTGTTTGTATTCATCTCTAGGTACTTGTTGTTGGCATTTGTTGGGATTAGTGGCTGTTGTATTGGAGTTTTCTCCATATATATATATATATATGTTTGTTCCTCTTTTCTTTCTTATTCTCTTTCTTTTCTCTCTTACTTTTTTTTCCTTTTCCCAATTTCATTTTTGCACTCCTTTTTTTCCTCTCTCTCTTCTTCTTTTAATCCTATCCCCTAATTTGTCCTTCTCTGGTGGTCACCTTTATTTGGGGTTATTAATACCGTTAATACATCTTTGTTCATTGCCTTGTGCATTGTACCTGGTTGTGTTGTATTTTATGCCTTTAAATCAACACAGGAGAGAAAGAAGTACATAACCCGACACTAAGAGAAGAGAAATCATGGGGGAGACAAAAGATCAGACCTAATATGAGAGAAAAGCAGGCATCACCAGAAAAGGAACTAAACTAAACAGAGCAAAGCCACCTGTCAGAGGAAGAATTCAGAGAAATGTTCATAAGGTGGCTGAAAAGAAGGAAGACAAATTTGACAGTATAAGGAAGAACCAAGAGGACATGAAGAACCAAGAAATGAAAAATGACATTGCTGCTCTAAAAAACTCAATAGAAAGTATGAAGAGTAGACTAGAAGAAGCAGAGAATCGCATCAGTGAGCTAGAAGACAAGGTAGGAAAAAATACACAAGTAGAGTAGCTTCTAGAAAAAAAATTAAAAAGCAGGAGGAGAGCCTAAGGGAACTTTAGGACAACATGAAACAAAACAACATCTGCATAATAGGGGCTCCAGAAGGATAGGAAACTGAGCAAGGAATAGAAAACCTGTTTGAAGAAATAATGACGGAAAACTTCCCTGATATTGGGAAGAAAAAACCCACACAAATGCAAGAAACTCACAGAGTCCCAAGCAAAATTAACCCAAAAGTCCGACTCCAAGGCACATTATAATTACACTAGAGACCCGGTGCACGAAATTCGTGCACAGGGGGTGGGGTTTGTTCCTCAGCCCAGCCTGCACCCTCTCCAGTCTGGGACCCCTCGAGGGATGTCTGACTGCCCATTTAGGCCTGATCCCGGTAGGATCAGGCCTAAATGGGCAGTCAGACATCCTTCTCACAATGCAGGACTGCTGGCTCCAAACCGCTCATGTGCCTGCCTCCTTGATTGCCTCTAACGGCTTCCGCTTGCCAGCCTATCACCCGCTAACTACTGCCCCGCCAGCCTAGTTGATGTTTAACTGCTCCTCTGCCAGCCTGTTTGCCCCCAACTTTCCTCCTCTGCCAGCCTGGTCACCCCTAACTGCCCTCCCCTGATTGCCCCCAACTACCCTCCCTTGCAGGCCTGGTCCTTCCCAACTGCCCTCCCCTGCTGGCCTGATCACTCACAACTGCCCTTCCTTGCAGACCTGGAACCTCCCAACGGCCCTCCCCTGCTGGCCATCTTGTGGTGGCCATCTTGTGTCCACATAGGGGCAGGATCTTTGACCACATGGGGGCAGCCCTCTTGTGTGTTGGAGTGATGGTCAATCTGTGTATTAGATAGGATAGGATAGAGGCCAGGTGCATCAGTGGGGGCCAGTTAGTTTGCCCTGAAGGGTGACCTGGATCAGGGTGGGGGTTCCCTTGGGGCAAGGGGTGGCCTGGGCGAGGGGCCTATGGTGGTTTGCAGGCTGGCCATGCCCTCCAGCTACCCAAGCGGAGGCCCTGGGGCCTGGGATTAATTTATGTTCTACAATTGAAACTTTGTAGCCTGTAGCGGAGCTATGCCTTCTGCTGTCTCCATGGCACCAATAAATTGGAACTTTGTTGCCTAGATTGGAGGCCTAGGCACTAGGGCTGCAGAAGCTTGGCTTCATCACCTGGGCAACTGTAGCCTCTGCTCTCTCCAGCTCCGTGGCTGCCGCCATTTCTTTTGGGATTATGTATCTTCCATAATTGAAACTGTAACATTGAGTGGAGGCCTAGGCCAGCAATGGCAGACGGAAAGCTTGGCTTCCTCCATTGCTGGGGAAACCCAAGCCTCCCTCCTACTCTTAGTGGCTGCAGCCATTTTGGTTGGGGTTTATTTGCATAATCTGCTCCTGATTGGCTGTGGGCATGGCTTGATCAGAATTATGGTCAATTTGCATATTACTCTTTTATTAGATAGGATTGTCAAATAGCAACAACAAAGTAAGAATCTTAAAAGCTACCAGAGAGAGACAAAAGTTACCTTCAAAAGATCCCCTATCAGACTAGCGACTGACTTCTCAATAAAAACTCATCAGGCCAGAAGGAAATGGAATGAAATGTACAAAGTCATGCAAAACAAGGGTCTGAATCTAAGAATACTTTACCCAGCAAGGCTATCAATCAAAATTAAAGGTGAGTTGAGTGCAGTAAAAACTAAGGGCAACTGGGAGAAAATAAGATAGTGGCATAGGTAAACATCTAGGCTGCTGCCTTGCTTGACAATTTCAAGAATACAACCAAAAGAAAAGGCAGACATCATCCAGAACCACAGGAGGACTGGCTGGCTGGAAATTTTAAAACTAGAAGGAAATAAATGCGCACGGATAATCAGAGCTGCTGCAAAGCTTAAGGTACTGAAGAGCTGGAGAGGACAGGGTGTCTAAACGTCTGGCAGGGGTGCTCTAGAGGAAAGGAGACAAAAACTCCATGCTGTGCTGAACCCAGTTCAGATGGCACTCGAAACCTAGGGGACCTAGGCCCTTAATGGGGGGAGTCTGGACTGTGAGGCGGAATCTCGGGGGAACAGCCAAGGGCAGAGATTCAAAGGCATGTGCACGAGTGCACGTAGGGAGGACGGACTCTGCTGCTGGCGTTACCTGGAGGGAGAGATAAGGGAGCCCCGGGCTGCACTATTTGGCGAAATCTCGGGGAACAGCCAAAGGCAGAGCTCCAGAGGCATGCGTGCAAGTGCGCACATTTGGGGCAAACTGTTGACTATGCCACTGGCATGGTCTGGCAGGAGAGAGGAGGTGGCCCTGGGCAGTGCTGTGAAGCGGAATCTCGGGGGAACAGCCAAGGGCAGAGCTCTGGAGGCACACACGCCAGTGCACACAGTAGGGGCGAACTGTTGACTGTGCCCTGGCGTTGTCTGGTGTAGGGAGAAAGGAGTTCTAACTGTACAGAACCCCAGTGCCAAGCAAAAATCTGGGATTCTGAATTCATTGCGGGAGAGACTGGACAGTCTGGTGGAAGGTGAAACTCAAGGGTGTCTTTCTTGCAGAGATGCTTGTAGTGATTGCCTGCAGACGCTAAGACCCAGTGACCTTGTGGGGCTGGGCTAACTGGAAGCCAAGACTGTCGGCTCCACCCTGAAACTCCGCCCCACCCAGAAACTCTGTCCCATCCAAGCTGAGCACAGAGGCTTTGGCAAATTTGCAAGTCTTGTCTCATAACGCTGTCTCCCGGTGTAGACACTGCTGATCCTCACGGCCATTTGGCCTGGAGGTCAATCTCTCCCAGTGATACCAACAACAATCAAGACTTATCTGCAACACACAGTCCAGAAAGGGGTACACCAAGAGTGTCCACCTCAGATAACAGGGCAGGCTGAGATACCTAGCACACAAAGCAACCCTACCAACTCAGGAAGCAGTGAAAATGTGGAGAGAACGAAACAGATCACAAACAAAAGAAATGGAGGAAAACAAATGACTGGATATAGAGTTCAAAACCATGGTTGTAAGGTTTTTCAGGAGGTTCCTAGAAAAGGCCGATAAGTTTAGCGCGACCCTCGAGGATATGAAAAAGGACCAACTAGAAATTAAACATACACTGACTGAAATAAAAATTTTACAGAAACCCAACAGCAGACTAGAGGAACGCAAGAATCAAGTCAAAGATTTGAAATACCAAGAGGCCAAAAACACTCAACTGGAAAAGAAAAAAGAATCCAAAAATTTGAGGATAGTGTTAGAAGCCTCTGGGACAACTTCAAGCATACCAACATCAGAATTATGGGGTGCCAGAAGAAGAGGGAGAGCAAGATACTGAAAACATATCTGAAGAAATAATGACTGAAAGCTGGTGAAAGAAATAGACTTACAAGTCCAGGAAGTCCACAGAACCCCAAACAAAAGGAATCCAAAGAGGACTACACCAAGACATATAATAATTAAAATTCGAAGAGGAAAAGTCAGACAATATTAAAAGCAGCAAGAGAAAAACACTTAATTACCTAAAAGAGAGCACCCATACTATTGTCAGCTGATTTCTCAATAGCAACTTTGCAGGCCAGGAGGGAGTGGCAAATATACAACCAAAATTACTCTCCCCAGTGAAGCTATCATTCAGAATTGAAGGTCAGATAAAGAGCTTCACAGATAAGAAGAAGCTAAAGGAGTTCATCAACACCAAACCAGTATTATATGAAATGCTGTAAGATATTCTTTAAGAAAAGGAAGAAGGAGGAAAAGGTGGCTGCTTCAAACTAGAGCATGGATAGAACTGGAGAACATGATGCTAAGTGAAATAAGCTAGTCAAAGAAAGATAAGTATCATGATCTCACTCATTTATGGAATATAATGAACAACATAAACTGATGAACAAAAACAGATCCAGAGACAGAGAAGCATTGACTGTCAAACCTCAGAGGGAAGGTAGGGGAGGGTGGGGGTAAGGGGAAGAGATCAACCAAAGGACTTGTATGCATGCATATAAGCCTAATTAACGGACAAGGACACCAGGGGGGTTAGGGCATAAGTGGTGACAGGGGGAGGGGAAGATTGGAAAGGGTAATGGATGATGAAGACACATATGTAGTAACTTAATCAATAAAGAAATTGAAAAAAAATTGAAGGTGAAATCAGGGAGCTTCACAGACAAAAAAGAACTAAAGGAATTTATTACCACCAAACCAGCAATGCAAGAAATGCTAAAGGGTCTGTTTTAAAAAGAAAAGAAATTAATGGATAGCAAAGAAGGAACACTGGTAAAGATTAAGTAAAAGATGAAAAAAATTAAAAATAAAAATAAAAATGTGCAGTAGTTAAGGTCATTCACTTCCTCTGCTGTTCAGTTGGCTCACCTGTTTTCTAGCCAGGACAGAGTTGCAGTTCCCTGCGTTCCACTGCTCCTCAGTGTTGTAAGCCAGTCTGGATTTTTAAGTAGGCAGTGTGTCTTAATTTCTTGTATTCCTTTATTTATGTTTATACAACAGTCAGCTTGTGATTCAGCCCCTGGGTAACAGTGTTTCTGGCTTGACCTCTGGGTCTATAGCCAGTGCTTAGATCCTGCTTTCCCTGTGGCACTCAGTACAGGTTTGTGGGAGTGGATTGCCCCAGAGCTGGTTCTTTGATGGTTATTCCCCGTTTGATCCCCAGTTTTTAGAAAAACAACTTTCTCGTGCAGTCTCTTAGGTTGTCCCCAATTGGCTGATCCTATGTATTGGGCTTAGTAATCAGAAGCAAGGATTTAAAGAGGAAAAAGAAGGAGGAACTAAGATGGCGGCAAAGGCAAAACACCTATCTTGCCGTCATAATCAGCAATTTTAATACTACAACTTAACGAAAGAACAAACACCTTCCAGAATCACCAGAAAGCTCGCTGAGTGAAAATTCCACAAATAAAAGTGAAGATAAGACACTGTGACTCGGAGAAGCGGCGGCGAACAGCGTTGAAAGATTCGCACAGAGAGAGGTTTGGAGTGCGCGCCGCGGAGAGGGCGAGCGGCTGAAAAACGGCCAGTTTTCTCCAACGGGGAGACAAAGGCGTCCCACTGGACTGATTCTCCAGCTCTGGGCGAAGTCCAGAGAACCCACTATCACACGGGGTGAAAACTGGACAGTGGGAGGGCACGCCGAAGCTCGGGTGCTGCCAGGTCTCCCGGCTTGTGGAGAAGGCAGCTCTCGCGCGAACAGCTCTGCTGCGTGACGACGCAGAGAGCGCACCGCGACTTGCCTCTCATTTGGAAAACCGTCAGACTGCTTTGTTTTACGACCCTGGGTGAGACATTGCGCATGCAGACTCATTTTGGGAAAGTCTGAATTCCCCGGCAACCGGCAGCCGGTGGAGCTCCGCAGCGGCTCTCTCTCAGAGGTGCTGGCAGCCATTGCCCCCGGCACAGAGTCCCTGGGGCCGCATAGGGCGGAGCTAACGCTGTCTGCTTGGCCCGGAGACTCCGCCCACCCAACCTGAGCACAGCTGAGCTTCACAGACAATTGGCCTGGAGGTCAACCCTCCAAGTGCTAGCAACGATTAACTGAGCTTAACTTCAGCAAGACTGTGCAGCCCATATCCACCTCAGGTAACCGGGGAGGCTGAGCCACTATCCCTAGTAGGAAGTCTACCACACAAAGCTAATTGACCAACTCAGGGAAGCAGCCACCATGCAGCAACATGGAAAGAAATCAGATGTGAAAGAAATGGAGGAAAGAAAACAACTGGACATGGAATTCAGAACCACGGTTATAGGATTTTTTAAGAGGCTCCAACAAAATATCGAGGCCTATAAGGAAATAAGCAAGACCTACAAGGAAATGAATGAGTCCTACAAGAAAATGAACAACACCCTCCAGGATATAAACGAGAGCTGCAAAGAAATGATCAAGACCAACGTGGAAATGAAAGAAACCCTCAAGGATATAAAGCAGACTCTCAAGAATATGAAAAAGGACCAACCAGAAATTAAGCATACACTGACTGAAACAAAAAATAGTATACAAAGACCTGAAAGTGCCCTGGAGCACCCCAAGAACCAAGTTTAAGATTTGAAATACAAAGAGGTAAAATCCACTCAGCTGAAAAAGCAAGAAACCAAAAGAATCCAAAAAATTGAAGATAGTGGAAGGGGCCTCTGGGACAACCTCAAGCATATCAACATCCGAATTATAGGGGTGCCAGAAAAAGCGAGAGGCCAAGACAATGAAAACCTATTTGAAGAAATAGTGACTGAAAACTTCCCACACCTGGTGAAAGAAATTGACTTAGGAGTCCAAGAAGTGCACCGAACCCCAATATATAGGAACTCTAAGAGGACCACACCGAGGCACATCATAATTAAAATGCCAAGAGCAAAAGACAAAGAGAGAATATTAAAAGCAGCAAGAGAGAAACAGTTGGTTACCTATAAGGGAGCACCCGTACAACTGTCAGCGGATTTCTCAACAGAAACGATGCAGGCCAGACGGGAGTGGCAAGAAATATTCAAAGTGATGAACAGCAAGAATCTACATCCAAGATTACTCTATCCAGCAAAGCTATCATTCAGAATTGAAGTTCAGATGAAGTGCTTCGCAGATAAGAAAAAGCTAAAGGAGTTCATCACCACCACACCAACATTATATGAAATGCTGAAAGATATTCTTTAAGAAGAGGAAGAAGAAAAAGGTAAAGATGAAAATTATGAACAACAAATACACATCTATCAACAAATGAACATAAAAATCAAGTGAATTGATAGGCTGTTGAACAGGATAGACTGGTGAATATAACAGAGACATGGACATAGAGAGGGAATGGACTGACAATTCTTGGGGAGAAAAGGGTTGTGGGAAGTGCAGCAAGAGACTGGACAAAAATCTAGCAACAATGGGAGAGGACATTGGGGAGGGGGAGGTGAGGGTGGAGGGTGGGATAGGTACAGGGTGGAGGGAAGCTATAGGGGGATAAAAAGGGGAAGCAATGTAATTAATAAACTGAACAATAAAGTTAAAAAAAATAAAAATAAAATAAAGAGGAAAAAGAAAAAGGGAAAAAAAAAAAGCTAGCGTAAATGTGCAAACTCCGGGGCTGCACACTTTTTTCCCCCCTTGGGTCTAAGCAGCTGACACACTTTTAAAATTTTTAGGCTGTCCTTCTGCGTCAGATCAAAATGGTTTGGTCTTTTGAATTCCCTTCTGTTAGCAGCTCTGAGGACCCCCTTTTATATTCAGGGATCACGCCAGCTTCAACAGCCATGGATTTTTCTAGATGCAGACTTCCCCTCATCTTCCAGCTCCTGCAGTGCATGTGTTTCTCTCTTCTGCCAGGATCAGAGACCTCACCTTATCCCAGGCGAAATCTTACCTTTCCAAAGTGGGGTGTAGAGCTCCTCTGAATCTGTGTGTTTACACCAGTGGGGACCGGTGTTCTGGGGTTTGCAGCTGTTTGGTGGGTGCCATAGTTGTAGATTTTCAGGCTTCTGATAACATTCACTTTCCCCTTCAAGATGGCACAGTCTCCACGTCTGAGCTTGTTGTTCTGGGACAGAATCCAGCAGCAATTGGGCCCGTCCACTAGTCCCCCACCTTCTGGTTTATAGCTGTCCCTCAGCTCACCAACAAACACTTCCCATGCTAGCACACACTCTCCCTTTCTTTCTCACTTACACAGTATCTTACAGTCTGCCTTCTCCTTTTTTCTACTTTAAATGCCACCTCATCTGATGCTTTACCATCTTTCTGACTCAGTCCAATGTCATTTTCTTCTGAGAAACTGCTCTGGCCTTTAATGACCTCTTTCTTTCTCTAAATCTCCATTAACTACCATACTCTTCTAGTTATTTTCACCTTTCGGTCCAGATGTAGAAAAGGGCCTGGATCTGCTTATGTCCACACAGTGACTAGATTGAAGGGGCTTGTTAAAATGGCAGGGGGTGGTTGGAGGTAGTAAGGTGAAGTATTTGTATAGTTAAAAACAAAACCTTAAACCAACCTTATGGGCTTTTACTTTTTAAATTGTGAAACAAAGCCAGTAGATGTACTTCCATTATAGTGACTTCTAACTAATCAAAAGTCATTTCATGTTGGAACAGTGTGTTCAGTCAGCTAGTTAGGATTTGGAAACATTGTATATGTAGTGATTATTTAACAAGTCTAGCCTTCAATAGCTTAGATTACCCATATGTACCAGAGGAAGGTGGTTGTTAGCATTCTGTAATACCCAATCATGAAATATACCTGTGTGTCTGTGTGGGATTGCATTCACACCTGGGGATAGGGGCAGGGGTAGAGGTGGAGGTAGAGGGATGGGATCAGGGGTTGGTGAGGGGTAGAAACACCACTCCCTTGCTGCAGTTGGTATGGTTCCCCCTTTTATCACTGTTGTATAGTTTGTTGTAATTAAAGACCAGGGGACTGCCTAAATAAAGGTAGAACATTTACGTATACAGAACAGAATGCTACACTATAGAAACAACTAGAGGCCTGGTGCATTTACAATTCATGTACTGGAGAGGGGCGTTCCTCAGCCTGGCCTGTCCCCTCTCCCAGTCTGGGAGAGTCCTCAGGGGTGAGAGGCAAACCAGTGATCAGGGGAAGGTGACTCTCCCATCACACCTTTGCAGCTGCCACTCCCGGCAGTGTAAGCCTCGGCCAGCGCTGGTTACTTGAGCCTCGGGCAGCCCAACCACCATCCGAAGCTTGCCTATGCCTTGGACCTGCTCTGGGTAGTTGGGAGGCTGAGGGCACTGAGGGACTCTGGAGGTCCCTGTCGCCCCGGTGGGGCTGAGGGGCCTGGGCGCCACCATCTTGTGGGTGTGGGCACGGGCGCCACATCTTTGAGGGTGTAACAGTCAATTAGCATATTCCCTTCTTATTGGCTGTGGGTGCCAGCATCTTTGTGATGGTGTGAGGGTCAATTAGCATATTCTCTCTTTATTAGATAGGATGAGGTAGATCTGGGTACTAGTGAAATGGCCTCTAGGACAGATTAAGCAAAAACAACAAATAAACAAAAACAGTATAGAACAATAGGCTACTCCTGTAAACAAAGGAGACCTGCATATTCATGTATGTTTCTATATGCATGGTCTGTTTCTGGAAGGAGACATAAGCTGGTGGCCTCTGAGTAGCAGAAGTGCTGAAGGATTAGGGAATTAAAGATAGGAAGGGAGTTTTTGGCACTGTTTACATGTTTTCTTACTATGTCCATATTGATAATACTTTTTAAAAATGCACACATTTCCTCAGTATTGTGTGCTGCACTCAGAAGTAGAGTAGTGATGCCCCTGCTGCAGCATTGCTTTGAAATTCACGGAACTTCTCTCACACCTGTCTTCCCCCATTCCTGTTCCTGACTGTTACAAGCACAGTGAATATGTATTTGGTTTACCACTTGAGATAATAGAAGGAAGAGCTTTGCAGTCAGATCAGACCTGGCTTACTGGCCTGTATGATTACTTTCTGAATTTTAGCTTTCAACATGCAGGGAATGTTAAAACTCAGGTCTGTTGTAAGGTTTAAGTAAAGTGTATTTAATAAGTCAGCATACTGATGGGCATAAATAGTAGTTGGATAAATCATAATTATTTACATTTTAATAAGATAACCACGGGGCATTTAAAAATATTTGCTTTTCCAACAATACTGAAATTGGAGCATTGACATACATACCTATTTCCCCTGGCATGCTACAGTGTAATATAACAAATCTTGAGTCCTTCTTGGCTCCTAGAATAGTTTTTAAGTGAATAGCTTATTTTCCTTTTTTTTTAATCCAATAAAGTCTTTCAAATGAAAGTGATGTTCTTTGTTTTTCTTTATGTAAATGGGCATTTGCTAATTTTAAAAATAATTTGTGTGGGGGTAAGTGCATTAATGTATATTTTGACATATATTTTTTACTTATGCAGATATCTATCAAGAAGGTTTTAAACATGAGTCAGTTGTATAGATTACAAGTCAAAATTTGATAATAATGACTATTAGAATTTCTTTTTAATGTAAACACATTATTTAGATGTAGGTTTTTGGAGTAATATGGATATTTTCTATTAATTTTTTTCAGCTCTTTCAGTCTCACATGGCAACGAAATCTTTTATATCCTCGCAAGTATCTGATGATGAACAGACAGTGAGTATATCTTCTAAAAAAATCCATAAAGTACTCCAGATATCTCTGTGATTTCAAGATAATTATTCAGAGACCTAAGAGACTTTTGTTTGTACTTATCTTGAATGTGAAATAACTTTTTATGTTTATTCAAGTTAAAAATCAATGATGGAGTGAATGATTGCTGTGTGTCCAGTGTCTCTATCCTACTTGACATTGAGCAAGTTAAAATTCTAACTGAAGACTAGATCTGCTTTTGCTGCTCATACTTGCATAACTTGGTGGATGTGGAGAACTCCTCTAGTTCTTGAGAGTGTGGAAGTCACAAGACAGCAGTCAGATGCCTTCCTGAGTGTGAGGTCAGACTTTAATGTTTCCAGGGTCCTAAACTCCTAAATGGACCATATAACAGGGATGTGTTTCAGTAATTCCTATTAAAATTTATGTTTAAAAGGATGGATAAATTTAACCTGGTGAAAGAGAGAGGTCAGTTTTTTTTAAAAAAGAAAATTACTAATATAGCCTTGGTAATTCGATAAGATTAAATAATTGCCTTTAGTTCTGTGTTCCAGTTAAGTCTTTTCTTATTTTTCCTTCTTTCCTCACACAAACTTTCCTCACACATACAAAGTCCTCATGGGTTCGATAAGTCATAATCCGACCACCAAACTGCCATCCTTTTAATTTTTATCTCATTCGTGATAATAGTATATTTCACCTTTATCTCCTCAAAGACTTTGAATTACTCTTAATGTGCCTTCTGACACACTGCTTTGCTGAAACTACTATCATAGTAATCTTTAGTGACTAACCCATTGAGTGCTCATTGCTTACTCCTGATTTTCTCTGGCCCCTCTTCAAATAATTTATGGTGACCAATACCAT
Source organism: Antrozous pallidus (assembly GCA_027563665.1). NCBI lineage: Eukaryota > Metazoa > Chordata > Mammalia > Chiroptera > Vespertilionidae > Antrozous > Antrozous pallidus. Next base: position 107,794,585 of record CM050508.1, on the reverse strand, counting down.
GTTTTTGAAAAGCTGCTTTTGTTTTCATGACATTAAAATTATATAGCTTTACAAAGCTTTTCAGCTTTTCATCTGGTACTTTGAATAATTGGAGCCATATTTGCCATTGATTTTGATGTCTGATATAGGTGTGTTATTCCAATGTGTTGTTCCTACCCCTCTCTGTGGCTATATGATTATTGTAATAGCATATCTTAAATGTTTGGGATTATTTTGAGATACACATATTAGGATAATCCTAATTGTTAATGTTATAAAAAGCCTTTTAGCTTAAAAAAATTATATAGCTTTAGAGCCAGAAGGAATTCTACAGCCACTTAGTTCAACTTTTGCATATGCTTATCAGATAAGTATTATTTCAATCTTCTTGAATACTTTCATGACTGGAAAGCATAGTGTTTCTTCACTCTCCCTTTTTTCAATTATAAAGATACTATGTTTGCATGATTAAAGGGGACAAAAGAAAATACAGTGTACTGGTTTTCTGTTATTCCATAACAAATTGCCACAAATTTACTTGGTTAAAACAACACCTGTGTATTAGCTCACTTTTGTAGCTCAGGAAGCCAGGCACAGCACAGCTGGCTTCTCTGTCCAGGGTCTCAAACTGAGGATATTGGCTGGCTGGGTTCTTATATGGAGGCTTCCCTTCCACACTCAGTTTGTTGGCAAAATTCGTTTTTTGGCAGGCTGGTTGCTATCAGTTCCTTATCATTCTTAGATACTTGCTATGTGGTTCCTTTGTACCCATACAACAATGGAGAACTGGAATGCTTCAAACCACTTTCTTCAGAATTCCTCAGCCCTTTTTATACCACACTTAATGATTATAGCTTTGAGTAGGTAGTATAAGTCCTTCAATCCTATCTTTTACAGAACTGTTTTTACTATTCTAAATCCTACATTTCCATATAAATTTTAGAATTAGCTTTTCAGTTACCATATTGACATCATATTGCTAAATCTAGTTCTTTTATCCAATTTGACAACTTCCTTCTTTTAATTGAAATGTTTTGTCCTACACTGTCCAGTATTGCAGCCACTAGCCACATGAAGCCATTTATATTTAAACTAGAGGCCCAATGCATGAAATTCATGCACGGATGTGGGGGTCCCTTAGCCCGGTCTGCACCCTCTCTAATTTGGACCCCTCGGGGAATGTCCGACTGCCTCTCGCAATCTGAGACCACTGGCTCCTAACTGCTCACCTGCTTGCCTGCCTGAAAGCCCCTAACTGCTCCCCTGCAAGCCTGATCATCCCTAACTGTTCTCTTGCTGACCTGATCGCCCCTAACTGCCTCTGCCTTGCCCTGCACCCGGGACCCAGGATTCCCTCCTCTGCCCAGTAGCAGGCAAACGGGACCCAGACTTCCCTCTTTCTGGCCGGCCGCAAGCACACGGGACCTGGGCCAGCTTCTCCTGGGATGGCCACAGCTGCAGGGGACTGTGGGTGGAGGGATTCGCCTGGGCCACAGCCGCCAGCGCCTAGGACCATGGGGTGGGTGGCTTGTCCCTCTCTCAGGTTGCAGCCTGGAAGGTCCCCATTCCTCTCTCACGAGCTCATTTGTGCCTGGTTGGTCCCCATTCTTCTCTCATGAGTTCATTTGTGCCTGGCTTGTCCCCTTTCCCAGTGTTTAGTGTCTGAGCCTTTATGGCATGAGGACATATTAGCTCCTTATTATATAGGATTGGTTAAATAAAATTTGCATATTAGCTCTTTATTATACAGGATTGGTTAAATAAAATTTTAAAATTACTTTCTTAGTTGTATTAGTTACATTTTTTTATTGTCTAAAGCAGTGGTCAGCAAACTCATTAATCAACAGAGCCAAATATCAACAGTACAATGATTGAAATTTCTTTTGAGAGCCAAATTTTTTAAACTTAAACTATATAGGTAGGTACATTGTTATTAACTTCATTAGGGTACTCCTAAGCTGGCCTTTGCTAAAAACGTCCTCAGTCTGAGGTATGTTCACTGAGGTCAACCCCTTCCAACTCTCTCATCCACATTCTTCTTATATACTTGTTTCGTTTATCTCCTTTCATTCATCCTCTCTATATGTCCAAACCATCTCAGCATACCTCTCAATCCTCGACACTACATCTCCTTTCACTCCACAATGTTCCCTAAAATCAATTTAATAAACTTTACATAAAAGTTTAAGTCTTAGTTAAACTATAGGATCGTTGAATAAAACTTGATATCGTACCTAATAACATTATTTATTGATAAAATTAAAATCCTTACAATTTACCTTACAATACCCATAAAATTAAATCATGACAATGACTGGCAAACACTAAAGTGAACAATAGCCTTGCATCTCCTTGGAAAGTTTGGGTAAGTCAGGTTTGTGTATTGTTGTTTTTAATTTTAGGCACGATTCCAGATTCTCATCAATAAGACGACTTCTCAGTTTACTCTTGATAAGGTTAATGCTTGAAAATGATTGTTCGCATAAATTGGTAGACAAAGTAAGGAAAGAACAGCAAACACTAGTTTTTTCAGTTGATTATATGAGTCAGTAATACTATTCCAGGTGTTAAAAATCAACATATCTTCCTTCTCTAGGTCTTTCAAAGCAGACCATTTGTGCTGTGAACTAAATTCACATTTGTTTTTCTCCAATATTTCTATATCAGCACAAAGACCAAATTTTGAACTCCACAATTCTTTGTTTTCTAAATCCAGCAATTGCATTTCAAAGTTGCCAGTGTCAATATTAAAGGGAGGAAAATTTCATTCTCTTACAGCAGCATTAAGAGGTTATTTAACAAAGGCTAACGTCGCTTTGCTATTTCTGAATTCCTGAACCTATTGAAAAAAGCTTCCCTCATATTTAAAAGTGTTATTTTGAAATAGCAAATGTCAACATCAGAATTATTTTCTTGCGATGTTTGAACAGGCTTGGAAAGTGAATCAAAGTTTCTCTGTCAAAACCTTGAGCAAAAAGAGATGACTTGTTTTCAAATGAAATAACTTCTAACATCGAAAAAATTGTTTCCTTTCCCCTATAGTTTATGATTAAGCTGATTTACATATGAAACGTAACATCTACCATGAAATAAAATTTTTGGATCCACTGATCGTTAGTTCTGCATCGTGAACACCCTTCTCAAGGAGAAATGCTTTAATTTCTGTTAATAAGGAAGCCAAACATTTAAAAACGTTAACCAACATGCCTTGTCATGCAGCATAAGTTCTGCGTACTCTCCATTTCAACTAAAAATTCTTTAAGCTGGTGATGATTAAGAGCTTTAGCTATAATGGAGTTGATAATGTTAATCACCAATTCTATAACTTTGCAAATTTCTTCTGGAAATGTCTGTGCACAAAGCGCTTCTTTTTTTTTTTCTAACAAGACTTTTATTTTTTTAATCATTTACCACTACAGAACAAAACTCAAGTGTGTATTCATTTGATTTCAACTGATTATCTGTGTTAAAGGCTTATGTCCCCTGTGCAACACTATCATTGTGCATAAAATGTTCCCTGAAAAATAACCTAGGTACGGGTTCCCTTCACTGCATTTTTCATCAGTGGCACTATTTTATAGCCCAAAACTAAATCCCTTTTGAAAAGTTAAGTATATTTGTGTTCAGAGATTACAAATGAGGAGATAGACCAATACTAGGTTTAACCAGGTGAAACTGCCAATGTTTTACTTGTTTTGATTTACAAAAATGGCAGTCATATGGTTCAACCATTACCTACTAAGAAAGTTTTTGTAGGTTTAAGTAAATGTCACTTGTGTTCAACTGTTTTAAAATGACTATTAGGGCCATTACCAGAACTTCTTAACTGCAGACAAAATTCATTTTCTTAAAATCTTTAAAAAGTTACTTACTATAAACTGTAAAAACAATGTGGCTTCTCTATATGGCATTTCAATTTTAAAAGTTAAAAAAATTATCAGACTTGGATAAAAGCTATACTTCCAAGTCTCATTTCCCCCTTAAACCCAGTCACTCTAACACTACTCATTTCATAAATGAATTAAATATTTAGTATTGTACAGTAGATACATACTATTGAGTTGCTATACTATTCCAGCAAAGGCAAATATTTCACTGAAAATATAAATTTAGTGAATATTGGAGGGATCATTTGTTTATCCTACAGTTTTACTCAACCCAATTCCTACACCCAAAATATGAGAAATTTACACTAATAAACTTTTAGAAATTAAAGCAACTTTAACAATTCTGATGGTAACTAATCACTACAGTGATGGATTGTATAGTAAATATGTAGATTGTAGGGGAAAGGACTTGATTTGTAAAATGAATGAGTTAAATGTCATACATTCAACAGCTTGTAAATAAATACAAATGCGGCTTTACAGGAACATGAACATAGGTTTCAGGGTTTTATTATCACCTAGTGGCCTGGTGCATGAAATTCATGCACATTAAAAGGGTATCAATTAGAGGAAATATTTTAATAGTGCTATTTGCCCTTTCTCTACAATAAAAGTGTGAGAGATGAAAGGTAATGAGGACAATGTATATGAAAATAATACATAATTTCATTAATTAATAAATAACAAAATGATATAACAATACGAATCCACAATAAACTGAGTTAATTTTCCTGCATTTAAAATAGAATTGAACGTGTCCCTCACAGAGAGATGAAATCCATAATACTGCATTTGGGTGACTCATGTTCTTACATTTTGTCTAGTATTATTGTTGAGTACACTGTTGTCTCTGAGTCTTAATGCAATATCTGTTCCCCAACCTTTTTCACCATGTGGAAAAAGAATAGGATATGTCATTGCATCTAATGTAGGAAACAGGATACTGATTTGTTTCACTTTAGTGCCATTTGGATTATTGGGATCTGGTTTACAATGAATGAGCAAGTCCCTTTCAAAAGGAGGTTCTCCATCTTTGTTTCTGAATATGACAGCAACCTCGGTTACACGGGGAGAATTATATCTATCTGGGTCACTATTACGATCATATTTAATTGCCATAGTTACTTCCATGGGTGCTATACCTTTTGCTGCTTCTTCAGATTGGGCTTCCTTTTCTTTTCTTTTTTTTTCTTTTTTTAAAAATATATTTTATTGATTTTTTTACAGAGCAGAGGGAGAGGGATAGAAAGTTAGAAACATCGATGAGAGAGAGACATTGATCAGCTGCCTCTTGCACCCCCCCACTGGGGATGTGCCCTCAGCCAAGGCACATGCCCTTGCCGGAATCAAACCCGGGACCCTTCAGTCCGCAGTCCGACGCTCTATCCACTGAGCCAAACCCGTCTCGGCTGGGCTTCCTTTTCTACCTCTTACAGCATCTTGTACAATTTTATTAATTCATTTATTTCATGCATGAGGTTGTTGATGTTGATCATGAGTCTTTCTGAGCAGGCCTGGTTTGCTGGGATTGCTAATCTTTTATATGTAGCTTCGGCTGTATCCAAAATATAGAGTTGAGCAAACTTCCGAGAAACACCATCAGAAGGATGTAAAGTTCCAGTACGATGATAAACTTGTCCATGTATTCTAAAACAGTATGGCCCACACCCTGATGGTGATGCAACATTTGCACCCATGGAGCAAAAACAAAAGAACTATTTATAGATGGAATGTTTTCCATGAAATTTTTACTGGCAGAATCTTCGTTTGTCATTAATATTTTTAAATATGGTGGGTAATCTGGAAAATGTATATCATTTGGACAGACTTTCCCTTTGCTACAACATTGAGTAAATTTCCCATCAGATGGTTTTTCATCAGAGAAATTTAGAGATAGGCAAAATTCACATCTAATAGTCATTTCACCACAACTATGTTTGAGAATTGCATCCTCAGGTACTCCATTTTCACTGAGAAGATAGTTCCTACCACTACGCTAGTACTTGTTGATGACTGTTCTTTAGACATATTCTGTCTTCGCCACCACCTTCTTTCAACTTCAAAGGCACGTTCTTTAGACATTTCCTGTCGAAGGTGCCAGTGTTTTTCAGCTTCAGAGCGACATTTTTCCTTTTTTTTTTTTTTAAATTTTATTTACAACATAACTTATACTTAATAGTAGTACATATGTTTTCCTCCCCCCCCCAATATTCTCCCCCCAGCCTCCCTTACCCCCCAGCACATGTCCCCACCTGCCCCCCTCCCCGTCCCAGTGTCTTTCATTCATTGGTTATGCTCATTTGTATGCATACAAGTCCTTCGGTTGATCTCCCCCAGCATCTGCCTCCCCTCCACTCCAGCCTTCCCCCTGTAGCTTGACAGCCTGTTCGAGGCCACCCTGCCTCTATATCAATCACTTCCCCCTGTTTCTTTTCTTCAAAAATATCTTGCCTCTGCATACTGAAAACAAACGTATAAGAGCAAAAAAAGTTTGAGTGTCAGTTTCAATGTCCAACTGTTCTGAGTCCCAGTTTCAATGTCAAATAGTTCTTCTTGTGTACATGTCAGCAATGGTATCCAGATGGTGGACACATCGTGGCAATGCAAGATCCATCCTCTCTGGTTTGGTCCTGGGTTGCCTGCAGCCACGCACAGCTGCCGACTGCTAGCATGGCAAGGTGTCGTCAGTGTCCCCCATCTCTGGACCGTCCTCGTGGCTGGAACAGACCCGTCAGTTCCTCACTGCAGAGCGACATTTTTCCAATAGCTGCTCTTCAGATACATTCTGTCGCAGGCATCGCCTTCTTTCAAGATCAGACGCACGTCACTCTTCAGACATTTTCTGTTGATAACATCAGCACCTTTCTACTATTCAGCTCCATTGTATCAACAGTTTTTCTTTGGACATAGTCCCACCTCTCTATTGCCACCTTCTGAGATAGAGGAGAATGACCATCTTGACAGTCAGGCCTTTCAGCAGTGTGACCAAGAGCTGATTTGGACAGATTCTGTGGGGGTGGGACTTCCTCCTACCTGTTGTCAGTCAGTTTCTACAGCTGGGATGCTGAAGCTGGGCCTAGGGGGCCTTCCCTCTGGCGGTTGGTTGCCTTCCGTTTTTGCTGGCATACAGCTGAAGCTACATGTAAAATATGAGCAATGCCAGGGGCCTCAGTTAGACTCAGATGTGGTGAGTTCTCATTGCCGTGCCACCGCCGCCGCTGCTGCCACCTTGTTCTCCGTGCCCAGGGGGCCTCAGACGCAGCTGTGGTTCGCCGGCGCTGCCACTGCTTGGTCTCTGCGCCTGGGGCCAGGCGCTTGATGCCTTCACCACTTTGTCTCCACTCCTGTGGCCTGGCACCCACGTCTCTTGACCCGGCCCCTTGCTCCAATTGGCTGGTAGCATAGCCAATCAGGAGCCAAGGTATGGTCACATTTGCATGTTACTCTTTTATTAGATAGGAAGCCTTGTAAAACAATTTCAGAAACTGTACATCAACATGGCACAGACTGTAGCCTACTTTTGTTTCTACTGCACAAAAGTGAAGCTGGAAACTCCTGTCATAGAAAACAGTTGCCTAAACTACTTTGCATTTAACATGGAATCACTGTGGGCATAGGATTACTACTGCATTAACAGTAACAAATTTATTGGTTTTATACAAGTTGAGATAAAATAAAAAGTACATTATCAAGTACATTTGTCTCACTTTAAAAACATATGGTCAATTTAAAATGCACTACCCCCCTTTTCCAACACTTAGATTAAAACAAGTTAATAACAGTGAAAAACTGAAAATTAGGACGAGATAACTCTTTTATAGATGGACTCAGGATAGGCAGAAAGCTTTCAATGATATAGGTGTGGAATAAATTATTTCAGGGGAAAAAAATTCCCAAACACCTTATGAAAAAGTATACAACTCTACTTCAAAATATGCTGTTTACACACTGCCAATGACAGTTTCCTTTGAAATCGTGTTTCTGTAATTAAAGCCTAAGCAGCCGTCGAAAAGGTTAGTGCACATACAACCTTCCAAAGTTAAAACAAAGCCACAGAGTTTCAGCCACAAGGCTTAGAGGATTGTCTGTTTCAAATGCTTATTTCCAGATGCAACTATAAGAATGTTAATTTGTCATGTCAACAAGCAAGACCATAAGTAGATCCATCATGTTGGAATATTTTAATGACAATAAGGATATTCCTGCCACAATTCACATGCAATCAGTACTTTCCCTACATGGCTCCATTACGGCAATGAATCAAATTCTAGAAATACTATAAGTGAACTTACTTAATAAAAGAGATTATATAACATAAACAATCCATGCCTGCTGTAGATGCGCAGCTTTTCACTTCTGTTATGAAGCAGTGCCAGAATAGTCAGGGTGCTTGGTTTCTCAATCATGTTTCACCACATCAAGAATTGGCTACCCACATAGCATTTTCTAAAAACTTTTGGATGTAAATAATATTAATATCAGGAGCTTTATAACCATTTATAGCTCAGAGCTGTACACATCTAAGGTTTGAGATGAACAAATACAGCAGGAAGAAATCACACAAAGGAATAACACGGATGCATGTACACAAGTGGATTCTCATGGAGGCCATATTCAGTCACTCATATCCATGTCTTCTTCATGATGGTCGTCACCATTCACTTTGGATTCTCTCAGGGGATCCAGTTCCCTTTTCCACAGAACATTCTTTTGTTTTGGGGAAAACTGGTTCTGTTGGTTTCTTCTCCTCTTTTTTTCTCTTTCTCGCTGTCATACCCCTGTTCCTCTTCATCATAATCCCGTGTAACTTTTACATCTTTATCACTCTCAGATTTTCTTTCTCAATCCTTTTTTTTCTTTACTTTTCTTCTTCTTGCTTGTCATTCTCGTTTATCTGTGCCTCTTTCTTTGTCTTTATCTTTCTTCTTCTCTTTTTTATGCCTCCTAGGGAACGGTGAGTGAGACAGTTTTCTTTTTGGAGACCTGGGCTTTTTAGGAGATCTTGTGCCCCTCCTGCTTCCTCGGCGGCGTCTCTCTCTGCTTGCACTTCTGGACCGTCTGGTTGTGCTGTAATCTTTGGTGGTGGTTTGGAATGTTTCTTTTCTTTGTCTTCCTTCTCTTACAAAGCGCTTCTTGATGAATGATGCAGTGGTAAGTAAGATTCTTGTGATTAATTTTTCCTTTCAAAATAGCAACAAACCCATTTCTTACGCTGGTCATACTTTGCTGGGCATACTTTTCGCCCCATCTGTTGAAATTGAGACAAGTTTATCGAGTGGAATATGATGTTTTTCAAGGCACTCAATTATAGAATTTGCTATATCATCTCTACGTGTTTGACCTAAAAGTTCTTCTTTAGGGCCTGTAGATGAAATAAATTGTACAAAAAGTGAAACTTGCACTGTATCATTTTTGTCACAAGACTAATCAACTGCTATTGATAAAGCTGAAACCAATTTCAGATCTTCGACTTGCTGGTCGGTTATATTCGAAGACATTTTGACTGTTCTATTTTTCACTGTTTTAGCAGACAATGGTAACTCTTTTAATTTTTTTTAGAATATCTGCTTTGTTCTTAAAATCGCAAAATAGCTCTTCGGATGCATTTATAAAACAACTTTTTATGTATTCGCCACCTGTATATGGTTTTCCTCTCTTAGCAATCTCTTGACTAACCACAAAACTTGCTATATTAATGTTATGCCCAGATTTCATGATCCCCAAAGACCACCAGGGAGCCAAAACCGATGCAATAGCATAGACCCTTTATTACAAGCCCGGGCTTGGCTCTCTGGCCCTGCCACCATGGCGACAGGAAGCCAAAGAGAGCGAATTTCCCAAGCATGGTGATTTTATAGGGAGGTGGGGCCAGACGCAAACCAATGAGTTGGCCGATTCCAATTGGTTGGGTGATGGCTGGGGCGAGTGACGCAAATAATCCCTAACGCACGTGACCTGTCCCGTCCTTTGCTCTTGATTGGAGCTCAAGCTCACAGTCTTTCGTGATTGGCTAATTCAAAGGGAGGGGTTCGTCTTTATAATTTCAAAATGGCAGCCCCCAGGTAAGTTTGCATATCACACGGCCAACATGGTGGCTGCCAAGTTACACAGTCCAAAATGGCGGCTGTCTAAATTGTTCTTTTCAGTCCCGCTCTGCCCTTTCAATTAACATTGTTGGAAGCTTGCATCCAGTAATTAAATACAGAACTTGATTTTTCTTGACTCTTCTGAAGGTCCTCAACTGTTTTCTTCCTTGCATCAACAACAGGATATTTAGTACTAAATGACATGTGTTTAGTTGTAAAGTGTCTTTCCAAATTTGATTTCTTATTCGCCAATTTTTCCTGACAAATAAGACAGGTCAGAAGGCCATTTAAGTTTTGAATGAAAGCGAAAGTGTCTGTCCATTCAACTTTAAATTCACGGTTTTTGTGTTCCATTTTTCTTTGCTGCTTCTTTGTAGCCATGTCAAACAGGACACCTAAAAAAAGTTTCACTTTATAATAATAAAGCCACCAACACAAGATAATTACAATTCTTAAATTGATGACAAAAATACATGTAGGGTTTGCAGCTGGTTGGAAAAATACAGGTAACTTTATGTTTTGAGTAGGTACTTTTATCAACCGGCGATTTGCGGATGCCACTAGCACTAACCACTGCACCTGAGACTGCTGACTGACTGGCTCACTCAACTCGAGCGTGAATCACGCGTGCCTCCCCCCACGCTATGTATCTGCGGCCCACATGTGCCGCATCTCCCATTGCCGGACTGATTGACACCCCCACTTCTTTTAATGCCACTTCTTCAAAATAGACTCGCGCAGGCTGAAAACCGACTTCTGCCCGTGGGCCACGAAGTTTCAGTCGCACTGTATGAGCGTGCCTATATGTGGTATTTTGTGGAAGAGCCACATTCAAGGGGCTGAAGAGCCACATGTGAGTCGTGAGCAGCAGTTTGCCGACCACTGGTCTAAAGTATTTCATATGTCTTCTTTTTCCCCGATTGACACTCCGCCATCAACTCCCCCTAGGACAGTGGAAGGCAAACACATTAGTCAACAGAGCCATATATCAACAGTACAACAACTGAAAATTTTTTTGAGAGCCAAATTTTTAAAATTTAAACTATATAGGTAGCTACATCATTATTAACTTAATTAGGGTACTCCTAAGCTGGCCTAAGAGCCACACTCAAGGGGCCAAAGAGCCACATGTGGCTGGCCCTAAGACAAAGCCCCACCACCCCAGTGTCCCTGTCCAATGATTATGCTAATATGCATACATACAAGTCCTTTGTTTGATCTTTTACTCCTTCCTCCCCCAAACCCCGTTTCGTCTCTGAGGTTGGACTGCCTGTTCAGTGTGTCTTAGTTCTAGATCTACTTTTGTTTATTAGTTTGTTGTTTATTATATCCCACGTATGAGAGATCATGTGATATTTATCTTTCTTTGGCTTTATTTGTGTAGCATGATGCTTTTCAGGTCCATCCATGCTGTTGCAAATGGTAAAAGTTTCTTTTTTAGAGCAGTGTAGTATTCCATTGTATAGATGTACCATAGTTTTCTAATCCACTCATCTGCTGATGGGCATTTAGGCTGTTTCCAAATCTTAGCTATTGTGCTGCTATGAACATAGGTGTGCATATGTCCTTTGTGATAGGTTTTTCTGGTTTCTTGAGGTATACTAGTATTCCCAGCACTGGGAATACGGGGTCAATTGGGAGTTCCATTTTTTAAAATTTTTGAGCAATCTCCACACTTTTTTTCCACAGTTGCTACACCAGTCTGCATTTCTACCAGCAGTGTACAAGGTTTGTTTTTCTCCACATCCTCGCCAGGACTTGTCATTTTTTGATTTGTTGATGACAGCCATTCTGCGGCATGAGATGGTACCTCGTTGTTTTAATTTGTATCTCTCAGATGATTAGTGACTTTGAGTATGTTTTCATATGTCTCTTGGCCTTCTGTATGTCCTCTTTCGAAAGTGTCTATTTAGGCCCTTTGCCCATTTTTTTATTGGATTGTTTATATTTTTTTCTTATGTGAGTTCTCTAGATTTTGGAGATTAAATCCTTATCTGAGATAGCATTGGCAAATATGTTTCCCATACTGTGGGCTTTTTTGTTGTTTTGTTGATGGTTTCTTTTGCTGTCCAGCTTTTTATTTTGATGTAGTGCAATTTGTTTATTTTTTTCTTAGTGTCCATTGCCAAGGACCATGATAGAGAACCTATAACACGCGTTGTCAGCACTGACATGCGTAGCCATTTTCGATAACATACGGTCGCATGTGGTCACATACAGAGAAGTATGGGACCGCATGCCGAGAAGGACGTTTCATCCTTGGCTACTTCACGGCCAGGTGAAGTAGACAAGGATGAAACATTTGCCGTAGTGCAATGTAGGCACTCTGTGCCGGAGGTGTGTAGGCCAAAATAATAGAACTCCGGCACAGAATGTCTACTTCTGAGACTTGTGATTAGGCTGTTAGGGGATTTTTCACCTCATTTCCGGCAGGCGGAGCAGGGAGCAGCGGGATGCCATTGGGGATGCATCTCTAGGGGCCCTGTGATCGCCATTACCAGCAACCACATAACCGCAGCAACCATCATCCAATCTACTGTTCTGGGGTGTCGTGGATTTCTAATTGACCATCACTACTGAGATAAGTGAGGGGGAGACTGGGAGAGGCGAGGGCCTGTGCTATGGATGCCATTTCCCACCATTAGAAATAGTGGCAGCCATCTTAATTTATATAAGGAACATCATTTTGCAGCATAGTGCAGACTCCATTTCACCACTATTACTGTTGTGCATCCTTATTAACCCCTATTTCTGCTTATTAACCCTGCCCTTTCCTAAAAGACAGTTACATGTGCCATCTTGTGGTCAGTTAGGCTAGTTAACCCCTAATTCCTGCAGGACTAACAGGCTATCTATAATTCTATCTTCTGTCATTGCCCCCCTGATGGAGAACACAAAAAATAAAAATCCAAGGTTAAGTAAAGAAAGTGGTAGTAGCAGTAGCTGGCCCGTTCAAGAGACATGGACCCAGATATATGCCGTTATTAAAAAAAAAAAGGCAGATCATTTTGTGTTCTATGTACTGAAACAGTAGTAAGCAGAATGTGGAATATAAATAGACATTTTGAAACTAGTCATTCCCAGCTCTTGAAAAAAAGGGAGGATGAAAGGAAGGAAAACATTTCGAGGCAGCTATACCTTTATAAGAGCCAACCTAATTCCATCATTAAATTTATAAAAGGCTCAACAAATTTAACATCTGCAGGTTTGGGCATTGCTCACTCCATAGCACTCAGTGAGGGAGAATTTATTAAAGAAACTTTCCTAAGATGTGCACCAGTTCTATTTCATGATATGCAGAATAAAGATTCTATTATTAAGAGAATATCTGAGTTACCACTCAGTAGAAATATCATAAAAGACCGAATATTGAGACTGAACACAAACGTACAACATCAGTTAAAGGTAGACATAAGTAATTGTAAATATTTTTTTTATCTCTCTTGATGAAACTACTGATGTCACATCACATGCTCAGTTGTCCATTATTGGTCAATATTCTGATGGTCTCACAATGAGAGAAGAGTTGATAAAGTTAGTATCAGTGCCAACAAGTACATCAGGAAGCAAAATATGTAAGGTTGTTATACAAACATTTCGTGACCTAAACATTGATATCTCTAAAGTTGTGTCAGTGATTACTGATGGGGCACCAAACATGGTGGGGAAGAAAGTTGGATTTGTCAAACTGTTTATGGAAGCTATTGGACATCCAATTGTACCTTTTCATTGTATTATCCATCAGAAGGTTTTATGTGTCAAGGCAGGATTCACCGACTTAAACGACTTAATGTCAGTTGTTACAAAAATAATTAATAGCTGCTCGCACCCTTCACAAGCGAGAATTTTCTGCACTTTTACTGGAGGTTGATTCCACCTACAGTGGACTGCTGATGTACAATAATGTAAGATGGCTGAGCCAAGGCAAAGTTCTTGAGCGCTTTGTGGAGTGCTTTGAAGAAATTAAGGTATTTCTTTGAGGATAAGGATCTGGGAAACTTTTCTCAGCTCAATGATGATAAGTGGGTCAACACTCTGATATTTTTTACAGATCTCTCTGTTCATATTAATGAACTGAATTTAAAATTACAAGGTTTTGACAAAAGTATTGTTGTTATGTTTAGATACATAAAAGCTTTTGAAAGTAAACTTAAAATTTTCAAGCAAGATGTAGAAGCTAAAACTTATAAGTATTTTTCTCGAGTAAGAAAGTATTTTGAGAAGGCCAGTGCAGCTGTACAAAATGAAATGGAACCCTTACATATAAAGTACCAGCATGTTTTAGACTCCTTACTTGACCAGTTCAGTGATAGATTTAACCAATTTAGAAGCCTATAACAGACCATAAAAATAATTAAGTATTCTGATGTGGTATTCTACAGTAGTTTGGAACTAAATGTTTTCCAATGGATGCAAATTGATGATTTGGAGGTGCAACTTGCAGAATTTCAAGACAGCATCTGGGCTCAGGTGTTTGTCGACTTGAGGTCAAAGTTTGAGAATCTGGAAAGGTGCCGCTTGGTGAATCAAGAGGAGTGCTACTACGAACAGGAAATTTGGAGTGCCTGGAACCAATTACCAGACACTTTTAGCACCCTGAAAAATATAGCAATGTCTTTACTCACAATTTTTCCCTCTACGTACTTTTGTGAGACCTTATTCTCAGCGTGAAATAATATCAAAACCAACAAAAGAAACAGATTGACAGATGAAGTTAGTAGTGCTTGCTTGGGCTTGAAGTGTACAAAATACCAACCTTCAATTGAAGGTTTAGCCAATGAAATTCAGCAAGAAAAAAGTCACTAATAGGCAGGTTAGTTTAAAAATCCCCCCCTCACTTATTTTAATTCACAGCACCCCACACAAGTTACATAATATCAAGACCATCAAAAGAAACCGACTGACAGATGAACAAAAAAGTCACTAAGCAGGTAAGTTAAATAATTAGTTTTTGGTTTATTAAATACAGTTATATATTACAATTATACATTTTTGTTATTTAAACTATAAATATGGTGAAATAATGATTTTTTTTTCTCGAAGTGACACACCACCCGAGTTATGCTCGGCTTTTTGGCAAATTTTGACGCACCAAGCTCAAAGGTTGCCCATCACTGCCCTAGGAGCTATATCCATAAAGATACAGCTACGACATATGTATGATATTTTGCCTCTGTGGAATCTTATAAGATTGTTTTGGTTTCCTGTCTTACATTTACCAGGTATACAAGTTAATCGGATTTTTTCAATAGATGGAGTTACACGTGTATTCATGTATATGCGATTTGATATGTATGCTATTTTGTTGTATTGACAGCAAGCTTCAAAACTTCATATGTCAAATTTCCTGAAGGGGTATATTTTTATGCTGAAAAATGTGGAATTTTGTGCCAAAGAAAGAGCATTTGCAGGAAGTTTTAATGCATAATTTTGAAGGAAAGTGCTGCTGAAAGTTGTCATATACTTCAGGAAGCTTGTGGTGAACATGCTCCATATTAAGATAATTGTGAATGTTGATTTAAATGCTTTAAAAGTGATGATTTCCGTGTGAAAAACAAAAGAACATCCAGGTCAACTGAGAAAGTTTGAAGACCAACAAATACAAGCATTATTGGATGAAGATGCATGTCAAACTCAAACACAACTTGCAGAAAGATTATATCTTGGTCAGCAAAGAATTTCTGATCGTTTACAATGGGAAAGATTTTAAAGGAAGGAAAATGGGTGCCACATCAACTGAATGAAAGACAAGTGGAAAATTGAAAAGTCATCAGTAAAATGTTGCTTCAATGGCACAAAAGAAGGTCTTTTTTGCATGGAATTGTGACTGATGAAAAGTGGATTTATTTTGAGAATCCCAAACACACAGCCATCAACATTGACTACAAGGCCACGGTGCTTCGGAAAAAAGACAATGCTCTTCATTTGGTGGGATTGGGAAGATGTGGTGTATTATGAGCTCCTAACACCAGGTGAAACTGTTAATACTGATAGCTACCAACAACAATCGATTTGAACCATGCTTTCATTGTGAAATGACCAGAATGGGCTAAAAGACATGGCAAAGTAATTTTGCTTCATGATAACACACCATCACACACTTCAAAACCAGCTAAAGACACGATACCAAGATCTTGCCTGGGAAGTATTAACCCATCTGCTGTATTCACCAGACCTTGCTTCTTCAGATTACCACTTGTTCTGGTCAGTGGCACATGCACTTACTGAACAGCACTTCAAAACAGGCAAAGAAGTGGAAAATTGGGTCTCTAAATGGTTTGCCTCAAAACAAGTAAAGGTTTGTTGGGACGGATCAGCAAATTACCTGAAAGATGGGGGAAATGTGGACATTACTTTGAATAAAGCACTTTTGATGTTTCTCTTGAAATTATTGTGTTTCCTTCCTTTGATTATAAAATTCACATTATTAACTAGTAAACCTGGTAAGTCCTTTACCCATTTTGAGTTTATTTTTGTGTATGGTGTAAGATGGTGATCTAGTTTCATTTTTTTCCCCATGTATCTGATCAATTTTCCCAGCTCCATTTATTGAGGAGACTGTCTTACCTCATTTTATGCTCTTGTATCCTTTGTCTAATATCAATTGAGCATAGTGATTTTGGTCGATTTCTGGATTCTCTATTCTATTTCATTGGTCTATATGTCTGTTCTTGTGCCAGTACATGGCAGTTTTGAGAACTATGGCTTTGTAATATAGCTTGATAACTGGTATTGTGATCCCTCCAACTTGGTTCTTTTCTCTCAGGATTGTTGTGGCTATTCAGGGGTCTTTTTTTATTTCAGATGAATTTTTGGACAGTTTGGTCTGTAAAATATGCTGTTGGCATTATAATGGGGATTGCATTGAGTCTATACATTGCTTTGGATAGTATGGACATTTTAATGATGGTGATTCTACCAATCCATGAACACGATGTGTTCTTCCATTTGTTTATGTCTTCCTCTATCTCTTTTTTCAATGGCCTGTAGTTTTAAGAGTACAAGTCTTTTACAACTCCTTAGTTAAGTTTATCCCTTAGTATCTTGATTTTGTTGTTGTTGTTGTTGCAATGGTTAATGTTTTAGTTTCTCTTTCTGTGAGTTCATCATTGGTGTATAAAAAAGCCATAGATCTGGGTGTTAATTTTGTATCCTGCTACATTGCTAAATATATTTATTAAGTCTAATAGTTTTTTATGGAATTTTTAGGGTTTTCTATGTACAGTATCATGTCATCTGTGAATAATGACAGTTTTACTTCCTCTTTTTCAATTTGGATGCCTTTTATTTTTTCTTCTGGTCTAACCACGATGGCTAGCACTTTTAGTACTATGTCGAACAGGAGTGGCAAGAGTAGGCATCCCTGTCTTGTTCCTGGTCTTAGGGAAAATGGTTTTAGTTTTTCCCATTGGATATGATGTTGGCTGTATGTTTGTCATATATGGCTTTTATTTTGTTGAGGATTTTAGTATCTTAGTTCATCAGACCTGTAGTTCTCTTTTTTTGTGGTGTCTTTATCTGGTTTTAGAATTAGGGTAATGCTGGATTCATAGAAGGAGCTTGGAAGTGTGCCTTCCTCTTGAATTTTTTGAATAGTCTGAGGAGGGTAGGTTTTAGTTCTTCTTTGATTGTTTGCTAAAACTCCACTGGATTATTTTTTATTACTGCTTCAGTTTGATCGGTAGTTATAGGACTATTCAGGCTTTTTTATTCTTCCTGTTTAAGTTTTGGAAGCTTGTATTTTTCTAAGAATATGTTCATTTCATCTAGGTCGTCCAGTTTGTATGAGTAGAGTTGTTCATAGTGTTTTTTTTTTTTTTTACAATCCTTTGTATTTCTGTGGAATTTGTTGTAACTTCATTTCTTTCATTTCTGATTTTGTTTACAGGCAGTCCTCGGGTTATGTTGGACTCGACGTACGTCATTTCGTGGCTAGGTCGTCATCACCCAACCCATCTAATAAAAGAGTAACATGCAAATTGACCGTACCTCTGCTACGCTACCAGCCAATTGGGGCAGGGCCAAGGGGCAGGGCCAAGGAGCGGGGCAAGGGGTGGGGCATGGACATGGCCAGCACACAGGGCCAAGGCCGGCAGGGGCATGGCAGCAGTGCAGTGAAAGCAATCACCACGCTATAAGTGCTGTCCACAAGGTATTTAAGGGCCGGCCCTCCTTACACTTATGGTGTCTGAATCACATACAAATGAGTGCCCGGGGTCCCTACATGCCCCCCAGCCCAGCACCCATGGTTGGAGTAGGGGAGCTGCTGCCAGTCTCTGGGGTGTGCAGAGAATCCAGTGGCCACCACTGGGCGGAGAAAATTCACAGTGCTCGGTTCCTGCAGGGTATTGAGAGCACCAGGAATTCTGGGAAATGTAGTTCTTCCGTTTGAGCTCAGAAGTGGCTGGGGGAGGGGGAAGGAGGGGCGGCGGTATGTGCAGGGTATTGGGAGCACCAGGAATTCTGGGGAATGTAGTTCTGGTGGGCAGATCCACTGTAGGAGAGACTTTGAGGTACTGAGCGCGGGACACGGCAGCGGCTGAAAGGGGGGGGGGGGCGGTGGCGGGGAGTGGCCCTCGGCCCCCGCGCACTGCACATGGAGGTGGTGGCTGGGAGCACCCCGCAGCCACCGCTCACAGAGGCGGCGGGGCAGGGCCTGGCCGCCAGGCGCTGCGTGCGGAAGTGTTAGTGAGAGCCACTTCTTCACAGGCAAGAGACGAAGAGGAGGCTGCTGCGAGGCAGGGGTGGCAGCAGGTTGGGGGTGGCAGCGGGGAGCACCCTGCCGCCCCCATGCGCTGCACGGGAAGCGGCAGGGCAGGGCCCGGCCCCCGGGCACTGCACGTGGAAGTGGCGGTGAGTGCCCATTCCCTAGGGCCAGGTGGTCACAGGCAGCTGGGGCTGAGCTGAGCAGGGAGATGGCTAGGCAGCCTGGGGGTGAGCCATCAGTTGGACATCCCCTAAGGACTCCCAGTATGTGAGAGGGGGCAGGTTGGGCTAAGGGACCACCCACCCCCAGTGCACGAATTTCGTGCACCAGGCTACTAGTCCTATCTAATAAAAGAGTAACATGCAAATGTGACCATACCTTGGCTCCTGACTGGCTATGCTACCAGCCAGTGGGAGCAAGGGGTGGGGTGGAAAGGCATGAGCGCCAGGCCCCAGGATAAAGTGGTGAAGTCATCAAGCACCGAGCTGGGGCGTGGAGACCAAGCGACGGTGGCCAGAACTCACCACCCCTGAGTCAACTGAGGCCCCGGGGCGCAGAGAACTGCAGCGGGAGCAGTGGCGGTGGGGGCGGCAGCGGGGGCAGCAGCGGTGGCAGCGGCTGCGAGAACTCACCGCAGCTGCGTCTAATGAGGCCCCTGCATTGTTAATATTACATGTAGCTTCAGCTGTTTGCCAGCAATAACGGAAGGCAACCGCCAGAGGGAAGGCCCTTGAGTCCCAGCTTCAGCATCCCAGCTGAAACTGACAACAGGGAGGCGGAAGTCCCACCCCCACAGAATCTGTCCAAATCAGCCTTTGGTCACACTGCTGAAACGCCTGACTGTCAAGACTGTCATTCTCCTCTATCTCAGAACCTGGCAATAGAGAGGTGGGACTATGTCCAAAGAAAACTGTTGAAGTTTGCTCCACTCTATATTTCGGATACAGCCGAAGCTACACGTAAAAGATTAGCAATCCCAGCAAACTAAGTCTGCTCAGAAAGACTCATAATCAACAACCTCATGCATGAAATAAATGAATTAACAAAATCGTACAAGATGCTACGTGAGATAGAAAAGGAAGCCCAATCTGAAGCAGCAGCAAAAGGTATAGCTCCCACGGAAGTAACTATGGCAATTAAATATGATCGTAATAGTGACCCAGATAGATATAATTCTCCCCGTGTAACCGAGGTTGCTGTCACATTCAGAAACGAAGATGGAGAACCTCCTTTTGAAAGGGACTTGCTCATTCATTGTAAACCAGATCCCAATAATCCAAATGGCACTAAAGTGAAACAAATCAGTATCCTGTTTCCCACATTAGATGCAATGACATATCCTATTCTTTTTCCACATGGTGAAAAAGGTTGGGGAACAGATATTGCATTAAGACTCAGAGACAACAGTGTACTCAACAATAATACTAGACAAAATGTAAGAACACGAGTCACCCAAATGCAATATTATGGATTTCATCTCTCTCTGAGGGACACGTTCAATCCTATTTTAAATGCAGAAAAGTTAACTCAACAGTTTATTATGGATTCGTATTAAAAAATGGAGGCCAATCAGATAAATTTTATTAAACCATACCAATCTAAGTTGAGAGTTGAAAAATATAGTGGTTTGATGGACTATCTCAAATCTAGATCTGAAAATGACAATGTACCCATTGGTAAAATGGCCCTGGGGCTGCAGCATCTCCAGTTTCTCAGCTCATACCTTCTCCCCAGGAGACTGGGGAGAACATATATGGTAAAGTGTTTTACGCCACGGCAGTCAGAGTAGTGGGACTCGGCCAGGCACATAGAAGGGCTGGGGCCCTTTCTGGCCCTAGTGTTAGGCAGCATGCCCTATGGTCCTGGCTGCCTGTGGGTGCCTGTGGCTGCGGCCGGCCTAAGTGAAGCTGGCCCAGGTCCTGGGTGCCTATAGCTGGCCAGAGGGAGGGAAGCCTGGGTCCCAGGTGTGGGGCAAGGAAGAGGCAGTTAGGAGCAATCAGGCCAGCAGGGGACACTTAGGGGGCATCAGGCAGGTAGGCAGAGGTGGTTAGGGGTCACACATCCCCCAAGGGGTCCCTGATTGGAGCGGGTGCAGGCTGGGCTCAGGGAACCCCCCTCAGTGCATGAATTTCATGCACCGGGACACTTGTGTATTTATTTAAAAAAATAAAGTTCCATCATTTTGATGCATGTGCTTTATTTTTTTATTATTTACCTCAAGTAAATGTCATGAATTGTTACCTTTTAAATTTTTACTGTTTCACTTCATTACTGCTGTGTATGTGCTCTGTGTGAGTGACCATATGTGCTTTTGTAGGTGGATTCCAACTTACAGCAAAAATTGTGTTACATTGTAATGGAGGAATGGATCTCTGACGTAACCTGAGGATCTCTTATATTTGGGTCCTCTCTCTTTGTTTCTTGGTGACCCTGGTTAGAGGCTCATCTATCTTTTTTATCCTTTCAAAGAAACAGCTCTTGGTTTTATTGATCTTTTATTTTGTCTCTATGTCATTTATTTCCACTCTGATCTTTATTATTTTCTTCCTTTTGCTCACTCTAGGATTTTCTTGTTCTCTTTTTAATTCTTTAAGTTGTAGGTTTAGATTTATTATCTTTGTTTTTGTTTGTTTGAGGTAGGCCTGTAGTGGTATGAATTTCCCTCTCGTGACTGCTTTTACTATGTCCCCTAGATTTTGGATTGTTGTGTTTTCATTGTCTTTTGTTACCAAGATGCTTTTTATTTATTCTTTGATCTCTTTGGTAAACCCGGTCATTGTTTAATAGCATGCTATGTAGCCTCCAAGTAGTTTATTATTTTTATTTTTTTATTGTTGTTGATTTCTAATTTTATGACATTGTGATCTGAGAACATGCTTGACATGATTTCTATGTTCTTAAATTTTAAGAGACTTTGCCTGTGTTCCAGTATGTAGTCCATCTTGCGGATGTCCTCATGTGCACTTGAGAAGAATGTATATTCTGTAGCTTTGGGGACTTTGCCTGTGTTCCAGTATGTAGTCCATCTTTGCGGATGTCCCCATGTGCACTTGAGAAGAACGTATATTCTGTAGCTTTATGTTCTGAAGATGTCAATTAATTCCATTTTTTCTAGTATGTCATTTAGGATTGATGTTTCTTTCCTTATTTTTTGTTTAGAGCATCTATCCAGTGGTGTCAGTGAGATATTAAAATTCCCTGCTCTGACTGTATTGCTGTCAATCTCTCCTTTAATATCTTCCAAAAGTTTTTTTATGTATTTGGGTAACTCTATATTGGGTGCAGTTATGTTTGCCAGAGTTATATCCTCTGTTGAATTGCTCCCCTTAGTATTTTGAAATGGCCTTCCTTATCTCTTGTTATGGCCTTGACTTTGAGGTCTATTTTGTCAGATTGCTACCCCATCTTTTTTTTCATTTCCATTCACCTGAAAAAAACTTTTACCCCACATTCTATCAGTCTATGTGACTCCTTTGTTCTGATATGAGTCTCTTGTAGACAACAGACATATGGGTCATGTTTTTTTATCCATTCAGCTACCATATGTATTTTGATAAGAGCATTTAATACATTTATGTTTCAAGTTATTATTGATAGGTACTTGTTTGTCATCTTTTTTATTCTTTATGCATGTGTTCCTTATTCCCTTCCTATTCTTTTTACAGCAGTGCCTTTAGCCTTTCTTACATTGGTAGCTTGGTGCTAATAAACTTCCTTAGCTCCCCCCCCCTTTTTTTTTGGCTATGAAGCCCCTTATTTCACCTTCAATTTTGAATGATAACCTGGCTGGGCATAGTATTCTTGAATTCAGTCCCTTGCTTGGCATCACTTTTTATATTTTATTCCTTTCCTTTCTGGCCTGTGTGTTTCTGTTGAGAAATCAGTAGAGAGTCTAATGGGAGATCCCTTATAGGTATCTTTTTGTCTCTCTGGCAGCCTTTAATATTCTTTCTTGGTCGTTGGTGTTTGCCAATTTAATTATGATGTGTCTTTGTGGGTTCATCTTGTTTCAGACTCTGTGTGCTTCTTGAACTTGTGTGAGTTTTTTTCCCCCCAATATCAGGAAAATTTCCTGTCATCATTTCTTCAAGCAGGTTTTTTCTTCCTTGCTCAGTTTCTTCTCCTTCTGGTACCCCTATTATGCAGATGTTTCATTTTGTATTGTCCTAAAGCTCCTTGAAGCTCTCCTGCTTTTAAGTTTGTTTTTTCAGTTGCTGCTCTGTTTGGGTGTTTTTTCCTACCTTGTCTTCTAACTCACCGATTCAGTCCTCAGCTGCTTCTAATCTTGGTGCTTTCTATTGTGTTCTTTATTGCAGCTATGCCTTTCTTCATTACTCCTTGCTCCTCCTTCATTTCATCTTAATTCTTACACATGCTGAATTTGTCTTTCATCCTTTTCAGCCTCCATTTCTCTGAATTCTTTCTCTGACATATTGCTGGCCTCCATTTCGTTTACTCCATTTTCTGATGATTCCTCCATTTTTTTAATGGAGTCTGTTTTTTTATCTCCCCATTTTTGCTCCTTTCAGGGTGTCTGATTATGTAGCTTACTCTGCCTCATTGACCGAAAGGCACAAAATACAATTTGACAAGACATGACACAGAGAGAACAAAACATAAATGTATTCACCACACCGATAACCCCAATAAAGGTGACCACCAGGGAACAGAGAATTTGGAGAGCAAAAAGAACACAAAAATGATATTGAGAAAAGGGAAAAAGGTAAGAGAGAAAAGAAAAAAAGATGGGGGGGGGATATAAGTATATGGGGAGATAATTTCATCAAACAAATAAATAAACCAAAAAATGCAAACAACAAACACCCAGAGAAAAGGGAGGGAACTGAATCTGAAGTGGCAGATCTTAATTCCAGAAAGTAAGTTAAAGATATTGAATGAATGGGGGAATGGCTATAGTTCAGTATAGAAGAGATAGAAAATGAATGGATAGGAAGAAAAGTAAAACACAAAATAAACCAATTAAAATAAATTTATTTATTTATTTCCCCCTTTAATCTATCTATCTGTATATTTATTTGTTTAAAAGGAGAATAGAGAGCAAATAGGCTTGAGTTTGGTTAGTGAAACTAATTAAGCAATTAGGAGAAGAACAGCACAATGAAGAGTAGAAAAACAAAAGCATCCTACATAATAAAAGAGTAATATGCAAATTGACAGTCATTCCAACACACAAGATGCCTGCCCCATGTGGTCAAAGATGGCCACCGCCATGTGGATACAAGATGGCAGGCAGGGGAGGGCAGTTGTGGGCGATCAGGCCAGCAGGAGAGGGCAGTTGAGAGGGACCAGGCCTGCAAGAGAGGGCAATTGGGGCAATTAGGCCTGTAGGGGAGGGCACTTAGGTGTGACCAAGCCTACAGGGAAGGACAGTTGGGAGGGACACAGGCCTGCAGGGTAGGGCAGTTGGGGGGGGGCAGGCCTACAGGGGAGGACAGTTGGTGGGGGGGACCAGACCTGCAGGGGAAGGCTGTTAGTGTTACCGGGCCAGCAGGGGAGAGCAGTTAGGGGTGACCAGGCTGGCAGGGGAGGGAACTTAGGGGCCAGCAGGGGAACAGTTAGGCATTAATCAGGCTGGCAGGGGAGTGGTTAGAAGGTAATCAGGCTGGGAGGCAAGTGAGCAGTTGGAAGCCAGTCATCCTGGATTGTGAGAGGGATATCTTAGATTGGAGAGGGTACAGGCTGGGCACTCCCCACCCCCCATGCACAGATTTTTGTGTATCAGACCTCTAGTAAATAAACGAATTGGCTAGTGAAGAATGTGAAAAGAGAATGGTGCATGGACTTGTAGCAGGGAAGAGGAAATTAGATATACGAGTTAGTTAGTAATTGCCACTACTGTAGAGGCTACTACAACAGAACATGTCAGTAAAGCATATAAAAAAGATCAGTTTTTACCAAGGAGTAAAAAGAAAGAGAAAAACTAAAACAAGAACAGGAGAAGAGAAACAGGATGAAAAGGGATAGTGAGGAAGAAAAAAGTTGGCAAAAAGGAAAAAGTGAGATAAAGTAAAATAGTGATAAATAGAAATGGCGTATAGAACACCAATCAAAAAAATAAAAGGTTAAAAAGTAATAATATAAAATAAAATAAAATTTTCTTTTCCTTAAGTAAATGGTAAAAAATAAAAGTCAGGTGTTTGCTTCAGCTGAGTTTTAATGTCTCATGGGGCTAGATTAAGACCCCTCTCTACTGTTTTGTCTGCCACTTTTCAGTTTCCTGTTAGGTATTCAAGACCTGTTGAAATTCCCGGTGATCTGCTCCTCTGTACCTGTCTCCCCATGGTTTGGATTTAGGCATGTGGGACCAACCTGCCCTCTGTCTCCCTTCTTTCAGTTGTATTTACACAGCATTTATTTCTGACACTGGCTCTAGGTGGCAGTGTTGCTTTATTAGTTTCTGAGGCCACTAGGAAGGGCTAGCTCTTCTGGAGAAAAATGGCTGGTTGGGGTTGGAGGGACCGGGCTGTCCCAGAGCTGGATTCCTGGTCACCTCCTTGCTTTGCTCCTCAGTCTCCATCATACCACATCCAACTTGGTGAGTGTTTGTAATTGAAAAATCCTGTGAACTGGGTTTAGCGAGTAAAAGCAAGGGCAGTATAAAGACAGAGCAACCATGCTGCTGCTTGATTCTCTCACCCCTGGCATTGCGTGGGCAGTGCAGGGCTGCAGGCTGCCTTTCTGGGTGCAGCCTCCCATGGCTGTGGACTGAGACCTAAAGTTCCCCACTGCCAGAAGCCCTGTGGACTCCCTTCCACAGTTGAGTGGTACGTGTGTCCCCACAGGATGTGGACTTGGTGCAGCACAGTTTCCTTCTGACCCTCTCGTCCCGGTAGGTAGTCGCGCATCTCTCTCTCCTGGCCGGCCTTGGATTGTCTCACCAGCTGTGTTTAATTGCCAATTCCAGGTGGATGTTATTCAGTTCAGCTATTTCTTCTATCCACTCTGTGAGAAGGCACAGAACACGTCTTCCTATTTGGCTACCATTTTGTCTCCCCCCAGACAAATGTTTTAGAAGCCTGAAGCCTGGAATCTTGGTGTTCATGAGTTTGCAGCTAAGGCAGCTGGTCCCTGACTGGTGTGGTTGCCAGGGTCCCATGGGATGTCTGAGGGCTCCTTGGGTGGAGATGAGTCTGGACTTCCAGTCACAGCAGCTCTCCCCTTCAAGATGGCATGGCCTCTACTGTGGATTTGGCTGCCCCGGGAGAGATTTCAAGCGGTAAGAGAGGCCGTCCAGCTAGGGGAGCCTGGTCGCCAGTCCCCAAAAGTCCTGCGGAATATAACTCCCTCACACCCACACACTCCCCTTTCTCTCCCTCACCCTCTCCCTCACTGCCATCCTGTCGGCTGCCATCTTGAATTCTATTACATTTTAAGTGCTGTATGTGACTAGCAGAGGATTCCTGTTGCACAGCTCAGATAAAGAATATTTCCATCATCACAGCAAGTCCAGTTGGACAGCGCTGGTTTAGATCATTTACATTTAATTTAATTATAGATAGAGCTGGATTTAAGAATATTAATTTGCTATCCCAGTTTTTTTCTTTCATATTTTTTTCTTATCCTGTCTTTTGGGTTAACAGTATTTTTATTATTTCACTAGAGGCCTGGCACACAAAATTCGTGCGTGGGTACAGTCCCTAGGCCTGGCATGCAATCAGAGCCATCTTCCCCAGCTGCCTGCAGTCAGCCCTGTCCCCTGCTGTCACTCATCCCCCAGTTCCCTAGTTCCCACTGGGTGATTGGAGCTGCTAGCTTCAGGGAGGCACCGAGAGTTCGGCTGTTCTGCCTTCTCACCAGCCCTACCCCCCACTGCCACCCCACCGCCCCCCAGTTCTCCATTTGCCATTGGGCTATTGGAGCCTGATAGCTGGGGAAAAGGACCAAGAGGTGCGCTATTCCCGCCTGCGCACTGGCCCCACCCCCGCCACGGGTTGCCCTGTGGTGGGGCGGGGGCCTTGGCCTGGCACCATCCATGTCCCCTGCCACCCACCCCTGGGCGATTGGAGCCTGCCAGCTGGGGAAAGGGACCTAGAGGTGGTCAGTGTGCCTCATAGTGACTGGTCCAGTGGTCGTTCTGGTCGTTCCACCATTAGGGTTTTGCATATTACCCTTTTATTATATAGGATTTTGTCTCCTCTATTGGCTTACTAGCTATACCTCTATTTTTAAATTTTTTTAAGATAGTAACTGATGCAGGTTTTAACTTACACACATTACCTTCAAACTGTGCTATAGTAGTTCATATATAATATGAACCAATAGGACTTCCTGTAATGATGGGAATGTTCTATATCTGAGCAATGCAACAGGTATTTACTAGTCACATGCAGATATTAAGAACAGAAACATTACATGTGTAGATCCTATACATGTGCAGATCTAGTCTCCTTCCTATTCTTTGTACTGTTATCATATGTTCTGCTTCTTGTATTATAAACCCTGTAATAATTATTGTTGCTTTAAACATTCAGTTATATTTTCAAGAAACTTTAAAAAAGCAAAAAATTCTCTATATTTACTCATATTTTTACCTTTCCTGTAATCTTCATTTCTTTTTACAGATCTGAGTTTCCATTGTCATTTATTTTCCTTTGTCTTGAAGAACTTTTAACATCTCATATAGTGTATATCTGTTTACACAGAATTTTCTCAAATTCTGAAGATGTCTTCATTTTGCCTTCATTTGTAAAGGATATTTTCACTGGACATAGAATTTTTGGTTGTCGTTTTTTTTCTTTTGGCATTTTATTGATTTTGTTCTATTGTTTTCTGGTTTACATTGTTTCTTATGGGGAAAATGGTCATTTTATGTTTTACTTGTGTATAATATGTCTCCCACACCTGTTTGCTCATAAAGTTTTCTTTTATCCTTATTTTTAAACAATTTGTTCTGACATGCCTATTTGTGGGTTCCATTACATATTTCTATTTATAGTTTGCTGAAATTCTTACATCCCCGAGTTCATGTTTATAAAATTGGAGATTTTCCAATTACTCTTTACTTAGATATTTTTAACTTAGTTTTTCCCCTTGCCTGCCCCTTCTTTATCATCTGGTATTTTAATTATAGGTATGTTACATCATTTGATATTGTTCCAGTTTTTTGAGTCTCTGTTATAGTTTTATTTCTTCCATGAGAGAATTTAGGTTCATTTCATTGTTTGATCTTGTTAATACTGCTCAATAACTTTTTTAAAAATATATATTTTATTGATTTTTTTACAGAGAGGAAGAGAGAGGGATAGAAAGTCAGAAACATCGATGAGAGAGAAACATCGATCAGCTGCCTCTTGCACACCCCCTACTGGAGATGTGCCCGCAGCCAAGGTACATGCCCTTGACCGGAATCGAACCCGGGACCTTTCAGTCCAAAGGCCAACGCTCTACCACTGAGCCAAACCCGTTTTGGCACTGCTCAATCACTTTTTATTTCAGATGCTGCTTTTTGCCATTCTCTGAATTGTTTGTTGCTCCTTCTTTGTGGGAGCTTTCAGATGTCATAATTTCATGTGATGTCACCTCTTATAATCCATCTCGTCTGTAGTAAAGAACATATTTTTATCCTTTAGCATGGTTATCATAGGTATTTTAACATTCTTATTAGGTAAATCAGTATTTGATTCATTTGTGAATCTCTTGACTCCCCCCGCCCCCCCTTGACTATGAATCAGTATTTTTTGCTTCTTATATAGTAGTTTTTATTTGTAAAGGAAATACTGTGAATGATACATTGTGGAGATGCTGGGTTCTGTCTTCTGAAGAGTGTTGATCTTTGTTCTAGCATGCAAATTACTAGCTGGTCACATTGATTATGTTGAGCCCTTATTATAGGCATTATTAGAGCAGGTCTACTTCAGTTGTGCTTTTATACTAGTGAGCATTTCTGACTTCTGGGATGTGATTCTTATTCCTAACATGTGGCTAATACAGGTTTTTAGTAAAAAGACTTAAAGTGTTTAACAAGCTCCTTTAAATTATAGACTTAAAATTCAAGCTCTCTTGAATACTTCACATAGCTTTTCCCCATTCCCATTTCTCCTCTGCTAAGCTCTTTGTATTCCTCCTATACATGTCCGGTTCAGCAGTCAGCGAAGGATTTGAGGGAAGTGTATTTGCTGATTTAGGACTCCATCCTTTCTTCTGGAATTTTTTTCACATGCCCTTATGACTGCCATTTGCATGTTGAGTTCTGTATTTGTGTAGCAATGACTAGGCAGTACTCTCCAGGGAAAAGGTATAAGTATCATCTCACCTTACATAGTTTTCTTCTCTCAAGAGTCTCCCCTTTAGTGTCTGTCAACCTTTGTTTCACTCCAGTTCCTTGAAAAAATTGATTATAATTATTAGCAGGGAGGTTAGTGTGATATAATTACTCTGCCATTACTGGGTGCTAGAACTATAGCTATAATTTTGTATTGTAATTTTTTCACTTAACTTTTTAACATAAGAATTAAAGTGTTCCTTTTTCTGTGGGAGCCACTGGATTGAGAGGAGTGTAGCCTTCTCCTCTCCATGCACTTAGTGTACTCCAAAAAGGGGAAATTATCTGGCAAAAATGTCACTTTGCCTACTGTGTGCAAGGTTTCCTTTCGACCAGATATTGTAGACTTTGTTCTCATCAGCTTATGCAAAAACAATGGTCCTGTACTATCAGTGGTCAGTGAATTGGCAAGTCATCAAACCAGTATGGAGTCTTGAGGTTCTGGCAGAGCTATGACTCAAATTCCCAGAGTTTGAGGTGGTAGGACTCCTTGTTCTACACAAGGTACTTTTGGAAATATATGTCATGTTGCCACCACTTGTTTGCGCCGACAAAAACCTGGCATCATTGGCACCACAGAGTGAACATAACATAGAAGTACTATGCCATCTGCTCTGCCATGGCTTCCTTGGCATTCATTGCCAGCACTGGTCATGTCTATACGTCATCATATTGAGGAAGTTCCTGAATTTTCTTTGGTGGTTGAAGGTAAAGTTGAAGGCTACAAGACCAAGGAGGCTGATTTATTTTTTAGGAAACTTAAGGCCTGGAGGATGTTAGAAAGGTCTTTCCAGTGTTGGCAAACTCATTAGTCAACAGAGCTGAACAGCAATAGTACAAGGATTGAAATTTCTTTTGAGAGCCACTTCTTCATCTAGACTCGCCCAGCCGAAAACCCACTTCTGTGCATCTGCCACGAAGTTTCAGTTGCATTGTACGTGCGCACCCGCACATGGTATTTTGTGGAAGAGCCACACTCAAGGGGCCAAAGAGCCGTATGGTCTATACCTTTCAGCTAATGAGAGCTGGCAAGGGCAAAATGAGAAATCATCATCATTTCCAGGGCAGGGGACCTTGCATCAACTAAAACACAGAAAACAGTATCATCAAAGCCTTCAGAAACATTCTTAGAATTACTCTGCTTAATTTAAGCAAATAGAATGTTTTGAAACTTGCTCCTGGTGAGCAGGTGGGCTATACCTGCATTTGGACTGAAAGTGCCTTCTGCACATTAGATGATCTCTATGGCACTGTGTAAAGCTGTCTCCCTCAAGAGGAACTACAACCTTCCATGCACAGGATACTCAATAGAGACCTGAGCAGAATCTTGAAAATCCCAGAGATCCAAAGAAACCTCGGAGCACTACGTAAGAAAATTCATTGCAAAGTCCTAAGGAAGAATCCCCTGACAAATCTGAGAATCATGTTGAAGCTAAACCCATGTGCAAAGACCATGCACCTGGACACCAGTCTTCTACAGGCCAAATCAGAGGAGAAGGGGGATCCAGGCATGAAGCCTGTGGTGTAGGAAAGGAAGGAAGGAAGACCTTACTGTTACAAAGCAGAAGAACCTTTGGTGGGAAATAAGGCTGCAGCTACCAGGAAATCGGCAGCTGGAAAGAAACCCACAGAAAAGAAACCTACCACAGAAGAGGCCTGCAACATAAATTTAAATTTGTTTCATAAAAGTTAAATCACTTTGGATAGCTAATTTTGAATAAAAACCTGATCAAAGACAAAAATAATTAAAATGTTACTAAAAATATAACACAAACATCTTTGATCACTTTAAACATACTATTTTATGAGTGAATATGCCATAGTTTACTTGGATATTTTCCTATTTTGGAAGTCAAATATTTCAATGTTATAAATAATGCTGGATTCATTATATGAAGAGAAGAACTGTTATGAGGGTCTGGACACATTTCTCACAAATTTACTTAAATCAGTTGTATCTTGGGGAAATAGAATGGTTATAAAATCTTTAGTGTCTTTGATTTTTTTATTCTTTCAAATTTGCATACATCCTATTTTAGTAAAAGTTTTATTGTTATCATTGCTGTTGTGTTTTTTTTCCCTGCAGAAAAGAGAAAATATTCGTTCTTTAACTATGTCTGGCCATGTTGGTTTTGAGAGTTTGCCTGATCAGCTGGTCAACAGATCTATTCAGCAAGGCTTCTGTTTTAATATTCTCTGTGTTGGTAAGTGCCAGACTTTTCCTTTAAATTGTTTTCATATTTCTTGTGCTCGCTTAATTCTTGTAAGCTGTGTGGTGCTCATATTATGAGTTTGAGATCATGATCACAGATTTTTTCAGTTATTTAAATTCTATGAGTTAAAAATAAAATAAATTCTGAGTTTTATTTTTATATTTTTTTAGCTGTACTACTTTAACTTTTTTGTTTGTTCTTTAAACATTTCAGTACTTTCTTCAACATTCTGAGTAACTTATCTTACATACTAATTTTTATGTTCTACTAATGACTTAGTGGACCACACTTAGCATATATTTCTTTCTTGGACAACTCAGCCATTGAAATATTTGGGATCCTTAATACCACATTAAGAGTTTATAGTTCTATTTTTTTCTCATCCATCCTGTGCACCTGTGAAGATATACCTTTCTTTCTTTCAGGGGAGACTGGAATTGGAAAATCAACATTAATTGATACATTGTTTAATACTAATTTTGAAGACTATGAATCCTCACATTTTTGCCCAAATGTTAGACTTAAAGCTCAGACATATGAACTTCAAGAAAGTAATGTTCGATTGAAATTGACCATCGTGAATACAGTGGGATTTGGTGACCAGATAAACAAAGAAGAAAGGTACATGTTTTCTTCTTGTAATAAAACAAATTTTTCTTAATTCAGGACATTTGCATTCTTGCCCCATGAGCTATGATTTGACTTTCTACTATGGCAATCCATACCTTAGCCTCCCAGACTTTTAATCTTTTAAATCAGTAAGTCATATTCTCACTAACAATTGACACTTCTATATTTACTTATCTAATTTCTTTAGGATGATTTGAATTACATTATTAAAATGCCTATTTCAGCAAAAATAGTTTTAATTATTTTCTGATACGCCAATATAGTGTATTTTAAGTGACTTGTACTTATTTTCAGGCAAGACTTATTTCAATGAGGGGGGGGAAAAGCAATAAGTCATATAATCCAATATAATAAAGATATAATATGCAAATGGTCGTTACGCGTAACAACCGAATGCGTAATGACCAATCACGTAACGACTGGATCATGGATCAGCAGGAGGGTGAGGCTGCAAGCTACAAATGGGTGGTAGAGAGCTACAGGAGGGGGCAGGACAGCAAGCTATGAGGAGAAGGGGGGTGGGAGTGGAGGGAGCTCCAGGAGGGTGGGGCAGAGGGCTGAGAGCTATAGGAGGGCAGCAGTGAGCTACTGGCTATAGTGGGCAGTGGAGAACTAGAGGAAGGTGAAGGGCAGCAAGTATGAGGGGAGAAGTGGGTGCAGGGGGAGCTAAAGAAGGGTGGTATAGTGGGTGGTGAGCTACTTACTGGAGGGAGGCAGCAAGCAACTGGCACACGGATTCATGCGCAGGGCTACTAGTGGCAAATATAAATGGCCAATCCATGGTGCATGAATTTTTTTGTGAAATTCTAATCAAATTAGCCAGGTACCTTATTATGCATTACAGTAAAGGTTTGATAATGAAATTTCCATTTTATATTATGTCATTATTTCTCTTATTATAAAGATTGATTATAAGCTGTCTATAAAATTTAAACTAAGAAAGGGAGAAATAGATTGAGGTAAAGCAATAACTTTTGTTCTTTTCTTTTTTGAAATGTATATATTTTCATTATTAGTGGTAATTTCCTAAAGTTTCCTTTAGAGAGAAAATATTTTGCATAATTGACTCTATGTAACTTATATTAGCTTTTTCAGCACATTTGTGTGTTCTGCTTTAAATTTCAAAAAAATATTTGTTTGCTTTTTTGGAAGAAACAGATCAGTGGCAGAGACAAAGGCCTGTTACATGCTACTTTAAATCATAATAGTTTTTAAAATGTTCTATATAGAGATCTTGGGCATTTTTGATGATCTCATACATGGTACCTTTTAAAAGTATTTCATTTTCTATAGAAATATTGTTTAGAAATATCAATTTTACATATAGCAACTTTTGTAAATTCTCTGATTAATTATAATAATTCACTTCTAATATTTAGATTTTCCATGTATGTGATAGTACAATGACATTTATATTTCCAGTCCATATTTTTCTTTTTAAATGTTTTGTTGCTGTAAAATTTACATAGAAAAAATAAAATGTACTGATTTTTTTTTGGTGTACAATTCAGTTAATTTTAACAAACGTGTAGATTTGTTGCCACCACATGATTAGATACAGGAGAAGGCCAGAGTCTTGAGTGATTTTCTCGTATGCACGTGCACATACAGATTACGGCTTTGCTAAAACCAAGGCCCTCTCCAGACCTGCATTGCTTTCTCTTGGTGTAGCTCCTTTTCCTAGTGTTCTTGCCTACAAATTCTAGTTGATTTAGCCTCCCCGAACTGCTGTCTATATGTCTTAAGTCATAGAGTTGGCCAGGCTCTGTTCTCTCCTCTGTGCTATACTCTGGAAACTTGTCTCCAGGCAATAATCTGAGGAAATCGTTGAGCTCTCCTCATTGACTTCCCACCTTTGTGATCACAGTTTTATACTGATGATTGTCCATTATCTGAAAACCTTTATCATATATTTTGTCCAAGTTTCTGGCTGTTTAAGGTGGGAGGGTAAATCCAGTCCCATTTACTCCATCATGTCTAAAGATGGCACTCTTTATTTTTCTTTCATTTTAAATATCTGACTATACTTGGTAGAAACTGCAGTGTTTTGTTGGATAGTCGGTGGTGATGGTGGGCATCCTTGTCTTGTGTTGACTCCAAAGGGAAAGTTATGTTTTAAGCCATATATTATACTTGCTTACCTTTTTCTTTTAGTTAGAACAAGAAAGTTTCTTTTTCTGACAATAGTTGCGGGTGTTTTTTTTTTTTTATCATTCTATCTAATAAAAGAGTAATATGCAAATTGACCATACCTCCAATCAAGCCATGCCCACAAGTCACACCCACAAGCCAATCTGAGCGAGAATGCAAATTACCCCAACCAAGATGGCAGTTAATTTGCATATCTGCACACAGAAGATGGCATTGAAGGAAGCCAAGCACTGCAGAAGGGAAAAAGCTGCAGAGAAGTAAGCAAGGGGTGCGGGGGAGACAGGAGGCAGCAAGGCAGAGGAGACGGGAGTGAGGCAGCAGAGATGAAGCAAGGCAGCAGAGAAGGGAGGGAGCTTTGCTCAGGCCGCAGGAAGCTCTATTCTTGCAAGTCTCTGATATATATATATATAAAGGCTAATATGCTAATATTTCACCAACCATTCAACCGCTCGCTATGACACAAACTGACCACCAGGGGGCAGACACTCAACTCAAAGAAACGGCACTGTGAAACTGGTGCCAACAAAGCAACACTCGGCTTTCTCCAAGTGGAACACAGGCCCCACCATCACTCTGAGAGACAGCCAACCAAATCACAAGACAACGCTGCTAACACCCCATGGTGCAAAATGCGACCTACAGCCCAACCCAGAAATGTCACTGTGGGTGCCAGATAATAACATCATGTAGCAATGCCTGGCTTCTCTCCCTAGTGCAATGATGGCTAACCTTTTGAGCTCAGTGTGTTAAAATTCGCCAAAAAACTGACCATAACTGGGGTGGTGTCTCACTACGAGGAAAAACACCATAATTTTACGATATTTATAGTTTAAATAACAAAAATGTATAATTGTAATATATAACTGTATTTAATAAATCAAAAACTAATTAACTTACCTGTTTAGTGACTTCTTTGTTCATCTGTCAGTCAGTATTATTTAACTTTTAGGAGGTGCCGTGAACTGACATAAGGGAGGGGAAGGGGGAATTCTTTAACTAATCTGCCTATTAGTGACTTTTTTGTTGCTGAATTTCATTGGCTAAACCTTCAATTGAAGGTTGGTATTTTTTACACTTCAAGCCCAAACAAGCACTACTAACTTTATCTGTCAATCTGTTTCTTTTGTTGGTTTTGATATTATTTAACACTGACAATAAGGTCTCACAAAAGTACATAGAGGGAAAAATTGTGAATAAAGCCATTGCAATATTTTGCAAGGTGCTAAAAGTGTCTGGTAATCAGCTCCAGGCACTCCAAATTTCCTGTTTGTAGTGGCACCTTCCCAGATTCTCAAGCTTTGACCTCAAGTCAACAAACACCTGAATCCAGATGCTGTCTTGAAATTCTGTAGGTTACATCTCCAAATCATCAATTTGCATCCATTGGAAACCATTTAATTCCAAACTACTGTAGACTACTACATCAGGATACTTAATTATTTTTATGGTCTGTTCTAGGCTTCTAAATTGGTTAAATCTATCACTGAACTGGTCAAGTAAGGAGTCTAAAACATGCTGGTACTTTATATGCAAGGGTTCCATTTCATTTTGTACAGCTGCACTGGCCTTCTCAAAATACTTTCTTACTCGAGAAAAATACTTATAAGTTTTAGCTTCTACATCTCGCTTGAAAATTTTAAGTTTACTTTCAAAAGCTTTTATGTATCCAAACATAACCTCAATACTTTTGCCAAAACCTTGTAACTTTAAATTCAGTTCATTAATGTGAACAGAGAGATCTGTAAAAAATACCAGGGTGTTCACCCTCTTATCATCATTGAGCTGAGAAAAGTTTCCCAGATCCTTATCCTCAAGAAATACCTTAATTTCTTCAAAGCACTCCACAAAGCACTCAAGAACTTTGTCTCGGCTCAGCCATCTTACATTATTGTACATCACCAGTCCACTGTAGGTGGAAT
The DNA here is from genome assembly GCA_027563665.1 of Antrozous pallidus. Classification (NCBI taxonomy): domain Eukaryota; kingdom Metazoa; phylum Chordata; class Mammalia; order Chiroptera; family Vespertilionidae; genus Antrozous; species Antrozous pallidus. Next base: position 107,758,731 of record CM050508.1, on the reverse strand, counting down.
CAACCTCCAGTAAAAGTGCAGAAAATTCTTGCTTGTGAAGGGGGTGAGCAGATATTAAATTAACTATTTTTGTAATAACTGATATTAAGTCGTTTAAGTCGGTGAATCCTGCCTTGGTACTAAAACCTCCTGATGGATAATACAATGAAAAGGCACAATCGGATGTCCAATAGCTTCCATAAACAATTTGACAAATCCAGCTTTTTTCTCCACCATGTTTGGTGCCCCATCTGTCATCACTGACACAACTTTAGATATATAAACCTTAGGTCACGGAATGTTTGTGTAACGACCTTACATATTTAGCTTCCTGATGTACTTGTTGGCAATGATACTAACTTTATCAGCTCTTCTCTCATTGTGAGACCATCAGAATATCGAACAATAATGGCCAACTGAGCATGTGATGTGACATCAGTAGTTTCATCAAGAGAGATAAAAAAATATTTACAATTACTATGTCTCTCTTTAATTGATGTTGTACGTTTGTGTTCAATCTCAATATTCGGTCTTTTATGATATTTCTACTGAGTAGTAACTCAGATATTTTCTTAATAATTGCATCTTCTGCATATCGTGAAATACAACTGGTGCACATATTAGGGGAGTTTCTTTAATGAATTCTTCCTCACTGAGTGCTTTTCCATGTTGATCTATGGAGTGAGCAATGCTCAAACCTGCAGATGTTCAATTTGTAGAGCCTTTTATAAATTTTAGGATGGGATTAGGTTGGCTCTTATAAAGGTGTAGCTGCCTGGAAATGTATTCCTTCCTTTCATCCTCACTTTTTTCAAGAGCTAGGAATGACTAGTTTCAAAATGACTATTTATATTCCACATTCTGCTTACTACCATTTCAGTACATAGAATGCAAAATGATCTGCCATTTTTTTCTATAATGGCATACATTTCAGTCCATGTTTCTTCAAAGGGTCGGCTACTACTACTACCACTGCCTTTACTTAATCTTGGTTTTTTATTTTTTGTGTTCTCCATCAGGGGAGCAGTGACAGAAGATAGAATTATAGATAGCCTGTTAGCTCTGCAGGCAATTAGGGGTTAACTAGCCTAACTGACCTCAAGATGACACATGTAACTGTCTTTTAGGAAGGGGCAGGGTTAGTAAGCAGAAATATGGGTTAATAAGGATGCACAACAGTAATAGTGGTGAAATGGAGTCTGCACTATGCTGCAAAATGACATTCCTTATATAAATTAAGATGGCTGCCGCTATTTCTAATGGCGGGAAATGGAAGCCATAGCACAGGCCCTTGCCTCTCCCAGCCTCCCCCTCACTTATCTCACTAATGATGGTCAATTAGAAATCTATGGCACCCAAGAACAGTAGATTGGATGATGGTTGCTGCGGTTTTGTGGTTGCTGGCAATTGCGATCACAGGACCCAAGATATGCGTCCCCCACAGCATTCTCCTGCTCCCTGCTCCGCCGGCCAGAAGTGAGGTGAAAGATCCCCTAATGGCCTAAGCGGAAGTCCAAGAACTAGACACTCTGTGCCGGAGTTCTGTTGTTTTGGCCTACACACATCTGCTACAGAGTGTCTACACTACATTACAGCAAATGTTTCATCCTCAGCCACTGCACCTGGTCCTTCTCAACATGCAGCCCCATACTTCTCTGTTTGCGACTGCATGCAGCTGTGTGTCATCGAAAATGGTTTCACATGTCAGTACTGACACATGTGTCATAGGTTCGCCATCACAGCCCTAGTGACTAGCCTTCTTTCAGTTTAGTCAGCCCAGGAACACGACTTGCTTTATAGCCAGATAGAAACATTTTACCCTTTAACTAAATGTGTGTGAAGTATTTTCACATGCCTCATCTCATTTGATCCTCATAGAAGTCTTGGAGTAGGTAGATAGGAGACTTGGTAGAATCCTGTTTTATTTTCATTAGTCAGAAAATTGAGATTTAGAAAGTTTAAATTTCTTTTCTGACTGAAAAGAAGTAAGAAATGGTAGACCTTGAAAATGATTTCAGGTTTTCTCACTGTGCAGAATATAGTCAAATCCTGCTGCAGTTAAAAATTTTACCCTTTGTTCTCCCTGCATGATCTAAAATAATAACCTGCTTTTTGTTGGCATTTATTGCTGTGTTGCTGACAATTACCTGGAAGAGAAGTTGGGGTGCTTCACTGGGCTGGGAAAAGTTTAGCTAAATCAGAAAGCAGGCCTAATTAAGCAAGTTTATTTTATACTAGAGGCCCAGTGCACAAATTTGTGCATGGGTGGGGTCCCTCAACCTCACCGGCAATCGGGCCAATTGGGACCATCTGGCCCAGTCCTGAACGGGCCAATTGGGACTGGCCAGCAGGGGGTGGGGAGGGACTGCGGGAGGTTTACCGAGCGGGGGGTTTGTGTTTTTGTTTGTCCTGCCGGTTCTGTATTTCTTTATTCTTTCTTGCTTGCTTTCTATTCTTACAGGTGTTACTCTGGAAATTATGAAACATAATAATCAAAGTTTAAGATAAATTGGTATTTGTTCTTGTCCCTGATGATTCAAATAAACAATAAATTGGAATTTTCGCCGTAAACTCCATTAACTCACCTTTCTGACTTATAATAGCATGTGTTTTATATCTCTTTTTTTTCTTAACCACACAGACATTATTATTATACTAGTGGTCCAATGCACAAATTTGTGCACATTGAAAGGAAAATAATTAGAAGAAATATTACAATATCGCTATTTCCCCTTTCTCTATAATAGAAGAGTCAACCAAATTCATGATCAACAATGACAGATGGAAACACATATTCCAGTGAGAGCTTTTTATATCTATCATACGTGCATGAGTCAGCTCAGCCTTTTTATATATACTAGGGGCCAGTGCATGAAATTCATGCATGGGGGGGGGGGTCCTCAACCCAACCTGCCCCCTCTCACATACTGGGAACCCTCAGGGAATGTCCAACTGATGGTTCAACCCCAGCCTGCCCAAGGCATCACCCTGCTCAGCTTGGCCCAGGCTGCCTGCGACCACCCGGCCCCAGGGCTGGGCACTCGCCGCCATTTCCGCTCATTGTGCCCAGGGGCTGGGCGCTCCCCACCGCCGCCACCACCGCTGCTGCTGTCGTCACTTCCCCTCACAGCACCTGGTGGCTGGGTGCTCGCCGACACTGCAGTTTCATCTCCACCCCCGGGACCCCGCCCCCACTCCTAATTGGCTGGTAGCATAGCCAATCAGGAGTGAAGGTATGGTCAAATTTGCATGCTTCTCTTTTGTTATATAGGATGTGGCCAATATTTATTATCCTTTTAACCAAAATTTTGTTTAGCTTTAATAGTTGAAATTTTAGTTGGATATACAATTTTTGATGGGCAATAACTTTCTTCCCATTGAAGATAGATTCCACTTGTCCCATGGCTTTTATTTTTACTGTTATGAAGTCAGCTATTGATCTGTCTGCTCCTTTAGAGTCATCTTTTCCTCCAATGCTTTTCAGATCTTTCTTTTTCTGTTCTCTAGTTTTACCATAATGTCTTAAGTTTTTATTTATTACTAATTTATTCTGTCATTGATTTGACTTCTTGAGTCTGAATTGTACCATCAGTTCTCTGAAATAATCTGAGACATCATCTTTATATATTGCTTCTGCCCTTTTTATGTTTCCTTTCCTTCTGAAACTTTGGTGAAATATGTTAGACCTTCCCATTGTGCCATTAATATCTCTTTTAATCTCTCTTTTATATTTTTATCCCCCCTGCATTGTTTTCACAATTGTTGTTTATCTTCCAGTATAGTAATTCTCTCCATAGCTTTGTCTAATATAGGAGTGGAAAACATCTGGCCTGCAAGCCCACAGAATCATTTAGTCTGGCTCTGCCAAGGCCTTCGGGTGATTTAATTAAATGTTTAACGAAATATAGCAGGTTAATTTTGTTGTTGTTGTTATTCAGCACAGAAGCCTTTTTTATTTTTCCCCACTTATCATGCCATGAATTCACAGGGAACGGGTTCCAGCAGCTCAGGCTCCTTTCCATTGGTTCTCACAAAGTGTGCTTCTCTGGGCAGAGCAGGCTGACGCTTCAATTGAACCCAGATACCTTTCTCTTTGGCTTCCTTCTTTTTCCGATCATTTTCCTTCACATGTTTCAGGAAGCTATCTTGGCTCTCAGAGTACTTACTATGCTCAATATGTACATTAAATCTCTTGGCAAGAATCTTACCTTTAACTTGCTTGTTCACATTAATGCCCATTGCATGCAGGGCGACATTGTAGACTCTTCCAGTTTTGCCCTGGTAACACTTGTGGGGCCTTCCTTTGTGAACAGTGCCATTCCCTGGATGTCCACAATATCACCTTCTATGTATGTGGCCAAAGGAACAGCTCCATGTTTTCTAAAAGGCCTAGAGAACATATAGCGGGGGCCTCTCCTCTTTCCCTGTGTGTGAGTCATTTTGGCGAGTTACTGGAAGATGGCGGTTCCGGCCGAAAAGAAGCGCCAGGCTAATTTTTAAGTCGATAATTTTGTATGGCCCAAGAATGATGTTATAAATATCCAAATGGCCCTTGACAGGAAAAAAGTTCCCCAGCCCTGGTCTAATTATTAAACTAATCCAGTGGTCCTCAATCTTTCTAATGTCACGACCCTTTAATACACTTCCTCATGTTGTGGTACCCCCAACTGTAAGATTATTTTCGTTGCTACTTCATAACTGTAATTTTGCTACTGTTATGAATCTTAATGTAAATATCTGTGTTTTCCGATGGTCTTAGACAATCCTGCTAGCGGTTTTCAACCTGTGGGTCAACATCCACAGGTTGAGAGCCGCTGCTGTAGAGCCTAAGACCATCGGAAAACACAGATAACTTATATTATGATTCATTAACAGTAGCAAAATTACAGTTATGAAGTAGCAACAAAAATAATTTTACGGTTGGGGGTCACCACAACATGAGGAAGTGTATTAAAGGGTTGTGGCATTCAAAAGGTTGAGAACCACTGAACTACTCCATTGCATTTTATATTTTGGTTATCAATCTGTAAAGTGTCTACACACTGTGTGGTTCATATCTCTAGAATCACTTGTTATACTTTACTATTCTCAGCACATATGTTTAAGCTGCCTTTTATTTCTGTTTTATCTCTACTTATAATTATATCTTATAATTCTAGTATATTAAAATTTTGCAGTTATTTTACTGATGTTTGTTTTTTCCTTTGGTTTTCATTCATTGTGCTTTTTCTCATGCTTGGTTTTTGTGTTTTTATTGTAGTTAATGGCCTTTGAAAAGTTACTTGCAGAGACACTTTGAGGTCTAAGGTGAACATATCTTGCTATGAAGTGATTTGTGTTTGCTTATGTTAAGCCCCTCTGGGCATTAATTCTCTGAAAATCCCTAAACCGGTTTCATGGCTTGAGGTTTCCAGAATCAGAGGCAGTGTGCACCTGTGCTGCACCAGGCCCGCCTTGGGCCATAAGTTCTCAATGATGGGTCTTTTTTTCCTTTTCCTTTTATTTTTCCTACTTCAGTTAGTGCCAGGCAGCCTTCCCTATAGATTCTTGGGGAGAGAATAGGAAATGTAGATCTTTTCTAATTCATTCTTACCCTGAAGGTTGAGGCTTTTAGGATCTCAACTCAGTGTGAGGAGGCAGTCTCAATAGATTTCCACCTTGTATGAGTCTTAGACTTTGATTCTTTCTTTTTTTATAATTTCTTCAGAGCAAAGAATTAGATTTGTCAAAGAATTAGATTGACAAATGTCTTTAGGACAAAACTAACACTGATGCCTTAGTGCAGGGATTAGTAAACTTTTTCTTTAAAGGGCTGTATAGTAGATATTTCAAACTTTGAAGGACATATAGTTTCTGTCTACACTACCCAACCCTTCCACTATAGTACAAAAGCAGCCGAAGTGCATAAACGAGTTGAATGTGGCTATATTTCAATAAAACTTTACTTATAAAAACAGACATCAGGCTGGATTTGCTTCTGCTTACCTCTCAGTTTCCACACACTCTTCAATTTAAAAAAAAAATTTATTAATTTTTAGAGAGAGCGGAAGGGGAAACATTAATGAGAGAGCAACATTGACCGGTTGTCTCTTGTATTCCCTCTACTGGGGATTGAGCCCGAAACCTGGGAATGTGCCCTGACTGGGAATTGAACTGGCAACCTCTCAGTGCATGGGACGGGACGGGACAGTGCTCAACCAGCTGAGCCTCACCAGCCAGGTCATATATTCTCTTCCATTTTTACCTGGTTAGTTCCTTACCACTTTATGAGTACTTTAATATTTTAATAGGTGATTTTTCTATTTTAAGCCAGTATCTTTCATTTCATTATAAGAATGAGCCTGCAATTTACTGGAAATGGAAACCTAGGGCAAATTACTATGGAATGGCATATTATTTAACTGAGAAAATCAATAACTTAATAGACACTAAAGTAAAATTTCATGACCTTCTTAAATCATATTTGTAAGGCATGAAAATCATGATCATATTAAGGAAGGAAGGCATACATAAGTGAAAGGATATCAGTAACTCAGCCAAGTGTGGGAACCTTGTCAGAAAGGGGTCCATTGTATGAATGAATGTGAGAATGAGTCATTGTAAAGTCAATATCATTTCTGTAAGACAGCTTAAAGCACTGTTTTTGTCCGTGCATATTTTGTATAATTTAATACTAAAGTTATCTGTTTTGCATAGATATTGAGTGTTATTAATTGATGAAAATATAGATCTCAAACTTTTAAGAGTTATAGGTATCTTATTAAGGTCACATGAATATGTTGTATTCAGTATTTAAATAATTATATTTCCAGCTACCAACCAATAGTTGACTACATAGATGCTCAGTTTGAGGCCTATCTCCAAGAAGAACTGAAGATCAAGCGTTCTCTCTTTAACTATCATGATTCTCGTGTCCATGCATGCCTCTACTTCATCTCTCCAACTGGCCACTCTCTGAAGACACTGGACCTCTTAGCCATGAAGAGCCTTGACAGCAAGGTGGGTTTGGAAGAGGAATAAACTTATCCTGCTATAATATTTATTTTGACTAATTAAAATACCTTTATGATAATATGTGTATAACTTTCATTTTTTGCATTTCTAAAATATTTGCTAAGTTTCAATCTTAGCTTATTTTCCAGAGTAATTTAGTTTGGAAGATGAGATGCAAAGAAAAAACATTCACATTAGTTCTTTTTAATATGCTAGTAGCACCACTTTTTAAAAAAATATATTTTTATTGAATGCAGAGAGGTAGAAACATAAGAGAGAATTATTGATCAGCTGCCTCCTGTACGCTCCCTACTGGGGATCGAGCCTGTAACCCTGGCATGTGCTGGAATCAAACCTGGGACCCTTCAGGACACAGGCCGACACTCTTATCCACTGAGCCAAACCGGTTAGGGCAACTTTAGTTATTTTTTCATATTAAATTGTATGTCAGAATATGATAATTTATTTACATTTTCTTTTAAAATTCCTATCAGTATTCCATTCCTTTTATTAATTACTGAATAATATTTCATTCTATGGATATATCGTATTTTCTCTATTTATCAGATGATGGACATTTGGGTTTTGAGTACTCTGAATAATGCTGCTAATGCACACATTTTTGCATGGTCACATAATTTTTAGTTCCCTTGCCTGTCTACCTAGGAGTGAAATTGCTAGAAGACATAGTTTATTAGTTTGTCTGCTAGAGCTGCTATAACAAAATACAACACACTGAGTGGCTCAAATAACAGAAATTTTCTCACAGTTTTGGAAGATAGATGTCTGGAATCAATGTTTCAGTAGGTTTGATGTCTTCTGAGGCCTCTCTTCTGGGCTTGCAAAGGCATCCACAAGTAGAAAACTAACTTTTTCTTGCTAAAATTATTTATTTTTTATGGCAAAATTTCTAAGGACTTACCATGTTAAAAAAAAAATGGGGTAGAGGAAAAATAGGGTGTGCACACATGATAGAAAATCCCTTTCTTCACATTTGATTAATAAAACTTGCAACCTTCTATCTAGAATCTTTGTGCCATTGGTGATTTTGTAAGAGCCAGTGTGTAGATGGACAGGGTACATCCAGGACTGTTCGTTTCTCTTTTACAGTGGATATCCTATGGCCCAGGGTCCTGGTAGGATTTAGTTTTGGAGGCTGGAAGTTCAAGATCAGGTGCCAGCATGACTGTGTAAGGGTCATCTTCCTGGTTGCAGACTTCTCAATGTAGCCTTACATGGTGGAAGGGTCATTTACAATTTTTAAATGTGGAATTTATTTGTCACTAATTTTACTTTATGACAAGTTAATTGACAAAGATTAAGATGTAATGTTTTATCATATATTATAGTAAGTTGTGTTTTAATGTGCACTATACAAAAAAAAACTATTTTTGAATTTCTGAGCCAAGGACATATATAAATTTAGAGATCTATAAAAAATATTATTCACAAATTAACTCACTTAAAATTTGTTGTTGTTGTTTAAAAGGTGGGTATAGACTACTATCTTATACTAAAAAAATAACTAGAAATTTTCTATAACTTCTAATATTATGCGAAATTCAGCTTTCATTATCCTGGCTAGTTATTTTATGAGATAGTATTCAGAAAGCAAGGTCATTCTGGGCATTACTATTTCTCTGTAGATATCAGAGTGGAAAGCATGAAGACCTGCCAGTGAAGTTTGGTGCATAGATCAGTCGACGTTTCACTAATTGCAGGCTCCTGGTTTTAGCGAAAATTTGATGAAGCTTATTTGATAGCCTATTCATCTAACCAGACTTTGTAACCACTTCACCAGCTATTTTTCATTATTTAGTGTGATAATATGGTAGTTCATATTTATTTTTTTCTATTTTTTTAATTTAATAAATCTTTATTGTTCAGATTATTACAATGTTGCTCTTTTTTCCCCTCCCATAGCTCCCTTCCCCGCCACTGTCCTCATCCATAGGTGTACGCTTTTTGTCCAGTCTCTTCCCCGACCCCCCCCCCAACCCTTTCCCCTGAGAATTGTTAGTCCACTCCCTTTTTATGCCCCTGATTCTATTATGTTCACCAGTTTATTCTGTTCATCAGATTTTTAATTCACTTTATTTTTAGATTCACTTGTTGATAGTTGTGTATTTGTTCATAATTTTTATCTGTACCTTTTTCTTCTTCCTCCTCTTCTTAAAGAACACCTTTCAGCATTTCATATAATACTGGTTTGGTGTTGATGAACTCCTTTAGCTTTTTCTTATCTGCGAAGCACTTTATCTAACCTTTAAATCTGAATGATAGCTTTGCTGGATAGAGTAATCTTAGTTATAGGTTCTTGTTATTCATCACTTTTTATATTTCTTGCCACTCCCATCTGGCCCACATAGTTTCTGTTGAGAAATCAGCTGACAATCGCCTGGGTGCTCCCTTGTAGGTAACTGTTTTTCTCTTACTGCTTTTAATATTCTCTCTTTATCCTTTGCTCTTGGCATTTTAGTTATGATGTGTCTTGGTGTGGTCCTCTTTGGATTCCTTTTGTTTGGGGTTTGGTGCACTTCCTGGACTTTTAAGTCTATTTCTTTCACCAGGTGGGGGAAGTTTTTGGTCACTATTTCTTCAAATAGGTTTTCAGTATCTTGCTCTCTCTCTTTTTCTGGCACCCCCATAATTCAGATGTTGGTATGCTTGAGGTTGTCCCAGAGGCTCTTTACACTATCTTCAATTTTTTTGGATTCTTTTTGCTTCTTGCTTTTCAGGCTGAGTGGGTTTTGCTTCTTTGTTTTTCAAATCTTTGACTTGATTCTTGTGGTCCTCTATTCTGCTGTTAGGTCTCTGTATAATATTTTTTATTTCAGTCAGTGTATGCTTAATTTCTAGTTGGTCCTTTTTCTTATCTTCCATAGTCTCGCTCATATCCTTGAGTGACTCGCTCATATTCTTGATCTCGCTCATATCCTCAAGGGTCTCATTAAATTTATCAGCCTTTTTTAGGAGCCTCTTGAAAAACCTTATAACCATGGTTTTGAACTCTATGTTCAGTCGGTTTTTTTCCTTCATTTCTTTCACATGTAATTTGTTGCCTGGTCTTTGCATTTTGGCTGCTTTCATGAGTTGGTCAAGTAGATTTGTGTGGTAGGTGTCCTTTAGGGGACAGTGGCTCAGCCTCCCTAGTTACCTGAGGTGGATACTCTTGGTGCACCCCTCAATGGGCAGCAATGTTTTGTTGTAGTTAAGCCTAGATTGTTGTTGGTATCGCTGAGAGGGGTTGACCTTCAGGCCAATTGGCTGTGAGGATCAGCTATGTTTACACTGGGAGAGCGTCTGTGCTCAGCCTGGATGGGGCAGAGTCTCTGGGCTGAGCAGGCACCCTTGGTTTCCCGTCAGCCCCGCCCTAAATGGCTCCCGGGTCTCCGTGCCCTGCATCAATGGCTGCACGCACCTCTGAGAGAAAGCTGCCTGGAACTCTGCCCGCTGCCAGACAGTCCAGTTTCTCCCCAAATGAGTCTGAACACCCAAAGACTCACCGAACAGGAAAACAAAGCAGTCTGGCGTTTTTTGTTCTTTTTTTTCTCCCGAACGTTAGAGCCAGCCACAAACCCTCTCCGATAGATCGTGCACCTTTATAGCGCCCAAGTTTCAGCGTATTTCCTCCTTACAGTCCAGTTTCACCCCATATTAGTCTGGGTTCCCCGAGACTCGTCTGGAACAGGGGCTCAGTGCAGTGGGATGCCTTTGTCTCCTTCCCAGGTCAAGAAAACCAGCCGGGTTTGCAGTTTCCAGCCCTTTCCGTTCTCTCGCAGCTCCGAACCTCTGACTCCCCACGTATCCGCAACTCTGTCCTCCGCAGCTCCCCTGAGTCTCAGTGTCCTTTTGTTTTTCCTTCTGTTTGTGGAATGTCCACTCAGCCAGCCCTCTGGTGGTTCTGAATGATGTCCGTTTTGTCCTTAGTTGTAGTTCTGAAATTGTTGTACAGGGCAGCAGTATGGGTGTTTACCTGTGTCGCCATTTTGGTCTACCTTCCTGAATACTCTTGGAAGTTCATATTTATTAATGAAACATAAAAGTAAGAGTGTGCAACATTGTCTTAGCTAGACAAAAGCAATATGATGTAGTTTGTGTAAAGATCATAGAATTTGGTGTCAGTAAAGGCTGGTTTTAAATATTAGCTCTGCCACTTAATAGCTATGTTCTTTGGCAAGTTATTTTAGCCCTCTGAGCCTCAGTTTCTTCCCCTCTAAAATAAAAGCTAGGGAGTTTTAAAAAGAGGTGATCTCAAGGGGCAGATGTGAAGATTAATTAAAATTGATAGTTCGTCTTTTGTTCCTAAAAGCAGAATACTCCACTGCTCACGTGGAAACCTACCTTTATCTTACCTTCGTTCCACATGTTACTCCCCCTCCCCTTGATACACAAATACTAATTAGGTTTATCTTTTAGTCTGTATATATCCTCAAGCCTATCGATGGTGATGCTCGTGGTTAGAAATGCCGAAGGTACTCCTACAACTATTCATAGTATGAGCTCCACAGACATCCCCCACCTGCTACCACCACCACCAGAGTCTGTGTCCTGGGTCGGCCAGCCCTTACAGTTCTTATTATGATCTCAGGATGCAATTCGGCAAGAAACCATCAGGGAATTTAGAAGAACAAGATTTGTTACAAATCCCTGGAGGGTACACAACACACCCAAGGACCACATAGGAGATCAGGAGAAGGGGAAAAAAAAGAAAGTACAAACCTGGAACTCTGTGTTTATTAGGGCTCAAGAGTGGGGTATCTCGGGTGTTGTGGGTTTGCTCTTTGTTGGGGAATGTAAAGCCGAAGAGTGGGAATTAGAGAGTGGGAAGGGAGATGTGGGTCAGTTCTTTAGGTGGCTCAGGCTATCTAAAAGGGGAACTTTGTGGGTCTGGCAGCCTGGTTCCTTACCTTTGTTTTGCTAGTAGCTTTGTCTTATACCTGGAAATATATTATTCAAGTTTGATGTTTTTGAAATGGATACCTTGGCAGTCAAAAGCTTAAGGTCAGGCACTTTTTTTTTTTTACAGCCAAAAAGCTTAACATTGGGCCACTTACAATGCAGCCCGCTTTCTGCACTTATTGTGGATGCAATTATATAAGTTATTAACATGGCATAATTTATTGATTATTTAAGTACATCATATTGAACTTTGTGTCAATTTTTTATGTACTGTACTCTAATTTTACCCACATATTGGAAAGTTTTTTTGTCATTTCATGGACAAAAATATTCACTTCCATATTTAAGACTACTAAATGCAAACATATCAGTAAATCAGTGTGAAATTGGAGACAAGAAAGAAATAATAGGAATAGAGTAGAAATTATGATTTTTACTTTTTATTTTCATTTTGGGAATTATATTGATACTCTCTTTGACACATGTGACTTCAGTTAGCCTGAAGTTTTTCACTAAAAACAAACTACGTAAATAAATTAATAACCAAACCAAAACAAAAAAACTTACACATCCCTAAATTTGTGTAGACCTCCGTCTTTTATTGTGACATTAATATTACAAAATTAGCTTTTTACAACTTTTTTGGCTTTCATGACCTCAGATCTCTTTCTCTCTGGCTGGTGATAGGACTTCAGATAATACTGAGAAAGTTATTCCTTTGAGTTATGAACATTTTCAATTTGGTCATAAAATTTACTTCCTTTAACATCCTGGTAGGAGTCACTGCTGATGAGGCACAGGTTGGATAGATTCTTTGGGGAAAGGGAGCTGTTCAAATGAGAGGCAGAAGGAGAAACAACCTGTTTCACAATTTTGTATGGGATCAATCATCCTAATTACTTAGTGCTTTAGATTATTAAGAACATATTAGTAAGTAAGAAGGCGGTTTCAACTTAATGACACATGTTACTTATTTGTGTATGATAGGACTGTAAGAAATTTTGAGAGAAGAAAATGTGAGATTTTTAACCCAAAATTTAGGTGAAAGATTAATCTAGGTCAGAGGTCAGCAAGCTTTTCTGTGAAGGGCCAGGTAGTAAAACACTTTAGGCTTCTCAAGCCACATGATCTCTGATTGTAGCATGTAAGTGTCCCTAGACAATAAGTAAACGAATAGGCCTAGTTGTATTCTAATAAGTTCCTTCCTTCTTTCCTTCCTCGCCCTTCTCTCTCCTATTCTTTGCCTTCTTCCCTCCCACTCTCCTTCCCACCCTCCTTTCTTTCCTTCCTTCCTTCTTTCCATTATTCCTCACCCAAAGATATTTTGACTTAATTTTTAGAGTGTGGAAGAGGTAGGGAGGAGGAGGAGAGAAAGAAAGAGACAAACGTCAATGTGAGAGAGACACATCCATTGGTTGCCTCCCATAATTCAGGTACAGTCCTTTGATGGGGAATCAAACCAGTGGGTACTCTAACCATTTAGTCATAAGAGCCAGGGCAGTAAGTCTTTATTTCTATAAACAAGCAATGAGTTAGAGCCATGATGGCAAACCTATGACACGCAGTTCAGCACTGACACACACAGCAATTTTCACTGCCACGCGGCCACATGCAGTCACATACAGAGAAGTTCGGGGCCACATGCCAAGGATGTTTCATCCTCGGCTACACACGGCCAGGTGCAGTAGACAAGGATGAACCATTTGCTGTAGTGTAGTGTAGATGCTCTCTGCTGGAGGTGTGTAGGCCAAAACAACAGAACTCCAGCACAGAGCTTCTAGTTCTGGGACTTCCAGTTAGGCCATTAGGGGATCTTTGACCTCACTCCTGGCCTGCGAAGAGGGAGCAGCGGAATGCCGCAGGGGATGCATCTCTGGGGGCCCTGTGATCACCATTGCCAGCAACCACATAACCACAGCAACCATCATCCAATCTACTGTTCTGGGGTGTCGTGGATTTCTAATAGACCATCATTACTGAGATAAGTAAAGGGGAGGCTGGGAGAGGCAAGGGCCTATGCTATGGGTTTCATTTCCCGCCATTAGAAATAGTGGCAGACAACTTCATTTATATAAGGAACGTCATTTTACAGCATAGTGCATACTCCATTTCACCACTATTACTGTTGTGCATCCTTATTAACCCCTATTTCTGCTTATTAACCCTGCCCTTTCCTAAAAGACAATTACATGTGCCATCTTGTGGTCAGGTAGGCTAGTTAACCCCTAATTGCCTGCAAAGCTAACAGGCTATCTATAATTCTATCTTCTGTCACTGCTCCCCTGATGAAGAACACAAAAAATAAAAAAACCAAGGTTAAGTAAAGGCAGTGGTAGTAGCAGTAGCCGGCCCTTTGAAGAAACATGGACTGAAATGTATGCCATTATAGAAAAAAATGGCAGATCATTTTGCGTTCTGTGTACTGAAACGGTAGTAAGCCAAACATGGAATATAAATAGTCATTTTGAAACTAGTCATTCCTAGCTCTTGAAAAAAAGTGAGGATGAAAGGAAGGAATACATTTCCAGGCAGCTACACCTTTATAAGAGCCAACCTAATCCCATCCTAAAATTTATAAAAGGCTCTACAAGTTGAACATCTGCAGGTTTGAGCATTGCTCACTCCATAGATCAACATGGAAAGTCACTTAGGGAGAATTTATTAAAGAAACTCTCCTAAGATGTGCACCAGTTCTATCTCATGATATGCAGAATAAAGATGAAATTACTAAGAAAATATCTGATTTACGACTCAGTAGAATTATCATAAAAGACCGAATAATGAGACTGAACACAAACGTACAACATCAATTAAAGAGAGACATAAGTAATTGTAAATATTTTTTTATCTCTCTTGATGAAACTACTGATGTCACATCCCATGCTCAGTTGGCCATTATTGGTTGATATTCTGATGGTCTCACAATGAGAGAAGAGTTGATAAAGTTAGTATCAGTACCAAGATGTATATCAAGAAGCGAAATATGTAAGGTTGTTATACAAACATTTCATGACCTAAGCATTGATATCTCTAAAGTTGTGTCCATGATGACAGATGGGGCACCAAACATGGTAGAATAAAAAGTCAGATTTGTCAAATTGTTTATGGAAGCTATTGGACATCTGATTGTGCCTTTTCATTGTATTATTCATCAGAAGGTTTTATGTGCCAAGGCAGGATTCACCGACTTAAACGACTTAATGTCAGTTGTTACACTTATAGTTAATTTAATAGTTGCTCGCCCCCTTCACAAGCTAGAATTTTCTGCAGTCTTACTGGAGATTGATTCCACCTACAGTGGACTGCTGATGTACAATAATGTAAGATGGCTGAGCCGAGACAAAGTTCTTGAGCAAATTGTGGATTGCTTTGAAGAAATTAAGATATTTCTTGAGGTTAAGGATCTGGGAAACTTTTCTCAGCTCAATGATGATAAGTGGGTCCACACCCTGATATTTTTTACAGATCTCTCTGTTCATATTAATGAACTGAACTTAAAGGTTTTGGCCAAAGTATTGACGTTATGTTTGAATATATAAAAGCTTTTGAAAGTAAAATTTTCAAGCAAGATGTAGAAAATAAAATTTATAAATATTTTCCTCGAGTAACACAGTATTTTAAGAAGGCCAGTGCAGCTGTACAAAATGAAATGGAATCCTTGCATATAAAGTACCAGCATGTTTTAGACTCCTTACTTGACCAGTTCAGTGATAGATTTAACCAATTTAGAAGCCTAGAACAGACCATAAAAATAATTAAGTATCCTGATGTAGTAGTCTACAGTAGTTTGGAATTAAATGGTTTCAAATGGATGCAAATTGATGATTTAGAGATGCAACTTGCAGAATTTCAAGACAGCATCTGGGCTCAGGTGTTTGTCGACTTGAGGTCAAAGCTTGAGAATCTGGAAAGGTGCCGCTTGGAGAATCAAGAGGAGTGCCACTAGGAACAGGAAATTTGGAGTGCCTGGAACCGATCAGACACTTTTAGCACCTTGCAAAATATAGCAATGGCTTTACTCACAATTTTTCTCTCCACGTACTTTTTTAGACCTTATTCTCAGCGTGAAATAATATCAAAACCAACAAAAGAAACAGATTGACAGATGAAGTTAGTAGTGCTTGCTTGGGCTTGAAGTGTACAAAATACCAACCTTCAATTGAAGGCTTAGCCAATGAAATTCAGCAACAAAAAAGTCACTAATAGGCAGGTTAGTTGAACAATTCCCCCTCCCCCTCACTTATCTTAGTTCATGGCACCCCACACAAGTTAAATAATATCAAGACCAACATAAGAAACCGACTGACAGATGAACAAAGAAGTCACTAAGCAGGTAAGTTAAATAATTAGTTTTTGGTTTATTAACTATAGTTATATATTACAAGTGTACATCTTTGTTATTTAAACTATAAATATCGGGAAACTATGGTTTTTTTCTCGAAGTGACACACAACCCGAGTTATGCTCAGTTTTTTGGCGATTTTTGATACACCAATCTTAAAAGGTTGCCATCACTGAGTTAGAGTATAGTTTGCCCATCCCCTAATCTAGGTTAAGGAAATTTCTCAGAGACTTATTGGTTTTGAATGCAGAAACTGAAGGATTGAAAAATAAATCTTGCCCTAACCTGTTTGGGTCAGTTAATAGAGCTTCGGCCTGTGGACTGAAGGGTCCCAGGTTCGATTCCGGTCAAAGGCATGTACCTTGGCTGTGGGCACATCCCCTGTAGGGGTTGTGCAGGAGGCAGCTGATTGGTGTTTCTAAGTCTCTATCCCTCTCTCTTCCTCTCTGTAAAAAATAAATAAAATATATATTTTTTAAAATAAATCTTCAATTATGAGATTTTGTTTTTTGTTTTTTGTTGTGTTTTTTTTTAATAGGTGAACATTATACCAGTGATTGCCAAAGCAGATGCAATTTCTAAAACTGAATTACAGAAGTTTAAGATCAAGCTCATGAGTGAATTGGTCAGCAATGGTGTCCAGATATACCAATTCCCGACAGATGATGAAACTGTTGCTAAAATCAATGCTTCAATGAATGTGAGCTCCTCACTGAATATTACATCTGTTTTACATGTGAAACAAAAGTAACTTATAGTAACATTGCTACTAACACATTTTCACTTATGGTTTTCAGAGTCTCTAAAGGTGAATTTTCAAAAAGTCCAGTATAGGAAAATGTTTTGTTTTATGGAGTTGAAAAAAGTATAATGAGTCTATATTTTTTAGCATTTTTTCTTTCCTTTATATTTTCATGTAAATCAAATGATACATTGTGAGACTGGGATGCACCTTTTGTGGAACTATACTTAAAGATACCTTAATTGTCTTAAAGATACCTTTCAACTCTGTCTTAAAAGACTTGTCAGCTTCTTTTGGATACTTCATAATCTTAAAATTTTTAAGGAGATCTTTCTCATCTGATGTTTAAGCTCATTTTCTCTTGTAGTGATACAAGTACATAATAACATTCATATAACCTTTAGTTTACTATCATTGAAGACAGCTAAGTTATTTATATTACTTTCTTCAGGCTTTCAAATCTTTAAAATATTGGTTTATATTTTGGAGGATCATGGGTTTTGGAGTCGGACAGATTTAACCATATATTCTTGTGGAAGTTATTAACCTTCCCTCCCCTAAGACTATTAACTTACTTATAAAATGGGATTAATAATACCTATCTTAAGGGTTGTTGAGAGGATACAACCTTTATGCACTGCCAACATGGTGACATTCAACTGTTCATTCCATTTCTCTTTTTCCCCTTTTCTGACTTTTCATACTCCTACTTATTTTATGATACTTAAAACTAAATATATAAAAAACCTGATTAATTTAAATGACATGTAAATGTAAGTGATCTTATTTCTTATGTGTCATATTGTCTACATCTAATTTTATTTCTATGTCCGTCTGGAATAACTTTTCAGAAAGACACAACTAAGAGACTAATAATGTCAATGATTAAATCCTATCTAATAAAAGAGTAATATGCAAGTTTGACCATACCTTCGCCACACCCACAGCCATGCCCACCAGCCAATCAGGAGCAAATTACGCAAATAAAACCTAACCAAGATGGCTGCCGCCACTGAGAGCAGGAGGAAGGCTTGGGTTTCCCTAGCAACAGAGGAAGCCAAGCTTTCTGACTCCCTAGGCCTCCACTCAATGTTACAAAGTTTCAATTATAAAAGATACAGAAATGGCGGCAGCCACTGAGCTGGAGAGAACAGAGGCTTAGGTTTCTCTGGCAACAGAGGAAGCTAAGCTTTTAGCCTGCTGTTGCCGGCCTAGCCCTTCCCCTCTAGGCTACAATGTTTCAAACAGAAATGGCTGCCACCTGGAGCAAGCAGAAGGCTTAGCTCTGCTCCAGGCTACAAAGTTTCAATTGTAGACATAGATTAATCCCAGATCCCAGGGCCTCTGCTTGGGTCGCTGGCCCCTCCACAGGCCCCTAGCCTAGGCTGCCCCTCACCCCAAGGGAACCCCCACCCTGATCTGGGACACCCTTCAGGGCAAACCAGCTGGTCCCCACCCATGTACCAGGCCTATATCCTATCTAATAAAAGAGTAATTTGCAGATTGACCATCACTCCAACACACAAGAGGGCTGCCACCATGTGGTCAAAGATCCTGTCTCCATGTAGACACAAAATGGCCACCACAAGATGGCCAGCAGGGGAGGGCCATTGCAAGATTCCAGGCCCTGCAAGAGAGGGCAGTTGTGGGCGATCAGGTCAGCAGGAGAGGGTAGTTGGTAGAGACCAGGCCTGCAAGGGAGGGCAGTTGGGGGTGATCAAGCCTGCAGGGGAGGGCATTAGTGGTGACCAGGCTGGCAGAGGAGGGAAGTTGGGGGCAAATAGGCTGGCAGGGGAGCAGTTAAAAATCAATCAGGCTGTCAGGGGAGTGGTTAGGGGGTGATCAGGCTGGCAGGCAGAAGCGGGATAATCAGGGAGGCAGGCAGGCGAGCAATTTGGAGCTAGCAGTCCTGGATTGTGAGAAGGATGTCCGACTGCCATTAGATGGGCAGTTGGACATACCTCGAGGGGTCCCAGATTGGAGAGGGTGCAGGCTGGGCTAAGGGACATCCCCCCCCCCCCCCCCCGCACTTGAATTTTGTGCACCGGGCCTCTAGTATTAAACATCATACTTAATATTTTTTACATCTGTCATTTCCCCTATATTAATCCTTAACTTGAGACAGACCAGTCTGCTCATTGACTCTAAATCTACCTCTTGTGTTTTGCTCAATGTTTTCTCCTTACCGCCGTGGCCAGTGCGGCTCAGTGGAGTGGGTGTCGCCCCATGCACCAGGAGGTTGCCAGTTTATTTCCTGGTTAAGGGCACATACCGGGATTGCAGGCTCAATCCCCAGGAGGGAAGCTTGCAGCAGGCAGCTGATAGATGTTGCACTCTTACATGGATGTTTGTTTTTTTCTGTCTCTCATCCTTTTCCTCCCTTTCTCTCTAAAAATCAGTAAACTATTCTTCAGATAAGTTTGTTTTTCTCCTTTCTTGAGCTAATTTTTCAGTCTTCTCGATTCATCTTTAGTTTGGGTTATATCTTCTTGCTCAGTAATCTCTCATTTCTCTAAATTTCAGAAACATTTCCTGTATTTAGCATTAATTTGGGATGTAAATATTATTTTATATTAATAGTATATATCTATGCACACATTAAATATATAGTCAAGTTTAAAAATCTGAAGCATAGTAGATTATTTGATTTTAATAAATTTGCTATTTAATTAATTTTTTATTTTTATAAAACTGTTTTACTATTTATCACACTGGTATGAGATGTGATTGATATTGTAGCTTTTTTCCAGGGACATTTGCCATTTGCTGTTGTAGGAAGTATGGATGAGGTAAAAGTTGGAAATAAGCTGGTCAAAGCTCGCCAGTACCCTTGGGGTGTTGTACAAGGTAAATGAGATAAACAATGACTAGAAATATTTATGTCACCTAATAGTCTCAAAGTTGCATTCTTTAAAGTGATGTTTATTTTTTAACATATTTTTATTGATTTCAGAGAAGAAGGGAGAGGGAGAGAAAGATAGAAACATCAGTGATGAGAGAGAATCATTTATTAGCTGCCTCCTGCACGCACCACACTGGGGATTGAGCCCGCAGCCTGGGCATGTGCCCTCACTGGGAGTCAAACTGTGACTTTCTGGTTCATAGATCAATTCTTAACCACTGAGCCATGTGGGCTTGGGTAAAGTGATGCTTATTTTTTATTATGACTCGTTGTTAGCCAGGTCTGTAGAGGCCAGGCAGAGCCTTCCCATTACCTGCTCAGATGCACCAAGACATACAGAAGGTGGGACACATTGGTTAGGCACTTTGAACAAAAATTTTGAGTGTAAATAACAGTGTGTAAACATGATACATAAACTAATTTCCAGCTAATTCTAGGGTATATTAAACTATTTTACAAATTTACATGTTTTTTACTACAAAATATTGCCAACTATTTCCAAAATAAACCAGTCAGGCAACTAAAAAAAATGTTAGGATTTACTTAGTATTATAATGAGTAAGTAATTAGAACTATTTGGTTCATTTACTTGTAATGGTAATTGCTAGTACTGATTTCCCAATGCTTTTTATTAAATTGACAAGTTTTATAATGAATTTAAATATTGAAAATTAAATATTTTAATGTATAAAATATTAAAAAACAGTTGTACTTAAATAGTAATATACTTATTTGTGGTTTTCTGGTCACTATAAACATAGGGGGAACATTTAAGTTTATTAACTGTCTAACACAAGATTGTAAATGTGGCATTTGTATCAAAAGAATTTGATAGTATGCACGGGATACTTGAGTATGCAAAATTTACTACTTTGAAGTGCAATAATGTTACTTCTTTTTTAAAATATATATTTTTTTTATTTCAGAGAAGAAGTGAGAGGGAGAGAGAGAAACATCAGTGATGAAGAAAGAATCATTGATCAGCTGCCTCCTGCATGCCCCTTATTGAGGATCGAGCCTAAAATCTGGGCATGTGCCCTTGAGCAGAATCAAACCCGGGACCTTTCAGGACATAGGCTGACACTCTGTCCACTGAGCCAAACCAGCTAGGGCTGATGTTACATTATTTTTTAAGCACTATGTGAAGTATCCTAAAGATGTTTTACAAACTGTTAGCACTATATTAGTAAAATAGCTGGAGCACGTAATAACATAATATAGGACATTTCTTTCCTATTTTTTGTTTCTCCATTGGCTACTAAATTTAAAGCAGATCTTCTGGCCATCAGATTAACGTTGCCTATAATTAGTGTCCTATGCAAGAGTTTCTTCCTTGGTTACTCATACAGATATCAGACTGATAATTTCCCTGTTTGTTATTTCAGATATTTTCATTTAATTATTCATTCAACAAGTACTAATTGTTTATCAGTAATTAAAAACTGGTGTTGCTGTTTCTCGTTTTTCTGGCTAGTGGAAAATGAAAACCACTGTGACTTTGTAAAGCTTCGGGAAATGCTCATTTGTACAAACATGGAGGATCTGCGAGAACAGACCCATACGAGGCACTATGAACTGTACAGGCGTTGCAAACTGGAGGAAATGGGCTTTACTGATGTGGGCCCAGAGAATAAGCCTCTCAGGTGCGTGGGGATTATACGTTTTTATTTATCCAGAAGGATGAAGAAAGTCTTTTTCAGAAATCTCCCAATATGAAGTAGAACCATTTGGTAGTGATTAATTAGTGTCCTTTTAGGTCACTTAAAGCCTTCTTGTTTTTAAGGGTTTCTAAGTCCACTCATAAAAGGAAGAACATATGGCAAAAGCTTACTATTTCAGTATGTACTGAAATGAATAACTAAAGAAAAATTCCTTTAATTTGATTTTGATTTTTATTTATCTAAAAAATGAAAGCATATTTATTTATTATTATAAAGGAAAGTTGAAATGGGAATCACATAAATAAATTTTAAAACTGTTGGTCTTTATCCTGATGAATATTTTAGAATGACTTAAATTTAGGAATATATAAAGAAAGAAAAAGTACTTACAGTGTGTCAGAAATTAGATTGTGTCTTAAATATTGCAATATACTTATAAGAATTTTAGAACCTGATGAACATTAAATGTAATTTTTTATGCTGCTGCTGCATTCCATTTTTTAAAGATATATAAACATGAAACTGTAATCGTTAATATTAGTCAGATTTGACAGAGTATTCCGGGAGGAAAGCATGAGATCTTTAAACTACTTTAAACTCTGTTAGAAAACTAAGGACTTCTTCTTTTGATTATTTGTATTTCAGTCATTTTTCTGGTTATTAGTAATTGCACCATAGTAAACAAAAGGAAGGAAGAGGAGAAATTAAATTGATGCTGCTATTGCAAATGACTTTTGGGAAGATTTAATAAATGACATTAAATTTTTAAATATTTTTCAATCTGTGGATTTGATTAGTGTTTTAATTCTTAGGAGCATTTTATGTACTTAATACCTCTTCACCTATTCAGGAATGCTATACTTACAGTTCTGGTAAAAAGATTATGTTCTCTATTGAAGATAAGTCATCTAGAGTTGATTCCTCTAATATTTCCCAAGGAAGACTTCATCTTTCATTCTTTCAAGTCTCAGGGTCAATTCAGAGGTCTTTGTGTGCAATAGTGAGACACGGATCCTGAGTGAGAGCAAGTAGGACAGCCTTGAAAGACTCCGAGAATTGGGATTCAGGTTGCCTGATGGATTGGTCTTCGGTCACCTGTGCATGACTAAGGGATACAGATTCAGAATTTCTAGGGATGGAGCCAAAGAATCTGCATTTAAAGTAATATTCTAAGTTCACTCATTTAGCAAATACTTAACTGTTTGCTGTCTGCCCGGCATGATGCTAGTCACTGGGCATGTAAGCACTATGGGATTAAACTGAAACCCTGCTCTTGTAGAGCTTCTGAGGTGGGAGTGGGAAGAAGGTACTCTGGGCCTGTGTAGAAAAGAGAGTGTGGGATGTGCTCAGAAGTGGAAGTGAGGAAACCAAATTGGGAGTATACTGTAGTAGTCCAGGCATGAGAAGTAGAGGCTTAGATTAGGACAGTAAAAGTAGAGGTTGTCAGAAGCATACTTAGGATATGTGATTGAAGGTAAAGTTAATAGGACTCACTGATGGTTAGACATAGGACTTGAAGGAGAGGAATTGAGGATGACTCTAGTCCAATTGTGACCTAAGAAACTGGATCCATGGTGGTGATGTTTATTGATATGAGCAAGATTGGGGAAGGGTTAGATTTTGGGTGTTGTGTTTGGCAATTGAGAGATTTGGGACATGTTACATTTAAGTTGCTTATTAAATATTTAGGTGATGAGTTTGAGTAGGAACTTGGGAAGGAGTTACTTTGGATTCAACAGTTAATGATACTGTGTAAAATTATAAGTACTTTTAAAGTGTCTACTATTTACAAGGCTGTGGACTAAGTGCTGGGGATATACTGACCATGATCACATGGTCCTGACCGTCTTGTAGTTTATGTTCTTGTTGGGGTGGGCAAAATCAACTAATTGCACAATAAATCCCATTTGTGATATGTGCACTAAACGATAGACTATGTAAATTTCTGGTTTAATCTAGAAATTTAGGGAAGACTTCCTTGAGGCAATTATTGTTTTGAGCTATAATAACATGGGGGAAACAGAGCAAGAAGTGTAAAGATCTGATGCCAGAAAACAAATGGCTTCCAAAGGTGACAGTAGGGATGGCATAAGATTGAGAGGACAGGTAGGCAGGAGTAAGACCAGGGAGGCTCTGGGGAGGATTTTGGTGTTTGTCCTAAGGGAAAGGCAAAGTCATTGAAGGAGTGATATCATGTATGCATTTAAAAAATCACTGTTAGCTATAATGTAAGGAAGATATTAAAGGAGTGTACAATGATGCTTAGGAGAGACGAGTTAGGAGATATGGCTGGGACTAAAGAAACAGCAATGAAATTAGAACTGGATGTATTTTAAAAGTATCTAAATGATGAAACTAAAAGAACTAAGTGATTGTTTAGCTTTCTACACTAATAAAAGAGAAAGATGCAAATTGACCGTACCTTCACAACATCCACCAGCCAGTCAGGAGTGAATATGCAAATTAACCCAACAAAGCTGGTGGGTTAATTTGCATATGAAGCCTGGGCTGGGGTCTCAGCCTGGCAAGGGTGCTGCACCCCCATGGTGTGATTCCCTGCACTATCGCGGCATGATCCCCTGCCAGCACTGGCAGCCTGGCAGGGGCACTGCGCTCCCACAACGCCATTCTCTGCCAATGCTGGCATCTTGGGCTGGGGTCTCATTCTGGCAGGCGCGTGCACCCCCACTGCATGATCCTCTCCCAGCTGTGGCAGCCTGAGGTCTCAACCACTGAGTCACACCAGCCAGGCAGATATGGAGGAATCTTAAAATGTTTCTCTTTTTTCAAAATATATTTTATTGGTTTTTTAGAGAGGAGGGGAAAGGGGTAGAGAGCTAGAAACATCTATGAGAGAGAAACATTGATCAAAGAGCTGCTTCCTGCACAATC
This sequence comes from Antrozous pallidus, assembly GCA_027563665.1. Classification (NCBI taxonomy): domain Eukaryota; kingdom Metazoa; phylum Chordata; class Mammalia; order Chiroptera; family Vespertilionidae; genus Antrozous; species Antrozous pallidus. The sequence goes on along the minus strand of CM050508.1, from coordinate 107,734,318 downwards.
CCCACTGGGTATGTGCCCCTGACCAATGTACATGCCCTTGACCAGAATCAAACCTGGGACCCTTGAGTCTGGAGGCCGATGCTCCATCCACCTAGCCAAACCAGTTAGGGCTGTCCAACATGTTAAAGAAAAAACCCTATCTAATAAAGAGGGAATATGCAGGGGAGGGTATTTGGGGGTGACCGGGTTGTCAAGGGAGGGCATTTGAGGATGATCAGGCCAGCAGGGGAGCAGTTAGGCATCAATCAGGCTGGCAGGGGAGTGGTTAGGAGGTGATCAGGCTGGCAGGCAGAAGCTGTTAGGGGCAATCAGACAGGCAGGGGGAGCAGTTGGAAGCCAGCAGTCCTGGATTGTGAAAAGGATGTATGACTGCCTGTTTAGGCCCGATCCCACCCACAAGGATTGGGCAGGCCTAAACAGGCAGTTGGACATCCCCCTAGGTGTCCCAGATTGGAGAGGGTGCAGGTTGGGCTGAGGGACACCCCTTCCCCCCCCAGTGCATGAGTTTCATGCACCAGGCCTCTAGTCCTATCTAATAAAAGAGTAATATGCAAATTAACCATACCTCCGCTACACCCTCAAGCCATGCCCACCAGCAAGTAAGTCCAACCAAATGGCTGTGGGCCACAGAGAGCAGGAGGGAGGCTTGGGTTTCCCCGGCGATAGAAGAAGCCAAGCTTTCTGCCTGTCCTTGCCGGCTCAGGCCTCCACTCAATGCTACAAAGTTTCAATTATAGAAGATACATAAATCCCAACAGAAATGGCTGCTGCCATGAAGCAAGCAGAAGGCTTGGCTCTGCTCAAGGCTACAAAGTTTCAATTGCAATAGATAGATAAATCCCAGATCCCAGGGCCTCCACTTGGGTCGCCAGGGGGCGTGGCCAGCCTGCAAACCACCACAGGCCCCTCCCCCAGGCTGCCCCACGCCCCAAAGGAACCCCCACCCTCATCTGGAACACCCTCCAGGGCAAACCACCTGGCCCCACTCATGCATCAGGCCCCTATCCTATCTAATTCTCCTATATAATTAAAGAGAAACATGCAAATTACCGTACCTCCGCTACGCTGCCAGCCCAAACAGGAGCGGGGGCGTGGCCATGGCACACTGGGTTGCTGGTGGGGAATGCTTCACGCAGGGGGCCAGGCGCTGGGTCGGCGGAGCAGGCGGGCAGTGGCAAGCACGGACCACGCCTCTGCGCATAGTGCTTTCAAGGAGAGGCTCGGTCCTTGAGGCATGCTTGGAGGGCTGGGCCAGGACAACGCCATACTTACAAAGAAAGTTGTTTCCCACTTATATATCCTCTGATGAGTATCAAGAAGTAAATATTCAGCCATTGTCACACCTTGAAAAGTTAAGGTAATTCCTTAATATCACCTAATATCCACTGTTGTTTCAAAGATGCCTTTTACTGTTGGTTTGCCCCCTCCGGAGGCTACCCAAGGTCTTATTTCAGCCCTTATGTTGGGCTGCTTCCCTGACCATAAGTTCCCAACGCACTTCCAGCCAGAGTTAAAGGGGCTTCTTCTGTTTTTAAGGCATCGCCATATCCAGTGCCTGCCAGGCCTCTGTGAAAGCACTACTCCTTAGGTCCAGGGTGCTTGGAACTGAAGCAGAGAGGCTGTGAGGCCCAGCTCACCCAGGATGCTGGTCCCCATCACCCCCTCCCAATTATCCTGGTTCATCCTTCCCTATGCATACCTGCTCACAGAGAGCATGAGGTGACCATGGCAGTGGGATGGGAGGCCTACACCCTCCCCTAATCCAGAGGGGCTTGACAAGGGACCTCAGGCCTTGACCCCTGCCCTGGCACCAGGCCCGGGGACCTCAGGCCATGTCCTCAGCCCAGTGGGGCTTGAAGGGGAACCTCAAAGTGTACTTCCCGTCCTGGTGCTGGGCTAGGAGACCTCCGGCTGCTCCCTCTCCCTGGCAGGGCTTGACAGGGGACCATAGGCCATGCCCCACACCCAGCAGGGCTCGACAGGGAACCTCTAGGTGTGCTTCCCGCCCTGCTGCTGGGCTAGGGTACCTCAGGCTGCTCCCCCTGCCCCAGCTCCAGGATGAGGGACCTCAGGACATGCCTCCCACCTGGTGAGGCTTGACGGGACTGCAGGCCAGACTCCTAACCTGGCAGGGCTTGACAGGAGACCTCAAGGTGCACTTCCCATCTTGGTGGTGGGTTGGGGGACCTCAGACTGTTCTCTCCATCTGGCAGGGCTTGACAGGGGACCTCAGGCTACGCCCCCACCTGGCAGGGCTTGACAGGGGACTTCAAGCCACACCCCCACCCCAGGACCAGGCTGGGGGACCTCAGACCATACCTTCCGCCCCAGCACCAGGCCAGGAGACCTCAGGCTGTGCCCCTCCTGCTTGGCTGGGCTTGACTAGGGACCTCAGGCTGTGCTCCCCACCCAGCGGGGCTTCACAGAGGACCTGAGCCTGCGCCCTCATGCCAGTGGGGATTGATGGGGGACCTGAGGCTGTGCTCCTCTGCCTGGTGGGACTTGACAGGGGACCTCAGGCCATGCCCCTCATCCTGGTGCTGGGCCAGGGGACCCGAGGATGCCCCCTGCCCTGCGGGGCTTGACAAGGGTGGGACTGGCAGGATCTGGATCTACCCCAATGGGGGCGGGGGCAGCTGGGTCTGAGTCTCACGTGATTTTGAGGCACATGTGAGTGAGTGGGGACTGGACTCTGGGTCCCATGGTGGGCCCCAGACTCTGACAGGAGGAAGGATTTCATATAAATTTTACTGATTTTCTTTAGTCTCTGATACTTCTATTATAGAGAAATAGCAAATAGCAATATTAAATTACTTTTTTTAATTAATACCCTTTTAAAGTGCATGAATTTCATGCACTGGGCCACAAATAATAAGATAAAGAGGTAGGGGATGCCAGAAGATGCTAGAGAAAGACTTCTAGTCTCCTGTATTGATGGTTTCATGGGCTAGTTAAAACTTTGTACATTCAACATTGGTATGTGTCTCTGGAGGAAAACTAACTTTTTTGGAGGGATGTGAGGACAGCAGTAACTGGCATGATGGAAATCATAAGCTGAGTTTTGTACCTGTTGACTTTATTTCTTTTTTATTTTTCTATTTCTATTGATTTCAGAGAGCAAAGGAGAGGGAGAGAGAGATGGAAACATCATTGATAAGAAAGAATCATTAATTGGCTGCCTTCTGCACATCCCCTACTGGAGATCGAGCCTGCAACCTGGGCATGTGCCCTTGATTGGAATTGAACCCAGGACCTTTCAATCTGCAGGCCAACGTTCTATCCACTGAGCCAAACCAGCTAGAGCCATACCTGTTGACTTTAATTTTCCTCTGAAACATGCAAGTGATAATGTCAAATGGCACTTTGGGTATTTATTTGGAGCTCAGAGGAGAGGGCTGGACCAAAGAAATTAGCTTAAGATGCTTAATTGAATATATGAGTATGGATGAGATTACTTGGAAAGAGAAGTACATCTGGAAAGAAAGGTGCCTTGGAAACAGCCTTGAGTTTCTCTAATATTTGTCAGCTGGAGAAGCAGAAGAGATAGAGAAGCCTTGGGTAGAGGAAGGAGGGAAACTAGCAAGTGAAGAGGGTCTCCAGAAAAAAGAAGAGGTCAGGATGTTGAAGCTGAGGATCAGGTTTTTGCTGTGGAAGTACAGCAGTGCAGTACAATCTAGGTGCTTCCTCTCCAGTTCTTTGAAATAAAGGCGATCACTCCATCCAAAACACAAAGAGCAACAGTTGGAAGACTACATAGGCCAAGACCTATAGATTCAAAGGGAATGTTTAGAACAGTGGTTCCCAACGTGGGGCACACGCCTCACAGGCGGGCAATTTGAGTTTTAAGAGGGCAATTTGAGGATGTGTTATTAACAGTGAATTTTTTGCATTTCTTATGGTGCTAGGGGGCTCATATACAGTATGTAAATATATATTGTGACATTTATGCATTTCAGTTCTCTTATGTTTTGAAACTTTATTTGCTATTTTTTCATATAACTTCATTAAAAAAAAATTTCTTAGTGATTTCCTTCTCAGTACTACAACTGTCCTTTTGTTCTTTTATTTTTCTCTTTCATGGATGCCATGTTCTTTGGAAACTTGTTTAGACCGAGTTAATGGCCTTTTAGGCTTTCTCCATATGAATAGGAGTTCACTTTTTGAATAAGAATTATGTGTCACTGACAGGGGCGGGGGCGGGGGGGTCAGGATTTTAGAGAAGCTTAGGTGGGGCATGGCCAATAAAAGGTTGGGAACCACTAGTTTAGAACCAATAGGAACCAGTTTTATTCTAATGCTAGGAGCAGAATGAAGTAACTGAAACCATTTCCAGCCTTTTTATTCTCTGCTCAGCAATCGATAGCACATGGATGGGTGATGAAATACTCAGTAGGCCCAGTTTGATGTGCATCATATTTTGTTTGGCTTAGGTTGGGATGAATCTGGTTAATTGTCCTGCCAGACTATATCCCATGGCGGAGAGGTAACAGTCCAAAAGGGAATCAGAATAATGATACCAGAAGGAGATAGGCAGCCCAGCTAGTGTGGCTTAGGGGTTGATCATGGACCCATAAACCAGGAGGTCACAGTCAATTCCCTATCAGGGCACATGTTCACGTTGAGGGCTTGATCTCCACTAAGGGGTTTGCAGGAGGCAGTTGATCAGTGTTTCTCTCTCATCATTGATGTTTCTGTCTCTCCCTCTCTCTTCCTCTCTGAAATCAGTAAAAGTACTTTATTTTAAAAGAAGGTAGGCAGGTGGTGGGCAGTCAGAGTCATTGACTGCGTAGACCATTTCTTGGGCATTTATTAGTTTGAGATGTATCTGCTTATTAACCAGATGAAGAATGGAGAAATGGGAAAGGGGGTTTCTTCAAAGGCCAGGTTACACAGATTGGGTACAGAGCAGTGAGTGTAGGTTGCTTGCAGAGAATAAGCAAGAAAAATAGAGAACTAGATATCAGTGTAAGGAAGACTCTGCCCTTTTCATGCTTGCTGTCCTTAAGACAGAAGGCATCTACTACTGGATTTCTTGGGTCAGGGCAGCAGAAATATCTTCTCACTTGTGGATAAATTATTTGATATAGCTTCCATAGTTCATTATAGGAAGGTATTACTTTTGTACTTGGAAGAAAGTTACATTCTATTTTCCGGGGAATCTTTCCCATTTAATTTGGGGTGTACATAATAATCCTATATAATAAAAACCAAATATGCAAATTGTCCCCTCAATTGGGAGTTTAACTGCTTGCTATGACTAACATGCACTAGCCACCATCAGGCATCAGCAACAGGGCACTGATAGCGGGTGGCAGTGGAGGTGCTGCCGGCCCTGGTGGGCCCTGACAAGAGTGGGACACTGGTAGGATGGTAGAGTAGGTGAGCAGGCAGCACCAGGCTAAGGCAGGTGCAAGTACAAGCCTGATCACCCCATGGATCATGAACAGCGGTGACGGGGGGGGGCGGGGGGAGGAGTGGCGCGCGCACTGCCTGGTGCCCAGATGCTGAGAGAGCCGAGCAGGGGGCCCAGTCCCGACCAATCACCCCTCAGATGGTGACCACCGGCTGGAAGGCCCTGGTTGCCCTGCCTGGGCCGGGCCCCAGGCTGGGACAAGGAACTGGGGATGAGCGGTGGCAACCAACCTCCTGTGGTGCCCGGGCAAGGGGCTGCAACCTCTCACTGGCTACCTGGGGGTAGGGGTGACAGGGATGGAGGTGTGGTGAAAATGCAGGATATCCACCAAGGTTGCTCTCACTCCCCCTGCTACCCTCCCCTGGGACACCAGGAAAGCCCCCACACTCAGGTGCCGGGTGCTCGAGAGAAGCCTGCCCCGCACCTGCGTGGCACCTTTCGGGTGAGTTGGGCTGCAACCTCCAGGACTTCAGGGGCTGGTCTGGCTCCCTGTGGGTTTGCTCCAGAGTTGGTCTGTGAGGCCAGCTGGGAGAGAGCGTGCTGCCCACCCGAGGCCCACACTGCACCCCGGCCCAAGGTGTCTGGCTGCATTCACCATATCTCCACATGGGGACTCAGGCAGAGGGGGGTGCATCGGGGTATGGGGGCCCAGGTGATGCCCCAGAACCCAGAAGTCAGCTGGGACCTGCCCTTCCACGCCATTCGCTCGTGCTTCGATTGCTGGTCAAGCCTGGGGATTACACCCATGCACGAATTTCATGCACCAGGCCTCTAGTAGTCAATATAATTTGGTTGGCATGTGAGTCTGTCCCTTAATATTACCTATAATAATTAAAGTGTAATATGCTAATAAGACTGGACAGCTGGATGAAGCCACCATGACAGGGGTTGAGCCAAAGGCAGGTTAAGGGCAATCAAGCAGGCAGGTGAGCAGTAAGAAGTGATCAGGCAGGCAGAGTAGTTAGGGGCAATCAGGCAGGCAGCCAAGCCATTAGGGCCCATCAGGCAGGCAGGCAGGTGAGCCATTAGAAGCCAGCAGTCCAAGATTGTGAAAGGGATGTCTGACTGCTGGTTTAGGCCAGGGGATTGGGTTTAAATGGGCAGTCAGACATTCCCCAAGGGGTCCTGGATTGTGAGAAGGAGCAGGCTGGGCTGAGGGACCCTACCTTCCCCTCGTCCCCCTCCCCGTGCATGAATCTCATGCACCAGGCTTCTAGTCCTATATAATAAGAGCCTAATATGCTAAGTGCCTAGTTGTCAGGTGACCAATCGACTGTTCAACAAATCAAAGCATAATCTATACTAATAAAAGCCTAGGTGGCCTTCGTGCCCTCTCGTCATCACAAAATGGCTGCCCCATGTCATCACAAGATGGCCGCCACAAGATAACCACCCCTATGTCATCAAAGATGGCTGGCAGAGGAGGGCAGTTGGGGGCAAACAGGCCAGCAGGGAGGGCAATTGAGAGTGACCAGGCCCACAGGGGAGGGCAGTTAGGGGCTGGCAGGGGAGGGCAGTTAGAGGCAACCAGGTCTGTAGGGGAGGGAAGTTGGGGGTAACCAGGCCAGCAGGGCAGCAGTTAGGCATCAATCAGGCAGGCAGGGAGTGGTTAGGAGCGATCAGGGTGGTAGGCAGAAGCAGTTAGGGGCAATCAGGCAGGCAAGTGGCTAGGAGCCAGCAGTCCTGGATTATGAGAGGGATGTCCGACTGCCAGACATCTAGCATTCGGACATCCCCCAAGGAGTCCCAGATTAGAGAGGGTGCAGACTGGGCTGAGGGACACCATCCCAGTGCACGAATTTCATGCATCGGGTGTCTAGTATGCTAATGATATGCTAAAGCCACTCAACCACTTGCTATGATGTGCACTGACCACCAGGGGCAGACAGTCAACTGGTCGACCAGTCACTATGATGTGCACTGACTATGGAGGGGGCAGGTGCTCTGACTGGTAGGTTAGCTTGCTGCTGGGGTCCAACCAATCAGGACTGAGATGGCCTGGACACACTCTGGAGCCCTCCCACGGTCCTTCCCAGGCCCTGATCTTGCACCAGTGGGTTACCTTGGCCTGTCCTGTGCCCTCTTGTAGTCTGGGACCCCTCATGGGATGTCAAGAGAGCCAGTTTTGGCCCGATCCCACAGGCCACCCTCTCGGTAGGGCACCAGAAGCATGGCAAGCACTATTGTGATAGCACGAGCCTCTACTGATTGGTACTGACTGGGCGCGAGCCTGCAGCAGGTGCAGTGGGGCCAGAATAAGTGGGTGCAGCAGGTAGGAGCTGCAGGTGGCGTTGGACTGCAGGTTTTGGCCCGATCCCCACAGGCCACCCAGAAAGACCCCACATGTGCACAAATTTGTGCACTGGGCCTCTAGTATGTATATAGGAGTTTGAAAAATAGTTACATGAACCTTTTAGGATTGCCTTTCTTTCTCTTTACTAGCCCTCTTCATGGATACTCCTTTAGCTTGTTTTTCATTTACATTTATTGAATCCTTCTGCCAGTTCATAGTTAGTCTCCTAATCTGTCTACACTGATTATCTGTTTATTATGGAGTTCAAGTAATTGGCATTATGTTCTTAGCATCTTAATTAACTGATCTTCAATTAAGCTGTATGAAACATCCTATATAATAAAGCGGTAATATGCAAATTGGCCATCACTCCCAACACGCAAGATGGCTGCCCCCATGTGGTCAAACTTGGCCGCCACAAGATAGCCTGCAGGGAAGAGCAGTTGTGGGTGATCAGACCAGCAGGGGAAGGCAGTTGGGAGGGACCAGGCCTGAAGGGGAGGGCAGTTGGGAGGGACAGAGCCTGCAGGGGAGGGCATTTAGGGCCTACCAGGCCTGCAAGGGAGAGCAGTTGGGGGTGACCAGACCAGCAGAGGAGGGCAGTGATGGTGACTTGGCCAGCAGGAAGGGCAGTTGGACGTGACCAGGCCTGCCAGGGAGGACAGTTAGGGGCGACCAGGTTGGCAGCGGAGGGCAGTTAGGGGCAATCGGTCCAGCAGGGGAGGGAAGTTAGGGGGGACCAGACTATCAAGGGAGGGTAGTTAGGAGTGACCAGTCCGGTAGGGGAGGGCAGTTGAGGATGACCAGGCCTGCTGGGGAGGACAGTTAGGGGCAACCAGATTGGCAAGAGAGGACAATTAGGGAAGGGCAGTAAGGGCAATTGGACTGATAAGGAGCAGTTAGGCGTCAATCAGGGTGGCAGGGGAACGGTTAGGGGGTGATCAGGCTGGCAGGCAGGTGAACACTTGGCAGCCAGCAGTCCTGGATTGTGAGAGGGATCCCAGATTGGAGAGGGTACAGGTTGGGCTGAGGGAGACCTCCTCCCCTCTGCCTCATGCACGAATTTTGTGCACCAGATCTCCAGTGCTTTTATAAACCTACTTAAATCCCCAAGTTATTTTAGCTGGACATAACTAGTCTTGCTCCTACAGTCAATCACCTTTAACATATGCATACAAATCACTATCCTTGAGGTAAATGTATGAGAACTAAAGTTTGAGTGAAGGTTTGGTAGTATTTTTGACTTGCTCAAGTGTTTGACATAATCTTTTGTGTCATACAATTTTGTATCTTTGAAAGCGTCAATAAGTAAATAGTGAACTTGTAAGTATTTAGTCGACAGTAAAAATGGAAAAAGCCCATCAGGTTTATGAGAACCAGGACCGACATGGAGCACTAAGTGCAGGGACTGCAGTAGTTTTCTTGGTGAACATGAGCATCTGAGAATTTTCTTCCTGTTTGGTTTTCAACTTTGTTTTAACTCAGTGATATTTGCAAGTATAGTAATATATTACATTAAATATTCATGACTGCAAACTGCTACTAGAAAAAAGTAGTATAGTCATTTTTCATTTTTGTTTGATTGTAAACAATGGTTGCATTAGTTTTATGACCCTGACTTTATAAGCCATTTCCTTTCAGCTCTAAGAGGCTCTTTATGGCCTTTTGAAGGACTTCTGTACTTGCAGTTAGCGTTATAATTTACATTGTCCACGTGGGAAAGCGCTGTGGTGAGGTGAAATGTAGAGCACCATCTGTTACCTTTTGCTGAGACTTCAGCGTAGTCAGTCATGGCGGTTAGGATGGCTTTTGAGCAGGTTGGCTTTGGCTCGTATCCCAACTGTGTCTCTTTGAGCAGATTACTGTACCTCTCTGAGTTTTAGTTTTCTTACCTGTAAAGCAGAGTATTAATGCTTGTTCTTCCCAGTTGCCCTTAGTTGCCACGGAATTACTGAAAGGAACCCAGAAAAGTACCTTGCTGCTAACAACTATTCAACAGATGTTAGGTCTTTTTGCTGGGTAGATTTCTTTTCCTCCTAAGCAACTCAAGTACTTATATAATTAGATTAAGAAGAGTTTTTTAAAACTTACATTTGATATGAATTCAAGATAATCTTTAAACCAAGTTTGTCATTAAAGGCTACCAGCCCAGTGTATGACCAGCAAAATGTGGTGAGGCTTCTGAAAATGGTGAAAGTAACCTGATAGATTTAGAGTCTTCTTTAAAATGTGACCAGAACAAACAGAAAAACAGGAAACCTGTTAAAACTAAAATGCCTCTTTGAATTTGAAGCACTTACATGGTTAGAGCGTTTTGTACATTTATAAGCTTTACTCTGTAATTTTTATTGAATTTATTGGGGTACAATTGGTTAATAAAATTCTATAATACAATTCTATAGTACAGTTCTATAATACATCATCTGTACATTGTTTTGTGTGTTTTTTACCCAAAGTCAGGTCTCTTTCTGTCCCTTATCCTCTTTCCCTTTACCCTCTCCCACCTCCCCACATTCCCCTTTCTCTAGGCAATCACCATAGTGTTGTCTGTGTTTGTTGTTGTTGTTGTTTCTTAATCCCTTCACTTTTTTCACCCAGTCCCTTCTCCCCCTCCCATCTGACAGCTGTCAGTCTCTTCTGTGTATCTGTGACTCCATTTCTATTTTGTTTGTTAGTTTATTTTGTTCTTTGGATTCCACATATGAGTGAAATCACATGGTATTTGTCTTTCTCTGACTGGCTTATTTCACTGAGCATGGTGCTCTCCAGGTCCACCCATGCTCTCAGTGTTCAGGATCTGGTCCTCCTTGGAATGCCTGTTATGCATACCACACATTCACTGGCAGCCATGGTAACTGCTATGCAACATTTCTCTATTTTTCCTTAAGCTTATAGAATTCTATATTTAAAATATTTACTTATCCAGTTATAGTATTTTAAATTGATAAAATTTCTTTTTGTTTTCTTTAACCATAAGGATGTTTATGGGAAAAAGAAAAAAAAAAAAGAGCGTCCTCCCAATGTGCAATGATTCTCTCTCCCTCACTTTCTAAAATCAATTTGTAAAAGTTAAAAACAAAACAACAAAAACAAAAACCCAAGCAATCAGTTGTATAGCGTTATACTGCATAGGGCCAAAACATGCCTGCTCCTTCCAGAAGTACTGACTTGGGTTCTTTTCCTAAAATTTCTTAATTTATCACATTTCCCCTCATTTCTTTTTAGAGAGAGTGGAAAGGAAGATGAGAGGAGGAGAGAGAAACATCAGTTGTCTACCTCCGCAGGAACCCCAACTAGGGCCAGTATCGAACCTGCAATCCAGGTCTGCCCGGGAATCGAACCCGAGACCTTCTGTGCACAGGCCAACACTCCAACCACTGAGCAACGCCGGCCAGGACAATTTATTAATTTTTTTTTTAACAGTCCTTGCTCTGCTCTGTTAAATTTGGCTCTACATCCTGACAGTTTCTATCATTAAATGAAAATTTACGAATACACTGAAATGTCTAGAGAGCTCTGCTGCAGAATGGGGTTACAAATATAAAGATGGTCTGTCTGTTAGAGGAGAGGCAGGTGGCTATAAATGCTTGGGAAGGGGTGTGAACACAGTGCTGTGGGAGTACTTGGAAGGGGCAGCTAGCTCCAGGCAAGACCAGAGAAGACTTTAGAGTGGAAATTACATTTGAATTTGCCCTTAAGGAAGAGCTGGGTAGAGGAGGGGGCAATAGCTTCCGAAGCAGAGGAGATGCAAGCAGAGGAGGCGTGGCAGACTAAAGCATGAAGTGTGTGGCATGCTTTAGGGGGTGAATAGGCCTGTATGGCTGGGACCTAAGGGGGTTTGGGTTTGTTTGGAAGAAATGAATCTGGAAAGGTGGAATTAGGTCACATTGTAAAGTTCCTTAAGTGCTCCCTGAAGGAGGTGGGACTTTATTCTGTAGATAACTCTAATGCAGAGAAAAAGGTAGTGAGCTCTGTGGTTTTTATGAAAAAATCTTAGGAGTGGCAAGAAGAACTAAGTTCAAGAAAGGAGAACTAAAAGCTCAAAGACCAAGTAGGATATTATTGCAGTAGTGAAGACAGAAAATCACAGATATCAAGTTGGCTTGTAACAAGATAGCTGTAGAAATCAAAAGAAGACTGCTTTTAAATGATGTTCTAGAGTCACAGGCCTTGGTGATCAGATACGGAGATAAGAACAAGGGAAGAGTCAGAGATGACTTCAGGACTTGGAGGTTTTCAGACATAGTAATGCCAATTAACGAAGATTGAAAGGGATTCCTTTGAGGTAAAATGCCAGTACTTACTGTGAAGGATTTGATAAAGCAGTTTTCCAACTCTAGTGCTCTCTATAAGCTGTAGCATTGTGGCTTTGTATGTTTCCTGCTATGGGAAATCTCATGTTTTGGGTTACTGTATGTGGGAGGATATTGGCACATGTTATAGTTATGAGAATTATCCTGAGTTATTTGAATTTTTCCAAGTTTGTTAACACCACATTTTTTAACATGAGAGTACTATAAAAACTTTTTAGTCTTCAAGAGACCTATGAAGCCAAAAGACATGAATTTTATGGGGAACGTCAGAGGCAGGAAGAAGAAATGAAGCAGATGTTTGTGCAGCGGGTGAAGGAGAAAGAAGCCATACTAAAAGAAGCTGAAAGAGAGGCAAGTACACTAGTTTGTTGGGATTTGCATTTTTTTAGGTGTCCTATTACTTTGGGGGATTTATCTCAAGAATTTAGTTGAAATGTATTTGGAGACTTGTTATTCTTTAAAAACTAGCTATTTTAACATCTAGTCTTTTAAAAAAAATCATAGTCTGAAATAAAATAATTTTGGCCATTATGAGAAAATGGTCATTCTTTAGAAGTGGCTTACCAAGGACTTGTAATACACCAGTTTACTAAGAAGTGTTTTTTAAGTGTCTTAACCAGGAAGCAGAAATGATGTAGCTCTGGCTTGCTAAAGCCTTTTTTGAGAGTTTAGATGACCTTTGGTCTAAATGACCTTTGGCACAGCTAAACATCAGCGGTGAATTCCTTTAGTTTTCTTTGCTTCTCATTCTTCAAGCAACAATTCTAATTTTATTTGTTAAGCTATTTAGCAATTAGCTATTTAAGCAATTAGGATCTGTAGACCTAATTGCAATGGCTACTTTCAAGTAAATGGCCGCATTTTCAAATGAGGCTCAAAAAGGGCGAGCTGCAAAAAGAAATTTCTAGAAATGTTAATGCAAGTGAACTTGATAACACAGAGTCCCTGAAGAGTTATTTGTAATTAATTTTACAAATTCATTATGTCACGTACACTTACAGTACTTGGTATTTAAATAGTAAATGGTTTTGTAAAATAATAATCTACTAATATATCCTACTTATAATTTGAATTTTGGACTTCTCTTTTGAAAAGTTCAGATAATAGAAAAGTGAATACAGAGTACACCCATGTCCCTCCCATACCTAGATTTAGCAGGGAACATTTTGCCATTTTTATTTTACGTGTGTGTGCGCGCACACACGTGTGTGTGTGTGGAGGTATACGTGTTTATGTACACATGTGTATTTTCCCCCTGTCATCTGAATGCTGGTTGAGACATCATGGCAATTTATCTCTAGGCACACCAGCATGCATCTCTGAAGCTTAGGTGCATTTCGCTTCATAACCATAGTATCAATTTACACCTAAGAATATTAATAGGAATGCCATAATCTTGCCTAATCTCTAACCCATATTCAAATTTCCCCAGTTGTCTCAGATTGTCTCTTATTATTTCTTTTTGTTTGGTGATTTTTGTTTTTGTTTTTGAACCAAAATTAAATCACAGGTCTCATTGCATTTGGATGTTCTATTTCTTTTTCTCTTTTAAACTAGTCTCTACTTTTTAGCTATTTTAAAATGCAAATATTGAGGAGGAAGGAGTTGTAATGAATAGGAAATAAGGATGCTGGTTTTTCTTTTAATTAGTGGATTCATCTCTAAAATGGTAGTAGAGTAAAATTCTTTCAAGAGTTTCTCATATATCATGATTCCTAGTTTCTCCAATGAGGAGAGAAGTTGTAAAAGTGGTTTATAGATAACTTTTAATTTTTAAAATCCCACATAAGAATATTTTGCTTAAATGTTTATTATCTAAAAGTATATTAAAAATTTAGGTGACCAAATGATTGAGAGAAAAAGAGGAATTATGTTTATTAGTAGGTGCTTTGTAGAGTTTTATTTTTATGATTCAAGTGCTTAAGAGTGTAAAAGTTAATTTGAAACTAAGGCACCACAGGGTTGTCACAGGAGTTCTAAACTTAGTTATGTAGTTTTAGAGACAGATTACTGGCCTGCTTCCTTAGTATTACAAGTTGCTTCATGACCATTTTTCATGCTGTGAAGCCACTGTTATTGATACTTGATAGAGGTCAGTTTGCTGAAGAAGGGCGTCTAGTCAATCATCGTCACTCCTTGAGACTAGAGTCATCTACCCCAGGGCTGTGGAAGACAGAATACATTATTGCCTTAATTACAATGGTTTTAGAGGGAAATGAGACTTATTAATAATTAATAGGTAGGTGTAAACCAAGTCTCTTCAGGATAAACTGGGATATTTGATCCCTATACTTGGCTGCCAACATTTTAGTTATGTCAATAAGATACTGGCAGTCAATAATAAAAAGATAATTTTGTTAACCCAAAACATTACTTAACTCCACATTAGGAGACCTTGTTATTTAAATATCCTTGCCAATGTTGTTATAAAACAAGTACCTCTTAATTTATCTTTTGTATAAAACTGGATTTTATTACATAGTTAATTGAAAATGTTGTGAACATGAAATAGACAACTAGAGTAGGGGGATGCACAGAACAAATGTTATCTCAAAGTACTGTCTCTATGTTATCTTTCTTATATCTTTATTGCATCATTCTGAATGTACTCATGAGGCATGTTATGTATTATATGCATATTTCATATCCCTTTTCCCCCGCTACAAGAAAAATTAGATTTTATTTATCCCTCAAAGCACATTACCACTGTTATATCATTACTACCTCCCCATTTTTTTAAACATATTTTATTGATTTTTTTACAGAGAGGAAGGGAGAGAGGAATAGAAAGTCAGAAACATCGATGAGAGAGAAACATCCATCAGCTGCCTCCTGCATACCCCCTACTGGGGATGTGCCCGCATCCAGGGTACATACCATTGACTGGAATCGAATCTGGGACTTTTCGGTCCACAGGCCAACGTTCTATCCACTGAGCCAAATCGGTTTCGGCAATACTTCCCCATTTTATACTTTATTGTTAATATTTCATTTAATTTAGCCTTATTTCCAAAAGTCTTCTATATGATTACCAGTATAAATATAGCTGCATTATAATCCTGAACATGAGAGTATAGAAAGAAGACTTATAATACAGGCCAGGAAAGAGGGGTTTACCATAGGTACAGCCAAGAGCTGAGGCCCAAGGTGACTTGTCAGTGACACAGGCAGCTTGCCTTTCAGGCAGGCATGGCAAAAAGGCCATTGGGAGGCCAAAACTCACAGTAAGGATAATCTGGTTTGATCAAAGAGGGATGCTGTCTTTAGATTTGTTTCTAAAAATTGATGAGTTTAAAAGGATCATTGAACATCAGAGTGTATGACATTCTTAGAAATAATGTTGACTAAAGATATAACAGTGTACATTATTGATGGTAGTTTTAAGAGCATTGGTGAGAAGTTATCAGGAGCACAAAAAGTGTACTGATTTTTAACTTTTTTGATTAGTATTTGAAAGTGCGTTTGAGTAGGTGCCTGCTGCAGTGACTAGTGGAACTGTGAGTGAGTGCTTCATGTACATGGACTAAATTGTGGCTGTCAAAGCTGTGAATGCCACATAATATGAATAATGGTCCCATTCATACCTTTCCCACTCCCCCTTTTAAAACATTTTTTTTGTTACAGTTTTCCTGGAATTTTCATTAACTTCATGAATGAAATATGAAGCAATCTATATATAAAACTTTTAAGATATTTATGTAGGTTTATAAAGAACTCATTTAAGTAATCAGAGTTCTCTGTGTCTATTAACATAATCAAATCTGACCCTCTAGCCTCAGTTTCTGTTTCAGCCTCCATTCCGCACATGTGCTCAGAGAGCTGTCGACTTTATACCACTGATGGAAGTGACAGCTGGATGAGTTCGCCCTGTAAACACATGTGCACTCACACACACACACACCTTTTTATAGAAGCAGGAACCATTTAATAAGCTAGCAAGCAGCAAGCACTGTGCTTCTCTGAAATGACCCCCTCCGAAAGGATCTGAGGTCAGCAGGTCACTCTCCTATTTCAGCTTCTCGCACCTCCGTCACAGGCCTCTGTTGGGTTTCCTGGCTCAGGACACACTGCTCCATATTTGGGACATTTACTGTTTATTAGGGTGGGCTTTAGCTCTCTTTAGTTTCTACCCTCAGCCTCTGGTTGCTAGTAGAGTATTTGTTTCCTTAGCTATTATATGCCATCTTTCTGGAAGCCAAGTTTTACTTTTCATTGAATGCTAGGTTGCTACCTAAAACTAAAAAGACTTAATTTAACATTTGTGCAACCAGGTTAGAAGATTGGAAAAGAAAAGGCTTCTTTTTTATCGAGGTTTAGAGTGCTGTGCTTGTATACACGGCACACAGCAGATTCATGTGGAGCCCACTGAAGTGCCCAGAGTTGTTGTCAGATAACACCAACTGAACACGAAAACCTTAGTGTATTATAAATGTTTGTAAAACTCACTTTCGCGGCTGCATTGAGTTATTCAGCATAAATTTATGGCTTTACTTTATTTCTGTTAGACACAGTCTATGTTTTTTTTTATTATGGGCTACATTCTACAGTGAGTATTATTTCTCTGAATTTAGGGTTTCTTGATTTAGTTGCTATTAAATTTCAAGAAGGTCCATGACTGTGGAAAAATAGAATAGATTTTTAAGGTTCTTGATTTTAATTGGCAATTGACACTTAATTTTCCAAACAGATTTTTCAGTATAACTTAAACTGTCTCACTACAAATGATAACTTTATTTTAAAAATAAGGGTGGGGGGTGTCCCTCAGCCCAGTCTGCACCGTCTCCAATCTGGGACCCCTTGAGGGATCGGGCCTATACGGGCAGTCAGACATCCCTCACAATCCAACTGCTCACCTGCTTGCCTTCCTGATTGCCCCTAACCGCTTCTGCCTACCAACTGATCACCTCCTAATCACTCCCCTGCCAGCCTGATTGATGCCTGACTGCTCCCCTGCCAGCTCTTTTGCTTCTAACTGCCCTCCCATGCAGGCCTGGTACCCCCCTCCCCACTGCCCTTCCCTGCAGGCCTGGTCACCCCTAACTGCCCTCCCCTGCAGGCTTGATTGCCCCAACTGCCCTTCCTTGAAGGCCTGGTCCCTCCCACCTGCCCTCCCCTACTGGCCATCTTGTGTTCACATAGGGGCAGTATCTTTGACCACATGGGGCCATCTTGTGTGTTGGAGTGATGGTCAATCTGCATATTACTCTTTCACTAGTTAGGAATTCTGTAATTTGTGTTCCTTACTTTTATTAAGCATGGATTTTAGAAAATCTAATTGAAGAGGCTTTGTGGAGAGACTAGAGCAAGAAAATAAAAACTTAAAGAAAAGGTCGTGTTTTAAAAACAGGTTTGTTCCTGAGGCTATGGTTTTTTATTATATTGTGTTCATGCACTTTTTTGCATGGAAACTTATTTAAAGTTAAAGTTGCTAAGGCAAATTCATAGTTAAATTTTTTCTGAAGAACATACTTGAGCCACCAGGCAGCTTATGCAGATACTATGACCGTTAGCATGAATTAGCAGTGTGCTCTGGGCAGGAGGACAGCCCTGCGCAGCTGCTGGCTTGTATGTATGTTGCGTCCGTTAGTGTAAATTAGCAGTGTGCTCAGAGTGGGAGGATACCCCTGCCCAGCTGCACTGCTGAAAGCTATACCTTGTTTCGCAGCTGCAAGCCAAATTTGAGCACCTCAAAAGAGTTCACCAAGAAGAGAGAATGAAGCTTGAGGACAAGAGAAGACTTTTGGAAGAAGAAATAATCTCTTTCTCTAAAAAGAAAGCTACCTCCGAGATATACCAGAACCAGACCTTTATGGGCAGCAACCTGAAGAAGGACAAGGACCGTAAGAAGTAAGCCATCTCCAGCCACCCACCTCGGGGAGCCCCGCCCCTTTCCTCTCCCACTCATTGCCCTCTTTGATCTTTATTGTGCTTCTGTCTGTTTCCTTTTCCTTGTCTGCCTCCTGTGGTCAGCTTCTTGTTCACTGCTACTTGCTTCCCAGCATCTACAACAGCACCTGGCACATATAGGTGCTCATTAAATATTTGGCAAAATGAAAGAATGAATGAAGTAAAAACACATCACAATGTAAAATATATCAATTAACTAGGGAGGGGGAAGTCAGCTGCTCTTATTTTATGGCCAAGCCTGTGGCTCTAATACACTGCTGACCTACCATTAGTTACATTGAATTTCTTACCTAATTGGAAGTTGTATGCTTTCTTATGGAATCATAGGTGTAAAATAATATTTGATGTAAAAATACTAATTCTTAGGTTCACTTTATTTTAATAAATTCTACTGATAATGATTTTTTGAGAATTTTTATTTTAATAAGGGAACCGGGCTATCGATGTGAACTCCTGTGCTTTGATGTCAGAGCTTATGAAACCAATGGTGGACGCAATGATGCAGAGGAAGGTAGAGAGGGTCCCAGTACAATGGGGCGGCATGAGTAGCATTTGGATGCTATTCTCAAGGCTTATAGGTTGGGGTATGTGTCACAATCGAAATTACCAAAGTTTTAGAAATAAGGTTTTATTCCTCTTTTGTACTTTGTATCCTTCGTTTTATTTCTCCCACTTAATATGTCCTTGTCAGTTTGCCTGTTTGTCCTGTTGCAAGTTCTCCATTGTGGTCTTTTCCTTGGTTTCTCCAACTGCCTCTGCTCTAGCAGCATTTGTCCTCCTAATGACCTCCCAGCGCAAACCTTTCATTGTTGATTTCAAAACCAGGTCTGATTTCAAGCCGAGCATTTTCAGATCATTGTAACTCCACTTGAGAATAGTTAGGAAAACACTGCTAATCCATGGTGGCTTTCTATTTTTGAACCGTGGAGAAGTAAATCCACAGGGTTTTGGTATACTTAATTGACCCATGGATATTATAGTTTTGGGGGTTAGAAAGAAGAATTCTCAGTTATGAACTTCTAACATAGGCTTCATGAGAGCATGGATCTATTTTGTTCATGGATATATCCATCCCCAGAGTCCAGCACAGTGCCTGGTCCATAGAAATCATAATATGTTTATTCAAAAGCATTGAATTTTAAAAGATAAACTAAAAATATAATTCATTGCTTTTTATTACAAAGCTAGGGGACCTTTTACTTTATCTTTTTATCTTAAGCCAGTGTTACTAAAATTGGATTCCCCCATATTTATTTCATATGTGAAAGACAGTTTACATTACCTTGTGGAAATTATCACCCTGCTCCACTTGAGAATCTTTGGTATGAGCTTTTGATTACAAAATCAGGTCCAAGCCCATAGTTTCCGAATTCGTCCTCAAGAAAATAGAGTTTGGTGGGGGTTTTTTCCTTCCTTTCCAAAATTCCATAACTAGATATCCTAATAGACAATAGAAAAAAGCTGTAAAACTAATGATTCTAATCATTTTTATTTCTTAGTTGATTTTATATTGTACCAATCAAAAGATTTTCTCTCTCTCTTTTCAGCTCCAATTTTATGTAAAACAAAGGTTCCAGATCACAGAAGACCATCACAAGCAGAAGTTATTAAAAAGTTAGAAATATGCTGTGATTTTCTTGCTCATTTTATTTACTGTATCAGTTGTTGTATATTTGGCAAATGGCCAGTTACTGTCTTTTATGGAAAAATACTTTCAAGTATAAGACCAATACATAAGCCAGAGTGGGTGATAGAACTTATGTGTCCACTGCTGTTAGAATTTTTAAGCTGCTGGTTTGTGATGGATCGAGATCATTGCCTCTACTGCCGACTTAACTGTCACTGCAGAGTACCACCACAGACCCGTGCCACCGCCTTTGACAACAGAGCTCGCTCACATCAGGTGGTCTGATTGCATTTATCTAAGATGAACCTTTTGTTTTGTGCACACTAATGGTAAAATTTTGAGAATATGTTTTAGAATGTATTATGTGCCTAAAACTCTTAACTTCTCAATAGTTTTATAGAACTTTTTAATTTTTGATATAATTATCCAGTTAGTAACATGATCCTAAGCTTTTGTATAAAATTTTATATAACACAATGGTCTTCCATACTTCAGTACACCTTCTTGTGGCTGATGTATTATGATGAAAAAAAACAGTTTAAAAGTAAAAACACCCACATATATAAACCTTTTTAATAGTGATAAGTACTTTTGAATCTGGGTGTTATCACAGTATTTTTATTAGGATGTATGACATATTTGTTGCTTAAAACTGTCTTCCAAGGGAAAAATAAGATTGAATTGCCATACAAAAAATATTTCTAAGAAAATAGCTATGAGCATCTGAATATTAAATATAAAAACATTTAGATAATTCATATCAGTACTTTATAGTAGTCTCAGAAAAATTAAATTTTTAGTAACAGTTTATAGGTATGTAATTTTTTTATTTTTTGTACCTAAATATTCTAAATAAAACTGACATTTACTCTTGACAAATATATCTGCATATTTACTAAAATGTGTTTAAATTACATTAATTTTTCTGTTTACAAACTGTCATCTTAAGAAACATTTTATCAAAGTTGTACATCTGAGTTACTTTAAAACAGGTATATTAGTATTTTTCAGACAACAAAATCTTTAAGTTCATCGATGTTGAATTCTGAGCAGTGCTTTTTTTATGAAGTTGCAAATAAAACCTTTCATTTTTTAGCACAATATATCTGGACAAATAATTTACTTTCCATTTTTATATTTGAAATTCACAAATGTCTCTCAGCCTTTTTCAACTGTAGTAACGTAAGTTATAAGTATCATAGAAAAAGCTCTGAACTTCTCAGGATAAGTAATGTTCAAGTTCTGGAAGGTCAGAGCAGGATAGGCGGGGCATCCCTGCAGGCAGGTGACCTGTCACACAGAGCCCAGCCAATGCCACAGCACCCAGTGTGAGCAAAGGAGCATGTATTCCCCAAAGCTCAGGGACACAGTGTATGTGCTGGTTATTTGTAGCCATAGCATATCAAACTGTATGAAACAGCTGTCATAAATGCTAATAAAGTTCCTTTTAATTGCAAGATTGGAGATTGGCATGTTCGAAGTCATTCAAGTTTCTGTTAAAAAGGTTGTAGAAAGCGTCCCTAAGACTCTCACTTAGCAGGGAGCTCACTAAAGCCTCGCTGTCAAGAAGACGTGTGCTCAGTCACCACACGAATGTTAATGTAGTCTGTCCATTCGGGATTCTGTATATGACTTTATTTTAAAGAGTTACACTACAGCCCTAGCTGGTTTGGCTCAGGGAATAGAGCATCAGCCTGTGGACTGAAGGGTCCCAGGTTGGTCAAGGGCACATGCTCCAGTTATAGGCTTGATTCCCAATAAGGGTGTGCAGGAGGCAGCTGATCAGTGATTTTCATCATTGATGTTTCTACCTCCCTCCCCCTCTCCCTTCCTCACTGAGATCTATAAATATATATATACACTATAGGCTCAGTGCATGAAATTCGTGTCCACTGGGATCGGGCCTAAACGGGTGGTCAGACATCATCTCACAATCCAGGACTGCTGACTCCCAACTGCCCTACCCTGCTGGCCTGGTCACCCTAAACTTCCCACAACTGCCCCCCCCCCCCCTGCAGGCCATCTTGTGGCGGCCATCCTGTGTCTTGGTGTGATGGTCAATTTGCATATTACTCTTTTATTAGATTGTGTATGTATGTGTAGTATATGTTCTAAAAACCCAGTGGCCCTAATAAACAAAAGACCGGCACAAGTGGGCAGGGCTGCGAGCACGGTGAGGCCGCATGGGTGGGCAGGACCGAGCAATTTCACGTTCTGGGCTTCTAGTATATATATATAAAAGAATTACACTGTAAAGAAAAAAAGCTATAAACAATTGCACCGTATTCAAAATCTCCTTACAAAGTGAGTTATCACCCACTGTTGCTTAAATTGATGAATTTCCTGGAAGTAAAATAAAGCTAGACAAGTTTTATTTATATTTTCCCATAAGACATGTGAAACAGAGTTGCATCTCACTATCAACCCTAATCTTTGTACACACTGCCCTGGATTTTAAAACTCACAGGCTATGATTTCAGCTTCAAAATAACACAAAGGAAAAGGTGATACAGGCATTATTATTATCTCCATTTTGAAGATGAACTCAATTTAGTCCCCATGTTCCTCTTGGGCTGGGAGGCTTCTCCATGCACTTGTGGAGCAACAGCAGTAACAAGGCAGAGCAAGTCTGCCATCGATCACTCTCTGAGGGTTCCTGCCTGTCCCTCAGCACAGAAAGCATCTGGGGAAGTGACTGGGTCCTGAAACATTGGAAGTAGTTTTTCAAATGTAGGAATGGAGAAAGTTAATCCAAGCAGAAGGAATAACATATTAAAATAACATGTTAAATAACATGATAAAATCTGTGTACTCTGGAAGGTAGCCAGATATGAATAGAGAGTATAAGGGAAATGTAGCATAGGAGGAAAGTGAGGTTTTAGAGTTAGGTAGAGAACAAATCAGAAAGACTTTATAAGACCAATCCAACAGGCAGTAGGAGCCATGGAGAGATAGACCTCACATGGTCAGCTATTGCTCCAGAGCTCGTGGGAAAGATGTATTGGAGTAGAGACTACAGAAAGCAAGTGGCTCATGAGAGACTACAGTCTAGGCCAGTAGTTCTTAACACTGAGTATACAAGAAAATATTATGTTCAAAAAATAATGATGCAGAAAGGAATATATAGTAATGGAAGTGGTCATTATATGGATACATCTAAATGAATAATGACTAAAACAATGAATATGCCTCTTGGTTAGAAATAGATAAAGAGACAGAGAAAAAAATGGTGGCTGAGTAGACAGACGTGTCCTGAGCCTTGTCCTGGAACAGACAGAACAGCTGAGGGTCACATGGGGACTATCTATTTGTGAGTTACGGGACAGCTATACTCCAGGAGAAGGCAGGGGACTGCTGAATGGGACTCCCATGACCAGGCAGCCCCCCTGCTGCTGTGTTTCATTCCAGAGCCACCAGCTCAGATGCGGAGATTGCGCTATCTTGAAGGGGAAAGTGGATGTTATCAGAAGCCTCAAAATCTACAACTGAGGAGCCCACCAAACAGCTGCAAACCCCAGAGCACCAGTTCCCTATTGGCATGAACAAGCAGCTTCAGAGCGGCTCTGCACTCCACCATGGAAAGGTCAGATTTTGCTGGGATAAGGAGAGAAAGAACTACATAACCAAACATCAGGAGAGGAAAGACTATGGGGATACAAAGAAACAACCCACATATGAAAGAAAAGCAGACATCACCAGAAAAGGAACTAAACTAAATGGAGGCAAGCAACCTATCAGATAATTCAGAGAAATGGTCATAAGGTAGCTGAAAAGAATGGAAAAAAATTCGACAATATGAGTAGGAACCAGGAGGAAATGAAGAACCAAGAACAAATAAAATATGACATCGCTGCTGTACAGAACTCAATAGAAAGCATCAAGAATAGGCTAGAAGAAGCAGAGGACCACATCAGTGAGCTAGAAGACAAGGTAGGAAAAAACACCTAAGTAGAGCAGCTTCTAGAAAAAAAAAATTAAAAAGCAGGAGGAGAGCCTAATGGAACTTTGGGACAACATGAAACAAAACAACATCTGCATAATGGGGGTTACAGAAGGAGAGGAAACTGAGCAAGGAATAGAAAACCTGTTTGAATAAATAATGACAGAAAACTTCCCTCATATTGGGAAGAAAAAACTCACACAAATCCAAGAAGCTCTCAGAGTCCCTAGCAAAATGAACCCTAAAAGACCAATGCCAAGACATAATTAAATTGGCAAACACCAATGACAAAGTAATAATCCTAAAAGAATCCAGAGAGAGATAGAGAGTTACCTACAAAGGAACTCCCATCAGACTAGCAACTGATTTCTCACCAGAAACTCATCAGGCCAGAAGGGAATGGAATGAAATATACAAAGTCATGCAAAGGAAGGGTCTGATTTCAAGAATACTGTACCCAGCAAGGCTATCAAAATTGAAGGAGAAATTAGGAGCTTCACAGACAAAAAAGGACTAAGGGATTTATTACCACCAAACCAATGCAAGAAATGCTGAAGGGTCTGCTGTAGAAAAAAAACAAATAGGAACTGAAGAAAGAACATGGGTAAAGAATGAAAAATGGTGACAAGTACCTATCAATAATAACTTTAAATATAAATAAATTAAATGCCCCAATCAAAAGACAGGTTAATATATTGCTATCTACAAGAAACCCACCTTAGAAAAAGATGCATACAGACTGAAGGAAAAGAAATGGAAAAAGGTTTTTCAGGCGAATGCAAATGAGGGGGAAAAAAAGGTGGGGTAGCAATACTTATATCTGAAAAATTAGATCTCAAAGCGAAGAACATAGCAATAGTTAAGGAAGGCCACTTCATAATACTAAAGGGAGCAATCCAGCAAGAAGAAATCACTCTGGTAAACATATGCACCCAATATAGGACCACCCAAATACATTTAAAAAAAAAGCAATGGAGGATATAAAGGGAGAGATTGACAGCAATAAAATCATAGTATGAGACTTTAATACACCACTATCACCATTGGATAAATCCTCTGAACAAAAAATCATGATTCACTAGACCAGATGGAATTAATTGACATCTTCAGAACATTTCACCCCAAAGCCACAGAATATACATTCTTCTCAACTGCACATAGATCATTTTCTAAGATAGACCATATGTTGGGTGATAGGCAACGTCTCTTCAAATTCAAGAAGATAGAAATCTTATCAAGCATCTTCTAAGATCACTGGCATAAAACGGGAAATCAACTACAATAAAAACAGTCCAAAAAAATCAAACACATGGAGATTAAACAGCATGCTATTAAACAATGACTGGGTTACCAGATAGATCAAGGAAGAAATTAAAAACATGGCGACAAATGACATTGAAAACACAACAATCCAAAATCTGTGGGACACAGCAAAAGCAGTCTGGAGAGGGAAGTTCATAGCTCTACAAGCCTACTGCAAAAAAGAGGAAATAATGGAAATAACCTAAACCTACAACTCAAAGAGTTAGAAAGAACAACAAGAAAAGCCCACTGTAAGCAGAAGGAAGGAAATAATAAAGATCAGAGCAGAGATAAACAACATTGAGACCAAAAGAAACAATAAAAAAAGATCAACAAAACCAAGAGCTGGTTCTTTGAAAGGATAAACAAGATTGATCAACCTCTAGCCAGGTTCACAAAGAAACAGAGAGAGGACCCAAATAAAATCAAATGAAAGAGGTGAAATAACAACAGACCCTACTGAAATACAAAGAATTGTTAAAAATACTATGAACAACTCTATTGCAACAAACTGGACAACCTGGAGGAAATAGACATATTCCTAGAAAAATATATCTTCCTACAATTCAATCAGGAAGAATCTAACATCTCAATAGACCAATAACTAGAATAAATTGAAGCAGTAATCAAAAAGCTTCCAGCAAACAAAAGACCAGGGCCAGACTTTTTCACAGGGGAGCTTTACCGAACATTCAAGAAAGAACTAAAACCTATCCTCCTCAGACTATTCCAAAAAATTCAAGAGGAAGGAACACTTCCAAGCTCCTTCTATGAAGCCAGCATCACCCTAATTCCAAAACCAGATAAAGACGACACAATGAAAGAGAATTATAGGCCAATATCCCTCATGAGCATAGATGCCAAAATCCTCAACAAAATTCTAGCAAATCAAATCCAGCCATACATCAGAAATATAATGCACCATGACCAAGTAGAATTTATCCCAGGGATGCAAAGGATAGTACAATATCCACAAATCAAATGTGATACAACACATAAATTGAGAGATAAAAATCACATAGATCCATTGATGCAGAAAAAGCGTTTGCCAAAATCCAACACCCTTTCTTTTTTTAATTTTTTAATTTTTTTAATTACTTAAAGTACTACAAATAGCAGTACATATGTTTCCTTTTTTTTCTCCATTGACCTCCTCCCGGCCTCCCCTACCGCCCTGCACATGCCTTTCCTTGCCCCACTCCAACCCATGTCTTGTATCCATTGATTATGCTTATATGCATGCATACAAGTCCTTCGGTTGATCTCTTACAATCTCCACCCCCCAACCTCTCCTGCCTTCCCACTGTAGTTTGACAGTCTGTTCAGTGTTTCTTTGCCTCTATCTATCCCCCCCCCGATTTATTTTCTTTAAAAAATCTTACATCTGCATACTAGAAATAAACATATAAGAACAAAAAAATGTTTGAGTCTCAATTTCCATGTCCAACAGTTCTGAGTCCCAGTTTCAATGTAAAATAATTCCTTATGTATACATGTCAGCAATGGTATCTGGATGGTGGACAAATGGTGGCAATGCAGGTTCCACCCTCTCTGGTTTTGTCCTGGGCCGCCTGCTACAATGCACAGCTGCTAACTGGTACTGGTACCATGGCAAGGTGTCCTCAGCATCTTCCATCTCTGGACTGTCTTCATGGTTGGAATAGACCTATCAGTTCCTCTTTGTTGAAGGAACCCATATGGTATTAGAGTTGTTTTCTGAAAATATACAAACATATTCTCAACCAAAAGTTAATAGAGGAATCTTTTCAGTAAATTTGAATTGGGATCTTCTTATTTTTGTCCAAATGATTTTCCTTTGGCTTATTTTGACACCATGTGTGTTTTTCATGGGTGTCCTGCTGTTAGCATTACAAATGGGAATTAATTTTCTGAAGTAAGAATTTTCTAGATGTAATTTACTTACAAAATATTGTTCCTTACATAATATTACCCCCATTCCCCTCCCCTTTTTGATTAAGGGCTTTTAGAAATTTTATAGTACAGTCTTGGTAACTTTAAATTTTAATTTTTGCACAAAAATATGACTGCTTTAGGTTCTTTGCATGTTAAGCAATTTTACAATGAAGTGAACTAATAGAAATTTTAGTTAATAATTTAGGAGCAGCTTTTTGTTTAGTACAATTAAGTTTTCTGGAGTATTCACTTATTTCAATTGGCCAATTTAAATTAATCTGAAAATTGATTACTATTTTACTGTCAAATTTAATATTCAAACGATAATCTTAGATTAGCCTGTAAATATTAATGGAAATGATTAATTGCATTCTTGAGTAGGCCTGGAGCATTCCTGGTGCTAAACCGCATTTAGATATATGGCAGCTGTTGCTGGGCAAGTCTCTGTGACCTGGTGCCCATTTGAGCTGGGCATGGGAGGTGAAGCAGCCATGGGGGCAGGAGACCTCCCTCAGAAGGGATGAGAGTTCAGGCCCCTGCAGGTTGGGGGGGGGTGAGGGTCTTTGCCCCACCTCTGTAGACCTTCAGGTTCTTGCCTGATGGCCCCTCTGCAACTGTGCATGTGTTAGGTTGTTCCTTCCAAGAGGAATCTTACCCGTCTCTGGCTAACCAGCCATCTTCCGGGGCCAAGCAGGGTGATGTGAGGTTCAGTTCTGTCTCCTTGGTCGTCTATGTCCCCATGGACTCCACACCCAGCACCTGGCTTGGGATCCCCTCACCTGCTGGCGGGGTCCCGTTACTGGTCACGTATCTCGGTGGACTCAGGTTTCTTCTCGAGGGTGGGCCCAGCTCACACCGTTGGGAGAGAGACAGATCCATGATGCCAGCTGCCCAGAGGCTTCAACCTCAGCTTGAACTGAAAGTTCAGGCAATGGCTTTGTGCAATTGGATTGCAAACACCCTTTCTTAATAACAACTCTGAACAAAGTGGGAATAGAAGAATCATACCTCAACATATAAAAGCTATATATGATAAGCCCCCAGCTAACATCATACTCAATGAGCAAAAACTAAAACCATTTCCCCTAAGAATAGGAATAAGACAGGGATGCCCACTCTCACCACTCCTGTTTGACATAGTACTGGAAGTATTAGCCATTGCAATTAGACAAGAAGAAGAAATAAAAGGCATCCAAATTGGAAAAGAAGTAAAGCTATCCTTATTAGCAAATGACATGATATTGTACATAAAAACCAGAAAGACTCCATAAAAAAACTAATAGACTTAATAAATGAGTTCAGCAATTTAGCAGGATACAAAATTAACGCCAAGAAATCTATGGCATTTCTATACACCAATAGTTAACTTAGAGAAAGAGAGACTAAAAAAGCAATCCCATTTACCATTGCACCAAAAAAATTAAGATATCTAGGAATTAACCAAGGAGGTAAAAGTCATATACATGGGAAACTATAGGACACTGAAAAAAGAGATAGAGGAAGATGTAAACAGATGGAAGAACATACCATGTTCATGGATTAGTAGAATCAATATCATTAAAATGTCCATACTACCCAAAAAAATCTATAGATTCAATGCACTCCCCATTAAAATACCAATGGCATATTTCACAGACCTAGAAAGAACTCTCCAAAAATTCATCTGGAATAAAAAAAAGACCCTGAATAGCCACAGCAATCCTGAGAAAGAGGAACAAAGTAGGTGGGATCTCAATACCAGATTTGTATTACAAAGCCACTGTTCTCAAAACTGCCTAGTAATGACACAAGATAGAATTGAGAACCCAGAAAATGACCCAAATCACTATGCTCAATTAATATTTGACAAAGGAGTCATGAACATACAATGGAATAAAGACAGTCTCTTCAATAAATGGTGTTGGGAAAATTGGACAGATACATGCAAAAAAATGAAACTAGACCACCAAATTACACCATACACAAAAATAAATTCAAAATGGATTAAGGACTTTAACATATGACGGGTAACCATAAAAATACTAGAGTAATCCAAAGGCAGTAAAACCTCTCATATATGCCAAAGCAATTTCTTCACTGATACTGCTTCTAGGGCCGTGATGGCGAACCTATGACATGCGTGTCAGCACTGACATGCATAGCCATTTTCGATGACACTAGGCCACATACAGTCGCATACAGAGAAGTATGGCTCCGCATGCCGAGAAGGACATTTCATCCTCAGCTACTGCAATAGATATCTCTAAAGTTGTGTCAGTGACGACAGATGGGACACCAAACAAGGTGGGGGGAAAAGTCGGATTTATCAAATTGTTTACGGAAGCTATTGGACATCCAATTGTGCCTTTTCATTGTATTATCGATCAGGAGGTTTTATGTGCCAAGGCAAGATTCACTAACTTAACCGACTTAATGTCTGTTGTTAAAAAAATAATTAATTTAATTTGAATAATTAACTAAATACGGCACCAAAAAAAAGTAGTTAATTTAATAGCTGCTCACCCCCTTCACAAGCGAGAATTTTCTGCACTTTTACTGGAGGCTGATTCCACCTACAGTGGACTGCTGATGTACAATAATGTAAGATGGCTGAGCCGAGGCAAAGTTCTTAAGCACTTTGTGGAGTGCTTTGATGAAATTAAGTATTTCTTGAGGATAAGGATCTGGGAAACTTTTCTCAGCTCAATGATGATAAGTGGGTCAACACCCTGATATTTTTTTACAGATCTCTCTGTTCACATTAATGAACTGAATTTAAAGTTACAAAGTTTTGGCAAAAGTATTGATGTTATGTTTGGATACATAAAAGCTTTTGAAAGTAAACTTAAAATTTTCAAGCAAGATGTAGAAAATAAAACTTATAAGTGTTTTCCTCGAGTAACAAAGTATTTTGAGAAGGCCAGTGCAGCTGTACAAAATGAAATGGAATCCTTGCTTATAAAGTACCAGCATGTTTTAGACTCCTTACTTGACCAGTTCAGTGATAGATTTAATCAATTTAGAAGCCTAGAACAGACCATAAAAATAATTAAGTATCCTGATGTAGTTGTCTACAGTAGTTTGGAATTAAATGGTTTCCAATGGATGCAAATTGATGATTTGGAGATGTAACCTGCAGAATTTCAAGACAGCATCTGGGCTCAGGTGTTTGTTGACTTGAGGTCAAAGCTTGAGAATCTGGAAAGGTGAGGCTTGGAGAATCAAGAGGAGTGCCAGTACGAACAGGAAATTTGGAGTGCCTGGAACTGATTACCAGACACTTTTAGCACCCTGAAAAATATAGCAATGGCTTTACTCACAATTTTCTCCTCTGTGTACTTTTGTGAGACCTTATTCTCAATGTTAAATAATAGCAAACCAACAAAAGAAACAGATTCATAGATGAAGTTAGTAGTGCTTGCTTGGGCTTGAAGTGTACAAAATACCAACCTTCAACTGAAGGTTTAGCCAATAAAATTCAGCAACAAAACAGTCACTAATAGGCAGGTTAGTTAAAGAATTCCCCCTCCCTGTCACTTAGTTCACAGCACCCCACACAAGTTAAGTAATATCAAGACCAACAAAAGAAACCGACTGACAAATGAACAAAAAGTCACTAAGCAGGTAAGTTAAATAATTAGTTTTTGGTTTATTAAATACAGTTATATATTACAATTATACATTTTTGCTATTTGAACTAAATATCGCAAAATTATGGATTTTTTCTCGAAGTGACACACCACCCGAGTTATGCTCGTTTTTTTGGCGAATTTTGACACACCAAGCTCAAAAAGTTGCCTATCACTGTCCTAGGGCAATGGAAACTAAAGAGAAAATAAACAAATGGGATTACATCAAAATAAAAAGGTTTTGTACAGCCAAGGAGACCATCAACAAAACGACAAGAAAGCCTACTGCATGGGAGAACATATTCGTCAATGATATCAACCATAAGAGTTTAATCTCCAACATTTACAGGGAACACATGCAGCTTAACAAAAAGAAGATAAACAACCCAATCAAAAAATGGGCAACTGATCTAAATAGACACTTTTTGAAAGAAGACAAAAGGAAGGCCAAGAGACATATGAAAACAAGCTCAAAGTCACTAATCATCAGAGAGATGCAAATCCAAACAACAATGCGATGCTATCTCCCACCTGTCAGAATGGCTAACATCCACAAATCAACAAATGACAAGTGCTGGTGAAGATGGGGAGAAAAAGAAACCCCCTTGCACTGCTGGTGGGAATGGAGACTGGTGCAGTCACCGTGGAGAACAGTGTGGAATTTCCTCAAAAAACTAAAAATGGAGCTCCCATTTTACTAAGTGATCCCACTTCAAGGAATATATGCCAAGAAACCAGAAACACGAATCAGAAAGGATTTATGCACCCCTATGTTCACAGCAGTATAGTTCACCATAGCTAAGATTTGGAAACAACCTAAGTGCCCATCACCAGATGAGTGGATTAAAAACCTGTGGTACATCTACACAGTGGAATACTACACTTCGGTAAAGAAGAAGGAGCTCTTACCATTTGCAACAATGTGGATGGAGTTGGAGAGCAGTATACTAAGTGAAATAAGCCAGGCAGAGAAAGATAAATATCAAATGATATCACTCATTTGTGGAATATAAAAATAATATAAACTGATGAACAAAAATAGATACAGAGACAGAGAAACATTAATCAGAATGTCCAACCTCAGGAAAGATAAGGAGATAAGGGGGAGAGATCAACCAAAGGACTTATATGCATGCATATAAGCCTAAGCAATGGACACAGACAATAGGGGGATAATGGGGGCATGAATGGGAGGTGGGAGGTAATGGGGGAATAAGGACATGTATATAATACCTTAATCAATAAAGAAAGTAAAATAAATAAAAATTATAATTAATTAATTAATTAATTAATTAAATATACAAAGATAACTTAAAACAAAAAGAGATAGATAAAGAACTACAATGGCCTATCAGTTGGGAGAGGGGCAGATCGAGTGGTCTACATGTAATTCTTGTGTTAACCAGAAATGCAAAGTGACTTGACCACTGTGGCAGTTTCTTATCCTCACTATATGTGTTAATTTTCCTCAGGTGCTCTAACAAATTATCACAAACTGCATAGCTTAAAATAGGACATATTCTTACAATTTTATGGGTTAGAAAATTAACATGATTCTCACAGTACTAAAATCAAGGTGTGGACAGGGTTTGTTCGAGGGGAGGCTCCCTCTTGGCCTTTTCCAGCTTCTGGGAGCTATCTATATTCCTTGGCTCCTGACCTGGAGCCACACCCCCCTTTTTAAATTTTATTGTTTAATGTATTACAAATAGTAGTATATATGTCTCCTTTTTTTCCCCATTGACCTCCCCCCGGCCTCCTCTACAATCCAGACTCCCCTAGCCCCTAGCACATGCCCTCACCCCACTAGTGTCTGTGTCCATTGCTTATGCTTATATGCTTGCATACAAGACTTTCTGTTGATCTCTTACCATCCCTTGTCAACCCTTCCTGCTGTAGTTTGACAGCCTGTTCCATGCTTCTTTGTCTCTGTATCTATCTTTTTGTTCATCAGGTTATAATATTCTTTATATTCCATAAATGAGTGAGAGCATGTGGTATTTTTCTTTCCCTGACTGGCTTATTTCACTTAGCATAATGCTCTCCAGTTCCATCCATGTTGTTGCAAATTATAAGAGTTCCTTCTTTTTCACAGCAGCATAGTATTCTATTGTATAGATGTACCATAGTTTTCTAATGGGCATTTAGGCTGTTTCCAAATCTTAGCTATGGTGAATTGTGCTGCTATGAACATAGGGGTGCATTTTATCCTTTCTGACTGGTGTTTCTGGTTTTTTGGGATATATTCCTAGAAGCTGTATTACTGGGTCTAATGGAAGTTCCCATTTTTATTTTTTTGAGGAAATGCCATACTGTTTTCCACAGTGGCTGCACCAGTCTGCATTCCCACCAGCAGTACTCAAGGGTTCCTTTTACTCTGCATCCTCTCTAGCACTTGTCATTTGTTGATTTGTTGATGATAGCCATTCTGACAGGTGTAAGATGGTACCTCATTGTTTTTATTTGTATCTCACAGATGATTAATGAGTTTGAGCAGGTTTTCATATGTCTCTTGGCTTTCTGTATGTCCTTTTAAAAAAGGCCCTTTGCCCATTTTTTGATTGGATTGTTTATTTTCCTTTTGTTAAGTTGTATGAGTTCCCTATAAATTTTGTAGCTTAAACCCTTATTGGAGATAATATTGGAAAATATGTTCTTCCCCATGCAGTGGTCTTTCTTGTTTTGTTGGTGGTTTTTTTTGCAGTGCAGAAGCTTTTTATTTTGATGTTGTCCCATTTTTTAAATTTTCTCCTTGGTTTCCATTGCCCTGTATCAGTAAAGTTATAGCTATGATATATGTCTGATATTTTGCTGCCTATGGAGTCTTCTAAGATTTTTATGGTTTTCCATCTTACATTTAAGTCCTTTACCCACTTTGAGTTTATTTTTGTGTCTGATGTAAGTTGGTGATCTAGTTTCATTTTTTTTTTTTGCATGTACCTCACCAATTTTCCCAACACCATTTATTGAAGAGAATATCTTGCCTTCATTGTATGCTTTCACCTCCTTTGTCAAATATTAATTGAGCACAATGGCTGTGTCAATTTCTGGGTTCTCTTTTATGTTCCACTGTTCTATATGTCTGTTCTTGTGCCAAGCTCTTTATATGAAGCCAGCATTACCCTAATTCCAAAACTGGATAAATACATTACAAAGAATGAGAATTATAGGCCAATATACCTAGTGAACATAGATGCCAAAATTTTAGCAAATCAAATCCAGCATTACATTAGAAAGATCATACACAATAACCAAGTGGGATTTATTCTGGGAATGCAAGGATGGTACAGTATTCATGCCACAACCTTTTGCGGTGAGGATTCAGAATCTGGAGAAGGGGCTGAGCATAAACGGATACACTAGACAAGAAATGTAAATTTAGAAATTATTGAGGAAGCCAGGCAGAGAACCTTCTCTAGTGGTAAGGCTCCCTGAATCTCCAGATCCATGGCTTTTTATATCCTAAAATATACATTTGCCCATTTGCAAAGCAAACAGACATCAATGGTAAGGATTGGTAATCAATAAAGGATTATCAGATTAGGGGATTGCCTTCAGCCATTCAGCCATCAACAGATAGTATGCTGATTCTCAGCCCTTGCTGAATATTAAAGTCCATCAGCCTTCTGACAGATTTCTCATATTTATATGTTAACTACTTGTTGGTCTTTGCCTCCAGCATATCCCCCTTTTTATTTTATAAATAAATTTAGAAGTGTGTATACCATTTGCAGAGTGCAGGTCCTCTTAACACTTTTAGATTCAATAAAAAGAATT
This sequence comes from Antrozous pallidus, assembly GCA_027563665.1. NCBI lineage: Eukaryota > Metazoa > Chordata > Mammalia > Chiroptera > Vespertilionidae > Antrozous > Antrozous pallidus. The sequence continues at coordinate 107,700,224 of CM050508.1, read as the reverse complement.
GAGTTCTATCATGTCCTTTTAAAATTGTTGTCAGGCATCAAAGGAACTAGTCTGCAGTAAACTTTCTGATCCATCAGTTCTTTGTGGGTTCCCTTCTCAATCACTCTCCCCTGTGATATGATAGCAATGACATTTGAGTTCTGGATGGTGAAAAATGGTGGGAAATGACAATGCAGGTCCGGCCTTCTTTGGCTTGGTTCAGGGCAACCTGTGCCAATGCACAGCTGATGACTGCTAGCATGGCAAGGCATCTTTACCATTCCCCATCTCTGGATTGTTTCTCCTCTGTCTCATCAAAGTGTTGCTTGGCAACACTGCTATCTGTGATCGGAGTAGTCTGATCAGTTCCTCTCTCAGATCCATTGTTGAAGTTTCCACATGGGTTTGAGGAATTTTCTGGAAGTACACAAGCATATCCTTGACCAAAGATTAATAAAGGGACACTTACATAAACCAGATTGAGGATATTTCCATTTAACCAGACCATTTTCCTTTGGCTTATTCTGACAGCAGTGTAATTCCATGGGTGTCTTGCCATCAGTATTACAAGTGAAAAACATTTTTAAGTGAAAAAATTTAAAATAATTAAGGCTTGATGAGATTACTCTTTCCCCTTTTCATGTTTTAACCTGCAAGGGGGATATTTTTTGGTTGTTGTACAATATTTTAGTTTTTGAAAATCCTGTAATGCAGACTTGATAGCTTTTTAATTTAATTCTTAGCCCAGAAGTATGACTGCTCTGGATGACTTGGTCTGAATTCATTACATAATGAGCAGCTTTACTATGAGATTAACAATCAGTAAAAAATAGTTAATGCTCCAGAAATAGGTTCCTGCTTAGTACAATTAAGATATCCTGAATATTCACTTATTTCAATTTGCCAATTTAAATCAGTCTGAAATAAGGCTTATTTTCTAACTTCATTTGTCTTTGGGTTTGGACAGTAAATGACACTAATTGAAATTCTGCTATCAGTCTTTGAGTATATTTACATAATCTTTATTAGGGAGGCAAAATGCAAATTATTTTCTTTTTGAGGCCTAATACATTGATTTTTTAATTATGATTTTCTAAATATTTGAAGTGTATTTCCTTCTGTTTTTTTTTCTCCCAGAGTAATTTCTAGGCCACAATTAGGGAATTTATTTATTTATTTATTTTTATTTTTATTTTTTATTTTTTATTTTTCATCTTTATTGTTCAGTTTATTAATTACATTGTTCCCTTTTCCCCGCCCCTATAGTTCCCCTCCACCTGGTACCCATCCCACCCTCCACCCTCACCTCCCCCTTCCCACTGTCCTCTCCCATCGTTGCATGATTTTTGTCCAGTCTCTTGCTGCACTTACCACACCCCCTTTCTCCCCAAGAGTTGTCAGTCCATTCCCTCTCTATGTCCGGGATTCTGTTACATTCACCAGTTTATCCTGTTCATCAGCTTATTAATTCACATGATTTTTATGTTCATTTGTTGATAGATGTGTATTCATTGTTCATAATTTACACTTTTATCTTTTTCTTCTTCCTCTTCTTAAAGAATATCTTTCAGCATTTCATATAATATTGGTTTGGTGGTGATGAACTCCTTTAGCTTTTTCTTATCTGCAAAGCATTTGATCTGACCCTCAATTCTGCATGATAGCTTTGCTGGATACAGTAATCTTGGTTGTAGATTCTTGCTATTCATCACTTTGAATATTTCTTGCCACTCCCGTCTGGCCTGTATCGTTTCTGTTGAGAAATCCGCTGACAATCATATGGGTGCTCCCTTATAGGTAACTAACTGTTTTTCTCTTGCTGCTTTTAATATTCTCTCTTTGTCTTTTGCTCTTAGCATTTTAATTATGATGTGCCTTGGTGTGGTCCTCTTAGGGTTCCTATATATTGGGGTTTGGTGTGCTTCTTGGACTCCTAAGTCTAGTTATTTCACCAGGTGTGGGAAGTTTTCAGTCACTATTTCTTCCAATAGGTTTTCATTGTCTTGCTCTCTCTCTTTTTCTGGCACCCCTATAATTCAGATGTTGGTATGCTTGAGGTTGTCCCAGAGGCCCCTTACACTATCTTCAATTTTTTGGATTCTTTTGGTTTCTTGCTTTTTCAGCTGAGTGGATTTTAACCTCTTTTGTATTTCAAATCTTTAACTTGGTTCTTGGGGTGCTCCAGAGCACTTTTAGGTCTTTGTATAATATTTTTTATTTCATTCAGTGTATGCTTAATTTCTGGTTGGTCCTTTTTCATATCCTTGAGAGTCTCCTTCATATCCTTGAGGGTCTCGTTCATTTCCACGTTGGTCTTGATCATTTCCATGTTGGTCTTGATCATTTCCTTGCAGGTCTCATTCATATCCTTGAGGGTCTCGTTCATTTCCTTTGCGGTCTTGCTTATTTCCTTATAGGCCTCTATCATTTGTTGGAGCCTCCTGAGAAGCCGTATAACCGTGGTTTTGAATTCCATGTCCAGTCGTTTTTTTTCCTCCATTTCTTTCACATCTGATTTCTTTCCATGTCTCTGCATGGTGGCTACTTCCCTGAGTTGGTCAATTAGCTTTGTGTGGTAGATGTCCTACAAGGGACAGTGGCTCAGCCTCCCCAGTTACCTGAGGTGGATATGGGCTGCACAGTCTTGTTGAAGTTAAGCCCAGGTTAATTGTTGTTAGCACTTGGAGGGGTTGACCTCCAGGCCAATTGTCTGTGATGCTCATCTGTGCTCAGTTTGGATGGGTAGAGTCTCCAGGCCAATAAGGAACTTTTTCAAAAGACTTTTTAATTTCATTTAAACACAGCAACAGACTTTGTTGCTTTTCAGATGCTGTCCAGTACTGTAATGCATACATATCAACCAAAAGTCACTCTCTTTTTACTTATGGTGTCTTATTAATGATGAGATTTAATGCTTGACTAATAACTTTTAGTTTACTTTGTAAATGTTAGCAGAAGAGATTTTACTAGTTCTTTTTATTAAGCTTAAAATTTACTTTTAAACAGCATTCTTTTTGGTTAATGCTCATTTGCATACATATGCAAATTTTTACTTTGGCCTTTGTTAAACCCAATCCTATCTAATAAAGAGTTATATGCAAATTAACCATCACTCCAAAACAAGACAGCCGCATCCAGGTGCTCAAAGATGGCCACCACAAGATGGCCGGCAGAGGAGGGCAATTGTGGGTGATCAGGCCAGCAGGGGAGGGCAGTAGAGGGGGACCAGGCCAGCAGTGGAGGACATTTGGGGGGCAGGCCTCCAGGGGAGGCAGTTGGGGGCGGGACAGGCCAGCAGGAGAGGGCAGTTGGGGGGGCAGGCCTGCAGGGAAGGGCAGTTGGTGGGGACTAGGCCTGCAGGGGAGGGCAGTTGGTGGGGACCAGGCCTGCATGGGAGGGCAGTTGGGTGGGACCAGGCCTAAAAGGGAGGGCAGTTGGGAGGGACCAGGCCTGCAGAGGAGGGCAGTTAGGGATGACCAGGCCTCTAGGGGAGGACAGTTAGGGGCAATCGGGCTAGCATGGTACAGCACTTAGGGGCAATTGGGCTGGCAGAGGAGCAGTTAGGCATTGGTCAGGCTAGCAGGGCAGTAGTTGGGGGGGGTGATCAGGCTGGCAGGCAGAAGCACTTATGGGCAATCAGGCAGGCAGGTCAGCAAGCGTTTGGGATCCAGCAGTCCTGGATTGTGAGAGGGATGTCTGACTGCCCGGTTAGGCCAGATCCCAGGATCAGATCTAAATAAGCAGTCCCAGTTTGGAAAAGGTACATACAGGGCTGAGGGACACCCTCCTTTGTGCACAAATTTTGTGCACCGGGCCTCCAGTTGCTTATAAAAATATTGGCTTCTAATATAACTGAATTTACATGAGACTTTGATTATATTATAAAAAGCTATTTTATTAAGTAACTAAAGTAGGCATCTTTATTGAAAAAGCAAAGTAAGCAAACTTATATATTTGACCTATGAAGTACAGATGCCGCCTTATTCCCCAGTCTATTTAAAGAGCAGGCTGTTGGTGCTTTTTATCTTAAAATTACATTGCTGAATTATCCAGTTTTGCTTAAGAAGTATTCAGCAACTCTTTTTTCTCCCTTAATGGTTGAAACTTTTATAACATTTAAAATATATGTATATAAAGAAAATATAGTTATTTTTATTTGATAAAGCTTCCAATGTGGTTTCAAGTATATTAGATCAGCCTAATTTAATTAAAAATATATTTCTTTTAAGAAGAGAGAATAAATCCTTGAATCATTCCAGGGCCCTTCAAATATCCCAAAGCTATCTCTTGGTTAAAGACCTGAAATTTAACTTGGAAAGACTATCAAATGTATATAACCTAAAGATTATATTATATACTTTTTGTAATTATTCTAAAAAATATTAATTAAATTTAAACTGATTTTTATATTAGAAATTTGGCTCAGACCATAGAATTAATCCTCTTTCTTTAAGGAGGCCAATAAAATATTATATCTTAGGTTGAAATTTTACCACACATAGTACATATAAGGACTCTAACATATTTTGAACTACTAATTTCTTCAGAGAAAATACAGGAATTAGTTTCTTCAAAATTAAATTTTTATACTCTATGCATTTTATTATTATAACCATATAAGTTCTCCTAACTTAATTTGAACTTTAAACTCTTAGAACCCTTAAATTTTAGGAGGCAAGTTAAATACTTAGCATTTCTTAGATTAGCAATACCTTCACATTTTTAGGGTATATTTAAAAAATACAAGACATATTTAATTAACATATTCAATTCTGTCCTCTAGATTTTTCATAGGAGGCAAACTCAGATTAATATTTCAGTTTTCTATTATTTCAAAATACCTAGATATTTAATAAATTTTATTATTTAATTCAGTAAACTCCAAAGTTTTAAGTTGGAGTTTACTGATTTTCTTGCCAAAGACTTTGGAAGCAAGCCTATAGCCCCTTGAATGTAAAACCACCACATTCTTCCTTAGAAATAACATCTAAGTTTACTGCTGTGGGCGAGGCCCCTTCCTCCATCAATCTACACTAAGAAAAGAAAAAGAGCGGTTCCTGAGTCTGCTGCTGACGGCCCCACCGCTCTCCAGGTGTATTTTTCTGAACAAAAGTTGCCTCAACATATGTTCTAAGGATGGCTCTCCCTATCATCATACAATGGGGTGGGCAGGAACATTCAGTGACTACACCTTCAGAAGATGATACTGTGCTGGATCTCAAACAGTTTCTCAAGACCCTTACAGGAGTGCTACCAGAATGACAGAAATTACTTGGACTTAAAGTTAAAGGCAAACCTGCAGAAAATGATATCAAGCTTGGAGCTCTCAAACTGAAACCAAATACTAAAATCATGATGATGGGAACTCATGAGGAGAGCTTGGAAGATATCTTAGGTCCACCTCCTGACAACGATGATGTTGTCAATGACTTTGATGTTGAAGATGAAGTCGTTGAAATAGAAAATAGGGAAGAAAACCTACTGAAAATTTCTCGCAGAGTGAAAGAATACAAAGTGGAAATTTTGAATTCACCCAGGGAAGGGAAAAAGCTTTCAGTACTAGACAATGATTATATGTTATTTGACCATAGGTCTTGTGCAGAGACTGGAGTAGGATTAATGCGGCCATATCTTCATGAATTCCTAACATCTGCATATGAGGATTATGACATTGTTATTTTGTCTGCAACAAATATGAAATGGATTGAAGCTAAAATGAAAGAGCTGGGAGTGAGCACAAATGCAAATTACAAGATTACCTTCATGTTGGACAGTGCTGCTATGATAACAGTGCATACGCCAAGGAGAGCATTAATAGATGTAAAGCCTCTTGGTTTTATATGGGGGAAGTTTTCAGAGTTTTGCAGCAAAAAGAACACCATTATGTTTGATGACATAGGAAGAAATTTTCTAATGAACCCACTGAATGGACTAAAGATAAGGCCTTTTATTAAAGCTCACCTAAATCAAGATAAAGACAAAGAACTATTAAAATTAACTCAGTACCTCAAGGAAATAACAAAATTAGATGACTTTTTGGACCTAAATCACAAATATTGGGAAAGATATCTCTCAAAGAAGCAAGGACAGTAGTTCCAAGTTATGCTGGCAGTTATTGAAGATACTTGAGATCCATGAACTCTTGCTTTTATGCTAGAAATCATTATAATAGTGTTGGGCACTGAAGCAAATACCAGACTGCTTATACTTATATTTGGTCTTCCAGTTTTTTGTAAATTTAATTTTATATTTTTTGAAGATCACAGCAATATGCTAAAAATATTCTCTCTTTTCCCCCTATGTGAATATATTGTTACTCTTGAAAAATATTTTCTCCAAGTTTGAGTACTGAGGCGTCTCCCCCACTTCCCACTCATACAAAAAAAAAGTGGACAGAAATGAATACTCAACAATACCATTTTGAGATTTTGGAAACAAGTTATGTTTTATGTTTCTGCTTATTTGTGTTGTTGATGAACTAAATCTAAGACCAATTCCATCTTGAAAATACTGCTTTTCCTTTTAAAACACACACACACACACACACACACACACACACACACACACACACATATTTTTTTTAAAAATGTGTTTTATTAATTTTTTTTTACAGAGAGGAAGAGAGGGATAGAGAGTTAGAAATATTGATCAGCTGCCTCCTGCACACCACCTATTGAGGATGTGCTCACAACCAAGGTACATGCCCTTGACCGGAATCGAACCTGAGACCCTTCAGTCCACAGGCTGAAGCTCTATCCACTGAGCCAAACCAGTTAGGGCACACATGTATTTTTAATAAGGAACCTAGTTTGGTATACTTAAAAGCACCAATTTTTAAAAAAATTCTTTTGTCATAGACACAATTCTTTTCTTATCCACTATTGACATCTCTAAATTATGAGCTGTCTGGTTGTATGTGTGTCAGTGTTTGAGTAAAACTGGAAAATGTCAGCTGCAATACCAATATGTCATGGTATGAAAAATAGAAAACATAAAATTGAAGAATAAAATTAAGGAACAAGAATATTTCTTTTTGGTGGCTAAGTAGAAACATTTATGCCTAAAACCATTGTCATAAAAGCAGAGGTAATATATTTTAAAATGGGACAGATCATTGATTCAGCCCTAAAAAGCATGAACAAAAGTGTTTGTTCTGTTCTAGCTATATCTTGTCTAAGTGCAACACTGTTTCAGTGAAAACATCTAACCATAAGCTTTAAAAAAAATTGAAATGCTTAAGCCTGCAAATATGTAATATGACAACTGTTTTGTGTTGACAGTATTGATTTATACAGTTCTTGTATTTGAAAGGAATCGTATCCTTTCAAATGAACCTGATGTATATTGTTCTTACGGGACTATTTCAGTGGTGTAAATAATAAATACCTTTTCTTAAAAAAAAATAAAAGAAAAAGATGCAAATTAACTGTACCTTCATGATGCCCATCAGCCAATCAGGAGTGAGTATGCAAATTTAAACAACAAAGATGGCAGGTTAATTTGCATACACGGGTGCTGAGAGGGCTGGGGGGGGCAGTCCCGTACCACCCCAGCAGCTCAAGGCCTCTGGGCAGCTTGGGAAGATGGAAAGGAGGCTCCAGTCAGAGCGAAGGCAGTGCTGGCAGCCAGGGGAAGGAAAGCCCATTTTTGCACAAATCTTCATGCATCGGGCCTCTTGTATACCTATAATTATTACTGAAAAGCTCTACTACAAATTTTTCATTTCCCTTACATCTATTTATTCATGTCTCAACAATTTTGAGATTTTAAAGCCAATTATTATTATCCAAGGCATTTCTTTGGCAAATTCTGTAACAGGGATAACTTATTGATTTTCAGTGGCCTTAATTTTAACCTTGGAATGAAGCCCATTGTTATTTAAGAACTACCCTTTATTATAAAAACACTATTCTTGTTGCCTAAATACAGCCTGTATATTTTCCTTGTGTCATTTTCACCATCATTTAGAGAAAAAAAAACAGTCTTGGGTTTATTTTATAGCATCCATAAAGAGAGGAGGCTCAGCTTTAAGAGGCCATCCAAAATCAGGTGGGGCATGCCTTTCTCTTAAGCTAGCCTTTTCCTCTTTATGAGTACAGAAATCTCAGACATATCCTTTAAATTCTGAGAAATTCTTTCATCTATCAAAATTTCAAATGATGGACTGGGAAATAAAAACATAGCAAAAATCAGACTTTTAATAGCACTCTTGAGAATAGGTATCCATTTTACAGTATCACCAAAAGACTTAGTAATTAATGGGTCACAGTACCGCTCATATTCTTTCTCCCCACCCCCACATCCTGTTTGCTTTGGGGAAATTCAGTAAATGGCCTGGCCACTTAGGTTTCTTTTCTTAGTAAATTAAATTAAAGGCATGCTTAATAAACTAACAATAAACAAATTAAACTAAAAAAGGACAGATAAAACAACAATCAAACAAGTGCCTATAACATATAGACAAGTCTTAATAAATCAGAGTTATTTTCATGAATCCTTTTTTATTCCATTCTCCATAGTCTAAAGTCTCCATGGTGTCTAAAAATCTGCCTGTCCCAAGGCACCATATGGTAATTTTCAGACAAAACTTTAATGAGTCTTTTGTGAGAGTACTCATAGCCCTATCTCTAGCTGTTGAGCCTTTTCACACTATAGGTGTCAGATCTGGGGCATTTTTAGTTATTATAGACTTTTGATCCCAAATATGAATTAGGCATAATGCAATTTGAACAAGAACCCACATAGTTAAAGATGACAAGGGTGCTCATTGTCCTTGAGCCTGATTTAAGAGAGTACCTTTTGACATTTTAATTTCTTTATCCTTGAGCATAGTAGCTAAAAATTTACAATGATAATTTTGCCCTTTAATTGAATTCTTCCCCATTATAGCCTGACTTGAAAAAATATTCCTGCCCACTTTGGATCAAGACTTCCAAATCTTGGTACAGGCTTTGTGCACAGTGAATCTACCCACCTTTTTAGTGATCCAACCTTTTCTGGTGAACTTTAAACTCTTGTTTTGCCCTGGCAAATCTTCTCCATGTCCCTTTTTTTTCTTTTTTTCCCCCTTTTTTAATCTTTATTGTTCAGTTTATTAATTACATTGTTTCCCCTTTTTTATCTCCCTATATCTTCCCTCCATCCTGTACCTATCCCACCTTCCACCCTCACCTCCCCCTCCACACTGTCCTCTCCCATTGTTGCAATTTATACAAATGTGTTGTTTAATTTCTGAATATTTAGAAATTTCCCAGATATATTTTTTCATTATTGATTGCTAATTTAAGTTTATTGCAATCAGAGAACATACTTTATATAACTGAGGCTTGTTTTATGGTAAAAAAAAAAGTCTATCTTGGTGAACGTCTGTGTGCCTTTGAAAAGAATGTGTATTCTGCTCTTGTTGGTTGGAGTGTCAATTAGATCTAATTGATTAAGTTTTCTATATATGTATAGAGTTTCTGTCTACTTGTTCTATCAATTACTGAGAGATTATTGTTGAAATTTTCAATTACAGTAGTAAATTTGTCCACTTAATATCTATGGATCTGTGGGTCTCTCTTTAGTTTTGTTGATTTTTGCTTCATGTATTTTGAAACTCAGTTGTTAGGTCAGTTACAGGTGCATATATACTTAAGATTGATAAATTCTCTTGAGAGTTGGCTTCTTTATCATTAAAAATAAAATAACGCTATTTATCCCTGCCCAAATTCCTTGTTCTGAAATCTATTTTTTTTCTTTTTCTTTTTCTTTTTTCTTTTCTTTTTTTTTTTTTTTTGGACTCATTGCTGTGGTGTTTTTTTCATTTTATAACATTTTTGTAAATCTTTATTGTTCAGTTTATTAATTACATTGTTCCTCTTCCCCTCCCCCCATAGGTCCCTTCAACCCAGTACCCATCCCACCCTCTGCCCTCACCTGCCCCTTCACTGTCCTCTCCCATAGTTGAATGATTTTTGTCCAGTCTCTTGCTGTACCTCCCACATTCCTTTTCTCCTCAGAATTGTCAGTCCATTCCCTCTCTATGTCCATGATTCTGTTATATTCACCAGTTTATCCTGTTCATCAGATTATTAATTCACTTGATTTTTAGATTCATTTGTTGATAGATGTGTATTTGTTTTTCATAATTTATATTTTTACCCTTTGCTTCTTTCTCTTCTTATAGAATATCTTTCAGCAATTCATATAATATTGGTTTGGCAGTGATGAACTCCTTTAGCTTTTTCTTATCTGCGAAGCACTTTATCTGACCTTCAATTCTGAATGATAGCTTTGCTGGATAGAGTAATCCTGGTTGTAGATTCTTGCTATCCATCACTTTGAATATTTCTTGCCACTCCTGTCTGGCCTGCATCGTTTCTGTTGAGAAATCCACTGACAATTGTATGGGTGCTCCCTTTTAGGTAACTAACTGTTTTTCTCTTTCTGCTTTTAATATTCTCTCTTTATCTTTTGCTCTTGTCATTTTAATTATGATGTGTCTTGGTGTGGTCCTCTTTATATTCCTATTTTTTGAGCTTTTAAGTCAATTTCTTTCACCAGGTGGGGGAAGTTTTTGGTCACTGTTTCTTCAAGTAGGTATTCATTATCTTGCTCTCTCTCTTTTTCTGGCACCCCTATAATTCAGATGTTGGTATGCTTGAGGTTGTCCCAGAGGCCCCTTACACTATCTTCAATATTTTGGATTCTTTTGGCTTCTTGCTTTTCTGGCTGAGTGGGTTTTGCTTCTTTGTATTTCAAATCTTTGACTTGGTTCTTGCGGGCCTCTAGACTGTTTTTAGGTCTTTGTGTAATATTTTTTATTTCAGTCAGTGTATGCTTAATTTCTAGTTGGTCCTTTTTCATATCCGTGAGGGTCTCATTCATATCCTCGAAGGTCTCGTTCATTTCCTCATAGGTCTTGTTCATTTCCTTGTAGTTCTCATTAAGTTCATCGGCCTTTTTTAGGAGCCTCTTGAAAAACCTTATTACTGTGGTTTTGAACTCTATGTCTAGTCTTCTTTTTTCCTCCATTTCTTTCACACCTGACTTCTTTCCATTTCTCTGCATTGTGGCTGTTTTCCTGAGTTGGTCCATTAGCTTTGTGTGGTAGATGTCCTCTAAGGGACAGTGGCTCAGCCTCCCCAGTTACCTGAGGTGGATAATCTTACTGCAACCCTTTATGGGTTGTGCAGTATTGTTGAAGTTAAACCCCGATTATTATTGTTAGACTAGGAGGGTTTGACCTCCAGGCCAATTGACTGTGAGGGTAAGCTGTGTTCAGGTTGGATGGGCGGAGTCTCTGGGCTGAGCAGGCAGTGTTAGCTCCACCCTATGCGGCACCTGGGTTTCTGTGCCTGGTGGTAATGGCTGATGCACCTCTGAGAGAAAGCCGCCGCCGATCTCCACCCGCTGCCAGACAACTCTGCCTCTCCCCAAATGAGTCTGCACACCCAAAGTCTCACTTAGGGTTGTAAAACAAAGCAATCCGGTGGACTCCTGAACGAGGGAGCAAGTCACAAGTCCTCTCTGTGTGGTCTCGCACTTCTGTTCCCAAGTTTATGCACAAACTGCTGTTTCCAAGTTTATGCGCACTCTCCACAAGCTTGCCCTCTCCACAGGCTCACATACCTCTGCCATGCCCGGGTTTCAGCATACCTTCCCCAGACCTCGCCTGGAACTGGGGAATCAGTGCAGTGGGATGCTTTGCCATCCCCATTGGAGAAAACCAGCCGGTTTTGCAGCCACCCGCCCTCTCTGCTCGCGTGCGTGCTCGGCTCCGAACCTCTGACTCCGCGAGTATCTTGAAGTCTGCCCTCCACCCCTCCTCTGAGTCAGTGTCCTATCTTTACTTTTATTTGTGGAATTTTCACTCAGCCAGCTTTACGGTGATTCTGGATGATGTTTGTTTTGTCATTAAGTTGTAGTTTTGGAATTGTTGTTGTCTTACATTATTATAGCCATGTTAGCTTTTTCTTTATGCTTTTTTATGATACATTTTCCCATCTTGTTGCTTGCAATCTGTGTCCTTATGTTTAAAGAAGTTTTTCAGTAGACAGCATATAATTAAATCTTATTTTTAAAATCAATACGACTAATTCTGCCTATTAATATTGGGGTGTTTTGATAATTTACAGTAATGCAAGTGAGTTAAATCTATATTCTTGCCATATATATATATATATATATATATATATATATATATATATATATATATTTGGTAGATGTTCATCTACTCATTTCTTCTCTTTTCTCCCAATTTCTTTGAATTTGTTATTTTTTATGTTTCCATTTTATTTCCCTTTGGGGCTGAAGAAGCATACCTCTTCATTTAAAAATTTTGTGATTACTTTAAAATTTACAATATATATCTTTAATTATTATCAATAACTAAATTATCACAACATTAAAGATAAATGTTTTATCAATTCATATGTTTTCAAGCACCTTGTCATAGTGTGCTTTCATTTTATATTTTACCACATCACACATTTTCTAAGCATTTTACTATAGTATACATCCATTTTATCTTTCTCTGCCTATGTGTTATTGTTTTCATATATTTACTTCTCCATATGATATAAAACACACAACATATTTTTTTAGTTTTTAACTATAGTTGGCATTTAACATTATATTAGTTTCAGGTGTAGACATTTATATAGCTTACAAAGTGATCCTCCAGTAAGTCTTTCACCCACCTGACACTATACATAATATTACAATATTACTGACTATATTCCCTATGCTGTACTTTACAACTCCATGACTATTCTGCAACTACCAATTTTTACTTCCTATCCCTTCGCCTTTTTCATCCTCCCCTTTAAACCTCCTCACATGAGGTAATTATCAGTCTGTTCTCTGAATATTTGAGTTTGCTTCTGTTTTTTTCATTTATTTATGTGTTTTTTAGATTTCACATATAAATGAAATCATATGGTATTTTTCTTTCTCTAACTTATTTCACATAGCATAATACCTTCTAGGTTCAACCATGTTGTAAGATTTCATTCTTTTTTATGTATGAGTAATATTCCATTGTATATATGTACCACATCTTCTTTATTTATTCATCTTTTGATTGGATTACTTAAACATTTAAAGTAATGTTTACAACTATTGAGTTATTGCCATTTATTCATTGTTTTCTGATTGATTTGGAGTTCTCTGTTCCTTTCTTATTCTCTTGCTCTCTTATATGTTGATGACTTTCTATAACGTTCTTTTGGATTAATTTCTCTTCATTTCTTGTATATCTTTTTGTTTTTTGGTTACCATGTGTGTGGAATATACCAAACTATATAATTTTTTGTTTTTTGTTTTGTTTTTCTTTGTTGTTGTTTGTTTGTGTGTGTGTGTGTGTGTGTGTGTGTGTGTGTGTATTCCTTAATTAACTGTTGTAATTATATATGATCTTCCTAATTTTGCCTTTTAACCTTTATACTAGCTCTGTTGTTGATCGATATATTGCTTCTATTATGTGTTTGCCTTTGTTTGTGAGATTTTTTCAGTATGATATTTTCTTAATCATCCTTTTAATTTTCCCATCTTTTTTATATCTTTATTGTTGAGCATATTACAGTTATCCCTCCTTTTTCCCTAACCCCCACTCCACCTGGTTCCTGCTCTGTCCCAGGCCTTCACCACCCTACTATCTGTCCTGCCCTCCTTTCTCCTTCCCTCCAAGATTCATCAGCATACTCCATGCTTCCATGACTCTGATTCTATTTTATTCACCAGTTTATTTTGTTCATTAGATTTCTTGTTCATTTATTTTGATTGTTAGATTCAATTTGTTGCCATTTCATTATTCATATTTTTATTTCTTCTTCCTCTCCTCTCCTCTCTACTCTCCTCTTCTCCTCTCCTCTCCTCTCCTCTCCTGTCCTCTCTTCTCCTTTCTTCCCTTCTCTCTTTCTCCTTCTCCTCTCCTTTCCCTTCTTCTTCTTCCTCTTCTCAAAGAATGTCCTTCAGCATTTCATATAATACTGGTTTGGTGGTAATGAACTCCTTTATCATTTTCTTGTGTATGAAGCTCTTTATCTGACCTTCAATTCTAAATGACAGCTTTTCTGGGGAGAGTAACCTTGGTCATAGGTTCTTACTATTCAACACTTTCAATATTTCCTGCCACTCCCTTCTGGCCTGCAAAGTTTCTGTTGAGAAATCAGCCGACAGTCGTATGGGCATTTCCTTGTAAGTAACTGATTGCTTTTCTCTTGCTGCTTTTAAGAGTCTCTCTTTGTCTTTAACCTTTGACATTTTAACTATGATGTGTCTTGGAGTGGAGCTCTTTGGGTTCCTCTTGTTTGGGCCTTTCTGTGCTTCCTGGACTTGTAAGTCTATTTCTTTCACCAGATAGGGTAAGTTTTCTGTCATTATTTCTTCAAATAATTTTTCAATATCTTGTTCTCTCTCTTCTCCTTCTGGCACCCCCATAATGCAAATGTTGTTATGCTTAAAGTTGTCCCAGAAGTTCCTTATCCTATCTTCATATTTTGTGATTCTTTTTGCTGTTCTGATCAGGTGTTTTTGCTTTCTGATATTACAAATCATTGATTTGATGATCAGAATTCACTACTCTACAGTTGAATCCCTGTAAATAACTCTTTATTTCAGTTAGTGTATGATTAATTTTGACTGGTACTTTTTCATGTCTTTGATATTCTCACTAAGGTCCTTGAAAGTCTCACTGCATGAAGATCCTTGAGTAATCTTATGACCATGATATTGAGCTCCACATTTTGACTGCTGCCCTGTGATTGCTTCTATGTATTGGATAGAGATGCTATGTCTAGCTCCTGAATTGGTAGAGTGTCTATGTCTCCCTGAATTAGTAGAGTGACCTTGTATAGTAGATGTTCTGTAGGGCCCAGTAGTTTAGCCTCCTCAGTCACCTGAGCTGGGCACTCTAGAATCACCTCTGTGTGGGCTGTGTGCACAGTCTTGTGGTTGAGTCTTGATTGTTGTTGGCATCACTAAGAGGAGTTGACCTTCAGGTTAATTGGCTGTTAGGACCAGCTGCGACTACAGTGAAAGAACTGCTATACAGGAAATACCCGTATGGAGCAGGATTTGGTGCTCACTGAGTCTGCCCCTTGACTGTGTTACTGGTGGATGTGTAGAGTTATAATCTGGTATGGTATGAAGCTATCCACTGGGTTCACTGGCTCTATTCTATGACAGTGATGGACAACCTTTTCAGCTTGGTGTGTCAAAATTTGCCCCAAAACTGAGCATAACTCGGGTGGTGTGTCACTTCAAGAAAAAAACCACAATTTCACAATATTTATAGTTTAAATAATAAAAATGTATAATTGTAATATATAACTGTATTTAATAAACCAAAAACTAATTATTTAACTTACCTACCTGCTTAGTGACTCCTTTGTTCATCTGTCAGTTGGTTTCTTTTGTTGTCTTGATATTATTTAACTTGTGTGGGGTGCCATAAACTAAGATAAATGAGGGGGAGGGGGAATTCTTTAACTAACCTGCCTATTAATGACTATTTTTGTTGCTGAATTTCATTGGCTAAACATTCAATTGAAGGTTGGTATTTTGCACTCTTCAAGCCCAAGCAAGCGCTACCAACTTCATCTGCCAATCTGCTTCTTTTGTTGATTTTGATATTATTTAACGCTGAGCATAAGGTCTCACAAAAGTACGTGGAGAGAAATATTGTGAGTAAAGACATTGCTATATTTTTCAGGGTGCTAAAATTGTCTGGTAATCGGTTCCAGGCACTCCAAATTTACTGTTCGTAGTGGCCCTCCTCTTGATTCTCCAAGTGGCACCTTTCCAGATTCTCAAGCTTTGACCTCAAGTCAACAAACACCTGAGCTCAGATGATGTCTTGAAATTTTACAGGTTGAATCTCCAAATCATCTATTTGCATCCATTGGAAACCATGTAATTTCAAACTGTTGTACACTACTACATCAGGATTCTTACTTTTATCGTCTGTTCCAGGCATCTAAATTGATTCAATCTATCACTTGTCAACTAATGAGTCTAAAACACGCTGGTACTTTATATGCAAGGGTTCCATTTCATTTTGTACAGCTGCACTGGCCTTCTCAAAATGCTTTGTTACTCAAGGAAAATACTTTAGTTTCAGTTTCTACATCTCTCTTGAAAATTTTAAGTTTACTTTCAAAAGCTTTTATGTATCCAAACATAACGTCAATACTTTTGCCAAAACCTTGTAACTTTAAGTTCAGTTCATTAATATGAACAGAGAGATCTGTAAAATATCCGGGTGTTGATCCACTTATCATCATTGAGCTGAGAAAAGTTTCTCAGATCCTTATCCTCAAGAAATACCTTAATTTCTTCAACCTGAGCACAGCTGAACTTCACAGACAATTGGCCTGGAGGTCAACCCCTCCAAGTGCTAACAACGATTAACCTGGGCTTAACTTCAGCAAGACTGTGCAACCCATATCCACCTCAGGTAACTGGGGAGGCTGAGCCACTGTCCCTAGTAGGAAGTCTACCACACAAAGCTAATTGACCAACTCAGGGAAGCATCCACCATGCAGAGACATGGAAAGAAATCAGATGTGAAAGAAACGGAGGAAAAAAAACGACTGGACATGGAATTCAAAACCACGGTTATAGGGTTTTTCAAGAGGCTCCAACAAAAGGTCGAGGCCTATAAGGAAATAAGCAAGACCACAAAGGAAATGAATGAGTCCTACAAGGAAATGAAGGAGACTCTCAAGGATATAAAGGAGACTCTCAAGGATATGAAAAAGGACCAACCAGAAATTAAGCATAGACTGACTAAAATAAAAAATATTATACAAAGACCTAAAAGTGCTCTGGAGCACCCCAAGAACCAAGTTCAAGATTTGAAATACAAAGAAGTAAAATCCACTCAGCTGAAAAAGCAAGAAACCAAAAGAATCCAAAAAATTGAAGATAGTGTAAGGGGCCTCTGGGACAACCTCAAGCATACCAACATCCGAATTATAGGGGTGCCAGAAAAAGAGAGAGAGCAAGACAATGAAAACCTATTCGAAGAAATAGTGACCGAAAACTTCCCACACCTGGTGAAAGAAATTGACTTAGGAGTCCAAGAAGCACACCAAACCCCAATATATAGGAACCCTAAGAGGACCACACCAAGGCACATCATAATTAAAATGCCAAGAGCAAAAGACAAAGAGAATATTAAAAGCAGCAAGAGAAAAACAGATGGTTACCTATAAGGGAGCACCCATACTATTGTCAGCGGATTTCTCAACAGAAACGATGCAGGCCAGATGGGAATGGCAAGAAATATTCAAAGTGATGAACAGCAAGAATCTAAGACCAAGATTACTCTATCCAGTAAAGCTATAATGCAGAATTGAAGGTCAGATAAAGTGCTTTGCAGACAAGAAAAAGCTAAAGGAGTTCATCACCACCAAACCAATATTATATGAAATGCTGAAAGATATTCTTTAAGAAGAGGAAGAAGAAAAAGATAAAAGTGTAAATTAGGAACAGCAAATACACATCTATCAACAAATGAATCTAAAAATCAAGTGAATTAATAAGCTGATGAACAGGATAAACTGGTGAATGTAACAGAATCCCGGACACAGAGAGGGAATGGACTGACAACTCTTGGGGAGAAAAGGGGGTGTGGGAAGTGCAGCAAGAGACTGGACAAAAATCATGCAACTTTGGGAGAGGACTGTGGAGGGGGGTGAGGGAGGAGGGTGGGATGGGTACCAGGTGGAGGGGAACTATAGGGTGAAAAAAAAGGGGGGGAACAATGTAATTAATAAACTGAACAATAAAGATTTTTAAAAATTTAAAAAAAGAAAGGGTGTTGTATTTTGTAGATGCCTTTGCTGCATCACTGGATATAATGATATGGTTTTTGTCTATTTGTTTGTATATGTGATGTACCACATTTATTGATTTGTAGATATTGTACCTTCCTTTCATACCTGGAATAAATTCCACTTGGTCATGGTGTATGATCTTTCTAATGTAATGCTGGATTCAATTTGCTAGAATTTTGTTGAGAATTTTGGTGTCTATGTTCATGAGGGATATTGGCTATAATTCTCTTTCTTTGTAATGTCCTTGGTTTGGGGATTAGAACTATGCTGGCTTTATAGAAAGAGCTTAAAAGTGCTTATTCCTCTTGAATTCTTTTCGAGTGTTCTAAGGAAAATAGGTTTCATTTTTTCTTTGAATGTTTGATAAAACTCCCTTTGAAGCTGCCTGGTCCAGGGCTTTTGTTTGTTGGAAGATTTTTTTATCTCTGTTTCAATTATTTGGTAGTTAGTTATCAGCCTCTTCAAATTTTTTTATTTCTCCTGGTTGAGTTTTGGAAGGTTTTATTTTTTTTAGGAATTTGTCCATTTCTTCTAGGTTGACCAGTTTGTTGGAGTAGAATTGTTCATAGTATTTTTGAATGATTCTTCATATTTCTGTGGGTCTTGTCTGTTGTTATTTCACCTCTTTTATTTCTGATTTTATTTATTTGAGTCCTCTCTCTTTGCTTCTTGGTGAGCATTGCTATGGGTTCATTAATCTTGTTTATTCTTTCAAAGAACCAGCTCTTGGTTTTATTGATCTTTGGTATTTTTTTGTGTGTGTGTGTCTCTGTGTCATTTATTTCTGCTCTGATCTTTATTATTTCCTTCTTTCTACTCACATTGGGCTTTTCTTGTTGCTTTTTTTCTAATTCTTCAAGTTGCAGAGTTAGATGGTTTACTATGTTTTTCTTGTTTTTTGTTTTTTTGTTTGTTTTTGAGGTAGGCCTGTAATGCTAAGAATTTCCCTCTCAGGATTGCTTTCACTGTGTCTCAAAGATTTTGGATTGTTGTGTTTTCATTGTTGTTTGTTTCCAGGATATTTTTTATTTCTTGTTTGATCTCTTTGGTAACCCACTCATTATTTAATAGTATGCTATTCAGCCTCCAAGTGTTTGATTAAATATATATATATATATATATATATATATATATATATATATATATAATTTATTTTTTATAGAGAAGAAGACAGGAATAGAGAGTTAGAAACATCGATGAGAGGGAAACATCAATCAGCAGCCTTCTGCACACCCCCTACTGGGGATGCACCCACAACCAAGGTACATGTCCTTGACCGGAATCGAACCTGGGACTTTTTAGTCTGCAGGCCGACACTCTATCCACTTAGCCAAATCATTAGGGCCAAGTGTTTGATTTTTTTACATTATTTTACCTATAGTTGATTTCTAATTTTATGCCATTGTGATTTGAGAAAATGCTTGATATGATTTTAATCCTCTTGAATTTGGAAAACCTCTGTCAGTGTCCCAATATGTGGTCTAGCTTTGAAAATGTCCCATGTGTGCTTGAGAAAAATATATAGTCTGTAGTTTTGTGGTGGAATGTTCTGAAAATGTTAATTAAGTCCATCTAATCTAGTGTGTCATTTAGGATTGAAGTTTCTTTGCTAATTTTTTTGTCTAGAGGATTTACCCAGTGATGTTAATGGGGGCATTAAAGTCTCCTACTATGATTGTATTGCTGTCAATCTCTCTCCTGATATCTTCCAGAAGATTTTTTATGTATTTGGGTGCTCTTGCATTGGGTGCATAAATAGTTACCAGAGTTATATCCTTTTGTTGTATTGATCCCTTTAGAATTATGAAGTGACCATCCTTGTCTCTTGTTGTGGTCTTCACTTTGAGGTTCATTTTCTCAGATATACATATTGCTATCCCAACTTTTTTCCCCATTGCCTGATAGATATTTTTCCATCACTTTACTTTTAGTCCGTGTGAGTCCCTTGTTCTGAGGTGGGTCTCCTGTAAACAGCATATATATGGGTCATGTTTTCTTATCCATTCAGTAACTCAGTGTCTTTTGATTAGAGCATTTAACCCATTTACATTTAATTTTATTATTGACTTGAGGCCCAATGCATGAAATTCATGCACAGGAGGGGGGTCCTTCAATCTGGTCTGCATCCTCTCCAATCCAGGATCCCTCTTGCAATCTGTAATCACTGGCTCCTAACCGCTCACCTGTCTGCCTGATGCCCCTAACTGCTCATTTGCCAGCCTGATGACCCTAACTGCTCCCCGCTTTCAGCGTGATTGCCCTAACTGCTCCCCCATCCTGTATGCTTCCTCTAGCCCTTCCCTGCTAGCCTGATCACCCAAACTGCCTAACTGCTCTCCCCTGTCAGCATGATCTCTCTAACTGTTCTTCCCTCCTGGCCTGATTCCTCTGACTACATAACTGCTCTCCCCTGCCAGCCTGACCAGCCTAACTGCTCCTCCCTGCTGGTCTGCTCCCTGCTCCCTCCCCTTCTTGTCTGATTACCCTAATTGCCTGTACGCTCTCCGCTTCTGGCCTGATCTCCCTAACTGTCTATCTGCGCTCCCCTCCTGGTCTGATTCCCCTAACTGCCTATCTATTCTCCCTTCCTGTCAGTGCCCTTTGGAGCCCAGTGCTGACATGCTGAGAGCTCTCTGCTATGGCCCTCCCCCAATCTTGATTGGTCATTATGTGATGGTGTCCCAGCTAATTTGCATATTCATTTATTAGTAGTATAGATATTTACTTGTTTGTAGCCATTTTTGTACTTTATGCCTGTGTTCCTTCCTCCCTTTCTATTTCTTCTTTTTACAGCATTCCCTTTAGCATTTCTTGCATAATTGACATGAGAGTGATAAACTCCCTTAGCCTTTTTTTTCTTTTTCTGTCTGCAAAGCTCCTGATTTCCCCTTCAGTTTTTGATTGATAGTTGTGCTGGATAGAGAATTCTTTGATTCAGTCCTTTGCTTTGCATCACTTTGTATACTTCATTCCATTCCCTTCTAGCTTGATGTGTTTCTGTTGAGAAATCATTTGATAATCTGATGGGGGTTCCTTTGTAGGTAACAGTGACTTTCTCTCGCAGCCTTTAAGATTCTCTCTTTGTTGTGAACATTTGCCATTGTAATTATGATGTGTCTTGGTGTGGGTCTTTTGTGATTCATCTTGCTTGGGACTCTCTGTACTTGTGTAACCTTTTTCTTCCCCATATCAGGGAATTTTTCTGTCATTATTTTTTCAAATAGATTCTCTAATACTTTTTGCTCTTCTTGTCCTTCTGGGAGCCCTATTATACATATGTTATTTTGTTTCATGTTGTCCCAAAGCTCCCTTAGGCTCTCCTCCTGCTTTTTAATTTTTTTTCTCCAGTTGCTGTTCAAATTGGGCTTGTTTCTCTACCTTATCTCACTCACTAATTCGGTCCTCTGCTTCTTCTAGTCTACTGTAGAAACCTTCCATGGTGTTTTGATTGTAGCTGTATCACTTTTGATTTCTTTCTGATTTTTGCATAGGTTGTTGATTTTCTTGTCCATCCAGCTTATGAAATATACAACCCTTACTCTGAATTCTTTTTCTGTCATTTTGCATGCCTCCATTTCACTTATTTCCTTTCTTGGTGATTCCTCTTTTTCTTTTTCTGGGGATTGTTTCCTTGATCCCCCCTTTAAAGGTCCAATTTCCGAGTTTCATGGGCCTGGGCTGTGTACAGTGGGAGCTTTGCACCACCTGAGTGTCACTGAAGAGCTCTGACACCAAGACATGTGGCTGCTGTGGGTTGGTGGGAGCCACAGTCACCCAGGATCAGACTCACTGGCACTGAGTGTAGCCTCATGGGTACACCTATAATCAGGAACCCCGCCTGCACTGTGTTGAAAAAGAGGCCCCACTGGCATGTGCTGAAAATCAGAATCCCCTACATGTGCCAGGAGTCAGTGTCCCCCATGCCCATGCCAAGAATCAAGCATCGGAGTCTCTGTTGTTTGTGCAGTCTCTTGCCAAGAATTGGAGTCACCGGCTCTTAGTATGTGTGCACTAGGAATCAGGGATCCCATGTATGCATGATGAGGATCAGAGTCAAGTCACTGGTACTCAGTGTTGCCTCTCATACAGAGAATCAGGGTCCCTAGTCTGCTTGGGTGACCAGGTTGCACAGCCTCCCTGTGTCAGTGGGAGGTCCACCCCTGAAGTGCAGGAAACAGACTTCCATGTGTTCTCACCCAGAATCAAAGTCTGGTGACACAGCTGCCCTGTGTGGGCCTGGGGTCTGGTCATGCACGTGCACTCTGTGGGAAACAGACTCCCTGTGTCTGTGTGCCCAAGCTCAAAGTCAGGTAGCACAGCCAACCTGTGTGGGCATGGGGTCTGGTTGCATAGTTGTGCACTGTGGGAAACAGACTCCTTATGTCCATGTGCCCAGGCTCAAAGTCAGGTAGTGCAGTCTTCCTGTATGGGCGTGGGGTCAGGTTGCATGAATGCACAAGAGGGAAACAAATTCCCCATGTCCACGTGCCCAGGCTTGCAGTAGCACAGCTGCTCTGTGTGGGCAGGAGGCCTGTTTACAACCCTGTGCGGGCAGAAGGCCTGCTTGCATGGAGCGGGTCTAGCAGTTCCTATGCTGCTGCAGCAGGTCTATGGGGAGGGAGATGGGCTCTGTGACTCATAGAAATCCAGAGTCTTGGTGTCCATGGGTCTGCAGCTATGGTCACAGGTCTTTGTCCCAAGTGGCTGCAGGGTCCTGTTTGCATCTGAGACCAGACTGGGTGGTGGAAAGCCTAGGATCCTAGTCTCAAGCAGTTCTGTTCTTTGAGATGGCATGGTCTCTGTGTAGCTAGTATCCTCCCTAGAGTGTTTGTGGTGGTAGCAGGATTTTGCCATCTAAGACTGCCATGTTTGGCAGCCCCTGGAAGATCTGCAGGATCTAACTATCCCTAGCTCTTACACACACACATCATACATGTCCACATGCTTCTCCATCGCTCCCTCACTCTCTCACACACTCTTCCTCTCTACTTTCTTGCCAGTCGCCATCTCCCCCCCCCCCCCTGCTGCAGCCTTTCTGATGTGTAAGTGCTGGGAAGGTGCAGGTTTGCTGGCTGGTGTGACAGGAAAGCCCCAGGACACAAAGGGAGGGGCAGTCAGGTGACACTCACGAAAGCTGGTTGCCTTGGCAGCAGCTAAAGTAAAGGTGGGCCTAGCAGATTTGAGGGTGAACCTAAGTGGTTATTTAGCTTTCAAGAAGCAGGCAGCCATCTTGCTTGTGGCTCAGAAAAAGGCAGAGGTGGAGCTGCTGGTGGTCTTGTGAGCAGGTATGGTCTCAGGGGCACTCTTGGATGGAGGTCCTCAGAGCGATGGTTGTACCCAGGAGCTGGGAAGTCAGAAAGGGGCCTAGAATTCTCTGGGTGCCCTGCCCACAGGTCAAGCTTCTCACTGTTCTTTTCTCCTCCTCCTCCTCCTCCTCCTCCTCCTCCTCCTCCTCCTCCTCCTCCTCCTCTTCCTCCTCCTCCTCTTTCTTCTCCTTCTTCTTCTCTTTTTATGGTTTTATTTTTTATCACTTTATTAATTACCCTCTGCAGCTAACTCATCTCCCACAGAGCCCAGCACATCTGCTCCTGCCTCAGCTCAGCCCAGCCCCTCCAGGCAAGGATTCTTGAAAAAACACTTGGCAGGAAATACAGGGTGAAGATAACAACACTGGGTAGAAGGTGACTGCAGCAGACTAGGTGAGAGGGTGAGCAGGAGTAACAGTAAGGCTCTAAGCAGATGAAACAGACTTTACTTATACCAGATGGTCTTATACAATCAGGATGGGGCAGAAAGATGGGGTGGGGCCATGTGTTAGAAGGTGGAAACTGGCTGGATATTAGGGAGAACAAAGGATATGTAGAGGGCAGTCCCTGGCTCTGCCTGGGTCCCACCAACTGAGATGCAAAGGGAGGTTCCAGGGAATGATCACCTCAGGTTGTACATGGGTGCCTGTGGTAAGTAGAGTGGTTGTATCCAGCCAGCAATCAGATTTTGCATCTTGGCTGGGGGGAAGGGAGGTGAAGGCCCCAGCCTGCTAGTCTATCAATCATAGGAGGCAATGCAGACTGTAGGAGAACATGAGGCCTACAGGGCAGTCATCAGAAAGGAGCCCAGCTGCAGGGCAGGAGATAGGGAGGAGCCCAGCTACAGGGCAGGAAATAGGGAGGAGCCCAGCTGAATGGCAGGAGATAGGGAGGAGCCCAGCTGCAGGGCAGGAGATAGGGAGGAGCCCAGCTGCAGGGCAGGAAATAGGGAGGAGCCCAGCTGAATGGCAGGAGATAGGGAGGAGCCCAGCTGAATGGCAGGAGTTGGGAGGAGCCCAGCTGAATGGCAGGAGATAGGGAGGAGCCCAGCTTCAGGGCAGGAAATAGGGAGGAGCCCAGCTGCAGGGCAGGAGATAGGGAGGAGCCCAGATGAATGGAAGGAGATAGGGAGGAGCCCAGCTGCAGGGCAGGAAATAGGGAGGAACCCAGCTGAATGGCAGGAGTTGGGAGGAGCCCAGCTGAATGGCAGGAGATAGGGAGGAGCCCAGCTTCAGGGCAGGAAATAGGGAGGAGCCCAACTGCAGAGCAGGAGATAGGGAGGAGTCCAGCTGAATGGCAGGAGTTGGGAGGAGCCCACCTGCAAGACAGGAGATAGGGAGGAGCCCAGCTGAACAGCAGGAGTTGGGAGGAGCCCAGCTTCAGGGCAGGAGATAGGGAGGAGCCCAGCTGACTGGCAGGAGTTGGGAGGAGCCCAGCTGCAGGGCAGGAGATAGGGAGGAAATAGGGAGGAGCCCAGCTGAATGGCAGGAGTTGGGAGGAGCCCAGCTGAATGGCAGGAGATAGGGAGGAGCCCAGCTTCAGGGCAGGAAATAGGGAGGAGCCCAACTGCAGAGCAGGAGATAGGGAGGAGTCCAGCTGAATGGCAGGAGTTGGGAGGAGCCCACCTGCAAGACAGGAGATAGGGAGGAGCCCAGCTGAATGGCAGGAGTTGGGAGGAGCCCAGCTGCAGGGCAGGAGATAGGGAGGAGCCCAGCTGCAGGGCAGGAGATAGGGAGGAGCCCAGCTGAACAGCAGGAGTTGGGAGGAGCCCAGCTGAAGGGCAGCAGATAGGGAGGAGCCCAGATGAATGGCAGGAGTTGGGAGGAGCCCAGCTGCAGGGCAGGAGATAGGGAGGAGCCCAGCTTCAGGGCAGGAGATAGGGAGGAGCCCAGATGCAGGGTAGGAGATAGGGAGGAGCCCAGCTGCAGGGCAGGAGATAGGGAGGAGCCCAGCTTCAGGGCAGGAGATAGGGAGGAGCCCAGCTGAATGGCAGGAGATAGGGAGGAGCCCAGCTTCAGGGCAGGAAATAGGGAGGAGCCCAGCTGCAGGGCAGGAGATAGGGAGGAGCCCAGCTTCAGGGCATGAAATAGGGAGAAGCCCAGCTGTAGGGCAGGAGATAGGGAGGAGCCCAGCTTCAGGGCAGGAGATAGGGAGGAGCCCAGCTGCAGGGCAGGAGTGAGGGGAGGAGTCCATCAGCAGGGCAGGAAACAGGGGAGGAGCCCAGCTTCAGGGCAGGAGATAGGGAGGAGCCCAGCTTCAGGGCAGGAGATAGGGAGGAGCCCAGCCGAATGGCAGGAGATAGGGAGGAGCCCAGCTGCAGGGCAGGAGATAGGGAGGAGCCCATCATCAGGGCAGGAAATAGGGGAGGAGCCCATCAGCAGGGCAGGAGATAGGGAGGAGCCCAGCTTCAGGGCAGGAGATAGGGAGGAGCCCAGCTGAATGGCAGGAGATAGGGAGGAGCCCAGCTTCAGGGCATGAAATAGGGAGGAGCCCAGCTGCAGAGCAGGAGATAGGGAGGAGCCCAGCTGCAGGGCAGGAGATAGGGAGGAGCCCAGCTTCAGGGCAGGAGATAGGGAGGAGCCCAGCTGAATGGCAGGAGATAGGGAGGAGCCCAGCTGCAGGGCAGGAGATAGGGAGGAGCCCAGCTGAATGGCAGGAGATAGGGAGGAGCCCAGCTGCAGGGCAGGAGATAGGGAGGAGCCCAGCTGCAGGGCAGGAGATAGGGAGGAGCCCAGCTTCAGGGCAGGAGATAGGGAGGAGCCCAGCCGAATGGCAGGAGATAGGGAGGAGCCCAGCTTCAGGGCAGGAGATAGGGAGGAGCCCAGCTGCAGGGCAGGAGTGAGGGGAGGAGCCCATCATCAGGGCAGGAAATAGGGGAGGAGCCCATCAGCAGGGCAGGAGATAGGGAGGAGCCCAGCTTCAGGGCAGGAGATAGGGAGGAGCCCAGTTGAATGGCAGGAGATAGGGAGGAGCCCAGCTGCAAGGCAGGAGATAGGGAGGAGCCCAGCCTCAGGGCATGAAATAGGGAGGAGTCCAGCTGCAGGGCAGGAGATAGGGAGGAGCCCAGCTGCAGGGCAGGAGACAGAGAGGAGCCCAGCTTCATGGCAGGAGATAGGGAGGAGCCCAGCCGAATGCCAGGAGATAGGGAGGAGCCCAGCTTCAGGGCAGGAGATAGGGAGGAGCCCAGCTGCAGGGCAGGAGTGAGGGGAGGAGCCCATCATCAGGGCAGGAAATAGGGGAGGGGCCCATCAGCAGGGCAGGAGATAGGGAGGAGCCCAGCTTCAGGGCAGGAGATAGGGAGGAGCCCAGCTGAATGGCAGGAGATAGGGAGGAGCCCAGCTGCAGGGCAGGAGATTGGGAGGAGCCCAGCTGCAGGGCAGGAGATAGGGAGGAGCCCAGCTGAATGGCAGGAGATAGTGAGGAGCCCAGCTGCAGGGCAGGAGATTGGGAGGAGCCCAGCTGCAGGGCAGGAGATAGGCAGGAGCCCAGCTGAATGGCAGGAGATAGGGAGGAGTCCAGCTGAATGGCAGGAGTTGGGAGGAGCCCAGCTGCAGGGCAGGAGATAGGCAGGAGCCCAGCTGAATGGCAGGAGTTGGGAGGAGCCCAGCTGAATGGCAGGAGTTGGGAGGAGCCCAGCTGCAGGGCAGGAGATAGGGAGGAGCCCAGCTTCAGGGCAGGAGATAGGGAGGAGCCCAGCTGAATGGCAGGAGATAGGGAGGAGTCCAGCTGCAGCGCAGGAGATAGGGAGGAGCCCAGCTGCAGGGCAGGAGTTGGGAGGAGCCCAGCTGAATGGCAGGAGTTGGCAGGAGCCCAGCTGAATGGCAGGAGTTGGGAGGAACCCAGCTGCAGGGCAGGAGATAGGGAGGAGCCCAGCTTCAGGGTAGGAGATAGGGAGGAGCCCAGCTGAATGGCAGGAGATAGGGAGGAGCCCAGCTGCAAGGCAGGAGATAGGGAGGAGCCCAGCTTCAGGGCATGAAATAGGGAGGAGCCCAGCTGCAGGGCAGGAGATAGGGAGGAGCCCAGCTGCAGGGCAGGAGATAGGGAGGAGCCCAGCTTCAGGGCAGGAGATAGGGAGGAGCCCAGCTGCAGGGCAGGAGTGAGGGGAGGAGCCCATCATCAGGGCAGGAAATAGGGGAGGGGCCCATCAGCAGGGCAGGAGATAGGGAGGAGCCCAGCTTCAGGGCAGGAGATAGGGAGGAGCCCAGCTGAATGGCAGGAGATAGGGAGGAGCCCAGCTGAATGGCAGGAGATAGGGAGGAGCCCAGCTGCAGGGCAGGAGATTGGGAGGAGCCCAGCTTCAGGGCAGGAGATTGGGAGGAGCCCAGCTGCAGGGCAGGAGATTGGGAGGAGCCCAGCTGCAGGGCAGGAGATAGGGAGGAGCCCAGCTGAATGGCAGGAGATAGGGAGGAGCCCAGCTGCAGGGCAGGAGATTGGGAGGAGCCCAGCTTCAGGGCAGGAGATTGGGAGGAGCCCAGCTGCAGGGCAGGAGATTGGGAGGAGCCCAGCTTCAGGGCAGGAGATAGGGAGGAGCCCAGCTGAATGGCAGGAGATAGGGAGGAGCCCAGCTGCAGGGCAGGAGATAGGGAGGAGCCCAGCTGCAGGGCAGGAGATAGGCAGGAGCCCAGCTGAATGGCAGGAGTTGGGAGGAGCCCAGCTGCAGGGCAGGAGATAGGGAGGAGCCCAGCTGAATGGCAGGAGATAGGGAGGAGCCCAGCTGCAGGGCAGGAGATAGGGAGGAGCCCAGCTGCAGGGCAGGAGATAGGCAGGAGCCCAGCTGAATGGCAGGAGTTGGGAGGAGCCCAGCTGCAGGGCAGGAGATAGGGAGGAGCCCAGCTTCAGGGCAGGAGATAGGGAGGAGCCCAGCTGAATGGCAGGAGATAGGGAGGGGCCCATCAGCAGGGCAGGAGATAGGGAGGAGCCCAGCTGCAGGGCAGGAGATAGGCAGGAGCCCAGCTGAATGGCAGGAGATAGGGAGGAGCCCACCTGCAGGGCAGGAGATAGGGAGGAGCCCAGCTGCAGGGCAGGAGATAGGGAGGAGCCCAGCTTCAGGGCAGGAGATAGGGAGGAGCCCAGCTGAATGGCAGGAGATAGGGAGGGGCCCATCAGCAGGGCAGGAGATAGGGAGGAGCCCAGCTGCAGGGCAGGAGATAGGCAGGAGCCCAGCTGAATGGCAGGAGATAGGGAGGAGTCCAGCTGCAGGGCAGGAGATAGGGAGGAGCCCAGCTGAATGGCAGGAGATAGGGAGGAGCCCAGCTGAATGGTAGGAGATAGGGAGGAGCCCAGCTGCAGGGCAGGAGATAGGCAGGAGCCCAGCTGAATGGCAGGAGATAGGGAGGAGTCCAGCTGCAGGGCAGGAGATAGGCAGGAGCCCAGCTGAATGGCAGGAGATAGGGAGGAGTCCAGCTGCAGGGCAGGAGATAGGGAGGAGCCCAGCTTCAGGGCAGGAGATAGGGAGGAGCCCAGCTGAATGGCAGGAGATAGGGAGGAGCCCAGCTGAATGGTAGGAGATAGGGAGGAGCCCAGCTTCAGGGCAGGAGATAGGGAGGAGCCCACCTGAATGGCAGGAGATAGGGAGGAGCCCAGCTGCAGGGCAGGAGATAGGGAGGAGCCCAGCTGAATTGCAGGAGATAGGGAGGAGTCCAGCTGCAGGGCAGGAGTTAGGGAGGAGCCCAGCTTCAGGGCAGGAGATAGGGAGGAGCCCAGCTGAATGGCAGGAGATAGGGAGGAGTCCAGCTGCAGGGCAGGAGTTATTGGAGGAGCCCATCAGTAGGGCAGGAAATAGGGGAGGAGCCAGGCTGCAGGGCAGGAGTGAGGGAAGGAGCCAGGCTGCAGGTCAGGAGTGAGGGGAGGTGCCCATCAGCAGGGCAGGAAATAGGGGAGGAACCCAGCTGCAGGGCAGGAAATAGGGGAGGAGCCCAGCTGCAGGGCAGGAGTGAGGGGAGGAGCCAGGCTGCATGGCAGGAGTGAGGGAATTAGCCAGGCTGCAGGGCAGGAGTGAGGGAAGGAGCCAGGGTGCAGGGCAGGAGTGAGGGAAGGAGCCAGGCTGCAGGGCAGGAGTG
The DNA here is from genome assembly GCA_027563665.1 of Antrozous pallidus. Classification (NCBI taxonomy): domain Eukaryota; kingdom Metazoa; phylum Chordata; class Mammalia; order Chiroptera; family Vespertilionidae; genus Antrozous; species Antrozous pallidus. The sequence goes on along the minus strand of CM050508.1, from coordinate 107,671,055 downwards.
AGGGGAAGAGCCCAGTTGCAGAAGAAGTAGAGAGTGTCCTCAGTCTGAGAATGAGAGAGTGCCTCATGGAGCCAAATGCAGCAAAAGAAGGGACAGAGGGCAGGACAGTCTCATCTAAAATTGGTTAATATATTGATGGCTCCCCAGAGCCTTCTTTGTTTCAGCCAAACTTGGCAGCAAGTCAGGTCAGTGTGGCCAGAAACAATGAAATGGTTCATGAACCTTGGCTCCGGATCAAGACCTGCTGCCTGCAATAGGTGTAGTTCTTTTCTCTGCCGTTGGCTCTGAGGACCCAGACTCTGTCCTATGTCCTGGCCAAAGCCAAGTAACCTGTGGGAGCTTCCTATCTAGTGTTGTGGTGACAGTAGTTGTCATGTGGCCTCAGCCACCCCAGCTGGTCTGCAAGCCAGTGATGGGGTGAGCGTGGGTACCTTATGCCAGTCTGGGACTGTCTGGTGGAAATGCTTCAAGCAGTGCAGTTTTTCAGCATGTGTGAAATTCTGATGGGGGAGCAGGGGAGGGCGGAAACCGGCCCTGAAACACAGGAGGCTATCAACCAGGATTGGGTTGGTCAGTTTGGTAGAGAATTGAACAGAAGGTAGGGGGCCCTACCCCCAATGTCACCAGGGTCGAAAAGCCTGCTGGAAGCACATGGGGGCTAGAACCTGGCCCCTGACTCCCAAGCTTCTTTTCCTCCCTTTCCATTCCCTCAGGCCCCACTCCCTGTGGGTTTGGGAGCCCGTCCTTGGCCCCGAACCTGGCAGAGTGGACACTGGCCTGAGTTCCTCACCATTTGATGCAGGCTGCTCCAGGCACGGTGAACAGTTTCTCTCAGCCTGGCTACAGGGCCACTGCTTCAAGGCCACCCCACCCCTGCCTGCGGCCATGGGGCAGAGGCACACCTATTGGCAGGGCCTTTTGTTCTGTTTGACTCCGAGAGTTGGTTTCCATATGAGTGGGGGCAAGTGGCATACAGGGACATCTGGGTCACCATCATCAAAGGCCACAGAGGGAAAGTCGAAAATCTACTGTGCCTATGGGGAACATTATCCTCCGGTTTTGAATCAGGCTTCAGGTAGCAAAGTCATGTGCAGGTTTCCCCAGTTAAAATGGTACGCAGGGGGTGTGGCGTATATGGGGATGTTGTCAAAGGCCACCCAAACAGGCCTCCCTGAGTCAGGAATGTGATCTGGAGAGCCACATTCCCCAGGATTGAGTCCCAGCTGCTCCTGAGGCTAGTTGCTTAAGGGCTCTCTGCCTTGGTTTCCCCCTGTGAAATGAGCATGGGAGCGGTTTCTGCCCCCTAGGGCCAATGTGAAAATAGTAGGGCAACATGGGTGAGGCACTCAGCATGGCTGAGCACAGTGAGCGCTGCTTACTGCTCCACACACTCTTGCTGTCGCCATGAATGAGGACCTGGCGAATCCCAGGGCTCAGGCTGCATGCTTTTCACAGGGCACTGTTTTCTACAGTTGCTCTCCTCTGTGTCTCTCACGGCCACTATCTCACTCTACCTTGCACTCAGTTCACACAGTTGTACAATCAGTATGGAGCCCCTTTGGCTTGCCTGTGGGAGAACTGCTGCCCCTGACTGCTCTTGGTAGAGAAGCTTGGCTCCTGGTCAGCTGGGAGAGGCTGGGATGGCAAGAAGGGTGTCACCTAGGACACCACAGGGGCCACTGTGCAGCTGTGCCTGCTGCCTTGTTCACAAGGGCTGTTGGGCACTTAGGAACTCTGGTCCAGCCAGAAAAAGAATGAAGCCCTTGTCCACCATTGGTATCTGGGCCAAAGTGTGACCCAGATGAGTGGCTGCTAGTGGCAGAGGGCAAGGATAGAGGCTGGCCTCTCTTTTCAGTAAAGGAGCAAGGCTCTCATCAGAGCATATTTTGGCAGCGGGCAACCCAGTGATCCCCTGGGGCCTGCTAAACCAAGTGTCCTGATGGGCTATGATAATTATGCTGGTAAATTTTGTGTCAGCTTGCCTGGGCTCGGGATGCCCAAAGAGCTGATAACACATTTTCTGGGTGTATCTGAGAGGATGTTTTTTAAAGAGTTTTGCATTTGTATTAGTGACTAAAGCAAACTCGCTCTCCCCAGTGGCCTTAGCCATTCCTTGCCATTGGGTAGAATAAAAGGTAAAGAAAGGTGACTCACTCTTCTGACACTGAGATGCCCTCCCTGTCTTGCCTCAGACATCAGAAATCCTGGGTCTTGGGCCTTTGCACTCAGCCTGAATTACACCTGGGCTTTCCTGAGTTACCAGCTTGCACATGGCAGATTGGGAACTTCTCACCTTCATATGGGCCAATTCCCAAAATAAATGCCCTAGTTTATCTATATATCTACTGTTGATTCTGTTTCTATGGAGAACACCAACTAATTCATAGGCCCACAGCTTGGAGCCTTCTCGAGCCTTCTGTCCCTCCCTTCCTCTCTCCCTCCTTCCCTCCACATCCCACACAGACTCCCTTTCGCCTTGGTCTCCACACTGGCTTATCGGGAGGCCCTTTGGCTCTGCCCCATCTCTCCAGGCCTTGGCACCTCCCTGGGCTCCTGCAGCAGTACCTCACTGGCTCCCCACAGCCACTCTCTATACTTACTGCACAGGGGGCTTTAAAATTCAGATGGAATTACATCAGCCTCCATCCTTAGAACTCTGTAAAGGTTTCCTTTCACCTTTGGCCTAGAAGGATGTCCCTGCTTCCCTGCCCATTCTCCTTCCCCTCCTCCTCTCCTTCCTGGTCTCCGAGTTGTAACCTAGCTCTCTCTGGCCCCTCTGGGAATTTGCATAGACTGTTCCCTCTCTAAAAGTGGCCCATACTAAAATAAAAATAAAATAAAATAAAGTAAAATAGGCTCATGCTGCCCTCCACAAGTGGATGAGATTCTCTGTGTGATTTCCTCTTACCGTGCATTCCAATAATTATTTGCATGGGAGCTACTGTCTAGTTCTTTTATTTAATTTAACTTTTGATGCCTTCATTGCAATGTGGTGTCCATAGGATAGGCACTATTATGGGTTGGGTTGTATCCCCTCAAATTCATATGTTGACGTCCTAGTCCCCAGTACCTCAGAATGTGACTGTGTTTGGAGATAGGGTCCTTATAGATGTAATTAAGTTAAATGTGGTCATTGGGGGTGGGACCTAATTCAATATGACCAGTGGCCTCATAAGAAGAGGGAAATTGGGCACACATCCAAACTGAGGAAAAATGTGATGATCCCGGGAAAAGATAACCACCTACCAGCCAAGGAGAGAGGCCTCAGAACAAAACCCACTGCAGACCCCTAATCTCAGATTTCCAGCCTCCAACTGTGAGGAAATAAAAGTCTGTTGTTTGTGCCACCCAGTCTGTGGCACCTTGTTATGGCAGCCCTAGAAGATTAAACAGGTACCAGGGGTCTGTTCATGTCAATTCTCAGAGCCCCAAACACCATATGCTCTGACAGACCTGCCAGGAACCCACCAGAAGCTTCAGAGAGGCTTGCACCTCTGCGGGTCATTTTGTTTCCATCCATATCTCTGTTCCTGAAGCCTGGCACAAGGAACCTCAGGAAATAGCTGGTGAATGAATAAACAGAAGTGGTAGGGTTGGAGAGAAGGCACACAGATGTAGCATAAACCTCCTACCATGACCTTGATGCAATGGGTCACGTCCTCAGGTTTCTCCTGGGCAGGAGTGAGCTCCTGGACTGCTGTGTGGACACTGCCCACTTTTGCCAAGAACTTCCAGGCAGGAAGCAGGTCAGATCTTGTTCCGAGTGGATCCCTGTGTCATGTGCTTCCAAAGTGTGTCCTTGGGTTTGTAGTTACTTGTTCTGCACTGACCTTCTCCTCCAGATAGTACACTCTGTCCTCCCTCCTCCTGTCTCTGGGCCCAGCATGGCCCTGTGAGTGTGCTAGCAATGTGCATTCTCCCACAAGTGGAGGAATACAGACTGGAACATTTGGTGGAGTGTGGGTGCATAGATTTCCTCCAGGACAATTCCTGGCTGTATCCTGTCTTTTATCTTTTTATTTTTTAGGACATTAAGTACATGATTGCCTCCACATTCAGACTTTTTCTCCACATTCATAACTATGTTCAAGTCTGTTGATCTTCTTGTGGGACATTTTCTAGATCCAGTTTCATATCTCATTTTCATGGTCCAGTGGACTCCTGATGATCCATCTTCTCAGTTTACTGGGGGACTTCTGGGGGCAGTGTTCTGAGAGGAGGTGGCCCTGGGGAGTGGGCATCTGCTGTGACCTGGCCAGCTGCCTTTCCTCTGGCTTTGCTCCCAGCACTACACAGCACCCTCTCATTTCCACCCTCAGTCCCTATGTTGTTGGTGGGTGACAGCTCAGGCATAGCCTTGAAAGGGCAGAGTGGGACTGCAAAGAACAATTTAGACAGCTGCCATTTTGGACTGTGTGACTTGGCAGCACCCATGTAGGGCTGTGTGATATGTAAACTTACCTGCGGGCTGCCATCTTAAAATCACAAAGACCAACCCCTCCCTTTGAATTAGCCAATTGCGAAAGACTGTGCGCTTGAGCTCCAATCAAGAGCAAAGGACAGGACAGGTCATGTGCGTTAGGGATTATTTGCATCACTAGCCCCAGCCCTCACCCAACCAAATGGAATCGGCCAACTCAGTGGTTTGCATCTGGCCCCACCCACCTATAAAATCATCATGCTCGGGATATTTTTCCTCCTTTACATCCTGCTGCTGCGATGATGGAGGCAGAGGGCCAAGCCTGGGCTTGAATTAAGGCTTTTTTGCTTTTGCATCGGAATTGGCTCCCTGGTGGTCTCTGGGGCTCTTGAAATCTGGGGATACCATTTGGGGGCTCATTCAGGATCCCCAAGACCCACGAGGGACCCCGACCCAAAGAGCCTGACTGACCGCAGTAGGTGTTTGTCTGTTCATGTTTTCTGTTCCATGTGAGCTAGTCTCTGGTCTGGTTGTGCCCAAAGCGGTCTAGGTGGACGCACTGGAAGACCACAGGCCGGAGGACTCGGAACACATTCCGATCCTCTGACTGGAGAGATTCCCCTCACTCTGGAGGGATGTGGATTCCCCTCACAAATCTGAGACTAGGCAGGTAGCTCCCTCCAATCGGCATGAGGCAGTTGTCTGGAGGGATGTGGAACCCCTTCACCCTGGTGGGATGTGGAATCCCCTCACAAATCTTAGCTAGCATTCGGTTTTGCTTCCATGGAGTTGGAAGACAGTTTTGTTTTTTGGGGGGCACTTGTTTGTCTGTGTTTTTCTATTTTATTCTGTGGACTTACTGGATGGACAATATGGGACAGACTCAGACTACTACTTTAAGTATTATGATTGATCATTTTAAAGAGATTAGGGAAAGAGCTAATGACCTCAGTACAGAGGTCCGCACTGCTTTGCAGGAGGAGGAGAAGAACTAATTTTTCCTCCCCCGTATCAGTCCTGCTCCAAGAGCGGAAGGTGGAGGAGTTAAGCCCGCCCTGCTCAGAGAGAGTCTGCCTCCATCGTCGCTCTGAAAAGCTGGTGGGGCTCATTGATTTATGTTCTTTTCAGCAGCTTTTGCAGGTCCTATTCACCAATGAGGAGGAGAGGATCCTTCCCGGAAGCTAGTTCTGGGCACGGAAGGGAATCCTACACCTTTTTTCCTCTAACTAAAATTGAATGGGATTTTAACACAGTAGAAGATCGGCTCCAGAGGGTGCACAAGGACGTTTGACCACACCTCTGTGATGAGGCTGGCCCGATCCCTGGCCTCATCAGTGCAGACTGGGAGACAGGGTTTTTGTCAAGAGGTACCACCAGGAGACTCTTGAGCAGCGCTGGAAGGGCCCCTACGTCGTGGTGCTGACTACACCCACTCCTCTCAAGGTGGATGGCGTCGCAACCTGGGTCCACTACACCCACGTCCGTCCAGCTGATTCCTCTGCAGTCCAGAAGGACCTCATCACACAATGGAGCAAGCTCAAGGTACAGAGCATTTGACTCGCCTGATGTCGGTAATTCTGTTGACTCTTGTTTGCTGTCACCCACACTGCTGGGAGTCCACCCTTTTTCCTGTCACTAGTCAGGGCCTGTCTCTGTATTCATGCAGCAGGGAGGCCTATGTGCAGCTCTAGGGGAAGAATGTTGTTTTTATGTTGACCATTCAGGAGTAAAAACGGAAGGCGAGGTAGAAATGCAGCCTGTCTCATGATTGAGCTGTAAGTTCCAAGACAAGGGGGGAATGAAAGGGCAGAAAGGGACTGCAAAGAACAATTTAGACAGCTGCCATTTTGGACCGTGTGATCTGGCAACCACCATGTTGTCCGCGTGATATGTAAACTTACCTGAGGGCTGCCATCTTGAAATCACAAAGACCAACCCCTCCCTTTGAATTAGCCAATCACGAAAGACTGTGCGCTTGAGCTCCAATCAAGAGCAAAGGACAGGACAGGTCACTAGTCCCAGTCTTCACTCAACCAATTGGAATTGGCCAACTCAGTGGTTCGCGTCTGTCCCCACCTCCCTATAAAGGCATCATGCTCGGGATATTTTTCCTCCTTTGCATCCTGCTGCTGCGATGGTGGAGGCAGAGGGCCAAGCCAGGGGTTGAATGAAAGCTCTTTTGCTTTTGCATTGGAATTGGCTCCCTGGTGGTCTCTGGAGATCTTGAAATCTGGGCATAACAGCCTTTATTTAAGGCCCCACCAGTCAGCACCCTGCTGCCCTCAGTCACATAGCTGAGTTGGGGGACCAATCCCAGGATTTTGACTTGGGACCACTAAGAAAGGGAAGATTGCCTTCTGTAAGGACAGCCAAGCTGCTGGTCATCCTAAACTTGCTAGTGACAATATTGCCATGATGTGGGGTCAGCCTGCCCGAGAAAGGAGCCAATATGGAGGACAGCAAAGACAAGAGATACCTAAGAGCAGCATATGAGTACCTGGATTCACCCAAGCCAGTTTCTTAATGGATGCACCATTGGCATTTGGGCAGGGCATTCTTCAGCGTGTGGATTATTATGCACATGGCACAATGTTCAGCATCTCCAGTTCCCACTGGTACAATGTGGGTATTTCTCCAGTCGTCACTGCCATCATTTCCACACATCTCAGATAACTACCCTTGGCTTTTCAATTACTTGAATCAAGAGTCTTCCCATTTTACTTATTCCAGTTGTGTTCTGACATTTTTAAATGAAGGAGCCCTTACTAGTAACACTCTGTCACAGTCCTTCAGGTGCCTGTGACAGTCCTTAGCGTGCTAGTTGATCTTGATGCAGCTGTCAACCCAGCACGGTGGCTGCACAGGCTCTGAGCACCATGGACAAATGGCAAATTTGAACAGAGGAAGCCTAGAAAATTGCATAGGGGATAGGCCTCCGCATGGTTGGGCAGCCTGGGAGTTAGGGTGACAACAACTTGACCTGAATCAGGGCACCTCCAACTCACAGGACCAAGATTCACTCTCTTGTGGGTGAGTATGGCCTCCTTTGAGAAGTTCAGAGAACCACTTGGAAGTGTAACATCAAATAGAAAGGAGAAGATAACCCCAGCCACATGTTCAATCATTAAGGATCCTGGCAAGACCCACAGAGATGGTGACTGGTCTGTGAGACAGGCCAGGACTCGAACTGGGTGGGGGAAGGAGGGGTTTAGGGTCTCAGTGCTTCCCATGAGCCGACAGGCTGTGGGAGGGGCTCCGTTCTGTCTCTACATGCAGAGTCTGAGCAAGAGGAGTGACATTAACCTCGGTCTCAGAAGGGAAGCCTGGGATGCTCTCCTCATCTTGCCTTCTAGGCCTGGGTACCCTCCCTCAGGTACGGCTCCCAGCAGGGCACCTCCAGCAATACCCTCCACAGTACCCCTGCCCCTGTGAGCCACAGCTCCACCTCTCCCTAGGGCTTGGCCTTCCACCAGGCCCTGGGCACAGTGCCTCTGTTTCTCTGTCTGTGAAACTCAGAAGGTGATTAGTGCAAACAGAGGAAGTGTTGGCTGCCACATCAATCCAGGATTTCTGTTGATTCAAGAAAAAGCCAGAGACTGGGAGCCAGATTCCTTGGCTCTGCCACTCATGCAACTAGGAGCTAATGAATGACATTACCAAGATTCTACTTCTGCACCTATAAAATGGTTGTGTTTATGGACAAAGTGAAATAGTGTTTGGGAAGACACTTTGTAAATAAAAGATTTTAGATAGTATCTCAGACCCTCCACTTGGAAAACCCAATCCCTGCCCCACTCCCCCTGTACCAACACACTAGGGAGAGGTGATGGAGAGGACTCCCGGGCTGGCTCCCTCGAGTGAGTCCTTACAGGACCACTCTGTCTATGTCTCTCTCAGACTGGCCTGCCCCACTTGTGGTCATTGTGAGCTGTCTTCACAGCTCTGTTGGGAGCCGGATGCTCTCATTTCTTATCGCTCACCATGCAACACCCAGCCTGGCCCTTGGGAGGGGAAGTTTAGGTGAAGAGCTGGCCCACTACACATTTCCCCTGGGAGAGAAGATGTAGTGCTTCCTCAGTGTGAATGTGCTCACTGTGGGTGTGTGTTAGAGGCTGAGAGGCGGCCCTGGTTCACAAAGTTTCAGGACCGAGGCTTCATCAAAGCCCCAGCTCCTTGCGGGGTGATGGGAAATGTCTCTGCTTCATAGGCTGAGAGGTTGAGCTGCCCCCACCAGCATGCTATCCTCCCAGTGTGTGTTAGAACAGCAGAGGGAAATGGGTCCCGTCTGTTTCATTAGTATGGATTCTGAACACGGGGAGTGTGTGAAGGGATTTGAATGTAAAATGGCATCAGGCCCTGAGGGGCTACCAGGTCCATCTCTAGAGTCAGATTTGCTGGGCTGACCTGCCAGGCACCCTGTCCTGTCAGACTGTGACAGGCACTGTCCATATGCCCTCTGGCCCTGCTCATGCACCCATGCTTAATATATTATCCCTACAGAGGGCATAAGTTTAGCACCCAGCTTTGCACTTGGAGAGGTAGACTTGAACTTGAATCCCATGAACTATGTGATCTGGAGCAATTAATTCAATCTCTTCTAAACTTGATTGCTCATGTAGCAAGTGAGGGTAAAGGACATCTTTCACCAGTCTTGTTGGGAGAGGAGGTGAGCCTGTGGTATGCTTCCTTTCTCACCATCCTCCTCACCTGTAACTCATAATATATTATCTGGTCTTGTACAAGTTCATTGACTTTTTACAGAAGGGTGAAATGGTTCTCTGCTAAGCTTCTTTCCAGTTCAAGCATACATATAATAGTCAACGAATGTAGGCACTTCTGTGTTTGAGCAGGCAGAGAAAGCCTATTTCAGAAAACATCTGACGTGTCAGCTCTCTGCCCAGCAATAGTCTGTCTGGACTATTTGGGTCAGGCCCCTTTCTGAAGGTTGGCAGTCATTCAAGTCCCTCCTGTTGGTGGCTTTGAGGCACACTCTACCTTGTGATGCAGAAAGCCCAGGCACCCCAAAAGCCAGACAGACAAGAGCAGGGTGGTTAGGTTGCTGGTCTGGGAGATCAGCACTAGCCACTCCTAGTCTGGGAGGTCAATACCAGCCACTCATGATTGACAAGAACCTGAATAACTACCCACAAGAAAGGAATGTGAGTTACCTGCAGGAAGTCACAGGAGCAGACCTGTCAGGCATACAAACCCTGGAGGAGCTGGGGCCTTTTATGCCCAGCCAGCCTGTGGCTCGATTCTCGCCACCCAGCCAGTGGTTCTCTGGCATGTGTGCTTGATCGGCTGTCTGACATCCTCCGTCTACTCAGCAGCCCCCCACCCTGACACAAACCCCATGTCTCCCACCAGAGAGCACTCTGAGGCGACAGGAGTGTGCACCAGTGGTGACATAGGTGGTGTCTGCTCAGGCCCTCTTGGACCCTGCCCCACCCTTGCTGTTCCTACCACCCAGACACAAGACCTCTCCATGTCCATTTTTTATTTAGACTCAGAAACACAGCATCATAGTTTGTCATCATTGTAACTTCTTCCAAAGTCACACACTGACATTTGTGTATAACAAAACCATTAGGGTGTGTGTATGTGAATTGTACAAAGTACAAATCATTCCCAGCTGGGCTACTGGGCTTATTTGGTGCACTAGAATCAGGGAGCCCTTGTCCAGCTCTGTCTCACCACATCCCTCCCATGGTCTTCTGGTGGCCCCATGTCCCCATGAGGACCCTCAGTGGTGGCTGTGGACTCCACTGTGCTATTCAAAGCAAGTCACCTTGGCTGCCAAATGCCACTGTGCACCCAAGTTGAGTAACTCCCTGGGCCAGGAGGGAATGTAAGGGTTTCAGACAAAGTGTTGTTTCACCTTAGAAAACAAAAGGGTGTGTCCTTTGAGGCAAGATGGCCTTAAGAAAGGGTCTAAGCCTACTCCTGCTCTTGTCTGCGGGTTAAATGGTCATGAAGGCTGATGGGTCTGACTGGACATGTGTGAAAACAGCCTAAAGCACGGGGCCCGTTGTGCACCTGCCGGCCCTCTGAATGCCCGGCATCTGTTCGGAGAGGCCCTCCAGAAAAGGCGCCTGGCTGGGGAGCATTACTTCTCAAGTCAGGCCCAATGGTCACTCCTGACTCAGCCTCAAGCTGAGCTAGCTGATGCCTTGCAAACACACTGCTGTGAGGGGTGCGGACCCCATGGATGGTGCTTCCCCCACAGTCACTGAGCTGCTCAGCACTTCTGTCAACCAGAGCACCGTATGGGTGGTGGCAGGAAAGGAAAGAAGGTCCAAGTTAGTCTATTATGTTGCATGATAACTGCTGTTAGTGTTTTTTTCTGGCTTTTCTTATTATGTGGGAATTTGAGTTAGTTCTGGTTTCAGTGGAGAATACCTGTCTCAGTATGTTTTTGGTGATGACATGATTTTAAGCATGCACATGATTGATGTGCAAGGTAGGCAACAACGCTGGCAACTGATGGTTGCCATTAACTTGAGCCAAGGAATCCCTGTATTTAAACTGCATTTATTTCCTTGATTTAGAAGAACTCTCTCAAGCCTATTCAATCTATTACAAACAAGGAAATGAGCCTTTCTATAGAAACACTGCCACCAGCATGGCAGCCAGCCACGTGGCAGTAACAAATATCTCAGTCACATCCCCAAAAAGGAACTCTGAAAATAAGTATTTGTATTTCAGAGATATCACTCCAGGCAAGGGAATGGGTTTCTGGATTTTGTTGCATCCCTAAAAATCAGGGAGAGCTAATTTATTCAGCCTAATTTAAACCTGACTGATCTGTAAAAATGTATATAGAGAGTGTACAAGTTGTGACTCTGAACAGATAAGAATGTATTCCTAAGGTGCGAGTCTCTTGAAAACAAGACTGCCTTGTGATAGGGCTCTGGGAGGCAGCATCTGTGGAGATGAGCTGTGTCCTGGACCCCACCTGTCGGGGCAGAGGGTCAGAGCTCCCTTCTACCTCTTCCCCAACCCCTTCCAGCTCCCAGCCCCCCATCTGCAGAGGACTCACTCCTGCTACCCTATGGACCTCCAGTCTCTAGACCAAGTTCACACTGCCCAACAAGGAAGCAGTTATCAATATATATAAAGAGTCAGGGTTATAACATCCAAATGAGCGAAGGCTCGACCAAACACCAGGCTGTGCGCACAGCACTACTGACCTGTCAGAGAGGGAGAGAGAGGCAGGACTGATCAGCAGTGATAGCAGCTGCTGACAAGGCCCGGAGCCAAGCCTCTCTCTCTTTCCTAGAGGTCAGCCCAGCTTCTCTCTTTCCCAGAGATCAGTAGTTAAGCTCACTTGGCAGCAGCCTGGGGCGGCTGCTGATCAGCCCCACCGCTATGATCAAGCCTGGAGATAGGCCCTGAGATGCTGACTGGCATAGAAACCGACCAATCAGAACCAAATCTAGGTGAATTGCGAGGAGCCAATGGCTGCCTAGGAGGTGAAGCTTTTGACGCTAAGACAGAAACATCAATCAGAACCTACTCTGAGTGAACTGCAAGGGCAGAACCTAAGGTGGGAGCCGAGGCAGGGTTTTAAGAGCAATAGCTATTTGGTGTAAGATGTAAGAAAGTGATTCAAGTTTTTAGTGACCAGTTTGGCAGCATAGTGCATATGGCTGGCTATCAGTCCAGATATAGGGATTATGTATTTTTATTTACCAAGAGCATCTCCTCCTGCTGAAAAAAGGCTTTCCCCCGCTTTAAGCAATCCTATCCTATATAATTTATCTATACAAATAAAAGGGTAATATGCTAATTAGACCGGGTCTACTGCCCATCTTCCAGACATCCGACTTCCTTCCAGACAAACCCATGGTGGTGGGGGCTGTGGCACAGGCAGTTAGGGGTAATCAGGCTGGCAGGGAAGGGCATTTGGAGAGTAAGATCCAGCCGGCAGAGGAGGGCAGTTGGAGGTGAGATCAGGCTGGCAGGGGACGGAAGTTACTGGCAATCAGAGAGGTTACGGGTGATCAGGCAGGCAGGGAGGACAAGGTAGGGGCAATCAGGCCAGCAGTGGGGCAAGGTGGGGTTATCAGGCTGGCAGGCAGAGGAATTAGGGGTGATCAGGCAGCTGAGCAGTTAGGAGCCAGTCATCCTGGATTGTGAGATGGGTGTCTGACTGCCGATTTAAACCAGTAGTTGGCCATCCCCTGAGGGATTCCAAATTGGAGAGGGTACAGGCTGGGCTGAGGAACCCCCCTCTGTGCATGAATTTTGTACACCGGGCCTCTAGTATATTATAAAAAAGCAAGACTTTTACTGGGTCTTGTAAATTGTAGAGGTTTACATATGAACTGGGGTAAAAATTGCACATTCCAATAGTTAGAAATCATAGTTTGATAAAATGAATTGTCACTCTTGCTAAAGCAATAAGAGGGAAATTCTGCTTTTCCAGGGTAGGGTCCACTTTCATGACCTTTTCATTGCCACACAAAAGGCAATCATAGCCACTTTCCCTGAAGTTGCATGTTCTTGAGTAATAATTACACTGTCTGGACAGAGCTTTGGGCTTTGGTAAAGGTTGAAAGAAACTGGCTTTTTCCAAACTCCCTTGAATTCCCTAAATGGATTCCCCTTATCCCGTGGTTCAGGGCATTGTGGTGTTGAGAATGTGGACTTTTCGAAATTCATCAAAGTTCATATAGTAAATATAAAAATTATGCCCATTTGATATTTCCTCTGACATTTTTTTTCTTTCAAACTCAACCAAGTCATTACAAAAAGGCAGCACCAGATGTATGAAAATAGGCAATGTATGACCGATTAGAAATATATAAAGTCTAATAGCTTTGTATTAAAAAGATGTGAGAAAGAAGCAAAGCAAAGGGCAGTGGCTGACAGAAGTGTTCCCAATGCTGATGGGGACCAGCCATGGGAGCTATGAGAGCCCCACAGGCTGCACAGTCAGGCTTTCCCAGGGACTGGGCAGGTGGCCAGCGACTGAGGTATAAAGAGAGCAATGAAGCAGTTTGGACCTCATCCACAGCCCAGACAGTCTGTGAAGACATTCTGTGCCCCACACACAGCCTTACACAGCGAGCCACCTTGGGAAGCCACCGCAGGAGCCACCTAGGGGACTCAGGGAGCATCTTCTTCCTCCTGACTCACTTCTCTATGGTTCACACAGGGTGGCAGGCATCTCATCTAAGAACAACCCCAAGATGAGCTCTTGGTTGTGGGCTATGAGTGAAGGCAGGACCTTCACACCTCTGCAGGGGCCTTGGAAGGGACCTGAGACCTTGGGGAGTGGTGGCCTTCTACTTGCACCTTAGGCTTCCTGGAAGGCCTTCCTCCCTGGTGAGCGGAGTGTGGAGAGTTTGTCCTCAGAAGCTCTCGACGAAGCTGCCTGGGAAGAGGCCTGTGCGACCGTTCCTCTGTAGGGTCCCCTTGTACCAGCCGTCCTCACGCTTCTTGTGCACAAAGACAACGTCTCCCTCCTTCAGCTCTATCTCTGCCTCGCTCTGGGGTGGGTATGAGACAACGACACGGTACCTGAAGGGGGACAGATGCCACAGTGGGTGAGCCTGACCCTGAAGGCTGGAGAATGACCAAGGGGTGGCCCGCTGTCTGCTGATAAGGTCTCTCCTTTCTTTAGTTTTCCCCTCTGGCACATTGCTGTAATTTGGGGCTACTTTTCCCCACTTCTTTTTCACTTTTATTAAAAATGTGGTAGTAGCCTTTCTCTGTGATGCCTTTTAGACCCTGATCCAGGCAGCTGGGATGTTTCCACCCACACGCGGCCTCTCTGAGTCACAGCCTCCCTTCAGGCCACCTCAGACCTTGGCCTCCCAGTGGCAGGGGCAAGACAGGTGGTCGTGTCCCCACCATGGCACAGGACCTTACCATCTGCCCTCAGCTCTTCTGTGATCACTCATAAACAAGGTCCAGTGTTTCACACACCTCATTCCCACAAAAACTGTCCCTGCCTGTGGCCTTTGAACTATTCACCCTTCATTTTCAACATGACATATGAGCCCAGTGGTAACATGACTGGGGGGCACCTTGAGCTCCAACCAGACAGAGCACAGACCTCTGAGAGCCCAAGCAGCCTCAGCAGGTGCCAGTCAGGTGCACACAGGGTGCTGTCCCTGAGAGCTTCCCTGACAGCTCCCAGATCAGACAGTGGTCTGACCCTCCCCAGCATTTTGCCAAGAGCCCTAGCATCAGGACAAGGTGGTGTGGCATACATCCCACACCCACACCTGTCCACAGGCAAGGCCTCAGAGGAGGAGGAGGAAGACTGAAAAGAAGCTGGGCTCGATCTGAGGACCAGTCTTCTTCTAAAACACCATCAAGGACAAGCCAGCAGGTGCCCTTGTGCCGTACCCCTCACTGTCCCAGTCTGACAGGAATTGCCCTGCCCCTACCACTCCAGCCACCCATACCTTCTCGCCCCTCAGGGAACTCAGAGGGGCATGTGTGCTGACTTCAGACTGGACCTTCACCCTCTGTCCACCCAGCTGGGCAAGGAGCAGGGCTCCAGGACAGAGTCCAAGTACTAACTGTGCACGGGTTTGGTGCAGGCAGGGTGTAACCACTCTCACTCCCTAAGAGCCCCTAGCTGAAGGTTGCAACAGACTTAGGTAGGCTAAGGTGCTGGGGAGTACTTGGCCTGGCCAGGCCAAGGTGCTAAGTGATTGATTGTTCCTCCACTGACCAGGAGGCCTGGGTCGGGCCACGTGGAGGGGCACACATCCAGTCACCTTAGGCCACGTTCTCCCCTGGCCTCGCCATGGGTCCCTCTGCTAGGAGACTCAGAGAGAGTTGCAGGCCCACAGTGGGCTGGCGGGCTGAAGGTGATGCTGGGGGAGTGGGAGGACAGAAGTGGAGGAAGACCAGCCAGGGGCCAGGAGTCCCCACTGCTGGCAGAGGGAGAGGCTGGACAGTGGGTCAGTGGGACCTGCAGCTCCATCCACATCAGCCGCCCAGCAAACGGCTTTTACCCCGTTCAGCTCATAGTCAGAATGACCAGGCCCCAATGATGCTCTCCTGTGGGTAATAAAAGACGACAGAAATGGAAGTGTGTGCAGGGCTGGGTGGGGAGAGCAGGTAAGTGCTGTGGCTCCTGTGTAGGGGGTCCTTGGCCATCTCCCTGCACTCCACACACCCTGAGTGACACGATGACATGCATCCCACTGCTGTTCACCCTCCCTCCTGCCCAAACTGTCTCTGGGCCTTCTGTCTTCCCTTCTCCTGCTGAAGGCTGCAGAGACCTCTCGATGCAGTGAAGGATCCTAGCGATCTTCACAGTGGTGTTGACATGGATAGAAGGGCCTCTGAGGAGACACTGCCCTGTGTCTCCTCCTCCCTGCAGTGTCCGGGCCATGGTCCAGGCCCACTGGCTGGGTGGGGGAAGGTGGGAGACTTTTTTTACCCTCATCTTCCTTGGGCCATCAGCCAGCTGTAAAGGCCTGTGCCCCCCCCCTCTCCCCCTGCCCCTGCCTTCCCCCTTCGGCCACAGCCACACAAATGGCCTCTGGCAGAGAGCATCCAGTGACCCAGCAGCACACTGTCCTGAGGGCTCAGAGTTCTATGTGGAGCCTTTCCCTGGTATATTCTAGTCTTTATGAAACCAGGAAACTCATCATAAAACAAAAGATCCCAAGTCAGCATTTCTCAGAGTGGCTCATAGACTTCAGGACCTGGGCCCAGATTTTTGGATCCATCCTGTCCCTGCCTGCTGAGATGCTGGAGATGGGGCAGGGAATGTGGACTTTAAATAAATTCGGATACTGATGTCTGAGAATCAAGGTGCTGAGTAAGAAAACATTGAGGAGACTTCACTCTCTCTCAGCCCCACCGGCTCACAGGCCTGGGCAATGGCCCGCCTGGACGCAGCAAACAGGCCTTGTCCAGGGAGCGGGCCAGCCAGGCTGAGTGCCTGGGAGCGGCTGGAGGTACAGGCAGCTGAGCCAGCTTCCATGCCGTCCCTGGGATCCAAAAGCTGGCTCTGAGGATATGGAGGAGGAGAGAAAGAAGCATATGAGTTCCACCCTCCTCCCAGCCCAGTGATGCAAACAGCTGCCTGCCAAGCCATGCCCTGAAGGAGGACCGATGACCTGCATGGTCACGCAGCACTGCACACAGACCTCACCATCCCAGGCCCGGCACTCAGGCTGTGTGTGCGAACACCAAGACCAGCCCGGGTCCTCCCCGTGGTTTTCTGCCATCCCCACCTCCTCTCCAAACCCCTGTCTCCTCTCAATTCCTCAAGGAAAAGAAAGGCAAGAGTGAGATGATTTCTCAAACTCTGAACAAAAGTTTTGTTTTTTGCAAGATGTGAAACAAACAAGCAAAATTTAAAATGTAATTTGTTAGGGGGAAAAGTACTTTGGTGCTTCTGAGCAATAAAATGGTTTAATGAGCCTAGATGGATGATGTGTGCTGAATGTATACGAGACAGGCATTGAACATTTCTGTCCAGATCATCCCAAGACTCTGAGCTACTCTTCCTGCTGCATAGACACAACTGGCACTTCCTGTTGCATAGACACACTTCCTGCTGCATAGACACACTTCCTGTTGCAGGCACCAAAGGCCCAGGCACACTGGAGACGGCAACCCCCCCCCCCCCCCCCCCCCCGCAGGACCCAGTGTCTTACAAAAATGAGAACTCTGCTGAGATGAGGTTATGTCGCCCACAGTTAGTTTTCAGACATAAGACTCAGGGAATAAAAAAGCTCAAAGTCAGAGTGAATTCTTAGCACTGCATGTTGCAGCCAGCCTTGTGTGGAGGTTTGGAGTGTCCTCTTCCTGTGTCATCAGCTCTCCTGCAAAAGCAGGAGCCACAAGGAGCCTTGCCTGGCAGGCTCTCTGCAGCACCGGCTGCAGCACTGTGGGGGACACATGGTCCCCGAGTTACTGGAGAGTGGCCATCACAGAGCAGTGTCCTGCTAGGGACTTGGAAACATTAAGGACACATCTATACCCTGGACACCACACTCTAATATCAGCATGTGTTTTGATTGCCTATTGCTGCTGTGTCTCATTTCTGCAAACTCAGTGGCATAATAAAACACAAATTTCTCATTTCATGATTCTTTAAGTCATCCACAGGGATAAAGTCAAGGTCTCAGCAGGGCCAAGTCTTCTGGAGGCTCCAGAGGAGACTGTGCGGGCCTTTTCCAGCTCCTCAGAGCTGCCCCCATTCCTGGGCCATAAGCCCCTTCCTCCATTTTCAAGGACAGCAAGGGCGAGGGAGTCCTTTCCCCGTCAGATCACTTCGACCTGTCTTTTGCCTCCCTCTTTCACTAATAAGGATTCTGGTGGTCACACTAGGCTCACTTGGATAACACGGAATAATCCCCATAGTTAGCTGTCTTTATTCCCTCTGCAACACTAAGGCTTCTTGGCCACGTGGGGGTCACATAGTCACGACTTGGGGAATTAGGGCACAGATGTCTTTGGAAGTCATTATTCTACCTACCATGCCACACAATACATCAAAGCCAAAAACTTTTACATCCTGACAAAGCCAAACAATATACAGGCCAGCAAGCGTGAGGATGGACAGACTACATGTGTAAACATAAGGAAAAAGAGACTGTGGCTGTTGTATGATGTAATAGTATTATATATTATTTCATATATTATTGTTGTTGCTATTCTTTATGCATTCATAATTTTCCAGGTATTAGTCTAGGTTTTCAAAAATATTATAACTATCAGATAGGTATTATTATCACCATTTTATATATGGGGGAACTGCAACTCAAAAAACCCCAAAAACCCTTATTTGGAGTGAAATGACAAGTGTGCTTATTGCTCAAAGCCACTCTGAATATTGCCAAGGAGTGAGCGCGCTAGAGGCAAGCATATGGAGCGGGGGTGGGGTGTGTGTGTGTGTGTGCTGGGCTGACTGCCCCATAGGGAGATTGGGCATTAGTTATGGAACTACATGTGTGATTGTGAGCAAGTTACTCAGCCTCTTACTAAACCTCAGTTTTCTCATCTATAAAATAGGGTTTCTGAGGGGGATTAACTGAGGTGGTGGCAGAAGTTAAGCTGCATGTACACATGGCTGCCCTGGATGTGTGTGGCTGGGATCCATACCGATTGTTAAAGGTTCTGTATATCACCCCTGCACAGAACATTCCCCAAATCCTAGTTATTCTAAAAGCAGGTATAAAGACAGACTTACACTTTTGCTGTTTAGCAGAAGTCAACAGTTGCTGGCCCATGTTGTCCCTCCACCACCTTGGAGAGAGATTTATTCTCAGTGGCCCCAAATCTCAATGCCACCCCAATGGCTTGGCTCTAAATCCCTCATCAAGACCTTGGGTTGGCCTCCTCCTAACTTGTGTGGTCTGACAGCTAAGAATGTTACATTTTTAAATAGCTGAAAAAATCAAAAGAAGAATTATAGTTCATGACACAAGAAAATTGCATGAACTTTAAATTTCAGTATCCATAGTAGGGTTTACTGAAACACCCACCCCATTGTTTCCGTGTGGTCTAAGGCACCTTTAGGCCCCCATGGCGAGGCGAGCATTGCAACAGAGACTGTGAGCTGCAATATCTGCAACACTTACTATCTGGATCTTGTTAGAAAAGTGTGCTGAGTGGACCCATATGAAACCTCTCTCCATGGCACCATTTATACTGAGCTGATGCCATCTCTTCTCCCCACACCCCACCACACTGAGCTGATGCCATCCCCTCTCCTCATACCCTGTCACCCTGAGCTGATGCCGTCCCCTCTCCTCACACCCTGTCACCCTGAGCTGATGCCTTCTTCTCTCCCCACATCACAGAACCCATCACCCTGAGCTGATGCCATCTCCTCTCTCCACACCACAGACCCCGTCACCCTGAGCTGATGCCATCCCCTCTCCTCACACCCTGTCACCCTGAGCTGATGCCTTCTTCTCTCCCCACATCACAGACTCCATCACCCCGAGCTGATGCTATCCCCTCTCCTCACACCACAGACTCCATCACCCTGAGCTGATGCCATCTCCTCTCCTCACACCACAGACCCCATCACCCTGATCTGATGCCTTCTCCTCTTCCCACACCCTGTCACCCTGAGCTGATGCCTTCTTCTCTCCCCACATCACAGCCCAGCCCTTATTTGAATCTGATCCTCTGATCCCTTGTAAAACTCAAAGCAACAGCACCCTACAAACATGGCCTCGTGGACCATGTCACCTCAGTTAGACTCGGTTTCCTAAGACTCCAGGCTGAACTCTATGAAATTGCTGGTTTTGTTAAAAAAAAAAAAAAAGAATGTCAGCAATTTCATGCAGTTAAACCCAACAGTGTGTGTGTGTGTGTGTGTGTGTGTGTGTGTGTGTGTATCCTTGAAGCCAATTTTGGGATAATGTTTAATTTTAAGATGTCAGAGTAGGCTAAACTTCAAAGAAACTGCTTCCTGTGTGGGATGCACAGGCTTGTGGGGACTTAGCCCAGCAACCTACTCCAGGAGTTCCCTAGGATTGATGGACACAGTCTCCTCTCCACGCCCTTTGGCTCAGTACCCCGTCAGTTCTGAACAATTTCCTGATGAATCACTTGTAAATCCCAAACTCAGGACCCAGATTGATTCAGTACATGAAATACGCTCCCATTTATTCCCAAACTGGTTTTATCCGATGCTCACCTCCAAGGTCAGGACCTGAGTAGTCCTGGCTAGTGAGAGGACTACTAAGGAAATCCCTGATGTCCCTGCTCCCCAAAAGTGGCTCCAGACTTCACAGATCAACCCACAGCAAGGTTTGAGAGGATGCAAGCTGGCCCTCAGCCTTACCTCTCTCTGGGCAATGGCTTGAGCTCAGGGCGGGCAGCAGCCATGGAGAAAGGGGCTTGCCTTGAAGAGGATGAGAAGTTTAGGTCCAAGGAGCCCGTCTTTCTGTGCAGTGGCTCCATCCCCATCGCCCCCTGAATCTTGCTCTCTACGGGGCAGGACCCTGCCCGGCCATGGAGGGACAGTGAGGATACTTCGAGCCCCACTGCACCCTGGAGCAAGGCATCCACTGCCTCCTGGGGGTCATGGGTGGGCGATTTGGACGATGGGGAGCGAGACTTCTTCTTGGTGGATGCTCCGGCTAGAAGTTTCAGCAGCCCACTCTTCTTCTCTTTCTGGAAAGACACACAATATTGAAACCCATTGGGTGAATGCTTCTAAGTGTCCTAGTTGTTAGTGAGGCAGGGGTTGGGGGTGGGGGACTGTAATCCTTTCAGAAACTTTAAAAAGAATCTGGAAAAGCTGGTTAGGAGAAGAAAACAAAGCATCATGGCTGCCTTGGAGACAGAGGCATATCTGCCAGAGACATTGATTAGTTGACTGAACTTGAACAAGTTATTTAACTGCTTTTAGAATCAACTTCCTCATGTATAAAATGGAATACACACACACACACTTAGAAATTATTCTGGAAACTATTTCTTGAGAACAAAGCCAGACATTAAGTCTTGTATATATATTAGCTCATTAGGCTCTTAAAGTAGAAATAGGGCAATTAGTTAGTAAGCTGCACAATCTGGATTTGAACCCAGAACTCAATTTCAAATTTTAACTGCAACTCTGCTGCTTTGTCTGAGAACTGAGACAAGGCACAAAATCCAGTATGGCATTTGATAACTGTAGACACTCCATACACACTGTGCAAACTTTCATTTGTTTAAGTCATTTCAGAGAAGCACATGGGGATTTACACAGAACGATGATGATAGGACTCTGGCAGGGACCGCATGATGACAAGATGGGCTGGTTGGTCCCATGTGCTTCTGATGACACAGGCAGCACACTGCTCCTCTGGGCGCCTCTTCAAGAGGAGACCTTGAGAGCAGTGCTTAGTGCTCCCGAGAAGACTGAGGATGACGACATGCAGAGCACCTAGTGAAGTGCCTGGCACACAGTCAGTTTTCAGCAAAGTGGGGTTGCAAGGATCTGGAGCTCCAGTGGGATATGCCACAGCTCCTCATTCATTCATCTGGCCCCAGCCAGTGTTCACTTCCTGTTGGCACAGGCTGAGGGCAGAGGAAGTACATGTCTCATGGTTCACTCACAAAGGAAGATGCAAATAGAATCATGGGGCCAAATGCACATCTGGGAGTCTTTGGGAGCCTCATGTGCAACAATAGGCTGATAATATTCTCCAAGTCCCTGAGACAGTCCATCCTGACAGGTCACGGGGGATGTCTCAGAAGCTCCAAGATTGAAGAAGCATAGGCTCTCTGGCCTCAAGGTGAGAATGTTGTAAGAAAAAAGGCACAGATACGAAGTACCGGCTGCACCGCTGGGGCTCCCGGAGCACCGGTGCCCAGGTGGCGCGGAGGCGCGCAGAGCCCAGGGAGCGCTAAACTCCAGCTCGGAAAGGTCAGATTTCCCTGGGGGTACTTTGGGCGCGAAACTGAGGAGGCTGGCAGTCTGGGAGATCTGCACCTTGGAACTCAAAACCTGGAGATCTGCACCTGAAATAGAATCTGTGGCTGTTGAAGCTGGTGAACGTGGGAGAGGGCCCTTGGAGCTGGTGGCAGAGTTGATCCCTGGAGCGCAATCGGTTTGGACCTGACAGAGGGGGGAAGCCCGGAAGATTTTGGGAGGGTTCTGGCTGCTAAAACAGCAGTCACCATTAGAGAGGCAGTATTGTTTAGTTCAGGATAAAGAGGACCAATAGACCCAGAAGTCAATCTAGAAACACTGCCACCCAGGGGCCAAATCACAAATTGACTCTTATGTGACAGGGAATTGATTATATTTTCTCTTCGACCTTGGGAATACAGTCTATTTTCATCTACACTTTAGTATCTTTTACTCTACCTCAACTTCACCTTTATACCACCACTCTCTGGCTAACCTTTCCCTATTTAGTGCCTTGTTTCCCTTACACTTTTCCCGCTTTAGATTTACCTAATTCTTTAGCCTTACCCCCTGTTAAAATTTCACCCCACTGATATATCTAATCTCTAACCACCTAATCCAAGTGCATATATACCTCTAGCTTCTCTGACTTCACTATCTTAAAGTGTTTTTAGCCCTGTCCTGTTGTTGTTGTTTACTTGACTGTTGATTATATTGATTTTTTAAGCAGGTTTATGAGATTGATTTGCTTATTCTGTTATTTTGGTTTGTCTTGTAGGGGGGGGGGTTATTTTTATTTTTGGTGTTGTTTCTTGTTTTGTTGTCCTCATCTGCATTGTTTTTGAGATAGATTTTTGCTTCTGTGTTCCCTCACCTCTCTTGATATTAGTAGTTGTGTGTAATTTGTATCAATCTCCAAGTACTTGTTGCAGGTTTGGTTCGGATTAAGGGCTGTCCTATAGGAGTTTTCACCCCACATTTATAATTTACTCCTTTTATTTCTTTTTTTTCTTCTCCCCCTTTTTCCATTATCATTTTGGCATTCCTGTCTTTCTTTTTTGTGAGTGTATGTGTGTTGGGGGGTCTCTTTCTTTTTTGTGTGAGTGTGGGTGTGTGAGTGTCTGTGTGGGTCTGGGGGAGGTTCTCTTTTTTTTCCCACCTATCACCGAATTTGCCTTTCTCTGGCGGTCACCTTTATTTGGAATTACAATTACTTTGACTACATTCCGGTTCAGTGCCTGGTACATTGCACCTGGTTGTGTTGTATTTTGTGCCTTTAAATCAACGCAGGAGAGTGAGAACTACATAACCACATACACAGAGAAGAGAGACCATGGGAAGACAAAGAAATAGCCCACATATGAAAGAAAAGCAAGGCTCACCAGAAAAGGAGGTAAACGAAATGGAAGTTAACAACCTGTCAGAGAAAGAATTCAGAGAAATGGTCATAAGGTGGCTGAAAAGAATGGAAGACAAATTTGATAATATGAGTAAGAACCAAGAGGAAATGAGGAAGACCCAGGAAGAAATGATGAAGAGCCATGAAGAAATGAAGAGGAGCCAAGAAGAAATGAAAAGTGACATTGCTGAAGTAAAGAACTCAATAGAAAGTATTAAGAGTAGACTAGAAGAAGCAGAGAATCGCATCAGTGAGCTAGAAGACCAGGTAGGAAAAAATAACCAAGTAGAGCAGCTACTAGAAAAAAAAATTAAAAAGCAGGAGGAGAGCCTAAGAGAACTTTGGGACAACATGAAACAAAACAACATCCGTATAATTGGGCTTCCAGAAGGACAGGAAACTGAACAAGGAATAGAAAACCTGTTGGAAGAAATAATGACAGAAAACTTTCCTGGTATAGGAAAGGAAAAACCCACACAAATCCAAGAAGCTCACAGAGTCCCAAGCAAAATAAACCCCAAAAGACCTACGCCAAGGCACATTATAATTAAATTGGCAAACACCAATGACAAAGTAAGAATCTTAAAAGCTGCCAGAGAGAGACAAAAAGTCACCTACAAAGGAACACCCATCAGACTAACAAGTGATCTCTCAACAGAAACCTATCAGGCCAGAAGGCAGTGGAATGAAATCTACAAAGTCATGCAAAGGAAGGGTCTGAATCCTAGAATACTGTACCCAGCAAGGCTCTCAATCAAAATTGAAGGTCAAATCAGGAGCTTCACAGATAAAAAAGGACTAAGGGAATTCGTCACCACCAAACCAGCAATGCAAGAAATGCTAAAGGATCTGCTATAAAAAGAAATAGGAAGCGAAGAAGGATCACAGGGGCAAAGAACAAAAATGGCAACATATAAGCACCTATCAATAATAACTTTAAATGTAAACGGGTTAAATGCTCCAATCAAAAGACATAGGGTAATAGACTGGATAAGAAAACACAACCCATGTATCTGCTGTCTACAAGAAACCCACCTCCGAAAAAAAGACGCACACAGACTGAGGATGAAAGGTTGGAAAAAAGTTTTTCAGGCGAATGGAAATGAAAAAAAAGCTGGGGTAGCCATACTTATATCTGACAAATTAGATCTCAAAGTGAAGGACATAACAAGAGATAAAGAAGGCCACTTCATAATACTAAAGGGAGCAATTCAACAAGAAGAAATAACTCTTGTAAACATATACGCACCCAATACAGGAGCACCCAAATATATACAAAAACTCCTAGAGGACATCAAGGGAGAGATAGACAGCAATACAATCATAGTAGGAGACTTTAATACCCCATTATCACCATTGGACAGATCCTCTAAACAAAAAATCAGTAAAGAAACATCAATTCTCAATGACTCACTGGACCAGATGGAATTAATTGACATCTTCAGATCATTTCACCCCAAAGCCACAGAATATACATTCTTTTCAAGTGCCCATGGGTCATTCTCAAAGACAGACCATGTATTAGGTCATAGGCAAAATCTCTCCAAATTCAAGAAGATAGAAATCGTATCAAGTATATTCTCAGATCACAGTGGCATAAAGCTGGAAATCAACTACAATAGAAATAATCCAAAGAAATTGAACACATGGAGACTAAACAGCATGCTATTAAACCATGACTGGGTTACTAGAGAGATTAAGGAAGAGATAGAAAACATCATGGAAACAAATGACAATGATAGCACAACAATCCAAAATCTATGGGACACAGTGAAAGCAGTTCTGAGAGGGAAGTTCATAGCTCTACAATCCTACTGCAAAAAACTAGGAACAGTGGCAATAAATTATCTAACCCAACAAATCAAAGAGTTAGAAAGAAAGCAACAAGAAAAGCCCAGTGTAAGCAGAAGGAAGGAAATAGTAAAGATCAGAGCAGAAATAAATGACATAGAGACCAAAGAAACAATACAGAAGATCAACGAAACCAAGAGCTGGTTCTTTGAAAGGATAAATAAGATTGATGAACCTCTAGCCAGACTCACCAAGAAGCAAAGAGAGAGGACCCTAATAAATAAAATCAGAAATGAAAGAGGTGAAATAACAACAGACCCCACTGAAATACAAAGGATTGTTAAAAAATACTATGAACAACTCTACTCCAACAAACTGGACAACCTGGAGGAAATGGATATGTTTCTAGAAAAATATAACCTCCCAAAACTCAATCAAGAAGAATCTAAACAACTCAATAGACCAATAACTGTGGAAGAAATTGAAGCAGTCATCATAAAGCTTCCAGCAAACAAAAGCCCAGGGCCAGACGGCTTCACAGGGGAGTTTTACCGAACATTCAAGGAAGAACTAAAACCTATACTCCTCAGACTATTCCAGAAAATTCAAGAGGATGGAAAACTTCCAAACTCCTTCATTGAAGCTAGCATCACCCTAATACCAAAACCAGATAAAGACGACACAATGAAAGAGAATTACAGGCCAATATCCCTCATGAATATAGATGCCAAAATCCTCAATAAAATTCTAGCAA
This sequence comes from Antrozous pallidus, assembly GCA_027563665.1. Lineage (NCBI taxonomy): Eukaryota > Metazoa > Chordata > Mammalia > Chiroptera > Vespertilionidae > Antrozous > Antrozous pallidus. The sequence goes on along the minus strand of CM050508.1, from coordinate 107,645,353 downwards.
ATCAGATCCAGCAGTACATCAGAAAGATCATACACCACGACCAAGTAGGATTTATCCCAGGAATGCAAGGATGGTACAATATCCGCAAATCAATAAATGTGATATATCACATAAACAAATTGAGAGATAAAAATCACATAGTCATATCAATTGATGCAGAAAAAGCATTTGACAAAATCCAATATCCTTTCTTAATAAAAACTCTCAATAAGGTAGGAATAGAAGGATCATACCTCAACATAATAAAAGCCATATATGATAAACCCACAGCATACATCATACTCAATGGGCAAAAACTACAACCATTTCCCCTAAGAACAGGAACAAGACAGGGTTGCCCACTTTCACCACTCCTGTTCAACATAGTACTGGAAGTATTAGCCATTGCAATTAGACAAGAAGAAGAAATAAAAGGCATCCAAATTGGAAAAGAAGAAGTTAAGCTATCCTTATTTGCAGATGACATGATATTGTACATAAAAAACCCGAAAGACTCCATTAAAAAGTTAGTAGACTTAATAAATGAGTTCAGCAATGTAGCAGGCTACAAAATTAATGCCAAGAAATCTATGGCATTTCTATACACTAACAGTGAACTTACAGAAAGAGAGACTAAAAAAGCAATCCCATTTACCATCACACCAAAAAAATTAAGATACCTAGGAATAAACTTAACTAAGGAGGTAAAAGATCTATTTGTGGAAAACTACAGGACACTGAAAAAAGAGATAGAGGAAGATGTAAACAGGTGGAAGAACATACCATGTTCATGGATTGGGAGAATCAACATAATTAAAGTGTCCATACTACCCAAAGCAATCTATAAATTTAATGCACTCCCCATTAAAATACCAATGGCATATTTCACAGACCTAGAAAGAACTCTCCAAAAATTCATCTGGAACAAAAAAAGGCCCCGAATAGCCACAGCAATCCTGAGAAAGAAGCACAAAGTCGGTGGGATTTCCATACCAGATTTCAAGCTGTATTACAAGGCTACTGTTCTTAAAACAGCCTGGTACTGGCACAAGAACAGGCATATAGATCAATGGAATAAAATAGAGAATCCGGATATCAACCCAATCCACTATGCTCAATTAATATTTGACAAAGGAGGCAGGAACATAAAATGGAGTCAAGACAGTCTCTTCAATAAATGGTGTTGGGAAAATTGGACAGATACATGCAAAAAAATGAAACTAGAGCACCAACTTACACCATACACAAAAATAAACTCAAAATGGATACAGGACTTAAACGTAAGACAGGAAACCATAAAAATATTAGAGGAATCTACAGGAAGAAAAATCTCAGACATATGCCAAAAGAACTTCTTTGATGATACCGCTCCGAGGGCAATGGAAGCTAAAGAGAAAATAAACAAATGGGACTACATCAAAATCAAAAGCTTTTGCACAGCTAAAGAAACCATCAACAAAACAACAAGAAAACCCACTGTATGGGAGAACATATTTGCAAATGTTATTAGTGATAAAGGTTTAATCTCAAGCATCTACAGGCAACTCACCCAACTCAATAAAAGGAGGACAAATGATCCAATAAAAAAATGGGCAACAGACCTAAATAGAATCTTCACGAAAGAAGACAAAAGGAAGGCCCAGAGACACATGAAAACTTGCTCAAAGTCACTAATTATCCGAGAGATGCAAATCAAAACGACTATGCGGTACCATCTCACACCTATCAGAATGGCTTACATCAACAAATCAACAAACGACAAGTGCTGGCGAGGATGCGGAGAAAAAGGAACTCTTGTGCACTGCTGGTGGGATTGTAGACTAGTACAGCCACTGTGGAGAACAGTATGGAGATTCCTCAAAAAACTAAAAATGGAGCTTCCATTCGACCCAGTGATCCCACTTCTAGGAATATACCCCAAGAAATTAGGCGAATTAGAAAGGATATATGTACCCCTATGTTCATAGCAGCACAATTTACCATAGCTAAGATTTGGAAACAGCCGAAGTGCCCATCAGCAGATGAGTGGATTAAAAAACTATGGTACATTTACACAATGGAATACTACGCCGCGGAAAAAAAGAAGGAGCTCCTACCATTTGTAACAACATGGATGGATTTGGAGAGCATTATGCTAAGTGAAATTAGCCAGGCAGAGAAAGACAAATATCACATGATCTCACTCATTTGAGGAATACAATCAATGACATAGACTGATGAACAAGAATGGATCCAGAGACTGAGAAAAGTCCATCAGAATGTCAAACCTCAGGGTAAGTGGCAGGTGGTGAGAGTAAGTGGAAAAGTCAATATACTTGAACTCTTGAACTGAGGTGATTTGTGTTTTTACATCCCTGACAAAGTTTATATAAAATTATTAAAAAATGGCAGCTAGTCTGACATTGAATTGACATGGCCTAGAGCTTGTCATATCCTATGGAGACCAGTCCTTAGGCTAGGCCCTCCTTAACCTCCCATGACACCATAATACCCTTACATGATATTATTCTACAATGTCATTATAATATTTGATATTTGACAACAGCATATTATACAATTATCCCAAATAAACTTACAAACTAATTCTTTGAATGTTGGGCAGCAACTTAAAAAAAGGATAGGAAAGAAATTAATCCCTTTCAGAAGGAATTAAGGCACTGGGAAGGCATCCGAGCATTCTATATTGGCCCTTCTTGCCCTTTCTGCCAAGAGGGACCTTCTTGTTACTATCCAAATACACACAGCTGATGCCAGAGTTTTCAGTTCGAGCTGTGGCTGAAGCCTTTGGGCAGCTGGCACCATGGATCTGTATCTCGACCAATGGTGTGAGCTGGGCCCTCTCTGGAGAAGAAACCTGGGTCCCCCGAGATATGTGATCAGTACCGGGACCCCGCCAGCAGGCGAGGGGACCCCAAGGCAGGTACTGGACGTGGAGGCCACAGGGGAGCATAGACTACAAAGGAGACAGAACTGAACCTCACATCACCCTCTTTGGCCCCGGAGGATGGCTCGTTAGCCAGAGACGGGTAAGATTCCTCAGGGAAGGAACAACCTAAGACAGGCACAGTCGCAGAGGGGCCAACAGGAGAGAACTAAAAGGTCAACAGAGGTGGGGCACAGACCCTCATCCACAAACCTTGCAGGGGTTTGAATTCTCAACCCTCCTAAGGGAGGTCTCCTACCCCCACGGCTGCTTCACCTCCCACACACAACTCATACGGGGACCCAGGCGGCAGACAGAGACTTGGCCAGCAATAGCTGCTCTATATCTAAATTCAGTCTATTACCAGGAATGCTCGGGACCTACTCAAAATTGCAAATATTCCTTTCCACTAGTATTCACAGGGTAAACTAAGATTTCTGCTTGAGTATTAAAATTGACAGGAAAATAGTAATCAAGTTTTCAGATTAATTTAAATTGGCCAAGTGAAATACGAGAATACTCAAGAAAATTATAGTGTACTGGACAAAAAGCTTTTCCTAAAACATTAACTGAAAAATCTATTAGTAGTTCATCTCACTGTAAATTTGCCTAACATCCAAAGAACCTAAAGCAGTCACTTTGTGTGCAAAAATTAAAATTTAAAATTATCAAGACTGCAATAGAAAATTTCCAAAAGTCCCCATTAATCAAAAAAGGGGAGGGGACAGCGGGGTAATATCATGTAAGGGACAAAAAACAAGTATCGAGTAAGTAAAATACATCTAGAAAATTCTTACTCCAGTAAAGTAAATTCCATTTGTAAAAACAATAGCAGGACACCCATGAAAAAATACACATGGTGTCAAAATAAGCCAAAGGAAAATCATTTAGGCAAAAATTAAAAAGAATCCCAAGTCTATTTTGCATAGAGGATCCCTTTGTTAACTTTTGGTCGAGAATGTGTTTGTGTGTTTTCAGAGAACAACTCCAAGACCATGTGGGTTCCTGCGACGGTGAGGAACTGATGGATCTGTTCCAGTCACGAGGACGGTCCAGAGATGGGGGACACTGACGACACCTTGCCATGCTAGCAGTCAGCAGCTGTGCATGTCTGCAGGCAGCCCAGGACCAAACCAGAGAGGATGGATCATGCATTGACACGATATGTCCACCATCTGGATACCATTGCTGACTTATACACATAATGAATTATTTGACACTGAAACTGGGACTCAGAAAAGTTGGACATTGAAACCGAGACTGAAACACTTTTGGTTCTTATACATTTATTTCTAGTATGCAGAGGCAAGATATTTTTGAAGAAAAGAAACAGGGGAGAGTGATTGATATAGAGGCAGGATGGCCTTGAACAGGCTGTCAAGCTACAGGGGGAGGCTTGGGTGGATGGGAGGCAGATGCGGGGGGAGATCAACGGAAGGACTTGTATGCATGCATATGAACATAACCAATGAATGAAAGACACTGGGGCGGGGAGGGGGGAAGCTGAGGATATGTGCTGGGGGGTGGGGGAGGCTGGGGGGAGGATAAGGGGGAGGGGGAAAGGAAAACATGTACTACTATTATACTGCAAAAAATCAATAAAAAATAATTTAAAAAAAAAAAAAGAAAAGAAAAAAAAGAAAAAAGGCACAATAAACATGTTTTCCACATTTCACCCAAACTCAGCCTGCCAAGTAGAAAGCATGAGGCACCCTCTCCAGCTTCAAGCACTCTAGCCTAGTGACAACATTGATGATGACCAGAAATTGTGCTTAAAAGAGAAACTGACCTCCTTTGGACCCCTCCTCTCCCTGAACCAGATGCCTCCAGGGCACTGGCATCCTTATTTCTTCCTCTTTAACTTCTTGACACCGTTGATGGCTTCTTCTGCGGCCTCTCTGAACAGCAGTTAGATCTTCTTCCCAGAACTGCTCCTTTCTCCCCCATTGCAAACATGCCTGGACTCCCCTTTTCCCAGTAATTCTCAGGCTCGGCTTTCCAGCTCTCCCTCCTGTGTAGAAACATCTTTAGCCCCAACATCTCCAATGAATTCTAAAACTTTAATCTGCAACTTGAAAAGACATCAGAAGCTCTGACATGGAGGACTGGGGAGCCTCCTCTGCCCAGCCCCAGCTGGAGAGAACCAGAGCTGATCATGTCCCGGTTCTTGTATCCAGGTGAGGGGCCAGGTGAGCCCAGGGGCACAAGTGGCAGAGAAGGAGGAAAGTGAGGTCCCAGGCAGGAGCTGGGAGCTGGAGTTCTAAGCATGACCTGCAGGCCATCACCCTGACACTATCTGATCCCCACCAAGGGCAGAAACCTGGAGCCGCCCCAGGCTGCTCAGGCAGTGCAGGCCCAGCCTCTGTAGGGGCTCCGTTTTCCGAAGCCTGCCAATGATGGCAGCCCCTGCCCACCCTCTCCCTACCATCTTCATCTGCCCACTTTCATTTGCAGGACTCTCCCTATTCCAAAGGCTCTACTCTCTGATATCTTCAGGCAGGTAGGAAGTAATACTCCACACTTTCTTTTACAAAGGAGGAAACAAAGCCAAGCACGAAGAACATCAGCCATGTGCCTGGTGGTTTGTATGCACTTCTATTTTAATGTACTTTCTTTGGCGAGGGCTGCCACAACAAAATACCGTAGCCGGGGAAGCTTAGGCACCAGAAACGGATTTTCTCACCATCTGAAAGCTGGAAGTCTGAGATCAGATTGCAAGCATGGTGAGGTTCCTCGTGAGGGGTGAGGGCTCTTCTGTTGCAGATGGCTGTCTGCCTTCTCACTGTATCCTCAGGTGCCTTTCCTCATTATATGTGTGGAAGAACAGAGACCTCTCCTCCTCTTCTTAGAGGCCACTAATCCCATCAGGAGGCCCTACCCTCATGATTTCCTTAAGTCCCAATCACCCTTGAAAGGCCCCACCTCACATTGGGGTTAGACATTTAACTTACAAACCTGGAGGCACAAACATTCAGTCCAAAACAGTCCTCTCCATAACAGCTGTTTAAGGGCACAGTTACCTCACTTACAGTTGAGGAAATTCAAGTTCAGAAAGATAATATGGGTGAATGGGGCCTTGGACTCAGGCTTCCTGTACCACCACATTGCCCGTCATCCCTACTGCAGGTGGTGAATGAGTGCAGGGATGGAGGGGGTTATTTTCCACTCATCACTGAGCTCGCCCCTCTCACAGGCTGTAAAGGCATGTTAGAGGACAAAGATCTTCCATGAGCTTAGTGTGCATGCGCACACACCCCACACACATAAACATGCATACATACATGCACACACATACATACATACAAACACATAGACATACACACATGCTGTAGTTTTGATAAACAAGTGTGAGATGGAAACCTGAAAGCACATCCCAAATATTTCTATGAAAACAATTACAGAAATGTTGGAAACATGTATGACTGAGAGGCAAATCAGGCATTCAATAATTGATGAGAAGAATTCTGTAAGATGCCAAACATTGAACTTCAATATATTCTTACTGGAAGCATTAAGACTTCTATATAACCAATCAAACCAAATGGCTGGCTTGTAAAAAAACTAGAAGGCCCCATCCTGATTTTGAGGCATAACTGGGATGTGAGGCAGACAATAGCCCAGGAAATCCAAACCATGCAAACTCAAATATATCAGTGAGACAGCTGGCTTGCTTCATGGGAGCTGAGGAAAAGGAAAGGAATGAAACAAACAGCAAGCGCCACAGAGACAGAGTGTGGAACTTGACAAGGCCACAAGGGCATAAATAACACTTAAATTACTTGACCAAACCTTGGCCTGCTAGCTCATTTGGTTGGAATGTTGCCCCAATATGCCAACGTTGTGGGTTCAATCCCCGGTCAGGGCACATACAAGAAATAACCAATGAATGCATAAGTGGTACAACAAAGTAATGTTACTCTACAAAGTAATGTTACTCTCTCTCTAAAAAATCAAAGAAATAACCAATGAGTGCATAAGTGGTACAACAAAGTAATGTTACTCTACAAAGTAATGTTACTCTCTCTCTAAAAAATCAATCAACAAAAAAAATTTTTTTAATTGCTTGCACAAGATGCTGCCTCGGATCATGAGGCTCATTTCCCTCTGAAAGACCCTGCTCAGGTGGCTCAGAACCCAGCATGGGGTTCACTGTCAGTTACACCTTCTCCCTGAGGGTCTCTCTCAGTCTTGCCATCATTCAGGCAATGCTACCAGGTTGGGGAGGTGAGCATGCCCAGCCTACAGAACTAGAAGGTGCAGATTTCCTCTGTGCAGGCCTGGAAGGTTCTTCCACCACAGCCCAGGCCCTGACCTATGTGCCCCTGGGATAGCATTTACGTGGATTTTCTGACACTGGGTGGGGGTGGTGCTGGTGTAAGGGACTGGTTACTCCAGGAGTAAAGTTAGCCCTGCTAATGAGATAGAGCAGTATGAGAGATGGTGAGGAAACTCCAGGAAAGAGACCTGGGAGCCTGGTGCTCAGGGGCTTCTCTGACAGGCTCACTCAGCCCCACTCCGGGCAAGCTTAGCAGTGAAAGAGGGAACCTGGGGCAGGTGGACAAGCCTCCTGGCAGCTGCAGCAGGACTGGCCACCCCCACCTGCCCATGCATAGCCGCCTCCATCCCTTTTCAGGAGCCTCTCACACTCTTAGGCCATCTGGAACCACCTACTCTCTGAAATGATGGCCACTCTAGGAAGACTACTACTCTCTCCTCTGCTCTGTCCCGTCACATCACACAACCTACAGGGCTGTCTTCAGCCTTTGTACTTGCTATTTTACCTCCATGACAATAGACCACAAGGGCATAGACCTCTCTGCAATTGTCCTATACCCAGAGCCCCCAGAGCACTCCATGTTCTGAATGTGATTCCAACCCACACCTGACAAGTGGCCGTGAACCCAGTGTGCAGCTGCTCCTCCACCAGAGAGGCCCCAGCCGGGGGCAGGTCTCACCTCCAAGTCCTCGGAGGAGCCCAGACACAGAATGGGGGCAGACCAGGCCTCGGTGGCACTCTCATTGCTTCCAGGAGACAAGCTGTCTTTCCTAGGCCACTATCCTAGAGCTGATGCATGGTTGACTGTGTTAAATATTGTTCAATGAGGGAAGATTAAAGTGCTGGGGTTTCAATTCTTCAGAAGTTTTTTTGAACTCAGCACCCAAGAAGCTGTAGAAATGTATGACCCTGTTCTCTTGCCACCTCAGCTCAACGCCATCATCTTTTTATTGAAGTAGGAAGACTCTGCTAACCCAGTAGTATTTGTAGCATAACATTAATTCCTTTAAAATTGTTTCATAGGAGATTAGGTCAAATGGCAGAAGGGCAGAAATAAGAAGCCTGCTCCCTCCTAGGGGTCTGGGCTATGCAATCACTTTGTCAGGTTTGGATAACTTTGCCTTGTGTTTGGATTTCCAACAGACCTCTGGGGTTTCCGTAGAACAAACAGAGTACTACCACAAATCAGATTAAATAAAATGCATTCAGATAACATTTTTGTAAAATCTGGCACCCTTCTGAAGAATGTCTGGAATGGAACAAGAAAGATTAAACACTGTATTATGCTGAGCTCAGATACTTCTGAATTTTAAACACAAAACAGAAGGATAGAATCCACTTCATTCACTGGAAGAGCATCAACAGGTCTATGAGTGGCACACAGGGGAGCAGTCTGCTTCATCAAGGGGATGCCAGACTTCTGGGGCTCAGTTATAATTGAAGCTATTAGTTCCATTAACACTGGGCTGGTGGGCTGACGGTATGCCAGGCCCTGAAAGTCAGCCCACAGCTTTGTTGGGTGCTTTAGATTCTCTTCCTCATTTATGTGATTCTTAAGACAGGCTGCTTCCAGAAAATGTGAGGTGCACACCCAGCCTGCAGACCTTAGAGGTGCAGACGCAGGTGGCAGCTGGCCGGATCCTTTCCAGCCCTGCCAGGCAGCACCTCCCTGAATAAGGGTCCTGATTTGGGCTTCCATCCATGTCCAATCTTAATTTGGCAACTGCTCCTAAATTTCTCTAAGGAACCACCATCTTGAGGTACTGTATGGTTGTTATCACATGGGAATGATCAGAAGAAGATGAATTTAAAAGAAGCTGAGGTGTCAGAATCCAGGTGAACTGTGTTCTGCAGGTCGGCCCAGTCCAGGGCCCACTTATACTCTCCTCTGAATTACCCATCTGTCCATGCAGGAAGATGGTACACTTCTCAGACTCAATTACTTAGGAGCAAAGCATAAATTGCTTCCTGTGCCTCGAGGAGTCTGTGCCCAGCCACAGGCATGGCCAGGTGTGCGCTGCTGTAGGCCTGTGCGTTTCCACTGCCAGCCCCAACCTGGAGAGTCATCCGAGCTGAGCCGCTTTCCATGTGGGAGCAGGACTTCATCCGAGGAGCCTTTCATTAAGAGGGACCCTGGACTCAACTGGTCCTTCCTGACACAGGGGACTGTTAGCAGAGAGTAAGCCTTGAGTGAAAGCAAAACACTTGCTAAGTGTCTAAGCAGTTGGGCCTGTCAAAACCAACCCAATGTTGGCTTTCATTAGTGACAGACTAAAGAGGACAAAGGTGGTGAATAACATCACTCACCATGTTGGTTCCTATGAGCCTGACCCTGCTCAGCAATGAGCCACACTGAATGAAGCCAGCCCTGTGTCACTAACTGGAGGGAGGGAATTGGCGCAAAGAACCAGAAATGTTGACAGAGCAATTATGGCTCTTCCCTTTCTAAGTCTGTCCCCTGTTCTTTCTCAGCATTTCGGAGGCCGAGGGGATCTTGTCTTCTAGGAAAGATGTCATCATGAGAGGGTGGGACCACCCCCACCTCTGCAGCTAAGAGGCCCAGCAGATGGAAGGGAGGAGATCAAGACCCAAGGGACTTTCAAACACAGACACAAACCACTTCACTTCACACCCAGCCAGACTATTAATGTGCAGGGACCTGAGCTTCGGGAGGCGAGAGCTCAGCGGGAGCAGCTATGCCCGAGGCCTCCCCCACACCCGCCGCATGGGCACTGCTTTCCTTTGGACTGGACGGGAGGCTGCGATCAGACCTGAGCATCGAGAAAGCCCTGAAGAGTCTGGTGTGTGCATCTCTGTGGGTTCCTGGACTCGCACCATCTACAGGGAGCTGGGTGGCGGGTGTGCCCAGGGGCCCCCAGGCTGATGACTGAGCAGTCAGCCTGGCTGAGGTATGGCTCCTGTAGAGCAGAAAGGCTGGTCTCCCTATGAACACACAATCCGGAGTTAAGGGTCTCGTCCAAGCCCTAGTTAGCACACTCCATTCAAAAGACTGATTTTACATGGAAAGGTTTTAAAAGATTTACAGAATGCATCAAGATGAGAGAATGAGCACAAACCTATCATACAACAAGACAGGTAAAGAGAGTGGGTCCCTGTTGCGGACCTAGGCCCACACTCCAAGGAGCTGCGAGGCGGGCGGTGGCCCCTGAGCACCGGGGCTGTCTCACTGGCTGAAGAGAGATAAAACATCTCACCAACAAGTTCCTAATATAGATTATATGTTAAAATGATAATATATTTGGATCTGGGGTTTAATAAATTATACCATTAAAATGAATTTAATGTTTTAATTTTATTTTAAAATTATTTCAACTTTTTAAAAAGGTGGTTACTAAAAGATTTCACATTAGATATGTGTCTTAAAATGGCTTTATTGGACAGCATTGATTTAGAAACCTGGAGTGTAATCCTGGCTGATCCAGTGTCTGGATGGGTGGCAACTGAGACAAGCTCATTAGAATCAGATTTATTTTGTGAAATAAGCCTATTTTCTTCACAATTAAAGGAAGAGCTATCAATGCCACCCATACCAACTCAGGCTGGCACTTGCTCCCATTTCTCCTCAGAAAGCAGGCCTGAACGGTGTGCCTGAGGAGTGGCGCCCACTCAGGGTGACACCGGGCAGGTGTGGGTGCCACTCCTGCGACACAAGAGCGGTTTGTGCATTCTGTTACAGTGTCCTGGTGCATGGCAAGGAGAGTGTCGTCCTAACAAAATGAGGATAGCACCATGGTTCTCCAATAAATGGGTGAACACATCTTGAGGAGAAGACACATTTTTCTGATTTGCATAAAAATGGTAGCTGGGCTCAGGTAGTTGGACCTGCAGCCTGCCTAGATTCCACTGAGACAACCAGCTGCTTGCTGGTCTGGCTTCCCTGTCTGTGATGTGCCTGGTGCCCACCTTCGAACCTTAATTGTACAAAATGTCTTTGGTGTTTGGTGCCAAATAATTACAATAACCAGCCGGGCCAGGGCTGCCAAAGGGTTACATTAACCAGCTCACCCAGGTTGGGCTTCTTACCTTTTCAGTTTTCTTCTCCTCTGGTTTGCACCTCACGTTGGTGGGGCCGGATGTAGACAGGCCACTGACAGTCCCCACTGCAGCCTCCCCCTTGAGGTTGGCAGCAGTGACATTGGGAGGTGTGATGGCTGATGCCGCTGACGTGAGTGGGATGGCTGCCCAGGGGTACTGGGCACCACTGATGGTCTGCACTGGGGGCTGGTGGAGATGCTGCGGGGACACCGTGGAGTGGGGCCTGAGGCTGGCAGTGGGCAGGCAGGACGGGGATTTCTGGGTGCACAGGGGCGACACCATGGTGGTTGGTTGGTCCTGAGCCTGAGCAGAGGAGTGGGCAGCTGGAGCACAGGATGGGAGAGACAGTGGGTAGACAGTTTAGTTTGAAACCTGCATGCAATTGCAATAGACTCTTTTCTGAGACAATTTTCCCAGTCTCTGTACAACTGGCACAGCACAGGAAAAGCCTGAGGCCCAGCACCCTAAGAATGCACACGGACTACCTTCCCTCAGCACTGGGGACACTACCGCCTGCCTTGCCACCAGTTTCCTACTGAGTCTTGGACCAGCTTTCTCTGCTGTAATGGGCTAATGCACTCACCCTTGTTAGACTGTGTCCAAAAGTAAGGCCTGGAGGAGAGTTATGAAGAAGCCTGTCTGTTAGGGGCCTGTGTCAGCAGTTCCTGATTACGGTATTCAGTGCTTTGTTTCTAACACTTGGTACTTGGCCTGGTTGAGCTGTGCCCATCACAGAACAAAGCAGCTTGCATGTCTCTCCTCACCCCCCGAAGTCCAGGGAGCATGCGACCCCCATTCCCTGCCTGCACACTGCAGCCTCAGTTTCCCGATTCACACAACAGGACCTACCCTTGCCTAAAGGTGCTGGGACACTCTAGCCCAGTTCGTGTGGCTCAGTGGATGGATGTTGACCTGTGAACCAAGAATTTATGGTTTGATTATAGGTCAGGACACATGCCCAGGGCTTGATCCCCAGTAGGAGCATGCAGGAGGCAGCCTATCAATGATTTTCACTCATCATTGATTTTTCTCTCTCTTTCTCCCTCTCCCTTCCTCTCTGAAATCAATAAAAAATATTTTAAAAAGATGTTAGGACTCTAAAGAAAAATAGAGTTCCTTCCAAACATAGTGCCATGTTAAAATGAATCCTACTACAGCTTGTGTTAGTAATTTTGAAGAACTGTCTCCTTACTAATTACAGAAAGAAATAGGGGAGAGAATGGGCCACACCAGAGGGACAGATTTCTAGGCAGGTGGGTCTGACCTAAAAAGAGACTAATGGGTGGCAGGAGACATCACTTCATACCAAGCGTCTCTCTAATGCTGCACTGCTCAGTTCCAGTATGCTGGCCTTGTTAACCAGAGAAGAGGGATGCCACACTGCCGCAGTGTTCCAGTGCCAGACTTTGTGGCATGCATGGCCTCAGCAACATGGAAATATACATGCCACGAAGCCATGTTCTCAGCCCCCACCTTGGACAAAGCGCACACTCAGACACCTGCCCGGCTCCGCGCCGCAAGCAGCCCCTTCCACTGACAGTGTGCTGGGAGCCCACCTCTCTTTCCAGGGTGTGAGAGAGGAAGTCTTATTTATGGTTTTAAAAAACTACTCAGAATTTGGGATGACTTTGGATCTTTCCTTAACGTGGCTCCTCATTTCAAAGAAATACCAGGTTAGGCAATGACGCAGATGGATGAAGCCACTGGGGTCACTTAATCCTCCTGAGATAACCAGTCACTTATCTGCCCCTCCCCTGCTGCCTGGGCTTCAGCCCAGACCAGCAGCCTGTAAGGGGAGATGACAGCTCAGCCAGGGAAGGGCAATGGCACTTGGGTCCTGAAAACCCTGTAGGACGGCTTCCAGTTCTTCTGCTGAGCGCTGGCACAGCTCCCTTCCGCCTCTGGTTAGCTTCCACCTGACTGCACATCTCCTTACTTAAAACACTACAAAATAAGTATCAGCAGATAAATTCCTTTGTACGGTTTTCCAGTGTCACAAACTTCTATCTTCAACTGAGTTCAGTCTAGAGTTTATATCGATGGAGTTTTGTAATTAAATATATTTTCGCTTTCCAAAATTTCAAGTTGGTTCTTTTTCATATCGAACAGCTTCTGATTCATAGCTATCAGTATCTCTCTTTTTTCTTCACCACCCTTTCTTTTTTAGAGGGTGGATGCTATTTTTTCTATTTCCTTTTAGAGGATCTTAAATATACTGACATCAGTGACTTTTTTAGATCTCTCTTTTATTTCCCTCCCATTTCTTAAGTTTACTGGCTATCTTTTATATATTAGGTGTCCCAGCTCTGAGATGTTAGTTCATCTGAGCAGGGGTGTCTTGTTGCTGTTGTTTCTGCCCTGGATTACTTCTCTGGGTCTGCAGTCTTGTTGCTCTTCTGCAGGGACTGGGGTCTCTTCTCAGAACCAGGAATAACAGGATTGCCTGAACTCTGGTCATCCAGGAATGGTGAAGACTTAGTCTGCAGGCCAGAACCACACTCAGCTCTCTGCTCTCCACGCCTTCCGCACATGCCCCCATGTCAGAGGCTGGGTCTGGTCCCCTGACACTTGCCGGAGCTCCTGCCCATATGCTCTTGCAGGTGTTGAAAGTCAGCCCACACCACCTGTTTTCCACCTGGCCAGCACTTCGTTTATAACCATAGAGTTGATTTTTTAAAAGTTTTAAAAACAAACAAGCAAACGCTCTGTGTTTAGAACAGAGAAAGTAGAGGAGTTTTACATAAACTCATTCTTCCATACAGTCTAGGGGTCATGCTGTCACTTCTCATTCACAGAAATATGGTTTCTTACTCGATCATTCCATCAAATATTATCTGGACAAAATCAATTATGGCTCCATCTATTTTTAGGAAAAAAAATCCATTGGTCTAGTTGTTTGTTTTTACAACAATATCACACTGACTTAATTACTGTAGTTTTATAATATGTCTTGAAATCAGTGTTAGCCTTCCAAATTTGTTGCTCTTTTCAAGGCTGTCTTTTACTCACTCTTCTAGGTCCTTTGCATGCTTATATGAATTTGAGATCTAGACTGTCAATTTCTATTAAAAGGTTGGGTGGGGTCTTGATTGGTGTTTGATTGAATCTATAGGTCAAATTTGGGAGAATAAACAATTTAATATATTAAGTCTTCTCACTCATGAATATTCATATATCTTTCTACTTATTTAGGTATTCTTCAATTTCTCTTAGCAATACTTTGTAGTTTTCAGTTCTTTATAGTTCTTCCTCATCTTTGATCACATTTATCCCTAAATATATTATATTTTTGATGCTATAAAATTGATATTGTTATTTTTTAAATGTCAATTTTAGTTCACTACTAGTATATAAAAATACAATTGATTTTTGCATATTAATTTTGTGTCCGGCACCTTGCTGAACTCATTTGTTACCTAAACAAACAAACAAAAAAACAAACCTGTGTGTGTGTGTGTGTATTCCTTAGGGTTATCTGTATATGATAATGTACTCTGCAAACTGAGATAGTTTAGCTTCCTCCTTTCCAATCTGTATGCTGTTTACTTCTTTCCTATTACTAACCTCTTGGGTTTGAACTTATAACACAATATTGAGTAGAACGTCCAGAGTAGGCATCCTTGTCTCGATTCTGCTCTCAGTCTTTCACAACAAGTTAAATGCTAGCTGTGGGCTTTCATAGATGCCCTTTATCAAGCTGAAGAAGTCCACTTCTGTTTTCTCATTTTATAAGAGTTCTTATTAGGAATGGCTGATAAATTTTATCAACCCGCCCTACCTATTCAACTGACCATGTTATTTTTCTTTTTAAATTTGTTAATACAGTGAATTATCCTATATAGTAAAAGAGAAACATGCAAATTTGACCATACCTTCACTCCTGATTAGCTATGCTACCAGTCAATCAGGAGCGGGGGCGGGGCCAAGTGGCACGAGTGCCGGGCCCTGGGAGTGGAGATGAAAAGGCGGTGGCGGCGAGTGCCCAGCCCCCCGGGCCAGGTGGTCTCAGGCAGATGGGGCTCAGCTGAGCAGGGTAATGGCTGGGCAGGCTGGGGGTAAGCTTCAGTTGGACATCCCCTGAGGACTCCCGGTATGTGAGAGGGGACAGGTTGGGTTGAGGGACCACGCACCGCCAGTGCACAAATTTCGTGCACCGGGGCCCTAGTATTAATTAAACATTAATGAAACTGTATTCCTGGGATAAACCCTACTTGGCCGTGATGTATTATCCTTTTTGTTTATTGCTGTATTTTATTGTTTAGAATTTGTTTATGTTTATGAGTAATATTGTACTATAGTTTTGTTTTAATGTCTTTGTTTGCTTTTAGTATGAGGGTAATGCTAGCCTTACAGAAAGAGTTAGGAAATATTTTCTTTTTCTTTTTTTTCTTCAATTTTATGGAAGAGTGTCCAAAGAATTGTTAAAATTTCTTCCTTGGCCATTAGGTATATTTCACCAATGAAGCCAGTTAGGCCTGGAGCTTTCTTTATGGAAGGTTTTTAACTAATTCAATTTCTGTAATAAGTATTGGCCTATCAGATTATTAACTTCTTTTAAGTTTATTAACTTGTGTATTTAAAGGAATTTATTTAATTTGAGTTTATTGGCAGAAAGATACTTTTCTTTGTTCTTTTGATTCTAGTTTCTTAAAGTGAAACTGAGGTCATTGATTTAAGACTTTTTTCTTCTTTTTCTAATGTAGGTGTTTAGTGATATAAATTTCCAAATTGATATGCTGTGCTTTTATTTTCATTCACTTCAAAATGGTCTCTAATACTACTTTGATTTCCTTTCAATCCCTGGGTAATTTTGAAGTATGCCATTTAGTTTTCAAATATTTGGAGATATCTTAGTGTTATTAATTTCTAATCAAACTTTATTATAGTCAGAAAATATAGTTTGAGTGGCTTTAATTTTTTAAAATTTGAGATTTAAATATTATTGCCCAGAATATGGTCTATCTGGTAATGTGCGCCAGAAGTAGTATTTTGCTGTCTGGTTGAGTGTTCCATAAAGGTCAATTTAGTCAAGTTGGCTCTAGTGTTGTTCTAATGTTCTATGTTCTTACCAATAATATGCTTGCATCCATTATTGAAAGAAGTATTGTACTCTCTGGCTGCAATTGTAGGTTTATCTGTTTATATCTCCTTACAGCTCTATCAGTAATTGCTTACTAGTACTAGTATTTATTTGAGGCTCTGTCATTTGAAGCATAAATATTCAATCTTCTTGATGAACCAACTCTTTTACCACTGTAAAATTGATTTTTTTCTTAGTAATAACATTCTCTGTTCTGAATTCTACTCAGTCTGATATTAATATAACCAAATCACATTTCTTTTGATTAGTATCAGTAGGGTAGTCAATACTCATTATTTACAGATTCTGTATTTGCAAATTCATCTACTCTCTAAAATTGATTTGCAACCTCTGGTGCTTTTGTAGTCATTCTCAGACATGCAAAGATTAGCAAATAATACAAGTCACCCATGCACCTGTTTCCAGCAGAGGTGTGCCAAAGATGATGCTCTTCCATCTCATTTCAATTCATACAGAGATGCCCAGGGACAGAGAGACAAGAGAGGCAAGGGCAGTGCAGCACAAGAAGCTCCAGGTCTGGGAGAGGTTGGATGGGTTGAATCTTGACCCTGTCACCTATTAGTGGGGTGGACTCAGGCATGTCACTTAATACTTCCAAACCACATTTTCTCTTTTGCAAGATAAAGAAAATAGAATATTTAAGATTAAAATATATGTGAGCTATACACACATATTTCATTGAGGTGCAATAGTTTAGTATTCCCTCAGTGTTCATGGAAACTTTATAGGCTATAACTCCTATGAATAATGGCAATTGACTATCCTATCTGATAAAAGAGTAATATGCAAATTTGACCATACCTTCGCTACACCCACAAGCCACACCCACAGCCACGCCCACGAGCCAATCAGGAGCAGATTATGCAAATAAACCCCAACCAAGATGGCTGCTGCCATTGAGAGCAGGAGGAAGGCTTGGGTTTACCCTGCAACAGAGGAAGCCAAGCTTTCTGCTTGCAGTTGTCAGCCTAGGCCTCCACTCTAGGCTTAAAAGTTTCAAATAGAAATGGCTGCCTCCACAGAGTGAGCAGAAGGTTTGGCTCTGCTCCAGGCTACAAAGTTTCAATTGTAGACATAAATTAATCCCAGATCCCAGGGCCTGTCCTTGGGTCACTGGGAGGCGTGGCCAGCCTGCAAACCTCTACAGGCCCCTCGCCCAGGGTGCCCCTTGCCCCAAGGGAACCCCCACCCTGATCCAGAACACCCTTCAAGGCAAACCAGCTGGCCCCCACCCATGCACCAGGCCTCTATCCTATCTAATAAAAGAATAATTTGCAGATTGACCATCACTCCAACATACAAGAGGGCTGCCCCCATGTGGTCAAAGATCCTGCCTCCATGTGGACACAAGATGGCCACAACAAGATGGCCAGCAGGGGAGGGCTGTTGGAGGTTCCAGGCCCTGCAAGGGAGGGGAGTTGGGGGCAATCAAGCCTGCAGAGGAGGGCAGTTAGGGGTGACCAGGCCAGCAGAGGAGGGAAGCTGGGGGCAAACAGGCTGGCAGGGGAGCAGTTAGACATTAATTAGGCTGGCAGGGTAATGGTTAGTGTGTGATCAGGCTGGCAGGCAGAAGCAGTTAGAGGCAATCAGGGAGGCAAGTAGGTGAGCAGTTTGGAGCCAGCAGTCTTGGATTGTGAGAAGAATGTCCAACTGCCTCTAGTATATATATGTACACTAGAGGCCTGGTATGTCCCTTAGCCTGGCCTGCATTCTCTCTAATTTGGGAGCCCTGTGGGATCGGGCCTAAACTGGCAGTCAGACAACCCCCTTGCAATCCGGGACACTGGCTCCTAACTGCTCACCTGCCTGCCTGCTTGATCTTCCCTAACCACTCTGCCTGCTGGTCTGGTTGCCCCCAACTGCACACCCCTGCCGGCCTGATCACCCCCAACTGCCCTCCCCTCATGGCCTGATCACCCATAACTGTCTCTGCCTCAGCCTGCCATCATGGCTTTGTCCGGAAGGACATCTGGAATGTCTCATGGTTTAATTATCATATTATCCTTTTATTAATATAGATAGAATATGACATACTGCCATAACTATAACATACCTACCAGTATTACCTATGAGAATACGTACTTCATGAGATAGGAAGGCATCAAATACATTACATTGTATATGTTGTAAGTAGTAGGAAATACAGTATTTGTAGCAATAATATACACCCTGTGACTTCCCTTCCTGATCTGAGAATGGTTCTCAGGTCTTTGAACATTTCCTGGCCTCTAATGTATTTTTTTTTGTCATTCATTGTAACTTTATTTACTGTTTATTGCACATGATTTGAGATCTTTAATTTCAAACCACCAAGGATCCAAAGGGCTATTTTTTCCATGAATTTTAACATTAACATTAGTGAATTCGTGTATTCATGTGTTTTTATTGTAAACATCTGAATTATTCACATTGTCACAGATCCTGAACTCATAAGTGTGGACCATGCACAGGCTGGCAGCAAGCCAGGAAGCCACTCTGCAAGCAAACTGATACTCTATATAAGGAGAAATGTCATAGCATAACATTTAATGTCCAACATTAATTCATATAGTATCGGGGACTCAACTGCTTGGTTGGTGATGGGGTTGATTATTGGGAGGATTATGCCTGAAATAATTAAGGAAAGGGGGGCTCAATCTTTCTTCTTAGTTGCTTGCTCCTCCCCAGCACCTTCACCTCTTGGGCAGCTTCTTGGGCATCTTCTCCTTCAACTTCACCTCCTTCCCCCTTTGCATCCTCAAATTCTTTCTTGGCACCTTCTTCCTCTTCTTCTTCCTCTTTCTCAGCCTCTTTCTTCTCCTCCTCTTCAGCTTCTACTTCAGAAGGGGGTTCATCCTTAGTTTCCTTGGCTTTTGCAGCCTCAGTGGTCTCCTCCACCTCAATCTGCTCCTCCTGGACGTGGCAGGGGTATTAAGAAGGGAAGGAGTGAGCAGACATCAAACCTGGGAATTCTGGGAGTAGCCTCTGGCTATGCTTTCCACGCTGGTGAAACTGAGCAGGGTCTTCTCACCTTCCAAGACTCTGCTGTAAGCTCAATATCAATGTCCAAAGCCATCTTCACATTGAGGAGGTCTTGGTATTCTTTTAAATATCATGCCATTTCACTCTTTGTAGTTCTCAACTCATTTTCTAATTTGTTGATCATGCCCTGCATAGCACTAACATCAGAGTTCAGCTTATCCTCCAGGTCTTGCAGCTGCTTTCCCAGTGCTTCATTCATGCCCCGGCATGTTTCCATCTCCAGGGTCTTGGCCTTGAGCAGTCGCTGCCCCGCACTGCATAGGTGTTCTTGGCAGAGCTCTCGGTCAGCATGGTGAAGCGGCTCTTGTACCATTCTTTGGCATTCTGCATGTTCTTGGCAGCCAGCTTCTTTCACTGGGCATGAATGTCCTTGAGCATAGTGGAGAGGTCGGACTTGGAGAACACATCCATCTCCACGGAGATCTGAGCATACTGGATCTGTGCTTGCAGCTTGGCGATCTCCTTGTCATGCACCTTCTTCAGAAAGGCGATTTTGTCCATCAGGCTGTAGATGCACTTTTCCACCTCAGAGCCTGCAAGAGCCACCTCATCTGCACCTTTGCTCACCTCCATCAGCCAGCCCTCTGCAACCTCATGATTCAGCACCTCTTCCTGGTAGCATGTCTGCAGGTTGTTCCCAGCCACTTCGGAGCACAGGTGTCTCCTAACTGCCCACCTCTCTCTCCTCTCCAGGGACAGGGCATGGTGGGGTGGGAAACAGGCATCCCATTTTCATTAAAATGTTCAACCCAGGCCTGCTCCACCAGTGTCCTCAGGTGGCCCAGGGGCAGACAGTGATCCCGGAGATCTGGGCCACTCTTGCCTATGTAACCCCCAGCGACTTCAGGTGCTGTCCAAGTTGCCTGCCTGATCCCAATCACCACCTGGACCCCAAGGGCAACATCAGGCACTGTCCATACTGCCTGCCCAGTCCCAATCGATGCCTGACTCCGCGGGAAACATCAGGCACTGTCCCTGGGCCTTCCTGGTCCCAATGCCACCTGTAGCCCACAGGAAACGTCAGGCACTGTCTATGACACCTGCCCCAACCCAATCACCGCCTGGACCCTGCAGGCAACATCAGAAGGTTCCTGCTGAAACTGCACAGTCCCTATCATGGCCTGGACATAGCAGGCAGCATCAGGCGTTGTCCATGCCGCCTGCCTGGTCCCAATCGCCGTGGACAGGTGCTGCCTCCCAGGCCTGCCCAGTCCTGATCACAACCTGGACCCCGCAAGGGCATCAGGTGCTGCCTGCCAGGTCTGCCAGATCCATGGTGGCCTGGACCCTGCAGGCTACATCAAGTGTTGCCTGCCCCACCTGCATGTGCAAATTTACTGGACCTGGGCACCTGGCCATAGCCTTGCAATCCAGGGCCCGCCATCACTGGCTGGCCCTGCCCCCAGCCTGGCCTGGCCTAACCCAGGGCACCTGGCCATCACCCTGTGATTGGCTTGTGGCTGTGGCTTATTGGATGTAGCGAAGGTATGGTCAATTTGCATATTACTCTTATTAGATAGGATATCCCATCAGCCAATCAGGAGCAATTTTATACAAATAAATCTCAACCAAGATGGCTGCAGCCACTGAGAACAGGAGGGAGGCTTGGTTTTCCCCGGCAGTGGAGGAAGCCAAGCTTTCCTCTGGCCATTACCGGTGTAGGCCTCCACTCAATGCTACAAAGTTTCAATTATAGAAATACTAGGGGCTCGGTGCACAAAATTCATGCACTGGGGGGTCCCTCAGCCCACCTGGCCCCTCTCACATACTGGGAGCCCTCAGGGGGTGTCCTACTGACAGCTCACCACCAGCCTGCCCAAGGATGAAAGCCTCTAGCTGAGGTTTTCATCCTTGGCTTGGGGCCTCGGCCAGGGGACTCCAGCCAGTGATTGCCTTCCATGGGGCCCATTGCTGGCTGGCTCTGCCCCAGCCTTGGCCTGCCTGCCTGCCCAAGGCCAGAAAAAGCCTTTTGGTGAGGCTTTTTCCTGCCTTGGGAACCCAGCGATTCTCCTGCCATGGGCAGCAGCCATCTTGGTTGGGTGTTAATTTGCATACAGCTCCTGATTGGCTGGTGGGTGTGGCTTATTGGGTGCAGTGAAGGTACGGTCAATTTGCATATTATTCTTTTATTAGCTAGGATATTCCAACTGAAATGGTGATAGCCAAGGAGCTGGACAGAGCAGAGGCCAGGGTTGCTGGGGGGCAATAGGGGAAGCCAAGCTTCTGTAGCCCTAGCGCCTAGGCCTCCACTTGAGGCTACAAAGTTTCAATTATAGAACATAAATTAATCCCAAATCCGAGGTCCTCCACTTGGGTCACTGGGGGGCATGGCCGGCCTGCAAACCACCACAGGCCCCTTGCCCAGGCCGCCCCATGCCCCAAGGGAACTCCCAACCTGATCCAGGACATCCTTCAGGGCAAACCAGCTGGCTCCCACCCATGCACCAGGCCTCTATTCTTTCTAATGAAAGAGTAATTTGCAGATTGACCATCACTCCAACACATAAGAGGGCTGCCCTCGTGTGGTCAAAGATCCTGCCTCCATGTGGACACAAGATGGCCACCACAAGATGGCCAGTAGGGAAAGGCCGTTGAGAGGTTACAGGCCTGGAAGGGAGGGCAGTTGTGGGTGATCAGGCCAGCAGGGGAAGGCAGTTAGGGTTGACCAGGTTGGCAGAGGAGGGAAGTTGGGGGCAAACAGGCTTGCAGGGGAGCAGTTAGACATCAATTAGGCTGGCAGGCTAGTGGTTAGTGTGTGATCAGGCTGGCAGGCAGAATCAGCTAGGGGCAAGAATGGAGGCAGTTAGGTGTGCAGTTGGGAGCCAGCAGTCCTGGATTGATCGGGCCTAAATGGCCAGTTGGACATCCCTCAAGGGGTCCCAGATTGGAGAGGGTGCAGGTTGGGTTGAGGGACATCCCCTGCCTCCCATGTTCGAATTTCACTCACTGGGCCTATAATATATATATTTCTATCCTTTTACTTTCCATTACTTGTATTTTTATATTTAAAGTATTAAAATTTATTTCCTGTTCACAGCATTTGGTTGGGCCTTGTCATTTAAAAAAATAATAACTAATAATCTATGCATTCTATTTGGGGCTATTTAGACCATATATATTTAATGAAATTATTTATATGACTAGAAGCTGGTGCACAAAATTCATGCATGGGGGCAGGGGGTGGTGTCCCTCAGCTCAACCTGCACCAACTCCAATCTGAGATCCCAATCTGGGACCCCTTGAGGGATGTCCGACCACCCATTTAATGGGTGGTCGGACATCCCTCTCACAATCCAAGACTGCTGGCTCCCAACTAATCACCTGCCTGCCTTCCTGATTCTCCCTAACGGCTTCTGCCTGCCAGCCTGGTCACCCCCTAACCACTCTCCTGCCAGCCTGATCGATGTCTAACTGCTCCCAGGCTAACCTGATTGCCCCTAACTGCCCTTCCCTGCCAGTCTGGTCACCCCTAACTGCCCTCCCTGGCCAGTCTAGTCAACCCTAAACTGTCCTCCCCTGCAAGCCTGGTTGCCCCCAACTACCCTCCCCTACAGGTCACCTCTAAATGCCCTCCCTGCTGGCTTGATCACCCACAATTGCCCTCCCCTGCAGGCCTGGTCACCCCCAACTGCCCTCCCCTGCTAGTCTGTTCTCCCTCAACTGCCCTCCCCTGCAGACCTGGTTCCCACATCCAGCCCTCCTCTGCAGGCCTGGTCCCCCCCAACTGCCCTCCCCTGCTGGCCCGGTCACCCATAACTGCCCTCCCTACTGGACTGATCACCCACAGCTGCCCTCCCCTGCAGGCCTAGTCCCCCAAACTGCCCTCCCCTGCAGGCTTGGGTCCCCTGCAACTGCCCTTCCTTGGCCTGGTCTCTCCCAACTTCCCTCCTCTGTCAGCCTGGTCACCCTCAACTGCCTCCTCTGCTAGTCTGGTCACACCTAACTGCCCACAACTGCCTTCACCTGCTGGCCATCTTGTGGTGGCTATCTTGTGTCCACATGGGGGCAGGAGTTTTGACCACATGGGGGCAGCCATTTTGTGTCTTGGAGTGATGGTCAATTTGCATATTACTCTTTTATTAGATAGGACTAGTTTTAAACCTGCAATTTACTACATGTTTCATATCTGATCCATGTATTGTTTCCTTTCCCCTCTTTTTAAGGTTTCTTTTGAGTTATTGGAAGTCTTGTGATTACATTTTATTTCCTCTGTTATCTTATTTATCATAACTCTTCATTTTAATATTTAGTGATTGCTTACATCTTTAATTTAACATAGTCTAACTGCAATTGATTTGATAACTCTTTACATGTAGTCTAAGAATATACTTATAATACCTTACAATAGTATACAGTACTTCCATTTCTTCCTTCCCAACCTTCATGCATTTGCTATTATACCTTTTACTTTCAAGTGTTTTAAATTCCAAACTACATTGTTTTTATTTTTTTACACACTCAGTTATGTTTTAAAGATATTTAAATAAGCCCTGGTCAGTGTGGCTCAGTTGGTTGGAATATCATCTAATACAATGAAATGCAGTGGATTTGAAAAAGAAAAGATATTTAAATAGTATTAAAAATCTTATATATTTACTGGTATATATGTAGTTACCATTTCTAGTGCTCTTCATTCCTTTGTATAGATCCCAATTTCCATCTGGTATCATTTTCCTTCTTCCTAAAGAACTTTAACACTTCTCATAGTGTGGGTCTACTAATGATTAAATCTTTTAGCTTGTTTATATCTATATAATTCTTTATCCTTCTTTCACTTCTTAAAGGTATTTTTTCTGGGTATAGAATCTGAACTTGACAGACTTATTTTTCTCAGTACTTGTTTCAGTTTTTAAATGTCTTTTCACCTGAAATGTTCCTGATGAGAAATCTAATGCTATCCTAATTTTTCTCACTTAATGTATTTTTTTCTGGATGCTTTTAAGATTTTCTTTGTCACAGAAAAAAATAATTTTGAACAATTTGATTAGATTTTTTTCATGATATACTTTTCTCCATGTTTCTTATGCTTGGGATTCAACAACTGTTATTAATCCATTAGTCTCTAGTTTTCATCATATTTAGGACAATTTGAGTCATTATTTTCCAAATATTTTTTCTCCTCTAATTTGGAGACTTCAATCACATGTATATTAAGCTACTTGAAATTGTCCTGTTGTTCACTGATGCTATTTTCATTTATTAAAATTCTCTCTTATCTTTGTGTTTAATTTTTACAATTTTTATTGCTATGCCTTCAAGTTCGCTAATATTTACTTCAGCAGAGTCTAATCAAGTCTATCAAGTATATTCTTTTTTTAAATACATGTTTATTGATTTCAGAGAGAGAGAGAGAGAGAAAGAGAGAGAAAGAGAGAGAGAGAGAGAAACATCAATGATGAGAGAAAATGATGGATCGCTGGTCTCTTGCATGATCTCTGCTGGGGATATAGCCCACCACCCAGGCATGTGCTCTTACCAGAAATTGAACTGTGACCTTCTGGTTCATAGGTCAACACTCAACCATGAGTCACACCAGCTGGGCCCATAAAGTATATTTTTTATCTCTACACACTATAGTTTTTATTTCTAGAAATTTGATTGGGTCTTATAAATACCTTTTAAAATTTCTACTCAACTTTCTAATATGTGGAATGCAACTATAATATCTGTCTTCAATGTCTTTGTCTGCTAATTCTAACATCTTTATTGGTTCTGGATCAATTTAGGTTGATTGATTTATCTTTTTGCTGTTGCTCATATTTTCCTGCTCCTTTTTATGTCCACTATGATAGCACTAACAGCACTTATCCTTTCTTGCAGTCTTTTCTTGGCTCTGGATAGTCTCCTCACATGAAATGCTCATTAGTTAACAGTGTATTGCCCCTCAGAGGGATGCCCTGAACCCTCAGGAATTTCCTCTTTGTGCTGAAGTCTGAAATATTCTCTAGACAGTGTGATGGGCCCACCTCTGTGTTCATCATCTTAATTGGATCATTTCTATGGTTTTCTAATATCTACTGTCTCACAAACTGTTGCTTTATAAATTTATCTGCTTTTTGGGGGGTTATTTCCAGTGGGAAGGTAAATCCTGTCCTCATTACTTTATCTTGGCCATAAGCAGAAGTCTAGTTTTTATATTATTCAGTAATTCCATGTCTGGGTATTAATCCAAGGAAAATGAAAACATTAATTTAAAGCGATATCTGTAACTCCATGTTTATTGTAGCATTTACAATAGTTAAGAAAAAGTAATCTAGGTTTCCATTGATAAAGAACAGGTGCATGAAATTTGTGCATGGGGGTGTGTGTCCCTCAGCCCAGCCTGCACCCTTTCCAATCTGGGACATCCCTCTCACAATCCAGGACTGCTGGCTCCCAACTGCTTGCCTGCCTTCCTTCCTGATTTCCCCTAACCACTTCTGCCTGCCAGCCTGATCACCCCCTAACCACTCCACTGCAGCCTGATTGATGCCTAACTGCTCCCCTACCAGCCTGTTTGCCCCCAACTGCCCTCCCCAGCAGGTCTGGTCACCTCTAACTACCTTCCCCAGCAGGCTTAGTTCCCCCCAACTGCCCTCCCCTACATGTGTGGGTCTGCCCTTCCCTGCAGGCCCAGTCACCCAGAACTTCCCTCCTCTGCTGGCCTGGTCACCCCTAACTGCCTTCCCTTCAGGGTTGATTGCCCCCAACTGCCATCCCTTGCAGGCCTGGTCCTTCCCAATGGCCCTCCCCTGCTGGCCATCTGATGGTGGCCATCTGTGTCTACATGGGAGCAAGATCTTTGACTACATGGCAGCAGCCATCTTGTGTGTTGGAGTGATGGTTAATCTGCATATGACTCTTTTATTGTATAGGATTGAGGCCTGGTGCATGGGTAGGGGCCACCTGGTTTTCCCTGAAGGGTGTCCCGGGTCAGGGTGGGGGATCCCTTGGGGCGTGGGGCAGTCTAGGGGAGGGGCCTGTGGTGGTTTGCAGGCCATCCACACACCCCCAGTGACCCAAGTAAAGGCCCTGGTATCTGGGATTTATTTATCTTCTACAATTGAAACTTTGTAGTTTTGAGCGGAGCCAAGCCTCCTGCTTGCTCCTTGGCAGCAGCAATTTCTGTTGGGATTTATTTATCTTCTGTAATTGAAACTTTGTAGCCTTAAGTGGAGGCCAAGACAGGCCAGGGCTGCAAAAGCTTGGCTTCCTCCATCACCGGGGGCAACCCTAGCCTCTTGCCTTCTCCAGCTCTGTGGCTGCTGCCATTTTTGTTGGGATTTATCTTCTATCATTGAAAATTTGTAGCCTTGAATAGAGGCCTGGACCCGCCAGGGTGTGTGGAAAGCTTAGCTTCCTCCATCGCCAGGGAAACCCATGCCTCCCTCCTGCTATCTGTGGCTGCAGCCATCTTGGTTGGGGTTAATTTGCATACTTGCTCCTGATTGGCTTGTGGGTGTGGCTTGTGGACATGGCTCGTGGGTGTAGTGGAGTGATGGTTAATTTGCATATTACTCTTTTATTAGATAGGACTAGTGGCCTGGTGCACAAAATCCGCGGACAGGGTTGGGGAATGTTCCTCAGCCTGGCCTGCACCCTCTCCAATCTGGGACCTCTCAAAGGATGTCCTTCTGCTGGTTTACAGGGATTGGGCCTAAACCGGCAGTCGGACATCCCTCTCACAATCCAAGACTGCTGGCTCCAGCCGCTTACCTACCTGCCCATCTGCCCCTAACCACTCTGCCTGCTGGCCTGCTCACCCCAAGTGCCCCCTCAGCCTGATCACCCCCAACTGCCCCCTGTGCCAGCCTGCTCACCTCTACCTGAACCCTTGCTGACCTGCTCACTCCAAACTGCCTTCCCTGCTGTCTTGATCACCTCCAACTGACCCCCACTGATGGTCGTCTCACCCCCAACTGCCCCCCCTGCTAGTGTGCTTATCCCCAATGGCTCCACGCCCCCACCAGCCTGATCACCCATAACTGTCATCCCATCCTGGCCTGATCACCCTCCTCCCCCCAGCAACTAGGCTCCCAGCCCCTCCTTTTTTGCTTTTTTTTTTTTCAGTGCCTCCTTGTGCAGAGGCCAGGGCCAGCTGGAAGCAAGTATCTTGGATTTCTTTATCTTCTATAATTGAAACTTTGTAGCCTTGAGTGGAGGCAAGGCTGGCCAGAGCAGGCGGGAAGTTTGGTTTACTCCATTGCCAGGACAACCCAAGCCTCCTGCTTGCTCCAGCTCCATGGCCACCACCATCTTGGTTGGGTTAATTTGCATACTCGTTCCTGACTGGCTGGTGGGCGTGGCTTGTGGGCAAACATAGGTACGTCAATTTGCATGTTTCTCTCTCTCTTTTTTTTACATGCATGTTCTTATTCCCTCATTACCCCCACCTCACATTCGTGCCCCCACCCCACTGTTGTCTGTGTCCTTTGCTTGCATATAAGTCCTTTAGTTGCTCATCCCCCTTACCCACCTACCTTCCCTGAGGTTTGACATTCTGATTGATGTTTCTCTGTCTCTGGATCTATTTTTGTACGGTCAATTTGCATGTTTCTCTTTTATTAGTGTGAACTAGAGGTCTAGCATGTGAAATTGCACAAGACTCAGACCCACCACGTCATGAGACCCATGAATGCACCTTCTGGTGACCAGTTGTGTGGTCGTTGTGGTGTTACATTGTTGTGGCCACTGCCCTTTTATAATACAGATTATTATCTATAAGTGTAATATTCAAATCAACCAAACAACCATACAGCAGAATGACCATCCATATGACCTTTTGGGTGCCCTTCCACATGACCATGCTATGACAGGCACTGGCACCAGGCCAGCCAAGGTGGGTGTGATGCGATTGGTCCGGGGGGGGGGGCACCATCACCCCATGATAACACTTCAGAGGGAGGTCCAGGCCACTGGTTGACAGGGCAATCAATTGGGGATAAGGGGGTGTGCCATGATCATGGAGCCCCAGCTGGGTGGGTGGGGCCTCCCTCTGCTGGGCAATCGATTGCAGAGTCCCATGATCAATTGCCCCAATGAGGAAGGCTCAGGCCACCCAGCCAGTGGCACTGCAGAAGGTGGGTGGGGCCTCCCTCTGTGGGGCAATCAATCTGGGGGCCCCACAATCAATCACTCCACAGAGGGTGGCCCAGGCCAGCTGGTGGTAAGGGTGGGGGGAGGCAGTGCTGCACAGATGGCAAGCAGTGGCAGTGGCAGTGGTGGAGGCAGAGCCAGCTGCCAGCAGCCAGGGGAAGGAAAGCCCCTACCTGTGGGGTCCTAGATTGCAAGAGGGTGCAGGCCGGGCTGAGGGAAAAACCCCGCCTCTGTGCACAAATTTCATGCACTGGGCCTCTAGTGTAGGATATAAATAACAAATCACTATGAAAAAATATATAATATTGTAACTCAACTTTAATGAAATATAAAATAAATAAATAAAATGGAAGAAGTCTTACTTTATCTTTTAGATAAAAAATATGATTATATCTATTACTTAAAACCCTCTAATATGCTCCTTTGCCCTCAGGACAAAAACTGAAATTCCTTGACATAGCCTAAAAGAACCTCATGATCTGCCTCTGCACACCTTTTCAGTGTTGCTGTAAGACAGGTACATATCCTCCTGTATCCCTTGTTCTTCCCCCTGCCCTGGTTTTAGTTCTCAAAGGCACCAGTCCTTAAGCTAGCTTCACTATCACTTCATCCACCACTGCATGCTCATCTACTCATCTCTGGGATCGAAAAGTAAATTTTGTTTTAGCAACTAGAGAGTTACTGTCTTTCTCCTTCCATACCTTTTGTCAGTCACATCAACTCCGTGAGGTCATCACAGCAGAGAATGGTCCTCCTCATCACCATGCCTGTGCCCTCGT
This sequence comes from Antrozous pallidus, assembly GCA_027563665.1. Lineage (NCBI taxonomy): Eukaryota > Metazoa > Chordata > Mammalia > Chiroptera > Vespertilionidae > Antrozous > Antrozous pallidus. Next base: position 107,616,143 of record CM050508.1, on the reverse strand, counting down.
CAGCCCCTCTGCCCCAAGATCCTCTCTGCTTTAATTCAAGGAAGTGTCATCTCCTCTTGAAAACTTTCCCTACACCTCTTCCATCGCGCTCCTACTTTCCTCCGTCTGAGTACACTGTCTCTCCTCCACGCTTTCTTAATACCCTCCGTCCTAGTGGTTTTCAAAATCTGTTAAAAGTTCCCTTGTCCTTTTCTCTAATTGGGGATGGAAATAAGGTCCATCTGGTTCTTCTCTGTATTTCCAAACCTCAGCAGAGCCAGATGTGTACAGAGCTCTCTTTCAGTAATGTTTGCTGATGAATATATGGCTGCACATAGCTCTTGCCCCTGATAAGCACTGATATGAGGCTATGTGGATACTGTGCTTTGTGGGGAGAGCTGCCCTTTAAGAAAAAGGAGTTACATTAATTAAGTAGAACAAATCATACTGGATGCTTTTGTCAAACTGCCTAACTTTGGCTCGAGATGAGCACTCTAATGAAATGCTTCTCAGTCGCCGAGGTCGGGGGTCTGCTGAAATGGATAATTACAGCCTTGACAATACATTACTTGTACTGTCAACAGTTTTTTTGTTCTCTCTCTTGCAAAATGTAAAGTAAACTGGAAAATTCTGTGGGAACTCGGAGGCATTTAATTATTGATATGACGCAGTAGGAGCCTTTATTTAACCTGGCTGTGACAGCAATAGTGCGGAGACAAGTATTAGGTTTGGAATGCAATGGGAAGGCCATTTTACACCCTGTGCACCACTCTTCCCAGCTCTAGAATTAAACTGAATGGAAGAGAATGCTTGTCCCACCATGGTAGTTACTATGATGATGGATGGCTGAGATTTAATGCTGTCCTGCCCTGGCCATGCCAATTCCTTTTCATTCAGCTTGTTACTCTGCAGAGGGAGAAATGACCAGCAGGTCTCATTTTCTTCCTTGAATTGGGAAGTTGTGAGCAAGCCATGGCATAGAAAGGCCATTATACTGGCATTTTGTGCAGAAAACCCAGGTCTGCCATGCTGGGTGTGCATTCTCAGTGAGAAGCAGGGCTGTGGTGCACACAGAAACATCTGCATGGGGGAGTGGGACCTGCAGGTACCTGGTCTGAGACTTTAGGTGCCCCAGGTCCTGCTCAGGTCCTTCAAGGGCCAAGGAGATGGGTATTTTAGGGGTAGAGCCCCAATCAGGAGAAGGCTCTGCTGTGGGTTCACCCCATCACTGGGCTAATACAAGGACTGTCTCCTTAGCTGGAGGCTCCCACTCAGAAGTGTCAGATGAACTTAAGTCAGGCCAGAAGCATAGCTGATCAGAAGGTAGCAGCTGGGGCTAGGAGGTCTGGCATCGGACGATGCAATTGCCAAACTCCTTCAGTACACTGACAGCCAGTTCTCCGGCGGCCAGAGCTGCCAGACACAGAAATCAAATATGTATGAAAGACTGCTAGGCACCCACAGAGTCTCTGCGAATGCAGGGTCAGTCTTGGAGGCTCTCTAGTCAGGGAAGTGCCCAACCCATCCATGAGGCTTCCCTGGGCCAGATCCCATGACTGCTAGACATGGACACCACCCAGCATGTCAGAAACAGGCATCTGAAATACACCCTGCACCCACTGGTGATCAGGGACTGCACACCGTAAATCCACCTGCTGCCCCTGAAAAGTCAGGGTGTTTTCACCATCTCCCGCATCCCCAAAGGGATCCACGCAGCGCCTCACATTTCTGGCACCTGAGTGGAGGACATACATAGAGTCCAGGTGAGTGTCTGCACCTGGCCTGACAAGCAGCTGAGGGAGCAGGGGATGCCTCCTACCATGGCACGCAGGACTCATACATGGGAGGGGAGTTCCCCTTAGGCAGGCAGTTCCAAATCAACCAGTGGGCCACAGTGTGACTAGCACTCACTGCATCTCCCAAAGCCACATGCCATTATCTTCCTCCATCAACAAGTCCTGTTCTGGTCTCTTCTAGGTTAGGGGATGCCATTGTCATCCCCCAGTCCATTGATGCCAGCCAAGAACTGGGCTTTTCTGCACCTGAGCACTTCCATCCAGAGCATCTCCAGGTCATACCCACTCTGCCTCCTGCACAGCTCATTATCTTGTCCAAGTTCTTCTCACTGGGTCCAGGCCCTCTCCACCTCACCTGGCATAATGACCCCTTTCTCCTGGCTCCATGGCGTGGGCTGCCCATACCACCTCTTCTCCCTGCTGTGCCTGCTGATATTCACTGCAGTGTCAAGCCTCAGGCTTCAAGTCCTGTGGCGGGTCCCCACTGCCTTCAAGAGAGAATTCAACCCCCAGATCCTGTGGTAACTTTTATGTTTACTTCTTTACTCTCGTGCTTTGAGTACTCCAATAATATTCTTATTCTCTAACAGAGCAATAAAACAGCTGCAGTGTACTGCGTACATACTGTATATGCCACGGCAACGCCTTCCCAGTGTCTGTGGAGGTTAAGTGCCGTCTTTCAGAGAAAGACACTGGGGCCCCAGCAGCCCCAGCATTCAAAATAGGTCTGCCGACTCCCAAGTCACGCCTTCAGCCAGGTCTCTGTCAGCTCAGTCTTCACCGAATTTCTTGCTGCTGGTTGAAGAAGACTGCTTTCTCCCACTTCTGTTTGATGTTCCTTCCCTCCTGCTCCAAATGGCACCCCTCTCTGTTCCTACCTGAGTGTCACTCTGCTGCTCATTTTGGGATAGACTCTTCAGGTAAGTCTTTCCACTCTCCCTGCCCATCACAGGTGCCCCCGACAGAGCCTCCCCACAGAGCCAGAGCTGCCTGGTCACACCAACACTGCTTGCTGGCCGCCAGCCTGCACGCCCAGACCAGCTTTGTCAGCAGGCTGGCCGACTGCAGCTGGTCCACATCACATTCGGGTGTTCCTCCTGCCGCCTGTGAACCCTGATTGGCATCAGCACGGGCCTGGGCAGGCCACCTTCCCCGAAGAGTAACCGGGTGGAGTGGTGAGGGGACATTTACCTCCCACCCTCTTGTCGCATCAGCCATGCCTCAGGAGAACATATGGCTCATCTGTGCTAAGTATTATTTTAGCTTCTCACCCTCAGGAGGCTGCTTTATGAAAGACTCTCAACAGGCCTTCTCCTGGTTAAGTAGATCCTAAAAAGTAGTATTCCAAAGAGTCCACATGCTTTGTCCTTTAGGCTTTACTTTGAGAAGAATGGGGTGATTTCTGAGATAATAAGGTTGGGGTGGGAAAGGGAATTCCGTGTCCTATAAACGAAATGCAGAGGCACGTCCTCCTGCTCAGGGCTCTGGTCACTGCACCATAACGATGCTGCCGGCTCTGTGGCTACAGAGGGTGACGGGCAGGCTCCTGGGAGTGTCATGGGAGTCACGCTCAGGCCGACTTCTTCGCTAAGTACTAAGCTTCCAAACAAGCCATGTTTGCTTCTTCATGCTTATGAGATCCACCCATAATTTCTCTTCACATCACACCAGAATGGGAGAAAACCAGTTTTTCTCTAGATTTTGTCAGCCTATCTATTGATAACACTGGCATGACGGTGAAGAGTCTGCCAGCCCTTCCTGGCTCAGAGAATGTCAGATAGGGACACTGTGTCTCAACCAGCCCTGTGTGGGAGGTGTTGCCCAGTTGCAAACCCTTCAGTGCCGGCACACGGAAGGCCTGAGACTGAGAGGCAGGCAGCCCACAGCCTCACAGCCTCACGGGGAACGTCCTAAAGCACCTGTTAATCTTATTAGTGCACTCAGTCCTCCTGCTGTAGCCAAATATTTAAACTGCTCATCAGTTTCAGTTTCTGGGACAGGGTAAGTCATATCTCCTGGAGATCAGCAGGGGTCAATGATTACAAGCCATTCCCACCGTGAACTGATTGAGACCTGGGTCAAACTATTTATATGATTTGTGCACCTGAGACCCTAGCCCTTTGACAAATTTTCCAGAGAGCGAGGTCCCCAAAAGATTAGTACATACCTGTGGGGACAGTGCTCTGGGCCTGGCTAGCTGCTGGAGGAGCTGAGTGCCACAGACAACTGCCCACCGGGAGAGAGGCTTCCTGGTGCTGAGTCCGGGGTGTGGCGAGGAGGAGGGCTGCTCGCACAGCAGTGGCAGGGCTGCTCAGACTCCCACTGCCTGGATGGATGCTTGTGGCCGTCCCTTTGGCCAGTGGAGACCCTCCAGCCACATTATTCCCAGGTGGCCCAGCCCCTCCTAAGGGAGCCCTGAGGGAAGAAAGAGAACGAATTCAAGTGACAGTGCAGACAAAGCCACCCTACACGGGCCACTGGGAAAGGCCTGCTCTTACACACTGGCCTTTCTGAGATGAAAACCACGCAGGCCAGGAGAGTATCTTAAAACAAAGCCAAGATAATCCCTGTAGGCAAACAATGCCCAGAGCGCCAGCGGAGAGGGCACCCTCTGCAATCTTCACGGGGCTAACTCTCAGAGTGAATATTCCAGAAATAGCAAAAGAACCCTGAAAAAACAGAGGCATTGTTCCAATCAATAAACTATTCTGTACCAGAGCTACGGTTTTGAGTCATTCTAACAAACAGCTGTGTGCCCCTAAACACCTCCAGAAAGAGCGATGGCTCAGTCACATCCCACGAGGCTTGGACACATCTGGATCTGGTGGGAGACAGTGGCAGGACCTACTCCCTCTGGACATGGCCACTGTCTTGCTCTGCCGGCCTCTGGGAAGGGCACCAATAGACCATGTCCTGCTGACAGATGTCAGGGAACTTGCAGCTTCTTACCAGAAAATAGATGCCCTTTCAGCCCATGATTTCCTGATGAAAACAGTGTAGAGTGTTTAAGAAAAACAAATGGAAAACAGCAACTTGGAAGATGGGCTGTTCACACTTGCACACTTGGCATATTTGTGCTGGGGGGGGGCGCGTGCAGAATGTGTAAGGTGCTTAGTTTCAGGGGACTGGGGTGTCTTTCATTTGTCCGAGAGCTCACTAAATGCCCCTTTGTCCTCTTGGGATCTCAGTCATGAGACACCAGAAGCCACACCTGGGAGAGAACAGGTCAGAAGCCCCTTTCCAGGTGGCTTGGTACCATTGGGTATGACTTCAAATGGTCACTGAGTCAGTCAGGTTACTGCAGAGCAGCTGTGGAAAAATCCCCTTAGGGAAGGACCCAACTGTCCAGGAGCTGGGTGGCACCTTCCCTCACTAGCCCGTAGAGCTGCCTTGAGATTCACTTCCAGCATGAACCTGTCAGCTGGCCAGCCAAAACCATGACAGCTAAAAATCGCATCTTCTACCTGCTGAACTCACTTTTTACCTCAGAAATTTAAAAAAATTAAATAAAGTGGGCTTGCAAATTATGGGCCTTCCCAGGAATGACAAGAGGTGTGAGCCTGCCTGCAGGCTGGCACTGCCCCTCAGGCACTTGGAAGTATGGATATCTAGTGCCAAGGCAACGTGTAAGCACTGTCAGATTCTTTCACAGCAGTCTTGTTTCAGAGGGCATAATCCCAAGGGCCACGTCTCCAGTTTTCTTGTATGCCCTGGATGTTGACACAGCTCTGAACCCGTAAAGGGCTTCTCTGAGCAAGAGGGACTGAAGATCAAGCAGTACTCTCATCTCAATGGGAAATTCTCAGACAACTCTGGATAACATTTTTATTGAATTTTTAAAATTGCTGTTTTAATAACAATAATATAACAGGCATTTTGTAAGACATAGGAAAGCACAATGAAGAAAATCTTTTCTCTATAATGCTACCAGTTAATAACAATTGCTGACTTTGGGGAGTACATCACTTTTCCTTTGCACATATGCATGTGTGCGTGTTTCATGTAGGACAGGTCCATGTGACTGCACATGTGCCGCTGCACTCTCACTGTGCACAGTGCCCATCGCCGCCCCACATCCACACCTACACCTGTGAGATCTTGCCCTCCTTGGTGACTCTGCCCCTACTTACTGCTACTACCCTCATTGTGCTCCCACTCTCTCCCTGGCAGCCAGTGTCTGCTTGGGGAAAGACAAGCAAACCTAATTCAGAAGGTGAAATACTTGCTACCTAGAACCCTTGTTCAAGGGGTCTCTGAGCTCACAGGGCTGAACTCCCCACAGGCAGGGGCTTTCTGAACTGTGTTTGTGCGTGGTCCAGTGATGACAGCTGCAGGGAAATGGGAGGGGGGGACCCTCCCTCTTCTCCCAGTCAGTGACTACAACCTCACCTGGAAGCAGGAGTCACATAGTTTCCTGGGAACACCCCAGAGAGCCCAGACCTCAGGGATGTGCCCTTGAACCAGCCGTCCTGACACTTCTCCAGGACATAGTACATCTCGCCCTTGCGCAGCTCCAGCTCGTCACTCTTCTGGGGCTTGTAGGTGTAGAGTGCCAGGTACCTGCAGGCAGAAGAAGCAGAGCCAGGATCAGTAGTGGCGGGCAGGATGGGCATAGGGCCATTGTGTCCCCTGAGTCACATGTGAGCTCTTCTGTGGGTGAACTCAACCTAAGAGTAGTTGATGCCTCTGGGGATTGGCATGTGACCTGCTTTTCCCAGTAAAGCAATGAGGGGCTTGGGGAGGGGCATTCCTAGCACTGCCAGGTCCAGGGAGGCACTGGCAGGGAAGGGGAAGTTCTCTGCCTGTGATCCTAGAGTTCATGGTCGTGCCCAGCCCTGTGCCTACCCAAGCAAGTGTGCAGCCAGGAGCACCTCCGACCTGAGAGCACAGTGAGGCTCCTTGAGCCGTGAGAGGCCCTGGGGTGTCAGAAGCAGATCTGGGGCGAGGTTTTTGTTGGTTGTTTACTATTTTCTACACTGTCTATAACTTGATGCTCTGGGCAAGAGAAATCTTTAGGAAAAACAGGGAGCATGAGAACAAGCTGGAATGTGCTTTCCTTGTTTTTCTCTGGCCCAGCCTTATCATCGATCTGAGCTGGCAGAGGCCTTGAGGCCTGGGTAGAGAAAAGGCAGCCTGGGTAGGGAATTCTTGGTTGCATTCTTCCTTGCAATATTTGTATCACAACTAATTACTTAAATCCCACTTTTTTAAAAAACAACAACAAAAAAAGCTTATTTGAAGACAAGGAAAGAACAAACTTAGTAGTGGAAATTCCCACTTAGAGCCCAGAAAGTGGGCCTCCAAGCTACCAAGAGCCATGGCAAGCCCCTTCTGTAACATAACTCCCGGTAGTGACCTGACCCCAGCCTCACAGGGTACTGTGAGGACTGGGAAATGCTGCAAGTGCTTTGCTGCTTGGGGTTTGAAGAATGGTTAGTGTGAGCTGATAGAACTGTGAGGCAGTTCCCTGCAGGACACAGATTCACTAGATGTTGCCTCTCCCAAGGGCTGCCTGAAGTCCACAGGGTTCTCTGTGGTTGGGAAGCTGAGGTGCCATATGGGCTCCAGATTCCCCTGAGGATCAGCTGGGCTTCCCCCAACCACAGCTCAGTACTTGCTCCCGCACAGACTTGACTCCCAGGGGCAGTCCTCCCCCAGTGCAGGGCAGTCCTCCGTGTGGGGCAGGAAAACCAACTTAGCACCAGTGCTGCCGAGGACCCGCCTGCACCTACAGGCCCCAAGGCTGGCTTTCTGTCAGTCGACCCTGCTGGCACCTTCACAAGTGTCCACACTCTGCCCACCCAGGCTCCTACTCTGTTCAGGGTGACTTCCTGCCCTTCCCCTGAACATTCGTCTCCATTCTTTCTGTGCCAGGACCAGGTTCTGCTCTCTCTGAAGGTGATCAGCATAACAGGGTGCAAGAGGGCAGGTACCGTGCTGTGACAGGAGCTTCCCACAAGGCCAGGTGCTGTCAGAGGCTGGGTTTTGGGCTCACCTCCTGGTGCCTCACCACAGCCTCAGCAGGGACTTACATCACTGGGTCTTAATGTACTGAGATCAGACTGGTCAAGCCCACTGCAGCCCAAGGGGCAGACCAGCCATGTGTTACAGCTCTGGGTAGAAGCAATCCCGTCCCATGTGAGGCATGATTCCCAAAATCACAGAATGTGGGGGGCGTGCCAACATTAGAAGGCTGCTTAGTGACCTCTTCCTGTCCCCTTAGTGACCTCTTCATTCCCCTCACCTGGCTCTGAGAAACTCACGGAGAAGTGGAGGTAAGATTCGCTCCCAGGCCAAGCAGTGGCCTATTTACAAGGGTTGCTCTGATAAAGTGTGGCCTCTAGGATCAGACATGTATGCCCCAGAAAGCCCTACAAAGCAGGCAGAAGAAGAGCAGACAAGCACGGGGCAGGGAGTGAACTCTGGGTGGCCTCGCAATACCAAGGCAGCAAGAAGGGAGGGTATGGGCTCCTGCAGGCCTGAGTGTGTCACGGGAGAGATGAGCAGCCGCCTCCTGCCCTGGGTGAGCAAACTGAGATCCCCCTTTGTGTTACAAGACAACCAAAGCCTTAGGAAATCAGTGCCCATTCGAACTTTTATATGCTAGAAGTGGGTAATAACACTCTTCGACCATTGGCTGACCTGAGCCATCAGGCCTTTCAATTATGTGGGCTCACATTTCAGAGCATGCGACTTGACCTGCAGAAGGCAAACCCCTCATAGACAAGGATGACTGGAGTCATTCTGTCACAGACCTTCTGATAGCCTGGCTGGCAGCTGTCACAGACCCCTGGCTCACAGCAGCATGCTCGCTGCTACCCTTGTCTTTATGCAGGTAGTCCTCTCATGCACAACCTTAGACCACCTTTGCACAAGACTACTGCTGTTTCGGAAGGACAGACAGACAGAGAGCAACCACATCCCCACCCTACACGCTTGCGACCAGGATGCATGACCTGCTAACTTCTTAAAGCTAAAAAGGATAAATGAGTGATTAGGTTAATCTGATAAACTGATGAGGTCATTGGATTGTTTTCTCCCTAGTAATAAAATAAAAACTGTGATTTCAAAGGTCCTGTTCTCAAAGTTGATTGTTAATAGCACTGTAATGTATGAGATATTACTTGCTATGGTTCTTGGGACTTGGTACAAAAAGCCATGCAAAGAATACAATGAACAATCTCAAGCATTGCTGACCATGGTTCCTCTGCTACTCAGATGACCACTGTGACTAGCAGACACATCTCCATCAAAATGCTTATCATCCTTTCAAGGACAGTGTTTGACATGGAAGTCTTCCTTCTGTTACCCAAATGAAAATCAACCCAAACACGGGCAGCTGTGCTCTGGGAGGAGACAGAAAAGGAGAGAACAGAGGGATGGGGTCCCCAGTAGCAGAGTGGGGTGGGGTGGGAAGAGGTCTTTCCATATCCACACAAAATTAAAAAGCCTGCATGTTATGGGAGGTCTGTGCATAGTGGAGCCTTCCAAAATGTACCCACAACACCTGGGAGTGATGTTCTTGGAACTGTGCTACCTTTTGGGTCTCAAAGACAGAGCAGCCTTCTTGAGTGGCTGATTTGATGCGGAGTTGGGGACTGTGGGCCAACACCAGGAGTCCTCTGCACCTAGGAGGGGTAAGGCTGTGGCTCTCATTGAATAAGGAAACATCTGTTGAAAGCCTGTGTGCCAGGCATTCATTGTGCGACCCAAAAGTGAAACACCTGGACCTTGTCCTAGGAGAGTTCACAGTGTCCTGCCTCTCATTTGGAGAAGTCCACTAGGGCCCAAGGTACCTGTGGATGAAATCTATCTTCTCAGGGAAAGGAAATCCAGTGCGAGAAGAGCAACCATCACCACCATCCTTCCCCATATGCTTCTCGGCCCAGGTCTGAGTGGAAACCATTGGAGCTTACCCAGGAGACCCAGTCAGAAGACAGCACCTTCTGTCCAGTGTTGGCAAAAATGTGAGTTTCAGCCTAAAGGCATCTAGAAGGTAGTGTACTAATCTATGCTCCACTCCAGAAGTTAGGTAAGCCTCAAATTCCTTTTGTTTACCTGGATGATAATAACCTACTCACAGCATTGTGGGCAAATAAAGGGAGGATATTCATGATTTCCTACCTGTCTCCAGGTAAGGCAAATGTTTCCACTAGGCTTAGGGAGGCAGGGAAGCATGTATCAGGGTATTTAAGCTACTTCTAGGAAACTTCTGGATGGAGCTTGGCAAGTTGCTTTTTCAAGAGGTATTTTGCTTGAAATACCTTCTGTTCTGCACCAACACATATTCTAAGTGTCCTGCTGACTGCATAGTATCTGTGAAACTTTCCTTTCCCAATTATTGACCAAATTCTTATTCTCTACCTTAGAACATTCATTCAGGTAACTGGCTCATTGCAAACAAAAGAGTAGAAGGCAGTCTAATTCTTCAGAACACTATTTAAGTGGGGAATTTTTATACTGCACGTATCCTATCTAATCAAAGAGTAATATGCAAATTAGCCATTACTCTGCTACACGCAAGCCATGCCCACCAGCCAATCAGGAGTGAGTATGCAAATTAACACAACCAAGATGGCTGCAGCCATGGAGAGAGCAGGAGGGAGGCTTGGATTTCCCTGCGATGGAGGAAGCCACGCTTTCTGCACACCCTGACCGGCCCACTCCAGGCTACAAAGTTTCAATTATAGAAGGTAAATAAATCCCAACAGAAATGGCTGCAGCCACAGAGTGAGCAGAAGGCTTGGCTCTGCTTCAGACTACAAAGTTTCAATTGTAGAACATAAATAAATCCCAGATATCAGGGCCTCTTTTGGGTGGTTTGCAGGCTGGGGGCCATGGCCAGCCTGCAAACCACCACAGGCCCCTCGCCCAGGCCACTCCATGCCCCAAGGGAACCCCTATCCTGATCCAGGACACCCTTCAGGGCAAACCAGCTGGCCCCCACCCATGCACCAGGCCTCTATCCTATCTAATAAAAGAGTAATATGCAGATTGACCATTACTCCAACACACAAGAGGGCTGCTCCCATGTGGCCAAAGATGGCCCCCACAAGATGAAACAGGGGAAGACAGTTAGGGGTAACCAGATCTTCAGGGGAGGGCAGTTAGGAGTGACCAGGCCTGCAGAGGAGGGCAGTTAGGGGCAAAGAGGCTGGCAGGGGAGTGGTTAGAGGGTGATCAGGCTGGCAGGCAGAAGTGGTTAGGGGCAATCAGAAAGGCAGGCAGGTGAGCAGTTGGGAGCCAGAAATCCTGGATTGTGAGAGGGATATCTGACTGCCCATTTAGGTCCGATCCCACCACCAGGATCGGGCCTAAACGGGAAGTCAGGCATCCCCCATGGGGTCCCAGATTGGAGAGGGTGCAGGCTGGGCTGAGGGATACCCCTCCCCCCCCATGCACAAATTTTGTGCACCAAGCCTCTAGTCTTTTAAGAAATGTAATTTAACAAGAGTAGGTTCTAAACAAGGTAAGCATGTCACTTCAGTGATTCATCAGGGTGTGTTTGGCTGTGAAACAGCTGCTATGCATGGGCCTTGCAGTTACAGCTGCTAAGATGCTGAGCTACTCTGAGCAGCTGGTAATTAGCCACCATGAAGACTCCATGACCACCTACTGCGCCAGCATTCTCCCACTCTGGCCTGCAGCCGACACCTTCTCAGGGGCCTGTGAGGTGTTCTCTTTGCTATGGTTGATCCTGTCCTGATTGGCCAGTGCCTGAAGCATCAAATATTTTGATTATGCCCTCTGCTCATAATAAATGTCATAGGGACAATAACATTTAAAAACCTGCTAGAGTTTTCTGCACTTTCCTGAGAACATTATTAGATATACGTAATTAAACTGACAACTAGTGGCAGCCAGTGTGGCTCAGTGGTTGAGTGTTGACCCATGAACCAGGAGGTCACAGTTTGATTTCTGGTCAGGGCACATGCCCAGGTTGTAGGCTCAATCCCCAGTAGGGGGCGTGCAGGAGGCAGCTGATGAATGTTTCTCTCTCATTGATATTTCTATCTCTCTATCCCTCTCCATTTCCCTCTCTCTAAAATCAATTAAAATATTTAAAAAATAAAATAACCAACTAGTAACAAATGAGACCCCTATGGAAACCATACATTTCCTTGTTGGTAGGGTGAGATGGAGATGCTGAAGGCATGGGATCTCAAAATATAAATAGCAGCTCACACATTGAGAGGCAGCTGCCCTTTGGGAGCCATGTCCTGCTGTTCAGCCGCTGGGTTGGATCCAGCAGAGGAGTCCTGTAAACAGATAAGAAGAGAGTGAGCTGACAGGTGTCTCTGCCCAGGGAAGAGAAAGACAACGTTGCACGGCGTCATGAAGCATCTGTCCTCTCTTCGGGGTCTACTTGCCTGGGTTGTTAGTGACATGTGTTTTTTTTTTTTTTTTTCAATATAATGGGGAGAGCTTGGTGCCAAATGATGGGCCCACAGCAGCTTTCCAGAGTCCTTCTGGAGCAGCTGCTCAGAACCCTTCTCTGTGGCTGCATGTGGGTCCATCAGCACCACTCACGCTGAATATGGAAGAAGGCAGTTTCGGGAAGCTCATCTTTATTCTTAGAGCTTTAATGAATTATTCTTGTGTTTGTAAAAAGGACATCCAGACAAAACCTTTCATGTTATAAAGCCTGGGCTCATTGAAAGATTGCATTCCCAGGAACTGAAGATTAATTTCTACAGAAAGCTGGTCCTCTGGCTATGGACAGAGGGCAGGCTATAGGGCAACAGGACCGACAGAGCCTAGCATCTCCCACCTCAGCCCTGAGGCACTCAAAGCTTCAGGGTTTATGGTGCAAGGATATGACTGGAGGGACATCTGCTTCCATATGTTCCTTATAATCACATGTGTGTTAAGCTGGCTGAGGGAAGTGGTTAAGAGCCAGCAGACAGATCTGGGCTGTGCAAAATCTCACTGAGGCAGATCCCTGTAGACCCAGCCCATGAGAGAGAGACAACATTGTCCCCCATCTCCTCACTACTCAACGTACCCATACAGGTGCAGTCATTCTTAGGGCAACACCTTGTCTTCTTGTTCAGATGCCACAATGAACTGAATTGTGTCCCCCAAAGAAATGTCCAAGTTATAGTCCCTGGTGGCTGTGAAGGTGGCCTTATCGGAATAAAGGTTTTTGTAGATATAGGTAAGGATCCTAAAATGAGATTACCCTTGATTAGAGTGGGCCCTAAATCCAATAACAACTGTCCTCATGAGAGAGAGAAAAGAAAACAGAGAGAGGGAGGAAAGCCACTTGAAGAATGAGGCAGACTGGAGAGATGCATCTATAAGCTCAGGAACACCAAAGATTGCTGGCAGAGAGAGGAGACGCTGGGAGAGAGGTCTGGGATGGATTCTCCCTCAGCCTCCAGAAGCAGCCAGACCTGCCTACCAACACCTTGATTTTGGACTTCTGACTTCCAGAACTGTTGCTTTAAGTTTGTGGTTTTGTTACAACTGTCCCAGGGAACTAATAGAACTCATTTCACTAACCAGCTCTGCCCTTGCTTAGCTGATGAGCTATATGTGCTAAGGCAACCTTCCAATCCATCCTGGGTGGTCGACTTCCCTCCACCAGGGGTCATTAAAGGTGCCAGAAACCACAGCATGTCCACCAGGACCTCTAAGAAGTTAGAAATTATATTTCTTCTTGTTTAAACAATGAAGTGCCTGGCGGAATGAGAGCATGCAACACAGAAGCATAACTTCCCTCATTTCTCTAAGACACTATGAAGTTTCAAAGGACTTCCCATTCCAAGCTCCAACACCTTAAAGAGACTGCTTTCTAGAGGGAGCCCCTTCCCAACCATCCCTGTGGCTGATGCAAGACACTGCTTCCTGGGGTGCTGCGTGGGAATGAGCTAAAGGTGGGGGGCATTTCTCTGCTGATAGATTCAGGGAACTTCTGTCTGCTCATCACACCTGCTGAGCCTAGGAGTGGGGCAGAAGGCATTTGCCATGAAAGCTTGGAAATGTTTTCCTTCAAGATCCTGGAGAAGTTCACCACAGCTGGCCAGGGACTTTCTCCACAGGCTGCAGGCTGGGGTGGGCTCCTGGTTCTAGGCCCTTACCTCCCCTAGGGTATGGATAAGCCCTCCTAGTGCTGGTTTCCCCACAGCTGTCCCTTCTTGGATGGTCCCTGGAGAAAGGCGTAGGCAGGATGTCAGGGTACTTCACTCACTCACTCAGACACAGGCAGGTGGCTCCATGCTGGAGGTGACAGCCGAGGCCTGGGAGCACCCCATGTGCCACTCACAGGCTGAACAAAGTCAGACCTGGTCAGTGAGCTGATAAGAAATGTTCCTTCCCCCTCTTGGCTCTGCACACAAGCAAGAAAGTAGTGTGAAAGTCAGTTGAGTTGTAGGGCTGTTCTGCCTACATGAGGCATGATCTAGGTCCTCATTGATGTCTGCTAACCACTGATTGTCAGGACTGGCTCGGGCACAGACACAGCCTCTATGCCCATTGTGGACTTGCATGGGGGATGAAAAGCACTGGACATGTCATTATAGACGTGGGGGTACTAGTAGTGCAAGACCACAGGAATATACAATTGGGACCTCACCTGAGCTTGTGGCCAGGGAGGGTTTTTGTGAACAGGGAGTGGGCTCATCAGTTGAGGTGGTGAGGGAGGGATGGTGAAGGAGGAGCAGAGTAGTTGGTCCAGCAAGGGTTGGCAAAGGCAAGCTCAGCAAATTTGAAGAAACTAAAAGAAAGGAAAAGTGAGTGGTGAGGAAAAGTGCCCAGAGCCAGTCTGTGTGAGGCCTTCTAAGAGGGTTCCGGTCTTCACCTTAAGGGCAGAGGTGCCCTGGAAGGCTGCCAGGAGAAAGACAGAGGCAGAATCAGAACCATGACTCACAGGGGGGCCCCTCAGGAAGCTTGTGGAAGGTCAGGTCTGGGTCAAGGGCATAGGGATGGAAAAGGTCTGGCATGTATAGGAGGTCATGGGTAAAAACAATTACAGCAAAAATAATGAAGACCACTCCCCCATCCAGAGCTCACTAGCATTTATTCTGGAATAATGCATTTAATATTCAAATAAGCCTATAAAGTGGGGATTTTAAAAATCAGCATTTTATAAAATGAGGACCTGAGGCACAGAGAATCAAGGTGAATGGTTCATATTTATACAACCAGTACATGGCCATGGCTGGGCTGGAACTCGGGCAGTCTGATGCTGGAGGCCATGTGCCTCCTCACCACATCGTCTGCATTAGTTTTTCCTGGCTGCTGAAACAGATCATGACACACTAGTGACTGAAAACAACACAGGTACACTATCTGACAGTTCTGAAAGTCAGAAGTCCCAAAGCAAAGGTTGGCAGGACTGTGCCCTCTGGAGATTCCCAGGCAAAATCCATGCCTGGTCTCTTTCAGCCTCTATAGCCACCAGCTCCCCACCCCCCCCTTCCTCAGCTGGTGGTCTCTGCCTCCATCTTGAAAGCCAGCAACGTATCTTCAAATTTCTCTCTCTGATCTCTGCTTCTATCATCTCATCTTCTCTCTGACTCCAAACCTCTTGTTTTTTTCTTATAAAGACCCTGCGATGTGATTATATTGGGTCCACTGAGCAATCCAGCATAATCTCCCATCTTTTGCCAAGTAGAGTAACACATTCATGTTCTGGGGTCAGGGCAGGGATATTTGGGAGTCCTTGTTCCCTCCTCTACCAACAGGACTAGTGGAGTCATGAGCTGAAGGGCACAAGGGAGGATGATGAGCCAAGCTTCTGGCCTTGGCAGCTGGCCAGATGGGGGTGTCATGTGCAGAGATAGGGAGTGTGAGATCTGGGAGCCATCAGAGTTGGACGTGTGGAGACTGACATGCTTAAAGACGGTGACATGAGGATGAGACGATGCCAGGTGAATGAAGGGGATGGGCCTGCAGGTGGGGGTTTGGGGGTCACTGGAATGTAGCTTGTCTAAACAGCAATGCAGCCTGCCAGTTAAGTTCTTAGCACTCATGCATGTGAGCCTGTGTCTGTGTGACCTTGGACACAGAGCCTCCACCTCTTAGGTTTACTAGTAAGTAGGATTTAGGACTGCTGCCCTCAACTATGTGGCACCAGAGATGGAACTTACCCTCCCAATTTTAAAATCAGGCAAAGTATGTGAACCAATGGTTCCCCAAATTTTGAAAATTAATAAAGGACAGATAGATATACCTGAGACATGAGAAAATAGGACCACCAACGCTACTGTCTTCTATGTTAGCTGAAATATTAAGTGAGATAATTTAATTTAAGCCCTCAATAAATGCTGCTATTATTACTGAAGCCAGGGTAGGATGTGGATGAAATGGCCTGAGGGAAAGTGGGGTGAGGAGAAGATAGGCTGTGGATCACCAATGTGGCAGGAGAACTGGCAAAAGAGACAGAAAACAAGCAAGAAGCTCAGCATACAGCTGTGAGGGGAATTCACACCGGGTGGTGTGGAGGGCTGTGTAAAGTGCCTCAAATGGGAAAGGTGGCTAGAGAAATGCGTGAGTAGGCTTACCTCATATCTGTAAAAGATACATGTATTTCCAGGGGAAAATGGTCTGGAGATTTATATACCAAACTAGGGGCCCAATGCACGAAATTCATCATGCAAGAGTAGGCCTTCCTCCCCCTGGCTGCTGGCACCGGCTTCTCGCTCGCACCCGGGACCCGGGCTTCCCTTGCAGTCTAATTAGCATATTACACTCTTATTATTCTAGATGATAAACATTGGTACTTAAGGGAGTTGGGATTTGGGATAATTATTTTTAATCTATGTATTCAAATTTTTCATCATTTTAATACCAACAAGCAAAATGGTTTTCTGATACATCGTCCAAGTCATAAAAAGAACAATAAGGTTAAGTTGTTTGAGGTCTGTTTTAAGATCAAGCTCTGGGTGATGGTGATTCTTGTTTTCCTGGATTCCACACGTGCCATCTTTATGGGGATACAGGGACAGACAGGAGGAGACCACAGAGTGTCCCTGTGGACTGGCCCAGGTGGCTGCTGGCGGCACACAGTCAGAAGCCATTACCTGGACACCATGCAGAGCAGATACACATGATGACTGGCTCAGAGGAATCCCAAACCCACGACTCTGACTCTGTCCAAATAAACTCTCCTGAAACAGCCTGCCCAGCCCTGCACACGCAGAGCACCAGGGACTGCTCTTAGTTTTGCTGTAACCAAAAGGCAGCCCGTATGGAGTCTCTACTCCCAATGCTCGGGCCATTCAAGTCGAAACTCAGTAGGAGGCAATAACGCCTTTGGCCAGGACAGTCAGAGGAGACTGATGCCCGTATGTCAGGTGGAGGGAGAAGCTGGCTGACTGTGAACTGTGCAGTATTAAGGTTTAAGAACCTATCTTTGCCAGCATCTTGTCAACTTCGCTGGGTGACCCGTACACTGAACACGCCACATGGCAGAGTGTTTGGAGAGTCAGGAACGACTATGGCAGGGAGGGCTGCCCAGGCACATGGTAAGAGAGCTGCATCTAAGAAATGTCTCAGGGTTGAGCATCCTGGCAGCTTTGCTGGAAACCTGGCCTTCATTTGAAACTTAAAACGACAAATACTGCCAAGCAAACATGTGGGATTTCAAAGCAGACTCTTACCTAAAGCTGGAATGGAGGAGCAGAGAAGCCACACTTGTGAAAACATTTTTTTCCCTGAAAGTCAAGATGGAGAATATCTAAAACAGACCTGGCTGAATGTGTGTTCCTGTCTTGCCTCTGCGTGTGCAGTGCAAAGCCTAGAGGGAAACAGAGTGTGACTTCCTGCAGCAGACAGGGTTTCCTCTACCCTGTCTGCAAGCAGACCTTCATTTCTGTTATTGCTGATATGAGGTGAGGAGCAATGTTGCAGTGGCGGTGAGTGGAGGGTACCCCAGGGACAGCTGAACAGAAGGCAACTGATGGGACGCTGGGGCCTCCTGAGAAGCAGCAAGGCGCTGCTAACTCCTGACAGGGGTCACAGAACAAATGCAGATCTCCTTTAGGTGACTGGGAATTGGAAGCGTGATGCACGCGCAGGCTTTCTAGTCAGCACCAGGCCGCCTGGAGGCTCTTCCCCTCAACGAATCACTTAAGGCACAAGAACAGTCTGGTTTCAGACTGACTGAATGCAACACCAGCACTTCCTGTGGCCTTTACCTTCCAGCTCTGGCCACGCTGGCAGGCTTCCCCTGCCCCAGGCCCCCACACGGAGCCTGTTAATTCTAAGAACCATATTGCTAATACTGCCTTGATTTTTAATGAGCCTTAAAGGGTTGATGAAGCTTTGGCTGGAGTGAGGCAAATCAAGCAGGGATAAAAATAAGGAAGGATTGCCGAAACCGGTTTGGCTCAGTGGATAGAGCGTCGGATTGCGGTCTGAAGGGTCCCAGGTTCGATTCCGGCAAGGGCATGTACCTTGGCTGCAGGCACATCCCCAGTAGGGGGCGTGCAAGAGGCAGCTGATCGATGTCTCTCTCTCATTGATGTTTCTGACTTTCTGTCCCTCTCCCTTCCGCTCTGTAAAAAATCAATAAAATATATTTAAAAAATAATAATAATAAAAAATTATTAAAAAAAATAAGGAAGGAGAACGGGCTCCAGCTGCTATTAGATAAAAATACTTGGGAACACAGACGTTCTTCCTATCTCTGAGATCACTAGGCTCAAAGCCCAGCCCAACCGTGGGAGATAAAATTGTGCCTCTGGTTCAGCACAGAAGGTTTTTGCCTGTGACAGGCAGGGTCACATGGTCTTCTTTAAAAATGATCCCATAATGGAACCACGCTGGGGTTCAGCCCAGGCAGGTGAGCACTCCCCAATATGAGGAGCAAATCAATAACCCGAGGATGCTGGGGCCTTGGTCCTCAGATGTACTGACCTCACAGAATGGATGACTCCAGCAAGCCCATTGGGCCTAATGTTAAGAAAAAAAAAAAAGCCCATAAGCATTTAACATAAGCCAAGCATGCGGAAGGGGTCAGCTGCTCAAGTCATGGGTCAGAGGTGATGCCCTCATCAAATGAAACTCCATGGTGCCAGCAAAAGGAGGGAAAGAAGGTCTGGGAGCCCAGTAATGCTGCCCCTGGTGCCCTGTGCCCACTGCTTGGTAAGCACACACACAGGTGGGAGGCGGAGCTCAGGTAGGCCAGTGATCCCTGGGCCGGTAAGCTGCTCACTTCTAGGCCTCCTTGTCCCACCGACAGAAGGCAGAGCAGGGAGGCTGCAGGGCTCACACAGCCCTGGTCCGGCAGTCAGTGAGGACCCTGCCATCACTTCCTACAGTGACCTGTCTGCCTCTTTGGAACACCCTAGCCTTGGTAGTTTAAATGAGCATCAGTTTCTGGCTGCAGTGCTGTGGCCTCGGACCCCTGTTTCTAAACTGTCAGGTTTTTACCAGAGGCTGCAGACCCTACTGCTGCATTTTTTGTTGTTAATCCTCACTTGAGGTTATATTTTCCCATTGAATTTTAGAAAGAGTGGAAGGAAAAGAGGGAGAGGGAAGGGAGGGAGAAAGGGAGAGAGAGAGAAAGAGAGAGACATGGATGGATGGATTGGTTGCCTCCTGCATGCACTCTGCCCAGGTACCTACCCCGGGTGCAGAATCAAACCCTTGACCATTCATGGGTGGAAGCTGATGTTCTAACCACTGAGCAACAGGCTAAAGTGCTGTAGCTCCAATGGGGCCCCTGAGCAGTAGTTAGGAACCAGGCCATTTTATTTTCCTTTTAGGATCAATATGAGGAAAAAGGGGTCTTGTTTGGGGGGCTGAATGGGGCTTCACCTTGCTTTCCTGACACAGTAGCACAGACTGAGAGCCTGAGGAGAAACTGCTCCTCAGTTCAATTTTAATATGATTTCAGAAAACTCATCACTCCAAAGAGCAGTTAAATAAGCCTATTTTCTTCATCACATGACCACTCCATACAGAATGCAAATGAGTCTCATGATGGTGCTTCCAAAGAAAAACTGAGAAGAAAACACTTTACGGCTCCAAAGGACAGCACAACGGCGGGCAGAGGCCCGGGGCATTGTGAGGGTGAGGACAGACTGGCTTGGAGGCCCTGGAGGTCAGAGTCCAAGAAGCCTGACCAGACAGTCTGTCCTGGGACAGGGAAGGCCTTGCTTCCTGCTGAAATAACAGATTTCTCAGCCCTTGGGAAAGCTGGCTGTCCACCTAAGATGGACACAGCCAGGAGGCCTATATTCACCTTGTATGCTCCCCACTGCTCACTCTGCCCCAGAAATCCTTCCACATTAGCTCACAGCATGATTCTGGAGCCTCTGGGCTGCTGCCTCCAAGGCTGTGTGAACAGGCCCCTTCCTCAGGGCCGTGCTCAACTCAGGACTGGACAGACTCACCCAAAGATAAAATCTGGCCCCTTGCTGCCTCCTGCTTTTGTAAATAAAGTTTTATTGGCACCCATACACCCCCACACATTTGCTGTTTGCCTGTCTGCTTTTGCCCACAAAGGTGGAGCTGAGCAAACATGACACACTACATGGCCTACAAGCCTGAGACATTCTGTCTCTGGCTGTCTAAGGACAAATGCTTGCCAGTTCTGCTCTGGTCTTCAACTTCCAGTGCCTGCCCGCACCTCACTGGGCTGAGGATCGGGACCAAAAAAAAGAAAAAAACAAAAAAAAACCCTCACCATGCCAAAAGCTTAACGAGGCACCCAGGACATTATTAAGGAAAGTAGCCCAAAACGGGGGTGGGGAGCATGGAGGAACAGCATCCACAAAACAGCTCTATGGCATGGAACTACCCTCTGCTGGTGGTTCAGGTGAGTCCTAAGGCAGGGTCCATGACAAGCCTCCCCTCGTGTCCACCACAGGCTGCTCCCTTAATAAAGGGCTCACTAGACTTCAGAGGACATTCAGGGTGGGGGGGTGGAGGGTGGGGGTGAGGGTGGGAGGACCAGCAGCTCACCTGAATTCCTGGACCAGCATGTGCACACCAGAACTCCCCACGCTCCCCAGGTGCCAAGGGGGTACCAAGGATCTTCCCTGATGCACCCTTCTCTTGTCTGCCAGGGATGGCAGAAACATGTGGATGTGGTTCCTGCCTTGTCATAGCAGCAAAAGAAACACAGTTGACACTGAACACCATGAACAAAAAGTCTGGCAGCCGATCAAAGCAGAGCCAGGCCACAGGCAGAAACAGCGTTTTCTGCCCTCAGTCAGAGGCATGGCCTGAAAGTCACAGGGGCACAGCAATTCCCAGATCTGCTAAAGAAAAGTCTCCTACACAACGGTATACAGGATGAGATGTTTTTATTCATCCCACATATTTGTTTTTTTCTCCTTATAAGACATGAAATTAAATTTGCAACTTTCTCAAAGTGCTAAGACTAAGCAC
Source organism: Antrozous pallidus (assembly GCA_027563665.1). Lineage (NCBI taxonomy): Eukaryota > Metazoa > Chordata > Mammalia > Chiroptera > Vespertilionidae > Antrozous > Antrozous pallidus. Next base: position 107,595,024 of record CM050508.1, on the reverse strand, counting down.
TGGTTCTGCCCCAAGCAGCAGTCTTCAGGCTGCAGGGCAGGTGAGAGCGGCCTGTGCCTCTCCCTCAGCAGTGCCCAGCACGACCTCCTGTGGACAGGACAGGTGTGTCACTGAGGCAAACACCTGCACCCCACACACTGGAAAGGCTCCCCAGCAGCAGGGGGAGCATCCTAACCACATCCTGGGAGCTTGCATGCACAGCTCTCCTCATCAACCTCTCAGACACAGGGAAGACATGGAGACACTTTCTCTTTTTTATATTTTCTCTGTTGAATATCAAACACTTCCCCTCCCATTGATTTTAAAGGGCACTTTCCTAGTCTTGATTTGTAAGCCATTGGGTTCTGAAGCTGAAAAACTCACAAGGGCTGGTGACAGAGCCTTTTCCTGGCCAGACCTGCTGGGGAGCCTTTCCCGAATGTGGGTGCTCGATCCCACAGAACCCACCTATGGCACCCGAGCAGTCCAAGGACAACTGGCACAGAAATGTGAGCCTTGCTCTTCAAGTGTCGACTCTTCCATAGTCACTGTCTGCTGACAGCGGTCATCTGTTCCAGTTTCCCAGCCTCTGTGTGAAGCAGTGAAGACTTACGCACAAAAACAGGGACTTTGTGGGGAATGGTGCTGTTCACCAACATCTGGGTTCTCCTCATGGGCACCTGTTGGAGGACTTGCTGTGGTGACTGAAAGCTGAGTAGGAGTGACACGGGTCATCTGCATGCAGAGATCTTTAGGAGCCATTAAACTAGTTGCCACATTTCCCACCCCTCACTGACACCTGATGTCATCATGCATTTCTGTATAGGGCCAGAAAATAAATATAATATTTTAGGCCTCTGTGGGACATATGATCTGTTGCAATGAAGCAGCACCTCTGCCGTGGCCTAAAAATAGGCCATAGACAATATATAAATGAGCGGGTGCAACTGTGTTCCAATAAAAGTTTATTTACTGGGACTCAAAGGAGCTCTACACTCCACCACGGAAAGATCAGATTTTGCCTGGGATAAAGAGAGGGAGAACTACAAAACCAGACACCTGAAGAAGAGAGACCATGGGGAGACAAAGAAACAATCCACATATGAAAGAAAAGCAGGCATTAACAAAAAAGGAAGTAAATGAAATGGAGGCAAGCAACCTGTCAGAGAAAGAATTCAGAGAAATAGCCATAAGGTGGCTAAAAAGAATGGAAGACAAATTTGACAATATGAGTAAGAACCAAGAAGAAATGAAGAAGAACCAAGACATCGCTGCAGAAATGAACTCAATAGAAAGCATCAAGAGTATACTAGAAGAAGCAGAGGACTGCATGAGTGAGCTAGAAGAAAGGCAGAAAAAAAAAATACCAAGTAGAGCAGCTTCTAGAAAAAAAAATTAAAAAGCAGGAGAGCATAACTGAACTTTGGGACAACACAAAACAAAACAACACCCTTATAATAAGGACTCCAGAAGGAGAGGAAACTGAGCAAGGAATAGAAAACCAGTTTGAATAAATAATGACAGAAAACTTTCCTGATATTGGGAAGGAAAAACCCACACAAATCCAAGAAGCTCATAGAGTCCCAAGCAAAATGAACTTCAAAAGACTGATGCCAAGGCACATTATAATTAAATTGGCAAACTCCAAGGAAAAAGTAAGAATCTTAAAAGCAGCCAAGGGAGACAGAAACTTACCTACAAAGGAACTTCCATCAGACTAGCAACTGATCTCTCAACAGAAACTCATCAGGCCAGAAGGGAATGGAATGAAATATACAAAGTCATGCAAAGGAAGGGTCTAATTTCAAGAATACTGTACCCAGCAAGGCTATCAATCAAACTTGAAGGAGAAATTAGGAGCTTCACAGACAAAAAAGGACTAAGGGAATTTATCACCACCAAACCAGCAATGCAAGAAATGCTAAAGGGTCTGCTTTTTTTTAAAAAAAAAGAAAAGAAATAGGAAGTGAAGAAGGAACACGGGGGTAAAGAATACAAATGATGACTAATAAGTATGTATCAATAATAATTTTAAATGTAAATGGGTTAAATGCCCCAATCAAAAGACATAGGGTAATGGATTGGTTAAGAAAACACAACCCATATATTTGCTGTCTACAAGAAACCCACCTCAGAAAAAAAGACATACACAGACTGAGGGTGAAGGTATGGAAAAAGGTTTTTCAGGTGAATGGAAATGAAAAAAAAAAGCTGGGGTAGCAATACTTATATCTGACAAATTAGATCCAAAGTTAAAGACAGAACAAGAGATAAGGAAGGCCACTTTGTAATACTAAAGGGAACAATCCAGCAAGAAGAAATCACTCTGGTAAACATATACACACCCAATACAGGAGCACCCAAATACATAAAAAATCTCCTAGAGGATATCAAGGGTGAGATTGACAGCAATACAATCATAGTAGGAGACTGTAATACCCCACTATCACCATTGGACAAATGCTCTAAACAAAAAATCAGCAAAGAAACATCAATCCTAAATGACTCACTAGACCAAATGGTATTAATTGACATCTTCAGATCATTTCATCCCAAAGTCACAGAATATACACTCTTCTCAAGTACACATGGGTAATTTTCAAAGATAGACCATATGTTGGGTCATATGCAAAGTCTCCTCAAATTCAAAAAGATAGAAATCATATCAAGCATCTTCTCAGATCATAGTGGCATAAAACTGGAAATCACCTACAATAAAAACAATCTAAAAAAATCAACCACATGGAGACTAAACAGCATGCTATTAAACTATGACTGGGTTACTAGAGAGATCAAGGAAGAAATAAAAAGCATCATGGCAACAAATGATAATGAAAACACAACAATACAAAATCTATGGGACACAAGGAAAGCAGTCTTGAGAGAGAAGTTCATAGCTCTACAAACCTACTGCAAAAAACAAGAAACAATGGAAATAAAGTACCTAACCCTAAAACTTAAAGAGTTAGAAAGAGAGCAATAAGAAAAGCCCAGTGTAAACAAAAGGAAGGAAATAATAAAGATCATAGTGGAGATAAATGACATTGAAACCAAAAGAAAAGAACAAACAAACAAACAAACAAACAAAAGATAAGCAAAACCAAGAGCTGGTTGTTTGAAAGAATAAACAAGATTGATGAACCTTTACCCAGGTTCACCAATAACAAAGAGAGAGGACCCAAATAAAATTGTTGGAGACTAGGTGTAAGCTGACAAAGTCCTTGCATCTGAAGGGGCTGATAAAATTAGCCCCCAACCCACACAGTGTCCCCTGACTTATTTGGATGGCAAGTTCCAGTTGTCAGTAGAATGAGAGTGACCTTGCATAGCTTACCAGAAATTTGTAACTACTGAGATTTTCTGTACTGAGAATTTGGCTTCCTGCTTTGTCTCCCTTAGAAATTAAGGGGAACAGAGAGTACATTCCCCTTAACTGACCTTCCAGTCAGTGTTTGTGTATAAAAAGTATTGCACACTTAATAAAGCTGTTGCAGTCTGTCAATGGCTTGCAGTCCTCCTGATCCCATTTTCTTGTCTTTCTTTTCTTAAGTTCCACCTCCCTACCTCAGTCCGGTTCACCTGTCAGGCTGGAAATGACAATTGGTGCCATGAACAGGGACCTAATGACTTGGGAAGCAGATGGTGAGGAACTCCTCCAGGTAAAGAGTGCATTCTGAATATTAAGGTAAGAGAGGAGAAACTTCTTAAAGTGTTAGGAGTAAAGCAAGGGACAGCTAGAGTTTGGGGAAAGTGCCCTTGATAGCACAAAAATAGGGGTCTAAAAAAGACAGTATACTAAAAAGGAACAATGTAAATTTGAAGACAAATTAGATCCTCAAGATGAGGAGGATCTTGAGGAGGCTGCTGCCCATTATCATGATGATGATGTGTATGTTGTTCAGGTGAAAGAGAAGGAAGAATATTTTTCTGCTGGAACTAAGGAATTAGGCAACAGTGATATAGCAATGAGATTGCTTAAGGTATTGTTTAAAAATTATAAGAGAACTCGCAGGAAAATGCAAATCTTGGCAAAATTGGGTGTTAGTTATTACTTTAGAAAGCAAAAAAGAAAGAAAAAAATTTAAGATCTGTCTCTATCTATTAAGTATGAAAAAATGTGTGGCCAGATCTGTTGCTGATGCTTCTCCTGAATTAAGCAGGATGTGGGGGGAGGGAGACATGTGGAGATCCAATACGGAAGCCCACTCTCCCAGTATGCTAAATAATGTGGTAATTTGCATCTGAATGGCAACAAACTTCCTCCAAACTCATTTGGCAGCAAAACATTTTTTGGAAATTTGCTTAATTATATAAATAATAAAGTTAAAGATGTAGATATTTTGAATTGAAAAAATACTAAATGTTTAACTTGCCAGCTTTAAAAGTTCAAAGTGCAAATTAAATTAGGAGAAATTGTATAAATTTAATTAAATGCCTAAAGTATAACTTGTTTTTTGAGAAAATAAAATCTTGTGTTTTCACGGATAATTAACAATTCAAAATATGTTACTTATTGGTCTAATTAAAAAAGAGGATTAATTTTGTGATCCAGTTTAAATTTAATTCATATTCGTTAAGATAATTTAAGTATATAATTTTTAAATCACATATATAAATGTATATATTTGGTCTTTCCATGTATATTTCAAGACTTTGTGAGAATAACTTTCAGACATTTCATGGGCCCTGAAATGTTTTCAAAAGTCTGTTCTCAAATATTTTTAATTAAACCTATTGATACTTGAAATCACATGGAAAGCTTTATCAAATAAAAATTAATCAATATGTATTTCTTAAATATAACCAAAATTTTCAACAGCAGTAGGATTTCAAGAAGTTCAAAAGCCCCATGCCACCTGCATTTTAAGTGGGTTGATTGTGGGACAGTGTTTGTGCTTTGTAAATCAGATCAATAACTTTCATACCTGTAAGTTTACTGAATTTGCTTTTTTAATTAAAGATACCTACTTAAGTTACTTTATAAATTAACCCTTTAAAATATAATCAAGGTCTCATATAAATTAAGTTACATTGAGAAGCCAATGTTTTTATAAATAATTGAGTCCAAGTAAAATCTAAAAAACAAATTAGAAGTGACCATTTGCTGCCAGACTTTGGTAGCTGCCTGCATTCTTAATTAAGCTAGAGGTGGGGCAACATTTGCAGCTTGTGAATCAGCCATAGGGTAATATTACCTGGGGGAATGGGGAACTATTTTGGACTTATGTTCCTGACCCTTCATGGGTAAGAACTCTTATGTGGGGCTGATCCCATCTAATGTAGTCACCAAATACCAAACACCTTAGTTCATCCAGGAGTAACAGAGGTGGGGCACAGACCCTCACCCCCCAAACATTGCAGGGGCTTGAACCCTTGCCCCTTCTGAGGGAAGTCTCCTGGCCCATGGTTGCTTAGTTTCCCACCCCTAGCTCAGATTGGAACCCAGGTGATAGACAAAGACTTGGCCCAGCTTAGATCAGGAACCAGGTAACAGACAAAGACTTGGCCCAGCCCATATTTGGGACTGAGCCAATAGACAGGGACTTGGCTGATAGCAGCTGTCCTGTATCTAGCAGCAGGAATGCTCAGGGCCTACTCAAGAATGCAAATAATCCTTTCCACCAGTATTTACAGGGTAAATTAAGATTGTTGGTAGCATATTCAATTTGACAGTAAAATAGTAGTCAAGTTTTCAGACTAATTTAAATTGGCCTATTAAAATAAGTAAATATTCAAGAAAATTTAATTGTACTAGACAAAAAGTTCTTCCTAAAGTATTAACTAAAATTTATATTAGTAGTTCATCTCATGGTGAGATTGCTTAACATTAATCCAAAGAGGTTGTATTTTTTGTACAAAATATTAAAACTTAAAGTTATCAAGCTGCATTATAAAGTTTCCAAAAGCCCCCATTAATTTAAAAAGGGGGGATAGTAGGGTAAGTAAATTACATCTAGAAATTTTTTACTTTGAAAATTAATTGTAATTTGTAATGCTAACAGCAAGTCACCCATGAAAAACACACATGGTGTCAAAATAAGCCAAAGGAAAATCGTTTGAGCAAAAATAAAAAGGATCCCAAGTCAATTTTATAGAAAAGATTCCTTTATTAACTTTTGGTCAAGAATATGTTTGTATGTTTTCAGAAAACAACTCCAAGACCATGTGGATTCCTGCAACAGAGAGGAACTGACAGAAATACTCCAGCCATGAAGATAAGAGGAGAAACAGTCCAGAGATGAAAGATGCTGAAAGGTGCCTTGCCATGCTAGCAGTCAGCAGCCGTGTGTCACTGCAGGTTGCCTAGGACCAAACCAGAGAGGGTTGGACCTCCATTCCCACCATTTGTCCACCATTCAGATATCATTGTTGACACGTACACATAAGGAACTGTTGGACTTTGAAACTGGGATTCAAACATTTTTTGTTTGTATATGCTTATTTCCAGTTTGCTATTGAACCTTTGGATCTAGCATCTGTTTCCTGCAAATAGGACTAGAAGAAATCCACCTGAAAAATAAGGAAAGGTGAGCTGTTGGAGACTGGGTATAAGCTGACAAAGTCCTTGCATCTGAAGGGGCTGATAAAATCAGCCTCCAAACCACAAAGTGTCCCCTGACTTATTTGGGTGGTGAGTTCCAATTGTCAGTAGAATGAGAGTGACCTTAAAAAAAAGAGAGAGAGAGAGAGTGACCTTGCATAGCTTACCAGAAATTTGTAACTATTTACTAAGATTTTCTGTACTGAGATTTTGGCTTCCTGCTTTGTCTCCCTTAGAGATTAAGGGGAACAGAGAGTATATTCCCCTTAACTGACCTCCCAGTGTTTGTGTATAAAAAGTATAGTGCACTTAATAAAGCTGCTGCAGTCAGTCAATGGCTTGCAATCCTCCAGATCCCATTTTCTTGTCTTTCCTTTCTTAATTCGCACCTCCCTACCTCAGTCCGATTCATGTCAGGCTGGAACTGACACAGAATCAGAAATGAAAGAGGTGAAATAACAAGAAACCCCACCAAAATACAAAGGATTGTTTAAAAAAATACTATGAACAACTCTATTCTAACAAACTAGACAACCTGGAGGAAATGGACATATTCCTAGAAAAATATAACCTTCGAAAACTCAATCAGGAAGAATCTAAGCATCTCAATAGAGTAATAACTAAGGCAGAAATTGAAGCAGTCATCAAAAAGCTTCCAGCAAACAAAAGCCTGGGGACAGACAGCTTCACAGGGGAGTTTTACCAAACATTCAAGGAAGAACTAAAACCTATCTTCCTCAGACTATTCCAGAAAATTCAAGAGGAAGGAACACTCCCAAACTCTTTCTATGAAGCCAGAATCACCCTAATACCCAAAACCAGATAAAGACAACACAATGAAAGAGAATTACTAGCCCAATATCCCTCATAAACATAGATGCCAAAATCCTCAACAAAATTCGGGCAAATCGGATCCAGCACTACATCAGAAAGATCATACACCATGACCAAGTAGGACTTATCCCAGGAATGCAAGGATGGTACAATATCCACAAATCAATAAACATGATACATCACATAAACAAATTGAGAGATAAAAATAACAGTCATATCAATTGATGCAAAAAAAAGCACCTGACAAAATCCAACACACTTTCTTCATAAAAACTCTCAACAAGGTGGGAAGAGAAGGATCATACCTCAACATAATAAAAGCTACATATGGTAAGCCCACAGCTAACATCATACTCAATGGGCAAAAACTAAAACCATTTCCCTTAAGAACAGGAACAAAACAGGGATGCCCACTCTCACCACTACTGTTCGACATAGTACTGGAAGTATTACCCATTGCTATTAGACAAGAAGAAGAAATAAAAGGCATCCAAATTGGAAAAGAAGAAGTAAAGCTGTCCTTACTTGCAGATGACATGATATTGTACATAAAAAAACTGAAAGACTCCATCAAAAAACTAATAGACTTAATAAATGAATTTGGCCATGTAGCAGGATACAAAATTAATGCCAAGAAATCTATGGTATTTTTATACACCAATAATGAATTACAGAAAGAGAGACTAAAAAAGCAATTCCATTTACCATCTCACCAAAAAATTAAGATACCTAGGAATAAACTTAACTGAGGAGGTAAAAGACCTATACGTGGAAAACTACAGGACACTGAAAAAAGAGATAGAGGAAGACATAAACATATGGAAGTACATACCATGTTCATGGATTGAGAGAATTAACATCATTAAAATTTCCATACTACCCAAAACAATCTATAGATTCAGTGCACTCCCTATTAAAATACCAATGGTATATTTCACAGACCTAGAAAACACTCTCCAAAAATTCATCTGGAATAAAAAAAGACCCTGAATAGCCACAGAAATTCTGAGAAAGAAAAACAAAGTAGGTGGTATCTCAATACCAGATTTCAAGCTGTATTACAAAGCCACTGTTCTCAATACTGCCTGGTACTGGCACAAGAACAGACATATAGATCAATGGAATAGAATAGAGAACCCAGAAATCAACCCAAATCTATGCTCAACAAATATTTGACAAAGGCGACATGGACATACAATGGAGTCAAGACAGTCTCTTCAGTAAATGGTGTTGGGAAAATTAGACAGATACATGCAAAAAATGAAACCAGATGACTAACTTACACCATACACAAAAATAAACTCAAAATGGATTAAGGACTTAAACATTACGACAGTAAACCATAAAAAATAGTAGAGGAATACACAGGCAGAAATATCTCTGACATATGCCGAAGCAATTTCTTTATTGATAATGCTCCTAGGGCAATGGAAACTAAAGAGAAAATTAACAAATTGAACTACATCAAAATAAAAAGCTTTTGCACAGCAAATGAGACTGTTGTGGAGCGGATGCAAGTGAAAGACCACTAGAGTCCAGACCAAATTTAGGGAGCCTTTAATAGCCAGCCTGGAGACTGCTCTGCCATCCTGAAGCAGGGAGACCGGAGAGCAGCCCCGGCCCTTTGTGCAAGACGACTTTTAAGCACATTAACCACATCCTGTTTTTGCATAACAAGCAACCCAAGATAAAACAATTTTTTCCCAAGCAACATCAGAGTCATGCCATTGTCGACCATGTTATTCATAAGGTCATCCTGTTCTTCAAAAAGCTGACAGTGTTCTATCTTGCAAGGCCTACGTGCTGGGAAGGGGCCATGAGACCATATCTCAAGGCCTAGCCTGGTGTCAGCACTGACTCCTCTATCTGAGGCATAGTCCATGGCCTCAATAATGCTCAAAAATTCCCACTCTACCACAGAGACTATCAATGAAACAACAAGAAAGCTCAATGCATGGGAGAACATATTTGTCAATGATATCAATGATAAGAGTTTAATCTCTAACTTTAAAGAGAACTCATGCAGCTTAACAAAAAGAGGATAAACAACCCAATCAAAAAATGGGCAACAGATCTAAATAGACACTTTTCAAAAGAAGACAGAAGGAAGGCCAAGAGACATATGAAAACAAACTCAAAGTCACTAATCATCAGAGAGATGCAAATCAAAGCAACAATGTGGTACCATCTCACACCTGTCAGAATGGCTATCAACAAATGACAATTGTTGGAGAGGATGTGGAGAAAAAGGAACTCTTTTGCACTGCTGGTGGGAATGCAGACTGGTGCAGCCACTGTGGAGAACAGTATGGAGTTTCCTCAAAAAACTAAAAATGGAGCTCCCATTTCACCCAGGAATCCCACTTCTAGGAATATATCCCAAGAAACTGGAAACACGAAATCAGAAAGGATATATGCACCCCTATGTTCATAGCAGCACAATTTACCATAGCTAAGATTTGGAAACAGCCTAAGTGCCCATCAGCAGATGAGTGGATTAAAAATCTGTGGTACATTTGCACAACGGAATACTATGCTGCAGTAAAAAAGAAGGAGTTCTTATCATTTGCAATAACATGGATGAAGATGGAAAGCATTATGCTAAATGAAATAAGCCAGGCAGAGAAAGATAAATACCATATGATCTCACTCATTTGTGGAATATAATGAATAACGTAAACTGATGAACAAAAATAGATCCAGAGACAGAGAAACATCAATCATAAAATCAAACCCCAGGGAAGATAGGGGGTATCGGGGAGAGATCAACCAAAGGACTTTTATGCATGCATATGGGCCTAATCAGTGGACACAGACAACAGGGTGATGGGCGCATGAATGGAAGGTGGGGGATAAAGGAAGAAAAGGACACATATGTAATACCTTAATCAATAAAGAAGTTAAAAATATAAAAATAAAAAATTATTTATCAAAGAGGCCATAGAATAGATTTGGCCTGAAGGTGTGCTGATGTCCTGGGAGAGGGCACTGTGGAGCAGGCAGGCCCTCAGCTGCCCACGATGGACATGCAGTCTAAGTGAGATGTAAGCCTCTGAGGGTTTGGGGCTGCTTGTTATCACAGCATAACCTGGGTCACACTGACAGATACAGGATGTTCCAGACCTACATGCACCCATTAAGGTTCCTCAGGCAGTTTGGTGATGATTTTAGTCACCTGTTTGGTTTCTTATTTGGTTTATGGAAGAACTATTCTAAAATGTAAGTAATCATTTCCTAATTTGATCCATTGGCAGTCATAAACAAACTAGAAGCCCAGTGCACAAATTTGTGCATGGGTGGAGTCCGGCCAGCTCAACTCCAATTGCAGCAGATTGGGGCTGGGCCAGTCCGGAGGAGGAGATGTCGGGAGGTTGGCCAGCCGGCCCTCCCCAATTGGAGCCTGATCAGGTCTGGGCCGCCGGGGGGAAGGGGCTGTAGGAGATTGGCTGGTGGGCCCCACCCCAAGTCGGGGAGGGGGGCGCTGATTGGAGGCCAGAGGCCTGGGGGAGGGGCCATGGGTGGTTGGCCCATCAGCCCTGCTCCTAATCAGGATAGTGGGGCCAATCTGGGGTGGAGCTGGGCGGGGGAGGAGCTGGAAAAGATTAGCCAGCTGGCCTCGCCCCCTATTGGGGTCAGAGTGGTGTGATCAGGGGCGGGCCAGCAGGGGGGGGGGGGGGCTGCGGGCCTATCGATCGTGGTGGGATGGTCTGATTGGGGGCAGAGCTAGCTGGGGGGAATGGAAGGACATTTGCTGGCCCCACTTTTGATCAGGGTGGAAGAATCTGATCAGGGGCAGGCTGGCAGGGGGGAGGGGCTACAAGGTTGGCCGGCCAGCCCACCCTGATTGGGCCAGTTCACTGGCCACAGTGGGCATCATAGCCACTGGTCATTACAGTTGTCATGGCCATTTACAGTTGCTGGTTTTTTATATATATAGATAATTGGGTGTTTAAAACTGGGTGTGGGAGCAGTTTTAAACAGTCGATGTGCACCTGTCCAATCACTAGGGTCTGGGATCACCTGTCACAGCACATGGCCTCCTTCATCCTGATAATTATAACGGGAGAAGAGCTTTGGCATTAGAGCCCAGACCCTGACTGGATGGCAGAGGTGCCTGGGAGAGTAGGGTTTGGAACTTGCAGGATCTTAGGTTCAGAAATTTGTGAGAAGATGGAATAAAGAAGGGGAAGCAGGTTTGAGGAAATAGGACTGTAGCTATTCTCTGACATACTGAACTTGAGGTACCTCTCCAGGTGAATCTATTAGGTAGTAACATATCTATTGTTTAGAAAAGGTCTTAAGGGCAGTATTAAGACTGTTGGGGTTCAGCAGTGGGTTGGAAGAGAACCCCAGGGGAGAGTGCAAAGGGTGAGAAGGAGCGCATTGATGTTCATGTGAGACTTTCAGAAAGAGGATCTGGTGGAGGAGGCGAGGAACTCAGGAGCTGGAGAGGAGGAAGCAAGGGCCGGAGAGAGGTGCAGGAAGAGAGTCTTGTCCACAGTTCCATGTTGACCAATGTCAAGGAAGAGGAGGATGGGACAAGGACACTGGACCTAGGTACCGGTGACTTGGCCAGCTGGGTTTTGGCAGGAGGGGTGGAAGTAGAGGTTGGACTGCAGTGAAGCATGCCCAACATGGGAAAGCAGAGTCATGTCAGTTCCAGAGAGAAGAATGCAATGGAGTTCCCAGCAGTGCTGGGAGAAGTCAATGCAGAAGGGAAAAGGGCAACTCCATGCCCATGGCACCTCCATCAGTGAAGGTGCACCCAGGCAGAGGCAGTGCTCTCCACCCTCCTTCTAGTCCCCTGCTCCCATGTCTCCTTCCCTGTGCCCTTTGCTCTCAGAACAGAGTGCTGGGTCCCTGCATCTAGAGCCTGCAGTTCTTTCCCATGGCCAGGAGCACACAGAGACCTTGATGAGGCTCAGGCGGCGGCCGCATGTCACACTCCAAAAGGAGAAAGGAGCACAGCGTCTGTCTCACCACATTTCCATGCTGCCATCACACTGCAGACAAACCCGACACTGTTCAGCTTCAAGCCTCAGAGCAAGGAGTTCTTCCTTTTCTTTTCTTTACTGATTAGGGTATTACATATGTGTCCTTATCCCCCCATTGCCGCCCCCTCCCTCTCCCTGACTCATCCCCTCACCCACCTGGTGTCTGTGTCGCTTCTTCCTTTTCTGTTACGGAACTCCCTACTCCCACCCCCAGGGCCCTTTAGCTAAACAGCTGCCACTTTCTCCTTTGTTTTGTATCACAGCCTTTCTTCCTTTTTGTTCTAGCAACACAGCCTCAGCCTCAGCCTTTGTGTAAAGGGCCAGAGAATCAATATTTTACCCTCTGTGTTTGGTCACATCTTCCTCTTCTTTTCTTCCTTTATTTCTTGTTTCCTTCTCCCACCCATCCTCTTATACACTGCCCACTCCACTTTAAACAATTCTTAAAAATAAAAAAAAAAACATTCTTGGTGCAAGAGTCTCATGAAAACAGTCACCCGGGCCACGGTTTGCATGGTGTGCTGGTGGTAGCACCAGCTGGAAATCTCTGACAAGGTCCCTCTGCTCCTCTTCCTCCCCTCCGGCCTCAGGAATGCAGGTGCCCTGCCCACTGCGTGACAGCATGCTGGACCCAGATCTAGGCCTTGGGGAGTGAGGCAAACTCCCTAAGCCCCCAGGAACCAGTGCCCCTATGGCCTGACTATCAAAACAAGGCCATGAAGTGGACCTACACCTGGCTGGACCAGGAGCCCCCTGAGGGTTGATTACACAGGATCCCTTCACACCCACTCTCTCCTCTACTCCCTTTCATTGATGTAGTGGCTCCTAGGATCCAGATGTCTGAAAGGCCTCGCCAGTGGCAAGGCCCACACCACAGAGGAATCTAGGCAGGATGATGGCCTGGCCAGGCACCAACATTTCCCTGCTCTGTAGCCTCTGGAACCCAGCATGGGCCCTGCATGGAGATTTCTATGAAAGCCTCCAGCCACCTTTCTTTGGAGCCCAATGAAGAATGGAGATGCTCTAGGTTGACTAGCTGCCTTGCTGGGCCCAGGATTGTCTGGTGTGTGTGCTGAAGTTCTGGGCCTGGAGAACCCCCCATTCTTGGGTGCACCACGGCATGGGGCCCCTCCATGGAATGGATCTGGGTTCAGTCAGGACCTGTGGCACAACTTGGAGCAGAGAGAGGAAACAGTCCCCAGACCCAGGCCACACCCCAGACCAATCACATCAGTGACCCGGAAAGCTGTCCAATCTCCTCTTCTAAAGGCTCAGGTCACTCCTCTGTTAAATGGAGCAGCACCAGTGCCCCCTAAGACCCCCTCTGGCACCCCTCTTTCCCGCTATTGGGGTGGGGGGAGTGAGCGGGCCAGGACCATCCTGGGGACCAGGTGCTGAGTTTGTTCTGTCCTCCAGGTGATAATGGTGCACAGTGCATTCCAGGTGGGGCCTCAGAATTCTCTGGCAGTCTATGCAGGAGGCGGGAGCACTGCACCACACAGCCTGCCACTGGGAGAGACCAGCAAGGACTGACAGCCCACAGAAAAGCTCACTGACCCCAGGCTCCTGTGACAGGAGCTGTGGCAGTGAGCAGGCGGGGCCCCACCCACCCACCCTTACCCACTACCAGTCAGCTGACACCACAGCAGACAGAGGCTCTGGGAGCAGACAGCAATGACTGAACAGAGGAGGCACCTGGGTGTCATAGCTGATATCTTGGGGCTCATGACTCATTCCCTGATTCTCTGAGGGGCAGAAAGAACCACTACCTATAGCACTGACCTCGCCCTGAGGAGAGGCCATCTGTATCTTACAGCAAGCCAGCCAGGAAGCTCTATACCAGCTCCGCTAACAGACGAGTACATTGAGACTCCACAAGAGACCAAGCAACTCTCCTAGGTGACACAGCTAGTGAGCAGGGGCTTCTGCCCCCCACTGCCCTGTGCCAGGTCCCAGACCGGCCTTCACAGAGTGCCAGCTGCTCTCTGCAGGGGCCAACAGGCACTTTTCTGTCCTCTGGCCTCTGGGAGTGCACACAGGCATGGCCCACCCAGCCCTGAACATTTTATAGCAAAGGAAGGTTAGGTGGTTTCTCCCCACCACTCCTGCCCAGAGCCAAGAGCAGGGTGGGATGAACAGGCCCAAGGGAACCGTGAGAACGAGCTGTCACCACACCATCCACTTGCATTTCCTCTGGGTGAATGAAAAGAATGAAAGCTACTAGTTATCCTGGGAGTGCGCTGTGCCTGGAGAAGTCCAAGCAGGGAGGGAGAGCACGCAGGCCCAAAGTGTGTCCTAGAGGCACGCTGCTGCTACTAGGACCCTGAGCACTGTGTCACAGCTACTGCATTTTAGGGCCATTTCTATAGAAGCCACAACCCCAGCATTCCCTTTCCATTTTAAACGAACATAAAAGAGAGCTAGAAGAATCAGGGATATTGAGGATCCTAACTCAGCCACCTAATGGCTCTCTTGTCCATGTGGCTCAGGGGCACGGCTCAGGGGCACGGCTCAGCTACACTGCTGCTATGTGTTTGTGGCCATGAGGATGGGTGCACTTGCTTTTTATCTGGTTCCTGTTCCTCCACAGGGCTTTAGAATGAAGTCAGTTAAATGGCAGCAGGGCTATCTTGTGTTGGGCGGCCTTTCTGATCTGTGGTGGCAGGCACACAGGGTCTTCAGGGGCACTCAGCTGAGTCACTTCCCTAGGCCTTGCACACAAGCCTAACTGGGAGTGCACCCAGATGTGAACCACCCAACAACAGCCACCCCTGCACTCCAGAAGAAAACTTGCTGGAACCCACAACCCAGGTCTCACAAAACCTTTGCCTCTATTCTCCAGGAAGTCTTGGGTGTGCTGCATAGGAGCAGACAGGGCTGGTCTGAGTTCCAGGTGAGCCTTGTCATCTCACAGGGGGCAAAATCACCTATGCTCCCTGGACACAGAGGAGCCTGGGTGCTCCAGCTCTGCCAGTCTGGTGCCCGCCTCCATGATGCCAGCCTGGAACATGGAGGCCTGTTTGCTGAGAAAGGCAGGCCTGCAGAGTCTGGATTTTCCAGATATGTGACCACAGAGCTCACTTCTGACCCCCAAGTGCAGAACTCTGGGACTAAGTCCCTCTCCCAGGGCAAATCCAGCCTGGTGGGGAGGAGGGTCCATGAGTCAGTGGCTACAGCAGGACCTTTTGTTCGGCACGCCCCAGCAGTCCTGGGTATGTCCCTAGGTCAGCCAGTGTGATGCACAAGATCAACAAAGCGACCCAGAACCAGAAAGGCAGCATGGGAGCAGTGGCAGAACCAGGGGGAGCCTGACTAGGAACAGCACGCTGGGGCTGTGGGAAATAGCCCAGGGCAGTTCATCCTAACTCTTAGCCGCTCAGCTCACCCCTTACTTCTCCCAACTGAAGTAAATTGTGATGGGTGAAACTGCTTTGCTTGACCTCTTGCCCTTTGTAATGACCTTCATTAAAATCCAGAGCCTGGCTATAACCTTCACCTCAAGTCAAAAGGATGGGAAATGGGTCTCAGTGTCCCAGTTACCTCTAAAATACAGCATTTAACTCTAGTGGGACAAAGTGGGAACAGATTCTTAAAAATCTGTTTCCTCCTGCTCCGGGAGTTGTCTAAGTAGAGCCAGACTGCAGAGCTAGACTACAGAGCCATTGGACTGCTAGCACCCATGAGCCTGCTTGCTTATTATTAGACACCCCAGGAAACACTGAGGCTGGTGAACTATGGACCAGACATCCTGGCAATAAGGTCTCCCCTTCTCTTATTCTCCCCCTGCTCCTTTATCTTACTTGTGGAAGTAGAGCCAATGCCATACCAATGCCATAGAAGGCATCTGTAAGAATCTATCACAGTAAAAGGGTAATATGCTAATTAGACCGGACATCATTCCAGACATCATTCTGGACATCCTTCTGGACAAAAACAGGGCCAGAGGGAAGCCCAGGTCCCGGTTGCCAGAGGGCAGCTGGTGCCGGCAGCCAAAGGAAGGGAGGCCTACTTTTACACGATTTTGTGCACCGGGCCTCTAGTAATGATATAAGTACTAAACAATAGGCTCAATCCAGTTCTGAGGTCTGGCTCTTCCACTCTTTGTTGAGAAGGAGAGGAGTTGGCAAGTGTTAAAGAGATGCTAAAAACACCCAACACTAAACCAAGACATCATCCACAACACCATCAGATCTACTGAGTGCAAACTGAGCAAGATAATGTTATGCAGAGGCTATGTATCATGAACCATTAAAGAGCACCTCACTGAAAGATGAGAGTGTTAGTCACCTATCTGCCTGGTAGTGACAGGGAGACACACTCACCACGTTTGGAAGTCCTGAGAATAGGCAGCGAGAAGGGTGCTGCCTTGACCTCCTCCATGCTAATCCAGGGTTTGGATGCTGAGCTCTGATCTGAGGATGGAGCACCCAGACCCAGAAAGGGTGCCCAGTGCCTCCCCATCCACCCCCTGAGGACGTTACCTGGGCGGGAGCACTGCAGGATACATGCACCAGGTCCTGGGTCCTGGCCGTGGCCCGGGGGTCGCTGGAGCTGATTAGCACTGGAGCACTGATTTCCACGGAATGCCTATGGCTGGCAGCCTGCGAGGACCTGTGTGTCAGGCTGACTGCGGTGAAGGAGTGACGCTTCTTGGCATTCTTCTTCTTGCCGTCCACACGCTGCTGAAAGGCACTGATTGCCCCTGTGCCACTTAAAGTGGGACCTGGGGCCACACTGGCCACTGCACCAGAGTCAGAGGGCAACGAGGCATGGCAGCCAGACACAACAGGTGGGCAGAACTTGTCCATCGCAATAAGCTGCTTGGCCGAGTCATTGAGCTAAGTGAGAGAGAGAGGGGGGTTTCATTAAATAAGGATTGCATGCCACACCCAGCTTTCTGAGCTCACCCAGCCTGCATTAACAGTTAGAAATGGACACTGTACTCAGACTGATCAGATCTTTCTAACAGGGCATCAGGTACAAGAGGTGCAGCCAAACACACAGCAAAGGTTGGAGTGCCATCTTAAGAGTTTATTGAAAAGGCTATACCACATCTGCCCCAAGGGAGCCCCTGTTCTTGGGCTGCCCATTTCTGAGGGATGAGAGAGAGAGAGAGAGAGAGAGAGAGAGAGAGAGAGAGAGAGAGAGAGGGAAAGAGAGAAAGAGAGAGAGAGAAGCAAGTAATGCCTAGCCATTATCCACCAGTCACCATGGCAACAGGTTGTAGACCTGCCTTGCAAATCTGGTCACCCTGGTAGGAGGTTTCAAGGCATGTGACCAGACGGCACTTTCTAACCAGTGGTGGCTTCTGGTGGCAAGGAAGTATGGCTGGTGAACAGGAGACTGACACCGAGTTGACCTGACCTGGTTCATATGAGGCGTTAAAACTGCATTCTTTCCAGCAACTCTGCAAGGGTGCAGGGCACAACTCCTTCCTTGCTCTCCCACCCACCGGTCTTTACAGGGAGAGTCTGATCCTAGTGGAGCTCATCAAGGAAGTCAGGATGGATTCCAGTCCCTGACAACCTGGGTACCTAGCCCTAGGGCTCCAGGCCCCACAGGCAGGTAGTGCCTGAGGATAGAGGGGCCCTGGGAAAGAGCTGCCCTCTCCTGTTGGGGTCTGGGGCCTTGGTTAGATGAAGGGTCAGTTCATTGTCTAGGAGCCAGAGTGTGCCCCTGGCTCTTCCACCTGGAGCAAGCTTTTCATCCAAGGTGTACAACAGAGCTGCTTCCCCAGAGGCTGCACTGAGCTCCACCTCTGTTCATGCTAGAGGGGAAACTTGCAGCGACTGCAGGACTGAAGCAGAGGTGGCCGGTTCCCATGGGCTTGGAGTAGCCAGGAAGGACATGCGCTGTGAGAATGAACTGGGCCCATCTGCACAGACAGTTAAATAAATCATGCTACATAAACGTCTGTGGATTTCTATTCTTTCTCCCTCCTCTTTTCAAAAGTAGCTGAAGAAACTGAGTCAATGCCAGCTAGCCCCTGGGACCTGCCCTGGGAAACACAAAGATAAATAGGAGGGAACTCGAGCCACTAGTCTCTTTTCTCCTCCCCGGGCAGAAACGGTGTGGGATGGGAGTCCTGGTGGAGAAGGCCTGGCACACACTTGCCTGAAGAGTCTGGAATGATGCACGGGGTTCAGACAGGAGCAGTCTGAGATGATGCACAGGGTTTGGGAAGGAACAGGGAGAGCAAATGCGGCAAGAAAATCCCTAAGGGCAGGAGGTCCTTGCAGGCAGGTAAATACAAGGATGCCAGCTGTGCACCTGCTTGTTGACTTCACCCTGTTCAGGAGCCATGCCCATGTTCTCAGCTGAAGAGAAATGTGGGGGAACGTGGGCTGGAACCTGGTGGGGCCAGGCCAGAAAGGGCCATGCCCCACACAATGGAGTCTGGCCTCAGGTCTGTGTTGGGAGATTCCCTCAGCCCGGAGCCATGGAGGCTTTCACTCAGGGTCACTACTAGGGTATGGAGGCCACTGCTAACATCTTGATTAAGTTAAAATGTTTTAAGAAGACAAAGCTCCATTGAATTGCAGCAGTGGGAGCCCTGAAGCTTCCCTCTAAAAGGCCAGACAGATTCTATGCACACTACTGACTTGGAGGTCCTTGGGCCATCAGCATTTTCATTACAAACACCCATCTTTCAGAAGAAGAGTATGAAAATATCACTCCAGGCCCCCAAATGGGTGATCTAAATCCAGGATTGTTTACTTTGAAATGTTTCCTCCAACAAACTCAGCTGCTTTGCTCTATTTTATGTCTTTTTATTTGCTTGCTCCCTCAACAGTCCTAGTTAGAAGAACACCACCGCTCCTATCCCCCACAGCCCTGTGGGCTCTCCAAAGGGGGCTCTGGACCATGGTCTGCACCAGCACTTCAGGGCCAAGTATAAAACAGAAAAGCTGGAAAGCACAATGCCCCTCATTATGGGCATCGGGATATAGTCTAAACACTCCCCGTGTATCTCCATTTGGAAGGTTACAGAATTTATAACAGAATTCCATTCTTCCCCAAGCAATGGCCCTGGACTGTCTCACTGAGTTCCACTCTTCCTCTGTTGAATCAGTATTAGAAATTCCAATGTCAAGATCAGGAAATCCAGGCACCTACACATCAGGTGTGTGCACATCCAGCCCACGCAATGCCACAGGGAGCTGAGCATAGTGCCAGGAGCACAGCACCACCCACTGCTGGCACTGCTGGCCGCTGCCTGAGCCAGTCCTCAACCACATTGCCCTCTCCAGGGTGCAGAAGCATCGTGCCTTTCTCACCCGCCTGGTAACAATCCAAAGCTCACGATAGGTGCCGAAAGTGAGGGCCAATACACTTCCAGTGACTATAGTGCTTTCAACAAACTATAGGAAAAGTAAGAACTTCTGCTTTCAGGTGATGAACTCTCCACATTTCATCAGCAGCTCTTAGAGGTGAGAGAACATCCAAGGAAAGGCCTACTCATGGGGAACTGTTCAATTTTGTCTTCTTTAGTAAATTGTTGTTGGTGACAAGTAGCTTCTTATTGGAGATAGAGATAGATGATTGATAAGATAGGTAGATAGACAATAGGTAGATAGATAGATGATAGAAGATAGACAATGGATAGATGACAGATAGATAATAGATAGATGATAGAAAATTACTCAGAAACTGACCACGATGCCTGGAGCCCCTGGCTTGCTACTAGTAGACTTTGATAGATGCAGTGGGAGAACTTCAGCTCTGGGACTTTCTCCTGGAGATAAAACTCACTGTCCAGTGAAGCTGCCATGACCTTTCCAATAAGCTCCACGAACCATGTGACATGTCGCTCAGGAATCGGCCTGGCAGCTGGCACCACCAATGCTGTCCCTGTTGGAAAGCCTCTCTCTGGGTGTACATGTCCACATCACATAGGCCCACCATTGCAGGACACCTGCAGCTACCATGACCTGTCACCAGTGGCTCCTACATCAGAGTGTTCGGAGCAGCTATAACATCCCATTCCCCCCCGCCCCACTCCGACTGGAGAAACCAGATGGCTCTGCTCTGTGCTCTGTAAACACTATGGCTCAGTTTCTCAGGGTCTGGGGGCCCGGGAGAGCCAGGAGATAATGAGCAAACATGGGAGGTTTCTCCTTCTTCCCCAACAACCAGAATGCTGTAAGTGGCTGCTGACTGAGAAGCGGTAGTGTGGTGATGTGGACAAGTGCTTCCTGCCTTAGGGTGCTTCCCTCTCTCAGCCAAGATGCTCACCTGGGAATGAAGGGGCTCTGCTGTATGTCCTCAGGTGGGATCACCCGATTTGTATATCAAGTGGGTATCTGCAACCCCCACAGACAGCACACTCAGACAGACTGTGCTTTGTCACCACACACATAACACATCAATGATCAACCAACGCATCCAGTAACTCTAATTTTGATTATTCTTTATGGAAATAGAACAATCAAAAACTGTATTGACTTTTTACAGAGAGGAAGGGAGAGGGGTAGAGAGTCAGAAACATCGATGAGAGAGAAAACATCGATCAGCTGCCACTTGCACAACCCCTACTGGGGATGTGCCTCCAACCAAGGTACATGCCCTTGACCAGAATCGAATCTGGGACCCTTCAGTCCTCAGGCCAATGATCTATCCACTGAGCCAACCCAGTTAGAGTTGGAAGACATTTTCAACTACCATATAAAATTGAAACAGAGTGGCAGCTACAATGTTTAAAAGTCTTGATGAGCTTGTTTTGAAGCATCCATTTTATATAAAAACTGCTGTTTGAAATTTTTACAGAAGCTATTTGGCTTCTGTAAATGCTGCTTGCTTAAATAATAAGGAAAATAAGACTATTCCCACTTCAGAGAGGCCATTAAACCTTCCCCAGACGAAATTATCAGTGCTGGCACCAGGCCAGACCTTTGGTTGAGGTCTCAAGACCCCAGCACATAGAGGCTCTTTAAGAACTTGCAAAGGAGTCCGGAAACACTCCATATTTGGGGGACAAAGAAGGTTAAAACATATAAATAGGAAAACTCCTCATGTTGGGGCCCAGAATTTGAGAGACATTTTCCTCTGGACCTGCGAGTAATAAAGTGTGACTCCAAACTCTCTGAGCATTGCTTGATTTATTCCAGTTCTCTGTAATATTATTGGTTCCCTGAGATCCCGTGTTTGGTTTTTTAGCCTCTGGTGAGTGGACCAGGTTTGGACCCGGGGGAGCTGGATAGGCCTCTGGGAGGTGCTGCTCTGCTGATTCAGTAGAATTGAACTGGGGGACTTTGGGGGCTCCTGGACCCTCAGCCCAGGACCCAGCTGACATCTGGAGAGAGTGGACAGACACTTCAGGACCTGCTGACAGAATCGGTAAGATAGGGGCCCCGTCAGTTCAGCCCACTTCAAGTGAGTGGAAGCAGGAGCTTCCTCAGGCCAATTAATCAGGAATCAGGAATCAAGTGGCCTGTTTAAACTCTGGGTAAATATCTGGCAGAAGTAAAAAACTCGAGCTAGCTAGTATATAAATATGGGACTCTGGAGGTGAATGAATTCAGATTCGATTAAGAAATTATGAGTTCACTCTGCTGTTTGTTTGTGTGGGACTAGCCAATCTGTTATCGAGAAGGGGGACTGGACGCAGTGCAGTCTTAACTCCTCCTGTAGGTTCTCACCAAGACATTGGTCGAGAATTCTGTTCTGGGGCGTTGGTGCGGGAGTGCCCCAAGCCCATCTGGGGAGTTGGGCATTGTTTCGTTTATCTGCTCAGCTCCAGTCTGGGCTAATCTAGTGAGAGAGTGTAAGGATGTTTGTCTGTCTTGGCATAATTATCCGCTCATTAACTGCTCTGTGTGAAGCAAAAGCTACTTTGTGCCTTCTGGCTGCATACAGGAGACTATTGTTATCTCTTTCTATTCTTTAATTTGTTTAAAGATAGGGCAGACCTGCTGTGACAGAATGCAAAAGTCTAGCAGCTGCTGAGATTTCTTTTTCTCAGTCTTTTGTTCTCCATCAGAGAGGGAATCAGCCCACTTAGCTAATAAAACTTTCTCTCTAATTTTGTATAAGTAAGGGTTTCAGTATGCTCTGATTTGTGAATTTGCTGTATTAAATTGAAAATTTAAAGTCCAAGGGTTATTTTAAAGGTATAAATTTGTGACATTTCAAAGAACAAAAATTTTTTATTTGTGACTTTCTTATCTCTTTTGCTGGTCAGAGACTTCCAGGGGCAGGGCTTACAGCTCCACAGGGTGGAGAGATTTACAGGCCCTGTCCCTGCCTGTGACATCATAGTCCAACGTGAGCCACCTGTGGTGGAACTAAGGCTGAAGTTATTATTAACTGTCTATGGACTCCATTAACCCTGGTTGTGTCTTGGGGGGGGGGCGGTTTGTCTTCGTGGTTGTGTGTTTTGTTTGACTTGCTGTTTTTAGTTATTAGGATCCTCATAGAGGACATAACCTAGTCTTTTCCTTCTTCTCTCATCCTGATTCTAATAGCATCTGTAACTGGATTAAAGATCTTTTCTTTCAGGAGGCCATCCAGGCTTTCAGTTTAGTAAGAAATCTCCCTACACACCCTTATCCTCATCTGCTATCTTTCCAGGCTGACTAAGAGTCATTTTTCTCCGCAGGTCGGACCTCAGCCTTCGAAAGGGATGTCTACTACAGTGGCAGTCTAGTTTTCTCTGCAACTCCCACTGTTTCTATTTCTCCCCTCTGTAGGAATTGTCTTCCTCTGACTCACAATAGGAAAGACAGACAAGCAACTGGACTGGGGGACGGGATGAAGTGTGGCAGGGGAGGTGGTCAGAGAAATCGAGTGGTAAAGGATGAGGATTTAAGATCCTCTAGGAGTCTAGGGGCGTAGAGAAAAAAATCTATGTGGAAAAACAACGATTACAGAAGAAAAAAGTATCCTTAAATATAAAAAGCCTAAATATACAGGATCTCAGACCATTTGCCTTGTTTCAGGACAGAGTAAATAGTTAATGCAGAAGGGGAGGGTGTCGGCAGTTAATTATGAAGCAGGGAGAGAGGTTTTTGTTGATTTTTACTGGCTGCAGACCGCTCTGCTGGCATAGGGGTCTGGTCCAAATGTCTTATCAGAACTTCACTAGATTCAAGGTCGCAAGTTTTCTGCAAGCATAATTAATCTAGCTGCCTTGGTGATTTAAAACTGGTTGTTAGGCAGACTAGCCCCCCAGAGCCAGGTAAAAGAAGGAGGTAAGGGGGGCTGGATACCTGCTGCAGTGGTCCTGGAAGAAGCTGTTGCAGTAAGAAAAACAAGTGGGGGACAGCAGACATTTATCTGACACTAAAGCTGCCCCGCTGCTGCCCAGTGAGTAATGAGCATTTTACAACAAGCAATAGAAGACTTAGGCCTTTGGCTTGTTGGCTGCAGCAGTTAAACCAGAAGCCAATGACTGCTACTAGCCTTCCTGCAGCCCCAGGAATAGAGTAGCAGGCCTGGGATCTGTAAAAGCAGCAGATAGAGCTAGTGAAAGCTCCCTGTTTGCAAATGTACTGAAAGGGTTCAGTACCTGTTGCTGCTGGAAGAGAAGGGACTGAGATCCCCTTCCAGTGCACTCCCTTGGGAGAGGCCTGGTAGCTGCTCAGCCACAAAGGGGACTGGAGGGAAGACAAGGGCCCTAATACCCAAGCCACTGCCACAGAAGCGCTTTGCAATACACAAAGCTGTTCCTAACTGCAACTCTGGCTGTTTTGGACTGGCAGCTTAAAGTCAAAGGGAAAGGAAAGGCACTCTCCCTGGACCAGGGAGCCTTCTGACTTTGAGATTCTCCAAGACAGGAGGAGTCTGAGTGAGGGATGGCAGAGACCCTGTTGGGGTGGAAGGACCTAAGGCCACATGTTAAACTTATAAATTATGGCTTTCTAGACAGATGCCCAAGCCCACTTATATAGGATTAAGATGCTGTTTACAGCAAAACCACTTTCTCCCATGCCAAAATAAATTTTAGGAAAATTAGACAGGCTGTGTTTGTGGCTAGAAAAAAGAACTGGTCACCATGCACAGTCCTGAAAGTGGCCTACAGAAAACTGTATAATAGACTTAGATAATGCCTGCGTCTTCATGGACATGACTCCAGAAAGACAAGGATAATTTTGCTTTGTGTGGGAAGGTCAGGAATAGACTTCAGTCACCTCCCTAAGATATTTATGTATCCTTACCACGTGTCATAAATGGTAGCAGAAGATTTGGCTACCTAAGGTGGCCACAGTACCAATATTGTACTTCATTGTGTTAATAATATTGCATTAACCTTACAGATTTGAATGCAGTTGCCAAAAGGGCAAATACCCCTATGGGCAAGAAAAATACCCATCTGGTTTTGGTCTCTGTTGAAAGACAGTTGGCAGCCTGTATACTGTCTTGCAGGCCCGTGTGGCCGTACCCATGTCAGGTGTGGCACAAACCTAACTTTAGAAAACTGGGGAAGGCCTGTTTGAAACAGAGGGGAGTGGTGAGTACCAGCCCTTTGTTACAGGAATTACAGACTCTGTGAGGTCCTGTGACATCTGAGACCCTATAAAGCAATAAAGCTCCCTTAGTCCTTACTCAGAGGGCGTGTCAGCCCTCCCAGAGATCATATGAAATTTTAAGGACAAGTCAAGTAAGGGGAACCCTATTACAAGAACAGTTATAATTGTCTACTTAAATTAGACATATTTTGAATTTCTCCTTGTCATTTGAAGATAATTATATTACTCTAAAGAATCTATAGAAAGGACTGACAAGGAAAATTAGAAGATCTTAAAGCAGGTCAGTATATTTTTCTTCTTATATAATTACTCTGAAATTTAGCAATGCTTAATAAATCATGGCAATACATTTTTTTGCATAAATTCAATAAGACTGGTTTCTAATAGTGGTTTTATTGACCGGAAATTTTGACTGGAGTATCATGTTTCAAAGAGCCCTGTCTGAACTCTGAAGACTTGAAGCCAATAAGAGTGCCAAGGAGAAGCCTGGTATCCTGCTTGGGAGCCCTAAATATATGGCTGGCACTGGAGGGTCAAGCCCATCCCCTACCATCACTGGAGGTTGGTCAGAGTAGAAGGGGAGCAATAAGGATGCCTCTGCGTCCCTGCAGGACCCCCAAGCACTCTAGGCTGCAATTAGTATGAGGGCTACTCAGATGGGACTTAAAACTTAGGGCGTGGGCCCAGGTGGAGTCGCTGCAGGTGAGGGATTCACCTACCTCAGCAGATACTGCAGGAAAGCCAGATGACAGCTGGATGGCTTGGCTTCCTAGCCCTACCGGGCACACTAAGATTCAATCATGAAATTCTGGCAAAGGTAGTCAGTTACCATTCTTGTTGTGTTTATGCAAACAATCAAGCCAAATTAAATACAATAGGTAAATTGGTCTTAATTTGGCTCTTTTAATAAACATAGAGATAATTTTGAGGAGAAAAATTCTATTTCAATAGAGGTTATTAAAACTGAAATGTTTTCTTTCCCTTCCACTGGACCATTTGTTACAGTTTGTCTCTGCCAGGTCACAAGCCCACCTCCTTCTGTGCCCTGACAGACAGCTAGGATCTCTTGACTCTGAGGGAAAACTCCGTCCCTCCTCAGCACGAAGCAGCTACAGAAGAAATTCAACGTCCATTTTCCCTAAAAGAATTCAGAGCCAGGATCCTTGAGGTAATATATCAGGCAGTTAGATAGACATGAACATAACAGGGGCGATGGGCCAACTAGCGCTACCAGATGTAACTAAGTCTTCCCACCTCTACGTATGTGAGACAAGGAGCATAGCAAAAGAGGTATTCATCCAAACTCTCAGCCCCTAGAAAAGGCCAGTAGCCTATTTGTCCAAAGACTTGACCTCTTTGCATTTGGGTGACATACTTGCCTCCAGGTGGTAGCAGTTGTGCTTATCGAAAAATAAGTTAACCCTAGGGCAGTAACTAATCCTAACTGCCCGACGTGAGGTCGAAGCTTTACTCCGAAACACATTAGAACACCGGATGTCAAACACTTGAGTCACCCAGTTTCAGGCTCTCCAGTGGGTAAAAGAAAAATCAATAACAATTTATAATGATAGCAGGTATGCATTTACAATGGCTCACATACATAGTGCTATTTACGAGGTAAGGGGTCTCCACAGAAGCAAGAGGGAACTGGACCACAGATGAAGCTGCCCGGGAGGCTGCTCTAAAACCAATGGGGCCTCTACAGATTCTAGTGACTCTTCCAGACCCTGATCTACCCAATCTAGAAAAGCTGAAATCCACAACCAGTCCTTATTCAAGTTCTTATAGGCTCTACAGTCTACCCAGGAAGCAATCCAGAAAGAAGCACATCTGAGATGCTCTGCCTGTACCAACTTCTGATCCGGTTCATCCCTCCCACCCTAGTGACTCTGTTTGGGTAAAGAAATTTGCCACCTAAGGACTGACTCCTACCTGGAAAAGACCACCTCAATAGCAGTCAAGGTCAACAGAATCCTAACGTGGCTTCATCACACTGGCTTAAGACAGCCTAAGAAAAATAGAGAGTCCAGGACTTTTCAGACTCTCCAAAAATTACTCCTGGCCCTCATTCTGAGCCCTTATCTTATAAGCAGGCCCACTAACTTTCTTAGGCAGAAAATTAAAATTATAACCCTCAGGGGTAAATATAACTCCCTCCTTGACAATGAGCAGGAATCAATGATTTGACTCATGCAGATAAAACCAGTAGGGAATGAAGCATCCATCTTATATAAAAACTGCTGTTTGAAATTTTAACCCTGCTATTTGGCTTCTGTAAATGCTGCTTGCTTAAATAATAAGGAAAGTAAGACTACTTCCACTCCAGAGAGACCATTAAACCTTCCCCAGATGGAATTATCAGTGCTGGCACCAGGCCAGGCCTTTGGTTGAGGTCTCAAGGCCCCGGCACATAGAGGCTCTTTAAAAACTTGCAAAAGGAGCCAGAAACACCCCATATTTGGGAGACAAAGAAGGTTAAAACATATAAATAGAGAAAACTCCTCATGTTGGGGCCCAGAATTTGAGAGACATTTTCCTCTGGACCCGCACATAATAAAGTGACTCCAAATTCTCTGAGCATTGCTTGATTTATTCCAGTTCTCTGTAGCAGTTCATTTATCAGAGGACCATCACTGGCGCCTGGAAAAGTAGGGAGTCCCCCCCACACACACACACAGGGCCTGGTCCCTCATGCTCTGTGGGTACCTCTGCAGGGCCAGTGCTCAATCCACATGCGTCCGGAAGCACATCAGATGGGCAAGTCAGCTCACAGTCACACTGTCCTCCACCGGGTCCCGTCTGGGCAATGGGACAGTGATGGTCAGTCAAGATGGCTCCCCTGTCAGGGACTCTGTGTCCTGCCTCTGTGGTTAGCAACTGAGGATGAAAAGGGGCCACATGCTAACCTGACTAGCTCAGGAGAGGCCTGTGTGGTGGCTTTGCAAACTCAGAGACCAAAAGTAACCACAAAGGAGGTCTGAAATGAAAGCTTGTAAAATAAAATGAGTTTAGGCAGATAGTCACGTTCTACACTAGAATCTTCTCTGACAAAGGTCAATCTTTACCTTAATTACGTCTGTCTATTGTCTTTTGCATCTAAGATAACATACCTTTGGAATGTCAAGGTAACTCCCTTTTTCTGGACCCCTTACACCAAACCAATGCACCTGGACAAAGACCCTAAATTCCTCCATTGCTATTGTGATCATGTTCATTATTGACTATTAACTACCCTGTACCCACCTATGTAAAAGAAGTATCTGTCTATCGTTTTACTTTTCATCCAATCCCAGAGGTTTCCTCCCTCCCCACACCCCTGCTTTGCTTTCTCCTGCCTCCTTAATCTATAACCAATGGATTTCATGTAATCCACATACATCTCCTCTTTTAACGGTAATATATAAAATAAGGTGTAGAACTGCCAATCTCTGGAGCTTTATCTCAACCCGTTGAGATTTTGCTTCATGGCAGTTGTTGGCAGTTTGTCTCAAATAAACTCACAAAATTCTCTATAGGCTTGAATGTTTCTTCTGTTAACAGGACCTTCCTTTCAAGATTTTGTCTCACTAACTTTATTAATTCAGCTGTGATATTTCTCCACAACCACTCTTTTCCTCCAACCATGGAAACATCTAGAAAAGTCAGGAGGACTGTGGAGTTACTTCCTTCCATTGTTTAACTAGTTCTACAAGTGGCCTGTTACAATTGGCTGTGTTTTCCCAGCTGCACCTGAACTTGGGGACCAGGTGGACTAAAGAAGGCTCTCCACAGCAACTTATAGGAGCCATGAGCCCCCCAGGGGACCTGAGCCCAGCACAGATTTGGGTACTTGGTCTGGGAAAGAGTTTCCAGGCCCTATGCAGAGACCGGTCATCCAGACACACCTGTTCTGATCCAGAAGACTTTAAGCTGAATGTGTGTAGGAGGAATTTTAAAACAAGAAATATGATTGGGAAACCAGTGAGGTTCCCAGCAGTTCTCAAGAAAAATAACTGGGATATAAATATGCACAGCGACTCCTCCATCCTGGACTAGAGACAGGAAGTCCAAACTCAACACATTTGTACCAGGGAGCAGTGAGTCTTGAGACTTAGATCTGGGGAGGGAAGTGTGTCTCCCAGTCATGGAAATCCAGGAGCCAACGAAGAGAGCCGCTAGAGAGAAGCACTCACAACAGAAGAAGAGGGCAACCCACAAGTTCTTTTTCAGACACACCAGATCTTTCCTGAGCACTTGCCATGTCCTGGCTGTTCCAGGTGCTGAGACTGCAGCAGTAGCACAAGGTCAGCTCCCATGGAGCTGGGATTTCACTGAGGACTGACTACTGAGGAAGCTTGTCAAAGATAAGGACTCAGGTTCCATAGATTTGGGATGCCACCCGAGTTTCTGAATTTCTTTAAGTTCCCAGGGGACAAAGCAGTGGCTATTGATAGATCCCATTTTAGCAGGGAGCTTCTAGAACACTACCCACAAAATACCCCATGACCAAAGAGGCAGTTGTTGCTTGGCATTCCCTTAATGCACTACTCCCCCCACCGTGGGCAAAATGCAGGATGGGTCACCACACCTGGTACGTGGCCTAGGATTCCTTACAGTGTCACAAATTCAGGAGTGGATGAAGAATGGCCTTTACCTGCTTGAAACACTTGTTAGGAGGAATTTCAAGAGCTTCCTCCTCCATGAGATGGGTCAGCAGACAGTTGAGCTATACTCATTACTGCTTCTTGGTTGTGAAACACTTCATTCTATAAAAGACTAACCTATTAGCACATGTGGCAAGAACAGAATTATTTCCTTTTAATGCTGGCTCCCTTCACCCTCTGCCCTGAAGGTCATACCTGGAACAGAGGTATAGCCTGTGAGAATAAAAGTTACCGAAATAAGGGCCCTCAAACACTGAGCATGCTGGCCAAGACAAGTGGCCTGGTGATGACCACCAGCCAAAAATATCAGAGATCCACACCACAAAGGCTCATATGACCCTTATACCAACTTTCTGAGGTGATATCAACATAGTGGTTTCACATATGAGGAAGCTGAGACTCAGGGAGTTCAAGTCACTTGTTCGAAATCACAAGCTTACCAAGCAGCTCATTGCTGCCGCTCACAACTTTCTACATCACATTGCATCTGCCATCACAGCTTCTACTCCAGAGTGTAGATATGCTTTTCTGGTCTTGCTACATGTTTAGGTTAAAAAATTAACATATCACTGAGGTATATATCTGTCTTTGGCAGTTGAAGGGGTTAGGGTATTTTAGATATTAAAATGTGGGCCTTTAAAAATCAGATCAATTTTTTGGCATGAAAATTAGGTCAGGCAAATTCTGTTCCTTTATTTTCTCTGGATTGTATGGCAGTGACCTCACAGCTGTTAACAATGCTGAACTTTTATTTGCTGAAGACATTGAACTCTAGACAGTTGTAATAGCATGTGCGAACACTCTGGACTGACATTGTCCCACTCATTCAACAAATACTTGTTATATACCTGCTGTGGGAGGGATAAGAGGGACTTCACCCCTGGGGTGATTCCCGTCCTCAGAATTATACATTTTACAAAGGGATAAGCGTTGCCAGAACACTAAAGTGGATAATGGAAACCCAGGTGTGAGGCGACAGTCCCCTGCTGCTGGAAAGTCCCAAGTGTGACCCCTCCCCACTCAGCATAAGGGAGCGGCCTCTTCTCATTCTGTCCTTTCTGGGTTTGCCCTTTAGCCTTTCCTGCAAGGTGACCAAAGTGTACAGGTGAGGCTCTAGTTATGCTGCCAAAGTGACCTGGCAAACTGAGGTGAATATTCAGATAATTGAATATACTGGAATTAAAATGAATAAGAAAACAATTCCATTTACAATTGCAATAAAACATACCTAGAGAAAAATTTAACTAAGGAGGCAAAAGACCAGGAAACCATAAGACATTGAAGAAAGAAAATGAAGGAGATACAAGTAATGGAAGCAGATACTTGGTGCTCATGGATTGGAAAAATTAGCATGATTAAAATGTCCATGGTACCTAAGGAAATCTATAGATTCAATGCAATCCCTATCAAAATACAAATGGCATCTTTCATAGACCTAGGTCAACTAATCCCAAAATTTATATGGAACCACAAAGACCCTAATTAGCTATAGCAATCATAAGAAAAAAGAGTAAAGATAGAGGTATCATATTATCTGTTATCAAACTATACTATAGGGCTATAGTGATCAAAACAGTGACATAAAAATAGATCAACAAATTATAATAGCCCAGAAATAAACCCACACCTATATGGTAAATTAACCCATAACAAAGGAGGCAAGAATATGCAATGGGTTATTATCATCTTCAATAAATGATGTCGGGAAAACTGGACAGATACTTCCTAAGAAAAAGTAGAAGAAGCTAAGCCACATTGTTACATCATATAACACACACACACCTCAAAGTAGACTAAAGGCTTAAATGTAAGATCAGAAACCTTTATAGCCCTAAAAGAAAACATAGACAGTAAAGTCTTAGATGTCATTCTTAGATGTCCATTTTTTTTTATGCATCTCCTTGGGCAAGGGAAACAAACAAACAAAAAACCAAATGGAACTACATCCAACTAAGAAGTTTTTGCACATCAAAGGAAAGCACTGACAAAACCAAAAGGCAACCTACTGAATGGAATAAGATTTTTGCCAATGGTACAACCAATAAATGGTTAATCTCCAAAATATATAAGGAATTCAAACACCTTAACACCAAGAACACAAACAATCAGGTCAAAAAATGGGCAGAGGACCGAATAGAGATTTCTCCAAAAAGAACATACATATGGCCAATAGACTCATGAAAAGATGCTCAATGTCACTATTCTGATGGAAACACAAATTAAAACTACAATGAGATACCACTTCACACCCATAAGAATAGTTATAATAAATAAATTAACAAACATCAAGTGTTGATGAGGATGTGGAGAAAAGGGAATCCTTGTGCACTTAGTGGGAATGCAAACTGGTTCAGCCACTATAGAAAACAGTATGGAGGTTTCTCAAAAAAGAAAAGAAAAGAAAAGAAAAACAACTAACATTATGACCCAGCAATCCCACTTCTGGGTATTATCCAAAGAAATCAAAACACTATTTCAAAAAGATAGCTGTACCCTCATGTTCATAGAAGCATTATTTGCAATAGCCACGCTATGGAAGCAACCTAAGTTCCCATCAATGAATGGGTAAATAAGTGGTGGTGGTATATAGCACAATGGAATATTACTCAGGCATAAAAATGAATGAAATCCTGCCATTTGGGACAACATAGATGAACCTACAAGGTATCATGCTAATAAAGTCAGTCAGACAGAGAAAGACAAATACCATATGATTTCAAATATATATGAAACCTAAAGAATAATAAATGAACAAATAAAACAGAAATAGACTCATAGATACAGAGAACAGATTGATGGTTGTCAGATGGGTGGAGTGTTGGGGGCGGTGAATGAAAAAGAATAGGAGGTTAAGAAGTACAAATTGCCCTAGCTAGTTTTTCTCAGTGGATAGAGCACCATCCCACAGGCTGAAGGATCCCAGGTACAGTTTAGGTCAAGGGCATGGACCTGGGTTGCAGGCTCCATCTTTGGCCCTGGTCGAGTACATGTGGGAGGCACTCGGTGTGTCTTTCTCACCACAATGTTTCTCTCTCTGTGTCTCTCCCTCTCCCTTCCTTTATCTAAAAAGCAATGAAAAAAATATCCTCACTCCTCAGGTAAGAACTAAAACAAAACAAAACAAACAAACAAGCAAAAAAAAAACTTAGCCTGCTATATCTGGGGGGGAAAAAAACAAAACCATTAATTAACTCCCTCCTAATGCCTTGGCAGGAAGGGCCAGACCAAATGATTTTGAAGGCTTTATACAGTCCAAGGACCAGAGACGTTTCCCGCCCTGGCTCTAGGAGAAAATTTTCCCTTGCATGCCCAATCAGTGCAGAGCCTTCTCTTCACACAGCCAAATCTTGGTCTGTTTGGGCCTGATAGCTCTGCTGGCCTCACCCTGACACACAGATGTGCAAACAGCCAGTGGGTGGCAGCTAGAATTGGTATACTCTGGGGTATTTTCTGAGTGGCCTAAGACCCAGTACTGGCAGGATAAGAACATAAAGATCTGGAGGATACCTCTCGCTCCTATCTAGTGACTCACTGAGAACCTAACTCATACAACTTGAGTGCTGCCAGAGACTCTTTTAGTGACTGAGCCTACCAAGCAGTTGGCAGGCAGAAGCAGGCAGAGGTGGATCTCAGGGTGGCTTTGGATGTTTGTTGACCTGCCCCAAGGCCCAGTGCTGGTAAAAGCAAGCCTTGGTGCACAGTTTGATACTTCTTCTGCATACCCAGGCCCAGCAGAGGCAGCCACAAACTGTGGGTCATATTATAGCCCCAACAGGTTGCCCAGAGCCAGTCACAGACAAGATCTGATGTTGACCTGCACCAGAGACTCTCCCAGAGGTCCCAGAACCAACACATCCAGTGGCCAGCTTCAGACATCATCAGACACCCCAAAGCCACAAGTGGCATATCCAAAGGGAGATCTCATAGGGCACCAGACCCTGCTGAGGCAAATTCCACTCCACGTAGTCAGCACCTGCACAGCAGCTCATCACAACTGTGGTTGGGGTAAAGCCTCACAGACTGCCAACCTGAGGGTTGACTCCATATACAAACATATAGATAGAAATCAAGACTCAATTACAACAGGAGCCCACATAAGTCGCACAAGGGATTATCCTGGAGCACCCAGCACAGGTGATTAAGGAGACAGAACCTCTGGGTCTTACAGAACATCTATTGCATAAAAGCCACCCTACCAAGATTGGAAGTCATAGCAGATCTACATAATGCATAGGAACAAAGAGGCAGCTAAAGTGGGAAGACAAAGAAACATGCCCCAAATAAATCTAGGGGGAAAAAAGAGCTAAATGAAATGGAGGTAAAGTATTCACCAGATATAAATTCAAAAGAATAGTTATAAGGATGCTCAAGGAACAGAGATAACTACAAGTAACTTACTGAGAACTACAGCAACATGAAAAAACAAACCGGAACCTATAAAAAACCAGAAATGAAGAGTATGAATGAAGAGTACATTTCTGGTACAAAAGAACCAAAAATAAAGAGTACAATATTTGAAACAAAGATTACATTAGAAGGAATAAACAGTAAGTTAGATGAAGTAGAAAATAGAATCAGTTATTTGGAAGACAAGATAGCAGAACACACACAATCAGAGCAGCAAAAACAAGAGATTTTAAAAAATGAGGCTAGTTTAGGGACTTTGTACCAACATCCACAATCTCTTCTCCTTACCTCCTGTCTCTCCCTCTCCTTTTCCCTCAGTCTCTCTCTCTCTGTTTCTCTCTCCTCCTTCCATCTTTGTCTCATCCTGATGCCAACAGACATGGGCTAGGATCTGTTCCATTGTCAGAATCCTCGGGACTCCCACTGGTCACCCCTAACTGCCCTCCCCTACAGGATTGATAGCCAAAAACTGCCCTCCCTTGCAGGCCTGGAACCTCCCAATGGCCCTCCCCTGCTGGCCATCTTGTGGTGGCCATCTTGTGTTCACATGGGGACAGGATCTTTGTTGTGTGTTGGAGTGATGGCCAATCTGTGTATTACTCTTTTATTATATAGAATAGAGGCCTGGTGCATGGGTAGGGGCCAGATGGTTGCCCTGAAGGATATCCTGGATCAGGGTGGGGGTTTCCTTGGGGCATGGGGTGGCCTGGGTGAGGGGCCTATGGTGGTTTGCAGGCTGGCCACACCCTCCAGTGACCCAAGCGGAGGTCCTGGGTTCTGGGATTAACTCTGTAGCTTGGAGCAGAGCCAAGCCTTCTGTTCCCTCCGTGGCCACATTCATTTTTGTTTGGGTTTATTTAAATTATATAATTGAAACTTTGTAGCCTAGAGTAGAGGCCTAGGCACTAGGGCTGCAGAAGCTTGGCTTCCTCCATCACCCGGGCAACCCTAGCCTCTGCTCTCTCCAGCTCCGTGGCTGCCACCATTTCTGTTGGAATATTTATTCTATAATTAAAACTTTGTAGCACTGAGTGGAGGCCTACACTGGCAAGGGCAGGTGGAAAGCTTGGCTTCCTCCATTGCCGGGGAAACCCAAGCCTCCCTCCTGCTCTCAGTGGCTGCAGCCATCTTGGTTGGGGTTTATTTGCTCTTGATTGGCTGGGGGGAATGGCTTGTGGGTGTATCAGAGGTATGGTCAATTTGCATATTACTCTTTTATTAGATAGGATATCTGTTAATTTTAGGAGGACTTCAGAGATAGAACTGACGAGAAGTAATGGCAGAGCAATCTTATAAAGTGAGGGAGAAGTGGACTGAAGAGAACCCAAGCGTTGGTCTAGGAATCTGAGTGATGCTGTCAGTATAGTGGGTATGGAGGAGCTGAGAAGGGAGCAGGAGGGACCAGGCAATGCCAGACTGGCCATGAGAGATGAGGGCTGAAGACACTACAGAGTCTTAGTCCCTCATTAATCCATCCCAGACTTGAGCCTGCAGCTCAGAGAAATGGGGGCTGGAGCATCAGCCACAGGAACTGCAGGCTTGGGGAACTTCCTGGGAGCACCCCTGACACTGCCCACCCCCACCCTATGGCACCCCATCAACACAGCTTTCAGGGGGAAATGAACACAGACCCAGCTCTGCCACAGCACTGCCTGCCACAGCCGACACAGGACACACATTTGCCAGATGTGGGATTGGACACTCAGAAGAGTGGTTGCTGCACACATTTTGCTAATTCCTGCCAGGTCTCAGGATTCCTCTTGATGGGACTTATTACAACATGGGAGGACCCTGAAGAAAGTCTGTTCATGCCAAGACCTGACTACCACCCTGTAGTAACAGCCAGAGCCATGTGCCCTGGGAGTCCTCCCCTCCATTTCCCTGGGCCAGATGCCCTCAGAGTTCTCCCCTCCATTCCCCTAGGCCAGGTGCCCTCAGAGTCCTCCACTCCATTCCCCTGGGCCAAGTGACTTCAGAGACCTCCCTTCTGGTCTCCCTGGGCCAGATACAAGCAGGTATGCTTCACCACCACTGAAATTGTCTGCTTTGCTTCTCCTGAAAGCAGTAAAGTTGACCAGCCACAGAGAGGAAACCTAGAAACTTTGAATCTCTACATGTAGCAACTAGGGGAAGATGACTGAGTGACCCATGTCTGTGACAAGCTGGGACACGTTGTGGTCACACAGCCAGGACACTGAAATCCAGAGAGGACTATCCAGCTCCTCTTTGCAGACCCTGATGACCTATTACACCCATTGAGGCAGTGGTGGTGTCTGAGTTTTTAGACCCTTGTACATCTCCAGCAGCTCCACCAATTCAACTGTGCCCCATTTCTGTTTCTCATGTCTGAGTCCTGCAAAGGCCATCCCTGACCCATGCTTACCACCTGCTTCAGCCTCTCCCTTCTCGGGCCAACCCTCTAACTGACTGGGTGTGCAGATGCACACATACACACACACACACACACACACACACACACACACACACACACACACACACACACTGGCTAGACTAAGCGAGGCCTTTTGGTTATTTTGCGCTTAAGAAGTTTTCCCTGAAACATTTTATTTCCAGAAGAGCCCTGAGGCTTCCCTGGCACCAAGCCATGCCTCCTTTGGGTCAAGAAAATGCCCCTCCCCTCTGATGTACACCTGCCCACACTGGGGAAGGTGCCCAGGCTGGGGCGGGTGGCCGCACCCCAGTGCCCCACTGCAAGGAGCTTGACATTCCTTATCAGGCAAATGGAGAGGATGCTCTCTCTCCCAATACACCCTGAGAAGCTGCCAAGCAAGAGCAGACAATGAATGAAACAGCACCGGCTCTAATGGAACACTAGTTGGTGAGGTGGGTAAGACCTTCCTTCAAGTAACTGCTTGGATCTCTTCTTCCAAGCCAGATCTGAAGGCAGCAGAAGGCTCCTGGGATGCTGAGGGCTCTCCCCAGGAATGCAAGAGCAGCTGGGCAGTGTCCTCAATTGTCTCCGCCTGTCCTCACACCAGACTCAGGTCCATTCTAGGCTCAACACATCCACTCTTTACCTCTTCATCATGGACAGTTAGTGGAAATTATGGAGAGATTCCTACCTCTTCAGGAGCCTCCCTGCCTGCCCCCCGCCCCGATTTGACACCAGAGAGGAAGTGGTGTGGGCTGATTATGTGAAAGTGGGGGGTATGAGTATACACCAACGTATATCGTTGTACCCTATGTGATTGTCACCTAGAAACCTATCCACAAACACATAACCACACGGAAATATCCTACGCAGTATAAATAAGCACCATCATATTGCCGAACCACTTCAGAGGCCCTTTTCAGTTAACTGCAGGGGAGCTGGGTCTCCCTATTACTCTGCTTGAACAGCTGATCTGACTGAGGTGAATTTGGTGTTTATATACACCACTTCTCATCATTCTTTTCAGCTGTGTTTCCAGCCCTTGCAGTCTTTGGAATCTTAATTCTGGCCCCATGAAGAGGTATTCTCTCAGACAAGCATCACAGGGAAATTTGTTAATGTGTCCCATGAGACTCCCCCATGGAAACTCAGAGTACCAGGCCAACCACAGCAGTCCTCTTTTGAGGTCTCCAGTCTGAGGCTGACTCTCAGCTGTGCTCCTGAGGACAGCATTCAAGTGTGTTCCACCTCATATCCTGCCACCCAGGAGTGTCTGTGTGTCTGCTTTGTGAGCATTATCCACCTGCAATGTCACTCAGCCGGGAAACTGCTGCAGGGGCTGCCATGTGGCATAGAAGGAGGTTCCCCTGCCCTCAAGGAGCCCCCACCCCCGCTGGGAGCAAAAATGGGTGCCTGTGAGAAAACAGCCATGGAAGGCCAAGTATGTCGGTGCCTGGGGATGACAAGAAGATCTCCCATAAACACACGGATAGACCGCCGAGCCATTATTCCTCTGCCACAGCACTGCCTGCCTTAGCCGACACAGGGCACACATTTGCCAGATGTGGGATTGGACACTCAGAAGAGTTATTGGAAGGCCAAGAGTTATTCCTCACACAGTAGAGTAGCCTTCCCCTCCTTGGGATGGCAGGCCTGGTCTGTTCTCCCCATCACGGCCTTTAAGCCTCACCACTACCCTGGGAGGTCCATGTTGCTGCCCTCGTTTGAGAGAGAAAACGGAGGCTCGGGCAGTTTTAGGAACGTGCCAAAGGCCAGACATCTAGTGTGTAGTGTTGAGCCCTTTTGGTTCCACCTCTGAAGACCAGGATGCCCACTCATGACCTTACGATTGGGGTGGGCTTTGCACATGAGAAGTGAGCCCACTCAGGGTGCAGCCTGAGGGCTGTACCTAGGGCAGACCCCGGACGTGCCATCTCAGAGACAGTGGAAAAGGAGAGTCAGGCTGGCTTGGCAGGACGTCAGGCCGGTGCCACCAGCACCAGACCCAGTCAAGCGATGCTGGGCTCAGGAACTACAGGTGCTGACACACGCCATAGCACAGCGACCCCTCGGGTGGCACTGCAGCCCTCACACTTGGGGACCAGGGCTCTCCTGCTCCTGGGCCTGAGGAATTCCCTTCCACTGAATCCTTCTTCCTTCCACTAGAACAATGTGTTCCAAAAAACCAAAACACCGACAACTGTGCTTCCCCTCCAGGACCAGAGACATGGAGGCAGCCCTGTCTGTGTTTGGTTTGTTCCCTGAGGATTAGAGCCTGGTCCTCTCTCTGTCCCGAGTGAACACTCACTGGGGGATTGACCCACCCAGGTAGCAGGTAAGGGCACCTTGTCTAGCAGTCATCTGGCAAACAGGCAGGTGCCAGAAGACAAGACATCAGTCCCCATGTGGATGTGGACATGGGCACAAATGGTGACTGTCCACAAAATCAATGGGGAGAGAAAAATGGGGGTGGGGGGGAGCAGGTTCAAGAGTGCAGGCTGGGAGCCAGGGAATCAGTAAGGAGCTGAAAGGCAGCGAGGTGAGGTGGTCAAAGGCCTGGGGAATGAAAGCTCAGAGGTTGATGAGAAAGAGTCTGGGCAAGGGAGCCAGGTGCAGCCAGATTTAGTGCCAGCAACCAGCAGGCACAGGCCAGGGGTGCAGGGGCAGCAGGCAGCTGGTGCCAGCGGTTATGGAGAGGATGGATGAGAATATGATTTCCCCAGTCCACAAGGAGCAGGCAGTCTGGAGACAGGGCTTCCTCTCAGCAAATAGGCTGCCCGCAGCACGAGGCCCGGCCACTCCAGGCTGGTCCTATACCACATGTCCACTATGCCTGCCAAACAAGCCTGTGGCGAAGAGGTGGATCCAGGTGAAAGAGGACCACACCATTTACAGAGCAGAGCTCTCCTTACTTCTTAAAGACCCGCGGCCTAACCACACGATGGAAAGCATTCCTAGGCCCCGAGGCCTCCTGCTCACAGCCTGCGTGCACCCTGCACCCCTCTTCAAGGCACCCCTCTGCTGGGGGGGCGGGGTTGTACTTCAGCCCTGTGAGGAGCCCGAGTCCAGTCCCATTTCCTGAGCCCCAAGCTCATTTTCAGGGACAAATAGTGCTCCAAAATGTGCCATCTGCCTGATCAGCAGCCAAAAACAAAAGCCAAGGCTCCCTCCTGGGTGCCAGTCTGGCTCAGGTGCAAACTCTGAGATGGACCCAAGCTCTAACCACCTCGATCACAAATGCCCAGTCCCCTCCCAGAGGAGACAGTCAGTAAAACCGTGAGCCTTTGGACCCACCAGACTCCACCACCCTAAGGCTACATATGAGGCAGGAGTCACACTGGGCTTTTACCCCATTCTTCAGGTGCTTCCAGACATGACTGACAGAGAAATAATGAAACAGTCTCAGTCTCAGGAAATGCCCACTGGGGGCTTCTTGTCTTCAGCAGTGCTGGAAGCCAAGAGTCTGTCTCAGAGATCTCCGCCGGCCATGCTGCAGCTGTGTCTTGGCACCTGGGGTGCTGGGCTGGGGCCGGGCACTGCACAGGCTGCAGCCCAGCGCAAGGAGGTGCAGCACAGGGATGAGTAGGCTCCTGCCTAGGGCTGCCTCAGGTGCACCTGCCCTTGCTCCTGGGAGGAGGGAGGCTGTGTTCAGAGCAGAGGCAGACCTGTGAGTGGAGGCATGGGCATGAAGGGCCACAGGATGGAAAGATGAAGGAGCCTCCCTCATATCCTGGAGTGAGTAGTAGTTGAAAGGAAGGTCCACGGTGGCTAGGGAGTCGGACACTGGGCAGACCGGCTTGGCCTTTGGTGTGTCTGCAGGGACTGTTGGCAGAGAGCCCGGCTGCTTGGTTTCCCAGCCCTGGCCAGTGCTCTGCCTCCCTGCCCATGTCTGAGCCCCTCCAAGGAAGGGGGTAGCTGACCGGCCTTACCCACCTTCAGCAGGGTGTGGCTGCCACGACCTTGGGTCCCCTACAAGATTTTCTCTGAGCTTCTTAAATTGTAGTCTAAAGAAAAGTGCATCAACATTACCAGTGCAGTTTCACAGTGGCTCCCTCTGCGTAATCACTCCCAGGACTGAGGTGTAAAATATCTCCATGCCAGAAGCTCCCTCCCAACTCTTCCCATCAGCCTTCCCCTACAGCCACCATGTTCTGACATTCATGCTAGGACTCCCTCTGTCTGTTTCTGAACGTGCTTTAAAATCACACAGCACAGGCTTTTTTTGTGTGTGGCTTCTTCCAAAAGTGTGTCTGTGTGTCATATATGCTTTCATGTGCATTAATCTTTTGTTCCTTTTCACTGCTGGGTAGTATTCCATGGTGTGGACACTCCACCCTTTATTTATCCATACCACTACAACTGCTGTCAGATGTCTGAACTGTTTCTAGTTTGGGGCCAGCATAGTCAAGTTTCTATGGACATTTTTATATATGCCTTTGAATACCATGTAAGCATCTGTCGAGGAAATCTGAGCTGAAATGTCTGGGAGCACAGGTGTTTACTTCTCCAAGGCACCATAGTAGTATTCAGGTTCTTTCATCTTAAGCAGCAGGATGGAAAAGAACACTCCCTTGGGAACTGAAGCAAATGCACAAATAGAAGCTTACCTGGTAGGAAGGAAATTGTGCTAACAGGTGTACTATAGAAATGTGTGTGTGTGTGTGTGTGTGTGTGTGTGTGTGTGTGTGTGTGTGTGTTGTGTGTACTTACTGTTATTGCTGTGGGAGGATCTTAGAATGTCCTAGTCAACTTTTCCAAAATAAATTTGAGAGGACCATAAAATTTAGGGAAGGGGGAGGAAATGACTAGAGATAAGGCTGGAAAAAGAGATCAGGATTGAGCTGAAAAGGGCCTTGAATGCCATG
This sequence comes from Antrozous pallidus, assembly GCA_027563665.1. Taxonomy (NCBI): domain Eukaryota; kingdom Metazoa; phylum Chordata; class Mammalia; order Chiroptera; family Vespertilionidae; genus Antrozous; species Antrozous pallidus. The sequence goes on along the minus strand of CM050508.1, from coordinate 107,553,902 downwards.
CTAAAGTAAGTGAACTTCATCCTGCAAGCAACAGGAATCACCAGATGTGTTTAACAAACACCAGCTGGCACCTACACACACCACTAAGTGTGACAAACCAACCACGTCACCTACGAAACTGAGCGAACTCAGGTTAGTGGGAGGCTGAGGAGTGAAGGGCTCAATTACAGCAGATAACCTGTGTTCAAGTCCCAGGTCTGCCTCTCATCAGGGATGACTCCAGTAGTCACAGGATGATGTGCATGCTCAGCAATGAACAGCACATGACAAATGGCGCCTGCACGGGCAAACACTCCTACATATGCACAGCGGTGAGCAGGGGGTCAGAAGCCACGCATCCAAGATACTCCCTCCTCAGCAGCGGCCCATAACCTGCTAGAAACCTAGTGCTTCATAGTAACAGAAAAGAGGAAATTAATGGGCCACCAATTAGCTTCAAATCATCTTCGCTTTTGGGACTTGCAGTTGGACGAACTTGCCCAATAATACAGAGTCTCCAGAAGACATTTTCCTCAGCTCTGTATGAGCTCTGAGGTTGGAGAGACAAGAGCAACAGCACATAAGAGAGTCTCAGAAAAATGGGTGCCAGGCATGGGTTTCCCATGCCCACTGGAAAAGGTTCACAGGGGAGCCCTCCTTTGTGCCCAGAGTGAGATGATTCAGGCCAGGCTGGGACAGTCCACACAAACCTGACCAAATCAATTCTTATAGCACTGACATGGTGAATAAAAACTCTCACTGATCTTAGATTATTGTGGAGTAGCCCCTTTCTCTCTTAGAAAAGAGGGCTCCACAGTCACGTTACACCTGGTCTGGTAAAATAAACAACATGGGGGGAAGGAAGAAGCGAGCCTGAGAGAGCGTGGCCTTACCTCCACATACAGGAGGGGGAAAATCCCAATCTTGTCTCCCAGCATTCCTTCTGCCCAGTTGTCATCCACTCTTCTGATCACAGTCAGGATTTCATCCTGGAATTGCCAGAGCCCACAATGTGTACGACCACATGGACATCCACACAACAAAAGAGAAAACAAGAGATCTGTTAGCGCTGTTGAAGCCCAGAAAAGATTCTAAGCAATGATTCAAAGAACGTTTATTATCCATTCTGAGATATGGCATGTGAAAACAGTCACCCCTTACATTTTCACCCAGGATATCTCTTTTTTTTTTTTTTTTTTTACATAGTGATTACAGCTGCAAAGATTCTCAAATGTTTTCCATTTACAATATCCAGGAGTCCCCCTTTATCCTTGGTTTTGCTTTCCACAGTTTCAGTTACTTATGGGTCAACTGTGGTCTGAAAATATTAAATGGGAAATTCAATTTTTGACTTTTTAAAACATCAAGTGCCTATACTTGTATTTAAGAATTTCTAGCCTGGCCGGCATGGCTTAATGGTTAAGCATCAATCTATGAACCAGGAGGTCACAGTTCGATTCCTGGTCAGGGCACATGCTCAGGTTGCTGGCTCCATCTCAGGTATGAGGTGTGCAGGAGGCAGCCGATCAATGATTTTTCTCTCATCATTGATGTTTCTATCTCTTTCTCCCTCTCCCTTCATCTCTGAAATCAATACAAACACATTATTTTTTTAAGAAAAGAATTTCTGGTACCAAGAATTAACCAAATCTATATTCATTGCTGCGCTATTTACAATAGCCAAGACATTCAAGCCTCCCATGAGCCCATCCTATCTAATAAAAGAGTAATATGCAAATTTGACCATACCTTCGCCATACCCACCAGCCATGCCCACTAGCCAATCAGAAGCAAATTACGTAAATAAACCCCAAACAAGATGGCTGCCACCACTGAGAGCAGGAAGGAGGCTTGGGTTTCCCTGGCAATGGAGGAAGCCAAGCTTTCCACCTGCCTTTGCTGGCAGAGGCCTCAATGATACAAAGTTTCAATTATAAAAGATACATAATCCAAAGGCAGCCACGGAGCTGGAGAGAGAAGAGGCTAGGATTGCTGGGGCAATGGAAGAAGCTAAATTTCTGCAGCCCTAGTGCCTAGCCCTCTACTCTAGACTACAAAGTTTCAAACAGAAATGGCTGTCGCCATGGAGTGAACAGAAGGCTTGGCTGCACTCTAGGCTACAAAGTTTCAATTGTAGAACATAAATTAATTTCAGATCCCAAGGCCTCCGTTTGGGTCGCTGGGGGTGTGGACGGCCTGCAAATCACCATAAGCCCCTCGCCCAGGCCGCCCCATGCACTAAGGGCACCTCCACCCTAATCCAGGACATCCTTCAGGGCAAACCAGCTGGTCCCCACCCATGCACCAGGCCTCTGTCCTATCTAATAAAAGAGTAATACACAGATTGACCATCAGCTCAACACACAAGAGGGCTGCCCCCATGTGGTCAAAGATCCTGTCCCCATGTGGACACAAGATGGCCACCACAAGATGGCCAGCAAGAGAGGGCAGCCTCCATTGGGAGGCTCCAGGCCCTGCAAGGGAGGGCAGTTGTGGGTGATCAGGGCAGCAGGGGAGGGCAGTTGGGAGGGACCAGGCCGGCAGAGGAGGGAAGTTGGGGTCAAACAGGCTGGCAGGGGAGCAGTTAGACATCAATTAGGCTGGCAGGGTAATGGTTAGCAGGTGATCAGGCTGGCAGGCAGAAGCAGTTAGGGGTAATCAGGGAGGCAGGCAGGTGAGCAGTTTGGAGCCAGCAGTCCTGGATTGTCAGAAGGACGTCTGACTGCCCATTTGGGCCCAATCCTACCAGCATCGGGCCTAAACGGGCAGTCGGACATCCCTTGAGGGGTCCCATATTGGAGAGGGTGCAGGCTGGGCTAAGTGACACTCCCTGCCCCCTGCCCCTGTGCACGAATTTCGTGCACCAGGCCTCTATTCAGTAGATAAGTGGCTAAAAATGTGGTAGTACATATATACAATGAAATATTACTCAACCATAAAAAAGAATGAATTCTCACTATTTGCAACAGCATGAATTGACCTAGAGGGTATTATGCTAAGTGAAATAAGTAAGTCAGTGAAATAAGTCAGTTATGATTTCACTTATATGTGGAAACCAAAGAACAATATAAAAGAACAAACAAAACAGATTCGGAAAGCAGACTAATATTAATTGTTGCATGGGGAAGTGGGAGACTTGTATTGGGTAAAAAAAAGTGAAGCAATTAAGAAGCACAAATTGGTAGATACAAAATAGTCATGGATATGTAAAGTACAGCATAAAGAATACAGTTAATAATCTATAATAATAAAAGTGCAATATGCTAATTAGAACAGATGTCTTACGGACATGCTTCCTTCCGGACAAAGCTGCGGCTGGTGGGGGCCAAGGCAGAGGTGGCCGCCAGTAGTGTCAGAAGCCAAGGTCCTTACACAAATTTCATTCATCAGGCCTTTAGTATTGTAATAATAATGTAATAATTATGTATGGTGCAGATGGGAACTGGAAATATTGGGGGGAACACTATGCCGTATACCTGAAACTAACACAAAATAATATGAAATTTAAAAATATAATTGAAAAATAGCAAAAAGAACTCATATAACACCACCACAACAAAAGCAATGTCATTAAAGAAGACCTATGGAGGGAGAGGAAGGGGGAAAGAGAGACTTAAAGGGGGGAGGGGAGAGGGACATCTGTAATAATTTAAACAATAAAGATAAATTTTAAAAAATGGGCAGAGGACCTGAATAGATAGATACATTTCCAAGGAAGTCATAATGATGACCAACAAATATCTGGGGGGCAAGGGGAGAGAGGATTGCTCAACATCACTAGAGAAATGCAAATCAATGCCACAATGAGACACCACCTCACCCATCTCAGAATGGCTCTTATCACTAAGACAAGAGATAAGTGTTGGTGAGGATGTGGAGAAAAATGAATCCTTATACACTGGTGGTGGGAATGTAAATTTGTACAGCTGGTAGGAAAAATAGTATGGAGATTTCTCAAAAAATAAAAATAGAACTACCATGTGACCCAGCAATTCTGCTTCTGGGTATCTACCCCAAAATTTTGAGAATACTTATTTGTAAAGATATATGTACCCTATGTTCATCACAGCATTATTCACAATAGCTAAGACATAGAAACAACCCAGTGTCCTTTGGTATATGATTGAATTAAGCAGTGGTACATATATACAAAGGAATACTACTCAGCCATAGAAAGATAAAATATTGTCATTTGTGGCAACATGGGTGGATGGATCTTGAGAGTATTATGCTAAGTGAAGTAATTCAGATAGAAAAAAATACAAGATTCTTAATATTTCAATCATATGTGGGCTAGTATACAAAAAGCAACAAATGAGCAACTATAAAAACCCCTCATAGATGCAGACAACAGAATTGTGGTAACCAAAGAAAAAGAGGGTAGGGGAAGGACGAAAGAGGCAAAAGGGGCTAAATACAAAGTAACAGAAAGAGATAGTACACAGGTAGTGAGTACACAATAGAGTATATAGATGTTGTGCTATTTTGTTGTACATTTAAAATTTATATAATGTTACTAATAAATGTTATTCCCAATAAATTTAATTTTAAGAGAACCTAAAAGAATCAATTAAAAACTTCTGATACTAATGACAAATTATAACAAGGTTTCAGGATAGAAGATTAATATATAAAAGTTAAACACTTTTCTATATACATGCATGCATTGGAGATACTATGGGTTCAGATCCAAACCACTGCAAAAAAGCAAAAAAGCAAGGCCAGGATCTTGCCTTCAATCGGTACAAAATGCAATATTTGCAAAGTGCAACAAAGTGAAGCACAATAAAATGAACAAGTGGAATTTGACATTAAAATCATAATACTGTTTACATTAGCATCTAAAAATGAAATATTTAGGTATAAATCTAACAAAATAAGTACAAATAGCTGTATGAGAAAAACTATAAAACTCTGATAAATGAAATCAAAGAAGAACAAAATAGAGAGATGTATATTTTTGTGGATTGAAATCTTCATTGTTGTCATAATATCAGTTTTTCTCAACTTCTACATTCAGTGCAATCCCAATCAAAATCTCAAGAAGTGATTTTGTAGCAATTAACACATTAATTATAAAGTTTATATGGAGAGGCAAAAGACCAGAATAGTCAACATAATATTAAAAGAGAAGAACAAGGATGACATTATTTGACTTCAAGACTAAAGCTACAGTACTAAAGACAGTATGATATTGGTGATAGAAGATAAAAATTGATCTAATAGATCAATAAAACATAACATGGCATCTAGAAATAGACCCACATAAATATAATCAACTGATTTTTGACAAAAGAGCAAGGATGATATAATGGAGAAAAGACAGTTTTTCAATAAATATTGTTGAAACAATCAGACATCCACAGGCAAAAAAAAATTAATATAGATCAAGACTATACCCTTCAGAAAAATTAATGCAAAATGGATCACAAATTAATGCAAAATGGATCACAAACTAAAACACAGAATTATAAAACCTTAGAAACCAGTGGAGAAGACTTGAGCCTTGGGTGTGGTGGTGACTTTTGGACACAACACCAAGAGTTGATTTATAAAAGAAAGAACTGATAAGCTGGACTTCATTAAAATTGAAATTTTCGGCTCTGCAAAAGATACTGTCAAGGAAATAAAAAGAAAAGCCACAGACTTATGTAAATATTTGTAAAAGACATATCTGATTTAAAAAATGTTATTCAAAATACACAAAGAATTTTGAAAACTCAATAATAAGAAAATCTACACTCCAACTTCAAAATAGGCCTATAATCCAAACAAGCACCTCACTAAATAAGACATGTAGATGGCAAATAAGCACATGAGAAGATGTTCCACATCATGTCATCAGGGAAGTGCAAATTAAAACAATAAAATATGACTTTGACACCCATTGGAACAGCCAACAGCACCGAACGCTGGTGAGGATGTGGATCCACAGGAGCTCTCTGCCACTGTTGGTAGGGACAGAAAATGGTACAGCAACTTTGGAAGACAGTTTTGTGGTTTCTTGCAACATTAAACATACTCTGACATTATTATACAGAAATCACACTTTTTGGCATGGACACGAACTTATGTCCACAAAAAGCCTGTTCACGGTTATTTATAGCAGTTTTATTTATAATCATTAAAACTTAGAAGCAATCAAAATTTTCTTCAGTAGGGGAGGATAAATAAGCGGTGGTAAATCCAGACAATAGAATATTATCCAGTGCTAAAAAGAAATGAACTATAAGCCATAAAAAGATATGATAGAAACTTAAATGCATATTATTTAGTGAAAGAAGGTGATCTGAATATGCTATATACTACATCTAACATATGACATTGTGGAAAAGGCAAAATAATGGAGACAATAAAATGATCAATGGTTTCAGGGGCTGGAGAGGAGGGATGAATCAGCGGAGCACAGCAGTGACAGCACTCTGTATGATACTGTAAAGCTGAGCACATGTTTTTATACATGAACCCACAGAATGTACAACACCAAGTGATGCCTCATGTAAAGCCTGGACCTTGAGTGACAGGATGTGTCACTGTAGCTTCATCAGTTGTAATAGATGCATCTCTCTGGTGGGGATGCTGGTCCTGGGAGGCTGTGCATGTGGGGGCAAGGAGGCACATGGGAATCTCTGTACCTTCTGCTCGATCCAGGCATGAACCTAAAGCTGCTCTATAAACAAAGTCTATTTAAAAACTCATTTAATAATACTGGAAAGTGATGAAAATGGACAACTAAAAATCCTACAATATAGGTGTAGCTCATAAACATAATGTTGAGAGAAACAGACTTAGACACAAAAATATGTTATGCATGATTCATTTATTTGAAACTCAAAAATAGATACAAGCCTTCTATGGTGGTAGAAAATATGGGAGGAGAAAAGGGTGGAGGCACTGGCACCCATGTTGCTCCATTGGGTAATGAATATGCGCAATCATAAAGGAGCATAATTTTGATTGTGAGTATATTATGCTATCTATATATATATAAAAGTCTAAGTGCCCGTCACAACCAAAACAACCAAACGGATGACCAAACAGGCTGCGTGGAGAGACCAGGCTGGCAGGAGGGGCGGGCAGTTGGGAGTGATCAGCCCAGCAGGGGGGGCAGTTAGGGGTGATCAGGCAGGCAGGCAGGTGAGCAGTTAGGAGCCAATAGTCCCTGATTGTGAAAGCGATGTCCGACTGCCTGTGGGATTGGGCCTAAACCAGCAGTCGGACATCCCCCAAAGGGTCCTAGATTGAAGAGGGTGTAGGCTGGTCTGAGGGGACCACTCTCGCCCATGCACAAATTTAGTGCACCAGGCCTCTAGTACTTAGATAAAAGTGTTTTTTCTAAAATAAAAGGTGATAGTGTGGAAAAGTCATGGCACACCTTGAAAACTGCATTGGTCCTAACACATCAAGAGGACATCCATCATATTCTGAGGAAGCCAGCCAATATGTGAACAGTCTGAAATTAAGTCACAGAAGAAAGAGAAATGGCATCGCCGAGCCTGAGAATGAGAAGGCTGGGGTGGGGCAAGGCTAATGTCTGTGAGCTGTGGCATCACTGCCACACTGAAGAGCTGGGCTCATTCTGGGTCACTCAGAGGGTGGAATTAACTCCCCCTTCTGTGGGACTGGAATATAAAAGGGGAGCTGTCCAAAACCGAGTGTGGTTTTAGGCCAGAGAATTTGTATCATTCCAAGTGCTAGCAGTTCCCATCTGTTCCTTGTCCAGTCAGCAATGCATGAGTGTCCCCTAAATGCCAGGCATGAGGAGGAAACCATCCCTCCTCAATGGGAGCTCAGCAATAGGTGGGAGAGGCCCAATCATAAACACATGGACATCACCCAATATAATGCATTAAAATCCCATTATAATGCAATAAATGGGATTCAAAATCCACTCATGTCAAATGTGCTACTGTGAGGTTAGTGAAATGAGCAGGTGGAATCTGCACAGCCCATCTGCCCATCAGATGCAAACCCAATGTGGTCTCAGCTTTGGTTTGGTGGCAACTGGTAGCATGCGTCTGATATGCACTAATACTGAAGGGGACATTCTGGGTCCCATCCTAGCTGGAATGTCAGGACAGTGGCAGGATCCAGAGTACTCCCATTTACCTGGCAAACATTTTTTGAAGGGATGGGGCAAGGAGATCACTGGGTGCAGGGAGCCAGTCACCCTCTATACACACCAATTAGTAACTAACTTTGCCTAAGACTTTTGAGGAAGGTTTCCACAGGTTTGCCTCTAATCCAAATGCATGCCACGGAGACAGCCTCCAACCGGGACCGAGTGCTGGGTAATGAGGAGATTCACTGTCAGAGCTCCCAGTGTGAAGTCGGTGTGTTCCAGAACGAGTAACCACTTATCCCATCACCAGTGCAGAACCAGGAACATGATGACTGGTTTAACAGCTGGGTTATATCAGGTCTCAAAAACCTGGAGCCAGTGATTTCAGGAGATCAGGGAAGGGAAATGCCTGCTCTGCAGCCTCTGCTGTGTGAAGAGCACTCCCTTCTCAGAATTGGAGTGGGCTGTCTGCATGACAGTGGCAAGGCACACCTTGGAATCCAAGGGTTTGGTGGCTGCTTCTCAGAGGACGGCGGCCCTGCAGCCACAACGCTGTGGGTCTGACGCAGCCTCAGAACAAGTCCTGTTGCCAGGAAACAAGAGGGATGTGTAGGAAAACAGTACGCATTTGGCCTACATGGTGCTATGCTCTGTCACAGGTCAGCAAACCCTTCTAGAAAGAGCCATAGTCAATATTTCAGGATTTGCACGCCATACTATCACCATCACATACTCAACTCTGCTGTTTCAGTGTGAAAGCAACCAGAAAGGACACGTTACGTGAAGGAACCTGGCTGTGGGTCATTAAGACTTTATTGACAGAGCAGCAGCAGGTGGGCAGATGTGGCCGGCAAGCCCTAGTTTAAAAAGCCTTGCTCGATGTAGATGTGGAAATACCATTAAGCAGACACCACAGACAATGCTGACAGTCAGGAGGGCACAAGTGTTTCTGGGCCAGTATAGCAGCATTGAGGATTTTATGAATAAAGGTTGTTTGCAGGACATCATTTCACTCTGAAATGCAGGATTTGAGTCTTTTAAAAGTTTCATGTAAACTGTTCATTCTGTGCTATGGGTCAGTAGACTTCCAAATGCTGTTTTCCCTGTTCCCTGAAATTTCCAAGCTTTGAAAACAAATCAAATGCCACTGCTGTCTGGCTGGGGCTCTCCTTTGTCCACACGTGGCCTCAGGGTGGGCCAGACGACTGTAATTCTGGGCAATGCACATAACGCAGTATTAAAAAGAACACGGCCTTTCTTCCCAAGGTCCTGTGAGAAATGCACCTCTGAGGACTCAGGCACCACAGAGGTCCCACTATGGTGGAAAGGGCCTTGACACCATGTTTGCCATTCATTCACCTAACTCTCCCAAAGTGTGTGCTCTCAGGTGCACCTAAATTGATGGTCTGTGAAGGGCAGAAGCTGCAGAGCACTGAGCCAGACCTTGCTGACCTGCGGGAGGTTGGTGCTGCGATCCCCATTGCAGCCCTTGATGCCACTAGAGTAGCTGGTGGAGCACACTGTCCTTCAATACTGCATATCGGCACATCTCGGTAAATGTCAAGGCTCATGTGTCAAAAGGGCTCAGCCTGAAACCACAGTCAATTCACTTGGAAACTTCTTTCAGCAGCTGAGAACCCCTCCCCTGCTCTGCCCAATGGGGGCTCTGAGCACTGCCTGGCACCTACCCCACACCTGGAACACAGTTCAGGGTTGACAAATGTTGTTAGAATGAATGTACAAGAAGGCTGGATGAGAACACACATTCTCCATAGTGAGAGCAGCGAGGCCCTGGTCCAGGCCAGGCAGACTGCCTGCTCAGCTTCACTGTCAAGTCCCATTGGGAGTCCTGGTGCCCTTCCTAATGCTGGGGAGAGACACAGCCAGGACCCAAACAACTGCCATATAAATGTAAGTACCTTCTTGGGAGGAGTGGGAAAAAATGAGGAGTGTTGGGTAAGGGGCTCTATCACATGAGGTCAGGGACACTCAGAGGGGCATGTGGACAGGTGGAGTGACCAGGCCTGCAGAAGCTGCTGCAGATCCCTGGAGAGCCTGCAGTATGAGCTGGAGAGAGAAGGGGCCTGGGAGGCGCAGGCACTGGGTCAGGCAGGGTCATGTAGGCAGCATAGACTTGGACTCTGGGGAAAAGAAAAAGCCAGTGGGGTCCTGAGAAGAGTTGGACACCTTCCAACATAAGGTGAAAGGCTCTCAGGCTCCAGCTGCTGGATGGGAGGGGGAAATGGGCTGGGGTTACCCACCATGAGCCAGGGAGACAGTGGGGTGGAGGCCACACAGGGTGTGAGAGAAGAGCTCACAGCTGGATGGGTTTGAAAATATTTCCTGACCAAACTTCAGATCTATCCCAAGGTGGTCTACAAATCATTGTGGATCCCAATGCAGTTTGACCCTCACCTTGATGTCCAAAGAAGAGACTAGACAGTCTTCAGCTGCCCCCAGGCTGCCTCTGAACCTGTTCCTTGGGCCCCAATGCCTCTGAATTTGTCACCTTAGTAAAGGTGCCTCCTCCACACAGGCCAGTGGCCCTCGGTGGCTGAAGGGATGAGGCCCGGCCGGAAGGAGGGATCTAGGATCTAAGAGCCAAGAAAGTGCCAGAGGTTCTCAGGTGATTGCCTGAACAGAGGCAGAGCTGAGGCAGGAAAGGAGCAGGACCCGGCCTTTTTGGGGGCTCATTGGCTTTGGTCTGTGGTCAGAGTCCCTAAGTGTTCTCAGTGCTAAAGTGGTTCCGATGCCCCTTAGGAAGAAGCAGAGATGACACAGTGGGTCTGGGGGTGCCATTGAAAGGGACAGCAGCTTTGACAGAGGGTGGTGGGATTCCCCAGCCCTGGGCAATTCCTCTGAGATCAGACACAGGGAAGTAAGGCACAAGGGACCAGTTGTGTGTCTTAAGAAGAATATTTGTTTTCTGTGAGAGCACTGGGCTGACACAACAAGTGACATGTATCTGACAGAACTGCAGTTTTTCTGAAAAAGCGAGAAAGCAAGGGGCAGAAAGCAAACATTTATTAAGTGCCAATTTTGGTTCTAAATGCCTTTGCTCACTGAATCCTATTATTAACTTCATTTTACAGTTAAAAGAGAAACTCAAAGATTAAGGAAATATCCCAACATCATTGTATGGTAATAAAAATGTATCATGATCTGAACTTTTGTCTTCCTGATGCTAGAGCCCGAACTCTGTCGAGATTTGTTTTTAACTACATCTGTCCCCTGAATTGCCTGGGATTAATGCTGGGATAACTCACAAAGGACAGAATTCCCACACGTCGAAAATGATGATTAAACATTCAGCAGTATAAGATCATATGGAAGGAGTTATGGGGACACTAACAGGAGAAAATCTGGCAGGTCAGGACAAACTGTGGTGGTATTTTAAAGAGCTCCTGCCAACTCAAAACATCCCTTTGGGGCTGCGTGGAAGAGGGTGGGTGTGAGATGACTAGAAAGGAACTCTCCCCATGTGCACAAGCCCTGAGGTTTCGCACATGGCAAGCATGATGGGAAGCCAAGGGAATAAGATTCGGTCCCCACTGAATGTTGGGTGTGAAAGTGATTTTGCGGTGGGCCAGAGACTGCCTGAGGAAATCTCGGGGCCTTTGAGGACTCCTAACCATCACCCAGTGAATTCACTAAATGGCAGACCCAGCCCTTAACATCCAACACAGCTTCCGGCTTCCAGCGAGGTTATGACGGTGCTCCCCTGCACTGAAAGTTCCATGGTCAGGGTACAATAAACACTTGCTGAATTTTGCAGTTGACTGAAAATATGGAAACATGGAATAAGCTTCCACAAAAGGAATGGAACTCAAGGTCCTAGCTGGTATGCCAAGCCCTAAGCCCAGCTCTTTCCGCCTCCAGTGTAGGTATGAGTGTCCTGACTTGAAGAGGAGGAACGGTGGCCAAGCACTGTTAAGTGTTTTCCTAAGGTCACTCCTGGGGTCTCTCCAGGAATGTGTAGGGCAGCACACCTCATGGGCTCAGTGAGAACACCTGGCAAACGCACTGACAGAGCCTGGGGACAGGCACTTCTCTTTAATGTTCGTTTGCACATGCTCCTTTCTGGGGTGGAACTACTAAAAAGTTAGAAAATACGCTTTTCATAGCTGCTTTATAAAAAGTAAGTATTCATTCTCTTCTTAAATGAAACAGAGTTTTGGTTTTAGAATGACTTTAATGAATGCAATTTTAATAGGACTGTTCGAAATCCAACACCACAGGTAAAAATCTTGCTTTGATCCACCTGCTTCATTCCTTTAAAACCCAATCAGTCACACTACTATGATGTATGTATGTATTTATTTATTTTTAAAATATATCTTATTGATTTTTTTACAGAGAGGAAGGGAGAGGGATAGAAAGTCAGAAACATTGATGAGAGAGAAACATCGATCAGCTGCCTCTTGCCCACCCCTCACTGGGGATGTGCCCACAACCAAGGTACATGCCCTTAACCAGAATCAAATCTGGGACCTTTCAGACCACAGGCTGATGCTCTATCCACTGAGCCAAACCAGTTTCAGCCACTTTGATGTATTTTAAAGGCATGCTGGGCCTTCTGTGGATTTTAGAGATTCCCCTTTCATTACTAACTCCACATGGGGCATTTCCACACAAGATGCTGCCCAACAGCAACCCAGCTGGCTGCCCCAACAATGCCAAAGTATGAAGACCCTTTGGTCACTGCAGGTGTGGCATCAACACAACCAGCATTCCAGGCCTGGGGGCCAAGAGCTGGCTCAGATGCCCATAAAAGGAAAATAGCAGAAGGGCAATGCCAACAACAGGAGACAGAAACCGAGTGGGAGCCAAAGAGTCCTGATGCATTAGTCATGCTCTCTGGATACTTTGTTTGAGATGTGAGAGATGCAGACAGAGCAGGTATCTAGCAAATGCTGTGCCCCACCCTAGACAGGAGGTGTGAGTGGGTGTTGGCAAGAAGGTTATGTGAACATGGCACAATTCTCATTGGGGATCATGCCCAAGGGTCTCTAACTCTCCACATTTATCCCCAGGATTCAAGAAAAGAAAGTCCTTCAAAACATCCTGAGATGTGTCCCTGCCCATCCAGCTTCCTGTAGAAACAAAAGACCTAAGATTCTCTCAGGGAAGTTGCTCTGTCCCTTAACTTCAAGTCAAATGCCACCTCTCTAAAAGGTCTCCATACTATGCCGACCACAACAGTGATGCTCACCCACAGCCCAGAGTAAGCCCTTTGATTTGTTCTTTTTGTGATGCATGTGCACGACTTCAGCACCCACTTCTAAGAAGGCATCTGCAGTGAGGTATCGCAGCACACAAACTCGCCTGTACGCGATGAGGAGCGAGGCTGCTCCTCACTGAGGTTCCTCGTAGAGAGCTTAGTTGATTTCCACTGACCATTTGGGCTACTTAGTTTCCTTTCCCCTTTAATATTCCCACTCTTATATTTTAAATTCACCATTACAGAGTAAGCCCTCAGTCCCGTTAAAGAGAAAGAACCAAGATGGCAGCATAGGTAAATGCAGCACTCACTGCCTCCCACAACCACATCAAAATTACAACTAAAATATAGAACAACCATCATGCAGAACTACCTGAAATCTGGCTAAATAGAAGTCCTACAACTGGAGAAGTAAAGAAGAAAGCACATTGAGGCTGGTAGGAAGGCCAGAGGCAAGGAACCAGCTGATTTGACACCTACATGTGGCATTTTTTTTAATTGGGAGGGTATCTTAGGCTGGGGAAGCCTCCTGTGAGGAGCAAGACATCCAAGCCTAAGCCCAACACCAGTCCCCCAGCCCAAGGTTCCAGAGCTGGGAAGAAAAGTCCTTGTGATTTCAGGCTGTAAAATCCAGTGAAGATTGTGGCTGCTGGAGTTCCAGCCAGCTCCTCTTAAAGGGTTGGCACACAGACTTACTTGAACTTGAGCCCTCTCTGGCAGCACTTGAAAGAAACCTAGGACATTAGGGGAGGAGGTAACTTGACTGGGATCAGAGCAAGAACTCGGGCAAGCTTTCTAACAGTGCTTGTAGGAGTCACTGTTCCTATGCTGAGACTTCCCCCGTAGTAGAGCTGACATCTCTCATAGCAATATATTTGCTGATACATTTCCTAGGGCAAAGGGAATTAAGGAGAAAATAAACAAATGGAACTACATAAAGATAAAAAGCTTCTGCACAGCAAAAGAAATCACCATCAAAATGGAAAGGGAGCCCACTATCTGGGAGAACAATTTGGCAATGGTATATCTGATAAAGGGTTAATATCCAAGGTATATAAGGAACTCATAAAACTTAAAAGGAAGACAAACAATCCAATTAAAAATTGGGCAAAGGACCTAAAAAGACACTTCTTGAAAGTGGACATACAGATGGCCAAGAGACATATGAAAAAATGCTCAAAGTCACTGATCATCAGAGAAATGCAAATTAAAATGAAAAGGAGGTATCACCTCACACCTGTCAGAATGGCTACCATCAACAAATCAACAAATGACAAGTGCTGGTGAGGATGTGGAGAAAAGGGAATCCTTGCGCACTACTGGTGGGAATGTAGACTGGTGCAACCACTGTGGAAAATAGTATGGAGATTGCTCAAAAAATTAAATATGGCACTTCCACTTGTTCCAGTGATAGCACTTATAGGAATATATCCTAAGAAATCTGAAATTCCAATCATAAAGAATATATGCACCCCTATGTTCATAGCAGCACGATTTACAATAGCTAAGATCTGGAAACAGCCATCGTTAGGTGAGGGATAAAGAAGCTGTGGCACATTTATATCTTGTAATACCATACAGCAGTAAGAAAGAAGCATCTCTTACCCTTGAGACAGCATGGAGAGACTTGGAGAGTATTATGCTAAGCAAAATAAGACAGTCAGAGAAACACAAGTATCACATGATCTCTCTCATATGTAGAATCCAATGAACAAAACAGTGGTGAACAAAAAGGATTCAGAAACATAGAAACATGGAACAGACTGTAGCGTCTCAGAGAGAAAGTGTGGGAGAGTGGGTGGTGGGAAGAGATCACCCAAAGACTAACCCATGGACATATATGCATACCCCATGGACACAGATTATAAGGTGGTAAAGGTCTGGGGTGGGGAGTAGCAAAGTGTGTGTGGGGTGGAGGTGGCTTAGAAGGGGACATATGTAATACTTTCACTAAAGATTTATTTTTTAAAAAAGATGAAGTACATAAAAATACTAATAAAATGGCAATAAATATTTATCAACAATTGAGTCTAAAAATCAAAATAAACAAATAAGAAATCTAATGAATGAAATAAACTGATGAATGAAATAGAATCATAGTCATGAAAACATGAACAGACTAAGGAATCTCAGAGGGAAAGGGAAGGAGGGGAAAGAAAGAAATTAACCAAAGAATTTATATGCATATATGCATTACCTATGGGCACAGACAACAGCGCTGTTGACCTGGAGAGGGGCGGGGACTGAGTGGAGGGGAGCAACGGGGGGCGGGGGGGGGGGGGGCGGGGAGGAGAGCATCTGTAATACTCTCAACAATACAGATTTTTTAAAGAAACAACAAACACAAGTGAGCTACGGAAACCTAGGCCCCCACCTTGACCTGAATAAGAGCAGACCCCAGGCCCATGCGCTCAGTCTCATCTAAACCTCACTGTATGTAACAAACCTTGTCTTTCCAAAGTTTCCTGATGGTAAGAACCACAAGGACTGGTCCAGCCACAACATTGGTTTTGATAGACTGAGACCAGCACAAAACAACCCCACCCCAACATAATTCAAAGTAAAAACATCACCCACCACGGAATAACTCTAAGGAAGCCTAAGAGCGTTCTAGTTTTACCCATGAGGACTACATTAATGCTTCTCTAAGTATCAAATATTAAATTCTACCCCTGAATATTGAGAGCCCTTACTACATACAGGTCTGCCTCCTGGGTGACCAGTGTCTCATTATTCTCTGAAACAATCTTCTGAGCACTTAGACCCACTTGCTGTCCCCTGTCTCTCCCACTGGACTTCATGCTCCTGGGAAGCAGTGAATCTGTCTGCACCCTTGGGATCCTGCATAGTTCTCAGCAGGGCGGGGCCTGCTACATTTCTGTGAAGTAGACAATGCCCTCTCTGTCCTTGGGTCCCACAGTCTTCACCCTGCCGATGAGTGTCCTGGGCAGAGTCTGAAATAATGGATCTTACAGTGGAGAAGCAGGACGGGGCAAGGGTAGGGCCCAGAGGGGGCAGAGGTGGGGATGGGATGGAGGGCTCTCTGCAGCTGTCCCTTTTTGGAGAGCTCTTCACTGATGAAATTCTGGAGCCCAGATACAAGGTTAGTAAGGGCCCCTGTGGACCCTGAGAGGTCACTGGGGTCCCTGCTCTTGGTCAAAAGTTGTGATACAGAGCATCAGGACTCCCAGAGGAGTTGGTCTTCAGGACAGCTCTGGAGAGTCTATTGGTCAGAGAAGGAAGTAAGGCAGGGCTTCTGTCTGCCTGACACTGGGCTGCCTGCCATTCTCACCTCAGACTGAGAGAAAGAGGGAGGGGGGAGAGTTGGGAGACTGGGATGGGGGCGAGGAAGGAGCCTGGATACTGGCTTCCTGTGAGGCTGCGTCAGCCAGAAAATACTTGGAATTAGCCTCAGAACACCAGAGTGAAAAACAGATTATTCATTGTCGGGCTGAAGGATGAAACAAGACAAACAGCAGCCATGCATTGGACATGCAAATTTTGCTCGAAAATGGTATGCGCAATACCCCAGCAGCCATACAGACAGCTCAGTGCCACAGCCAAGCTATATAAATGAAGAGAGAGACAGACAGGCAGGCAGGCACCAATGTCCTCTCAGAGGTGGAAAGACTGTGGGCTTTCAAGTCAGAGATGTGAGTTAGATTTCCAGCTCTGTTATTTACAACTTTATGTGGGGTGCGGGAGGGGAGGAAAGAAAAGGGCTTCTATGGAAAATGACCTCACAGGGTAATCTGAACATAAATTCCTAACTGGGCAGTGATACCTCAATCATATCACTTCTTTAATTTACTAAAAGGCTTAATTTTGCCTTAAGGCAACACTGTCCCTTGATTCTATGCATCTACCTTAACACACCTTTGAATAAACTGTGACCACGTTCGAGAGAGCACATAATCTTGTTAACGATACTTTAATCTAGTTCCTGCCTTGATTTCTCCCACCTCCATGTAACCTTCCTTATGTTCTCTCTTTAATTCCAAATGTGAAAAAACAAGCCTCAAACTGTTATTCTGTGGAGCATTTGAGACTTGCTCCTGGTATATGCCTTCAATTTGGCCCAAACTATTGTAAAAATTCTCTACAGCATGGACGTTTCTTAGGGGGACAACAGGCTCCAACTACTCCCCTCAAAACCTTGTGGTTGTGAAGATAAAGCCCAGCACAGGTAACAAATCCACAGGAACCTCCAAGCATGAGCAGAAGCTTCCAGGGCTCCCTGCTGCCTCCCTGAAAACAAGGAGGAGGCCTGAGGTGAAAAAGGATAAGAAGGGCTTAGGGCTGTCACCCTGGTCCTCTGATGCTTACTAGCACGGTCCGCAAGGCTGTTTACTTGCTCTTCTCCATGACACTGGCCAACACTGGTCAGTTTTTCCCTAACCAGGCCCCTCTTGGCAAGACTGTGACCTGAGCACATCTGCCCACTCTCCACCTGGTACTCCAGAAGATGGGATGGGGACGTGCTGGTTTCTGGGCCCAGCCACCCAGCCATGCCACCTGCAAGGGATCTTCGCAGCTTCCCTGGTGAGCCTCTTGCAGGCCCTGCGAGCCCATGAGAGATTTCATTCCTCCTGCCAGAGTCACCGTGTAGACCCCACACAGGTGAGGAAGTGTCCTGCTGCAAGAGCACACTGTCACTCCTGGTACAGCCATGTGTCAGGCTGTGTGCCATCTCACTCCAGCCAACAAAACCTCCTTGGGAGATGGACAGATTCCTCTGCTATTTAGGAGGCCCATTGGGACTCAGACCCTGAGCAGAAGCAGGATTCATGGAGGAAGGCGTGAGCCCTGGGTGGGGAATTGCTGTTCGAGGCTGTGCACAGGGGCCAGCTTACCTTGGTGAAGGTCAGGCAGTCCTGGTCCTGGTATCGGTCCTTCATCTCAAAGTCATACAGGGCTTTGCCCTGGGGAGGGACAGGTGGCAGGGGCTGGAGACACTGCACATAGCTGGCGGGCAGGAAGCCGTGGGCGCCACGCAGCTCCCCGTGGAACCAGTGCTCATCCACCCTGCGCCTCAGGGTGATGACATCCCCCTTGTTGAACTTGAGGTCACCAGGCTCCTTCCCCTCGTAACTGTAGAGGGCTTTGCCATAGGGAAGCTGGGAAGCATTCTGAAAGCAAAACACAAAGCAGGTTACTCACCGCGGCCTTTCTGCTGCCTGGGTGGCCTGGAGCGTGGGCTCCATGCCCGGGCACGTGCAGGATGCCCTCGAGTGGGGGGTGTTTCAAAGGAACAGACCCCTGTCCCAGGAACATGCAACCCCATGACCCTGCCTGGACAACAGGGTTCACTAGAGGCGCCCATGATGTCATTCCCTCTCCAGTTGTGTGTGTGAGGGGCCAGGTACTGTCCTTGGCCTTCGCATGCACCAGCTCATTTTGTGCCGAAAAAGACTCTGAAGCAGGAGCTCAATGATCTTCATTTACAGATCAGGACACTGAGGCACGGAGAGAGAGAAGGTAACTGGCCTGAATCCTCACACCTGTTAATTAGGGCAGAATCTCCATCTAGGGCTCTGACTCCAGAATGTTCTCATCCACCTCTCTGTGCTGACTTGATCTATCTCCAATGGGGGCTATTTCTGTCTTCCAGAATTCCAACAATTATCTCCCAACAGAATTCTCCTTGCTTGTCTCTGAAACGTATCAGCAACTCAGAACATGCCTCAAGGGGGTTTCCAGTTTCAAGTTGAGGCAAGAGACTTGCACAGACTACTGTGTCCTTCCCATTCGTGGTATACGCCTGTGACATGCAGTCCCAGAGACAGCCCAGCTGTGGAAGGTGGAGGCCATCCTGGGACTGTGGTCCTCAAAGTTTTGTAAGTTCTAAAAAGTCCCAGCTGTCACAGACCCCCTCAACCATGACTCATCATTTTTTTTTATGCCTACAGCAGTCTGGTCCTGACGGACAATATGAAGAGCATAAAATAATATCCCCTTAATGTCATGGGGTGTTCCTGTTACCCTGTCAAGGGTTAGTAACCCTTCTGAAAGTGATCTAGTATCTTTGGTCTCCAACAGTGACTAGCTCTGAACCCAGACAGAATTCTTGGCCATCTTAGGTGTTTCAGCGGTAAGCTGTTGAACTACTCTGAAATTTGATTCATGTCCTCGGCTCCTCTCACTGTTCATAAAGGCCAATGCCCCCTGGTTTCTCTTCTTGTTTACACGTGGCCAAGACTGGTTTAGCTGAGTAAGCTTTGCCAATTCTATGCCAGCAGAAAATCAAACAAAAACCTTACTATTGTTCCTGTGTCAAAACTCAATGATTTTCCTAACAGAGCTGCATTTTCTCCCCAGGGCTGCCCATGCCAAGGATTTCTTTAGTCTTTGAATCAGTCAATACAGGCACAAAAGCTCGAGGCAGGAGTGCATGGGGAGCTGGTGTGGAGGATTTACTAGCCTCCCACATTTGTGTGTCAGCAATGGCAACAACAGCTGAGGGAAACTACTGGCAAACTGTCAAAAAGCACCACTAACCCACTCAATGGAACACATGAGGATTTGCAGAACTCAATGAGGAAAATACCAGTTTGCTTCCAGCAACATTCCTTCTGGCAGGCTTTGCTCTGCATGCACAGTAAACCGGCACAGGCCCCAGTTTTAGAGAGCCAGGCAAAGTGCTACTTATATTCCAAGGACTGTGATCAGAAAAGAATAGAAGAGGCCGGAGGCCACACAAGAGCCAGTCAGCCCCCAGCCCGGGGGTTCCAAATCAGCGACAATTTTGCCCCCAGACGTCATCTGGCAATGTCTGAAGACATTTTGGTTGTCACAACTGAGAAATAGGTACTATTGGCATCTAATGTGTAGAGACCAGGGATACTGATAAACAACCTACAATGCACAGTACCTCTTCCGCCAGCATTACTTGGCCCAGAATGTCCATGGTGCTGAGGCTGAGAAAGCCTGCTGCAGCCCTCAGGTTAAATTTACAAAATGACAGAGTATCTTGTTCTATTGGAACTCGATGTATCACAACTTTAAAACTTAAATATAACATTTATTTATTTCTGTGATCGCAGTATTTTCACCAGTGATCACATGGAGAAGTTGATAGACCCATTGAGGTAAGATGTGTTGAAGAAAAGAATTTACTATTAATCTTTAAAACTGGCCTCAACTAGGTGCACAAAAGAAAATATCACTTTGTCACAGTCAGACTCCATTTCCTTTGGTTTCCAGACTAAGAGGGCCATGCTCAAAAGCAGTATTTATTGCAAGAGACACCGACTCTGAGGCTGTTTGGTGCTTTCTTCACTGTGGACAAGGGCGAACAGGAATGGCAGTGTGTACTTTGTTTCAATGCTCAGCCTCCCTCCATGCACTTTCTTGCCATTTCAACACAGACACCTCCTCTCACCCCATGTTGAGGACACACTGGAATGGCCAATCTGGCCTGCCCACCACCAGATTACTAGCTCTGCTGATACAAAGGACACTTGTAAGCACAACTTACTTGCATTTTGTACAATGCTACCCTGACTTGCCCAGCGAGGCTGGGTGCAGTGAAGAGAGATACGGGCACTGCCTTGTAGCAGGGCTGGTGCTCTGGAGTAGTATGTCTTCCCTGCTCCTGGAGGACACACTCCTGATGTTTGGAGGACTCCATCTCTTTCATTGATTCTCTAGGGTGGGCAAGGCTGAAGCTGTCTGAGCATTGCGTTCCTGGGCCTCCCTGGCCAGCATGACCCCTTTCACAGTCCCTGTCATCTGCTGCTACATGGAGACTCTGAACTTTCTGTGCTTCCAACTTCTCTTCTGAGCAGTGGACTGTGGACCTGGAAAAAAAAGACACTTACTAGAAAGAGGTCCTGTGGCTAACTGCACTCAAATTAAAAAAAAAAAAAAAAGAGCATAGAAGCCATTTCTGCATAGAGGTCTCACAGGTAAACTACACTTCAGGGAGAAGCCTGCAGTGAACTGCCTGCCTGCACGGTGTTCCTGCATCTGAGCCAGCCCTTATGAAGGAGTCCTGGGAATCCTATTTCAACCAAGAGGACTGAGGCTTTCCTGGTGCCAGCCAAGCAGAGTGACTCTATTCTAACCAATCAGCACAGTGCCTTTTGGACCAATCAAATGTTGAGGATTTGGAGTCCTCATTTGCATGAAGATGGACCAATCAGAGACCCAGGTGAGGACTCTTGTCTATATAAGTCAGCTTTCACACTTTCCCTTTCCACAGAAGACTATGGCTCTCTGGTTGGACTGAAACACCAAAGATGTCTCAGAGCAGAGTGGAGCAAACTACTGAGTGGAGCAGAGCCCTCTAGCTGGAGAGGTTCCTGGCCTGAGGGCTATCTTACAACCTCGGTATTTTCACAGCTGTGTTGCATCACCACTGAGCTGTTTTGCACTGAATAAAGTTTCCTTCTTTATTGCACCTCAAATTTGGGATTTTTATTGGCATTTAATTGGTGCCAATGACCACTGGTTTCCCAGACTTATGTCAATCTAACTGCCTCAAGGTACTACAATTCAATGAGGTCACTGTCCGTCCCTCAAGCCCCACTCCCTATTTTCTGACCCACCAGTAAGCAAGCACCTTCTGTTTTTCCTGAGCCCACCTGTTCCCTCAGCCTCAGTGTTCATACCCAAATCTTGTTGATGCCACTTCTAAATTTTCACCAAGAAACTCTGCGCACGCTTCCACTTCCATTGCCCCACCCTTCATCTCTCCTACTTAAACCATTGCAAACCTTTTCCAGCAGGTCCTCAGCATGAGGTTATAAGCCCAAATGCAGAGCTGACCTTACCACCTTGTAACCTACATACCTACCTACTGTCCTCAGAGAGGGTTACCTTGGAACCTAGGGCTCTCCATGCTGACATTGGCACAGCTTCTAGGCACAGCCCTTGGCATTCCTCCCCACTGTCTGTGTGCAGCCACAGTGGTAGCATCCTTGTTCCAAAGGAGCATGTGATTCTGAACTATCCCTCTTTACTAGCCCCCTGTGCCCTTTTCTCTCTCTTCCAAATGAGGCAGCATCTCAGGCTGTGCTCGCCTTGTCCTGGAAGCTTTTGTCCTTCACTCCCCACTGGATTAGAGCTATTCCACCAAGGCCCCAGAACAGGACTGTGCTGTGTTTGCCTGACAATCTTGAGACCAAGGAGAGCTCCTAGCACACGGTCTATGCTCTATCATATGCTTGTTAATTCATATATGCTCAGCTTATTCCTGAGATAGGGTGGGATGTGGGGGAGTGGGAAAAGTTAGAAGTGACATACTTCTCTGACATGGCAACCCTGTAAACCAGCATGCCTCACACAGGTCTGGAAAAGCTGCTGGTACCAGTTCTGCACAGAGGAAAGAGCAGGTGTTCTAGCATGTGAACTGGGAAAAGAATGAGTCCAGGTTCTGAGACAGCAGAATAGATAGAGAGCATATTTGAAGAAACAATGGCAGAAAGTTTCCTTAACCTGGTGGAAAAAAAAGTCACTCAAGTTCAGGAGGCATAGAGTCCCAAACAAGAAGACTCAAATATGCCCAGGCATATCATAATTAAAATACCAAAAATTAGCCCTAACTGGTTTGGCTCAATGGATAGAGCATCTGCCTGCAGACTGAAGGGTCCCAGGTTTGATTCTGGTTAAGGGCATGTAATCTTGGTTGTGGGCATGTGCTCAGTAGCGGGTGTGCAGGAGGCAGCTGATCGATGTTTCTCTCTCATTGATGTTTCTGTCTATCCCTTTCCCTTCCTCTCTGTAAAAAATCAATAAAAAATATTTTTAAGAAATGCCAAAAATTAAAGACAAAAAGAATCTTAAAGGCAGAAAGAGAAAAACAATTTGTTATCTACCAAGGAGCTCCCATAGGCTGTCAGCTGATTTCTCATCAGAAGCTCTACAGGCATAAAGTAATGGCATGAATTACTTAAGGTAATGGAAACAAGGATCTGAAACCAAGATTACTATATCCAGCAAGGCTATCATTCAAAATAGATGGTGAAATAAAGAGCTTCCCAGACAGAAAAAAAAAAGTCTAAAGGAGTTGATCACCACCAAGCCAGCATTAAAAGAAATGCTAAAGGGACTGCTATAAGGAGAAGAAATAGAGAGAGAAATGGACAAATTCCTAGGCATTCAGAATTAAAATGGCAATAAACAAGTACCTATCCTATATAAAAAAAAAACCTAGTATGATAAGTGTCCAGTCGTCCTATCAGCCGTTCAACCAATCAAAGCATAATATGCTAATGTATGCTAAGGTCACTCAGCTGTTTGCTATGACATGCACTGACCACCAGGGGGCAGATGCTCCGACTGGTAGGTTAGCTTGCTGCTGAGGTTAGACTGATCGGGACTGAGTCAGGTGAGTCGGACATGCCTGGAACCCTCCCACAGTCCCTCTCCAGCTGGCCACTTCCTGCATCTTTTCATGGCCCTGATCATGCACCAGTGGGTTCCCTTGGCCTAGCCTGCACTGTCTCACAACCTGGGACCCCTCAGGGGATGTTGGAGAGCAGATGGCAGAATGACTGGCTGCTATGATGCACACTGACCAACAGGGGGCAGATGCTCAATGCAGGAGATGCCCCCTGGTGGTCAGTGTGCTCCCACAGGGGGAATGTCACTCAGTCAGAAGCTGGACTCACAGCTGGTCAGCGTAGCGGTGGTGGTACAAGCCTCTCCCGTCTCCATGACAGTGCTAAGGATGTCTCCCCAGGGGAGTGGGCCTAAGCCATCACTCAGACATCACCCAAAGGCTCCCAGACTATGAGAGGGCACAGGCCAGCCTGAGGGTCTCCCACCCCCCGAGTGCACAAATTTTGTGCACCGGGCCTTTAGTCAATAATAACCTTAAATGTAAATGGATTAAATCCAATCAAAATATATAAGGTAGCTGAATGGATACAAAAATATGACCCATCTCAGAACAAAATGCTCACACATGATGAGAGTGACAGGATGGAATTTTTTTTCATGCAAATGGGACCAAAAAACACAGCCTGGGTAGCAATACTCATATCTGACAAACTAGACTTCAAAATGAAGGCCATCACAAAAGACACCAAAGGTCACTACATAATTCTAAAGAGATCAATCCAACAACAAGAGGATATAATTCTGGTAAATATATATGAAACCAAAACAGGAGCATGGTATATATGGAGACGTCGACAGCAATAAAGTCATAATAGGGAAACACCCCCTGACTTCCCTGAATAGCTCTTCCAGATAAAAAAAAATTAACAATGAAACAGAGAGTCTAAATGACACACTGGATCAGATGGATTTAATTATTTCTAAAACATATCAGAATATACATTCTTTTCAAGTGCACATAGGTCATTCCAAAGATTGACCACATGTTAGGACACAAAACAAGTCTCTAAAAGTTCAAGAAGACTGAAATCATATCAAGCATATTCTTAGATAATAGGGGAATAAAATTAGAAATCAACTACAGTAAACACACCCAAAAACATTCAAACACATGGAGGTTAAATAGCATTTTCTCCTATATAATAAAAGGGTAATATTCAAATAGACCGAACAGCAGAACAACCAAACAACCAATCAAAGCATAATATGCTAATGATATGATAAGGCTGCTCAACCACTCATTATGATGTGCACTGACCACCAGGGGACAGAGAGTCAACTGGTCAACCAGTCACTATGATGTGAACTGACCATCAGGGGACAGATGCTCTCCTGGTAAGTTAGCTTGCTGTTGGGGTTCAGCCAATTGGGACTGATCAGAACTAAGCGAAATGGGCTAGACACACCCTGGAGCCCTCCCTGGCCCAATAGTGCACTGGTGGGGTCCCTCTGCTTGACCTGTACCCTCTTACAATCTGGGACCCCTCGGGGAATGTTGGAGAGCCAGTTTCAGCCTGATCCCACAGGCCACTCCCAGCCGGTAGGAGCTGAAGATAGCACTGCACTGCGGGTTTTGGCCTGATACCTGCAGGCCACCCAGAGGCCCACTCATGCATAAATTTGTGCACCAGAGCCTCTAGTTAAACAATAAATGGATTACCAGTGAGATCAAGAAAGAAAGAAAAATTTCCTGGAAACAAATGAAAATGATCACACAACAACCCAAAATTTCTGGGACACAGCAAAAGCAGTCCTGACAGGGAAGTTCATACCACTACAGGCCCACCTCTAAAATCAAGAAAAGTTAATAATAAACTATTGAACCCCAGAACTCAAAGAATTAGAAAGAGAATAATAAGAAAAGCCCAGAGAATGTAGAAGGAAGGAAATAACAAAGGTGGCTTAAAAAAAAAATCAATGAAAAAAAGAGCTTTGAAAAGATAAGCAATATTGATGAACCATTTAACAGACTCGTCAAAAAACACAGAGAGCCCTACCAGGTTAGGCTCAATGGATAGACCATTGGTCTGCAGACTGGAAGGTTCTGGGTTCAATTCTGGTCAAGGGCATATGCAGGGTTGAGGGCTCGATCCCTGGTGGGGGATGTGCAGGCAGCCAATAAATTATTCTCTCTCATTACTGATATTTCTCTATATATATTGCTCTCTCTCTCTTTTCCCACTATTCTCTGAAATCAACAACAACAAAATGTTTTAAAAAATTTAAATTAAAAAAAAGAAACAAAGAGAGAGAATCCAAATAAAATCATAAACGGAAGCAGAGAAGTAACCGCCTATACCACAGAAATACAAAGGATTGTAAGAAAATACTTTGAACAAGTATATGATAACAAGCTGGATAACATGGATGAAATGAACAAATTTCTAGAAAAATACAATCTCCCAAAACTGAATCAGAAAACCTAAATAGGCTAATAAAAACTGAGGAAATAGAAACAATAATCAAAAAACTCTCAGCAAACAAAATCCCTGGTCCAGATGGCTTAACAGAGGAATTTTATCAAACATTCAAAGAAAACCTAATATCTATCCTCCTCAAACTATTCCAAAAAATCGAAGAGGAAGGAATATTCCCAAGCTCTTTTTATGAAGGCAGCATTATCCTAATTACAAAACAAGATAAAGGCACTACAAAGAAGAGAATTACAGGCCAGTATCTATGATGAACATAGATGCTAAAATCACCAACAAAATATTAGCAAATTAGATCCAGCAATATATTAAAAGATCATACACCATGACAAAGTGGGATTTATTCCAGGGATGCAAGGCTGGTATAATATTCACAAATCAATAAATGTGATACATCACATCAACAAAATGGAAGGTAAAAACCACATGGTCATATCTATAGACCAAGAAAAAGCATTCAAAAAAAAAATCCAACATCTATTTTTGATAAAAACTCCCAACAAAGTGGGAATAGAAGGATCTTACCTCGACATAATAAAGGCCATAAATGGCAAACCTACAGTGAATATCATACTCAATGGGCAAAAACTAAAACCATTTCCCCTAAGAACAGAAGCAAGACAGGGACCACTATTTTTCAACACTAGAGGCCTGATGCACTAAATTCTTGCAAGGGGATCGGCCCTCGCAGTTGTGGCTTCATCTGGAAGGTCATTCGGCTGTCCATCTAATTAGCATGTTACACTTTTATTATTATAGATAGCACTGAAAGTTCTTGCCACATAAATCAGACAAAATAAATAAAAGGTATCCAAATTGGAAAGGAGGAAGTGAAACTGTCATTATTTGCAGATAACATGACATTATACATAGAAAACCTTAAAGAGTCCACCAAAAGTTACTAATTTTAATAAATGAATTTGGCAATGTAGCAGGATACAAAATTAACACCCCAAAATCAATGGCTTTTTTATACACCAATAATGAAATTTCAGAACAAGCAATTAAACAAATAATCTCATTTACTATTATAACAAAAAATTAAAATACTTAGGAATAAACTTAACTAAGGAGATAAAAGACTTGTACTCAGAAAACTATAGGATGTTGAAAAGGAAATAGAGGAAGATATAAACCAGTGGAACAACATATTTTGGATTGGTAGAATTAGCATCATTAAAATGTCCATAATACCCAAAGCAATCTACATTCAATGCAATCCCTATTAGAATACCAACAGCATATTTCACAACTGTAGAGGAAATATTCCAAAAATTTATATGGAACTAAAAAGACCCCAAATAGCCATAGCAATTTTGAGAAAGAAGAACAAAGTTGGAGGGATCACAATACCAAATATCAAGTTATTCTGCAAAGCTACTAAAATCAAAACAGCCTGGTACTGGGATAAGAACAGGCCTATAGATCAATGGAACAGAATAGAGACCCCAGAAATCAACCTAAGCCAATCTGCTCAACTAATATTTAATAAATGAGGCAAGAACATACAATGGAGTCAAAAGAGTCTCTTCAATAAATGGTGTTGGGAAAACTGAACAGACACAAGCAGAAGAATGTGTAGGATCACCAACTTACATACTGCACAAAAATAAACTCAAAATGGGTAAAAGACTTAAATGTAAGTCATGAAACTATAAAAATTTCAGACATCTCTCATAGCAATATGTTTGTGAATACATCTCCCAGGGCAAAGAAAACTAAGGAGAAAAAAAACAAATGGGACTATATCAACATAAAAATCTGCACAGCAAAAGAAATCATTAACAAAATGAAAAGGGAGGACACTGTATAGAACATATTTGGCAATGATACATCTGATAAAGGGTTAATATCTAAAATATATAAGAAACTCATATAACTAACAAAAGGAAAACAAACAATCCAATTTAAAAAATGGGCAAAGAACCTAAAGAGACACTTCTTGAAAGTGGACACACAGATGGCCAAGAAATATATGAAAAAATGCTCAGCCACTGATCATCAGAGAGATGCAAATCAAAACAACATGAGATATAAACTCACACTTGTCAGAATGGCTATCATCAACAAATGACAAGTGCTGGTGAGGATATGGAAAAAAAGAGAGTCCTAGTATACTCACTTCTGGTAGGAATGCAGACTGGTACAGCCATTAAGAAAAACAGTATGGAGTTTCCTCAAAAAATTAAATATGTAACTGCCATTTGTTCTCGTGATCCCATTTCTAGGAATATATCCTAAGAAATCTGAAACACCAATCAGGAAGAATGCATGATCTGGAAACAGCCCAAGTGCCCATCAGCAGATGAGGGGATGAAAAGGATGTGGTGCATTTATACCATGGATTACTATGCAGCAGAAAAAAGAAGGATCTCTTACCCTTTTGAGGCAACATGGACGGACCAAGAAAGTATTACGCTAAGCGAAATAAGCCAGTCAGAGAAAGACAAGTATCACCTGATCTTATTCACATGTGGAATCTAATGAACAAAATAAAGTGATAACAAAATAGATCCAGAAAGGTCAAAACAAAAGTGGTCAATGGGGGGAAATGGGGACATATGTAATACTTTCAACAATATTTTCTTTTAAGTCAGGCAATAGTAAATGTCTGCAACAATCTGCACAAACTGGAACCCTTATGCTTTGCTGGTGGGAATGTAAAATGGATCTAGTAATTCCACTCTTAGATGGATGGAAACATAGTCCACACACAGTTTGTACATGAATATTTATAGCAGGACTATCCACAATTGTCAAAGTGTGAAAACAACCCAAATGTCCACCAACAGATGAATGGATAAACAAATGTGGTTCATCCACACAATGCATTTTTGCTCAGCCATAAAACAGGGAAGTGACAACCAAAATGAACTCTGGAAACATTATACTGAACAAAAGAAATCAAACAAAGCTGATCGCACATTAGCTGACGCTGTTCACATGAAATGTTGAGAATAGACAAATCCAAAGACACAGAAAGCAGATTAGTGGTTTTTAGGGCTGGGGGACAGGAGACAGGGAGTGGTTGTTACACATGGGATTGGGATTACTTTTTGGAATGATGACCCATGTGTAAACCCACATTGTCCAGGAGCCACTGCTCTGGTGCAGAAGCACAATCAGAGGAGGCCATGCCAGGGACTCAAATAGTGTGCACCACCCACCACCATTAGAATATTCTTCTTGAGAGAGAGGCAGAGCAAGGTGGGGATTAAAAATTGCTAGCAGAGAATGCACTTGGGTTGTTTATTTTAAACCTCACTGAACATTCTTTAGGATGGCATATATATTTGTGTTTGCATGTTCATTTGTGATTTCTTATTCACATAAGTCTCATTCACGAAGAGAAGAGTCTTCCAGGTCTCTTCTTCACTGCAGCTTTCTTTGTGTCACCTGTTTTACAACTGCTTGCTTTGTGTCAGCCCTTGTGGAACACCTGAGGACCTCCAGACCAAACCTGATGAGCCAGACGGTCCTACGGCCCCTGGCTCTTCTCCCACCTCACAAGTGCACACTTCCACCTTCCTTCCTTTGCACTGTCCTCCATGTAAGGACAGAGAAAGATCTTCCTTTTTCCTTGCTGTAGCCTTCCATAATCTATGAGAAGCACCTGGTAACTACACCCCAAGACTGCTACGATTGGCTCCTCTGGTTCAAACAGCACTCCTGTTCAGACTGCAAGACAAGATAAGTTATTTTCAAAGCTATATTCATATATTATTGATTTCAGAGAGAAAGGGAGAGGGAGAGAGGAAAAATAAAACATCAATGATGAGAGAGAATCACGGATTGGCTGCCTCCACTGGAGATCAAGGCCACAACTGAGCATGTGCCCTGACCAAGATTCGAACCTGTGACCTCCTGATTCATAGGTCAATGCTCAACCACTGAGCAACGCTGGCTGGGCACAAGGCTACATTCTTGCATACCCCTCCTCTCTGCTATTTTTACAACTTGGGGATAGTTTGCACCAAGAAGTCTCTAGTTACTAGTAGTGGGAGTTCCCTTTCCCAATCTCTTCAAATAAGCCTCTATTGAACTCTTTATCACTTTTGCTCTAAGCATGTTTCACAGGCTTGGGAAAAAATACTGATAAGACACCTCCCTAGGACATCTGCCACCTCTCTGAACCCCAAATCCCCCCTCCTTTCCTTGTCATCTAGCATCAGCAACCTTTAAGAGAGCAGGCCACTCTTTATTACTCTTGTAATGATTAGCAATGCACTGGCCCTTTCCCTTGGGGAAAGTAAAAATAAATTTTCTCTCAGCATCTATCTCTTCTTATAGTTGTGAATTCTTTGCCAGACTGCATCACCAGCCAAAACCCTATCACTCTGGAGTACAAGGTAGGAGTCCCAAAAGCCAAAGCAGCAAAATATCTGAAGTTTCTCCCTATGTCTGTTATACTGTTTAGTGCAGCAACCTCGGGAATAGGATGAAGACACTGATGCAGTACAGGAGAATCCTTCTGTGTCACAGCTTAACCACTGTGCTCAAATAACACTTGATATGTGATATCTACCTATTCTCATTCAATTCCAACCTATCCATGGAAAAGCCAGTCTTGGCCTCATCTTGACACGAGACTGTGCATTGAACGCTGACAGCAGTAAAGCTGTCTTCCCATGTCCTACTGTGGTGAGACCCATAGACAACAGAAGCCTGACTTCCAAGTGGGAGAGGGGGCTCATTTGAATTCTCATCTGCTGAAAAGCCAAAGCATTAACTTAATGAATTGGAAATCACTTACATGAATATTCTTTGTGCTCAGTTAATGAGTCCTTTTTAAAAGGTTTTTCTGCATTAGACATCCTTTCACATCTGACTGGCAACTACTGCAGATTTAGTCCTTTAGCCAATTAATTTTTTTCAGTAGCTCTAAAAGCTCAGTACACCCTCCTATATAGCACAGGCCCCATTTGTGCATCATTTACAGCCTTATTTAGAGATCCAGGCTTCCTAAGACAGACACTTTTATTGGTGACTTAAGCGCAACTTTGAGACAAGGAGTGCTTACACTTCTGAGCTTCATACCTGGGGCTCCTGTCACACCTTTCAACTGTCAAGGTTGCCCTTGAGAACCCCTTCACAGATTCGAACTAATTCTCTGCCTGACCTGTCTGCCATCAGGCATTGTGGGCTTACAGAGAAGGATCTGAACTTAGCTAAACCTGTAAAGGAGATGCAAAATGTAAAGTTCTACTGAAAAAAGAGAAGGGATGGAGATGACTTGGGGTTCCAGGCCTTCAGAAGGCATGCCAAGCATTCTGTTTGTCTGTCTTTCTCTCCTTCACCCTTTCCCCTTCCTCTCTGTCCTTTGCCCTGACCTCCCCTCTCTTCTCCTTCCTTGATGTGCCTTCCAATAGTCTTTGTTATTATAAGCCATATGCTCCTTGAAATGTAGTGTTTGCTTTGATACTGAATTGTCAGGACTGATGATCCTCAAAGGGCAGGCAGCCCTGCCAGAAAAGAGTCCATCTGCACCTTGAAGAAGTCCTGAAATCCTCACCACACCAGGACTTCAGGCAAGCAGTGGTAACCCTTTACAATTTGATTAGAACTTCGGGGTTTCCCAGGCCAATCTTTGATGCCGATATCTAGAATTCTCAATGTATTTGGAAGTGGATCTCTTCTCTTTAGAAACTGGTCTTTCCTTGAGTTGCCTGGCAAGTACTGGGTTGACATTTGCTGCACGTTCTTCACATTTACCATATTATTCCTCCACAAGAGGGTTTTTTTTAATTTTTATTTTTTACATATGTGTCCTTATTCTCCCATAACCACCACCCTCCACTTATGCCCCACCCCCCTGTTGTTTGTGTCTATCGATTAGGCTTATATGCATGCACACAAGTCCCTTGGTTGATCTCTACACCTTACCTCGACCCTCTCCTACCTTCCCTGAGCTATGACATTCTGATCAATGTTTCTCAGTCTCTGGATCTGTTGTTGCTCATCAATCCATGCCATTCATTATATTCCACAAATGAGTGAGATCATATTGTATTTATGTTTCTCTGCCTGTTTATTTCACTTAGCATAACGCTCTCCATCTCCATCCATGTTGTTGCAAATGGTAGAAACTTCTTTTTACTGCAGCATAGTATTCCATTGTGTAGATGTACTACAGTTTTTTAATTCACTCATCTGCTGATGGGCACTTAGGCTGTTTCCAAATCTTAGCTATAGTAAATTGTGCTGCTATGAACATAGGGGTGCATATATCCTTTCTGATTCGTGTTTCTAGTTTCTTGGGATATATTCCTGGAAGTGGGATCACTGGGTCAAAAGGGAGTTCCGTTTTTAGTTTTTTGAGGAAACTCCATATTGTTCTCCACAGTGGCTGTACCAGTCTGCATTCCCACCAGCAGTGCAAAAGAGTTCCTTTTTCTCCACATCCTCTCCAACACTTGTCATTTGTTGATGATAGCCATTCTGACAGGTGTGAGATGGTACCGCATTGTTGTTTTGATTTGCATCTCTCTGATGCTTAGTGACTTTGAGCAGGTTTTCATATGTCCCTTGGCCTTCCTTCTGTCCTCTTTCAAAAAGTGTCTATTTAGTTTGGTTGCCCATTTTTTTGATTGGGTTGTTTGTCTTTTTTTTGTTAAGTTGTATGAGTTCTCTGTATATGTTGGAGATTAAACCTTTAGCGTTGATATCATTGGTAAACATGTTCTCCAATGCAGTGGGCTTTCTTGTTGTTTTATTGATGGTTTCCTTTGCTGTGCAAAGCTTTTTATTTTGATGTAGTCTCATTTGTTTATTTTCTCTTTAGTTTCCATTGCTCTAGGAGCAGCATCAGTGAATAATTTCCATTGGCATATGTCGGAGATTTTTCTGCCTGTGGATTCCTCTAGTATTTTCATGCTTTCCCATCTTATGTTTAAGTCCTTAATCCATTTTGAGTTTATTTTTGTGTATGGTGTAAGTTGGTGATCTAGTTTCATTTTTTGCATGTATCTGTTCAATTTTCCCAACACCATTTATTGAAGAAACTGTCTTGACTCCATTATATGTTCGTGCCTCTTTTGTCAAATATTAATTGAGCATAGTGATGTGTGTCAATTTCTGGGTTCTCTATTCTATTCCATTGATCTATATGTCTGTTCTAGTGCTAGTATCAGACATTTTAAGAATAGTGGCTTTGTAATACAGCTTGAAATCTGGTATTGAAATCCCACCTACTTTTTTCTTCTTTCTCAGGATTGCTGCTGCTATTCAGGGTCTTTTTTTTTTTTACTCCAGATGAATTTTTGGAAAGTTCGTTCTAGGTCTGTGAAATATGTCATTGGTATTTTAATGGGAAGTGCATTGAATTTATAGATTGCTTTGGGTAGTATGGACATTTTGATGATGTTGATTCTCCCAATCCATGAACATGGTATGTTCTTCCATCTGTTTATGTCTTCCTCTATCTCTTTTTTCAGTGTCGTGTAATTTTCCACGTATACGTCTTTTACCTTCTTAGTTAAATTTATTCCTTGGTGTCTTAATTTTTTTGGTATGATGGTAAATGGGATTGATTTCTTTTTATCTTTATTGTTCAGTTTATTAATTACATTGTTCCCTTTTTTTTCACCCTATAGTTCCCCTCCATCTGGTACCCATCCCACCCTCCGCCCTCACCCCCTCCACTGTCCTCTCCCATAGTTGCATGATTTTTGTTCAGACTCTTGCTGCACTTCCCACTCCCCCTTTCTCCCCAAGAGTTGTCAGTCCATTCCCTCTCTATGTCCGGGATTCTGTTACATTCACCAGTTTATCCTGTTCATCAGCTTATTAATTCACTTGATTTTTAGATTCATTTGTTGATAGATGTGTATTTGTTGTTCCTAATTTACACTTTTATCTTTTTCTTCTTCCTCTTCTTAAAGAATATCTTTCAGCATTTCATATAATATTGGTTTGGTGGTGATGAACTCCTTTAGCTTTTTCTTATCAGCGAAGCACTTTATCTGACCTTCAATTCTGCATGATAGCTTTGCTGGATAGAGTAATTTTGGTTGTATATTCTTGCTGTTCATCACCTTGAATATTTCTTGCCACTCCCGTCTGGCCTGCATCATTTCTGTTGAGAAATCCGCTGACAATCATATGGGTGCTCCCTTATAGGTAACCATCTCTTTTTCTCTTGATGCTTTTAATATTCTCTTTGTCTTTTGCTCTTGACATTTTAATTATGATGTGCCTTGGTGTGGTCCTCTTAGGGTTCCTATATATTGGGGTTCGGTGCACTTCTTGGACTCCTAAGTCAATTTCTTTCACCAGGTGTTGGAAGTTTTCAGTCACTATTTCTTCAAATAGGTTTTTATTGTCTTGCTCTCTCTCTTTTTCTGGTACCCCTATAATTCAGATGTTGCTATGCTTGAGGTTGTCCCAGAGGCCCCTTACACTATCTTCAATTTTTTGGATTCTTTTGGTTTCTTGCTTTTTCAGCTGAGTGTATTTTACCTCTTTGTATTTCACATCTTTAACTTGGTTCTTGGGGTGCTCCAGAGCACTTTTAGGACTTTGCATAATATTTTTTATTTCAGTTAGTGTATGCTTAATTTCTGGTTGGTCCTTTTTCATATCCTTGAGAGACTCCTTTATATCCTTGAGGGTCTCCTTCATTTCCTTGTAGGTCTCATTCATTTCCACGTTGGTCTTGATCATTTCCTTGCAGGTCTCATTCATATCCTTGAGGGTCTCGTTCATTTCCTTGTAGGACTCATTCATTTCCTTTGCAGTCTTGCTTATTTCCTTATAGGCCTCGACCTTTTGTTGGAGCCTCTTGAAAAACCCTATAACCATGGTTTTGAATTCCATGTCCAGTTGTTTTTTTTCCTCCATTTCTTTCACATCTGACTTCTTTCCATGTCTCTGCATGGTGGCTGCTTCCCTGAGTTGGTCAATTAGCTTTGTGTGGTAGACTTCCTACAAGGGACAGTGGCCCAACCTCCCCAGTTACCTGAGGTGGATATGGGTTGCACAGTCTTGCTGAAGTTAAGCTCAGGTTAATCGTTGTTAACACTTGGAGGGGTTGACCTCCAGGCCAATTGTCTGTGAAGCTCAGCTGTGCTCAGGTTGAATGGGCGGAGTCTCTCGGCCAAGCAGACAGTGTCAGCTCCACCCTATGCGGCCCCAGGGACCCTGCGCCGGGGGCAATGGCCGCCAGCACCTCTGAGAGAGAGCCGCTGCCGAGCTCTACAAGCTACCGGGGAATTCAGACTCTCCCCAAATGACTCTGCACACCCAATGTCTCACCCAGGGTCGTAAAACAAAGCAGACTGACAGTTTTCCGAATGAGAGACAAGTCGCAGAGCACTCTCTATGCGGTCACGCAGCTGAGCTGTTCGCGCAAGCTGCCTTCTCCACAAGCCGGGAGACCCCTGCAGCACCCGAGCTTCGGCGTGCCCTCCCACTGTCCAATTTTCACCCCATCTGATAGTGGGTTCTCTGGACTTCACCCAAAGCTGGAGAATCAGTCCAGTGGGACGTCTTTGTCTCCCCGTTCTAGAAAATTGGCCGGTTTTCAGCCGCCTGCCCTCTCTGCTGGCGCTCGCTCCAAACCTCTCTCCACAGGAATCTTTCAAGGCTGTCCGCCGCCGTTCCTCCGAGTCACAGTGTCTTATTTTCACTTTTATTTCTGGAATTTTCACTCGGCCAGCTTTCTGGTGATTCTGGAAGGTGTTTGTTCTTTCGTTAAGTTGTAGTATTAAAATTGCTGAGTATGACGGCAAGATAGGTGTTTTACCTATGCCGCCATCTTGGTTCTCCCGGGATTGATTTTTTAGTCTCTCTTTCTGTAAGTTCATTATTGGTGTATAGAAATGCTATAGATTTCTTGTTGTTAATTTTGTATCCTGCGACCTTGCCGAATTCATTTATTAAGCCTAATAGTTTTTGGGTGGAGTCTTTAAGGTTTTTTATGTACAGTATCATGTCATCTGCAAATAAGGACAGGTTTACTTCTTCTTTTCCAATTTGGATGCCTTTTATTTCTTCTTCTTGACTGATTACAATGGCTAGTACTCCCAGCACTATATTGAAAAGGAGTGATGAGAGTGGGCATCCCTGTTTGTTCCTGTTCTTAGGGGAAATGGTTTCAGTTTTTGCCAATTGAGTATGATGTTGGCTGTGGGTTTGTCATATATGGCTTTTATTATGTTGAGATATGATCCTTCTATCCCCACCTTGCTGAGAGTTTTTATCAAGAAAGGATATTGAATTTTGTCAAGTGCTTTTTCTGCATCAATTGATATGACTATGTGATTTTATCTCTCAATTTGTTAATGTGATGTATCACGTTTATTGATTTGCAAATATTTTACCATCCTTGCATCCCTGGGATAAGTCCTACTTGGACATGGTGTATGATCTTTCTGATGTACTGCTAGATTCTACTTGCTAGAATTTTGTTGATGATTTTGGCATCTATATTCATGAGGGACATTGGCCTGTAATTCTCTTTCATTGTGTTATTTTTATCTGATTTTGGTATTAGGGTGATGCTGGCTTCATAGAAGGAGCTTGGAATTGTTCCTTCCTCTTGAATTTTCTGCAATAGTCTGAGGAAGATAGGTTTTAGTTCTTCCTTTAATGTTTGGTAAAACTCCCCTGTGAAGTCATTTAGCCCCAGGCTTTTGTTTGCTGAAAGCTCTTTGATGACTGCTTCAATTTCTTCCATAATTACTAGCCTATTGAGATTTTTAGAATCTTTCTGAGTGAGTTTTGGAAGGTTGTATTTTTCTAGAAAAGTGTCCATTTCCTCCAGGTTGTGTAGTTTGTTACAATAGAGTTGTTCATAGTATTTATTTAACAATCCTTTGTATTTCAATGGGGTCTGTTGTTATTTCACCTCTTTCATTTTTGATTTTGTTTATTTGGTTCTTTTCTCTTTGCTTCTTGGTGAGCCTGGCTAGAGGTTCATCAATCTTGTTTATCCTTTCAAAGAACCAGCTCTTGGTTTCACTGATCTTTTATATTGTTTTGTTTTGTTTTGTTTTTGTCTCTATGTCATTCATTTCTGCTCTGATATTTATTATTTCCGTCCTTCTGCTCATTGTGGGCTTTTCTTGTTGCTCTCTTTTTAATTCTTTGAGTTGTTGAGGTAGGTGATTCATTACCATTTTTTCTGGTATCCTAAATATACTGGCCATGTAGAGCTATAAACTTCCCTCTCAGGATTGCTTTCATTATGTCCCAAACAATAGCATTTGCATTGTTGTGTTTTTATTGTCATTAGTCTCCAGGATGTTTTTAATTTCTTCTTTGATCTCGTTGATAACCCATTCATTGTTTAATAGCATACTATTCAGTTTCCAAGTGTCTGAATTTTTAAAAATGTTTTTATTGTAGTTTATTTCTAATATTATGCCATTGTGGTCTGAGAAAATGCTTGATATGATTTCAATCTCTTTTAATTTGGGGATACTATGCTTGTGACCCAATATGTGGTCTATTTTTGAAAATGTCCCATGTACACTTGAGAAGAACGTATATTCTGTGGCTTTGGGGTGAATGCTCTGAAGATGTCAAGTAGGTCCATTTGATCTAGTGTGCCATTTAGAATTGCTGTTTCTTCACTGATTTTTTGTCTAGAGGATTTATCCAGTGATGTCAGTGGTGTATTAAAGTCCTCTACTATGATTGTATTTTTATCAATCTCTCCCTTGATTTCTGCCAGGAGATTTTTTATGTATTTGGGAGCTCCTGCATTGGGTGATTATATGTTTACCAGAGTTATATCTTCTTGTTGAATTGCTCCCTTTAGTATTATATAGTGGCCTTCCTTATCTCTTGTTATGGCCTTTACTTTGAGGTCTATTTTATCAGATATAAGTATTGCAACCCCAGCTTTTTTATCATTTCCATTTGCCTGAAAGTGTTTTTCCATCCCTTCACTCTCAGTCTGTGTGAATCCTTTGCTCTGAGCTGGGTCTCTTGTAGACAGCAAATATATGGGTCATGTTTTCTTATCCATTCAGCTACCCTATGTGTTTTGATTGGTGCATTCAATCCATTTACATTTAATGTTATTACTGACAAGTACATGTTTGTTGTCATATTTTTCCTTAGTGTTTGTGTTTCTTTTTGCCTTTCTCTTTCTTCTTTTTACAGCAGTCCCTTTAGCATTTCTTGCATTGCTGGCTTGGTAGTGATAAACTCTCTTAGCCCTTTTTTTTCTGTGAAGCTCCTGATTCCACCTTCAATTTTTAATGATAGCATTGCTGGGTATAGTATTCTTGGATTCAGTCCCTTGCTTTGCATCACTTTGTATATTTCATTTCATTCCCTTCTGACCTGGTGTGTTTCTGTTGAGAAATCAGTTGATATTCTAACAGGAAATTCCTTGTAGGTAACTTTCTGTCTCTCTCTGGCAGCCTTTAAGATTCTTACTTTGTCGTTAATGTTCACCAATTTAGTTATTAATGTGACTTGGTGTTGGTTTTTAGGGATACAACTTGTTTTAGACTCTATACTTCTTGGATTTGCATATTTTTTCCTTGCCAATATCAGGGAAGTTTTCTGTCATTATTTCTTCAAACAGGTTTCCTATTCCTTGTTTCTCTTCCTCTCCTTCTGGTACCCTATTATGTGAATATTGTTACATTTTGTGTTGTCCCAAAGCTCCCTTAGGTTCTCCTCTGGCTTTTTAAGTTTTCTTTCCAGTTGTATTTGTATGTTTTTTCCTACCTTGTCTTCTAATTCACTGATGGGGTCCTCAGCCTCTTCTAGTCTATTGTTTAAGCCTTCCAATGTGTTCTTTATTGCAGCTATGTCATTCTTCATCTCCTCTTAGTTTCCTTTCATGTTGGTGACATTCTCATTCAGCTCCTTATAGTTCTCATCGAGTTGTGTGTATTTGTCATCCAGTCATTTAAGCATTCTTATAACTATTACTCTGAATTCTTTCTCTGATAAGCTGATAGCCTCAATTTCATTTAACTCCTTTTTTGGTGATTCCTATTTTTCATTCCTTTGGGGATTTCCTTTTTGTCTCTCCATGTTTTCCTATAATGTTTTAATTGTAGATCCAGTTGCTTTGCTACCCAGGTTCTTTTGGTGATTTTGCTACTGGTGTAATCTCTCAGTTCTCCTGGGCTTGGTAATCTAGTGTAGCTCCCTACTTGAGCTATTTGGGTTCTCTTGATGTAGGCCTGCAAGCTTGAGAGGCACAACTGCAGTGTCTAAAAGTCAGCAGCTGTGGAGGGGAGTGTCCCAATTTTTGCTGTGACACAAGAGGGTTTTGTCTAGATAACACTCCTAAATTAGCTTTGGCAAAATTTAAACCTCTAGTGATTGGTCTCATCTTCTATAATCCATCTAGTCATTGGAAAATGAAAATTTCTACTTTAATAACATCAGCACCATTTATTAAAGAAACCCTCCTAAGATGTGCACCAATTCTATTTCACGATATGCAGAATAAAGATGAAATTATTAAGAGAATATCTGAGTTACCACTCAGTAGAAATATCATAAAAGACCGAATGAGACTGAACACAAACATATCACATCAATTAAAGAGAGACATAAGTAATTGTAAATATTTTCAATCTCTCTTGATGAAACTACTGACATCCCATCACATGCTCAGTTGGCCATTATTGATTGATATTCTGATGGTCTCACAATGAGAGAAGAGTTGATAAAGTTAGTATCAGTGCCAACAAGTACATCAGGAAGCGAAATACGTAAGGTTGTTACATATTACAAACATTCTATGACCTAAGCATTGACATCTCTAAAGTTATGTCAGTGACAACAGATGGGGCACCAAACATGGTGGGGAAAAAAGTCGAATTTGTTAAATTGTTTATGGAACCTATTGGACAACCAATTGTGCCTTTTCATTGTATTATCCATCTGGAGGTTTATGTGCCAAGATAGGCTTCACTGACTTAAATGATTTAATGTCAGTTGTTACAAAAATAGGTAATTTACTAGCTGCTCATCCCCTTCACAAGCGAGAATTTTCTGCACTTTTACTGGATGTTGATTCCACCTACAGTGGAGTGCTGATGGACAATAATGTAAGATGGCTGAGCCGAGGCAAAGTTCTTTAGTGCTTTGTGGAGTGCTTTGAAGAAATTAAGGTATTTCTTGAGGATAAGGATCTGGGAAACTTTTCTCAGCTCAATGATGATAAGTGGGTCAATACCCTGATATATTTTACAGATCTCTCTGTTCACATTAATGAACTGAACTTAAAGTTATAAGGTTTTGGCAAAAGTATTGACATTATGTTTGGATACATAAAAGCTTTTGAAAGCAAACTTAAATTTTTCAAGCAAGATATAGAAACTAAAACTTATAAGTATTTTCCTCGAGTAATAAGGTATTTTGAGAAGGCCAGTGCAGCTGTACAAAATGAAATGGAACTCTTGCATATAAAGTACCAGCATGTTTTAGACTCATTACCTGACCAGTTCAGTGATAGATTTAATTAATTTATAAGCCTAGAACAGACCATAAAAATAATTAATTATCCTGATGTAGTAGTCTACAGTAGTTTGGAATTAAATGGTTTCCAATGGATGCAAATTGAAGATTTGGAGATGCAACTTGCAGAATTTCAAGACAGCATCTGGGCTCAGGTGTTTGTCAACTTGAAGTCAAAGCTTGAAAATCTGGAAAGGTGCTGCTTGGAGAATCAAGAGGATTGCCACTACGAACAGGAAATTTGGAGTGCCTGGAACCAATTACCAGACACTTTTCGCACCCTGAAAAATACAGCAGTGGCTTTACTC
The DNA here is from genome assembly GCA_027563665.1 of Antrozous pallidus. Taxonomy (NCBI): domain Eukaryota; kingdom Metazoa; phylum Chordata; class Mammalia; order Chiroptera; family Vespertilionidae; genus Antrozous; species Antrozous pallidus. The sequence continues at coordinate 107,513,123 of CM050508.1, read as the reverse complement.
AAAATTTTCCCTCTAAGTACTTTTGTGAGACCTTATCCTCAGCGTTAAATAATATCAAAACCAACAAAAGAAATAGATTGACAGATGAAGTTAGTAGTGCTTGCTTGGGCTTGAAGTGTACAAAATACCAACCTTCAATTGAAGGCTTAGCCAGTGAAATTCAGCAACAAAAAAGTCACTAATAGGCAGGTTAAAGAATTCCCCCCCCTCCTCCTCACTTATCTTAGTTTGCGGCACCCCACATAAATTAAATAATATCAAGACCAACAAAAGAAACCGACTGACAGATGAACAAAGAAGTCACTAAGCAGGTAAGTTAAATAATTAGTTTTTGGTTTATTAAATACAGTTATATATTACAATTATACATTTTTCTTATTTAAACTATAAATATCATGAAATTATGGGTTTTTTTTCTCGAAGTGACACACCACCTGAGTTATACTCAGTTTTTTGGAGAATTTTGACACACCAAGCTCAAAAGGTTGCCCATCACTGACCTAGGCCGTTTCCCACCAGTGCTCAGCCCTCTCCAGGGTGGCCGTGCCCTCATAATCTGTGTGGGCTGAGGAATCATGGAAGTTATACATACAGGCTGAGATAAAGGTGAGAAATTGGAAGTGCTCAGGGAGGAGGGCCAGGAAGTTGCCCCCAGGGCAGGAGATGGAGGCCCAGTGCCCAGGGCTGGTCTCTGTGTTACACACACACAGCCAGCAGAAGCCAGCTTTGCTGACTGGGTGACTGGGCAGTTTCAAACATGGGACCGAGTGCTTACTGTGCACCAGGAGCTGTGAAGTGTGGAAAGAGCAAGAGTAAAGCTGCTCTGAGGACCATCAGCAGCGCAGCCTTTTGAAGACTGATCAGAGAGGGGCAGGCAAGGCTGGGCCAATACAGAAACCTGATGCAGAATGAGAAAGCGGAGAGAATAGAGAGAAGGTGGGGCTGCTGCTCTAGCCGGCCTGCCACCTCAACTCACACATGGCCTGAAGGTCCTTAAATCCCAACCTTAACCCTACATTTTCTTCTGCCACCAACTGTCCTGGCACCCAGACAGCAGTGCTGAGGCTGGAGTTAAGCCGAGTGGCGCTGTGCCCAGCTGCGGGCCCTGGGCTGCTATGAGGGTTGGCAGAGCAAACAGAACATGCCGTGACAGGTGGAGACACCCAGAAAAAAAGGCTCTCCTCCTCTCTGATCAGAGGGCTCTGTCCTTTCACTGTGCTCTGGGCCCTGAGGGACCTGGACATGGAGTAGACACCTGGCGGGGGGTGGATTACAACACAGAAGCAAGGATTCCAGCAGATACACTGCACAGGAAGGAGGCCTTGCCCTCAGGAGAGGCTGTCAGGGAGGAGCTGCCATTCTGTGGAGAGGCTCAGTCCCCAGGTCACTTCAGAAGCCATCAGCCTTTCCAAACACAGAGGGACAGCAGGCACAGCTGAGACAGCAGGCTGCACCCAGCGAAGAGGCCACTCTGTGAAGGCCTTTGGAACTCGGTGGTTAAGTGGGACCAGGTTAAGTAAAACCAGGTGGTTAAGTGGGAGTAAGGAACATCAGCCTCTGCACACCTGTGCCCCAGGGTTACCCAGTATCTCTGTCTGAGTTCACCCCTGCCTCTGCAAGAACAGCACTTTGGTGAAGTGTCCCCGAAGTTAGGGTTCAGACTGTCAGCAGCAATATGATCAGCCCACTGAGCCCCGGTCCTTTCTGCTTGGCCACAGTGGCCTGGAGGGTGCATGGTGCAGCTCCTTCTTTGCTTGCTGGGGAAAACTTTCATACCCAGCAGCAAAAGGCTCATCCCAGGATCTTCTCCAGCCTCTGGCCCAGACTGAAGCTGCCAAGTTCTAGGTACAGCCTTCAATCACAAAACCGCATTGCTGCTGCAGCCACTGCCAGAAGCCCAAGAATCATTCTCTAAGCAGTGTCCTAGACCAGGCCCATTGCCTGGAGCCACCCTAAGGGGCAGACCTTCTTCGCTCATGCTCTAAGCAACAGATTCTGGATACCCCCAAACAGACTCCAGAGAGTGTCTGCTTCTCTGTCCCCAGGGCAGCAGTGGAGCCAGAGGACCCTGGGCAGGCCAAAGGCTGCACATCGCAGGAAAATGCTGGCAACTGCCAGGAGAGGGCCAGGCCCCTGGCTCAGGCAAGCCAGGGATGCACTGGGTGCAGGAAGCGGGGAGGGAAGTGTCCACATCCATGGGACAGTCTCTCCCATCACCCCCTCACAGAGGTGGCCTTGCAGTGGTCTCAGTGACTGACCTCCCAGAAGACTTCTTTCTTGCTTCTCTGCCCCTTGTACCACCACCTGACATGGCCTCTAGGGTGCACAAGTTTCTATATAGCCAACTCAGCCTCAACTGACCAGCTATGTGACCTTAAGTGACCCTGAATGAGCCCAACCTCTCAGACTCTGTCTCATATCCCACAGAGGCTGAGCATGACGGCCCAGTGCCGTCTGATCATGCCTTTAGCACAACCTGTACCCAGCACTGAGACCCACAGGCACCTAGAGGAGCCCAAGCCAAATTTCTGAAGGTCAAACACACATACGAAACCTGCCTTTTTCACTGTGGGACAGGTACTAGGTAACGAGGCAGTTTAATACTCAGAGGTATAAAGGAAATTAAAGAAACTTAATCCATTTCAGAATAAAGCGACAATAAGAAGTAAGCATTTTAAAGTGAAAGAATAATTTTAAAAAGCCAACAGCTCATAGGAGGTCTAAAGGATACTTTAAAACACCTTTATCAAAAGTCCAGGTCAAATGAGTACTGAAAAAAACAAAAATAGTAAGTGCTCAGAAAAATACAATGCAAAGGCTGAGCTACCTGGCACTAAACCAGCCTGCCTGAGGGGGCAGAGGCATCTTTTCAAAAACCACCTAAAATAGTTCCAATGTGAGAAACTCATCCTCCACTCAAGGGTTGGGTGCAAGTAAGGACTTAATCAAACAGGCGTATGAGGTACTTGGTTTTCCCAACTAGCCACAGCTCTTTAAGTGGACAGGTTGAGAAGGGGTAGGGGCTTCTGATAGCTGGACACCCCAATGAATAGCAGCACTGTTGTCTGCAGGGCCAGGCCACCCTAGACAAGGGGCAGGGAAGCCCTGGGCATCTCCTCCATCTCATTCCTTTTTCTGGAGAGCATCCCTGCCTTCCAGAGCCCTGCAGGATGCTTCCCTTCCCACTGCCTGTCAAGGGACCCCAGCCTGAAGATGCCCACATATCCTTTCTCTCTGCTTCCTAAGGTCTGGAGTGGGCATGTGAAGACATCTGATATATACCATATTTTTCCATGTATAAGACATCCCATGTGTAAGACACCCCCCACTTTCCCAACACAAAATTACTAGGTGTACCAGTTAATAATGCAGATTTTTTTCAATATATGGAGTTACACATATGATGATATATATGCAATTTAATATGTATGCTATTTTGTGGTATTGACAGCAAGCTTCAAAAAGTTCATGTCAAATTTTCTGAAGGTGTTATAGATATTTTTACACTTAAAAATGTCAAATTTTGTGCCAAAAAAAGAGCATTTACAGGAAGTTTTCATTCATTACTTTATTTTGAAGACAAGTGCTGCTGAAAGTTATACTTTGGGAAGCTTATGGTAAACATGCTTCATCTCAAGATACTTGTGAATGCTGGTTTAAATGCTTTAAAAGTGATGATTTCAATGTGAAAAACAAAGAACATATAGGTCAACCGAAAAAGTTTGAAGACCAACAATTACACATTATTGGATGAAGACATGTGTCAAACTCAAAAAAAACTTGCAGAAAGATTAAAAGTTGCTCAGCAAACAATTTCCGATAATTTGCAAGCAATGGAGAAGATCTTAAAGGAAGGAAAATGGGTGCCACATCAACTGAACGAAAGACAAGTGGAAAACTGAAAAATCATCAGTAAAATCTTGCTTCAACAGCATGAAAGAAAGTCTTTTTTTGCATCGAATTGTGACTGACAATGAAAAGTGGATTTATTCTGAGAATCCCAAATGCACAAAATCATGGGTTGATCCAGATCAACCATCAAGATCAACTGCAAGAGCAAATCGTTTCGGAAAGAAGACAATGCTCTGCGTTTGGTGGGATCAGGAAGGTGTGGTATATTAAGAGCTTCTAAAACCAGGTGAAACTATTAATAATAATCACTACCGACAACAAATAATCAATTTGAACCTTACTTTGATCATAATACGACCAAAATGAGCCAGAAGACACGGCAAAGTAATTTTGCTTCATGATGACACACATTCACACACTTCAAAACCAGTTAAAGGCACATTAAAAAATCTTGCCTGGGAAGTATTAACCCACCTGCTATATTCACCAGCCCTTGCTCCTTCAGATTACCATTTATTCCGATTGATGGCACATGCACTTTCTGAGCAGTACTTCAAAACATACAAAGAAGTGGAAAATTGGGTCTCTGAATGGTTTGCCTCCAACAAGAAAAGTTTTATTGGGACGATATCCACAAATTACCTGAAACATGGGGGAAATGTGTAGCTAATGATGGACATTACTTTGAATAAAGCACTTTTGATGTTTCTTTTGAAATTATCGTGTTTTCTTTGATTACGAAATCCGCCATTATTAACTGGTACACTTAGTAAGCTCTATAAATTACTCAGGAAAAGATAAGTTAAATAAGAAGTAGGCTACATAAAAATGTGACTTCAATGAATTAAGGCATGTTGTTTAACTCGCTCCATGGCATCAGAGGCCCAGGCTAAGTGACCCTAGGAAGCCCATGCTGTTTTGGGTGCCTCCAGTAGGGAAGGGGCTGCTATCTGATGACAAAAATGCCTTTCCTCCCTCCTCTCTGAAGTAGACAGGTAGCCTTCTGAGGGCAAGAACACACCATCTGTCTGTTGACCGGGAAACTGGATGTGCATATCCTGAGGATAGCGGTTGGGCATCTTCCCTTCTGTCACTCCAGAGCCTGGCACATAGTTAGCACTCAACAAATATTTGTTTATTAAATTACCTCATATTTGGAGCAGGACAAATCCTCAGAAAATACCACCCCACTCTGCAGAAAATGAAATCTGCAGAAAATGAAATGAGTCAACAATTTTAACAGGTGTGTGTAAAATTGTAACACTTGTAAATGACAAAAACCTGTTCTAGAATTCTGGATTGAGCCCTGTCTGCTTTACCTCACTGCCATCCCTGAATCACATTCTAGAATTCCTTATATCCTAAAGAAACTTTTAAAAACATGTATGAAAATTAGTAAACAGAAACCACATCTAAATTGGCAATGGGAGGGCTGTAAGAGGAGCTCTCACACCCTAACCTTCATTGTCAATTGCCCTAAACAGTGAGAGACATGCTTTCCATCTGCAACAGGAGGCTGTTTTTCTACTCTACTACCCCAGAAGGAAGGAGGATGTTCTCCTTGTCTAGCAATGGTTCAGCCAATGAAAAACTGATACGACTCAACCAATCAGAAACCACTATATTTTAAATCCCAGTTTCCTCCAATGGGAGCCCCTCTGAGTTCCCTTTTTCTTCCATAAAAGAAAATTCCTCTTTTTCGTTCTTTGGATTTGAGTGTGGTTCTGCATTAGACCACATCCCAAATTACATTTTGTTGTTGTTTCCAATTCAATCTACTTTGCTGGAGAACTATCTGGCAGCCATTTGTTTGAAATAAATACGTGTGAATTATATTTTCTGGTAAAGTATTGGCCACAATGCCATGTTTATAAAAACTGTTACAGCTATTGTCTGGCCAGTGTGGCTCAATGGTTGAGCATCTTCTTATAAACCTGTAGGTCACAGTTCAATTCCTGATCAAGGCTCATGACCAGACTGTGGGCTCAGTCCCCAGTAGGAGATGTGCAGGATGCAGCCAATCAATGATTCTCTCTCATCATTGATATTTCTATCTATCCCTTCCCCTTCCTCTCTCTGAAATCAATAATAAATGTTAAAAAAAAACCACATTTTTTAATTTAAAAAATTAACTAAGAGTTATGGGCTATAAGAAAGTTCAATATCATCAAGGAAATAGGATGTGATGTTTCTTTCATTACCAGTTAATACATTAAGGTCTCTAATTTAAATAAAGTCACATAATTTGCCACTAAAATAGTCACAAAAACAATGAAATACCTACTGTGTTCAGACATGTTCCCAACTCTATTATACTTACAGAGAGCAACCGTACTTACTATAGGTTGGTCATTGAGTGCACCACAAATAATTTTGACTTTAGTTTGGACCCTCTTGAGGAAGCATGAAAGAAAATGGACTGGTGAGCAAGTTTAGCACAGCAGACAAGAAGCCTCCTGCAGCTTCCTTCCCCGTGTCTAACATCCTCATCTATTTCAGGGAGCTAGGCTGTGTTGATCTTTACATCACCCCCATCCTTATCTCCATCACTGTCCTCATAGCACAGAGCAGGAACCTTTCCTGAAATTTCGGCAGGCTCAGAAATTAACTTCATACCAATGGAAGGCACTAAGAAACGTAGCAAAAATAATGTATCTACATTCCCATAAGTACAAATACATCCCAAATGTTGTTAAATTCTTATAGGCAGATTAGCATAGTCCCACAGCTGATTTTTAACCATAAAAAGGTTACAACTTGGTATCATTGGAGAGTCCATTTGCAGAGATCCCAGCAATGCTGCTCCATGGAAAAAGCTGACTAGGCGCAGGCTCCTCAGCACAGGCTACTTGGCCAAAGGGTGCTGATGAAGCAACCCTCTGTGCCACAGAGGGAATCCCTTCACACAAGCCACACACTGCCTTTCTTCCAGGTGCTCCAACCCCGCTCACCCCTCAAAGAGGTGAGGAAGCTTGGGCTGGAAGGAGCCCTGGGGATAATACAGTTGAGGGCCCACCAGGGTGTGGCAGCATCATTTGTTGGCAAAGCTAATATCACTATGGGTCTTAATACTGGGGATACAAAGATGCCTTTTCCAGGCCTAATTTTATTCACGCTCTGAGCTAGGTTTCCAGTGCTGAAGGGCCTCTATTGAGTTAGTCCCGAAAGGCATCACAGTAGGCCAAAAAGAAGAGGACTCGCTACACAGCAAAGGAAGCTATCAACAAAATGAAAAGGCAACCTTCCAAATGGGAGAATATATTTATAAACAATAAATCTAACAAGAGATTAATATCCAAAATATATAAAGAACGTATATAACTTAACAGCAAAAACAAATAAACAATCTGATATTTAATATGGAAAAAAAGATCCGAAGAGACACTCTTCCAAAGAAGACATACAACCAGCACCTGAAAAGTTACTTGATATCACTAATCATCAGATAAATGAAAATTGAAACCATAATGAAATATTGCCTCACACTGATTAGAATGGCTATCCTCAAAAAGGCAAGTGTTGTCAAGGAAGTGAAGAAAAGATTACCCTCATCCATTGTTGATGCAAATGTAAATTGTAGCCACTATGGAAACAGTATGAAGGTTCCTGAAAAATAGAACTATCAGACCTGACTGGTGTGGCTCAGTTGGTTTGGCGGCATCCCATGTATTGAGCCTCACTCAGGGATATGCCAGTGTTGCAGGCTTGATCCCTAGTGGTGGGTGTGCAAAAAGCAGCCAAACAATATTATACTCTCATATCAATGTTTCTCTCTCCCTCTCCCTTCCTCTCTCTCTACAAAAACCCCAATAAATATATTTTTAAAAAATAGAACTATCATGTGACCCAGCAGTCCCATTTCTGGGTATTTATTCAAGAAAATGAAAAGAGGAGCTGGAAAAGATATCTGTAGCCACATGCTTATTGCATTATACACAAAAGCCAAGATACGGAAACAAACTAAGTGTCTATCAACAGATGTATGGATAAAGAAGCTGTAGTGCACATATACAATGGAATATTATCCAGCCATAAAAAAGAATGAAAGTTTGCCATTTGCAACAACATTGATGGATCTTTAGGACATTATGCTAAGTAAAATGAGTCAGACAAAGAAAGACAAATACTATATAATCTCACTTATATGTGTAATCTTTAAAAAATAAAACCTCACAAACTTTCATAGGTACAAACAGATTAGTGGTTATCTCAATCCCAAGAGGCAGGGGTTGAGAGGGTGGAATGGAGGAGGAGGAAGGGGAGGGGAAAGAGGAAGGGGAAGAGAAGAAGAAGAGGAAGAGGAGGAAGAGGAAGAGTAGGAAGCAGAAGCAGAAGAAGAAGGAGGAGGAGGAGGAGGAGGAGGAGGAGGAGGAGGAGAAGAAGAAGGAGACTCATTCCTGAATTAATTGATTTTAGACTGAGTGACTGCCAGTCCAGGGCTAAACAGCACAGATGACGATCTTTGCTGGAAGATAAAAACTAAACATATCTTCATAAGGATTTAATACATGGCTAGAGGCCCGATGCACGAAATTCATGCAAGAGACTCCGCCCCTGTTGCCACGGCTTTGGGAAGGTTGTCTAGAAGGACATCGGGTCTAATTAGCATATTATGCCTTTATTATTATAAATTATATCTTCATATAATAAACTCTTACCTATAAGAATTTAATATGGAAATTAGTCATTTTGCACCAATTCAATAGCAACAAGAATCCCCAATTTGGGATGTGTTGAAGAAGGAAACTTTATTCAGTGCCAAACAGCTCAATTATGACAGCCAGGCTGTGAAAACAGCACGGCTCTCAGGCAGTCCTGGGGCCAGGCTCCTCACCAGCTACACAGTTCTGCTCTGCTTGTCCTCGGTGTGCAATGCACTGTCTGCTCTTTCCTGCACTGGTCTAATCTGCCTGGTGAGACAGCTTTGGTGTTTCCAGCCAGGAAAAACACAGTCTTTGATAGAAAGGCAAAGTGCACTCTCAAAGTGGGAAGGAAGCTGACTTATATAGACAAAAGTCCTTGCCCCAGGTCCCTAATTGGTCTGTCCTAATGCAAATGAGAACTCAAAATCCTCACAGTTTGATTGGTTTAAAAGGCACTGTCCTGATTGGTCAGAGTGGAACTACTCTGATTGGTCAGTAAAACTGTTGATGGGGATGTAGCTGCACAGCTCTGATGGCTGGGAAAGCCTCAGTCCTTTTGTTGAAATAGAATTCCTCCTACATAAGGGCTGGCTCAGATGCAGAAATACCATGCAGGCAGATAGTTTAATACAGGCTTCTCTCTGAAGTACAGATAGCATGGGAGGCCCCAGTATAGAAATGCCTGCGAGGCTCTGGGTTTTATTGTTATATTAATTTGAGACGATTTAGCCACCAGGAGCCTTCTTGGTAAGTTTCTTCTTTCTCAGGGTCCACAAAATCATTCCAACAGTGCTTCTACAGGCTTATTAATAAATTATTACACTAAAGGGCTGGAAATGATTTTACCTCTTTATTTTAACAGTGTGACCATGGAAAATCTAAAGATAGAGTAGGAAAATAAAAATAAAAAAGCAAAACAAACAAAAATAATAATAATCCTATAAAATAAAAGGCTAGTATGCAAATAGACCAAACACCGGAACAACCAGAACAATCAGAACAATCAAACAACTGAACAACCAGTCGCTATGACATGCGCTGACCACCAGGAGGCATGAGCAGAACATGTCAGGCAATGGCCATGGCAGGATGATGGAGCAGGTGAGTGGGGGTGCCAGACCAAGGTGGGGCGATAGTCACTGTCATTGGGGCAAGTCTCCGGTAGTTACTGAAAATCCTTTCCTCTCATGCACCACAGTTCTGCCTGGTGCTCGTACCCACTGCCGGCGCACCCACTGCTGGTGCCCAGCAATGGTCCTGATCGCTCGGCACCATCAGTGGGTGAGAGCAGTGGCTGCCAGCCCTGATCTCCCCTCATGGTTTCTCAACCTCCCCTGCTTCTGAGGGGAGATTGGGGCCAGCAGCTGCCTCTCACACTGGCTGCTGGTGCCAGCCCCACTGACACCCACTGCCGGCAATGACCCTGGTTGCACCCACTGCCAGTGCCAGAGCCATCACTCACACCTGCTGCCAGTGCCCTCCATCAGTCCTAATTGCTTGGTGCCACAAGCAAGTACAAGCGGCAGCTGCCAACCCTGATAACTCCTGAGGGTTTCTAGACCTCCCCCTGCTCCTGAGGGGCAATCAGGGCAGCAACTGCCACTCGCACTTGCTGATGGCATTGGCCCCACTCGTACCTGCTGTTGGTGCAGGCCCCAGTTGCTCCACACCTTCAGAGGATGCAAGTGGGGCTGGTGCTGTCAGTGTGGAAGTGGCGGCAGCAGGAGGGGGACTGCAGGCTGCTGGCAGACCAAGATCATGGCAGGAGGGGCCAGGCAGTGGTGCAGAGGATGGGCCAAAACCCACCCCTGTGCCCACTGCAGCCTAGCGGGCCATAATTCCTTTCCAGGTGCACAAATTCATGCACTGGGCCTCGAGTAATAAATAAAGATGAAATGGGTTTCTCAAGAGCAAAGATTTCTATCGCCCCAGGAGTGACACCCAGAGGACTAAAAACAACCTCAGAGGACTGCTGTGTCTCATTGCCCCAAATGGACCACAGCAAAAAGCCTCCTCACCCTGCCTCATTCTTCCTACTGTGAATGCTAAGAAAGAAGACACCTACTAAGAAGTACTCCTGATGGCTAACTGGGCTCAAAAAAACCCACAAAAAAACACACAACACAAACAGAGCATAGCAGCCATTTTCTACCTGGGGCCTCTCTATTCTGACCAACCAGGATAGTGCCTTTTGGACAATCAAGCTGCAAGGATTTGGAGTCTTCATTTGCATGAGGACTCACCAATAAGGGACCAGGGACAGAGACTTTTGGTCATATAAGCCAGCTCCTCTCTGACTCTGGGAGTGCACGTTCCCTCTCCACTGAAGACTGTCTCCCTGGCTGAGCTAAAACTCTGAAGATGTCTTACTAGAGCAGCAGAGGCCAGAGAAGTGGGCTGGCATAGAACAGTGCCGACCAAGGCAGAGCAGAGCAGATCAGTGCAGCACAAAGCGGACCAGCAAGGAGCAGAGAAGAGCTATCTAGCCTGAGAGGGGCTGGTCCCCGGGCTGCCTCACAGCCTTGCTGTTTTCACAGCTGTGCTGCATCCCAATGAAGCTGTTTTGCCCTAAATAAAGTTTCCTTCTTCAGCACATCCTAAATTGAGGATTCCTATTGGTGATGCATTGGTGCCAACACCCATCAGGAGACATCACCTTCCTCATTTGGTGCATGAGATATGAAACTAACTCCAAACACACATATCTGTGAGGTCTGCTTCTGTTTTCTAATGAGTGGTAGCTTTCCTGATAATATTATTACATGCTTGATGGGAAAGGCTACTTCTAAACAATGTGGCCTAAAGTTGGAGCTCAGATAATGTGATGATCCAGATGAGCACAGACTTGCAGCATCTCAACCACCTTTGGCCAGCTAAAGCAGACAGTCTGGACAACAGCACACAGATGCTCGCGAGCCTGTCTGGATGCAGCTGTACCACACGAGCAAAGGGGCTCCCCCTGGCCCGCCCCACCTCGGGATGTCAGGCCTGACTAAGCTCACAAGCAACAGAAGTGAGAGATGACAATCAAGCATATGGATTTATTGCAGATGGTCTCATCTGACCCAGGAGCCTCTCCCTCCTGTCCAGAGCCAACTCCAAAATGCTGGAGTCTACAAGTATTACCTAAGCTCCCATTCATGTCACTCTTCACATCTGGGCTCTAAACAAAGGCAGGACAACCCTGAGCCGACTCTTCCCAGCACTGTGCTCTGAGATCAACCTCCAAATGGCCAAAAGTAAAGTGAGAACAAGAATGTCATCTCCTAGCAGCCAGATGGTGAAAACACGAAGTTTCAATCCCTCCAGAAAAGGTCTGATTTTATAACCTTGATGAATGTTTGCAAATCAGAGTATTCATCGCTCTTTCGCTCCTTGAAAGCAGACATTTTAAACCTAACAAGGAGATACGCTAAGAATTAAAAAAAAGGGGGCCTATGTTATTTGGGTTTATAGGATGACAAGATATTGTTTCTAAGAAGATACTGAGTTGTTTTTGCAGGGACAACAGAACAAAACTACTCATACAGCCGAAGCATGGGCAGAGGAGGGAATTTTGACTTCCAATAACACCTGGAACCAAAGTTTCATACTCCTATCCACCAACAGAACCTAAGGCCAGGATAGGACCAGAACTTGAATGCCAGAACTCTTTCAGAAGGAAAGCATCTGATGTCCAGAAATACCCAGTGGTGAATCCCCTAATCATATCTTACAATAAATAGCCAAGATCTAAAACTCTCCCACCAATGCTTCACATGCCAGCCTGTTCCTCTCAATCCCTTAAATTTTGTCCAGAACTGTATCAAGGAGATAGATTTGAGCTCTGCCTCCTATCTCCTGTCAACCTTGCCATAAAGCTTTCTCTTTTCTCAAAAGCTGGTGGCATAGCACTATCTTCTTGGTACATCAGGAGTGAGCCCTTGCCCAGTAACACAAAAGGCTTCTCTCCAAAGTCACATTTTAGAAGATCATCTCCCATTATGTGCTCATCCATTTAAGAATGGTTTCTGTGGCAGATATAAGAGATAGAAGAATGAACAAAGCAGCAGTCCTTTCCTGAGTCAATTGGAGAATTCAGACATGGAGCAACACAGATGTGCAGTGGCAGTCCAATAGGAAGTCCTGAGTGTAACAAAAGGAAGACATGGATAAGATGGAAATCTCCTACCCACTGACACTGTCTAGCAGGCTGCATGTGATCTGGTTTCCACAATATTATTTAATCAAATACAGGCCAGTATTATTAGTGTAATTAGCTAGTTATTAATTTTTAAAAAGAAAGCAAAGAGAACCAGACATTATCCTCCTATCTAATAAAAGAGTAATATGCAAATTGACCATACCTCTGATCAAGCCATGCCCACAAGCCAATCAGGAGCAAATAAATTCCAACCAAGATGGCTGTGGCCACTGAGAGCAGGAGGGAGGCTTGGGTTTCCCCAGCAATGGAGGAAGCCAAGCTTTCTGCATGCCCTTGCCAGCCTAAAACTCCACTCAATGTTACAAAGTTTCAATTATAGAAGATATATCCCAACAGCAATTGTGGCAGCCATGGAGCTGGAAAGAGCAAAGGCTAGGATTCCCCAAGCAATGGAGGAAGCCAAGCTTCTGCAGCCCTAACACCTAAGCCTTCACTGTAGGATACAAAGTTTCAATTATAGAATTTAAATAAACCAAACAGAAATGGCTGTCCCCACAAGTGAGCAGAAGGCTTGGCTCTGCTCCAGGCTACAAAGTTTCAATTATAGAACATAAATTAATCCCAGATCCCAGGGCCTCCATTTGGGTCGCTGGAGTGTGTGGCCAGCCTGCAAACCACCATAGGCCCCTCACCCAGGCCACCACATGCCCCAAGGAAACCCCCACCCTGATCTGGGACACTCTTCAGGGCAAACCAGCTGGCTCCCACTCATGCACCAGGCCTTTGTCTTATCTAATAAAAGAGTAATATGCAGATTGACCATCACTCCAACACAAAACAGGGCTGGCCCCATGTGGTCAAAGATCCTGCCCCCATGTGGACACAAGATGGCCACCACAAAATGGCCAGCAGGGGAGGGGTGTTGGGAGGTTCCAGGCCTGCAAAGGAGGGCAGCTGTGGGTGATCAGGCCAGCAGGGAAGGGCAGTTGGGAGGGACCAGGCCTGCAAGGGAGGGCAGTTGGGGTGACCAGGTTGGCAGAGGAGGGAAGTTGGGGGCAAACAGGCTGGCAGGGGAGCAGTTAGACATTAATTAGGCTGGCAGGTGAGTGGTTAGGGGGTGATCAGTCTGGCAGGCAGAAGTGGTTAGGGGCAATCAGGGAGGCAGGCAGATGAGCAGTTTGAAGACAGCAGTCCTGGACTGTGAGAAGGATATCTGACTGCCCCTTTGGTAGGATCAGGCCTAAACAGGCAGTGAGACATCCCTCGAGGGATCTCAGATTAGAGAACGTGCAGGCTGGACTGAGGGACATCCACCACCTCCTGTGCACAAATTACGTGCACCGGGCCTCTAGTATATAATAAAAGGTTAATATGCAAATAGACAAAATGGTGAGACAACCAAACAACTGGTTGCTATGATGTACGCTGACCACCAGGGGGTGCACACAGAACATGGTGGATGTTGACAGCAAGCAGCAGAGCACAAACTATGGCAGGGGTCAGCCATGGCAGGATGGTGCAGCAGGTGAGCAGGGACACCAGACCAAGGTGGGGCATCGGTTGCTGTCATCTGGGTGAGCCTCTGTTGGTTACTGAAATTTCTTTGCTTCCTCATGTGCCACAGTTCTGCCCAGCATTCGCACCTACTGCCTGTTCCGGTTCCCCTCACACCCACTGCTGGTGCTGGTGCCAACCCCAATCACTCCCGACTGTCGGCAGGTGTGAGTGGGGCCAGCGCTATCAGCGAGTGGGAGCAGCAGCAGCAGAAATGGGGCTGCCAGCTGACAGGGGATCAGGGGCAGCAGCATTCTTCAATCTCTTATATCTGCCATAGAAACCATTCTTAAATGGATGAGCACATAATGAAAGATGATCCTGGTTATTTTGAAAAAGCTCCTGATCTGCCCCTGTGCCCACCACAGCCTCTTGGCCCATAGTTCCTTTTAAGGTGCAGGAATTCATGCACTCTGCCCCTAGTTAAATATAAACACTTAGATAGCTGAATTGGATACTGAGCCTAATTGCTTCACCAGGAAGCTACAACTTCACACTCCAGGTCACAGCACCTCCGTTCCCCACTTTGGTACCTAAATGTTGGACATGGAGGACAAGGGTATGAGATAAGCACATGTGCATTTTGAGTATTCATTGCTGCTTTGACTCCTTGAAAACAGACATGGTGTAGTGGGGACTGCTTGACCATCTAGCCTGGGGAAATAATAGACTGGTCAAGTTATGGACCAATCAGAAGCCTGCAAAAGCTTGGAAGTTGATTGGTTATTTTGAAAAAGCTCCTGATCTTTCCCAAATCAGAGATGATATAACCACAGGGAAGCAAAGATTTCTCTCTCTCTTTCTCTCCTCATGCTCTGTTTGTTCATGAATTATCTTCGTAGTAAACATGTGGCCTTAGCAGCAGAGTGGCCAACAGACTCATGGACTCCAAACAAAAGCTCCAGGCAGGAAGGAGCCTGGCTATCACCACCCAGCAACGTACTGCAGAGGAGCACAGGCTAAGGCTGATGGGGGAAAAGGCTGATCTGGAGCAGCTTCAACATGGCACAGAAACTCTGGACTTTCCATGTGGAATGGACAGAGATGGGACATTGGGAACCCAAGAGGGACAACCTTCTATTTCTACCTCAATACATCTTGCCACACTACAATCTCCAGTGCATTGGTCTGTGGAATGCTTTCCTCACAATCCTATAAATGATAAGATTTCCACCAGCAACAAGATTAGGGATAGTTAATGATTCAAGTCATGTGATGGGCTTTCAATGCTGAGAAGTCACCTTGTGTCAATGGGTGTACCAAATCTTCTGACCCTGTGATTTCTCTTAAGTATCTAAATAATCTGGCAGGCCATGTTTTAGCCTGGTTGATGTGGCTCAGTGGTTGAGCACTGACCAATGAACCAGAAGGTCATGGCTCCATTCCCGGTCAGGGCATATGCTCAGGTTGCAGGCCTGATCCCCAATAAGTAGTAAGCAGGAGGCACCCAATCAATAATTCTCTCTCATCATCAATGTTTCTCTCTCTCCCTCTTCCTTTCTCTCTGAAATCAATAAACACATGTAATAAATTGACAGCCATGTTTTAAACTAAAATACTACTTCTCTCCTTTTTTTAAGGCACACTGGTTCTAGAAAAGTGGATAATAAAATCCACTGCCTAGTAACTATATCATAAATAAATACTCAGAACTACTACACATCCAATTTCACTGTTAATTCAACTCTGGGTTGCACTGCCCTCCATGGGATGCCATGCAACTGGTATTGTGCTGTTGGCACCACTCATGCTGTCAGCTCCCTGCTGGCTGGATTTGATACCATTGTGATTAACCTAATTAATAACAGGAAAGGAGCAAAGGTATAAGCATGTCATTTGGGCAGCTTCACAATAAAGTTAAAGCTTGACACCCCCCAGGGAGCCACCGCTCTATTCCCTGCAGATCCCTGGGGGAGGGCTGGACAGGGTGGAGAAGAGCTGGATGCCCAGTTAAGTTGTGATGTTGAGAAGGTATTTGTTTGTCAGTCACACCTGGGAACAGGTTATTAGCCAGAATGGGCATGGCCACTGCCTCAAAATTTGGAATACTTAATCACAAAGGAATTCACTCTCCTGGTTGCTCTTATGCTCCTGGGACTCTTACTGCTTGGGTGTGCTCTCTTGTGTTTGCCCACATGGCCTATGGGAGTGTGGACCCCACACACAATGGGCTAATGGGCTGCAGCTAGCCTGATGCTGCCCTGGACTTGGCTCCAACATGGAAAGAAAACCCTGGACACTGGCTTTGCTTCTAGCTCTCCTGAAACCCCAGCTACACTTATGTGACTGAACTAAAGGAAATGGGATTTTGGAAACCCAGGTATATAATTTCACAAAAAATAAAGCTTTCTGCCGTATCCCATTCTCCTATGGGTGGCTCTAGAAACGCTCATTCCAGCGATACCCCAGAACTCCACTTCCACTACACTGAAGAAAGACCACCCATGCTTTTGTCTGATAACAGATTAAAGGAATGGGAATTTTTTAAAAAAAGGCAGATTTATACATCATTTTCAATGTACAAACATAGTTCTGTTATTTTGCTTAAGTAGTAATCTCTAAGCATAATGTATAGCTTTAAAAAGTCTTTTAAAATCACATATGAAGGGATATAGTTTTATTTTATAATGTAGTTTCATACTTAAAAATGAAAGCTATAGCCTCATATCATGTCAGAACTCATAGCAATCAGAAATAAGATGAAAAAACAAAAGACATTTCATATTGCTCTGAGGAAGAATTAAAGGGTTGTTTTTTGTTTTTTTTTCCTGTTCCCTAAATTCCTTCTGCTCAGGACTTATCCCCTTTAACTACTCTGCCCCTACCCTTTTACTGGAATTCCCTCAAAATAATTACTCTGAATACTTGTTCTCTGGAATCTTTTCTTATTGACTGTGCTAAGATCCAGCAATGGTAGTGATGTCTCAGGAGGGAACATTTTAACACTACAAGTAAACTCAATATAATAAGAAAGAGTGCATTTTCTTTTAACATTAGAACTTAGAACAAAGACAATCATACAAAGGTGTTTATTCTATTTCTTTGTGCTTGCTCTTGCTCTAAAAGGACACCCACACACACACACCTCACCCTGGAAGCATGCAAAGGCATTTATCTAGAGAATGAGCAGGAAATGGGGGAAGATAAAATTAGTAACCCAATAATAAAAGAGAAAGAGGAAAGGGAGATAGTGCTAAAGTTAGATACCTAAAACATAAAATTTGTCACTGTGCATTTCTCAAACAACATGGCACAGTGCCCACCAGGGGGACACATAAACACACTGAATGTCTATGTTGAGTCACAAATACATAGAAATGTGCTAAAATAAACATGTCTCTCTCACTCCCCCCAAGTGAGGATTCCTGTGGACCTAACATGACTGTGAGCAACAGTTTCACCAAGGCAAGAGACCTGCCAGACAGGCTGTGGGTAGGAAGTTTTCATCCCAGTCTGTAGAATCGCTTCCTATCAAAGACCAGAGAGTAAATAGTCCAGGTGCTGGTGGCAAATTCCAGCAGGTCATAATTGTGTTCCTCAGAAGGCTGGTGGATACCTTCCGAAGGACTGAAGATCTGCATAATATTGCCTGCTGCCAGACAGCTGAGGGCAGTTCCCCCAACCTGATGGTCCTTTATTGTTTACCAAACCTTACCTTTGATATGTATATCTGCTTTGCTAAAGGGCAAAAAGTGAAAATAAAAAGCCTTGGGTCCACAGATTCACAGAGCCCACTTCACTAGAAAGTGGAGCTTCCCTGGTTCCCCCTTGTCTTCCAAATTTTTATTTCATGTCTAGTCTGATTCATTTATGTCACAGCCCCTTCTCCAGATTCCTGAACCCTCGCTGCAGAAAGACCGCAGCATCCAGGCTTTGCAGTTCCCAAGTCCCTGTCATCACTAATCACGTCTGTTGCCCTCTGGAATGGGAAAACAGCCCTAGACAGTAAGTAAAGGGTGGGAGAGACTGGAATTGGCAAACAGCCTGTGTCAAGGCTGTTTCCTATGGCTCTTCACCAGAGCCTTCTTTTTTCTTCTAGCAATAACAGTGAGGTAGCAGGAGCACCCAGCCCAGGAGAGAAACATAAAGTTCTGCATTGTGTAGGCCAATTGCTAACAGAAACAGAAAATGACCCCAGAGAAAACTGGTCATCTTCATTTATATTCCAGTGAAGATATGAGAGGCTTTGAAAAAGAAAGCAATTACAGCCTCCCCCCTTGCTTATTATTTTCATTTGCAATGACCCAATGAGTATCCTTCATCATCCCACCCCTTTAAATCTTATAGTACTTATAGCATTGGTTAGGAAAGGTAAAAGGAAAAAAGGCAGAAACCTTTGTCCTAGTACAGTGATATCCCAGCTCCAAGGCTGGCCATTACATTTTCTGGGGTTTTTCAAGCCAGTGGACATCACACCGGTAGCTTGAAATTAACTGGTGAGATTATTTACAACTTGAAAATTGACAAAGGCTACAAATCAGTGCACCTTTTTTCCCTCCCAGAGATTTAGTTTTTTAAACTTTCCCAGCACAACACTGCCTTGGAAAGGCCTAGACAAGGAAGCTGGGTAGACTTTAAAATGCACAGGAAACAAAAATAAAGGGGGGTAAGGTGCATAAGAGTTGTCCCAGACCATGAATTCCTTGAGGACTTAACACCAAGAGGAGAAAAGTGAGTCCCTCATCCACCTACAGCCAGTGGGGTACACTTGTAAAAGCACAAGGGATCATTAGAATCTCAAGTTCTATTGAACAAATTGAAGGCTCACAGAAGGTGCAGGGGAAAGGAAAAAACTTTGATAAGTAACATATCCAGATCATGAAATTGAAATCAGTCTTAGCCCATCTATCAAATTCTAAGTGCATTTTTCATTTATACTTGGTGCAACCACAAATAGTTGTTAATAGACCAGACAGATCACAGAAAACATATTGTTGAGGAAAAAGCAGAGCATTTACTAAGATGTTTCATTCTTACACTGACCTGCTGACTGTGTATCCAACAGGGTACCAGCTATGGAACCACAACGCTTCAAGCTTCAGAACATCTGTACTTTGTGAATCGATGAAGAGCCCCTGTCTGCCCTCCAATTGCCTTTACAAGCCCCCTTGCAACTTCTTTCCCCAAAAAACTGTAATCACCTGTTTCATTAGAGAAAAAAGACAAAGGCAGCACCCTAAAGTCAGCATGTCACACACCAAAAATAATTCTGTTGGAACCAAAGCTGCCCAGGCTTCCAGGGTGAGCAGAGCTTCAGCCTCCATGAGCCCTCATGATGCACCCACGCTGCCAAGGGAAAGAACAGTCATCGCTACAGCCTACTCCACTTTAGCCTATTTGGCAAAACCTGTATGTCAAGTCCTAGCTCTTTAGCACTATAAATTTTCTGGGCCTTTCCCCCTCAAAATCAAAGGAGACTTGTCAACAGAGATGGTAAATCTCTAAGATGGTGACAACTTCGGCTGTAAATCTCTAAGATGGTGACAATTCGGCCATCCGAAAAGATGGCAGACAAGAGGCTCTCACAGCCAAGAAGAGGCTGCTTTTTCTAGCATGGCCTGCCGTCCATGGGCACCAACGTTAAAGGCCTGGTCTAGGAACTAACTGGTGCTCCCATGTTAAAGCTAGGAGAGTCCTCGGGAGGGAACATGAGAGGCCCTAGCGCTGTGAGTGCCTGAGAGCTGTCAGGGTAACTTCCTGCAGCAGTTTTATTTATGCCAGAACCTCACAGAGACTTGAACAGTCACACTAAAAGGATCTGTGTCTCCAGTGTTGTCGATGGCATCAATTCAATATCATCAGGGATCCTCAATTTGAGGTATGGTGAAGAAGAAAACAGTATTCGGTGAAAACAGCTCAATAGTGTTACAGCTCAATTATGAAACAGCACAGAATGGCTGTGAGGTGGCCCTGAGGCCAGACAGCACTAAGGCAAGACCCTTCTCTGGGTCTTGGGACCCATGGCTACACAGTTCTACTCTGGTCTGCTCGCCCTGCTCCTGTCTAGTCCACTCCACTCTGCCCTCTAGCAGTCTGCTCCGCTCGGCCCCAGTCAGGGAAACACAGTGTTCAGTCTTGAGTGGAAAGAGGAACTAAATTCTAGACAGAAGTCCCCATCCTTGGTCCCCAATTGGTCTGTCCTCATGCAAATAAGGACTCCAAATTCTCAGTTTGATTGGTCCAAAAGGCACTATCTTGACTGGTTAGAATAGTGCCACTCTGGTCAGTGAAGAAGCTGCCAGAAATATAGCTGCCCCACTTCCTGGGACCCACCCACCTCTCTTCCCCTGGCCCCACCCCATTGCTGAGGCTAACTTCATCATCTTCAAAGAAGGCTGCCATCATTGGCTACCTGAAGCCCTGGCCCCTTCCACTGCCCCTGCCCACTACAGGTGATGCAACTGTTCCACAATGCACATCTCTCTAGGGCCTAGAGTCTAGGCCATGCTTCAGCAACTCCTCCGAGCCTGGGAGTAAAGTTGACACTCCAAAATCATGCACTCTGATGGCCCCACGTTGACTCTGTCTAAACACTGGGTAGCTCATCCATGAGACCAAAAAAGCCAGGAGAGCTAAGACAAAGAGGAGGTGTTCCCCTGGAGTCTGCTAGCTTTAGCTGAGATGTATGGCCATGACCTAGGGCCAATTCTAACTTTACGATAAAGCCCTGTTTTCCCATTGATGAAGAATTTGAACCAGCTGAGGGGGCCTTCAAAACCATGTCCCTTAAGCTCACTGATGGTCTCATCTCATCCCAGGAGTCCTGCCCAGCAAGGTTTCTGCTTCATTACTGAAGGACAGAGGCAGCAGTACTAACAATATGCTCTCCACACCATCGATACCACTTGCCACAAATGGTCTCCAAAGCCACCTCTACCAGGATACCAACCAATCACCCTATCGGGAAAGTGTGGGGCGCTCTTTCCCCTGGTCCCTTGAAATTCCCAATGTCGGATCAAGCTGGTCATCCAGGTAAGCCTGGAAACATAAAAAAGCACCACGTGGGACCCATAAAACCCACACCAATAAGCAGTGCAGCTGGCTGGACCCATCAGCCACGCCCCACACAGGACAAACATTCTGAATCCTAACCGAGAGAAGACAGATGCTCTGGAAACAACCTCAAACAGGTGAGATCTGAGTGTGGGAACCACAGCATACTGCAGTGCCCATTCTTTAATGTGTCAGCACAGAAGGCTGGGGTCTCCAGGTATGCACAGAGTCACAGGAGTCATGCACTAGGCCCCTTCGCTTGCTCTGCAGTTGCATCATGAAGCACCTAAGAAAAGGGGTCCTGAATGTCATTGGCACAGGACCCCACAAATGATGTAGCAGGTCCCAACTGTAAGTCTCCCATCAGCAGGGGCTACCAAGGGAGCAGGAAGGCACAGCTCAGTCCAAACAAAATACAAGCCCTGTAAGGCTGTATCTCAATTCATTCCTAGTGTGTCAGAAGCATTCCTTTGGATAACTAATTACTAAAACATGCCCAGAAATTGTGGTAACTTCTATGCACACAAAAATAGCATCAGCTGCCTCAGTCTGTGGGAGCAGGTGAGTAGACCAACCAAATGTATCACTCTGGGCTCAGGCAAGTGTTCTTTGACTCATGACCTTAATTCTCTTGACAAATCACTGTAAATTTTCTGCCCTTTTAATACCCTAATTATTTCCTTCTCAGCAGAGCCAATCTGTCCACATTTCAGGCAAAATCAGTATAATTGCCTTTCTAAACCTCAGCAAAAATACAAATTGTTGTAAAAAAAGTTTTTGAAAATCACTAAGAAGGTAGAAAAAAACATACAATTTATCTTTTTCTCAATAATGGGTTCTGGGTTACTCTTTAAATGCCTACATTACCATCCAGAATGGAACTGATTTCTTTTATCAGGAAGGAATGTTCTTGTTGGCCTCCCTCGCAGGCAGGGATAGAGAACACATGGGTTATGACTGACATTAGTTCTGTTCTGGTGAAACATTAGCCCCAACACTGCATTCCTCTGTGTAAGGAACAGGCTTCCCAACAAGGTGCAGACCCAGCTGCTTCCTCAGATCGATGATGCAGGCTTACAACAGGGTGCCTAGGCCTCTGCTGGGAGCGAAGGAGAGCATGTGCTAAGATTTACTCTTCAGTTTTGAAAGACACAGTGATTTGCTATGAGTAATACAACACTGAGAGGCAGCTGTATAGGGGACAGTGAGCAGCACCTTCCAGCAGCCTGGACAGGACACTAGGGGACACCCCAGATCCTCACTCATGCCCACTCATGCCAGAACCTATTAATTATCTATACTAATAAAAGGATAATATGCTAATTAGACCAGGAGACCTTCAGGACATCCTTCCTGACAAAGCCATGGTGATGGGGTCAAGGCAGAGGCAGGTAGGGGCAATCAGGCTAGCGGGGGGGGGGGGGGGTAGGGGGAACAGTTGGGAGTGAGCAGGCTGGCAGGGAGGGGCAGTTGAGGGCAAGCTGGCTGGCCGGGGGGGAGAGTTGGGGGTGAGCAGGCTGGTGAGGGGACAGGTGGGGGTGAGCAGGCCATTGGGGGGGGGCAAGTGGGGGCAAGCAAGTAAGCAGAGGGAGGCAGTTGGGAGTGAGCAGGTCATCACAGGGGCAGTTGGGGGTGAGCAGGTCTGCAGTGGGGGAAGTTGGAGTTGATCAGGCCAGCAGGCAGAGTTGTTAGGGGCAATCAGGTGAGCAGGTGAGCAGTTAGGAGCCAGCAGTCCTGGATTTCAAGATGATGTAGGTCAGGCTAAGGGACACCCCCACCCTTACCCCATGTAAGAATTTCGTGCACCAGGCCACTAGTATTTCCAATAAAATGTTAACTCTTTATTAAATAATGCTATTTAAGATGATAATCCCCACAGCCTTAAAATATAAGTTTGACAATACACAATGTAAATAAAAGGCAAAAATCTAATTTCTATGTAGTGAACTTACAAACACTCCCTGTGTCCTTCTTGATGCTGCCATGCCACTCAGGCATGTCAGACCTCCAGAGCACTTGAGATGTGAGCCCAAAATTACTTACACCATGTATTGTACATGTCATCTTACAAAAGCAAAGAATGGAGGATTTGACAAATGTTCCAGGGAAAGTGTGGGCCACCCCCACAGTCCCAAACCATGAAGCTATAAGATGACAAAGGAGGGGCAATACCCATCTTCATTACTATCACCTCAGAAAATGGACAACCTAGCAGGTCGCACTGAGCACTCCTCCACCCTAGACCTCCTGAAAGACTGGGAAGGGGGTGCTGGGTCTTCCATGGCACTAAGGAAAACTGTAAGCCAACATCATGCGACCCTTAAAAAGGCCAAAACCAAGCTCTTGTGGAGACACACCTCACCTGTCCAGGACTAGGGATGGAAGTCATTCCCTAAGCCAGCTCCTCACACCCTGCAGCCTGCTTACTCTTCTGGGCTGGACCTGTGGGAGCAGTGTGGGTGATAATGGTGGGAATGTGAGTGGTGGGACCCAACAAGAATATGACTTTCCCTTGAAATTCCTAACACATCTGGCCCAATGGTTGAACTGACTAGAGGAAAGGAATATCTGAAATTCAGGAAAGGAAGAACTGCAAAACAGATCCTCAGGTGTAGGTCTGCAGAATCCCCAGTCCATGCCATGCTCCCATGTCCTTCTTGGGGTCCCAGCCCAATAATAATACTGACTATTATCCTAATAAAAGAGTGATATGCAAATTGACCCTCACTCCAACACACAAAAGGGCTGCCCCCATGTGGTCAAAGATGGCTGCCCCCATGTGACACAAGATGGCCACCACAATATGGCCAGCAGGGGTGGGCAGTTGGGAGGGACCAGGCCTGCCAGGGAGGGCAGTTGGGGGAGATCAAGCCTGCAAGGGATGGCAGTTAGAGGTGACCAGGCCTGCAGGCAAAGGCAGTTAGAGGTTATCAGGCCTTCAGGGGAGGGCATTTATGGGCAAACAGGCTGGTAAGGGAGCTGTTAGCCATCAATCAGGCTAGAAGGGATAGTTAGGGGGTGATCAGGCTGACAAGCAGAAGCAGTTAGGGACAATCAGGAAGGCAAGCAAGTGAGCAGTTGGGAGCCAGCAGTCCTGGATTGTGAGAAAAATGTCTAACTGCCCATTTAGGCCCAATTCTACTGGGATCGGGCCTAAATGGGCATTCAGACATCCCTCAAGGGGTCCCAGATTAGAAAAGGTGCAGGCTGGGCTGAGGGACACACACACCCTCATGCATGAATTTTGTGTACTGGGCCTCTAGTGAAAGAATAAAGCTAAGGAAGAGCAACAGTAATGACAGCCCACACTAATTAAGTGCTTACTATTCAGCAAGTCTCAGCAACTTTCAGGTCTGAACTCATTCAGCCTGCAGTCCTTTGAGGTGCTGCAGGTTCTTCTTAGTCCCCACCTTTCAGAGGACACTGCACAAAGAGGTTGTGACATGTGCTCAATGGCTAGCACATGACATGGGTATACTTCTAGGGTGTGAAAAGGGGTGTATGCACCCAGACATTCGGGCCCCTGGGGTTCAACCTACCCGCGGCCCTCCACGGCCCTCCAGGGCTGGCTCGTCTATTCCTTCCTGCTTCATCTCCCTGTGGAAGCATCACCATATACCACCACATTCTTGAGCATATGGGAACCAACCACCCAACACCAACAGGATCACTGAAGCTCCATTCCTACAAGGACACAAGCTCAGTGGAAGGTGTGGTGCTGACCCCGCTGACCCCTGCATAAGCAAAAACACCCAAGACCCAAAACAATCAGGGAAGGAGTTACATAGAGGTGCTCTAGACATGACAATGTAGGAAAGGGTGGCTTAGAGTGAGGCAAGGGTCATTCAGCCCACGGTCAGTAGCAGAGGTAAAGGCGAGTATGTACAGCACAGCCCCCAAGGAGAGCCTGGTGGACAGAGGTTGTGTAAAGAAGCATGACACAGGCGATATGTGAAAGGCTTCTCCACAGCATCCTGAAAACAGAGGAAGGAGGCCTCTGTCCTCAGAGGTGGACAGACCTTTGATTAGTGGTGAAGGAGGTGATGGATCTTACATAAGCAAAGAGCAAGCATTAGAAATAAGCGTGCTCTGCAGGAGTAAAAGGGCAGGCAAGGTTTTCAGGACTGTGCAGCCATGGGTCAGGTGGGAGCGAGACTGTGGGACCTAGAATCTGTCCTGAAAGAAGAGTCCAGGGGAACACAACAATCAGCCAGCACTTTAGAGTGATTGCCAGGCCATGGGCATGGGCGGCTGATGGGGAGCATGGCCAGGAGGGATGCAGCCCGACACAGCAGGGCTGGGCTTGCCACATCTCAGAACCAGAAAGGAAGGAGTTGACTGTCTCTTCTAAGAGAGAGTAGTAATAAAACTTGGTGACAGACAGAGCTGGTGAGGAAAAATCAGAGATGGCCCCAAGCCCCACAAAATGTCAATACTAGGTCAGGCCTTTACAGCTCAGCATTCTGCTTCCAGATTATCCAGATACCCTGCTGTGACCCCGAGACCACCCTGGATTTCTCAGACTGAAAACCAGAGTATGGAGCCACTGTCCTAAGATGAGTACTGAACCACTGGGGTCCCCTATCTCACCCACACACCAGAGCATTCAAGCTCCAGACTCAAAGGGAGGTGAGAGAGCCAACTCTGACCATCTCTTTTACCATTTCTCATCTCTTGGTTCCGAACTTCTGCATCACTGTTCTGCTGTGGTCACACTTTGCCAAGTTCAGGTACCAGTTTGGAGCTGACTTGTTCTGACAATTGTGAGGACAACTCCATGCCAGCTGGCACCATGAGCTGCAGATGGGCATGAAGGCAGCCTAGACCCCCAAGCTCAGTAGGCTAAGGAGTCAGGAGATAAATGTCACTTTTAACCCTTTTGCCCTATTTATATTTTCAGCTCAAAATAAATCTCAGAGGCCAATTTTTCACACTTGCTATTTGGTTAGAACTTTAAAAAATCAATTTTTTTCATAAGTTAGCTTCCAAACACAAAATGCTGCCTCATTTCTCACATTCATCTCACCCAACCCTCTCCACCTTATGTGCCTCAGCACCACCCACAGTTCAGGCCCTGCATCCCACAGACAGAGAAGGCCGGAAGTCAAAAGTCACTGTCAAAGGCTCTAGGAAAACAAGGTCTGCTAATTCTGTGACTTAAGGCAGTTTTTGTCCAAACTACCGTCATCCGTGCCTCATCTGCACAATCTCTACTTAAAGAATGCCTTTAAATTGACTTACTTTTTAGTTTCCAAATAAAACTTCACATAACCATCATTTTTTAAAGGTACTACCTGATATAAATAGAAGGGAGCATTATAATAAACACAGACATTAACATAACAGCTTATCACCAGGCACCACCTGAGACATTTGGCAGCCACTATGCTGGGTTCCCACACTTGGGTCCCTGTTTCCCTACCAGAAACATCAGCACCTCACTGGCACTCTCCCCTTCTTCCTTTTCTGTGCCAGGTGACACTCAACCAGCCAGGATGCCACTTACGAGTCCTCACTGTGCCTCAACATGACAACTGGCATCTTGAAAAGTGACATCCTTGAAAATTCCTCAGCCTGATAAACTTCCCACTTACATTTGAAAAGTGACAATGACAGCCACCTTTCCCCACATTCACTGACAAGCTCACAGTGCTTTCTTCACTCAACAACAGTCCCTGACTAAGGCCAATTGAACACCAGCTATCAGAAAATAAATTTCAGCCTAACCTTCAGTGAACTCCAGAAGGAAGAGGCACATGGCATAAGTAAGGCAAAGTGAGGCTTCTGAGATTGGGAGGAGCCCACAAACAGGTCATGTCTAAGGCCTTCCTTCAGTGAACACCACTATTGGGTTATAGGAGTGACTGCCAGGTCCTCTTCAGAGGGCATCCTGTGTGGCAGCCCTCTCCTGCTGGTGTCAGCCAGCACATCCTGCTCTGCTCATGGGTGCTCAGCCCCACAGCCATGCCCGAAAGGCTGGGGAGCCCTTAATGGGAGCTGGAGGCCAGGGGGGCAGGGCTGTGGAAAGTAATGGGAAACACACCTGGTTCCAGGTTTCGGAAAGCAACTCAGTTTTATATGAAAATAAAAAGAATCATATTCTAGAATGATATTAATGTGAATTTCTAAGAAAATATAAGACCACAAGTAAACACCTGTTCCTGAGAAAAACATCAGCAGAAAGGATATGAGTGGGAAGGGGGCAACTGGCAAAACAATGGGATTGCACAGGTGACCCAGTCTGAAGGCACTGGAGCCTACCCAGATGGGACCTGGAACACAATGGGCCCCGCCAGGCTAGGAAACGGCACCCAGCAGGAAGCAGCTTTCCCAGGAGGGCAGCCACAGGATGGGGGCTGGGGAGAACTAGCAAAAGGCTAGAGCAAGAGATCAGAGATGCTCTCTGGAAACTCACCTGAGACACCCAGGAAACTCAAGGAACTTGAGAAAAAACTGGCAGGGTCTGGGAGGTCAATGTGACTAGGTGACAAGGCAGAGGAAGTTCTTCTGTGACTTCTGGTGAGAGTAGGATGGTTGGTGCTAACCTGGGGGTTGTGAAGAGAAAAGAAGACAGCTGGCTACATGCAGCCACCACTCAGTATGGCATGACCTTGCTGGGTGCACACCAAGGATACAGCCAGGAACATTCCCAGCCATAGACACCAGATGCATCTATTGAGTCAAAGATGAAAAACTGCTGCCCGTAAAAACACCTGCATGTGAGCGGGGCAATCAGGAAGAGATGCCCTCGTTCACAGCGCACTGCTCCTGTGCAGCACAAGACGCCTGTCCTCTGTGCACACAGCTCAGAGGAACAGGACTCCTGAAGGTACCTGTGGGAGGGCTCCAGGCCAGTTAATTCAGCTCAGCAAGGCTGGACATGGTCTCTTCCACCATGCTTACCAGGTGACCTGTGACTGCCAGTGGCCTTTCCAGGTGGGCAAGTCCCCCTCAGAATCCAAGATCTGTCACCTCATTTGAGATGCAGGGGGAAACAACTGAACTCCAGGAAAACTGCTATCAGAGTTCGTGTAATGGTGACATAGATGAATTCCCAAATCCATGAGAAGCACATAACAGAAGACACAAGAGTGCTGTCATGCAGGGCCGTCCTTTCTTTGGGAGCATCTCTCTCAAATGTAAGTGTGTGGACCACAAACTTGGTCTAGACAATCACTGATCGTGACAGAACTAATGCACAGGCATCATGAACTTGGTGGGTAAAGGTGAACCCACTGTCTCTGTTTGAAGTGGTGGGAATTTAGCATGAACTGCATGCCTGCACTATCCTCAATGCTCTGCGTGCCTCATCTCACACAGACATGTCTGGCTTCAGTTACCAGTGGCCAGGCATGGGAAGGAAATAGATGCGATTTTTAAGTTACATAAAATTTGAAGTATGGAATACCAAGAGTTAAGGAGTCCAAAGATTTATTTGTAAAGAGTTTTTATTACTTACATAGGAATTTCTAAAACACATGCAGGGTGTATAGAATAAATAAAGGTTTGAAATTTAACTGTCAAAGAAGGACAGTGCCTGCTATAGCAAGGACTTAATGCTGTTTGTTTTAAAAATGAGCTTAGAGCCCTGGCCGGGTGACTCGATTGGGTATGGTCCCATACACCAAAGTTGTTGGTTCAACTTCCAGTCAGGCACATGCCTGGGTGTGGGTTTGATCCCTGGTGGGGCCCATGCAGGAGGTGGCTGATTGATGCTCCACTCTCACAGCAATGTTTCTCTCTTTTCCTTCCCCACTCTCTTAAAATCTTTTTTAGTTGTTAACTCTCACCCAAGGATATTTTTTCCATTGATTTTCAGAGAGAGTGAAGGGAGGTGGGGGAAGACAGAGAGAGAAAAACATCAATGTGAGGGAGATACACGGATTGGTTGCCTCCCACATGGCTTTCAAGTGAGGTACATGCTCTTGACCAAAATCGACCCACAATCCTTCAGTCTTCAGGCTGTGATGCTCTATCCACTGAGCCAAACCGACCAGGGCACTCTAAACATATTTCTCAGTGAGCATGGTGCTCCATTTGCTGGCGAAGTGGCAACCAATTGTTGGGCCACTTTCTAATGACCAATATCATTTTTATCCCAAGTAGTTATTACAGTGACAGGTACATAGTAAGTGCTCAAATATGTGTTCAGTGAAGCAGAGGAGAGGAATGTATCCCTATCCTCCTTCTTGAACACTGTGTGACAGTCTGACTATGATCCCTGATGTCCCTGGGGCTTCCCACATCTGAGTGCTATGGAACACTTGCTGTCCTATTCAGATGTCATAGCTGCTCTACTTCTACTACCCTGAATCCTAATTCATTTAAATTAATATCAATTCACAGGAGCATTATGCACTGATTCCATTAAGCAGAAATGCAGAGGAGCATCATAATAGTTAAAAACATAAACACTGTGGCAGAAGAAACAACGCACCAAGCCACTCCTCTTTCCAATCCTCCAAAAGACCACTGATCTCTAAATGTCCATAATCCATCAAGGGTCAAAGGTAAATTTAAAGAAGGCAGAAACCTGTCAGTAGCACCCAAATTGTGTAACCACCTGATGGACTTTTGTATTCTAAATCTACTCAGTGAGAGAAGGAGCCCCGCACTGTGGTGTGCCAGAACAATTTACACCATTCACTGCCAACACCTTCAGTTTGACACCCTGGCCTTTTATGGTTAATTAGAATTCCAGTAGGGTCACATCAACCACACATTTCTAATTGATCCAATCTGATTAAAAAATGACCTTGGCTCTTCAAGTAATGGAATAAAGATCACTTCCTCAGAGAACCAAGATGGCAGCATAGGTAAAACACCTATCTTGCCATCATACACAGCAATTTTCAAACCTACAACTTAATGAAAAAACAAACACAATCCAGAATCACCGGAAAGCTGGTTAAGTGAAAATTCCACAAATAAAAGTGAAGATAAGACACTGTGACTCGGAGGAGCGGCTGAGGACAGCATTGAAGATACGCGCAGAGAGAGGTTTGGAGGAGCGCACACACCAGCGGATACGGTGGGCAGCTGAAAACCGGCCAGTTTTCTTGAACAGGGGAGACAAAGGCATCCCACTGGACTGATTCTCCAGCTCTGGGTGAAGTCCAGGGAACCCACTATCATACGGGGTAAAAACTGGACAGTGGGAGGGGACGCTGAAGCTCGGGTGCTACAGGGGTCTGCTGGCTTGTGGAGAGGGCGAGCTTGTGCGGAGTGCGCGTGAGCTTGGGAACAGCTCAGAGAGCACTCGGGACTTGCTATTTCATTCAGGAAACCATCAGACTGCATTGTTTTGGGACCTTGGGTGAGACATTGGGTGTCCAGACTCATTTGGGGAGAGGCTGAATTCTCCGGCAGCCAGTGGAGCTTGGCAGCAGCTCTCACTCAAAGACCCTGGGGCCGCATAGGGCGCAGCTGACGCTGTCTGCTTGGCCCGGAGACTCCGCCCATCCAACCTGAGCACAGCTGAACATCACAGACAATTGGCCTGGAGATCAACCCCTCCAAGTGCTAACAACGATTAACCTGAGCTTAACTTCAACAAGACTGTGTAACCCATATCCACCTTAGGTAACTGGGGAGGCTGGGCCACTGTCCCTTGTAGGACGTTTACCACACAAAGCTAATTGACCAACTCAGGGAAGCAGCCACCATGCAGAGACATGGAAAGAAATCAGATATGAAAGAAATGGAGGAAAAAAAAACACGACTGGACATGGAATTCAAAACCACGGTTATAGGGCTTTTCAAGAGGCTCCTAGAAAAGGTCGAGTCCTATAAGGAAATAAGCAAGACCTACAAGGAAATGAACGGGACCCTCAAGGAAATGCACGAGACCTGCAAGGAAATGAGCAAGACCAACATGGAAATGAATGAGTCCTACAAGGAAATGAACGAGACCTACAAGGATATGAAAGAGACTCTCAAGGATATGAAAAAGGACCAACCAGAAATTAAGCATACACTGACTGAAATAAAAAATATTATACAAAGACCTAAAAGTACTCTAGAGCATCCCAAGAACCAAGTTAAAGATTTGAAATACAAAGAGGTAAAATCCACTCAGCTGAAAAAGCAAGTAACCAAAAGAATCCAAAAAATTGAAGACAGTGTAAGGGGCCTCTGGGACAACCTCAAGCATAGCAACATCTGAATTATAGGGGTGCCAGAAAAAGAGAGAGAGCAAGACAATGAAAACCTACTTGAAGAAATAGTGACCGAAAACTTCCCATACCTGGTGAAAGAAATTGACTTAGGAGCCCAAGAAGTGCACCGAACCCCAATATATAGGAACCCTAAGAGGACCACACCAAGGCACATCATAATTAAAATGCCAAGAGCAAAAGACAAAGAGAGAATATTAAAAGCAGCAAGGTAAAAACAGTTAGTTACCTATAGGGAGCACACATACGATTGTCAGCGGATTTCTCAACAGAAACGATGCAGGCCAGATGGGAGAGGCAAGAAATATTCAAAGTGATGAATAGCAATAATCTACAACCAAGATTACTCTATCCAGCAAAGCTATTATTCAGAATTGAAAGTCAGATAAAGAGCTTCTCTGATAAAAAAAAAAAAAAGCTAAAGGAGTTCATCACCACCAAACCAATATTATATGAAATGCTGAAAGATATTCTTTACGAAGAGGAAGAAGAAAAAGATAAAAGTGTAAATTATGAACAACGAATTCACATCTATCAACAAATGAATCTAAAAATCAAGTGAATTAATAAGCTGATGAACAGGTTAAACTGGTGAGTGTAACAGAATCATGGGCATAGAGAGGGAACAGACTGACAATTCTTGGGCAGAAAAGGGGTGTGGGAAGTGCAGCAAGAGACTGACAAAAATCATGCAACTATGGGAGAGGACAGTGGACGGGGTGAGGGTGGAGGGTGGGATGGGTACCAGGTGGAGGGGAGCTATAGGGGAAAAAAGGGGAACAATGTAATTAATAAACTGAACAATAAAGATTAAAATAAATAAATAAATGAATAAATAAATAAATAAATAAATAAATAAATTAAGTTTTTTTAAAAATCACTTCCTCTTAACTAAAGCCTCTGGTATTTTATTTTAAGAATATACCTCAAAAAAGAACATGTTAACTCTGAAAAATAGAGACTAAATACAAATTGAACTGAAATATATTCTTGAAACAGCTGTATAATGGAGACCCAGTTTCATCATGCTCCAGCAAGCAAGTGGGTCTGAAAGGCCAGATGCAGGAGCCATTGGCTGTGACCATGCTCAGCTCAAGCACATCAAACAATGTGTCCTCTACAGATGTGCACAAGCTACTGTTCCTGGCAAATAGAGGAGCTGCGACCTTCTTTCAGGAGAGCCTTCAACCAGCTGTATTAGCAACTGAGTGCCATTATTCTCCCCCACTGCCTTTTTAAAAACAGATTATAGCTTAGACATTTTTCACTTTAATGAAGCTCAGAGCAATCAATAACAAAAATAAAACTTGAAAGTAATTTTTAAAGGTGAAACAAACAGGTTCAAACACTTGACTTACATGTCCATTAATGCTCAATAACCCAGTCACAATAACAAAGGCCAACTTTGCATGTAAAGGCAAAGCATTGTATGAGATTACACACACACACACACACACACACACACATACATCCATACACATGGACCCACATCCACACATCCACACATACATACACAAACACATCCACACATCCAGACATACATATACACCTATACACACACGCACCCACACACACACACACATCCACATCCAGACACACATCACACACACATCTCACACACACACATCACACATACACATACACACTCACAAATATACACACATACATACATACATTCCACACACCAACACACACACATCTGAACACACACATACACATACACATCCTATCTAATAAAAGAGTAATATGTAAATTTGACCAGACCTTTGCCACACACACAAGCCACGCCCATCAGCCAATCAGGAGCAGATTATGCAAATAAACCCCAACCAAGATGGCTGCCCCCACTGAGAGCAGGGGGAAGGCTTGGGTTTCCTTGGCAACAGAGGAAGCCAAGTTTTCCATCTGCCAGGCCTCCACTCAATGTTACAAAGTTTCAATTATAAAAGATACAGGAATGGCAGCAGCCACTGAGCTGGAGAGAACAGAGGCTTGGGTTTCCCTGGCAATGGAGGAAGCCAAGCTTTCAGTCTGCCATTGCTGGCCTAGGCCTCCACTCTAGGATACAAAGTTTCAAACAGAAATGACTGCAGCTCCAGGCTACAAAGTTTCAATTGTAGACATAGATTAATTCCAGATACCAGGGCCTCAGCTTGGATCATCGGGGGGGGGGGGGGGGGGTGCACGGCTGGCCTGCAAACCTCCACAGGCCCCCTCACCCAGGCCACCCCTCACCCCAAGGGAACCCTTACCCTGATCTGGGACACTCCTCAGGGCAAACCAGCTGGCCTCCACCCATGCACCAGGCCTCTATCCTATCTAATAAGAGATTAATATGCAGATTGACCATCACTCCAACACACTGGACAGGCCCCATGTGGTCAAAGATCCTGCCCCCATGTGGACACAAGATGGCCACCACAAGATGGCCAGCAGAGGAGGGCTGTTGGGAGGTTCCAGGCCCTGCAAGGGAGGGTAGTTCTGGGCGATCAGGCTAACAGGGGAGGGACCAGGCCTGCAAGGGAGGGCAGTTGGGGGTGATCAAGCCTGCAGAGAAGGGCAGTTAGGGGTGACCAGGCTGGCAGAGGAGAGAAGTTGGGGGCAAACATGCTGACAGGGGAGCGGTTAGACATCAATTAGGCTGGCAGGGTAGTGGTTAGTGGGTTATCAGGCTGGCAGGCAGAAGCAGTTAGGGGCAATCAAGGAAGCAGGCAGGTGAGCAGTTTGGAGCCCGCAGTCCTGGATTGTGAGAAGGATGTCCGACTGACTGTTTAGGCCTGATCCTAACAGAATCAGGCCTAAACGGGCAGTCAGATATCCCTCAAGGGGTCCCAGATTGGAGAGGATGCAGGCTAGACTAAGGGACATTCCCCGCACCCCCCTGCATGAATTTTGTGCACTGGGCCTCTAGTTCCCACATAAACACACACACACACAACACACACATCTGCACACACAAACACACACACACCTGTCTGCTAGGATACCATATAAATGAACCCATTAGCAGGAAGGTGGGCCCTGTGAAGTGTGCTTCACTGGTGATATGAGAATTCCAGATTTCTATATCATTACAGCACTGAGATTACAGCTGCTTATGTGTGTTAGGCACTGCATGTACATTACCTCCTTCATCCAGCGAAGCAGGAGGAGTCTCTAGCTCTCTGATGTGAAGGCTCAGAACAGCTAAGCCCTTTCCCAGAGCCACATGGTGAAGAAGTGTGGAAATCCAGGCTGAAACTACCTGTGCTGGGACTCCCAACCCTTGTGCTACTTTGGCCACCCACCAAGTCCCCACTCCTTCCTCTCCTTCCTCACAGGGACACGCGAAGCCCAGGGACCTTCCCTGACTGCAGCCACATGCACAGGAGAGGCCCACCCTGTGTCCTAAGTCCCTGGCCAAGCTTCTGCTCATCCTGGAAGCAGCCTGGGATATGACCCTGGCCGCTGAGTTGTAAGAGGGAGTGTGTGAGGGTGGCCACCGACTTGGAGATTGAACACCAGAGAAAGCAACCCTCCTTTCCCCGCTGGTGCTTGAGGACATGATGCCTGAGCCACTACATCTATCTCAACACCCATTGGGTGTGGCCAACGGTGAGACCTGCATGGTAGCAAAGCAAAAGGATGCGCGAGTATGCATTCCTAAGGACAGATGGCACCATCTGACAAGCCACCCACCCACTGCCACCCACACAAATGGCTCACATCGCCTGCACAGGCTCCCTGTGACTTGCCCTCAGAGTTGTAACTGTTATGATGCTCCTTCCTTGGGACTTGAGGCTTGCAGCCTGGGTTTATAAGATGGCAGCCTCCCACTGAAAGAGCATCTGCAGCCCTGGGGCAGACTGTATCCATGGGGGTTGGTGCTGCTTAAGTTTGGTTCCTTGGTCTCTAATTAACTGTGGTATAGACTGAGAGGAGGACTCTAACCACAAATCCAGTCAGCCAGTCAATCTGAAGCCTCTTTCAAGTGTACTACTCATAGTAATTGTTTGCTCCTGAAGAGGAAACCCTGAGGGCCTCAGCTTCCCCAACAATGTGACTAGCTACTGGATGAGCTAAAAAATGGAGATATACTTACTTAAATGAGATATACTCAACTCCTGGCCCACAGCAGGCACCCAGTGAACACCTTGCACATAGGAGGCACTCAGATTATTCACTAACTGCCACAAGTTAAAACACACCAGTGTGTCAGATGTGCTGTTTCCACCCCCAGGGGCCTTTTGAAAACAGGTCTAAGAGGAGCTTCGCTGTCACTCATCTGTCATGTCTTTTGGTCAAGGCTTCCATGCACTGGGCCTCTTACTCTAGAGTCCTCATTGCATCCAAGACTAAACACATCACAACACCAAACAGCCAAGCAGAAGAAAAATGGCAGGGACAGAGCCTGAAAACACCTCCTGATTCATCACTTCCTGGCTCTCTGTCACTTTGTTGCACGGGGGGGGTGTCCCTCAGCCTGGCCTGCACTCTCTCACAATCCGTGACCACTGGCTCCTAACTGCTCACCTGACTGCCTGTCTAATCGCCCATAACCCCTCTGCCTGCCTGCCTGATCACCCCAACCACTCTGTCTGCCTGATTGCCCCTAACTGCTCACCTGCCTTCCTGATCATCCCTAACTGCCTCTGCCTCAGCCCCCACCACTGAGGCTTTGTCCAGAAGGATGTCCGGAATGACATCTGGAAGGTCGTTCAGCTATCCTGTCTAATAGGCATATTATGCTTTTATTATTAAAGATATTAAGAAGTAGTCTTTGAATTACTCAGTTTGGAGCCTCACAAAACCCATTTAGGAAAACATGTCCATCAATGCTGGTTAAAAGTGTTAAAGGGGTCACCTTGTAAAACTAACAAACAAAAAACAAACTGGCTGAGAAATGTAGCTCATATTTTAGCAATTGCAATGCTTAGTGCTGTTCAAATAGGACTTTTTAAAGATGCTTTTTAACACGTAATGACAAGTATTGCAAACAGGCAAATGAAGAAACCAACAGTCCCAACCTTAGGCAATGGGTACTTGTAACTTGGTATAAAATTTCCAGGGGCTGCATAATTAACGGATTGGAAATGCACCTCCTCTCAAATGCTCAAGTGAAAGTGAGAGGCTCTGTTAACCAGGTCAGGATTTCATGTGACTCTGATAACCAAAACCCTGATGAAAAAGATGCCACAAAAGATGTGGGGGTGAGGAGGGAGGGTTTCATGAACCAAACAGGAATGAATACATTTTATACATGATTCATTCCCAATGTCTAACTGTAACTAAATTAATAAACAATTTAAGCAGATATTTTCTTATTTACACACCTAAAAAGTTACATATCCCAATTGGTCCAAAAGAATGTTTAAGGGGCTTCTCATTGGGAAAATAGGGAACTGTCTGATATTTAGTCATCTGCTATTGAGGCATATATAGCATTTGCCAAATAATAAGATGAGTGCCCATCTAATTAAGAAATGTAGAAACATTCAGCTTTGCTTTGAGCAAGTCCAATGGAGAGTAAAGTACTGAAAGCCTATTTGGAAGGAGTTTTCAGCTAAAGTCCGTCAAGTGTATAGGCTTGCTTAATGTACAACTCTCCATGCAGGACTTCTGCTTGCCCAAGAAGACTTCCACTGATTGTCAGAAATCGGTGAATAAAAAACTTTACTTTTTCCTCTCTGAAGGTGATCAAATATAAGATTAGTTTTCATTCAGACTCTTCCTAGAAACTTAGTCCTTATGAGGTGGGCCTGCAAAGAAGAAAAGACTGGAGGTCACACTTAGTTAACACAACAAACAAAAGAAAAAAAAATATGGTCAAATGCTCCCTAAAGCTCAGGAAGCATAAGCATACACTGAGAACTACGTGTGCCTATAAAGTCAACCAATAACCCCGAACTCCACTCAACAAAATATTAACCTCCTGCTCCTAAGTGGCATTACTAAAAGTTCAACCCCTTGACACGTTTTTTTAAAAAATTCTACAAATGCCACCATAAAGTTCAAAGAGCTGACGTTACCTCTTAACCTCCTGATCAAAGGCAATTCCCATAAGATGAACTGGGAGGATATCTTAAACACATGGTCATCAAAATGTTTTACTAGAAGCATCATTCCAAATATTATTTACTTCTCTGACCTTTAATTATGATACCTAGATAACAACAGTAAGGGCAGAGAGGAAAAGTTGGAAAATATGCAACAACACTTGTAACTGAATTTAATCAAAATCAAAGAAAAACTTAATTCCTCTTCAGCCGTGATCCCTATGCCTTGACGATTCTTTACCACCCATTATTCCTGATTCACAGAGCAAAGGATGGCAAAGCAAAGTGTGCTATTTAACCCTCCAAGGGTTTAAGTTCCTAACCTCAGAGATGTCCAAAAGTTGTAGAGTGATTCAGGTGGTAGCATTTTCCCAGAATCTCAACATTATACACATTGGAAGGATTATTTAAGTAGTTTATGCACCACCAGCTCCTTAAATGATCAAAAGTACAGGAATACAGTTGTGTTCTCTAAAATGAGTAATCTCAATAGATTGAAAATGTATTTTTTTCCTTTAAGTGGGCTTTTCTACATTTAAAGAAAATATAAAACTTGACTACTTTGTTTCTCACAGCAACATCCGGTGGACTATCTATCCCTCCCCCACAAAACAGTTCCCAAGGTGGCAGAGGGTGTGAAATTACACGTTCTAAGTAGCCTTTGAAATCAAATCACTAAAACCTTCAAGATAAGGTCTTTGACTGAAATAGAAGCAGTGGATGCTGTACAATGTAGTTGCGCGCGCGCGCGCGCACACACACACGCAAACAACACCTCAAAGACCCTGGAAATGCAACCTTGCCTAAGAGCCCAGCAGAGTACCAGGGCTTCTAACAGAAAAGATGGGCCAACACTCCTCCCATCTGCAGGATAACCTCTTCCCTCCTGTTAAACAGTTTGTACTTTGTGTTCTGCCTGGTCACACACTTCCCTTGCCCAATCCTCCCTGGCCAGACAAGCAGGCAGGAGGCCGTCTTCCCAGGAACCAGAACCTGGAAAACATTAAGCACGAACTTTACCTACGCAGGTAAAGGTGTGCAGAAGGATAGTCTGGAGGTCTAGGGAAAGAAGATTTTTTCTGGAAAGATGGAAGGGGGGCAAAGTTTAGCGGGGGAGGGGGCGGAAAAACAGCCCAGCCAGCAGAGGGAACAGAGGTGACCCAGGAACAAGAAGACCTGCCCACTCCTTGGGAGGATGGGATATTGGCACACCTATGAACATATAACAATGTTCCCTGGGAGCACGTGGCACCACAGGGCAAGTGCAGGTGGCAGGAAAGGAATTCTAAGGGAGAGAATGGAAGGAAGGAAGGTGCATACAAGAAGTTCAGAGGAAAAAGGGTAGATTTGGGGCAGGAGGGTAGAGACCATATCCAAAAGTTGTCAAGTGGAACTTGAAGGGTTACATTCATGGAGTCTTTGGAGAAAAGTCAGAGAAAGAACAGCAAGGAGAAGGTCATTGTACAGCCACCTCTGTTCTCCCCAGCTCCTCACCACTGCTCCCCACACCTGCAGGTACACGGACACACACACACACACACACCCTGGGGCCAAGAAGGCTACCCACCTTTGCCAGGGGCCCGTTCCTGCTGGTCGTCAGCTGGTGCTGACTGCCAACCTCCAAAGGGAAAACTGGTGAGCCCTGGGCGCTGCCCATCCCACTGCCCCCGCCACCCGCAAGCTCGGAGGCCGCCACCCAGCTGGGGCCAGAGCCCGCGGGAGGGCTGCCTCCAGGGCTGGCGCCAGCTCGGGGCCTCTGGCGTATGCCATCCAGCAGGCGCACCAGCAGGATGTTGGCGGGCAGCTCGTCCACGTCGCAGCCTACCAGGATGCGGCACTCTGGGCAGCGCAGCTCGCGG
The DNA here is from genome assembly GCA_027563665.1 of Antrozous pallidus. NCBI lineage: Eukaryota > Metazoa > Chordata > Mammalia > Chiroptera > Vespertilionidae > Antrozous > Antrozous pallidus. The sequence continues at coordinate 107,473,868 of CM050508.1, read as the reverse complement.
CGCGAACACAGGATGCTCTCCAGACAGCGGCGACAGAAGGTATGCTGACAGGGCAGCACCTTGGCCGTGGTGTCCAACCGTTCCAGGCACACGGAACACTCTAGCAGGTCCAGCAATGAAGACTCATCCATGTCCTCGCCCCCCGCCCTGGCCGTCACCTTCGCCCGCTGCCAACGCCACAGCTTGCCCGTCCTCTCGTCGTCGCCCTCGCTCTGCGCAGCAGCGGCAGCCGCTTTGGACGCGCATAGCCTGGCCTCTGCGAGCAGCAACGGGGGAGGCGCCGGCGGCGGCCGCGCGCAGCTGTCTAGGCCCCAGGGCCGGAGGCGTGCCCACCGCCGGCAGCGGGCATCAGCATTGCGCCAAGGCGGCCGCGGGGAGCCGGGCTCCTCCAGAGCTGCCTCTACACCTGCTGGTGGCCCGAGGCTTGCTGCCACAGCGGTGCACAGTGGCACACCGACTGGTCTGCGTGGCCGTGGCGGGAACTGGAGTTCCGCACCCAGCGAACCAACTCCGGTCAACGGAGCCTACCTGTCCTTTGCTGTCCTTTGGGGCGCGACTACAGCTAACGGCTACACCATTGCTGTGGTTGTCCGCCCGCGCAGTGCTCCAGGGGAGCCGCCGGCCCGTCACACAGCGGCCTCTGCGCTCCAAAAGGCCTCCAGTGGCCAGAAGCCCCACGGCGGGAAGTAAGGGGAGCGGCGGGTCAGGGCCCAGGGGAGCAGCGTACGCGCTTCCCGGCACCGTTGCTGAGCCGCAACGCACCCGCGGCGCATGCGCCCTGGCCTGGCCTGCGACTGGCTACCCCGAGTGGGTTCACCCGGACCCTTTCTCTTCCTCGACCGCAAGCACGTGCGCGGGGAGCGCGCGGAGGTCACGGCCGCTGAGAGGCGTGGGAAAGGAGATGCGTCGTCCGCTGGACCGCCCTCCATACCGGCGCTCGCTGGTAGCGATTCCAGTCTCCAGGGCTCCCTGGTACTCCGAGCCTGCCCTGCTTCGAGGCTTGACCTTGTCCCCTCCCAAAGACTTCCCTTCGGTTCTCCGTGAGCCTCGGCAGGGATGTTTCCTCCCAACGCTGCTGCGAAGGGAAAAGTTTGGTAGGTGCTATCTCGACTGCCTTCGCCAACGCTGGCGAGCAGCTCGGGGACACGGCCAACACCGGGCATCCACCTCGACAACGCCCTGAACTCTCCTGGTCGGTCTCCTTTTCAGATGGCGCGCATAAGCGACAAGCCAGGAGCTGTGGGCGTGTGGGCGTGTGGGCGTGTGGGTGCGGGGACGCCCGCAAAGCAGGAAAGGAAGGCGCTTGGGTTGGCTATGGTGCCCCGGGTTGGTGCCAGTTCCTCCAGGCAGCTGCTGGCGGTCCCGGGAGTCCTCCAGAACCACACCCTCGCGCGGGTCACGGGGCTCCGCGCCTCCTCCACACACCCCAGTTTCGGCTCCTGAAGCCTGCTGCAAAATCAGCCCCTGCTGGCGCATAGGAGAGGAAACCTGTGTTCTTCTCCACTCCCCAGCTTCTACTAGCATCAGAGAAAAGGAAGTACCCATGGAGGGCCCTGAGAAGCAGGGAGGTGGGCTGAAGACTGCTCTCAAGAATTTTCTGCAGTTCCCTGCCGCCTCGTGGCCCCTGTGTGTCCATTCCCCGCCCACTATAAACCCTGGTTCATTAGGCTGCAGCTACAAACCAGGTTGTTGCCAGGGCCACTGTCAAAAGAGGCATTCAGGTCCCGCCCAGCAGTCAGCCTAACCCAGTGACCGGCAACCTTTTGAGCTTGGTGTGTCAAAATTGGCCAAAAAAGCAAGCATAACTCAGGTGGTGTGTCACTTCGAGAAAAACAGCAACATAATTTCATGATATTTACAGTTTAAGTAACAAACATGTATAATTGTAACATATAACTGTATTTAATAAACCAAAAACTATTTATTTAACTTACCTGCTTAGTGACTTCTTTGTTCATCTGTCAGTCGGTTTCTTTTGTTGGTCTTGATATTATTTAACTTGTGTGGGGTGCCATGAACTAAGATAAGTGACAGGGAGGGGGAATTCTTTAACTAACCTGCCTATTAGTGACTTTTTTGTTGCTGAACTTCATTGGCTAAGCCTTCAATTGAAGGTTGGTATTTTGTACACTTCAAGCCCAAGCAAGCACTACTAACTTCATCTATCAATCTGTTTCTTTTGTTGGTTTTGATATTATTTAACGCTAAGAATAAGGTCTCACAAAAGTACTTAGAGGGAAAATTTGTGAGTAAAGCCATTACTATATTTTTCAGGGTGCTAAAAGTGTCTGGTAATGGATACGAGGCACTCCAAATTTCCTGATTGTAGTGGGACTCCTCTTGATTCTCCAAGTGACACCTTTCCAGATTCTCAAGCTTTGACCTCAAGTCGACAAACACCTGAGCCCAGATGCTGTCTTGAAATTATGCAAGTTGCATCTCTAAATCATCAATTTGCATCCATTTGAAACCATGTAATTCCAAACTACTGTAGACCACTACATCAGGATACTTAATTATTTTTATGGTCTGGTCTAGGCTTCTAAATTGATTAAATCTATCACTGAACTGGTCAAGTAAGGAGTCTAAAACATGCTGGTACTTTATATGCAAGGGTTCTATTTCATTTTGTACAGCTGCACTGGCCTTCTCAAAATACATTGTTACTCGAGGAAAATACTTAGAAGTTCCAGTTTCTACATCTTGCTTGAAAATTTTAAGTTTACTTTCAAAAGCTTTTATATATCGAAACATAACGTCAATACTTTTGCCAAAACCTTGTAACTTTAAGTTCAGTTCATTAATAATGAACAGAGAGATCTGTAAAAAATATCAGGGTGTTCACCCTCTTATCATCATTGAGCTGAGAAAAGTTTCCCAGATCCTTATCCTCAAGAAATACCTTAATTTCTTCAAAGCACTCCACAAAGCACTAAAGAATTTGCCTCGGCTCAGCCATCTTACATTATTGTCCATCAGCACTCCACTGTAGGTGGAATCAACATCCAGTAAAATTCTCGCTTGTGAAGGGGATGAGCAGCTATTAAATTACCTATTTTTGTTAACAACTGACATTAAGTCGTTTAAGTCCGTGAAGCCTGCCTTGGCACATAAAACCTCCTGATGGATAATACAATGAAAAGGCACAATCAGATGTCCAAAAGTTTCCGTAAAGAATTTGACAAATCCGACTTTTTCCCCCACCATATTTGGTGCCACATTTGTCATCACTGACACAGCTTTAGAGATATCAACTCTTAAGTCACGGAATGTTTGTAATATGTAACAACCTTACATATTTTGCTTCCTGGTGTACTTGTTGGCACTGATACTAACTTTATCAACTCTTCTTTCATTGTGAGACTATCAGAATATCGAGCAATAATGGCCAACTTAGTATGTGATGTGACTTCAGTAGTTTCATCAAGAAAGATAAAAAATATTTACAATTACTTATCTCTCTCTTTAATTGATGTACATTTGTGTATAGTCTCATTATTCGGTCTATTATGATATTTCCACTGAGTGGTAACTCAGATATTTTCTTTTTTTTTTTTGTTCTTATGTTTATCTCTAATATGCAGATGCAAAAATTTTTTTATTTTTATTGTTCAGTTTATTAATTACATTGTTTCCCATTTTTATCCCCCTATATCTCAGCTCCACCCTGTACCTACCCCACCCCCACCCTCCCCTCCCCCTCCCCAATGTCCTCTACCATTGTTGCAAGATTTTTGTCCAATCTCTTGCTGTACTTCCCACAATCCTTTTCTCCCCTAAGAAATGTCAGTCCATTCCCTCTCTATGTCCATGTTTCTGTTATATTCACCAGTTATCTTGTTCATCAGCCTATCAGTTCACTTGATTTTTATGTTCATTTGTTGATAGATGTGTATTTGTTGTTCATAATTTATATTTTTACCTTTTTCTTCTTCCTCTTCTTAAAGAATATCTTTCAGCATTTCATATAATATTGGTTTGGTGGTGATGAACTCCTTTAGCTTTTTCTTATCTGCGAAGCACTTTATCTGATCTTCAATTCTGAATGATAGCTTTGCTGGATAGAGTAATCTTGGTTGTAGATTCTTGCTGTTCATTATTTTGAATATTTCTTGCCACTCACGTCTGGCCTGCATCGTTTCTGTTGAGAAATCCGCTGACAATCGTATGGGTGCTCCCCTGTAGGTAACCAACTGTTTTTCTCTTGCTGCTTTTAATATTCTCTCTTTATCTTTTGCTCTTGGCATTTTAATAATGATATGTCTTGGTGTGGTCCTCTTTAGATTCCTATATTTTGGGGTTCTGTGTACTTCTTGGGCTTTTAAGTCAGTTTCTTTCACCGGGTGGGGGAAGTTTTCAGTCACTATTTCTTCAAGTAGGTTTTCATTAACTTGCTCTCTCTCTTTTTCTGGCACCCCAATAATTCGGATGTTGGCATGCTTGAGGTTGTCCCAGAGACCCCTTATACTATCTTCAATTATCTGAATTCTTTTTGTTTCTTGCTTTTCCAGCTGCGTGGATTTTGCTTCTTTGTATTTCAAATCTTTGACTTGGTTCTTGTGGCCCTCTGGACTGCTTTTAGGACTTTGTGTAATATTTTTTATTTCAGTCTGTGTATGCTTGATTTCTAGTTGGTCCTTTTTCATATCTGTGAGGGTCTGGTTCGTATCCTCAGAGGTCTTGTTCATTTCCCTGAGGGTCTCATTCATTTCCTTGTAAGTCTCATTCATTTCCTTGTAATTCTCATTCATTTCCTGGTTGGTCTTGTTTATTTCCTCTTAATTCTCATTAAGTTCATCGGCCTTTTCTAGGAGCCTCTTGAAAAGCCTTATAACCGTGGTTTTGAACTCTATGTCTTGTCGTCTTTTCTCCTCCATTTCTTTCACACCTGATTTCTTTCCATGTCTCTGCATGGTGGCTGCTTTATGTGGTAGATATCCTCAAAGGGACAGTGGCTCAGCCTCCCCAGTTACGTGAGGTGGGTACTCTTACTGCAGGCCTTTATGGGTTGTACAGTATTTTTGAATTTAAACCCAGCTTGTTGTTGTTAGCCCTAAGAGGGTTTGACCTCCAGGCCAATTGGCTGTGAAGGGAGACTGTGTTCAGGTTGGATGGGTGGAGTCTCTGAGCTGCACAGGCAGCCTCAGTATCAGCTATGTCCTATGCGGCGCTCGCGCGTGCGCTTCCGGGTCTCTGTTGGATGGGGATGGCTCCAGGCACCTCCAAGAGAAAGCCGCTAGTCTCTTCCCCTTGCCAGACAACTCTGCCTCTCCCCAAATGAGTCTGCACACCCAAAGTCTAGCCCAGGGTTGTAAAATAGATGTTTTCCGGGACCAGGAGACAAGTTTTGAGGGGGCAAGTCGCGGGTTTGTGCGACACTTGCGCGCAAACTTCTTTTCCCAGCCTCTGGGTTTCTCCTCAGACTAGGAGACCTCTGCCGCACTCCACTTCCAGGGTGCGTCCCCTGGACCTGGGACCTCGCCTGGCACTGGGGAATCTGTGCAGTGGGACGTTTCCACGTACCCCGGATCTCGGACCTTGCCTGGTGCTGGGGAATCCGTGTAATGGGACGTCTCCGCCCTCCCCGTTGGCGAAATCCAGCCCGGGTTGCTGCTCCAGCCCTACAGCCTGCGTGCGCGACTAGTACAGCTCCTAAACTGTTTCCATCTTCAAGGCTGCACTCCTGCTGCTCCTCTGAGTCTCAGTGTCCCACCTTTACTCTTATTCGTGGAGTTTTCACTCAGCCAGCTTTCTGGCGATTCTGGGTGATGTCTTTTCTGCTGTTATGTTGTAGTTCTTAAATCGTTACGTGGGGCAGAACATTGGTGTTTATCTATGCCGCCATCTTGGTTCTCTCTCCAGATATTTTCTTAATAATTGCATCTTTATTCTGCATATCGTGAAATAGAACTTGTGCATATCTTAGGAGAGTTTCTTTAATAAATTTTCCCTCACTGAGTGCTTTTCCATGCTGAGCTATGGAGTGAGCAATGCTCAGACTTGCAGATGTTCAATTTGTAGAGCCTTTTATAAATTTAAGGCTGGAATTAGATTAGTTCTTATAAAGGTGTAGCTGCCTGGAAATGTATTCCTTCCTTTCATCCTCACTTTTTTCCAAGAGCTGGAAATGATTAGTTTTAAAATATCTATTTATTTTCCACATTTTGCTTACTACCATTTCAGTACACAGAATCCAAAATGATCTGCCATTTTTTTCTATAATGCCATATATCTTGATCCACGTCTCTTGAAAGGGTTGGCTACGTCTACTACCACTTCCTTTACCTAACCTGGGTTTTTTATTTTTTGGGTTCTTCATCAGGGGGGCAGTGACAGAAGATAGAATTATAGATAGCTTGTTAGCCCTGCAGGCAATTAGGGGTTAACTAGCCTAACTGACCACAAGATGGCACATGTAACTGTCTTTTAGGAAAGGGCAGGGTTAATAAGCAGAAATAGGGATTAATAAGGATACACAACAGTGATAGTGGTGAAATGGAGTCTACACTATGCTGCAAAATGATGTTCCTTATATAAATTAAAATGGTTGCTGCTATTTCTAATGGCAGGAAACAGCGCCCATAGCACAGGCCCTCGCCTCTCCCAGCCTTCCCCTCACTTATCTCAGCAATGATGGTCAATTAGAAATCCATGACAAATAGAACAATAGACTGGATGATGGTTGCTGTGGTTATGTGGTTTCTGGTAATGGCGATCACAGGGCCCCCAGAGATGCGTCCCCTGCCGCATTCCACTGCTCTCTGTTCCACAGGCTGGAAGTGAGGACAAAGATCCCCTAATGGTCTAACCAGAAGTCCTAGAACCAGACACTCTGTGCCACAGTTCTGTGTTTTGGCCTACAGACCTCCGGCACAGAGTATCTACACTACAGCAAATGTTTCATCCTCAGCTACTGCACCTGGCCATGCAGTAGCCGAGGATGAAACGTCCTTCTTGGCATGCTGCCCATACTTCTCTGTATGCCACTGCATGCAGCCGCATGTCATTGCAAATGGCTATGTGTGTCAGTGCTGACACACATGTCATAGGTTCGCCAGCACGGCCCTAACTTGTGGTTTGTGAAATTAAGTGTAACTTGCTTTTTAACTTTTCAGGGAAAAAATAATATTTATTAAGGCTAAGTGTCAAGAATGTGCCTATGAATTATCCTATCTAATAAAAGAGTAATATGCAAATTGACCATACCTTTGCTACATCCACAAGCCAAGCCCACCAGCCAATCAGGAGTTATATGCAAATTAACACCCAATCAAGATGGCTACTGCCCAAGACCAGAAAAAGCCTTAGCCAGATGTTTTTTGGGCAAGCCAGGGCTAAGGCAGAGCTAGCCAGTGATCAGCCCCATCACAGGGTGATCGCTGGGTGCCCAAGGCCAGAAAAAACCTTGGCGGGAGGCTTTTTCCGGCCTTGGGCAGGCTGGGGTGAGCCGTTAGTAAGACATCCCCTGTAGACTCCCAGTATGATAGGGGGCTGGTTGGGCTGAGGGACCAGCCACCCCCAATGCATGAATTTCGTGTACCAGGCCCCTAGTCCTATATAATAAAAGGCTAATATGCAATTTGACCAAAGGGCCCCATGACTGGTCACAAGGACACACACAGACCACCAGGGGGCAGATGCTCAATGCAGGAGCTGCCCCCTGGTGGTCAGTTCACTCCCACGGGGGAGCAGCACTCAGCCAGAAGCTGGGCTCATGGCTGGCAAGCACAGCTGTGGTGGCAGGAGCCTCTCCTGCCTTGGAGGCAGTGCTAAGAATGTCCACCTGTCGGCTTACACCTGCTCCCCATAGGTAGGGGCCCTAAGCCATCATTCAGACATCCCCAGAGAGTGCAGGACAGGTTGAGGGACCTTCCAGAGTGCATGAATTTTGTGCACCAGGCCTCTAGTTTTATATAATCCTCTAAACAGCTCTGTGAGATAATTATTTTAACCTCATTATACATGTGAGAAAGATGAACCTTATAGTTATGAAATCACTAGGGCTGAATTTTGTTAGTTTTGGTATCTCCAGAACTATAAGCTACATATTTTTTACACTGTAATATCCCCAGTGCCTAGGACAGTGCCTGGGCACATATTAGGCTCTCAATAAATATTTGACGAATTAATGAAAAAAGTTCTCAGAAGCATCCATCACCTAGTAGTAATTTGAACATTCAAATTTGTAGCATCTTGGAACACCAAGATGGCGGCATAAGCATACACCTATTGTTCTGCCCCGCGCAACGATTTAAGAAGTACAACATAACAGCAGAACAGACAAGCACCCAGAATCGCCAGAAAGCTGGCTGAATGTAAACTCCACTAATAGGAGCAGAGGTGGGACACGGAGACTCGGGACCGGCGGGAGCGCAGCCTTTCAGACGGACACAGGTTAGGAGCCGTCCTGGTCGCGTGCGCGGGCTGGGGCTGGAGCAGGGACCGGCCGGATTTCTCCGATGGGGCCCAGATTTCCCGAGCTGGGCGAGGTCCGAGATCCGGGGTACCAGAAGTCTCCCTGCACAGATTCCCCAGAACCGGCGAGGTCCGAGGTCCGGGGGACGCACCCTGGAAGCGGGGCGCGGCAGAAGCTCCTAGTCCCAAGGGTCGCGCAAACCCGCGACTTGCCCCCTGGAATCTTGTCTCCTGGTTCCAGAAACCATCTATTTTACAGCTCTGGGCTGGACTTTTGGTGTGCAGGCACATTTGGGGAAAGGCAGAGTTGTCTGGCAAGGGGAAGAGACTAGCGGCTTTCTCTTGGAGGTGTCTGCAGCCATCCCCATCCAACAGAGACCCGCGCCCGCGCGAGCGCCGCATAGGACCCAGCTGCCGCCACTGCCGCTGCCGGGCAGCCCAGAGACTCCGCCCATCCAACCTGAACACAGTCTCCCTTCACAGCCAATTGGCCTGGAGGTCAAACCCTCCTAGGGCTAACAACAACAAGCTGGGTTTAAATTCAAAAACACTGAATACAACCCATAAAGGCCTGCAGTAAGAGCACCCACCTCAGGTAACTGGGGAGACTGAGCCACTGTCCCTTTGAGGATATCCACCACATAAAGCAGCCACCATGCAGAGACATGGAAAGAAATCAGGTGTGAAAGAAATGGAGGAGAAAAGACGACAAGACATAGAGTTCAAAACCACAGTTATAAGGCTTTTCAAGAGGCTCCTAGAAAAGGCCGATGAACTTAATGAGAATTAAGAGGAAATAAACAAGACCAACCAGCAAATGAATGAGAATTACAAGGAGATGAATGATACTTACAAGGAAATGAATGAGACCCTCAGGGAAATGAACAAGACCTCTGAGGATACGAACCAGACCCTCACAGATAAAAAAAAAAACGACCAACTAGAAATCAAGCACACACAGACTGAAATAAAAAATATTACACAAAGTCCTAAAAGCAGTCCAGAGGGCCACAAGAACCAAGTCAAAGATTTGAAATACAAAGAAGCAAAATCCACGCAGCTGGAAAAGCAAGAAACAAAAAGAATTCAGATAATTGAAGATAGCATAAGGGGCCTCTGGGACAACCTCAAGCAAGCCAACATCCGAATTATTGGGGTGCCAGAAAAAGAGAGAGAGCAAGTTAATGAAAACCTACTTGAAGAAATAGTGACTGAAAAGTTTCCCCACCTGGTGAAAGAAACTGACTTAAAAGCCCAAGAAGTACACAGAACCCCAAAATATAAGAATCTAAAGAGGACCACACCAAGACATATCATAATTAAAATGCCAAGAGCAAAAGATAAAGAGAGAATATTAAAAGCAGCAAGAGAAAAACAGTTGGTTACCTACAGGGGAGCACCCATACGATTGTCAGCGGATTTCTCAACAGAAACGATGCAGGCCAGACGTGAGTGGCAAGAAATATTCAAAATAATGAACAGCAAGAATCTACAACCAAGATTACTCTATCCAGCAAAGCTATCATTCAGAATTGAAGATCAGATAAAGTGCTTCGCAGATAAGAAAAAGCTAAAGGAGTTCATCACCACCAAACCAGTATTATATGAAATGCTGAAAGATATTCTTTAAGAAGAGGAAGAAGAAAAAGGTAAAAATATAAATTATGAACAACAAATACACATCTATCAACAAATGAACATAAAAATCAAGTGAATTGATAGGCTGATGAACAAGATAAACTGGGGACTATAACAGAAACATGGACATAGAGAGGGAATGGACTGACAATTCTTGGGGAGAAAAGGGTTGTTGGAAGTACAGCAAGAGATTGGACAAAAATCTTGCAACAATGGTAGAGGACATTGGGGAGGGGGAGGTGAGGGCGGAGGGTGGGATAGGTACAGGGTGGAGGGAAGATATAGGGGGATAAAAAAGGGGAAACAATGTAATTAATAAACTGAACAATAAAAAAAAAACCAAATTGTAGCATCTTAATTCCAGGTCTCCTGAGCTCATATCAGGCTACCAGTTCCTGTAAACTTCGCTACTGATGGCAGCAGGAGACCATCCCATCATGCTTTGTGGACATCCCATAGTAGTGTGGATATTGTTCACATCAGCACAGGCAACTATGTGAGACAGAAGGCATCATGGAGCTGCCTGGCTATCCAGAACCTGGGAGCAGAGTTCCCAGGAGGCCCGGAAGAAGGAAATGCACAGCCCAGTGCACAGAAATGCCTTCACATTCTCTTTTGGGACTGGCTCAGGAACAGCAAAAGGGGACTTTACAAAGGACCTGTTGGCAGAAAAATGGCACTAGGTACCGACCTCAGCTCAGCAACCTCAGTCCTTGAGTTCTGGATGAGAGAAGAATTCAGAGCCATGACTCCAACTTATAAGAGAAGTTTATTTAAAAAGTCACAGAGGTAGAAGTGAGCCGTAAAAGAAATTGGCTCAGGAAGCAGGTTACAGCAAAATAAGGGCCTTCAGAGCTTAGGGGAGAGATGGGCAGGGAGAGAGAGCGCACCCTGGGGAACGAAGGGGGTAGGAAAGGTGCAGAATGCTCCCTACAGAGAGTCACAATAGGTCCTCCATCCCTAGGGCTTTTATCTGAGTTCTGAGGGGAGGCTCTCAATAGAATATTTATCAGCTTTTCCGTGTGTCTCATCAGAGTCCTAGTTTCTACTGACTGGTGACACCAGAGGAGGGGGGTCATTAGTCATTGCAGCTAGTCCTGATGTCAGCCAATGGGGTGGCTCAGCCTGGTTTTGCTGCTTTTAGGGGGCCTGGAGAGGAAACACAGCTGAGGTCTAGATGTCATCTTCAAGGTTTAATGCTTAAAGGAGTAGTTATGCAGGGGCTTGTACTTTTGCCCGATGCTAAGCACCCAGGGTTTTTCACCCTGGTGACCCTCTGCATTTGGCCCATTGTTCCTGCTCACCCCGGTCTAACTGCCTACTGGAGACCCAGAATGCGAAATCCAAAAGCATGTGGCAGGGACATAGGACACAAGGGGGAGCATAAGGGGGACCCTCAGACACTGGGAAGGCTGGCAGAGAACAGGCTACCTATGATGGCATGTCCTGGGAGCAACAAAAACCAACTTTTGCTAGGTTTTCAAGTAAATGATGAGGATCAGGAGCCCATGCTGAAGGCCAGACTACTGCAGACCACCCTCTGTGTCTTACTCTGCACTCTTCTCTATGTGATGACATGCTCCTTCTCTCTCTTGCAGTAGCAGGCTGTACTTGCCACTCACGTGATAGGAAACATGGTCAGTGCTGCAGAGTCTTGCACCCGGGGCTTCAGCCACTGACATGGGTTCCTCTGACATTGTCACAGGCAGGAAGTTTTTGAACCATATCAACAAAGTTTGGACCACATGGTCACTCTCTGGACCAGTATGTGCTGGCCATAGGAGCAGGATCATATGAAAATGGCCAGCATACTCGGGAGTCACACAGGAGAAGTGAGTGTCCAGAACAGGTGGCATGTGAGGCAGACAGAACCACAGATGCCCGTGCCCATGTTGGAAGCCCAGAACCACCTCTCTGTCCTCAGTTTCCCTCTCTATTATGCACAATAGGGACCACAAAAGCAAACACAGGATGCCTTAACCCCACATTTCTCAAACCTTTTTTCAGCCCCTGACTTAACCTACTCCCCAGCACAGATAGGCTGGGCAGGGCAAAGTTAGGCCATGGAGTAGGGTGGGACAGCTGTGAGCTGTTCTACACCTTGCAAAGGAGTAGGTGCTGCTCAGCCCTAGCCTATCACATACTGCCTTGAGAAAATGAGGGCCCAGCATTGCCAGACCTTTTCACTTTTCAAGAGAAGTTGGAAGGCCTGCTTTTCATGTGAGATTGTTTGATGTTCAACAATTGGCAACCAATTCAGCTCTCAAAAAACACCATGTTAGCCAAATAAAATGAACATTTGGACAAGTTGGCCCACAGGCCACCAGTTTGAAATTTCTAATTGAAGTATCCAAGTAAAATGCACTGCAGCATAAAGGAATTTAAGGCCGTGAACGAAATAGTTGAAGTAGTACAAATACATTTTTATGTTACTCGGTCAAGCTGCATATGTTCATTCAGTCAATCATTCACGTAAATGATTGAGAAGATCTGGCTTAATAGTCATTCATATGAAGTTTTTTTTGGAATTCAGCTGACCACAAACATAATATGAGCCAACATGAGTCATCAGTGTAGTGTGGCTGCCTAGAAAAGTAACGAAATCTTAGGATGCATTAATGGAAGTGAAGGAGGGAGATATGGAAAGAAATTATCTCATTGAGCCTCAATCTTGTAGATTTCATTTGTAGGATAACTTTAAATTCTAGGAGCAAATTTTAAAAAATCTTTATTGTTGAAGGTATTACAGATACTCCTCTCCCTCCTGCACCCATATTGGCCCCTCCACCAGGTTTCCCCCACAGGGCCTTCACCACCCTGTTCTCTGTGTCCATAGGTAATGCATATCCTATCTAATAAAAGAGTAATATGCAGATTGATCATCACACCAAGACACAAGTTAGCCATCTCCATGTGGTCAAAGATGGCTGCCCCATGTAGGCACAAGATGGCCACCAAAATATGGCTGCCACAAGATGGCCTGCAGGGGAGGGCAGTTGTGGGAAGTTAGGGGTGACCAGGCCAGCAGAGGAGGGCAGTTGGGAGAGACCAAGCAAGCAAGAGGGGGCACTTGGGGGGAATCCAAGCCTGCATAGGGAGAGAGGGCAGTTGTGGGTGATAAGGCCAGCAAGGAGGGTATTAAGGGGTGACCAGGCTAGCAGAGGAGGGCAGTTTGGGGAAACCAGCTCAACAGGAGAGGGCATTTGCGGGGGACCAGGTCTACAGGGGAGGGCTGTTGCGGGGGGGGGGGTGGTGGCAGCGAAACCTGCAGGGGAGGGCAGTTAGGGGAGACCAGACCAGCAGGGGAGGGCAGTTGGGGGGACCAGGCTTGCAAGGGAGGGCAGTTGGGGGAGACCAGACCAGCAGGGGAGGGCAGTTGGGAGGACCAGGCCTGCAGGGGAGGGCAGTTGGGAGCCAGCAGTCCTGGATTGTGAGAGGGATGTCCAACCACCTGTTTAGGCCTGATTCCAGTGGGGTCAGACCTAAAAGGGTGGTTGGACATCCCTCAAGGGTTCCCAGATTGGAGAGGTTGCAGGCTGGACTGAGGGACACACACCCCCGTGCACGAATTTTGTGCACCAGGCCTCTAGTACTATATAATAACAGAGGGAATGCTAATTAGCCAGGATGCCTTAACATCATGACCACTTAGCAGGTGGCATGCACAGCAGGCGGGGTAGGGCAAAGACTGTCATCACCAATAGGGCCTCTGTCCCGCCCAGGGTGGGCACCGGCGGAGGTATGCACAGGCCCACCCAGCACTAACATGATGCTGCTCGGCCCAGGGGAGGCCCCCAGTGGAGGCGGCCTCCAGTGGAGGTACACACAGGCTTACCCAGCACTAATGTAAGCTGCCTGCGTGTGTCCCCACCCAGTGCTGGTGTCACACTGCCTGCGTGCATCCCTGGCCAGCACTGAGGTGAAGCTGCCTGCCTGTGTCCCTGGCCAGGGACATGGTATTGCCTGTGTATGTCCTCACCCAGTGCTGAGGTGAAGCTGCCTGACTATGTCACTGACCTGGGACGTAACGCAGCCTGTGTGCGTTCCTGTCCAGTGCTGATGTGATGTTCTGGGGGGGCGGGGGGTGACTGGTGTGCAGCCAGCCAGGTATGGCTCTTTCCCAGTGGAGTTGGGGTAGGCCAGGTCTGGGTTTCAATTGATTTTGAGGCATGCACAGGTGTGTGGAGACTTGACTCTGGGTCCTGCAATGCACCCCAGACTCTGACAGGAGGGAAAAGGGAGCCTGAAACCCACACCCAGGAACCACACAGCAGGGTGGCAGGATCCCCATCCTTCACATAATTGGCCATTGGTTAGCTTGCTGTCAGTGGTCTGACAGCCAGGAATCCATTCACCTGCACCCCAGACCCTGACAGCAGGGAGGTGGAAATATGTCTAAAGACCAACTGTTGGCACAAAGTACCTCTGAAACTGAAAGAGGCCATTGTTGGTGAACAATGTATCTGAAGGCCAACTATTGGCACAAGGTATCTCTGCAGCCAAAAGAAAGTGTCATTATTAACATAATATGTCTGAAGACCAATTATTGGCACAAATACCTCTGTAGCTACAAAAAAAAAAGCAGCAGCGTCAACAGACTATGTCTGAGGATCAACTATTGGCACAACATACCTCTGAAGCCAAAGAAGCTGGCATCGGTGACAGAATGTATCTGAAGACCAACTATTGGCACAATATAGGTCTGCAGCCGACAGAAAATGTCTGAAGACCAATGTGCCTCTGAAGCTGAAAGAAGGTGGCGGTGGCGACAGAATACGTCTAGAGAACAGTCATCAACAAGTATTACCAATACTGGTAGGAACTGCCTTCACAGCGAAAATGGAATACATAAGGATGCAATTATCAACCTAGTTGTGGTGGGATGACTGTTAGATGTCAATTTTGTCTATCACTAAATTTCTCCAAAGAAAACTCTGATGGAAAATGTACTTGATGTTGTAGCAAAGGTAACATTTGTCCAAATGATATACATTTTCCAGATTACCTGGCATATTTAAAAAGATTAATGACAAATGAAGATTCTGACAGTAAAAATTTCAAGGAAAATATTCATTCAATGAACGGGTTTTTTTGCTTTTGCTTCAATAGGTGCAAATATTGCATCGCCATCAGAATATGGGCCATACTGTTTTATAATACATGGACAAGTTTATCACTGTACTGGAACGTTACATCATTTGGATGATGTTTCTTGGAAATTTGCTCAACTCTATATTTTAGATACAGCCAAAGCGACAAGTAAAAGTTTGGTAATGCCATAAAACCAAGGTTGCTCAGAAAGACTCATGATCAACATCAACAATCTCATGCATGAAATAAACAAATTAATAAAATCATACAAGATGATACATGAGGTAGAAAAGGAAGTCCAATCTGAAGCAGCAGTGAAAGATATTGCTCCCATGGGAATAACTATATGGCAATTAAATACAATCCAAACAGTGATCTGGGTAGATATAATTCTCCCCAGGTAACTAAGGTTGCTGTCATATTCAGAAACGAAGATGGAGAACCTCCTTTTGAAAGGGACTTGCTCATTCATTCTAAACCAGTTCCCAATAACCTGAATGCCACTAAAATTAAACAAATCAGTATCCTGTTTCCTACATTAGATGCAATGACCTATCTATTCTTTTCCCACATGGTGAGAAAGGCAGGAGAACAGCATTAAGACTCAGAGACGACAGTGTAATCGACAATAATACTAGACAAAATGTAAGGCAGAAATTCCAGATGAAGACCAGTGTCCTTGACTTTTTCAAATTGTAAAATCAAATATGGTTACATGGACCATGTGGGATACAAAATCTAAATAGTCCATGAATGGAAAATGAAAAAATGTTCAAAGGGATATTCAAAAGAATTTCAAAATGCAGCCATTGGAAATATCGATGGATATTCCAAATACAAAGGAAGATCTGGTAGCATCATGTATATTGAAAATATAGTTGTTGACAACACTTGGATTGTCCCTCATAATCCATATTTGTGCCTTAAATATAACTGTCATATAAACATTGAAGTCTGCACATCAATTAAAAGTGTCAAATACTTATTTAAATACATTTATAAAGGGCACGATTGTGCAAATATTCAAATTTCTGAAAAAATATTATAAATCATGACAAAGTACAGGACTTCATTGATTCCAGGTATATGAGAGCTCCTGAAGTTGTTTGGAGCTTTTTGCAATGTGAATGCATGACCAGTCTCATGCAATCACAAGATTAGCTATTCATTTGCCAAATGAACAGAATTTGTATTTTCATGCCGATGATTTTGCTGAAATTATAGATAAGGATAAAAGGCATAATTCATCTTTGATGGCTTAGTTCTTATTGAATAGAGAAGATTGTGATGCACATAATTATTATTATTGGGATATTCCACAGCATTGTGTGTTTAATGATTCTTTGTGGACAAAATACCGAAAGGGTGGGAATAAAATATTAGGTAGACTGCTCACTGTGAGCTTTACAGAACCAGAATGATATTACCTTAGACTTTTGCTTCTGCATGTAAAAGGTGAGATAAGTTTTGATGGTCTGCAAACTATAGTAAGTGTAGTTTCTGATACATTTCTTGAAGCTGCTAAACATCGAGGATTATTAATCGACGATACTATCTGGGAAGATACAATTGATGATGCAATCATCCTTAATATGCCCAAACAACTATGGCAACTTTTTGCATATATATGTGTGTTTGGAAGTCCTTCTGCTGCAGACAAATTATGGGATGAGAATAAATCTCATTTTATTGAAGATTTCTGTTGGAGATTACACCGAAGAGAAGTTGCCTTTTAAACTGTGAAATGCATGCCCTTAACAAAATTCAAGAGGTATTCACATTGTATGGAATGAAATGTTCATATTTTAAACTTCCGGACTATCCTTTATTAACAAATACAAATAATGAATCATACAAGTGATGACAGACAGAGGTTTTGATAAATTCTCTGAATGATGAACAGTTGGCAGCCTTTCAGACAGTAACTTTAGCCATTGAAGATCAAACTGTACACCACAAATGCTTTTATCTTGGATGGTTCAGGTGGTAGTGGGAAAACATATCTTTAGAAAGTTTTAATACATTATATTAGAGGTCGTGGTGGTACAGTTTTACCCCCAGCATCTACAGGAATTGGTGCAAATTTACTTCTTGGTGAAAGAAACTTTTATTCCCAATATAAATTACCAATTCCATTAAATGAAACTTCAATTTCTAGACTCAATATAAAGAGTGAAGTTGCTAAAACCATTAAAAAGGCCAAATATCTCATTATTGATTAATGCACCATGGCATCTAAGCATGCCATAAATACCATAGACAGATTACTAAGAGACATTATGAATTTGAATGTTGCATTTGGTGGGAAAGTTCTCATTCTCCCAGGGGATTTTTGACAATATCTCTTATTGTATTGCATCCTATGGGATCGGCCATAATACAAATGAGTTTAAAGTACTGTAATGTTTGGGGATGTTTCAGAAACTTGTCTCTTAAAACAAATATGAGATCAGAGGATTCTGTTTATAGCGAATGGTTAGTAAAACTTGGAGATGGCAAACTTAATAGCAGTTTTCATTTAGGAATGAATATTATTGAAATCCCCTGAAGCTAACTTTGTAAATAGTATACCTATAGGTGATTTTAAAAATATATCTAAACGTGCAATTCTTTGTCCAAAAAAATGAGCATGTTCAAAAATTAAATGAAGACATTTTGGATATACTTGATGGAGATTTTCACACATATTTGAGTGATGATTCAATTGATTCAACATATGGTGCTGAAAAGGAAAATTTTTCCATCGAATTTCTTAATAATATTACTCCTTCGGAAATGCCATGTCATAAATTAAAATTGAAAGTGGGTACAATCATCATGCTACTTAGAAATCTTAATAGTAAGTGGGGTCTTTGTAATGGTACTAGGTTTCTTATCAAAAGATTATGACCTAACATTATTGAAGCTGAAGTATTAACAGCAGAGGGAGAGGTTGTTCTGATTCCAAGAATTGATTTGTCCCCATCTGACACTGGCTTCCCATTTAAATTAATTTTATGACAGTTTCCGGTGATGCCAGCATTTGCCATAACTATTAATAAATCACAAGGACAAACTCTAGACAGAGTAATAATATTCATTCCTACCTGAACCCATTTTTGCACATGGTCAGTTATATGTTGCTTTCTCCCTAGTTCAAAGAGTGTGTGATGTTAAAGTTGTAAATACTTCATCACAAGGGAAATTAGTTCAGCACTCTGAAAGTGTTCTCACTCTTAATGTGGTATACAGGGAGATATTAGAATAAGTTTAATCACTTTATCAGTCATTGTTTGCATCAATGTTGTTTTTATATCATCCTTTTATTGTTTTATGTCATGTTTTTATTGTTTTCATATCATAATTTTGTTGTTTTTATATCACGTCTTTGTTGTTATATCATTTTGTTATTATTGATAAATTTATATATTATTTTTATATACATTTTACTAATTTCCTTTCATCTCTGACACTTCTATTATAGAGAAAAGGAAAATAGCAATATTAAAATATTTCCTCTTGCTGAAACCGGGTTGGCTCAGTGCATAGAGCGTCAGCCTATGGACTGAAGAGTCCCAGGTTCGATTCTGGTCAAGGGCATGTACCTTGGCTGCGGGTACATCCCCTGAAGGGGGTGTGCAGGAGGCAGCTGATTGATGTTTCTCTCTCATCTATGTTTCTAACTCTCTGTCCCTCTCACTTCCTCTCTGTAAAAAAAATCAACAAAACATATTTTTAAAATATTTCCTCATAATTTCCTTTTAATGTGCATGAATTTCATGCACCAGCCACTAGTATACATATAATATCTTTGGTTAACCTCTTCCTACAACCTCTTTCCCTTTGAGATTGGTCAGTCTATTCCATGTTTCCATGCCTCTGATTCTATTTTCTCATCAGGTTATTTTGTTCATTAGATTTCTTGTTACTTTTTTAAAATCATCTTTATTGTTCAGTTTATTAATTACATTGTTCCCTTTTTTCCCCTATAGCTCCCCTCCACCTGGTACCCATCCCACCCTCCACCCTCACCCCCCTCCACTATCCTCTCCCATAATTGCATGATTTTTGTCCAGTATCTTGCTGCACTTCCCACACCCCTTTTCTCCCCAAGAATTGTCAGTCCATTCCCTCTCTATGTCCATGATTCTGTTACATTAACCAGTTTATTCTGTTCATCAGCTTATCAATTCACTTGTTTTTTAGATTCATTTGTTGATAGATGTGTATTTGTTATTCATAATTTACGCTTTTATCTTTTTCTTCTTCCTCTTCTTAAAGAATATCTTTCAGCATTTCATATAATATTGGTTTGGTGGTGATGAACTCCTTTAGCTTTTTCTTATCAGTGAAGCTCTTTATCTGACCTTCAATAATAGCTTTGCTGGATATAGTAATCTTGGTTGTAGATTCTTGCTATTCATCACTTTGAATATTTCTTGCCTCTCCCGTCTGACCTGCATCGTTTCTGTTGAGAAATCCGCTGACAATCATATGGGGGCTCCCTATAGGTCACTAACTGTTTTTCTCTTGCTGCTTTTAATATTCTCTCTTTGTCTTTTGCTCTTGGCATTTTAATAATGATGTGCCTTGGTGTAGTCCTCTTAGGGTTCCTATATATTCGGGTTTGGTGCACTTCTTTGACTCCTAAGTCAATTTCGTTCACCAGGTATGGGAAGTTTTCGGTCACTATTTCTTCAAACAGGTTTTCATTGTCTTGCTCTCTCTCTTTTTCTGGCACCCCCATAATTCGGGTGTTGCTATGCTTGAGGTTGTCCCAGAGGCCCCTTACACTATCTTCAATTTTTTGGATTCTATTGGTTTCTTGCTTTTTCAGCTGAGTGGATTTTTTTTGCTATTTTTTAATATATTTTTTATTTATGATATAACTTATATTTAATAGTGATACATATGTTTTCCCTTTTTCCCTCCAATATCCTCCCCCCGGCCTCCCTTACCCCCGAGCACATGTCCCCACCTGCCCCCCTCTCCGCCCCAGTGTCTTTCATTCATTGGTTATGCTCATATGCATGCATACAAGTCCTTCAGTTGATCTCCCCCAGCATCCGCCTCCCATCCACTCCAGCCTGTTCAAAAGCCACCCTGCCTCTATATCAATCACTCCCCCCTGTTTCTTTTCTTCAAAAAAATCTTGCCTGTGCATACTAGAAACAAACGTATAAGAGCAAAAAAATGTTTGAGTGTCAGTTTCAATGTCCAAATGTTCTGAGTCCCAGTTTAAATGTCAAATAGTTCTTCATGTGTACATGTCAGCAATGGTATCCAGATGGTGGACACATCGTGGCAATGCAAGATCCATCCTCTCTGGTATGGTCCTGCGCCACCTGCAGCCCCGCACAGCTGCCGACTGCTAGCATGGGAAGGTGTCGTCTGTGTCCCCCATCTCTGGACCGTCCTCGCGCCTGGAACAGACCCGTCAGTTCCTCACTGTCACAGGAACCCATATGGTCTTGGGATTGTTCTCTGAAAACACACAAACACATTCTCGACCAAAAGTTAACAAAAGGATCCTCTCTGCAAAATAGACTTGGGATTCTTTTTATTTTAGCCTAAATGATTTTCCTTTGGCTTATTTTGACACCATGTGTATTTTTTCATGGGTGTCCTGCAGTTGGTTTTACAAATGGAATTTACTTTTCTGGAGTAAGAATTTTCTAGATGTATTTTACTTACAGGATATTTTTCCTTACATGATATTACCCCACTGTCCCCCCCCCCCTTTTTTTTATTAATGAGGGCTTTTGGAAATTTTATCTTGCAGTCTTGGTAATTTTAAATTTTAATTTTTGCACACAAATATGACTGCTTTAGGTTCTTTGGATGTTAGGCAATTTTACAGTGAGATGAACTACTAATAGATATTTTTGTTAATGTTTTAGGAAAAGCTTTTTGTCCAGTACACTTAAATTTTCTTGAGTATTCACTTATTTCACTTGACCAATTTAAATTAATCTGAAAACTTGATTACTATTTTACTGTCAATTTTAATACTCAAGCAGAAATCTTAGTTTACCCTGTAAATACTTGTGGAAAGGAGTATTTGCATTTTTGAGTAGGTCCTCAGCATTCCTGGTAATAAATTGAATTTAGATATAGAGCAGCTATTGCTGGCCGAGTCTCTGTCTGCCACCTGGGTCCCGGTCTGAGTTGTGTGTGGGAGGCGAAGCAGCCATGGGGGCAGGAGACCTCCCTCAGGAGGGGTGAGAATTCAAGCCTCTGCAAGGTTTGTGGATGAGGGTCTGTGCCCCACCTCTGTTGACCTTTTAGTTCTCTCCTGTTGGCCCCTCTGCGACTGTGCCTGTCTTAGGTTGTTCCTTCCCTGAGAATCTTACCCATCTCTGGCTAACCAGCCATCCTCCGGGGACAAACAGGGTGATGTGAGATTCAGTCCTGTCTCCTTTGTAGTCTATGCCCCCATGGCCTCCATGCCCAGTACCTGTCTTGGGGTCCCCTCGCCTGTTGGCGGGGTCCTGGTACTGATCACATATCTCGGGGGACCCAGGTTTCTTCTCCAGAGAGGGCCCAGCTCACACCATTGGTCGAGAGACAGATCCATGGTGCCAGCTGCCCAGAGGCTTCAGCCAGAGCTGGAACTGAAAACTCAGGCATCAGCTGTGTGTATTTGGATAGTAAGAAGAGGGTCCCTCTTGGCAAAAGGGCAAGAGGGGCCAATATAGAATGCTCGGATGCCTTCCCAGTGCCTTAATCCCTTCTGAAAGGGATGAATTCCTTTCCTATCCTTTTTTTAAATTGCTGCCCAACATTCAACGAATTAGTTTGTTAGTTTATTTGGGATAATTGTATAATATGCTGTTGTCAAATATCAAATATTATAATGACGTTGTAGAATAATATCATGTAAGGGTATTATGGTGTCACGGGAGGTTAAAGAGGGCCTAGCCTAAGGACTGGTGTCTACAGGAGATGGCAAGCTCTAGGCCATGTTAATTCAATCTCAAACTAGCTGACAATTTTTTTTATGACTCTATATAAACTTTGTCAGGGATGTAAAAACACAAATCACTTACCTTAGTTCAAGAGTTCAAATATATTGACTTTCCCCCTTACTCCTACCACCTGCTACTTACCCTGAGGTTTGACATTTTGATGGACTTTTCTTAGTCTCTGGATCCCTTCTTGTTCATCATTCTATGTCATTCATTATATTCCTCAAATGAGTGAGATCATGTGATATTTATCTTTCTCTGCCTGGATAATTTCACTTAGCATAATGCTCTCAAATTCCATCCATGCTGTTACAAATGGTAGGAGCTCCTTCTTTTTTACCGCGGTGTAGTATTCCATTGTGTAAATGTACCATAGTTTTTTAATCCAATCATCTGCTGATGGGCACTTAGGCTGTTTCCAAATCTTAGCTATGGTAAATTGTGCTGTTATGAATATAGGGGTACATATATCCTTTCTAATTCGCTTTTCTAGTTTATTGGGGTATATTCCTAGAAGTGGAATCACTGGGTCAAATGGGTGCTCCATTTTTAGTTTTTTGTGGAAACTCCATACTGTTCTCCACAGTGGCTGCACTAGTCTACAATTCCACCAGCAGGAGAGTTCCTTTTTCTCCGCATCCTCGCCAGCACTTGTCATTTGTTGATTTGTTGATGTAAGCCATTCTGACAGATGTGAGATGGTACCACATAGTCGTTTTGATTTGCATCTCTCGGATAATTAGTGACTTTGAGCAAGTTTTCATATGTCTCTGGGCCTTCCTTTTGTCTTCTTTAGAAAAGATTCTATTTAGGTCTGTTGCCCATTTTTTTATTGGATCATTTGTCCTTTTTTTATTGAGTTGGGTGAGTTGCCTGTAGATGCTTGAGATTAAACCTTTATCACTGATAACATTTGCAAATATGTTCTCCCATACAGTGGGTTTTCTTGTTGTTTTGTTGATGGTTTCTTTACCTGTGCAAAAGCTTTTTATTTTGTTATAGTCCCATTTGTTTATTTTGTCTTTAGCTTCCATTGCCCTAGGAGCAGTATCATTGAAGAAGTTCTTTTGGCATATGTCTGAGATTTTTTTTCCTGCAGATTCCTCTAATGTTTTTATGGTTTCCCATCTTAGTTTAAGTCCTGTATCCATTTTGAGTTTATTTTTGTGTATGGTGTACGTTGGTGGTCTAGTTTCATTTTTTTGCATGTATCTGTCCAATTTTCCCAACACCATTTATTGAAGAGACTGTCTTGACTTCATTTTATGTTCATGTCTCCTTTGTCAAATATTAATTGAGCATAGTGGTTTGGGTCAATATCTGGATTCTCTGTTCTATTCCATTGGTCTATATGTCTGTTCTTGTGCCAGTACCAGGCTGTTTTGAGAACAGTAGCTTTGTAATACAGCTTGAAATATGGTATTGAGATCCCACTGACTTTGTGCTTCTTTCTCAGGATTGCTGTGGCTATCTGGGGTCTTTTTTTTATTCCAGATGAATTTTTGTAGAGTTCTTTCTAGGTCTGTGAAGTATGCCATTGGTATTTTAATGGGGAGTGCATTAAATTTATAGATTGCTTTGGGTAGTATGGACATTTTAATTATGTTGATTATCCCAATCCATGAACATGGTATGTTCTTCCATCTGTTTACATCTTCCTCTATCCCTTTTTTTAGTGTCTTGCAGTTTTCCGCGAATAGGTCTTTTACCTCCTTAGTTAAGTTTATTCCTAGGTATCTTAATTTTTTTGGTGTGATGGTAAATAGGAATGGTTTTTAGTCTCTCTTTCTGTAAGTTCACTATTAGTGTATAGAAATGCCATAGATTTCTTGGCATTAATTTTGTAGCCTGCTATGTTGCTGAACTCATTTATTAAGTCTATTAGCTTTTTTATGGAGTCTTTCGGGTTTTTTATGTATAATATCATGTCATCTGCAAATAAGGATAGTTTTACTTCTTCTTTTACAATTTGGATGCCTTTTATTTCTTCTTCTTGTCTAATAGCAATAGCTAATACTTCCAGTACTATATTGAACAGGAGTGGTGAGAGTGGGCACCCCTGTCTTGTTCCTGTTCTTAGGGAAAATGGTTGTAGTTTTTGTCCATTGAGTATGATGTTTGCTGTGGGTTTATCATATATGGCTTTTATTATGTTGAGGTATGATCCTTCTATTCCTACCTTGTTGAGAGTTTTTATCAAGAAAGGGTGTTGGATTTTGAGAAATGCTTTTTCTGCATCAATTGATATGACTATGTGATTTTTATCTCTCAATTTGTTTATGTGATGTATCACATTTATTGATTTGTGGATATTGTACCATCCTTGCATTCCTGGCATAAATCCTACTTGGTCATGGTGTATGATCTTTCTGATGTACTGCTGGATCCAATTTGCTAGAATTTTATTGAGGATTTTGGCATATATATTCATGAGGGATATTGGCCTGTAATTCTCTTTCATTGTGTCATCTTTATCTGGTTTTGGTATTAGGGTGATATTAGCTTCATAGAAGGAGTTTGGAAGTGTTCCATCCTCTTGAATTTTCTGGAATAGTCTGAGGAGTATAGGTTTTAGTTCTTCCTTGAATGTTTGGTAAAATTCCCCTGTGAAGCCGTCTGGCCCTGGGCTTTTGTTTGTTGGGAGCTTTTTGATGACTGCTTCAATTTCTTCCACAGTTATTGGTCTATTGAGTTGCTTAGATTCTTCCTGATTGAGTTTTGCGAGTTTACATTTTTCTAGAAATATATCCATTTCCTCCAGGTTGTCCAGTTTGTTGGACTAGAGTTGTTCATAGTATTTTTTAACAATCCTTTGTATTTCCATGGCGTCTGTTGTTATTTCACCTCTTTCATTTCTGATTTTATTTATTAGGGTCCTCTCTCTTTGCTTCTTGGTGAGTCTGGCTAGAGGTTCATCAATCTTGTTTATCCTTTCAAAGAACCTTTAGTTTTGTTGATCTTCCTTATTGTTTCTTTGGTCTCTATGTCATTTATTTATGCTCTGATCTTTACTATTTCCTTCCTTCTGCTTACACTGGGCTTTTCTTCTTGCTTTCTTTCTAACTCTTTGAGTTGTTGGGTTAGATAATTTATTGCCGTTGTTTCAAGTTTTTTGCAGTAGGATTGTAGAGCTATGAACTTCCCTCTCATAACTCCTTTCACTGTGTCCCATAGATTTTGGATTGTTGTGCTATCGTTGTCATTTGTTTCCATGATGTTTTGTATCTCTTCCTTGATCTCTCTAGTAACCCAGTCATAGTTTAATAGCATGCTGTTTAGTCTCCATGTGTTTGATTTCTTTGGATTGTTTCTATTGTAGTTGATTTCCAGCTTTATGCCACTGTGATCTGAGAATATGCTTGATATGATTTCTATCTTCTTGAATTTGGAGAGACTTTGCCTATGACCCAACACATAGTCTATCTTTGAGAATGACCCATGGGCACTTGAAAAGAATGTATATTCTGTGGCTTTGGGGTGAAATGATCTGAAGATGTCAATTAATTCCTTCTGGTCTAGTGATTCATTGAGGATTGATGTTTCTTTACTGATTTTTTGTTTAGAGGATTTGTCCAATGGTGATAGTGGGGTATTAAAGTCACCTACTATGATTGTATTGCTGTCTATCTCTCCCTTCATATCCTCTAGGAGTTTTAGTATGTATTTGGGTGCTCCTGTATTAGGTGCATATATGTTTACCAGAGTTATTTCTTCTTGTTGGATTGTTCTCCTTTAGTATTATGTAGTGGCCTTCTTTATCTCTTGTTACATCCTTCACTTTGAGATCTAATTTGTCGGATATAAGTATTGCTACCCCAGCTTTTTTTCCATTTCCATTTGCCTGAAGAACCTTTTTCCATCCTTTCACCCTCAATCTGTGTGCGTCTTTTTTTTTGGAGGTGGGTTTCTTGTAGACAGCAGATATATGGGTCGTGTTTTCTTATCCAGTCTATTACCCTATGTCTTTTGATTGGAGCTTTTAAACCATTTACATTTAAAGTTATTATTGATAGGTAGTTATTTGTAGCCATTTTTGTTCTTTGCCCCTGTGTTCTTTCTTGGCTTCCTATTGCTTTTTACAGCAGACCCTTTAGCATTTCTTGCATTGCTGGTTTGGTGGTAATGTATTCCCTTAGTCCTTTTTTTGTCTGTGAAGCTCCTGATTTGACCTTCAATTTTGATTGATAGCCTTGCTGGGTACAGTATTCTAGGATTCAGACCCTTTCTTTGCATGACTTTGTATATTTCATTCCAATCCCTTCTGGCCTGATAAGTTTCTGTTGAGAAATCACTTGCTAATCTGATGGGGGTTCCTTTGTAGGTGACTTTCTGTCTCTCTCTGGCAGCTTTTAAGATTCTCACTTTGTCGTTGATGTTTACCAATTTAATTATAATGTACCTTGGTGTAGGTCTTTTGGGGTTTAATTTGCTTGGAACTCTGTGAGCTTCTTGGATTTGTCTAGGATTTTTCTTTTCTATATCAGGGAAGTTTTCTGTCATTATTTCTTCCAACAGGTTTTCTATTCCTTGCTCAGTTTCCTGTCCCTCTGGAAGCCCTATTATGTGGATGTTGTTTTGTTTCATGTTGTCCCAAAATTCCCTTAAGCTCTCCTCCTGCTTTTTAATTTTTTTTCTAGAAGCTGCTCTACTTGGGTATTTTTTCCTACCTTTTCTTCCAACTCACTGATGCGGTCCTCTGCTTCATCTAGTCTACTCCTGATACTGTCTATGGAGTTCTTTACTTCAGCAATGTCACTTTTCATTTCTTCTTGGGTCTTCTTCATTTCCTCCAGATTCCTCTTCAATTCCTCATGGTTCTTACTCATATTGGCTTCTGTTCTCTTCATCCACCCTATGACCATTTCTCTGAACTCTCTGACAGGTTGCTTGCTTCTATTTCATTTACCTCTTTTTCTGGTGAGGCTTGTTTTTCTTTCATTTGTGGGCTATTTATTTGTCTCCCCATGGTCTCTCTTCTCTGTGTGTCTTGTTATGTAGTTCTCACTCTCCTGTGTTGATTTAAAGGCTCAAACTACAACATAACCAGGTGCAGCACACCAGGCACTGAAGAAGAATGTATACACAGTATGGTAACTCCAAATTAAAGGTGATTGCCAGAGGAAGGTAAATTAGGTGATAGGTGAGAAAGAAGAGAGTAAGAGAAAACACACTCACACACACAAAAGAAAGAAAAGGAGGAAAGAAAGAAAGAAAGAAAGAAAGAAAGAAAGAAAGAAAGAAAGAAAAAAGGGAATGCCAAAATGAAATTGGGAAAAGGAGAAGGAGTAAAAAGAAAGGAAAAGGGAGTAAACTATAAATATGAGTTGGAAACTCCCAAAGGACTGCCACTAATCCCAGCAAAAGCCAGCAACGAGTACCTGGAGATTGATGCAAACTACTTACAACAACTAATATCAAGGGAGGTTAGGGAACACAGAAGCTTAAATCTATCAAAAAAACAATGTAAACATCACCAAACCATAAAACAATGCCCCCCCCAAAACAAATTAAAAGAAAAGAATAACCAAACCAATCTCACAAACATGGATAAAATATAAACAACATCAGCAGGACGGAGAGAAAAACAGTTTAGGATAGTGAAGTCGGACTTGGAGCAGGTGGTTGGAGATTGGATATAAAAGTGGAGTGAAATTTTAACAGGGGATAAAAAGAGAGAATAAGGAAAATCTAAACCAGAAAAAGTGTAAGGGGAATAAGACACTAACTAGGGAAAGGTTAGCAAGAGAGTGCTGGTATAAGAGTAAAGTTGAAGTAGAGTAAAAAGATACTAAAGGGTAGATGAAAAAAGACTATATAACACTAATCTCTAAGTAGAATAAAGATGAAATAAATTGGCACTTAAAAAAGTTTAAATAGTAGTAGAAATAAAATTGATTCCTTAATTTGTGTTACACAAGAGACAATTTGTGATTCAGCCCCTAGGTGGCAGTGTTTCTGACTTGACTTCCGGGTCTATTGGTCCTCTCTAGCCTGATCTAAAAATCCCACTATGTCTATGGTATTTACTACTGATTTGTGGAAATAGACTACCCCAGAGCTGCCTCTCTAATGGTGAGCACCTGTTCTGATTCCCAGTCTCAGCAAAACAGCTCGCCCCTGTGATCTCCCAGGTTATCCACCACCAGGGGATCCCCCGTTCCTCATTCAGCGCTGAGAAATCCGGACTTAGAGTGGGCAAGTGCAGGCGCGCGAACTCATGTCCTGCTCATATGTTTGCACAAAACCCCTTTCGCCCTTGGGTTTGGCAGCCCGCTCCCTCCCAAAACTGCCAGGTTGGCCTTCTCCATCAGGTCCAAATGGATTGCCCTCTATGTGTCACCCCTGCCACCAGCTCCAAGGGCCCTCTTCCACATTTGCCGGCTCCAACAGCCACGGGCTTTTCCTCTTCCCCCCCCCCCCCCACCCCAGGCGTGAATCTCCTTGTGTTACCAGCTCCCCTAACCCCCAGAGAAATCTGACCTTTCCATGGCAGAGCACAAGGTTCCTCTGAATCCACTTCTGGGCCAACTAGAAACCGATGTTTGTGGGGAGGCGGGTTTCATCTGCCCAGTGGGTACCACAACTGTAAAATCTTCAGGTCTTCCCCTTTAAGATGGCGCAGCCTCCTCTGAGCCAGGCTCCTCGAGAGAACCCAGCAGAAGGGAGCCCCTCCGTTAAGGAAGGCTAATCTAAGCAGTCACCTTCCTTCTCCCAAAGCCCTGCTGTCCCCCAACTCACCAACAAACACTCCCTGCGGGACCCTGAGCTGCTCCCTCCGTCTACCCCAGTACACAAATGATTACTCGTCCTTCTGTTCCGCCGCCATATTTTTCTCGGTATTCAGCTGAGTGGATTTTACCTCTTTGTATTTGAAATCTTCAACTTGGTTCTTGAGGTGCTCTAGAGTACTTTTAGGTCTTTGTATAATATTTTTTATTTCAGTCAGTGTATGCTTAATTTCTGGTTGGTCCTTTTTCATATCCTTGAGAGTCTCCTTCGTATCCTTGAGAATCTCATTCATTTCCTTGTAGGATTCATTCATTTCCACGTTGGTCTTGATCATTTCCTTGCAGGTCTAGTTCATATCCTTGAGGGTCTCATTCATTTCCTTGCTGGTCTTGCCTATTTCCTTATAGGTCTCGACCTTTTCTAGGAGCCTCTTGATAAGCCCTATAACCGTGGTTTTGAATTCCATGTCCAGTCATTTTTTTCCTCCATTTCTTTCCAATCTGATTTCTTTCCATGTCTCTACATGGTGGCTGCTTCCCTGAGTTGGTCAATTAGCTTTTTGTGGTAGATGTCCTACAAGGGACAGTGACTCGGCCTCCCCAGTTACCTGAGGTGGATATGGGTTGCACAGTCTTGCTGAAGTTAAGCGCCGGTTAATCGTTGTTAGCACTTGGAGAGATTGACCTCCAGGCCAATTGTCTGTGAAGTTCAGCTGTACTCAGGTTGGATGGGCGGAGTCTCTGGTCCAAGCAGACAGCGTCAGCTGGGCCCTATGTGGCCCCAGAGACTCTGTGCTGGGGGCAATGGCCGCCAGCACCTCTGAGAGAGAGCCACTGCCGAGCTCCACCGGCTGCCAGGGAATTCAGACTCTCCCCAAATAAGTCTGCACATCCAAGGTCTCACCCAGGGTTGTAAAACAAAGCAGTCTGACGGTTTTCCGAATGAGAGAGCAAGTCTCAAGCGCTCTCCACGTGGTCAGGGTCACGCAGCTGCGCTGTTCCCCAGGTCCCTCGAAATCCGTACAAGCTTGCCTTCTCCACAAGCCGGCAGACCCCTGCAGCACCTGAGCTTCAGTGTGCCCTCCCACTGTCCAGTTTTTACCCCGTATGATAGTGGGTTCCCTGGACTTCGCCCAGAGCTGGAGAATCAGTCTAGTGGGACGTCTTTGTCTCCCCATTCGAGAAAACTGGCCAGTTTTCAGCCACCCGCCCTATCTGCTGGCATGCATGCTCCAAACCTCTCTCCGCAGGAATCTTCACGCTGTCTGCTGCCGCTCCTCCGAGTCACAGTGTCTTATCTTCACTTTTATTTGTGGAATTTTCACTTGGCCAGCTTTCTGGTGATTCTGGATGGTGTTTGTTTTTTCGTTAAGTTGTAGTTTTAAAATTGCTGTGTATGACGGCAAGATAGGTGTTTTACCTATGCCTCCATCTTGGTTCTCCTCTATTTTTATTTTTAGATTCAATGTATTTATTGCCATTTTATTGTTCACAATTTTTATCTTTTTCTTCCTCCTCCTCCTCTTTTTCTTCTTCCCCTTCCTCTTCCTCTTCTTAAAGACTACCCTTCAACATTTCATGTAATACTGTTTTGGTGTTGATGAATTCCTTTAGCTTTTTTTTTTTAATCTGGGAAACTCTTTATATGTTCTTTAATTCTAACTGATAGCTTTGCTGGGTAGAGTAATCTTAGTTGTAGATCCTTGCTATTTATTACTTTTAATATTCTCCCTTCTTGCCTGCAAAGTTTCTGTTGAGAAGTCAGTTGACAGTCATATGGGTGCTCCCTTGTAGATAACTAACTGCTTTTCTCTTTCTGCTTTTAAGATTCTTTGTCTTTATCCCTGGGCATTTAATTATGTTTATTTCTATGTATTATGTAGATCTGCCATGTATCCTGGAATTGGTAGAGTGGCCTTGTGTAGTAGGTGTCCTGTAGGGCCCAGTGGTTCAGTCTCCCCAGTCACCTGAGCTGAGCACTCTAGGTATGCCCCTGTGTGGGCTGTGTGCACAGTCATGTTGTAGTTGAGCCTTGATTGCTGTTGGCATTACTGGGAGGAATTGATCTCCAGGCAAATTGGCTATGAGGGCCAGCTGTGTCTACAATAGAAGAGCTGCTGTGCAGGAGACACTCCTATGCTCCAGAACTTACTACAGTGCGGCTTTGATGCTCCTTGAGTCTGCCCCTTGAGTGTATCACTTGTAGATGCATATACCTGTAATCTGGTATGGTATGAAGCTGTCCACCACATTCACTGGCTTTGGGGCCTCCAGGGAGGTGCAAAGTCAGCCACTGCCTGGATCCAAACATCAGGAGCTACAGAGCTATCTGCAGATGGATGCCACTTGCATTGGAAGAACTCAATGTGGCCCACTGTGAAGCAAGGCAGGCTGGTGCTAGTGCCTGGTCTTGGGCCTTTTATGCATAGGTTTGGGACATGCTGACTCCAGCTGCTGCTTGTTTAAGAGATTTTAGCAAAGTTTGATGCCTGAGCCAGGACAGGCCAGTCATATGGAAAAGTACCTGCAAACTGATTGGGTGGGACGGGGTCTCAGGGAATCAGTGTGGGCCATGCTGATGGAAACTCAGATATGGCTGCCAGTCAGCTCTGTGATGGAGGAGATCCCAGCACAGAAACAATGACCCCTGTGACCACCTCTATCTTGAAGAAAGCCACCCCTGAGTTCCTGCCCTGATGCAAAATAATCCAGGCCTCCCCATCAGTTCCTGGATTCCCCCAAAAGAGCTCAGAGGAAATGAGACTTTTAAGTTCATGTGCAGGCCCTTTAAGAGGAACACCTAGGACTCCAATAGCCTCCGTGTCACTCAGCCACAATTCTCACTGGTATTTATAGCATGAAGTTATGGGAACTTCTCTTCCCAGCTCTAGAACCCTGGAATTGGGGGTCTGGTGTGCAGCTGGGATCCCCCTGCTTCTCATAGGAGGCCTTGGAGATATCTCTCCTAATTTTAAAAAATGCCACACATGAATGTCAGACCAGCCCATTCCATGCCTCCATCCCTCCTATCAGTTTCAGTTGCTTTCTTCTTTACTTATCTAGTTATAGGACTTCCATTCAGCCTATTTCAAGCAGTTCTGAATAGTGATTGTTCTGTATTTTAGTTGTAATTTTGATGTGGTTGTAGGAGGCAGTGAGTATAGGCATTTACCTACATTGCTATCTTGGTCTCCCACTGGAAGAAAATATTAGTGATAAGGGTAGTAAGGTCTCTAGAGGCCTCCTCCATGAATTTATGATGAAGGAAGAGAGTGTGTCTTTCCAAAGAAGCAGCAGCTCAGAGGAGACAGGATGAGTGGCTGTAGGTCACGGTTTTGGCCACCCAAACTCTTTCTTAGATTTGGGCAATTCTCCGGTTGGTGAAAGTCAGATATTTTTTTCCAGCTAGGGTCTGTGGATGTGACCCAGGCTCAACCAATTGACAGCTGCCCCCAGTCCCCATGCCCTAAGAGGTGAACTGAAGGTGGAAGACACAGCCCTGTGGAGTTCCTGATGCAGGGCCCACAGCAGCAGTTCCCAGAGTCTGGTGCTCCCAAGTACTATTCAGGGAGAGGGTCTGGCTGTTGTCACCAGACATGATTGTGAGGTGTGTGTGTTGGGGGAGGGGGGAGCCTGGGCTGTGGCCCCTGCTGCTTTGTCAGCTTTCCTTATGATCCTATGGGTTTTCCAGTTTTATTAGTTCCTGTTTGTTTGTTAAATCAGCCAGAGTCAGTTTCTGTCGTTTGCAACAGGGAACTCTAATTGATGCATTATTATCAATCACAAAGCAATGAAGGCCCTCCTTTTGGCCTTCATGCTGGCAAAGTAAAGTGAGCCCCTCAGAGCATCATTCATTCATTCAACAAACTGTATGTGCTCTAGACTTTCTATTGAACTTTCTTTTTATAAAAGAAAAAAAAAGGAAAAAGAGCTCTCAAAATAATTTCACATAGTATGTATTGTGTTTGCTGGTATGAGGTAATAAAATAAGACTCCTAGCAGCTACGAACTTGCTGTTTAGATAGTGGGAGGAAGGCACATCCAGCACTCCATCCACAGTCCTGGGACCTTCCCAGCAAATACCTAACTTTTTATCTGTTCCTCTTCTCTTAAAAGCACATAGACTTCTCTCCACTCAACACCCACCCCACCAAACCCTTATCTATGTGTCTGTTCCCATGAGCAGCCCCCATCACAGAGTATAATTGTTGCAGAAAATCATAGAAATACCAAGCACGCTTCCTAGAGAAAGGGAGGGACTCCCTTTATTAACACTGAGAATAATTTCCAAATCAGAGTGAAGAAGCAAGCAGAGGGCTTCACTTTTTATAACCTTCTGAGGTCTTTGTCTTACAGATATGGTTCCACCCTCTTTCCTGGGCTTACAGGAAGGCCCCCAGGTGTTGGGGGTCCCCAAGCCATATTCAATTATCTGTTCTGGGGCCAGCGATAATGACCCTCCCCTGCTCCCAGGACAGTGCATTGTTCACAGTTTTTATGGCCTGACATGTCTTGTAAGACCAGATTCCTCCTTGTAATTAGCCCTTCGAGTTCGTTATCCATATATGTGATCGCCCATTTGGCATGCAGGGCACTGTCCTCAGCCTCGGAGAATCAGCAGGGAGAAAGTTTACAACTCACCTTCAGGATCTGCAGTCAGTTTGTGGACTACAACATGTTACAATGAAGGTCAAAAGTGAGAGTCAACCTGGAGTGCTCTCAACCACCAGGGAAGGAGGAGAGAGGACCCAAGGGCAGGGAGAAGTGCTTATGCAAGGTCAAAGGAGCAAAGAAGAGACCTCACTGGTAGAACAGGGAGCAATAGGTTTGAAGAGTAACTCAAGCCATAGAGTGGACATGTCAGAAAGGGAACTTAAGTGGATTGGCCAAGCTCTGCAGGCTCTGCAGAGCCCTCACTAGGCTCCAGGAACTGCAGGGTTTTAGGAAGGCTCACCAGGGCAATCCTATGAGCAAGGAGAAGTCCTTGGGAGGCACAAAATAACTCATTGGGCTAAAAAAATAACAGAGGGTACACAACGGTGTAAGTGTAATTAATGATGCTGAACACTTATAATGATTAAAATGGCAAATTTGGGGTCATGTGTATTTTACCACAATTTTAAAAATAAGGATTAAAAAATAAAATAACAAAGGAGTAGAGACTCTGATGCTAAGAACATTGGCCTGTAAGAGTGTAAACAAGGAGCAGAAGGAAACAAGTGGTGAAGTTGGAGCAGCCATGGAGAGAGCACCTGTTACCAGGCATTCCCCCCTCCACACCCCATCCACCTGGTGGATGGACTCAGCCCTCCACACAGCAGGCAGGAGGGTGCAATCTCCATTTTATGAGGGAGGAAATTGAGGCAGGGAGAGTAGAAATAACTTGCCCAGGGTCAGTGGAAGAATCAGGATTTGCATCCAAAGTGTGAAGCTCCAGAGTCTGGAACTCATGAATAAGGGGAAAGCTAACAATGCAACCTTGAAGCCATCAGTTTTCAGGTCATGGGAAGCCACAGGGGATGAAGCTTTTATAAGGCAGAGGCCTGGGGATCATGGTGCTTCAGGAGATTGGGGGAGCCCCAGAGAGAAGCACTTGGACAGAGAGGCCTCTAGAGTTGGAAAAAACTAGAGAGGGTGGTAAGAACATTTGCTCACCTCTAGTCCACACACAAAGGAAAGGCCAGTGAGTGGGTGTTTACTAACTCAAAGCTATGGCTGTGTTGCAGAAGACCAAAGAAAAATCAAGCAATGCCTTAAAGAAGAGGAGGGACACTATTTAATACACCAATGACTCAGGGAACAGCCTTCCAAATCTGAGTGAAGAAACATGCATGGGGCTTTCCTTTATATCCTCCCTGTGGTCTTTGTCCCACAAATATGGATTATGCTTCCAGGCCTTTTCACAGGCCTTGCAAGAAGGCCTCCAGATGTTGGGGGTCTCCAGGCCACATCTGATACTCTGGCCTGGAGCCAGCATTAATAACCCTCCCTCTGGGGCAGTGCACTGTTCATAGTAATAGGTTCTGCAAGACCAGTATCTGGGAAAGAGGTAGTGACTTAATTACAGGTTATCAAGAATGTACACTGAGCTTGCTGGCATGGATTCAGATCACTATCCCCCAAATATCAGGGTTACATTGGAATTAGCTCTTTTTAGCCTTCTCAGCTGGTACCAGCAATGTCCATCAGCAGCCTCAGGATAGCCACTCACATTCACACCTGCCTCTGGTGCCTCTTTCTTCATGTGGCCTGCTGCTTCTCTCAGCAGTGTGCTGTCCAGCCAGGTCATGGGCTACAGGGTCCACCAGTCTAGAGATTAGTAAGCCTCTTTCCAACATGATCAGCACACTGTCTTTGTGCAAGTTACACTAGGCTGCCCAAGGCTGTTGATTTGAAATGAAATAAGTTAAACCTGCCATATCATTTTTATTGGTGCTCAGTGAAACAATGGGTATAGGTATAAGTGTCAAAACTCTGCTCATTTACTCTCAGCCCTCACTGACCCAGCCCATACCCAGGGCCAGCACCCAGCACCTGAGGTCTCTGCACCTGGGAGCTGTCTCTGTCTGCCTGGATCCTGCTCTGCTTGCATACATGTGGCAGACCCCAAATACCAGGGTAACCTTCATAAATGGCAGAGGGCAGCTCTCTTTGACCCTTGGGTACCCTGAGTCCCCCAAAGGTTGACTTTTGCTTACCAACTCTATTGGCTGATTTTGCCTCCCTGCATCACATTCCCACCCCGCCCCCTCCGCAGATGTTTCTTAGGCTCCCTCCCAAATCCCTCATTTAGGGTCTGCTTCTAGGGAAACACAACCAAAGCAGCCTGCAAACCAAGCAAAGAGTAGGTGCTCAATAAATGTAAGCCCCTTCCCAAAAGTGGGCTCCCTCTCACTTCCCCTCGAAAGCATGCCTGTTCTTTTCATTTGGACTTTACCCCTGTTCTAGAACATAGGTGCTTTGTGTCTCTCTGAATCTAAGCTCCTGGAGACTCTGAATTTAAGTTGGCATCCTCCCCACTAACAAGCACGTGCTTACACACAGCAGAAACTCAGGTAACATGTGCTGAACACACCTCAGGAAAAAGGAAACGCCTCTTCTCCCTGATGAGACACAAGAGGGAAGAGAGCAGGAGGGATCATGGGTACCAGGACAAAAAATGGAGACCAGAGGGGCCAATTTAAGGGACCAGATAACAAATTTTATTTTAGGCAAATGAGTTGGTGATGTTAGTGTAAGGTCTGGGGCTGGGAAAATAGGGACTTCCCCCATCTCATCTGCTGAGTTAAACAATAGCAGCCCCCAAGGACATACCATCCTGCTGGCATCCTGCTGGACAATAAAAGACCACCCTGACTTATCAAGGGTGGCCAGGTTGGAGTTATATGAATTTCCCGCTCATAAATCACCTGCCACAAACTCCCTCAGAACATGCCAACAGCAGCATAAAAGAAACCCTGCCAGGCAAAGGCGGGTGTGACTCCCCTGGCCCGTGTTGTCAGGACTGTGGGACCGCACCGGAGGGATTTAATAAATTCGAACTTTCTCTGATACCCTGCATGTCTTGGTCAATTATTGGCTTCGGTCAGATTCAATCTTACTATTCAGAATAAAACGTTACAGTTAGCAGACCACAGAGGTGCAGATTTGTGGGAGTTAGGAATATGATTCAGACAGAGCTCCAGAGAAGATCAGAGCTGGGGATGTGAATCTTGGAATCATTTTCCTAGAAGTGATGGATGAGGATGACAGTGAGAAGAATATGCACCATTTCTTCCTTCAAACCTGCAGGGAACACTCTTTCCCACTTCTTGCCAGAGCAAAGTGGAGGAGCCTGCTACAGGGGGGTCTCCTCGGTCATTCACAATTACTCAGAACGCTTTCCATCTGCAGAGTGCAAAATGCTTTACGGATGTGATTTAGTGTTATACAAATGTTTCCATGTCCATTACAGAGTGAGGAATGTTTTCAAACTTGCAAAATATATGCCTGCATCTGTGTTACTTTTTGAAGTGGCTATTCCAGGTAATTATAATGTGATATCATTGGTCCAAGGGCAGGATATAGTATTGCTCTGCAGGGTCTCACCTTGTTTTCTTAATGCTGAGATACCTCGATACCTGGTTAGGAGAACTTAAACTTCTTTTCTACCTGAGTAAGCTGTCCCATGTGAGTTGGCAGCCTCTTTATTTTATAAGTGAGGCTCCAGGTGCCTTGGGTCAGGGTTCTCTGTGCCAGGAAGAAATACCTGAGTGCCCCCCTTTGGTTATGGACAGATGAGGTAGGCAGGTGTCCACTACCTGGGGGAACATTCAGTAACACCATTTTCTGTGACTTAACAAACACTCCTCTTCCCTGTACCTCTTGGTATGTAAAGCTTGGTGTGGTCCATTTCCACAGTCTTCACCCTTCATCAAGGTACTTTTCTGCCTGCAGTGTGCTGGAAGGAGAGGCCACCCAGAGCACAAGTGGTCACCCACCCAGAAAGAAGGGAGGCTGGTCTGACAGCCCAGATCTTAGCAGTCATCGGACTGTTGACCCAGCTGAGGGTGTGATTGAGGCTGAAGATGGGCCTCCTGACCTCCCTGAGCACAGTGGCTGCATGGGTGTTATCTGGACAGTCCTGCTGGCTGAAGGTGGCCTGAGGGGAGGGACTAACCCCCGGAATGCCTTGTGGTGGCTCACCACTGCCCCAGTTGTAATAAATAAATAAATAAGCCCAGACCTCTGACAAGTTGTGTCATACTAGGTGAGCATTGACTGGGGTCCACCCCTTCTCTCACAAACCACTCC
Source organism: Antrozous pallidus (assembly GCA_027563665.1). Taxonomy (NCBI): domain Eukaryota; kingdom Metazoa; phylum Chordata; class Mammalia; order Chiroptera; family Vespertilionidae; genus Antrozous; species Antrozous pallidus. The sequence continues at coordinate 107,436,256 of CM050508.1, read as the reverse complement.
CACTCTGAGGACATCTGGGCCAACAGGGTCACCACAGAAAGGCATGGTGGCAGGTGCCACCATCTGGGCAAGCCCTCAAGCCCTCTAGCTATCCCCCGCAGCCTTGGAAACAAAGCCAACCAGAGGGTAGGACGATGCAGAGGGGATCCCAAGACCAATCTTGTGCCGGGTCAGCACAGTCAAGGTTTCGGTGAGCCTGAGCAGGGGCAGCAAAGGTTTAAAGAAAAAACAGACAAGAGAATAAGATGGGGCTTGGTGCATCTCCTTTGCTTGGCTGAGTCCACAGAAAAGATCCGGCCAGCAAGCTGAGGCTTTATCTTATAGTTGGAGAAAAACAAGGTAGGGGTGGACATAATTACAATGTTCTTGTGAGTTTCACTTGTTTTGGCAGCACTTCTGCACCTTCCACAGCCCATTAGCTACCCAGGAAGGATCTAGGGAACGTCATTAAAGTCAAGCTTAATTATGCTAAGAGGGCTGTGCCCTCTAAGCTGGAACCTGTTTGTGGCTTTGCCAACAGGGCAGTCTGAGGCTTAACCCTATAGCCACTCCCTACACAATCTCTGGACTGAATTCCATTAGAGAGGGCGCGGAGAGCCCTTGGTTGAATGCGTAGGACAGTAACATTTCAAACATGAATCAGTTCAAACCAATGGAACAGGTCATTCAATTAAATAAGTGAATCATAACATATTCCATTCTAAAGCAACAAACATTTCACTTTGATGAAGTATGTTATCATTACTGACTGCATTTTCTATAGCATGTGACATAAACATTTCAAATCCTAATGTTGTTTATGTTTCCTTTATAATCTTCAAAAGAATAATAGTAAGCTAGAGGCCCAATGCATGAAATTCATGCAAGTGTCTTGGCCCTCGCAGCCCTGGCTTTGTCCGGAAGGTTGTCCGGAAGGACATCTGGAAGGTCATTCGGCTGTCCAGTCTAATTAGCATATTACACTTTTATTATTACAGACTACAGGCCTGGTGCATGAAAATTCATGCACTGGAGGGGGGGTCCCTCAGTCTGGCCTGTCCCCTCTCACAGTCCAGGAGCCCTCAGGGGTGGGAGGTGACCCAGTATTCAGGGGAAGGTGGTGCCCCCAGCAGCTCAAGCCTTGGCTGGCTTTGGTTACCTGAGCCTTGGTGGCCCTGGGTAGCTGAGCAGCTGCCATCTGAGATTTGCCTGCATCTCAGGCTGGCCCTAGGTGGCTGGGGGACAGAGGGTACTTGGAGACTCTGGAGGCAGGCATGCGGTCAGTTGAAGGGGCCTGGCCTTGTTGTGTGCCTTTCACCCTGGCAGGGCAGAGGGGCCTGGGTGCTACCATGTTGTGGTTGTGGATGCTGCCATCTTTGAGGGTGGGACAGTCAATTAGCATATTTCCTTCTTATTGGCTGTGGGTGCTGCCATCTTTTGTGATGGCATGAGGGTCAATTAGCATATTTCCTCTTTATTAGATAGGATTCTCTCCTCCAATTAACATGTGTGGGCAAAAAGGTCCATATGACAGCTTGACTAGTTCAGGGGAGGCCTGCATAGTGGTTGTACAAACTCAAAGACCTAAAATAACCACAAAAGATGGTCTGAAAATTAAATATTTAACTACAAACAAGTTATGGTGGGTAGTCATGTCGTAGGCCAGTATTTTCACTGACAAAGATCAACTCAGATCTTTACTGAGCCCATTTGTCTTTTTGCTTCTAAGTTAACATATCTGTGAAATGTCTGGGTAACTTGTAATTTCCTGTTTTCCCTGGACTCCTCAGGGCACAACAAGTGGCACCAAGACATTCCCTCATTGTTATTGTTATCAAGTTAATCATCAACTGTTAACTATGTTAACTATCCTGTATCCATCTCTGTCAAAGAAGCATATGTCCATCATTTCACTTTTTATCCTATCCCAGAGGTTTCCCCACTTTGCTTTCTTCCACCTCCTTAGTTTATCATCAATGAACTTCATGTAACCCACTTACATATCTTCCTTTTGATGGTAAATTTATAAAAACATTCTCTGGAGCATTATCGCAATTCCTTGAGGTTCTGCTTTCTGGCATATGTCAACAGTTTGGCTCAAATAAACTCACAAAATTCTTTACGGGTCTGAATGCTTTTTACATTAACACATACATAAACACACTTTATTTTAGTTTGGCTCAAGACCTTGGGAAATACTTCACATGTATGCATACACAGTTATTAAACTAGAGCACTGCACTGGCAACATGTTTAACAAATTGAAGAAAATCCCTTTTTAAAATTACTGTCATAAGCAAAATGAGTGAAAAGTTAATATAAAAATGCTTTCAGAATAATCACAGTATAATTGACATTGAATAATATTTAATATCTGAATCCATGTCTTGGCAAACATACATCTTAAGTCACCCAAGGGGAGACTGTCAATTATAACTAATTCTGGAGTGTTTTCTAGAAAAATGTGAACTACTTTAAGAATGGTATAAAGCTAAAGTAGAATAATTAGTCTCATGAGAAAGAGCAATAGAATTTTTTCCCTGATAATATTCACCTCCTTTCGAGGAAAGATTAATATTGTGAATTAGCCTAGAGTTGTTTTTATTCTGAGCTATAGTGAAACACAGGCTTTTCTAGAATAAAATACATATCGAAGAGACTGTCATTACTCCATTTTATGCTCTTTCCTTCTTTATCAAATATTAATTGAGTGTAATGACTTGAGCTGATATCTGGGGCCTTTGTTCTGTTCCATTGATTTATATGCCCGTTCTTGTGCTGGTACCAGAATAATAGTAAGCTAGAGGCCCAATGCATGAAATCCATGCCCCCTCTCACAGTCATACAGTGGCTTTAAAGTGTAGTTTGATATCAGGTATTGTGATCCCTCCAACTTTGTTATTTTTCTCAAGATCGCTGCGACTATTTGGAGTCTTTTTTATACCATATACATTTTTGTAGTGTTTGTTCTAGATCTGTGAAATATGCTGGTGGTATTTTAATCTGGATTATATTGAATCTATACATTGCTTTTGGTAGTATGAACATTTTTTAATATATACTTTTATTGATTTCAGAGAGAAATGGAGAGGGAGAGAGAGATGGAATCATCAATAACGAAAGATAATCATTGGTTGGCTGCCTCCTGCATGCCCCCTACTGGGGATCAAGCCCACAACCCTAGCATATGCCATTGACCGGAATCGAACCTGGACACTTCAGTCCACAGGATGACACTCTATCCATTGAGCCAAACTGGCAAGAGTGTTAGTATGGACATTTTAATGATGTTGAGTCTGTGAATCAATGAACATGGTATATTCTTCTACTTGTTTATACCTTCTTCTATCGCTTTTTCAAAGTACTGTAGTTTTCCAAGGACAGGTCTTTTACCTCCTTTGTTAAGCTTATTCCTAAGTATCTTAAATTTTTGTTGCAATGGTAAACGGGATTGTTTGTTTAGTTTCTCTTTCTGAGAGCTTATAATCTATAATAATAAAGCATAATATGCAAATAGAATGAACAACCATCCAGATGACCTTCCAGGCAAAGCCGGGGCTGTAGCATGGGATTGAGGCAGTCACTGTGACTGCAAAGTCCCACTCTTGCACAGATTTCATGCATCAGGCCTCTAGTTGATGTATAAAAATATAATTGATTTCTGACTGTTAGTTTTGTTTCCTGCTACACAGACAAATTCATTTATTAAATCTGGTAGTTTTTTGGTGGAGTCTTTAGGATTTTCTATGTACAATATTATGCAAATAATGACAGTTTTACTTCTTCCTTTTCAATTTGGATGCCTTTTATTTTTTCTTCTGTCTAATCACTGTGGGTAGGACTTCCAGTACTATGTTGAGTAAGAGTGGTGAAAATATACATCCCTATCTTGTTCCTGATCTTAGGGGAAATGGTTTTAGATTTTGCCCATTGAGTATGATGTTGGCTGTAGATTTGTCATACATAGCCTTTATCATGTTGAAAGCATGATTCCTCTGTTCCCACTTTTCTGAGAGCTTTTATCAAAAAAAAGGTGTTGGATTTTTTTAAAGTTTCTGTCTTTTTTATTTTTTCATTTTAATTTTTAAAAATTTAATATTTATTATTCAGTTTATTAATTACATTGTTCCCCCTTTATTCCCCTATACCTCCCCTCCACCTGGTACCCATCCCTCCCTCTGTCCTCACCTCTCTCCACACTGTCCTCCCCATAGTTGCATGATTTCTGTCCAGTTTCTTGCTGCACTTCCCACACCCCTTTCCTCCCAAGAATTGTCAGTCCATTCCCTCTCTATGCCCATGATTCTATTATATTCACCAGTTTATCCTGTTCATCAGCTTATTAATTCACTTGATTTTTAGATGCATTTGTTGATAGATGTGTATTTGTTGTTCATAATTTTTATTTTTAGCTTTTTCTTCTTCCTCTTCTTAAAGAATATCTTTCAGCATGTCATATAATATAGGTTTGGCAGTGATGAACTCCTTTAGCTTTTTCTTATCTGCGAAGCACTTTATCTGACCTTCAATTCTGAATGATAGCTTTGCTGGGTAGAGTAATCTTGGTTGTAGATTCTTGCTATTCATCACTTTGAATATTTCTTGCTACTCCCATCTGGCCTGTATCGTTTCTGTTGAGAAATCCGCTGACAATCATATGGGTGCTCCCTTATAGGTAACTAACTGTTTTTACCTTGCTGATTTTAATATTCTCTCTTTGTTTTTAGCTCTTGGCATTTTAATTATGATGTGCCTTGGTGTGGTCCTCTTAGGGTTCCTATATATTGGGGTTTGGTGCGCTTCTTGGACTCCTAAGTCAATTTCTTTCACCAGGTGTGGGAAGTTTTCAGTCACTATTTCTTCAAATAGGTTTTCATTGTCTTGCTCTCTCTCTTTTTCTGGCACCCCTATAATTTGGGTGTTGGTTTGCTTGAGGTTGTCCCAGAGGCCTCTTACACTATCTTCAATTTTTTGGATTCTTTTTGCTTCTTGATTTTCTGGCTGAGTGGATTTTGCCTCTTTGTATTTCAAATCTTTAACTTGGTTCTTGTGGTCTTCTGGATTGCTTTTAGGTCTTTGTATAATATTTTTTATTTCAGTCAGTGTATGCTTAATTTCTAGTTGGTCCTTTGTCATATCCTGGTAAGCCTTGTTCGGCCTTTTCTAGGAGCCTCTTGAAAAACCTTTTAACCATGGTTTTGAACTCTATGTCCAGTCATTTTTTCCCCTCCATTTCTTTCACATCTGATTTCTTTCTATGACTCTGCATGGTAGCTGCTTTCCTGAGTTGGTCAATTAGCTTTGTGTGGTAGATGTCCTCTAAGGGACAGTGGCTCAGCATCCCCAGTTACCTGAGATAGATACTCTTGGTGCAGCCCTTTATGAAATGCACAGTCTTGTTGACGTTAAGCCTAGATTATTGTTGTTAGCACTAGGAGGGTTTGACCTCCAGGCCAATTGGCTGTGAGGATCAGCTGTGCTCAGGTTGGATGGGCGGAGCCTCAGGGTTGAGCAGGCAGTGTCAGCTCCGCCCTCTGCGGCACCTGGGTCTCTGTGCCGGGTGGTAATGGCTGCTAGCACCTCTGAGAGAAAGCTGCCTCTGAGCTCTACCCACTGCCGGACAATTCAGCCTCTCCCCAAATGAGTCTGCACATCCAATGTCTCACCCAGGGTTGTAAAACAATGCAGTCCGGAGGTTTCCCAAATGAGAGAGCAAGTCACAAGTCCTCTCTGCGCGTTCATGCAACCCTGCTTTCCCGAGTTTATGCAAACTCTCCACAATCTCGCCCTCTCCACAAGCTCACAGACTTTTGCAGTGCCCGAGTTTCAGTGTGTTTCCATACCGTCCAGTTTCACCCCATATGAATGTGGGTTCCCTGGACCTTGCCCAGAACTGGGGAATCAGTGCAGTGGGATGCCTTTGTCTTTATAGCTGCCAGCCCTCTGCTCGCTCACACGCGTGCAGGGCTCCAAACCTCTGACTCTGCACATATCTTCAATGCTGCCCTCCGCCGCTCCTCTGAGTCACAGTGTCCTATCTTTACTTTTATCTGTGGAATTTTCACTCAGCCAGCTTTCTGGTGATTCTGGATGATGTTTATTCTGTCATTGAGTTGTAGTTTTAAAATTGCTATGTGGGGCAGCAAGATAGGTGTTTACCTATGCCACCATCTTCTAGTTTTCTGTCAGGTGTTGGATTTTGTTGAATCTTTTTTTTCTGTGTCAATTGATATGATCATATGATTTTTGTCTTCCAATTTGTTAATGCTGCTGGTGGGAATGCAGACTGGTGCAGCCACTATGAGAAACTGCTGGGGTTCTTGTTCCAGCATTACAAAAAATTCAGCAATCTACAGAAAGGCTGTGCATAGATAAAATAAGAGCCCAAAGATGAAAGATAATTTTGAAAGGCATTGGGGGATCAGAGGAGTTTCAGCTAAAGGAGTTAAAGTTCTAAGTTCTTTGTTCCCCTTGTCTCAGGACCCCTGCTTTTTATTAACAAAATTTGTCTTAAGGCAAGGTGGAGATAATACACTTTAAAGGGTAGGGTTTACAGAAGCATTGTCGGATTGGGGAATAGCCTACAGCTGTTCATGTGTTTGGCCAACAGGAGGCGATGACATGTAAATTAAGATGCCCTGAGCTGTCTGGCAGCAAACAATTATCCTATTCAGGTTTGGGGGAAGTGTCTTCCAGCTGTTCCAACAAATGATTACATAGGTGACTCCAGCCCTTGTTGAGCCCCCAAGTTTCATCAACCTTTTGATGAAACTCTTATAATTATGACATGATGGAATTGGCTTCTGGCAAGAAACAATATGGAGTTTCCTGAAAAAAATTAAATATGGAACTGCCATTTGACTCAGTGATCCTATGTCTAGAAATATATCTTAAGAAACCTGAAACACCAATCAGAAAGAATCTATGCACCCCTATGTTCATAGCAGCCCAATTTACAATAGCTAAGATCTGGAAACAACCTAAGTGCCCATCAGAAGATGAGTAGATAAAAAAACAAAACACTGTGATACATTTACACCCTGGAATACTATGCAGCAGTGAAAAAAGAAGGATCTCTTACCCTTTGAGATAGCATTGAGGGACCCACAGAGTATTATCTTAAGCAAAATAAGCCAGTCATAGAAATATAAGTATTACATAATATCACTCATATGTGGTATCTAATGATTAAAATAAACTAATGAACAAAATAGATCCAGAAGCACCGAAGCATGAAACAGACTGACAAATCGCAGAGGAAAGCCAGGGTGGACGGGTGGGAAGAGATTAATTGGGGAACTTATATGCATATATTCATAGTCCATGGACACAGACAATAGTGTAGTGTAGGCCTGGGAGGGTGGGGTGTGAGTTGGGGGGGCTCAATGGGAAAAAAACAGAGGGACACCTGTAATACTTTCAACAATAAATATAAATTATAAAAATACATATTAAAAGTTTGCATGTGTTTAAATGGACATCACTTTCAGAAACTTCAGTGCTGACACACTGTTCCTGCCATTTACTCAGCTCTACCTTTGAAAGAAGGACTTCAGACATTCCTTGAACATCCTGGGCACAGCCTTATGTGCCTGAGGTGATACTCTTTAAGAAAAGCACTGTGAAGGCAGCAAAGGTGGCTCAGCTACAAGATGACAGATTCAAGTTTAGAATGTCCCTTGCTCAGCCTTTATCTGGCACTCCTGATCTGGCTGCATGGTGGTCTGACCTTCTTCAGAGACATGGCCAGTGAGGATGGCTGCTGGCCTCCATCTGCTTTATCACCAGATGACATGGCCTGGAAAGTTGTTGCATATACAGAGCCTGCACCCACCTTCCAGTAACATTTACCTACTTCCCCTTCTCTCAGCAACCGGGAATGAATGTCATCTCTGACCGCACGACTCTACAAATATTTGAAATCATGATTTGTTGGGGTGTTTTTTTGTGAGGAAGTCTTTGGTGTGCCTGGAATGAACTTTGTGGCATGCTTACTCTTGTCCAGACAGGAGCAGTATTTTTAGGCTGTATGATAGCGAAATGTTCCAGTTACATGTTGCAGGGTAAAAAAAAAAAACCCAGAATTTAGTGGCTTAAAACAGTAGCACTATTTATTTTGCTCACACAAGTGTTTGGCAGGTTCAGCGGGAATAGTTTCTCTCCTCCATTCCACTCGAAAGTCATGTCACAAGTCTGGCTTTCAGTGCTGATGTATGTTGGCTGGACTGCCTGCCAGAGCATCTGCATCCAACCTCTCCTTGTGGCCTGAGACCCAAGGCATTTGTACCCAGACAGTGAGCCAAGTGGAAGCCTCGTCACCTCAGAAGTCAGAGGATCACGTCTCTGCATCCCATTCATCACATAATCACAGAGCTCATCCAGATTACAGAGCTGGGGAAACACATTCCACCTCTGACAAGGGAGTGGCAAGGTTTCAGAAAATAATATGAGATTGAAAAGGTTACTGTAGCTCTTGTACTGTGAAAAAACCATCTCCCGAATTTGAAGATGGCAGCATAGGTAAACACCTGTATTTGCTGCCTCCAACAGCCACACAAAAATTACAACTAAAATACAGAACAACTGTCATACAGAACCACTGGAAAGCTGGTGGAATGGAAGTCCTATAATTAGGGAAGTAAAGAAGAAAGCACGCTGAAACTGGTAGGAGATTTGGAGGTGCACAATGGGCTGGTCCAGCACCCACGTGTGCCACTTTTTAAATCAGGAAGGAGATTGTCTCTGTGAAGGACACTCAGAGGAGCAAGGTGTCCAAACCCCATACTAGACCCCCCATCCAGAATTCCTGAGCTGGGAAAAGAAGTCCTATGGGCAATAAGAACTATCAGCTATAAAAACCAGTGAGGATAGTGACACAGAGGCTGCTGGAGACCCAGCTGGTCCTCTTAAATGCTGACATCACAAACTGAACTTTCAAGGTCCTGCTTCCTTTGAGTTCCAGCACCAGGGTGAGGCTTTGGAGAACCCAAACACATATGAGGAGGAACTGGATTGCCTAGCATTGCAGCAGGAACTCAGGGGTGGCTTTCTCTAAGACAGATGTGCTTGCAGGGATCATTGTTTGTTGGGACCTCCCTAATCACAGGGCTGACTGGCAGCCATTTCTGTTTGTTCCACCATGGTGTTTCCCTAAGACCCACCTCTGCCAATCTATAGCCCCACCCAAGCTGTGTGCAGTAGCTTTTGCATATGAATGGCCTGTCCTTGCTCAGGCTAAAATCTCTCAAACAAGCTGCAGCTGGGACAGGGAGCTCAAAACATGACAATAAAAGGCCCAGTATTAGCCTGCCTTACTTCATACCTGGGCCTCATGTGGGCACTTACAAACCCAATACAAAGAGAAAGAATCTGTAGATCTCTCTGTAGATCCTGCTGGGTAGCCCAGGCAATGGATGACTTTGCACCTCCCTGGAGATCCAAGAGCCAGTGTACCCAGTGCGTACCCAGTGCTCAGTGTCAGACCATATCAGATTATATATAACCTTATATAACCTTAAGTGACACACTCTGAGGCCAGACTTTATTAGCACCAAAAACACACTGAAGAAAGTCCTGATCCATAGGGGTATTTCCTGCACAGAAGCTCTCCCACTGTACTCACAGCTGGTCCTCACAACCAATTGGCCTGGAGATCAATTCCTCCCAATGACACCAACAGGAATCAAGTCTTAACTACAACAAGACTGTACAAAAGGATATACCAATAGCTCCTGAGCAAGCTCCTACTGCCTCAGAGTCTGTGTCCATTGGTCATACTAATATGCATGCATAGGAGTTCTTTGGTTGCTCTCTAACTCCCCCCCCCCACCCCGTCCTGCCATTTGTCTCTGGATCTATTTTCATTCATCAAATTATGTTGATCATTATATTCCAAGTATGAATGAGATCATGTGACATTTCTCTTTCTCCAACTGGCATTATGCTTTCCAGTTCCATCCATGCTGTTGCAAATGTTAAACGTTCTTCTTTTTTATAGCAGCGTAGTATGCCACTGTGTAGATGTACCACAGTTTTTTAATCCACTCGTCTGCTGGTGGGCACTTAGGTTGTTTCCAAATCTTAGCTATTGTAAATTGTGCTGCTATGAACATAGGGGTGCATAGATCCTTTCTGATTGGTGTTTCAGGTTTATTGGGATATAGTCTTAGAAGTGGGATTACTGGGTCAAATGGGAGTTCCATTTTTTACTTTTTGAGGAGACTCCATACTGTCTTCCACAGTGGCTGCACCAGTCTGCATTCCCACCAGCAGTGCATGAGGTTTCCTTTTTCTCTACATCCTTGCCAGCACTTGTCATTTGTTGATTTGTTGATGATAGGCATTCTAACAGGTGTGAGATGGTATCTTATTGTTGTCTTGATTTGCATCTCTCAGATGATTAGTGACTTTGACCATGTTTTCATATGTCTCTTGGCCTTCTGTATGTCCTCTTTTGAAAAGTGTCTATTTAGGTCCTTTGTCCATTTTTTATTAGCTCTTTTATCTTCCTTTTGTTAAGTTGTATGAGTTCTCTTTAAATTTTAGAGATTAAACCTTTATCTGAAATAGCATTGGCAAATATGTTCTCCAATGCAGTGGGCTTTCTTGTTGTTTTGTTGATGGTTTCTTTTGCTGTGCATAAGCTTTTCATTTTTATGTAGTCCTATTTATTTTCTTCTTAGTCTCTATTGCCCTGGGAGCTGTGTCGGTAAAGATATTGCTATGATATATGTCTGCTGTCCAAATTGGAAAAGAAGAAGTAAAACTGTCTTTATTTGTAGATGACATGATACTATATGTAGAAAACGACAGACTCCAGGCTGCCCCGCGACCCGCGTCCCGCTACCGACCGATCTGCCTGGCGCTCGCGTGCACCATGTCTGGTTCCTCCAGCATCACCGCAATGAAGAAAGTGGTTCAACAGCTCCAGCTGGAGGCCGAGCTCAACCACGTGAAGGTTTCTCAGGCAGCTGCAGACTTGAAACAATTCTGTCTGCAGAATGCTCACCATGACCCCCTGCTGACTGGAGTATCTTCAAGTACCAATCCCTTCAGACCCCAGAAAGTTTGTTCCTTTTTGTAGTGAAATGAATTTTGAAGAGTCACTTAAAGAATAAAATGAGGATCATGGTGTTCTAAACCACTTTTCTTGAACTGGTGAATATTCAAAGAGCTAAATCTGAAGCCTGTACAAAAAGCTTACCCTATAACATGTGCCATACTATACAAACTTCTGCTTTTGTCAGTCCTTAACATCTACCTCTCTGAATTTTCATGAATTTCTATTTCACAAGAATGACTATTTTATATACACTGGCAGCAGCATACAAATAAAATACTTCGTATACAAAGTAAAAAAAAAAAAAAAAAGAAAGAAAACGACAGACTCCAAAAAAACTACTAAACCTAATAACTGAATTTGGCAATGTAGCAGGATACAAAATTAACACCCAGAAATCTATGGCCTTTTTATGCAACAATAATGAACTCACAGAAAGAGAAAAGAAAAAAGCAATCTCATTTACCATTGCACACACACAAAAAAAGATACCTAGGAATAAACTTAACAATGTAGGTAAAAGATGTGTACTCAAAAAATTACAGGACATTGAAAAAGGAGATAGAGGAAGACATAAACAAATGGAAAAACATACCATGTTCATGGATTGGTAGAATCAACATAATTCAAATGTCCATTCTACCCAAAGCAATCTACAGATTCAATGCAATCCCCACTAAAATACCAAAGACATATTTCAAAGATCTAGAAAAAATGCTCCAAAAATTCATCTGGAATAAAAATAGACCCTGAATAGTCATAGCAATCCTCAGAAAAAAGATCAAAGTTGGAGGGAATCACAATATCAGATATCATGGTATATTACAAAATCACAGTTCTCAAAACTGCCTGGTACTGGCATAAGAACAGACATATAGATCAATGGAAGAGAATAGATATCAACCCAAGCCATTAGCTCAATGAATAGTTGACGAAGGAGGCAAGAGCATACAATGGAGTGAAGACAGTCTGTTCAATAAATTGTGCTGGCAAAATTGGTCAGATACGTGCAAAAAATAAAAAAGCAAACTAATCACCAAGTTACACCATACACAAAAATAAACTGAATGGCTAGAGGACTTAAATGTAAGACAGAAAACCATAAAAATCCTACAAAACTCCATAGACAGCAAAATAGCAGTTGCATTTTTATATATCACTAGCAGCCCGGTGCACAAAATTTGTGCACTGGGAGTGGGTGATCCCTCAGCCCAACCTGCCCCCTCACACATACTGAGGGCCTTCAGGGGATGTCCTACTGACCCCTTACCCCTGGCCGAAGCTTTAGGCCTTGGGCACCCAGCCATCACCCTGCAATGGGGCTGATGGCTGGCTCTTCCCTAGCTGCCTCAGCCCCACCCACCCAGCCCTGGTCTTAGCCCTGGCAGCAACCACCTATGTGCTGTGGCCCGCCCCCCCCCCCCACTTCGTGTGCTTGCCAGTCACCTTGGCCCTGGCCACCAGTGAACACCTGGCCCCGCCCCCCCCTTTCCTCCGCACTCGCTGGTCGCCTCACACAGGCCTCGGCCCCAGCCCCCACTTCATGCTCTCACTGGCTGCCTTAGCCCCGTCCCCACTCCTGATTGGCTTGTGGGCATGGCTTGTGGGTGTAGTTAAAGTATGGTCAATTTGCATATTACTCTTTTATTAGATAGGGTTATGAACTATAGGAATGGGAAACTAAGAATACAATCCCAGTCATGGTTACTTCAAAAAGAATAAAATATCTAATAATAAATTAAACAAGGATCTAAAAGACATATACTCAAAAAATTATAAGATACTAAAGAAAGAAACTGAAGAACATACAAATAAGTGGAAGACTATACAGTGTTCATGCATAGAAAGAATTAACATAATTAAAATGTCCATATTATCCAAAGCAATCTACAGATTCAACACAATTCCTGTCAAAATACTACTGGCATATTTCACAAAACTAGAGCAAAGATTACAAAAATATATATAGAACCACAAAAGATCCCGAATAGTCACGGCAATCTTGAAAAAAAAGAACAAAGTTGGAGGTATCATATTATCTGATTCCAAACTATGCTATATGACCTTAGTAATCAAAACAGCATGATACTTACATAAAAAACAGACATATAGATCAATGGCACAAAATCCAGAGCCCAGACATAAACCCCTGTTCTTATAGTCAATTAATATTTGACAAAGGAGACAAAAACATACAATGAGGCAATGACAGTTTAATTCAATAAATATTGTTGGGAAAATTGGGAAGATACATTCAAAATAATGAAACTAGACCATCTTCTTACACCATACCCAAGAATAAACTCAAAATGAATTAAGGACTTAAATGTTTAACTCAATACCATAAATATCCTAGAAGAAAACATGGGCCATAAAATTTTGGACACTTCTCCTAGCAATATTTTTTCTGATATATCTCATTGGGCAAGGGAAACAACAACAACAACAAAAAATGGGAATGTATCAAACTAAAATTTTTTTGCACAGCAGAGGAAACCCATCAACAAAATGAAAAGACAACCCACTGAATGGGAGAACATATTTACCAAAGATACATCTGATAAGGGGTTAGTTTCCAAAATTTATAAAGAACTTTAAACCTCAACATAAAAAATGAAACAATCCAACTAAAAAATGGGCAAAGGACCCGAAGCCAAAGAAGACATAGAGCCATATAAAATGATGCTCATCATCACTAATCATTAGAGAAACACAAATTAAAACCACAGTGATGTATCATCTCACATGTGTCAGAACAGCAACATGTGTCAGTAAATCAACAAATATCAAGTGCTGGCAAGGATGTGGAGAAAAGGGAACCCCCATGCACTGTTGGTGGGATTGCAGATTGGTGCAGCCAATATGGAAAGTAGTATAGAGTTACCTCAAAAAATAAAAAATGAAATTGTCTTGTGATCCAGCAATTCTACTCTGGGAATATATCCAAAGAAACCCACAACACTTATTTGAAAGAATGTATGCACCACTATGTTCATAGCAGCATTATTTACAACTAGTGGCCCAATGCATGAAATTTGTGCAGGGTGGGGGGATTCCCTCAGCCCAGCCTGCACCCTCTCCAATCTGGGACACTTTTGGGGATGTCCAACTGCCAGTTTAAGCCTGATCGCTGTGTGGTCGGGCCTAAACCAGCAGTTGGACATCCCTCTTGCAATCCGGAACTACTGGCTCCTAACTGCTCACCTGCCTGCCTGCCTGATTGCCCCTAACCACTCTGCCTGCTGACCTGATCACCCCTAATAGCCACCCCCAGCCTGCTCTCCACCAACTGCCCTCCCACAAACCTAACCACCCCAACTGCCCTCCCCTCATACCCAGATCACCCCTAACCTCTTCATTGGTAGCCCTGCCAGCATGGCTCTATCCAGAAGGACATCCAAAAGGTCTCTCAGTCTAATTAGCATATTACCCTTTTATAACTATAGATAGCCAAGATCTGGAAACAACCCAAGTGCCCATCAGTAGATTAAAAAAGGTACATTTTCACAATGGGATATTACTAAACCATAAAAGGAAGGAAATGTTATGTTGCAGACAGAATTGTTAGACTTAGATATTATTATACTAAGTGAAATAAGCCAGTCAGAGAAAGACAAAGACCATATGATTTTAGTCCTTTGTGGAATCTAATGGACAAAAAAAAAAAAATAGAAACATACCCATGGATACAGAAAACAGACTGACAGTTGTCAGAAGAGGGGTCATGGGGGCTATGCATTGGGTGAAAAAAGAGAATGGATTAAGCCATTAAGCCAGGGATGGGCAACCTTTTAAGCTTGGTGTGTCAAAATTCGCCAGAAAAACAAACATAATTCGAGTGGTGTGTCACTTCAAGAAAAAAAACATAATTATGCGATATTTATAGTTTTAATAACAAAAATGTATAATTGTAATATAAACTGTATTTAATAAACCAAAAACTAATTAAGTGAGGGGGAGGGGAAATCTTTAACTACCCTGCCTATTAGTGACTTTTTTGTTGCTGAATTTCACTGGCTAAACCTTCAATTGAAGGTTGGTATTTTGTACAATTCAAGCCCAAGCAAAGGCTACTAACTTCATCTATCAATCTGTTTCTTTTGTTGGTTTTGATATTAAGTTTTGATATTATTTAACACTGAGAATAAGATCTCACCAAAGTATGTAGTAGGAAAAATTGTGCGTAAAGCCACTGCTATATTTTTCAGGGTGCTAAAAGTGTCTGGTAATTGGATCCAGGCACTCCAAATTTCCTGTTCATAGTGGCACTCCTCTTGATTCTCCAAGTGACCTTTCCAGATTCTCAAGTTTTGACCTCAAGTCGACAAACACCTGAGGCCAGATGCTGTCTTGAAATTCTGCAAGTTGCATCTCCAAATCATCAATTTGCATCCATTGGAAACGATTTAATTCCAAACTACTGTAGACCACTACATCAGGATACTTAATTATTTTTATGGTCTGTTCTAGGATTCTAAATTGATTAAATCTATCACTGAACTGGTCAAGTAATGAGTCTAAAACATGCTGGTACTTTATATGCAAGGGTTCCATTTCATTTTGTACAGCTGCACTGGCCTTCTCAAAATTCTTTGTTACTCAGGAAAATAATTGTTTTAGTTTCCACATCTTGCTTGAAAATTTTGTTTACTTTCAAAAGCTTTTATGTATCCAAACATAATATCAATACTTTTGCCAAAACCTTGTAACTTTAAGTTCAGTTCATTAATATGAGCAGAGAGATCTGTAAAAAATATCAGGGTGTTCACCCTCTTATCATCATTGAGCTGAGAAAAGTTTCCTAGATCCTTATCCTCAAGAAATACCTTAATTTCTTCAAAGCACTCCACAAAGCACTAATGAACTTTGCCTCAGCTCAGCCATCTTACATTATTGTACATCAGCAGTCCACTGTAGGTGGAATCAACCTTCAGTAATAGTGCAGAAAATTCTCCCTCGTGAAGGGGTGAGCAGATATTAAATTAACTATTTTTGTAACAACTGACATTAAATCGTTTAAGTCGGTGAATCCTGCCTTGGCAAATAAAATCTCCAGATGGATAATACAATGAAAAGGCACAATCAAATGTTCAATAGCTTCCGTAAACAATTTGACTAATCTGACTTTTTTCCCCATCATGTTTGGTCCCACATCTGTCATCACTGACACAACTTTAGAGATATCAATGCTTAGGTCACGGAATGTTTGTATAACAACCTTACATATTTTGCTTCCTGATGTACTTGTTGGCACTGATACTAACTTTATCAACTCTTCTCTCATTGTGAGACCATCAGAGTATCGACCAATAATGGCCAACTGAGCATGTGATGTGACATCAGTAGTTTCATCATGAGAGATTGAAAAATATTTACAATTACTTATGTCTCTCTTTAATTGATGTTGTACGTTTGTGTTCAGTCTCATTCTTTGGTCTTTTATGATTTTTCCACTGAGTGGTAACTCAGATATTCTCTTAATAATTGCATCTTTATTCTGCATATCGTGAAATAGAACTGGTGCACATCTTAAGAGAGTTGCTTTAATAAAGTCTCCCTCACTGAGTGCTTTTCCATGCTGAGCTATGGAGTGAGCAATGCTTAACCTTTCAGATGTCAATTTCTAGAGCCTTTTATAAATTTAAAGATGGAATTAGATAGGCTCTTATAAAGGTGTAGCTGCCTGGAAACGTATTCCTTCCTTTCATCCTCACTTTTTTTCAAGAGCTGGGAATGACTACTTTCAAAATGTCTATTTATATTTCACATTCTGCTTACTACCATTTCAGCACATAGAATGCAAAACGACCTGCCATTTTTTTCTATAATGCCATATATCTCAGTCCATGTCTCTTGAAAGGGTCGGCTAGTGCTACTACCACTTCCTTTACTTAACCTTGGCTTTTATTTTTTGGGTTCTCCATCAGAGGGACAATGACAGAAGATAGAATTATAGATAGCCTGTTAGCATTGCAGGCAATTAGGGGTTAAGTAGCCTAACTGACCACAAGATGGCACATGTAACTGTCTTTTAGGAAAGGGCAGGGTTAATAAGCAGAAATAGGGGTTAATGCTGAAACCCATGTTGCTCAGTGGATAGAGCATCAGCGTGGGGACTGAAACGTCCCAGGTTCGATTCCAGTCAAGGGCATGTTCCTTGGCTGCAGGCCCATTCCCAGTGGGGGATGTGCAGGAGGCAGCTGATTGATGTTTCTCTTTCATCGATGTTTCTGACTTTTTATCCCTTTTTCTTCCTCTCTGTAAAAAAATCAATAAAATATATATTTTTAAAAAGAAATAGAGGTTAATAAGGATGCACAACAGTAATAGTGGTGAAATGGAGTCTGCGTTATGCTGCAAAATGACGTTCCTTATATAAATTAAGATGGCTGCCGCTATTTCTAATGGCAGGAAATGGCACCCATAGCACAGGCCCTTGCCTCTCCCAGACTTCCCCTCACTTAACTCAATAATGATGGTCAATTAGAAATCCATGACACCCCAGAACAGTAAATTGGATGATGGTTGCTGTGGTTATGTGGTTGCTGATCATGGTGATCACAGGGCCCCCAGAGATGCGTACCCCTTGGCATTTGCTGCTCCCTGCTCCCCTGGCCTGAAGTAAGGTCAAAGATCCCATAACGGCCTAACCAGAAGTCCAAGAACTAGACACTCTGTGCCAGAGTTCTGTTGTTTTGGCCTACAGACCTCCTGCACAGAGTGTCTACACTACACTACAGCAAATGTTTCATCCTCGGCTATTGCACCTGGCCGTACAGTAGCCAAGGATGAAACGTCCTTCTCAGCATGTGGCCCCCTACTTCTCTGTATGTGACTGCAGGTGGCTGCATGTCATCGAAAATGGCTACGTGTGTCAGTGCTGACATGCTTGTCATAGGATTAAGCAAAAATAAAAAAAAACCTCATAATCACACAATAGTATGTGGTTACCAGAGGGAAAGGGATTCGGGTTGTAGAAGAAGGTAAAGGGTAATAAATTGTGATGGAAGAGACTTGACTTGGGGTTATAAATACAATACAATATACAAATGTTGTATTATAGAATTGTACACCTGAAGTCTATATGACTTTATTAACCAACTAGAAGTCTGGTGAATGAAATTCGTGCCGGGGGGGTCGGGGGGTGGGGGGCAGAGTGTCCCTCAACCTAGCCTGCACCCTCTCCAATCTGGAACCCCTTGAGGGATGTCCAACTGCCCGTTTAAGCTCGATCCCTTTGGACCTAAACAGCCAGTTGGACATCCCTCTCACAATCCAGGACTGCTGGCTTCCAACTGCTCACCTGCTTGCTTCCTGACTGCCCCTAACCACTTCTGCCAGCCAGCCTGATCACCCCCTAACCACTACCCTGCCAGCCTGATTGATACTTAATTGATCCCCTGCCAGCCTGTTTTCCCTTAACTGCCCTCCCCTGCAGGTCTGGGCCCCCCCCACCCCAACTACCCTCCCCTGAAGGCTTGATCGACTCCAACTGCCCTCTCTTGCAGGCCTGATCCTTCCCAACTGCCCTCCCCTGATGGCCATCTTGTGGTGACCATCTTGTGTCCACATGGGGGCAGGATTTTTTTTGGGGGGGGGAGCAGGATTTTTGAACACATGGGGGTGTGAGTTGGAGTGATGGTCTATCTGCAAATTACTGTTTTATTAGATAGGATAGAGGCCTGGTGCACAGATGGGGGCCAGCTGGTTTGCCCTGAAGGGTGTCTTGGATCAGAGTGGGGGTTCCCTTAGGGCATGGGGCGGCCTGGACAAGGGGCCGATGGTGGTTTGCAGGCTGGCCACGCTCCCTGATGACCCAAGTAGAGGCCTTGGTATCTGAGATTTATTTTTCTTCTATAATTGAAACTTTGTAGCCTGAAGCAGAGCCATGTCTTCTGCTCACTCTGTGGCAGCAGCCATTTCTGTTGGGATTTACCTTCTATATTTGAAACTTTGTAGCCATAAGCAGAGGCTTGGGCCAGCCAGGGAAGGTGGGTAGCTTGGCTTCTTTCATCTCTGAGTGCAATTCAAGCCTCCTGCTCTCTCCAGCTCTGTGGCTGCCGTCATCATCTTCTATTATTGAAACTTTGAACATTGAGTGGAGGCCTCAGCTGGCAAGGGCAGGCCGAAAGCTTGGCTTCCTCCATTGCTGGGGAAACCCAAGCCTCCCTCATGCTCTCTGCAGCCTTCTTGGTTAGGTGTATTTACCTATTTCCCCCTGATTGGCTGGTGGGCATGGTTGGTGGGTGTGACTGGTGGGTATAGCAGAGGTATGGTCAATTTGCATATTACTGTTTTATTAGATAGGATGTCACCCCAATAAATGCAATTTTTAAAAGTTTTTTAAATAAATAAAGAAAAGAATATTAGTTTATTTTGGCTCCATTTATTTATTTAAAATCTACTCCAGAATTTTCAGAAAATTGGCCTCATTTTAAAGGATTTTACTTTCCTAAATTTCTCTCTTTTTCCCTTTGGAACTCTAAGCAAAGGCTGTCTCTCTCAGTCTCCAGGCCCTCTTTCCTAAGAAGCTGCCTGTTTGCTTAGGAGGTCCAACCTCCAGGCTTGGAGATTAAAAGAGCTGAGGTTGGGAGTGCAGAAGTGCTTCCTCAGGGGTGAAGAAGTCACAGAGCAGTGACAGATTCCTTCTGGTTGAAGAAATAAATGCCCTCAAGTCATCCTCCTGGAGGAATCCAAGTGTGGATAAGACCCTTATCCCTCCTCCATGTACCCCAATCCTGCCTGTACCTTGAGACCCCGCTCACTCACCACCTCCTCATTCCTTTCTCCAGCCATAAGGGATCTTTCATTACTTAAAGAACTTCCACAGCACTTGTTCTGCATTTATATTAGAGCACATTTAACTCTCTGCCATGTGTTGAAGGTTTGGTTCACATTTAAAGATAGGCACTGCATTGTGAGAACAGCTCCAGTCCATACTCTGCCAGATCTTAGTTACTTCACGTCTAAAGTGTGAATAACTTTCATACCTACCTCATAGAATTACCATACAATTAAATGTGATAACGCTTGTAAGCACAAGGCTTGGCATTTAGAACTTATGTTATCTCTTCTCTCATGAAAAGCTCAGTGTGGCAAAACCAGAAACCAACTCGAACACCTTGATAAAGATAGCAACTGGAGCTGGGCGACCATTATGCAGCAACAGCAGGAGGAAAAGGCCAAAAACATTAGTTAACGCTAAACCCTGAACCACAGCTTAGCATTATGTGAAAACAAAACTCTATTTGTTAGCAAGACACAAAGCCTATCTTTCAGTTGTTTGCAGACTCAAGCCATTAGCTAGATATGATTTGTTATAAGTTGCATCTCCATTTAAGAAAGCTACTTAGAAGTTTGTAGTGCACATGTGGAGTATATATGTCTATATGTGCATTGTGCATGTGTGTGCATGCTCACGCCCTCAGGGGCCTTTAGGAAAGTTCAAGCTGTTTGTTCACAGGGCCAATTCTGTGCCTCATTGTGGGCATCTGAAGGCAGCTGCAGCAGGTATTCGTGGAAGGATGGCAGTGCGGCGGCCTCTGCGACACCTCCCTTTCCATAAGCCCATTTCCTAAGTGACAGGGGGCTCCTTGCTGGCTGAAGGAGAGGCCACAGCACTGGCCAGTACTGCAGGTGTGAGCCCCACTGTGTCAAGAGGCCCAGGGACATTAAGAAGGGAAAGGAACACCCAGGTACAGGGCAGTTGGTGAGGCAGGGAGCCAGGAAATACTCAAAGGTTCGACCTGTAATTTGAAGCAGGATCAAAAGCCCAGGGAGTGGGTGGCTCGTGCTCTTGTCTTCCCAGGCCCTGGGGACATACAAGCACAGTTGGAAGATCTCCAGGGCTCCCTCAGAGCCCAGAGACCCAACCAGCTGTGTACAGGGGGGGCTGTGATTGTGCAGCCCTCTGGAAAAGGCATGGCTGGCTCTCGAGTTGCCCTGTAGGGGTGGGAGCTACACACTCAGGCAGGTGGACAAGGCAGGGAAGGGACTGAAGAGCAAGAATGGGGAGGGAGACAAGAGGGGGCAATACCTGCCCTGAGACAGCAGGACCTGGTTCTGCCTGCACATCTGTACACCCTCCCTCTCCTGATATGCACTACCATGGGTGGGTGGACTGCCTGGGATGGCAGAGGCTTTGTCTTCACAGGTGGTCAGCCTTAGGCAGACAAATGTGGAGATTGCCAACACCCTCCTGTGGGCACCATCCCAGCACCTCAGATCCAAAAGCGTCTGGCTTTTTCCCTGGGATAGAAAGCAGTCTTGTACCATGCTCAGTTTCACAGAAGGGGGCAGTGCATACAAGGGTCTGCTCACCAGGAGGTTGCTGTGAAGCCAAACCTGATTGTCCAGGTCTAGTGAATTGCCTCCTCCAAGCCTCAATTATCTCATCTGCAAATGTGTCCAGTACTTACAGCTGAATAGGGGTTGTTGGGGACATACAAGGGAAAACCTTTTCAGGGAGGGGAAAACCTTTTGTTCTGATCTGGTTGGTGGTTACCTGGATGCACAGATAAGTAACAATCCACCCAGTGGTACACACAAGATTGTGGTACTTGGTGAACAAATAAAGGACTCATAGAAATTACTAGAAGAGACTGCCCCAAAGTGGTAGGGATTATGGGTTCAGGATGTGTCTTTTCCCACCTGTGTTCATTCCACTCCCATCCCCCATTGTCATTCACCCAAATTTTTATCATATGGATTAAATATTTTTATATTCCAAGTTGTATCCCCCCATATATAGGAGAAATATCCTTACTAGCAAATTCACAATAACCAAAGTTATGATGAATTCGGGAATAGTTAAGATTTTTTGCATTTATCAGCATTGACAGTATCTACTTGTTTTTGAAAAATTGTTCTGCATGTGTCTGTGAGGCAAATGGGCTCCATCCACAGCTGACACCTGCACCTCCCTCAGGGGTCCAGTGGAGACCCAGGCTGTGTGAATCCAACAAAGGAGCCCATGGCAGCCAGATGGAGCAGCGAAGACAGACAGAGTGGTGAAGACGGACATGGCACAGCCACAGAGCAAATCTTTCCTGTGCTGAACGAGCCATTTGGCTGGCCCTTGGCATTTTTACAAACATACCTATAATTTCCCAGAAATGTTGCTTTAAGTTCAGCCTAAACTTGGAGATCTTTGTGCACATTGTGTGTGCACAAGTACACACATTCACACACTCACCAAGTGACACTGCCCCACTGTCAGTGTGACAGCACATGTGGAAGACAGCCAAGAAATTTACATCCTACACACTCACTCTTAATGTTGAGAGTATCATCTGGAATCATGAGAGAGGAGCATCCTGGGCAGCCCTGCTACAGACTCCACCCCCCAGCTCTTCCCTCCCCCCCCCCCCCCCCACACACACACACACAAGCAGGGCAGCAGTGCTGGGCAGACCCCAGAGCGCTGACTTCATCAGGAAAGCTGGGCTGGCTTCCTAGGACTTGGGCCTGGCCCTACTTTGCAGGCTTCTGCTTCCTCATCTGGCCTTAGAACTGGCAGTCTCTAAAAATCAGCTGTGGTTCTCTGGTTTTACTGTTTCAAAGAAGATAAGAAGAACCTCAGCGATATTCCTAGAACTCCAAGGAATCACAAAAGAATAAGATCAAAACTCAGGCAGAATGTGTGGTAGCGACTTTCCTTTAGTTTAGGCTTTGAGAAAAACAGTTTGGAGGGCTAGCTCTGGAGGCGAGCCATGGCCAAAGATGGGCTGTGGGAGTATCCAGGCCCCAAGTGTCTGTGAGAGGCTTGAAAATGTTTAAAACTACAGACAGCATCAAAGCTGAAAAGAAAGTCTACCCTAAAAAATATATATATAGAGAGAGGGGCCAAATTATTATGACCACCTGACGTTTGTAGGCAAATTAGCTGTACACTGCATCATATGGGATATGGAAGCCAAAGGCCTGCTCAAACAGCTTTGCTGTCTGCAGTTACCAAGATAAAACATCTCCAATTCACACAGGAACACAAGGATTGGATAGTTGAGCATTGGAAAAAAGTCATGTGTTCTGATGAATCATGTTTCCAGTTGCATCATGCAGATGGCAGAGTGAGAATTTGGTGGAAACAGAATGAAAGCATGCACCCCATATGCATGAGTACAACTCTTCAAGCTGGCGGGGGCAGTGTCATGGTTTTGGGCATGTTTTCCTGGCATGATTTGGGCCCTTTAATTTGTGTGGAACAACGTCTGAATAGCACAACATACCTAAATATCATTGCTGATAAAGTCCATCCTATCATGTTGATGGCGTATCCCAATGGAGATGGCTTCTTCCAACAAGACAATGTGCCATGCCACAGTGCTCGTATTGTGCAGGAGTGGTTTCAAGAACATGAGGGAGACTACCTTGCTTAGGTGACCCCCACAATCACCAGATCTCAATCCAATTGAGCATTTGTGGGACCAAGTTAAAAGAGCTATCAGGCAGCTGGTTCCACAACCATCAAATCTCACAGAACTGGACAGTGCTATTCATCAGGCATGGTGTCAGATTCCTCACATCACCTTTCAACATCTCGTGGAGTCAATGGCAAGAAGAATCACCACACTATTGAAGGCAAAAGGTGGCCCAACGAAGTACGGATGGGGGTCATAATAATCGGGCCACTTAGTATACATATTCCCCAAAAATGTATGTGTACACTCTGACCTATTAATTATGAAGGAAGTATCTATAAAAATACTGGTACATTTTATTTTCAAAATGAGCCATCAGCTGGTACAGTGTATATACATTTTGGGGAACACTCTGTATATATGTAAGTGTAGGGGTCAGACAATACGTTTCTTTTTACTTAGTTTTTCCTTAGAAATAATTGAAGCAGGTTTAAAGGGCTATTATTGAAAGGACATCCTCTCATCTGAAAATATCACTATTGACTTCCTTGAGGTGCCGGGGCTATGAATGGTCTTTGTCTTTTTATATCTTTTTGCCTTTTTCCAAATTTTCTATAATAAGCATGTAAATAAACTATAGGTTCGTAGTTACAATTGGACCTTTAATACCAGAGAAATACATAAAATACTAGGAAGTTGTTAAAGGCCCAATGGTAGAACCATCATCTAATGGCACATGGGGGAAACTGAGGCCTGAAGCGGCGTGCCCCTAGGTTGGAGTGCTGTCCTGCCTGCTGCTCAGTGCAGCCAGAGTGGAGCAGCTCTCACCAGGACAGGTGTCCAGCTCTACCACTCCCTGCCCTGATGCTGATTTTACTAGATCTTTACAATTCTGAGAACTGACTCTGGTCTAGTCATAAGGTTCTCAAAGGGAAGTACACGTGAAGTAGAAGCAGAGCATTGGGAAAAAGTAGGGCTGGAAGGTGGCAGGCAGGGAGCAAGAGCTATGTAAAATGAGAAAACACTGGCACATGGAGGCTGGTTCAACATCCAGTTTGCTTAATCCAAAGGCACATTCATGCAGCCCGTAACCAATCCAGTGTGGAATTAGACAAATGGCTGTCAGAGGCTGGGCAAGGAGAGAGATGTTTTTACTTCCCAATAGCTCAGTTCTTTGTTTCTACATTTTCAGCTTCTAAATACATGTATTAAATGATCCGTTTTTAATCAGCTATAACTGCACAACGTTCTAAGGATTTACTCAGCTTGCCTAATAATATTTAACTCCCAGGTGGACATGTGGCCCAGTAGATGAGGAAGAGCGGATCGTAGGTTCCTATGTCCTGCACTGTCCATCTCCCACTGTTTCCTTTCCTTCCTCCCCATGTGCCTCACCTCAGATGTTGTGTTCTGCTTTCCACTAGAAGTGTTCACTGTGTTCATGACAGAGACCTGCGTGGCTCTGCTCCACTGACTGCCTCCTATTGGCCTCCCAAAAAGTTACCTTCTTTACCCCTCCCCCAGCCTTGCCTTAGAAACCAGCTCTATTCTCTCTGTCTCTCCACTACTTCCACCCCAATCAATCCCACACTGCTGGCTCTTTGAAGGCCCAAAGTATTTATCATAATTGCCCAGTCTATAAAAATGATCATCTCCAAATCCTGAGGTCATTGTCCAATGCCATCCTGCCACAACCCCCAAACAAGAACTGTTGCTGTTCAATGGTTTAATGAACCACATCACAAAAATGGTGACAGTGCAGAATAATGGAGGCCCTGGTGAGAGCAGGGCAGCACCGAGGGGCTTAGAATAGAATCATTGAATAAGCTCCACATTTATGTAAATGTCTCTGACCAGCTGCATAATTGCCTCTTCGCGTTCGAGGATATCTATAAATATCTCGGGAAAAGATTGCAGAGGACATGACACAGAGCTTCCCAGATGCCTATGGGCAGTGTGGCACAATCAATGGGAAAATTTGTTGTTCTTTGCAGGGGTCATTCAAGGGAGGGCATGGCCAGCAGTGGAGGGCACCTTGGCAAAAACTACGAGAAGAATGCGAGTCTTTAATAGCCTGGTTCACATCTGTCACTTCCAGTCCAGTTGCAGCTGTCAGTTAAGCTGTCTCTCTCTTCACACTGCAGCTAAATGGATAAATGGGATCATTTATTACAGAGTGAGAAGGTGCAGGTGCAGAGAACTACTGAACCTTCAGAATGCAGGTGGGGCTTTTTGAGGCAGAGTCCCTCGAACCCCCCTGCCAGGAACAGTGTGAGCCGTGCACAGCCTGGGCCTCATGGCCTCTACTGCTGGCACAGGCAAAGCTGGGGGAGGCTGAGGAGAGGTCACGGGGGGAAAAGTAGATATATGTAATACTTTAAACAATAAAAATATATAAAAAATAAAAAAGAAGAGAAAAAAATTGTCCTTTATATCACTGAAAATATGGAAATCCAGTACTCCTTACCTAATTTATGTAGCACCACAGGTCCTATCTGAAAACATGCTGACCCCTTTCTTGAAAAATAAATGGCTCTAGTTTATAGTACTAATGTGGTAAATTTATGAGGGACACTGAATATTGATCTAAGAGCACTAATGAGATCTTATCATAAAAATGTTGTTCTCTCAAAAGAACATCATAGGAACAGAGATTGATATCTACAAAGTTCTCGCCCGAAACTCCAGAAACCTTTTATGTTCAAATACTCATTTCAAAAGATAACTGGCTAATATCAAAGATACAAGAGGAAATGCTTGACTTCTAATCAAAGAAGAGAAATGGATTAAACCCAAGACTGAAAGATAGGAATACAGCAACTTTTTCTTTCCCTCTCAGACTCTTCCCTCCTGCCAGTGACTTTCAGGGATAGCCCTCAGCTCCATTAAACATGTACAGGCTGACTGTGAACCTTTCCTTGGACTTAGGAGGGCCACGCAAGTGCTTCATAGGCATATTCACTCATTTCATCCAAGCCTACACATCGAGTGAGCACCTGCTGTGTGCAGGGCACTGTGCTCAGCATGGCAGAGGCTGCAGGAGCCCAGCATGGAAGAAGAGGAACCCAAAGAACAAATCATGATAACCAATTCTTTTTACAGTACTGTACTTAACAAGTAAGAGTCTTAAACCGCCACAAATATGGCTTATATTTTAACTAGAGACCCATTGCACGAAGATTCCTGCAAGAATAGGGTTTCCTGCGGCCTGAGCAAAGCTCCCTCCCATCTCTGCTGCCTCACTCCCTTCTCTGCTGTGTGGCTCCCTCCCATCTCTGCCTCATTCCCTTGCTTCTCCCACACCCCGCTTGCTTGCTTCTCCACAGCTTTGCTCCCTTTTGCAGTGCTTGGCTTCCTTCTACGCCATCTTATGCATGGTATATGCAAATTAACCGCCATCTTATTCACCTGGATATGCAAAATAACAGCCATCTTGGTTAAGTTAATTTGCATATTCATTCTGAATGGCTGGTGGGTGTGGCAGAGGTGCAGTCAATTTGCATATTACTCTTTTATTAGATAGGATATCTGCTAGGCTGGCTACAGAGTTGATATAGAAGCCAATTCATTGTCAACAAGTGCTTTGGGTCTGCTAATGCAATGGAAAGAAATACAAAGATCAGTAATCAAGGTCCCAATATTAAGGAATCTACTGTCAAGAAAATTGTGAGAAACTCTATAAGAATTAAATGATCATAACAGTTAACACTAGAGCTGTCACAGGATTCCTGGAAAGGCATGAAGAAACACACCAGCAGGACACTTAAGGAAACAAAGAGGTTAGATACAACCTGGAAGATAACATCAGGGACACAAATGTTAAGTAAGCAACCAGACATTAACTAGACTTATTGCGGTACTTACAATAGATACAAATATTGAATCATTATGGTATATCAATTATACCTCAATAAAAATTTATCCTCTGAAAAACAAAATAAAGTAGGCAACCCAGTTCTTAAAAACAAGCAAGAGCCCTGGCCAGTACAGCTCAATTTTAGAGCATTGGCCAGCGGGCCGCAAGGTTGCAGGTTTGCAGGTTTGATTCCTCGTCAAGGGCATATACCTGGGTTGCAGGTTCAATCCCCAGTCCTCATCAGATTGCCTGCAGGAAGCAGGCAATCTCTCTCTCTCTCTCTCTCTCTCGCTCTCGCTCTCGCTCTCCCCCTAACCCCTCCTTTCCACTCTCTATAAAAATCAATGGAAAAAATATCCTCAGGTGAGGATTAACAAAAAATAAATAAAATAAAACCTGGCAGGAGAAGTGAACAGAGGCTTCACAAAGGAAAATATATGAACAGCTAATATACAAATAAAAAGATGCTTAGTATTATTAGTTATTATGGAAAGGCAAATTAAAACCAGCACTAGCAACCACTTCACTCATTAACACGACTAATATAAAAAGACTGGCTGTGCCAAGTATCATACATTTCTAGAGAAAATGCAAAGTGATACAAGCACTTTAAAAAAATAGTTCAGCAACATCATGTTCAATCAAACATGTATCTATCTGCATATGAACCAGAAATTCTTCTATTTATCCACTCAAAGATTAATACAAGAATTTCCACAAGCTGTCCTGACAATAGCAAAAAGCTGGGGATAGCCCAGAGGTGCTCAACAGGTGAAAGAACAAACAAACTGGGGCACATTCATACCACAGAATACTACTCAGCAGCAAAAGAACTATTGAAACACAAAACAACATGGTGACTCTCAAGAGCACCTACAGTATATTCCATGTATGTGACATTCTGAACAGGCAAAACGAAACCCCAGAATAGAAACTGGAGGAGTGGGTTCTGACAAGCTTGGGCAGGAGCAGGGAAAAGGCAAGAGGAGGCACTGGGTGATGGAAATCCTCCGTGTCTTGACTGGGGTGGAGGTTATACAAGGTTACATATTTGTCCAAACTCATCTAGGTGAACTCTTCAGATCTGTGTCTTTTGTGTAAATTGTACTTCCATCACAAGAGAGGTGTTAGGAGGGAGTGGGCAATCTGCCTGGGAGCCCAGGCTCCCCTGGGGAGTGAAGGTATGGAGAATATAGCCGTAACTAATACATCCCTACTTCCAAATGTGTTCTTTCATCCAACACATTTATTATTTATTTAATTGTAACTAAAATAGATTTAGCATCTATTTTGCATCAGACACTGTGCTAAGTTAAGCACTGGAATCCAGCAGTAAATAAACAGAAGATAACTCTAAACACCTAAATTATCAGGTGGAGATGAGGGACATAAGAGGAAGTGAAGCAAAGTAAAGAGGAGATGATGAATTGCAAAGTTGGTGGGAAAGTCTATTGTACAAAGGGAGCCCGGGGAAAGCTTCTTGTAAGATGTCATGGCGCGAACTCTCCAGGCAGAAGGATTAGAAGCACATGAGCCTGGCCAACATATCCTTCCTCAGTTTGGAATGGCTCTGTGGCAAAAGTGCAAGGGTAGACCGGTAAAGGGCCGTGGAACCTGTGGACTGAACGCGGAGTGCAGCAGGAAGTCACGGAAGTCCTGAGCCAAGGACTGACCAATGCCAAGGCGCTGTGAGGCCGCTCCACTCGTTGGGAAGGTGGGGGTCTTTTCACTCTGGGACATGTTAACTGGCTGCCTGCCAGTCAGCAGCAAGCTGTTCCCCCAAAGCAAGCAGACCCATGAGGAGGAGATTATTTTCATCTGTGAGCACTAACCTGGGTCAGTAACCTCGCCCCACAGTTAGCAGGACCGGGGCAGGGAAGTGTCAGGACCTGCCCCACAGCCTGAACCAAGCCCTGAACCTGGGGGCAGCAATCCTTATAACTGACTAAACAGACTTTATAAAACAAAAGTTATAGTAAGTGACAAAAGACACTACATGATGGTAAAGGAAGCAAGCCAACAAAATTATATAATCCTTGTAATCATATATGCGCCCAACATAGGGGTAGCTAAATATGCAATACAGTCATATGTGGGATTTTAGCACCCCATTGACATCAATTGATAGATCTTCCAGACAGAAAATCAACAAGAAAACAGCCTCTTTAAATGACACACTCAATCATATAAATTTAATAGATATATTCCAAGTGCACATATAACATTTTCTAAGATAAACAACATGTTAGGCACACAAGTCTCAATAAATTTAAGAAAAAAATGAAATCATATCAAGGATCTTCTCTTACTACAAAGGGTCTGAAACTAGAAATCAATTATAAGAAAGAAAAACTGAAAAAAACACCCACAAACACATGGAGGCTAAATAATATGTTACTAAAACATGATTGATTTGCCAGCTGGCATGGCTAAGTGGTTGAACATCAACCGATGAACCAGGAGGTCATGGTTTTGATTCCCAGTCAGGGCATGTGCCCGGGTTGCAGGCTTGATCCCCAGTGTGTGGCATGCAGGAAGAAGCCAGTCAATAATTCTCTCTCATCATTGATGTTTCTATCTCTCTATCCCTCACCCTTCCTCTCTAAAATCAATAAAAATATTTTTTTAAGAAACAATGACTGGTTTAACAATGAGATCAAGGAAGAAATCAAAAGATTCCTTGAAACTTGAAATGAAAATGGGAACAAAATAACCTCAAATCTATAGGCCACAGTAAAAACAATGCTAAGGGGAAAATGTATAGCATTATAGGAATAAGAAACAAGGAAAATCACAAATAAGCAATTTAACATCCTATATAATAAAGAGATAATATGCAAATTAACCATCACTCCAACACACAAGATGGCTACCCCCATGTGGACACAAGATGGCCTGCAGGGGAGGGAAGTTAGGGACAATCAGGCTGGCAGGGGAGCAGTTAGGCATCAATCAGGCTGGCAGAAGTGGTCAGGGGGTGATCAAGCTGGCAGGCAGAAGCGGTTAGGGGCAATCAGGAAGGCAAGCAGGCGAACAGTTGGGAGCCAGCAATCCTGGACTGTGAGAGGGATGTCTGACTACCTGGATCGGGCCTAAACAGGCAGTCGGACATCCCTCAAGGGGTCCCAGATGGGAAAGGGTGCGGGTTGGGCTGAGGGACACACCTCCCTATGCACAAATTTCATGTACCAGGCCTCTAGTTGTTATATAAAAATATAATAGTTTTCTGTATATTTATTTTGTATGTCTGTATTTTACTGCATTTATCAATTCTAGTAGTGTTTTGGTGGAATCCTTATGGTTTTCTATATGCAGTATCATGTCATCTGCAAATAATGACAGTTTCACTTCTTACTTTCCAATTTAAACATCTTTTATTTTTTCTTGTCTGAATTGCTGTCACTAGGACTTCCAGTACTATGTTGAATAAGAGTGGTGAAAGAAGACATCTGTCTTGTAGCAATTAGACAGGAAATACTTAGAATTTTTGCCCATTGAATATAATGTTAGCTGTGTGTTTATTATATATGGCCTTTATTATGTTGAGATGTGATCCCTCTATCTCACTTTGCTGAGAATTTTTTTTATCATAAATGAGTGCTGGATTTTATCATGCTTTTTCTGCACTTATTGATGAGATCATGTGGTTTTTATCCTTCATTTTGTTTATGTGGTATATCACATTTAGTGATTTGCAGATATTGTACCAATCCAGAATAAATCCCTCTTATCATGGCATATAATCTTTTTAATGTATTGTTGGATCTGGTTCACTAATATTTCGTTGAGAATTTTAATATTTGTTTATCAGAGATATTGGCCCATAATTTCTTTCTTTGTGATGTCCTTATCTGTTTTTGGAATTAGGATTATGTTGGTCTCATAAAATGAGCTTTCAAGTCTTCCCTCCTCTAGAATAATTTTGAAATAGTTTGAGAAGGATAGGTGTTAGTTCTTCTTTGAGTGTTTAGTATAATTCACTTGTAAAGCCATCCAGTCCAGGACTTTTGTTTCTTGGGAGTTTTTATTTTTTAAATTACTACTTCAATTCTACTGGTTGTAATATATGTATTTAGATTCTCCTTTTCTTATTGATTCAGTTTTGGAAAGTTGTATGTTTCTAGGAATTTATCCACTGTTACCCCCAGGTTCAGGAGCCTTGGTTCAGGCTGTAGGGTAGGTCCTGACACTTCCCTGTCCCAGTCCTGCACTTGGAAAGAATGTATATTCTGCTGTTTTGGGGTGAAATGCTCTGAATATATCTATTAAATCCATATGACTGAGTGTGTCATTTAAAGAGGTTGTTTTCTTGTTGATTTTCTGTCTTCTAGATTGTTCAGTTTGTTGGCATATAGTTGTTCATAATATTTTCTTACAAAATTTTTGTATTTCCTTGGTGTAGTACTTCATTTTCATTTCTGATTTCATTCATTTGGGTCATCTCTTTTTTCTTGATGAGTCTGGTTAAAGGTTTGTCAATCTTGTTTATCTTTTCAAAGAACCAGCTCTTGTTTTCATTGATCTTTTGTATTGTTTTTTATACTCTACTAGAGACTCAGTTCATGAAATTCATGCACTTGGGGGAGGCAGGTCCCTCAGCCTGGCCTGCACCCTTTCACAATCTGGGAGTCCTTAGAGATGTCCAACTGGTGGCTTAAGCCTGCTCCTCATGGAGAGCGGGCTTTAGCCAGCAGTTGGACATCCTTAGCACTGCTGCAGAGGCGGGAGAAGCTCCTGCCTCCACCACTGCACTTGCCAGCCATGATCCTGGCTTCTGGCTGAGTGGCGCTCACCCTGTGGGAGTGCAATGACCATCATGGAGCAGTTCCTGCATTGAAAGTCTGTCCCCTGGTGGTCAGTGTGCATCACAGTGACTGGTCATTCTGCCATTTGGTCATTTTACATATTATCCTTTTATTATATAGGATGTCATTTATTTCTTTTTTTATTTTTTATTTTTATTTTTTTAATCTTTATTGTTCAGTTTATTAATTACATTGTTCCCCTTTTTGTCCCCCTATAGCTCCCCTCCACCTGGTGCCCATCCCACCCTTCACCCTCACCTCCCCAACACTGTCCTCTCCCATAGTTGCATGATTTTTGTCCAGTCTCTTGCTGCACTTCCCACACCCTTTTCTCCCCAAGAATTGTCAGTCCATTCCCTCTCTATGTCCATGACTCTGTTATATTCACCAGTTTACACTGTTCATCAGATTATTAATTCACTTGATTTTTAGATTCATTTGTTGATAGATGTGTATTTGTTGTTCAGAATTTATATTTTTTTCTTCTTTCTCTTCTTAAAGAATATCTTTTAGCATTTCATATAATATTTGTTTGGTGTGATGAACTCCCTTAGCTTTTAATTATCTGCGAAGCACTTTATCTGACCTTCAATTTTGCATGATAGCTTTGCTGGATAGAGTAATCTTGGTTGTAGATTCTTGCTATTCATCACTTTGAATATTTCTTGCCACTCCCATCTGGCCTGCATCATTTCTGTTGAGAAATCCGCTGACAATCATATGGGTGCTCCCTTATAGATAACTAACTGTTTTTACCTTGCTGCTTTTAATATTCTCTCTTTGTCTTTTGCTCTTGGCATTTTAATTATGATGTGCCTTGGTGTGGTCCTCTTAGGGTTCCTATATATTGGGGTGTGGTGTGCTTCTTGGACTCCTAAGTCAATTTCTTTCACCAAGTGTGGGAAGTTTTCGGTCACTATTTCTTCAAATAGGTTTTCATTGTCTTGCTCTCTCTCTTTGTCTGGCACCCCTATAATTTGGATGTTGGTATGCTTGAGGTTGTCCCAGAGGCCATTTGAAATAAAGAATGACATAGCAGTAATAAAAAATACAGTGGAAGGAATAAATAGCAGATTAGAGGAAGTGGAAGATTGGATCATCAAATTAGAAGACAGGGTAGAAAAAAAAATCATCAATCATAAAAACCAAAATAAAAAAGTACTTAAAAAACAGAACAGTTTAGCCAAAACCAGTTTGGTTCAGTGGATAGAGCATCGGCCTGCAGACTGAAAGGTCCCAGGTTCAATTCCGGTCAAGGGCATGTACCTTGGCTGCAGGCACATCCCCAGTAGAAGAAGTGCAAGAGGCAGCTGATCGATGTTTCTGACTTTCTATCCCTCTCCCTTCCTGTCTGTAAAAAATCAATAAAATATATTTTTAAAAAAAAAACAGGACAGTTTAAGGGAGTTGTGTGACAACATAAAATGTAACAATATCCACATTATAGAAATACCAAAAGGTGAAGAAACTTGTGCAAGGAATAGAGAATCCGTTTGAAGACATAATGGCAGAAAACTTCCCTAACTTGGTAAAGGAAAAGGTCAGACAACTTGGGGAGGCACAGAGACTCCCAAGCAAGAAGAAACCAAAGAGAACCACTCACAGACACATCATAATGAAAATGCCAAAAATTAAAGATTCTTAAATGCAGCAAGAGAAAAGCAGTTTATTACCTGTAAAGGAGCTCCCATAAGGCTGTCAGCTGATGTATCATCAGAAATTCTACAGGCCAGAAGGAAATGGCATGAAGTATTCAAGGTAATGAAAATCAAGGATCTGAAATCAAGATTATCCAGCAAGGCTATATTTCAAAGTAAATGGTGAAATAAAGAGCTTCCCAGACAAAATAAAAAGCTAAAGGAATTTGCCATCACCAAACCAGCATTATAAAAAAAGGTTAAAGTAATGGGCTATATTAAGAAGAAATGAGGAGAGAAATATAGGCATGTGCTCTAGCTGGTTTGGCTCAGTGGATAGAGCATCAGCCTGTGAACCAAAGGGTCCTAGGGTTGATTCTAGTCAAGGGCATATGCCTGGGTTCTGGGTTCAGTGTCCAGTGGGGAACATGCAGGAGGAAGCTGATGAATGATTTTCTCTCATCATTGATGTTTCTGTCTCTCTCTCCTCTTCCCTTCCTTTCTGAAATCAATAAAAACGTATTTAAAAATATATAGAGAGGAGAACCAAGATGGCAGCATAGGTAAGACACCTATCTTGCCGTCATACACAGCAATTTTAAAACTAAAACTTAATGAAAGAACAAACACCATCCAGAATCACCGGAAAGCTGGCGAAGTGAAAATTCCACAAGTAAAAGTGAATATAAGACACTGTGACTCAGAGGAGCGGCTGAGGACAGCGATGAAGATATGCGCGGAGAAAGGTTTGGAGCGTGCGCGCCCCAGCAGATAGGGCGGGCGGCTGAAAACCGGCCAGTTTTCTCGAACGGGGGAGACAAAGACGTCCCACTGGATTAATTCTCCAGCTCTGGGGAAAGTCCAGGGAACCCACCATCATACGGGGTAAAAACTGGACAGTGGGAGGGCACGCCAAAGCTTGGGTGCTGCAGGGGACTGCTGGCATGTGAGGAAGGTAAGATTGTGTGGAGTGCGTGTGAACTTGAGAACAGCACAGCTGCGTGATCGCGCAGAGAGCACTTGTGACTTGCTCTTTCATTCGGGAAACCATAAGAATGCTTTGTTTTACAACCCTGGGTGAGACATTGGGTGTGCAGACTCATTTGGGGAGAGTCTGAATTCCCCTGCAGCTGGTGGAGCTTGGCAGTGGCTCTGTCTCAGAGGTGCTATCGGCCATTGCCCCCAGCACAGAGTCCCTGGGGCCGCATAGGGCAGAGCTAACGCTGTCTGCTTGGCCCAGAGACTCCGCCCATCCAACCTAAGCACAACTGAACTTCACAGACAATTGGCCTGGAGATCAACCCCTCCAAGTACTAACAACGATTAACCTGAGCTTAACTTCAGCAAGACTGTGCAACCCATATCCACCTCAGGTAACTGGGGAGGCCGAGCCGCTGTCCCTTGTAGGATGTCAACCACATAAAGCTAATTGACTAACTCAGGGAAGCAGCCACCATGCAGAGACATGGAAAAAAATCAAATGTGAAAGAAATGGAGAAAAAAAATCAACTGGACATGGAATTCAAAACCACGGTTATAAGGTTTATCAAGAGGCTCCTAGAAAAGGTCTAGACCTATAAGGAAATAAGCAAGACCAGCAAGGAAATGAATGAGACCCTCAAGGATATGAATGAGACCTGCAAGGAAATGATCAAGACCAATGTGGAAATAAATGAGTCCTACAAGGAAATGAACAAGACCTACAGAATATGAAGGAGACTCTCAAGGATATGAAAAAGGACCAACCAGAAATTAAGCATACACTGACTGAAATAAAAAATATTATACAAAGACCTAAAAGTACTCTAGAGCATCCCAAGAACCAAGTTAAAGATTTGAAATACAAAGAGGTAAAATCCACTCAGCTGAAAAAGCAAGAAACCAAAAGAATCCAAAAAATTGAAGATAGTGTAAGGGGCCTCTGGGACAACCTCAAGCATAGCAACATCTGAATTATAGGGGTGCCAGAAAAAGAGAGAGAGCAAGACAATGAAAACCTATTTGAAGAAATAGTGACCGAAAACTTCCCATACCTGGTGAAAGAAATTGACTTAGGAGTCCAAGAAGCACACCACACCCCAATATATAGGAACCCTAAGAGGACCACACCAAGGCACATCATAATTAAAATGCCAAGAGCAAAAGACAAAGAAAGAATATTAAAATCAGCAAGGTAAAAACAGTTAGTTACCTATAAGGGAGCACCCATATGATTGTCAGTGGATCTCAACAGAAATGATGCAGGCCAGATGGGAGTGGCAAGAAATATTCAAAGTGATGAATAGCAAGAATCTACAACCAAGATTACTCTATCCAGCAAACCTATTATTCATAATTGAAGGTCAGATAAAGTGCTTCACAGATAAGAAAAAACTAAAGGAGTTCATCACGACCAAACCAATAATATATGAAATGCTGAAAGATATTCTTTAAGAAGAGGAAGAAGAAAAAGATAAAAGTGTAAATTAGGAACAAGAAATACACATCTATCAACAAATGAATCTAAAAATCAAGTGAATTAATAATCTGATGAACAGGATAAACCGGTGAATGTAACAGAATCACAGACATAGAGACGGAATGGACTGACAATACTTGGGGACAAAAGGGGTGTGGGAAGTGCAGCAAGAGACTGGACAAAAATCATGCAACTATGGGAGAGGACAGTGGAGGGGGGTGAGGGCAGAGGGTGGGATGGGTACCGAGTGGAGGGGAGGTATAGGGGGACAAAAAGGGGAACAATGTAATTAATAAACTGAACAATAAAGATTATATATATATATATATATATATATATATATATATATATGACATAAAGAATTCTTTATGTCTTTATAGACATAAAGAATAAAAATGGCAATAAGTAATTATCTATCAATAATAACCTTCAATATAAATGGGTTAAATACTCTAATAAAAAGAAATAGGTTAGCCCTAACCTGCTTGGCTCAGTGAATAGAGCATCAGCCTGTGAACTGAAAGGTCCCCGGTTCAATTCTGGTCAAGGGCATATACTTTGGTTGCCAGCTGGATCCCCAGTAGGGGATATGCAGGAGACATCTGATCAATGTTTCTCTCTCATCAATGTTTCTAACTCTCTATCCCTCTCCTTTCCTTTCTGTAAAAAAATTAATAAAATGTATATTTTTTAATTTTTAAAAAAGAAATAGGGTAGCTCAATAGATAAGAAAACATGAGCCAAATATATGCTGTCCACAGAGACTCACCTCAGAACAAAAGACACACAGGATGATAGTGAAGGAATAGGGAAAAAATTCCATACAAATGGAAATGGAAAAAAAAAAGGCTAGGGTAGCAATACTCATATTTGCTAAAATAGACTTCAAAATGAAGGCTATGACCGGAGGCAATAAAGATTACTACATAATACTAAAGGGGATGATCCAACAAGAGAATATAACCCTGGTAAACATATATGCAACAAATATTAGGAGCACCTCAATATATAAATAAACTATCGGACTTTAAGGAAGAGATACATAGCAATATAGTCATAGTAGGGGACTTTAACATCCTACTAAATTCACTGGTTAGATATTCTACACCAAAAAAAAAAAAATCAACAAGGAAAGAATGACTCTAAATGACAGTAGATCAGATAGATTTAATTGACATTTACAGAACATTTCACCCCAAAGCTGCAGAATATACATTTTTCTCAAGTGCACATAGGTCATTCACATAGACTACATGTTAAGACACAATACAAGTCTTTACAAGTTCAAAAAAAATTGAAATTATATTAAACATCTTCTCACATCACAATGGCATGAAATCAGAAATCAATGACAATGAAAACACTCAAAAATATTCAAACAACTGGAGGCTAAATAGCATGTTATTAAACAATGAATAGGTGGCCAAAGAGGTCAAGGAAGAAATTAAAGTTGTCCTGGAAACAAATGAAAATGAACATTTAACAACCCCAAATCTATGGGACACTGAAAACAGTGCTGAGAGGGAAGTTCATAGCACTATAGAACTACCTTAAAAATAATAAGAAAAACTACTAATAAATTATATAAATCTATAACTAAAAGAATTATAAAGAAAACAACAAGAAAAAGTCCAGAGTACATAGAAGGAAGAAAATAATAAAGATTAGAGCAGAAATAAATGACACAGAGATGAAAAGAACAATATAAAACATCAATGGAACCAGGTGCTGGTTCTGTGAAGAGATAAACAAAACTGATAACCTTTTAGCCAGACTTGACAAGAAACATAGAGAGAGGACCCAAATACATGAAATAACAAATGAAAAAGGTGAAGTAACCACTGACACCACAGAAATGCAAAGGATTGTAAGAAAATACTATGAACAAATTTATGACAACAAGCTGTTGAATGAAATGGACAATTCCTAGAAAAATACATCTTCCAAAACTGAATAAAGAAGAATAAGAAAACTGGAATAACATGCCTGGGTTACAGGTTCAAACCACAGTAGGGGATGTACAGGAGGCAGCCGATCAATGATTCTCTCTTATCATTCATTTGCTATATATCTCTCTCTCCCTTTCTCTTCCTCTCTGAAATAAATAAAAATATATTTAAAAATAGATAAAAAATAATGTAATTTTATGAATAGCTGCACAAAAAGCACTTTACAAAATTCAACACCCATTTTTTTATTTGAAAAAAAAAACTCGTAGCAAAGTGGAAAGAAAGGGAACATATCTCAACATAATAAAGACCATACATACAGGACAAAATAACAAGCTAACATCATATTTAACAAGGAAAAGCTAAAGGCATTTTTCTTAAGATCAGAAGCAAGACAGGATGTCCAATTTTACCACTCTTATTCAACATAGTACTGGAAGTCCTAGCCAAAGCAATCAAACAAAAAGAATAAATAAAAGACATTCAAATCTGAAAGGAAAAAAATAAAACTGTCGTTATTTCAGATGACATGATACTCTATATAAAGAACCCTAAAGATTCCATCCAGAAACTATTAGAACTAATTACTGAATTAAGTTAAGTAATATAATACAAAATTATTATTCAAGAATTTGTTACATTTTTATATACCAATAAAGAACTATCAGAAGGGAAATTAAGATTTAAGAGACACAAAATTGTGGCCCAAATAGGCAAGCTGTCCTGAGCCTTTCCCCAGAGCAGATATAAGGAGCATTTAAATCTAATAACATCCACCTGGATTGATAATGTGGACACAGTTAGTGAGACAATTTGCACCAGGAAGGGCAGAGGACACCTGGAGAATGGTAGGATTGGGGATCTGGGCTAGAGAGAATTACAAGAACTCCCAGCCAAGAGGGTCAGAAGGAAGCCACAAGGCACCAACTCTGTATACCTTGGGGACAGGCATAACATCTGACTGTGGAAAGGAAGTCCACAGGGTTACTGGCACCAGGGGATTCTAGATCTAAGTCCAAAGCTGCTAGAGGCTGAGCCCAGAGGGGTTGGCCTGAAGAACTGCCATAGCCGTAATGGTGCCAGTGGGAGAGAAACTCACAGTGCTGTCATGGTTTCCTCTCTTTTTGGTCTTTGCTTTTATTCAGTAAACCCAATTCATAGGACCTTTCAAATACAAACACACACCCATGGCTGAGGTGGAGGTGGAGTTGAGAACTTGTGGAGTCTGGGGAGAGGCTGGGTAGAAGAGCAGGTCAGGGAAAGCCTACTGCGCGGTAGAACATATTTGCCAATGTTATCTCTGGTAAGGGTTTAATCTCCAAAATTTCTAGGGAACTCATATAACTTAACAAAAGAAAGATAAACAATCCAATAAAAAAAATGGGCAAAGGACCTAAGTAGATGCTTTTTGAAAGAGGACATTCAGAAAGCCAAGAGACATATGAAAACAAGCTCAAAGTCACTAATCATCTGAGAGATGCAAATCAAGACAACAATGAGATACCATCTCACACCTGTCAGAATAGCTATCATCAACAAATCAACAAATGACAAATGCTGGTGAGAATGTGGAGAAAAAGGAACCACCTATACACTGCTGATGGGAATGCAGACTGGTGCAGCCACTGTAGAAAACAGTATGACATTTCCTCAACAAATTTAAAATGAAACTCACATTTGACCCAGTAATCCCACTTCTAGGAATATATCCCCCCAAACCAGAAACACCAATAAGAAAGAATATATGCACCCCTATGTTCATAGCAGCACAGTATACAATAACTACACTTTGGAAACAGCCTAAGTGGCCATCAGCAGATGAGTGGATTAGAAAATTGTGGTACATCTACACAATGGAATACTCCACTGCTGTTAAAAAGAAGGCATTCTTACCATTAGCAATAGCATGAAAGGAATGGAGAGCATTATGTTAAGAGAAATAAGCCAGTCTGAGAAAGATAAATGTCACATGATCTCACTCATTTGTGGATTGTAATGAACAACATAAACTGATGAACAAAAATAGAACCAGAGACATAAAAGCATCAAACAGACTGTCCAAATTATGAGGGTAGGGGTGGGGGGCCACAAGAGATCAACCAAAGAACTTGTATGCGTGTATATGAGCATAACCAATGAACACAAACAGTGGGGGGGCGGGGTGAGGGCACGTGCTAGGGGTTGGGAGCACCTGGTGACAGGTCAATGGGAGAAAAAGAAGATTCAAGTAATATTTTAAACAATAATTTAAATTAAAATAAAAAGAAGGGAAATTAAAAAATTATCCCATTTACAATTGTATACAAAAAATAAAATACCTAGGAATAAATTTAACCAAGGTGGTAAAAGATCTGTACTTGAAAAATTATAATTGGGTAGTTTGTTAATGTTTTTAATTTATTTTTTGTTTTGTTAATTCTTACCCAAGAGTATTTCTTCCATTGAGTTTTAGAGGGAGAGTGGGAGGATGAGAGAGAGAAAGAGAAACATTGATGGTTGCCTCCTGCATACATCTTGACCAGACCAAGGATAGAGCCTGCACATGCCCTTGATTGGGAATTGACTCCACAATCCTTCAATCCTCCATTTGTTAATTTCTTGTTTACTTTGCCTGAGGAGATATATCAAGAAAAAAATGTTGTTATGAGAAATGACAGAGATTTTACTATCTATTTTCTGCTAAGATTTTTATTGTTTCAAGTCTAACATTAACTCTTTAATATATTTTGAGCTTCATCTTGTATATAATATAAGAAGGTAATCTAGTTTCTTTTTTATTTTTTTATTTGTATATATTTGTCAAATATTCCCAATACCTTTTATTGAATAGACTATGTTTAACCTGTTGTATATTTTTGCCTCCTTTGTCAAATATTGATTGTCTACAGAGAATTGGAGATTACTATGACCTTGCAGTATAGTTTTATATCAGTTGTGTAATGCCTCTAATACCCTCCTTGTTTTTGTTCTTCTTTCTCAAGATTGTTGTTATTATTTTGGGTCTTTTTTTATTCCATATAAATTTTTGGAATATTTGTTCTAATTCTGTGAAATATGCCATTGGTATCTTGATAGGAATTGGGTTGAATCTATAGATTGTTTTGGGTAGTATGGACATTTTAATGATAGTTCTTCCTATCCATGAACATAGTATATGCTCCCACTTAGTTTATGTTCTTTAGTTTGTTTCTTCAGTGTCATAATTTTCCAAGAACAGGTCTTTTTATCTTTGGTGAAATTTATGCCTTAATATTTTATTCTTTTTGAAGCAATTGTAAATGGGATTTTCTTCATTTTTTTCTGATGGTTCATTATTGGTGTATAAAAATGCAACAAATACCTGGATATTTATTTTGCATCTATATTTCACTGAATTTAGCAGTTCTAGGAGAATAGGAAGAAGAAGAAGAAAAAGAAGAACAAGAAGACCTTATCCTTTGCAAAAGCATGGATGGACCTGGAGAGCATTATCCTAAATGAAATAAGACAGTCAGAGAAAGACAAATACCATATTATTTCACTCATATGTGGAATCTAATGAAAAAATGAACTAGCGAGCAAAATAGAGACAGACTCATAGATAGAGAGCAGGCTGAGTGTACTTGGTGCGAGGGGTGGAGGGATTGGACAACAGTGTATTGATTGCTAGGGGCAGATTGGGTGGGGAAGTTAGAGGAGGGTATAAAAGGATAAATGGTGATGGAGAGAGACTTGATCTGGGGTGGTGAACACGCAATACAGTATACAGATGATGTGTTGTAGAATTGTGCACATGAAACCTGTATAATTTTGTTAATCCAGCATCATCCCAATAAATTCAATTTAAAAAAATGTTTTTAAAAAATTATAAGACTTGAAGAAAGAAATTGAAGAATCTCTATTAGTATATGTAAAAGGCTAATATGCAAAGTATCCCCTCAGGAGTTTAACCAGGAGACTGGGAGTTCAAACACTCGCTACAATGTGCACTGACCACCAGGGAACAGTACAAAATGAAGGGAGGCCCAGCCAGCAGCTGGGTAAGGGAGGCCCCAGCTAGTGGCCAGAAGGCCTTGATTGTCCCTGATCACCAGCTGGGCCTAGGGACCCTACCAGTTCATGAATCTCATGCACCAGGCTTCTAGTATACAAATAAATGGAAGTATGCACCATGCTCATAAACAAGAAGAATTAACATAATTAAAAAATGATAGGAATTCTACCCAAAAGCAATATATAACTTCAGCATAATTCTTATCAAAATATCAATGGTTTAATCACAGAAATTGAACAAATATTCTAAAAAGACCCTGAATAACCTCAGTAATCTGGAGAAAGAAGAAAAAACTTGTAAGTATCACAATACCTGATATCAAACTATCTACATGGCCATAATAATCAAAACAGCATAGTACTGGCATAAAACAGACATATAGAAAAATGGAACAAAATAGTGACTCCAGAAATAAACCTACATCTTTTTGGTCAATTAATATTTGACAACGGAGGGAGACAAGAACATACAATGGAGCCAAGACTATTTAATAAGTAGCGCCAGGAAAACTGAATAATTACATGCAAAAAATCGAACTCTACCACCTTTAAACACCATATACAAGAATAAACTCAAAGTGGATTAAAGACTAAAATGTGTAAGACTCAAGGCCATGAAACTCGTAGAAGAAAACATAGGCAGTAAAATCTTTTTTTTATCTTTACTGTTCAGTTTATTAATTACATTGTTCCCTTTTTTTTCCCTATAGCTCCCCTCCACCTGGTACCCATCCCACCCTCCGCCCTCACCCCCCTCCACTGTCCTCGCTCATAGTTGCATGATTTTTGTCCAGTCTCTTGCTGCACTTCCCACACCCCTTTTGTGCCCAAGTATTGTCAGTCCATTCCGTCTCTATGTCTGTGATTCTGTTACATTCACCAGTTTATCCTGTTCATCAGCTTATTAATGCACTTGCTTTTTAGATTCATTTGTTGATAGATGTGTATTTGTTGTTCCTAATTTACACTTTTATCTTTTTCTTCTTCCTCTTCTTAAAGAATATCTTTCAGCATTTCATATAATATTGGTTTGGTGGTGATGAACTCCTTTAGCTTTTTCTTATCAGTGAAGCTCTTTATCTGACCTTCAATTCTGAATGATAGCTTTGTTGGATAGAGTAATCTTGGTTGTAGATTCTTGGTATTCATCACTTTGAATATTTCTTGTCACTCCTGTCTGGCCTGCATTGTTTCTGTTGAGAAATCCACTGACAATCATATGGGTGCTCCCTCATAGGTAACCATCTGTTTTCCCTTGCTGCTTTTAATATTCTCTCTTTGTCTTTTGCTCTTAGCATTTTAAGTATGATGTGCCTTGGTGTGGTCCTCTTAGGGTTCCTATATATTGGGATTCAGTGCGCTTCTTGGACTCCTAAGTCAATTTTTTTCACCAGGTGTGGGAAGTTTTCAGTCACTATTTCTTCAAATAGGTTTTCATTGTCTTGCTCTCTCTCTCTTTTTCTGGCACCCCTATAATTCAGATGTTGCTATGCTTGAGGTTGTCCCAGAGGCCCCTTACACTATCTTCAATTTTTTGGATTCTTTTGGTTTCTTGCTTTTTCAGCTGAGTGGATTTTAGCTCTTTGTATTTCAAATTTTTTAAAAATATATTTTATTGATTTTTTACAGAGCAGAAGGGAGAAGGATAGAAAGTCAGAAACATCGATGAGAGAGAGACATCGATAAGCTGCCTCCTGCATGCCCCCTACTGGGGATGTGCCCGCAGCCAAGGTACATGCCCTTGCCAGAATCGAACCCAGGACCCTTCAGTCCGCAGTCCGAGGCTCTATTCACTGAGCCAAACCAGTCTCGGCTGTATTTCAAATTTTTAACTTGGTTCTTGGGGTGCTCCAGAACACTTTTAGGTCTTTGTATAATATTTTTTATTTCAGTCAGTGTATGCTTAATTTCTGGTTGGTCCTTTTTCATATCCTTGAGAGTCTCCTTCATATCCTTGAGGGTCTCGTTCATTTCCTTGTAGGACTCATTCATTTCCACGTTGGTCTTGATCATTTCCACGTTGATCTTGATCATTTCCTTGCAGGTCTCATTCATATCCTTGAGGGTCTCGTTCATTTCCATGGTGATCTTGCTTATTTCCTTATAGGTCTCGACCTTTTCTAGGAGCCTCTTCATAAACCCTATAACCGTGGTTTTGAATTCCATGTCCAGTCGTTTTTTTCCCTCCATTTCTTTCCAATCTGATTTCTTTCCATGTCTTTGCATGGTGGCTGCTTCCCTGAGTTGGTCAATTAGCTTTGTGTGGTAGACATCCTACAAGGGACAGTGGCTCAGCCTCCTCAGTTACCTGAGGTGGATATGGGTTGCACAGTCTGCTGAAGTTAAGCTCAGGTTAATTGTTGTTAGCACTTGGAGGGGTTGACCTACAGGCTAATTGTCTG
Organism: Antrozous pallidus; assembly: GCA_027563665.1. Classification (NCBI taxonomy): domain Eukaryota; kingdom Metazoa; phylum Chordata; class Mammalia; order Chiroptera; family Vespertilionidae; genus Antrozous; species Antrozous pallidus. The sequence continues at coordinate 107,391,720 of CM050508.1, read as the reverse complement.
TGAAGTTCAGCTGTGCTCAGGTTGGATGAGCGGAGTCTCTGGGCCAAACAGACAGTGTTAGCTCCACCCTATGTGGCCCCAGGGAGTCTGTGTCGGTGGCAATGGCCGCCAGCATCTCTGAGAGAGAGCCGCTGCCAAGCTCCACCAGCTGCCGCGGAATTCAGACTCTCCCCAAATGAGTCTGCACACCCAATTTCTCATCCAGGGTCATAAAACAAAGCAGTCTGATGGTTTCCCGAATGAGAGAGCAAGTCGCAAGCGCTCTCTACGTGGTCAGGCAGCTGCGCTGTTCCCAAGTTCACGCGCAAGCTCGCCTTCTGCACAAGCTGGCAGACCCCTGTAGCACCCGAGCTTCAGCATGCCCTCCCACTCTCCAGTTTTTACCCTGTATGATAGTGGGTTCCCTGGACTTTGCCCAGAGCTGGGGAATCAGTCCAGTAGGATGTCTTTGTCTCCCCGTTCGAGAAAACTGGCCGGTTTCCAGCCGCCCACCCTATCCGCTGGCTCGCACTCCTCCAAACCTCTCTCCACATGTATCTTCAATGCTGTCCTCAGCCGCTCCTCCGAGTCACAGTGTCTTATCTTCACTTTTATTTGTGGAATTTTCACTTAGCCAGCTTTCTGGTGATTCTGGATAGTGTTTGTTCTTTCGTTAAGTTGTAGTTTTAAAATTGCTCTGTATGATGGCAAGATAGGTGTTTTACCTATGCCACCATCTTGGTTCTGGGCAGTAAAATCTTGAACATTTCTCATAGCAATGTTTTTTCTGATATATCTCCTCAGACTAGGGAAACAAAAGAAAAAATAAACAAATGGGAATATAACAATTTAAAAAGGTTTTGCACAGCAAGGAAAACCATCAACAAAAACAAAGAGAAAACCTACTGAATGGGAATATTCACCATTGACACATCTGATTAAAGGATATATATCCAAAATTTATAAAGATCTCAAACAACTCAACATAAAAAACAAAGAAATCCAATTTTAAAATGGGTAGATGACCTGAATAGACACTTTTCCAAAAAGGACATACAGATGGCCAGTAAACATGAAAAATGCACAATGTCACTAATTTTCAGAAAAATGCAAATTAAAATCACAATGAGATATCATCTCACACCCATCAGAATAAGTATCAGTAAATCAACAAACAAGTGCTGGTGAGGATGTGGAGGAAAAAAACCCAGGTGCACTGTTGGTGAGAATTCAGATTTGTGCAGCCACTGAGGAATCCAGTAGGGAGGTTCCCCCCTAAATTAAAAAACCTAACTGTCTTATGACCCAGAAATTTCCCACTGGGTTTATTTCCAAAGAAATCCAAAATACAAATTTGAAAGAATATACACATTTCTATGTTCACCACAGCCAAGATATGGAAGCAACCTAAGTGCCCAACCCAAGTATACATATATCTGTGGTACATATATAAAATGGAATATTACTCTGCCATAGAAAAGAATGAAATTTTACCAATTGCCAACAGCATAACTGGACCTAGAGGATATTATGCTAAGTAAAATAAGCCAGACAGAGAAAGACAAACACAATATTATTTCACTTATATGTGGAATCTAAAGAACAATATAAGCAAACAGAAACGAACTCATAGATACAGAGAATAAACTAAAGTTGATAGGTAGGGGTGGGTTGAGAGGTTGGGTGAAAAAATTAAAAGTACAAGTTTGTAGTAACAAAATAGTCATGGGAATGTAAAGTACAGCATAGGGAATAAAGTCAATAATATTGTAATAACTATGTACAATGCAAGGTGGGTACTAGAAATATTGGGGGACCACATTGTAAAGTTAATGATTATCTAACCACTATACTATACACCTAAAACTAATACAAAGTAATATTGAATGTAAATGATAAAAAAATAGATTAAAAAATTTGCATTAGCCAAAACTGTTTTGGCTCAGTGGATAGAGCATCGGTCTGTGGACTGAAAGGTTCCAGGTTCGATTCCAGTCAAGGGCATGTACCGTGGTTGTAGGCACATCCCCAGTAGGGAGTGTGCAAGAGGCAACTGATCGATGTTTCTTTCTCATCGATTTTTCTGACTTTCTATCCCTCTCCCTTCCTCTCTGTAAAAAAAAAAAATCAATAAAATATATTTTTTAAAATACTTGCATTAAACTATTGATTCATTTATGGAAAAATATCTTTACAATATTGAGTGGCCCAGCTCATGAATATGATATGTCTCAATGTTTGTTTAGGTCTCTTTTTGTTTCTTCTATCTACATTTCATATTTTGTAGCTTGCATATTCTATATATATTTTGATAGCTTTATACCTAAGCATGTCTTTTGGGGGAATTGTTATAAATACTATTGTGGTTTTAATTTTAGTTTTGAAATGTTCATTATTAGTATAAAAAAACTAGTAGCCTGGTGCATGAAATTCATGAAGGGGTGGGGGTAGGGAGAAATGTCCTTCAGCCCAGCCTCCAATCTGGGACTCCTCTCGCAATCCAGGACCGCTGGCTCCTAACTGTTCACCTGTGTGCCTGCCTGATCACCCCTAACACTGCCTGTGGTCTGCTCACCCCCAACTGTCCCCCCTCACTGGCCTGCTTGCCCCCAACTGTTACTCCTAGCTCGCTTGCTCACTCCCAACTACCCACCCTTGGCGGCCTGCTTGTCCCCAATTTGCCTCCTCTCCTGGCCTGATCAGTCCTAACAGCCTCTGCCTCAGCCCTGCCACCATGGCTTTGTCTAGAAGGACATCCAGAAGGTCTCCCAGTCTAATTAGCATATTACCCTTTTATTAGTATAGATGCCATTGGTTTTGTGTATTGTTCCTATAACCTGCTACCTTGCTAACCTCACTTATTAGTTCTACAAGTTGTTGTTTTTTTAATTCCTTGGGATTTTCTGTGTCAACAACGATGATATTGGGAAATAATGGCAATTTTATTTCTTCCTTTCCAAAATGTATGCCTTTTATTTCTTTTTCTTGTCGTATTTCTGTGACTATAACTTTCATTACTATATTAAATAAGAGTGATGAAAGCAGACACCTTGTATTTTTCCTAATCTTAAGGATAAGCAATTAGTCTTTCACATTTAAGTATGCTACTATCTGTAGGTATCTGTAGTGCTTTTATAGCTTCCCTTTATCAAGTTACAGAAGCAACTTCTATTTTAATAAATTTGCTAAGACTTTTTATTGTAAACTATTGTAGCATTGTGTCAAATGAGTTTTTTCTACATCAATTAATATAATTAAATGATTTTCATTCTTTAATCTATGCTTACATGGCAAATTACATTGATTGATTTTCAAATATTGAACTAGACTTGCAAACCTGAAATAAATTTCACTTTTTTTAGTACATATTAGATTTGATTTGCTAAAATTGTGTTGGGGACCTTTATATACAAGTTCATGGCGACAGTGGTCTCTAATGTCCTTTCTTTTATATTTTTGTACTAACTTTTCTGTTTTTGATATCAGGATAATGTTAGTCTCATAAACTGAGTTGAAAAATTTCTCTCCTTTTCTATTTTCTGAGATAGATTATGTAAACTTGATGTTAATTCTTTTAAAAATATTTTCATTTGAAGATTTCTAAGAGCTTCCTACCATTCAGGTTGCTTATTTTATCCTGTTGAGTTTGTTATTTTGTGATTTTTCTAGGAATTGGCTCATGTATCTTTGTTATTAATGTTGTTGTTAATCCTCACCTAAGGATATTTTTCCATTGATTTTTAAAGAGAGTGGAAGAGAGGAAGGAAAATGGCAACGGAACAGACAGACACATTCTGAATGAGGGGAGTGTTTGTTGGTGAGTTGGGGGACAGCTGTGCTCCTGGAGAAGGTGGGGGACTGCTGGACGGGCCTCCATGGGCTTCCCCTGACCAAGTGGCCCCCGGTATGGATGGGTTCTCTGGCAGAGCCACCGCTTGGAGGCGGACCGCGGGGAAGGGCCTGAAAATATACAGCTGCAGTACCCACTGGATGGCTGAGGGCCCCAGAATACCAGTTACCAGTTGGTGCAGGCGCCGTGAATTCAGAGGAGCTCTGCCCTCCTCCACGGAAAGGTCAGATTTAGCCTGGGGTTGGGCGTCCACACCCAGGGAACTGGAGGAGCAGGGATCTGCGCCTGAAAAAAGTCTGTGGCTGTTAGAGCTGGTGAATGAGGAAGGGGACCCTTGGAGCTGGTGGCAGAGGGGATCCCTAGAAAGCAATCCATTTGGACCTGACAGAGAAGGACAGCCAAAAAATTTTGGGAGGGTGCTGGCTGCTAAATCCAAGGAGAAAAGGGAGTTTGCGCAGACATGTGTGCGGAACCTGAGTTGGCGCACTGCATTTCTTCCTCTCCTAATCTGAGCTTCTAAGTGCTAAGCCAGGAACGTGGGATCGCCTGATGGGGGACACCCTGGGAGACTGCAGGAGAGACCTGTTTTTCTGGAGGCTGGGGATCAGAGCAGGAAGTCACCATAAGAGAGCAGCTTTGGGGCAGCCCATTCCCACAAATCAATATTGAATACCACAGGGTTAGTGGGATCTTAGTTCAGGCTAGAGAGGACCAATAGACCCAGAGGTCATTCCAGAAACACTTCCACTCAGGGGCTGAATCACAAATTGACTCTTATGTGACATAAATTAAGGGATCAATTTTACTACTACTATTTCACCTTTTGTGTCTTTTAAGTGTCATTTTAATTTTCTCTTTATTCTACTTTGGGATTAGTGTTCTACAGTATATTTTCATCTACTCATTAGTATCTTTTTACTCTACCTCAACTCCACCTTTATGCCACCACTCTCTTGCTAAACTTTCCCTATATAGTGTCTTGTTTCTCTTACACTTTTCCTGCTTTAGATTTTTCTTATTCTTTCTTTTTACCCCCTGTTAAAATTTCATCCTACTCATGTATCTAATCTCCAACCACCTGCTCCAAGTCCATATACACCTCTCGCTCCTTTGAATCCACTATCCTAAATTGTTTTTCTCTCTGTCCTGTTGTTGTTGTTTACTTCACTGTTTATTATATTTATTTATTTATTGCTTGTTTGTGAGATTGGTTTGCTTATTCTTTTCTTTTGGTTTGTTTTGGGGGGGTTGGTGGTTTAGTTGTTGTTGTTGTTGTTGTTGTCATTGCATTATTTTTTGATAGACTTTTGCTTCTGTGTTCCCTCACCTCGTTTGATGTTATTTGTTGTATGTAATTTGTATAAATCTCCAGGTACTTGTTGCTGGCTTTTGTTGGGATTAGTGGCTGTCTTATATAAGTTTTCACCCCATATTTATAGTTTATTCCCCTTTTCTTTTCTTTCTTATTCTCTTTCTTTTCTCTATTAGCTCCTCCTCTTCTTCTTCCTCTTCTTCTTCTTCTTCTCCTTTTCCCAATTTCATTTGGCATTCCTTCCTTTTTTTTGAGTATCTGTAGGTGAGTGAGTGTCTCTGTGTGTGTCTTCTCTTTCTCTCTTCTTTCTCACCTATCACCCAATTTGCCTTCCTCTGGTGATTACATTTATTTGGAGTTACCAATACCATGAATACATTCCTGTTCAGTGCCTGGTTGTGTTGTATTCTGTGCCTTTAAAACAACACAAGAGAGAGAGAATTACATAACCAGACACATGAAGAAGAGAGACCACGGGGAGATGCTGAAACAGCCCACATATGAAAGAAAAACAAGCCTCACCAGAAAAGGAGGTAAATGAAATGGAGGCAAGCAACCTATCAGAGAAAGAATTCACAGAAATGGTCATGAGGTGGCTGAAAAGAATGAAAGACAAATTTGACGATATGAGTAAGAGCCAAGAGGAAATGAAGAATAACCAAGAGGAAATGAAGAAGATCCGAGAAGAAATGAAAAGTGACATCGCTGAGGTAAAGAACTCAATATAAAGATCAAGAGTAGACTAGAAGAAGCAGAGGACCGCATCAGTGAGCTAGAAGACAAGGTAGGAAAAAATACCCAAATAGAGTAGCATCTAGAAAAAAAATTAAAAGCAGGAGGAGAGCCTAAGGGAACTTTGAGACAACATGAAACAAAACAACATCCACATAATTGGACTTCCAGAAGGACAGGAAACTGAGCAAGGAATAGAAAATCTATTGGAAGAAATAATGACAGAAAACTTCCCTGATATAGAAAAGAAAAAACCCACACAAATCGAAGAAGCTCACAGAGTCCCAAGCAAAATGAACCCCAAAAGACCGACACCAAGGCACATTATAATTAAATTGGCAAACACCAACGACAAAATAAGAAACTTAAAAGCTGCCAGAGAGAGACAGAAAGTCACCTACAAAATAACTTCCATCAGACTAACAAGTGATCTCTCAACAGAAACTCATCAGGCCAGAAGGGAATGGAATGAAATATACAAAGTCATGCAAAGGAAGGGTCTGAATTCCAGAATACTGTACCCAGCAAAGCTATCAATCAAAATTGAAGGACAAATCAGGAGCTTCACAGACAAAAAAAAGGACTAAGGGAATTCATTACCACCAAACCAGCAATGCAAAAAAATACTAAAGGGTCTGCTGTAAAAAGAAATAGGAAGCAAAGAAGGAACACAGGGGTAAAGAACAAAAATGGTTACTAATAAGTACCTATCAATAATAACTTTAAATGTAAAGATATTAAATGATCCAATCAAAAGACATAGGGTAACGGAATGGATAAGAAAACATGACCCATATATCTGCTGTCTACAAAAAACCCACCTCTGAAAAAAAGACGCACACAGACTGAGGGTGGAAGGATGGGAAAAGGTTCTTCAGGCCAATGGAAATGGAAAAAATGGTGGGAATATCCGACAAATTAGATCTCAAAGTGAAGGACATAATAAGTGATAAAGAAGGCCACTTCATAATACTAAAGGGAGCAGTCCAACAAGAAGACATAACTCTGGTAAACATATACGCACCCAATACAGGAGCACCCAAATACATAAAAAAAATCCTGAGAATAGCAAGGGAGAGATTGACAGCAATACAATCATAGTAGGAGACTTTAATACCCCACTATCACCATTGGACAAATCCTCTAAACAAAAATCAGTAAAGAAACATCAATCCTCAATGACTCACTAGTCCAGATGCAATTAATTTACATCTTTAGATCATTTCACCCCAAAGCCACAGAATATACATTTTTTTTCAAGTGCCCATGGGTCATTCTAAAAGATAGACCATGTGTTGGGTCATAGGCAAAGTCTCTCCAAATTCAAGAAGATAGAAATCATATCAAGCATATTCTCAGATCACAACGGCATAAAGCTGGAAATCAACTACAATAAAAACAATCCAAAGAAATCAAACACATGGAGACTAAACAGCATGGTATTAAACAATGGGTTACCAGAGAGATCAAGGAAGAAATACAAAACATCATGGCAACAAATTACAATGATAGCACAACAATCCAAAATCTATGGGACACAGAGAAAGCAGTTTTGAGAGGGAAGTTCATAGCTCTACAATCTTACTGCATAAAACAAGAAACAGTGGCAATAAATTATCTAATCCAACAACTCAAAGAGTTAGAAAGAGAGCAACAAGAAAGCCCACTGTAAGCAGAAGGAAGGAAATAGTAAAGATCAGAGCAGAGAAAAGAAACAATAGAGTAAGAGAGAAAAGAAACAGTACAAAAGATCAACAAAACCAAGAGCTGGTTCTTTGAAAGGATAAACAAGATTGACGAACCTCTAGCCAGATTCACCAAAAAGCAAAGAGAGAGAACCCTAATAAATAAAATCAGAAATGAAAGAGGTGAAATAACAACAGACGCCATGGAAATACAAAGGATTGTTAAAAAAAATACTATGAACAAGTTTACTCCAACAAACTGGACAACCTAGAGGAAATGGATATATTCCTAGAAAAATATAACCTTCCTAAACTCAATCAGGAAGAATCTAAACAGCTTAATAACCCAATGACTATGGAAGAAATTGAAGCAGTCATCAAAAAGCTTCCAGCAAACAAAAGCCCAGGGCGAGAGAGCTTCACAGGGGAGTTTTACCAAACATTCAAAGAAGAACTAAAAGCTATCCTCCTCAGATTATTCCACAAAATTCAAGAGGATGGAACACTTCCAAACTCCTTCTATGAAGCCAGAATCACCCTAATAACAAAACCAGATAAAGACATAACAGAGAATTACAGGCCAATATCCCTCATGAATATATATGCCAAAATCCTCAATAAAATTCTAGCAAATTAGATCCAGCACTACATCAGAAAGATCATACACCATGACCAAGTAGGATTTATCCCAGAGATGCAAGGATAGTACAATATCCACAAATCAATAAATGTGATACATCACATAAACAAATTGAGAGATAAAAATCACATAGTCATATCAATTGATGCAGAAAAAGCATTTGACAAAATCCAACACCCTTTCTTGATAAAAACTCTCAACAAGGTAGGAGTAGAAGGATCATACCTCAACATAATAAAAGCCATATATGATAAACCCACAGCAAACAACACACTCAATGGGTAAAAACTACAACCATTTTCCCTAAGAACAGGAACAAGACAGGGGTGCCCATTCTCACCACTCCTGTTCGACATAGTACTGGAAGTATTAGCCATTGCAATTAGACAAGAAGAAGAAATAAAAGGCATCCAAATTGGAAAAGAAGAAGTAAAGCTGTCCTTATTTGCAGATAACATTATATTGTACATAAAAAACCCGAAAGAGTCCATAAAAAAATTAATAGACTTAATGAGTTCAGCAATATAGCAGGACACAAAATTAATGCCAAGAAATCTATGGGATTTCTGTACATCAATAGTGAACTTACAGAGAGACTAAAAACGCAATTTCATTTACCATCACACCAAAAAATTTAAGATACCTAGGAATAAACTTAACTAAGGAGGTAAAAGACCTATTTATGGAAAACTACAGGACACTGAAAAAACAGACAGAGGAAGACATAAACAGGTGGAAGAACATACCATGTTCATGGATTGGGAGAATCAATATCATTAAAATGTCCATAGTACCCAAAGCAATCTATAAATTTAATGCACATCCCATTAAAATACCAACAGCATATTTCACAGACCTAGAAAGAACTCTCCAAAAATTCATCTAGAATAAAAAGAGACCCTGAATAGCCACAGCAATCCTGAGAAAGAAGCACAAAGTCAGTGGGATTTTAATACCACATTTCAAGCTGTATTACAAAGCTACTGTTCTCAAAACAGCCTGGTACTGGCACAAGAACAGACATATAGACCAATGGAATAGAATAGAGAATCCAGATATCAACCTAAACCACTACGCTTAATTAATATTTGACAAAGGAGGCATGAACATAAAATGGAGTCAAGACAGTCTCTTCAATAAAAAGTGTTGGGAAAATTGGACAGATACATGCAAAAAAAAAAAATGAAACTAGACCACCACCTTACACCATACACAAAAATAAACTCAAAATGTATACAGGACTTAAACATAATACGGGAAACCATCAAAATATTAGAGGAATCCACAGAAAGAGAAATCTCAGACATATGATGGAAGAACGTCTTCACTGATACTGCTCCGAAGGCAATGGAAACTAAAGAGAAAATAAACAAATGGGACTACATCAAAATAAAAAGCTTTTGCCAAGACGGGTTTGGCTCAGTGGATAGAGTGTCGGACTGCAGACTGGAGGGTCCTGAGTTCGATTCTGGTCAAGGGCATGCACCTTGGCTGCGGGCACATCCCCAGTAGGGGGCGTGCAAGAGGCAGCTGATCGATGTTTCTCTCTAATAGATGTTTCTAACTTCCTATCCCTCTCCCTTCCGCTCTGTAAAAAATCAATAAAATATATTTTAAAAAAATAAAAATAAAAAGCTTTTGCATAGCAAAACAAATCATCAATAAAACAACAAGAAATCCCATTGTATGGGAGAACATATTTGCAAATGTTTTCACTGATAAAGGTTTAATCTCAAGCATCTACAGGCAACTTATACAACTTAATAAAAGGAATACAAATGATCCAATAAAAACATGGGCAACCTACCTAAATAGAATATTTTCTAAAGAAGACAAAAGAAAGGCCCAGAGGCATATGAAAACCTGCTCAAAGTCACTAATTATCTGAGAGATGCAAATCAAACAACAATGCGGTACCATCTCACACCTGTCAGAATGGCTATCATCAACAAACGACAAGTGCTGGGGAGGATGTGTAGAAAAAGGAACCCTCGTGCACTGCTGGTGGGAATGCAGACTCGTGCAGCCACTGTGGAGAACAGTATGGAGTTTCCTCCAAAAACTAAAAATGGAGCTCCCATTTGACCCAGTGATCCCACTTCTAGGAATATATCCCAAGAGCCTAGAAACACAAATTAGAAAAGATATATGCACCCCAATTTTCATAACAGCACAATTTACCATAGCTAAGATTTGAAAACAGCCTAAGTGCCCTTCAGCAGATGAGTGGATTAAAAACTATGGTACATCTACACAATGGAATACTATGCTGCAGTAAAAAAAAGAAGGAGCTCCTACCATTTGCAACAACATCGATGGAGCTGGAGAGAATTATGCTAAGTGAAATTAACCGGGTAGAGAAAGATAAGTATTACATGATCTCACTCATTTGTGGAATATAATGAAAGGCATAGACTGATGAACAAGAACGGATCCAGAGACTGAAAAATGTCCATCAGAATGTCAAACCTCAGGGTAAGTGGGGGGTGGTGAGTGTAAGGGGGAAAGTCAATATATTTGACCTCTTGAACTAAGGTAAATAATAGGTGTTTTTACATCCCTGACAAAGTTTATATAAAGTTATAAAAAAAATTGGCAGCTAATTTGAAATTAAAATGACATGGCCTAGAGCATGCCATCTCCCATGGACACAAGTCCTTAGGCTTGCCGCCCCCCCCCCCCCTTAATCCCTGTGACATCATAATATCCTTACTGACATTATTCCACAATGTCATTATAAATTTTGATACTTGACAACAGCATATTGTACAATTATCCCAAAGAAACTTAAAAATTAATTCTTTGAATGTTTGACAGCAATTTTAAAAAAGAACAGGAAAGGAATTAATCCCTTTCAGAAGGAATTAAGGCACTGGAAAGGCAAGTTGAGCATTCTATATTGGCCCCTCCTGCCCTTTTTGCCTTCTTCTCACAATCCAAGTGCACACAGCTGTTGCTTGAGCTTTCATTTCAAGCTGAGGTTGAAGCCTCTGGGTGGCTGGCACCATGGATCTGTCTCTCGCCCAATGGGTGGAGCTGGGCCCTCTCTGGAAAAAAAAACCTGAGTCCTCTGTGATATGTGATCAGTAACGGGACCCCACCAGCAGGCAAGGGGTTCCCAAGGCAGGTGCTCAGCATAGATGCCACAGGGGCATAGACTACCAAGGGGACAGAACTGAACCTCACATCACCCTGTTTGGCCCCGGAGGATGGCTGGTTAGCCAGAGACGGGTAAGATTCCTCAGGGGAGGAGCAACCTAAGACAGGCACAGTTGAAGAAGGGCCATCAGGAGAGAACTTAAAGATCAACAGAGGTGGGGCACAGATCTTCACTCCCCTAACTTTGCAGGGCCCTGAACTCTCACCCTTTCTGAGGAAGGTCTGCTTCGCCTTCCATGCACAGCTCAAATTGGAACCGAGGTCACAGACAGAGACTTGGCCAGCAACAGGAGCCCTATATCTAAATTCACTCTAGCACCAGGAATGCTCAGGGCCTACTCAAGAATGCAAATAATCCCTGCCACAAATATTTACAGGGTAAACTAAGATTATTGTTTGAGTTTTAAATTTGACAGCAAAATAGTAATCAAGTTTTCAGGTTAATTTAAATTGGCTAATTGAAATAAGTGAATAATCAAGAAAAATTACGTATACTGGACAAAAAGCTGTTCCTAAAACATTAACTAAAATTTCTATTAGTAGTTCACCTCAGAACTGAACCTCACATAACCCTGCTTGGCCCCAGAGGATGACTGGTTAGCCATAGATGGGTAAGATTCCTCAGAGAAGAAACAACCTAAGACAGGCACAGCCGCAGAGGGGCCATCAAGAGAGAACTTAAAGGTCAACAGAGGTGGGGCACAGACTCTCACTCCCCCAACTTTGCAGGGGCCTGAACTCTCACCCCTTCTGAGGGCGGTCTCCTGCCCCCATGGCTGCTTCGCCTCCCATGCACAGCTCAGATCAGGACCCAGGTTACAGACAGAGATTGGCCAGCAACAGCAGCCCTATATCTAAATCCAGTCTAGCACCAAGAATGCTCAGGGCCTACTCAAGAATGCAAATAATCCCTGCCACAAATATTAACAGGGTAAACTAAGATTATTGTTTGAGTATTAAATTTGACAGTAAAATAGTAATCAAGGTTTCAGATTAATTTAAATTGGCTAATTGAAATAAGTGAATACTCAAGAAAATTTAAGTGTACTAGACAAAAAGCTGTTCCTAAAATATTAACTAAAATTTCTATTAGTAGTTCATCTCTTCATAAAATTGCCTAACATGTAAAGAACCTAAAGCAGTCATATTTTTGTGCAAAAATTAAAATTAAAATTACCAAGACTGCACTATAAAATTTCCAAAGCCCCCATTAATCAAAAAAAGGGGGGGAGATACTGGGGTAATATCATGTAAGGAAAAATATCCTGTAAGTAAATTACACTTAGAAAATTCTTACTTCAGAAAATTAATTTCCATTTGTAATGCTAACAGTAAGACACCCATGAAAAACACATATGGTGTCAAAATAAGCCAAAGGAAAATCATTTGGGCAAAAATAAAAAGAATCCCAAGTCTATTTTACAGAAAAGATTCCTTTATTAACTTTCCTTTATTATACAAACCTTTATTAGTATATTTTCAGAAAACAATTCCAAGACCATATGGATTCCTGCAACAAAGAGGAACTGACAGGTCTTTTCCAACTGCAAAGACAGGCCAGAGATGGAAGACGCTGACAACACCTTGCCATGCTAACAGTCAGCTGCTGTGCGTTGCTGCAGGCAGCCCAGGACCAAACCAGAGAGGGTGGGACCTGCATTGCCAGCATATGTCCACCATCCAGATATCATTGCTGGCATGTACACATAAGGAACTATTTGACAATGGAACTGGGACTCAGAACTGTTGGACACTGAATCTGAGACTCACAGATTTTTTGTTCTTATAGGTTTATATCTAGTATGCAGATGAAAGATTTTTTTTAAAGAAAAGAAATGAGGGGGAAAAGATAGATACAGAGGCAAAGAAGCATTGAATAGACTGTCAAACTACAATGGGAAGGCAGGGGAGGGTGGGGGGCAGGAGCTGTAAGAGATCGACAGGACTTGTATGCAGGCATATAAGCATAACCAATGGATACAAGACATTGGGGAAGGGGGAAAAGGGGTAAGGGAGGTTGGGGGGAGGTTAATGGAAGAAAAAAAATATGTACTACTATTTGTAATACTTTAAAGAATATATATAGAGAAAAAAATAAAATAAAATATCAATAGATAGATGATAGATAGATAGATAGATAGATAGATAGATAGATAGATAGATAGATAGATAGAGTAAAAGGGACAGGGAGAGACAGAGACAGAGAAACATTGATGTGAGAGAGATACATCTATTGGTTGCCTCCTGGGGATTGAGCCTGCAACTGAGGTATATGCTCTTGACTGGAATCAAACCGGTAAGCCTTCAGTCTATAGGCTGATACTCAGATTAATTTAAATTGGCTAATTGAAGTAAGTGAATACTCAAGAAAATTTAAGTGTACTAGACAAAAAGCTGTTCCTAAAATATTAACTGTGCCAAACTGGCTAGGGCTGACCTATGTTTTTGTGATTGTGACAAATTCTTTAAGTTTTCCTTCATCAAATAACCTCTTATTTCCTATTTATTCCTGAAGGATATTTTATGGGGTATAAGATTTATGATTAATAGTTTCTTTCAGAACTTGAAAAATGAGTGCCTCTTACTTATGGCCTCCATGGTTTTAGATGAGATATCCACTGTCATCTAAATACACGCTCCCCATAAGTCAGGTATCACTTCTCTCTGCCTCTTTTGAGATTTCTTTCTTTATTTTTGTTCTTAATAATTTAATTTGATATCAAGAAATTTAACTATGACTTTTTTGTGTCTATCCTATTATTTGCTCTGCCAGGGTGATGCAGAATTAACTTCCAGTTCCCAGTTAAGGTGCCCACAGCTTCTGCAGGCAGAACAGGCACAGTTGGTTTGGGAAGAATCCTGTTCAGTCCATGGGTGTTTTGCCAGGGTGGGATGGATATTTTCCAAAAGGTTTCCTTTTGTTGTCAGGCCACCTTTCCCTGTCCTTTGGGGGGGGGGGGGGGCTTTTCTTATAGCTTTTTTGTCTATGCCTGTTGGTGATTTGGGGTTAGAGGTTCTTGCAGCATTCTCACTAGGATATGTGGGAGTGATAGAGAAACCCAGGGAACTCACTACATGTCATTCTATAAATCCCAAGATTCCTAGGCTATATGCTGCCTTCTTTGCACCAAGAGTCTGCCTGTGCTTTTTGTATGTCAAGGAATTCTTAGTTGTAAGAGGGAGGGTTTGGGATGAATGGGCCTCTCTATCTGTGTGGAGCCAGAAGTCAACACTTTAGCCTTTTTTAAAATTCTGATCTGAGAATATTTTTCCATCGATTTTTAGAGACAGTGGAAGAGAGAGAGAAAGAGAGAAAAATATTGATGTGGGAGAAATATATTGATTGGTTACCTCATGCACAAGCCCTGACCAGAAGACCTGGGCCTGGGAGGAGCCTGCAACCAAGGTACATACCTTTGACTGGAATCAAACCCTGGACCCTTCAGTCCGCATGCCAATGCTCTATCCACTGAGCAAAACTGGCTAGGGCTGAACACTTTTGTCTTAATGTCCTTCCCTCAGTACTAGTTATATTTTGCTATTAATAAGAGTTAATAAGCAAGGAAGAGTATGGCCATCATACTTGAAAGGACTGGGGAACAGTGTACTTTATTCCATGTTCTTATACATAAGAAAATTGTATTTATTACCAATAGCAGGAGCATGTCAACCTATACTGATCTCTCTGGAGAGTCTGATGTAGGAAAGTTTTTCAGCAAATCAACTCCTAGAAAACCAGGATACTCTCCAACATTGGGCCATGTGGCTGGCAGGCTCTGGAGCAGACCTACCTAAACCATATTCTTAGTCTATGTTCTTCTCTCTTTAAATGTGCCCCTTGGCTTTTGTTTAATGGTTCCCATGTCCTTTTCATACCTTCTCCTCCTGTGTGGCCTTCTGAGTAATCATTAGACATTACTATTTGTTAACTACTCACAATAAGTTCTGTACAGAGCAGAGGTCTCACCTCGGCCCTGGCTGCTCTTGAGAAAGTCTCAGCTGCTTAAAGTGAGCAAAGAATGAGCCCACATAATCACTCCCGCAGCTCATCTTGGAAGACCCTAAAACTTGGACAAACTATTCTCAGTGTATCTGGAAGTCCAGTGTTGAGGGGTTAAGGATCTTCTGGCCTGGTCTTTGCTCTGAAATGCATGCAATGAGGGTGCTTTCATGGCTCCTGGAAGTGTGCTTACTTCTGCTCCACTGGGCCCTGGTCCTGCCTGCTGGTCTGGTGCTTTGAGCCCTCTTCCTCCAGACTATCTTTTCATAGCCCTTGGTGTGGCCCAGCAATATTCTAGGTCCCATTTCCCTGTACCCTTGTTCTCTGGACTCCAATCTCCTCCAGGCTCCTCCTTTCATTCACTCCCTCCAAAGACAGGTGAACAGGATGTAACCTCCCTGGGACATCTGCCTTCAGACATAGGCCTGAACCAGAGGTGGCTGCGCCACACTGCCCACATCCCCAGTAGCTCTGTTTAGAAATGGAATAATCAAAATCCCAGCTCACAGAAATGACCAAGGCTGAATTAAAAATTAAAATAGATGGGTCCCATTGACATCCTCAAATGGCTGCATTATTTCACCTTAGGTAAGCTGTGCCTCTCAAGAAAGCTCCTGGTTGATAAATGACTACACATGGAGGTCACCCTGGCACTCAAGGGGCAGATCAAATCAACTTGATGACCAAGCTAAAGGAAATGTATTTCCCAGGACCAATGTCACACATTCAGCCTGTAAGAGCTCACATGAGATTTAAATCTCACCCTCCTGTGATATAGGTCAAATATGGAGCCTCTTTTGGGACCCAGGGAAAATTAGTACTTGTTCACAGGTGCAGTGTTGGCTCCCAGAGGCCTGTGGGGAGTTCCTCACTGAGCCATCATGGCACCAGGGGATTGCTCATTGGCTATGGCTCTGCAACCTGAGGGAAACTAACTTTCCATTCCAACCTGTGAGTTCCAGTCAATGCTACCTTTAATCACATGCTCCATGATCACAATTTGAGTTTCATGTACACCACCTGCCTGAGCCAGAGGTATGACCGAGGTAGCCATGAATGACAGCCCAGAAGACAGGCTTATTTGCCAAGGCCTCTGGTCTCAGCTGGAAGAAAAGTCATCACATATCACATGGGGTAGGGGAGGCTCATCGATGGAATGAGATGAGGAAGGAAAACAATGCACTTTTGTGGTATAAGAGACTAGGCATCTATGGAGCCTCACACAGGCAGTTGATTTTAACACTACTAAGTTGTACCAGAGGGAGCCTCAGGCCACAGGCACAGCATCTGTTTGCAGACATAGTGCTCAAAGGGATGGAAGTTCAGTCCTTGAGTTCTAATTCTTTCCTTCGTCATATTTCACTTTCCTGCACAAGGTGGGGTGGCAGCAGAAAAATAGTGATGGAGCTTACTCTGGAAAGTGCCTTGAAATAGAATCATCAGATTGATGTGCAAGCAGACATTTTAAATGTGAACGAAATCTAAGAAGATCTATTTTTGACAAAATAAGGGGAAGGTAAGCAACATTCAAAACAGAACAGTGGTGATTACACCCAGAGGAAATCCCTAATGAACCTGAAAACAAACCTCTAAAGAAAGAGAAAGAAGATAAATTCTAAGTACTGTTTATGTAACCTTAGGGTGTTTAAACACCAAGAATTTAAAGAGTGTCTGAGACACTGGAGCAAATGAGATGGAGGGGGCTGTGTGTTAAGAAATAGAGTTTTTGGCAGAAGGTCAAAGAGAGTGAGCAGATATGGAGAGGTGAAGGAAGAGGAGGTAAGTACAACTTTCATGTTAAAAGAAATTTAGCAAAAATTAAAGCTTGCTTGCTAAAGAAAACACATGGAGAGTGAAGGTCTCTGTTAACTGGGGGCCAATAAGAGTGGCTGTATCCCACCAGTTTCCTGGAGCTGCTGAGGGCCGGCCCATGTCCACCCAAAGGGCCTGGGCACTGAAGCAGTCCTTTTCTTTTCTTTATTTTTCTTTTCTTTCCTTTGCTTTGTTTTTCCTTTCTTTTCTTTTTAAACATATTTTTATTGATTTCAGAGAGGAAGGGAGAGAGAGATAGAAACATCAATGATGAGAGAGAATCATTGATCGGCTGCCTACTGCAAGCCCCCTAATAGGGATCAAGCCTGCAACCCAGGGATGTGATCTTGATTGGAATTGAACCTGGGACCCTTCAATTCACAGGCCAATGCTCTATCCACTGAGCCAAACCTGCTAGGGCAGCAGTGATTTTTTTCCACCACCTATCACCACTTAGCCAAGCTGGAGGTGAATCCACTGTGGAAAACACCAATAAAACATGGCACCAGGGCTGTGTGTCCCTCCTCTAAGCTTACTGAGAGTCAGACTGCGCCAAGGCTGGGAGCCAGTCAAGGGAACAGACGCAGATGCCCCCAACCTGTCATCTCTGCTTTTGGAGTTGAGTCAAGTGTGTCAGTGGAAGTACTGGGACAGGGCAGCCAGTTATTGTGACTGAGTAATCACAACTATTTAGACATGAACATCTTCACAGAGGTTTTTCCCAAACACCAGCTTCGGAAGCCTCACAATGACCCAGGAAAATAGAAGGCACAGATGCTATGAATTAGCATACATATTTGCATATGTACTAGTTATTAGTATGTGTACTCATTTTTAATATATTTTTATTGATTTTAGAGAGGAACAGAGAGGGAGAAAGAGATAGAATTGGCCACATAAACCAACCTTGGTACAATGTTGGAGATAACCTAAATAAGTTAATACAGACAGAGCACACAGAAGAAGTTTGGCAAAAAGTAAGCTCCCAAATAAATATTAATTACCACTTCATTGTCAAGCATGTGGGAAAACATAAAATACATTTGTACTCATTTTAAAACCATTTTACAAGAGAAAGAATCAGGTCTTGGGAAGGTTTCAAAACCTGTCAGGAGGCAGAACATGAATAAAAAAATTGGTTGTATAAACCAAAATGGTCCAGAAATTTGGGCATACATGAAACATGGATTCCTAGGAAAGTCCTACACACTCATGGAAAATTCTATTTAAGTGTGCCTTCTCCTGCTCCATAACCTGCCTGACCATCCATCTCCTTTTCATGAAGGGTTGGAGTTATTCATTCCTTCATTCAGCTAATATTTGATGCTTCCTAGCCATGCACCAGAGCTCTGTTAGGTGCTATTATATACATTATCACACTTGGCAGGCCATGGCATATCTCTTAATTTAAAAATAACCCCAGAGATGGCATTAAAAGACCTGCTTTATTTATGTAAAATCCACTTAAAATAGAAATGTAAGGAATTTTATTAGAGAGGGTATAGGGCTTTTGAGGTGTGGGAGTGATTAAGCTTAAGCATTAAATCACGAGGCATGCCAAGGAGAGGGCACTGAATGGGTTTGCTGTGAGGTATGCTGTGAGATCCAGGCTGGAAAGGTAGGCTGCAGACCTACTTCACAAGCCCTTGAATCCGAGCTAATGGGATACCTTCTGTGCACAGGGAGGACATTCTAAGTAACAAACAAGTTAGAGGCAGAGCATTTTTCTTTAAAGAAGGATGTCCAGGGAACAGCAAATCTAAGTCTCACTTGCACACACTCAAATGGCCCTCCATAAATACTTCCTGGATGAGTGAATACAGAGATAGCAGTCAGGATCCCTGTCAAGAATGTTATTGTCTCTTTAATAAGAACAACTTGCCTGTGAGCAAAATAAGAGGCTGCCCGCAGGGCTATGGATATCCTTGCTCCAGGGTGTCTCACATTCAACTGACAGGACATCAGCTTTATAGGATATAATGATCGCATCCAGCCTGTGGACACCCCTGGAGATATGGCTATAGATGAAAGTTTGGAGATGACGGTAAACTGGGCCCTTCTTGTCAGCACTCTCACTGAGGACAGGAGACACATACAGAGAAAGAGGGCAGCGCACCCCAGGGCCCCTGAGGTAGGCAAACTTCAAGGGGTCTGCTTCCTAGTGTCCCCCAGGTGACCACTGCTCTGCTTTTGGAATTGATGCTATTAAGGTAGCCTACAGGGACAGGCCTGCTGCAGAATATCCTCTTTAACTGGAAAGACTAGCTTTGCTCTATGAGCTACTTGTCTTCAGAGGCCACTTTCCCAACCTTTTAGGAGAGGAGCAAATTCCAAAGAAGTTGTATCAGTGATGTTCACATTCACTTGCATGTTTTCCTACATCCAATAAAGTCATCCTGTCTCAGAGGAACCAAGATGGCGGCATAGGTAAACACCTATTGTTCTGCCCCGCGCAACAATTCCAAAACTACAACATAACAACAAGACAAACATCATCCAGAATCACTGGAAAGCTGGCTGAGTGAAAATTCAATAAATAAAAGTAAAGGTGGGACACTGAGACTCAGAGGAGCAGTGGAGTGCAGCCTTGAAGATACGCACGGAGCCAGAGGTTCAGAGCCATGGGTGCGCGGGTTGTAGGGTTGGCAGCAACAATCCCGGCTGGATTTCTCCAATGGGGAGGGCAGAGAAGACCCACTGCATAGATTCCCCAGTGCCAGGTGAGGTCCAAGGTTCGGGGTATGCACCGTAAAAGCCAGGTGCGGCAGAGGTCTCCTAGTCTGAAGAGAGTCCGTGTAGCTTGGAACAGCAGTTTGCGTGCATAAAGTGTGTGACAGCACAGACGCGTGACTTGCTCCCTAGCGACTTGCCCCCTGGTTCGGGAGACCACTGGACAACCCCGGGCAAGACTTTGGGTGTAAAGACTCATTTGGGGAGAGGCAGAATTGTCTGGCAAGGGGTAAAGACCAGGAGCGGCTTTCTCTTAGAGGTACCTGCAGCCACTACCACCCGACACAGAGACCCGCACACCACATAGGATATAGCTGATGCTGCCTGCTCAGCTCAGAGACTCCGCCCATCCAACCTGAACACAGTTTCCCTGCACAGCCAATTGGCCTGGAGGTCAAATCCTCCTAGGGCTAACAACAACAAGCTGGGCTTAAATTCAAAAATACTGTACAACCCATAAAGGATTGCAGTAAGAGTATCCATCTCAGGTAACTGGGGAGGCTGAGCCACTGTTCCTTAGAGGACATCTACCACATAAAGCAGCCACCATGCAGAGACATGGAAAGAAATCAGGTGTGAAGATGGAGGCATAGGTAAAACACCTATCTTGCCGTCATACTCAGCAATTTTAATACTACAACTTAACAAAAGAACAAACACCTTCCAGAATCACCAGAAAGCTGGCCGAGTGAAAATTCCACAAATAAAAGTGAAGATAAGACACTGTGACTCGGAGGAGTGGCGGCCGACAGCGTTGAAAGATTCACACGGACAGAGGTTTGGAGCACGCGCCAGCTGAGAGGGCGGGTGGCTGAAAACCGGCCAGTTTTCTCAAACAGAGAGACAAAGACGTCCCACTGGACTGATTCTCCAGCTCTGGGCGAAGTCCAGAGAACCCACTATCATACAGGGTGAAAACTGGACAGTGGGAGGAAACGCTGAAGCTCGGGTGCTGCGGGGCTCTCCTGGCTTGTGGAGAAGGGAGCTTGAAAGCGAACAGCTCAGCTGCGTGACCGCGCAGAGAGCGCTCTGCAACTTGTCTCTCATTCGGAAAACCGTTAGTCTGCTTTGTTTTAGACCCTTGGTGAGACATTGGATGTGCAGAGTCATTTGGGGAGAGTCTGAATTCCCCGGCAGCCAGTGGAGCTCCACAGCAGCTCTCTCTCAGAGGTGCTGGTGGCCATTGCCCCCAGCACAGAGTCCCTGGGGCTGCACAGGGTAGAGCTGACACTGTCTGCTTGGCTGGGAGGCTCGGACCATCCAACCTGAGCACAGCTGAGCTTCACAGACAATTGGCCTGGAGGTCAACCCCTCCAAGTGCTAACAACGATTAACCTGAGCTTAACTTCAACAAGACTGTGCAACCCATATCCACCTCAGGTAACTGGGGAGGCTGAGCCACTGTCCCTAGTAGGAAGTCTACCATACAAAGCTGATTGACCAACTCAGGGAAGCAGCCACCATGCAGAGACATGGAAAGAAATCAGATGTAAAAGAAATGGAGGGAAAAAAACGACTGGACATGGAATTCAAAACCACAGTTATAGGGTTTTTCAAGAGGCTCCAACAAAAGGTCGAGGCCTATAAGGAAATAAGCAAGACTGCAAAAGAAATGAATGAGTCCTACAAGGAAATGAACGAGACCCTCAAGGATATGAACGAGACCTGCAGGGAAATTATCAAGACCAGTGTGGAAATGAACAAGACCAACGTGGAAATGAAGGAGACCCTCAAGGATATAAAGGAGACTCTCAAGGATATAAAAAAGGACCAACCAGAAATTAAGCATACACTGAATGAAATAAAAAATATTATACAAAGACCTAAAAGTGCTCTGGAGCACCCCAAGAACCAAGTTAAAGATTTGAAATACAAAGAGGTAAAATCCACTCAGCTGAAAAAGCAAGAAACCAAAAGAATCCAAAAAATTGAAGATAGTGTAAGGGGCCTCTGGGACAACCTCAAGCATACCAACATCCGAATTATAGGGGTGCCAGAAAAAGAGAGAGAGCAAGACAATGAAAACCTACTTGAAGAAATAGTGACCGAAAACTTCCCACACCTGGTGAAAGTAATTGACTTAGGAGTCCAAGAAACGCACTGAAACCCAATATATAGGAACCCTAAGAGGACCACACCAAGGCACATCATAATTAAAATGCCAAGAGCAAAAGACAAAGAGAGAATATTAAAAGCAGCAAGAGAAAAACAGATGGTTACTTATAAGGGAGCACCCATATGATTGTCAGCGGATTTCTCAACAGAAACAATGCAGGCCAGACGGGAGTGGCAAGAAATATTCAAGGTGATGAACAGCAAGAATCTACAACCAAGATTACTCTATCCAGCAAAGCTATCATGCAAAATTGAAGGTCAGATAAAGTGCTTCGCAGATAAGAAAAAGCTAAAGGAGTTAATCACCACCAAACCAATATTATATGAAATGCTGAAAGATATTCTTTAAGCAGAGGAAGAAGAAAAAGATAAAAGTGTAAATTAGGAACAACAAATACACATCTATCAACAAATGAATCTAAAAATCAAGTGAATTAATAAGCTGATGAACAGGATAAACTGGTGAATGTAACAGAATCACAGACATAGAGAGGGAATGGACTGCCAACTCTTGGGGAGAAAGGGGGTGTGGGAAGTGCAGCAAGAGACTGGACAAAAATCATGCAACTATGGGAGAGGACAGTGGAGGCGGGGGAGGGCGGAGGGTGGGATGGGTACCAGGTGGAGGGGAACTATAGGGTGAAAAAAAGGGAACAATGTAATTAATAAACTGAACAATAAAGATAAATAAAATAAAATGAAATAAAGAAATCAGGTGTGAAAAAATGGAGGGAA
Source organism: Antrozous pallidus (assembly GCA_027563665.1). NCBI lineage: Eukaryota > Metazoa > Chordata > Mammalia > Chiroptera > Vespertilionidae > Antrozous > Antrozous pallidus. Next base: position 107,368,971 of record CM050508.1, on the reverse strand, counting down.
AAAGATGACTAGACATAGAGTTCAAAACCACAGTAATAAGGCTTTTCAGGAGGCTCCTAGAAAAGGCCAAGGAACTTAATGAGAACTACAAGGAAATGAACAAGACCTACGAGGAAATGAACAAGACCAACAAAGAAATGAACAAGACTTATGAGGAAATGAATGAGACCTACAAGGAAATGAATGAGACCTACAAGGAAATGAACAAGACCTACGAGGATATGAATGAGACCCCAAAGGATATGAAAAAGGACCAACTAGAAATCAAGCATACACTGACTGAAATAAAAAATATTATACAAAGACCTAAAAGTACTCTAGATCACCTCAAGAACCAAGTTAAAGATTTGAAATACAAAGAAGCAAAATCCACTCAGCTGAAAAAGCAAGAAACAAAAAGAATCCAGATAATTGAAGATAGTGTAAGGGGCCTCTGGGACAACCTCAAGCATGCCAACATCCAAATTATGGGGGTGCCAGAAAAAGAGAGAGAGCAAGACAATGAAAACCTACTTGAAGAAATAGTGACCGAAAACTTCCCCCACCTGGTGAAAGAAATTGACTTAAAAGCCCAAGAAGTACACAGAACCCCAAAATATAGGAATCTAAAGAGGACCACACCAAGACACAGCACAATTAAAATGCCTAGAGCAAAAGATAAAGAGAGAATATTAAAAGCAGCAAGAGAAAAACAGTTACCTATAAAGAAGCACCCATACGATTGTCAGCGGATTTCTCAACAGAAATGATGCAGGCCAGACAGGAGTGGCAAGAAATATTCAAAGTGATGAATAGCAAGAATCTACAACCAAGATTACTCTATCCAGCAAAGCTATCATGCAGAATTGAAGGTGAGATAAAGTGCTTTGCAGATAAGAAAAAGCTAAAGGAGTTCATCACCACCAAACCATTATATGAAATGCTGAAAGATGTTCTTTAAGAAGAGGAAGAAGAAAAATTTAAAAATATAAATTATGAACAACAAATACACACCTATCAACAAATGAATCTAAAAATCAAGTGAATTAATAAGCTGATGAACAGGATAAACTGGTGAATGTAGTAGAATCATGGACATAGAGAGGGAATGGACTGACAATTCTTGGGGAGAAAAGGGGTGTGGGAAGTACAGCAAGAGACTGGACAAAAATCTTGCAACAATGGGAGAGGACAGTGGGGAGGGAGAGGTGAGGGCGGAGGGTGGGATGAGTACAGGGTGGAGGGGAGCTATAGGGGAATAAAAAGGGGGGAACAATGTAATTAATAAAGTGAACAATAAAGATTAAAAAATAAAAATAAAAATGCAAGAAAATAAAAATAAAGTCATCCTTTCTCTTCCTCACTCTAATAAAGTTTCACCTATTTACATAATATTGCCCCCTGTTGTCCCTTTCTTAAATGCTTTACTAATTTTATAAAGCAAGCATGACAGAAAGCAACCTGGGAATAAAGAGGGCTGGTAACCATTGATGTTGGAGTCCTGACAGCTGCAACTGCATTGAGGCTGGTAGGGGAGGAGACAGGGAGGGACCTCATGGAACTCCATATTGTTACTAAGGGCAAAAGGATCCAGCTGTCCTATTAACAACTAGAGGCCCAATGCACAAAATTCATGCACAGGTAGGGTCTCTAGGCTGGCCTGCAATCAGTGCCCATCGGGGCCTTCCAGCTGCTGCCTAAGGCCTCCCTTCCCCAGCTGCCAGCTGCTGGCCAGGGCCTTCCTTTCTTCCACACTAACCCCTGGTAGTTAGTGCACATGATAGTGAGTGATTGGTCTCCTGGTCAAACTCCTGTAGGGACAATTTTCATATTAGGCTTTTATATATATATAGATAATAATATCGCCTTAAACCTTTTTTGATGAATGAGGTGAGGCCTGGATAAATAAAATAATCATAGCTTCAATTGTGATAACCAAATGATTTCACACATTTACTTTCTGTTTTCCCTCAACAACCAGAAGCTGCATTCAGGCCTCAAGGACTCTGAGACCCTTTGGGTGAGCAGAATGTGAATGAAAAAGGGGCCACATGCTAACCCAACAAGCTCAGGGAAGGCCTGTATGGAGGTTTTGCAAACTCAAAGCCCTAAAATAACCACAAAGGATGGTCTGAAACTAAAATTTTAACTAAAAGCAGTTTATGGTGGGTAGTCACCTCCTAGGCCAGTATTTTCCCTGACAAAGGTCAATCGTTACCTTAACTGTGCCTATTGACTTTTTGCATCTATGATGACATATTTTTGGAATGTCAAAGTAATTTTTTTCTGTACCCCTCAAAGCACATGCACCACTCTGTGGAGACCACAAATCCCTTCATTGTTATTGAGTTAATTGTTGACTGTTAGCTATCCTGCACCCACCTATTGGGGGTGTTTTTTCCTCTCTCTCTCTCACGTCCAGCGTGGAGAGACTGGGTTCAGTTTCTGAGTGGAGGAGCTGAGGATGAAGAAAAATGAAATATAGAAGAGAAGACACAGAAGTAGGATTAAAAAGCTGGGGCTAGGTGAGCCTCTGTTCTCCCTCTGATAGAGACACAGCCACACTGAGCCCATGAAGTTGCATTTATTTACATTCCACAATACAAAGAGGTTTCTCCAACATTGGGATCAAAGGAGTTTCGGTGAGTCCAGGCTCTATTCATTCACCCATTCCCTGGGCAAGCCTGCATTTACATATCAAGGCCCTCTCCCTGACACCTGAGGCACAGTAAGCCAAGCTGATAACATTGGTGAATGTGTGTGTTTTTTTTAGCTTTTTTTTTAATTTTTTATCTTTATTGTTCAGTTTATTAATTATATTGTTCCCTTTTTTTCCCCCTTATAGCTCCCCTCCACCCAGTACCCATCCCACCATCCACCCTCAGCCCCCCCCCCCACTGTCCTCTCCCATAGGTGCATGATTTTTGTCCAGTCTCCTGCTGCACTTCCCACACCCCTTTTCTCCCCAAGAATTGCCAGGCCATTCCCTCTCTATGTCTGTGATTCTGTTACATTCACCAGTTTATCCTGTTCATCAGCTTATTAATTCACTTGATTTTTAGATTCATTTGTTGATAGATGTATATTTGTTGTTCCTAATTTACACTTTTATCTTTTTCTTCTTCCTCTTCTTAAAGAATATCTTTCAGCATTTCATATAATATTGGTTTGGTGGTGATGAACTCCTTTAGCTTTTTCTTATCTGCAAAGCACTTTATCTCACCTTCAATTCTGCATGATAGCTTTGCTGGATAGAGTAATCTTGGTTGTAGATTCTTGCTATTCATCACTTTGAATATTTCTTGCCACTCCCATCTGGCCTGCATTGTTTCTGTTGAGAAATCCGCTGACAATCGTATGGGTGCTCCCTTATAAGTAACCATCTGTTTTTCTCTTGCTGCTTTTAATATTCTCTCTTTGTCTTTTGCTCTTGGCATTTTAATTATGATGTGCCTTGGTGTGGTCCTCTCAGGGTTCCTATATATTGGGTTTTGGTGCGCTTCTTGGACTCCTAAGTCAATTACTTTCACCAGGTGTGGGAAGTTTTCAGTCACTATTTCTTCAAGTAGGTTTTCATTGTCTTGCTCTCTCTCTTTTTCTGGCACTCCTGTAATTTGAATGTTGGTATGCTTGAGGTTGTCCCAGAGGCCCCTTACACTATCTTCATTTTTTGGATCTTTCAGTTTCTTGCTTTTTCAGCTGAGTGAATTTTACCTCTTTGTACTTCAAATCTTTAACTTGGTTCTTGGGGTGCTCTAGAGTACTTTTAGGTCTTTGTATAATATTTTTTATTTCATTCAGTGTATGCTTAATTTCTGGTTGGTCCTTTTTCATATCCTTGAGGGTCTCGTTCATATCCTCGTAGGTCTTGCTCATATCCTTGTAGGTCTCATTCATTTCCTTGTAGGTCTTGTTCATTTCCTTGCAGGTCTTGTTCAATTCCTCGTAGGTCTTGTTCATTTCCTCATAGGTCTTGTTTATTTCCTTATACGTCTCAGCCTTTTCTAGGAGCCTTTAGAAAAGCCCTATAACCATGGTTTTGAATTCCATGTCCAGTCGTTTTTTTTCCTCCATTTCTTTCACATCTGATTTCTTTCCATGTCTCTGCATGGTGGCTGCTTCCCTGAGTCAGTAAATTAGCTTTGTGTGGTAGATGTTCTACAAGGGACAGTGGCTCGGCCTCCCCAGTTACCTGAGGTGGATATGGGTTGCACAGTCTTGTTGAAGTTAAGCTCAGGTTAACTGTTGTTAGCACTTGGAGGGATTGACCTCTAGGCCAATTGTCCTTGATGTTCAGCTGTGCTTAGGTTGGATGGGCGGAGTCTCTGGGCCAAGCAGACAGCGTCAGCTCCAACCTATGCGGCCCCAGGGTCTCTGAGAGAGAGCCACTGCCAAGCTCCACCAGCTGCCGGAGAATTCAGACTCTCCTCAAATGAGTCTGCACACCCAACGTCTCACCCAGGGTCGCAAAACAATGCAGTCTGACAGTTTCTTGAATGAAAGAGCAAGTCACAAGTGCTCTCTGTGCGGTCACGCAGCTGTGTTGTTCCCAAGCTCACGCGCACTCCGCACAAGCTTGCCTTTCCCACAAGCCCACAGACCCCTGCAGTACCTGAGCTTTGGCGTGCCCTCCCACTGTCCAGTTTTTACCCCATATGATAGTGAGTTCCCTGGACTTCACCCAGAGCTAGGGAATCAGTCCAGTGGGACGTTCTTGTCTCCCCCATTCAAGAAAACTGGCTGGTTTTCAGCCGCCCGCCATATCTGCTGGCGCGCTCACTCCTCCAAACCTCTTACTTCGCGCGTATCTTCAACGCTGTCCGCCGCCACTCCTCCGAATCACAGTGTCCTATCTTCACTTTTATTTGTGGAATTTTCACTCAGCCAGCTTTCTGGTGATTCTGGATGGTGTTTGTTCTTTCGTTAAGTTGTCGTTTTGAAATTTCTGTGTATGGCGGCAAGATAGGTGTTTACCTATGCCGCCATTTGGTTCTCTCCCCTGGTGAATATGTTTTTCAAGACCTGGTTTTTCCAGGCACCTTGAATTCAGCCAGTACAAAGATTTAGAGAATGCTCAAGGTGTCTTGCCTGGGGCCGCCCCCAACACCCACCTACGTAAAAGAAATGTGTCTATCATTTTACTTTTTATCCAGTTCCAGAGGTTTCCCCACTTTGCTTTCTCCCACCTTCCTAATCTATCACCAATGTAGTTCATGAAACCCACTTACATCTCTTCTTTTGATGTAATGTATACCTGGTAAAGCAAGGTAAAAAAAATGGCCATTCTGCAGAGCATTATCCCAATACATTGAGATTCTGCTTCCCAGCAATTGTTTATAGTTTGGCTAAAATAAACTCACAAAAATTCTTTGCTGGTTTGAATTCTTTTTTATGTTAACAGGAGCAAAGTTTGGGAGAAATGACTTAATGGCTGTCTCAATGCTGCAGAGTCAGCATAAAAAATTCTGTGTATTTGTGTGCAGCAGAGGGGGCAAGCATTGCATATTTTACTTTCGCTATTCATTTGAAAGTATTGTCAACTGATAATGCCTGTTATTCCTTTAATGCTTACAGAACAAAAACCTTAGGGACCTTCTGTAAGTGAAGACAATTGTAGCAAAATGCTAGAAATACAGCATAGGAAGGTAGAAAAGGGTGTCAGAACTGTTCAAAGGTTGGTTCAATACCCTCCACCCCTCCAATGCTGCATGCTGTCACAGTGAGTCACTGTACAGGAGGACTGTGTGACACCATCCACCTCCTGGGGCAGCAGATGGAACAGCCGCCTTTCTGGTTCAGGCTGGAGGGGCAGCACTGAGTACGGTGGAGCTGAATGGCCATGCTAGCTGGACTTTGGGCTTTCTGTTCATAAGGAGGCTCAATAATAATTACAATTCACATATTAGGATTCAACAGAATCTTTTTAAATGTCTCTAGGAAATCCTTGAGCTCAGACTTTTTTAAAAAAAATTAATCCTCATCAGAGGAGTGAGGATATTTTTTCCATTGATTTTTATAAAAAGTGGAAGGGAGGATGAAGGGGAAGAGAAAGAAAGAGACAGATAGACAGACAGATCTCAATGGGACAGAAACACATCGATTGGTTGCCTCACACAGGCCATGACTGGGGGCAGAGATAGGACTTGCAACCCAGGTATGTGCCCTTGACCAGAAATTGAACTCACGACCTTTTGGTATGCAGGCAGATGCTATAACCACTGAGCAATGCCTGCTTGGCAGGTTCAGACATTTTTGCTTTTCCTTGTGTCCTTCCTCAGCACAACACATATTTTAATCGGTGGAGAACAGAACCCATGGCCTTGTGAAGAAGAACTCTGTGAGTGGCAGCTCTAGAGGAGACAGAGGTGAGAGCACAGGCAGGGAAGTGGAGGCTGGGAGACAGAAGGTGAGTGGCAGGGAGGTGCTCATGCATGGCTACCCCTCTCTCAGGGCCAGGGCCCCATCCACTCTAGGCTTACTTTCTGGACTAAATCCTGTTTCTGATTTTCCAAAAGAATAATGTTTGATCAGCACTCTTTCTTCCATTCAATATACTTTACCCATATCAGTTCCCCAATAGCCCAGTAAGATTTAACAGTATTTACTGGCGGGGCAACTGAAGCTCAGGAAGGTTTAGTTCATGCCCAAGGTGTGGGTGTACCAGAGTTGGAGCCCCAACTTCTTGGTTTTAGTTTCTCCAGACTTCCTCACTTTCATGCTGCCTTTAAAGGGGGGAAATTACTTTTGTCTTCAAAATCCAATCTTCCCTATGGCTTCAGTAGCTCTCTTGAAGCTCCAGCAAAGAACAGGATATCTGGGTCTGGGCAGAGTCCTGGAGAACTCTGAAATGCCCCAACGGAGCTTATCCAGGAAGCTGGGCAGCACCCGCCTGTGTGCAGGTCACACCCGGGAGGGAAATAGTTAATTCCTTGCAAAAAGCTATGTTCAGTGCAAATTTCACAAATACAAATAAAAATGGTAGAAACATGTGGTTTGTAAGGACTGGGTGATGGAGCCATGTAAGGCTCTAATTATTTTTTGTGGACATTAAATTGTTTTTAATAATTTTTTAAAAAATATATTTTATTGATTTTTTACAGAGCGGAACAGAGAGGGATAGAAAGTCAGAAACATCGATGAGAGAGAGACATCGATCAGCTGCCTCTTGCACGCCCCCCACCAGGAATGTGCCCGCAGCCAAGGTACATGCCCTTGCCGGAATCGAACCCGGGACCCCTCAGTCCGCAGTCCAACGCTCTATCCACTGAGCCAAACCGGTCTCGGCTGTTTTTAATAATTTTGAAAGCATTTGGCAACTCTGAACTTGCAATATCATGAAATACAATTGAAAGGAGCCATTTTGACCTTCCTTCCAGCTTAAAGGTGTGAACAAAAGGTGGCCACACACTGACCTGACTAACTCAAGGTAGGTCTGTGTGGCAGCCTTGCAATTCAGAGACCTAAAGTAACACAAAGGCTGGTCTGAAATTAAAACTTTTTAATTAAAAAGCAGTTTATAGAGGGTAGTCATGTCGTAGGCCAGTATCTTCCCTGACAAATATCAACTTCTATATTTACTGAGCCTATTGAGTTTTTGCACCTAAGTAGCATACATATGGAATATCAGGGTAACATGTAACTTCCCTTTTTCCTTCACGGGCACTAAAATGGTGCCAGGGCACAGACCAGATTCTTATTAATTTTTTGTCTTATTAATTGTTAACTGTTAACTACCTCTACCCACGTGTGCAAAAGAAGTATGTGTCTATCATTTTACTTTTTATCCAATCCCAGAGGTTTCCCTACCTTGCTTTCTCCAACCTCCCCAATCTATCACCAACAGATTTCATGTAACCCACTTACATCTCCTCCTTTGATTGTAATGTATAAAACAAAGTGAAAAACTGCCATTTTCAGAGCACTATTTTATACATTGATATTCTGCTTCCCAGCAATTATCGACAGTTTGGCTCAAATAAACCCACAAAAAATTCTTTATAGGTTTGAATGTTTCTTATGTTAACAAAGGACTCTGAGCATTGAAGATATAATCCCCACGTGAATGCATGATTGATCCATTGTGCCCTTGACCACTGCTCAGTCTTCTTGCCCTTGCTTCAAAGGTAAGAAGGGCACTAAGGGGACAGTCAATACTTCAGACCTGTGAAAACCAGCCATTGAGAAAAACATAAATGTTCTGAATCCCTCCTAGCTGTTTTCCAGGCATGGCGAGGGCCTTGTGCTACTCACCTCCCCGTCTCCTGATTCACTCTGGACCAGCGTCTACGGTGAGCCTCCCCACCAGGGCAGGAGTGTGGCCTGGAGCGTGCAGGTGAATGAGGCACAATAAACAATTATTCTGGGACAAGAGGTGTCCATTGTGGCTGTCCCAAATAAACCATGGGAAACTAGAAACGTGGGAATTAGCCATATGGCCACTAGAATCTCAACATGAAGCTCTAACTGGGTAACTTCCAAATGTTTAAAATAATGTTGACAAGGGATACCAGAGGGATGCTATGGACCAAATGTTGGTGTCCTGCCAAATTCACATGTCAAAACCCCAATCCCCAATGTGATGGTGTTTGGAGGAGAGGCCTTTGGGAGGTGATGAGGTCATGAGGTAGGGCTCCCACAATGGGATTAGTGCTCCTAGAACAAGAGCATAAAGAGCTTTGCTTCCTGTCTCCCTGTGCCATGTGAAGATATAGGGAGAAGGCAATGTCTGCACACCAGAAAGAGGACTCTCACAGGACCTGAATCAACCTCCACCTTGCTCTTAAATGTCTCACTTGCACAACTGTGAGAAATAATGTTTGTTATTTAAGCTGCCCAGTGTATGGTATTTTGTTATAGCAGCCCAAACAGATTGACAGCTGGATACCTTCTCTTCTAGAGACTGCCTGCAAAGTTTCAAAGGTTTTTAGACTAGCTATGAATAGGTTAAGAGATTAAGAACTATGCCAATTTCACCAGCTTCTTACAGACTTAAACTGACAATATTAATTGTAATATATAGTTTATAAATTGCCTTAATTTTATCTTTTTATTGAATACTAGGGGCCCCGTGCACAAAATTCGTGCACTGGGGGTGGGTGATTCCTCAGCCCAACCTGCCCCCTCACACATACTGGGAGCCCTCAGGGGATGTCCAACTGATGGCTCACCCCCAGCCTGCCCAAGGCCTAAAGCCTCTGGCAAAGCTTTAGGCCTTGGGCACCCAGCCATTGCCCTGCTCAGCTCAGCTCCTGCTGCCTGCACTCACTGCCACTGCCGTTTCATCTCCACCCCGGCTCAGCGCTCACGCCACTTGCCCACACCCCCACTCCTGATTGGCTGGTAGCATAGCCAATCAGGAGCAAAGGTAAGGTCAAATTTGCATGTTTCTCTTTTATTATATAGGAAGTGTACAAAGAATTTTATATATATATATATATATATATATATTTATGATGACATTTATCTTATCTTCTTGAAACCACAACACCATTCTATCCACAAATAAAGGCAGTGGTCACAAAGCCCAGACATATTACCTTGAGAGATGAGAACCATTAGGTAGAAACAGAGAGATTTTCAATAGTAGTACCCACAGACCAGCAAATAGTAATGGCTGGCAGCATGCAGTGATTTTAATTTTTTTATTACTTTGTAAATAACAGTTTTCTGCAAGGAACATGTATTATCCTTATAGTTAGGATAGCAGGGTTGTGTGTGTTTTGTCTAACGGTCTAGTTGTTCTGTTTTCTATATGTGTTTTTGTTGCTGAGATCGGGGGTCACTTATTGTAGGGGACAGCAGTTCTTTGGGCACTGCTTTTAGTGTAGAAGATCCCAGTAATTGGTGTTCACAATGCCATTCAAGAATCATCAAGAGAAAGTGAATTACCTTCCATATTTCTGCTTAGTAAAGCACAGAAACATTTCTTCGTATTGATAAAGGTTTAAAAAAAAAAACCAACAATAACTTTTTAAAGTTTTTACACTACAGAAGTTTGAACTGTCGGTGATTGGACAGTGCACCTTCCTCAGGGCCACCCAGCCTGGGGCAAAGCTGGGTGGTGACCTTTGTGATGCCTGAGTGCATGGCTGCTGCTGATGCAGACAGCAGCACATCAGAACACACATCTGTCTGAGCCTATTCATTCCGGACAAACAAGCAAAAAGTCACTCAGTAAAGCAAGGGTGGCCGAACGGAACTTGCTGTGTGTTTAAGGTATTTCGTGTTGGAAAAGAAAACAACTATTGACTGAAAGTTCACTTTCTGATGATAGCATTGATGATTCCAAGAGACAATGTAACTACAAACCTCACCTCAGGATGCCAGGGCTGGGATTCAGCTATTCTTCCCAGCCTCCACCAAGGCTGCACGGCAGAGAGCAGGGGTGCCAAAGCCTGAGTAGGGCGGTGTCAGTGGGAGCGCACCTGGGACCAACTTGGAGCAAAGTGCTGAGCAGCACCCACCAGTGCCAGTTGTAAACAAGCCTGGGCCCACGGCTCTGCAGCACAGTTGCCAAAAGCTTTCAAAATATGTAAACGTCTGTGCAGGCTAAAGGGCCACTTGTGTAAGAGCTGTGTGCATGGTCAACAGCCAGCTCCTGCTTGGCTCCGGGGTCCATGTCAACATCCCAGAGCACTCTGAGTGCCTCCTGGAGGTGAAAGTCATGTCCTTACAGATTTGCTTCTCATTAGAATGGGAGAGGCATCTTTAAAAGACTTTGGGTTTCCAAATACCCACTTGACTGCTTCTGTCAATATATGTTTTTATATTGATTTCAGAGAGAGGAATGGAGAGGGAGAGAGAGACAGAAGCATCAATGGTCGACACTCAACCATTGTGCCATACTGTCAGGGCTGCCACCTCCTTTTAAATGGACCTCAGGGTGGTGCCCAACAGTAAGTTAAAGGCTCCTAAGTCCTTGAACTCTGTTTCACAAGCCCTTGTGGCGTAGAATAATTGATCATGAAATGTTGCCAAAAAGGCCAATTCTTCTGATCTCTGCTTTCTGTGCCTTCCACACTCTCTATCACTCTCCTGCAGCACCGCCTCCCCGACTCCTCCTGCAAAGCCCCCAGTCCCACAAAGTTCCACCTTTGCCCAGAACTCATTCACTCAAGTCATTCTTTGCCATCATTTTTTTACACCAAGACACTCTGCTATTTGGTGTTGGTTATGCATGGTTAGTACTCACCAAATTGCCACAGTCCATAAACAGACATATGTCCCACTTCTGCTGTCTTCTTTTGATGCTTGTGCTTCTGCCATAGGTTCATCTTCCCCAGCTCCCAATGTGTCCCTTTTACTGGAAAACGGGTTTAAAATTGTTCCTGCATAGGATGTGTACCCACTTGGCTTTATCAGTGCCCTTCTAAGACTGGGAGCTGCGGGCTGGGACGTGACTCTCTCTGCGGATCCGGGTCTCCCAGCCTCATTCTGAACATTTCTGCCACCACGCTCCTCCTGGCCAGCTACTCTTTGATAGGGGCAGAAAGAGAATGTTAGGGAACTACCTAGAATTGTAAGAAATATTAAGCATGCTCTGTTAACTGTGATTATTTCATTCTTATTAAAGAAGTCAGGTTAGGACCTGACTGCAGCTACACTCAGGCCCTGGGAGCTCACCTGGAAATGCAGCCCTTCCTTCCCATTTGGAGGTGCCTATTATCATGGAAGATTAACAATTTGTTGCAGAAGCCAGAATCGCCAGCCCTTTGAAGACTCAGTTCTTTTGCATATCTGTAAACTGCCCATTTGCCTCTTTGCCTACTTTCCCATGTAATCCTTTATATTTCTACCAATATAAGCAGCTGGCTTATGGTGGAGTGCAGAGCAGATTTTTGTGGATGACCTGCTGTTCTTCCATATTGCTGGCAGTATTGGAATAAACACTAGTAGCGATTCAACCCTGTCTCTGCTTAATTGGCTCAAGTAGTGACAGGCAGCAGGGACCCATTGTTTGTCTGGCTACACTTGCAGTGCCTAGCTTTTGCTTTGTGAAATGCAGTCCTACTGACTGTGGTTTATCATACTTTAACTGTGAAAACTGAAAATGCTCCCTGTGTTAGGTATTAACCATAGTCATCTCAGAAAGAAAGCCTATATTTAGCCATGCTCCCTGGCCACCTGGGGGTGTTGCCTCAGTTTATCAATTCCTTATTGTTAGACCACTGTTAATGTTATAGTTGGGTTTCTTCTCCCCCTCTGGGTCCAGTAAAGTTGTTAACTTGTTTTCTCTGCATCTGTAGCAGAGGTCATCAGAGGTCATCAATTAACTGCATCATTCATATTGGCATCTACTCCTGAGAGTTTTTCTTCTTTGCTTTCACTGAAAAGAACCCTAAACCCTTTAATGGCCTTCTGACTTCCTCTGCGGAACCCAGTGTGAGAGGCTGTGTAGGCAATTCTAACTTTGAGCTAACTTGTTTGATCTCCGCCTGGTTCATAAACTGGGGGAGGGTTATCTCCGTGCTTGTGGTGACTTGTCTTCCAGGTTCCTTCCAGGCCAATCTCAACAACACTGGCATTTCTGCTGTTTACTCTGCATTCACTGCTCATGGCTTTTTTGTTGTTTTTGCAAATGGTGCTTTGTTTCCACATCCTTCTAATATGTCATGCCTCCCTTCAGAATTCCCTTTCCAATACTAACAATGAAGAAGTTATAAAAGAAAATGAACAAATTACAAGAAAAGCAGTGCAATAACATGCTCCTGTCCTGTTCAAATATAGTTGTTCCATTGAACACTGAGCCCACAAACTTGTCCACACTTTTTTTTTCCACCATCTGCCTTCCCTGCACTCTGAAATGGCTCTCTTTCAACAGGTCACCCTCCACTCTGTCACAAACACTGTCTTTGCTGATTTAGACTACTGCAAAACTACATTAATTATAAGGAACCACTTGAATCATTTAAATAGAAATCAAACTCAGTAAGAAAATTCAAGACCCCAGACTGGACCAATCACTGATGTTATTTTTCTTTTAGTGTAATGTGAACTGAATAAGCCAGATGAATTTAATTTATTTATTAGATAGTTAAAAGAGAGTTGTATGGATGGATAAATGAGTACAGAGATACATTCTTTATCAGGCAGAATAAACCTGAATATGAACTGTACTAATAACAAAAATCAGTGAGACAAAAATTAAACCAGCACATCAAATTGCTGAACTAAACCAATGGTGTTTAGCTTGAGTCTGGTCACAGAAAAGGCTCTTTCAGGGTAACCTGGTGCCATGCCCTTCGCTGAGGAAGGCAGCAGGGCAGCAGCCTCCCTGCAGAAGGGAGGGCTCTGTGGGTGGTGGGGCAGCCTGACTTAGCACCTTCCTAATACCAATAATGTTAGAATGTTCCCAGACACTTTATTTATTCCAAGATTGTAATCACAGGCCCTGGCCAGATACAACTCCCCAACCAACCCCCTTTCTAAGCTGAAATTCCATTCAAACCTGACCAGCCACTGGCACTTGGCTCCCACACTGGGATACAACAGTGACAGCAAGCATGTGTGAGCTCTTACTATGAGCACTAAGCTAAGGAGGGATCTGTATTCAATGTGAACCTCAGCCCTAAATGGGGCACATGTATTCTCAGTTTCAAATGGGGAAACAAAGTCACTGAGCACTTATGTAATTTGCCAGAAAGAAATTTGAATTCCAGAGTTCTGACCCCATAGATCATGCCTTTAAACCAGTACTTGACTCTGCCTCCCTTCAATAAATAGCTAGTTGATCTAGACAGTCACATGTTAGAAGTACATTTTTACTCACCTCCCTTTTCCATCTAGTCCACAAATGTTTAATGAGGTCATGCCATGTGTCCACACTGGCCAGTGCTAGGGACCCAGTCAACAGTGAGCAAAGCCTAATACCCTTATAGATAGACATAGTGTTTATTAGGAGATACAGTTAATTAAACAAGACAGTGTGTAACTCATATGTGAGATGTGGCGTTGTACATACTTGTCACAGGGGAACCTGACTGGAGGGTCTGTGACAAGCCCATGCCTAAAGGAGAAGTTACAGTTGCTAGTTGAAAGCGGGGGAGAAGTGTAGTCCAGACAAAAGGAAAAGAACATGCTAAGGTCCTATGGGAGGTGGGAGTACAGTTGGAGGGCATGGCCAAGATGAGAGGAGGTACATAGTAATGGCACACAGGAAGGGGCCAGATCTTGTGGTTCTTTAGAGGCAGAGGGAAGGGCCCCAGGCAGGAGGAAGGCTTTGAGGGGTTTATTCAGAAGGTTGGGTAAAGAGTAAAAGGATGACAGGCCTCTGTTCAGGTTGGAGGAAGACCCCTCTGAGCACAGGAAGGAGTGTGGGTTGGGTGCTGTGAGGCCTGTGGGTATCAGGTGATAGGAACAGTCCCCAGGTTGTTCTGAGGGGAGAAGGCCTCACCAAGAGAATTTTGCAGACAGGTTTTCTCCTGACCGGCCACTGGCACTTCGCTCCCACACTGGGATACAACAGCGACAGCAAGCATGTGTGAGCTCTTCCTTCTATCCTGCTTTAATAACCTCAAGTCCTGGGTCTGTCAGCTAATTAAAGTTATTTTCTATCTTTGGAGGCCAACTAATACCTTTAGCTGAAACAGAAACCTTCATGTTGAGTTTATACATTGCAACATCTCACTGTAAATCATAATGAATAGGCTGTCCTAATCTGCACCATTCTGTCTTTTTGTTGATCCTAATTCTGAGGCAATGGTCTGGTTTTACACTGTAAAAGCTCTCTTCTAAACCAGCACTGTTGCCTTCTCTTAATAAGGCCTATGAGATGTAGGAGTCAGGGATGTCCCTCCCTATCACTTTAACTAGAATTCTCACCTAACTAGGCTTCAATCACCTCATGAAAAACTCAGTGTGGCTATCTTAAATGCAAAAACAGTACAAAAACAGTAATGAAAACTGTCCAGCACAGTGCTAAAAAGAGCAGATTTGGAGAAGTGTCTTGCCCCTTCCAGCACTAAGGTCTCTGCCCTTAGGACTAACTGATGGCACGTGGGTTTGTTCACAGACAGATGGCTGAGTACATCATGTGTTCAGTGGTCATACTGTTATTGTTGGAATTTACTAGTTAATACTAAAAATAGAAAGAAAGCAAAGGTGAGACATTATAAGCATGGTCATGTTCTGGGCTGCAAACATGGCACAGCTTCTCCATTGCCAGGAGGCAGACTGCCGTGGCACAGAGGGAGGCAGAGTGGGTCCCTGAACAATGGGTCGGCTGGAGTTTGGAGGGAGGTGATGGGTCACGCTCCGACCAAGCATGCCCAGGCGGTATACCTGTGCCCTGAGTTTCTTGGAAACGGCTGAAATAGCTATTGTAACTTTGGGTTGTCATTGTAACTGTCCTGACTCCCTCTTGTGGTTTCTGAGTATAAACTGATGTAACACCTGTGGTCTGCACTGCAGTTCGGTCTTTACCGTGGTGAAGTGCTGCAACTGTAGTTGTTGGCCAGCTTAATAAAGGCTCATAAGTTTTGATCTCTGTCCCTGGTGGTCGTCTCTTGTGGGTCACCCCCACAACATTTGGAGGCCCCAGCGAGATGCACCCCGGCCAAGTTGCTGGTGGGCGCCCCAGGTGAGGACACTCCAGTCTCTGTCCCAGGTTCCAGGGAGGCGGGGTGTCTTCTCCAAAATTCATGATCTGAACATAAGAGCCACCTGGACCTCCAGTGGGAGGTAAGCATCTGGTTTCTGTCTGTGGAGCGTTCCCCTGGTGGACTACAGGAGGGCTGGGAGCAGCGGAGCCTCCGAGTCCGGACACCCAGATGCGACGGCAGCATCTGGGGTCCCTGTTACATGTGACCTTAGAGTGCACGTGTCTGGTTTGTCTTGTCTTGTTGTCCTTGTCTTTGTTAAAATGGGACAGGCCAGTTGTCTACGTGTCTGTCTACCCCTCACAATGTTTTCTTAAGACTTTTCAGGACTTCAAACAGCACAGAGGAGACTACGGGACGTCGGTCAATAGTCTTGATTTATAGAGATTGTGTGAATTAGAATGGCCCACATTTGGGTTGGGTGGCCGTCCACCGGGACCTATGACTTAGGAACGGCTTATAGGGTTCATCATATTGTTTATGGCCGTCCAGGTCACCCTGACCAAATCCCTTATATTCACATTTGGATTGACATCCTCTCTGAAAAACCCCGGTGGTTGAAAATTGCCAGGGCCCAGAAAGGAAATTGGGACAGAGACAGACCGTTTTACTGGCTCATCCCCCAAAAGGAGGTAAGAAGGTAGACCCTAAGGTCTTACCAAATTATCCGAGGACAGGGTCCCCAACTGCTGGCCTCCTCCTTATGTTCCCCCTCCGGAGCCCCAGCCGGAGTGGGCCCCTCAGCCTTGAGGGAGGCCCCAATACCCTCCCAAATGCCTCCTAGTTTCATTGCCCCCCTGCCCTGCCTTCAGCACCAACATTATCAATGGGACAGACAGGAGGAGCCCCTGGGAACCCGACCCCGGTGACACCTCTCTATCCTGTGCTCCCGCAGGAGCCTCCACCTAGAGTGAGAGAAAATCCAGACCCAAGTCCATGGCCCCTGGGGGCCCCCGACAATTGGCCTCCCACTCACACTCTGTCGGTAAACAACCCTTTCAGTCCACCCCACACCGGACTGGGACCCCTTATGGCCACTGGACCAGACCAGCAGGGAGAGAGAGACGGGTCTCGGTGGCCCTGCTCCCATGTTCCCTCTACGCCAGGCAGGTCCCCCTGGTTTAGGACCTGATGGTCAGCCTTTTATGGTCTATGTCCCATTTTCAACCAGTGACCTATACAACTGGAAGAACCAAAACTCATCCTTCTCCCAGAATCCCCAAGATTTGATTTTGCTCCTAGGACCTGGGACGACTGCGAGCAATTATTTCAGACTCTTCACCTCAGAAGAGAGAGAGAGTAAAAGGGGAAGGGAGGAAGTTAGTCCTTGGGCCAGATGGCCAACCCACCACAGACCCAGGGAGGATCGAGGCTGTTTTTCCATCCGGAAGGCCACAGTGGGATCCCAACACTGATCGGGGAAAGGAGGCTCTCGACAGGTATCGCCCGACTCTCCTGAGGGGCATCCAAGCAGCAGCTCAGAAGCCCACCAGCCTTTCCAAGGTAACAGAAACAGTCCAGGGGCCAGACGAGAGCCCCACCGCCTCCCTCGAGAGGCGCTGTGAGGCACACCGGTGTGCACCCCAACAGACGCTGGTGCCCCAGAGAATCGACGGGCTATCGATGTAGCGTTTGTGTCCCAGTCCGCCCCAGACAGTAGAAAAAAATTACAGAAGCTAGAACGCATTGAGGGGAAGTCACTTTCAGAACTGGACGAGGTTGCCCAGGTCTTTAACACCCGAGATCAGACTGCTAACCTAAACGCCAGAATGGCAAGGGTCCTTCTAGTCATAAAGGACAGCAAAGAGGGGTGGGAAGAAAAGAATGAGGAAAGAGAGGACAGAACCAAAAGACCCGGCTGGGGAGAAACCAGTGTGCCTACTGTCAGAAAGAAGGACACTGGAAACGGGAGTGTCCTGAGCGGCCAGAGAATAAGGCAGCCCCGGTGTTAGTGGAAGACGTGGACTGAAGGCTATAGCAGCCACGGCCATACTGGTTAAGGAAGCCTCTGAACTGACTTTTGGCCAAGACTTACAAGTGGTTGCTCCCCACGCAGTACAAACCCTACTGCACAGCCCACTTGAACGTTGGTTGTCAAATGCTCCTATTCCTCAGTACCAGGTGCTCCTGCTAGATCCCCGAGGGTAAGCTTCTTGAAGATTATAGCCCTAAACCTGGCCACTCTCCTCCCTGATGAGGAAGCTGGGATTCCCCTCCATGACTGTGAAGAGACCCTGACTACCCTAACCTCCTTGAGAGCCGACCTAACAGGCCAGCCCATCCCCAAACCTGAGGGAGCAGTTTTGTGGAGGACAGTGTCAGGTATGCCGGGGCAGCTGTAGTTACATAAGAAAGTCATACAGACACAATCCCTAGGACATGGGACTTCAGCACAGAAGGAAGAACTCATAGCCCTCACCCAGGCCTTACGGTGGGGGAAGGACAAGAGAATCAACATCTACACGGACAGTAGATATGCCTTTGCCACAGCACATATACATGGAGCCTTATATCAGGAGAGGGGCCTCCTAACCCCAGTGCGGAAGGATATTAAAAATGCTCCAGAGATACTAAACCTGCTTTCAGCCATTTGGAGCCCTAAAGAAGTTGCAGTCGTCCGCTGCAAAGAGCATCAAAAGGACAATTCCCCTGTGACGAAGGGGAACCAATTTGCTAACAAAACAGCTAAAGAGACTGCAAAAAGACCAGTAGGGCCCCTAGAAGTGCTGGCAGCCATACCTACTCAAAATCTGAAGCCCAATTCTGGGTACACCCCCGAGGAAGAGAATACAGCCAGGAGATGCCAGATCTGCGCACAAGTGAACCCAAGACCTCCGATAACCAACCCCCAGGAACCCAGTTCCGAGGCTCAAGCCCTGGTGAACACTGGGAAGCTGACTTTACTGAATTGCCCAGTGGATTGGGAGGACACCGATATCTCCTAGTATTTGTGGACACTCTCTGGTTGACCAGAGGCATACCCAACCAGGGCTGAAACAGCACAGGCAGTAGTTAAACTCCACTCTGAAATTCTTTCCCGGTTTGGCCTACCTTTATTCATGGGGTCCGACAATGGCCCAGCGTTCATCACTAAAGTAACCCAATCTTTAGTTAAGGCCCTTAAGTTCACATGGAAATTACATTGTGTTTATAGACCTCAGAGTTCTGGACAGATAGAGGGAATGAAACAGACACTTAAGGAAACCCTAACTAAACTAAAATTAGAGTCTGGCAAAAACTGGGTAAGTCTCCTCCCCTTTGCCCTACCCAGGGTTCGCTGCACCCCATATGTAAAAGGGCTGACTCCTTTTGAAATCATGTTTGGCCATCTGCCACCTCTCTCCCTTGGCTAAGGGAGGAAGAGCTAGCTGTGTTATCTAATAGAAATCTCCTCAAGTCTTTGCAGGTGCTCCAGGGCAGTACAGCGGCTGCAAGGCAAATTGTCAGGGCAGCACACCAGGAAGCCCACCCACCGGACCCAGATAGCCCACCTGTGTGTGCTCCTGGCGACCTGGACTGGGTAATGAGGCATGAAGAATGTAGGCCTGTAGAGCTCACGGTCTTCCACACCCATTGCCAGCCAAGTCCCCTCAGGAGAGGAGGAATCTGAATCAATGATCTGATTCACCGTAAAGACCAGTAGGAAATGTCCTGGGCTGCAAACATGGCACAGCTCCTCCACTGCCAGGAGGCAGACTGTTGTAGGACAGAGGGAGGCAGAGTGAGTCCCTGAACAATGGGTCGGCTGGAGTTTGGAGGGAGGAGGTGGGTCACGCTCCGGCCAAGCGTGCCCAGGCGGTACACCTGTGCCCTGAGTTTCTTGGAAATGGCTGAAATAGCTTTTGTAACTTTGGGTTGTCATTGTAACTGTCCTGACTCCCTCTTGTGGTTTCTGAGTATAAATCTGCTGCAACACCTGTGGACTGCACTGCAGTTCAGCCTTTACCGCGATGAAGTGCTGCAACTGTAGTCGCTGGCCAGCTTAATAAAGGCTCATACATTTTTATCTCTGTCCCTGGTGGTCGTCTCTTGCGGGTCACCCCACAACAGTCACCTGGGCAAATTCACCAGAAAGCTACAGCTTCACACTCCCCAAGGAATCACCAGTCCATTTCCTGCAAATCAGTGGGGAACAGGCCACACAAAGGAGATGGTCACATGCTCAGTGAAGTGGGGATGATGTTGGAAGGTGCTTGCCTGTCATCCAGCCTAGGGAGTAATGGAGTGGCTAGAAAGGTGGAGCCACTGTGAGCACACAAAATCTTGGAAAATTAAAGTCCCCAAAGAATTCCCTCTCTCTTGTTCATTCTTGTTCACTCTTGTTTGCTCTTATTCACTCTCCATGGCCATGTGGCCTTAAGCTGCCTTATTGCCCTTGGCCATGTGGACCCCACTCACAGTGGACTCCAGCTGGAAACAGGCTAAGCTAGCCAAATGATGGGCTGGAATTTAATATAGAACAGAAATTCTGGGAAGTGGCTGCTAAAGGCTAAGACCAACAAGTAGTTAACATGTAAATGCAAGAAGTCCATTCAAGGCTGATGGACTTTGATATTCAGCAAGGGCTGAGAATCAGCATATTATTACCTGCTGCTGGCTGAATGGCTGAAGGCACTCCCCTAACCTGATAATCCTTTATTGTTTACCAAACCTTACAATTGAGTATTTTTGCTTTGCTAAAGGGCAAAAGTATATTCTAGTAAATACACAGCTATGGATCTGGAAATTCAGGGAGCCACTCCAGTAGAGAGTAGGTCTCCACCTGATTACCCCATGCCTTCTAAATTTATATTTCTTGTGTAGTGTCTCTGTTTGTGTGCAGCCCCTTCTCCAGATCCTGAATCCTCACTGAAAGTTCATCAGAAAAGGTGGGTGTTCACCGAAAAAGGTAGGGAGACTCACTGTGCATAAAGCCCATGCCAAGCTTTGGAATTCATGATCTGAGATGGGCAAGAATGTATTTTTCAAGCCAGGCCATAATGGGGAAGAATTCGATTAAATGGCAAAATTATTATTGTAAATTTTTAGCTTCTATGCTAAAGGATAAATAAGTTAAAATGTCTCTTAAATCAGACTCAGGAAAATAAGTGCCTTTCTTGTTCAAATTTAGTATGCCTATTTTGTATTGGGGGTCAAAAGTCTGTAATACCTAAGGCCCCACCGGATCCTCCACCTCTAGTGTGGAAAGACTCAAGAGCTAGAGATAGGGCTATCAGTCCTCTCACAAAAGGACTCTTTAATGTAATTTGTCTGAAAATTACCATACCATGCCTTGGGACAGGCAAATTTTAGCTAAAATAACTTAAGACGCTAGTCAATGCTATGAAGAGAAAGATCTAGGAAAAGAACTCTAATTTCTTAAGTCTTATCTATATGTTATAGGTGCTTGTCTGATGATTGTTGTTTTATCTGTTTTTGTTGTTTATTATTAGTCTATTAAGCATGCCTTTAATTTAATTTAATTTAATTTAATTTAATTTAATTTAATTCAATAAGAAAAGAAACCTAGGTGGCCAGACCATTTACTGAATTTCCCCAGAGCAAACAGGATATGGGAGGGGTTGGGGGGAGAGACATGTGGCCCATTAATTACTAGTCTTTTGATGATTCTCTAAAATGGATGCCCACTCTTGAGAATGCTATTAAAAGTCTCATTTTCGCCATGTTTTTTTTTTTTTTTTTAATTTCCCAGTCCATCATTTAAAATTTGGCAGACTTTAGGGATACGTCTGAGATTTCTGTACTCATGAAGAGAAAAAGGTAGATTAAGAGATGGCACGCTGCACCCGATTTTGGATGGCCTCTTAAACCTGAGTCCCCTCTCTTTAGAGATGCTATAGAATAAACCCAAGGTTGTTTTTTCCTTAAAAGATGGTGAAAATGACACAAGAGAAATATACAGGCTGGATTTAGGCAACAAGATTAGTGTTTCCATAATAAAGGCTCATTCTTAAATAATAATGGACCGCATTCCAAGGTTAACATTAAAAGCCACTAAAAGTCAATAAGTTATCTCTGTTACAAAATTTGCCAAAGTAAATGCCTTGAATAATAATAATTGGCTTTAAAATCTCAAAATTGTTGAAACTTGGATAAATAGATGTAACTAAAATGAAGGATTTGTGGTAGAGCTTTTCAATGATATTTTTAGGTATACTAGGGGCCCGGAGCATGACAATTCATGCACTAGAGGTGGGGTCCCTCAGCCCGGTCTGCCCCCTCTCACAGTCCAGGAGCCCTCAGGGTTGGAGGAGACCCAGCAATTAGGGGAAGGTGACGCCCCATCACACCTCTGCTGCTGCCTTCAGCCAGCCCAGGTTACCTGAGCCTTCCTTGGGCAGCCCTGGGCAGCTGGGCAGCCTCCATATGAGGCTTTCCTGGACCTCAACCCTAACCCTAACCCTAACCCTAACCCCCACCCTCACCCACATCCTCACCCACACCCTCACCCTAAAACCCTAATCCTAAAACACTAACCCTAAAACCCTAACCCTATCCCTAAAACCCTAACCCTAAAACCCTAACCCTAAAACCCTAACCCTAACCCTAAAACCCTAACCCTAAAACCCAAACCCTAACCCTAAAACCCTAATCCTAACCCTAAAACCCTAGCCCTAAAACCCTAAAACCCTAAAACCCTAACCCTAAAACACTACCCCTAACCCTAACCATAAAACCCTAACCATAAAACCCAAACCCTAACCCTAAAACCCTAAAACCCTAACCCTAAAACCCTAAAACCCTAACCCTAAAACACTACCCCTAACCCTAACCATAAAACCCTAACCATAAAACCCAAACCCTAACCCTAAAACCCTTACCCTAACCCTAAAGCCCTAACCCTAAAACACTAACCCTAACCCTAAAACACTAACCCTAACCCTAACCCTAAAACCCTAACCCTAACCTGCCAACATCTGAGGCTTGCTTACGCCTCAGGCCTGCCCTGGGGGGCTGGAGGAGCTGAAGGCAAGTCCAGCCAAACCGTGTGCCTGCCACCTCCTGCCCTGGCTGGGCTGATGGGACTGGGGGACTCCAATGGGGCTGAGGGAACTGGACACTGCCATCTTGTGCCTATGGGTACTGCCAGCTTTGTGATGGTGTGATGGTCAATTTGCATATTTTCTCTTTATTAGATAGGATTAACAGAGGAGGGGGCCTGCCACATTTCCCACAGCAGTAGCCTTAGATGTTAACTCTAAGGAGAAATGTGGCAATTTTAAAAATCAAGTGGCTAGGCCAGGCCTGCTTCCAAAGTCTTTGGTAACTTAAAACTTTAGAGTTTGATGAATTAAATAATTAAACTTATTAAATATATAAGTATTTTAAAATAACAAAATACTGAAATATTAATCTGAGTTTGCCTCGTATGAAAAATCTAGAGGGCAGAATTGAATATATTAATTAAATGTCTTGTATTTTTTAAATATACCCATAAAATGTGAAGGTATTACTAATCTAAGAAATGCTAAGTATTTAACTTACCACCTAAAATTTAAGGCATCTAAGAGTTTAAAGTTCAAATTAAGTTAAGTTAAGAGAAATTATATAATTATAATGAAAAAATGCATAAAGTATAGAAATTTATTTTTGAAGAAAAAATTCTTGTATTTTCTCTTGAGAAATTAATAATTCAACCTAGGATAGAATATTTTATTGGTCTAATTTTAAAAATGGATTAATTCTGTGGTCTGAAACAAATTTTTAATATTAAAACCACTTTAAATTTAATTAACATATTTCAGAAAAATTACAAAAATTATATAATGTAATCTTTGGGTTATATATATTTGATAATCTTTCTGAGTTAAATTTCAAAACTTTAACAGAGAGAAAGCCTTGGGACTTTTCAAGGGCCCTGGAATGATCCAGGTATTTATTTTCTCCTCCTTAAAGAAATACTTTTGAACTAAATTAGGTTGGTCTAATATAATTGAAATCATGTGGGAAGCTTTATCAAATAAAAATTAATAACTATATTTCATTTACATAAATCTATTTTAAATGTTATAAAAGTTTCAACCTGAATACTTCTTAAGCAAAACCAGATTATTCAGCAATGGAATTTTAAAACAAGAGCCCTCAGGCAAACTGCTCTTCAGATAAATGGGGGGGAGGGGTGGTATCTGCACCTCATAGGTCAAATGTATAAGTTTGCTTACTTTACTTTTTCAATAAAGATGCCTACTTTAATTACTTAATAAATTAGCTTTTTACAATATAATCAAGGTCTCATATAAATTCAGTTATATGAGAAGCCAATATTTTTATAAGCAATTGAGTCTAACAAAAGCCAAAGTAAAATTTGCATATATATGCAAATGAGCATTAGCCAAAAAAGAATGCTGTTAGAAGTAAGTTTTAAGCTTAATAAAAAGAAGAAAATTTTAAATCTCTTCTGCTACTATTTACAAAGTAAACTAAAAGTTGTTATTGAAGCATTAAATCACACCATTAATAAGACACTATAAGTAAAAAGAGAGTTACTTTTACTTGATATGTATGCATTACTATATGAGCCAACAACCAAGTTTGTTGTTTTGTCTAAAAGAAAGGAAAAGGTTTTTAAAATAAACTCCTTAAATGTGGTCTAGAAATTACTCTGGGAGAAAATACAGAAGGAAAAGCTTCCCTTCAAATAACTAGGAAACTGTAATTAAAAGTCAACATGTTAATTCTCAAAAAGAAAAGTAAGTAGTTTGCATTTTGCTTTTCTAAACAGAGCTTATGTCAATATACTCAAAGACTGACAGTAAAAATCCAATTAGTGTCATTTAATGTCCATACCCACTGACAAATAAAGTTAGAAAATATGCCTTATTTCAGACTGATTAAAATAAATGACTATTCAAGGGAACTTAATTGTATTAGACAGGAACCTATTCCTGGAGCATTAACTATCTCTTACTTATGGTTAATCTCATATTAAAGCTGATTATCATGCAATAAATTCGAACTAGTCATACTTTTGTGCTGAGAATTGAATTAAAAACTATCAAGGCTGCATTGCGAGATTTTCAAAAGCCAGAATATTGTACAGCAAGAAAAAAAATTGTCCCCCTTGCATATTAAAACAAAAAAGGGGGGATAGCCAAGACCGGTTTGGCTCAGTGGATAGAGCGTCGGACTGCGGACCGAAGGGTCCTGGGTTTGATTCCGGCAAAGGCATGTACCTTGGGTGTGGGCACATCCCTGGTAGGGGGCGTGCAAGAGGCAGCTGATCGATGTCTCTCTCTCATCGATGTTTCTGACTTTCTATCCCTCACCCTTCCGCTCTGTAAAAAATCAATAAAATATTTTTTTAAAAAAGGGAGGGGGGATAGTGGAGAAATATCCTATAAGTAAACTACATCAAGCCTTAATCACTTTACAATTTCTCACTTGTGATGCTTATAGCAATACAGCCATAAAACTACACTGATGTCAGAATAAGCCAAAGGAAAATGGTCTGGTTAAAAAGAAAACATCCCAAGTCTAGTTTATGAAAGGGTCCCTTTATTAACTTTTGGTTGAGGATATGCTTGTGTATTTCTATTAAACTCCTCCAAGCCCATCTGAATTCCTGCAACATGAATCCAAGAGAGGAACTGCTCACCTTGTACCTATGGCTGCAGACAGATAACTACTTCAGCCCCAAATAGCTATTGCCCCAAGTAACATACTGACAAGGCAAAGGAGAAACAGTCCAGAGATGGGGGATGATAAAGATGCCTTGCCATGCTAGCAGTAATCAGCTGTGCATCAGTGCAGGTGGCCCTGGATCAAGCCACGGAAGGTCAGAGCTGCATGCCATTGCCCATTGTTTGTCCACCATCTAGAATTGGAATATCATTGCTGTCATGTCACAAGGGGACAGTGATTGGAAAGGGGATTCAAACAATTGATGGTCCAGAAAGAAGCCTACTGCAAATGGGTTCCTTATATGCCTGACAGCAATTTAAAAGGATATGAAAGAATGCAATCCTTTTCATTGAATTTAAAAATCTTAAAAGGAACCAAGCTCTACAAATGCCATACACCCTTCTAAATTTATTAAGAAAACAAAAAGGGGGATATGCTGGTGGATGTGATCAACCAGTAGTTAACATATAAATGTGAAAAGTCTATTCAAGGCTGCTGGACTTTGATATTCAGCAAGGGTTGAGAATCAGAATTGTATTAAACTGCTCTGGCTGAATGGCTGAAGGCAATCCCCTAACCTGATAATCCTTTATTGTTTACCAAAACTTACCATTGAAATGACTGTTTGCTTTCCTAAAGGGCAAATGTATATTCTCATATAGTTATGGGTAACCTTTTGAGTTTGGTGTGTCAAAATTCGCCAAAAACAGAGCATAACTTGGGTGATGTGTTATTTTAAGAAGAACCCATAATTTCATGATATTTGTAGTTTAAATAACAAAAATGTATAATTGTAATATATAACTATATATAATAAACCAAAAACTAATTATTTAACTTACCTGCTTAGTGACTTCTTTGTTCATCTGTCAGTCGGTTTCTATTGTTGGTCTTGATATTACTTAACTTGTGTGGGGGGCCAGGAACTAAGATAAGTGAGGGGAAGGGGAAGGGAAGAAACCTTGAGCATTCTTTAAATCTTTGTCCAGCTGAATCCAAGGCGCCTGGAAAAACCCCGTCTTGGAAAAACACACTTTACCAATAAGGCTGTTTATCAGCTTGGGCTTAATTTTGCCTCAGGTGTCAGGGAAAAGACCTTGATATGTAAATGCAGTCTTGCCCCAGAAATAGGGGAATGAATAGGGCCTGCACTCAGCGAAACTCCTTTGATCCTAATGTTGGAAAAACCCCTTTGTATTGTGGAATATAAATAAACACTGCTTCATGGGCTCAGGGTCCCTGTGTCTCCATGAGAGAGGGAGAACAGAAGTCCCACCTGGCCCCAGCTTTTTATCCCTTTTTCGGTGTCTTCTCTTCTATATTTCATTTTCTTCATCCCCAGCTCCTCTACTCAGAAACTGAACCCAGTCTCTCTCCACTCTGGATGTGGGAAAGAAAAAAAAACACCCTAAATCTGGTGCCCAGAACAGCAACTGAGTATGGAGGATACAGCAAGGGGATTGCTCCAGAATTGTGTGTGTACACGAATCGTAAGGTAATGTGGAGTGAATTGTTGTGAATTTAAATTAACTAGGTGTAAAATATGGGAAATTCTAAAACTATGCTCAAAGTTCAAAGATGATTTGTTGACTATAGTTCAATTCTTTATTTCTTAATTCTTGTTAAAGAAATGTGAAAAAAGTTGAGAAAGCAGTTGTGTGACGGATATTCAGCAGAAGGTCCAGAGAAGATTCCTATGTTCATTTGTGATCTAGCATAGCAGAGTTTAAGAATGTCTAAGCAGCATGTAGCCACCGCCTTAAAAAAGCCTCGAGTAGAGGGGTGCGAATCTCTAAGAATAGCATCTGCACCCCCTCCACTTCCAGGTGTCCCTCCTGCAATCGTGATGGCAGTCTGTGAGCAGGATCAGAAAAGTTTTGCTCGAAGCTGCCCAGCCTTTATGGCTGAATGCAGGCACTCGCCCGAAAGTGACTTCCTTTGTTGGAGACTCAAACTACTTGTAACCAAGTAGAAAAGATTAAAGGAATTTCTCAACAACTGCCAATGATTCTTTATCTTAAAAATCTTTTCTTTCCTTAAAAAATAAAAAATATAACAAAATTGTAAAAGTAAATAAAATAAAAACAATAGATGTTAGACCATCTCTGAATTCTCCTCCAAAGCAAGAAGGAGGTGGGGGAAAGGAGCCATGTGGCGATCCAATATGGATGCCACTCCCCAGAGGGCGTCACATTCGCCATGTTTTTTCCAGCTCTAGTGACTTAAAACTTTTATAAAATCTATAAGTGCACCGGGGATTTCCGTGCACATGCAAAGAGAAAGGCCAGTTTTAAAAAACAAAGACACACGTACGTGTCCATGTTTAGGGCATTGTAGATAGAGTTTTTTGAGCTGAGCTTAACCTTTTGCTATGTACAGAATAAAAACCCGAGACTTTTTAACCTAAGAAAAATGGCGGATATGAACCAAGAGAAAAGAAATTCAAGCTAGTTCAGCAACAAGACTTGCATTTCCATAATAAAGAGTGGTTTTTTAAAATGCTAATGAATGGTGTTAAAAGGCTAACTTTTAGGCCTTCAAGAAAATCAGTGAATTGTGTTACAAAAGAATTTATCTAAAGTAAATGCCTTAAAATAATTGGAATTGGATTTGAAACTCAAAAATTTGTTGAAATATAGATAGATAATGTATTAATTATAAAGATCTAAATAGCCCAGGTAACTGGCTATGCCCTTTGTTAACGGAGGAAAAAGGGTAGTTGCCCTTACCCCCAGAACAGGTAGACCAACTTCCCACCAGCAGTGATCTTAAAGAAAGAATGTGATAATTTGCATTTGAATACCTCCAGGTTTGCCACTCAATTTCCCCAGGCAAAGAGAAAAAAAAAATCTGGTCAGTTTAAAGTCCAAGAAACCTATATTGCCATCAAGAAATGTGGGTTACGGCAGCTTAAAATTTTGGAAGTTTACTTCCTCAATAGAGGACAGAACTGAAGCTATTGATTTATTATGTCTTATATTTTTAAAATTTATTCTTAGAAATGTAAAGTGTTACTAATCTAGAAAATGCTAAATGTTTGATTTGCTGTTCTAAAAGTTTAAAGTGCAAATTAAATTGGGAAAAAATATGTTTGTGGTAATTACATGCCTAAAGAACTTGTTTTTTTGAGAAAATAAAATGTTATGTTTTCTCTGATGATTAGGAATTCAAAATATGTTATTTATTGGTCTAATTTTAAAAAGAGGATTAATTCTATGATCCAGTTTAAATTTAATTGATATTCTTTAAGTTAATTTAAGTATATAATCTTTAAATCATACATATAAATATGTATATTTGATCTTTCCAACTATATTTCAAGACTGTGAGGATAACTTTTGGACATTTCAAGGGCCCAGAAATGTTTCCAAAAGCCTGTTCTCTCTTAAAAGAAATATTTTTTAATTATACTTGAAATGGCATGGAAAGTTTTATCAAATAAAATTAATCAATCTTAAATATAGCCAAATTTTCAACAGCAGAATTTTAAATAAGAAGCAATAAGTAACATACCTAAAGTTGACTGAATAAGTTTCTTTGTTTTTTTAATTAAAGATACCTATTTAAGTTACTTTATAAATTAGCCTTTTAAAATATAATCAAGGTCTCATATAAATTAAGTTACATTGAGAAGCCAATGTTTTTATAGGTAACTGAATTTAAGTTAAATCTAAGAAACATTAGAAGCCACCATTTACTGCCTGACCTGTAGTCACCTGTATTCTTAATTAAGCTAGAGGAAGGGCAACATTTGCAGCTTTATAAATCTGCTTTACTTTTTAAATGGAGATATCTACTTTAATTACTTAAATAAATTTGTTTGTTAAATTATAACCAAAGTTTTAAGCTAAATAATGAAAAGACAATCTTTTCATAAACAATTCTAATAAAGACCAAAGCAGCTCGTGAGATTTCTGTTTGTCTGCAATGTCTTTTAAAAGAAAGGATTAGACAGCCGCCATGATGAGCACATGGTTACATGGGGGCTGCCACTATCTTTAAAATAACAAAGGCCAACCCCCTTCCTTTGAATAAGCCAATGTCTTTGTAAGCAATTTGAATGAGTCTTCTAAGAAATTCACTGAAGGCTTCCCATGATCCCTCTGTATATGCAAATAAGCTTGATTATACTTTAAAAATATAATTATCCTATCTCATAAAAGAGTAATATGCAAATTTGACCATACCTTTGCCACACCCACAAGCCTTGCCCACAGCCATGCCCACCAGCCAATCAGGAGCAGATTATGCAAATAAACCCCAACCAAGATGGCTGCCGCCACTGAGAGCAGGAGGAAGCCAAGCTTTCTGCCTGCCATTGCCTGCCTAGGGCTCCACTCTAGGATACAAAGTTTCAAACATAAATGGCTGCCGTCATGGAGCGAGCAGAAGGCTTGGCTCCACTCCAGGCTACAAAGTTTCAATTGTAGACATAGATTAATCCCAAATCCCAGGGCCTCCGCTTGGGTCGCTGGAGGGCGTGGCCAGCCTGCAAACCACCACAGGCCCCTCGCCCAGGCCGCCCTCACACCAAGGCAACCCCCACCCTGATCTGGGACACCCTTCAGGGCAAACCAGCTGGCCCCCACCCATGCACCAGGCCTCTATTCTATCTAATAAAAGAGTAATACACAGATTGACCATCACTCCAACACACAAGAGGTCTGCCCCCATGTGGACACAAGATGGCCACCACAAGATGGCCAGCAGGGTAGGGCCGTTGGGAGGTTCTAGGCCTTGCAAGGGAGGGCAGTTGTGGATGATCAGGCCAGCAGGGGAGAGAGGGACCAGGCCTGCAAGGGAGAGCAGTTGGGGGTGACCAGGCTGGTAGAGGAAGGAAGTTGGGGGCAAACAGGCTGGCAGGGGAGTAGTTTGACATCAATTAGGTTGGGAGGGTAGTGGTTAGTGGGTGATCAGGCTGGCAGGCAGAAGCTGTTAGGGGTAGTCAGGGAGGCAGGCAGGTGATCAGTTTGGGTCCAGCAGTCCCATATTGTGAGAAGGATGTCTGATTTCCCATTTAGGCCCAATTCTACAAGGACCCCACGAGGGGTCCCAGATTGGAGAGGGTGCAGGCTGGGCTAAGGAACATCCTCTGTCCCCCATGAATTTCGTGCACTGGGCCTCTAGTAATTTTAATAAAAAGGAGAAATTTTAAAATTTTGAATTCTCCTTCACTAATATTTACAGGGTAAACTAATATTGTTGTTAAAATGTTAAACATGATAGTAAATTAATAGTCAACCTTACTGCAAGAGAGCTTGTAATATGGCTAGCTACTTGGCTGTAGGCTTCAACTTTAAATTGCAGCACTGTGGGCTCTTTTAGTAAAAAGAAAGACAAAGGTTAGTAAATGAAGCTCTATAGCTTGAAAGTTATTTTGAAAAGAAATAAAGACAGGTTTCCTTCAAACATCTTAAGGATTGTAATTAAAAGCCTATGTATTTGGTCTCTTAAATTGAAGTTAAAAACTTGTGTTTTTGCCTCCCTGATAAAGTTTACATAAGGTTACTCAAAGGCTATTTGTAATTTAATTAATATCATGTATTGTCCATAACCTAGGACAAATAAAGTTAAAGTGAAATAAATTGATTAACCTATTTCAGAATAACTTAATTTGGCTAATTGAAATAAGTGAATGTTCATAAAAACTTAATTGTACTGGACAAAACTGTTCTTGAAGTATTAACAAAAATTTTATTGATGGTTCATCTTATAGTAAAATTGCTAAACATGCTATGAATCCAAAGCAGTCAGCTATGCATTGCTGCAGTTGCCCAGGACCAAGGGCAAGGAAGGTTGGTGTGCACTTCCAGATCATGTGTGCGCACCCTTCTACATAGAAGTCAAAATGTTTGATATTTTGTGTTCTACCAGGACCTCTGACTTAGGGGAATTGCCTTGTTTCTAATATATTAAAAGAAATGTTATACCTCAGGCATTAACCATTTTTACAGATGGATCCAGGTATGGAAAGTCTGGATCTACTGCAGCAGGAGAAGAAATGTCCCTCAAACCCATTATTATATTTCCGTAAAAATACAAGCTCTTATTTATGCCTTAATAGATTTTGCTGTGGAGTCCATCAACATATACTGATAATGCTTATGTGGTAAGTATGGCAAAAATTATTGAAACAGTTACTATAGGGCACATTCATTCAGAGGAACTTTTAATTATTTTACAGCCTTTAAAATATTATTTGAGAATGATAATTTTCATGTGTTATTGAAAGCAATGTCCTCACTGTGTTATCCACCTCCCTATGCCAGCTTTAGGGGTAAATCCCCCAAGGACTTAAACCTAATCAAATCTGGCAATATGGATGTACTCTTAAAATAAATTACTGAAACAAAAAGGGGGAGACAGATGTTATGTGTCACCTCAAAACAAGCTCAGTCATGCTATTTATATTTAAAAAGTTTTTTTGAATTGTGATGCAGAGGATCCTACAGCAACCAAAACACATCAGGCCTCCTGTGCAACAGCCTCCACCAAGTCAGCGAGGTGGAAGGAAGCACAAACCACACAAGCATTTTATCAGATTCGGTAATAATGTGGGGAAGAGGTTGTGTTTTATATCTTTCCAGAAGGAGCAGTGAAGCCAATTTAGGTGCCAGAGCATGAAGTGCGCCACTACAATGGACCCAGACAAGCTCCTTGTCCCTTCACTCAAAAAAACTGTTGCCTCCATGACAGCAAAGTGGAGGAAGAAGAAAACTGAAAACTATGAAGGGACTGAGGTGCCAATATGGGGTCAGCTGAAGAAGTTAAAGACTGTAGAAAAGCAAGAAGTTGAAGCCACTACTTCAACCATGTTCCTGCTCACGCTAACAACTGATAGCTGCCAGTCTTCTGCAAAGTCTTGCCCAACCAAGTACAAGGACTCTGAGTAAATATAGGACAGCAGCATTTAGTAGCTAAAAAATGTTAACATGTCTAGTTTTGAATTTCTCTCTTATTGTTGTATCACATTAGCATTGTTTTGTTATTATTTAATCAAAGTTTTGCTCTTGACATTCAAGGTTTAAAATCATAACACATATGTAGTTTAGTTTTTGCATTGGCATTGTTTGCAACTGCTTTAATTTGGAGCTTTATTCTTGATGTTCAAATTTTACTTTTATTATAGTAGCTTAAAAACAAAAAAGGGTGAGATGTGGGAAGGGCGCCCCAGGGAAGACAACTTCAGCATTCTTTAAATCTTTGTCCAGCTGAATCCAAGGCGCCTGGAAAAACCCCGTCTTGGAAAAACACGCTTCACCAATAAGGCTGATGTGTTTATCAGCTTGGGCTTAACTGTGCCTCAGGTGTCAGGGAGAAGCCCTTTGATATGCAAATGCAGTCTTGCCCCAGGAACGGGGGAATGAATAGGGTCTGCACTCAGCGAAACTCCTTTGATCCTAATATTGGAGAAACCCCTTTGTATTGTGGAATATAAATAAACACTGCTTCCTGGGCTCAGGGTCCCTGTGTCTTCATGAGAGAGGGAGAACAGATGTCCCACCTGGCCCCAGCTTTTCATCCCTTTTTCTGTGTTTTCTCTTCCATATTTCATTTTTCTTCATCTCCAGCTCCTCTACTCAGAAACTGAATCCAGTCTCTTTCCATGCTGGATGTGGGAAAGAGAAAAAGAAAAAAAAAACCCTATACTAACCTGCCTATTAGTGACTGTTTTGTTGCTGAATTTCATTGGCTAAACCTTCAATTGAAGGTTGGTATTTTGTACACTTCAAACCCAAGCAAGTGCTACTAACTGCATCTGTCAATATGTTTCTTTTTTTGTTTTTGATATTATTTAACGCTGAGAATAAGGTCTCACAAAAGTACATAGAGGGAAAAATTTTGAGTAAAGACATTGCTATATTTTTCAGGGTGCTAAAAGTGTCTGGTAATCAGTTCCAGACACTCCAAATTTCCTGTTCATAGTGGCACTCCTCTTGATTTTCCAAGCAGCACCTTTCCAGATGCTCAAGCTTTGACCTGAGCCCAGATGCTGTCTTGAAATTCTACAAGTTGCATCTCCAAATCATCATTGCATTCATTGGAAACCATTTAATTCCAAACTACTGTAGACTACTACATCAGGATACTTAATTATTTTTATGTTCTGTTCTAGGCTTTTAAATTGATTAAATCTATCACTGAACTGGTCAAGTAAACGAGTCTAAAACATGCTGGTACTTTATATGCAAGGGTTCCATTTCATTTTGTACAGCTGTAATGGCCTCAAAATACTTTGTTACTCGAGGAAAATACTTATAAGTTTTAGTTTCTACATCTTGCTTGAAATTTTTAAGTTTACTTTCAAAAGCTTTTATGTATCCAAATATAATGTCAATACTTTTGCCCAAACCTTGTAATTTTAAGTTCAGTTCATTAATATGAACAGAGAGATTCTGTACAAAATATCAGGGCATTGACCCACTTATTATTGAGCTGAGAAAAGTTTCTCAGATCCTTGTTCTCAAGAAATACCTTAATTTCTTCAAAGCACTCCACAAAGCACTCAAGAATTTTGCCTCGACTCAGCCATCTTACATTATTGTACATCAGCAGTCCACTGTAGGTGGAATCAACATCCAGTAAAAATGCAGAAAATTCTCCCTTGTGAAGGGGTGAGCAGATATTAAATTAACTATTTTTGTAACAACTGACATTAAGTCAGTGAATTCTGCCTTGGCACATAAAACCTCCTGGTGAATAATACAATGAAAAAGCACAATTGGATATCCAATAGCTTTCATAAACAATTTGACAAATCTGATTTTTCCCCACCATGTTTGGTGCTCCATCTGTCATCACTGACACAACTTTAGAGATTTCAATGCTTAGCTCACAAAATATTTGTATAACAACCTTACATGTTTCGCTTCCTGATGTACTTGTTGGAACTGATACTAACTTTATCAACTCTTCTCTTATTGTGAGACCATCAGAATATCGACCAATAATGGCCAACTGAGCATGTGATGTGACATCAGAAGTTTCATCAAGAGAGATAGAAAAATATTTACAATTACTTATGTCTCTCTTTAATTGATATTGTACGTTTGTGTTCAGTCTCATTATTCAGTCTTTTATGATATTTCTACTGAGTGGTAACTCAGACATTCTCTTAATAATTGCATCTTTATTCTGCATATCGTGAAATAGAACTGATGCACATCTTAAGAGAGTTTCTTTAACACATTCTTCCTCACTGAGTGCTTTTCCATGCTGAACTATAGAGTAAGCAATGCTCAAACTTGCAGATGTTCAATTTGTAGAGCCTTTTACAAATTTAAGGATGGAATTAGATTGGCTCTTATAAATGTGTAGCTGCCTGGAAATGTATTCCTTCCTTTCATCCTCACTTTTTTTCAATACCTGGGAATGATTCATTTCAAAATGTCTATTTATATTCCACATTCTGCTTACTACCATTTCAGTACACAGAACACAAAATGATCTGCCATTTTTTTCTATAATGCCATACCTCTGGGTCCATGTCTCTTGAAAGGGTCGGCTATTACTACTACCACTGCCTTCACTTAACCTTGGTTTTTTATTTTTTGGGTTCTCCATCAGGGGGGCAGTGACAGAAGATAGAATTATGGATAGCCTGCTAGCCCTGCAGGCAATTAGGGGTTAACTAGCCTAACTGACCACAGATGGCACATGTAACTGACTTTTAGGAAAGGGCAGGGTTAATAAGCAGAAATAGGGGTTAATAAGGATGCACAACAGTAATAGTGGTGAAATGGAGTCTGCACTATGCTGCAAAATGGCATTCCTTATATAAATTAAGATGGCTGCTGCTATTTCTAGTTGTGGGAAATGGAAGCCATAGCACAGGCCCTTGCCTCCCCCTCACTTGTCTCAGTAATGATGGTCAATTAGAAATCTATGACACTCCAGAACAGTAGATTGGATGATGGTTGCTGTGGTTATGTGGTTCCTGGTAATGGTGATCACAGGGCCCCCAGAGATGTGTCCTGTGTGGCATTTCGCTGCTCCCTGCTTTGCCAGCCGGAAGTGAGGTCAAAGATCCCCTAATGGCCTAATCGGAAGTCCCAGAATTAGACACTCTGTGCCTGAGTTCTGTTGTTTTGGCTTGCAGACCTCTGGCACAGAGTGTCTACACTACAGCAAATCTTTCATCCTCGGCTACTGCACCTGGCCATGCAGTAGCCGAGAATGAAACGTCCTTCTCAGCATGTGGCCCCATGCTTCTGTGTATGCAACCGCATGTGGTTGGGTGTCATCAAACATGGCTGACATGTTTGTCATAGGTTCACCATCATGATCCTCGCTTGTGTCCTTTGTACCACCTAACTTCATGCTACTATTTTGGGTATCTATTTGCAAACCAAGATCCTGGGCAGGATTCTTACTTTTAGAACAACAGCATGCGACTTTAAATCACAAATATTTATTTTCCTGTCTTTTCTGCCTACAAAGCTGTGATAAGTGGGAACAGCAGGAGTCTAGGCAATACTTTAACAAATAGCTAGCCATGCTCTCAGGAGGGCAGAACCGATGAGGTGCCTGCCAGCAGAGCTGAGGTTCGCACATCAGGGAAACTGTGCTAAGAGGCCTCACCTCAAGAAGACATGGGCAGGGTTCCCTCAGAAAACAATTCCAGTTCTATTCTAGTCATGGGACAGATTTGAAGCTGCATATTTCATGGTCATTTTATTCTGAATAACTTAGTTTTACTGAGCACCCAGCATGGGCGTAAAAAAATCACATCAAATACTCATAACCATTCTATGATTTGAGCAACATAATTTCTTGGAGGGAACTCTGAGAAAACTCTCTTTTTGGGTAACCATGCATAACTTTTGATTCCCCTAAAATTAACTACAGTTGTCCTTGACATCCATGGATTCAACTAACTGCAGATCAAAACATTATTTGTACAAACTCTGAACTTTGCTGTAATGAGTTGCTAGGTAAAGACAGTTAAATGTCAGGGTCAGCTTCCAGAAAGGAGCACCATAATTTGGTACATTTGTTCTGATGATACTTTTTCAGACAGTAATTAGATAGCAGGAAATTGTCACCGGCAGATGACAATAATCCCACCTGCACAACTGAGATGTGCTCTACCCCTTGTCTGATTGTCGCACCTCCAGAAAGTGTATGACATAGTTATTAGATAACAGAAGTACAGTTGACCCTTGAAGAACATGGATTTGAACTGTGCAGGTCCACTTATGTGGATTTTTGTCAATACTGGTAAATATAGGTGTCCTTTCATAACCATGGGTTTCACATCCTCTGATTCAACCAACCCCACTTCTAAAACAGTATTTTCACATCAACACCACAGCTTTCCCGCTGCAGATTCCCAACCATGGGTCAAAAATACTGTTTTCAATCTGCAGTTAGTTGAATCCCTGGATGCCAAGGACAACTGTAGTTAAGTTTTGGGGAGTAAAAAGTTACACATGGAATTTTGAGAGGGACCCCTAACCCCGGTGTTGTTTAAGAGTCAACTGTATAAGCTCCTTGAGGCCAATGATTTGGACTATCCCATTGTGGTGTCTCAGCACCTCAGAGAGTGCTTGGCTTCGAGAGGTGTTCCTTATGCATTTGCTGGATGAATAAATGATGCATAAACACATCAATATAGAAGAATGCTATTTTGATGGAAGAAGTGAGTATCAAGGGTTTTCTTCCTGCTCACTCAATATGAGATTAGTAATTGAGACACAGATTTTAAATAATGACAACCAGAATATGGCTGCATTTTTCTCACTGGAAATTATTGAATTTACTAAGAGGTCATTCCTATTTATCCATGTATGTTTTCTACTTGTATAGAAGTCTTATTAAATATCCACAACCATTTGCAAAGTTGTGACTGAGTAAAGCTGAGAGCTGGAGCCTGCCTTCCCCATCTGCCGCGGCTCTCAGGTGGGTCCCTCTGCTGAGCTCAGCATCCGTGCATACTCCATGAAGGGGAGGCTGGAAGTCAGGGCTCAGTGCACAATGCATGTGTGCTACATTACACTCTATCTCACCGTCACAGGAGACCGCATTTACCCATTCATGGTCTGCAATCTTGACACACGTTTTTATTTTAAAACTAGAGGCCCGGTGCATGAAATTCATGCATGGGGGAGGGAAGGTGTCCCTCAGCCCAGCCTGCACCCTCTCCAATCTGAGATCCCTCTCACAATCTAAGACTGCTGGCTCCCAGCTGCTCACCTGCCTGCCTGATTGCCACTAACAGCTTCTGCCTACCAGCCTGTTTGCCCCTAAATGCCCTCCCCTGGAGGCCTGGTCACCTCTAACTGCCCTCCCCTATGGGCCTGAGTCCCCCCGCCCAATTGCCCTTTTCTGCAGGCATAGTTGCCCCCAACTTCCCTTCTCTGCCAGCCTGGTCACCCCTAACCACAGGCCTGGTCCCTCCCAACTGCCTTCCCCTGCTGGCCATCATGTGGCCACCATCTTCATCACGTGGGGGCAACCATCTTTGACCACATGGGGGCAACTTTGAGTGTTGGAGTGATGGTCAATTTGCATATTACTCTTTTATTAGATAGGATGCTATTGGTAACCTTTTGCTATCTCAGTCCGTCTTTTAAGAAATTAACAAAACAAAGTCAAGTATCTTAAAGCTCTGGAGCCTTAAATGATGAAGATAACCGATAATCTTTCTTGTTTCATTCTTTCTCTTAATCATCTGAACTAATTTTTTTTTCTAGAATAACCCTTCTTTTCTAAATTCGGTTCCTCTTTTTTTTTAATCTTTATTGTTCAGTTTATTAATTACATTGTTCCCCCCCTTTTCCCCCTATAGCTCCCCTTCACCTGGTACCCAGCCCACCCTCTGCCCTCACCTCACCTCGCCCCCCCGCACTGTCTCTCCCATAGTTGCATGATTTTTGTCCAGTCTCTTGCTGCACTTCCCACACCCCCTTTCTCCCCAAGAATTGTCAGTCCATTCCCTCTCTGTCTGTGATTCTGTTACATTCAGCAGTTTATCCTGTTCATTAGCTTATTAATTCACTTGCTTTTTAGATACATTTGTTGATAGATGTGTATTTGTTGTTCATAATTTACACTTTTATCTTTTTCTTCTTCCTCTTCTTAAAGAATATCTTTCAGCATTTCATATAATATTGGTTTGGTGGTGAAGAACTCCTTTAGCTTTTTCTTATCTGCGAAGCACTTTATCTGACCTTCAATTCTAAATGATAGCTTTGCTGGATAGAGTAATATTCGTTGTAGATTCTTGCTATTCATCACTTTGAATATTTCTTGCTACTCCTGTCTGGCCTGCATTGCTTCTGTTGAGAAATCCACTGACAATCATATCGGTGTTCCCTTATAGGTAACCAACTGTTTTTCTCTTCTGCTTTTAATATTCTCTCTTTATCTTTTGCTCTTGGCATTTTAATTATGATGTGCTTTGGTGTGGTCCTCTTTAGATTCCTATATTTTGGGGTTCTGTGCACATCTTGGGCTTTTAAGTCTATTTCTTTCACCAGGTGTGGAAAGTTTTCGGTCACTATTTCTTCAAGTAGGTTTTCATTGTCTTGCTCTCTCTCTTTTTCTAGCACCCCTATAATTTGAATGTTGGTATGCTTGAGGTTGTCCCAGAGGCCCCTTACACTATATTCAATTATTCAGATTCTTTTTGCTTCTTGCTTTTCTGGCTGAGTGGATTTTACCTCTTTGTATTTCAAATCTTTGACTTGGTTCTTGCGGTCCTCTGGACTGCTTTTAGGACTTTGTGTAATATTTTTTATTTCAGTCAGTGTATGCTTAATTTCTAGTTGGTCCTTTATCATATCCTCATAGGTCTTACTCATTTCCTTGTAGGTCTTGTTCATTTCCTTGTAGGTCTTGGCCTTTTCTAGGAGCCTCTTGAAAAACCTTATAACCGTGGTTTTGAACTCTATATCTAGTTGTCTTTTTTCCTCCATTTCTTTCACATCTGATTTCTTTCCATTTCTCTGCATTTTGGCTGCTTTCCTGACTTGGTCCATTAGCTTTGTGTGGTAGATGTCCTCTAAGGGACAGTGGCTCAGCCTCCCTAGTTTCCTGAGGTGGATACTCTTACTGCAATCTTTTATGGGTTGTACAGTATTGTTGAAGTTAAGCCCAGCTTATTGTTGTTAGCACTAGGAGGGTTTTACCTCCAGGCCAATTGGCTGTGAGGGTAAGCTGTGTTCAGGTTGGATGGGCAGAGTCTCTGGGCTGAGCAGGCAGCATCAGCTCTGCCCTATGCGGCACGTGGGTCTCTGCCGGGTGTTAACGGCTGCACGCACCTCCCTCCGAGAGAAAGCCGCTGCCAGTCTCCACCTGTTGCCAGATAACTCTGCCTCTCCCCAAATGAGTCTGCACACCCAAAGTCTCGGCCAGGGTTGTAAAACAAAGCAGTCTGGTGGTCTCCCAAACGAGGGAGCAAGTCACGAGTCCTCTCTGTATGGTTTCGCACTTCCGTCCCCAAGTTTACGTGCAAAATGCTGTTCCAAGTTATGCGCACTATCCTCAAACTTGCAGACCTCTGCTGTGCCCAGGTTTTAGCTTGCTTTCCCTGGACCTCGGACCTCGCCTGGAACTGGGAATCAGTGCAGTGGGACCCCTCCGCCCTCCCTGTTGGAGAAAACCAGCCGGTTTTGCTGCTGCCCGCTGTTTACTGCTCATGCGCACATAGCTTCGAACCTCTCTCTTTGCGTGTCTTCAAGGCTGCGCTCCACCGCTCCTCTGAGTCACTGTGTCCTATCTTTACTTTTTTTGTGGAATTTTCACTCAGCCAGCTTTCCGGCGATTCTGGA
This sequence comes from Antrozous pallidus, assembly GCA_027563665.1. Lineage (NCBI taxonomy): Eukaryota > Metazoa > Chordata > Mammalia > Chiroptera > Vespertilionidae > Antrozous > Antrozous pallidus. The sequence goes on along the minus strand of CM050508.1, from coordinate 107,329,001 downwards.
TGATGTCAGTTTTGTGGTTAGGTTGTAGTTTTGGAATTGTTATGTGGGGCAGCAAGATAGGTGTTTCCTATGCCACCTTCTTGGTTCCTTTGCATCTGAACTAATTTGTATACTCATTTTTATTTGGATATAATGACTGTGAAAATTTCAAGCATAACCATTTGCAACACTTTTTAATGGCATAATATACTAGATTTTTTAAATAGATAGGAAAAAATCATCTCTGGTTTCTCTTGTTGGTGGCAGCGAGAGTGGCACCAGGTGTTAGACCTGTGGGGTCAGAATGGACCTTGACTCACCAAACTCGGTACTTGAGTTCTGGCTAAGAAGGAATTCAGAGTCAAGACTCAAGCTATCAAGTTTAAGTTTTGGGAGAACCAAGATGGCGGCATAGGTAAAACACCTATCTTGGCGTCATACACAGCAATTTTAAAACTACAACTTAACGAAAGAACAAACACCATCCAGAATCACTGGAAAGCTGGCTGAGTGACAATTCCAGAAATAAAAGTGAAGATAAGACACTATGACTCAGAGGAGCAGCTGAGGACAGCGTTGAAGATACGCGCAAAGAGAGGTGTGGAGGAGCGCGTGCCAGCGGATAGGGTGGGCGGCTGAAAACCGGCTAGTTTTCTCGAACGGGGAGACAAAGACGTCCCACTGGACTGATTCTCTAGCTCTGGGCGAAGTCCAAGGAACCCACTATCATACGGGGTAAAAGCTGGACAGCGGGAGGGCACGCTGAAGCTCGGGTGCTGCAGGGGTCTGCCAGCTTGTGGAGAAGGCAAGCTTGTGCGGAGTGTGAGTGAATTTGGGAACAGTGCAGCTGCGTGACCGCGACCACATAGAGAGCACTTGCGACTTGCTCTCTCATTCGGGAAACCGTCAGACTGCTTTGTTTTACGACCCTGGGGGAGACATTGGGTGTGCAGACCCATTTGGGGAGAGTCTGAATTCTCCAGCAGCCAGTGGAGCTCAGCAGCGGCTCTCTCTCAGAGGTACTGGCAGCCATTGCCCCCAGCACAGAGTCCCTGGGGCCGCATAGGGCGGAGCTAACACTCTCTGCTTGGCCCGGAGACTCCGCCCATCCAACCTGAGCACAGCTGACCTTCACAGACAATTGGCCTGGAGGTCAACCCCTCCAACTGCTAACATCAATTAACCTGAGCTTAACTTCAGCAAGACTGTGCAACCCATATCCACCTTAGGTAACTGGGGAGGCCGAGCCACTGTCCCTTGTAGGACATCTACCACAAAAAACTAATTGACCAACTCAGGGAAGCAGCCACCATGCAGAGACATGGAAAGAAATCAGATGTGAAAGAAATGGAGGGAAAAAACCTACTGGACATGGAATTCAAAACCATGGTTATAGGGCTTCTCAAGAGGCTCATAGAAAAGGTCGAGACCTATAAGGAAATAAGCAAGACCAACAAGGAAATGAATGAGACCCTCAAGAATATGAATGAGTCCTACAAGGAAATGAACGAGACCCTCAAGGATATGAAGGAGACTCTCAAGGATGTAAAAAAAGGACCAACCAGAAATTAAGCATACACTGACTGAAATAAAAAATATTATACAAAGACCTAAAAGTACTCTAGAGCACACCAAGAACCAAGTTAAAGATTTGAAATACAAAGAGGGAAAATCCACTCAGCTGAAAAAGCAAGAAACCAAAAGAATCCAAAAAATTGAAGATAGTGTAAGGGGCCTCTGGGACAACCTCAAGCATACCAGCATCCAAATTATAGGGGTGCTAGAAAAAGAGAGAGAGCAAGACAATGAAAACCTATTTGAAGAAATAGTGACCGAAAACTTCCCACACCTGGTGAAAGAAATTGACTTAGGAGTCCAAGAAGCGCACCAAACCCCAATATATAGGAACCCTAAGAGGACCACACCAAGGCACATCATAATTAAAATGCTAAGAGAAAAAGACAAAGAGAGAATATTAAAAGCAGCAAGAGAAAAACAGTTAGTTACCTATAAGGGAGCACCCATATGATTGTCAGCAGATTTCTCAACAGAAACAATGCAGGCCAGATGGGAGTGGCAAGAAATATTCAAAGTGATGAATAGCAAGAATCTACAACTTAGATTACTCTATCCAGCAAAGCTATCATTCAAAATTGAAGGTCAGATAAAGTGCTTCGCAGATAAGAAAAAGCTAAAGGAGTTCATCACCACCAAACCAATATTATATGAAATGCTGAAAGATATTATTTAAGAAGAGGAAGAAGAAAAAGATAAAAGTGTAAATTATGAACACCAAATACACATCTATCAACAAATGAATCTAAAAATCAAGTGAATTAATAAGCTGATGAACAGGATAAACTGGTGAATGTAACAGAATCACAGACATAGAGAGGGAATGGACTGACAATTCTTGGGGAGAAAAGGGGTGTGGAAAGTGCAGCAAGAGACTGGACAAAAATCATGCAACTATGGGAGAGGACAGTGGAGGGGGGTGAGGGCGGAGGGTGGGATGGGTACCAGGTGGAGGGGAGCTATAGGGGGAAAAAAGGGAACAATCTAATTAATAAACTGAACAATAAAGATAATTTAAAAAAAAGACTCAAACTATCTCTGGATCTGCGGGAGGAGACTGGGGATGTGTGCCAATGCAGGGGTAAGGACACATGTATAATACCTTAATCAATAAAGTAAGGAAAAAAAGAAAGGAAAAAAGAGGAAAAAAATTTTGTAAAGATTCAAACTATAATAGAAAGTTACAGAGGCAAAAGAAAGTTACTTGGAGCTTAGAAGAGAGGAAGTTAATGGTAAGGCACCTAGCTCTAGCAGGAAAGAAGAGGAGAAGGGGAAAGTCAGAGCGTGCCCTGTGGAGGGAGATCTTTGGGTCCTTTGTCCTAAGGGCTTTTTAGGGATTTTAGGGAAGGTCCCAGAGGAAGATCTCAATACCATGGTTGGCAAACTGCGACTCGCAAGCCACCTGCAGCTCTTTGGCCCCTTGAGTGTGGCTCTTCCACAAAATACCACAGCCTGGGCAAGTCTGTTTTGAAGGTGATTAAGTTTAAAAAACTTGGCTCTCAAAAGAAATTTCAATCATTGTTCTGTTGATATTTGGCTCTGTTGACTAATGAGTTTGCCGACCACTTTCTCAATTGAATATTCATCAACTTTCCAGGTGTGTCCTTTCAGGTTCCTGGTCTCCACTGATTGGTCTGAGCTGGGGGGGGGGGGGGGGGGGGGGGGGGGCGGGGTATTATTCTATGCAACTGGTCCTGCGTCAGCCATGGCATCACTAGTCTGGTTTTGCTGATTTCTGGGCCTGGAGTTGAAACACAACTAGATGGCTAAGATGTGGGTCAGAACCTCATTGTCCTGGGGGCTTAATGCTTAAGGGCTATTCTCCAGCTCCCTTCTATATTTCCCAATCTAAGGGGGTCTAACCTGCATGATTAGCAACATTCCAGGAGAGGAAAGATCAGGGGAGGGTCTGAACTGTCAGGGGCCTATGCTAGGGAAGGAAAAATTACCCTGGGGGCAAAGTCTTTGCTAGGCACCCAGGGCTTTCTGTCCTGGTGACCTTCTGTGCTGGCCCATCATCCTTTTCTGCTCAGGTCTGTCTAACTGCCTACACACTATATCACACTACTACAGCATTCATAGTCTGTGCCCATTCCAATGTTTTCTCCTGTCCCTTTTCTTTTAGCAATATCGGTGTCATCTCTCTTTGGTAAACTTAAAGTTACCTTTAATTTCCCATAGAAAAACTCTACACCTAAAATAATCTCAATCCTCAAACCCACTTATTTTAAAGACACCAGAATGTCAAAATTATATGCAACAATAACAAAAAAGATTAGCCCAGAATACTTAGTTTCTGTTTGTCTTCCTACATTGCTAACTTAATAATGTTGGCAATTTTAATTTATCACCCTCAGTTTGGGCTGAGCATGAGCAATATAAATGACCAGTCTTAAAATTCAAGTTAAGATTCTCATTTGGGAACCTACACTGTCTGGATTGGTCATTTACACTGGCCACGTAGCTGGAGTAAATATGGTTCTGCCTAACCTTGTGAGAGGCAGGAAGAGTATTTTGGGGCCCTCACCCGAGACCCACACAGCTGTCTGTTTTTTTCTCCCTTAAGCCATTTACCTGTTCATGTGTGAATATTACATCGTGTATATCAGAGCAGACGGGATGAGGTGGAAAAGGAGAACATAGTCAATGCAGCCTGGAGGAGCCCTTCTGTTCCTCCAGGTGCAGGTGGGGTTGGGAGAGGGTTTTGTTTTTTACTCATTTAACTTTTGGGAAAGAAACACCTGATACTGAAAGGCAATATTCTTTGAAATGTTTGTGTTTCAAACATCTTCCTGATTATCTAGGTATATGAGATATCTCTAATTACCTGGAGATAAATGGGTGTAAATGGTTATCTGGAGCACTTGGTGGTGTGTGCAGTGTTGGAAGAGGGGAGAAAGAGCTGCCCGATGCAAAGCCTGCATAGATGGGGGGAGGGCAGGAATGTGCCAGCAGGCTTCAAAGCTGAGTAGAAGCATCAAGGCCATCTCCCTTGAGGAACCCATTTTCATCAATTTATTTTAATGCTAACATAGATTTTTAGTATTCCAGTGTCCCAAGGCTCTGCCTATTCTTAAGCAAGATTGACCCTCACAAAAACAAATCAATGGTTTTACAGATTCCAACTGCTGTCTCAGAGCAGGAAGCCAAAAGCCAGGTGTGTGCGCGGGTCCAGGGAGGCTGGAGAGGGGATTAACCTGCAGAGCCAGGCACCAGCATCGTCAGTGCTGGGAGAGACCTCTAGATGGCGCAGGTGAGTCTGCAGTGAGGGAAAGCCCCTCTGTCTTTTCCGAAGTCGCCCACGGGACAGGAGCAGGCAAGAGTCCCAGGAAGCCCTTTGGAACAGAGGAAGGTGAGGCTGACAGTGAGAGGTGTCTCATCCTCGGCAGCTTGTGGGCCGCCAGCACCTGCTTCTGGGAGCACCTGTGCGTGCCCAAAATAAGGCTGTGCCTGGCTTTCTTCACGGAACATCTTCTGCTTGGATTAGAAACTGAACCTCCAACGGCGTCCAGGTAAGCCTTGGTCATTCTCTCTGGTTTCCTAAACTCATAAGCTCAGGAAGAGACTGAGGTGTCGTGGGCTTCAAAACAGCCTGAGTGCATTTTTGAAATGCGTGTCATATTTGGGTTGCGTTTAAACAAGCTTTCCCAATTACTCTATGTCTGAGCTGCTAGTTCTAAGACCTATGATTATTCCTTTGTTTTCAGGAAAACATCAGAAACCCTGTTTTGCTATTTGGTTAGTGAGCTGATCTCTGTATGTGCTTACTAGGCTTTAAGATTTGGCCGCTAGGACAACGGGTGTCTTGAGAGAGCATGAAAATGTGTTTCTCAGGTTTGACCTGAGCCTGGTCATGGGAAGGCAAGCAGCAGCCGGGACTTTGGGGGATTTTGGCTGCACCCTGTGCCTAAGGTCCCCTCCCCACTGCCAAGCTCTGGAAGTGCCCTAAGAGACATTTCAGTGATGTTGGCCTCTCTGAGGAGGTGGGGATGGTGCGTGTGTGTGTGTGTGTGTGTGTGTGTGTGTGTGTGTGTGTGTGTTTCTGATGACTGAGGGTTTCCGTTCCAGCCAAGAGGCTCCTCTCAATGCTCTGACAGATCATGCAGGAGTTTGAGTTCCTGAAGAGGAGCACCTCTGATTTCCCAGCATCCTGCAGCAATTACTCCCACACTGCAAAGGCTGGAGGTGTCAGGGCAAGGACAGGGGCAGCTGGGTGGAGAGGATAGCAGGTGAGGATTAAAAAGGGACAATTAAAGCAATAAGGGGTGGGGCAGAAGTCCTGTCAGTCAAGGGACTTTGACAGAGTTGGTGGGATCATGGATTTAAGATGACAAGAATGAGGAACAGAGAGAGGAGGGGAGCAAACAAAGACCAGCCCCTCATCTGCTCTGCAGCCACTAAAGTTGTGGCTGAGGCTGCATTTTTGAGACACCTCTAGCGAAGAGTGAAACTGCAGCTAATTTCAAATATTAAGATGGTGAAAAGCCATTATTGGCTAAAGGAGAAAAGGAGTCAAGGAAAATAACTAAGATACAGAATATTTCTTGCCTGACTTGATGCTCTGAGATTTCTAAGTTGTAGCCACTTACAATCTTTAAAGTTACATTTTGACAAAGTCCACCAAAAAGACAGTTACTCATCAAAGCGAGGAGATTTGCATTTGTGCTCATGATGGCCTGTATGTACCCTTTGTCCCTGGAGTAGAAGATTGGGGTCCCCAGTGATGGTCAGCTGGGATTTCTGTTCTGCTCTCTCCCCACCCTCAAGGGAGCCAGGCTGTGCTGTATTAACTTGTGACAGCACATTTGTAGATTAATCCTAACATGTGTCTTTGGGAGAAAAAAAAATTCCTGGAATGTTTGATTTTCATTCTCTCTGCTCTACTGGCCTTCTAAAAAATAAACAGCATTTTCATTTTGTTGTCAACACATATTTCGAAGCTCCAAAGTGCCAGGGGCTCACCTTCCTTTCTAAAGGGTCTTTGTGTCCCTGGACAGGCAGCAGCCCAGTCTTTGCTCAAGGAAGTGAAGCTAGACCTTGTATTTCCCCCATTTCACAGGGCACAAAAGCAAATTAACTCTCTTTACCAGGGAGCACCAAAGTTCCCTAAGTCCCAAAGGAACACAGATGGAAGCTAGATCACTTAGACTCCTTCCTCGGTTCAAGTTGTGGTTCTCAAAAAATAGACTCCATTCCCAAGGAAATGCCCAGAAACTCAGCTTCAAAGACTCAAGAAAACCTGAAATTCAAACCGCAGCTGTAAACAGAATGTGTGGAAGCCAGCCCTTTGGCTGAGCGCTTTGCTCAGGCAGTCTTCCTCCTGGGCTTGTTCAGGGTCTGGTCTGCATGCCTCTGAGCAGCTTCCTCCTGGCCATTTTCCTCAGTTACCCAGAGACACCTGCCTACTCATTCCTTTGATGCTGTTTCAGGCTCTGCCTAGGTAATTCTACCCTAAGTGGTGCCATTAATTAACTTACATTAAGCTCACTTAGCACATTAGATCAATTAGGAGACAAAGGCCTCTGAGAGTATTCCCATTCCTGGCAGCCTGGTCCTGCCCTTGAATTCACATATTGTGAAGGAGGGGAAGGAAGAGAAACCAATGTCCAGTCATTTACCTCTCCCCTACACAGTGGAACCTCATTTCTCTAACTTAATTCCCTCTGGAAGGCTGTTCGAAAACCGTATCATTTTTCCCCATTAGAAATAAAGTAAATTGGGTGCACTGAACTGTTAGTGGCCCGTGGTGGGTGAAAAGGCGACGGGATCGCGGCCTTGGGTGCAGGTATCCCCCCAGTCTGTAAAGTCCAAAGGCCTTCACCATGGACTTCCAACATCGCACTGGGGGCAAGACCGGTAGTGGGGGCTGTGGCCTCCTCTTCTGAGAGCAACAGGGACCGTACGAGCGCCTCTGGCAGCTGGCCCTGGAGACGATCGACATCAACAAGGACCCTTATTTCATGAAGAACCACCTGGGCTCATGTGAATGCAAGCTGTGCCTGACACTCCACAGCAATGAGGGGAGCTACCTGGCGCACACTCAGGGGGAAAAGCACCAGACCAATTTGGCCCGGCGAGCAGCCAAGGAGGCTAAGGAGGCCCCTGCCCAGCCAGCACCAGAGAAGGTCAAGGTAGAAGTGAAGAAGTTTGTGAAGATTGGCCGCCCGGGCTATAAAGTGACCAAGCAGAGGGACACAGAGATGGGCCAGCAGAGCCTCCTCTTCCAGATCGACTCTCCTGAGATCGCTGACGGTATCATGCCACGCCACCGCTTCATGTCTGCCTACGAGCAGAGGATCGAGCCCCCAGGCAGGCGCTGGAGGTACCTGCTGATGGCTGCTGAGCCCTTCGAGACCATTGCCTTTAAGGTGCCAACCAGAGAGATTGACAAGGCCGAGGGCAAGTTTTGGACTCACTGGAACCGGGAAACCAAACAGTTCTTCCTTCAGCTCCACTTTAAGATGGAAAAGCCTCCAGCCCCGCCAAGCCTCCCTGCTGAGCCTCCTGGGGTGAAGCGGCCACCACCCCCACTGATGAATGGTTTGCCTCCACGGCCACCACTGCCTGAGTCTTTGTCTCCTCCCCCACCAGGAGGCCTGCCTCTGCCCCCCATCCCACCCAGTGGGCCTACACCTGCAGGGCCCCCAGGTCCTCCCCAGCTGACCCCCCCCCCCAGCTCCTGGAGTCCACCCTCCAGCACCAGTGGTCCACCCACCAACATCTGGGGTTCATCCCCCTGCTCCCGGGGTTCACCCTGCAGCCCCAAGAGTCCATCCTCCAGCCCCAGGTGTCTACCCTCCCCCATCTGCTGGCGTTCACCCCCAAGCCCCAGGAGTACACCCACAAGCTTCTTCAGTCCACCCCCAGGCCCCAGGGGTACATCCCCCAGCTCCGGGGATGCACCCCCAGCCACCTGGAGTACACCCCCCTCCTCCAGGCGTTCATCCTCCAGCTCCTGGGGTTCACCCCCAGCCTCCTGGAGTTCATCCCTCCAACCCCGGGGTCCATCCCCCGGCTCCCATGCCCCCAATGATGAGACCCCTGCTGCCTTCCAAGGGCCCTGGAAACATTCCAACCCCTCCCCCAGCCAACTGAAAAGCCACCCCCTCTCATTGCAAGTCTACTTTCCTCTTTTCCTGTCTCTTCTCCCTGATCGAATTTGGTGTTTTTGTACAGGGCTATGCCGTGTGCCTAGTACTCATTAAACAGCCTTCTCAGAAAAAAAAAAAAAAAAAAAGAAAGAAAGAAAGAAAGAAAGAAAAGAAAAAGAAATAAAGTAAATTGAATTAACCTGTTCCAGACCCCAAATGATTTTCTGTTTTAACTTTTCTTACATACAGTGCATGTCTATTGTACTGTTTAATCTATAAGTAAACATTTTAAAAACAAAAAGGACATGAAGTATAAGTGAAAATTAAAGGAAATGTACAATAAAAAGTAAAAATTTAATAATTATGAGCAGCAAGCAACAACAAAAAAAAAAAAACACAAAAATATTCACAGCATAATATACTAAGATTTTTAACAGTGGCAAACTGACTCCCTCCTCTGTCACCTGAGAGTTGTGTGACTGACCGTATAGGTATCAGCATGAAAGGGCTGTCAGGTTGAGAACCGAATTGTTCGAGATGAGAGATGTTTGAGAAATGAGATTCCACTGTATTTCTATAGCTCTTGGCAAAGCATTTTCATGCATGTCTTCCTTATTTTCCTAATAGGGAAATTGAGACTTAGAAAGGTTAAGTGACTTGCCCAAAGCCATGTGGCTAATCCTGGTAGTGACACCAATAATAACTGACCTAGGTTCCATGTCTGAAATGCCCAGGATTCATGCTGTGTGACTTGTAATTAGAAGGACTAGGACTAGAACCTCATCTCCTGCCTCAGGCTGACACGTTTGCTTCTGTAAGAAGAACCAGAGAAGGTGCTATGACAACAACCAGTTAGAATAGGGTATACAGTATCTCATAATCCCAAGGTTGTGTCAGCCCAGACACCACTCTGTTTCCTGGCCTCTCACCTAATCAGAGGCAAGGGCCAGAGAGGAAATGACCTCTATCTTATTCTTGTGAGCCATCCCACTAAAGGTATAACAATAGAAGAAATATTGGAATGGAGAATATGAAATTGTTTTTTGTATATAGTGTAAACATAGTTGAATGTAGGTAATTTCAGATATTTCAATCTAATGTAGTCTAGTAACTAAGAAAATTTTTCAAATGGCTTTTAGGGTTCAGGCATCCCAACAATTCCATGGCCTCTGTTAGTACAAAAACAAATGACACCGGACTGTATTCATTTTTCATCATTGTCTGTCCCACGACAGTCACAAAGCATTTCCCAAGGGCTGTTAGCTTTATTCAGTCAAAGTTAAAGAAAAAGCTTTACCCTGGGTCTTGGCAGGATACTCTCTATAAGAGACTCCTTCCAATCCAAGGTATCCTCAGTCCCAGTGTCTTCTCAGGCACATAATGGGCATTCAATGAATGAATGGAATTGTTTTTTAAAAGGTCACCAGTTGTTTTAATCACACAGTGGGAGAAGGAACTGCCTGGATACCACAGTGCCCTAAGTTAGCAAGCGCATTCCAGTTGGCAAAGCTACCTTCTCTAGGTGCAGAGACATGTGTTATTTCTCAAAGGCTGGGCACCTGAGGAGAACAAACACTCTGCTTGGCTGTACAGTGGAACAGACACAAGCTGGGAAAGCTGGAGGTGCTTACCTTCTGCCAAGGTCCGGAAGTGCCAGAGGCCTGTGCACATAGTGACACACCTAACTAACCAGTAGGCCTGTGTTTCCCACTTGTGACAAACCAAATCCCTGTGGAAAATGGATGGGTGGTGATGAGCCTTGCACAGGGACGTGTCTCTGCATCCATAGCTGCAGTGTGCCACCCAGCCAGCTAGTCAGCCTGTGCCCCACACATGGCAGGAAGGTGCCTTGGCCTGTGAATTGGTAAGCAGAGCAGGAGCAGCCATAGCTGTGTTGTTGTTACTAGTAACAGTGAGGCCCAGGGTACATGCAGCTAAGCTTAGCTGTGGGGTTTCTAGATCCCTTAAGACTGATATGTTATATGACACCATTAAGTAGCTGGATAGAAGCAACTAAAGGGTGAGCCTAAATACTGAAATTAGATATTAGTCTCCTGAAAATAATAGAGAAATAATTCCACCAACAATGCTTTAATTCTAATATAAAACACTTTCTTAGGACATGAAGAAAGACACAAATCTCGAGTGCAGATAAAGAAAGAAAGGTCACAGCTTAGGCAGCTGTCAGACCATCTTTACCAAATCCTTTCTCTCAAAATGTCCATGTTGTCATATTTCCAATTCCATATTCCATAACTTAATGCTCAGGAGAGAGAAGGTAGGATTCACATTGATTTTAACACACATTCGTCGCTCAGTAGATCTTTCCTGAGCCTCACCTCCATGGCAGGCCCCGTTCTGTGTTCAGGGCTACAGGGATGCTGTGGCATTCCCGGGCTCACATTCTAGTGTGGAGAGATCTGAATACGACTTCAGGAAAATTCAATGCCGTGAATATACAAATAAGTAGGGCAGGAAAAGTGCTTGGGGTAGGAGTGAGAAGATATCTTGAGAACATGATATCCTAACAAAACCTAAATGAAGTGAGGGAGTGAGCCGAAGGGGGGCCACAGGTAGGGATGAATCTGAGATGTCCCAGTGCCAAGAGGGCAGTGTGGCTACAGCACAGGAGAAGATGAGGGAGGAGAACCAGGAGCCAGAGCATGCCAGGCTAGAGGCCTCGTAAGAGTAAGGGCTTCCATTAAGGGTAAAGGAGACAGATAAGTCCATACTACATTAACTCAGGGTGGAAGTTCAGTGTGAGTACTCATGCCCTGTGTTGTTCGGTGACCATTAGTGCTGCAGCACACTAACTGCTATATTTTGAAACCCACCCTCTGGCATCCACCGTGAATCAGTCCCAGGCAGCCTCTTCCTGAGAGGGCTGCTGTGGGGAGTGGGCAGGCAGACACTGGTGGGATGGTGGAACAAACCCTCTCAGTCTAATATCTATTCTCCTTGCAGTTAACAAATGGCAATTTTTTTTTCTGAGAAAAATTTAAAGATTCCAACTTGACATACATGCTTACATTTTTAAATCTCAAACTAGAAAGAAAATGCTTAACACTTTTGTAGAGTCAAACATAGTCTCTTCCTCTTTGCAGCCCTACCTGACATTGCGCAGTCAGCCCAGAGCCCCCAGGCAGCTCCATTCGGTCCCCATTTTTCACTGGGAGAGAAGGGGAAGTACTGCCTGGTGTCTGAAGAAAGATGGAATTGGATGGACAGACAAGCACCTCCTCTTTCCAGTGTGCCATTGGGGAACTAATTTAGAGATGAATTTCACACCCAGTTTAGCATGCTGGAGCTGCTCTGCCTTGTCCAGCATGTGACCACCAACATGCTGGCAAGTTCAGTTTCCTTCCAAGTTATAGAATCATGGAGATCAGTCAGGTGGGAAGTCAGCCGAGAGGAAGAGACTCTAGGTCTGAGAAGCCCAGGATGGTGCAAGTGTATGGACTGGGCAAGCGGGCATGAGAGAGGACTGTGCATCCTGTGGGCTCCTGACACTCCAGGAAGGCCCACCCAATGGGATGCAAATGTCTATTGGTTTGGTTGATTTTGTTTACTTGGTAAATAGTTTTATGGTTTAATATTTTGATTGAAGCTCTGTTTTTGCATAACAAGCATTAACTCTGGCCTAGAAAAAAACTTAAACCTTAAAAATATTGGAATGCAATGCACTTTCTTAAAGGCACCTCTGACAATTCTTCAAAGTTATTTTCTTTAATATTTGGTCCTTAATAATGTCTGGAAATAGCTGTTCCTAAAACTTCTTGTTCATAATAAAGAAATTCAATCAAAATGGATACTTTGTGGATGTGGCTCTTTAAATGCTCCAATCAGCATCTCTAAGAGGTGCAGCTGAGAGAGGGACAGCAGCCACTGGGTACAGGGGAGCATTTGTAAATAGCATGTTAGACCTGCAGTGTGTGTTTTTGTATTCCTTTATGGGCCATAAAATTTCCCATCAGTATCATTGAAATTCAGTTTTCAAATTTGAGCTCATTCTCTGAGGGTTTGGGAGAGAGAAAGCCATCTCTAAGATATGGGGACACTGACTTCTGATGGCCTGTTCCTAGGACCACTGCGATCTGAGCAAATGTCTTGGTTCCCTGTAATCACTTCAGCAATTTTGCTCCTCATTTTATTGACAGAGGACATCAAGGCTGGGATGGATGCTCCAGTGCCTTGGGACAATTGGTTTTGAGTCAAGTTGAAAAGCAAGAGACCAAACTTTCTGCAAAATTGCTGCCAGTTAATTTCCAGCATGAGGTTTCCACATGAAAAGCATTATCCAAACAGACCACACACAGCTTTCTGAGATTGGTTTGTGTGAGGGAAATGGCACTTGAGGATATTACTGTGATGATTATCACAGTTGTTGCTTTTGAAGGCAAATATTTATTTTGTGGAGATTGCAAAACCAATAACAGGAGAATGTTGAGCTCCTTGTGTTTAAAGAATAAACAGAATTGACACTCTGACAAATGCGTTGTCCCTTTCTCTCTGTGGAACCGGCTGTTTGCCTCCCGCAGCATCAGTCAGGGCCCTCGGGATGCCGGCCCTGGTCGGGCTGCTGAGCATCCTTCTGCCTGCCCACCTGGTGCAAGCCAGGAGAGCACAGGCTCCATGAGTGTGGCCTGGAGAATGCTCTGGAAGGCCCCTCTGGATTTTTTTCTGTTACACTGAAGAGGCCACTGCGTTTGCTGTAGGATCATGTGCCCAAATCTTGCTCAAGGTTCTTGCTTTCATGCCCATAATATCTAAAGGATAGAACAAATAGCCACAGATTCACATATGAACAAAAGGACATATACATACAAGACAAAAATAACAGCACTTGCCACGTCACACTGCACCACACGTAATCAGTCTCTTCAGTGCGTGTCCTCCACCTGTGCTCTCTTAGGGCAGGAAACATATCTAGTCCCTAGCACTTAGCACATGCCTGTCACACAGCAGGTACTCAATAAATATTTATATAAACCAATCTTTATTAGACACTTATTACCTCCAAATGTTTTCATTTTGTTTAATCTGCCTAACAATCCTATTGCATGGAGATGATCATCACAGTTTCACAAACGTGTAGGTAAGGCTCAGAGAGGCGGGTGAATTGACCAGGAACTTTCTCCTAAAGTGGAAGGATTTCAACCTAGGATCCTGGACATCAACCTGCTGTCTTTCCATGAGCTCCTTCAGATTAAAACTGGGATGAGGTGGGCTATTACAATTATATTGAATTTATGTTACAACCATTTCAGGGTGGAGCACAATTTCTACCTGGACAGATGTCTAAAACCCAGACATCTCTGAGCTCCCCTAATTCCTCAGCAGACACCCCTGCAGCCTGGGTCCCAGAGCCTTCGCAGCTGTTGTTTGCTTGCAGTAGGGTGGAAAACAGAGCCTTCTCTTTCTGTTCCCTCAAGGCCAGGAGCAGCTCCAGCAGCTGCTCTCACAGTGGCAGCGTCAGAGACCCAAGACCAACCAGGGCCACTTCAACTTCAGGGACCTTTCTTCTCCTCTGATGCTGGGCACAAAGTGTCCAGTTGGGTGAGGCTAAGAGTGGGTATGGGCACAGAAGGCGGCAAAGTCCTGAGAAAGGATCCTGAAGCCGGGCCAGTGTGAAAGGGTGAGAGGAGCTCAGCCTCCAGCATCTGATGGATGTGAGTCCCTTCGTGGCTCTCCACATGCTAGTGATGGAACTTTGGACAGTCACTGCTGGGTAATCTCTCAATTACCTGAGAAAGAGTAGTAGTTCTCACTTTGTGAAGTCATTGTGCGGATTTAAGCAAGGCGAAGGGGACAGGGTGCACTGTAAGCCCTGCCAGTGCTTCGCATGCCCTCGTGGACTGAAGTTAAGGTCACCTAGGCCTCCGCTTATCAATCATGCATTTGGGGGGGGAAATGCATTTGCTTTTGTGGAGATGAAGTCCATCTGATGTATCCTTATTTCCCTCAAACCACCTACCTATTTGGCCAGGATCCAGAATACCACCAGGACCTTGTAGTTAAGGGTGGCTATACCAAAGAGGACAGAGCAGTGTCTAGTTGCCACCCCCAAAGTGACACCCTACCACATTCTGGCCATATTAGCCTTCAAGCTGCTCCTCAGATGAGCAGCCAAGTGCATCACTGCAGGATCCTTTTTAGGAACAAAACGATTACTGTTCCTTCTGCCCAGAATGCTCACCCAGGATCTCTGTTGGTGCCCCTCGTTAGGGTGTCATAATGTCAAGGTTCTTTTCCCAGCCTTTCAAAGGGTTCAGCATTCTGGAGAAAGGGGCTGTGAGACGAAGACTAAGAAGGAGACCAAGGACAAAAGATATTTTTGAAAGGCATTGGGGGTCAGAGGAGCTTCAGCTAAAGGGATCTGAAGACTCCTGCCTTGGCCAAGGGCCCATGCTTTTATTCTAACACAATTTGACCCAAGGCAAGGTGGAAATATATACTTCAAAGGGTAAGGTATCAAAGAATGCAATACAAGAGCATTATCAGTTTTGGGAATAGCCTACAGCTGTTCAGGTGTTTGGCCAACAGGAGGCAATAAAATGCCCTGAGCTGTCTGGCAGTTAACAGTAATCCTATTCAGGAAGTGCCTTAGCCATTTTTAACAGGTAAATTACATATGTGGCTCACCCTTGTTGAGCCCCCCAAGTCCCATCAACCTTTTGATGGAACTCTTATAATTATTACATGCTGGAATTGGTTCGCAACATCTCACCCTTTTTGATTTTTTAAATTTAACAAGAATGCATGTTTTAAGATTTTTAAATTCAATGGAAAGGACAGAGTTCTATCAAGTCCCTTTAAATTGCTGTCAGGCATTAAAGGAATTAGCCTGCACGTTTCTTTTGGAGCCAACAGTTGGGAGTCCCAATTTCAGTGTCCAACAGTTCTTTATGTGTACATGTCAGCAATGATATTATAGTTCTAGATGGTGGACAAATGGTGGCAATGCAGGTCTGACCCTCTCTGGTTTGGTCCTGGGCAACCTGCAGCGATGCACAGCTGCTGACTGCATTTCTGGACTGTTTCTCCTCTGTTCTTGGGGACCACTACTATTCTGTCGCTGGAGCAGTCCTGTCAATTCCTCTCTGGGATCCCTTGTTGCAGGAATCCACATGGTTTTGGAGAAGTTTTCTGGAAATATACAAACATATTCTCGACCAAAGGTTAATTAAGGAATCTTTTCTATAAATTAGACTTGAGATCCTTTTTATTTTTTGCCCAAACAATTTTCCTTTGGCTTACTTTTACAGCAGATGATTTTTCATGGATGTCTTGCTATCAATATTGAAAATGAAAATTAATTTTCAAAGTAAGAAATGTCTTGATGTAATTTACTTACAGGATATTTCTCATTATAGGATATTATTCTACTATCCCCCTTTTTTGATTGAAATATTAGAAGGTTTTTGGAAAATTTTTAATGCAGTCTTGATAACTTTTAATTTTAATTTTTTGCACAGAAATATGACTGCTTTGGATTCATAGTATATTAAGCAAATTTACTATGAGATGAACCATCAATAAAAATTTTTAGTAAATACTTTAGGAACAGGCTTTTGTCCAGTACAATTGAGTTCTTATGAATATTCACTTATTCCAATTAGCCAATTTAAATTAATCTGAAATAAAGTTTATTTATTAACTTCACTTTTCCTAGGTTATGGACAATAAATTACATTAATTAGATTCCTGCAATTAGTCTTTGAGTAACTTACCATAAACTTTGTCAGGGAGGCAAAAACATAAATTATTTAAAATTATTTACTTCAGTTTATGCAGCCAAATATATTGACTTTTAATTACAGTTCTTCAGATGTTTTGAAGAAAGTCTTTATTTCTTTCTAAAATGATTACCAGGCTACAGAGAGTTTCATTTAAAAATCTTTGTCTAGCCAAGACCATTTTGGCTCAGTGGATAGAGCATCAGCCTGCAGACTGAAAGGTCCTGGGTTTGATTCCGGTCAAGAGCACATCCCCAGTGGGGGGTGTGCAGGAGGCAGCTGATTGATGTTTCTAGCTTTCTATCCCTATCTCTTCTCTGTAAAAAGTCAATAAAATATTATACTTAATAAAAAAAATAAAAACCTTTGCCTTTCTTTATACCAAGCAATGTACAGGGCTGCTGCTTAATCCTGGCATATAGTGCCAGGCCATGTCACATGAAACAACTTCTCTTAAGATTATGGTGAGACTAGTATAGATCAGATTTAATATTTTAACAACTATCTTAGTTTACTCTGTAAATATTAGTGGAAGAGATTTCAAAATTTTAAAAATTTCTCCTTTTCATTCAATTTAGAATTATATTTTTAAAGAGCATCCCCTTTGGCTTATTTGCATATACAGAGGGATCATGGGAGGCCTTCAGTAACTTTCTTAGAAGACTTAATCAAATTGCTTACAAAGACATTGGCTTGTTCAAAGGGAGGGATGGGCCTTTGTTGTTTCAAAATGATAGCCCCCAGGGGAGTGGCAAGCCATGTGGCCATCATGGTGGCTTTATTAGAAGCAAAGCAAAGCAAATTTAGTAAATGTTTATGTCTGATTCACAAGGCACAAATGTTGACCTACTTCTAGCCTAATTAATAATGCAGGCGGCTATGGGCTTTTTGTTATTTTTAATTGTTTTAAAATTCTGCTGTTAAAAATTCGGATTTATTTAGAAACTAGGGACCCAGTGCACAAAATTCGTGCACTGGTGATGAGTGGTCCCTCAACCCAACCTGGCCCCTCTCACATACTGGGAGCTCTCAGAGGATGTCCAACTGATGGCTCACCCCCAGCCTGCCCAAGGCCTAAAGCCTCACCAGAGGCTTTGGGCACCCAGCCATCGCCCTGCTCATCTCAGGCCCCAGGGGCTGGACTCTTGCTGCCACTTCCGCTCACAGCACCCAGGGGCCAAGCGCTCCATGCCCCTGCCACCACCACTGCTGCGACTGCCTCCACTTCCCCTCACAGTGCCCAGAGGCTGGGCGCTCCCTGCCACCACCACCACCACCATTTCATCTCCACCCCCAGAGCCTGGCACTTGTGCCACTTGGCCCTGCCCTAGCTCCTGATTAGCTGGTAGCATAGCCAATCAGGAGCCAAGGTACAGTCAAATTTGCATGTTTCTCTTTTATTATATAGGATAATTTTGCTTTATCCTCCTTAGAGGCCAAACTTTTATAACATTTATAAGTAAAAATTAGTTATTAATTTTTATTTGATAAGGCTTTCCATCTAATTTCAAGTATATTTAATTGGTTAAATTTTTAAAATATTTTCTTTAAGAAGAGTGCAAACCTTTAAAAACATTTTAAGGCCCGTGAAAATGTCTTAAAATTACCTCTCGGTTACAGCCTTGAAATTTTAACTTGGAAAAAACCATATATATATATATATATATATATATATATATATATATATGATTTAAAGATTAATAATATATATATATGATTTAAAGATTAATAATACTTTTAATAATTATCTTAAGATATCAATTAAATTTTAAACTGATCTTTATATTAAAAATTTCAGTTGGGAATCACAGAATTAATCCTTCTTTTTAAATTAGAGCAATAAGTAACATATTTTGAATTCCTAATTATTTTTAGAGAAAACACAACATTTTTTTTCCTTCAAAAATAAATTTTTGAGAGGAACCAAGATGGCAGCATAGGTAAACAACTATTGTGCTGCCCCACGCAACAATTCCAAAACTACAACATAACAACAAAACAAACATCATCCAGAATCACCAGAAAGCTGGCTGAGTGAAAATTCCACAAATAAAAGTAAAGGTGGGACACTGAGACTCAGAGGAGCGGCGGAGCGCAGCCTTGAAGACACGTGCGGAGCCAGAGGTTCAGAGCCGTGGGGCGCACGCAGGCTGGAGGGCTGGCAGCAGCAACCCCGGCTGGATTTCTACAACAGGGAGAGCAGAGACATCCCACTGCACAGATTCCCCAGTGCCAGGCGAGGTCCGAGGTCCGGGGTACGCACCCAGTGCGGCAGAGGTCTCCTAGTCTGAGAGGAGTCCATGTAGCTTGGAACAGCAGTTTGCTCACGTAAAGTGCACGACAGCACAAACGCGTGACTTGCTCCCTGGCAACTTGTCCCCTGGTTCGGGAGACCACCAGACTGCTTTGTTTTACAACCCTGGGCGAGACTTTGGGTGTGCAGACTCATTTGGGGAGAGGCAGAGTTGTCTGGCAAGGGGTAGAGACCAGCGGTGTCTTTCTCTTGGAGGTGCCTGCAGCCATTACCACCCAACACAGAGGCCCGTGCACTGCATAGAATGTAGCTGACGCTGAAGCTGCCTGGTCAGCTCAAAGACTCCGCCCATCCAACCTGAACACAGTTTCCCTGCATAGCCAATTGGCCTGGAGGTCAAACCCTCCTAGGGCTAACAACAACAAGCTGGGCTTAAATTCAAAAGTACTGTACAAGCCATAAAGGATTGCAGTAAGAGTACCCACCTCAGGTAACTGGGGAGGCTGAGCCACTGTCCCGTAGAGGACATCGACCACATAAAGCAGCCACCATGCAGAGACATGGAAAGAAATCAGGTATGAAAGAAATGGAGGAAAAAAGACGACTAGACATAGAGTTCAAAACCACAGTTATAAGGCTTTACAAGAGGCTCCTAGAAAAGGCCGATGAAATTAATGAGAACTACAAGGAAATGAACAAGACCTATGAGGAAATGAACAAGACCAATGAGGAAATGAACAAGACTTACGAGGAAATGAACAAGACTTACGAGGAAATGGATGAGACCTACAAGGAAATGAATGAGACCTATAAGGAAATGAACAAGACCTACGAGGATATGAACGAGACCCTCAAGGATATGAAAAAGGACCAACTAGAAATCAAGCATACACAGACTGAAATAAAAAATATTACACAAAGTCCTAAAAGCAGTCCAGAGGGCCACAAGAACCAAGTCAAAGATTTGAAATACAAAGAAGCAAAATCCACTCAGATGGAAAAGCAAGAAACAAAAAGAATTCAGATAATTGAAGATAGTGTAAGGGGCCTCTGGGACAACCTCAAGCATGCCAACATCCGAATTATTGGGGTGCCAGAAAAAGAGAGAGAACAAGGTAATGAAAACCTACTTGAAGAAATAGTGACCAAAAACTTCCCCCACCTGGTGAAAGAAACTGACTTAAAAGCCCTAGAAGTACACAGAACCCCAAAATATAGGAATCTAAAGAGGACCACACCAAGACACATCATAATTAAAATGCCAATGGCAAAAGATAAAGAGAAAATATTAAGAGCAGCAAGAGAAAAACAGTTAGTTACCTATAAGGGAGCACCCATATGATTGTCAGCGGATTTCTCAACAGAAACGATGCAGGCCAGATTGGAATGGCAAGAAATATTCAAAGTGATGAATAGCAAGAATCTACAACCAAGATTACTCTATCCAGCAAAGCTATCATTCAGAATTGAAGATCAGATAAAGTGCTTCGCAGATAAAAAAAAAAAAAAGCTAAAGGAGTTCATCACCACCAAACCAATATTATATAAAATGTTGGAAGATATTCTTTAAGAAGAGGAAGAAGAAAAAGATAAAAATATAAATTATGAACAACAAATACCCATCTATCAACAAATGAATCTAAAAATCAAGTGAATTAATACTCTGATGAACAGGATAAACTGGTGAATATAACAGAATCATGGACATAGAGAGGGAATGGACTGACAATCCTTGGGGAAAAAAGGGGTGTGGGAAGTGCAGCTGGACAAAGAGACTGGACAAAAATCTTGCAACAATGGGAGAGGACAGTGGGGAGGGAGAGGTGAGGGCGAAGGGTGGGATGGGCACCAGGTGGAGGGGAGCTATAGGGGAATAAAAAAGGGGGAACAATGTAATTAATAAACTGAACAATAAAGATAAAAAAAATTTACACTTTAGGCATTTAATTACCACAATTACATTTTTCCTCAATTTAATTTGAATCTTAAACTTTTAGAGCTGGCAAGTCAAATATTTAGCATTTCTTGATTATTAGCACATATTTTTTTAAGTACAATACAAAATACAATACAATAATTAACTTTAAACCATGTTTTTTCTGCTCAGGGAAGGTGAGTAGCAAACTTGCAGGTATTCAAATGTAAAAATTGTCACATTCCTCCTTTAAGATAGCTGCTGGCAGGAACTGGCCTACCTGTTCTGCTGGGGGAAGACAAACCAGTCTTCTTCCTCCTTTAACAAAGGTTGTAGTCAGCCTTTACCTGAGCTACTTAGATCTTTATAATTAACTAGAGGCCTGGTACATGAAATTCATGCATGGGGGGGTGGTGTGTGGGAGGGTGGGCAGGGTGTCCCTCAGCCCAGCCTGCACCCTCTCGAATCTGGGACTCCTCGAGACATGTCCAACTCCCAGGTGGGATTGGGCCTAAACAGACAGTCAGACATTCCTCTCACTATCCCGGACTGTTGGCTCCCAACTGCTCACCTGCCTGCCTCCCTGATTGCCCCTAACTGCTTCTGCCTGCCAACCTAATCACCCCCTAACCATTCCCCTGCCAGCCTGGTTGATGTCTAACAGTTCCCCTGTCAGCCTGTTTGCCCCCAACTTCCCTCCTCTACTGGCCTCATCATCCCTAACTGCCCTTCCCTGCAGGCTTAGTCAGCCCCAACTGCCCTCCCTTGAAGGCCTAGTCCCTCCCAACTGCCCTCCCCTGTAGGCCTGGTCCTCCGCCCAAAAAAACCCTCCCCTGCTGGCCATCTTGTGGTGGCCATCTTGTGTCCACATGGGGACAGCCATCTTGTGTGTTGGAGTGATGGTCAATCTGCATATTACTCTTTTATTAGATAGGATACATTATTTATCTATATTTTAGCAATTCCTTTGAGGTTCTAGAGTCAATTGTAATTATTTTAAAGCATTTTCTTTGGCAAATTTTATCAGACAATTTACTGATTTTCAACAACAAAGGCCTACCCCTCACTTTGAATAAGCCAATGTCTTTGTAAGCCCTAAAAAGTTAACTTTTTAACACGCTTCAGTAACATTTTTAAAATTATGGAAATGTGAATCCAGTTGCTGGAACCAGCTTGAATTTCTTCCCCTGGGTCAAATCCACCATTTTTCTTAGGGAAAAAGCAAATAAACAAACAAAAAACAGTCCTGGGTTTCTCATTTCTGTAGCCCTTGTAAAGAGTCAAGTCCACTTTAAGACCTAATACCTGAAATTGAACTGTGCACACATTTTATCCCAAACTAGCTTTTCTCTTTACAGGTATACAGATATCCTAGACGCATTTCTAAATTTTGAAGGCAAGAAGACTTTTTCATAGTGAGGAGACTTTAAATTAGCATACTGGGAGAGTGGGCTTCCATATTGGATTGCCACGTGTCTCCCTTCCCCCACATCCTGCTTACTTTGGGGGAAGTTTCAGTATCAGATCTGGCTGCGTATCTTTTCATGCTTAATAGATAGACAGATCTTAATTATTTTTCCTTTTTCCGCTTTCCGAAGTAATTACTAGCACCCAAGGTGACCTTTGCCCAATTTTGCATTTCCCTGCAAGTTCTTCTATAATTTTTAAACAAAACATTGAGTAATCTCTGGGGAGAGAGCTGATGGCCTTAATCTTTCTAGCAGCCCAGTCTCTCCTCTCCACAGGCAGAGGATCTGGTGGCTTTTTAGAAATTAACAGATTTTTGATCCTCAAAACAAATGAGGTTTTTCATGATTTGAACAAGAAACCGTATTAAAGATGACCACAGTACTCTTTATTCAGCCTGATTTTAAAAAGTATCTTTAGATATTCCAGTTTCTTTATAATTTTGCCTTTTGATCAAATTTTTCCCCATGATAATCTGATTTAAACACAAAGAATCACTCACGCACTTGTGGATCCTCGGAGTTCTGAAGCTGACATGGGCTCAAGCACAGTGAATCTTCTACCACCAGGTCTGCTGATATTTTCCACTCAGGTGAACCCTTCTTTCTCCAGAAGCGCTTCATTAATATTGGTACTTACAGGGTTGGTCCCACATTCAGGTGCCAGAACTATTAGTGTCCCTCATTAGGGCATCATAATACTGGGGTTCTTTTCCCACCCTTACAAAGGGTTCAGCATTCTGGAGAAAGGGGCTGGGAGTAGATGACTAAGAAGGAGTCCAAGGACAAAAGATATTTTTGAAAGGCATTGGGGGTCAGAGGAGCTTCAGCTAAAGGGAACTGAAGACTCCTGCCTTGGCCAAGGGCCCATGCTTTTATTCTAACACAATTTGACCCAAGGCAAGGTGGAAATATACACTTCAAATGGTAAGGTATCAAAGAATGCAATACAAAAGCATTATCAGTTTTGGGAATAGCCTACAGCTGTTCAGGTGTTTGGCCAACAGGAGGCAATAAAATGCCCTGAGCTGTCTGGCAGTTAACAGTAATCCTATTCAGGAAGTGCCTTAGCCATTTTTAACAGGTAAATTACATATGTGGCTCACCCTTGTTGAGCCTCCCCGAGTCCCATCAACCTTTTCACAAAATTCTTGTAATTATTACATATTGAAATTGGTTCTCAGCAGATCTCTATGTTCATTCCCTCAGGTCTCTGCTAACAAGTGACCATATCACAAAATAGCCTCCTGGCCTCACTTTACATGAAACGCCAGTTTCCACCCCAAACCTCTGTGTATAATATCGATCACTAGATGCTTTATTATGCACATACTATAAATACCATCATAACCTGTTTCCCCTAAAGTAAGACATCCCCCCAAAATAAGACCTACTTCCAGTTTTGCCTCTCGCTGTAATATAAGGAATCCCCCCAAAAATAAGACCTCCCTGATAATATTTTTATTCTTGAAACTGAAAAAGCCTGGGCTACACAAGCAGTTATAAGGAAGTGGGTTGATTTAATGCTGCCACTTATTATGGGAGGGAGCCAAAGAGGTCTGCTAATCTGGGATGCAGCCAGCACTCAACGCACTAAAGACATGAAGAAATTTCTTCACGAAAGAAAAATAGATCAAATAATGATTCCCGCAGGAATGATGGCCTATCTCCAGACTCTTGATATTGCAATAAACAAGCCATTCAAGGATAATTTGCGCATGGAAATTAATGACTACACTGAAAATAGAATGGAGAGAAATCAGCGTGGAAACTTTGTGAAACCTAAACTGCAAGAGGTTGTGACTTGGGTGAAGAATTCATGGGAGAAGATCACTAACAGTTGCATTGCAAATGCACTATGAGCAGGCTATCTTGGCAAGAAGTACTCATTTAAGGTCAATGCTATTGCTAAACATGAGAGATTTGGTCCACTGATTCTGAAAGAAATCACCACAAAAAATTCACCAGGAAATTCAGGGTATGGATTGTTATGATGATGTTCCAGAAGATGATGACATGACTGTCACTGAATAAATCTTTCTTTGTGTTCATACTGGTAAATATCAGTATCAATCAATGTACCATAGATTGTTGTACATGGAAATAATGGTAGTAACAAGAAATTCTTGATACCATAGGATTCACAGTTTGTCTGGTTATGCTGGTTTGTAATGACAACTACTACTGTACCGTATACAGGTAATATATTTTCTTTTTTTGTTGTTGTTCAACAATAAATGTGTACCATATTCTTCTTTATGGAAAAATAAGACATCCCCTGAAAATAAGACCTAGCGCATCTTTGGGAGCAAAAATTAATATAAGACACTGTCTTATTTTGGGGGGAAACAGGGTATGTATGTGAGCCTCGACTTGGCAGGGTAACCAACAAATCTTTGTTTAAAAACAATGCATTGCTGTGGAGCCCAGAGGCAGGCATGCCTGTGGAACCGGAGAAGGGGTTTCCTCCTATGCCAGAGAGCCTGAAAGGGAAGTTTCACTCTCCTTTCTCCCCCCCACACCGCCCCAGCAGAGCTCTCAGGATGTGACTCTCAGGAGCCTTCCTGGGATTATTCCATTGCCGATCTGCCTGGAGCCAGCCAAGCAAACATGAAAGATGAAGAAATGAGCTGAGGTTAAAGAACAATCAGGAGACATTGACATGGTTGGGTTTCAGGTTTAAGAACACAGAAGTTACCAAGCAATTCGTCCCTCAGCCCATATGCCCAATCCAGGGAGTTGCACAGCAGCTGGTGTTATTAAGTGCAAGTGTCCACATTATTCATATATTCACAACAAGATTTGGAAGCAAATTATCTTGGCTGTCTCGGGAGGAGGGGTGCAGTCCCTGCCCGACCTGTCTCAAGCCCTTACATGCTCATAGGGTCCCCACCTGCTACAAGTCAGAACTCAGCCATGGTCAGGAGTGCATTAGGAAACAGTTTGTTTCAGATACTCAAAACAAAGAAACATTCAATGGACCAGTAATCCAGAGGAGAGCAGGGCAGAGGGAATCACTGCTTCTTCTTCCTAAACACACCTAAATTGCTTTTACCTGTTGATTATTATTGCCTAAGTTCTGCAGGAGTCCTCCTCTGGGTCTTCTGTTTTACCATCTTTATCCTTCACAATTAATCTAACCCTGGGAGGGGAAAAAGGGGAGGCTTTCCTTCCAAAGCTCCGTGTGATAACATTACTTAAATTGCAGGTATTGAACCAACCCTGCATCCCAGGAACAAATCCCACCTGACCATGTTTTATAATCTATTTGATATATTGCTTAATTTGGTTTGCTAATATTTTGTTGAGGGTCTTTTTTATCTATGTTCATCAATGATATTGGTCTATAATATATATCTGGTTTTGGAATCAGAGTAATTC
The DNA here is from genome assembly GCA_027563665.1 of Antrozous pallidus. Taxonomy (NCBI): domain Eukaryota; kingdom Metazoa; phylum Chordata; class Mammalia; order Chiroptera; family Vespertilionidae; genus Antrozous; species Antrozous pallidus. The sequence continues at coordinate 107,303,604 of CM050508.1, read as the reverse complement.
TGGCCTCAAAAAATAATCTTTGGAAACTTGCCACCTTTTGAGTATTTTTTTAATAGTTTGGGAAGGATAAGTGTTAATTCTTCTTTGACTATTTGGTAAAATTTACCTGTGAAGCATCCAATCCAGAATTTTTGTTTGTTGGGGGGTTTGTTTATTATTACTGATTTGATTTTGTTAGAGGTAATTGATCTGTTCAGATTTTCTATTTCTTCTTGATTCAGTCTTGGAATATTGTATGTTTCTAGGAATTTATTTTTTTCCAGATCGTCCAATTGTTGGCATTTAATTGTTCACAATATTTTTTTATAATCTTTAGTATTTCTGTGGTATCAGTTGTTACTTCTCTTTCATTTCTGATTTTATTTATTTTGGTCCTTTCTCTTTGTTTCTTAATGAGTCTGGTTAAAGATTTATTAATCTTGTTTATCTTTTCAAAGGTTTCATTGATCTTTTGTACTGTATTATTTTTTAGACTCTTGTTTATTTCTTCTCTGATCTCTATTATTTCCTTACTTCTCACTTTGGGCTTTGTTGACTGTTCTTTGACAAATTCTTTAAGTGTAAAGTTAGATTTTTTATTTGAGATTTGGTGTTAAGACTGTATTACTATGAATTTCCTTCTTAGGACTGCTTTCATTGTGTTCTATAGTATTTGAAACATTGTGTTTTCATTTTTGCTTACCTCAAGTTGTCTTTTTTTTTTTTCCTTGATATCATTGTTAGCTCATTCATTGTTTACTAACATGTTATTTAGCCTTCATATGTTTGTGTGTTTTTCAGTATTTTTGTTATAATTGATTTCTAGTTTCATACCACTGGTCAGAGAAAATGCTTGATATGATTTCAGTCATTTTAAATTTGTTGACATTTGTTTTGTGACCTAGTATGTGGTCTATCCTAGAAAATATTCTGTGTGTACTTGAAAATAATGTATATTCTGCTGTTTTAAATACTCTAAAAATATCAATTAAATCTACCTGATCTAATGTGTCATTTAAGGCCACTGATTTCATGTTGATTTCTGTCTGGAAAATCTATCCATTGGTGTCAATGACATGTTAAATTCTCATATAACTGTATTACTGACTATCTCTCCCTTTATGTCCATCACTATTTACTTTAAAATGTATTTAGATGCTCTGTGGATATAGAAATGTTTACTAGGATTTTTTTCCTCTTGTCAGATCGATCCTTTTATCATTAGTAATGTTCTTTTTTGTCTCTGTTATAGATTTGTTTTAAAGTCTATTTTGTCAAGTGTAAGTTTACTACCCCAGCTTTTTTTTTCCCTTTTCATTTGCATGAAATCTTTTTCCATCCCTTTACTTTTAGTCTGTGTGTATCTTTCATTCTAAGGTGGGTCTGTTTTCTTATCCATTCAGCTACACTGGTTTTTATTAGAACACTTAATCTATTGATATTTAATTCATTTATATTTAAAGTGATTATTGATAAGGTATTGCTATTTCATAATACATATTTATGTTCTTTTTAACATTTTTTGTAGTGCTGATTGGGTGGTCATGAAATTTGAGGGGGGGGTCTGTGTCTGAGAACTCTTTATTTCTCCTTTAATTCTAAATGACAGCCTTGCTGGGTAGAGTAATAATCTTGGTTGCAGGTCCTTGTTTTTCATCACTTTGAATATTTCATGCCTATCCTTTTTGTCCTGAGAAGTTTCTGTTGAGAAATCAGCTGTAAGTCTTATGGGAGCTCCCTTGCTTTTCTCTTGCTACTTTTAGGATTGCCTCTTTTTCTTTAATCTGTGGAATTTTAATTATAAAGTGACTTTGTATAGACCTCTTTAGGTTTATCTTGTTTCTGACTCTCTGTGCTTCCTTGTCTTGTATTTCTATTTCCTTCATGAAGTTAGGAAAGTTTTCAATTATTATTTTTTCAAATGAGTTTTCAATCCCTTATTCTTTCTTCTCTTTCTGGTACTCTTATGAACTGAATGTTATGCTTGGTGCTATCTCAGAGGTCCCTTAAACTATCCTCATATTTTAAAATTATTTTTTCCTGCTGTTCTGATTGATATTTTTTGCCACCTTGTCTTCCAAATCACTGAGCTGTTTCATTTAATTTGCTGTTGAGTCTTTCTAGTGTATTTTCCATTTCAGTGATTGTATTTTTCATTTCCAACTGGTTCATTTTTATGGTTTCTATGTCATTTTATGCTTATTATATGTCTTTTTGTTTGTTAGTTAATCCTCACCCAAGGACATTTTTACATTGATCTCTGAGAGAGTAAAAGGCAGGGGGAGAGACAAAGAGAGAAACATCAATGTGAGAGAGACACATCAATTGGTTGCCTCCCATATGCCGACCAGGGCCAGAGATTGAGCCTGCAACCAAGGTGTATGCCATTTACTGGAACTGAACCTGAGACCTTTCAGTCCATGACCCAACACTCTATCCACTGAGCCTGTTGTGGAGGAAACACGAGTGAATGACCATTGGAGTACAGACCAAATTAAAATTTCGGGAGCCTTTACTAGCCGGCCAGCGGCTGCTCTGCCTTTTTCCACGCAGAGTCCAGAGAGCAGCCCCGACCCTTTGTGCAGACCACTTTTAAGCACATTTACCACATCTTGTTTTTGCAGAGCAAGCAATGTAAGGCAGAACAGTTTTTAATGTCAGGGTCATGTTATTGATGACCATGCTATTTATAGGGTCATTCTGTTCTTCAGAAAGCTGACAGTGTTCTATCTTGCAAGGCTATTTTGTGAGGTGCAGCTGGGATTCAAGGCTAAGTTGACTAGGAGGAAGCATGCTCAAAAATTTCTACTCTCTAACAAACCAAACTGGGTAGGACTATATCTTTTTTTTTTTTAAATCCTCACCCAAGAATATGCTTTCAGTGATTTTTTTAGAGAGAAAGAGAGAAACCTCGATATGAGAAACACTGATTGGTTTTCTCATGTATGTGCTCTGATTGGGAATTAAACCTGCAACCTTCTGGTGTATGGGACAATGCCTCACCCAATTGAGCCAACCACCCAAGGCTGCTTACTATCTCTTTGTTGAAGTTGTTACTAAGTTCCTTGAGCATTCCTATAACCAGTGTTTTGAACTCTAGCTGGCTACCTCCATTGTGTTTAAATGTTTTGGGGGGGAGGTTTCTCCTGTTCTTTCATTTGGGAAATGTTTTCTTTTGTCTCATCATTTTGGCTGCATCTCTGTGTTTGTTTCTAAGTAATAGGTCGGGGCTGGAGAACCTATGACATGTGTGACAGCACTGACACGCGTAGCCATTTTCGATGACACATGGCCGCACGTGGTCGCATACAGAGAAGTATGGGGCCGCATGCCAAAAAGAATGTTCATCCTTGGCTACTGCACGGCTAGGCGCAATAGCTGAGAATGAAACATTTGCTGTAGTGTAGTGTAGACACTCTATGCCAGAGGTCTGTAGACCAAAACAACAAGAACTCTGGCACAGAGCGTCTAGTTCTGGGACTTCCGGTTAGGCCATTAGGGGATCTTTGACCTCAATGATCTTTGAGCCCGGCGAGCAGGGAGCAGCAGAATGCCATGGGGGATGCATCTCTGGGGGGGGGCTGTGTGATCGCCATTACCAGCAACCACATTAACCACAGCAACCATCATTCAATCTACTGTTCTGGGATGCCGTGGATTTCTAATTGACCATCATTACTGAGATAAGTGAGGGTGAGGCTGGGAGAGGCAAGGGCCTGTGCTATGGCTTCCATTTCCCGCCATTAGAAATAGCGGCAGCCATCTTAATTTATATAAGGAAAGCCATTTTGCAGCATAGTGCAGACTCCATTTCACCACTATTATTGTTGTGCCTCCTTATTAAACCCTATTTCTGCTTATTAACCCTGCCTTTTCCTAAAAGACAGTTACATGTGCCATCTTGTGGTCAGTTAGGCTAGTTAACCCCTAATTGCCTGCAGAGCTAACAGGCTATCTATAATTCTATCTTCTGTCATTGCCCCCCTGATGGAGAACCCCCAAAAATAAAAAACCAAGGTTAAGTAAAGGAAGTGGTGGTAGCAGGAGCCGACCCTTTCAAGAGACATGGACCCAGAGGTATGGCATTATAGAAAAAAATGGCAGATCATTTTGTGTTCTGTGTACTGAAACAGTAGTAAGCAGAACATGGGAGATGAATAGACATTTTGAAAGTAGTCATTCCCAGCTCTTGAAAAAAGTGAGGATGAAAGGAAGGAATACATTTCCAAGCAGCTACACCTTCATGAGATCCAATCTAATCCCATCCTTAAATTTGTAAAAGGCTCTTGAACATCTGTGAGCAAGTTTGAGCATTGCTCACTCCATAACTCAGCATGGAAAAGCACTCAGTGAGGAAGAATTTATTAAAGAAGCTCTCCATAGATGTGCACCAGTTCTATTTCACAATATGCAGAATAAAGATGCAATTATTAAGAGAATATCTGAGTTACCACTCAGTAGAAATATCATAAAAGACCAAATAATGAGACTGAACACAAATTACATCAATTAAAGAGAGACTTAAGTAATTGTAAATATTTTTCTATCTCTCTTGATGAAACTACTGATGTCACATCACATGCTCAGTTGGCCATTATTGGTCGATATTCTGATGATCTCACAATGAGAGAAGAGTTGATAAAGTTAGTATAAGTTCCAACAAGTACATCAGGAAGTGAAATATGTAAGGTTATTATACAAACATTCCATGACCTAAGCATTGATATCTCTAAAGTTGTGTCAGTGATGACAGATGGGGCACCAAACATGGTGGGGGAAAAAAGTCGGATTTGACAAATTGTTTATGGAAGCTATTGGACATCCAATTGTGCTTTTTCATTGTATTATCCATCAGGAGGTTTTATGTGCCAAAGCAGGTTTCCCTCACTTAACCGACTTAATGTCAGTTGTTACAAAAATAGTTAATTTAATAGCTGCTTGCTCCCTTCGCAAGCAAGAATATTCTGCACTTTTACTGGAAGTTGATTCCACATACAGTGGACTGCTGATGTACAATAATGTAAGATGGCTGAGCTGAGGCAAAGTTCTTGAGGGCTTCCTGGAGTGCTTTGAAGAAATTAAGGTATTACTTGAGAACAAGGATCTGGGAAACTTTTCTCAGCTCAATGATGATAAGTGGGTCAACACCCTGATATTTTTTACAGATCTCTCTGTTCATATTAATGAACTGAACTTAAAGTTACAAGGTTTTGGCAAAAGTATTGATGTTATGTTTGTATACATAAAAACTTTTGAAAGTAAACTTAAAATTTTCAAGCAAGATGTAGAAACTAAAACTTGTAAGTATTTTCCTCGAGTAACAAAGTATTTTGAGAAGGCCAGTGCAGCTGTACAAAATGAAGTGGAACCTTTACATATAAAGTACCAGCATGTTTCAGACTTGTTATTGACCAGTTCAGTGACAGATTTAATCAATTTAGAAGCCTAGACCAGACCATAAAAATAATTAAGTTTCCTGATTTAGTAGTCTACAGTAGTTTGGAATTAAATGGTTTCCAATGAATGCAAATTGATGATTTGGAGATGCAACTTGCAGAATTTCAAGACAGCATCTGGGCTCAGGTGTTTGTTGACTTGAGGTCAAAGCTTGAGAATCTGGAAAGGTGCAGCTTGGAGAATCAAGAGGAGTGCCACTACAAACAGGAAATTTGGAGTGCCTGGAACCGATTACCAGACACGTTTAGCACCCTGAAACATATAGCAATGGCTTTACTCACAATTTTTCCTTGCATTTACTTTTGTGAGACCTTATTCTCAGCATTAAATAATATCAAAACCAACAAAAGAAATATTGACAGATGAAGTTAGCAGCACTTGCTTGGGCTTGAAGTGTACAAAATACCAACCTTCAATTGAAGGTTTAGCCAAAGAAATTCAGTAACAAAAAAGTCACTAAGCAAATAAGTTAAATAATTAGTTTTTGGTTTATTAAATACAGTTATATATTACAATTATACAATTTTGTTATTTAAAATGTAAATATCACGAAATTATGTTTTTTGGGTTTTTTTTTTTTCTCAAAGTGACACACCACCCAAGTCATGCTCAGTTTTTTGGTGAATTTTGACACACTAAGCTCAAAAGGTTGCCCATCACTGTAATAGGTTGATCTGTTACATCTCTCAGTCATAACAGGGTGGCTTTATGTAGTAGGTGTCCTGAGAGACCCAGTAGGACAGTTTCCCTGATCATCTGAACTGTGTGCTCCAGTACTGTCCCTTGTGTGAGTTTGTGTGCCCTCCTGTTGTTGTTGAGTCTTGATTGCTGTCGGCATGTCAGTGGTAGGATTGACCTTCATGCTGACTGACTGTGAGGACTGACCACATTATATAAGCATCTGTGTGGGGGCTGAACCAATGGAGTAGGGAGGGAGGGGCATCGGCTCACTCACAGGAGCCCAAGATGTCCTTGAGTACTAGAAAGTGGCTGAGATAAGTGCAGGCCTATGGGTTTCCCCTCAAGATTGAACTGCTGCAGGGACAGGGCTGATGGCTGCTGTTCTGTCAGCACCACACCCCCACTCCCACCAGCCCTTGAGGAACTATCCAGCCTCCACTGGCCTGTTTTTACAAAAGGTAGAAAAGCAGTCTTATAAACTCGTAGCAAACATCCTCATAGGAAATACTTTGGACTTACAACATAGGTTATTGTGTTCTGAGCGTGCCCAGAAAGCTCTAGAAGAAGATTCAAAAAGGCAAAGGGGAGATTCTAGCTAGCCAGGTAGGGCAGATAGAGGAAGAGGCACAGGTAAAGCATCCCCTGTGGGAGCCAGCCTGTGGCCACTTTTACTCACCTCCTTTCTGGGTCTCAGCATCTGCTTTCTGGGCCACTGGCCATTAACAAATCAAGTGGGTGTTGTTTTTCTTTCAAATTAGCCCGTAAGTCAGGGGTTGGGGTGGGTGCGGAAACCCCATCAATCTCCATCAGACACTGGGCACTGGGCTTGCCCAGACTTCCTGTTGTGAATCAAGTTTAGTCTCTCTGCTAGGAGGCTGCCTCAGCCTGACCAGGCCCTGTCCCAGCACTCCCCCATAGCCTGGCAAGGTTGAAAAGGGCAGGCAGTAGCTGGAATGTGGGCTTGGAGCCCAGCCAGAAGGGCTGGGTGGATGCCTGAAGGGCTGCGGGAAAGGAATGAGGACCACAACATGAATCCATGTGCTTGGGCCGGGAGACCGCACCACCCGGTGCCCTGCCTCCCTCTGTGTTTGATTTCATTGTCGTTGCTTTAAATCCTCAGCTTCTCAAGAACTGGGGTCAGCATGTCTATCTAAGTTCTATGGAGCAGAACACAGATGTCTCACTGGGGTGTGGCTGAAATAGCAGAAGACTCAAAGGACCCCAAAACAGCCGCTTAAAACAGACCTGTACTGTCTCAGACAGTGTTTGCTGGTTAAGATCAGGGAGTGGCTCAACTGGGTGGTTCTGGCTCAGTTTCAGGAAGTTATATTCTTCGAGGCTGCACCATCTGTAGGCTTGACTGGAGCTGGAAGAAGGCTCACTGTCCTGGCTGCTAATCGGAGGCAGTTCCTCAGGAGGGGACCCCCCCCCCCCCCCCGAGACTGCATGGGGTCCCTAACTGGGCAGCTGAGTGATGTGAGAGAGCAGGAAACTCCAGGGTCCCTTCTGACCCATCTCTGTCGCTGCCCACAGTCCCTTCTGCTCTTTTCTATTTGTTAAAAGTGAATCACTAAAACCAGTCCATATTCATAGGGAGGGAAACTAGGCTCAACCTTTTGAAGGTCATGTCAAAGAATTTGTATAACATTTTAAATTTCTGTCACATTGCCAAGTAACTTGTTTCATATTTCAACCACCACACTTGATTTAACTTCCATGCAACTTTGGGCAAATCACTTCAAATCTGTAGTCCCCAGTCTCTCCTTCTGTAAAATGAGAATTGATCAGATCTCCAGAAGCCTCCCATCAGCCCTCACGCCCTATCACTGATCCATGCTCTGCATTTATCTACTAAACATGTACTCTCTCTTCTGGATTCCTGACTTTACACTGGCAAGACTAGAGAGCTGGTGCCTAAAACCCACCCAAGAAACCCAGTTTTAATTTGTCTGGGGCAGAGCCCAGGAATTTTATAGTATTTTAAAACTCCCCCAATTATAATCTTGAATTTTTATGAGCACATAAATCACCTGGAGATCTGGTTAAACTGCAGATTTGATGCTGTGGGATGAATAGAGCCCCAGATCTCACACTTCTAAGGAACTCCCCTATGATGCTATGCGTTCTAGGGACTATACTGGGACTAGCAAGTTTTAGTTGCTGGGGAAAAGGTGCAGAGATACACAGATAATTCATATCCTCAGAGGGCAAAGAATCTGGTGGGCAGGGAAAGAGCAGCCCAAGGCCTGAGTGCCCAACGTGTGGCCGGAGCCAGAAGTTCCAGGAGCTGAGCTGAGCTGAGGTGGAGAAGGGTATCCCTGGTACCTGCTGAATCCCACCTGCACTGTGGTTTCCCCACCACAAGGATTATTCCCTTCTATTCTGTCATCAACACAGTTGGCTAGAGCAGGAAGATCAGGGCCTTCCATGATCTTCAGAAGTCTTTCACTAACTCATTTTACTGAACAGTAGTTATTTCCATGGGAAAAGAAAAGTATTAGCAAATTTATGATTTGAATTTGTTCAAGTTTTACAATATACTAGAGGCCTGGTACACAAATTCATGCACAAATGGGGTCTCATCAGTGTTGCCTGCAGGGGATTGAGCCAAAATCAGCAGTCCAACACCACCTGCTGCTCCTGCCTGCTGCTCCCGCTCCTCCCAGCCCTGCTGCTCCCCCTGGCCCTGCTGCTGCACCTGCCGCGGGCTCACGCCCAGTCAGTGCTGATCAGGAGAGGCTCACACCCCCACAGAAGGCTCACTGTCCTGGCTGCTAATTGGAGGCAGAACCTACGTTTCTATGAGAATTGAAGCTTTTGTTTTTTTTGCGGCCCACATACACTTAAATCCTGTTTATATGGCCCATGTTAGCCTTTGAGTTTGACATGCTTGCCTTAGAACCAACCCTGTCTCCTGGGCTCATTGCTCTGGGTGGGCTGCCCACATTCCCAGTCCATCTGGCTCCTGGGAGCCTGTCCAGTTGTCTCCACACACTGCCATGCCCTTTGCTCAGAATAAGCAAAGTGACGTCGGGACCCTCCTCACTTTATAGCTCAGCCACTGAAGCAGACTCCGAGTTGAACTTCTGGCTTCCAGGCTCTCTTCACTCTAACTTTATATACCATTGACAGATTAATGTTCCTGAAATATCACCTTTGTCCTGTCATTGATTACAAACACCTTCTGTCTTATGTCCTACACAAAGTGCTTCTCAGGTGCTAGTGTGCCACACCCAGAGCCCTGTGCCCATGCCAGTCCTGACTCCGCGGGTATGGGGTGGGGCCTAAGATCCAGGTTGGAGCTAGGTGAGCTCTCCAAAGGCTGGCCATCTACAATCTGGTCACACCCTGCAAATCCTTTCTGTCCCCTTGCACGTGGCAGCACAAGCCCTCTGAGTCAGACTCTGCGCATAGCTGCATAGCACAGCTGGCAGCTCGGCTCAGCTGTGACACCAGCCTCTGCCCTGTCCCTCCATTAACTATTCTCTTTCTTTTCTTCTTTGTTTAAAATGTGGTCAGTCTGTGACCCACATCAAACCCTAGTTCTCCCTGAAGCCGTCTCTGGCTGCTGTCCTTTCACCGCCATTGAGTCCCTGCACTATTTTGATCTCCACTGTTCCTTTGCTCTTAGTTACACACTGCCTGGCATCGTTGCTGCCATTTTTTTTACCTGTTTCTGTCTTTCCAGCTAGATACTAAAGCCCCACGGACTGTGGCTTACTCATCTTTTACTTCTTTTGTATTTCTTGCAGCATTGAAATGGTGCTGTGCATTTATTAGTTACTTAATATTTTTTCTTTAAACCACTCAACATAAGATTCCTACACTTAATCAGAAATCTGAGGAAGAAAGGGCATGTACGCCATTTTGTAACGCTCCCCAAACTGCACTGTAGCTGTCTGCTTCTGAAGGAACATCGTTTTCCAGGGGTCTCCACTCGTGAGTGCACAGGGGCGCTCCCCTGCGCTGGGCATGGGCTATGGCTGTCTGTCCTCACAGAGCTGGTTTCACAGGCCTCAGACTTCCAATCTTACGGGTTCTCCATGTTCTGTCTCTATGACTCGCTGTTCTCAGGAGCATTGTTATATGAAGAGGATTTTATTGTGGCAGGCTCTCACTTTCCTTTTTTTTTTTTTTAAATCCACATATGAAACCCTCAAAAGAAATACACAGTCTAGTTTTACCCAGTAGATTGTGTCATCGGAAGCTTTGAGAGAAAGGGGAAAAGAAATTAGTTTATGAAGTAAAACTGAAGTAATTAAAGGATCAAACTCACCTTAAATTTTTCTACAAAGACACACTTTCCATGCATAGACAGCACCCAGTTCTTTTCAAGTTTTATAGCCGCCCTTGTTTTGGCAGAAAAAGTCAGGAAGTTGCTTGTTGCTCACAGACTCTTATAAACCTCTTTGATTAAAAAAAAAAAAAAAAGGATGAAAAGACAAGCAAGAAACACATAAACACTAACTTTAAAGACCTGAGAGCAGGCCTCCCTTTCCTCTGCTCCTGTTCTCAGCCTGCAGACCCTCAAACTGTTTCCTAAGTACATCCACTGCAGCCTCAGGGAAAACAAGTAAAAGAAAATTCTAGCCTTTGATAGTCTTAATTTTGTTTTCAGCTTTTCTCTGTGAAATATAAACCCACAACTGATTATCCCAGGGACTAGTTCTTAAAAGTACAAGATTGGCTGGTGTCCAGGACAAACCCTGGTGAGGGGCCTGCTCTTCTACCCTCTTTGGCTTTAAGCACCATGTTTGTGGAGCTGTCCTGTTTCACCACTTAGCCAAGGACATGGCTCCTGCAGCCAGTGGCCTCTGTTCCAAGGAGGCCAGTCGTCCCTCCAGGGCTGGCTCCTGGACTTCCTCAAGTGGAACTTCACACAGAGCTCAAAAGAAGGGCGAGCACGAACCCCTGCACTCTGTCGCGTAGGTAGTACTGACCCGATGGACCCTCATGTCCACAGGAACCTGGTAACAAAGTGCAGTAGCTGAGGTGTTTGGGAGGAAGTAGAGTGAGTAGAACTCTGTTATAACTGGTGTCTTGGCATTGCCTTGAGGAAGGAGCCCAATGTATGGCTGTGGTCACAGGCTCCATGCTCTGGCCCCACATTACCACACAGCGGCCCAGGGAGACATCACACAATGGGATTTCCTGTGGGCTCAGCCTGTGACGGGCCCACTACACTCCTTAAAGTTGCTGAGTGCCTAAGACCACTCCTTGCAAATCCCTCACCCAAAGTCCATGTGTTCATTGTGTAGATGATCCAATAAAATATTAATAATAGAATCCATTAAATTATTAATAATAGAAATAACAAAGATAGAACTTAAGCAACTAATAAAATGCTACAGGACACATTTTTTGAGTGCTTGAAATTTAATATGAGATGAATGAGGGATAAAAAAAAGACCTGGAGAAGATGATTGCTTCAAAGTCAGTCTGATCTAAACACTTTGATATGCTAATGGCATAAACTGCCTTAGATACAAGGATACGGTGATGTCAGATGCTTTAATTGTGCATCTTAAGAGCCTAGTTGAAAAGTAGAAGGTGTCGCTCACAGATAAGTAACTGGGCCTGAATTTTATAACCTAATTTAATTAGCACTGATCTGAGGTTGCTAGTATCTGGTTTTTCCAGTTTTCAGGAAATATATCATTGCCTGAGGGATAAGGGAGTACAGAAGGGAAAGGTGGATGGAGGGCAGATGCAGGGAGAGGTGGGGGAGTGGGCTGTGAGACATGAAAGGCTCCAATATTGAATTTCATCTGCGATGTGATCAAACCTCAGGCCTTCCTCTCTTCACCTGCCAATAGTGCACAGAGAGCCACACCTCTCCTACATCAAACATTCAATTACCATAAATCCAGGGAAGGCCAAAGGAGACTTTCAAACTGCCGCAGTCACTGAAGGAGAATGAAAGACATGCACAGACTCCCAAAGGTAAGGGGGAAATACCCAAATCCTCTAAAGCCTTTGACGCTCCAGAGGAGACATCCTAGCAGGATCTTCCCGTGTTTGCAATGTCTTCTTTTTAATTTATTTTAGAGAGAGAGGAAAAGAGAGAGAAAAGTAGATTTGTTGTCCCACTTATTTATGCTTTCATTGGTTTATTCTTGTATGTCACCCAACCAGGGTTTGAACCTGCAACCTGGATTTATTGAAACAACACTCCAAACTGAGCTATCTGGCCAGGGTGCGGTTTTTTTCTATCACTAGAACACCTATATCTGGGAACAACTGGGACATTTTTAATCACGAAAAAATATAACTATGACACTTGGGGTCTCAGATCTCCCTCCCCATACACATAAAAATACATTTTCTGATTTGGTGGGACAATTTTTAAATGTTGGAGGAAATGTTAAATAAGAGAAAGTTTTTAGGAAATGAGTATAAAATAAGTAGGTTGTGTTATTGAACATAAAGAGCCTTAGGTTATTAAAAATATGTTTTTAATATTAGGCTAAACTTTATAGTATTTAATTAGAATGCACAAATTATTTTTTATTCTAAATGTGCAGTTAAATATGTCTTAGCAATAGTACATGGTTGGTGGAATTTCTACCAAATGCAACGTACCTGTAGTTGTCTGGAGCCTCATTTGATAGAGAAGTACTGCGTCTCTTGGCAGAAGCCCACCTGTGGGGCTGGTCATCATTGAGTGAACAGTGAGCTTTACCTAACAAGCAGAGGCAAAGCTAGGATTTTTTTGTAAGCTGTCATATGGATTTATCTTCAGCACTTCTCCCCTAGAATTGGTTTGCTACTTGCTGTTCCATTTTGCTCACAGAAATCTGGATGTTTAAGTAGGAGTCTCTTAGCTATCAAAAAATTATCCTCATTTCAGACACTGGCTACCATGGTTTTTCTCTTAGTTAGAATAAGAATTTTATTGCCCATATTTTGGGTTTGTTTTCAGTGCTGGAAACATGGACAGCTCCAGGACTTAATTCCTTTTTCTACAGTTGAATGTGTTGGGTTGCTGTTGAGCTGTGGTATAAAACAAAAGGACTGTGATTTGGTCTAGAATCACATGGCCTGGGGCATGCTTCTGGCTCTAGAACATTTGAGAGATGGGAGGTATCTGAAAGAACATCTTCTGTCTATTGTAGTTGCCACTAGCCACATGTGTCTTTACATTTACATTAATTAAAATTCATTAATACTTAAAAACTCAGCTCCTCAGTCACACTAGCCATGTTTGAAGTGCTCAGCAGCCTTTCGTGGATACTGACCATTGTATTGGACAGCACCTGGCTCAGCCACCTAATCTTAAGGCTAGGAAAATGACCTAAAATACAGCTGCAACACTGGCCAGCACTAAAACTGGGCTGCCTTGTTCATCATTAGTATCAGGATGTGGACATCTTTTCTACCAACTCCCACTGCCTTCCTTCTTCTTACATCTTTCCAGAGTGGGAGGACTGACAGGAAGAAGGGCCCTCATCTGCAGGTTGCAGATCAGAGCCAGGCATTACCATGAGACCCCAAGCCTGGGAATTGCCCCAGATTGGTCATAACATTCAGAAAGGCCCAGGCTCATTCTTCTGCTGAAATACTCTGAGACTGTTTTGCATCCTGACTGTGTGACGGTAGACACTGTCTGTGTGGGAGATAGCTCACTCTAATTTTGCAAGATGAGACCACTGGTGTAAAGGGAACATGAGATCTTTCTATATTATTTCTCACAGTTGCATGTAGATCTACAATTATCTCAAAACAAAAATATCAATTATTTTTAAATGTCCTTTTGTATTTCTTAAAATTCAAATCATTTTAAAGTTAATGTCTGTTCTGGGTACCTCAGTACCAGAATGTAAACTGACGTTCAAGCAAATTGAATTTTTTTTTATTGTTCCCATTAATTTTAATTTTACTAGATTTGGAGTTCATAAAGATCTTTATGCTTACAGCAGCCATTTTACATTTGCCCAGAATTTCAAGTAAGAATGCACAGTATAAACTTTGGGGTGCAGTTTGCCCAAACTGTCAGGCATCTCTGTTGTTAGACTTGCACACAGCTCATGACCGAGGCTAGGAAACACAGCCAGGCTGTGGCCTCTGTAAGGCCTGGACACCAGCTTGTCGGTGACAACAATTGTTCTTGACCGACACGCAGGGCTACAGGGTTTATTCCATTCACGGGACTATTGCTGTTGAAATCACTAGCAAGAGGTAAGATACAATGGGCAAACCCTTTCCTTAGCATCTCTGTGTGCCTGTCTTTGGTTATCCTACCTAGAACAACACTAGTATTATTTGTCATCTTAACATAATACTAAATAGCAAGAATCTTTTAATTTATGCTTTTCTTTCCATGGGAGTCTGGTCAGTCTCATGGACCAAATAGCGGTGTATTTGGCCTTGAGAAGTATGTGTGCTAACTATCGTCATGTGGCGTGATGGGCTCTGGGAAAAATGCTGGCCTTGGGTGGGAAGCTCTTGGTTGGAGTACCTTTTTCATCATTTATTAGATGTGTGAACTTAGACAATTGATCTAACCTCTTTAATCCTTGACTTCTTTATCTGTAAGACTGGTACAACAAAGCCTAGCTATTTCATGAGATTTCATAAGAGGAACTTCAGTTAATATGGTGAAACGTGAGTGACTTGCCAGGGTGGCAATGTAGGCAGTACCATCCCTGCTTCCTGAAATGCCAGGCAGGGATGCCCGGGAAGCGTCCCACACCCTGGCTCATTAATACTTCATTTTCCCACTTGCATTTCTTTGTAGATTTCCCTTCTGTGCTTAACAAACACGGTCTACACAGGGAGAGACAAAATCTCTCCAGGATTTTATCCAAACTGTTTTACTCTGGGAAAGGACATTGGGACTCATGACTCCTTCCTTGGTTTCCCTGGGGTTTTCTTGCAAACATCAACTTGGAAAAGAAAGTGTTACTTCCTTTGTCCTTCCAGCATTGGGCCATTTCTGCGTAGCCATGGCCCCACACTCCGGCTGCAGAGGTGCCACAGCAGGTCAAAAGACTGGCCTCATTTCTGACCTCTTCCATGAAGCCCTGTAAATCCCCACCACCCACCTAAAGCTGAGTTGAGCCGAGGGCCCCTTGCAAGAAATTGAGTTCACTTTGACCACAGAGCTTCAGAAAAAACAATTATAGCACCTTCTACCCATAAATGTTCATCTAATATAAGTATCCATGTGTTTTAGAATTTCCATAACCAAAAAAGCAGTCCCATCTTTATTCTTTCATTACAAACCACGTTCATTTTTCTCTCTAGGACTCCAAAATTTAGTCAGGAGCCAACAGAATTCCAAAGTGATGGCGGTTTTGTGGAATCTGCCAACCGCCAGCAAGGAGAGGCTCTGAGGGAGGGACTGCAGGTAGCCCACCTCTCCTGCAACTGTCGATCTTTGACCCAACAATTCTGCCACTAAGATTTTATTCTAAGGGAAGAGTTAGAGTGCTTTACACTGTGTGATTTAAATACATTGTTATATTAATTATAATATTGAAAGACATTGGAATAAACTTGAATATCCAATCCTAGAGAATGAATTAAATACTCATGGCACATCCATATGGTAGACTACTTTGTAGCCATGTTTCTGAAGACTATTTCTTGACAAAGAAAGGTGTTTATAAAGTTATTAAGCAAAAAAATACAAAAGTGTATATACCAAATATATAATAGAAGGAAATATATAAAAATTTCAGTAATGTTTCTGAACAATAGGACTACAAGTGATTTTTTTAATACATGTTTATTGATTTCAGCGAAGGAAGAGGGAGAAAGAGTAGAAACTTCAGTGATGAGAATCACTGATTGGCTACTTCCTGCATGCCCTCCACTGGGGATCGAACCCACAACCTGGGCATGTGCCCTGACTGGGAATCAAACCCTGACCTCTTGGTTCCTAGGTCAACACTCAACCTCTGAGCCACACTGGCCGGACTAGAGCAACTTTTTAAGTTTCTTCTTTATACTTTTATATATTTGAAAGCTTTCTACAATTAGCATATATTGTTTTTACAGTCAGAAAATTATGAAAAAAATCATAATTTTTTTCTGAGGCTAAATAATGAGGTCACCATCCGTTTGTTTGTTTGTTTGTTTGTTTTGTGAGAGGGCAGTGGAGACAAAATTGTGTACTGGTTCCTCATGCTCCCTCCCTTCCAGAAGTTCTAGAAAATACTCATACTTGATGGTCTAGTTTTGAGTGTTTCAGAAGGGTGCTTTGGTCCATAAAGGCTTTCACCATTAAGATCATCTTATGAGCTCAGCCCATTCTCCACTAAAATCTCTAAGGTTCTGAGCACCTGTGTTTTGTTCAGTCTCCTAGGAAAATGCCAAGTCAGCTCCTGATCAAAGTTAGTACCTTGTGGAATCGTTGACTATCGTGCTCTCATTTCTCAAATGAGAAACTGTACCCAGAGAGACCCCGTGATTGCCTAAGATGACCAGGCCGAGCCAGGAGGGTAACTCACCCACCTGACTCCAGTCTGTTGGCTCTATCAGCTCCTGCATGAGCCACGAGCTGCCTGCAATCCTGGCTGGTAGTTAGGGGCACCTGTCCTTCCTCCCTGGAGGAAGCCTTTCCTCAAATTGCAAGTTGCCTCCCATTAGTATATTGCAAAACCAATTTAAGGCTCAAGACTAGCAGTTGTTTTTGTTTGTTTGTTTGTTTGTTTTTATGGAGTGGAAAACACAGTATAGCACTATATAGCATGGGCTAGAGTAGGAAATGTCATGTTTGATGAATCTCCTATTTCAGATAGATATGCATGTGCTCATGCGCATGTTTAAGTATTGTAAAAGGAGGCTCCAGTTCCAGGGTGACACACCTGTGTAAAAGTTAGTGTCTCAGAAGACACATCTTCATTTTCAGAAGTGTTTTGTGCCAGGCTGCAGAATAACCAGCAAACATTTGGCTCTAGTCATGCAGACACACTCCAGGAAAACTTCAGTCGCTAAGCACCCAGGCCTAAGTTCTCAGGGCACACCCCACATCCAGGCGCTGGACTGGCTGATAGCCCCAGTGGTGTTTGGGGCCCAACCCCCTCCTCAGCCAGGTGATTGCCATGGGGACCATTGTCTCTTGGGAACCTTACAACTTGAGTCCTTTGTCACAGCATTTGAACATAACAGAAAAACAAACCATTGGGAAAATGCAATATTTTGTTCATGAAAAACCCAGGAGGACTCCAGAATGGACCAGAGCATGGTGAACTCCATGTTGCAGTCTCTCCTCACCTGGGAACATGATACTTTAACTTCTCCAAACCAACATTGGCTCACTCCTTCCTCCATCAGCATGCGCTCATCAACATTGGCTCACCCCTCCTCCGTCCCCACCTTCCTGGACTCTTTCCCAACACTCTCTAATAGGCAGTTTGATTTCCATTTTTTAGACTCACCTCCAGGCATCTGGCCCATTATATCATCTGCATCACAAACACCGGGAAACTTAAATTTACTTCCATCTGTCTTGCTCTCTGGGAAAGCAAATTGCCAACTCCAGGTCACCTTCTATTGTGCCTACCAGGCTATGTGAGTCCTAAGCTCAGAACCAAGGCATCATTGGCCCCTCTGCCCACACTTTACCTTGTTGGCTTCACTGAAGCCTTTGCTTCCCCTGAGTCACTCCCACCTCCATACACACCTCATCAGGCATCCTTCCAACACGTTCTCAGAAGCAGGAATTCATGGGAAGCCACAGTGAACTAGATGTTGACACAAATTATTCTCTGACTTGCCCATTTTCTAAGCATGACCTTGAGAGGAGCGTCCCATTCTCTGTGAGTGCCAATTCCAATTGCCTCTCCGCCAGCTTCAGAGGCTACTTCACAGGAGGATGATATTTTACTACACAGTTATAGCCTTAGATTCTCTTGCAAACTGTGTCATCATCCTGCCCCAAACCTAGTGTCTTTTCACAGCCAGCCATGGGCCTGGGATGTCCAATCTCCCCATTGATCTTTCTGATTGGCTTTATGGTCACAGCATATCAAGCTATCAGAAGCCTCACTGTTGGCTTTTAGGCCTCATGGCCTTCCAGCAGACCAACTTGCAGAGGCCTGAGGACTAGATTTCAGCCACTCATCTGTAGGGGGAGCACTAGGAGAAACCAGAGCCCAACATCTGGCTTTGCCATTTCTAAGTGAGCTGTCCTGGAGAAGGAGGGAGGTTGTGAGATGACCTCTACCTGCCCTCCTGCCCTCCGCCCCCTGCCTTCTGCCCAAGCAAACCCTCTCCCACCAGCCTTTTAACCTCAGCCCACTAAGTGCATTTGCTGTTTTTATTTTATTTTACCTGCTGAAGGAAGGACTATTTCATGGTTGTTAATGAAAGTGATAGCAATCCCCTGTGTATTTATCTTAGATTATGTGGTCGTTATAAGATGAAGCACTTCAAGCAGCTAGTCTGTGGTTGATTTGAAAACAGACGAGTCTCAACAATGAGCTTAAGAAAAGGTGTCAGGTATAAATCTTGTCTTCAAACAGCCAGCGTGCATTCCAGACTTCAGAGACACTTCTTTGTACAAAAGTGCTTTTTTTTATCCTGCCTTTCTTTTCCTTGAGCCTGGAGGAGGATGAAAGTGCATGGGTACAGGCATTTGCTTGGTTTGATAATGAGGGCGAGGCTCATGGGCACAGTAACTTGGCAGCTCCTGCACTTCCTGTAACAGTTTTCTTTCTTTCTTTCTTTCTTTCTTTCTTTCTTTCTTTCTTTCTTTCTTTCTTTCTTTCTTTCATCCAAAGGCTGCTTAAAGACAAACATTTTTTTCTTAAACTACTGGTAGTTCATTTTCTGCAGGAACCATGCAATTAATCTTGTTTATATTAAAGAGACAGGTTGCTTTTGTCAGCTTTCCTGAGCTATAATTAATGAAGATCAAAAACGTTACAAAGACATAATATTTAGCTTAATGCAGATGAGGCTGAGCAACAGCTGCTGCAATTAGAGGAGCAAAAGGGAAAACACTAGTCTTTCCTTTGGAATAACTGGGAAACACTAAAGAGGAAGGATTATGAGCGTCTTCCCTGCACTAGCCTTGCCTGGTAGGCCTGGTGAAAGAAAGATTGGGTTGGATATCAGAAGATTGGTAATGCACATCAATTATGCTTTAAAAGCAGTTGGAGGCACCAAACGTATCTCTTCACTTGGCTTTATCCAGGTGCGTGGCTGTGAATCAGAGGCTTGGAGTCTGAGAACCTCTTCCTGGGGAAGGTGGTGAAGAAACCAGACAGGCAGGTAGAACCTTATAGGACCATGTAGCCCACTGGGGGCACTGAATAAGGCTGGGGGCTACTTTATTTAGAGCCTTCTACTTGAGGAACTGTTATGAGGAAAATCCACACAGAGTTGATGACATGTCTTCAAACGGGCAATATCAGCTGCCTTGTCTGAGACTTCCTAACCTAGTGACTAAGACCTTTGGCTTCCAAATGATAGTGTCAAAGGGGTTACCTCTGTCTATAAACAAAAGAATGTGAGCTTTTATCTACTTCATAAAGCCATTAGTTAACAGCCCACTGAGAGCCACCAGGAAATTCATGGAGATCTCAAGCCTGAAAGCTGGAACTGACTGTCGATGGCGGCCAGCTCACAAGTAAAGAAACTGAGGCTTGGGGGAAATTGTGGAAACTTGTGCAAAGTCACATGGTTAGAGAGTCATACCTTTTCTACTGGGCTTCACTAACTGAGATCCTAACAGCAGAAGTCCAGGATGAGGAGGAAAATTCAGCTGAGCAGGTTGAAGGGGCTTCCCACAATCAGATATCTTACAAGGTAACCAGGTAATCAATCAGGTAACCGACCAAGAACTCATAGTGTTTTGGCTCTGTAGGACTGAGAAAGGCCAGAACCTTTCAGTCTGGCACCACTGGTGCACCACTAGTGGACAGGAGGCAGAGGGCCTGGGTGACCTGAGTGGCATCAGGAACACCAGTATTCAAAACCTGACTGTTCTTAAAAAAAAAATGTGTATATATATATATATATATATATATATATATATATATAATTGATTTTCTACAGAGCGGAAGGGAGAGGGATAGAAAGTCAGGAACATCGCTGAGAGAGAAACATCCATCAGCTGCCTCTTGCACGCCCCCTACTGGGGATGTTCCCGCAGCCAAGGTACATGCCCTTGACCGGAATCAAACCCGGAACCTTTCAGTCCGCAGTCTGAGGCTCTATCCACTGAGCCAAACCGGTTTCGGCCTGACTCTGTTCTAACTGAAACAAAAACAAGTCTAATTCTGGTTGTTGTTGTTTAATCCTCAACTGAGGACATATTCATTGATTTTTAGAAAGAGGAGAAAGAAGAAGAAGAAGAGAAAGAGAGAGAGAGAGAGAAACATCAGCCCTGGTCAGTTTGGCTCAGTGGATAGAGTGTCAGTTTGAGGACTGAAGGGTCCTGGGTTCGATTCCGGTCAAGGGCACATGCTAGGGGTTGCGAGATGGATCCTCAGTGGGGGTGTGCAGGAGGCGGCCTATTGATGATTCTCATCATTGATGTTTCTCTTTCCCCTCTCTCTTACTCTCTGAAATAAAAAAATACATATTTTAAAAAGAGAGAGAGAAAAAAACATCAATGTGTGAGAAAAATATTGATCACTTGCCTCCTGCATACACCATGGCCAGGCCATGACCAGGCCAGCGATCGAACCTGCAGCCTAGGCATGTGTCCTGACTGGGAATCGAACCTGCGACCTTTCAGTGTATGGAAAGACTCTCCAACCAACTGAGCCACATAGCCAGGGCTTGTCCGAGTTTCAAAGGGTCTTCCTCTCTGAAATTAATAGAAATGTATTTTTTAAAAAGGGGATGCCTCTCTAGATGTCATGTTTATGCATCAAGTCTTAATAATCTCATGCCCCTTACCTTCATAATTGTTCATTTTAGAATTTATAAGCAGGATATCATCCAACAGCCATAAGAAATTCATTGCATAGTATTTGTAATAGTGAAAATTGAGAACTGAGCTTCAGATTTGAAAATAGTTGATTTAATTATGGCCTAGCATCACAATAGAATAGTTTGGATCCATTAAAAAGATTGCAGTTTAAGAATAGTTAAGGCTGCGGGGAAGGAAAAAGGCAAAGTACAATTATCATGCACACTGCTATCCTAATTTTAATTTAAAAGATATATGTCTGTACAAATAAAAGACTAAAAGAAAATGCATCAAAATAGGTGGCTTGTGATTTTTCATTTCCGCTTTCTATTTTTTTATTTTCTAATTTTTCCATAATTGGAAAATAATTTCTAAAAACTGGAAAATAGCTTGCATTCATTAGCACTCACTATGAATGAGCACTTTATGCATATCATCTCACTTAATCCTTGCATACGAGATAGATTCTATTATTATCATAATTTTACTAATGAGACAACCAAGGCACAGAAATAATTAAATTACTTGCCCAAAGTAGCAAATTATCTAGCCAGAATTTGAATCCAGGATATCTGAATTCAATGTCCTGTGATTATAGTCACTCTCTTATAATGCTATTATTAAAATTATTTGTGAGTGCCTCCCTAGGTAGATGTGACAATTACAACCTGGTATGAGTTTTTATATCAAATTATCTTCTCAGTGACAGCTGGCTGAATAAAGATGGAACAGGTAGAGGAAAGCAGGTAGACACAGAATTCAGGGGCCTGGTAAAACACCTTATGAGGTACAAGTCTGTGTGGGATAGGCATTAACTAACATGTTTCACAATTTTGCCAAGAGCAATTAGTGGGGAGTCTTTTTCCAAGCATAGTTTCTGATAGCCAGGTGGATTGGGGAAAAGCCACACCTACCCAAAGTTAGACAGGTCTCCTAAGTTGGAAAGAGAAGGAGGTTGGCTTCAGAAAGTCTGTGAAATTCTTTTAAGTAATGAGCTATTCTATATATATAAAATCCTAATATGCAAATAGACTTAACAGCAGAACAACCAACCGGTCCCTATGACATTCACTGAACACCAGGGGGCACACATGGAACATGGCATCAGTAGCAGGTGGTAGAGCATGTAACATGGCAGCCGTTGGCCACGGTGGGATGGTGGAGCAGGTGAGCAGGGGCATCAGACCAAGGCAGGGTGCTGGTCGCTGTCATCAGAACAAGCCTCTGGTGACTATTGAAAATTCTTTGCTCCAGCACAATGCCAGCACTTGCACCTGCTGCTGGCATCGGCCCTACTCGCACCCACTGCCAGCGCCTGGCACTGGCCCCAATCACTCAGCACCATCAGCAGGTGTGAGCAGCTGCCAGTCCTACTCATCCCTCAGGGCTTCTCTACTTGCCCCTGCTCCTTAGGGGCGAATGGGGCAGGCAGCCACCTCTCACACCTGCTCCCAGCAACAGCCCAGGTCACACCTGCTGCCCAATGCTAGAGCCATTGCTCTCACCTGCTGCCAGTGCCCAACACCAGTCCTAATCACTCAGGGCTGTTAGCAGGTGTAAGCGGCAGCGCCGGCCCCAATAGCCCCTGAGGGCTTCTCTACCTCCCACTGCTCCTGAGGGGTGATTGGGGCAGCAGCTACCATTCCCATGTGCTGATGGTGTTGGCCCCACTCACACCCACTGCTGGAACTGGCCCCAATCACTCTGCTCCATCAGCAGGTGCTAGTGGGGCTGGCGCTGTCAGCATGTGAAAGCAGCGGCAGATGGAGTGGGGCTGTAGGAAGACATGGGACCAGCGACTGCAGCAGGAGGGGCCAGGCAGGGGCACAAAGGATGGGCTGAGACCTGCCCAGTGCCCACTGCAGCCTTGTGGCCCACAGTTCTTTCAAGGTGCACAAATTCATGCACTAGACCCGTAGTTTAAATAATAAGTGCATTAAGATGGGGAAAATTACAGCTCATATATCATAGGTCTTGATGTATAACTACCAGCTGGCACACCTCCAGCCTCCTTCTGATTCTGAACAGGATCCTTATTCTGAAGAGAAAATGGCCCCAGACACAGAATTCACAATGTAGAAAACCCTCTCGTGCTCTCTGGGCTGCTATAACTGAAGGATTTCTTTCTTTCTTTTTTTTTTTTTTTTTTTTTTTGCTTTCTTTCTTTCTTTCTTTCTTTTCTTTCTTTTTTTTTTTTTTTTTTTTTTGCTTTAATAGCAGAAATTTATTTTCTTACAGTTCTAGAGACTGGAAATCTAAGACTAAGGTGCCAGCAGGGAGGGTTTTCTGGTGAGATTTCTTTTCCTGGCTTGCAAACAACCACTTCTCTCTATGTCTCATATAGCCTTTTCTCTGTGCTCATGCACTCATGGTGTCTCTTCCTCTTCTTGCTTTCTTTTTTTTCTTAAATAATTTTTAATTTTTCAATTATAGTTGACATACAATATTATATTAATTTCAGCTGTATACCCCAGTGATTAGACAACATATAACTTAGTAAGTGATCACTCCAATAAATCTTATATAGTAGATCACCCCTCTGACACCATACGGTTATTAGAATATTATTAATTATATTCCCTATGCTGTATTTTACATCTCATAACTATAATATCACTATCCATTTGTACTTCTTAATCCCTTCACTTTTTTCGCTCAACCCCTCCCCAGCCTCCCTTCTGTCTGGCAACCATCAAAATGTTTTCAGTATCTATGAGTCTGCTTCTGTTCTGTTTGTTTATTTATTTTGTTGTTTAGATCCAATCATTGATAGATATGTATTTATTGCCATTTTATTGTTCATGTTTTCTATCTTTTTTCTTTTCCTTCCCCATTCTTCTGCCCCCTCCCCAACCATCCCTCCGCATCCTCTTCTTTCTTCTTCTCCAAAAAGACCCTTTAACATCCCATGTAATACTGGTTTGGTGGTGGTGAACTCCTTTAGCTTTTTCCTGAGTGGGAAGCACTTTATCTGACCTTCAATTATAATTGATAGCTTTGCTGGGTAGAGTAATCTTACTTGTAGCCCTTGCTTTTCATCACTGAATATTTCTTGCCACTCCCGTCTGCCCTGAAAAGTTTCAGCTAAGAAATCTGCTGCCATTCTTATGGCATCTTCTTGTAGGTAACTGTTTTCTCTTGCTGCTTTTAAGAACTTCTCTTTGTCTTTAACCTTTTGCATTTTGATTATGTGTCCTGGTGTGGGCTCTTCTGGTTCATCTTGATTGGGACTCTCTGTACTTCCTAAACGTGTATGTCCATTTCCTTCACCAGGTTAGGAACATTTTCTGTCATTATTTTTTCAAATAAGTTTTCCTTTCTTGTTCCCTTTCTTCTCCTCTAGCACCACAATGATGCAAATGTTGGTACACTTGAAGTTGTCCCAGAGACTCCTTGCACTATCCTCATTTTTTGGATTTTTTTTTGTTGTTGTTCTGCTCAGATTGGGTATTTTTGCTTTATTCCAAATCACTGTTTTGATTCTCAGCTTCATTTACTCTACTGTTGACTCCCTGTAAATTATCCTTCATTTCAGTTAGCGTATCCTTCACTTTGACTGGTTCTTTTTTAGGATTTTCATGTCCTTTTTTTATGCTGTTGACGTTCTTTCTAAGTTCATCTACTCTTCCCCTGAGTTCTTGGAGCATCTTTATAACAATTAGTGTTTTAAACTCTGCATCTAGCAGATTGCTTGTCTCCATTTTGTCTAGTTCTTTTTCTGGAGTTTTGTTGTGTTTTTTTCATTTGGGCTATATTTCTTTGTCCCCTTATTTTGACAACCCCCCTGTGTTTGTTTCTATGTATTACGCAGAGCTGCTACATCTCCTGGACTTGGTAGAGTGGCCTAATATAATAGATATCCTGTAGGGCTCAGTAGCCTCCCCATTTACCCAGGCTGGACACTCTACCACTGCCTGCCCCCTGTGGTCTGTGTAATCCTCCTGTTATAGATGGGCCTTGATTTCTGTTGGCATATCAATGGGAGGAATTTATCCCCATTATCAGCTGCAAGGACTGGTTGTAACCACTGTGGAGGATCAGCTATGCAGTGACTTACTTCAGTGGGGCTCTGGTTCCCACTGAGTCTGCCCCTTGAGTTTGTTGCTTGTGGAGGTGGTCTGAAGCTGTCCACCTGGTGCACTGTCTCTGGAGCTTTCCAGGAAGTGTAAGCCAAGGTCAGCCACCACTTGTGTTCTGCCTAGGCACACCCAGCATGAACCACAAAGTGACCACAGATGGCTGCTTCTTGTGCTGGCCTTGGAGGTGCCTAGGAGAGGCCAAGCTGTGAACCAGGGTGAGCAACCACTACTACTGGGCAGTGGCCACTTACAGAGAGGTACAGGGCATGCTGAGGCCAGATGCTGCTTGCTTGAGAGATTTTAGGAGAGTCTGAAAGACAGGCCGTTTGTATAAGAAAGCCATTGAAAACAGTTTGGGTGGGCTTAAAAGTTGGTGGGTGTAGTTACAGGGATCACCAGGGCAGGATGAACAGTTATAGCCAGACTGATGGAGATTTGGATATGGTGCTTGCCTGCCAGCTGATGGGGGAAGGCTCTGCAAAAAAAACCCATGGCTTCTGCCACCACTTCTATCTAGCGGAAAGCTGTCTTCTCCAACTCTTGCCTTTATGCCAGAAAATTCAGTTCCTCCCCATATGTCCCTGGCCCCTTTTGAGCTGCTGCCAAGCACTGTAACTCAGAGTGAGTCCAAGTAATTCTGTGCTTGGGCCCTTTAGGAGGAACTGCCTGGGGACTCCTGTATCCCTCTATCTCACTCAGCCACAATTGCCACTGGTTGTTGTTTTTTCCTCACCCAAGGACATGCTTAGAGAGAGGAAGGGGGTGGGGGGATGTAGAAAGAGAGAGAGACAGAGAAAGCCATCAATGTGAGAGAGAAATATCAATTGGTTGCCTTCCATGCATGCCCCAACTGGGGACCAAACCTGCAACCCAAGTATGTGCCCTGACTGGGAATCAAACTGGCAAGTTTTTGATGCACAGGATAACACTCAACCAACTGAGCCACACCAGCTGAGCTCCCTTCTGGTTTTCATAACTGATGTTTTGAGGACTTATCTTCCTGGTACTGCAATCCTGGGCTGGGTTCCCTGTCTCGTGGAGGCTGGGGGAATGGGTTGGGGAGACCTCTGTAGTCAAAATTTTCCTCCCAATTTTTATCTACCACATGGAAGCAGCCCATTCCCATGTCTCTGCCCCTCCTACCAGTCTTGACATTGCTTCTTCTTTATATCTTTAGTTGTAGGACTTCTATTCACCTAGATTTCAGGTGGCTTTGAGTGATGGTTATTCTGTAGTTTAATTATATTTTTTTATGTAGTTGTGGGAAGATACCACATATACCTACACTGCCATCTTGACCAGAAGCAAGATGTGTTACACTTGAATCATTGTCTCAAGCTCATTCTTTAAACTGCTCATCTGGAGCATGAGGGGAGGGCTGTGGGGACACTGCGTCAGGGCGGCCACATGAGGGGAGGGCTGTGGGGACACTGCGTCAGGGCGGCCGCACGAGGGGAGGGCTGTGGGGACACTGCGTCAGGGCGGCCGCACGAGGGGAGGGCTGTGGGGACACTGCGTCAGGGCGGCCGCACGAGGGGAGGGCTGTGGGGACACTGCGTCAGGGCGGCCGCACGAGGGGAGGGCTGTGGGGACACTGCGTCAGGGCAGCCGCACGAGGGGAGGGCTGTGGGGACACTGCGTCAGGGCGGCCGCACGAGGGGAGGGCTGTGGGGACACTGCGTCAGGGCGGCCGCATGAGGGGAGGGCTGTGGGGACACTGTGTCAGGGCGGCCACTGGCATTTGCGGTGGGCATCAAGAGCCACCACCTCTCTCCCAAGAGGCCAAAGAATGTTATAAAGTAGATTTTTCTATGACATATTATTATAATGTTCAGGACACAGTAACACATCACCAGAGATATGAAGATGAAGGAAAATGTGACCTATAATTTTAAAAAAAAGTAGTCAATGAAAACAGACCCAAGGCAAAGATGTTAGAATTAGCAGACAAAGCCTTAAAGATGTCTACTATTAATATGTTCAAGTATTTAAAGAAAATTTAGATACAAAGAGTAAACAGATGGAGAATTTTAGCAGAGAGAGTGAAAGTATTTTTAAATAGGAAATTAGAGAACTAAAAAGTATAATATCTGAATAATATTCACCAGAGAGCTTAACAGCATGCTGGCTATTTTAGAAGAAAGAAGCAGCGAATCGAATTCTGATCAACTGAAATCATCTAATCTAAAGAAGAGAGGTTTTTAAAACAAAAACAGAAACATTTTTTCATGTCCTCCCATTATTCAGAAAACCTCTATTTCCTACCTGTGTACTTAATGAAAACCAAATCTTGATATTCAAGCATTTGCAAGGCCCCAAATGCCCTTCCAATCTAATCTCCTCATAATTGTTAGGAAAGAAAAGTTTCATGGTAAAATTGATCACAGGACACACACTACTTTTGAGGCCGGTTTCAGAGGAGTGATGGCAGCAGGAGGGAGATGTCCACTTAGGGTAACTGGACACCAGGCAGTGTCACTCAGAACTGGTGGGCTGCAGGCCCCTGGCAATGGACCTATTAGTAAGGATGATTTGGCCTCACAGTAGACATGCTCTCTCCTTAGCTGAAAGGCAAAATCATCATATATTTTGTGTGTATGATTATCAGGGCCATTGCTTTTTTTCTTTAGAATAATTATTTTTTTGTGTATTTTTTTCAAAATAGACTATGCTCATAGAAGAAAATTGAACAATCCTATCTAATAAAAGAGTAATACACAAATTTGACCATGCCTTCACCACACCCACAGCCATGCCCACCAGCCAATCAGGAGCAGATTATGCAAATAAACCCCAACCAAGATGGCTGCCGCCACTGAGAGCAGGAGGAAGGCTTGGGTTTCCCCGGCAACAGAGGAAGCCAAACTTTCCACCTGCCTAGGCTTCCACTCAATGTTACAAAGTTTCAATTATAAAAGATACAGAAATGGCGGCTGCCACTGAGCTGGAGTGAACAGAGGCTTGGGTTTCCCTGGCAATGGAGGAAGCCAACCTTTCAGCCTGCCATTGCTGGCCTAGGTCTCCACTCTAGGATACAAAGTTTAAAACAGAAATGGCTGCACCCGGGAGTGAGCAGAAGGCTTGGCTTTGCTACAGCTACAAAGTTTCAATTGTAGACATAGATTAATCCCAGATCCCAGGGCCTCTTCTTGGTCACAGGAGGGCATGGCTGGCCTGCAAACCTCCACAGGCCCCTTGCCCAGGCCACCCCTCAATCCAAGGGAACCCCCACCCTGAGTTGGGACACTCTTCAGGGCAAACCAGCTGGCCCCTACCCATGCACCAGGCCTCTATCTTATCTAATAAAAGAGTAATTTGCAGATTGACCATCACTCCAACACATTGGACTGGCCCCATGTAGTCAAAGATCCTGCCCCCATGTGGACATAAGATGGCCACCACAAGATGGCCAGCAGGGGAGGGGCGTTGGGAGGTTCCAGACCCTGCAAGGGAGGGCAGTTGTGGGCCATCAGGCCAGCAGGGGAGGGCAGTTGGGGATGATCAAGCCTGGAGGGAAGGGCAGTTTGGGGTGACCAGGCCGGCAGAGGAGGGGAGTTGGGGGCAAATAGGCTGGCAGGAGAGCAGTTAGATATCAATTGGGCTGGCAGGTTAGTAGTTAGTTGTGATCAAGCAGGCAGACAAAAGCTGTTAGGGCAATCAGGGAGGCAGGCAGGTGAGCAGTTTGGAACCAGCAGTCCTGGATTGTGAGAAGGATGCCCACTTGCCCATTTAGGCCCGATTCTACTAAATGGGCAGTCAGACATCCTTTGAGGGGTCCCAGATTGGAGAGGGTGCAAGCTGGGCTAAGGGACATTCCCCACCCCCTTGTGCACGAATTTCATGCACCAGGCCTCTAGTATAGAAAAATATGAAGAAGAAAGCAAGAAAAAAGTCTAATTCTCCCATCTAGAAACTGACATTAACTAGACATTCCAAGTTTGTGCATGTGAGTACATGTGTATGTGTGAAATCTTGGAGTATCTCCAATAAAGAGTTTTGTTACTTCTTACATTGATGAAAATAAAGAAATACAGAGTACATGAAAGAGATATAGTAGAGAGCTCTACTTTAAAAATAGTATCTTTGGGAAATAATTCACTCCAAGACAAATTTATTTTTTAAAGTATTTTTGAGATAATAATTGTCATATAACATTATATTAATTTAAGATGTACAATATAATGATTTGACATTTGTATATGTTGCAAATGATAACCACAATAAGTCTAGTTAACATCCAGCACCACATAGAATTGCTTTTTGTGACTCTCTCCCTTCTGGGTGCATGTCCAAACCACACCTTTCCATTCCTCCATTTCTTCCCTATAGGCATGCATCTCCTAAACTCTAAGGGATTCCCACGAGGCTTGCAACCATGAAACAATAGGCAGCAGCAGCTTGTCCTGAGCTCTAATCCCCTGACCCCCTTTTCTCCAACTTCTCAGTGAACCAAAGCATCCCAGCCTAGGGTCATTTTTCCACCTAGTCCCTCTCCTGTTGCTTCTACTATCG
Source organism: Antrozous pallidus (assembly GCA_027563665.1). Classification (NCBI taxonomy): domain Eukaryota; kingdom Metazoa; phylum Chordata; class Mammalia; order Chiroptera; family Vespertilionidae; genus Antrozous; species Antrozous pallidus. Next base: position 107,274,027 of record CM050508.1, on the reverse strand, counting down.
TAGGCCCTTCCTTGTTTCACTGTCCCCGACTTTAATGGGAGTACTCTCAAAATCACCTGGACTTGTCTTATGTGGACATGAGAATGGCACCAGATATTAGACCAGTGATGTCAGACCAAACCTGGGTTCAGCAACTTCAGTATTTGAGTTCTGGCTAGGAAAAAATTCAGAGCCAAGATCCAAACTATACAAAAACATTTATTTATAAAATTATATGTAGAATTAATTTGTAGAAGAAATGGGCTGAGGAAATAAGATTTAGAGGTAAAGGAAGGGCCCTTGGGGTTTGGAAAGAAGGCAATGGTAACCCACCTGTGAGGAGGGGGAAGAGGCAAGGGAGGCAAAGGCAAAGGTAAGGGAGCACTCTGAGTCCTCCATCCTAAGGGCTTTAAGGGTGGAAATTTTAGAGAAGGTCCCAGAGCAGATCTCATAAAAGAAAAAGGAATTGCTTTTGGTCTTGTCTTGTGATGAGAATTTTTAATATCTATTCTCTTAGCAATTTTCAAATATAAAATACAATGTTTATTGACTATAGACACCATGCTATATATTGCATACCCTGTGTTGTGGGGCGACTTCCATACTCAGTTGCAAATGACCATGGAGGCGGTTAAGCTGGAAATAAGCAAGCAAGGATTTATTTAAATGGCCAAGATGGTCAGAGGGCACCACACCAATAGAGACCAAACACTCAGAACTGTGCCGTTTTGGGTGTAGGCAGTCCTTTTATAGGGTCTGAACCATAAATTTTCATTGTTTTAAATTCCACAAACAGGCTGCAGGATCATATCTGGGGTAGGAAGTGCCAGTAGACTATGATTGACCCTATTTTCTGCTCCTTATCTCTAACCATACATCCTGCTGGACATGGAAATGTAGTCCTATCTTGCAAAAGCAGAAGGTGCAGTTCAACTCCTGGCGCCATTGAGTGACTCCATTATGGTCTACAAAGAGATTTATGTAGGCCTCAAGGTCTCAATATGGAAGCTGGAATAACTACCCTTTTGCTTTAAGCAAGCAAGTGTGAACAGCGGCTAGAATAGCAGGATCAAGTTTCTCACTGCAGTTTTACCTGAGATAATGCTACCATATTTCATTCCCCACTGGTTTTATGTGCATGAGTCAAATCATGGACTCATCCTTATTAGGTGATTGTACTGCCCCCTAACTTTAAGTAGTTTGACCACATTAATTTTTCTAAACTGTTTACTTGGCACAATTAGTTTTCTATTTATTCATTCTACTTCCTTAAGGGCATTATTTGTTCTGTTTCTGCTCTCCTGTCCCTAGCATATCTAGCCCTACTTGGTTCTGGACTTTCTCACTGGCTAGCAAAGATATTCCTATAGTTACTAAGGCCCCTAGACCCACGGTCCCCATTAGTACTGTTCCCACTGAAGTCGAGTTCCCTCCTGTGGGCATCAAATCTCCTCCTGGCCTGTGTGGAGCCCAGCCTAGGAATTTCACAGGCGAAGCCACGGTTGCCAGGATCCAGGCCATTTCCTAGTACAGGAGCTGAGAGTGTGCAGCCAGGCCTGGACGCCATCTACTTTAACAGCCATAGCATGCTCAGGATAACAGTGTAGCGTCCCTTTTAGGTTGGGGTGAGTCCTTGGGCTGAAAGGGATGTACAGGGTCCACAGTGGGCACTGGCAGTGCGTTTCAAACCAGCTTATGGGTGGCTCTCTGGGTGCACTACAGAGCCTGTGAGGACCTAAGCAAGGAATGGTCATGAATTCCAGCTTTCAGTTTCTCCCTGACCCCAGGATGGATGGGGGGGAGGTCTACTATACATGATCTCAAAAAGAGGGAACCCCTCCCATTAGGGAATACACCTGACCCATAGAGGGCAAAGGCAGGAGGTTGGTCTAGTTTTCACCAGTTTCTGGGACAAATTTACTTAAACTCCTTTTTTTAGAGTTTTCCTCATGCCTGTCCTGAACTTTGTGGCTGGTATGCACAATGGAGTTTCCAATTTGTGCCTAAGGCTTGAGAGATACCTTGGCTACAAAGGCAAGGCTGTTATCAGATCCTATGACTACAGGCAGCCTTAATCTAGGTATAATCTCCTGTAGTAATTTCTTGACTACTCTAGAGGTAGTTTCTGTCCTAGTGGGGTATGCTTCAACCTAACCCGATAAGGTGTTTATAAGAACTAGCAGATATTTATTCCCTGATGCTGGTGGCTTAATCTCTGTGAAATCTACAGCGCAATGCTCTCCTGGGGGAATATCCCTGGGGCCTGAATTCCCAGGGGGACCCTCTTACCTTCCTTAGCATTTACCTGTGCACAGACAGTACTTCTAATGACTGTACTTTTAATTATCTTATCTAAGCTTGGTATATAGTACCTTCCTCATAGAAGTTCAGAAGTCTTGGTGACTTCTAGGTGGGTAGCCTGGTGTGTCTGCTGGTATCACTGGGCAACCAACATCTGACCTAGAGCCTCTGGGACCAACAATCTGGTCCACCAACCACCTGGTCCTTTGATGGCTTGCTTCTGTTCTGATAATTCCTCCTCCTGTTTGGTGTAGGAGGGGTTCTGTGGTAGGTCCAGCATCCAGCAAGTTTACTGAAACTTGTAAAGGCCCCAGTGGTTTTTGGGTGGCTTCCTTGGCAGTTTGGTCTGTGGCTCTATTTCCACTGATTTCAATTGTCTCCCCTTTCTGATGTCCTTTGTAGTACATTATTGCAGCTGCTCTTGGGATCCAGCCAGATGACCTCTAATAAAACTAAAATCTCTTCCCTATTTTTAATGTCCTTTCTGGCTAAAGTTGGTAACCCTTTTTCTTGGGGGATGGCACCGTGTCCCCTTGTTCAGAGACTGTGCCCAAATGGTTTAGTCCAGGGTGACTACCACTGCCCCTGCATATCAGATCGCATCCTGAACATAATTGCTCTCATCTGTGAACAGTACCTTGTCTGGTGATGATAGTGGGACATCTGTCAGGTCTGGGCAAGCTGTTTGTACTGCGTCTGTTACCTCTATGCAGTCATGAATGGGTTCCTCCGGATCATCATCTGGGAGCAGGCTGGCAGGGTTGATGGCCAGTGTCTTATGCAACTGGATGGGGGGCTGGTCCAGGAGAAGAGCTTGGCGCTGGGTGATCCTGGCGTTTGACATCCATCTCTCCAGAGCACCTTGAAGGAGGGCCTCCACAGCATGGGGTGTTGTCAGGGCTAGTTCCTGGCCCAGAATCAGCTTATCTGCCTCCTTTACCAGCAATGCTGTGGCAGCCACAGCCCAGAGGCACGCTGGCCACTCTGCTGCCACAAGGCCTAGTCTCTTAGACAGATAGGCCACAGGTCTCTTCCAGGGACCTAGAGTCTGAGTGAGAACCCCTTTGGCAATGCCCCTTTCCTCACTCACATAGAGGTGGAAGGGCTTCACATGACATCTGGCAAGGCTAGGGCAGGTGCTGAGATGAGAGCCTTCTTTAGCTCCTCAAAGGCCATTGTTCCACTTTGGTCCAGTTCAACGGCTGAGCTGGAGTGTTGGTAGCTTGCAATTAGACTATTACAGGAGCTTGATGACTTGCCAACCCCGCAGGGTTGTTTTCTGCTCAGACCATGGAATAGAGACACTGTAATTCCTCCAAGTTGGTGGATGGTTTATGCTCTTCCTCTGGCACTGCTTTTTCCATTTCCTGTAAGAGATATTCCTCTGAGAGAGAACAGGTTAAGAGTACAGGCAGGGGAATATGTAACCGGACCTGGGTTCCTTGAATCCACAAGTGAGGTGTGCTCCATCCTCCTCAAAGGATACGGTGACATCCAAGTCGCGGGTACAGGCATTCTAGCATGACCAAAAAATGAAAATGTTACCTTGTTCCTTCTGAGGTCCACAGTCCTTTTTGATATTCAAGAAAAACAGGCAGTTTGTCTAGTGATGTCTCCTTAGAGGTTATGGGTCTCATCGGCTCTGCTGAGACTTGACTAGGCTGCTCCAGTGTCCACCAGGACACTAACAGCCCTTCCTCTCACTTGTAAGATTACCCTGAGCTCCTGGGGGCTAAATGGAAAAGAGCCCCAGCCCTGTCAGTCCCTTTCCACTAAGTTAAAGACCCTTGGAGTCTGAGTCTCTCCTTTTGCTTCCCTAGCTAACCTGCCAGGACATTCTCTCTTTCAGTGCCCCTGCTTTCTACAGTAGGCATACTAATTCCTTCCTATTCACTTTCTACCCTTTCTTTCCTTTCTCTTCACATATACAAATCTTCACAATTTCAAATTAGCCTTCAAACCTTCTTTCTGTGTCCTTCAAAAATGCATAACCATGCCTCAAACCTTCCATTAAGTATTGTAAAGGCAGAGGGAGGAGGGAACCTTCAGCCACTTGAATTGTAAATGGCCACATTTTTCCTAGAGATAAAGATCTCAGTTTCTGATGAGCCTGAAAGGGTGAATGGGGGAATTTCTAGCTGCCACCTTAAGTGCCCTAACAGAAAGTGTCCAAGGAGTCCTCAGGGGTTTTGGGTCTCACTGAGGTGCAGGGGGTCACAAGGGCATTTCTCTCCTCATAGCCACTATATCCAGCTATTCAAAACAACTCCTGGAGGGGGATGGGCACCAGGTGGGTGGAGGCAGGGAGCACGGCTTGGCTCCCAGGTGACAAATAGAGGTGTTTCCACTTAGGGAGAAGGCTGCAGTCCTTTCCCCTCTGTTCCCACTGGAAAAAGCGCTTGCCTCCTGCCAACGAAGGTGGTGTGTGTGTTGGGGGGGGGGGGAACCCGTGACCCTTACACTGCAATCAGACTCCCTGACCTCTCTGAAAAGCCCCTCTGCTTTAGTGTGTTTACATTAAAAGTGCTGATTTTAAAACTAATAACTTAAGAGTTACCACACACAGAAAATGAACAAGTGGTGCACAAAACATTTTTCTTTCCTTCTAAAGGTTTTATAATGTATTGCAGTCATTAACCATATTAAACTCAAATGGTCAATTGAGACAAACAGTTCTGACACCACTCCTCCACCACTGATTAAGACTGGGTGATGGCAGGTGTCAGAAATAAGATTCATTTAGTTTTCTGGGCAGACTTGGTGACTTTGCCAGCTCTGGCTTCCTTCTTGCAAATAGTTAACTTTAGAATTTGGTCCCTGCTTTAAACTTTTTCTGACCACAATTGTTACAACTTTATCAAAATAATAAATATAGACAGAAATTTTGGTGGGCTGATCCCTCCTCTGACAGAGAGCAAGCATCCCTGGGAAAAAGGAATCCCAGTGGCCATTCGGGGGCAGTTTGCTATCTGTCAGAGCACTCAGCCTTAAATAAACCAAATGTTTCCTTTTTTTCTTCTCATAGACTTCTATACTTACATGAACAAATAATTATACCTAGGCAGACAAACAAAATATCAAACAAACATTCCCATGTTTCAGTAAAACATAAATGGCATTCATGTTGTACAAAGGAAACTAGATTAATAGGTGCAACAAACAGATAAATGCCCCATCCTACAACCTAGGGAGTTTCTCTGGAGCTCGTTCTGCCTCCCATAACGAGGGCAGGATCAGGAGGGGCAGCACAGCCAACACCCTTGGGGGAGGGGAAGGGCTTGCAAACTCCACTGCTGCTACTGCTGCCTCCATAGGTCACTGACAGGACCAGTTTGTGAAGGAAAAATAAAAAGCTTAAAACTGTTCCTGGAGTCCATCAAGGACTGTGAAAGGAAAGTCATCCTGCACTCTAGCATTGACCTAGGGAAAAAAAGAGTGCTTAGTCAGGAAGGAGCAGGTTACATATACAAGGTTATTTCAAGAGAGGTGAAATCCTATAAGGAACCTTGATACAAAGATCAGTAATCCAGTCGCACAGTCAAAGGCCAAACAGGAAGGGAAGAACCATTCAATGTCCTCTAAGAGGATTTCAACAAACCAACAAAACTTGGACAAATTAAAACTTAACAAATGATACACACTGGGCCCAATTATGACAACACCAAACAAAAATCCTGACACAAACACAAGACAAACAGTCCGGACACTACCAAGAGCTCCCTGGGAGGGAGGGAGAGCCTCCGGCCCACTCAATGGGGGTCCCTCTCTCTTCCTCAGAAAGGAAGGAGAGCCTCCATCCCACTGAACAGGAGTCCCTCTCACCTCCTCCAGGAATCTCACACTCACACACCTGTCCTGGGCTGAGGACACCGTCATGTCCCCCGGCCAGAGTCTGGAGGTTATGCTGCGTCCGGCCCTCCAACAGACTCTTACCCTTAAGATCTTAACCTAGATGCCTCACCTCCTGAGACCGGTCTTCCCTTTTTCAATAAATCCTTGAGGCTTTCACCTCTGGCTTTGATCCCTGGAAAGGAAGAAGAGCCTCCTGCCCGCTGAGCAGGGGTCCCTCTCTCTTCCTCAGAAATCTCACTGGGGAACCTCCAAATGTTGTGGGGCAACTTCCACGACCAGTTGCAAATGACCACGGAGGCAGTTAAGTTGGAAATAAGCAAGCAAGGATTTATTGAACTGGCAACGACAGTGAGAGGGCACCACATGCCAGTGGAGACCAAACACTCATGACCGTGCCATCCCGGGTGTAGGCAGTCCTTTCAGAGGGTCTAAACCATAAATTTTCATTGTTTTAAATTCCACAAACAGGCTGCAGGGTCGTATCTGGGGTAGGAAGTGCCAGTGGACTATGATTGACCCTGTTTTCTGCTCCTTATCTCTAACCATACATCCTGCTGGACATGGGAATGTAGTCCTATCTTGCAAAAGCAGAAGGTGCAGTTCAACTCCTGATGCCATTGGGTGACTCCTCCTTTATGGTCTACAAAGAGATTTATGTAGGCCTGAAGGTCTCAATCTGGAAGCTGGAGTAACTACCTTTTGCTTTAAGCAAGCAAGTGTGAGCAGTGGCTAGAATAGCAGGATCAAGTTTCACACTGCAGTTTTACCTGAGATAAATGCTACCGTATTTCACCTTGGACTTATTTATTTTGTAAGATAAAGTTTGTACCCCATTTTGCCCACTCCCCATTTTTTGCCTCTGGCATTAATCAATATGTTCTCTGTTTTTGAGTCCCATATGTAAGTGAGGTCATACTGTATTTGTTTTACTTTGTCTGGTTCATTTTACTTCAAGGTCTATCCATGTTGTTTCAAGTGGCAGGATTTTCTTATTTTTTATGGCTGAATAGTGTTCCATTCTGTATATATAGCATATTTCCTTTATCTTTTCATCCATTGATGGATATGTAAGTTATTTTTATGTCTTGGCTATTGTAGATGCTGCTGCAGTGACCATGGGGTGTGCAGATATCTTTTCAAGTTAGTGTTATCATTTCCTTCAGTCCTTCAGATAAATATCCAGAAGTGGAATTGCTGGGTCATTTGGTAGTCTTATTTTTATTTTTTTAGGGACCCTCCATACTCTTTGCCCATTTTACATTCCCACCAGTTTTACTTTTTAATACATAAAAGCTTTTTTAATATATTTGAACATTTTAGTGTACTTTGAGAATGTTGGGTAGTGCCCAGGGCCATTTTGAACCATGACTGCTCCTCACAGCCCGAAGCTACACGAGAACATTTTCCCCAGATGGGGAGGACTGCCAGGAGGAGGGGCTGGTGTGTCCTCAGAGACACCAAGCATTTGGCAAGCCTCCCAAAGTGGCTGATTCCTTCACCCTGAAGGGTCAGTGCTTCCAGTAGCAATGGAGAGAAATGGAGTGAGAAAACCCAGTGTGGGGTGGGAGTCATCAGTGTAGCTGAATTATCTTTTACTTGGAGGAAGGGTAATATGGAAGGTAGAAAGATCCGACCGTCCCTTGCTGTGTTTTCCCCACTGGTCCACTTCTGCTCTCTCTGCAGTCCCAGATCCTAGCTTCCTTCCATCTCCACACAAGACCTAGAGCTAAGGAAGCCCAGAATCTGTCTGATAATATGTAATATAATTTGTTTTACTTACATTCAAACCCGTGTCCATTTCTTCTGGGAAATCTTCCTGCCATGGCCTCTTGAGCTTTTCTTCACAACGTTCACCCTCTCCTCTTCAAAGTCTTCCTCAGCCCCACAGCCCTTGATAGTCACCCTATTCTAGACTGCATTATGTCTACTCTACACACAAGGCTTAGCATTAAACATGCCTATTCATACAGCTGTACTTAGACCTGCCACGTTTCTTCTCTTTTAATTAAATTTACATGGGCCTGGCCTGCTATCCCCTTCATAGGGCCCACAAGTGGTCAAGCAGGAAAGCTATTTACCTTGCAAACCTTGATGAATACACTGTTTATAGGACTGTACATGTAACCTCATGAGCCAGAATCTCCAGGCTCTGGTCTGCAAAGCTCCCAAGATTTTGGGGAGGCCTAGCCAGTTTGGGGGACCACTGGGACACTTGGCTCCCAGCACTTCATCTTAGTCTTATGTCTGACCTAAGGGCACCCTTTCTTCATGAATGTTACTTTCTGACTATCTCCTGAGGGGCTTAAAATTTTGCAAAGAAATGGTCCATTTTCATGGCGGGCTTCCAACCAAAGCAAGGGTCAAAGACTTGAGTAAGAATTCGGATTCACAGGACATGAGAGAAAATTAGCACGGAGGGCCTGACATTTCCACTTGATTAAGAGAACCAAGATGGCGGCATAGGTAAATACCTATTGTTCTGCCCTGCGCAATGATTTAAGAACTACAACATAACAGCAGAACAGACATCACCCAGAATCGCCAGAAAGCTGGCTGAGTGAAAACTCCACAAATAAGAGTAAAGGTGGGACACTGAGACTCAGAGGAGCAGCGGGAGCGCAGCCTGGTCGAGTGCGCGGGCTGTAGGGCTGGAGCAGCAACCTGGGCTGGATTTCGCCAACGGGGAGGGGGGAGACGTCCCACTACACAGATTCCCCAGCGCCAGGCAAGGTCCGAGATCCGGGGTACGTGGAAACGTCCCACTGCACAGATTCCCCAGTGCCAGGCGAGGTCCGAGGTCCGGGGGACGCACCGGGGAAGTGGGGCACGGCAGAGGTCTCCTAGTCTGAGGAGAAACCCGGAGGCTGGGAAAAGAAGTTTGCACGCAAGTGTCGTACAAACTGCGACTTGCCCCCTGGAAACTTGTCTACTGGTCCTGGAAACCATCTATTTTACAGCCCTGGGCTAGACTTTGGGTGTGCAGACACATTTGGGGAAAGGCAGAGTTGTCTGGCAAGGGGAAGAGACTAGCGGCTTTCTCTTGGAGGTGCCTGCAGCCATCCCCATCCAACAGAGACCCGCGCGCGTGAGCGCCGCATAGGACGCAGCTGACACTGAGGCTGCCTGTGCAGCTCAGAGACTCTGCCCATCCAACCTGAACACAGTCTCCCTTCACAGCCAATTGGCCTGGAGGTCAAACCCTCCTAGGGCTAACAACAACAAGCTGGGTTTAAATTCAAAAATACTGTACAACCCATAAAGGATAGCAGTAAGAGTACCCACCTCAGGTAACTGGGGAGGCTGAGCCACTGTCCCTTTGAGGATATCTACCACATAAAGCAGCCACCATGCAGAGACATGGAAAGAAATCAGGTGTGAAAGAAATGGAGGAGAAAAGACAAGACATAGAGTTCAAAACCACGGTTATAAGGCTTTTCAAAAGGCTCCTAGAAAAGGCCGATGAACTTAATGAGAATTACGAGGAAATAAACAATACCAACCAGGAAATGAATGAGACTTACAAGGAAATGAATGAGACCCTCAAGGAAATAAACAAGACCTCTGAGGATATGAATCAGACCCTCACGGATATGAAAAAGGACCAACTAGAAATCAAGCATACACAGACTGAAATAAAAAATATTACACAAAGTCCTAAAAGCAGTCCAGAGGGCCACAAGAACCAAGTCAAAGATTTGAAATACAAAGAAGCAAAATCCACTCAGCTGGAAAAGCAAGAAACAAAAAGAATTCAGATAATTGAAGATAGTGTAAGGGGCCTCTGGGACAACCTCAAGCATGCCAACATCCGAATTATTGGGGTGCCAGAAAAAGAGAGAGAGCAAGTTAATGAAAACCTACTTGAAGAAATAGTGACTGAAAACTTTCCCCACCTGGTGAAAGAAACTGACTTAAAAGCCCAAGAAGTACACAGAACCCCAAAATATAGGAATCTAAAGAGGACCACACCAAGACATATCATAATTAAAATGCCAAGAGCAAAAGATAAAGAGAGAATATTAAAAGCAGCAAGAGAAAAACAGTTGGTTACCTACAGGTATTTGCCGCACCCATATGATTGTCAGCAGATTTCTCAACAGAAACGATGCAGGCCAGATGCGAGTGGCAAGAAATATTCAAAATAATGAATAGCAAGAATCTACAACCAAGATTACTCTATCCAGCAAAGCTATCATTCAGAATTGAAGATCAGATAAAGTGCTTCGCAGATAAGAAAAAGCTAAAGGAGTTCATCACCACCACACCAATATTATATGAAATGCTGAAAGATATTCTTTAAGAAGAGGAAGAAGAAAAAGGTAAAAATATAAATTATGAACAACAAATATACATCTATCAACAAATGAACATAAAAATCAAGTGAATTGATAGGCTGATGAACAAGATAAACTGGTGAATATAACAGAAACATGGACATAGAGAGGGAATGGACTGATAATTCTTGGGGAGAAAAGGGTTGTGGGAAGTACAGCAAGAGATTGGACAAAAATCTTGCAACAATGGGAGAGGACATTGGGGAGGGGGAGGTGAGAGTGGAGGGTGGGATAGGTGCAGGGTGGAGGGGAGATATAGGGGGATAAAAAGGGGAAACAATGTAATTAGTAAACTGAACAATAAAGATAAAGAAAGAAAGAAAGAAAGAAAGAAAGAAAGAAAGAAAGAAAGAAAGAAAGAAAGAAAGAAAGAAAGAAAAGAAAGAAAGAATATGGTGTAAGCTGGAAACCTGGCCACTCTGCCTTTGAAAGTCAGTTATCTGAGTAAATTGCTGCGCTTTTGCCATAAATGTAAACCATGTTTGGGTAGGTGCCTTGAAAGTGTTACATATTACACAGCTTTAAAACAACAAGGTGTGGCGAGAAGAACCATTTTGAAATCCCTGCCAGACCCTCCCCAGCACATTTGGTTTTCTCCCCTTTGGAATCATTCATTGTCGACAGTACATACTTCCCACTTAAATCACACAACAAATTAGTTAGAAGCATTATCACTTATTTAAAATGTGGGCTTTTTATAGGTGTCAAGCACCAAAATTGGACAATGTCTTGTTCCGATCTGTTTTCCTAAAGAAAGGCTCTGCAGAGGTGGGCAATTCCAGGCTTGTGGTGGATGAAGGCTCAAAACAGAAGATGTGCTTATCTGAGTAAGGATGAAGGGTCCACAGGAAGGTGCGAGGCCAGCATGAAGAAAACTCTTCACAGGAAAATCCGGGCACTAGAGGACATAATTCCAAGAAATACCTGAATTCTCAGCTAAAACAGAATCATTCCCATTTGATTCAAAATTAACATCAAAATTCACAAAGGGAAGCCCAGAACCTGTTGCAGCTTGTTGGCCATTCTTGCCTTGTTTCCCCATGTGCCTGAGCACTGGAACACCAAGGCATGGCCCCAGCAGCTGGGCCTGGGAGCCTGGACACAATAACCCTCCCTTGATGTCTTTAATATATATATATCCATGTATTCCATCCTACCCACCTTTGGGTGCAATCCAATTCAGGCTTAAGAAATAGAATGGCCACTTATTAATAAAGTTAAATTACTCTTTGTTCCTGTGAGATCGAAGGCATTTTTTTATTGTGTAAAATGTAAATAACTGCCTGGCCAGTGTAGTTCATTGGCTCAGCGTCAACCTATGAACCAGGAAGTCACAGTTCAATTCCTGGTCAGGGCACCTGCCTGGGCTGCAGGCTCAATTTCCGGTGGGGAGTGTGCAGAAGGCAGCCAACCAATGATTCTCTCTCATCATTGATGTTTCTGTCTTCCCCTCCCTTTCTCTCTGAAGTCAATAAAAATATATTTTAAAATGTACATAAAACATTTACCATCTTAACCCTTTTTTCTAGTAAGTGCACAATTCAGGAGCATTTAATGCATTCATGTTGTTGATTTTTGCCATCACCCATGCCCAGAATTCTTGTCATCTCCAACTAAGCTCTGCCCATTAGTCAGTAACTTCCCTCTGCTCTCTGCCAGCCCCTGACCACCATCTATCCATATGAATTTTTGTCTCTATTAATTTGTAAGTAGAATAATATGGTGTTTGTCCATTCATGTCTGGCTTATTTAACTTAGCATAATAGCTTCAAGGCTCATCTCTGCTGTAGCCCATGTCAGAATTTCCTTCCATTACATGCCTCTTTTGTTTATCCATTTGATATCCATGGTGTTTTAAAATAAATATGTTAGCTGTATTTTTACTTTTAAATTATTTTTCCATTCTTACCCTAGCATTCCTGCTGGTTGATATTTAAAACACTGGCAGTCCAAATAAACCAAATTGTATTCATTCTACCCAGACCTCTAATTAGCTCCCTTTAAAGCACAGAGACCATTTTCCCCTTTTAAGAATTTAATACTTATTTCTAGCTAACAGGTTTCTGGGCTTTAAATGTATTTTTTATTTTAATACCAGCATACTCTAGTTTCAAATACTTTGGCATTATCTTAGGGCTCTTGGCATAGGAGTAAATGGCATTTAAACTGCTAGAGTAGTCAAATACATAATGAAACACCTCATAAAGGTGTTCTTAAGTGTTATGTACTCGGATTCATCGGCATGGTTTTCCTTATTGGCCCCTTGAATAAACAGTGTCTCTCTAAAGCAGGAGAACTTTGGGGAGCGCCCCAGGGAAGGCACAGCCACAAACCGACTAATGGCCACACAGCTGCTTGTCTCCCTGCGCACTACATACGCAGTCACAACTTCCTAGGATTTCTCAGGGTCAGAAAGCCTCAAAATGTACTAATGCAAACCAGAGGGCATGATACAATTTTCCGAAATCACCCAACTGCTATAACGTGGTGGTCCTGGAAGCATTTGCCTCTCTCTCTGCTGAGGAAGATCGAGGCTGCGAATGGCAGAGACACTGCACACACTCAGCTCCTGTCCTAGAGCACAGAAGCTCCCCGAGGCCAGCTGCCGGAGGATGAGGCAGGATCACGTCTCTGGCCTGGAGGTTAGGAGACCTCTGCACTCAGGTGTTTGGTTGGGCTGCTCTCCTTGACCCTATGACCTCAGAAAGGTCTATTTCAGCTGGATGCCACAGTTTCTCCATCCACACAGTGGGAACATTAGCAGGATCTGGCTCCCGGTTGACACAGCGACTGAGCCACGAGGAGGGCCAGCCAGCAGGGCACATCCTATTCCTACAGTGAGTGTGTAAACATGAAGAAATAAGTTCCCACATAAAGAGTCTGCTTTAAAGGAGCCCACCATCAACCCAGGAGCCCCTACCCAGCCACACCAAGAACAGCTGCCTCTTCAGGTTAAAGGCAGCAGCCTGGGCTCCATGTCCAACACCCTTCAGTTACCGTCAGATCGTTTCAAATTTACTCAGAAAATAGCATTCCTGCCCAACAGGAGAGCGTTTGCTCCTGTGTGGCTGGGTATTAACTGCTGGTGCACACTCCTGAATAACCGCAGTCTACATTCAAAACACTTCCACACCCACCCACCTGGTCCTGCCCTCAGGAAAATGGGCAAGCAGACAGCCCTGAAACACGGTGAGCTGGAGTGGCTCACTCAAGGCCGGTGGTCTCAGGGCCTCCGCTTATCTCTGCTCAGCTGCTGTGCAGATGAGAAAAATGTTCCCTGTGGTGGACACAGCCTTTGTTACTCATGCTCAGCCCAGGGCAGGGAGGATGCACAGCCCAATCCTGCTCAGCATGTGACATGCTGGGACGCAGGTGGCAGCCGAGGGAGAAAGGCCTGCCCTCCTGCAGCTCCACCTCCCACGGCCTGGAGAGCAGACACCAGCACCAAGTGCCGACTCCTGCTCGTATCCACACACCAGCCAAGGAAAACACACCATCGTCTTTGCTCTGAAAAGTTCATCCAGAAGTCAGGCTGAGCTCAGAAGCCAGTATTCCCAAATGTATGGTGACACTGCTGTTGATTCTGGAGCACCCAGGCTGGCTGCTGCCTGTCTGGTCTGGTAATGCCACACTTTCGGTCTGTTGAAAACAGTGCTCAGGAGTTCAGAACTGCCTTCAGCTCCCACTTAAAAGAGGGCACAGGGTGGGAAATGAACATGTGTGATTACAGTGCAGTCTGCATCACATTACACTTTTAATATCAGCCCAAATGATCCCTAAACATTGAGGGCTATTAGCTCTTCTTAGTTTCTCCGATGGTTCATCGGAGTAGGTGTGTCTCAGGTGTTCTTGATGAACCCACAAGCTGACTTTCCTAAACTTGCCCTCCTCAACACTTTGCTGTTACTGTCATTGAAAAGAGAGCCTGAAAAATGAATCCTCTTTCAAACTGGTAGAACAAGACCCTGCATTTGACAGGAAAGATCCCAATCTGTTACTTACTTCATGCTGGGACTTGAATTCAAAGGGGGAAATGGGCCTCTCCAAATGAGACATTTAATGGTTATTTATAGCCCTGCATCACCCGGGTCACCTGCCTGACGAGATGCCATCTGCACTGGGTATTTCCACGTCAGTGAGACAGAAGGGCTGGGGCTGGGATGGTCTAATCCCAGGATTAAGAGCAAGGAGACAATCCACATGGCCATAAACAAACAAAATCATACCCACTCAGATCTATAAGACTGGGCTCATGGAGACATCTTCGTTGCTGCTCTTATGTCTTCTTCATGCCCCACCTGTAAGTTCTCAGGGCAAGAACTCTTCATGGAAGTCCAGACAAACACAGGTATGCCTGGGAGTTAAGCATCCACGGATCTGGCATGGTTTGAAAGGGGAGTGGAGAAAACAGGAATCCCTGGAACCAAATGGCTCCAGAAAATTCTAAAGGTGGATGGGGGTGGTTACACTGACTCCTGCCATCCCTGGTTTCTTGGGTTTCATCTTGCCTTGTAAAAAACTGTCCAGTTCTCACAGATCTGCAGAAGTTAGATGAAACCAAGTGCACATTGCACTGACCTGGCCTCTTTGCTGAATTGACCCTCTCACTCTCTCCACTCCCAGCAGTCTTCAGCCTTTCTCTGTCACTCCTGGGACTCTTGTTCCAGAGGTTAAGTAGAATGGTAGAAGGTGGAGTAGATCTGGGTCTGTGCCACCTGTCTGTGTGGCCTCAGGCAAATCACTCAGCTTCTCCAAGCCATCATTGATCTACCTTCTAAACACAAGAATGTGTGCATAGCCCAGCTTGTGTGGCTCCTCAGTTGAGCGTCAACCTATGAACCAGTAGGTCACGGTTCGATTCCAGGTCAGGACACAAGCCTGGGTTTTGGGCTCTATTCCCAGTAAGATGCATAAAGGAGGCAGCCAATCAATGATTCACTATTAATGCCTTTATCTTTCTCTCTTTCCCCTCCTCTCTGAAATCAATTAAAAATAATAATTATGTGTGCATGAACAGGCCAGGCCTTTGTTATACTCTCCATAAATACTTTCCATAGGCTGAAAGGACAGCCATCTGCAGCCAACACTGGAGGGCTACACTTCCCAAACACAGATGCCTAAAGAAATCCAATGACATTTCTCTCAGGGACTCCCAGGTTCTCATCAGATAAGGGACACACAACCTGTGCTCCTCAGAAGGAAACTTCTGAGTGGAGAGGCCTCTCTTTGTAGCAGAGTTTTGCCAGCTATCCTGATAAATCCATATCAACCTCCTAGGCCTGAACACACATTCATCCTCAGCCTGGGAGAAGGGCACAGGCCCCAGGACCACAGAGCCCTCAGCAGTGAGGGTCACAAGCATGCACAGTGTGCATTCTCCTCTGAGCCCATTCAGTTAGCATAAAACATCTCAGGACAGAAGAATTTTGTTGAGGATGATTATTTACCATGATGAACAGCTGTTGTTTTCAATACACTAACAATCATTTTGAAGTGAATTTTTGAAGAGCATCACTAGGGTTAGCTCTGGGCAAATGTTCTTGTTTTTCTTCCTCTTCAAACCTCCCCTTTTAACCATACTCACTGTTGGTTTGAGGCTGGGGTGCAGGTTTTATTTCTGAATCCTCAGAATTTGAGATTCTAGTAGCATCTCCATGGTAACCACCAGCAGCAAAGCCAGGGAGGGGTTTGGAAAGGATGCCTTTCGCCTTTCGCCTTTCGAATGGAACAGCTCAATGGAAACAGTTTGGCAGCTGCATCCAGGCTGCTGATTCCTGAATTGCTGATGACTGGACACAGATAAAGGTCCTCTCCTGAGAGTGTCCACAGACCACTCTGGATGAAGGCCCAGAAGCAGCTCTTTCTGGAACCTGTCTGATAGTCTAGTGCCTACATCAAATGTGAGGTCAGGACTGCCTAAAGTCCAGGAAACAATAAATTTTTTTAAAATCTAAGTTTAGCAAATAGAAACTGAGTGGGTGAATGGATAAACATTGTGCTGTATCAACCACATGCAGTACAGAGAAACTGCTGTTTCTCCCAGCATGGATTGGCCACAGATATTCATGTTCATGTGAGAGCTGGAACAGGCAGAACTAATGCCTGGTGGTTAGAAGTGGCTTGGCAGGCAGGGTGTGGGTTAGGGGAATGAGAAAACTGCAGAAGGACAAGGATGTTCTGTGTGAGACTGGGTGCTAGTTCTGTGGTGTGTATATCACCACAGTCACTGACCTGTACACTGGAAATGTGTGAATTTTATTGTGATTTAATTATACCACCATAAGCTGATTGTTCTTTAAAAGTATAGTCTTAGCAATCCTATCTAATAAAAGAGTAATATGCAAATTGACTCTACCTCCGATCAAGCCACACCCACAAGCCAATCAGGAGCAAATAAACCCCAACCAAGATGGTTGTGGCCACTGAGAGAATGGACCAGCCAGGACAGCGAGCACAGCATCCGAACCCCACCAGCCCGCAGGCAGGGAGGGAGGAAAGGGGATGGCTGGGACCGCGAGTGCAGCATTTGTTCTCCACCAGTCTGGCTGCATGGGCGCTGAGAGAGGGAATGGACGGGCTGTGCAGAGGGAGGGGAAGAACCAGAAAAATGGGTCTTTCCAGTTCCTGATGCTGATGGAACCCTATGGGTGCTGGGCTCCTCCACTGGCAGCCCCCAGTTACAGCCCAGCAGACCCCTGCCTGCAGTCCAGATGTGACCAGCATGGCCCACGGCAGGGGGGCGTTCGGGGGGCACACTACAGGCATCAAATCACTACCACCGAAGCTGCCCCCCCACACACACACACACACTCACACACTCACAAGTAGTATGGCCCAAGGGGGCGACTCCTGAGGTGCCACTCCCATGGCAGCAAATTCGAACCATGCCAGGCGGGAAAGCCAAACCTGAAAGCCCAAGCTCCCGAGTACCTGACAGGACATCATGTGCCGGGGCCCTGAGGAGGCCCCAGGACAAGCGTCTCCCCAGAGGCTGTGTGGAAGGAGGAGAGGAACTTCTGGCTAGAGGCCGAGGTGAATGATGCTGGCGTCTTTGCAGGCTGGGCTGAGGGACACCACACCCGCTCCACACCACTCACCCCCCATGCACGAATTTTGTGCACCAGGCCTCTAATAAGAATATAAAATGTGTGCCATTAACAAGAATAAGCCATTGGTTCTGAGCAGATGTGCAGACTGAGAGCTCTGCTTTTGTGAGCCATTTCCTACTGGGACATGCCTTGCACATGTGGGCCATGGGTTGTGGCACATCACATGTTGCAGTGTGCATAGCAGACCTCACTGCTGCTTCTGCCGTAGCCCTGACTCAGGTGGTGCGACCATGCTGTTCAATGGCACAGAAATGAGTCATTCACCTTCATCTCTAGCATCTGCCTAAAGCTGCCTGAGAGCCCGGAGTGCAAAGGCCACACACAGCTGCCTCCTTTACCTCTTCTCTCCGGGCTCGGGACTGCAGAGGCATGGAGAACAGAGCATGTTGTGGGGGTGGGGTGGGAGATTGGGAGATGAGGCATTGAAGAGTTGTGTGCCCTCTACCTCCCCTCATCTCACCTTTACTTTCAGACAGCTGTCTCAGGAATCCCCTTGCCCGGCCTCCACCACCCATGTGGGAGGACTCTCAATCACCCAGGCTGACGATTCTCAGAGAGCAGCAAGACCTCTGAGGGCCCCTCAGGAGCAAATAGTAATAGTGATCATTTCTAGATCCTTCTTGCTTCATTGCTTGCTACAGCTTTGTAGCTACTTTAGCATCTATTAATTCCAGTGGCAATAAATGGTTTATCTCCTTCAACTTCCTTTGCTGCCTGGATATCTGCACTATCAGATCAATGGTGTATTTTGCTGACATGTTGGGGTTCTAGTAGAAGGTCTTAGTACTTGTGTATGATGCTTGTGCTGTTGAGCCGAGATGGTGTGACTGAGATACCAGAAGTGAGGAGCCTGGTGAAGCTTCAAAAAGTCCCTTATTTATTGCCTCATCAAAATTGATGAAAAGCATTTTCAGTGTAAAATGGGAAAGTTATTTTAACTAAAATGCGTTGATTTAAATGACAAAATGCTAATTTTTTAGAACTCATGTAAATATATAAACATGAAATGTTGTGGCAGGAATGTTCTGTCTGGGAACTAAAAGTGACCCTGAGTTCCCACTGCTCTGTCCTCTGCTCTTAGCAACAGATGAACGAGTTATTTTCTAAACTGTATTAAATAATAAGAAGAAATAAAAGACAATTACTTTCTGTCAAGAGGCCACTGTGCAGACTTCTCCCTTATCTCCTTGTCTCATTAGTCCAGAAATATTTGGAAAGCAATACTTTCAGCTTGCTCTGTCACCCCCAAATCCAGCTGTTCTTCTTGTCTCTGGACTCACTACAGAATAGTGAGTTGGTACCTTAAAATAGTCCCACTATGTGAGGGGGTGAAGCTTGATGCATGAATACATGTGCACCTACTTAGTAATGAAATTCATATTCTACTAATATTAAGCCCACACTGAGGCTGACAAACAATAATAATAATATGGTATTTTGGGAATATTGTTAAGCCATGGCTGTCTATAGTACTTCAGAAACAATTGCTATCACCAATAGTTATATGTAGAAAAATAAAAACTGACAGGAAAAGTAGAGTCAAATAAAAAGATAAAATGTGGCCCTAGTCAGTTTGCTCAGTGGATAGAGCTTTGGCCTGCAGACTGAAGAGTCCTAGGTTCTATTCTGGCCAAGGGTGCATGCCCAGGTTATGGGCTCAACCCCCAGTAGGGGGCGTGCAGAAAGCAACAGATCAATGATTCTCATTATTGATGTTTCTATCTCTCCCTCTCCATTCCTCTTTGAAATTAATTAAAATATATTTTTTAAAAGATAAAATGTGAATAGAAATATCCGAAATAATGGTTTTCCTTGCTCTTTATTGCCTCTGGTTTTTTTTTTCCCTGTGTGGCTTTTAGAGTCTTTAATAATTTGTTCAACACTATCACTTATTAAAATAAAATCTATTTTTTACGTTCAATATTATCCTATATAATAAAAGCCTTGGTGGCATTTGCGTGATTTCATCACAAGATAGTTGCCACAAAATGGCTACCACAAAATGGCAGCCCTTGTGTCATCATAATATGGCCACCACAAGATGGCGGTCACAAGATGATCACCACAAGATGGCTGGCAGGGGAGGGCAGTTGGGGGCAACCAGGCCTGCAGGGGAGGACCAATGTAGCTGAGATGAGTGGGAGTGGCGCCCAGTCTCGGCTCAGGCTCCTCCCTGACCACCTTCCACTTCAAGCACTGATATATCCTTCAGGAGATGTTGGGCTGCTGGTTTTGGCCCAATGTCAGTGGGATTGGGCTGAAACTAGCAGTCTGACATCCCCCGAGGAATCCTGGATTGCCAGAGGGCACAGGCCAGGCTGAGGGACCTCACCAGTGCACGAATCCATGCACCAGGCCTCTAGTTTTATAATAATTTCAGATATACAGAAAAGGGGTTAGAAAATCATAAACTTTACAAAGTGATATCCCCACCCCACCCCCCAATATTTTAAGTACCTACCTGTCCCCATATGTAGTGATCATGATATTATTGACCATAATCCCTATGCTATACTCTAAATCTCTGTGACTATTCTGTAAATACCAATTTGTACTGATAATCCCTTCACCTATTTCACCCAGCTCCCCAACAACATTCTCCTCTGACAGCTGCCTGTCTGTTCTCTATATCTATAAGTCTCTTTCTACTAGTATTTTGTTTGTCAGTTTATTTTGTTCTTTAGATTCCACATATAAATGAAATTATATAGTATTTGTCTTATTCATTTCACTTAGCATAATACCCTCTGGGTCCATCCATGATGTTGCAAATGATAAGATTTTATTCTTTTTTACAGGTGGCCCGGTGCACAAAATTCGTGCATGGAGGGGGGGTTCCCTTGGCCCAGCCTGCATTCTCTTCAATCAGGGATGCCTTTGGGGATGTCTGACTATTGGCAGTCAGAGATGTCTGACTGTCGGCAGTCGGACATCTCTCTTGCAATCTAGGACCACTGGCTCCTAACTGCTCACTGGCCTGCCTGCCTGATCACCCCTAACTGCCTCTGCCTGCCTGCCTGATCACCCTAACCCCTCTGCCTGCCTGCCTGATCACCCCTAACTGCTCCCCTACCAGCTTGATCGTCCCTAAGTGCTCCCCTGCTGGCCTGATTGCCCCTAACTCCCTCTGCCTTGCCCCTCACCTGGGATCCAGGCTTCTCTCCCTCTGGCCAGCTATTGGCACCCAGGACCTGGGCCAGCTTTACTCAGACTGACCGAAGCCACAGGCACCCAGGACCACAGGGCATGTGGCTTGTCACTCTCCTGGGCCACAGGAGCAGGTGCAGCTGCTGGCACCCAGGACTGCAAGGCAGGCGGCTTGTCCCTCTCCTGGGCCAGAGAGGCAGGCACAGCTGTTAGCATCTGGGACCGTGGAGTGGGTGGCTTTTTCCTCTCCCAGTCCACAGCCTGTCTGGTCCCCATTCTTCTCCCCCAGTGTTGAGTGTCTGAGCCATTAGAGCATGATGGCATGAAGGTGTGATGACTATTTGCATATTAGCTCTTCATTATATAGGATTTTAACTTGTCACAGTCTATCTTCAAGTGAGTATTTTACCTCTTCACATCTTGTATAGAAACTTCACTGTAACAAAATTTCATTTTTCCCAGGCAATCTTTGTGCTATTGTTGTCATGTATTTTAATTACACAGACGTTATAAAACTGACATTACATTATTATTTGTTTAAATAGTTAATTATCTTTAAATATCCTAATAAAAGAGTAATATGCAAATTTGACCTTACATTTGCCACACCCACAGTCATGCCCACCCAGCCAATCAGGAGCAGATTATGCAAATAAACCCCAACTAAGATGGCTGCCGCCACTGAGAGCAGGAGGGAGGCTTGGGTTTCCCTGGCAAAAGAGGAAGCCAAGCTTTCCACTTGCCTTTGCCTGCCTAAGCCTCCACTCAATGTTATAAAGTTTCAATTATAAAAGATACAGAAATGGCAGCAGCCACTGAGCTGGAGAAAACAGAGACTTGAGTTTCCCTGGGAACAGGGGAAGCCAAGCTTTCCACCTGCCATTGCCAGCCTAGGCCTCCACTCTAGGCTACAAAGTTTGAAACAGAAATAGTTGTCACCCCGGAGCGAGCAGAAGGCTTGGCTCTGCTCCAGGCTACAAAGTTTCAATTGTAGACATAGATTAATCCCAGATCCGAGGACCTCCGCTTGGGTCACTGGTGGGGCATGGCCGGCCTACAAACCTCCACAGGCCCCTTACCCAGGCTGCCCCTCACCCCGAGAGAACCCCCACCTGACTGGGACACACTTTAGGGCAAACCAGCTGGCCCCCACCCATGCACCAGGCCTCTATCCTATGTAATAAAAGAGTACTTTGCAGATTGACCATCACTCCAACACGCAAGAGGGCTGCCTCCATGTGGTCAAAGATCCTCCTCCCATGTGGACACAAGATGGCCAGCAGGAGAGGGCCGTTGGGAGGTTCCAGACCCTGCAAGGGAGGGCTGTTGTGGGCAATCAGGCCAGCAGAGGAGGGCAGTTGAGAGGGACCAGGTCTGCAAGGGAGGGCAGTTGGGGGTGATCAAGCCTGCAGGGGAGGGCAGTTAGGGATGACCAGGCCAGCAGAGGAGGTAAGTTGGGGGCAAACAAGCTGGCAGGGGAGCAGTTAGACATCAATTAGGCTGGCAGGGTAGTGGTCAGTGGGTGATCAGGCTGGCAGGCAGAAGCTGTTAGGGGGAATTAGGGAGGCAGGCAGGTAAGCAGTTTGGAGCCAGCAGTCCTGGATTGTGAGAAGGATGTCCGAGTGCCTGTTTAGGCCTGATCAACCAGGATTTGGCTTAAACAGGACATCAGACATCCCTCGAGGGGTCCTAGATTGGTGAGGGTGCAGGCTGGGCTAAGGGACATCCCCTGCCCCCCGTGCATGAATTTTGTGCACCAGGCCTCTCGTATTTAAATAATAAGAAAGTTCTATTATATTTTTTCCTATGCATATACTGTCTTTGGTGTTTTCCATTTCATGGCATAGATCATTGTTTATATCTGGCAAAATTTTATTTCTACTTGTAGGACTTCTTTTAACATTTCTGACACTATAAATTTGCTGGTGATTTAAAAAATTCAGTCTTTTATACATAAAAATATTTTAACTATTTTTAAAATAGTTAAAATATATTTTGACTATCTTCAACTATTTTTAAAATATTTTCACTCAGTCTAGAATTATAAACTGAGAGGATTTTTCTCCTGTGAGTACTTTAATGATGTTGCTCTATTATCTTCTCTCTTACACTGTTTCTGATTAGAAAAATCTTTTGGAATTCTATGTTTATTCCTGTGTATAGTGTATCTCTTTTTTTCTGACTACTTAAAAGATTTTTCTTTTCATCACTAGAGGCCTGGTGCACAAAATTCATGCATGGGGAGGGGTGGTGTCCCTCAGCCCAACCTGTACCCTCTCCAATCTGGGACCCCTCAAAGGATGTCTACCAGGATTGGGCCTAAATTGGCAGTAGGACATTGCTCTCACAATCCAGGACTGCTGGCTCCCAACTGCTCACCTGCCTGCTTTCCTGATTGCCCCTAACCACTTCTGCCTGCCAGCCTGATCACCCCCTAACCACTCCCCTGCCAGCCTGATTGGCGCCTAACTGCACCTTTGCCAGCCTGGTTGCCCCCAACTCTCCTCCTTTGCTGGCCTCATTACCCCTAACTGCCCTCCCCTGCAGGCTTGATTGCCCCCAACTCCCATCCCTTGCAGGACTGGTCCCCCTCAATTGCCCTCCCCTGCAGACCTGGTCCCCCCCCCCCAACAGCCCTCCCCTGCAGGCCTGGTCACCTCTAACTGCCCTTCCCAGCAGACCTGGTTCCCCCTAACTGCTTTCCCCTGCAGGCCTGGGTCCCCACAACTGCCTTTCCCTGCAGGCCCAGTCACCCCCAACATCCCTCCTCTGCCAGCCTATTCACCCCTAACTGCCCTCCCCTGCAGGCTTGAATACCCCCAACTGCCCTCCTTTGCAGGACTGGTCTCTCCCAGCTGCCCTCCCCTGCTTGCCTGATCACCCACAACTGCCCTCCCTTGCAGGGTCTGGAACCTCCCAACTGCTCTTCCCTGCTGGCCATCTTGTGGTGGCCATATTGTGTCCACATGGAGGCAGGATCTTTAACCACATGGGGGCAGCCATCTGGTGTGTTGGAGGGATGGTCAATCTGCACACTACTCTTTTATTAGATAGGATAGAGGCCTGGTGCATGGGTAGGAGCCAGCTGGTTTGCCCTGAAGGGTGTCCTGGATCAGGGTGGGAGTTCCCTTGGGGCATGGTGCAACTGGGCGAGGGACCTGTGGTGCTTTGCAGGCCAGCCATTTCCCCCGGCAACCCAAGTGGACGCCCTGGTATCTGGGATTTATTTATCTTCTACAATTAAAACTTTGTAGCCTGGAGTAGAGCCAACCCTCCTGCTCACTCTGTGGCTGCACCCATTTCTATTGGAAGTTATTTATCTTCTATAATTGAAACTTTTTAGCATTGAGTGAAGGCCTGGACCCGCCAGGGTGTGTTGCAAGCTTGTCTTCCTCCTGCTCTCTGTGTCCTCAGCCATCTTGGTTGAGGTTAATTTGCATACTCATTCCTGATTGGCTTGTTGGCATGGCTTGTGGGTGTAGTGGAGTGATGGTTAATTTGCATATTACTCTTTTATTAGATAGGCTTGGTGTTGAGCATTGTTATTTTTATGTGTCTTGATATAGCTTTCTTTATGTCCTGTGCTTGCTATTCACTGAGCTTCTTAGATCTTTGGGTTTATATTTTTTCTATATTTTGCTAAATTTTGAATTTTTTGAATCATTTTTTCTTCAGATGATCTTATATATACAAGTTTGTGTCTCTAGAGGGGGCTGGGGAGGAAGAGGAGTGAACTGTAGGGTCAGGATATCATCAGGCAATTGAGTGTGGGGACAGCCAGCAGGGCCATCCCTGCAGTGACCAGTTCATGACCAGCTGCTTGAGACTGGCTCACTCCTGGGCAGGGGTTTTCATGCATCTGCTCTGTGTTGCCCAGCAGTGCGGTGCCCATTGGAGCTGTGTGTAGCTTATGGGGAAGGCACAGGCCAGGGATTCGGAGCTTGGATCATGCACAGTAACCAGATCTGGGCATTGGGAATGTGGCCCGTTCTCTTCGCCCTGAGTTGTCCCACTGTTGCGTCCCCAGAGCAGTCATGGCGCCTTCTTCCATCATGGTCCCATAAGCTGGTGGCAATGGAGGTGTGCCGTCATAGGTTTGGGTGAACAGAGCATGGAAGACCCGTGGGCGATAGCAGGTGCTGGGTGCTGGCTGGGGAGGCAGTCATGTGGGTTTGCGTGAAGCGCTCACAGTCACAGCTTTGGAAGCCTCTTTCTTAGTTTCTCAGAGAGCTCAGTGGTGAGGAAATGCAGGTCTCATCCTGTGTTGTGGTTTTCATGGGAAACCTCATCGTTGGGGGTGTCAGAGGGGTTGGCTGGGAGTGCCTCTGGCAGGGAGACACCCTTCTCCAGTAACCTCTTCACAGGCAGATTGGTCTCTGGATGCCTGGGAATTGCTCAGCGGATCCCTGCTGTTCCACAGAGTTCTCTGAGCAGCCATCCATCTTCCACAGGAAGAAAGGTGTGTGCCTCTGCACAGTCACTGCCTGGTTCCAGGCCGGCAGGGGCACCTCGGCCCCAGACGTTTTCTCCCACTGGGTTTGCAGAGGTCGGACAATGGTTGTCCAGAATTCCCTTGTTTAACAAAGAAAGTTAAGTTCCCAGTGAGGCTCCTGGTTAGAAATAGAGGAAATTGGGGAGAGGAAGAGGAGCCGAGCTATCTTTCCTGCCTGCCAGAAGGTGTAGAGCCCGAGGCATGACTTCCAGCCCACTCACCTACCATGGCAGGCTGCTTCCAGAGAGACTGTGAAGGCCAGGCTCTGCTCCTGTGTCCTGGTGGGTCCGAAAAGCAGGAGGCAGAGCCGTGCTCTCACCTGGGCCTTGGGGCAGTGGCCTCCTGGTTCTTGGCAGAGACAGTGGCCCTGGGGTCTGACTGTTCCTCACTGGTTGAAACTGCATGTGGGAGCTGCCAGTCCAGGTGAGCCCCTGGGAGGCAGATACAGCGGGGAAACCAGTGTCCTACCCCACACCCAGCCACTTGGCGCCTGCATGTGAGCATGCTGCCCACAGGCCCGCCATCTTGTTGGGTTAATTTGCATACTCACTTCTGATTGGCTGTGAGTGTCATGCAGGTAGTCACTTTACATATTTGTCTATTATTAGTATAAAATGGCTGAGTAATATTCCACTGTGTACATGTTCCACAGCTTTTTTATCAACTTGCCTATTGATGGGCACTTCAGATCTTGGTTGTCTACACTAATAAAAAGAGAAATATACAAATTGACCATATATCCATGATACCCACAGACAATCAGAAGCAAGTATGCAAATTAACCCAACAAAGATGGTGGATTAATTTGCATGTGCAGGCGCAGAACAAAGACTGAAGACTGAATTCTGAAGACTGAAGACTAAAGAGGCTTGGCTTCTCCACTGCTGCCAGGGAGAAGGCCTGGATCCCGGATGCTGGAGGAAAACCGTTGCCAGCGGCTAGGGGAAGGACAGTCTATTGCACAAATCTTTGTGCAGTGGGCCTCTGGTTGTAAATAATGCTGCAGTGAACATGGGGGTGTATATATTCTTTCAAATTAATATTTTGGGTTTCTTAGGCTATATTCCCAGAAGTGGAATTGCTGGGTCAAAAGGCAGTTCCATTTTTAATTTTTTATGAACTTCCCTCTACACTGTTTTCCACAGTGGTGGCACCATTCTGCATCTCACCAACAGTGTATGAGGGCTCCCTTCCTCCACATCCTCTGCCTCTCTGGATTCTGTTGTTGAAGAGCTAATAACCCATACGTAATG
This sequence comes from Antrozous pallidus, assembly GCA_027563665.1. Lineage (NCBI taxonomy): Eukaryota > Metazoa > Chordata > Mammalia > Chiroptera > Vespertilionidae > Antrozous > Antrozous pallidus. The sequence continues at coordinate 107,247,560 of CM050508.1, read as the reverse complement.
CAAACCAGTTTGACATGCCCTCCTCCTTTCTCAAACTTAAGGAAGTTAAGTTTATTATTTATTTACTTCCAATAAATAATCTTTTGGCTGCTTTTCTCCCTAATGCCTTTAGGATATTGTACTGTAAAGACAGAGTTCAGGTGTTTTCTCTTTTAAAAAATGGATTTCCCATTTATCATTTTCTGCTTTGTGTTCCTGTATAGTCATTTTGGGGTGGTATTTGGAGATTATGGGTTTCCATGACCAAATGGCTCACTGAGAACCAGGGGATTCATAGGATGACACATGGTCTGAGGCTATGGACGATTCTGAAGGTTCCTCACATAACTCAGCTGTGTTATCACTAATTCATCCCCTCTGTCAAAACAAGAAACAGTGACCCAGCATTTGGCAACTGGGGAATGTAGATGCTCACATGAGCCCAGTGTCTCCCTTTGTATAGTGGGCTCCTGGGTACAAGTGCTTTGAGTTGGAAACAAAGGTCTCCCATTCTGAAAGTGAAAAATAACACCTCTTCCTTCAAAGCAGTGCATCAGTTTAGTACTTGGGAGAAGCATCTGAGAATGGAGCTGGCTTCCTCTGTCTATTAGCCGGTGACCTTAGGCAAGTCACTAGCCTCCTGGGCTTCAGTTGCCTCAACTGTAGAGTTAAGTGATTGGACCGATAATTCTCTCAGTTTGATAGATGACCCATTCTTCACAGAGAGAGGGGACAAACCTTACCAGGGGCTGGGAGAGCAAGAAGTCAAGTGCGGAGAGCTGTCTGATCCCTAGCACTGTCTCAGGGTCTCCCCTGCAGCCAGGGCATCAGCACTAGCCTGGAGGACATTCACCAGGATCTTCAGACTCTCTAGCAGGTGATAGCTGGTCAGTCCCACTTCAGCTGTGGCCTGGAGTGTGCTCCGATCCCACTTTTCTGAAGCTCTTTCCTAGAATGGGGTGATGCTGGGAGGACAGTGGTGGAGTCAGTCCAAGGGCCTGACAGCTTAAATCTGCCTTATCTTTGGGACCTATCAGTTTCTCACTCTGGTTTTGGGAGATCCCTCTGACCCAATGAAGGAAACTGGAGCAGCCTCAGGCCCTGCAGGCACTGATGCTGATGAGGTGTATCTTTCAGGTGAATCTGTGGGAGAGGATGGCCCATGTGGGAGACTACAGACAGATGCCCTGGCTCCCTGTCCTGGCGGTAAGTGGATCAGGACACCTGGCTGCACTGCACAGTCTTGGCAGAGACTCCAGTGGAAGCCCCTTCCAAGCTGTGTCCTTCACCAGCCACACTTCCTTGGGCAGTTTCCTTGGCCTCTTAAGCCTCAGTTTACATGGCTGTAAAATGGGAACAACAATAGCATCTTCTTCACTGAGTTCTTCTGAGGATGCAAAAAGGTAACTCCTGCAACACACTGAACAGTGCCCAGGGTTTAACCTAGACTTCCCTGGTTGGTGGCTCCCTTTACAGAATGTCACAGACAGAAATGTCCTTAAATACTTACTTGCATTGTAATATAAGCATGCCCACATCTGTGGGCCATTCGACTGAGAAAGATCCAAGCCTTTACCGGGAGCCCTCGGTGAGGAAAAGAGGCACCGTGTGACTGAGAGACCTGCTATGCTAGAGGCTAGGGCCAGGAGCTGCCTCATTCTTGACTTTGGAAAGAATGGAAGAAAGATTTCGTGGGGGAAGAGAGTTTGGGTCAGGCCTCCAAGGTGGGATGGGTGTAGGAGAGGGGAAGGCAGGAGTGAGGCCAGACAAGGTGGCCTGCCCAGTATATCAGCTAAGTTCCTGGAAATGGGTAACTGAATGAGCACTAACAGACTTAGTGGGCTTCCACCACCAGCCCTTCCTCACCCGGTCTTGGGGCTGCCTAGACATGGAGCCTGAGTAACTGAGTAACTGTGTGTCTTCAAGGAGGCATGAAAACCAAATGACCCCTTTCCTGTGACAGGTATCTCTGATGTGCTCAGCCAGAGCAGAATACAACAACTGTGGCGAGAATGAGTACTACAACCAGACCACAGGGCTGTGCCATGAGTGTCCCCAGTGTGGGCCAGGGGAGGAGCCATACCTGGTAAGGCCCCCTGCCTGGCTGCCAGACCACAGCCCCGGAGGCCTTCATGGGGTATTGTCACCATACTTTGTGTTGCTCTGCATGTGTCCCTAATACAGCAGTGCCAGTGCACCCGGTGCACCCCTGTGCCTGATTGGCCTTGTGTGCCCAGGCCCGTGGTGTGCCCGAAGACTGCAGGTTTGGTCCTGTCAGGTGTGACCCTGTACTCACCCGTGTTCTCTGTCCTCTTCCTTGGCCAGTCCTGTGGCTATGGCACCAAAGATGAGGATTATGGCTGCATTCCCTGCCCAGCAGAGAAGTTTTCCAAAGGAGGCTACCAGATCTGCAGGCGCCACAAAGACTGTGAGGGCTTCTTCCGGGCCACCGTGCTGATGCCGGGGGACATGGAGAATGATGCCGAGTGTGGGCCTTGTCTCCCTGGGTGAGCATATGGGTGCTCCACACCACACCCCTGTGTACGCTGTCAGAAACCCCTGCGTGTCTCTGGGAGGCCCTCGGAGAACATGAGCACCTCAGGCTGCAGTGCAGCGTCACTCCTGCTGTCTGCCCGTTCAGAGGGGCGCCATGCAGAGAGGAGGGCACATGTCTGGAATAAGGACACAGCCCCTAGGAGGGTGAGTCCTGCCACCTTTCCCGAGCAGGCAGCTGGCCCAGGCTGTTTCTGTGTTCTTTAAGCCAACATCGGTCAGATCTTCTGACTACTTACAATGAGATAACACATGTGGGATGCTTTGGGGAAAAAAAACACTAATATTCCATACAAGAGTATTTCTCTTAGTATTCTGAGGACAATTAAGGATAAAAGCCACTGAGAGGAGTATTTGAATGTAATGTGCATATAATCCCACCACAATTCTGTTATGTATCGAAAGTCTTCCCCAGAAAACGCAAAGTGCAAATGCAGTAATCCTGAAAGAAGGGAGAAAATCTTCCTTCACTTGGGCAGGACACACTATTAGCAAGTTCTTCTGGAGATGAGGGAGGTGCAGCCAGACGCCCAGTAAACACAAGCCTCTGTCTGCAGTTGCTGCTGCCTCCCTCTGGTGGACACATAGCATAATGCTTGCATGGGCTGCCTGGAAACAGTGGTGAGGCTGAAGGGTGATGGAGCTGGCCATGGTGTTGCTCACGGAGGCAGCAGCATTCTGAATAGTACTCTGTACTTCACGAACTGCTTGTTTACCCATCACCTCACTATACTTAGTTGAGAGGAGGGAGAAAATAACAGCACATTCATATGAGAACACTGGCCATTAGTCTAAGAAAAAGGAAGTACAAAAAGGCAGAAAGTCACACCAATTTAGGAATAGACTGAAAGTGAATAACTCTTCAAAATGAGGATTTATTTTAAACTTGCAGAAATTAACCCTAATTCAAATTTGTTACTGAGAAGCATCCATTTCCATGGCTTCCACCACCATCTCTCTGCTGGTGATTTGCCCACTCCCCAAGTCCAGTCTCCCTAGTTTTCTGTCATCAGTTCAGACCTATATTCTGAGTTACAGACCTGCCTATCCAAACCCCACAGGGACAACCACGTCAATGTCCCTGACACAGAGTTTGCTTCAAACATATTTTTCAAATGAATAAAGAAATCATGAGAACCTTGTTTCAGAACCTTTTCAGGAACACACACACACACACGCACACGCACACGCACACACACATACAAAAAACAAACAAAAACAGGTAGCTATACCCAAAGAAGATGTTAATATATTCTCTATACTTTTTATAATAATAAAAGTATAATATACTAATTAGACCAGAAGTCTTTCCAGACAACCTTCCAGATGAAGCCACGGCGGCAGAAGCCAAGGCAGAGGCAGACACCTCAGCAGCGGGGGCCAAGCCCCTTGCATGAATTTTGTGCATTGGGCCTCCAGTCCTATATAATAAAAGCCTAATATGCTAAGTGTCCAGTCATCCAGTTGTCCATTCAACCAATCAAAGCATAATATGCTAATGATAAGCTAAGGCCACTCAACTGCTTGCTATGATCTGCTCTGACCACCAGGGGGCAGATGCTGCAACCAATAGGTTCACTTGCTGCTGAGGTCTGGCTGATTGGGACTGAATGAGACAGGCTAGACATGCCCTGGAGCCCTCCCGGGGCCCTTCTCCAGCTGGCCAACCTTCTGCATCCCTCCCCAGCCCCGATAGTGCATCGGTGGGGTCCCTTAGAGTGGCCTGCATCCTATCGCAATCCAGTACCCCTCAGGGCATTTCAGAGAGCCAATTTTGCCCCATCCCTCAGGCCAGCCTGAGGGACCCACTGGTGCACAAATTCATGCACCGGGCCTCTATTGATGAAATATAAGTCCTTTCGCTGGGTTTTCTTTAGTTGCTGTGATCATTGTGTTGTGGGGGCTCCACCAGAGAGAAGTATTATATGAAGTAGTCAAGCCCTACCTTATTTGGCTCAGTGGATAGAGGGTCAGCCTGAGAACTGAAAGGCCTTGGGTTCAATTCTGGTCAAGGGCACATGCCTGGGTTGCAGACTTGATCCTCAGTAGGGGGTGTGAAGGAGGCAGCTGATCAATGATTCTCTCTCATCATTGATAGTTTCTATCTCTATCTCTCCCTCTCCCTTCCTCTCTGAAATCAATAAAAATATATTTTTTAAAAAAGAAGATGAGGAAGCAGTCAATCTATCCCACCCAGTGGGTCACATGCCTGTGGAGGGCCTGCAGACACTGGGCTTGTAGGAGAGAGATTAAAAGGACCTTGACTTTAGATGGCTAGAAGCAAGTCTCTGGTAACTTATAGTTCCCAGGACTTTTCTCTTTATTGCTTTTAATTGCTGCGGGTACATAATTCCTAAAAGAAATGCAGAGTTTCATGGATTAACTACAGATGTGCCAAGGTAAAGCATGCTCCCCTTGCCATGCTCAGCCTTTGATAGAAAATAACCCTTTTTGCAAAACCTCAACTTATTTTGAGAGCCTGTTAGTGTGAGAATCTGACCTGACATTCACAACCTAGCATTTATTTTAGTAAACCTTTAAATTAAGAGTTCATCAGGTAGGCACTAGTGAGACAAAGAGGAAAGATGTATGCCTTTATTTCCAGTGGAGGAGAGAGACAAGAAAACCTGTGATCACAGTGTGGGAGCCACACGGTGCTCACGAAGTCCAGGAAGGGCCATTTCTGTGATGGAGGTCAGTTAGAATACTTCTCAGGGTGATGCTGGGATGGGTGGAACAGAGTTGAGAAGTGCAGGTGCCCAGCCAAAGCCCAGAGGGTGAGCAGT